>JAPDVU010000014.1:1055880-3543380 GCA_026230045.1 Corynorhinus townsendii
GGCGAGGTGGGGGGTATAGGGGGGGACGGACGCCCGCCTCGCCATGCTCGCTTACGGGGAGTCCCAGGGAAGGAAGAGGGAGGGAGAATGCACGCAGGGAGTGGACTGCGGCATCAGAGTCCCTTCAGGGTCTGCCAGGAGCCCTGCCCCAGCGACCTTCGCCTCCTCTCCGCGAACCCCGCCGAGGCTTTCGGCCCTGGGATGGGATGGGGAAGCGGGGTGGATGGCGGGGGACGCGGCCCCTTTCCCATCGGGGGCGGAGGGCAGGCTTCCCTCCTCCTTCTCTCTGCGCCCCCTCCACGAAAATCCCAGTCAACCAGCACTCCCGAAACACACACACACACACACACACACACACACACACACACACACAAAACCCCAGAAAAACCAGGGAGGCTGCCGGGACTTATATCCGGGCTGGGACTCTTTGTCTCCGGGAGGGCCGCACGGGTCGACCAGATGTGAGGGCCAGGACTCTGGTGGTGGCTTAGATGTACTGGGTTGACCAGTTGTCTGTGTAGATGAGATGAGTGGTTGAAGACAAGGGTTTGGGAGTGGGAGGGTTCGGGGTGGAGCTGCAGGGCAGATAAATGTTGCCAGAATTAATTAATTAAATTTTTAAAGTGTTTTCTATTTTTTATTATTATTATTATTATTATTTTTAATTAAATCTTTATTGTTCAGATTATTACAGGTGTTCCACTTTTTTTCCCCCATAACTCCCCTCCACCTGATTCCCCACCCCACCCCATGCCCTTACCCCCGCCACTGTCTTCATCCATGGGAGTAAGATTTTTGTCCAATCTCTTCCCGCACCCCTCACACTTGCTTCCCCTGAGAATCGTCAGTCCACTCCCTTTCTATGTCCCTGATTCTATTATATTCACCAGTCCATTCTGTTCTTCAGATTATTTATTCACTTGATTTTTAGATTCACTTGTTGGTAGGTATGTATTTGATGTCATTTTGTTGTTCATAATTTTTATCTTTACCTTTTTCTTCTTCTTCTTAAAGAATACCCTTCAGCATTTCATGTAATCCTGGTTTGGTGGCGATGAACTCCTTTAGCTTTTTCTTGTCTGTGAAGCTCTTTATCTGACCTTCAACTCTGAATGATAGCTTTGCTGGGTAGAGTAATCTTGGTTGTAGGTTCTTGCTGTTCATCACTTTGAATATTTCTTGCCACTCCCTTCTGGCCTGCATAGTTTCTGCCGAGAAATCAGCTGACAGTCGTATGGGTACTCCCTTGTAGGTAATTAACTGTTTTTCTCTTGCTGCTTTTAATATTCTCTCTTTGTCTTTTGCCCTTGGCATTTTAATTATGATGTGTCTTGGTGTGGTCCTCTTTGGATTCCTCTTGTATGGGGTTCTGTGAGCTTCCTGAACTTGTAAGTCTATTTCTTTCACCAGGTAGGGAAAGTTTTCTGTCATTATTTCTTCTAATAGGTTTTCAATATTTTGCTCTCTCCCTTCTTCTGGCACCCCAAAAATTCGGATGTTGTTTCGCTTAAAGTTGTCCCAGAGGCTCCTTACATTATCTTCATATTTTTGGATTCTTTTTTCTTTTTGTTTTTCTGGTTGGATGTTTTTTGTTTCCACATATTTCAGATCTTTGGTTTGATTCTTGGGGTATGTTGATCTACAGTTGAGTTTCTGTATATTCTTTATTTCAGACAGTGTATGCTTCATTTCTGACTGATCCTTTTCCATTTTTTTGGCATTCTCATTAAGGTCCTTGAAGGTCTCACTAAGCTCCTCAGAAGTGTCATCAAGTTTCTCGGCAGTTTTTAGAAGATTCTTGAGTAACCTTATAAATGTGATTCTGAACTCTATGTCATCCAGTAGTTTGCTTTCCTCCGTTTCTTTCATTCGTGACATGTTTCTTTGTTTCTGCATTCTGGCTGCTTCCCTGTGTTGATGGAGTGGCTTTGTGTGGTAGGTGACCTATAGGGGGCAGTAGCTCAGCCTCCCCAATCACCTGATGTGGATGCTCTTGGTACACCCCTTTGTGGGCTGAGTGCAAAGTCTTGGTGTAGTTAAGCCTGAATTGCTGTTGGTACGCTGGGAGGAGTTGACCTCCAGGCCAATTAGCTGTGAGCACTCCCTGTGTCTATAATGGAAGAACTGCTGCGCTGAAGACACGCTTATGGGGCAGGACTTGTTTCAGTGGGGCTTTGGTGCTCACTGAGTCTGCCTCTTGAATGTGTCACTTATGGATGTGAGGAGTTGAAATCTGGTGTCTCACACTGACCACTAGGTACACTGGCTTCTGGATCTCCAATGGGGTGCAGGTCAGCTACTGTCTGAGGCCACTCAGCAGGAGCTACAGTGAGAGCTGCAGTTTTCTCCTCTTTGCTTGGGGTTTGGAGGTTTTGGAGCTGTCTGACCTGGGCTGCAAGTTTTCTAGGTTAAGCTGCGATAGGGCAGGCTTTCTTATGCTAATTGAGCTGCTTGGAGCTTGGGTGGGTTTGTAGGTTGTGTGGGGCGGGGTCTCAGGGCGTCACTAGGTTAGGGCATGGCAAACAGCAATGGCTGCTAGTTAGCCGGCTCTGTGTCCCCGACCGCGTCCTGGAGTCCTGTGCCCCAGTGCCGTAAACAATTATTCCTGCGCGCAGCTCTGCAACCAAGCCACTCTCACTGGCAGACAGTCCAGCTTCTCCCCGTAGGAGTTTGGGTCCCCCGCGTCTCCCCAGAGACTGGATTTCAGAGTAATCGGGGACTTGTCTCCATTCAGGTTGAAAAAAGCAACGCACCCAGTCGCCCGCTGCCAGCCCGGATCACGCGCCTCCGTACCTCAGCTTTTCAGCGCTCGTGCACGTCTCAATGCTCTTTTCTCTTTCCTTCTAGTTGTAGAACTTCCACTCAGCCAGCTTTCCCGTGGTTCTGGGTGATAGACGTTTTGTCTTTTAGTTGCAGTTTAAATTGTTGTGGGAGGCAGCAGTTTAGGTGTTTACCTATGCCGCCATCTTGGATTCCTCCCTATTTTTTATTATTTATTTATTGTTTTTTACTTATTTCTTTCATTTATTTATTTATTTTGAAATATATTTTATAGATTTTTTACAGAGAGGTAGGGAGAGGGATAGAGAGTCAGAAACATCGATAAGAGAAAAACATCCATCAGCTGTCTCCTGCACACCCCCTATTGGGGATGTGCCCGCAACTTTACTACCATTTTGATTTCTAAGAGTTGTGAATACTTCTATAGTGTTATATCAGCTCAATGAATATGAATTTGTTTCTCCTACTTTCTTCCTAAAAATCAACACATTTAGACAGAATTATAAATCTAGGCAGTGTTCAACTTGTTTCTCTGCCCTGTGAACATGATTTCTCTGGGATGAAACAGTGTCCTTGAGATAATAAGCCTTTATGAACTGTATTTGTACTGTTTCGGGCACCTTCCTAAATAATTCCTTAGTTTTTCATTGTGAATTCTCAAGTGTCTGCTTAACTTTGTCCTGTGATTCAAGCTCATTCCCTGTGTATTTCAAGTGTTTATCCACCATTTTTCCATATATACCAGCTCTATAAATGTAAATTCTCTTTTAACGACTGTCCTAATTGTCTCAGCTCTTTGGATACAATACTTGATATTTCAACACTGCACTAGAGATATTACATTTCCACAAATGTATTCCACGTGTTTCAGACACATACCTATTCATTTCCATGGCTCATTGTTGTGAGTTCTCAGGGTTTTAACATTTTCATACAGGAGTCCTATAAAAAAGATAGTTAAATGTTTAACCAAACTTCTTTCAAAAGGCCAACTAATTTAGCAAGAATTATAAATGTAGCCAGTATCCAACTCAGTTCTCTGTTCTCTGAACATTATTTCCCAGTGAACAAACAGTGTCCTTCAGATATTAAGACTCAGTGAACTTGTATTTCTACTATTTAAGGCACCTTCCTGAAAATTTCCCTAGTCTTTCATTGTGAATTTCAGTGGTTGATTCTCTTCTATCTCGTTATTCGAACTCACTCACTGTGAATTGCAACTATTTCTAGAGATTTTCGCCAAATAAATCCGACTTTAAATGTAAATTATTACGTCTTTGAATTCTAGCTTTACTACCAGTTGGATTTCTAAGAGTGGTGAATAGTTCTATGCTGTTATATCAGCTCAATGAACCTGAATTTATGTTTCACCTACTTTCTTCCAAAAATTCAACAGATTTACCCAGAATTATAAATGTAGCCAGTGTTCAACTCAGTTGTCTATTCTGTGAACACGATTTCTCCATGATGTAACAGTGCCCTTGAGATAATAAGGCTCTATGAACCTGTATTTGTACTCTTTAGGCACCTTCCTAAATATGTCCCTAGTCTTGACTTGTGATATCTGAGTGTCTGCTTCACTTTGTCCAGTGATTTAAGCTCATTCCCTGTGAATTTCATCAATTTCTGGAGATTTTGCCAAATAAATTGGACTTCAAATGGAAATTTTTACCACTTTGAATACTGTTTTACCACCATTTTCTTTTCTAAGACATGTGAATAGTTTTATACTGTTATATCAGCTCAATGAACATGAATTTATGTTTCACCTTCTTTGTTCCTAAAAGTCAACACATTTAGACAGAATTACACATGTCGCCAGTGTTCTACTCAGTTCTCTGCTCTTTGAACTCGATTTCTTCGGGAAGAAACAGTGTCATTGAGATAAAAAGGCTTTATGGACCTGTACTTGTACTTTTTCAGGCACCTTCCTCAATAATTCCTTACTCTTTCATTGTGAATTCTCAGTGTCTGCTTCACTTTGTCCAGTGATTCAAGCTCATTACCTGTGTATTCCAAGGACTTATCGACAGATTTTCCATATATACCAGCTCTACAAATTCTATTTTAACGAATGTCCCACCTTTCTCACCTCTTGGATACAAATACTTTATATTTCAACACTGCACGAGAGATATTAAGGTTCTACAAATGTATTCCAAGTGTTTCAGACACACCCATTCATTTCCCTGGTCGGTTATTGTGAGTTGTCAGGGTTTTCACATTTTCATGCAGGAATGTGAGTCCTATGAAAAAGAAAATTCAATGTTTAACAAACGTTTTTTCAAAAGGTCAACTCACTTAGCATGAATTATAAATGTAGCCAGTATCCAACTCAGTTCTCTGCTCTCTGAACATGATTTCCCAGTGATCCATCAGCATCCTTCAGATATAAGGCCTCAATGAACTTGTATTTCTACTGTTTCAGGCACCTTTCTAAAAATTTCCCTAGTCTTTCATTGTGAATTCTCAGGGTCTGCTTCACTTTGTCCAGTGATTCAAGCTCATTCCCTGTGAATTTCAACTATTTCTAGAGATTTTTGCCAAATAAATCGGACTTTAAATGGAAATTATTAGCAGTTTGAATACTGGCTTTACTTCCATTTTCATTTCTAACAGATTTGAATACTTTTAGACTGTTATATCAACTCAATGATCATGAATCTGTTTCTCCTTCTTTCTTCCTAAATTTCAACACATTTAGAAAGAATTATAAATGTAGCCAGTGTTCAACTCAGTTCTCTTCTCTGTGAACACGATTTTCCCGGGATTAAACAGTGCCCTTGAGATAATAAGCCTTTATGAACTGTATTTGTACTGTTTCAGGAACCTTCCTAAATATTTCCTTAGTCTTTCATTGTGAATTCTCAATGTCTGCTTCACTTTGTCCAGTGATTCAAGCTCATTCCCTGTGTATTCCTAGTGTTTATCCACCGTTTTTTCATATATACCAGCTCTACAAATGTAAATTCTTTTTTTTTTAATGACTGTCCTACCTTTCTCAGCTCTTGGATACAAATACTTGATATTTCAGCACTGCACTAGAGACACTACGTTTCTACAAATGTATTCCAAGTGTTTCAGAAACATACCTATTCATTTCCATGGTCAGTTTTAGTGAATTCTCAGGGTTTTCAAATTTTCTTACAGGATTGTGAGTCCTATGAAAAAGATAGTTAAATATTTAACCAACCTTCTTTCAAAAGGCCAACTCATTTAGCATGTAATATAAATGTAGCCAGTATCTAACTCAGTGCTCTTTGAACGTGACTTCCCAGGGATTAAACAGTGTCCCTCAATATTAAGGCTCTATCAACCTGTAATTGTACTGTTTCTGGCATCTTCCTGAAAATTTCCATAGTCTTCCCTTGTGAATTTCAGTGTTGGATTCGCTTTTGTCCAGTGATTCAAGCTCACTCACTGTGAATTCCAACTATTTCCAGAGCGTTTAGCCAAATAAATCGTACTTTAAATGTAAATTATTTCCACTTTTAATACCAGCTTGACTACCATTTTGATTTCTAAGAGTTGTGAATACTTCTATACTGTTATATCAGCTCAATGAACATGAATTTATATTTCACCTTCTTTCTTCTTAAAAGTCAACACATTTAAACAGAATTATACATGTAGCCAGTGTTCAACTTAGTTCTCTGCTCTTTGAACACGATTTCTCTGGGATGACACAGTGTCCTTGAGATAATAAGGCTCTATGAACCTGTATTTGCATTGTTTCAGGCACCTTCTTAAATATCTCCCTAGCTTTTCATTGTGAATTCTCAATGTCTGCTTCACTTTGTCCAGTGATTCAATCGCATTCCCTGTATATTCCAAGTGTTTTTCCACCATTTTTCCATGTATACCATCTCTACAAATGTTAATTCTTTCTATCTTAACGACTGTCCTACCTTTCTTAGCTCTTGGATACAAATAGTTGATATTTCAACACTGCACTAGAGATATGAAGGTTCTACAAATGTATTCCCATGTTTCAGACACATACTTATTCATTTCCCTGGTTGGTTATTGTGAGTTCTCAGGGTTTTCACATTTCCATGCTGGAATGTGAGTCCTATGAAAAAGACAGTTAAATGTTTAACCAACCTTCTTTCAAAAGGCCAACTCATTTAGCATGAGTTATAAATGTAGCCAGTATCCAACTCAGTGCTCTTTGAACATGATTTCCCAGGGATCAAACAGTGTCTTTCAGATGTTAGTGCTCAATGAACTTGTATTTCTACTGTTTCAGGCACCTTCCTAAAAATTTCCCTGGTCTTTCATTGTGAATTTCAGTGTTTGATTCACTTTTATTTTGTGATTCGAGCTCACTCACTGTGAATTCCTACAATTTTTTGAGATTTTCGCCAAATAAATCGGACTTTAAATGTAAATTATTACCACTTTGAATACTAGCTTTACTACCATTTTGATTTCTAATATTTTTGAATACTTCTATACTGTTATATCAGCTCAATGAACCTGAATTTATGTTTCACCTTCTTTCTTCCTAGAAATCCACACAAGAACTTTCACACAGTTAACGGTTTCCTATGAACATAAATTCTTAGGATTGTGAAAAACTTTCTTAGAAAAACATCTACTCTTTGATACTGACTTATAAATGTGCCTTTGGACACGAATTCTCAGTGCTTCAACCCAGCCCCACAGATATTAAGGTTGTAAAAACGTATATTCAAAGTTTTTCAAGCACATTCCAAAAAGTTTGCCTGGTCTATCATTGTGATTTCTGAGAGTTCTAAGCATTTTCGAAATACCGTTAACTGTGTTCTGTGAATATGAATTCTTTGTTTTGTAAACAACTTTCCTTACAAAATGCCAACTCATTGAGACTGACATATAAATTCATCTTTGAACACGAATTCTTAGTATTTCCACCCTGCCTCACAGATATTAAGGTCTTACAAACATGTATTCAAAGTGTTGTGTCTGAATTATAAATACTGTAAACACGATCCTAATCAGTTAACAGCTCTTTGAACACTGTCCCACAGATATTAACTTTCTGTGACTGTCAATGTACAGCATGACATCATTAAAGGCAATGCTAGCCTCAAAGTCTAGCCTAGAATCATAGCCTCTGAGTGAAACCTCCACACTTGGAGAGCCCAGCCTAGCCCCACATTGCTGAGCCTATCACCAAAGGCCCAAGCCTCGCTCAGGGAGATTACAGGCAAAGTCTTAATCAGTGGCAGACTGGGCCCTGGGCCTCTCTCTCAGCGAGTCTTAGGAGGCCCTTGGCACACTACTCCCTTGGTCTCTATCATATTCCTAACAAGGCTCAGGGCCCTGGCAACCTTGGCCCTGTGTCTCTCTTAGAAACTTCTAAAGAGTCAGTAAGTTTTTAGGGGCCACGCCCCATAGAGATCCAGGGTCCCTAGAAGACTGAAGGGGCAAGATTTCTGGTGGAGGTCCACTTGGGTATCACTGGTGGCTTCCATCCCCACCTTAGGCCTAAGTAGCCCTAGCATTAAGAGGCAGATAGTGAGGGTAAGGTGCTATACTCACACTGATGATGGCCTGTGACTTTTCTGAAAGAGTTATCTGGGTTTCAAAAAGGAAGTGCTTAACTATGGGCCACTAAGTTGCCATGCAACCTGGCTGTCTGATGTCACTCATGGAGTCCGAAAGAGGCCACACACAGGAAGACTACATGAATTAAAAATAGTACATACATGACGTGACTTTGGAGGATCAGAGCTGTTATATAAGAGGTGTCCCAATTGCCCTTGGGCCCTACTGTCCAACAATAATGCCTTCTTTCAGTCTAGATTTGTGGGCTCATGGAAGGCTCCCTATAGGACCTGCTGACAGAGGAAGGAAAGTTGTGGAGTGGCTTTGCATGATGTCAATATCCAACCAGAAACTGCACTGCTGTGATACAACAGGCTATTCTGGATATTTGTGAAGGGCAGTGGTAAGTAAACCATAGCAATGGGAAGAGCTTGGGACCTCATTCTCTTTGTTTAGATAACAAATGACCAGATTTGCAATCAGATTCTGATTCATGGCTCCAGCCATGATCTTGCAATTGTAGTCAGAGACATGAAAGACACATTATTGGAAGATCATTCCCAATGACATTTGGGCAGAAGTTTCTTAGACTGTTCTCAAACAATGGGCATGAAATACAGATATTTGTGTCACATATACTGTTTATAACAGTGAATTCTCACAGTTGAGGATTTAATTAATCAATAATATAAAGTGGTCCTAGAAGGTTTGGCTCAGTGGGTAGAGCATCAGCCTGTGGACACAAGGGTCGTGGGTTCTATTCTGATCAAGGGAATATGCCAAGGTTGCAGGCTCAATCCCCAGTAGGATGCGTGCAGGAGGCAGCAAATCAATGATTCTCTCTCATCTTGATGTTTCTCTCTCTGTCTCTCCCTCTCCCTTCCTCTCTGGAATAAATAAAAAATATATCTATTTAAAAAAATAAGGTAAAGTGGCACATTCTATATATTCCCTCATATATGGAATGTAAAACCAGAAACAAACAAACAAGCAAAACCTCCCACATAGAGATGAAATCACAGTAGGTACAAGAGGGGAAAACATGAAGGAGGAAAGGAGGTAAAGAGGTCAAATACAAGAGGACAGAGGAGCTAGACTTTGGGAGGTGAGCACATAATGGATTATGCTATGTTGTACTATAGAGTCATAATATGACATTTATTTAATATTATTAACCACATTACCTCCTACTCTTGTTCATGAAAAGAAGACATTTTTCTGTTTTTGGATAAACATATTTTTGTTTATGTACAATTTGTTTAACCAGAATGAGGATAATCATCTGAGACTTGGTAATAGAACATGGGTGGCATGGTATTAGCCATCAGACGGTTAGTGAGGAGTAGTGCTTAGAAAAATAAAAAAGATCCATAATGTTATCAAACCCAGCTCTGAATCCAGACTGCTGCCAAGCAAGGCAATTTCCAAGCACTGGGCTACAGCTTCAGTAGCTGGGGAGTGAAGAGCACTGGACAATCCAATGGGTTTCCTGCATTCTAGTTCCCATGTCTGTGGTGATAACATAGATTCTGAAAAATTTCCAAGTGGTCCCCTGCAGCAGACATGGATGTGCTCTTGCTCATCACTTCATTTATATCCAGAATCAAATTGAAGAGATTCAGGACATGAACAGATTGTTCTTTTTTAATGGCTCTACAAAATATGAGGAAAATTGGAAAGGTTCCGAGTACAGTTGTAATTGATAAGGAAGGAAACTAGAATAATTCATAATTTTTCATGGACAGGAAAAGTGTGCAAAAAAGAGGAAGCATACAAGGGTAATAATGGCAGTGACATCTCCTATGGCAGTTGCTAACTTGAATAGATGCAACTCTCAGCAGGACATTAAAGGTGAAGGATGAAATGTGACCCCTGAGGAAATGTGCTACTCTTTGGAAGAACTACACAAGTACAATAATTTACACAAGCAGAAAAGTATAGACTATGTGTGGAAATAATGTTGGGGAAAATGTTACATGGTACATAAATTTGGACAAAAGGGGATGTATTAATTTTAGCTCACCAGACAGAGACTCTGCATTTAAATTTTCAGAGTGGATGATTAGAAAAGGATCTAAAAGGTTATTGGGATGATTGGCTGACAAATGCATTGAATCATGGCCCAATAAATGTGACATGCCCACTGTCTCTTGTTCTAATAAAGAAAAAGCAGTTCAAAATTTTATGAAAGGGAGAATGTTAGAGTGGATTGGTCATAAGAGTCCTATTCCAACTCTGTGCATGTACACCTCGCATAATTTCACCAATACATTGCAAAATATATTTAAGAGTGGAAATGGAATGTTTGAAGAGCTGTGTGTTGACACTTCTATGAAGGCTAGACATTGGAAATTGAAACCTCTCAATGGAAAAATCTAAATGTGATGGGGTCTATGGATACTCAGGTGATGCAGGGTACGCAACCACCAAACTCATGGTAGATCTGATCACACTGACAGACTGCAAGTCAAAGCAGCATCAATGAGTCAGAACTCTCCAAAAGATAAACCAAACAATACCATTTACCATTGCAGCAACAACAAAACAATTAAGATACTTAGCAATAAACTTCACCAAGGAGGTAAAAGACCTATCCTTGGAAAACTACAGGATGTTGAAAAAAGAGAGGAAGATATAAACAAGTAGAAGAATATACCATGTTTATGGATTGGTAAAATCAACATCATTAAAATGTCCATACTACCCAAGGAAATCTACAGATTCAATGCAATTCCTATTAAAATACCAACAGCATATTTCAAAAGTCTAGCACAAACAGTCCAAAAATTATATGGAACCAAAAAATACTCCTAATGACCATAGAAAATCTTGAAAAAGAAGAACAAAATTGGAGGAATCAAAATTTCAGATATCAAGTTATACTACAAAGTCCCTGTACTCAAAACAGCCTGGTACTGGCACAAGAATAGGCATATAGATCAATGAAACAGAACAAAGACCCCAGAAAATCTAACCAAGCCATTACACTCAATAAATATTTTACAAAGGAGGCAAGAGCATACAATGTAGTAAAGACTGTGTTTTCAATATATGGAGTGGGAAAACTGGACAGGTATATGCAAAAAATAAAAATAAAAGTAGACCACCAACTTACACCATACACAAGAATAAACTCAAAATGGATAAATGACCAAAATGTAAGTTGTAAAACCATAAAAATCTTAGAAGAAATGATAGGCAGCAAAATCTCAAGACACCTCTTGTAGCAATATGTTTACCGATACATCTCCTAGGGCAAAAGAAACTAAGGAGAAAATAAACAAATGGAACTATGTCAAAATAAAAAGCCTCTGCACAGCAAAGTAACCATCAATGATATGAAAAGGGAGCCCACTGCATTGGAGAACATATTTGCCAATGATAAATCTGATAAGGGGTTAATTCCAAAAATATATAAGGAACTCATACAACTTAATAAAAGGGAGACAACTCAATTTAAAAATGGGCAAAGGACCTAAACAAAGTAGACATACAAAAGGCCAAGAGACATACGGAAAAGTGCTGAAAGTCACTAATCATCTAAGAGATGCAAATGAAAATGACAGTGAGGTGTCACCTCAAACCTGTCAGAATAGCTACCACTAACAAATCAACAAATGACAAGTGCTGGCAAAGATATGGAGAAAAGGGGAACACTGCTGGTGGGAATGCATACTGGTGCAGCTACTGTGCATTATAGTATGGAGTGTCCTCAGAAAATTAAATATGGAACTTCCATATGAGCCAGTGATCCCATTTCTAGTAACATGTTCTAAGAAACCCGAAATACCAATCAGAAAGCATATACTTACACCCCTATGTTCATGGCAGCACAATTTATAATAGCTAAGAGGGCTCTGAAATCTGTGGATCTATCATAGTTTTATGCCAATCATTCTTCAAATAATCCCACTAAAATATTTCAAAAATGATCATCCTCCTTACTATAATTTCATTAAGAAGCTAATTAGCATTAACCTTTTAAGTTGGAGATTAGAAGTTTAAACCTTCTTTCTCTCTTTTTTAAATATTTCTTGTTGAAAATATTACATATGTCCCTTTTTATTTTTAACTTAATAATGATATGCCTCATTAGATACATCAACTTATTTATCACAATTTTATCAATAATTCTTAGATTATTTATAACTAGAGGGCCAGTGCATGAAATTCGTGCACTGGAAGGGGGGGTGTCCCTCTCATCCCAGCCTGCACCCTCTCCAATCTGGGACCCCTTGGGGGATGTCTGACTGCTGGTTTAGGCCCAATCCCTTGGGCCTAAACCGACAGTTGGACATCCCTCTCACAATCTGGGACTGCTGGCTCCTAACCGCTTGCCTGCCTGCCTGATTGCCCCTAACTGCTTCTGCCTGCCAGCCTGATCAATCCCTAACTGTTCCCCTGCCAACCAAACTTATTAGATTAACACCTAACTGCTCCCCTGCTGGCCCAATTGCCCTCAGCTGCCCTCTCCTGCAGGCCTGGTCCCCACCAACTGTCCTCCCCTGCTGGCATGGTTGCCCCCAACTGCCCTCCCCTGCCGGCCTGATCTCGCCCCCAATGGCCCTTCCCTGCCAGCCTGATCACCCCTAACTGCCTCTGCCTGCCTGATCACTCCTAACTGCCCTCCTCTGCCAGCCTGATCTCGCCAACAACTGCCCTCCTTTGCCAGCCAATTTGGTTCTGATTGGTCAGTTTCTATGCCAGTCAGCCTCAAAAACTCCACCTCCTAGGCAGCCATAAGCTCCTCGCAATTCACCCAGATTTCGTTCTGATTGGTCGGTTTCTATGCCAGTCAGCATCTCTGGGCCTATCTCCAGGCCTGATCATAGAGGCAGGGCTGATTAGCAGCTGCCCCAGGCTGCTGGTGAACAGCTGAACTGCTGACCCCTGAGAGAGAGAGAAAGGCTTGGCTGCTGGCGGAGGGAGAGAGAAGCAGGGTGGTCAGACACTACTTCTCTATCCTGGCTTCCCCAGCAGCTGCTGCCACTGCTCATCAGCCAAGCCTCTCTCTCTCTGAGAGATAAGCAGTTCAGCCCCCTCACCTGCTGTGCAGTGCAGCCTGGTGAAGGGTCAAGCCTCCCAGTTGTTGTGGATGTGACAGACCCAGGGTTTTTATATATTAGGATAATACAACTTAACATTTCAAAACACTCATACTATTCAAACCAAGAACCTCTAACAACTAAATCGCTAAAACTTTCAACCCTTTGAGAAACTAAATGAACTCAAATCTATTTGCCTCTTTCATTACCCCTATGATAATAGGCTTACCTTTTGTCATTTTAATAATATTTCCAAATATGCTCTTTCCATCAACTACATAACTTATACTAATAACCTCCTAGTCGCAATTCAACAATGACGGATTCATTTAAAACAACACAAATATTAATTCATAGTAAAAAGGGCCACATTCGAAAGCTTATATTAATCTTACTAATTATATGTTTTGGTTTAACAAATTTATTAGATCTTTTACCCCATTCATTTACTCCTACTGATCAACTCTCAGTGAATCTTGGGATAGCTTTCCCTTTATTAGTATGAGCACACAGTAATTTTTGGCTTTTGACATGAAACCAAAGCACACTTGCACACTTTTTACTACAAGGAACCCCAATTCCCTTTATCTCCATATTAGTAATCCTCAAAAGAATCAGCCTATTCATGCAACCAATAGTACTAGCAGTACAACTGACAGCCAACATTACTGCAGATCACCTACTTATCCACTTAATGGGAGAGCAACCCCAGCTGTAATAAGTATTAGTATAACCAGCACCCTCATGACATTGATTGTTCTTATCTTATTAACTATTCTAGAATTTGCAAGTACCTCTAATTAAAGCTTATGTATTCACCTTACTGGTTAGTCTTCATCTTCATGACAATTGTTAGTGACCCACCAAATGCATGCATACCACATAGTCAACTGAAGCCCCTTATGACTTACAGGATACCTACCTATCAGCCCTTGTCATAACAGCAGGCTTAGTTATATGATTTCACTTTAACTCACCATTATTATTAACTGTAGGCCTGGTTACTAATGTATTAACCATTTACCAGTGATAATGAGATATTGTTTGAGACAGCACATTTTAAGACCATCATACACCAATTATACAAGAAGGACTCCATTACAACATAATTTTTATTTATTTATCATCTCTGAAGTATTTTTCTTTTTAAGATTTTTCTGAGCTTTCTATCATTCAAAGCTAGTCCATACTCCAGAACTATGTGAATATTGATTCCCATCAGGCATCAATCCCCTTAATCCCTTAGAAGTACCTCATCTAAATACATCTGCTCTGTCATCTCTATCACTTCAGCTCATTATAGTTTAATATTAGGGAGTTGCAAGCACATGGTTCAAGCACTGTTCATTATGATTTGTGTAGGCTTGTACTTCACATTACTTCAAACCCCAGAATGTCATGAAACATCATTTTCTATCTCAGATGGTGTCTACAAGTCAACATCCTTTATAGCCACAGGCTTTATTGGCTCTACCTTCCTTATTGTATGTCTCCTACACCAACTGAAATTCCACTTCACATCTCATCATTTTGGATTTGAAACCGCTGCGTGATAATGACACTTTGTAGATGTCGTATGACTACTCTTATATGTCCCTATTTATCAATGAGGATCCTATTCTTTTAGTATTAATTAGTACAACTGACTTCCAATTAGTTAGTTTTGGTAAAATCCAAAAAAAGAATAATTAACCTTGTACTTACTTTATTTATCAATACTAGCATCTTTACTTGTAATAATCACATTTTATCTTCCCCAAACAAATGTTTATGCCAAAAAAATCAAGCCCTTATGAATGTGGTTTTGACCCAAGAAATGCTAAAGGGGCTGTTGTAAAAAGAAGAAATAGAAAGAGGAGGAACACAGGCTTAAAGAATAAAATTGGCAACAAACAAGTACCTATCAAGTACCTTAAATGTAAATGGATTAAATGTTGCCATCAAAAGACACCGGGTAGCTAAATGAATACAAAAACATTACCTATATATATGCTGTCTACAAGAGAACCACCTTAGAAAAAAGGACTCACACAAACTGAAAGTGAAGAGATGGGAAAAATAATCCAGGAAAATAGAAATGAAAATAAATCTGGGGTAGCAATACTCATATCTGACAAAATACACTTCAAAGTGAAGGCCATGATAAGAGATAATGAAGGCCCCTTCATAACACTAAAGCAATTGGTACAACAAGAAAATATAACTCTGGTAAACATGTATGCACCCAATACAGGAGCACCCAAATACATGAAAACAACTCTGGGATGAGATCAATAGTTACACAATAATAGTAGGGGACTTTAACATCCCACTGACATCACAGGATAGATATTCTAGACAAAAAAATCAATAAGGAAATAGTGACCTTAAATGACACACTAGATCAGATGGAATTAATTGACATTTTAAGGACATTTAATTCTAAAGCTAAAGAATATACATTCTTCTCAAGTGCATATGGGACATTTTCAAAGATAGGCCACATGTTAGGACACAAGCGAAGTCTCTACAAATTCAAGAATATTGAAATCATATCAAGCATCTTCTCAGACCACAGTGGCATGAAATTAAAAATCAGCTACAATAAAAACACTCAAAAACAATCAAACACATGTAGACTAAATAGCATGCTATTAAATAGTAAATGGGCTACCAAAGAAATCAAAGGAGAAATAAAACACATACTGGAAACAAATGAAAGTGAACACACAACAAACACAAATCTATGGGACACAGCAAAAGCAGCCTTGACGGGGAGGTTCCTTGTTCAACATAGTATTAGAAGCCCTAGCCATAGCACTACAGGCCAACATAAAAAAAAAAAAAAGAAAGAAAGAAAGAAAGAAAGAAAAACCTGTAATCAGTTATATAACCCTAAAACTTAAAGAATTAGAAAGAGAACAACAAGAAAAGACCAGAGTAAGTAGAAGGAAGGAAATACTAAAGATCAGAGTAGAAATAAATGACATAGAGACTAAAACAAAACAAAACAAAACAAATAAACAAAAGATCAACAAAACCAAGAGCTGGTTCTTTGAAAGGCTAAACAAGATATATGAACCTTAGCCAGAATCATCAAGAAACAAAGAGGGAGAGCCCAAATAAATAAAATCAGAAATGAAAGGGGTTAATTAACCACTGACCCCACATAAACACAAAGAATCATAAAATATACTATGAATGCCTTTATTCCACAGAAATGGACAACCTGGACAAAATGGACATATTCCTACAAAAATTCCAATCTTCCAAAACTCAATCAGGAAGAATCAGAAAATTCTGATAGGCCAATAATGACTGATGAAATTGAAGCAATAATAATAATAATAAACTTCCAGAAAACAGAAACCCTGGCCCAGATGGCTTCACAGGGGAGTTTTAGCAAACATTCAAAGAACTAACACCTATACTCCTCAAACTATTGTAAAAAATTCCAGAAGAAGGAACACTTCAAAGCTCTTTCTTATGAGACCAGCATTACCTTAATTCCAAAACCAGATAAAGACACTACAGAGAAAAAGAACTACAGACCAATATCCCTGATGAGCATAGATGCTAAAATCCTCAACAAAATATTAGCAAATTGGATCCACCAATGCATTACAAAGATCATACACCATGACCAAGTGGGATTTTTCCACTTGGGTATTCAAGGTGGTACAATATTCACAAATCAATAAACGTGTTGCATCACATAAACAGATTGCAAGACAAAAATCACATGATCATATCAATTGATGCAGAAAAAGCATTTAACAAAATCCAACACCCTTTCTTGATAAAAACTCTTGGCAAAGTGAGAATAGAGGGATCATATCTCAACATAATAAAAGCCATATATGACAAGCCTACATCATACTCAATGAAAAACACTAAAACCATTCCCCCTAAGAACAGGAACAAGACATGGATGCTCTCTTTCACCATTCTTGATCAACATAGTATTATAAGCCCTAGCCATAGCGATTAGACAAGAAGAAATAAAAAGCATTTACATTGGAAAGGAGAAAATAAACTGTCATTATTCGCAGATGACATGATAGTGTACATAAAAAAACCTTATAGACTCCATCAAAAAATGACTAAATTCAATAAATAACTTCAGAAATGTAGCAGGATACAAAATTAACACCCAGAAATTGATGGCATTTTAATTTTTATTTTATTTATTAATTTCTTTTTTATTTTTTTATTGTTTGAAGTATTACAAATAGTAGTACATATGTCTCCTTTTTTCCCCATTGACCTCCCCCCAGCTTCCCCTACCCCCCAGTGCGTACCTTCACCTGCCCACCCTCGCCTCCCCCCCCCCCCCCCAGTATCTTGTATCTATGCTTATATGGCATTTTTATACACCGACAATGAACTCTCAGAAAGAGAAAGCAAAAAAAAAAAAATCCCATTTACCAAAATATTTTTTAACAAAAAAATTAAGATAATTAGGAATAAACTTAACGAAGGAGGTAAAAGACCTGTACTAAGAAAACTATGGGACATTGAAGAAAAAGATAAGGAAGATATAAACAAGTGGAAGAATATACCATGTTCATGGATTGGTAGAATCAACATATTAAAATGTTCATATTACCCAAAGCAATCTATACATTCAATGCAATTCTTATTAAAATTCCAAATACCTATTAAAATACAAGGAAAGTGAAAGAGAAACAGCTCCAGCCCTGGCCTGGCGGTTCTACCGCCCCCTCTGCCCTCCCACTGCAGGCAGGAGCAGCACCTCTCCAGTACTAATTACTTTTAAAACTCTTTTAGTAAAGAGAGAGATTAAATTTTGGAGGTATTTCAGGATCCATTGGAATAACTTAGTCATTTTTCAGTCTCTTAAATTTGAAAAGGTTGTAAAACAAGCTTCTGTAATAATAAAAGCTCAATATGTTAATTAGACCAGACGTCCTTGCAGACAACCTTCTGGATGAACACAGGGCTGCAAGGGAAGCCTGGGTTCCAGGTGCCAGAAGGAAGCCTGTGCCGGCAGCCAGGGGAAGAAAGGCCTACTTTTGCATGAATTTTGTGCATGGGGCCTCTAGTAATTAAGTATTATGATATACATTTTATAAACCTGGGTAAGACATCAATTAAACTTTAAAATAGTGTTAGTATTAAATATTTTATCCAGACTACAAGATTTTCTTTAATTTACATAAGTATTTAATTTTTTTTAGGCCAGTAAATGATTATATCCTATAATGCCATTTGGAGAGAGAAAATGCACAACACATAATACTAAGATGAAAACATATCACACAAATGCTACAGACCATATACATAATTCAAGAGTAATTCACCTTTTTCCCTTAAATATATATTTCCATATTTTTTAATCCTCACCTGAGGAGCGAGGATATTTTTTTCCCATTGATTTTTAGAGAATGAGAGAAGTGAGGGGGGGAGAGAGGGAAACATCAATGTGACAGAGACACATCTATTGGTTGCCTCACACACATGCCCTGACTGAAAGTGGAATCAGACCTGCAGCCCAGGTACATGCCCTTGACTGGGAATCAAACCTGCAACCCTCTGATGCATAGGACAATGCTGTAACCACTGAGTGCACCAGACGTGGCTGTATTTTCATTTTTTAAATTAAAATTAATTTAATGTATGAGAATTTTTAATGTTTGGAAACCTCAATTTTCAATGATAGTGAAAAATTAAGCAACCAATATTTCCTACAACTTTTATTAACATATTTTATTATTTTAAATTTAAGCACCCAGAGACCACTGCAATATGGCCATTTTAAAATGAGATTTCTTTTATTTTTAATAAATCTTTATTGTTCAGATTATTACAGGTGTTCCTCTATTTTTTCCCCCATAGCTCCCCTCCCCCTGACTCCCCACCCCACCCCATGCCCTTACCCCCCGCCACTGTCTTCATCCATAGGAGTAAGATTTTTGTCCATTCTCTTCCCGCACCCCTCACACCTGCTTCCCCTGAGAATCGTCAGTCCACTCCCTTTCTATGTCCCTGATTCTATTATATTCACCAGTCCATTCTGTTCTTCAGATTTTTTATTCACTTAGTTTTTAGATTCACTTGTTGGTAGGTATGTATTTGATGTCATTTTGTTGTTCATAATTTTTATCTTTACCTTTTTCTTCTTCTTCCTCTTCTTAAAGGATACCCTTCAGCATTTCATGTAATCCTGGTTTGGTGGTGATGAACTCCTTTAGCTTTTTCTTGTCTGTGAAGCTCTTTATCTGACCTTCAACTCTGAATGATAGCTTTGCTGGGTAGAGTAATCTTGGTTGTAGGTTCTTGCTGTTCATCACTTTGAATATTTCTTGCCACTCCCTTCTGGCTTGCATAGTTTCTGCTGAGAAATCAGCTGACAGTCGTATGGGCACTCCCTTGTAGGTAATTAACTGTTTTTCTCTTGCTACTTTTAATATTCTCTCTTTGTCTTTTGCCCTTGGCATTTTAATTATGATGTGTCTTGGTGTGGTCCTCTTTGGATTCCTCTTGTATGGGGTTCTGTGTGCTTCCTGGACTTGTACGTCTATTTCTTTCACCAGGTAGGGGAAGTTTTCTGTCATTATTTCTTCTAATAGGTTTTCAATATTTTGCTCTCTCCCTTCTTCTGGCACCCCAAAAATTCGGATGTTGGTTCGCCTAAAGTTGTCCCAGAGGTTCCTTACACTATCTTCATATTTTTGGATTCTTTTTTCTTTTTGTTTTTCTGGTTGGATGTTTTTTGTTTCCACATATTTCAGATCTTTGGTTTGATTCTTGGGGTACGTTGATCTACAGTTGAGTTTCTGTATATTCTTTATTTCAGACAGTGTATGCTTCATTTCTGACTGATCCTTTTCCATGTTTTTGGCATTCTCATTAAGCTCCTTGAAGGTCTCATCAAGTTTCTCAGCGGTTTTAAGAAGATTCTTGAGTAACCTTATAAATGTGGTTCTGAACTCTATGTCATCCAGTAGTTTGCTTTCCTCCGTTTCTTTCATTCGTGACATGTTTCTTTGTCTCCACATTTTGGCTGCTTCCCTGTGTTGATGGAGTAGCTTTGTGTGGTAGGTGACCTATAGGGGGCAGTAGCTCAGCCTCCCCAATCACCTGATGTGGATGCTCTTGGTACACCCCTCTGTGGGCTGAGTGCAAAGACTTGGTGCAGTTAAGCCTTAATTGCTGTTGGTATACTGGGAGGAATTGACCTCCAGGCCAATTAGCTGTGAGCACTCACTGTGTCTATAATGGAAGAACTGCTGCGCTGAAGACACTCTTATGGGGCAGGACTTGTTTCAGTGGGGCTTTGGTGCTCACTGAGTCTGCCTCTTGAATGTGTCACTTACGGATGTGAGGAGTTGAAATCTGGTGTCTCACACTGACCACTAGGTACACTGGCTTCTGGATCTCCAATGGGGTGCAGGTCAGCTACTGTCTGAGGCCATCCAGCAGGAGCTACAGTGAGAGCTGCAGTTTTCTCCTCTTTGCTTGGGGTTTGGAGGTTTTGGAGCTGTCTGACCGGGGCTGCAAGTTTGCTAGGTTAAGCTGCGATAGGGGGGGCTTTCTTATGCTACATACCCTGCTTGGAGCTTGGGTGGGTTTGTAGGTTGTGCAGGGCGCGGTCTCAGTGTGTCACTAGGCTAGGGCGTGGCAAACAGCAATGGCTGCTAGTTAGCCGGCTCTGTGTCCCTGATGGCGTCCCAGAGTCCCATGCCCCAATGCCATAAACAGTTATTCCTGCGTGCAGCTCTGCAAGCAAGCCACCCTCACTGGCAGACAGTCCACCTTCTCCCCGTAGGAGTTTGGGTCCCCGCATCTCCCGAGAAACTGTGTTTCAGAGTAATCGGGGGCTTGTCTCCCTTTGGGTTGAAAAAAGCAACGCCCACCGCCAGCCCGGATCACGCGCCTCCGTACCTCAGCTTTTCAGTGCTCGTGCACATTTCAATGCTCTTTTCTCTTTCCTTCTAGTTGTAGAACTTCCACTCAGCCAGCTTTCCTGTGGTTCTGGGTGATAGACATTTTGTCTTTTAGTTGAATTATTGAAATTGTTGCGCGAGGCAGCAGTTTAGGTGTTTACCTACGCCGCCATCTTGCTCTTCTCCTTAAAATGAGATTTCTATTGAGATCTTGCTATTTCTATAAAGCAATTACCAGTAACAGGATTTCTATCAGGAGTATTAATGAGAGCTGGGCTCTGGAAGTTTCTGGCCTTAGAGGCACATTTTACTGTATTAATTGTAGTGGGTTTTTTTGTTTTGAACATTGGCAGTCTGAGTAAATTCTCTAGAGGTGTAATGCAGTGGGTCAAAGTCTGCTGCTTATGACTACCATGAGGCTCTTAGTCCTCAAGTGGCATTCAACCTTCTTACATGCCTTGGTTTCTCTCCCTGGCTATATCATACAGCTGTGAGTAAGGATTCGGAAGACTAGATGACCAACCTTTATACAGGCATCCCTGGATGAGTCAATTTCTTAATTACAGTTGAGTTGGAGGTTCCCTATGGGGACCCTACACATCGTGAGGAATGACCTCTGACACCTCCATAAAGATTCTTAGTCATCTAAGAGCATCCGAGATTCAGGCTGGAGGGAGGATGTGCCCCTTATCTTCAGAGCTGAGTGAGTTCAGCTCTTATTTATACTGCAAGGGCATTTGCTCAGATTCTCAGAAAGCAATTCCAATGGAAAAGGCAAATTTAAATACCAGCCAACCATTTTTCCTCCTGTCTCACCTTGTAGCCTGGGTTCTGTTAACCCTTAACCTTGTCAGGTTAGCATGTGTCCCATTTTCATCCACATAGTGAAACAAAGGGAGGGATTAAAATAGAAGAAACAAGATCAAGGGGGCCCTGGAGACAGGTTCAAGGGGTTAGCCCAGGACAAGCTGCCGCTGCCCACTGATCCCCTGGTAGCAAGTCACATATGGACCTTTAGATCTGAGAAACAAAGTAAAAGTAGGAAATAAGAGAAGGGAACACACAGGTGTAAGGAACAACACAGACCTTTATCTTAAGGTTTTACCTGTTTCATTTGTTTGATTTTTAAAAATATGATTTTATTGATTTTAGAGAGAGAGAGGAAAAAAGAGAGAAACATCATCGCTGTGAGAGATATATCAATCAGTTGCTTCTTGTTGAACCCACAACCTGGACATGTGTCCAAACCTGGAATTGAACAGGTGGCCTTTTGATGCATGGGACAACATTCAGTAAAGGTAGTCACGATGGCCAGGACAAAGATTTTACCTGGTGTTTAACAGTGCCAATTTTAGAGGAGGCCTCAATGGAATATCTCAACAGAATATTCATCAACTCTCCAGGTGTGTCATTTGATATGCTGATGTATTACAATGAATGTATACAGTGATGTGGGTCATTCTCTGATCAGTTTCACCTTAAAAATGTCACTGGAAAGGGATTTGAACCAACATGGGTCTGCTGGGCATGGTCTGGAACATGTAACCCATTTGCTCCTAAGCATCCTTGGATAGGGAAGATAAGTTCTTGTAATTTTGTAGTTGTGCCTATAAATTACTAGGCCCTATTAGAGTCTCAGATTTCCCATTCCACTTGTCAAGGAATTTTCCTAGCTTTTTAATAACATGCCTCAACTCTATAAACTTGAGGATTCTTGTTAGTATTGAACTCAACACAATGACCATCAGGTGACAGACACTGGACACCAGAGCCAAAATCAGGACCCAAAATACATACCCTGGACTCCAGAAGCTGTACCCTACAGCAACCACAAACCAAAAGCTGGATCCAGGCCCTGGGACTCAAACTCAAAGCGATTCCCCTGAGTCAAGCATACTATGCAGTACAAAAGCCAGAAACCAGATGCCAGAGACTGACAGCTAATTCTTAAGACCAGATTCCATATACCAGGATCTGAATCTATGGCTGCACTTGGACCCCACACAAGAACCCCGGACACAAAGTCATATCCAAAGAGACCCAAAACGCCAGACACACAGCCGAATACATATTTGATCCGAAACCACAGACCCTGGACATATAACAGGGATCTATAACTAAGACGCCATAGCCACAATGTGGAGTTGGAGACAGACAACAGACTTCAGTTGCCAGATGCCAGATGCATGAACTGAACCAGATCCTCACATTGTACACAAATGCATGACTCAATAAAGGGAACCCATGTCACTCTAAGCCCAAGCAGCTAGTTTCACAAATACATTTGTATGCCAATGTGAATGTATAAGAGGAAAAAGTAACTTGCAGTACTACACACAAAGGGGAACAGAATGAAAAAAAAAAAAATAATGCTTACCTTTGCTGGCAGGTATCCATGATCTCTTGGCTGTAGTGGTGTCAGAAGTTAACCATGTCACAGCCGATAATTTCACAAGGCCAGCTCTTATTTACCTCATACCCTATAAATTCTAACAACTGGGTTACTAAAACACTCTTTCTTGATAAAAACCCTCAGCAAAGTGGGAATAGAGGGATCATACATCAACATAATAAAAGCCTTCCTTATATGACAAACCTCAACCAACAGCATACTCAATGGGCAAAAACTAAAACCATTTCCCCTAAGAACAGGAACAAGACAGGGATGTGCACTGTCACCACTTCTGTTCCACATAGTACCAGAAGTGCTAGTCATAGCAATTAGACAAGAAGAAGAAATAAAAGATATCCAAATTGGAAAAGAATACATAAAAGTGCAATTATTCACAGGAGACATGATGCTGTATGTAAAAAACCCAAACACTCCATAAAATATTATTAGACTTAATAAATGAATTTGGCAATGTAGCAGGATACAAAAATAATGCCAAAAAATCTATGGAATTTTTATACACCAATAGTGAACTTACAGAAATAGAGGTTTAAAAAATCCCATTTACCATTGCACCAAAAACATTAAGATACCTAGGAATAAACTTAACTGAGAAGATAAAAGACCTGTACTCAGAAAACTACAGGACACTGAAAAATGAGATAGAGGAAGACATAAACAGATGGAAGAACATACCATAGAATCAACATCATTAAAATGTCCATACTACCCAAAGCAATCTATAGATTCAATGCACTCCCCATTAAAATGCCAACGGCATATTTCACAGTCCTAAAATGAACTCTCCAAAAATGCAACTGGGATAAAATAAAATAAAAAGACTCCAAATAGCTGCATCAATCCTTAGAAAGAAGAACAAAGTAGGAGGGATCTCAATACCAGATATCAACCGGTATTAGAAACTCACTGCTCTCAAAACTCCCTGGTACTGGCACAAGAACAGACATATAGATCAATGGAACAGAACAGAGAGCCCAGAAATCGACTCAAGCCATTATGTTCAATTAATATTTGACAAAGGAGGCAAGAGCATACAATGGAGTCAAAAACAGTCTCTTCAATAAATGGTGTTGGGGAAATTGGACAGATAAATGCAATAAAATGAAACTAGACCACCAACTCACATCATACACAAAAATAAACTCAAAATGGATAAAGGACTTAAATGTAAGATAGGAAACCATAAAAATATTAGAGGAATCCACAGGCAGCAAAATCTCAGACATATGCCAAAGCAATACCTTCACCGATATATCTCTTAGGGCAATGGAAACTAAAGAGAAAATAAACAAATGGGACTACATCAAAATAAAAAGCTTTTGCACAGCAAAAGAAAACAACCAGAAAGCCCACTGCATGGGAGAACATATTTGCCAATGTTATCACCAATAAGAGTTTAATCTCCAACATTTACAGGGAACTCATACAAATTAACCAAAGGAAGATAAACAACCCAATCAAAAAATGGGCAACCGATCTAAATAGGTATTTTCCATAGGAGGACAGAAGGAAAGCCAAGAGACATATGAAAACATGCTCAAAGTCACTAATCATCTGAGAGATGCAAATCAAAATGACAATGAGGTACCATCTCACACCTGTCAGAATGGCAATCATCAACAAATCAACAAAGGACAAGTGTTGGCAGGATGCAGAGAAAAAGGAACCCTCATGCACTGCTGGTGATAATGCAGACTGGTGCAGCCATTGTGGAGAACAGTATGGAGTTTACTCAAAAAACTAAAAATGGAACTGCCATTTGACCCAGTGATCCCACTTCTAGGACTATATTCCAAGAAACTAGAAACACCAATCAGAAAGAATATATGCACCCCTATGTTCATAGCAGAACAATTTACAATAACTAAGATTTGGAAACAGCCTAAGTGCCCATCAGCAGGCAAGTGGATTAAAAACAGTGGTACATCTACACAATGGAATACTATACTGCTGTAAAAAGGAAGGAACTCCTAACATTCACAACAGCACGGATGGTCCTGGAGAGAAAGATAAATATCACATTATCTCACTCATTTGTGAAATATAATGAACAAGAAACTGATGAACAAAAATAGATTCAGAGACTTAGAAGCATCAAACAGACCATCCAACCTCAGAGGGAAGGCAGGGGAGGGTGGGAGGGTGAGGTAAGAGATCAACCAAAGGACTTGTATATATGCATATAAGCATAAACAATGGACACAGACAATAGGGAGTGAGGGCATGTGCTGGAGCGGGGGCGGTGGGGAGGGGGCAGGGAAGAAGCAGCCAGCGAGAGGCCAATTGGGGAAATGGAGACATATGTAATACTTTAAAAAATAAAGAATTTTTAAAAATTAAAAGAAACTCCTGGTAAAGTTCTCTTCTTACACCAGTTTTTTTCCAACTAAATCTTTTAGAAAGGAATGGGAGACAATTTTTATTTCTTAACAATGAGCTTAAAATCAGTACATCCAATGCAAAATTTTGGTACTCTTTGAAACTTTATTTATTTATTTTTTCTTGATATACATGAATTTAGCTTTTGTATTTTTGCCATTAATTGCTAAGGAATTTTAAGATAAAAATACAAAGTCATTAACATCAAGAGACACAAGGGCACTTTGGATTACAAAATATCTTTATAATGGGGAAGTAAGGGGAACCTCACATGTCACTTGCTTATTTTTTAAACTATTCCTCTTTCAATTCTAATCTTTGAATAAAATACTTTTTCTACAATATAAAATGACTTTTTAGATAAAAATCAGCACAGTAACATTGTCTATTTTACAATAAATCTGAAAGAAAAATTTGGAAAAGAATATTCTTACACCATATAGCATAACTTGTTTTTGAACTTGAAATTTTTTTGTTAAATGCCTAATCACCTAAATCAGTGAATAAGGATGTTCAGCTTCCAATCCATGAATATAGAATACAATATAATTTATTCTACTTTTTACTTCAAAGTCACAGAGATTACATCCATCCGATCTAATAAAAGAGTGATATGCACATCGACCGTACCTCTGCTACACCAAGCCATGCCCACCAGCCAATCAGGAGAGAGTATGCAAATTAATGCAACCAAGATGGCTATGATCATAGAGAGAGCAGGAGGCTCGAGTTTCCCCAGCAATGGAGGAAGCCAAGCTTTCCTGCACACTCTGGTGAGCCCAGGCCTCCGCACAAGGCTACAAAGTTCCAATTATAGAAGATAAATAAATCCCAACAAAAATGGGGGTGGCCACGGACTGAGCAGGAGGCTTGGCTTCACTTAAGGCTACAAAGTTTCAATTATAGAAGATAAATAAATCCCAGACACCAGGGCCTCCGCTTGGGTCTCTGGGGTGCATAGCCAGCCTGCAAACCACCACAGGCCCCTCACCTAGGCTGCCCCACGCCCCAAGAGAACCCCCATCCTGATCCGGGACATCCTTCAGGGCAAACCAGCGGGCCCCCACCCATGCACCAGGCTTCTAGCCTATCTAATAAAAGAGTAATATGCAGATTGACCATCACCCTAACACACAAGATGGCTGCCCCCATTTGGACATAAGATGGCCACCATAAGATGGCCAGCAGGGGAGGGCAGTTGGGAGGAACCAGGTCTGCAAGGGAGAGCAGTTGGACATCCCCCAAGGGGTCCCAGATTGGAGAGGGTGCAGGCTAAGCTGGGGGACACACACCCCCGTGCACGAATTTCATGCACTGGGCTTCTAGTATAATTTTAAAGCCTACTCTACATTTTCAAGTTCTCAATCCAAATATATAGATTACAACAGGTCACTTTATTGCTGACAACATTCATAGTAGGGCCAGATTCCTCATAAAAAGACAAAATAAGTTTGATTGGGAGCCAGCCATTGCCCTACTCACCCATCAACAGAATTATGGAAGTCAAGAGGCAATATTTTTTCCTTTTTAAAATAGCAAAAGAACAAAAGAAGATTGGCTGTCTGTTGAGTGGGCCCCACATTAGAGTGCATAGCTCATCAGGATCAAAACTGACACCTGTGAGCAGTTAACTTCCTAAGAGCACTCACTGGGCATTATGTCATCTGTACTACAGCTTTCACCATGGAAAGTATTTGAAAATACTTTATGCTCAAAATATACACTGAGTGGCCAGATTATTATGATCTCTGAATGCATAATAATCGGCCACTCAGTGTATATCCTATATTATAAAAAGCTAATATGCAAATTGTCCCCTTGACCAGCAGGCAGGCTGGCTAACCACCCATGTCCCCTCACCCTGGCCATGCTGGCTGGACCCCACCCATGCACAAATTCATGCACTCACTGGGTTATACACACACTCACACACACACACACACACACACACACACACACACACACACACACACTAGAGGCCCGGTGCACAAAATTCTTGCACGAGGGTGTGTGTCCCTCAGCCTAGCCTGCACCCTCTCCAATCTGGGACCCCTCGAGGGATGTCTGACTGCCCATAGGATCGGACCTAAATGGACATTCAGACATCCCTTTCACAATTCAGGACTGCTGCCTCCCAACTGCTCACCTGCCTGCCTTCCTGATTGCCCCTAACTGCTTCTGCCTGCCAGCTTGATCACCCCCTAACCATTCCCCTGCCAGCCTGATTGATGCCTAACTGCTCCCCTGCCAGCCTGTTTTCCCCTAACTGCCCTCCCCTGCAGGCCTGAGTTCCCCCCACTGCTATTCCCTGCCAACCCCAATTGCCCTCCTTTGCAGGCCGAGTCACCTCTAAGTGCCCTCCCATGCTGGCCATCTTGTGTGTTAGAGTGATGGTCAATTTGCATATTATTCTTTTATTAGATAGGATTAGATAGGATAGAGGCCTGGTGCACAGGTGGAGGCCGGCTGGTTTGCCCTGAAGGGTGTCTCGGATCAGGGTGGGGGTTCTCTTGGGGTGTAGGGCGGCCTGGGTGAGGGGCCCGTGGTGGTTTGCAGGCTGGCCACGCCCCCTGGTGACTCAAGCAGAGGCCCTGGTATCTGGGATTTATTTATCTTCTATAATTGAAACTTTTGTAACCTTGAGTGGAGGCCAAAGCAGTCCAGGGCTGCAGGAACTTGGCTTCCTCCATCGCTGGGAGCAACTCAAGCCTCCTGCTCTCTCCAGTTCCATGGCTGCTGGCATTTTGTTGGGATTTATTTATCTTCTACAATGGAAACTTTGTAACCTTGAGTGGAGGCCTGGGCCAGCCAGGGCATGCAGAAAGCTTGGCTTCCTCTATTGCTGGGAAAACCCAAGCCTCCTGCTCTCTGCATGGCTGCAGCCATCTTGGTTGGGTTAATTTGCCTACTTGCTCCTGATTGGCTGGTGGGAGTGGCTTGTGGGTATAGTGGAGGTATGGTCCATTTGCATATTCCTCTTTTATTAGATAGGATATCTATCTATCTATCTATATCTATATATATAGATATAGATAGATAGATAGATAGATAGATAGATAGATATACACACACACTCACACACATATACTGAGTGGCCAGATAATTATGCGTTCAGAGATCATAATAATCTGGCCACTCAGTCTATAGTATCTATTCCTTATCCTTGAGGATCCAAGAATCTATACTAATAAAAACCTAGGTGGCCCTCGAAGGTGCCATTGCCACAAGATGGCTGCCACAAGCTGGCTGCCACAAGATGGCCAAGTGCACAGAGCAGGTGGGGCCCAGCAGCCACTTCATGTAGTGAGGCATCGGTGTCCCAGCATCTCCTCCACCTCACACAGAGGAGGCAGGTCCTGGTGGAGAAGGCAGGTTGCAACAGGGAAGGGCAGTTAGGGGCAATCAGGCCAGTAGGGAAGTGGATAGGGGGTGATCAAGCTGGCAGGCAGAAGCAGTTAGGGGCAATCAGGCAGGCAGGCAGACAGGCAAGTGGTTACAAGCCAGCAGTCCTGGATTGTGAGAGGGATGTCCAACTGCCGGCATAGGCCCGATCCTGTACATCCCTCAAGGGGTCCCAGATTGGAGAGAGTGCAGGCCGGGCTGAGGGACACCTTCCCCCCACCCCTGTGCATGAATTTTGTGCACTAGGCCACTAGTAAATCTAAAATGATAATGGGCTTCTTCAGTCCAAAGGCAGGATTTCTTTGCAGTAGAGTGTCTCCAGTGTTTCACAAAAATAAATAAAAACAGCAGGTAACGTCTTTTCAGCTTCTTGACCTCTCCTCATTTCGCTGCTTCTTCCTCCCATCTCATTTCTTCTAAGTCATCTTGCATAACTGGTCTTAAACTCTTTGCTTCTTCATATTTGTATTTTTTTTTTTTTTTTTGGTCATAGCCAAAGAATGTGCTTAGATATTTCTTCCTGAGATTCTCCTTCATCTTTGACAAAATCTTCCATTTTGGAGTCGTAGTTCTCATATTCCACCTCTACATATTCTCACTGTCTTTTGTAACCACCAGGGAAGGCAAAACCTTGAGAATGTTGGGCAGTTCTGTAGCCAGCTAAAGAATGCTTCATTCCATTCATCTCTCCATTGGTGGGCCGGGTAATGATATTCTTAGAAGATATTGTTTCTGAGACAAAAGTGCATTTGGGTTTATGAGGGGATCTAAGCTACTAACTATTCACCCAGATCCCAAGCTGCTCACTGGTCTTCTAGGGCCTGAACTGCTGACAGTCTGTCCAGCTGAAACTGTGCCACTTAGTGATCGACCGCCTGGTGGCCACTGAGCCACTCATTGGTCATCGGTTACGTGGATTGTGCACAGGCCACCCAGGGTCACCAGAACTGACCACTGTCTTCCTAGAACCACCTGGGACACTGATGGATCATCCAGAGCCACCTGTACTGCTGACTGTCCTTCCAGGAGGATGTAAGTCACTGGCTGGCCTCCTGGTCCCACTGCTTGAGTGCTCAGGTCCTGAGCTGGAGCTGCCATTCTGGTGCCTGGGCATGGAGCCAGAACTAATCATAGGCTGAAGATTCCCTGTGATGGACTGCCCAGGAGCTAGACTGGAGCTGCTGCCTGACTGCCTGACACTTGGACTCTTAGCATTATGTAGGGAGACCACAGGTCCAGGTCTGGAATGGCTAGGATGGAGAGGAGATTTATGTCTGTGTGCTCAATAACATATTTCTGACTGCCTTTAACAGAAGTCTTTGGAACACTTGGTGAAAAGGTGCTCAAATGGGTTTTTCCAGTCCCATTGAAAACAGGCCTGTCATGGTCCTTCTGAAGTGAGGCTTGGGAACAGTTGCTAGATCCTGGTTTGGTCCTCCCTCCTGGCATGGATTTGGATGAAAACAAACCTAAATGTTTCTTATTATCTGTGTTGGGTCTGGATTTCTTCTCAGAATGAGGAAGGGGAGTACCTCTGGGAGAAGGATGCTTGTCTCTGGAAACTCTGCTAGGTTTTATGCCCATACTTTCTGTATGAGAGGGCACCATTTTGGTCAGAGGTAGTCCTGCATCTGCTTCAGGCTTCTTTTTCATATGTCTTCATTCAAGAAGTTTTCACTCCCTAAGTTCTTGTGCAATCATAGGCCACTTTTCTGTGTGTTTTATCACTACCTTGATTTCCACTGGTTCATACTGTTGGAAGCTAGCCATTGTCTTCCCCATCAGAAAAGTATAAACAAGGAATGCAGAAAGCATTGAGCTCTGGCAAGGGCCAAAGCTATGCACTGATTGTTTAGTTGAGACAATGGTGGCTCAAGCAATTTCCTGACCAGTCTCAAAGTAAATCTTTACTAATATTTACTGACCTTTAAGATAGTCAGTCTGTTACCAGAATTGCCTGCCTAAGGGCAATATGTGTATCTAAAATTGAATAAAAGGCTGTCAAGGCCTGGGCACCAGTGAAGTCCTTGCTCTTGCATTGGACTCTCTGCCTGGCCCCCATTATTTCCAAATTATTATTTCTTGTCTTGTCTCATCATTTGACCACAGCCCTTCTCCAGATCCCAAACCCTGAGCCATGCAGGACCTGGACTCTCACATCTGGCACCTCGAATGATGGATGTCTGTAGAAGAAGATTTGCCTGGAGCAGAAAAACAAAGTTTCACCAGCAAGGTGGGGAAAAAGAATTCACCAGATAGGTGGGGAAATTCGCCACAAGCAAAGCCCACAGCCAGTTGCAGAAGTCGAGATCTGTAAGTACAGTGGGAACATCTTTTTTTCAGCCAGGCTAATGGGGCAGAATTTGTCAAAAGGGGAGAAGCTTTATTGTAGACTTTTGGTTTGCATGCTTAAGGATAAAGGAATTAAAGTGTCAAAAGGTATTCTCCTACAGTTTTTGCATGTTATTATAAAACATAACCCCTGGTTTCCTGAAGAAGGTACATTGGATGTTGAATGTTGGGAAAGACTTAGTCAGAACTTGAAAAAACCTCAGCAGCAGGGGAAAAATTTGCGTCCAAATTGTTCTCCTTGTAGAACATGGTATTGCATTTGCTAGAGCCTTTTAGAGAAACAAAAGAGGATAAACCCCCTCCCCTTGCACCTTCCTCTCCTAAAGAAGAGCAAATAGAAAAATTGGAGGAATGGCCTTCATGGCCCCCTCCACCTCCATGTCCTAATCCTGAAACATTTAATTCACCATTAATAGAATCACCTATGCAAAGAGCTATCCAAGAAGGATTAAAGGACATGACAGTGGAGGACCAACTTGCTTTTCTTGTTATACAAGTAGCTGACCCACAGCTCCTGAATCATATAATAAGACAGCATAAAAAATTTGACTTTAAAATGATAAAGGCCTTGCAAGAAAGCACAGTCCAGAATGGTCCTATAGCTCTTTTACTGGAGAAATTATGACTAATATTTCGGAAGCGTTCTTAGCTCCTTTTGATTGGTATTCTCTGGCTCATGGAGATTATTTAGTATGGAAGGGAGAATTTCTGGAGAAATGTCAGGAACAAGCCCATGTAAACTGTGGGCTGAATGCTCAAATAACTTATGAAATGCTGACAGGACTGGGAAAATATAATAACATGCAAAATCAGCTAAATTATGTGGAACAGGCATATGAGCAAATTAGACTTCGTGGAAGAAGAGCATGGTGGGCTTTACTATCAAAAGGGGACCCCGAGGGAGCTTTTAGTAAATGTATGCAGGGGCCTACAGAGTAATTTTCTGATTTTATGGCTTGCCTCACTCAAGCAGTGAGATGACAAATTCAACATGAAACAACAGGAGACATTTTAATTCAGCAAGTAGCTTATGAAAATGCCAATGCTGATTGTAAGAAATGTCTGATGCCTCTGAGAAAAAATAGTACCATTACAGAAATGATTCAAGCATGTCAGAATGTGGGGTCAGGCACTTTTCAAGCAAACTTACTCGCTGCCTCTGTAACCATGGGGAATTAAAGGTGTTATAATTGTGGAAGAACAGGACATTTTAAAAAAGAGTGTAAGCAACCAAGAAGGACACAAGGTGGCGATATAGGGAAAGGCGTGAGCATTCTGCCTCCTAATTCAATCAACACAGGTTAAACCTCTCTGTGTCCTAGAAGTCCGAAGGGAAATCATTGGGTTGGTTAATGTAGGTTGAAATTTCACAAAAATGGGCAGCCATTAGATCAAGACATAGAGAATGGCCAACCACAGGGAAACAGCTCCCCAGCCCCATCATCAATAGGGGAAATTTGCCCTGCAAGGTTCACAGTGGACTCCCTCATCTGAGCCACTCCAGGGAGCACAGGCCTAGTTCTTACCAGTACTATAGCAGTCACTTTGACCCCCGATATGGTTCGGCAAGCTGTTCCTACAGGAATCTGGGGACCTGTGGCACCAAGAACTTTAGGATTAATCTTAGGGAGAAATGGAAAAACTCTGAAAGGACTAACTATTCTTCCTGGAGTCATAGATTCAAACTATGAGGGAGAAATTAACGTAATATTAGAATGCAATCATATTATGCAAATTACTGCAGGGCAAAGAATTGCTCAGATACTACTTCTGCCTTTTATTCAGCAAGGTGAAGCTATAAATAGGAAAAGAGGAACACAAGGATTTAGAAGCTCATATATCTATTGGATACATGAAATTAGCAAAACCCATCTATGATTAATTTAAGAATAGAGAGAAAACAGTTTAAAGGTTTAATTGACACTGGAGCGGATGTCAGCATTATCAGCAAAGAATTCTGGCCTTCAAGTTGGTCCATGGTAGAAGCTATAAGCTCTATCATGAGGGTCAGAGTTCCTGATAATACACAATGCAGTGCTGCAGTGTTAAGGTGGCAAGATGAAGAAGGACAGACAGGATGGTTTCAGCCTTACATAGTCTCTGGGATTGCAGTCAATTTATGGGGCCAGGATGTTTTAGAAGCTTGTATTATTACCGGCAAAGGACAGCAGTTAATATCAGATGGGCTATCAGACTGGTCAAAGCTTAGGAAAAAATAATCAGGGAATTAAAGAGCCCATCCTAGCCAAAGGAAACCCAGGAAGACGAGGATTAGGATATCAACCTTTTGAGGAGTGGTTACTGCTCAATCTCTTCACCCTCATGCAGATGCTATACAATGGAAAGATGACAGACCTATACGGGTGGATCAGTGGCCATTAACCAAGGAGAAATTAGGTCATATTCATGAATTAATACAGGAACAAATAGAGCATAGAGCCTTCCAATAGTCCTTGGAATACACCTATATTTACTATATCTAAGAAGGCAGCAGGAAAATGGCAATTGTTACATGATCTTAGAGCAGTTAATACTACTATGCATACCATGGAGCTTTACAGCGTGGACTCCCAGCGCCTTTGCAAATTTCTCTACATTGGTCTCTTACAGTAGTAGATCTTAAGGATTGTTTCTTCACCATTCCCTTGGCACCTCAAGATAAACAGAGATTTGCATTTTCAGTGCCAGTATTAATAATATAAAACCCATGAAAAGCTATCAATGGAAAGTTTTGCCTCAAGAAATGGCCAATGGCCCCACCCAGTGTCAAAAATATGTAGCTCAAGCTGTTCAGCCTTTAAGGGAAAAATATTCCTGATGTTACATTATTCATTATATGGATGACTTGCCCTTAGCAAGTCCATGGGAAGAGCAGAGTTTGGCAATGTAAAAATTGCTTCAGAAAGAAACACCTTTCAAATATCTGGGAACCATAATTGAAAACCAATGTATTAAGCCTCAAAAGGTGGAAATAAGATTGCCTTAAAACTTTAACTGACTTTCAAAAAGTATTAGGGGACATTAACTGGTTAAGACCTTATCTGAAAATCTCTACAGGAGAAATGACAAATTTATTCAATATACTTAGGGGTGACTCTAATCTTTCCTCATCCTGAACATTAACAGATGAAGCTAGGAAGGAGTTGCTAAGAATTGAGCAGGCAATCTCCTCAGCCCAAGTAGCATGGGTAGAGGCTGAATTGCCTTTTTTGGGACATATTAACCCTACTGCAAATAGTCCCACTGCAGTCATCTTCCAAAAAACTCTCCTGCTATTATTGAATGGGTCCACCTAGGGCACCAATCCTCTAAAACTGTGGTTACATATATAGAACTTATGGCTCAGTTGATACCTCAGCTTAGAAAGTGCTGCAGGAAGCTTAGAGGAGAAGAACCCCAATGCATTTACCTCCCCCTCACCAGGAAGCAATTAGAAATATTATTTCAAACTGATTTGAATTGGCAAATTGGACTAAGTGCATACTCAGAGGAACTTAGTTGTCACCTATTTAAAAGACAAATTACTACAATTTTTATATTATACCCCCTCATTATACCAAAAAATAGTAGGCAGGAACTTATTCCTGGAGCATTAACTGTTTTTACTGATGGATCATTGAATGGTAAAGCTGACTGTCATACAATGAATTCAGACCGAGTCATACTGACCAGTCATACTTCTGTACAAAAATTGAACTAGATGCTACTAAGGCGGCATTGAAGGATTTCCAAGAGCTTCTTAATATTATCTCTGGCTCTTCTTATGCTGTGGGCCTAGTGAATAGAATTGAAACTGCTCAGTTAAAATGGCTCAATGACCAAAGTTTATTTTTTATTACTTAAACAAGTTCAGCAGATTGTACACTTACATCAGGGCTCACAGTGTATTACCTGGCTGGCTAACAAAAGGAAAAGCACATGCTGATCAATTGGTTGCTTCATTAAAACAGGCATCAGAATCTCATCAGCCTGCCAAAATTTTATCCAAACAATTCTCGATCACTCGACAGCAGGCAAAATGGATTATCAGAGAATGTCCCATTGGCATGTTACATCTGCCTCAAGGGCCCAATACAGGAATTAACCCTTGAGGATTGATAAGGGAACATATCTGGAAAATGGATGTAACACATTATACTCCTTTTGGACACCTTGGGGCATTGCATGTCTCTGTATATACCTTTTCAAAGGGCCTATGGGCTACTGCACCTACAAGGGAAATGGCAAAACAGGTTATTAATCATTGCCTAGCTGCTTTTGCCATCAAGGCAACTCCAAAAATCATTAAAACTGACAATGGAACAGCTTACACAACCTGTCATTTCCAGCAATTTTGTAAAAAGTGGAAAATTCAGCACATTACATGAATACCATATAATTCACAGGGACAGGCAATTATAGAACGCCAGCGTCATAGGCTAAAATCCCAACTTGAAAAACAGAAAAGGGGGAATATGGAGAAATCGCCTGTAGGTAGACCACAATAAGCCTTAATTACTTTAAATTTTTTCACTTGTGATGCCGATGGCAAGACACCCATGGAAATAAACTGGTGTCAGAATAAGCCAAAGGAAACTGGTCCGGTTAAATGGAAAGATCCCGAGTCTGGTTTATGGAAGGGCCCCAACCCCCTGTTAACATTTGATCAAGGCTACGCTTGTATATTTCCAGAAAATTTCTTGAAGCCCATGTGGGTTCCCACAAGAAATATTAAACTTCAACATGGATCCGAGGAAGGAACTGGCCAGGTTAATGAGGACCTTGCACCTGGAGCCATGCCTTACAGCTATAGACAATTGACTACCCCAGCCACAGATAGCAGCAGCCCCAAGCAACCCACTGAAGATAAGGAATGGGAGGAGGACAAGACAAATAGCCCAAAGGTCACCTGCGGGATGGTGAAGAAGATGGTCCAGAAAGCTGAGAGAATTTGTGAGGAGACCAGAATCCCAAGAACACCTGAGAACGTCTTTCTTGCCCTGCTAGCAGTCATCAGTTGTGTGGTAATGCTACCAGGGCAAATGGGGAAGTATTTTGGACTTATGTTCCTGACCCTCCATGGGTAAGACCCCTTACGTGGGCTGATCCCCCACCTAATGTAGTCACCAATAACACCAAACACCTTGGTCACCCAGGAGGACCACGGGTGGGGCAAGGAAGTATATGGGCAAAGTATAATTACATGGATATCACCACCTAGCTTCCCTTTTGTATGACACAGAACCAAACCACAGCTCCTTTGTGTGTAAAATTAAAAAGAGGCTTCTGGCTAACATGAACACCAAAGGAGGGGGAAGCAAAAGCCCAAATACTTCTACTATCACTACTTGCTCTGGGGAGAGGTGCAGAAAATGTAACTTTACTAAGACCACCCCCCACTAAGCCCTTATGTAAAAAGTCTTATGAATGGCACCCCACCAAGGAAGAAATTAATTGGTAAGACTGTTATAGTGACCACCCCACCAGCAGCAAACTTAATAACAGTTTTTCCTTTGTGGATTGCAGCCCCTACGGGTTTGCATATAGTAACCATCACACCCTAAAATGGAAGGGGAAGGTATCCCTATTTACATGTTGAAGCTAATCACTCCATTTCATGGCATAGAGGAGGATTTGTTGGATCTCAATTTCAAAATGACAATTGGCCCCTAAAAATTACATAATGGAAATTAGCTGCTGCCCTTGCACCTATTAAATAGTATAGTTTTCACTATAGCTCAGATAATTCCATTTGTACCTTATGGGGAACTCCCAATAAGACAGTATTTGCCACTGCCTGTGTATTTGAGCCATTTGTACTCCTCTCAGGCGCCATCCAGATGCACCTTAATATTACAAGCCATATGTATGAGGTGTCATGCACAGGCTGCACACTATCCCACTGTATTAATTTTACAGTCCAAAGGGATTCCCTCATGATTTTAAAACAACCGGCTTTCTCTTAGTTTCCTACTAACCTAACCAAGCCTTGGGAATCTCATCAAACCTACTAACTGTTACATGATCTGGTAAAAATCTTAAAAAAGACAAAAAAGATTTCCTGGAATGTTAATTGCAGGACTCTTTGCCCTCATAACATTACTTACTTCTGTGGGCATTGCTGCTTAATCCATGGTACAAACTGTTCAAACTTCTCAGTTTGTACAACCGGTCTATACAAAAAAGAATTGATAGCCAGTTTGAGATAGAATTATCAGCATTAAAGTCTACAGTCTTGTGGATGGGTGATAAAATGCACAGCTTAGAGCAAAGAATATCTTTGTAGTGTCATTATAATTATTCCCAGATTTGTGTTGCAACCCCCCCACCCCCCCCATTCCCTATTGGGAATCAATAAAAAATCACCTTGGTGCTTGGGGTAAAGATAACACAACCCTTGATATTTTAGAATTACAACAGCATATTGTACAATTATCCCAGGCAAATTTATAAACTAATTCCTTAGATGCCTGGCAGAAATTTTAAAAAGACATGAAAGAATTTAATCTCTTCCACTGAGTCTTCTTACATTTGCGTCTCAGCATAACCACTATTGCTTGTCTCATTTTTATTCTTATGTTTATTTCTAGTCTGCAGATGTGGAATGAAGAGTCTTAAAAGGACTTGAACCCTTCAGGTGGCATTCACTTTTCAACATTTATTAAGAAAAAGAGAAGGGGGAGATGTTGGAAGCTACCCATTGCCTTCCCTATCAGAAAAGTGTAAACAAGGAATGCAGAAGTCTCGTGAACCTTGAGCTCTGGCAAGGGCCAAAGCTGTGCACTGATTGTTTAGTTGAGAAAATCGGGGCTCAAGCAATTTCCTGACCAAATAGTCTCAAAGTAAATCTTTACTAATATTTACTGACCTTTAAGATAGTCTGTCTGTTACCAGAATTGCCGCCTAAGGGCAATATGTGTATCTAAAATTGAATAAAAGGCTGTCAGGGCCTGGGCACCAGTGAAGTCCTTGCTCTTGCATTGGACTCTCCGCCTTGCCCCCATTATTTCCAAATTATTATTTCTTGTCTTGTCTCATCATTTGCCCACAGCCCTTCTGCAGATCCCAAACCCAGAACCATGTGGGACATGGACTCTCACATCATATTGCTTTTTCTCAGCCAGCCTGAGTAGGTCGGTGAAGTTCATGATGGTGGAGCACTTTTAAGGGGGACCTTTTGGTTTACTTTCAACTTTGGGGGGAGGTTCTTGCTCTGATGCTGCTTGATTGTATTCTAAGAATTCTTTCACCTCATTCCCTTGGTCTGTTCCTTGACTAGTGGCTTCCCATTGCCTGTCTTTTCTTTGACTTTTCCTCAACAGGAATCCCATTTAACCATGGAAATTGTCCTTTGTCCTCTTGGCCATGGCTCTTACTTTCTTCTCATGTTTTAGCTCAATTCACTTTTTCACTAGTTCTTCTTTCCTCCTATTTTTCTCTAAGGCTTTTTGTCCGAGCTCCTCCACTTTTCTTCTGAGAAAATCTTGTATGCTGCTGATTAGACACCCTTAACTTTGGGATCTTTTTTGGGAGGACCCACTGCCAAACTATACCTTTTCAGTATGCTGTTGGTTCCTTGTCCTTTAGAAGCTATCAAGAACATTTCCCTGAAATCCATGTTGACCAAACTGGGTAAAATGAGCCGGTTCTCGGAGAGGAATGAAAGTGCATCTTACTCAGTGGCCAGCTGCAGCCCAATGAACTGGCTGGCCGCCTCTTTCCTACCTCTACTCAGCACCACCAATTCCAGCGCTGTCCAAGGCAGTCTGCCTGCCCCCTTCCTCAAGCAGCCTATATCCTTACAAATCCAATGCTGCGCTCTCACCTTTGAAACTTTAAATAAATGTTTTACATCCACAAGATAAATTAGTAGATTGTTCTGCATTCACTGACATAATCATTCAGTTGAGAATAAGTTACTTTAGTTTAATTGTTAAATCTGAGTTCAGCCTGGCTGGTGTGGATCAGTGGACCGAGTATTCTCCCAGGTACCAAGAGGTTGCTGGTTCAATTCCTGGTCAGGGCACATGCCAGGGTTGTGGGTTCAATTCCCAGAAGGGGGCATGCAGGAGGCTGCTGATTGAAGTGATATCTCCATCTCATCAATGTTTCAGTCTCTCTCTCCCTTTCCCTTCCTCTCTCTCTGAAAATCAGTATTACCATATATTTTTTAAAATCTTTGTTCAGGAAATGGTGATAGACATGTACTCCAAAAATGTCTGAATACTTCTTATATGGTGAAGAAACAAAAGTTCATATTGATTTTTTGCTAACAATCAATAATCTTACTCATTTCATATTTTTTAATATATTTCATAGAGAGAGAGCTAACATGCATATAAATACATATCCTTTAAAACAGTACATGAAATATATAATCAAAGAAAATGTATAATGGCAACAAAACATAAGATGCCTAGGAATGATCTTAACAAAAATGTGCACAATCTGTATAAATAAAATTTTTAAATGCTACCCAATAACTGACACTTGAAAAACTGGACAGTCATTCTTGGATAAAAAAAACCAACAACAAACCATAACGATATCAATCTCACAATGTTGATTATAAATTTATTATGATTTGATTAAAATATCCGCAAGATTTCTAAGACCAAAACACGCTCATTTAAGTTCACATGTTAAAATGAAAAATGTAAAAGAAAATTTTGGCCTGGCCAGCATGGCTCAATGGTTGACCCATGAATAAGGAGTTTACAGTTTGGTTCCTGGTCAGGTCAAATGTCCTGATTGCAGGCTTGATCTCTCTAGTGGGGAGCATGCAGGAGACAGCTGATTGATGATTCTCTCTCATCATTGATGTTTCTCTGTCTCCCTCTCCTTTCCTCTCTGAAATTAATAAAAATATACTTAAAATAATATTCTGGGGAAAAAAACGAATGAATAAAAGCTACCCAAGCAGATAGAATAATTTATCTACACTAATAAAAGAGTAAGATGCAAATTGACCATACCTTTGTGATGCCCACAAGCCAATCAGGAGTGAGTATGCAAATTAACAAAGATGGCTGGTTAATTTGCAGGCACCATGCAGCCGGGGGTGGGGCAGAACACTTGCATCGTTGCCATGGCGACGAAGCAGGTGCTCTGCACTGCCCCAGCCACTCTGGGCCTCTAGGCAGCGTGGCAAGGCAGAAAGGCGGCTCCAGGCCAGAGCAAAAAGGCGGCTCCAGAGCGAAGGCAGTGCTGGCAGCCAGGGTAAGGAAGGCCCATTGTTTCACAAATCTTCATGCATCAGGCCTCTAGTTGTGTTATAAAGCTACAGTAATTAAAAAACTTGGATAATGTCCTGTGAATAGATAAACTGATGGAACAGAAAACGAAGTCCAGTAATAGACTCAAATACATATGGAAATTTGGTGAAATAAAAATATCTCCTTAGATCAGTGGGAAAATATGCAATACATAACAAAGAGTGTTGGAACAACTGAATGGTGAAAAATATTGAACCAAAACTTAACTCATTTTACTCATAACTAATATAAAAACTGAAAGCTACCGAAAACCTAAGGGTACAAAGATATCAAAAGTGAAAGAATGGAAAAAAAATATATGAAGCAAACATAAACCAAATAAAAAGTATATGATAACACAAGAGACTTGAAGGCAAAAAGCATTACTATAAGTAAAGGGCACTTCATATCAATAATTTCATTTTACCAGGAATATCCAAATTCACAAGCACTTCATAACATGAAATCAAAGTACATAGAAGAGAGCTACAAGGGAAACTAGATACATCTATAATCGTAATAAGTTTAACACAACTCTCTCATTCAGAGACAGAGCATATCTCTTTCAGAACCAATAGCCTCACACAAAGACTTCAGTAAGGAGGTAAAACACTTCAATAACCTGAGCAGCAAACTGCATTCAACAATCAGATAACCCACTGTACCCAACAACCTTTCCTGCTGAAAGGCACTAAGGTATTATTCCCAAGTTTCACATGCATACAAGTCCTTTGGTTGATCTCTTCCCTTCCCCTACCCTCCCCTGCCTTCCCTCTGAGGTTGGACAGTCTGTTTGATGCTTCTAAGTCTCTGGATTTTTTTTTTCATCAGTTTATTTTGTTCATTATGTTCCACAAATAAGTGAGATCATGTGATATTTATCTTTCTCTGACTGGCTTATTTCGCTCAGCATAATGCTCTCCAGGTCCATCCATGCTATTGTGAATGGTAAGATTTCTTTCCTTTTTACAGCTACATAGTATTCCATTTTGCAAATGTACCATAGTTTTCTAATCCACTCATCTGTTGATTGGTTCTTAGGCTGTTTCCAAATCTTAACTGTTGTAAATTGTGCTGTTGTGAACATAAGGGTGCATATAATTTTTCTGATTGGTGTTTCTGATTTCTTGGGATCTAGTCCTAGAAGTGGATTACTGGGTGAAATGGGAGTTTCATATTTAAATTTTTTAGGAAATTCTATACTGTTTTCCATAGTGGCTGCACCAGTCTGCATTCCTACCAGCAGTGCATGAGGGTTCCTTTTTCTCCACATCCTTGCCAGCACTTGTCATTTGTTGATTTGTTGATGATAGGAAAGTTCTTAGTTTTAAAAGTTCTGAAATACACTCCTAAATAACATTTCATTCAGCACTTAGAGATGCTCCACTATAGACAACCCCCTTGTCCTGCTGACCTGCACTGAGGTGCTACACCCAAGATGCACACGAGATGGCAGTGGAGGGGCATTTCAATTGTTTTTCAATTGAAAATGACTATGAACCAGGTTTCAACTAACTTCAAACAATTGAAATTATATACATTATGTTTCTTGTTGTCACTATAGTTAATCCAGAAATCAGGAACTGAAGTACCTAGAAACTCCTTATGTTTAAAAGTTGTCAAATATACTTCTCACCCCCAAAATACATCACAATTCAAGTTAGAAAATAAGTTGAACTAAATGATAATACCACATACCAAAACTTATGAAAAAGTGTGCACTCATAAATGCACATACTAGGAATAAAAGTTGAAAATTTACATGTTTTGCAACCATATTAACAACCTAAAATAGTGAATTATATAGAGATAAAACAGAAGAAAGAAATGTGCACATGTAGAGATGTCTGAAGGGAGTTATACTTAAAATGATAGTTTTTATTTAACTCTTGGGGTAGAATTTTGAATTAATTCTATATTTTATTGCTTAAGTAAACTGCACACAGAAAGCCAATTTCATTTTAGGAAAAATGTTTTAGAGGTAAACATGGGATAATCCTAGATAATAAGAAGGTAATATGCAAATTGACCATCACACCCTCACACAAGATGGCCATCCCCATGTGGTCACAAGATGGCTGCCCCATGTGGTCACAAGTAGGCCACGCCCATGTCATCACAAGATGGCCATCTCCATGGGGTCACAAGATGGCCTCACCCATGTGTTCACAAGATGGCCATGCCCATGTCATCATAAGATGGCCACCACAAGATGGCCAGAAGGGGAGGGCAGTTGTGGGGGTCAGGCCTGCAGGGGAGGGCAGTTGGGGGTGATCGGGCTGGCAGGGGAGCAGTTAGGCATTGATCGGGCTGGCAGGGGAGTGGTTAGGGGTTGATCAGGCTGGGAGGCAGAAGCGGTTAGGGGTGATCAGGCAGGTAGGCAGGCGAGCAGTTGGGAGCCAGCAGTCCCGGATTGTGAGAGGGATGTCCCAGATTGGAGAGGGTGCAGGCTGGGCTGAGGGTCACCCCAATCCCCAGTGCATGAATTTCAAGTACCAGCCCCCTAGTCCTATATTGTAAAAGGCTAATATGAAAATCAATTGAATGGCAGAACAACTGGTTGCTATGATGCACACTGACCACCGGGGGGCAGACGCTCAACGCAAGAGCTGATCCCTGGTGGTCCATGTGCTCCCACAGTGGGAGAGCTGCTCAGCCTGTAGCTGGGATCATCACTGGCCAGTGCAGCAGTGCTGGCAGGAGCCTCTCCTGCCTCCATAACAGTGCTAAGGATGTCCAATTGACAGCTTAGGTCCCTCAGTCGGACATCCCCCAAAGGCTCCTGGACTGTGAGAGGTAGTATGCTGGGCTGAGGGAACCCCTCCCCCCAGTGCATGAATTTCATGCACTGGGCCTCTAGTTTATAAATAATAAGCTAGACTGTTGTGATGGTAACACAAGTTTTTCCTTTGCTCACCAAGCCTGGTCTCTTACACTAAAGAGAATAAAAATTCTTCCTAAATTTTTAGCCCAAAGTGGCTCTTTTCATAATCTTCACCTCTTCCTGTGCAATCCCAGCAGTTCTGAGAAAGGGAAACCCTAAAGCTTGGGGTCCCTGGAATCTACCTGAGCCTGGTTCTAAGATTTACAAGCACTGTTCTTTTTAACACAGAACAGATTTCTCAGGGTTTTCATTTTGTAACTTGGAACCCCCACCCCCCCTTTTTTTTTTTTTTTGGTTAATCCTCAACCTGAGGATATTTTCTCCAGTGATCTTTTAGAGAGTGGCAGGGAGGGAGGGAGCAGAAAAAAGAGAGAAAAATCAATGTGATGGAGACACATCAATTGGTTGCCTCCTGTACTCATGGAGTATCAAACCTGCAACCCAGGTACATGCCCTTGACTGGGAACAAAACCTGAAACTCTTCCCATTTCGGGATGACCCTCTAACCACTGAGCAACACCAGTCAGACCAAATTCTCCTGTTTTATAGTATAGTTCATTCATTGCTGACAGTGCAAGCCTCAGCAACTTGGCTCTGCCTCCAGAGAGACTGTCAGATGGGTACATGCAGCTCAGGTAAGCAGTGCACTCCAGAATTCTGGTGTTCAGCCTGCAGTATATGTTCATGAAAAGTGGTCCCACAGGAAATGCTCACTAATGGCCACCTCGTCTCTCAAATCAGAAAAAATCCTGCTGGTTGTCCTGTATCTGTGACCTGCTGTTTGCCCTGTGTACCAACACCACTTATCTTATAAAGCACATTTTCACAATTGATCTAAGGAGACCTCTTTATCTTACAAAATTTACTGACGGATTTCGGTAACTTACTAAACCTTCTATTCTGGTTAATTAATTCACATACAAATGAATGTGAAAAACAATGAGGAAACATTTGGTATATAAAACACTTTGGGAAATGGTAGAGTGAAGCATAATAGTAATTCCTCCTTTGGAAAACCTGTTATTTGAAATTCTCTACTATTTTTAGATAGTCCCTTGCTCTGTAAGTCAACTCTGTCATTTTTAGATGGTCTTTTATTCTGTAAAATAACTTCGCTTTTTAGCTTAAATAATAGGAAAGATAAACTTAACTGCCTGACCTTCCAAGCTAGCCATCCAACGTAAGGGACTGATACAATGATACTGATATGTACTCCCATACCAGATGTCTGTATAGATATGATATGTACTCAAGGTTACAAGTTGTCTGTATAGATATGACAGGTGTTTGTTAGATATGATATATACTCAAGATTACAAGCTGTGTGCAAAAATAACGTACACAAAGACCTTGTATGATATAAAAAGAGAATACTCCTTCCTGTGATTGTTCAGAATTTGACAAAGGCATTCTGCCCTGAACCTGTGCGAAATAAAAATGACTCCTAACTAACTGACCCATTACGGTGTCTTGTCTAGCTCGCTGATTTATGATACAACATTTGGAGGCCCCAGCAAGATAAGAGACAGGTGCCGGTCTCAGGTGCCTGCATGGATGGCCTCGCCCGCCTGGCTACCAGGCCATGAGGATCTCTAAGGAAAGGTACCACCTGATTAAGTACCAGGGACCCGGAGACACTTCTTGGTGGTCTTGACAGCCAGACAAGGGACACATGACATACCTCTACATTCTTTATGAGTCATCAGAAACAAAGCCGCCTGAGGTGAGTGAATTCAAATTCAACCTGTTGACCTGGCAGCAAGCCTTTGGCCACCTGAGCACTTCTAGCTGTTCACTGGGCCAATCCCAACCACTGGGTTCCTCACCACTTCAGGCTGTCCAGGTGGCCCCCCCAATTAATGACATCGGCACTTCTGGCTGGTCCCCTGGCTTCAAACCCTTGTCCACCAGAGCAGTTCAGGCTGTCCTCCAGGCCCTCCCCCTTGATGACATCAGCACTTCTGGTTGGTCCCCGCAAACCAAGCTCTTATCCACCTGAGGACTTCTGGCTGTCCACGTGGCCCCTCCCACTTGATGACATCAGCACTCCTTGCCAGTACCAGATCCCCAAGCCCTTATCCACCAGAGCACCTCCTGCTGTTCTCCTGGGTCAGACCATATCCTTGGTCACCTCAGCACTTCCAATGCTCCACCTGTCCCCTCCACATTGATGACATGAACACTTTAAACTGGTTACCGGGCCCCAACCCTTCTTCATGTTACTATTTCCCACTGTTCCTCAGGCCCTACTTTGCCTCACCAATGAGCCACACTGGCTGGATACTTAGCTCCTAAGAAGAGGGGTGACTTCCCAATCTCTGAAAGTTGGTTCAAGGTCCTAACACTAACAGCCCTAGGTCACCTTCTGTTCACACACTGAGTCTTCCCCAGTGGGAGGGTGGCAAGCAGGGAGTTGCCAGCACACCTTTTAGACAACCCTGGGTGTCCAGGAGCCCAGGGATCCCCCATGCTCCCCATCATTAGGGCATCTCACCCTGGAGTGACCTGTGACTCTGTCAGCCCTGCCTATAGGCTTTGAAATCCAGGAAACAGCAGTGTTGAGGCCCTGAAAACCCTTTCCATACTGGGAATAAAGTCCTGCCCCCTGCATGGTCACTTACATTTAGTAGCAAAGAGAGAGCCAGCTTTTTGCTTATTTCCTGGGGAACGTCTTTCGGTGAAGACAGGTATCTTCTCACTGCCTTCCAGAGTATGGACCACAGAAAGTTGGGGAGTTCTGACCTCTTGAGATCCTCCAATGCATGCACCTGGCTCTACCAGCCTTTACACTTGACCACTTCCAGCTGTTGACCTGGCAGCAAGGCCTGTACTACCTAAGGAATTCTAGCTGTTCACTGAGACAAGCCCAAGCACTCAGCCTTGTTGTCCCTTCTGGTTGTTCACGTATCCCCTCCCCTTCATTATATCAGCACTCTCAGCCGGGCCAAGACCCCAAAACCTTAACCACCTGAACACTTTAACCTTTGCATGTGGGCCCTCCCCCTTGATGACATAGGCATTCCTTGCCGGTCCTTGGACCCCAAACGCTTAACCATTTTTGCACCTTGGCGTGTCTACTTGACCTCTACTATGGATAGCATCAGCACTTCCGTCCAGTCCCGAATCGGCCAACCCTGTCCACCAGAGCAATTCTGGCAGTTCACCTGGCCCAGCACATATTCTTGGTACCTCAGTACTTCAGGCTCTCCACCTGGCCCCTCCCCATTGATGATAGAACCTTTAAACTGCTCACCGGGCTCCAACTCTAGTTCATGTGACTATTTTCTGCTGTTCTCAATGGCCTTCTTCGCCTCACCAATGAGCAATAAGGCAGGCTACCTAGCTCCTAAGAAGAGGGGTGACTTCCCAATCTCTGGAAGTTGGCTTAAGGGCCTAACACCCACAGCCCCAGGTCACCTTCTCCTCACAGACTGCGTCTTCCCAAGAGGGAGGGTGGCAAGCAGGGAGCCGTCAGCATTCCTTTAAGACAACCCTGTATTTCATGAGCCCAGGGATCCCCCATGTTCCCCAACATGGGGGCATCTCACCCTGGAGTGACCTGTGACTCTGTCCGCCCTGCCTATGCGGTTTGTAATGCCAGAAACAACAGTGTTGAGTCCAGAATACCCTTGCCATGCTGGGAGCAAAGAATTGCCCCCTCCATGGACATTTACATTTCTTGGGGACCTGAGGGCCAACTTTGTGTATAATTCCTGGCGAATGTCCTTCGGTGAAAAGAGGAACATTCTCACTGCCTTCCACAGTATGGACCACAGAAAGGTAGGGAGTTCCCTTCCAGAATATGGACCACAGAAAGTTGGGGAGTTCCGACATCTTGAGATCCTCCAATGCATTCACCTGGCTCTACCAGCCTTTACACTTGATCACTTCCAGCAGTTGGCTGGGCAGCAAGCCGAGGTCTACCTTAGGATTTCTGGCTGTTCACTGGGACAAGCCCAACTACTTGGGCTCATTAACACTTCTGGCTGTCCAGGTGGCCCATCCCCTTGATGACATGAGCAGTCTCATCAGGTCCCAGGGCCAAAACCATAACCACCTGAACACTTCGGGCTGTCCACCAGTCCCCTCCCTCTTGATTAATCAGCATTTTTGCCTGGTCCCCGGGGCCCGAAAACCTTAACCACCTTAGCACATCAGGCTGTCCAGGTGTCCCTTCTCCCTTGATGATATCAGCACTCCTTGCCAGTCCCTGATGCCCAAGCCCTTATCCACCAGAGCACCTCCGGCTGTTCCCCTGGGCCAGACCATATCCTTGGTCACCTCAGCACTTCCAAAGCTCCACCTGGTCCCTCCACATTGATGATATGAATACTTTAAACTGGTTAGCGCACCCCAACCCTTGTTAACGTTACTATTTCCCACTGTTCCCCAGGCCCTACTTTGCCTCACCAATGAGCCACAATGGCTGGATACTTAGTTCCTAAGAAGAGTGGTGACTTGCCAATCTCTGGAAGTTGGCTCAAGGACCTAACACCTACAGCCCCAGGTCACTGTCTGTTCAAACACTGCGTCTTCCCCAGTGGGAGGGTGGCCAGCAGGGATCCGCCAGCTCTCCTTTTAGACAACCCTGGGTGTCCATTGTCCCAGGAATCCCCCATGCTCCCCAACATGGGGGCATGTCACTCTGGAGTGACCTGCGACTCTCTCAGCCCTGCCTGTGAGCTTTGAAATCCAGGAAACAGCAGTGTTAAGACCCTGAACACTTTCCATACTGGGAATAAAGTCCTGCCCCCTGCATGGTCACTTACATGTTGCAGCGAACAGAGCGCCAGCTTTTTCCTTATTTCCTGGGGAACGTCCTTCGGTGAATACAGGTATCTTCTCACTGCCTTCCAGAGTATGGACCACAGAAAGTTGGGGATATCATCCACATTGATGATATCAACACTTTAAACTGGTTACCGGGACCCAACCCTTGTTCAAGTTACTATTTTCCAGTGTTCCCCAGGACCTAGTTTGCCTCACCAATGAGCCATACTGGCTGGCTACTTAGCTCCTAAGAAGAGAGGTGACTTCCCAATCTCTGGAAGTAGGCTTAAGGGCCGAACACCCACAGCCCCAGGTAACCTTCTCCCCACGTACTGCATCTTCCCAGGAGGGAGGGTGGCAAGCAGGGAGCCGTCAACAATCCCTTAAGATAACTCTGGGTGTTCATGAATCCAGTGATCCCCCATGTTCCCCAACATGGGGACATCTCACCCTGGAGTGACCTGCGACTCTGTCAGCCCTGCCTATGGGGTTTGAAATGCCAGAAATAGCAGTGTTGAGGCCAGAATACCCTTTCATACTGGGAGCAAAGAAGTGCCCCCTCCATGGACATTTACATTTCTTAGGGACCTGAGGGCCAACTTTTTGTATAATTCTGGGGAATGTCCTTCGGTGAAGACAGGAACCTTCTCACTGCCTTCCAGAGTATGGACCACAGAAAGTTGGGGTCCACTTGAGACCCTCCACTGTATGCACCTGGCTCTACCAGCCTTTACACTTGACCACTTCCAGCTGTTGACCTGGCAGAAAGCCCTGTACTACCTAAGGATTTCTGGCTGTTCACTGAGACAAGCCCAACCACTCGGCCTCGTTACCGCTTCTGCTTGTACATATGTCCCCTCCCCTTCATTATATCAGTAGTGTCAGCGGCCATGGCCCCAAAACCTTAACCACCTGAACACTTTAGCCTGTCCATGTGGCCCCTCCCCCTTGATGACTTGGCACTCCCTGCTGGTCCCTGGGCCCCAAAACCTTAACCACTTTAGCACTTTGCTGTGTCTACATGGCCCCTACCATGGATAACGTCAGCACTACTGTCCAGTCCCCAATCAGCCATCCCTTGTCCACCAGAGCAATTCCTGCCGTTCAACTGGGTCAGCAAATATCCTTGGTACTTTAAAACTTCAGGCTCTCCTCCCGGCCCCTCCCCATTGATGACAGAACACTTTAAACTGGTCATCCAGCCCCAACTCTAGTTCTCGTGACTATTTCGTGCTGTTCACAAGGCCCTTGTTCGCCTCACCATTGAGCAATAAGGCAGGGTACTTAGCTCCTAAGAGGGGTGACTTCCCAATCTCCAAGTTGGCTCAAGGGCCTATCACCCACAGCCCCAGGTCACCTTCTCCTCACAGGCTGCGTCTTCCCAGGAGGGAGGGTGGCAAGCAGGGAGTCATCAGCATTCCTTTAAGACAACCCTGGGTGTTCATGAGCCCAGGGATCCCCCGTGTTCCCCCACATGGGGGCATCTCACCCTGGTGTGACCTGAGACTCTGTCAGCCCTGCCTATGGGGTTTGAAATGCCAGAAACAGCAGTTTTGAGGCCAGAATACCCTTGCCATACTGGGAGCAAAGAACTGCCCCTCCATGGACATTTACATTTCTTAGGGAACTGAGGACCAACTTTGTGTATAATCCCTGGCGAATGTCCTTCTGTGAGGACAGGAAACTTCTCACTGCCTTCCAGAGTATGGACCACAGAAGGTTGGGGAGTTCCGATGTCTTGAGATCCTCCAATGTATTCACCTGGCTCTACCAGCCTTTACACTTGACCACTTCCAGCTGTGGACTGGGCAGCAAGTCCTGGTCTACCTTTCGATATCTAGCTGTTCACTGGGAGAAGCCCAACCTTTCGGGCTCCTTACCACATCTGGCTGTCTACGTGACCCATCCGCTTGATGACATGAAGAGTCACATTAAGTCCCAGGCCCCAAAACCATAACCACCTGAACACTTTGGGCTGTGCACCAGTCCCCTCCCTCTTGATTACATCAGCAATTTTGGCAGGTACCCAGGGCCCCAAAACCTTAACCACCTTAACACTTCAGGCTGTCCACATGGCCCTTCCCCCTTGATGACGTCAACACTCCTTGCCAGTCCCAGATCCCCAAGCCCCTAGCCACCAGAGCACCTCTGGCTGTTCATCTGGGTCAGACCATATCCTTGGTCACCTCAGCACTTCCAACGCTCCACCAGTCCCCTCCACATTGATATGAACACTTTAAACTGGTTACCGGCACCCAACCCTTTTTCACTTTACTATTTCCCAGTGTTCCCCAGGTCCTAGTTTGCCTCACCAATGAGCCACACTGGCTGGCTACTTAGCTCCTAAGAAGAGGGATGACTTCCCAATCTCTGGAAGTTGGCTTAAGGGCCTAACACCCACAGCCCCAGGTCACCTTCTGCTCACACACTGTATCTTCCCAGGTGGGAGGGTGGCAAGCAGGGAATCGTCAGTGTTATGCCCAGTGTTCCCCAGTGTTCAGGATCCCCAAAAACCCACCAGGAAGGAGCCGAGCCCGATGCAAGAGCAAGAGAACCTTTATTCATGCTAGCACGAGCTCCCATCTCCAGCAATCACCTGTGCAGTGGCAGGAGAGAGAGAGAGCTTTGGGAGAACAAAGGCTTTATAGGGGGTCCAAAGCAGTGGGCAGGGGGAACATTCCTGGCTCCCATCGATTGGTCAGGGGGCAGGATCAGGAGTCTGGTTACGCAGGGGTACTGTGCAGTTTGCCTAATTTGGACTGAGTCCACTTCTCTGCCTATTGGCAGGTTTGTGAAAATGTTGCATACTTGCTGTTTACAGGGAAGGGCAGCAGGAAGAGTTGCAGAAAGGCTGGTACAGAACAAAAGAAACATTATAAAAGTAACAAAAAGAACTCCATGGGGCCACCTAGTTTTAGCTCTATCATTCCCCCCTTGTCATGAGACTTACGGGCCCAATCATGGGTCGGTTTGCATTTCGACCTTGCCTTCTGTTGCAAGAGGCCTGTACTGGGCGCGCAGGACCACTTTTAAGCACATTAACCACATCTTGTTTTTGCAGAGCAAGTAACCCAAGACAAAACAGTTTTTCCTAAACAATGTTAGGATCATGCCATTGATGACCATGTTATTTACAGGATCATCCTGTTCTTCAGAAAGCTGACAGTGTTCTATGAATGAAGGCCTACGTGCTGGGAAGGGGCCATGAGACCGTATCTCAAGACCTGGCCTGGTGTCAGCACTGACAACTCTATCTAGGGCATAGTCCACGGTCTCTGGAATGGGCAAAAATTCCCACTCTCCAACATTCCCCACTGGTTTTATGTACATGAGTCAAATCATTGACTCTTTTGGGTCATTGTTGGCGAGGGAGTTATATTGACCCATGAGGACTATAAGCTTGACAGAATTAATTCCCTGCTGAATAAAGTCAGTGGGCCTGTTCACAAGATAAGGGCCCGGAATGAGGGCCAGGACTAATCTTTAGAGGGTCCGAAGAGTCCTGGACTCTCTATTTTGCCTGGGCTGTCTTAAGCCAGATGTAATGAAGCCACGTCATGATCCCGTCGACCTTGACTGCTGTGGAGATGGTCCTTTCTAGGTAGGAGACAGTCCTTGCATGGCAAATTTCTTTATCCAAACAGTCACCAGGATGGAAGGATGGACTGGATCAGACATGCTTCTGGACTGCTTTCTGGGCAGACTGTAAAGCCTGTAAGAACTTGAGTAAAGATTGGTTATGGATTTCAGCTTTTCTAGATTGGGTTTCCATGTAAGCTGGTGAGGTGGTTAGGTCAGGGTTTGGAAGAGTCACTAGAATCTGTAGAGGCCCCACTGGTTTTTGAGCAGCCTCCCGAGCTGCTTTATCTGCAGCCTCATTCCCTCTTACCTCTGGGGAGAACCCTTACCTTGTTGTAAATGCTATCAGTATAAATTGTTACTGATTTTTCTTTTTTGTCTACCAGAGAGCCTGAAACTGGGTGACTCGAGTGTTTGACATCCAGTGCTCTAGTGTGTTCCAGAGTAAAGCCTCGACCTCATGTGGGGCAGTTAGGATTAGTTACTGCCCTAGGGTTAACTTATTTGCTTTTTTTTTAATAAGCATAGCTGTGGCTGCTACTGCCCAGAGGCAAGTAGGTTACTCAAATGCAAAGGGGTCAAGTCTTTTGGACAAATAGGCTACCAGCCTGTTCTCGGGGCTGAGACTTTGGTGAGTACCTCTTTGGCTATGCCCCTTGTCTCACATATGTAGAGGTGGAAAGACTTAGTTACATCCTGTAGCGCTAGTTGGCCCATCGTCCTTGCTCTGCTCATGTCTGTCTAACTGCCTAATATATTACCTCAAGGATCCTGGCTCTGAATTCTTTTAGGGAAAATGGACGTCGGTGGGCTCTTCTAGCTACTTCCTGCTGAGGTGGGTCAGAAGTTTCTCTCAGAGCCAAGAGATCCTTGCTGTCTGTCAGAGGGACAATGAGGCCTTGGCACAGAAAGAGGTGGGCTTGTGACCTGGCGGAGACAAACTGTAACAAATGGTCTGAAAAGAAAACCTTTCAGTTTTAATAACTTCTATTGAAATAGAAATTTTCTCCTCAAAATTACCTCTATGCTTATCGAAAGAGCCAGATAAAGACTAATTTACCTGTTGTATTTAATTTGGCCTGATTGTTTGCATAAACACAAGAATGGTAACTGACTACCCTTGCCGGAATTTCATGATTGAATCTTAATGTGCCCTGTAGGGACAGGAAGCCAAGTCATCCAGCTGCCAGCTGGCCTGCCTGCAGTATCTGCTGAGTTAGGTAAAGTCCTCACCTGTAGTGGCTCTACCCGGGCCCATGACCTAGGTTTTAAGGCCCATCTCAGCCCTCCTACTCATCGTGGCTCAGAGTGCATGGGGATCCCGCAGGGACGCAGAGGCGCCCTTGTTGCTCCCCTTCTACTCATACCAACCGCCAGTGATGGTAGGGCATGGGCCTGACTCTCCAGCGCCAGCCATTTTCAGGGCTCCCAAGCAGGATACCAGGCTTTTCCTTGGCACTCTTATTGGCTCCAAGTCTTCAGAGTTCAGACAGGGCTCCTTAAAACATGACACTCCAGCCAAAGTTTCCAGTCAATAAAACCACTATTAGAAACCGGTCTTATTGAACTTATGCAAAGAAATGTATTGATTAAGTATTGCCAAATTTCAGAGGAATTAAATAAGGAGAAAAATATCCTGACCTGCTTTAAGACCTTCTGATTTTCCTTGTTAGTCCTTTCTATGGATTCTTCAGAGAAATATAACTGTCTTCAAATGACAAGGAGAAATTCAAAATGTGTCTATATTCAAGTAGACAATTATAGCTATCCTTGTAGTAGGGTTCCCCCTACTTAACTTGTCCTTAAAATTTCCTATGGTCCCTGGGAGGGGTGACATGCCCTCTGAGACAGGACTAAGGGAGCTTTATTGCTTAACAGGGTCTCATATGTCACAGGACCTCACGGGGTCTGTAATTCCTGGAACAAAGGGCTGGTACTCACCACTTCTCTCTGTTCCAAACAGGCCTTCCCCAGTTTCGTAAAGTTGAGGTTTGTGCCACCCCTGACATGGGCATGGTCACACAGGCCTGCAAGACAGTAACACTGGCACTGTGGCTACCTTAGGTAGCCAAATTTTCTGCTACCATATATGACACATGGTAGGGCTATACAAATAACTTAGGGAGGTGACTAAGGTCTATTCTTGACCTTCTTACATAAAGTAAAATTGTTCTTGTCTTTCTGGAGTCATGTCCATTAAGTTGCAGGTATCATCTAATTCGTTATACAGTTTTCTGCAGGCTACTGTCAGGGCTGTGCATGGTGGCCAGGTCTTCTTTCTAGCCACAAACACAGCCTGTCTAATTTCCCTAAATTTTATTCTGGCATGGGAGAAAGTTGTTTTCCTGTAAACAGGCAGCTTAACCCCTACATATCTGGGCTTGGACATATGCCTAGAAAGCCATAATTTATAAGTTTAACATGTGGCCTTAGGTCTTTCTAACCCAACAGGGTCTCTGCCATCCCTCAGTCAGAATCCTCCTCTCTTGGAGAATCTCAAAGTCCTGAAGGCTCCCCGGTCCCAGGAGAGTGTCTTTCCTTTGCTCTTTGACTTAAGCTGCCAGTCCAAAACAGCCAGAGTTGCAGTTAGAAACAGCTCTGCATATTGCAAAGCGCTTCTGTGGCAGTGGCTTGGGTATTAGGCCCCTTGTCTTCCAGCCAGTCCCTTTTGTGGCAGAGCAGCCACCAGGCCTCTCCCAAGGGAGTGCTCTGGAAAGGGATCTCAGCCCCTCCTCTTCCAGCAGCAACAGGTACGGAACCCTTTCTGTACATTTGCAAACAGGGAGCTTTCACTAGCTCTGTCTGCTGCTTTTACAGATCCCTGGCCTGCTGCTCTGTTCCTGGGGCTGCAGGAAGGCCAGTAACAGTCACTGGCTTCTGGTTTAACTGCTGCAGCCAGCAAGCCAAAGGCCTAAGTCTTGTATTACTTGTTGTAAAACACTCATTACTCACTGGGCAGCAGCGGGGCAGCTCTAGTGTCAGGTACATGTCTGCTGCCCCCGCTTTTCTCGCTACTGTGGCTTCTTCCAGGGCCACTGCAGTCAGCTCAGGCATCTAGCCCCCCTCACCCCCTTCTTTCATCTGGCTCTTGGGGGATGAGTCTGCCTAGCAACCAGTTTTAAATCACCAGGGCAGCTAGATTAGTTATGCTTGCAGAAAACTTGCGACCTTAAATCTAGTGAAGTTCTGATAAGACACCTGGACCATACCCCTACACCAGCATAGTTCAGATAAGTAAGAAACCAAGGACGCCAGCAGAGCGGTCTGTAGCCAGTAAGATCAACAAAAACCTATCTCTCCCTGCTTCATAATTAACTGCCGACAACCCCCCTCCTCCGACCCGTCCCCCAGTCCAGTTGCTTGTCTCTCTTCCCGATTGTGAGTCAGAGGAAGACAATTCCTACAGAGGGGAGAAATAGAAACAGTGGAAGTTTCAGAGAAAACTACAGACTACCGCTGTAGTAGTCCTCCCTTTCGAAGGCTGAGGTCCGACCTGTGGGGAAAAATGACTCTTAGTCAGCCTGGAAAGATAGGGAGGAGGAAGATAAGGGTGTGCAGGGAGATTTCTTGCGAACTGAAAGCCTGGAAGGCCTCCTGAAAGAAAAGATCTTTAATCCAGTTACAGATGCTATTAGAATCGGGGGTCCATAGATAGTTAATAATAACTTCAGTCTTAGCTCCACCACAGGTGGCTCGCATTGGATTATGATGTCACAGGCAGGGACAGGGCCTGTAAATCTCTCTGCCCTGCGGACCTATAAGCCCTGCCCCTTGAAGTCTCCGACCACCAAAAGAGATAAGAAAGCTATAAACAAAAGTTTTTTTTTGTTGTTGTTCTTTGAAATGTTATAAACTTATGCCTTTAAATTAACTCTAGGACTTTAAAATTTCAATTTAATACAGTAAATTCACAAATCAGAGCAAAATGAAACCCTTATTTATATAAAATTAGAGAGAAATTTTTATTAGCTAAATGGGCTGATTCCCTCCCACTGTGATAGAGAGCAAACATCTCTGAGAAAAATAACTCAGCAGCGCTGCTTAAGACGTTTGCAGACTATCACAGGTTCAGACTTAATAAATAAAACATTTTAGCCAGATGAATCAACAGAAATGCAGAATAAATCAAAGTAGCTTTTGCTTCACACAGACCAGTTAATGAGCAGATAATTATGCCAAGACAGACAAACATCCATACTCACACTCTCTCAGTAGACTAGCCCAAACTGGAGCTGAGCAGATAAACGAAACAATGCCCAACTCCCAGATAGGCATGGGGGCACTCCTGGCACCTACGCCCCAGAACAGAATTCTCAACCAACATCTTGGTGAGAACCTACCGGAGGAGTTAAGACTGCATCCAGTAAGTCCACAGAATAAAACAGAAAAACATAAACACAGACAAAGACACCCAAGAACAGCCTTCCGACCCTGCGGAAGCAAAACCGAAAGCTAGACGACGGCCTCACTCCTCGTCCCTCCAGTCAGTGAGGGGATTCCACATCCCTCCAGTGAGGGGATTCCACATCCCTCGAGGGTCGGAACGTCTTCCGAGTCCTCTGGCCCTTGGTCCACCAGTGCGTCCACCTAGACCGCGTCGGGCACTACCAGAAAGTGAGGGGATTCCACGTCCCTCCAGAAATGAGCTCACACAGAACACACAAACACAGAGACACAGACACCTACCGCGGTCAGTCAGGCTCTCCGGGTCGGGGTCCCTCATGGGTCTTGGGGGTCCCGGGCGAGCCCCCAAATGTTATGCCCAGTGTTCAGGATCCCCAAAAACCCACCAGGAAGGAGCCGAGCCCGATGCAAGAGCAAGAGAACCTTTATTCATGCTAGCACGAGCTCCCATCTCCAGCAATCACCTGTGCAGTGGCAGGAGAGAGAGAGAGCTTTGGGAGAACAAAGGCTTTATAGGGGGTCCAAAGCAGTGGGCAGGGGGAACATTCCTGGCTCCCATCGATTGGTCAGGGGGCAGGATCAGGAGTCTGGTTACGCAGGGGTACTGTGCAGTTTGCCTAATTTGGACTGAGTCCACTTCTCTGCCTATTGGCAGGTTTGTGAAAATGTTGCATACTTGCTGTTTACAGGGAAGGGCAGCAGGAAGAGTTGCAGAATGGCTGGTACAGAACAAAAGAAACATTATAAAAGTAACAAAAAGAACTCCATGGGGCCACCTAGTTTTAGCTCTATCATTCCCCCCTTGTCATGAGACTTACGGGCCCAATCATGGGTCGGTTTGCATTTCGACCTTGCCTTCTGTTGCAAGAGGCCTGTACTGGGCGTGCAGGACCACTTTTAAGCACATTAACCACATCTTGTTTTTGCAGAGCAAGTAACCCAAGACAAAACAGTTTTTCCTAAACAATGTTAGGATCATGCCATTGATGACCATGTTATTTACAGGATCATCCTGTTCTTCAGAAAGCTGACAGTGTTCTATGAATGAAGGCCTACGTGCTGGGAAGGGGCCATGAGACCGTATCTCAAGACCTGGCCTGGTGTCAGCACTGACAACTCTATCTAGGGCATAGTCCACGGTCTCTGGAATGGGCAAAAATTCCCACTCTCCAACAGTCAGCACCCTTTTAAGACAACCCTGGGTGTCCATTAGGCCAGGGATCCCCCATGTTCCCCAACATGGGGGCATCTCACCCTGGAGTGACCTGCGATTCTGTCAGCCCTGCCTATTAGCTTTGAAATGCCAGAAAGAGCAGTGTTGAGGCCAGATAATCCTTTCCATACTCGGAGCAAACACCTGCCCCCCTCCATGATCACTTACATTTTGTAGCGAACTGAAGGCCACTTATGTGTGTAATTCCTGGGGAATGTCCTTCAGTGAAGACAGGAACCCTCTCACTGCCTTCCAGAGTATGGATCACAGAAAGTTGGGGAGTTCCGACCTCTTGAGATACTCCAATCTATGCACCTGGCTCTTTCAACCTTTACACTTGACCACTTCCAGCTGTTGACCTAGCAGCAAGCCCTGTACTACCTAAGGATTTCTGGCTGTTGACTGAGACAAGCCCAACCACTCCGTCTCATTACCGCTTCTGGTTGTACACATGTGCCCTCCCCTTCATTATATCAGCAGTCTCCCGGGCCACAGCCCCAAAACTTTAACCACCTGAACACTTTAGCCTGTGCATGTGGCCCCTCCCCCTTGATGACGAAGGCACTCCCTGATGGTCCTTGGGCCCCAAACCCTTTACCACTTTAGCACTTTGGTGTGTCCATGTGGCCTCTACCATGGATAACGTCAGCACTACTGTCCAGTCTCCGAGCCGCCATCCCTTGTCCACCAGAGAAATTCCGACTGTTCAAGTGGGCCAGCATATATCCTTGGTACTTCAGTACTTCAGGCTCTCCACCTGGTCCCTCCCCATTGATGATAGAATACTTTAAACTGGTCAACTCTAGTTCATGTGACTATTTCCCGCTGTTCACAAGGCCCTTGTTTGCCTCACCAATGAGCAATAAGGCAGGGTACTTAGTTCCTAAGAAGAGGAGTGGCTTCCCAATCTCTGGAAGTTGGCTCAAGGGCCTAACACCCACAGCCCCAGGTCACATTCTCCTCACAGACTGCATCCTCCCAGGAGGGAGGGTGGCAAGCAGCAGCCGTCAGCATTCCTTTAACAACCCTGGGTGTTCATGAGCCCAGGGATCCCCCGTGTTCCCGAACGTGGGGTCATCTAACCCTGGAGTGATCTGCGACTCTGTCAGCCCTGCCAATGGGGTTTGAAATGCCAGAAACAGCAGTTATGAGGCCAAATACCCTTTCCATACTGGGAGCAAAGAACTGCGCCCTCCATGGACATTTACCTTTTATAGGGAACTGAGGGCCAACTTTGTGTATAATTCCTGGAGAATGTCCTTCGGTGAAGACAGGAACCTTCTCACTGCCTTCCAGAGTATGGACCACAGAGAGTTGGGGAGTTCCGACCTCTTGAGATCCTCCAATGCATTCACCTGGCTCTACCAGCGTTCACACTTAACCACTTCCAGCTGTTGGCTGGGCAGGAAGCCAAGGTCTAGCTTAGGATTTCTGGCTGCTCACTGGGACAAGCCCCACCATTTGGGCTCATTAACACTTCTGGCTGTCCACATGGCCCATCCCCTTGATGACATGAGCAGTCTCATCAGGTCCCAGGCCCAAAACCATAACCACCTGAACACTTTGTGATGTCCACCAGTCCGCTCCCTCTTGATTAAATCAGCATTTTTGGCCAGTCCCCGGGGCCCCAAAACCTTAACCACCTTAGCACTTCAGGCTGTCCATGGGGCCCTTCCCCCTTGATGACGTCAGCACTCCTTGCCAGTCCCAGATCCCCAAGCCCTTATCTACCAGAGCACCTCTGGCTGTTCACCTGTGTCAGAGCATATCCTTGGACACCTCAGCACTTCCAACGCTCCACCTGACCCTTCCACACTGACGATATGAACACTTTTAACGGGTTACCAGGACCCAACCCTTTTTCACGTTACTATTTCCCAATGCCACACTGGCTGGATACTTAGCTCCTAAGAAGAGGGGTGACTTCCCAATCTCTGGAAGTTACTTCAGGGCCTAACACCCACAGCCCCAGGTCACCTTCTGCTCACACACTGCGTCTTCCCAGGTGGGAGGGTGGCAAGCAGGGAGCCATCAGCACCCCTTTAAGACAACCCTGGGTGTCCGTGAGCCCAGGGAACCCCATGATCTCCAACATGGGGGCATCTCAGCCTGGGGTGACCTGCGACTCTGTCAGCCCTGCCTAAGGACTTTGAAATGCCAGAAACAACAGTGTTGAGGCCAGAAAACCCTTTCCATACTGGGAGCAAACACGTGACCCCCTCCATGGTCACTTAAATTTCATAGCGAACTGAAGGCCACTTTTGTGTGTAATTCCTGGGGAACGTCCTTCGGTGAAGACAGGAACCTTCTCACTGCCTTCCAGAGTATGGACCACAGAAAGTTGGGGAGTTCCGAACTCTTGAGATCCTCCAATGAATGCACCTGGCTCTACCAGCCTTTTCACTTGACCACTTCCAGCTGTTGACCTGGCAGCAAGGCCTGTACTACCTAAGGATTTCTGGCTGTTCACTGAGACAAGCCCAACCACTCGGCCTCGTTACCGCTTCTGCTTGTACATATGTCCCCTCCCCTTCATTATATCAGTAGTGTCAGCAGCAATGGCCCCAAAACCTTAACCACCTGAACACTTTAGCCTGTACACGTGGCCCCTCCCCCTTGATGACTTGGCACTCCCTGCTGGTCCCTAGTCCCCAAATCCTTAACCACTTTAGCACTTTGCTGTGTCTACATGGCCCCTACCATGGATAACGTCAGCACTACTGTCCAGTCCCCGATCAGCCATCCCTTGTCCACCAGAGCAATTCCTGCAGTTCTCCTGGCCCAGCAAATATCCTTGGTAGGTCAGTACTTAAGGCTCTCCACCTGGCCCCTCCCCATTGATGATAGAACACTTTAAACTGGTCATCGGGCTCCAACCCTAGTTCATGTGACTTCTTACTGCTATTCCCTAGGCCCTTGTTTGCCTCACCAATGAGCAATAAGGCAGGGTACTTAGCTCCTAAGAAGAGGGGTGACTTCCCAATCTTTGGAAGTTGGCTCAAGGGCCTAACACCCACAGCCCCAGGTCACCTTCTCCTCACAGACTGCGTCTTCCCAGGTCTGATGGTGGCAAGCAGGGATCAGCCAGCACTCCTTTAAGACAACTCTGGGCGTCGATGAGTCCATTGATCCCCCATGCTCCCCATCATTAGGGCATCTCACCCTGGAATGACCTGCGACTCTGACAGCCCTGCCTATAGAGTTTGAATTCTAGTAAGCAGTGTTGAGGTCCTGAAAACGCTTTCTATACTGGGAGCAAAGACCTGCCCCTCCATGGTCACTTAAATTTCCTAGGAACTGAAGGCCACTTTGTGTGTAATTCCTGGGGAATGCCCTTTGGTGAAGACAGGAACGTTCTCACTGCCTTCCAGAGTATGGACCACAGAAAGTTGGGGAGTTCCGACCTCTTGAGATCCTCCAATGCATGCACCTGGCTCTACCAGCCTTTACACTTGATCCTTCCAGCTGTTGGCTGGGCAGCAAGCCCTGGTCTACCTTAGGATTTCTGGCTGTTCCCTGGGACAAGCCCCACCACTTGGGCTCATTACCACTTCTGGCTGTCCACATGGCCTATACACTTGATGACATGCGCAGTCTCATCAGGTCCCAGGCCCCAAAACCATAACCACCGGGACACTTAGTGCTGTCCACCAGTCCCCTCCCTCTTCATTACATCAGCATTTTTGGCCAGTCCCCGGGGCCCCAAAACCTTAACCACTTTAGCAATTCAGGCTGTCCACGTGGCCCTTCCCCCTTGATGACGTCAGCACTCCTTGCCAGTCCCAGATCCCCAAGCCCTAATCCACTAGAGAACCTCGGGCTGTTCACCTGGGCCAGACCATATCCTTGGTCACCTCAGCACCTAAAACACTCCACCTGTCCCCTCCACATTGATGATATGAGCACTTTAAACTGGTTACCGGGCCCCAACCCCTGTTCACGTTACTATTTCCCACTATTCCGCAGCCCTGGTTTGCCTCACCAATGAGCCATACTGGCTGGCTACTTAGCTCCTAAGAAGAGGGGTGACTTCCCAATCTCTAGAAGTTGGCTCAAAGGCCTAACACCCACAGCTCCAGGTGACCTTCTGCTCACATACTGCGTCTTCCCCAGTGGGAGGGTAGCAAGCAGGGAGCCGCCAGCACTCCTTTTAGACAACCCTGGGTGTCCATGAGCCGAGGCATCCCCCATGCTCCTCAAAATGGTGGCATCCTACCCTGGAGTGACCTGTGACTCTTTCAGTCCTGCCTATGGGCTTTGAAATCCAGGAAACTGCAATGTTAAGGCCTTGAAAACCCTTTCCATACTGGGAGCTAAGACCTGCCCACTCCATGGTCACTTAAATTTCGTAGCGAATTGAGGGCCAGCTTTTTGTGTAATTTCAGGGGAACGTCCTTCGGTGAAGATAGGACACTTCTCACTGCCTTTCAGAATATGGACCACAATAAGTTGGGCAGTTTGCCACCTCTTGTTATTCTCCAATTCATTCATCTGGCTCTACCAGACTTTACACTTGACCACTTCCAGCTGTTGACTAGGCAGCAAGCCCTTGTCTTCCTTAGGATTTCTGGCTGTTCACTGGGACAAGCCAAACCACTTAGCCTCGTTACCACCTCTGTGTGTTCATATGGCCCATCCCCTTAGTGATAGCACTCTCAGCTGGTCCTGGGCTCCAACGCCTTAACCACCTGTTCACTTTGGGCGGTCCACATGGCCCCTTCCCCATTATGACATCAGCACTTCTGAAGGGGCCCTGGACCCCAAACCCTTAATCACCTGAGCAGTTCTGGCTGTTCACGATGACCCTCCCCCATGATGACATCAGCACTTGCACTGCTCCTGTGCCCCAAACCATTAATTGCCTGACACCTTCTGGCTCTCCCTGTGGCCCCTCCCCCTTTATGATGTCAGCACCTGCAGAAGGTCTCTGGGCCCCAAGCCCTTATCCACTAGAGCACTTCCAGCTGTTCACCTGGGCCAGCCCATATTCTTGGTCACCTCAGCACTTCTGGCTCTACACCTGGGTCCTATCCATTGATGATATGAACGCTTTAATCTGGTCACCAGGCCCCCACCCTTGTTCACCTGACTATTGTTGGCTGTTCCCCAGGACCTCATTCCTCTGACCAATGAGACACACCGGCTGGCTACTTACCTTCTAAGAAAAGGGGTGACTTCCTAATCTCTGGAATTTGGCTTAAGGGCCTAACACCCACAGCCCCAGGTCACCTTATGCTCACATACTGCCTAATCCCTGGTGGGGAGGGTGCCAGCACTCCTTTAAGACAATCATGGGCATACATGAGCACAGAGACACCCCATGCTCCCCAACATAGGAGCATCTCATTCTGGACTGACCAGCGACATAGACAGCCCTGCCTTTGGGCTTTGCAATCTGAGAAAGAGCAGTGTTGAGGCCCTGAAAAGACTTTCCATACTGGGATCAAAGACCAGCCCCCTCGGTGGTCACTTAAATTTCATCATGAACTGAGGGTGAGATTTTTACTTAATTCCTGGGATACGTCCTTCCCTGAGAACGGGTTCCTTCTCGGTACCTTCCAGAGTATAGACCACAGGAAGTTGGAGCGTTTGCGACCTCTTAGGATCCTCCAATGCATTCACCTGGCTCTGTCAGTCTTTACACTTAACCACTTCAATCTGCTGACCTGGCAGAAAGCCCTTGGTTACCTGATCACTTCTGGCTGTTCACATGGCCCCTCCCCCATGATGACGCCAGCACTTCCATCTGGTAACTGTCCAAGAATATGGGCTGACCCAAGTGAACAGCTGGAAGTGCTCTAGTGGATAAGGGCTTGGGGCCCAGCCCAAGCACTCGGCCTCATCATCACTTCTGGCTGTCCAACTGGCCCCTCCCCGTGATGATGTCTGCACTTCTGGCCGGTCCCGGACCCCAAGCCCTTCTCCACCTGAGCACTTCTGGCTGTCTACTTGACTCCACGACATTGATGACATCAGCACTTCCAGCCGGTCCCCAACCCAAGGCCTTAGTCACCTGAGAACTTCTGGCTGTCAACGTGACACTTCCCTTTTGATGATGTCAGCACTTCTGGCAGGTCACAGGCCCCACTCCTTGTCCAACTGAGAATTTCCGACTGCTCACCTGGGTAATCTCATATACGTTGTCCCCTCCACCTACCCCTCCCCATTGATGACATGTCCAGTTTAAGCTGGTCACCTGGCTCCAACCCTTGTTCATGTGACTATTTCTGGCTGTTCCCCAGGACCTTGTTTGCCTCATTAATGAGCCACACTAGCCCACTACTTCCCTGTTATATCTGCTCTATGAAAATGAATTAAATGTTTAACCCACTTTATTCCAAATATGCCAACTCATTTAGACTGAATTATAAATGTAACCAGTATCCAACTCAGTTCTCAGCTCTTTGAACACAATTTCCCAGTAATTAAACATTGTCCTTCAGATATTAATGCTCTATGGACAGGTATCCCTAGTGTTTCAAGCACATTGCTAAATATTAACCCAGTCAATCATTGTGAATTTTCAGTGTTTGATTCACTTTTGTCCAGTGATTCAAGCTCTTCATTGTGAATTCCAAATGTTTGTTTATACACCCTAACCCTAACCTTAACCTTAACCCTAATCCTAACCCTAAACCTAGCCCTAGCCCAAACACTAATCCTAACCGTAATCCTACCCATAGCCCCAACTCTAACCCTAACCCTAACACAAACCCTAAACAAAGCCCAAGTTCTAACCTGAGCCCTAGCCCTAGTCCTCACCCTAACCCGAACCATAACTGGAACCCTAGCCCTAGCCCTAACCCCAACCCTAACACTAGCTCTAGTCCTAGCCTTAAATCTAACTCTAACCATGAACCTAACTCTAGCCCTAATGCTAGCCCTACCCCTGAACCTATCCCTAACCCTAGTCCTAACACTAACCCTAGCCCTAGCCCTAACCCTAACCCTAACAAATAACCCTAGCCCTACCCCTAACCCTAAGCCTAATCCTAGCCCTAGCCTTAACCTAACCCTAACTGTAACCCTAACTCTAGCCATAATGCTAGCCCTAGACCTAATCCTAACACTAACCCTAACCCTCTCTCTAGTCCTAACCCTAACCCTAGCCTTGAACTGACATATCAGCTGTATGAAAAAAAAATTTAAGGTATCTGAACCCTATGAAAATGAATGTTTAAGTGTTTAACCAACCTTCTATCAAAAAGGACAACTCAATGAGACTAAATTATAAATGTAACCAGTATCCAACTCAGTTCTCAGCTCTTTGAACCTGATTTCCCAGTGATTATATAGTGTCCATCATATATTACGGCTCTATGAACAGGTATACCTAGTGTTTCAAGGACATTCCTAAATATTTCCCTAGACTATCGTTGTGAATACTCAGTGTTAGATCACTTTTATCCAGTGATTCAAGTTCTTCACTGTGAATTCCAAATGTTTATACACCCTAATCCTAACCTTAACCCTAACCCTAACTCTAAACATAACCCTAGCCCTATCCCTAACCTTAACCCTAAACCTAATCCTAACATAGCACTAGCCCTAAACCTAACCCAAACCCTAGCCCTAACCCTAACCCTAATGCTAACCTTAGCCCTAACCCTAGCCGTAACACTAAACCTAACCCTAACACTAACACTAACCCTAGCCCTAACTCTAACCCTAACCCTAACCCTAACCAAAGCCCAAGTTCTAACCCTAGCTCTAGCTTTTGGGAATAGCCCTCATTTATTTGGGCAGGTCTTTGAACAGCTCAAAAAGCCCTTTTACAGGCACTGTCTTCAAGTCTCCCCACAGATCAGCAGTCTCCACTCCTAAATCCATCTGTCTCAAGTGAGCCTTGAATGCCAGCACAGGAGGACAAAGCTGCATTGCCATCAACTAGGTTACCAGCTTTCTACTTCTGTGAGCCTCTAAAGGATCTGACACTTCTCTTTCGAAGGGATCCTGGGAAGTCAGTGAGTGCCAGATAAGTAACATTGTCTGGTTTTTCTAAATAATCAGTGTTTTTTAGAAGGAAAACCCCTATTTTGTAAAAAGTGCTGTTTGGAATTCTCTGCTGTTTTTCCTAGACGGCCTCTTAGTCTAAAAAAAATAACTTTGCTTTCTAGCGTGCTTTAGCCTGCTTGAATAATGATGATGATAAACTTAACTGTGTGACCTGGTAGGCCAGAGACTAGATATGCCCATAAACTTAGCTGTCTGACTTTGTAGGCCAGAGACTAGATGTGCCCATAATTTTTAGAACTGTGTTTGTTTTCAAAGACAGCAGCAAGATAACCACTAATTGCACAGAGGGCTGGCTCCTTAATAAAAAGGGAAGTCCTGCTTGTAGCTTTGCTTAGAATTTGAATTCATTTTCTCTAAGCCCACTGCGGTGAATAAAGTGTGACTCCAAACTCTCCTGCATTGTTTGATTATTCCGGTTTTCTGTAACAAGACCAGATAAAAACCAAATACTTTTGTCAAATTTTTGTGAACATAAAAATTATTTTCTCTATTGGAGACTATGGGGGCACAAGTGCATTTTCACATACTTCTTTTTTTTCTATTTTATAGTAGTTTTTTACAATATTTTATTAGTTTCGGGTGTATAACAGTAATTAGACATTCATATTACTTACAAAGTCAGCACTCAGCCATCTAACATCACATAACTGTTAAAATCCTATTGATTATAATCCCTACACTGTACTGTTTTATAACAGGCAATTTGTCATACATCGTGAGTTGGTCCCGAAAGAACTCATTACAACTCGCTCAGAGCCCCAAGAACCCATGTCCTGGCTTGTAGTCTACAGAAGTGCTTACCTACAGTCTGCAGATGGGCTCTTGGCACTTAGCCAAAGGAGTCCTGGCCTTCCCTCTCCATGGAATAGTTCTGTGCCTTTTAACAGTCTGGTCAAGAGCCACACCTATACTATCCCTGGTTTTCTAGAGTGAATGCAGGGCCTTAATCACACTACCTTGCACATCTTTCTCTGAGGGGGTGACTTAAGACCAATGTCCATATATTGGTAGGGTAGACAGCACCAGGCCGCAGGTGGGGGTAACAGTAAAGCACCATGGGAACGGGTAAGGTGTTCTGGGAACAGAGAGCTGGGAGTGCTTAACTCCTGGACAAGGAGGGTCAGCAAGGGTGACAGAGGAGCTGGGTGATGAGAGTAAATGGGAAGTTGCCAAGCGAGAGGCGGGAGAGCAGCTGGTTTGCCAGATGAGCAGGGGCCAGGACTGTTGTGCCTGAGAAGTACATTCAAGGCCAGAAATGAAGCCTGGAAGGCTGGAGTCATAAGTGAAGGGCCGTTTTGCCGTGCTGATCTTACAGGCGACTTGGGACACAAAGAAATTTGAACAAGAAAATGAATGATCCCATGTACATTTTAGAGAGATCCCACGGGGACAAGGGAATGTCGAGGGGCAAAAAGAACTGGGGCAAGACTGAAGGGACATCGATGAGGAGACGGAGCAACAGTCCAGAGAAGGGATCAGGGAGACTCAGGACGAAGAGGTGGAAGGGAGTCAGACACACGGTGACAGAGACCAGGCTTTGGGCGGCGAGTGCACAATGGAGTGTACGGGAGCTGGATTCCAGCACCGCACACCTGGAACTTAGACAACGTTCTTAACAATGCTACCCCAATAAGTTTAATTTTAAAAGTAAATTTAGAACATTAAATACGGGCAGTGAGAAGGTGAATTCCAAATGTACAGAACAGGCAGAACCTATAGACTTAGTCAAGGGAGAGTTAGAAAAGGAAGTGTTTTAATAATGTAACCCCTCTAATGTATGAACTAATTATTGTGTGAAATGTTTGCTGCATGGAAACCCTCAATACTCTGTAACTTCCAAAATTAATGAACACCCCACTATCTTGATGTAAAAGCTTTGAGCCCTTAAAGTGTAAACACCCTGCTCCCAGCATGAGGCACACCGTCTGGCCCACACTGATAAGGACACAGGCCGCTTACCACGGTCTATATAACTCTGAGACAGCCTCCAGTTGAGGTCTCCTGCTTGATAAGAAGAGGATTCCACGTTGCTCCAGAGACAAGGCCCTGATTGCTCTGCTGTGTGAGCCTGAACCAACTGCGGCCGCATGCCTGTCTCTGTTTTCATCGTCTGTCCTTCAGTGTGCATCGCCGGGTGGCCTTTGCTGGAGCCTAGGACACACTAGGAATAGATAAACAAACCCTGTGTGATTGCATACTAATTCTATCTTGTGTGTCATGTATTCTGGTTCAGCTCAGCTGTCTAGACATTGAAGTACCAGGGGATAGGCCGTTATTGCTAACTCCTGGTCACCTGCACTTGTCCCACTAAGTCTAGACAGATAATCAATTAATTGGGGTATAATTGGGACAAGAAGCATCTAGTATGATTTCGTGATTTTAATTGTTTGATAGTGGTGAAATGAAATTTTTGGACTGGAACTCGGATTCTTTGCCCGCTGGAATCGAAGAATAAATCCACGGACAGAAGGTGGTATAGCAAAGGTGGAGATTTATTGAAGAATAAGTGCAGACTCCCATATGGGGAGAGGGAAAGAGTCCCACAGAATGGACTCCCAAGTGGGGAGGGGGAAAGGGTCCCGCTGAGTCCCTTTTCCCCGAGGCTTATAAAGGCTGCAGATCCTGGTGCCCTGACATTCCCTCTAACTGGCCACTACTCCCTTGGACTGGTTACTATAGCAACTCCTGGGCTCAAGGGTAGAACCTCACATGTTAAACCTCACAAGGGACGTGTGAAGTTCTCCCCTCCCCCCTTTCCTTATTGTCTTCCTATTCCCTTTGGGCTTTCTTCTCCTTCTGGCTGAAGGGCTTCTTTCTCTTTGTTTTGTAAATATAGACCTTTTGCTGTCCCCAGCTCCCTCATTCTATGGAAATGCACCTGTTGCAGCTTTTCAGCTTCCCTTTTCTATGGAAATATACCTTCTGCTGCTCTTCAGCCCTGTGCTTCCTCCATGGTCCCCTTAATTTCTAAAATTTCCTAAAACTTATCTTTTTCACCCCTAAAAATTCCTGTTTCAGTGGTACCATTAATGACAACAGTGAATGAAGGAGGAAGAGTAAGTGTCAACCAAATTCACTATTGACAATGACAGCTGGAAACATATGAATTTAATTTTTAACCCATTCAATCTGAAATGCCTGAAGGGCATTCAGATGTCCATAGATAAGCATGTATCTTAGGAGAATGGTATGTGTTGAGAACATATTTTTCATAAATATATGAAATTTAGAGCAATGAAAGAAGATGGCAAGAAAAAGTGAACGAAGTGAGAATGAACGTAGGCCTCTAAAACCCTCCAACATCTAAATTAAAGGCTTTTCCGTTTCAATGATCACAAACCCCATTGAGGCTCTGCAGGCAACCACGTCTTCACGTCTGTCAAAGCCACACCTGCATATGTGCACGCGATTAGAGGAGAGGCACAGGCCTCGTGATTCCTGTCGGTAAGGCCTCCTGGGTTAAGAGAGAAGGGCAGAGCAGGACACCCTGAAAGCAATGGCCACGGAGATGAGAACCGCCAAACAACGCTGCTGCGGAGGAGGGCGCAAGAGGACGTAAGAGCCAGCTGAACCCAGACCAAGCAGGGCCGCGTGCCTCTGGCTGAGAACTGTGCTCAGTCCTAAGGGCCATGAACAGGGAGAGAGGTTTTAGAAGACGTTGTCTATAACACTTCATTGGATGTCATGAAAACGAACCCCAGGACCAACTACATCAATGATGCAAAAATGAATCACTGTCTTTCTCCTTCATGAGAAAAGGTGATGTATCCACGCTCAATTCTTAAAAAGGTTCCCTGACATTCAAATGAATCACTAGGCCCAGTGTTTTCCGAGGTGGGTTCCTTAAGGCCGGAGCAGGCGAAAGAGCTGGCCACGTGGCTTGTTTCCCAGAGAAAAGTGGGGAACAACAAAGGAAAGCATACACTGTCCCCTGGAAGCACAGGAGCACATTACACAGGCCAGATAAACAAGGTTTACGTGTATGTGGCTGCAAAAAAACCCAAAAGCTTCCATTTTCATAGAAACATAGATTTCGATAGAGACATGCTAAATACAAAGGGCTGAAATAAATGAGTCATCGTTAACATAAAATAATAGAACATTTTAATAAAAATTAATATTTTATCTTAAACAGTAACTTATAGACACTGAATAACTGCACAGATTAATAAGTGTAATGCAAATAAACCCATTTTCTGGTTCTCCTAAAGTGAAATGTTTCCTGTTGCACACACCAAACAAGTCAGTCCAAGGCTAATGACGTCACAATCGGCTGCTAAAATATTCGCTGCTGATATTAGTAGAGAGAAATGGTGCGCCTGAGCGTAAGGCGCATAAGGGAAATAAATGTAGCATGATTATAGTAACCAGTCATTAGTGGACATTATAGTTCATTATTAATAATCTATACTAATAAAAGGGTAAAATGCTAATTAGACCATATGTCTTCTGGACATCCTTCTGGACAAAGCCACAGTGGCAGGGCCAAGGCAGAGGCGGTTAGGGGCTATCAGGCCGTCAGGGGGGCAGTTCGGGGGCGATCAGGCAGGCAGGCAGGCGAGCAGTTAGGAGCCAGCGGTCCTGGGTTGTGAGAGGTTTAGGCCCGATCCTGTAGGGCCTAAAGTGGCACTCAGACATCCCCTGAAGGGTCCCGGACTGGAGAGGGTGCAGGCCCGGCTGAGGAACCATGCCCTGTGCACAAATTTGGTGCACCGGGCCTCAAATCCTACATAATAAAAGGGTAATATGCAGATAGACTAAACAGAGGAACAACCGTACCGGTTGCTATGACGTGTGCTGACCACCAGGGGGCATGCACCGAACATAGCGGGTGCCGGCTACAGCTGTATGGTGGAGCAGGTAGGTGGGGGAGCCAGACCAAGAGCGCTGTCATCTGGGTGAGTCTCTGGTGGTTACTGAAAATTCTTTGCTCCTGCGCACCAAGGTCCTGCTAGCCCTTGCACCTGCTGCTGGCACCAGACCCACTTGCACCCGCTGCTGGCCCCCCGCACCAGCCCTGATCACTCAGTGTCATCAGGGGGTGCGAGTGGCAGCTGCCGGCCCCGATCGCCCCTGGGGGCTTCTCCACCTCCTCCCACTGCAGAGGGGCTATTGGGCCTGGCAGCTGCCGCTCACACCCACTGCTGGCAACGGCCCCACTTGCACCCGCTGCTAGTGCTGGCTGCAGGTGTGAGCAGGGCTGGCATCATCAGTGGGTGTGAGAGGTGGAGGCAGGAGCGGGGCTGAGGCAGACAGGGGACCTGGGCTTCAGCGGGAGGGGCCAGGTGGGGTCACGGAGGATGGACCGAGACCCGCCCCTGTGCCCACCACAGCCTCGTGGCCCACAGTTCCTTTCAAGGTGCATGGATTCGTGCACTGGGCCCCCAGTTATGTATAACAGGATATTGTAAAAATTAAGTTACTACATTTTTATTAACATGTTTCTTACATACCTTTATATTGTCTGGGCCACAAAAATATTCATTGTGGGCCGCATATAGCCCATGGGCAGCAAGTTTGACATGCTTGGCTTAAGTGAATCAGACAGCGTGGAGCAATCAGGAGAGAAATCACTTTCTATAGTCTCTCTGACCATTTTTAGTTATTGAAGCTAAAGATATGAATGAATAATCTATTGCATAAGCATGAACCAAAGTTAAACAACTCTACCACTCCTTTATATTATACTAGTGGCCCAGTGCATGGATTCGTGCACATTGAAAGGATATTAATAAGAAGAAATATTTTAATATCGCTATTCACCCTTTCTCTATAATAGAAGTGTCAACCAAATTCACTATTGACAATGACAGCTGGAAACATATGCACGTGACTGGCGCCAGCGAGAGCTTTGTATGTACCGGGCATGCGTGAGTCAACTTAGCCTTTTATAGACATAGAATAAACTTGCTTCATTAGACCTGCTTTCTGATGCAGCTAAACTTTTTACAGCCCAGTGAAGCACCCCAACTGCTCTTTCAGGTAATTATCAGCAACACAGCAGTAAATATCAACACAAAGCAGGTTATTATTGTGGATCACACAGGGAGAACAAAGGGTAAAATATTTAACTGCAGCAGTATCTGAATATATTCTGTGCAGTGAGTAAACCTGAAGTCATTTTCAACGTCCACCATTTCTTACATCTCTTCAGTTGGGTCAAGTATCTAAACTTTCTAAATCTCCATTTTCTAGCTAATGAAAAGAAAATAGGATTCCACCAAGTCTCCTATCTACCTATGCCAGAGCTTCTGTGAAGATCAAATGAGATGAGGCACATGAAAATGCTTCACAGACATTTGGTTAAAGTGTAAAGCATTTCCACTTGGCTATAAAGCAAGTCGTCATAATGACAGGACCAGTGGGAAGGTGGGAAGAATACTTAGTACATTAGCCTTTTATATAGATAGACTAGAGGCCCAGTGCATGAAATTCATGCATGGGATTGGGGGGGGGGGTCCCTCAGCCTGGCCTGCACTCTCTCCAATCTGGGATCCCTCTTGCAATCTGAACGACTAGCTCCTAACTGCTCACACTGCCTGCCTGCCTGATGCCTCTAACTGCTCCCCTGCCGGTCTGATCCCCCTAACTGCCTAACTGCTCTCCCCTCCTGGCCTGATCCCCCTAATGCCTAACTGCCACCTTCTGCCTTCTGCCTTCTGCCTTCTACTGCAGCGCCTTCTCCCACAGCCTCTGCAAAAGGGACCTCGGCGCTAGACTGCCCCTCACAGCTGCCATGGCTGCCGGCCCTCAGCCCTTACAGCCACTGTGGCTTTGTCTAGAAGAATGTCCGAAAGGACATCCGGAAGACGTCCAATCTAATTAGCATATTACCCCTTTATTAGTACAGATTGCTTGAACTTATTCATATGTTAAAAGCAATGATAATCCAGGTTGGAAAGGAGAATTCTCACTTGTATTTAACTATGAATTCTGTCCGAATAAAGCTACAAATAAAGCTACTCTGAAGAGGCAGCCACTCACATCAGTGCTCAGCGACCCAGAAAGAGAAGACAAGAAAACGAGATCCAGTGAACTTACATAAACTGTGAGGTATCCTGAGGGGCCACAAAGGACTGTGGCTGAGAGATCTCAGGGTCCGAAGCGGAGAGTCAGAGAACCAGGACCTGGATTGCAGCCCCTCCCCAGTGCTCAGAACGCAGCTCCCTGCTTACAAGGGCCTCACTGTGCCCTGGGGAGTATCACCTGTAGCTTCACTTCTCATTCAATGCAGCAGGACGATGAGCTGATGTTATGGGAGAAACATAAGTATTGAGAGGAAAGGGATTACCCAAACAAACAATGGTCAAAGTTCATAAAGATATTATTATGCTGCTCTTCTCAGGAGTCCTGGGAGGTTGGAAAAGTCAGTTCACAGAAGCTCAGAACAAGCAGTGGAACGAGCCCTTTGAGAAGAACATGGCCGGCACCTCGCTGTCATTCTGCATGGAGCTCTAGAAACCAGAGCATGGGAACGAGACCCGCTCTCGCCAGGCTCTGTGAGGCAGAGGAGCACGCTGCTCCACAGGCCACTGGCAGCTTCCGTAACCTCCTGGAGGGCTGTGAACAATGCCCTGGACATTCTTACTCTTCAATGTATGATTTGCTCATTTGGGTGAGCCCAATGTGATGGCATTTACCCAGCACAAATATCCAGCATTTCCCTCCCTTCTCAGCAGGTTGTGAGTGTTCAGATTAACCTCAATACATAGCATGTAATATGCAATATACATTTAAGAATTTGTTCCGTCTACATAGCCCCTTCCCATCTTCTGTTCAAGTGTGAAGTGAAAAGTACAATACAATCCTACCTAGAAAAAAGGCCAACTCCATTCACTTGATGACAAACATGTACTGAGTGCCTTACTCATGCTGGGAAATGGGAAGCATCAAAAGGTGACAAACAGGAGAGAATCCAAGATGGAGGCGTAGGTAAACACCTAAACTGCTGCCTCCCACAACAATTTAAACTGCAACTAAAAGACAAAACGTCTATCACCCAGAACCATGGGAAAGCTGGCTGAGTGGAAGTTCTACAAGTAGAAGGAAAGAGAAAAGAGCATTGAGATGTGCACGAGCGCTGAAAAGCTGAGGTACAGAGGCGCGTGATCCGGGCTGGCTGCAGGCGACTGGGTGCGTTGCTTTTTTCAACCTGAATGGAGACAAGCCCCCGATTACTCTGAAATCCAGTCTCTGGGGAGACGCGGGGGACCCAAACTCCTACGGGGAGAAGCTGGACTGTCTGCCAGTGAGGGTGGCTTGCTTGCAGAGCTGCGCGCAGGAATAATTGTTTACTGCACTGGGGCACGAACTCGCGGATGCCATTGGGGACAAAGAGCCGGCTAACTAGCAGCCATTTCTGTTTGCCACGCCCTAACTTAGTGACACCCTGAGGCCCCGCCCTGCACAAGCTACAAACCCACCCAAGCTCCAAGCAGCCGAGTTAGCATAAGAAAAGCCTGCCCTATCACAGCTTAACCTAGGAAACTTGCAGCCTGGGTCAGACAGCTCCAAAACCTCCAAACCCCAAGCAAAGAGGAGAAAACTGCAGCTCTCACTGTAGCTCCTGCTGAGTGGCCTCAGACAGTAGCTGACCTGCACCCCATTGGAGATCCAGAAGCCAGTGTACCTAGTGGTCAGTGTGAGACACCAGATTTCAACTCCTCACATCCATAAGTGACACATTCAAGAGGCAGACTCAGTGAGCACCAAAGCCCCACTGAAACGAGTCCTGCCCCATAAGCGTGTCTTCAGCGCAGCAGTTCTTCCATTATAGACACAGGGAGTGCTCACAGCTAATTGGCCTGGAGGAAAATTCCTCCCAGCATACCAACAGCAATTCAGGCTTAACTACACCAAGACTTTGCACTCAGCCCACAAAGGGGTGTACCAAGAGCGTCCACATCAGGTGATTGGGGAGGCTGAGCTACTGCCCCCTATAGGTCACGTACCACACAAAGCCACTCCATCAACACAGGGAAGCAGCTAAAATGCAGAAACAAAGAAACATGTCAGGAATGAAAGAAACAGAGGAAAGCAAACTATTGGATGACATAGAGTTCAGAACCACATGTATAAGGTTACTCAAGAATCTTCTAAAAACCGCTGAGAAACTTGATGACACTTCTGAGGAGCTTAGTGAGACCTTCAAGGACCTTAATGAGAATGCCAAAAAAATGGAAAAGGACCAGTCAGAAATGAAGCATACACTGTCTAAAATAAAGAATATACAGAAACTCAAGTGTAGATCAATGTACCCCAAGAATCAAACCAAAGATCTGAAATATGTGGAAACAAAAAACATCCAACCAGAAAAAGAAAAAGAAAAAAGAATCCAAAAATATGAAGATAGTGTAAGGAGCCTCTGGGACAACTTCAAGCGAACCAACATCCAAATTTTTGGGGTGCCAGAAGAAGGGAGAGAGCAAAATATTGAAAACCTATTAGAAGAAATAATGACAGAAAATTTGCCCTACGTGGTGAAAGAAATAGACGTACAAGTTCAGGAAGCGCACAGAACCCCATACAAGAGTAATCCAAAGATGACCACACCAAGACACATCATAATTAAAATGCCAAGGGCAAAAGACAAAGAGAGAATATTAAAAGCAGCAAGAGAAAAACAGTTAATTACCTACAAGGGAGTACCCATACGACTGTCAGCTGATTTCTCAATAGAAACTATGCAGGCCAGAAGGGAGTGGCAAGAAATATTCAAAGTGATGAACAGCAAGCACCTACAACCAAGATTACTCTACCCAGCAAAGCTATCATTCAGAGTTGAATATCAGATAAAGAGCTTCACAGACAAGAAAAAGCTAAAGGAGTTCATCACCACCAAACCAGGATTACATGAAATGCTGAAGGGTATCCTTTAAGAAGAGGAAGAAGAAGAAAAAGGTAAAGATAAAAATTATGAACAACAAAATGACATCAAATACATACCTACCAACAAGTGAATCTAAAAATCAAGTGAATGAAAAACCTGAAGAACAGAATGGACTGGTGAATATAATAGAATCAGGGACATAGAAAGGGAGTGGACTGACGATTCTAAGGGGAAGCAGGTGTGAGGGGTGCGGGAAGAGATTGGACAAAAATCTTACTCCTATGGATGAAGACAGTGGCAGGGGGTAAGGGCATGGGTTGGGGTGGGGAATCAGGTGGAGGGGAGCTATGGGGGAAAATAAAAGAGGAACACCTGTAATAATCTGAACAATAAAGATTTATTTAAAAAAAAAAAGGTGACAAACAAGGCTCCTTCCCCTAGGAAGGTGCAGCCAGCAGTGACACGGACAGAGAGGCCCTGCTGCCTCTCGCTACCCGAGTGAGTCAATGTGAAGAGACAAGCTGAATCTTTGTGGTGCTTTACTCCGATGGCCCACGATCAGAGAGCAGCAGGCGTAATACCCTGAAAGAAACCGCTCTGACATTTCATTTCAAACCAGCCCTTACCATAGGGCTAGAGGGTGGGAAACGTCTAACACTAGTGAGTCCCAAGGTCTGTTTTCCACCATCCTCCTCGCAAAGATGGGCCCAGGAACCCACAAAGATGAGCCTGGGAAACTGCAAAGATGGGCCCGGGAACCCGCAAAGATGGGCCTGGGAACCCACAAAGATGGCCTGGAATGCGGTTTCCCTTGAGATAGGCCCTGCCTTTGACCTGCACTTAAAATGCATCTTCTTCTCTGAGTAACGGCCCCCCCTGACCCGTCTCCCAACACCAGATGTTTAGAGCCCTGCTTGTCTTCTTGCAGCACATCCTCCAGTGCCCCAGGGTCTGCAAGAACCATCACTTTCCTACAGCTAACACAGTGAACTAGTGGCCGGTGCATGGATTCATGCACATTGAAAAGAAATTAGAAGGTGGCTAGTGGGGTGGGCCTGGGTGAGATGGGCCGGACATGCCCTGGGGCCAACCTCCCGTGGTCCCTCCCTGGAGGGCTGCTCCTGGGGCAGCGCTGCAGCTAGAAGGGTGTCTACCATCACTGCAGCTCAGCAGTAAACCAGATACGGGCCGACAGTGCCCCTGCAACAACATAGCCCATGGCCAAGGGTGGAATCGCATGGCCCTGTGAGAAATCAGGCTCCCTCCTCTCAGGTTCCCAGGTACATCATCTGAGAACCACCTCTGCCACTGCAGCTCAGCAGCTCCTGCATTGAGCGTCTGCCCCCAGGTGGTCAGTGCACATCATAGCTACCGCTGGTCGGACAGCCACTTAGCCTTTTATGTGCACAGATAGCTTATAAACAACAGATTCCATTCTTACAGCTGCCCTTCCCCTAGAACTGTAGCATGGGCCCAGGGGAACTGTATTTCAAACAAACTGTTGATACTGAACTGTGAGCAGGAATTGTCCCCAGGTCTTATCTCCTGGACAGAGATTCACATGGGCTGCCCCGAGCCTTCTGCTCCCTGTTGATGTCAGCTAAGGAGCTCCCTGTGGTGCCGCTCTCTGATTGGTTCCTGGCCTTTTTGCAACATTGTCTGTCACTTGCAAGAAAAACACTCGTTTCAAAACACCCTGTGTTTCTGCTATCCCTCATGTTTTTCTGCATCCTGTTTCCTGCAAAACACATTTTCGGTTTGTTTCAGCCCATTCCTCCCTCTCTCACCCTCCCCTCTCCACCTAATTCTGCTCTAACTCCTTCACTGTGGTGCTCCCTTTGAGAAGGCTAAAAAGGACTAATTCCAATGTAACCCTGATATGTGGAGCTAGTGACCTGAATCCAAGCCAGCAATCTCAGTGTACATTCCTGATAACCTATAATTAAGTCCCTCTCTCCTTCCCAGATACTGGTCTCCCAGAACCTGTTACTGTGAACAGTGCACTGCCCCGGAGGGAGGGTTATTAACACTAGCGCCAGGCCAGACCATCAGATATGGCCTGGAGATCCCCCAACACCTGGGGGCCTTTTTGCAAGGCCCTCGAAAAGGACCGGAAGCATAATCCATGTTTGTGGGACAAAGATCACAGGGAGGGAGGGAGGGAGGGAGGGAGGGAGGGAGGGAGGAATATAAGGCAGGGCCCCATGCGTGTTCCTTCACTCAGATCTGGAGGGCTGTTCCCTGAGTCCGCCTGCGTATTAAACAGTGTCCCTCCATTTCTCTGAAAGAAGGGTCCTTGGTGTTCTTTGGTTCTGCAACAGCTTCATGGGCTGAGAGGAGTACTGGGTCATAGAGAAGCGGGAGTTTTGGACTGGAACAAGCTGTGTCCCCCTGGGCCAGATGGTTCCTGGGCTCTTTCTGCATCAGAGTTGAAGAACGAATCCACAGACAGAAGGTGGTAGAGCACAGGTGGAAATGTATTAAGGAACAAATGCAGACTCCCACAGCACAGACTCCCGCATGTGGAAGGGAGAGACTCCCAGAGCACAGACTCCCCCAAGGGGAGGGGAGAGACTCTCACAGCACAGACTCCCCCGTGGGGAGGAGAGAGACCCTCACAGCACAGAGGAGAGGGGAGAGACTCCCACAGCACAGACTCCTGCGTGGGGAGAGAGAGACTCCCACAGCATACACTCCCATGTGGGGAGGGGAAAGGGTCCCCTCTGAGTCCCTTTTCCCTGGGGCCTATAAAAGCTGGCCACTACTGCCTTAGACTGGTTACTATAATAACTTCTGAGGTGAAAGGTTGAACCTCACAGGGGACATGTGAGGTTCTCCCTGTCCTTCCTTATTGTTTTCCTATTCCCCCTTGGCTTTCCTCTCCTTCTGGATGAGGGGCTCCTTCCCTTTATTTTGCAAATGTAGACCTTCAGCTGTTCCCAGCTCCCTAATCCAATGGAAATGCACCTGATGCAGCTTTTCAGCTCCCCTGTTCTATGGAAATATAAATTCTGCTGCTCTGCAGCCCTGTGTTTTTGTCATGGTCCCCGTAACTTCTAAAATTTCTGTAAGCTCCTAGACCTGTCTTTTTCACGCCTAAAAATTCCCGTTTCAATAGTTTCAATAGAGAAGAAAAAGCCCCATGGGATGGAGCCACAGAAACAGGAGGAACAGGGATGTGACCTGGGCATCTCTGAGCAGTCTCATCCGGGCCACTAGTGCTGCACTGGTCGCACAGGCAGATCCCCTCCCCATCACCGCCGCCAGGCTGCCTACTTAACCCTTTACAGGTGACCTTGAAGCAAGCCTGGTGTGAACTGGGCAAGTCCACGTATACGCAGCTTTTTATAAAATACCTTCTATTCCTTATGACTTTCTTAACCCTTTGTATGCCATAAGCATCTACAGACACAGTGGGGATGATTTCCATTTTGGACATGTGGCAGTTACCTGGTTAATAACATTTTCTCTCTAACTTTATTGGAAGAACACAGTCTGTAACATGTAACATACAAAATGTGCGTTACTTGACTGTTTGTTATTGGTAAGGCTCCCGCCAACAGTAGGCTACCGGGAGTTTGCTTGGAGGGATCAGAAGTCAATGCAGATGTTTGACTGTGCAGGGGTTGGCGCCCCTGAGCCTTGCGTTGTTTAAGGGTCAACTGTGTTTCTAAACCTCACAAGGTCACATCGTTCAGAGGTTCGCTAAGGCCCAGTGACCCTTTAAAACCCAAGGGAGTAGTTCTTCAACAGTGAAGGCCAAAGGCATGGGACGGGGGGACATTCAAGAGACAGGGGACCAGATCTCTCTCTTAACGACCCCTCCCCCCCGCCACCTCCATGGCCAAGTGCTGAGAAGGCTAACCCCTATTTTTGTAAAACTCCTGCTATTTTTTTAGACGGACTCTTATTCTAAAAAAAATAATCACTTTGCTTTCTAGCCTACTTGAATAATGAGGAAGATAAACTTAGCCGTCTGACCTTGTAGGCCAGAGACTAGCTATGCCCATACTCTCAATGCCATGCCAGGTGCATTTTTTAATTGGATAGAACTGTGTTGTTTTCAAGGCCAGCAGCGAGATAACCACTAAGAACACGGGACTGGCTCGTCAATAAAAAGGGAAGTTCTGCTTGTAGCTTTGCCCAGAATTTGAAAGGCATTTTTCTCTGAGCCCGCACGTAATAATCATAATGTGACTCCAAACTCTCTGAGCAGCTTGGTGTATTCTGGTTCTCTGTAACAGTGCTAGGTCTCTTTCCATAGCAGTCACCATTTAATTCTAAATGAATGAGACACATTAGTCACTCATGCTCTCATAAAGCTCAGAAGCTATGGCTAATACCGGGAATTAGAGGAAAAGTCCAAAATGAGAGGGAAAATGTGTTTTACTTTGAAGCATCCATTTTCCCTGCAAGCGGTAGGTGCACCAGTTTCTCAGGCAGATTCCCTAGAAGCAGGAGTGGAGGTCAGGGCTCCTGGGAAGGCGATTAGGAGGAAGGAGGAAGCAAGACCAAGGGGGAGGATCACACAGGAGTGTGAGTCAGGGAAACAAGGGGCGGGGGGGATAGGGGGGGATGGGCTGCAGCAGCTGTTCTGCCTGGAGGCTGCGGCCCAGGGTAGGGAGTGAAGGGGCCTAATTCACTCCCGGCGGGTGCCCTGAGGCAGAGGGGCAGGAGGCTGGGGGCTGAGCATGAGTGGCACCTGTGTGCTGGGCTGGGCCTACATCCACCAGGAAGCACCCCCAGGGCTTGGGCGGGACACCCGCACCTGCCAGGACCAGATGGTTCCAGAGAAACAAAAGTAAGAAAAACCGGTGAACAGAGAAGGAAAAGCTCCTTAGTAAACAGGAAAAGAAACGGGACTCTCCAAGCTGCCTGGGTCCTAATTCCACCCACAACAAAGCCCATGTGGGTGTGGGGCACTAGGAGGCGGGGCGGGGAGGGGGGGGGAAGCATACCAGCTCTGAGGCTCACGTGGTGTCGCTAAGATTCCAAAGGTGGACGTCCTCACATTTCAGCCATGAACCCTGAGCTGACCTGATCACCAAGGATTGCACGGAGGCCTCTCATCTGCAGGAACTCTGACCATTGTCAGACTTCTCAGTCTCCCACTGAGCCCTCCCTCCATGGGCATCACTCCATGTCCTGTGGGCTCAGCCCCCAGCAGGCACCTGCACTCCCTTGCCAGGATGCACAGCTCCACAGGCGTTCACCTCCACGTGCTGGGCTGGGACCATATTATTGTGTTTCAGTACAAGTTCCAAAGGCACCATGTTTAGCAAGAGATACCTACACCCAAGAAAAGGCTAACTAGAAGTGCCCAGGGTTGGTCAGAACCCAGGCTGGGCGCATTAGGAGTCAAGGCAAAAAGAGAAACAGTTTTCACTAACTAATTCCAGTTCATTGAGAGAAGTAAAGCTGTTAGGTTCATTTTTGTCCTGCTTCCCCGCCCCTGCCCCCTCCCCCCCCCCTCCCCACCTAATTCTTTTATATTTTGGATAATCCTCACCCAAGGATATTTTCCCCCTTGATTTTTAGAGGGTGGAAGGCAGGGGGAGACACAGAGAGAGAAACACAATGTAAGAGAGACACTTCGATTGGTTGCCTCCTGCACTTGCCCTGACTGGGTCGAGGATCAAGCCTGCAATGAGGTAAGTGCCCTTGGCTGGAATTGTACCTGAGACCCTGCAGCCTGCAGCCTGCAGCCATGCTCTAACCCCTGAGTGAAACGGTGGGGCCGTGTCTCCTGTGTTTGTGTTGCTGTTGTCTCGGATAGAACTCTCAGAGGCCACACACAGGCACTGAGAGAACCTTCTTGCCCCGTTTTCTGCCTTCTCACTAGTTAGCTTTATGGGCCATTCTCACAATAGACTGCCAACTTCTTTCTGTATTTTTGTGTCAATGCCCAGGAGAGACCCTGACCAGTCTGCCCCACCCCCACCCCCACCTCCCAATCAGCTGTGCCGTAGAGGCAGCAGTGGCACCCAGAGGCTCAATTGCCAGGTTGGCGGGGCTGGAGCCAGAGCACACAGAGGGGCTCAGGAAAGCTGGATGTGTGCACGGGCTCATCAGATGGAAGAAGCCAGAAGGTGATTTCCAGGGTGGGCAGAGCCTTGCACAGGTTTAATATGTAATTAAATTAAGCAATTAATTAATCAATCCTGGTAATCTCCCAACTTGAAGGGGAAGAGTAGCACTCTACTATAGGTATAATTAGTCACTATCATTTAGAGAAATCAGTTCTCCTCTTAATGCCAAAATATTACCTGGTTGATAAATTAATTTTTTTTTAAACTAGGCCCAGCTGGTGTGGCTCAGTGGTTGAATGTTGACCTATGAACCAGGGGGTCATGGTTCAGTTCCAGGTCAGGGCTCATGCCTGGTGTGGGAACCATGCCAGGTCCCCGGATAGTCAAGGCCAGTGGAGCACAGAGGCCTTGTCACTACACCAGAATGGCCACAGGCCGCCCTGGGCATGCGCCTCAATGGGATGTTCAGGACTCTGAGCCTGGAAATCCTCATCAGGCCAATATACCGTGAGTGGTGCAAGGACACATGGCACACTGTGCCCTTCTGTAGCCAGTGTGATTGATGTCACTGTTGGCCTGAAGTCTTGTCTAAAGAGTGTAAACGTAGGTACTGACCAGCTAGTTGGCTGGAGTCGGCTGGAGTGGGAAGTCTGCTGGAGAGAGCAGCTGGGATGAAGTGAGAAGAAGCCTACTGGAGAGAGCAGCTGGGAGGTAGTGAGAAGTCTGCTGGAGAGAGCAACTAGGATGGAGTGAGAAGCCTGCCAGAGAGAGCAGCTGGGAGGAAGTGAGAAGTCTGCTGGAGAGAGCAGGTGGGAAGTAGTGAGAAGTCTGCTGGAGAGAGCAGGTGGGAGGTAGTGAGAAGTCTGCTGGGGAGAGCAGCTGGGATGAAGTGAGAAGAAGCCTACTGGAGAGAGCAGCTGGGAGGTAGTGAGAAGTCTGCTGGAGAGAGCAGCTGGGAGGTAGTGAGAAGAAGCCTGCTGGAGAGAGCAGGTGGGAGGTAGTGAGAAGTCTGCTGAAGAGAGCAGCTGGGATGAAGTGAGAAGAAGCCTACTGGAGAGAGCAGCTGGGAGGTAGTGAGAAGTCTGCTGGAGAGAGCAGCTGGGAGGTAGTGAGAAGCCTGCTGGAGAGAGCAGGTGGGAGGTAGTGAGAAGTCTGCTGGGGAGAGCAGCTGGGATGAAGTGAGAAGAAGCCTACTGGAGAGAGCAGCTGGGAGGTAGTGAGAAGTCTGCTGGAGAGAGCAGCTGGGAGGTAGTGAGAAGTCTGCTGGAGAGAGCAGCTGGGAGGTAGTGAGAAGCCTGCTGGAGAGAGCAGCTAGGATGGAGTGAGAAGTCTGCTGGAGAGCTAAAGCTGTGATGGCTTCGTGGGGGCACGGATGCTGCTTCGTGGGGAAGAGGTATGTCCCCCAGCCGGTGTCCGCTGCCTGCCTGCATGGACTTGGGTGTGGAGACTGTTCTGTCTGATGGCTATGTAGCCACTGGCTTCTGCAATGAAGACTCATCTGTATACACTCACAGCCTCTCCGGCTTCTCCGGCTCCCAAGAACCCCTGCCAGCTCTGCCCAGACTCAGCGCCAGTCAGACCGCGAGCTCTGTGGTGCTTGTGCTGGGCTCCCACTGGGCTGTGCTCTGACACCCGGGGTTCAGGCTGGCCCCCAGTGTGGGGCGTGCAGAAGGCAGCCAATCAGCGATTCTTATCACCGATGTTTCTCCCTCCCTCTCCCTCTCCCTTGCTCTCTGAAATCAGTAAGAAAAAATTTAAAAAATTAGGCAAGGCCAGTAGGACCAGCCACAAATGCATTGCAGGCAAATGGTGCTCTTTACAGAAGATAATGGGGCATGAAAAGTTAGGTCTAAGATGTCACCCCGCCTGCCTTCCTTGGATTTCATTTCGTTCAATACTCATCATGCGTCTGGTCCCGTCTGGCTTTGTCTGGGATGCGGCATGGTCTGGTTGGCCTGAGGTCACAGGTTGCCAGGGAACAGAGTCTGCCAATGAGATGTTCTCCCTGAGACATAGGCACAGCCTGCTCCCACTTCCCAGGGAGAGTGGCATTATGGTCCTACTCTGTGGTGAATGGCTGAGTTCTTTGCAAAATCTAATCATGATCTGAACAGGCAGTAAAATGTGTTCCTGCCTCTATTCACAGAATTTCCAAGCTGAAACGGGCATAGAAGCTGCTCTCAGGGAATCCAAACCATTGGCACCCAACACCCTTGAGGGAGTTGGGTTCCACACAGGTCTCCGCTGGGGGTCACGTGTGCCAGGAAGTGGACCAGAACCCTCCAGGGGTCAGAGCAGACCAGCAGCACATGCAGAACCTCCCTCTGGCAGGTGGGCCGCGAGAGTATCCCCGCATTCTGTTCTCGCCTCTGAGCCACACCTGGAAGTGCTGCGGCCTCCTGTGTCAGGGCTCCTCTGGCCGTGGCTGGAGCAGCTCCGAGGCTGCTAGGCCAGGGAGGCAGGTCACACAGAGCGAGAGGACACCAGCCCAAGATGACACCTTCATTAACAAGGCACAAGTGTCATGTGGATGCAGAGCTGGGAGTCCACCAGACACAGCCCGCCCTCCAGGGCCTGGGGCAAGGAGCGGAGAACAGAGACTGGTGAGTCTGCTCCCAGTGCCACGCTCTCTGACCGCTGGGCTTCATGTGGGCAGCATAAGCACTGCCAGCTTATGAAACCCAACATGCGAACTAAAGTTTTGGGCACCAAGTCCCATGTTACTAAGGACTATGTCAACATACACTTGGAGTTGCAACACACACTCTCACACAGTTTGTTTTTAAAACAACAGGAGAGGGACATAGAAGGCAGTGCGCTGACCTCTCCCCAGAAAGAAACGAATGTGTCTTTTCGGGGGTTCGGTCTGTTTCACGTTTTCATGATTCCCACCGGGAGGTGCAATACTATGCAGCTGTGAGAAAGAACTCTAACCATTTGCAACAGCATGGAGGAGCCTGGAGAGCATTATGCTGAGCGAAATAAGCCAGTCAGAGAAAAGCAAGTAAGCACAATCTCACTCATATGTGGAATCTAATGAACAGAATAAACTGATGAACAAAACAGATCCAGAGACTTGGAAGCACAGAACAGACCCTCAAACCTCAGAGGGAAAGTGGGGATGGGGTGGTTGGGTAATGATATTATAATCATACCAGTGTCCCGGTGCACGAATTCATGCACATTGAAAGTAAATTAATTAGAAGAAATATTTTAATATCGCTATTCACCCTTTCTCTATAATAGAAGTGTCAACCAAATTCACAATCGACAATGACAGATCAAAACACATGTGATTGGCACCAGCAAGAGCTTTGTATGTACCGCGCATGCGCGAGTCAACTTAGCCTTTTATAGATACAGAATAAACTTGCTTCATTAGACCTGCTTTCTGATGTAGCTAAAACTTTCCAGCCCAGTAAAGCACCCCAACTTCTCTTTCAGGTAATTGTCAGCAACACAGCAGTAAATATCAACACGAAGCAGATTATTATTGTAGATCACGAAGGGAAAACAAAGGATAAAATATTTAACTGCAGCAGTGTTTGACTATATTCTGTGCAGTGAGAAAATCTGAAGTCACTTTCAAGGTCCATCACTTCTTACATCTCTTCAGTCGGGTCAAGTTTCTAAACTTTCTAAATTTCCATTTTCTGGCTAATGAAAAGAAAACAGGATTCCGCCAAGTCTCCTATCTACCTACTCCAGGACTTCTGTGAGGATCAAATGAGATGAGGCACATGAAAATGCTTCACAGACATTTGGTTGAACTGTAAAATGTTTGCACCTGGCTATAAAGGAAGTCGTGTTCCTGGCCTGAAGAAATTGCAAGGCGGCTAGTCCTAGGGAGAGGAAACTGGGTATTGCTACGTGACGTTGTTACCTGGCACCCACAGTGACCGTTTCTGGGCTGGGCCGGGCTGTGGGCTGCATTTTGCATCATGGGGTCTTGGCAGCATTGGCTGCGATTTGGTGGGGTGTTGCTCCAGGGTGGTGGCGGGACCTGTGTATGACGGGGTCTCTCTTTTCCGCGTCCAGCACGGAAAGAGAGATGATCTGGTTCTTCGAGAATAGGGGCTGGGGATTGAGGAAATATGAAAGACAGAGACAAGACACAAAATGGAAGGAAAAAGCTGGGAACCGGGTGGACTGCTGACCTCTTCTGAGGGAGAGACAGTGACCCAGAGCTGATGCAGTGTGTTTATTTATATCCCAAATACCAGGGGGTTTCACCAAAACTTAGGATCAAAGGAGCTTGGGTGGGCCCAGGACCTATTCATTCCCTCATTCCCAGTGCTAGACTGGATTTACATATCAAAGTCCACTCCCCGACACCTGGGCAAAAGTAAGAGTCACTGCTGATAACACATCTGCCTTTTTGGTAAATGTGTATCCAAGATGCAGCTTTGCCTAGCGCCTTGGGTTCAGCTGACAATAATGAAAGAATGCCCATGTGCCTTCCAAGGGGGCCTCTACACCTGTGTCCCACTTGGGAGAAACCGAGTGTTGGTTTGTCAGCGCCAGGTCCTTGGTGCCATTTATTTTTAAATGGCCAGTGTGCATCATGACAGCTCCTGCATGAAGCATCTGCCCCCTGGTGGTCAGTGTGTGTCATAGCTACCGGTTGGATGGACACACACTTAGTCTTTTATATATACAGGTATGCATAGCCCATGGACACAGACAATAGAGTGGTGAAGACCTGGGAAGGGCAGGTGTGGGGTAGAGGTAGTCAATGGCTAAAAAACAATCAAAGGGAAATCTACAAACTTTCAACAATACAGATAAATGAAGAAAAGAAAAGCTAATGCAAATATCATATGATCTCACTCATAAGTGGTATATTTTTTTAAAGGAAAACAAAAACAAACAAACAAACTTATAGAGGCAGACAACAGATCAGGGGCTGGGGCTGGGCTGGGGCTGGGGCTAGGTCTGGGCTGGGGCTGGGTCTGGGCTGTGGCTGGGGCTGGGCTGGGCTGCGAGAGGGTGAAACACATAAAGGGCCAACTGTACGTTGACAAACAGGAGCTGGACTTTGGAGTGAGTGCAACGTGGCCGGGAGTGCATAATGCTGCACAACTGAACCGTGTAGACTGTAATAAGCCAGTGCCACACCCACTCACACGGCCAAGTCTGGAAAGCTTCTCAAAGGGAAGGAGGTGGGACCTGCACGGGGACCTGAGTTCAGGGGGGCCTCTCAGAGACGGGGCGTGGTGGGAAGACATTAGAGCAGTTGTGAAGGAAGCCAAAGAACTCAACATGCGCGACCTGCAGAGCCAACGAGCATGCCAGGAGTGATGTGGTGTCTGCAACCCCACAGGGAGCTGGTGCTGGGCAGACACAGCCCTGGCAGGGGTGAGGCCTAGCCTGGGTACAGGGAGGCCTCTGCACAAAGGCCCTCAGGGGAGCTTGTGAAGGTTTGGGGGGAGGATTTAAGCAAGAACGGAACTTCCTGACTTCTGAGGACAGAATGGATTCTAAGAGCCGTTGAGTGTTGCTGGGGGAGCCAACAGCAATCCCAGACACCAACCAGAGTACTAATTCCATTTAGTCGTCACCAACCACCTGCCAGTGTGCAGACCCCACATGTGAAGGACAGTCGCTCACAGACTGCCCGTCTGTGGTGCCAGCCAGCCCCAGGCACACCCGCACTGACGACCAACCAGCTCTCCACATGGAAGTTCCCGTGACCCCCTAGTTCACTAATCCACCAGCAGAGTCGCAGGGCTCATGGAAGGCACCATGCATACAGCTTTACCATGAGGATGGGGTCAGGAGCAGTCTAGTGCGGAGGTGCATAGTTCAAGGTCTGGGGAGAGGGGCAGAGAGCATCCAGGCCTTTTCCCCATGGCACTGGGCCTGTAACCCCCGCCCCCCCACAAGAACATCACATGCTCACCACCCACTGATGCTTCAGTAGCCAGAGCTTTCTTGGGGCCTTAGCCCCACTCCCCTCCCTGCAGTTTGGGGATGCTCTGTCTTCCTGTTGTGGCCATCGCACTCGCTTGGGCTCAATACCATCCCAGGGCCCCCGGCCTCCTCATTAGCATACACCTAGGTGTGGTGGAAAGGGACTTCTTATGAATAACTGAGGGCACCCCAACCACAGGAACTTCCAAAGGTGAGGAGCTCTGTGTCAGGAAAAGAAACAAGGAGCAGAGAGATGTCTGTTCTATTGCATCACAGGAAGGTAGGAAAGTTGGTTGGTGACCAATAGCCCTCAGCATTGAAAGGAACAATGGAGAGGAGCCTGGCCTCTGAGTAGCTGGTCAGCCAGGAAGTGGGTGGGCCAGGAGGGAGAAGGAGGAAAGCAGCTCCCACAGGAGACAGGCTGCTCCTGGAGAGGAGCAGGCGGCTGTGAGGGAACCGAGCCCACAGCCGCCTCTGGCATGAGCCTCGGGCGTGAACCCCAAGAAGGAGGAAGCAGGTGGGGCGAGTCCTAACACAACCCCCCTGTCACTCATTTGCTTTTGAGACAACCTGTTCTAAGAGCCCTGAAGAGACTCCTGTTGGTACGAACACTAAACGGCCTCCAGCAGGAAGGAACCTTCTCTCATGAGCTGGTCTGTCTTACTGTTTTATTCTTTAAAACCCAGAGCGGAGCCTTTCAGTTTCTGGATTGGCGAGGCCCGGGGTGTCACAATCGGGGGAGGGCCAAGGCCAGGAAGCGTCTAAGTGCAAAGTCCCAAACAACAGGCCTGGCTCGGGGCGGGACCAGCAGGCTGGTGGCTCTTCCCTGCCCAGCGCACAGGCTCCCAGGAGGGCTGAGGTCAGAGGGCGCTGCCTGGAGGGGATCAGACCACAGCTCTGTGCTGACTGAGAGCCCACAGCCTGTGGGAATAGCACTCCGACTCCTGACACCAATGGCCTTGAACAGAACGGAGGAGTTGAAATGTAATGTGGCAGAGTGCATAACTGTGGGCTACGTGAAGGGAATCCTTCAACCCCTGCCCACCTGAAACAGCTGGGACCAGATCTGGGACTTCCAGGCCAGGCCCGAGGACCTGCTCATCTGCACCTACCCTAAGGCAGGTGGGGCAGGGCGGGGGAGCAGGGAGGGGCCGGGGAATGCATTTATAGGTAAAAAAAGAGATGATGGGGGTTTGAGTGGAGGGCTGCTGGCTGGGCAGTGCCTGCTACAGCAAATCACCGTGGAAACTGAAACTAAAATGACCTACTAATTTTAAGCGTTGAATTCTTCCAGTGACGCACATTTCTTTTTACCTCCTCCGCAAAGAACGCACGGGCTCTAGACTTGTTGATTGGTTTGTTCCCAAGGCCGGCCTTCCTGTGGGCCTTGTACAAAGCCGCTCTGTGTGAGTGAGCAGGAAAGGGACCCAGGCTGATTTGGGGACGATTCCGAGAGCTGTGGTTCTGCATTGCTGACCCACTCAGCAGCCCTCAAAATCTGTAGGCAGGATCGGAGAGCTGATCTTCCTAAGGAACATGCAGCTCAGTCAACAGAACAGCTCCCAGGGCAGGGCTGAGGCAGGAAACAATGAACTGCACACATAAGTCTACTCCACACTGGAGCCTTTTCATAAAAATCACACTATGGTGAAACAAGGATAAAGGATGATGTCTTCTCAATTCCACCATAAACCTGGCTTCGCAACGCACACAGATGTCTAACAAGCACTTGACCATGTTAAGGATAGAGTACACTAATGGTCTACTCATCTCCACCTCCTGCGGAACAAGGGACAACGTGGACTCAGGAGATAGGTGGCTTCATACTAAATGATGGTGATGTTGACAGAGCTCAACGAGCACCTACTCACCTGCGGTTTCCTTTCATCGAATGGATCATCCCGTCCATAGGATCGGGTGAGTGTGGAATAACCTCACTTGATTACACTCCTAAATGCAGACTCAGAATGCTGACTGTCAAATAGCCTCTCACAACTCCAGACATTCACACAAGTATCTATGGGTTTTGTGACTCTGTCTTTTTAAAAGACTGTTATCAGGTCAACCATCTCTTCTAACAAGTCACTGCTTATGCAGAAGGAAGGTAAATTTTGATCCTCCAATTAGACATTAATTTTACTCCCACCAGGAGGAGCCTCAGTGATTTCCTGGTCAACAGGTTTGGATTTTTGGGTTCTGAATCATTTGGTTTGCTGTCTGTAATGGTTAGACATTGTTCAAGCCAGAACATTAATTCACGGGTCAGACACATCCTCGCGGTCAGAGCACAGAGCTGCCTTACCTTGTCCAGTTGGCCCTTAGGTGGTAACAATGAACGCAGCAGTGTTTTGAAGCACAGAGAACAATAGTGGGAAATTATCAAAATCATTTTACAGGCTTGGAACAAGCTAACGCGATGCCCTCGCCACAGACCCTGAAAACACACCTTCCCTTCCAATTGCTGCCTCCGTCTTTCCTGGAGAAAAACTGTAAGGTTACAAGCAGCAGGAGCTGAGTTATGCTCTGGTCTTCACTCTATTTCCTCTGAAAACACTTCACTTATTAAAGGAAAACCCTTCACCTTTTCACCACAACCGCGTGCACATGGCTATGAGCCTTTCATCTCCCCACACCCACCTCACCGGGATCAGCATCCCAAAGACCCCGTCTGGATGGACGGATGTACCTTGTGGGCGATAACCAGCGCGCAGTGGCCTCATGGGCTATTTTTCTCCCCGCTTCCCACATAATCTATGTGGCGAGAAACCCCAAGGACAACCTGGTGTCTTACTATCATTTCCACAGGATGAATAAAGCGCTTCTGGCCCCAGGGACCTGGGAAGAGTATTTTGAGAGCTTTCTGACTGGGAAAGGTATGAACCTTCAGCTCTGAACCCCTTTCTAAGCCTCCAACACCATAAAAAGGGCCATTTCCTGAGGACCCATGGGGCCTGCCTTCTTGGATGGGAGGGGACCACCACCTGACACTGGGAGCTCTCTCCGGTGAGCGGGACCCCCTGGCCCCACCCCATTCCCCCTATCCCTCCCCCCACCCCCACCCCCAGCTCTGACCCATTCACCTGGCCCATCCCACATCTTGTCTCCAGTCTCACACCCTGTCTCCCGTCCAATTCCCTTGGCCCCTTCCCACTCCCCTGTCCCCCGCCCCACTCCCCTGGCCCCGCCCCATCTTGCAGTGTGCTGGGGCTCATGGCAGGACCACATGAAAGGATGGTGGGAAGCCAGAGACCAACACCACATCCTCTACCTCTTCTACGAGGACCTGAAGATGGTGAGGGGCAGCAGTGTTCCTATTTGACTATGAAATATTATGTTACAGCATGGGGCCGCATCAGGGCCTCTCGCAGAGTGGAAGGGAGCAAGAACGGCTGCATTTCACTGGCGATAGCTTCCCCGTGCGAAATGCCCCCAGCTGTCCTGGCTCCCGCCTCGCACGTCTCCCGCAGCTCCCGCTGCTGGTCCCTCGCCTGCCTTCCAGCACATCCATTTCGCATTCTGCTGAGGAGGGAAACGCGTTTCTCACAGTTTTCACTGAGGGACGTCAATGTCAAGTACAGTTTGAGAAATGATGATATAACAGGAAAATACTAATGATTTAGAGTCAGAATTACTGAATTCAAGTTCTGGCTTTATTGCCAGATATAAAATATCAAGAGTGAAAAACAGCATCGTTTTCTATGTTTTTAATTGAGATCATTGATGTGTAATATAGTGTTAGCTTCAGGTAAACAGCAGGATGACTTGCTATTTGTACACCTTGCAAAATGAGCACCACAGGAAGTCTACTTAACATGTGCACCATATGGAGTTGTAACTATTTCCTGTAGTGGGAACTTGAAAATCTACTCGCTCCTCGACTTTCAGGTATGCAACACAGTATGACTAATCACAGCCGCCTGCTGCACAGACACCCCTGACTGACTGCGTGGACAGCTGGGCGTCTGCACCTCTGACCCCTCACCCACTCCTCGCAGCCCGCCCTTCCCCTGCAACCCCAGTCCGTTCCCGTGTCTATGATTCTTCTTTTGTTTTCTTTTAAATTGCACTCTATGGTTTTTTTAAACAAATAACTTAGTACATTTCTAGTATTCTAATACACAGGTAGTCTAACCTCAGAGTCCCGAAAGCCTTTTACATGTTCTGTGGTCATATTCTGGAATATTCCCTAGATTTTTTTATTGATTGATTTTGGGGGGGGGGGGGGCCGGCGTTAATAAACATGGACTTGCTGTTCTACTTATGTATCCATTGGCCGCTTCTGGTATGTGCCCTGAGTGGGGATTGAACCCGCAACCTTGGTGTAACAGGGACAAGGCTCTGACCACCTGGACTACCCGTCGAGGGCCAAGCTGCATTTTAATGCCACAATGAAATGTGTCAACAGCGACGAACTCCAGCAGAGGCTTGGCAGCCGGGCGCCCGTCCAGTGGCTGCTTCCCGCTGAGTCTCCAGGTCACCCCGGGGCTCAGGATGGAACGCCTTCCTCCCCAACTCTCGCCACCACCCGGGCACTTGGCTGGACTCGCTTCCACCCACAAGCGCTACCATTCCGCCCGCCGTGCTCTGACCTCCGAGTGCCCCCACAGTCGCCTTCTCCCAGGCAGCACCACGTGCGGAGTGCCCTCCATGCCGCCACCCCCACGGCCCCGCCCGCCAGAACCTGTGCCTCTGCCTAGGGAGTGTGGCTTCCTGACGCATTTCTCTGCTCATCGCACCCGCCAGGGCTCTTCTCCTGCAGTGAAACTCTGATTGCATTCCCCTCGGGCTGCATTTTCCAATAATGCCCACCTGCCTGAGAGCTGTATCCAGCTTTTCAGCCATGAGTTCGGAGGCAGCTATAACTGTGTGTGATACAGGTGATCGCATCTTCCAAACCGCCTCGTACTGCAGCCAGTCAGCCTCCCACTGAGCCTGCTCACACCTGTCAGGTTCCTGAACTACTGGCTGCATTGTCCTGGGCCTCCCCCGGGAATCCCCTCCTTCTCTCTGCCCTGCCCGAGGGCAGCGTGCCCAGCCACCCGCCTCCTGCTCCTGAAGAGACCCCTGTCCCTCTGACTCCTCTGCACTTGGTATAATCCGCCTTCTTACTAATATTGAAGCACATTGTGCTGTCACTGTCTGCCTGTGTTGTCTTTCCTGTGCTTGTTGAATTTCCTCTGTGCATTTTTCTCGAAAACAGGGACGATATACCTCACTGCACACCAAACAAGCATACACCCTGCACAGAAATAAGGAACTGGAAGAACATTTCACTCAAGAAAACTCTGAAAAGCTAACTGTTTATATCCTAAGGAGCCCTGTAACGGCGCTCATCTGTAGCTAGCTGTGCAACACAGTGGGACTAACCATGCGTGGCTATTTAATTAATTAACATTTAAACTTTAGCTCCTCACTCGCACCAGCCACGTTTTCAGGGCTCCGGAGCACATGTGACTGGGCCTATCGTTTGGACATCGCGTTTCATAAAACACTAGTGGCCGGTGCACCGATTCCTGCACATTGAAAGGAAATTAATTAGAAGAAATATTTTAATATCACTATTCGCCCTTTCCCTGTAATACAAGTGTCAACCAAATTCAAGACCAACAATGACAGGTGGAAACATACGCATGAGAATGGCGCAAGCGAGAGCTCTATATGTACCCCGTATGCATGCGTCAACTTAGCCTTTTATAGACATAGAATAAACTTGCTTCATTAGACCTGCTTTTTGATGCAGCTAAACTTTTCTCCAGGCCAGTGAAGCATCCCAACTTCTCTTTCAGGTAATTGTCAGCAACACAGCAGTAAACACCAACACAACGCAGATTATTATTGTAGATCACACAGGGAGAACAAAGGGTAAAATGTTTAACTGCAACAGTGTTTGACTATATTCTGCGCAGTGAGAAAACCTGAAGTCATTTTCATTTCATTTGCTACTTTTTCAGTTGGGTCAAGTATCTAAACTTTCTAAATCTCCGTTTTCTGGCTAATGAAAAGAAAATAGGACTCCACCAAGTCTCCTGTCTACCTACTCCAGGGCTTCTGTGAGGATCAAATGAGATGAGGCACGGGAAAATGCTTCACAGACATTTCGTTAAAGTGTGAAATGTTTGCACCTGTGTTCTTGGAACTCCAAGGAGGCTAGTCTCTAGGGAGAGGAAGCAGGGAGTTGCTACCTGACTTCATTACCCCGCACTCACAGCGACCATTTCTGGGCCGGGCTATGGGCTGCATTTTGTGCCTGGGGTCTTGGCAGCATTGGCTGCGATTTGGTGGGCTGTTGCTCCAGGGGTTTGGCAGGGCATGTGTCCCACTTGGGGGAAGCTGAGTGTTGCTTTCTGGGTGCCAGGTCCACAGTGTCATTTCTCTGTGCACATCATGGCAGCTCCTGCATTGAGCATCTGCCCCCTGGTGCTCAGTGTGCATCATAGTGACCGGTAGGAAGGTGTGAAGGACACTTAGAATATTAGCCTTTTATATAGATAGATTAGAGGCCCGGTGCAGGAATTTGTGCATGGGTGGGGAACCTCGGCCTAGCTGGCAATTGAGGTCCATCGAGGGAGGGGGGGCGCCGACCAGGGGGAGGGACTCTGGGAGGTTGGCCAGCTGGCCCCCCAATCAGGGGGGCTGGCTAGCAGGGGGGAGGAACTGTGAGATGTTGGCCGGCTGGTTGGGGAGGCCAACCAGCAGGGAGGAGGGGCTGTGGGAGGTTAGCCGGCTGGTTGGGGAGGCCAACTGGCTGGGCAGAGGGGCTGCGGGAGGTTGGCTGTGGGAGCGCACTGACCACCAGGGGGCAGCTCCTGCGTTGAGCGTCTGCCCCCTGGTGGTCCATGCGCATCATAGAGACTAATTGACCAGTCGTTCCAGTCGTTCAGTTGTAACGGTCATTTAAGCTTTTATATATATAGATTTCAATCACCAGAAAGAGATCTAGCGGACAAGACCTTTTATTTTCACAAAAATCCTTTGGGTGCAGCCTTATGTCCCAATGGGAAACTAACCCTGCAGGTAAGAGGCATTAGTAAGTTCCTCCATGGGAAGTGCTGGAACCTAGTTTGAAACATAACTCCAGTGTTTCTAAGCCTGGGGTTTGACTTCTCAACACCAAGCCTCTTCCTTCCTGTCCTGCTCAGTCTCACCACAGGCTTCCATCACGATCATGCTGACCACAGGCTGCTCGCCCATCCCGGACCCTGAACCAGCCCAGGCTGGCCAGGAGTTGGCCACTGTCCTTCCACGATCAGGTGATGTTTAATAATGTTCTACTAAATGGCTAGCCCACCCCACTGTTGAAAGCTCTGAAGTCAGCAGGGCCCCAAGCGGACTGTGGCCTCGCACTTGACTACCAGGCATGTGTCCGGTCTGAACTCTGTCCTTCGTGCCTTTACATCTACATTCCTCCCCTGGAACAGGCACAGCAAGGCTCTGCAGGCCTGATTAGATGCAGCACTTTCTGGGGCTGTGCTCCAGCTCCCCCCACCCCCAGGACCCCAGCCTTGGAGCCTGCCAGCTTCCTGGATAAAAAGCGCAGGGAGAGAGGGCTTGAGCTCAGGGCTTTTGACCTTGCACTCAGGTTTCTACCTCTTACTTTCCTCCAAACCACCTACATAATCTTGGCAGGTAAAGCCCACCTATATATTTTGGTTATTTAACCCTAGCACAAACAAACCAACTCAACCTGGCCTTAACTTGGCCTCTCCCCTCAAATCTCTTAAAACGAGTGATTAGCATATTATGCTCGATCTATTTGTATTCCTTCTGATACCTCACATCTATTAGTACAGGGTTCATGCTCTGTGTTTTATCATACCTGAGCAATGTCCTTGGACTCCCGTGGGGGAAGTCTGGTTTGAATCAAGAAAATATGTATTAAAACGAACTGCACGTAAGAGATGCAAGAAGTACGCTAGCACAGCGCAGTTGGTGCAATGATTCTATGTAAAACATGAAGAAGCTTCTGTATCCAGCAATGTTGGGAGGAGACTTGTTCAACTGAACAGGCTCCTGAGGCCACTGGCTGTTGCCCATTGGTGAAGGACCAATAGAAACACAGATTTCAAATAAACACATTATGCCAATTCAAACTTAAATCTACACCAATAAAAACACCCTCAGATAAGAAATATCACAATAAGATAGGGAATTAGAAAGTAAGTGATTTCTGCATTACCAGACTCAGAGCACGGATCAGAAAGTCGTGTACTCAGATCAGGGCTGCTTGGAACAAGGTGGTGCCACTGCTTCCTACAGCACCAGAGAGCCTGCAGGCCGGCAGGGAGGTACTAGTGTGAGCAAGAGATGAGACGTTCCTGATTTAAACCAAACTAAGACAGGCACATCTCTGGCCGGGTGGCTCATGTGGGCATCGTCCCGTGAAGCAAAGGGTTGCCATTGGGTCCTCAGGTTGTGGGCTCAATCCCCAGTGGAGGCAAACTATCCATGTTTTACTTTCACATCAACGTTTATTTCTCTCTCTCCCTCTCCCTTCCTCTCTCTCTAAAATCTACTTATATAAGAGCCTAAGCAACTGGCCAACCAGCCGACCAGCCGGTAGCTATGACATACACTGACCACCAGGGGGCAGATGCTCAGCGCAGGAGCTGCTGAGTGACAGCAACTTTGAAGAGTGCCCTCTCACACTCTGGGACCCCTCGGGGGATGTTGGACTCCTGGTTTCAGCCCAATCTCCACAGGCCAGGCTGAGGGACCTCACTGGTGCATGAATCTGTGCACCGGGCCTCCAGTCAACAATAAGAAACACAGAAAACAAAACAGGGACAACCTTTTTAACAGGGAAAATGCATGAACAAGACCACAGAGGTCATTTCCCTGGAAAAGGTTTGAGTGGGCCTGTGAATTTATAGCTGGACTGATGGGTGAAGGTTTTCTCTGGTACAAAGCATAGCTGTAAAGACTGGGAGAACTGAGTTTTTTTCAAATGACCAAATCTCAATGTAAGATTCCAAGGTATACAAAGACAAAGAGAAACACGCTCAATCAAAAGAACAAAATAAACCTCCAGAAATAAATCCTAAAGACACAAGTATCTATGAATCACCCGACAAAGAATTCAAAACAATCACCTTAAAGATGCTCGAGCTAAAAGAGACACAGAAAGAACTAAATTCAATAGGACTTAGGAGACACCATCAAGCAATGTATAGTCACCCGGTACCCACAGTTTCCCTTTCAGCAGTTTCAGCTGTCCGGTCAACAGCAGTTCCAAATAGTAAATGGAAAATTCCAGAAATAAGCAAGTCATGTTTTAGATTTTGAACTATTCTGAGTAGTGGGATACAATTACACATCAACTCACTCCATCCTTCCTGGGACGTGAACCATCCCACTGCCCAGCACATCCACACTTCACATCACGCTACCCACCATCAGTCCTAGTCACCATCTCGATGACAAGGTTGTCCTGGTATCAAGTGCTCCTATTCCAGGAGCCCTCACTTTACTGAACAATGGTCCCACAGTGCAGAGCAGAGCTGCTGGCTATTCAGACATGCCAGAGAGCCATGAGGTGCTTCCACTTTTTAAAAATGAAAATGTAAAAGTTCTAAATTTAATAAGGAAGAAATCTCATACTGGGGTTCCTAAGATCTACAGTAAGAACAAATCTTCTATCCATGAAACTGTAAACAAAAAAAAATAAATTTATGCTAGTCCTGCTGTCAAACCTCACCCTGCAGGAGTTATAGCCACAGTGTCTAAGTGTTCAGTTAAGATGGAAAAATGTTTTAAATTTGTAGGTGGAAGACATGGCATCCTGGAGCGATGATCCTCCTTTTGCCACACAATCAGGCAGATTCTAGTGGCCTAATACCAAGCTTACAACATCTATGTCATTCACTGCACTTCATCTCATCAAACAGACGTGGTGTTATTTTGTCAGCATTAGAAGAACCTTACGATAGAGAATCCAAGATGGCAGCGTAGTTAAACACCTAAACTGCTGCCTCGCGCAACAATTTCGAAACTACAACTAAAAGATAAAACGTCTATCACCCAGAACCACGGGAAAGCTGGCTGAGTGGAAGTTCTACAACTAGAAGGAAAGAGAAAAGAGCATTGAGACATGCACGAGCACTGAAAAGCTGAGGTACGGAGGTGCGTGATCTGGGCTGGTGGCAGGTGTTGCTTTTTTCAACCCAAAGGGAGACGTCCCCGATTACTCTGAAACACAGTTTCTGGGGAGATGCGGGGGACCCAAACTCCTACGGGGAGAAGCTGGACTGTCTGCCAGTGAGGGTGGCTTGCTTGCAGAGATGTGCGCAGGAATAACTGTTTATGGCATTGGGGCACAGGACTCGGGGATGCCGACGGGGACGCAGAGCCGGCTAACTAGCAGCCATTGCTGTTTGCCACGCCCTAGTCTAGTGACACCCTGAGACCCCGCCCTGCACAACCTACAAATCCACCCAAGCTCCAAGCAGCAGCTTTAGCATAAGAAAGCCCTGCCCTATCGCAGCTTAACCTAACAAACTTGCAGCCCGGGTCAGACAGCTCCAAAACCTCCAAACCCCAAGCAAAGAGGAGAAAACTGTAGCTCTCACTGTAGCTCCTGCTGGGTGGCCTCAGACAGTAGCTGACCTGCACCCCATTGGAGATCCAGAAGCCAGTGTACCTAGTGGTCAGTGTGAGACACCAGATTTCAACTCGTCACATCCATAAGTGACACATTCAAGAGGCAGACTCAGTAAGCACCAAAGCCCCACTGAAACAAGTCCTGCTCCATAAGTGTGTCTTCGGCGCAGCAGTTCTTCCATTATAGACACAGCGAGTGCTCACAGCTAATTGGCCTGGAGGTCAATTCCTCCCAGTATACCAACAGCAATTAAGGCTTAACTACACCAAGACTTTGCACTCAGCCCACAAAGGGGTGTACCAAGAGCATCCACCTCATGTGATTGAGGAGGCTGAGCTACTGCCCCCTATAGATCACCTACCACACAAAGCTACTCCATCAACACAGGGAAGCAGCCAAAATGTGGAGACAAAGAAACATGTCACGAATGAAAGAAACGGAGGAAAGCAAACTACTGGATGACATAGAGTTCAGAACCACATTTATAAGGTTACTCAAGAATCTTCTTAAAACTGCTGAGAAACTTGATGAGACCTTCAAGGAGCTTAATGAGAATGCCAAAAACATGGAAAAGGATCAGTCAGAAATGAAGCATACACTGTCTAAAATAAAGAATATACAGAAACTCAACTGTAGATCAACGTACTCCAAGAATCAAACCAAAGATCTGAAATATGTGGAAACAAAAAACATCCAACCAGAAAAACAAAAAGAAAAAAGAATCCAAAAATATGAAGATAGTGTAAGGAGCCTCTGGGACAACTTTAAGCGAACCAACATCCGAATTTTTGGGGTGCCAGAAGAAGGGAGAGAGCAAAATATTGAAAACCTATTAGAAGAAATAATGACAGAAAACTTTCCCTACCTGGTGAAAGAAATAGACGTACAAGTTCAGGAAGCGCACAGAACCCCATACAAGAGGAATCCAAAGACGACCACACCAAGACACATCATAATTAAAATGCCAAGGGCAAAAGACAAAGAGAGAATATTAAAAGCAGCAAGAGAAAAACAGTTAATTACCTACAAGGGAGTACCCATACGACTGTCAGCTGATTTCTCAACAGAAACTATGCAGGCCAGAAGGGAGTGGCAAGAAATATTCAAAGTGATGAACAGCAAGCACCTACAACCAAGATTACTCTACCCAGCAAAGCTATCATTCAGAGTTGAAGGTCAGATAAAGAGCTTCACAGACAAGAAAAAGCTAAAGGAGTTCATCACCACCAAACCAGGATTACATGAAATGCTGAAGGGTATTCTTTAAGAAGAGGAAGAAGAAGAAAAAGGTAAAGATAAAAATTATGAACAACAAATACATATCTATCAATAAGTGAATCTAAAAATCAAGTGAATTAAAAATCTGATAAACAGAATAAACTGGTGAATAGAATAGAATCAGGGGCATAGAAAGGGAGTGGACTGACAATTCTCGGGGGGAAAGGGGTGTGAGAGTGCAGGAAGAGACTGGACAAAAATCTTACACCTTTGGATGAAGACAGTTGGCAGGGGGGAGTAAGGGCAGAGGGTGGGGTGGGAACCGGGTGGAGGGGAGCTATGGGGGGAAAAAAGAGGAACAATTGTAATAATCTGAACAATAAAGATTTATTGAAATGAAAAAAAAAGAAGAACCTTACCTAATAATAGAGAAACATGTAAATTGACCATACCTCCAATATGCCCACAGCCAATCAGAGTGAGTATGCAAATTAACCCAAGATGGCAGTTAACTTGCATTCATACCTGGGTCCCGGGAAACTCCTTGGCACCCAGGTCACTCCCAGTTGGCCATCTGAGGGGCGGGGGGTCCCCTTCCCAAGCCTAAAGCCTTGGGCGGTGGCTTTAGGCTTGAGAAGTTGCCAATCCTGTGATTGGAGGGGCCGAGCTGGGGATACGAGGGGGAGGGGGCTCTGCCCAAGCCTAAAGCCTGGGCATAGGAGAGGTGGGGTGACTGGCAGTGGCTGCAGCAGCGAGGTGATGGGGCTGGTGCCTTCCCCTGATCAGCCTGGTCACCTCCAGCAAAGGGAGGCTAGACTGCGGCTTAGGCCTGCTCCCAAGGGGAGCAGGCCTAAGCCATCAGTAGGACATCCCCTGAGGGCTCCCAGTATGTGAGAGGGGCAGGCTGGGCTGAGGGATCCCTCCCCAGTGCATGAATTTCATGCACAGGGCCCCTAGTCTTATATAATAAAAGGGTAATATGCAAATTGACCCTAACAGCGGAACGACTGGTTGCTATGACAAGCACTGACCACCAGGGGGCAGCCGGCAGGGCAATCAATTGGGAGGCTCTGTGATCGCCCCAAAGAGGGAGGCCAGGCTACCCTCTGTGGGTGATCAATTGGGGGGCTCCGCAGAACTGGGGAACCAGGGGGTGTGGTGGCAGATGCGGGCAGCACCAAGCCAAGGCAGGTGTGGGCAGGGGGCAGGGCCGCAGGGCCATGAGGCAGCCGGAGCTGTGAGGCAGCTGGGGCTGCAAGGGCACCAGCAGCCGGGACTGCAAAGGCCTATCATTGCACGAATTTCATGCATCGAGCCTCTAGTATAACGATAAGAGAACAAACTCTGATTTTTAAAATGAACAAACTGAGAAGTACAAACTAGAACACGTGAAATAGAGTCAATAATACTGTAATAACAATGTTTGGCACCAAGTGGCTGGTTGAAATAACCACTAAGCTGTACACCAAATAATATTGAATCTAAACTGTAATTTAAAAATATGATTTTTTAAAATGGCATGAGAATATATTTCAAATGAATAACTGGTTTCCTTCAATAAATAGCCTCTTTATTTGAAAAAAAAAAGAACAAAAGTTCTCTTCACCAACGACATGGAAAGGTGCCCACATCGCATGCCGTCAGGAAAAGGGAAAGGAATGAGACCCACTGTACACCTGCTGGAGGTCAAACTTGGACCTGCGCCAGCACCGACAGCCACCGGGACGCGGACACACAGGAGTTCCCGGCCATTACTGGTTTGGATACAAAATGGCACAGCCATGTTGGAAAGCCGTTTGGCAGTTTCTTACAAAACTAAGCACACTCTTACACATGACCCAACAAGTGTACCTCCTGGTGTTTAGCCAAAGGAGCTGAAAACCTGTACCCACACAAAAGCTTGCACATAGATGCTTATAGCAGCTTTATTCATAATTGCCAAGCTGGGAGGCACTGAGGCTATCCTTCAGGACATGCATGGATAAATTGTGGCATGCCATTTTATTCATATACTAGTGGCCCCATGCACAAAATTCGTGCATGGGGGTGGGGGGGTGGGGGGGCTGCCCCGGAGCCCAGCCTGCACCCTCTCCAATATGGGACCCCTCGGGGGATGTCCGACTGCCGGTTTAGGCCCGACCCCATAGGGCCTAAACCGGCAGTCAGACATCCCTCTCACAATACAGGACCGCTGGCTCCTAACTGCTCACCTGTCTGCCTGCCTGATCGCCTCCAACCACTCTGCCTGCCAGCCTGCTCACCCCCAACTGCCACCCCCCACTGGCCTTCTCGCCCCCAACTGCCCCCCATTGCTGACCTGATCGTCCCAAACTGGCCCCCCGTCAGCCTGCTTGCCCCCAACCGTCCCCCACCCCCTGATCACCCCCAACTTCCCCCCCCGCCGGCCTGCTCGACCCCAACTGCTCCCCCTGTCGGCCTGCTCACCCCCAACTGCCCCCACGCCAGCCTGCTCACCCCCAACTGCCCCCCTGACCGTCTGCTCACCCCAACTTCCCCTTCCTGGCCTAATCGCCCCTAACCACCTCTGTCTCAGCCCTGCCACCATGGCTTTTATCTGAAAGGTCACCCAGAAGGCCTCCCAGTCTAATTAGCGTATTACCCTTTTATTAGTATAGATCATGTCTTTTTATCCATCTATCTATCTATCTATCTATCTATCTATCTATCTATCTATCTATCTATCTATATAAGGCCAATATGCAAAGTGTCTCCTTGGGAGTTCGACCAGAGACCGGGAGTTCGATTGCTCATTATGATGTGCACTGACCACCAGGGGGCAGCATGGAATGAAGGAAGGCCCCGATCAGCCCTGATCACCGGCCAGGCCTAGGAACCCTACCCATGCACGTATTTTGTGCACCGGGCCTTTAGTTAGTATATAATGTTCTTCTTTGTCTCTTACAACCTTTTTAAAATCTATTTTGTCTGATATTAGTGTAGCCCAGTGGTTCCCAACCTTTTTGGGCCACACCCCACGTAAGCATCTCTGAAATCCTGATGCCCCCTTTCCATGACATATAATTCTTATTCTTCAAAAAGTGAACTCCTGGTCACGTGGAGGAAGCCTAAAATGTTAGAAGCTGCCCATTGCCTTCACAAGCAGAGAGAGGTGGACAAGGCACCTGGAAGCCTGGAGACTTTGAGCTCTGAAAGGTCAGAGCTCTGCACCCACTGTTTAGTTGAGACAATGGTAGCTGAAGCAACTTCCACCTTTTAGTTTTATGTAAATCCTTGCTGACTGGCCATTATTGGAATTGCCTGCCTAAGGGCTAGGGGTGTATCCCAAAACCTGAATAAAAGGGATGGCAAGGCCAGAGCAAAGGGGAGTCCTTTCTCTTGAGCTGGGCTCCCGCCTTGCCCCCAATATTTCCAAATTAATATTTTCTAGTCTCTTTCATTTGCATGCGGCCTCCTCCAGAGCCCGAACCCTGAACCTGAACCCTGAACCACGCGGGACGTGGGGGGAGGGGGGGGCACTTGCAACTGGCAGCCCAGTGTGGGGTACTCACACTAAAAGGCCTTGAACTTGATTTAAACAAGCTTCCAAAGAACATAGCATCTGTGGAAGAGAAAAATTAAAGAACGAAAGGACAGTTGTACTGAGGAAGCAATCACTAAGAAATTGTTTAAAAAGTAATAATAATATGAAGTGATATGAAAAAATAGCAAATGAAGTTTCCAAACATATAATAGAGAACTGAGCTGAAATGCATAAATATGTCACAACATGTATTTATACACTGTGTGTGAGGCCCCTACAACAGTAAGAAAGGCAAGAAATGCACCGTGAGGTAGTCATTCTAGAATTGCCCCACTTAACAATCAAACTGCCTTCCTGTGGACATGTGCCTCACGCTGGGAATCTCTGGTGCAGCCATTCCTGGCTGTCCTTTGGTTATCATTTGGATGGAGTATTTTCTCCATCCTTTCACTTCCAAACCCTTTTGTCTTTGGATCTGAAATGAGTCTCTTACAGGCAGCGTATAATTGGATCATGGATTTTTCCTCCTATTCTTCAGATTTTGTCTTTTGATTAGGAAATTTAAAATCATTTACATTTCAAGTAATTACTGATGAGCTAGGACTTCTGTCATATTACTGTTTGTTTTCTATATGCCTTATAGATGCCTTTCTCTCTTTTTCTGCATTACTGTCTTCTTTTATGTTTAGTTTATTTTCCATAGTAGAACATTTAAATTGCTTTTTATTTCCTCTTATATATGTTCTATCGCTATTTTTTTGTGATTAACACGAGGATTATATTTAATTTCCTAAGGTTATAACAATCTCATTTGAATTATGCCAGCTTAATATTAACACGTTAAGCGCCCAACCTGTTTTGTCTTTGGGATGGAAAGTATAGTGTTAGTTGCAGGTGACTGACAGGGCATTTAACGTGTTAATAATATACAAACTCTACTCCTTTCATAGTTCCATGCCCACCCCTTTGGTTGTTGATGTCAAAACTTATATCTTTTTACATGATTTGCCCAAAAAACATCCTATATAATAAAAGCCTAATATGCTAAGTGTCTGGTTGTCGGTTCAACCAATCAAAGCATAATATGCTAATGATATGCTAAGGCCACTCAATCGCTCGCTATAATGTGCACTGACCACCAGGGGGTAGATGCTCTGACTGGTAGGTTAGCTTGCTGATGGGGTCCAGCCAATCGGGACAGAACGAGATGGGTGGACATGCCCTGGAGTCCTCCTGTGGTCCCTCCCTGGCTGGCCAACCTCCTGCGTCCCTCCCTGGCCTCGATTGTGCACTGGTGGGGTCCCTCGGCCTTGCCTGTGCCCTCTCGCATTCTGGAACCCCTTGGGGGATGTCAGAGAGCTGGTTTCGGCCAATCCCACAGGCATAAAAGGCTAATATGCAAATTGACCGAATGGCAGATGCTGGTTGGTATAACACGCACTACCAGCAGGGGGCAGATGCTCAACGCAGGAGCTGTCCCCTGGTGGTCAGTCAGCTCCCACAGGCAACTTCCCGTGGTCCCTTCCTCTGGCCAGCCGGCCCCCCTGATCGGCCCCGATGTGGGGGCTGGCTAGCCTTACTGCCGTTCTTCCCCTCAGCCAGCCAATCTCCCGTGGCCCCTCCTCCTGGCTGACCAACCTCCAGCAGCCCCTTCAGGGGGAGGGGCTGTGGGAGGTTGGCCACTGGCCCCGATCAGGACTGAGCGAGATGGCTCCAATCACTGGCCAGGCTGAGAAACCCCACCTGTACACGAATTCCTGAACCAGGCCTCTAGTAAACAAATAAATGCATTATTCTCTCATATTATGTAGATAACAAAATGTGTAATTACAAACCAAAGTTATAATAATACTAGCTTTTAGATTAGTGTTTTTTAAAAGTGTATTAGTTTCCTAAATCATATAGAAAACAAAAACTGTTGTTACAATATTACTGCCATGTATTTACCTTTATTAAGTAAATAATTCTTTATTTCATCATATGGCTTTGAGTTACTGTTGAATATCTTTATTTCATCCTGCAGGTCTCCCTTGAGCATTACTTTTGTTTATCTGGGAATGTCTTAATTTCTTTTTCACTTTTGAAGGACAATTTTGCTGGCCATAGAATCGCTGGATGGCAGGTTTTTTAAACATTTTGAGAATATTGGCCCACTGCCTTTTTACCTCTGAAATTTCTGTTGAGAAATCTACTCTTGTTGAGGATCCCTTGTATGTTGAGTCCCTTCTCTTTTGCTTCTTCAAGGTTATCTCTTTGTCCTTTCCTTTTGAAAGTTTGATTTTATTCTGTCTTGGCGTGGTTCTCTTGGAATTCATCTTACTTGGAATTTCTTGACCATTTTTATATTTATCTTCATGTATTTCATCAAATTTGGGACTTTTTTTTACTATTATTTCAAGTATTTTTTCTGCTCATTTTTCTTTCTCTTCTCCTTCTGGACTCCCGCAATGTATATGTTGGTATCCATATACATTGGTGTTCCACGGGTCCCTTCGGCTCTGTTCACTTTTCTTCAATCTTTGTCCTTCCATTCCTCGATTAGATAATTTTTATTATGCTATTTTAAAATTCTGATTGTGTCTTTGGTTTGCTCAGATCTACCTTTGATTACCTTTAGTGAATTCATTTCAGTTATTGTATTTTTCAGCTCTAGACTTTCTTTTCCATTTCTTTTTAGGTTTTATATCTATTTTTTGATGTTTCATTTTGTTCTTAACTCACATTCTTGACTTTCTTCACATCTTTCTTTAATGTTTTAGGATCCTTAAGGTAGTTGTTTTAAAGTTTTTGTCTAGTAGAGTTGCTATCAGGTCTTTTTCAGGAATAGTTTCTGTTGATTTATTTTCTTCCTTTGAAGGGGCCATAGTTTGTGTTTCTTTGTATGCCTTGTAATCGTTTTGTTGACAACTGGACATTTGGATTTAATAATGTAAATAACTCTGGCAGACTCTCCCTCTTCCTTAGAGTGTTCTGGTTTGTTGTTGTTGTTTTATTGTATTAGGTTGTCTCTGACAAAGATCTTTCTGAGGCATAGACTTAAGGTCTTCCCAAATATTTTCTGAGCCTGTGCCTTCCCCTAGGCATGTATGACCACTTTCTGATTTTTCCTGTAGATGTAATTGCTTTTTGTATGGCCTAGTCTTTAATGTCTGAGTCCCAAAAGACAAAAAGAGAAAAATAATGGGGAAAAGGGCACTGGCCCTTTGAAACCCTTGGGAATCACTTTATATAGACAGGGAGGCGCTTGCAACAATGGGGGAAGGCACAAGAACAATGACCACCTGCTCTCTGTCTGCTCGTATTTACTCGTCAGCAGCAAGCAGTGAGGAGAGCACTGGTATTTGGAGGATGATGTTTTTTCCCAGGTCTGGCTCCTCCACAAACTGTATGCATGGTGCTTCAGGGACATATGTAGACTTGCCTGCCATGGTGCTTGGGTGATTGTGGGAACTATTATTGTACTGAGGACTGAAATTGACTGACATTAACCACCATGTGCTTTCTAAGCTTGTCCCTGGAAGTGCAAGACTTCAGTGGACTTGAGACTTCCAAAATGGTTACTTCCTACCTTTTATAAAGTTTGATTAATAAGCCGAAACCAGTTTGGCTCAGTGGATAGAGCGTCAGCCTGCAGACTGAAAGGTCCCAGGTTCGATTCCGGTCAAGGGCATGTACCTGGGTTGCAGGCACATCCCCAGTAGGGGGCGTGCAGGAGGCAGCTGATGGATGTTCCTCTCTCATCGATGTTTCTAACTCTCTATCTCTCTCCCTTCTTCTCTGTAAAAAATCAATAAAAATATACTTAAAAATAAATAAAGTTTGACTAATAAATTAGGCATAAAAGATTAAAACAATCTATACTAATAAAAGCCTACATGGCCCTCACGCCCTCAAGTGATGCCCTCACATCATCACAAGATAGCCACCCCCACGTTGTCACAAGATGGCTGCCACAAGATGGTCACCACAAGATGGCAGGCAGGGGAAGGTAGTTGTGGACAATCAGGATGGCAGGGGAGGGCAGTTGGGGGCAAACAGGCCAGCAGGGGAGGGTAGTTGGGAGCGATTGGGCCAGCAGGGGAGCAGTTAGGCACCAATCAGGCCAGCAGGGGAATGGTTAGGGGGTGATCAGGCTGGCAGGCAGGCAAGTGGTTAGGAGCCAGCAGTCCTGGATTGTGAGAGGGATGTCTGACTACCAGTTTAGGCCCAATCCCGCAGGGGTCCCAGATTGGAAAGGGTGCAGGCTGGGCTGAGGGACACCCCCTGAGTGCACTAATTTCATGCACTGGGCCTCTAGTAATTAATAATAAAATGGTACAATCGTAGCAATGTAATAAAGGTGGTGGGAATGTGGTCTCCCTATCAAAATATTTTATAGCATTCACTAAAGGCCCAGAGCATGAAAATTCGTTCACTTGTGGTGGGGGGCCCTCAGCCCAGCCTGCAACCCCTTGGGAGATGTCCACCTGCTGGTCCCAGAGAGCGGGCCTAAGCTGGCACTCAGACATCCCTCTGGCAGCCCAGGAGCCCTCAGGGGATGTCCATGTGCCAGCTTAGGCCCCCACCTCAGGCAGTCAGACATCCTTAGCGCTGCTGAAGAGACGGGAGAGGCTCCTGGCACCGCTGCTACACTCCCAGCTATCAGCCAGGCTTGTGGCTGATCAATCTCGCCCCACAGAGGGAGGCACCACCCACCTGCCCAGCCCACTGGTCAGTGGCCTGGGCCTCCCTCTGTGGTGTGATCATGGGGCAATGGCCAGTCCCAGACCAATCGCATTGCACCTGCCTTGGGTGGCCTGGCACTAGTGGGTGTCATAGTGTGGTCATCCAGACAGTCATTCAGTTGATTTGCATATTACACTTTTATTATTAAAGATTATCAGGTTATCTGCTAATATAATAAGAATCTATACTAATAAAAGGGTAATATGCTAATTAGACCAGGAGACCTTCCAGACAAAGCCATGGTGGTGGGGCCAAGGCAGAGGCAGTTAGGGGTGATCAGGCCAGGAGGGGAGGGCAGTTGGGGGTGATCAGGTCGGTGGGGGGAGCAGTTAGGGGCAAGCAGGCCGGCAGGAGGGGCAGTTGGGGGTGAGCAGGCCAGCAAGGGGGGCAGTTGAGGTTGAGAAGGCAGGCACAGGGGGGCAGTTGGGGGTGAGAAGGCTGGCACAGGGGGCAGTTGGGGGTGAGAAGGCTGGCACAGGGGGCAGCTGGGGGTGAGCAGGCTGGCAGGGGGGCAGTGGGGGCGAAAAGGCCAGCAAGGGGGGGGGGGCAGTTGAGGGTGAGAAGGAAGGCACAGGGGGCAGTTGAGGATGAGAAGGCTGGCACAGGGGGCAGTTGGGAGTGAGAAGGCTGGCACAGGGGGCAGTTGGGGGTGAGAAGGCTGGCAGGGGGCAGTTGGGGGCAATCAGGTCAGCAGGCAGAGTGGTTAGGGGAAATCAGGCAGGCAGGCAGGTGAGCGGTTAGGAGCCAGCAGTCCTGGATTACAAGAAGGATGTCCAACTGCCAGTTTAGGCCTTATCATTCAGGCAGTCGGACATCCTCCGAGGGGTCCCAGGTTGGAGAGGGTGTGGGCCAGGCTGAGGGACACCCCCCCCCTCGTGCATGGATTTCGTGCACTGGGCCACTAGTATATAATAATTATAAATATTTACTCAGCTAATAACAGACTGTCAAAATACATGAAGCCAAAACTGACACAATTAATAGCAGAAACAAACAGTTCTACAATAATAATTGGTTATTTCAATAATCATTCTCAATAATGAAAACTACAACCAGAGAGAAGATACCAATAAGTAAAGAAATAGAGGACTTAACACAAAAACCAGCTGTTCTAGCAAACAAATACCCTTTACAGTGCACTCTACCCAACAGTACACACATCTTCTCCAGCGCACATGGGGCATCTCCAGGGTAGATAAAATGCCAAGAGCAAAAGACAAAGAGAGAATATTAAAAGCAGCAAGAGAAAAACAGTTAATTACCTACAAGAGAGCACCCATACAATTGTCAGCTGATTGTTCAACAGAAATTATGCAGGCCAGACGGGAGTGGCAAGAAATCTACAAAGTGATGAATAGCAAGAACCTACAACCAAGACTACTCTACCCAGCAAAGCTATCATTCAGAATTGAAGGGCAGATAAAGAGTGTCACAGATAAGAAAAAGCTAAAGGAGTTCATCACCACCAAAACAGTATTATATGAAATGCTGAAGGGCATTCTTTAAGAAGAGGAAGAAGACGAAAAAGGTAAAGATAAAAATTATGAACAACAAATACATATCTATGAACAAGTGAAACTAAAAATCAAGTGAATAAAAAATCTGAGGAACAGAATAAACTGGTGAATATAATAAAATCAGGGTCATAGAAAGGGAGTGGACTGACAATTTTCGGGGGCAAAGGGGTGTGGGAGGTGGCGGAAGAGACAGGACAAAAAGCGTACACCTATGGATAAGGACAGTGGTGGGGGGGAGGGGGGAGATAAGGGCAGAGGATGGGATGGGAACCAGGTAGAGGGGCGTTATGGGGGGGGGGGAAGAGGAACAATTGTAATAATCTGAACAATAAAGATTTATTAAATTTAAAAAAATAAAAAAATATTCAAAACAAAAATGGGATGATTAGAGCCTATCTTATAGGGTGCTATCTTTCAGGATTTTAAATAAAATCCTTTATGTGAGAAATGAAAACAAAAAGTAGATTTAGGAGGGAAGCAACAGATCAGAGAAAATGTAGAGAATGATGACAGAAGTGAAAGATCAGAGAAAATGGTGAGAAGGAGGAGTGACAAGTCAAATGAAAGATCAGACAAAATGAAAAAATTCAGGAGGTTAGTGAGAGATCAGAAAAAAATAGAGTGAATGAGGAGGAAGCAAGATATCTGAGAAAATTTAGGGAATGAGGAGAGAAGTGAGAGATTATATGAAACAGAGAGGATGAGGATAGAAGTGAAAGATCAGAGAAAATGGAAAGAATAAAGAGGAAAGGGAGAGACTGGAGAAAAATAGAATTAGGAGAGAAATAAGAGATTGCAGAAAAATGAGAGAATGAGGATAGAAGCGAGAGATCATAGAAAATGGAGAGAATGATGAGAGATGCAAGAGATTGGAGAAAACTGAATGACAAGAGAAATGAAAGATCAGACAAAAGGAAGAAATTCAGGAGGGAAATGTGAGTTCAGAGAAAATGGAGTGTATGTGGAGGGAAGGGAGAGATTGGAGCAAATATAAAAAATGGGAGAGACTCCATCAGAGAAAATGGAGAGGATGAGAGTAGAAGTGAGGGATTGGAGAAAACAGAGAGAATAAAGAGAGAAAGGAGAGGTGGAAGAAAGAATATGCACTATTGCAACTCCTCCCTTACTGGGGTGCTGTTCTCAGAATGTTCACAAGAGGGCAGTACTGCAAATAATCCCTTACTAGGGTGCTGTTATCAGAATATCCACAAGAGGGCAATATTACTACTCTTCCCAGCAACTGCAAGAGATATCTAGGTCTTTCAATTGAATTTTTCTTTTCAGGTGGGAAGAATTCATTACTAGATCCTATTTCACAATGTACTGAAGAGAGAGCACTATTTCAGCTCTAGGACTGTCAATTTGGGTTTTCTTTTCAGATTTACATAAATTATTACTAGGTCGCTGTTCTAACAATGTCCACAAGACGGCTCTATTCCAACTCTTCCTTTACAAGGGTGCTGTTCTCAGAATTTCCACAAGAGGGCACAATTGCAACGCCTGGTTCTGAAATGATTTTTGTTGCATGGTGGTTTGCATGTTTTGCTGAATCATGTTTTTGGGGTATTTTTTTGTTGAGTCAAGGTTTGTATATTTGCTTTGTCATGGGTTTTGACTTTTTGCTGAGTCATTGTTTTTAATTATTGCTGAATCATAGTTTTGATTTTTGTTGAGTCATGCTGGTATCATGTTAGTGGGTTTTCTCTGACATCTGGCTTCACTCCTAAATTTCTCTGAAATGGTATTTTTCTCCAGAATCTCTCCATTTTCTCTGATGCTTCACACCGTTTTCTGATCTAATTGTTTCTCTCTTGAATCTCTTTGTTTTCTCTAATAACTCACTTCTTTCCTTTTTCTCTCCATTTTCTCTGAACTCTCATTTGTTTTCTGAATCTCTCCGTTTTCACTGAATTCTGGCTTCTCTTGTATCTCTGTTTTCTCTGATCTACTGTGTAGCTTTTCTCCAGGATGTCTCCATTTTCTCTTATGTCTCACTTCTCTCCTGAATCTGTTTTCTCTTATTTGTAACATCTCTTCTCGGTATCTCCATTTTCCCTGATCCCTCACTTATCTCCTCATTCTTTTTGTTTTCTGTGATTTCTGGCTTCTCTTTAGAATCTCTCAATTTACTCTAACCTCTCACTTCTCTTCTGAATCTCTCCATTTTCTATAATCTCACTTCTATTCTGAATCACTTTTCTTTGCACTCTCATTTCTCTCTGTAATCTCTAGGTTTTCTCTGATCTCTTACTTGTCTCCCCATTCTCTCCTTTTTCTATTATCTCTGGCTTGTATCCTGAATCTCTCCATTTTCTCTGAACTCACACTTTTCTCTGCTTCTCTCACTTTTCTCTGAACTTTCGCTTCTCTCAAAAATTTTACCATTTCCTCTTCTCTCACTTTCCTTCTTAATCTCTGTTTTCTGTGATCTTTTGTTTATCTCCTGAATCCATTTTCTCTGCAGTCTAACCTCTGATCTTTGACCTTTGTTCTCTGAACTTTGATATCTGGTCTTTGACTTTTGACCTCTGAGCTTTGAACTCTGAGCATTGACCTTTAACCCTTGACCTTTGACTTTAAGCTCTTATACTCAGCCTTGCCATTTGAGCTTTGACCTTGACCCCTAATGCCAAGCCATGATGTCTAACAATTAACCTCCATTCATTAAACCTGAAGCTCAAGCCTTAGTGCTTAATTGTTGACCTTTAAATGTTGACCTTTGACCTTCCATCCTTGACTATTGACCTCAGATAAAATTTCACCTTTACCAGTGACCACTGACCCTAGATATTTGAACCTTGTCCGTTGAACCTTGACATCTGACCCTTGAGCTATAACAACTGGTTCCCAAGATCAGTCTTTGACTCCTGATGTGACACTTGAATGCTGACCCTCAAGCCTTGCACCTTGACCCTTGACCTTTTAATCCTGAGCCTTGACCTCTGAACCTAAATATTTGGCCTTTGAACCTAGAACTCTGAATCTTGACTTTTGACCCCAACCAACTCTCCCTCTCCCTCTAAAATTATAATCTAACCTAAATGAGGATAAATATCATTACAATAAATTAAAAATAATAAAATTATGCAATGATGACGCACTTTACACATGAGATGCATGAGGCTCATGTTGGCAAATCAGAGCAATCTCTTCCCATACCAAAACAATGACAAATAAATACATAAATGATTTTTTTCTTTAACATTAGAAACTTCTGTGCATCACAAAAAGCTATCCAAAGAAAAGGGAGCCCACAAAATGCAAGAAAATAGTTACATATATCTCTAATATCACTCTGATATCCATAAACAAGAACTTGTAAAAATCATGAACAAACAACTGAATTTTTTAAATGATCTGAAATAATCCCTTCTCTAGAAAAGACACAGTAGGTCAACAAGCACAAAAGACGATATTCAGCTCAGGCTGGTGTGACTCAATTGGTGGGAGCATTGTTGGGAATACCAAAAAGGTGGCACGTTTGATTCCAGGTAAGGACACATACCCAGGCTTTAAATTTGATCACCAGTAGGGGCATGTACAGGAGGCAGCTAACCAATGTTTTTCTTTCCCCTGCCCCCTTTCTCTATAGATATGAAAAGTATGTTATCATAGGTGTAAATGACAATAGACAGGTTTGTTTAAGGTAAAGATTGACTTTTTTAGGTAAGATTCTATTCTATGAACTGATTTTAGTTATAAAGTTTTAATTTCAGACCATCCTTTGTGATTATTGTAGGTCATTTGCCTTGCTAAGCAATAGAACCATTGCAGATGAGTGAAGATCATAACTTTGGATGCATGTTAAGGCTGACTTACTAGTATTTTTCTCCAAAGTGAAAGGCAAGTAAATTGGAGGCAATCATGTTTTATGGGCCTTTATTAAGAAAAATGTTATGGATTATTTTTAATTTATAAGTTATTATTATTATCTAGATTTTGTTGCCTGTCTTATTTATATTTTGTATTTACTATAAAGTTTATAGATTGAGAACATAACATACTGCTTTTAGCTTTTATAATTTAATTATAAGATGGGTTTTTATTTATTATGGCCCATTAACTTTAATTAATATCTACAATTTTAAAACATTGCCCATGGCTTATCAAAAGTGCATATTGAGCATTAGAAACAATTCATAAACTTCCGATGTGTGGGCCACAAAGACCTGGAATATTACTTCTTAATGACCTCACACGTGCCCTGACTCAGAGTTGGATCAAACCTGCAACCCAGGTACATGCCCTTGACTGGGAATCAAACCTGCAACCCTCTGGTGCATAAGATGATGCTCTAACCACTGAGCAATGCTGGCCAGGGCTGCATTTCCACATTTTATATATTTTTTATTAAAAGTAATTTAATGTATGAGAATTTTTTAGTGTGTGGAAGCCTCAATTTTCAATGATAATGAAAAATTAAGCAACCAGTATTTCCTACATTGACTTTTATTAATATACTAGAGGCCTGGTGCACAAAATTCATGCATAGGGGGGTCCCTAAGCCTGGCCTGCACCCTCTCACAATCTGGGACCCTTTGGGGGATGTCCAACTGCGGGATTGGGCCTAAACTGTCAGTCGGACATCCCTCATCACCCCTAACCACTCTGCATGCCTGCCTGATTATCCCTAACCACTCACCTGCCTGCCTAATCACCCCAACCCCTCTGCCTGCCTGCCTGATTACCCCTAACCACTCACCTGCCTGCCTAATCACCTCTAACTGCCTCTGCCTTGGCCCCCACAGCTGCAGCTTAGTCCAGAAGGACGTATGGAATGACTAGCATATTATGCTTTTACTAGTGGCCCTGTGCATGAAATTCATGCATGGGGAGTGTACCCTCTCCAATCTGGGACATCCCTCTCACAATCAGGGACCGCTGGCTCTTAACTGCTCACCTGCCTGCCTGCCTGATCGCCCCTAACCACTCTGCCTGCCAGCCTGCTCACCCCCAACTGCCAGCCCCCGCCAGCGCTCTTGCCCCAACTACCCCCTCACCAGCCTGCTTGCCCCCAACTGCCCCCCACTGCCCCCCCCCCCCCCCGCTGACCTGATCACTCCTAACTGCCCCCACCCTACTGGCCTGCTCATCCCCAACTGCCCCACCTGCCTGCCTGCCCACCCTGTCAGGGCTCTGTGATCAATGTTGCACAGAGGGAGTTCCTGACCACCCTGCTGGGGCTCTGGGATCAATGGCAGAGCAGAGGCAGGCATTTCCCACCCGGCCTGGGCTCCACCATTAATCCCCACCCACATGGAGGCCCTGCCCACCCTGAAATCAATCACTGCCCACAGGGAGGTCCTACCTGCCCTGCCCACCTGCCAGGGCTCTGTGATCAATGCTGCACAGAGGGAGGCCTTGCCCATCTGCTGGGGCTCTGCGATGGGCTCTCCCAGTCTTGGCGGCTTGCCTCCGCCCTCCCAGCCACGGCTTTGTCTGGAAGGAGCTCCAGAAGGTCATTTTTAAGGTCTCCCAGTCTAATTAGCATATTACCCTTTTATTAATATAGATTATTATAGACTTTATTATTTTAAATTTAGGCACCCAAAGACTACAGCATTATGGCCATTTTAAGATGAGATTTCTAGTGAGATCTTCCTATTTCAGTAATGCAATTATCAGTAACAGGATTCCTATCAGAAGTATTAATGAAGGCTGAGCTCTGGGAGTTTCTGGCCTTAGAGGCACAATTTCCCATGTTAATTGTAGTGGGTGTTTTTTTGTTTGTTTATTTGTTTTGTTTTTTGTTTTTTTCCTAACATTGGCAGTCTGAGAAAATTCTCTAGGGAGGTTAAGTAGTGGGTCAAAGTGTGCTGCTTATGAGCACCATGAAGCTCGTAGCCTTCAAGTGGCATTCAACCCTCTTACATGCCTCAGTTTCTCTCCCCCGCTGTCTAATACAACCATGAGGACTCAGAGCACTAGGTGACCAACCTTTATAAGGGTGTCCCCAAATGAGTCAATTCCTTAATTATAGTTGAGTTGGAGGTTCCTTATGGGGAACCTAAACATCATGAGACATGACCTCTGATGTCTCCACAAAGATTCTTAGTCACCTAAGAGTACCTGAGATTGAGGATGGAGGGAAGATGTGCCCCTTATTTTTGGAGTGGAATGGGTTCAGCTCTCATTTATACAGCAAAGGCATTTGTTCAAACTCTCAGAAAATGGAAATTTAAATACCAGCCAACCATTTTTCCTCCTGTTTCACATTGTAGCCTGGGTTCTGTCAACCCTTAACCTTGTCAAGTTAGCATGTGACCCATTTTCATCCACATAGTGAAACAAGGAAAGGGATTAAAATACAAGCGACAAGATCAGGGGGTTAGCCTGGGACAAGCTGCTATTGCCCAAGGCTCCCCTGGTTGCAAGTCTCATAGGGACCTTTAGAGCTTAGGGGAAACAAAGTAAAGATGGGAAATAAGAGAAAGGAACACACAGGAATGAGGAACAACACACACCTTTGTCTTAGGGTTTTGCCTGTTTTATTTTTTAAATATGTTTTTATTGATTTCAGAGAAGAAAGAAGAGGAAAAAAGAGAGAACATCATCACTGATATCTATCAATCAGTTGCCTCTTGCTGAACCTGCACCCTGGACATGTGTCTAGACCTGAAATTGAACAGGTGACCTTTTGATGCATGGGATGATGCTCAACCAAATTAGTCACAATGCCCAGGACAAAGGTTTTACCTGGTGTTTAACAGTGCCAATTTTAGGGGAGCCCTCAATGGAATATCTCAAAAGAATATTCATCAACTTTCCAGGTGTGTCTTTTGAAAAATATATATATTTTATTGATTTTAGAGAGGAAGGGAGAGGAAGAGAGAGATAGAAACACCAATGATGAAAAAATCATTGGTTGGTAGCCTCCTGCATGCTTCCTACTGGGGATCGAGCCCACAACCCAGGCATGTGCCCTTGGCCAGAATCAAACCGAGACCCTTCAGTCTGCAGGTTGACACTCTATCCACTAAGCCAAACCAGCTAGGGTGAGGTGTGTCTTTTGATATGCTGATGCATTACAATGAGCATATACAATGATCAGGGTCATTCTCTGATCAGTTATACCTTAAAATTGTCATTGGAAAGGAATTTGAACCAATGTGGGTCTGCCCAGGCTTGGTCTGGAAGGTTTAACCCATTTGCTCCTAAGTATCCTAGGTTAGGGAAGATAAGTTCTTATGATTTATTAGTTGTGCCTATAAATTATTAGGCCCTGTTAGAGTCTCAGATTTCCCATTCAACTTGTCAAGGACTTTTTCTAGCTTTTTAATAACATGCCGCAACGCACTATACTTGGGAACTCTTATTAGTATTGATTTCAACGTAATGACCATCAGTGGACAGATACTGGATGCCAGGACCAAAATCAGGACCCCAAACACACACCCTGTACTCCAGAAGCTGGACCCTACAGCGGATCACAAACCAAAATTTGGACCCCCCAGGCCTGGGACTCAAACTCAAAGTAATTCCCTTGACACAAGCATACTACATAACACAAAACTAGAAATTGGATGCCAGAAACTGACAGCTGATTCTTAAGACCAGATTCCATACAACAGAATCTGAATCTATAGCTGTACTTGGACCCTGCCGGGGTACTTGTCCCAACATTACAAGGGGGTCAGCAATCTGGAGAAAGGCTGTGCATAGATTAAGTAGGAGTCCAAAGATCAAAGATAATTTTGAAAGGCATTGGGGGTCAGAGGAGCTTCAGCTAAAGGAGCTCAAATTCCAAGTTCTTAGTTCTTCCTTCTCTTTGTCTCAGGACCCCTGCTTTTTATTAACACAATTTGTCCTAAGGCAAGATGGAGATAATAGACTTCAAAGGGTAGGGTACAGAAACATTGTCAAATTGGGGAACAGCCTACTGCTGTTCAGGTGCTTGGCAAACAGAAGGCAATAACATGTAGATTAAGATGCGTTGAGCTGTCTGGCAGCAAACAATATTCCTATTCAGGTTTGGGGGAAGTGCCTATTAGCCACTCCAATAGGTAATTACATATGTGACTCAGCCCTTGTTGAGCTCGCAAGTTTCATCAACCTCTTGATAAAACTCTTGTAATTATGACATGCTGGAACTGGATCCCGGCAGGACCCCACACGAGAACTCGGGACACAAAGTCACACCCGAAGAGAACCAAAACACCAGACACACAGCCAAATACATATTTGACATGAAACCACAGACTATGGACATATAACAGGGATCTATGATTAAGATGCCATAGCAACAATCTGGAGTTGGAAACAGACACCAGACCTGAGTTGCCAGATGCCAGATGCATGAAATGAAGCAGATCCTCACATTGTACACAAACCCATGATTCAATAAAGAGAACCCATGTCACTCTAAGTCCAAGCAGCTAGTTTCACAAATATTTTTTTTCATGCCAATGTCAATGTATAAGAGAAAAAAAAAACTTGCAGAACTTCCAAATTCTAACAAATCCTGCAGTGTCACACACATAAGGCTAACAGAATAAAAAAGTAATAATAATAATGCTTACCTTTGCTGGCAGGTGTCCATAATCTCTAGACTGCAGTAGTGTCAGAAGTTAACCATGTCCCAGCTAATAACTTCACAAGGCCACTCTTCACAACTGTGGGGGGTTTAAAAAGTAATCATTTACCTCATACCTTGTAAATCTAACAGCTGGGCTAATCACCAATAAAAATGATCAAATTAATAGAGATGTAAACTGTTCAATATATGCACAAGGTAAATTTAAATACAAATGAATGCCAAAGACAATGATGTAATAGTAGAAATACGAAATGTTGGAAACAGGGTCTTGGATTGTAGAGGTGAAATTTAGGAAAAGTACAGGATATGTGGCATGTTAATTTTAGTTAGGTAATCCCAAAAACTATAGGATGGGGGGGGGGGGGGGGAGGAGCGTGGTAAGATAGGTGTATCAAGAATCTCCTGGTAGCCCAGCTGGTGTGACTCAGTGGTTGAGTGTTGACGCATAAACCAGAAGGTCACAGTTCAATTCCCTGTCAGGGCACATGCCCAGGTTGCGGTCTTAATCCTCAGTGTGGGGCATGCAGGAGGCAGCTGATCACTGATTTTTCTCTCATCATTGATGTTTCCTGTCTTTCCTTCTCCCTTCCTTTATGACATCAATAAAAAATATTTCTTAAAAGAAACTCCTTTTAAGGGGGTGGGCACCTTCCAGCAAAGGTAAGCATTGTTATTACTTTTTTATTCTGATCTCCTGTAGAGGGCCCCCTGGGAATGCATATGGCTATTCTTTAAATTGATGTCAGCTGAGTCTGAGATGACTGGCATGGCTGTTTCTCGGAAACAGCCTCCCCCAAGAAGGTGGAGGCCGTTATCAGTAATGATTTCTTATCTTTATCCAGGTGCTGGGAATGAGGGAATGACCTTAGCCCACCCAGGCCTTGATATGTTAAACCCAATCCTAATACTGGGAATGAGAGAATGAATATGACCTGGGCACACCCAAACTCCTTTGATCCTAAGCTTTTCTGGGAAACTCCCCCTTGTATTTTGGAAATAAATAAGTGTGCTGCGTGGCTCAGGGGGTCGTCGTCCCTGCCTCTCCATCAGAGAGGATGGCGTCCCACCTGGCTCCCAGTTTTGTTTCTATCTTCCTGTCTGGTCTCTTTCTTTCTTTTATTTCTCAATCCCTGGCCGCCTCCACTTAGAACCGGTTCGTTCATCTCTCTTTCCGTGCTGGACGTGGAAAAGGGAGATCCCTGCCGCAGCTGGCCCCTGCAGTCTCCCCAAAGAAACTCCTGACTCCACCCACCCTGGACAGAACCTTCAGGCTGGCACAGACTCCTGCACTACCCCCACCCCATCATGGACAGAACTTTAGGGCAGATGTGCACTTTGACCCCAGCTCAGACAGAGCTGTCACCTGGCACACGCCCTATCCCGAGCCCAGGTCAGAGCTGCTGGTGTGACCTGGTATGCCCAGCCAAAGATCACAGGACCATGCTGCAAGTGCACTGCCAGAGGGTCCTACAGTGCCATCCTGCCTTGGGTGCCAGGGCTGTACAGTGACTTACATTCCAGAGGGCTCTGGGCTCTCACAGGGGTTATACACCAGAGGAACTGTGCATGTGCCCCTGCTCCCAGAGAAACTGTAGTGGGCAACTGAGGACCCAGAACCATGGGAGAAGGGAGTACTGCTCAGAGCAGAGACAATAAAGGTGCATAACTTAAGGCAGACCCAGCCTCCAGCCCAGCAAGTCCTGGATCATTGAACTGCTGGGGGCTTCAACCCCTCACATCCCAAGCAGGGGGCCCAGGGCCAGAAAGAGACAGCAAAAATTGGGAGACAAAGAAACAACCCCCAAAGGAAAACAAAATGGAGGAATCACCAGAAAAGGAACTAAATGAAATGGAGGTAAGCAATATGTCAAAGAAAAAATTTCAGAGTAAGGGTCACAGTTCCTAAACCGACTGGATCAGAAAATTACCAATATATGTAAGCATCCAAAGGAAATGAAGAATGATATAGTTACAATAAAAAAACACAATGGAAGGTTTCAGCAGTGACTGGAAGAAGCAGAGGACCAACTTAGCGGGTTAGAAGACAGGGTACAAAAAACCACCCAATCTGAACAGCAATTGGAGAAAAATATATAGAAAGCAGGAAGAGAGCTTAAGGGAGCTTTGGGACAACATGAAATGAAGCAACATCTGTATAATAGGGATGAGGAGAGGAGGCTGAGCAAGGATTAGAAAACCTATTGGAAGAAATAATGACAGAAAAAGTCTCTGATTTGGGGAAGAAAAAATCACACAAGCACAGAGTCCCAAACAAGAGGAACCACAAAAGACCCACATCAAGACACGTGGTAATTACAGTGGCAAACATTAACGACAAAGAGAAAACCTTAAGGGATACAAGAAAGACACAGATAATTAACTACAACAGATCTCCCATTAGATTATCAAATGATTTCTCAATAGAAATACATCAGGCCAGAAGGGAATGGAATGAAGTATACAAACAAAGTGATGCAAAGGAACGTACTGAAACCGAGAATACTCTATCCAGCAAGGCTACCATTCAAAATTTGAGGGGAAATCGGGAGCTTCACAGACAAAACAAAAACAAAAACAAAAACAAAAACAAAAACAAAATAAAACAAAAAAACACTAAGGAAATTTATTACTACCAAGCCAGCAATGCAAGAAATGCTAAAGTGTCTGTTGTAAAAAGAAGAAATAGAAAGGGAGAAGGAACACAGGCATAAACAATTAAAATAGCTGCAAACAAGTACTTTAAACATAAATGTATTAAATGATCTAATCATAAGACATTGAGTGGCTGAATGGATAAGAAAACATGACCAATACATATGCTGTCTACAGGAGAACCATATCAGAACAAGGGGCTCACACAGACTGAAAGTGAAGGGATGGAAAAAAAAAGCTTTTTAGGCATATGGAAATGAAAAGAAAAAATCTGGGGTAGCAATACTTATATCTGACAAAATATACCTCAAAGTGAAGGCCATAACAAGAGATAAAGAAGGCCACTTCATAATACTAAAGGGATCGAGATAACAAGAGGATATAACTCTGATAAACATATATGCTCCAAATGCAGGAACACCGAAATACATTAAAAAACAAACAAACTTCTATAAGATATCATAGTAGAGATAGACAGCAATACAATCATAGTAGAGGACCTTAATACTTCATTGACATCACTGGATAAATCATCTAGATTAATAAAAAAAATCAACAAAGAAACAGCAATCCTAAATGACTCACTTGATCAGATGGAATTAATTGACATCTTCAGATCATCACACTCCCAAGCTACAGAATATACATTCTTCTCAAATGCACATGGGACATTCTCAAAGATAGACCACATATTGGGACACAGGCAAGTCTCTTTAAATTCAAGAAGATTTAAATCATATCAAGCATTTTCTCAGATCACAATGGCATAAAATTAGAAATAAACTACAATAAAAACAATTAAAAATCAAACACTTGGAGGCTAAATAGCATGTTATTAAACAATACTTGGGTTACCAAAGAGATCAAAGAAGAAATAAGAAAAATCCTGGAAAAAAATGACAATGAAAACACAACAATCCAAATGGGATACTGTGAAAGCAGTCCTGAGAAGACAGTTCATAGCATTAGAGGCCTACCTCCAAAAACAAGGAAAACTGGTAATAAATTACCTAACCCTACAACTTAAAGAATTAGAAAGAAAGCAATAAGAAAAGCCCAGAGTAAGAAGAAGGAAGGAAATAATAAAAATCAGAGTGGAAATAAATGAGATAGACACACACACACACACACACACACACACACACACACACACACACCAAAATAACAATAAAACCAAGAGCTGGTTCTTTGAAAGGATAAACAAGATTGATGAACCTCTAGCCAAGCTCACCAAGAATAACAGAGAGAGGACCCAAATAAACAAAATCAGAAATGAAAGAGGTGAAATAACAACAAACCGCACATAAATACAAAGGATTGTATGAAAATACTACAAACAACTCAACAATCCAACAACCTGGATGAAATGGACATATTCCTAAAAAAATACAATCTTTTAAAATTTATTTGGGAAGAATAAAAAACCTGAGGAGAAGGAATATGGCAGCAAGCAGGATAGCAATGAGGAAGAGAGTATGAGTGAGGTAGGGAGTGAAAGGGGAGTTTGGTGTGTGTGTGTGTGTGTGCGCGCGCGCATGCACGCATGAGGGACAGTTAGACCCTGTTGGACCTATGTGTGGGGGCGGCCGCACTGGCAGACTGGGCTATCCTAGACAGAGAGACCCTGCTACGCTGAAATCACTTCAGGGTAGTCGGCTCAACAGAAACCACACCATCTTGAAGGGGAGAGCTGCTGTGACTAGGAGCTCCGTCTCACCACCACCTGGACTAGCCTCAGATGTCATCCTGGGCCCTACAGGCACTCCGGCCAAAGACCTGTTACCTCAGCTGCAGAACCACAGACACCAGGATTCCAGCCTCCCTGGATGTGGGCTCCTGTGGGTACTGGAGTGCACTGCCCTCCTGCCAGCCCACTGCATAGTTCCCAAGCATTCCTCTGCTGAGTCTTGAAATGTCCCCCCTGCCTGCCAAACTCACAGCATCACCCCAGCCCCATGGTCCCTCAGGTGAGTTTCTGGTTGAGTTCCCTGCCTCCTAGACTGTGGAGTTGGTTCGTGCCCCATGCATCCAGCAGGGAAGCCTAGATCTGCATTCCCTGCCTGCCAAACCAGTGGTGTGGGCCTGGATAAAGTGTGTCCTGCTGGCAAGCCTGAGACTGTGATCTCTGTCAGCCAAGACAGTGGAATAGGCCCAGCCCTGCACTTCCCACAGGCTAGCCTCTGATCAAGTTCCTTGCCTGCCAAGCCCACAGAATCACCAGCCCCACAGTCTCACAGGTGAGTTTCTGGCTGAGTTCCCTGCCTCCAAGCCTATGGTGTGGGCCCCAGATCCAGCACATCCTGACAGCAAGCCTGGGAATGTGCTCCCTTTTAGCCAACACAGCAATGTTGGCCCAGCCCTTTGCTTCCCACAGCTGAGTTTCTGACTGCATTCACTGCCTGCCAAACCTATGGTGTATCTCTGGCCACCACAATCCAGCAGGTGAGTTTCTGGCTGAGTTCCCTGTCTCCAAGACCATGGAGTCAGCTCCTGCCATGCATGTCCCACAGGCAAGCCTTTGATTGCATTCCCTGCCCACCAAGCCTGTGTCCTGGGCCCTGGATCCAGCGCATCTAGCTGGCAAGTCTGGGACTGTGCTCCCTGTCATCTAAGACAGCAGTGTTGGCCTAGCCCTATGCCTCCCACAGGCAAGCCTCTGACTATATTCCCAGCCATCCAAGACCAAGTTGTCAGTCCAGGCCCTGCACATCCAGCCAGTGAGCTTTGGACTGGTGTTAGCAAAAATGGGGAGACAGAAAAAAAAAAAAAAAAAAAAAGGAAAGGAGGAATTGCCAGAGAGAAACTAAATGAAACAGAAGCATTCAATATGTCTGAACAAGAATTCAGAGTAATAGTCATACAGTTCATAAACCAAATGGATGAGAAAATGAACAACTTATGTAATATTCAAGAGCAAATAAAAAATAATATAGCTACAATAAGAAACATGATAGAAGGTTTCAACAGTAGACTAGAAGAAGCAGATGACCAAATTAGTGAATTAGAAGATAAGGCAGAAAAACACACCCAATCTGAACAGCTACTGAAGAAAAAATTTAGAAAGCAGGAGAGCCTAAGAGAGCTTTGGGACAACATGAAATGAAGTCATATATATATATATAAAACTAGAGGCCCAATTGCAGGAAGATTCCTGCAAGAATAGGGCTTCCTCGGGCCTATTCTGCCTCGGTGGTCTTCGCTCACTTCTACGTTGCCTCGCTCCCTCCCATCTCTGCCTCCGCTGCCTCACTCTCTCCTGTCTCCACCTCCGTTGCCTCACTCCCTCCCTTTTCTGCTGCCTCACTCCCTCCCATCGCTGCCTCGCTCCCTCCTGTCTCCACCTCTGCTGCCTCACTCCCTTTCCACCACTTCACTCCTTTCTGCATCACTTGGCTTCCTTCTATGCTGTTTTCAGTCTCTGCTCCACACCTGTGTATGCAAATTAACCACCATCGTTGTTGGGTTAATTTGCATATCCGCTCCTGATTGGCTGGTGAGCGTAGTGGAAGGATGGTCAATTTGCATGTTTCTATTTTATTAGTGTAGATAGGGGTGCCAGAATGACAAGAAGAGGAGCAAGGATTAGAAAACCTATTTGAAGAAATAATGACAGATAACTTCCCTGATTTGGGAAAGAAAAAAGTCACAAGCACGGAGAGTCCAAAACAAGATGAACCCAAAGAGACCCTCACCAAGACATGTTGTAACTACAATAACAAATGTTAATGAAAAAGAGAATCTTCTTTTTAAATAATTGATGTCAGAGAGGGAGAGAGAGATAGAGACATCAATGATGAGAATGAGTCATTGATTGGCTGTCTCCTGCACACCCCCCACTGAGGATAGATACCACAACCCAGGAATATGCCCTTGACTAGAATTGAACCAAGTACCCTTCAGTCCATAGGTAGACACTCTATCTACTGAGCCAAACTAGCTAGGGCAAAAAAAATAGAGAATCTTAAGGGCTGTGAGAGAGAGACAAAAAGTTACCTACAATAGATCTCCCATTAGATTATCAAATGATTTTTCAACAGAAACACATCAGGCCAGCAGGGAATGGAATGAAGTATACAAAACATGCAAAGCAAGAGACTGAATGCAAAAATACTCTATCCAGTAAAGCTGTCATTCAAAATTGAAGGGGAAATCAGAAGCTTCACAGACAAAAAAGGGCTAATACCAAGCCAGCAATGCAAGAAATGCTAAAGGGTCTGTTGTAAAAAGAAGAAATAGAAAGGCAAGAAGAAACATAACAACAAAGAATAAAAATGGTAACAAACAAGTACCTATCAATAATATCCACAAATGTAAATGGATTGAATGCTCCAATCAAAAGACATCAAGGGGGCCCTAGCTGGTTTGGCTCGGTGGATAGAGCGTCGGCCTGTGGACTAAAAGGTCCCAGGTTCTATTCCGGTCAAGGGCATGTACCTTGATTGCAGGCACATCCCCAGTGGGGAGTGTGCAGGAGGCAGCTGATTGATGTTTCTCTCTCATCAATGTTTCTAACTCTCTATCCCTCTCCCTTCCTCTCTGTAAAAAATCAATAAAATATATTAAAAAACAAAAGACATCAAGGGGCTGAAGGGATATGAAAACATGACCCATATACACTGAGTGTCCAGATTATTATGATCTCTGAACACATAATAATCTGGCCACTCAGTGTGTGTGGCTGCTTCCCTGTATTGGGGAGAGCTGCTATGTCTCATGGATTTGTAGAGTGGCCTTGTGTTGTAGGTGTCCTATGGGTTCATTGGCTTAGCCTCCCCTATCATCTAAGTTGGGCACTCCAGGTGCACTCCTTTATGAGCTGTGAGAATAGTCTTGTTGTAGTTGAGACTTGATTGCTGTTGGTGTAATTGGGAGGAATTGACCTTTAGGCCAATTGGCTGTGAGACCAGCTGTGTCTACAGTGGAAGAGCTGCTGTGAAGGAGAAACTCCTATGGAGCAAGACTTGTTTCAGTGGGGCTTTGGTGCTTACTGAATCTGCCTCTTGGGTGTGTGGATGCATAGAATTGTAATCTGGTATGGTCTGATGCTGTTCACTGAATACACTGGCTCTTGGGTCTCCAGGGAGGTGCAGAGTCAACCACTGCTTGGAGCCATCAGGGAGGAGCTACAGAGAGATCTGCAGATTCCTCCTATTTGTATCAGGTTTGGAAGTGCCCAGGTGAGATCAGCTATGAAGCAAGGCAAGCTGCTGCCTGTGCTGGGTCTTGGGCCTTTTATTGATAGGTTGGGGCACACTGTCACCAGCTTCAGCTTGTTTGAGAGATTTTAGCAAAGTCTGAAGCCTGAGCAAGGGCAGGCCATTCATATGCAAAAGCCACTGCACAGGTTGGGTGGGGCTGCAAATTGGATGGGGTGGGGGTCTCAGGAAATCACCAGGGCAGAGAAAACAGAAATGACTGCCAGTCAGCCCTGCAACTGGGCAGGTCCCAGCACAGGAACAATGAACCCTGCAAACACCTCTGTCTGGGAGAAAACTGCTCTCGAGTTTCTGCCCTGATGGCAGACAACCCAGTTCCTCCACATATGTTTCTGGGTCCCCCAGAGCCTTGCCCTGGTGCTGTAGCTCAGAGGAAGCTGGACCATGTAAGTTCAGTTTGTGTGCTGGCCCTTTAAGAGGAACAGATGGGCTCCAGCAGCCTGTCTCTCTGAGCCCCAGTCTGTGCTGGATTTTACAGCTGGTAGTTATGGGGACTTCTCTCCCTGCTCTGGGAGCCTGGGATGGGGGTATGATGTGAGGCCGGAACCCCTTGGTCCTCATGGGCAGCCCCAGCAGTGACAACCTCCCTCCTGATTAAAAAATAGTACACGTGGTGGGTGTTGGACTAGCCTGGTCTGTGCCTCCCTCCTGATTAAAAAAACAGCACAGTGTGGGTGTTGGACCAGCCCGGTCTGTGCCTCTGCCCCTCCTACCAGTCTCAGTATTCCTTCTTCTATACTTCTCTAGTTGTAAGACTTCCATTCAGCCAGCTTTCAGGTTGTTCTGGATGTTGGTTGTTCTGTATTTTAGTTGTAATTTTGATGTGGTTGATGGAGGTGGTGAGTACAGACATTTACCTATGCCACCATCTGGGTTCTCCTATCTGCAGCCTGTTCTTAATGCAGTCATTGGAACTTTTCTCTAGGGCAGAGAGAAGGTAAAGACATAGGACACACTTCAGAAATTATGAGTTCAGTTAATTGGGCCCATCTTGGGCTTTCATGTGCCCATTTTTAGAAGGGCTAACACAATAAGAAGGTGGCTGGGGCCAGTGGCGGCAGAGTTAAACAGTGGACACAGGAATAAAAAGAGGCTGTGGCTGAGGAAACAGCTTCAAGCTACTTGCCAGTGTCTCCCTCTGCAGGGCTGCTCCCGCTGCTGTCAGTGTAGGGAGCCAAGATCAACAGTAATTAATATAAATGTGGGAAGTCTGGTCAGAAGGCTGAATGGGGCTTTGCTATTCACAGGGCTGAATATCTGCATTTTATTACCTGCTGCTGACTCAATAGCAACTCCCCAACCAGATAATCTCTTTACTGTTTACTAAACATCACCTTTGATATTTCTGTTTGCATTCCTAAAAGGCAATTGTGTATTCTAGTAAATAAAAGGCAGATAGAAACAGAGATTGTCCCTGTAACCAAATTCACAACTGGCTTTCCCCATAATTTCCAAATTTATATTTCTTGTCTTGTGTATTTTTTGCACATCAGCCCTTCCTCCATGTCTTTGAACCCAGGCCATGCTGGCCATGGCCTCACATCAGAGATGCTGTCAGATGCAAAGTCATCTCTCTTCTCTTTGTAAAATAACAATATGGACATTTATAAAGCTTTCCCTAGCTTTTAAAAGTCAATACAATTAAATCACAGTGCATCTTAATTGCTAAGCCCCCTACCCCTTGCAAAACAATGGCAACAGTCTGGCTGCTGGCACTAAGCTGAAGAACAGTGAGGTAGTCAGGGTGGGATGTTTATAAAAGTGCCCCAGACAAAACAGTTTACAGCTAAGGTGTTTGGCTTTCCATAGTGCTTTCTCCAGATTACCTAAAGCTATTTTATATACATCATTTCCTCTCAGTTTGCCTAGGAAAGAAGATGTAGAGGTTCAGAGTCACCCCAAGTTGTGCCTCTGTGGTAGCAGATTGTTTTGAGCTAAAGGCAACTTTAGCTCTAGTAAAGGCTCAAGAGAAACTTCTGCCCCATCTTAACTACCTAGATGAATTTGAGTAAGGGGTCTTGCCCATAATAGAGATTATCTATTGGGAAGGGCAAGCTGCTAATTACTGCTCTTTTATTGTCCTCAAGCCTTCAAGGCACCTTACTCATCCCTTCCTTGCATGTGCTTGCTCTGTGACCCAAGCTAGCCTCCATGTGGCCTTAGCGCAGCATGGTCCATGGCCATGGGGAATTCACACTCAATGGACTATGGCAGAGAACACAAGCTGAGCAAGGAAGATGCTGGACTGGATATCGAAGCCCTCAAGGCACCTTACTCATCCCTAGCTCAGAATGTTCCCTTTCTGTCTTTGAACCCTAACTCTCTCTCATGTATGTGGGGTTCCCATGTTGGTTATTTCCTCTTGTGAATCAGTTGCATGTCTACTTGGTTATTAGGAAAGAAACTTGAGGGTAGAGGAAAGCTCCTTCCTCCCACACAAAGACAGTTAATTCAGTTTTTCTGAAGAAACAGAGGTCCAGCAATTTTGTGTGAAGGGGCATAAAAGAAAGTCAAAAGGCGACCATGTTATTTAAAAAAAATATCTCTCTTTCTATCTCTCTTTCCATCTCCCTCTCTGAAAGAGAGGGAGATGGAAAGAGAGATAGAAACATCAATTATGAGAGGGCATCATTGGTCAGCTGCCTCCTGCATGCCCCACACTGGGGATTGAGCCTGCAATGTGGGCATGTGACTGGGAATCTGAATAGTGACCTCTTGGTTCACTGAGCCACACTGGTTGGGCAATCATGTTATTTTAATGGTTAGTATCTCTTTATCATCATAACAATGGTGGTAAATGGCTGTTTGGACAATCTTTAAGAGTTCAAATCCTGGTTCTACCACTTACTCGACATATGATATTGGACAGATAGTTGACCTCTGTCTGATTCAATATATTTGTAAAGTGGCCAGTGATAATATGGTTGTACCTATGTTATTGGTAGGGTGGCCCTACCATCCCTACCTGTTGCAGGTAGAAGTGGAGCTCTTGGTTTGCCTCGAAAAAAGGATTTCCTGAGGCTCCCACAGGAGGATGAGGTATCATGGAAAGCTTTATTGGTGAGGTAACATTAAGGCAGTTCCCTTGCAAGGTCCTACCTCCTTCCCTACTGCCATGAAAAAAGTCCTACCGTGTCTTCAGCAGAGCTAGAATTAAAGCCACTACCCAAGCTTCCATTCCATGTTGAAGCACATCCAGTCCAGCATCTTCCTTGCTCAGCTTGTGTTCTCTGCCATAGTCCATTGAGTGTGGATTCCCCATGGCCATGGACCATGCTGCGCTAAGGCCACATGGAGGCTAGCTTGGGTCACAGAGCAAGCACATGCAAGGAAGCAGGAACATGCAAGAGAAACAAGAAAGTAAGAATTCTTTGGGGTTTTTAACTAGGAGCTTAACCAATGGATCCTTCAGGGTTTTCTGAGCTTGCAGTGCTCTACCCCCTCTAGCTAATTATCTTTGTTCCTCAGACTAGACTGACAGACAAGCAGCTTTCTTACATCACCTCAGCTTCACTGCACATGCATCCATTTCTCCCCTTGTTGGGTCCCTTCCCCCAGTGACTTGCAGGGAATGGACCGGTAGTTCCCTGTGGAGTGTAATGTTGGAGTTTTCTGGTGAAGCTGCCCAGATGACCATGCTTAAAATGTCTGGCATCCCATTTGTTCTTTTCCTATTATTAATATTAGCTAGCTAGTTACAGAAGTGATGTGGTAGGCAGTTAGACAGAGGTGATCAGAGCAAGGAAGTGAGCCAGGTACAGAAGGTCACCAGGGTGGAAAGCCCCAGGTGCCTAGCAAAGAACAATTGTAGGGTAGGAACTTGCCCCCAGGGTGGCCTTTCCTCCCCTCACATATCACTGGTCATTAGGTTTAGACCTCCTGACCTTTCCTCCTTAGAGATAATTAGGCCTCAGTTGTATTTCAGCTCCAGGCCCAGAAAAGCAGCAAAATCAGACCTCATGGCTGACCTCAGGAACAGCTGCACTGAATGATGACCCTCTGCCCTGGTGCCAACCAATCAATCAGTGGAGAATAAAACCCTGAAAGGACACGCCTGGACAGCTGCTGAATCTTCTATTCCCTGAACATCTCCACCTTTAAAACCCAAGGCAGACCTTTCCCTCCCGGGAGCACACCATGCCTTTCCCTTTCCCCTACAAAACCACTCCATGCCCCTTCATGTTACCATTAGCTTCCTCACTTCCAAGCCCTTAGGACCCTTCCTTTGCCTCCATAACTCATTTCCTCAGCACATCTCTTCTACTAATTACTTCTTCTACCTCTGTAATTTTATAAATGAACGTTCTCTTATAGTTGGAGTCTTGGCTTTGAATTCTTTCCTAGCCAGAACCCAAGGACTAAGGATGCTGAACCTAGGTTTGGTCTGACCTCATTGTCAGGCACCTGGTGCCCTTCCCAACTCCTACAACAGTAACACCTACTTCATTGCCTTATTGAGAGAGTTCTATCTTTGAGCACCTAAAAACAGCACTAGCATATAGGAAGTTCTCAATAAATTTGAGTTATGATTTGTGTAGTGCTTATGGTTTACAAAGAGCTTCCATAGGCATTAGTAGCTCTTGACTAGGCTCCAGATCTTGACTCTAAGCCCAGGCATTTGGAAGAAGTTTGGAATATTGGGGAAGGTCCACCATCCTCTACTGAACACATTCCTAAGGAGGATGTCTACTAGGTACTGTCTTCCCAGCCTTGCCATGTGCTCCATGCCCAGGGAAAAACACTCTGCAAGGCTCCAGCCCACTTTCTCTGCTCTGACAGAAGCTCCCACCCAGGAAATATGCACACTGTTGCTTAAGGCCCAGTAGTTCTTATCTCCCCACTTTCAAATATCTCTGGGTATTCCTTAGAAAACCAATTCTGGGCTAAAAGAATGAAACTGTCATTTTCCCTGGTAAAACTTTTAGATGTCTTTTAAAGCAAAATGAAAAAGCTGCTCATGAATGCTGGTCACCACTCCTCCCCCACACTCCATAAAGGGCAAGGAGCTGACATTTGTGAGGAACCCAGTGTGCTTAAGGAACTAGGATGCATACTGGTACAGATGAGGGCATGGGGCTGTAGAAGGCAGGAGCAACTTGCCCAGCGCACTACTGAGGACAGAAGCTCTGGTCATGCATTTATCAGCTCCACGATCTTCCTCAGCTTCTCAGGGCTGAGTGTTCTCATCTGTAAAATTAAGATAATAATCACACGCATTTCATTGGATTCTTGTAAAAATTCAATGAGTTTAGCACAATGGTTGACACATAGAGGAGTCCAGTAAATTACCCGAGAAAGAGGAGCAGCTAGGGTTTGCTCTTGTGCCTTTTCCAAGTGAACCCCTTGTCCCTGATGGAGGGGACATAAGTTACCTCCAAAGGAAAGAACCTTAACAGCTCTGAGCCCAGCTCCTGGTGTGGGCATGCAGGAGAGGGTACGGGTAGGAAATCCACCTGTTGGAGGTGGGAGTAGTTTTGTCCAACCTATGAAGTAATGTACTTACTCCTCACTGCCCACCAGGGAGGACCCACTCTCTTTGAATCCTTTTATTGACTTGGCACTTGTTCGTTAATGGAGTTTGAATACCATTCATTTGAATATCTCTTCCAGGTTTCTCTGTACCTCCTCCCTCACCCTCCTTCCACTTCCCACTTCCTCCTTCATCTCCCTCCTCCTCCTTCTTCCTTTCATCTTCTCCCTCTTCCTCTTTCAGCCCTGTGCTCCCCTCCTGCCCTCTTTCCTCCTAGGCCCCAGTCTGAGATCCCACACTGACCTCACTATCTCAGTCTTGGAGAGCTTGGCAGGATTTCAGTGTGACCAATTGTCCATCGGCTGGTGGAATCGGTCTTCAATGGCTGTAACCATCCTCTGGGGTTTGCAGGGTCTTTCGGAAACAAAACCTTTCATCTGGCCTCTGGCTTGGCCTTCTAGTTCATTAAGTCATCCACCAGTTCACTCAATTTCCATTATTAACCACATCTAGAACCACATGAAATTTGAGTTGGGTTGATCTGGTGTCTTGCAAGTCACGGAGATGGTCGGGGCGCTGGGAGCAACTTCCCCAAACTCACGCGCAAGCCAGCCCTGGTGGGAGCCCCCCTGCCCAGCAGCCGGGATCCTCAGCCTGCGCCGCCTCCAGCGCCTCGCGCGAGGCCGCTTTAAGGGAGGGCGGGCCGGCGGGCGGGGCTGGGTGCCCACGCGCGGTGCTCGGATCCATTCAGAAATTACTCACCGCGACTCCCCGTCGCCGGGGAGAGGGGCGCATCGGCCTCGGCGCGCGGGGCGCCGGAGGCCAAGGACGGACGGACGGCCGCCCGGCCTAGCGCTGCGTCAGTTCGCGCCCCAGTGGCCGCCCCAGGAAGGCCGGAGCGCCACGGCCTTCCGCGCGCCTTCGGCCCCGGCCCCAGACGCCCCGCCCCGGCCCGGCCCGGCCCGGGTCCCCGCCCTCCGGACGGTCGGGCTCGCGCCTCCTGTGCGACTGTGGGCCGCACAGTGGGGCCCAGCACTGCCGGGCGCTCGGCATGGCCGCGAGGGAGGAGCTGTACGGCCAGGTGGCCCCACGCCGGAGCCGCCAGCAGCGGCCCGGCACCGTCAGGCACGGATCCGCGCTGGACCTGCTCTTATCCATGGGCTTCCCGCGGGCGCGCGCGTAAGTGCGGGCTGCAGCCTGGTACCCCTGCCCCGCCCCTTGCCTTCGCTCCGGCTCGTCTCCACGACCCGCCCTCCTCCCTTGTCCGGTGGGGGCCGGCAGGGCGCGGAGCCCGGTGCTCTCTCTGTGGGCGGGGGCGGATGGGCGCTGGCAGGGGATGCCCGAGGGCGCGGGCACCGAGTGGAGTCCCTGGTACTTACCCAGCGGCCGTCTCCGCCCGCGGGGCTCAGCCGGGGTCTCAGCCAGTGTCTTGGGGGCTCCCCGAGGTTCCCAGAGGCGGGGCCCGTGGAGGGTCAGGCCCTTTGGGACCGAAGCGCCGGGGTGGCCGGGACCCTGGGTGGCCGGGGGAGCGAAGGTGCCGCTGGATGGAGGCCGGCGCTCCTGCTGCCTGGCTCCAGCTTCGAGGCCGCTCGGTTCCGTCTCCCCCGAATAGGAGGAGCGGCGCGGGTGGGGCTGCGTTTCTTGGTGGGGAGGAAAGAAGGAGGAGAAGCAATTTCTCGAGGGGACCTGGGTTCTCTGTTCTCCTCAGTGGTTGACGCCAGCGCAGACACTGGATGTCCGAGAGGAAGGAGGGGAGCGGTCCTCCCTTGTCCTTGTTCCCCGGAGGGCGGGGCGGGACAGGGCTGAGTGCGCAGGTGGCCGCCTTGCAGCCCTGTGAGAGGCCTGGTCTTCACAGGCGGCAGCAGCAGGAGTCTCTGGAGCTGGGCATTCCAGATTGTGGCCTGGCACCATGCCTAGGAGCCCTTCTCCCTGGATGCCTGCAGCTCTTAGGTGGGGACACACCGCCTGGGAGCCAGTGGTGCTGCTTCTGAGAATTACATCCCCTGAAGGGGGAGTTGGCAGACTTTATTGGGAAGGCAGAGGTCATGAAAGGTGCCCTCCCCTTCAGAGTGCCCTCCTCTTCAGGGTGCCCTCTGGCAGGCCTTGTTTATTCTTTACTAACCTGCCTGTAACCTCTACATCAAAGCAGACCCTACTTTTTCATTTCACCCACCTGCTGGGAAGGCCATGGAATGGACCCAAGTTTCTCTTCCACTGGCCTCCAAGCACTGGGCTTGGGTCCTGACGCCCGCGTTGTAGGGAGAAGATGTGGGCTCTGCAGGGGAGTGTGGTGTGGGATGGTGGATACGGTGAGCTGTCCTCAGGAATGGGATTCAGGGGCCGGAATTCTACTGGACAATGCTACAGAATTAGCACCGGCAGAGGCATTTTCCCTTCAAGAAATGAGGCCAGTGTTAGGACTTAAATTGTTTAGTCAAGGGAAGAAATACTTAACTACTGAGACCATCATGTTTGCCATTCAAGCCGGCTTTAAAGGGACGTCTTTTTACTGTACTGGGTCCAGGAGTCTTGTCCTTGTCCTGACATTAGGATGATGGTCTAATTTTTACTTGCTCACCCTCTGAGATCTCATAGTTAGCATTCACTGAGTACTTACTATGTCCAGTTCTAACTTTACCTGTTATTCATTTTATCGTCTTAGCCACCCAATGAGAAAGGAAACTATACGCCCATTACATGAGTTGGGAAATGGGTTTTGAGAGGTTACATACAGCGTCACAACAGGGGGCAGTGAATTGGGGATTCATCCCCAGGCAGTGTGCCTCATGGCCAGGGCCAGGATAGAATGAGTGAATGTGGATAAATAGTTAGTGAAAGGCCTGGTACAGAGTGGGCAGCCATTAAATGTCAGCTACTGCATCTGTTTCTGTGGCTTCTGTAACAAGCTACCACAAATTGGGTGACTTAAAACAACATACATTTATTCTCTCATAGCTCTGGAAGACAGAGGCCCTAGATCAGCATCAATAGGCTGAAATGAAGGTGACAGCAGGGCTGTGCCCCATCCCGAGGTTCTTGGGGAGAATCCATACCTTGCCTCTTCCAGCTGCTGGCATTCTTTGGCTAGTGGCTGCATCACTCTGGTTTCTGCCTCCATGGTCACATTACCTTCTGTCAGTCAGATCTCCCTGTCTCTTTCCTATAAAATGTATTTATAGGAAATAAATACATTTTCCTGTGAATGTATTTAGGGCCTTCCTGGATTTTTCAACCTATCACAGCTACTATTATTGCTACTAGCACTGACTCTCTTTATTGAAAAGCTGAGAGTGTTCTGTCTCCTTCAAATTCTCTGCCCCCATGTGGGCCGAGCCCTTGGCATTCCTGACCTAGTTCCACTCCCTACCTAGGTTGGTATCTCTTCTACTCCCCATAGAAAGGCCGATGTGGTCAGCCTTCTTAACAAAACTCAGGTCAGTAAGAAGGGACCACTCCCTGGGCCACCTGAGATTTCAGAGAGCAGACTGTTAACTTTATTTTGGACAGTTGAGAAGAAAGAGAGCAAGTGTGTCAGGCTTAGCTTCTGAGAAGCCTCCCTTTTAGGCCTTACGCCTGGAGAAAGGAGCAGGATGACATTGAAAGCAGGAGAGAGCAGGGAAGGTCTCCTGGGATCAGGATGACTTGGCAGTGAAGGGAAGAAGGGATGACACCAATGTCTGGGACTTGGCACTTGGAAGAGAGCACAGTGGCAGCCAGTGCTGACCGTGCTAGGGGTCTAGTGTTGTGCTGCACAGGGAGCCTCCCCCGGGTCTGGGTGCTGTCTGAGAGCTCAGGAGCCAGGCCCCATTCCAGTGTGAGTGGCCTGTGGTCTTGGAGAAGTCACTTTCCCCCTGGGCCCCTTGGCCTCCTGAGGGGCACAGGGTTGATCTATACCTGCTTCTTCAGTGCTTGTCTGAGCGATAGGGAGACCTGGGCCATGCTCTCTCCAGCTCCTACCCCCTTGGACCTGTGCTGACTTTCTCTCCCACCTTAGGACCTTTTAGCTCAACCTAGCCTGTGCTGGGGAAAACCCGGCCTGTGGAGAAGGGGTGAGGAGTGGTGTCTGTGTGTGTGTAAGCAAGTGGAAGGTGAGGAAGTGTTGGAGAGGTCTCAGGAAGAAAATACTGGTAGCCTATCCCTCTCTTTTTCTTTCTTTTTTATCTATGTCCAATAGTTCTGTTCTGTTCCAAAGTTCTAAAAATAAAGGTCCAGCTTTGTCAAGACTGGAGCAAGGTTGGTGGGAAGGAAAGGGCAAAGGACTGAGGAAGAGGATGGCTACACAGGAACTCTGGAGGAGTTGTGGGCATAGCCCTATGTCAGTCCTCTCTCCCTGCCTGCCTCTTCACTGCCTGGGGAGTGAGGCTCTCATCTCTTATCTCTTATTTTATCTTCACTGAACAATGCATTTGTGGAGTCCTGGCTGGTACAACTCTGCCTTTTGTTTGTTTGTTTGTATTTTTGGTTGGGTTTTGAGGCTGCCTGTGGCTAGTACTTTATCTGTAGCCAAAGGCTTTGGCATGTTTCCTAATGATTGAGAGAGATAATCTCTGAGAGATATAATCTTGCAAAAGGATATTGTGACCCGGGGTCAGATGACCTTCCAGTTCAGATTCTGACTACTAGATGCTTTTAAGTCTTCTGTTTAACACCTTTTTATTACTATCCTGACCAGGCATCACAATACCTCTCTTCACAAGGCTTTGTAAAGACAAAATGATATCAGAGCAGGAAAGGACTTGGAGAAGTTAAAAGTATAATCTGGACACAAGAAGTATGATTATGATATTATTATGTTGGATTGGGTGTGAGGGTGGTTGAGAATCCTCAGCAAGGAGTCCCAGGTGCTGTTCTTAGTCGTTTCTCCTGCTGAGAATATCTGGACAATGCCTAGTGCACCAGTAAGACAGCTACAGGAGAGAGCTGGAAGAAGTGCCTTCGACTTTACCCTGGACAGGAAGCTGCATTAGCTACAACCCCTGCCCGAAGATAAAGGAGCTCAAAGCTGGCTGTATAGGCGTTGAGAGGAACTTGAGGAGCCATGAATTAAAATATCCAGTGTCTCTGGCCTTCTCCAGCTTCCCTGGTAATTGACATTGGTTGGATTCCCTGAGAATACTTGGTCAACTCAGCATTTCTGAATTGTGGTGGATTCTGGGTGGGGCTATAGCTGCTTTCCCAGGTATGTTGGGTAGAAAGAGAAGACAAACCATGGCCCACGGGCGCCAAGGCGATCTTACAGGTGGGTACAGCAAGGAAGTCTCTAATTTATCCAATGGCCAGCTGCCCACAGCACGCCCTTCCATTTGTGTTATTTTACAGTTGAAAACTTGCTCGCATTCACTAAATATCCCTCTTGATCAGCACAGCCATCCTCTGAGGTTAAAGCTCACGATTAGAGCCTCATTTTAAAGATGAGTTGAGCTGTGATCGGTTTGACTCAGTGGATAGAGTATCAGCCCACGGACTGAAGGGTTGGTTTAATTCCAGTCAAGGGCACCTACCTTGGTTGCAGGCTCAATCCTCAGCCCTGGTAGGGTGTGTACCGGAGGCAATCAATTGATGTTTCTCTCTCTCTGTCTCTCCGCCTCCCTTCCACTTTCTCTTAAAAAAAAAAAAAAACCAATGGAAAATTATCCTTGGGATTGAGGATAAAAAAAAAAAAAAAAAAGATGAGAAGAGGCTCTGAGGAGTGAGGACATACCCAGCCTGGGGCTATGTCTCTGGGCAGCCTTGGGCTACAACTGCTAAGTCCAGTAGACCCTTTCCAAAGGAAATAGGTTCAAAAGGAAATACCTTGGCCTATGTTCTTTTCCAGCTTTATCTAGGTCTCATTTACGTGCTATATTAACCACTTCAGGGGCAGTCAGTTTGATAGATGAACACACGAGGAGTCAGCACCACAGACACAGTATGTGCCATCACCCCTAAGGGTTTCTCATGCGCCTTTGTGGTCAGGCTCTGTGCACCCCATCCTGGGCAGCGATGACCCACTTCCTGTCCTTCCAGATTAGGGGGCATTTCCTAGGCTTATGTGTAAGTGAACTGGCGCCGTGCACACTCCCGGGCCTGCCTGGCTTCTTTTCTGATATTTTTGAGACTCTGCCCTGATATTGCTGCATCTTTAGCTTGTTTCCTGTGACTTATGAGTAGATCTCAATGTACGTTAATGTGCCAGGAACATAATTATAACCTTTGTACAAGTTCCTATGAAAACTTCCTGTTACATTCTTTTTTTTTATTGTTTAAAGTATTACATATATCTCCTTTTCTTTTTCCCCATTGAACTTCCCCAGCCTCCCCTAACCCCTGTCGCATGCCCTCATCCCACCTCCCCAGTGTCTTGTGTCCATTGGTTGTGCTTATATGCATGCACACAAGTCCTTCGGTTGATCTAGTTCCCTCCTCCCCAACACTCCCCAGCCTTCCCGCTGTAATTTGACAGTCTGTTTGATGCTTTACTGTCTCTGCATCCATCTTTTTGTTCATCAGGTTATAATGTTCTTTAGTTTGCATAAATGAGTGAGATCATGTGGTATTTTTCCTTCACTGCCTGGCTTATTTCACTTAGCATAATGCTCCAGGTCCATCCATGCTGCTGCAAATGGTAAGAACTCCTTCTTTTTTATAACAGCGTAGTACTCCATTGTGTAGATGTACCATAGTTTTATAATCCACTCATCTGCTGATGGGCACTTAGGCTGTTTCCAAATCTTAGCTATGGTGAATTGTGCTCCTATGAACATAGGGGTATATATATCCTTTCTGATTGGTGTTTCTAATTTCTTGGGATATATTCCTAGAAATGGGATTACGGGGTCAAATGTGAGTTCCAGTTTTAGTTTTTTTGAGGAAACTCCATACTGTTCTCCACAGTGGCTGCACCAGTCTGCATTCCCACCAGCAGTGTACCAGGGTTCCTTTTTCTCTGCATCCTCACCAGCACTTGTCATTTGTTGATTTGTTGATGATTGCCATTCTGACAGGTGTGAGATGGCACCGCATTGTCGTTTTGATTTGCATCTCTCAGATAATTAGTGACTTTGAACATGTTTTCATATGTCTCTTGGCCTTCCATCTGTCTTCTTTCGAAAAGATTCTATAGGTCCGTTGCACATTTTTTTATTGATCATTTATCTTCCTTTTATTAAGTTGCATAAGTTCCTTGTACATGTTGGAGATTAAACCTTTATCAGTGATAACATTTGCAAATATGTGCTCCCATACAGTGGGCTTTCTTGTTGTTTTGTTGATGGTTTCTTTTGCTGTGCAAAAGCTTTTTATACTGTTGTAGTCCCATTTGTTTATTTTCTTTTTAGTTTCCATTGCCCTAGGAGCAGTATCGGTGAAGAAATTGCTTTGGCATATTTCTGAGATTTCTCTGCCTATGGATTCCTCTAGTATTTTTATGGTTTCTGGTCTTATGTTTAAGTCCTTTATCCATTTAGAGTTTATTTTTATGCATGGTGTAAGTTGGTGGTCTAGTTTCATTTTTTTGCATGTATCTGTCCAATTTCCCCAACACCATTTATTGAAGAGACTGTCTTGACTCCATTGTATATGTTCATGCCTCCTTTGTCAAATATTAATTGAGCATAGTGGTTTGGGTCGATATCTGGGTTCTCTATTCTATTCCATTGATCTATATGTCTGTTCTTGCGCCAGTACCAGGCTGTTTTGAGAACAGTGGCCTTGTAATACAGCTTGAAATCCCACCTACTTTGTTCTTCTTTCTCAGGATTGCTGTGGCTATTCGAGGTCTTTTTTTATTCCAGATGAATTTTTGGAGAGTTCTTTCTAGGTCTGTGAAATATGCCATTGGTATTTTAATGGGGAGTGCATTGAATCTATAGATTGCTTTGGGTAGTATGGACATTTTAATGATGTTGATTCTACCAATCCATGAACATGGTTTATTCTTCCATCGGTTTATGTCTTCTTCTATCTCTTTTTTCAGTGTCCTGTAGTTTTCCGCATATAGGTCTTTTATCTCCTTAGTTAAGTTTATTCCTAGGTATCTTAATTTTTTGGTTTGATGGTAAATGGAATTGCTTTTTTAGTCTCTCTGTAAGTTCACTCTTGGTGTATAGAAATGTCAAAGATTTCTTGGCGTTAATTTTGTATCCTGCTACATTACCGAATTCATTTATTAAGTCTAATAGTTTTTTGATGGAGTCTTTCGGATTTTTTATGTACAATACTAGAGGCCTGGTGCACAAAATTCATACACGGAAGGAGGTGTGTGTCCCTCAGCCCACCCTGCACCCTGTCCAATCTGGAACCCCTCTCACAATCCAGGACTGCTGGCTCCCAACTGCTCGCCTATCTGCCTTCCTGATTGCCCCTAACCACTTCTGCCTGCTAGCCTCATCACCCTCTAACCACTCCCCTGCCAGCCTGATTGATGCCTAACTGCTCCCCTGCCAGCCTGATTGCCTGTAACTGCCCTCCCCTGCAGGCCTGGTCACCCCTAACTGCCCTCCCCTGCAGGCCTGGTCACCCCCAACTGCTCTCCCCTGCAGGACTGGGTCTCCCCACAACTGCCCTTCCCTGCAGACCCAGTCACCCCCAACTTCCCTCCTCTGCTGGCCTGGTCACCCCTAACTGCCCTCCCCTGCAGGCTTAATCACCCTCAACTGCCCTCCCATGCTGGCCATCTTGTGGCGGCCATCTTGTGTCCACATGTGGGCAGCCATTTTGTATGTTGAAGTGACAGTCAATTTGCATATTACTCTTTTATTAGATAGGGTAGAGGCCTGGTGTACGGGAGGGGGCTGGCTGGTTTGCCCTGAATGGTGTCCTGGATCAGGGTGGGGGTTCCCTTGGGGCGTGGGGCAGCCTGGGTCATGCGCGTCTCCCCCCAATCCCCCGTCCCCAGCAACCCAAGTGAGGCCCTGGTATCTAGGATTTATTTATCTTCTACAATTGAAACTTTGTAGCCTTGAGCGGAGGCCAGGGTGGGTGGAAAGCTTGGATTCCTCCATTGCCGAGGAAACCCAAGCCTTATGCTCACTCCATGGCTGCAGCCATTTTTGTGGGGATATATTTATCTTCTATAATTGAAACTTTGTAGCCTTGAGTGGAGTCCAGGGCCGGCCAGGGTGTGTGGGAAGGTTGGCTTTCTCCATTGCCGGGGAAACCCAAGCCTCCTGCTCGCTCTGTGGCTGCAGCCATCTTGGTTGGGTTAATTTGCATACTTGCTCTGATTATCTAGTGGGCGTGGCTGTGGGTGTTGTGGAGGTACGGTCAATTTGCATATTACTCTTTTATTATATAGGATCATGTCATCTGCAAATAACGACAGCTGTACTTCTTCTTTATCGATTTGGATGCCTTTTATTTCTTCTTCTTGTCTAATTCCAGTACTATGTTGAACAGGAATGGTGAGAGTGGGCATCCCTGCCTTGTTTCTGTTCTTAGGGGAAATGGTTTTACTTTTTGCCCTTTGAGTATGATGTTGGCTGTGGGTTTATCATATATGGCTTTTATTATGTTGAGGTATGCTCCTATTCCCACCTTGCTGAGAGTTTTTATCAAGAAAGGCTTGATGAAAACTCTCAGCAAGGTGGGAGTTTTTCTGCATCAATTGATATGACTATGTGATTATTCTGCATCAATTGATATGACTTTTTCTGCATCAATTGATAAGACTATGTGATTTTTATCTCTCAATTTGTTTATGTGATTTATCGTGTTTATTGATTTGTGGATATTGTACCATCCTTGCATCCCCAGGATAAATCCTACTTACTCATAGTGTATGATCTTTCTGATGTACTGCTGGATCCAATTTGCTAGAATTTTGTTGAGGATTTTGGCATCTATGTTCATGAGGGATATTGGCCTAGAATTCTCTTTCATTGTGTTGTCTTTATCTGGTTTTGATATTAGGGTGATGCTGGCTTCATAGAATGAGCTGGGAAGTGTTCCTTCCTCTTGAATTTTTTGGAATAGTCTGAGGAGGATGGGTTTTAGTTCTTCCTTGAATGTTTTGTAAAATTCCCCTGTGAAGCCATCTGGTCCTGGGCTTTTGTTTGCTGGAAGCTTTTTGATGACTGCTTCAATTTCTTCCATAGTTATTGTCCTATTGAGATTTTTAGAATCTTCCTGATTGAGTTTTGGAAGATTGTATTTTTCTAGGAATATGTCCATTTCCTCCAGGTTTTCCAGTTTTTTGGAATAGAGTTGTTCATAGTATTTTTTAACAATCCTTTGTATTTCTGTGGGGTCTGTTGTTATTTCTCCTCTTTCATTTCTGATTTTGTTTATTTGGGTCTTCTCTCTTTGCTTCTTGGTGAGCCTGGCTAGAGGTTCATCAATCTTGTTTATCCTTTCAAAGAACCAGCTCTTGGTTTTATTGTTTTTTTGGTCTTTATGTTGTTTATCTCTGCTCTGATCTTTATTATTCCCTTCCTTCTGCTTACACTGGGCTTTTCTTGTTGCTCTCTTTCTAACTCTGAGTTGTAGGGTTAGGTAATTTATTACCGTTGTTTCTTGTTTTTTTTTGTTTTTTGTTTTTTTCTTGCAGTAGCCTTGTAGAGCTATGAACTTCCCTCTCAAGACTGCTTTTACTTTGTCCCATAGATTTTGGATTGTGTTTTCATTGTCGTTTGTTGCCATGATGTTTTTTTATTTATTCTTTGAGCTCTCTGGTAACCCAGTCATTGTTTAATAGCATGCTATTTATTCTCCATGTGTTTGATTTTTTTGGATTGTTTTTATTGTAGTTGATTTCCAGTTTTATGCCACTGTGATCTGAGAAGATGCTTGATATGATTTCTATCTTCTTCAATTTGAATTGACTTTGCCTGTGACCCAATATATGGTCTATCTTTGAAAATGACCCATGTGTACTTGAGAAGAATGTATATTCTGTGGCTTTGGGGTTAAATGTGCTGAAGATGTTAATTAATTCCATCTGGTTTAGTGAGTCATTTAGGATTGATGTTTCTTTGCTGATTTTTTCTTTAGAGGATTTGTCCAATGGTGATAGTGGGGTATTAAAGTCTCCTACTATGATTGTATTGCTGTCAATCTCTCCCTTGATATCCTCCAGGAGTTTTTTTTTATGTATTTGGGTGCTCTTGTATTGGGTGTGTATATGTTTCCAGAGTTATTTCTTCTAGTTGGATTGTTCCCTTTAATATTATGAAGTGGCCTTCCTTATCTCTTTTTATGTCCTTCACTTTGGGATCTAATTTGTCAGATATAAGTATTACTTCCCCAGCTTTTTTTTCATTTCCATTTGCCTGAAAAACCTTTTTCCATCCCTTCACCCTCAGTCTGTGTGCATCCTTTTTTCTGAGGTGGGTTTTCGGTAGACAGATATATGGGTCCTGTTTTCTTATCCAATCTGTTACCCTATGTCTTTTGATTGGGGCATTTAATCCATTTACATTTAAAGTTATTATTGATAGGTACTTATTTGTTGCCATTTTTATTCTTTACCCCTCTGCTCCTTCTTCGCTTCCTATTTCTTTCTTTCTTTCTTTCTTTTTTTATTTCAGCAGACCCTTTAGCATTTCTTGCATTGCTGTTTGGTGGTAATAAACTCCCTTAGTCCTCTTTTGTCTGTGAAGCTCCTGATTTTACCCTCAATTTTGATTGATAGCCTTGCTGGGTACAGTATTGTTGGATTCAGACCCTTCCTTTGCATGACTTTGTATATTTCATTCCATTCCCTTCTTGCCTGATGTGTTTCTGTTGAGAAATCAGTCGCTAGTCTGATGGGTGATCCTTTGTAGGTAACTTTCTGTCTCTCTCTGGCCACTTTTAAGATTCTTACTTTGTCATTGGTGTTTGCCAATTTAATTATAATGTGCTCTGGCATCAGTCTTTTGGGTTTCATTTTGTTTGGGACTCTGTGAGCTTTTTGGATTTGTGTGGGTTTTTTCTTCCCTATATCAGGGAAGTTTTCTGTCATTATTTTTTCAAACAGGTTTTCTATTCCTTTTTCAGTTTCCTCTCCTTCTGGCACCCCTATTACGCGGATGTTGTTTTGTTTTGTGTTGTCCCAAAGTTCCCTTACGCTCTCCTCCTGCTTTTTATTTATTTATTTTTTCTAGAAGCTGCTCTACTTGGGTATTTTTTCCTACCTTGTCTTCTAGCTCACTGATGCAGTCCTCTGCTTCTTCTTGTCTACCCCTGATGCTTTCTATTGAGTTCTTTAAAGCAGTGATGTCATTTTCATTTCTTCTTGGTTCTTCTTCATTTCCTCTTGGTTCTTACACATATTGTCGAATTTGTCTTCCGTTCTTTTCTTCCACCTTATGACCATTTCTCTGAATTCTTTCTCTGACAGGTTGCTTGCCTCCATTTTGTTTACTTTCTTTTCTGGTGATGCCTGCTTTTCTTTCATATGGGGGCTGTTTCTTTGTATCCTCATGACCTCTCTTCTCTGGGTGTCTGGTTATGTAGTTCTCTCTCTCCTTATCCCAGGCAAAATCTGAACTTTTTGTGAGGGAGTGTAGAGTTCCTCTGAATCCATGTGCTTTCGCCACTTGGGGACCGGTGTTCTCTTCAGCTCCCAGGATTCGTTGCGACTCTTCCTGTTGCATTCTAATAATACCTAAGCTTCCAGACCCCTTTAGAGATTACAAAGCAGATTTATGTACATAATCATAGTCAAGTTTCAGACATGATCATGTCATGAGAAAACTGAATTTCAGAAGATTGAGTGTCACATAGTGTCCTCTGGTGTTGCAAACTCTAGTTGCTTTTCACTGAGTGGACAGTACTTCTCAGAGCTGAGGGTTTTGCTTTTCAGAGAGACAACAAAACTAGAGAATCCTCTGTCTCCTGCGAGCTGTGCTCCTTCCAATGACAGTAGTGGTGGATCTGTCAGCAGGCATCTGGGGTGTGTGTGGGGTCAGGGTGGCCCTCTTCTTGATAGCTGGAGAGACCCTGTCAATACCTGCCTGATACCTTGAAGTCTAAACTTGTGGCAGCTGTTTACACAGCTTGGGTTCAAATCCCAGTTCTGCCTCTTAGCATCTGGGTGACCTTGGTTGAGTTGCTGAATCCACTGAGCCTCAGTTTCCCTGTCCATAAAGCGTTGATGATAATAGTCTATCTGAGAGCATTATTGTGAGGCTGAGGGTGCTGTTCTATGCAAATAGTTGGGGAATGCCTGGCGTTGGCGAAGCCCAGTGAGGAGGCAGGTGTGGCTGCTTCAATGGCATTTTATTCTGCCAGCTCCCTGTGTGCCTGGATTACCCTCCACTTGACAGCTCCCTCCACTCACTGAACTGTGCTCAGGAAGTAGTGTGGGTAGAGGCCGCTGGTGGTGCCCTCTGCACTTCAGTTCTTTCTCCAACCCTGTTCCCCAGAGCCTCTCGCTGTAGGTGCCTGAGGGTGCCAGGCCTGGGGAGGCAGAGCCAGCTCCAGTGCCGTCCATGCTGCTGACAGTGATAAACAGCCTGGGTTGGGGATTGGAGGAGGGCCATATGGTTGCCTTCTTACTAGTCTCAAAGGGAATTGAAGTCTAGCCCTGGAGAGGAAAAAAATTAAAAACGTACTACGAATGGTTCCTCTGCATGGGGGAAGCAAAATCTCAGCAGATTGAGAAAATGCTCTTAAAAATGGCAGTTTTACCATTTATTCTGTACATCAGAATCAGAGGGGAAGACGTAAGTGGGTTACATGAAAGTCATTGGTGATAGGTTGTGGAGGGATCTCTGGGGTTGGATAGAAAGTAAAACGGATGTACACATACTTTGCAAGGTGGGTGTCTGGAGAGTTGACAATGAACAAGATAAGAACGAGGGGCTGTGGTCTCTGCTCTGGTGCAGTGGTGGCGCTCCGAGGGTGGGAAAGGAGGAACTTACTTATTCCAAAGGCATGTCATCAGGCATGTTATTGTGGATGCAAAAAAGGTGACAGACAGGCTTCGTTAGGGTGGAGACTGACCTTTGTGAGTGCAAAATACTGGCCTGACATGCCTAGCTGCCATAAGCTGCTTTTAGTTTTAGCTTCAGACTGACCTATGGGGTGACTGTGGGTCTCTGAGTTTGTAAGGCCACACACAGGCCTCCACTGGGCGTGGCGGGTTTATTGTGTGGCCGCTTTTTGTCCACAGTGTGCACAGCATCCTCCCAAATTCTTCCCAATCCTTGGGAGGAGAAGAGGATGTCTAGTTTCAGGTCTGGACCTTGGGAGCCAGCCGTCCCATTGGTCATGCTCCTTAGGCCGCTCAGCGGTGACACAAGGAAAGCAAGTCCCCCCTCCCCCCGGCTCTGCTCCCCTGGCTTGCAGCGTGGGGCTGTTTGGACTCACTCGCCTGGGTGTGCCTGGTGCAGGGCTGATGTCAGCCACCACCTCTCAGGCGCCTTGTGTATTGGGTGCTGTGGGGATGACATGGACAGGTGTTTGGGGCAGTGAAGAGATATTTTTACTGCTTCAGGTATACTTTTCTGTTTCAGAGTGTCTGGCTTTTCTGTTTAGATTTTAATTTTCTTTTGTTTTCCATAGAGGTTTATTGCCAAATTCTCTTCTCTTCTCCCTTTAAAGAAAACTCTTCGGGACCATTGCTATTCCAGAGTAAAGAAACGGGAAAAGTCAGATTCGAGACAGCAGTTACAGGAATGGTTTCCATGGGAGGCATTAGTATAATTTTCCAATCAGTTCATAATGTCTTCCTTGCAAATATGACTGAAGTGCTGGTTAAATGGGAAAGCTCAGTGCCTGGATCCAGCTCCTGGAGGTGTTCCTGGGCACCTTTTTAATTGAAGGGCCAGCCCTGCTTTAGCAGGGCCACCAACTATTTGTGTAACAGTCACCATTGTGGTCCTTTGTCCCATTGGAAACATTCTTGTACCTAAAGTGCAGTGGCAGGGAGCTCCCCCAGGCCTGGACCCACCCCAGTGGGAAGCAGCTGTGTGAGTCCGGGCACAGCCACAGAGGAGCTGACAGCACAGGTGGCCAGAGGTAGCCAGGCGCTTTCAGGTTTTGCTGGATAATCCTTCTACATAGTCAGACAGCAGCGTTGTTTCAAATCTTGCTTCCTAGTTGACTGTGCCTCATTCACAAATATTTACTGTGAGCATGCGTTCACTGCCTATTTATTCTCTTCTCTTGGGTAGGAAGCACTTGTGGAGGAGAGCCTGTGCCAATGGCTGCTGTGTGCAGTCTGTTTAAACAGACAAGCTCGCCAAGAGCTGCACGGGCCACTGGGTCCCCTGCGGGGTCACCTGTGTACATTCCTCACTGAGCCTGAAGCCTGCCCTTCCCTCCTCCTTTGCCTCATCAGAGTTTGCCTAACCTGAAGGCCTAGTGCAGCCAGAATACATTTGGCTTCTTTTCGCCTTCCTTGTTGGTCCCTTCTCCCGTCTCCTGTCTTGTACTCATCCCTCTCCCTGAAGCCTAAGTAAGCTTCACCCAGTGAGCCAGCAAGGTGGTAGGATGGTCCCTAGCTGCCTACAAAGGGACAGAGTTCTGGTCCAGGGTCTTCAGCCACCTCCACTCACAGTGATCTTTTCCCGTTGGAGCCTGTTACCTTGACAATGGAAATCTTCAAAGAATAAGACAAGAAAAACAAAGCGAAACATTGTATCTGTCTTATCTCCATGGAAAGTTCCAGGTGATGCCTTTTTTTCCTTAATGCACAGGTAGTCACTGTTTATTTACAGGCAACTGGTATAGCCTCTCACAGTAGGTGGGGGTAAAAAGATAATAAGGGATAATATCTGTCCTCAGGGCTTCTTGCAAACTAGTATCAAAAACAGAGACTTAAAATAAAACGTGGTACAAAAGACAGGCTCAGGAACTATGTGAGGACGTGAAGGGGGGTGGGTGATACAGCCAGACAGACCTGAGGTAAATTTTAAAGTGCAAATAACATGAGAGCAATGCCCTTCATAAGTTTAAGAGGTAGGACCTTGGGAAGATCAGAGACAGTTCAGGGTAAGATAGAGGCAGATTGCAATTTAAACACAGGCTTCTTGAATCATTCTGATCTCCTCCTACCTCAGTCTCACCACAGCCACTGCACCCAGCTCAGCAAGTCCCTGAGGTCCTGTGCTGTGATCTGGTTTAGAAAGAAAAAGAGACATGTTGGCTATCTCACATACACACACACACACACACACACACACACACACACACACACACACACACCTGGCCATACTTGGACCTGGGTTTAGATTGGACATTATTTAATTTATTCTCCCATTGGACACTTACTTGGTGCCTCCACCACATGTGAGGAACTTGTTAAGGATGTGAAGATTGTCTTTCTTTAGAGGTGCTCAGCCTTCTGCAAAAGAGAAAAACATCTATACTAATAAAAGGGTAATATGCTAATTATACCAGGTTGACCGGACATCTTCTGGATGTCCTACTTCCTTCCAGACAAAGCCATGGTGGCAGGGACTGAGGCAGAGGCAGTTAGGGGCGATCAGGCAGGCAGGTAGAGTGGTTAGGGGTGATCAGGCAGGCAGGCAGGTGAGCGGTTAGGAGCCAACAGTCCTGGATTACAAGAGGGATGTCCGACTGCGGGATGGGGCCTAAACCAGCAGTTGGACATCCCCCAAGGGGTTCCGGATTGGAGAGGGTGCAGGCTGGGCTGAGGGACTCCGCCCCTTCCCGTGCACGAATTTTGTGCACCAGGCCTCTATTAGACCATAAAAGTGATGCAATACGATTAGTGCCATAGAGATTTGAAGGAAGCTCTGTAGGACCACAGAAAAAAATGATTTATGCAACCAGAGAAGGTTGAGGGAAGCTGAGAAGGTGACAAGCAAGAAAGAAAATGAATAGATGTTCTAGGCACAGGCAAAAGGGCATTCGGTCAGAGAGGACAGTGCGGAGTTCAGTGTGAGAAGCACAAGGAGCTGAGGGTTGGTGGGAAGGAGACAAGAGGATTGTGAGAGATGAGAGCAGACACGTGAGTTGGGCCTCGGCATTATGGAGAGTGATGTTTTAAAGCACTTTCCCTAAAGAAGTCAGTATAAAAACCAGAAGGGAGCAGAGGAAAACTAGGCATGAAAGCCTGTAGAAGGTGGTTGTAACAGGCCAGGTGAAAGGTGGATAGGGCTTGGATTAAGATTACAAGAGCCATTCTAGAGACGTTTTTGAAGTTGAATTAATTTTAAGATGAACAGTTAGAGAAACTGGAAAGGCAGAGATGATATTAACCTGGATAGGACACATAGATAGCAGGACACTTTTAGAGGAAGGGTTAGGCTAGAGGACCAGGGGACATGTTTGGTTTGAGGTATAGGTTCTACAGACACATGAAGGAAATGATTGGACATAGGGATCTGGAGCTCAGAGGAGAAGCTGAGCTAGAACTATAGGCAGGAGTTGGTGGTAGACACGTGAGGGTAGGTGTAATGAACAGGCAGAGTGTGAAGAAAAGAAGTGAAACCAATTTCCAGGGGAAGAAGTTTGAGGTGGACGACGGATGACAGCAGGAGGAGTGGCTGGAGAGTCAGGAAAGAGCCAAATGAGGGAGCCTGGGAGAAGACAGGGAAGGAGAGAACTTCATGAAAAAGAGTCAGGTCAACAAAATGTTTCTTTTCCTTTGCATTTCCAAAGCGAGTGAAATCGCTGGTTGTGAATGATCCCATAACCTCTCCAAGGGTTTCAGGTGTCCTGGCGACACTGGGTGCTGGGCCAGGCTGCTGTGCTCTCCTGTAGGATGCTGGGCTGTGCTCTCTGAGATGGAGGCTGCTGACCACTCTCTGGCTGGGAATAGACAGATAGTTGAATCTCTGATGTAATAATTACCTGCCCTTTAGAGTCCCCCCTGCTAAATTCCACTTACAGATTTTACCCGCCCCCGCTTTCTACCTCAGTACAAAACCCCCCTGCCACCGCCTCGCCCTGGCCCCCAGCAACTTGGAAACCATAGTGAGGTCACCTGATTGTCCTTGGTGAAGTGACCCTTCATGCAGTAACCGACTCTTTCCTGCCTTCCTGCAGACTCTCGAGCTCAGTGCTGTCGGTGAAGTGCTGAAAAACCTCCTCAGTCCCTCCCCTGTTTGGTCACAGATGCTGAGGTCTCAGCCTGCCAGGCACTAGGCCCATTTCCTATGCCCTGTCTCCAGGGAGTCCTTGCCACCACCTCCTCCACCAGAAACACCTCTTCAAGGAGACATTCAAGGTCTAGGCTCTGTCTATAAGACATCAACATTCCAAGGGGCTGGAGTAATTCTGGGTCCCTCAGGGAAGGCTTTTTCCAGTTTTCTAAGCTATTGAATGTTGTTCTGGGTCTGTCCACGCTCACCTGCAATCTGGAGGTGAGTGTAAAAGTGTGAAAGAAGAACAGATGATGTATTGGGTGCTATGGGAAGAAATGATAGAAGAAGGGAGATGGAGGAGGAATCAAGAAAAAGAGTTTGAACTAGGGTACCCTGAATCAAGGTTGGAGAAAATACAGTTATCCCAAAGAAAGGGCAGTAGTGCTTTCCATGATAGGTTGTGTGCTCGTGGGCATTGGAATTCTAAAGTTGGTAGACACTGAAAATGTCAACACAGAATGTACAGTTTTAAATTTCAGTGCTCAGGAAACATTACTTACTCATTTTCTAGGCTGTTCCTAATATGCAATTGCATGACAGTGATCAATTGCTCCTGACTTGCGGGTCATGTATGATGGAAGGTAGGTTTCACTTGGTTCTGCCCTGTGTTTAGGATAAATCAACTACACCTGCTTGAAATAGAGTATCCCTCCTTGGAAAAGCCTGCAGACACAGAATCTCAGAGACGTGTAGCAGGATTGTGAGGAGAGCTTACCTGGCCCAGCGCCCTCTTGTTACCTGTGAGTATGAGTGAAGTCACTTTCAGGGCCAGCCTCTGGGCGTCGATGGAAGTGGAGCTCAGGTCTCCTGACCCCCCGCCCGGACCACAGCTCTTCTCTCTGCATCTGCTACTTCCCTGAGTCTAGGCTCTGCCTCCAGGAAATCGATTTCTAACAAGGTTTTGGCTCTGTTTTCTGGATGAATGGGCTGGTCTCTTGTTCTTCCTTTCTCTTTTGCTCCCTTCTCCTGCCATTTATTCATGTCTCACCCTAGAGACGATGAAACTGACATGTGGCTAGGCAGTGGAAAGGTTGCCTCTGAGAAGCAGGGTGGGCTGGTCGGGGAGGAAGTCTCACACCAGCAGCAGAGTGGGTTGGGAGGCATCCATGGTTGTCTGTCACCCACCCAGGAAGGTAAGAACAGAAGTTATGTTCTGCAGTGGGGCAAAGAAGATTGGCTTTAGAGATAAAAGATTGGGTTTAAATTCTGGATCTGTCACTTTCTGAGGATGTGGTTTTGAACGAGTTATTTCTATAGGTTGAGTGAATCAAAATGAGGCAATGTTTATAAAAGTAACAAAACTACAAAAAGCCATGCACACATAGAGCAGTATTGGTGTTTGTCATGAACATTGGGTCATGGTACTTTGAGGCTCTTCCAGAAAGTCTGCGAACACTTGGGTTCTGTGCCATGTGGAGTGAGCCCTTGCTCTGGAGAATTCCGTCGCAGTGAGGGTGGTTAGGAGCTCTTTAAGGGGCCAGTCCCATCAAAGTGAACACTTCCTTCTGGAAGTTTAAATTTTTATTTCACCTCTTGGGAAGAAGGAACGTGAGTCATAGTGAGTTAGCAAGTGGCTTTTTGAAAACCAGAGGTGTTGTGGGACCTTGCATATGTAGCCAAAGCCATGCAGCAGTTCCTATTGCTGCTGTAACAAACTCCATAACAAAACGACCCAGTTTAGCTCATGGCTTGGAGTTCAGCAGTCCAAAGTGGGTAAAATGGGCAAAAATGAAGATGTCAATGGAGCTGTAATCATCATGAGGCTGTAAGAGTGAGTCTCTTTCCTTCCTGGCTCTGGAGCCGATCCCCTTGTTAGTGGCACCTCTTCCACCTTCAGATGCCTCATGCAGACCTCCACTTCCATCATCACATGCCCTTCCTCTATGTCTCTGAATCCTGCTCATTCTTTCCCTTGTTATAATCTTTACTAGAGGCCCAGTGCATGAAAATTTATGCACTGGAGGAGGGTCCCTCAGCCCGGCCTGCCCCCTCTCACAGTCCGGGAGCCCTCGGGGGTTGGAGGCGACCTGGCGATCAGGGGAAGGTGACACCCCATCACACCTCTGCTGCTGCCACTGCCGGCAGCGCAAGCCTCACCTGGCCCTGGTTACCTGAGCCTCGGTAAGATAGAGGAGCTGAGGGGACTGGGGGACTCTGGAGTCAGGGGCTGAGGGGACTGGCGCTGCCATCTTGTGGCTGTGAGCGCCACCATCTTTGAGGGTGGGGCAGTCAATTAGCATATTCCCTCCTTATTGGCTGTGGGCACTGTCATCTTTGTGATGGTGTGAGGGTCAATTAGCATATTCCCTCTTTATTAGATAGGATGATGGCTATCCAGCTCAAGGCTCTTAGCTTAATCAGGTCTGCAAAGTCCATTTTGCTGTGTAAGGGAACCCATTCATAAGGTTTAGGATGTGGGCATCTTTGGCGAGCCATTGTTTTGTCTATACAGTAGCTTTTATGAAAACAAGAGGTGAGGTGTGTAGTGTGTGTGTGTGTGTAAGCACTCACTTTGCATTTCCCTTAGTTCATGGTATTTTTCACAGAATAGAGATTTACTAGATGTTCCTCATTTGCATGTCCTATTGCTAACTCATCACCTTCACTATTCCCAGACCAAACATCAAATATTCATAGCTAGCTTTTCTTGCGTGCCTACTGTGTACTAGAAAATATTTTAAACACTTTACATGTGCATTATTTTGTGCATTCCCACAAGTTTATGAGATGGGAACTATCATTCCCATTTTAAGATGAGAAAACTGAGGCACAGAGATTAAACAAATTTTTAGTCACAGTTGACATTCAATATTTTATTAGTTTCAGTACAATGGTTAGCATTTTGTTGGCACAGTAATTAGACATTTATATAACTTACTAGATGATCCCCCCTGGTAAGTTTAGTACCCACTTGACACCATATGTATATATTACAATATTATTGACTATATTCCCTACGATGTACTTTACATTCCATGCCTATTTTGTAGCTGCCAATTAGTAATTCTTAATCCCTTTACCTTTTTCACCCTGCTGCTCAACCACCTCCCATCTGGCAATTTGCTCTCTGTATCTATGAGTTAATTTTTGTTTTGTTTGTTCATTTATTCCATTTTTTAAGATTCCACATATAAGTGAAATCATGTGGCATTTATCTTTCTAGTATTTATTTCACTTAGCATAAGTTTATCTATGTTGTCACAAATGGTAAGATTTTATTCTTTTTTTTTAATAGCTGAGTAGTATTCCATTGTATAAGATATACCACATCTTCTTGTCCACCCATGTATTGATAGACACTTAAGTTACTTTCATATCTTGGTTATTGTAAATAAGGCTGCAATGAACGTTGGGATGCACATATCTTTTCAAAAATTTTCAGATAACTTTAGGAGTGGAACCGCTGGGTCAAAGGCAATTCTATTTTTAATTTTTTTCCAGGGAACTCCATACTGTTTTTCACCATGGCTATGGTGGCTGCACCAATTTGCAATCACACCAGCAGTGCAGCAGGGTTCCCTTTACCCCACATCCTGGATAACACCTGCTGTTTGTTGATTTATTGATGACAGCCATTCTGACAGGTGTGAGCTGATCTCTCATGGTGGCTTTCATTTGCATCCTCTTATCATTAGTGATGCTGAGCATCTTTTCATAGGTCTATTGGCATCTGTATGTCCCCTTTGGAGAAGTGTCTATTCAGGTCCTTTGTCCATTTTTTAATTGGATTGCTTTTTTTAAAGTGGAAAGTTATATGAGTTCTTTGTATATTTTGGATATTAACACCTTGGATAATATGGGTAAATTTGAGGTGCAGAGATTTTTAAATTGCCCAGGCACATAACTAGTAAGTGATAGAACCAGGCAGGATGGCTCTTTGATCCGAGTCCTTAACCAGCACCCACAGTATTGATGTGTAGCTATTGTTTAGTAAAATTTGAATGACAAAAGGACAGAAACGTGAGGTCCAAAGAAATGATTTGATGTCCCTGAGATTACACAGAACTGGGGTCAAGAGGGCAATCTCATTTGTCCTTCTGTTTGGTCTGTTACTGGGCCTCAACTAACTGCAATGGGGCTGTCTGTCTGGTGATGGGGTCTGGAGGGACAGTGGTCTCGCCCTTTTTAAAAGCATGTGTGCTCATGGGCGTACCACCCCTCTTGTGCCACACGATGAGCAGATGGGCACAGGACTGTGCTCAGGAGTTAGTACAACAGCAAGTCGCTGCTGCCCCCTCTCCTAGACTCCACCTGCTGCACAGATTAACGCTCAGTGGAAACAGGCAGTGTGCTCCTGCTCCTGTGGCCTGGGGGTGGGCCTCCTTGGGCAGATGCATAGGGGTTTGCCTGGAACTACAGTTTGTGGTCAAAGTGATGTACATTCAAATTCCTATTCCATGTTGGGCAAGTTACTAAACTCTAAGATTCAGTTTTCTCATCTGCTAAATGAAGGTAATGTATCTGCCTCAAGGGTTGGTTATAATGATTAAATGAGATAATAAATATAAAGTAGTTAATAGAGATAACTTTTTTTAAAAATATATATTTTTATTGATTTTAGAGAGGAGGGGAGAGGGAGATAGAAACATCAATGATGAGGGAGACTCATTGATCGGCTGCCTCCTGCACGTCCCCTACTGGGGATCAAGCCTGCAACCCAGGCATGTGCCCTTGACCAGAATCGAACCTAGGACCTTCAGTCCACAGGCGATGCTCTGTTCACTGAGCCACACCGGCTAGGCCAGAAATAACTCTTAAGTGAATAAGTGGAGGACATGGTGGGTGACCACAGGGTAGAACTACATTCTGTGGGGCACAGAGGGTACTCTGGGGACATGTCTTTCTAAATCTTTGGTGAGTGTGGGCTTCTAAGTTCTTGCCCAACCTCTTTAAGTCCTGTGGCTTAGGGATAATTTAAGCAGCATTCCATTGATTGGATGTGCATTCTGGGAGGGACAAAGAGGCGGGGGAGCTGGTGAGAATGTGGAAGGGCTCTCTTCCTCGTGCAGAATCCTATGATGCCACTCCTGTCATCTGCCTGGCCTCACAAGTACCAGAGCTGCTCTCCTCATCGCAAAGAGTCCCTAGCATGCCATTGTGTGGTGATGAAGGCAAGGGACCCGGGCTGGGGGGGGTGTCAGTTTGTAGGCAGGTCCTGAAAATCACTGATTGACGCAGGCCTCAGGGGATCTCAGACCTCACTCATGTGGGCCGCACTTTGTGTGTGAAGACTGAAAACTTTGAAGTTCTTATCTTCCAACTAGTGGCCCGGGCACGGATCTGTGCCCACTGAATGAAATTAATTAGAAGAAACATTTTAATATCACTATTCACCCTTTCTCTATAATAGAAATGTCAGAGATGGAAGAAAATTAGTAAAATGTATATGAAAATAATATATAAATTGATTAATAAATAAACAATAACAACATAACAACAAAGACATGATATAAAAACAACATTGATAAAAACAATGACTGATAAATTGATTAAACCTATTCTAATATCTCTCTGTATACCACATTAAGAGGGAAAACACTTTGAGAGTGCTTGACTAATTTCCCTTGTGATGAAGTATTTACAACTTTGACTTTAATGTCACAAGCTCTTCGAACTCGAGAGAAAGAAACATACTAGTGTAACTGACCATGTCTGAAAACCGGTTCAGGTGGGAATATTCCTACTCTGTCTAGAGCTTGCCCTTGTGATTTATTAATAGTCATCGCAAATGCTGGCATCACGGGAAACTGTCTTTTAATTAAAATAGGAGGCCAGTGTCAGATGGGGACAAATCAATTCTTGGAATCAGAACAACCTAAAGCTTTATATGTATCGTGCCTGCGTGAGTCAACATTTATTTTTAAATTGCCACTGCTTGTCATATGTACCAACTGGTTGGTCGGTTGGACATACATACGTATGCCCAGTCACCTAACCTTTTATATATATAGATGAGTGTGCGATCACAGGCTTAGAGCTATGAGGCTAAATTGATAGCCATGCCCTTTTGCTGTTCAGCTGCTTCAGGCTCCTAGGTCTCTGGTGTCACTTCATCGCCAAGACTTTGCAGGGAAGTGGTAAGTGTGGCTGTCTTTTTCTGGCTGGGCTGCCAGCTCTCAGAGGGGGAGGTGGGCCAGTGAAGGAAGAGTGATGGATGCTAGCAGCACCCTCCAGCGAGATGGCCTGTGTGCCAGGCCCTGGGGAAAGCTTTCCCATGGAGTGGCTATCAGTGAACCTGAGCAAATGTAGAAGGCCACTGCTTGCTGGGCAGCTGGCTGTGAAAGGTGTGGAGGTGAAATCTCATTTGAATTTTTAAAGAAATGTCTCCTTTCCATTTTAAGCAGCCTGTAGAACTAGCTACTGCTTTGTTGAATTGGCCTGGGAAACAGGTAGTGTGAGGCTAAATATGTTTAGTCAAAAGAGGACTTCAAGGAATAAGGAAGCAGCCCAGGCAGGGCAGAAAGATCCTATTCATTCAACCAACTTTTCCCGAGCAATGAATGGCTCTGTGCCAGGCACTGAGGGTTTGTGCTGAGTGAGGGACAAATATGAGTGAGACCTAGTCTCTGACCACAGGAGCTCCCACGCTCTTGAGAAAACAGACTCCAACGGATGATGTTCAGTGTAGGGTGCTGATGAGATGAGAAGGGAGGGAGGCTCTCTCCTCTTATGGGTGGAGGGTTGCCATGTGGACAGAGGACACTTCAGTGGTAACTCTAATTGCTGGGGACGCAGATTTCAGTTTCCCGGAAAAAACGGCATTTGGAAATCCTGGCCCAGAGAGCGCTCTGCCTGCGGAGCTGTGCTTCCTGCCCTTGGCCACGATCGAATGTCCTCTGAAGCGGGGCAGCCTGGGCTCAGGGCACTGGGAAGGAGAAGCTGCTGAAGATGTCCTTCATGGGGGGGTGGGGGGGGCGGAATTTCACAGACAGGACTCTCTCCACTGCTCTGACAGGAAGCAGATACGCTTTTCTATTTAAAAGATTAAAAAAAATGGAACTTTACAGGAGGGAAATGCACAGAAAGCTGCAATGGTACAACTAACCAGTCCCAGACCACGAGTGTCCAGATAGTGACCACAGAGGCTGCGCTTTTCCACAGATTCTGCACAGCCAAGGAGAAGGGCCTGCGGGAATGACCCCACGGGTGTGGGCCTTCCCCTCCCACCTGCTGTTTTTAAAGTGTCCTGGTGCCAAGTCTCTGGGATTCCCTGAACGCCCGATCCCAGGCATCTTTGAGGGTAACACCACTAGAACTGGTAAGAGTGGATTGTCCACCCAAGAGTTGAGGGGATGTGCAGTGTTGAGCTGAGGGGGTGAGCAGGAGCCTCAGAGGGTTGGACCTTGAGCATTCACTTGTTGGGCCAGCACTCACAGATGGAGACCAGCCATTGCTGGGTTCTGGACCAGTGGCCATGGTGGCAACAGCATTGGGCCGGAAGGAGTGGTGGTGGCTGGAGAAGCAGCACAGGGTGAGCTGTGGTGAAGGAGACACCAACAGTATCCGCAGCCAGGGCAGGACAGCACCTGCGAAAGAAGGCACTGTCCAGCTAAGGAGAAGGGGAATGCAGATGGTGCTAAGTTTATAATATACTTAGGATGCTGACGTTTTCAGCAGGAAGAGGAATAGCCTGAGTTTAACTCCTAAAATAGAAAATTCCGGAAGGGCTGGTGTTCTTTCTGTTGTCACTGTAATTTCTGATAACGAGGAGTATGCATATTGCAACACTTTTTGCTAAAGAATCCAAGTCCAGTTCCCTGTTTGTCCTCTTTGCTCTGGAATTGCTTTCCTACAGAGGGAGTGTTCTTTAAAAGAAAAAGAAGAAGATCATGATGGAGGAGGAAGTACTATCATGTTTCTTTAGCTTTTCTCTGCTTACTGCTGGAGTGCTGCCTGGTGCTGGAGTGCCTTTGCAGAGCTGTCTCCAAGGCTCAGGTGCCACTTCCCCCTCCACTCATCTCCAGCTAACAGGGCCTTTTCTCCCAACATATTGATTGGGCCTGCACTCTGCTAGGATTAAAAGCAAAAAATGTGAATAAAGAATGGTCTCTGTTTCCTAATACGTCCAATATGGAGCCGAAAATGGCATTTTAATAATCTTAAATATTATGTGCCAGTCACCAGTCTCAGTGCCTCATGTTATTGGTGAAAGTGAGGTATCCCTTTCCCCACTGCCCTGCAGTGGTGGGGGTCTGAACCTTATGATATCTCAAGGAAAAGAATTTTCTGAGATTTGCACGGAAGGATGAGTGAATTTTCCCCTCTGTCACCCAGCCTTTCAGGGCCTGCGTCCACCTTCCCTGTCCAGTCCCTGGGGAGTAACGCTGCAGCTCCTGGCAAAGCTGCACAGATGGCACTCCCCTGTACTTGGCCTCCCATCAACTTGGCTCCTGTTGTTTGTAACGAGGTTACGTTATAATGCTGCCACTTACAAAGACTATGCCACTCTTCACTGAGAACCTTGCAATTAAGCATTAACAGACACGTTTTAAAATGAGGAAGTAGAGGCTCACAAGGGTGTGCATCGCACGTCAGTCGCACAGCTGGGTTTCTAGCCCTAGTTTTTCAGATCCAAAGGCCTTTGCATTAGATCCACGGTTGGTTGCTGCCTCAGTTCCTGCCTCACTGGTTTATTTTCATGCCTGGATCACAGCTTGTAATTCACACACACAGCTGCACCCTGACTGGCAAGCAAATGTTGCTGTAGCTCGGCAGCTGCCGCTTCCTGTGTTTATAACCACACTGCAGGGACTTGTTTAAGAGTTATTTCAGTGTTGTGTCTGCTCTGCATGTGGAAGTGTGGATGCCACTTCTGAGAGGGGGTGACATGGGTGCTCAGTGCTGGGTGGCAGTTCCCATTTGGTGGGGATTGGAGAGGAATGCCAATGTCTCCGGATGAGGTCAAAGCCTTTGTTTGGTCTGGGCCATGTGGCTCAGAAATCAATAGACTGTGAAGTCAAAGTTCTAGAATAAATTCAACTGCCAATCTGTCCTGTGACTTTGGCCAGGACAGTTTACATCTACTTGCACATCTGTGCAATTTAGCTCTCCGGTGAGCCAAGCACTGTGTAGATCCATGTGCCTAGGAGACCAATAGGATGCATTCCTGGCTTCTGTGAGTCCTTGGGATTAGGAAGGAGGTAGGTAGGGATAATCACAAAACAAGGGGTTAGCCTTGTCAACCTGTGGTCATTGGTGTCAATTCAGTGCCAACAGGAATCCTCAAGTTGGGGTGTGGTGAAGAAGGAAACTATTCAGTGCAAAACAGCTACCCAGTGTGACAGCAGGGAAAACAGCACAGCAGTGAGGCAGCTCCAGGGCCTGGCCCCTCTGCTCTGGGCTGTGCCTGTCTGCTGAGGCCTCTTCCTGCTCACAGGGAGACAGTTTTCAGTCTTCGGTAGAAAGGAAAAAGGCACTCCTGAGCTAGAGGGGAACTGACTTATATGGACAGAAGGCCCACTCCTGGTCCCTGATTGGTCTGTCTGCATGCAAATGTGACTCTAAAATCCCACAGTTTGATTGGTCCAAAGGCACTGTCCTGATTGGTCAGAATAGAACTGCTCTGATTGGTCAGAATTGTGCATGTCCAATTGGATGAGGAAAGCCTCAGTCCTATTGGTTAAAATAGGATCCCAGGAACTGCTTTATAAGGACTGCTCAGTGGGCAGAAACAGTGCAGGCAGGCAGTTCAGCACAGGCTGCTCCCTATCGTGCAGTTTGTGTGAGAGGCCTCTATGGAGAAATGTCTGCTAGGCTGTTTTTACTTAATTAAATTAAATTAATTAATTTATTTATTTATTTATTATTACTAGAGGCCCATTGCATGAAGAGATTCGTGCAATAGTCCTTCCTTCCCTTGGCTTCCAGCATCAGTTTTCCTCCAGCACCCAGCACCCAGGCCTTTGCTCTGGCCGGAGTCTGCCTTCTTCATCTTTGCTGCTTTGCTGCAGACTCCGGCTGGAGTCTGCCGTCTTGGTCTTTGCTGCGAGGGCAGAGTGCCTCTCCTAGATCCCTTTGCCCTGCCCTCCTTCTCATAGCAGGCCTCCTGCCCTGCCCAGCCACTTCGTGCCTGGAGCAGCTTGGCGGCCACCATCTTTGTCCTTCTAATTTGCATATTCCCCCCTGACTTGGCTGGTGGGCATAGGAGAGGTAGGGTCAGTTTACATGTTTGTCTATTATTAGGTAAGATTATTTTTTAAAATACATTTTTATTGATTTCAGAGAGGAAGGAAGAGGGGGAGAGAGATAGAAACATCAATGATGACAGAGAATCATTGATTGACTGCCTCCTACATGCCTCCCACTGGGGACTGAGTCCACAACCCGGGCATGTGCCCTTGACCGGAATTGAATCTGCGGAATTCAGTCCGCAGGCCACCACTCTATCCACCAAGCCAAACTGGCTAACACTAATTTTTTTTAAAAAGTTGAGCCCAATTAGCCACCAGGAGCCCTTCTTAGTGTCTTTTCTCTCAGGGTCCACGGCCAGCTGGAGTGGGAGCTGTGTTTCCTCCAAGTTTTCAAAGGACCATCTTGGGAATGCAGGAGTTTGGAGCTTCTTAAGTAAATACTCAGACAGCTGGTGTGCTCACAGTGTTGTGAACTCACTATGTGTTTAATTTCCTCTTTACCCATCCCGAGACAATGGGAAAAGCAAGGCAGGCCAATTAAAGGTTTATTCAACTTGTGGCTACTAACAGCTGTGAATTAGTCTGACTTTTAGAGCCTTTTGCCTTCCTACCTCACCATAAGATCTCATTTTAAAGTTTTAAGATCTCTACTGTGCAGCATCCCTCTGTGGTGGAAGTGCTTCCCACTTCCCTCTGCGTGACTCCAGGCACGTCTCCAGGAGGTCATTTCCATTTCCAGCCCCTGCTTCCCTGCCTCCTGACCTACCCTCTTTGGCATTCAGCTACTTTGACTGCTCCAGTGCCTGTATTTTCAACACCTCTGGGTCTTGCTCGAATTTTTCAATCAGTCAGTGAATCAACAAATGTCTTTTCCTGGGTGCACTATTCTCTTAGGTGAAATTACATACATCCTTTTCAAATACACTCTCCTTTGAGAAAATTCCTCTCCACTCCCATCTCAAGACAGAATGTGTGTGTGTGTGTGTGTGTGTGTGTGTGTATTGCCCATGTACATGGTGTGTGTGCGCACTGCTCAAGTACATTGTGTGTGTGTACTACAAAAGTACATTGTGTGTGTGTGTGTGTGCACTGCTCATGTATGTTGTGTGTGTGCACTGCCCACGTACATTGGCTGTACCCCATCCAATACTTTTCATATCAGTTACAGCAATCTCCTGGGAGTGACAGTGACTTCCTCTTCTCTGTTTCCCTGGCACTTAGTGTGGTGCCAAGTACATATCAGGCACTCACTTCACTCATTCCTTTCTTTAGTGACATTTATTATTCCTATGCCTTGTGCGAGGGAGACGATGTCAAGCAAAGCTAGGCTTGTCCTTGCCTTCATGTGCTTAATTAAGGTTCTTTAGAAGAAATTGAAATCAGTTGACTTCCTGTGAAAGAAGGCAGTCAGGCGCCATAGCAAAGTGCTGCAGCCTGCGGGGCTCCCACAGACACGTGTGTGCTCTCTGTTTTGGAGAGAGAGCAAGGTCTGGCAGGTCCGGGCTCTGCTGAGGCCTCTTCCTGGCTCACAGATGGCCACCTTCCATGTGTCGTCACATGGCCCTTCCAGGGTGGCTGTTTGTGAAGAAAGAGAAAGCAAGTACTCTGGTTTTTCTTCTTATAAGGACACTAATCCTATCAGATCTGTGCCACTCTCATGACCTCATCAAACCCTGATGACCTCTCAAAGGATCCATATCCAAATACCATGGTGGTTAGGGCTTCCACACATGCATTTTTGGGAGACAATTCAGTTCAGTTCGTAGCAACCAGCAGTGACCTTCGGAGAGAAGGCCTCTGAGTTTAATAAGAATTTCCAGCCAGGTGGAGGAGGGTGGGGAGGATGCCACATTGAGCAAGTGGAGGCATAGATCAGGGCAGATTATAGCTCCCTGTACACATGACCCCTCCCACCCTCCCTGTGTCCTGTCCCTTTCAACTGGCTGGGCTGCCAGGGGGTCACGCTCACTGCCATTCTTTTTGTTGTGGCTCTCAGCCCGGGTCTCCATGGCTGACCCATGTTCCTCTGGGTCCAAGTGACCAATAAGGAAATAGAAGCCTCAAGATCTGAGAAGGGAAATGCTTGCCACTCAGGGAGAGGTGGTAAGGGCAGTGTCTCTCCCAGGCTTTCTCCTGACTTGCACGCAGTCGGTCCCAGAATGACCAGGTCCCAGAGTGACCAGGGCCTGTGGCACTGAGGCCAAAAGGTGTGCTTTCAGGAGCTGCCCCTGGGCTCAGAAGTCCTCTGTGCTCCACAAGGGGCAGCCAGGGACAGGACTCCATTCCCAACACCCTGACCGTTCAGAGCACAGCCTGCATCTCCCTCTGTGGGAAATGCCGGAGCACCAATTCCTTCCTTAGAACAGAGGCATCCATTCCTCTGAGGCATGGCTTAGGGGCAATAAAATGCACACCAGGACACAGAAGGTGTGGGCTCTGGTCCCCATGTTGCACTTGATTTTCTGGGTGATCCTGGGCAATTCATTGGCTCCGTTCTAAATAACATGGATTCTACCCCTACAATGTCCCAAGAACTGCTTGACTAGTGGGTGTGTAGGAATAAATAAGATGACCTCTGCTTTATGGACCTCCATGTCCTCGGCCTTGTGGTCCAGGATGTGAAGCGGGCCATCGGTACTAAGGGACCTTACTAAGGGGCCACGTAGCCCAGCCTCGGGATCTGGAAGGCTCCTTTTGGAGGAGGCACCATGTGAGCTGGGGCACGAAAGGCAAGAGGTTGGATGGTTGGACATGTTGAGGGTGGAGGGGTGTGGTGAGGAGGGGCTGTTACAGGCAAAGAGGTTAGTGTGGTCATGGGCACATGATTGAGAAAACCAGTACCTCCAGGAGTGGAAGGGCATGTGTGTGCACCTGGATGTGTCCAGGTGTGTGGTGGGCAGTGAAGCTGGAGAGACTATCAAGAATCACATCACACTGCAGAGCCTCAGGCTCTGGACAGGCCCAGAGGGTGCTGAGCATGTTCACAGCATCACTGAGGGTCAGAGTGCCTCACCCTCAAGTGTGGTCCCCAGACAAGCATCTGTGGCACCACTGGGGCTTGCTAAATATGCAGGGTCACAGCTCCACCCCAACCCACTGACTTAGAGTCTACATTTCATAAGCTTCCTGGGTGGGCAGAGAAGCCGGAGATGCACAGAGCTATAGTATGGAAGAACCAGAGATATTTTAGTGTTTGAGGGCCTCATGGTCTCTGTGGCAACTACTCAACTTCATGTTGTAGTGCAAAAGCAGACAGACAATATACAAACCAGTGAGATGGCTGTGTGCAATAAAAGCTTCTTCATGACACTGAACTTTTAATTTCCCGTAATTTTTACCTTTCACAGAATATTCTTATTTTGATTTTTCTCAACCACTTAAAACTATAAAAACCATTCTTAGCTCACAGGTTGTACAAAAGGAAGCAGCAGGCGGATGTGGCCATGGGCTGTAATTTGCTGACCTCCGATCTGTAGGATTTTGACCTTCAGTTTGCAAATAATACCTCTGACTTTTATGCTTTATTGTGAAAATCAGATGAGCTGCGAGTGACACTCAGAACAGCCCCTTATTTGCAGATGAGGAAATGGAGGCCCAGAGTGGGAGAATGAGTTGCTCAAAGTAACGTGGCAGCTTCCAAGCCTGTTGGCTTCCATGCAAAGGCTGGTCCCTGCTCCACGTGGAGCTGATTTGAAAGTGGGACAACAGTGCTCTCTTTTCCCCGTGACTACAACAGAGTAAGGCATATTTACAAGGCAGGTGGACCTTTTCTTTCTGCTAAGTTGCAAACTGTTAGTAAGGGCTTCTCATTGTCAAAACCAGAGGCCCGATGCACAAAATTTGTGCAGGAATAGGCCTTCCTTCCCCCAGCTGCTGGCACCGGCTTCCCTCCGGCACCTGGGACCCGGACTTCCCTTGCAGCCCTGGCTTTGTCTAGAAGGTCGTCTGGAAGGATGGCTGTTCTAATTAGCATATTATGCTTTTATTATTTTAGATGCTATAAGCAGCCTGTCCTAGGAAAATGTGTTATCCACAGCAGGTCCCAGGCTTCCAATGCCTGAAATAAGATGCCAGAGCTGTTTTATTTATTTATGCCTGTGCTTTTATTTAAAACTTCATCACAGTTATTAGTGAGTTGTTAATTATAACCTTTATTTAAAAGCATCATAGAATGAAGCACATATTCCACTTGTTTTTGTACCCCAAACTGGAGGAAGCCTAAGAGAATCTTATAGCAAAATCCAAGACATTGTAGATTTAAAAAGTCCATCAATAAATTCTATTTTCTCAATAAAACATATCCCCACCTGTGGCCCTTTTTCGTTTTCCCAGCCCGACTCCCAGTTAAGTAGCAGCTGCTCACAGAGGAAATGTAGTGTGGCCTTTGTGTACCTCCTGCGCTGTGTCTTTGGACTCAGACAATGAGATTCAGAATATGGGTTCTGGCTTTGCCACACCCATGCTCTTCTCTGCAGTCACCTGCCAGGAAGGTCCTTGGGAGTCTGGAGAAGATGGCCTGGGACTGGGGTCCAAGCGTATTGTCTGGGGGTGCTGTTCCTGGGATCCTGTCCTGCCACCAGGGCTCTGGGATGGTGTACTGCCCCGCGGAGGTAATAGGTGCAGGCTCATATGCATCCTTGCACACACGTCCCTCTTGCTCCTACACAGTTGGGAGAAAATGAGCTTCTGCTTGGAGGCCGGGAGGCTGGGAGGTTACTGAGTGCACAGGGAGGGCAAGCAATGGCGTGGTTAGGGCATGCTCCATGGGTGCTGAGCGTGGCAGCAGCCAGACTAATGCATCACTGCCGGGGGGGGGGGGGGGGCTCAGGTGTCAGAATAAGCCTGGTCCATCCATCTCCTCCTCACCATCTCCCTGTGCCACCTCCGGGACGCTTGAAGGTTTAGTGGGGAGGACAGCCGAGTGCAAATTCTTCTTAGTAGTAGTACTCTGCTGACTCACTTTGTGGCCTTGAACAAATTACTTTGTCTTAAATAATCAAGTGTGACAGTTTTCATTTATTTATGTGTATGGTACAACAGAGCCACTGTTCAGACCCAAGTCTCTGACATACTGCACCATGCCACTTCTCACCCTCCCATATGAGATCTCATCTTCACAACAGTTCTTTGATATGGATAGTAGTAATTTTCCCATTTTATAGATGAGAACATTGAGGCACTGAGAAGTTCACTTCCAGTTGTTGGGCAAGGAGTGAATCCAAAACTTCTGACTCCAAAATCCCATATTCTTCCTGGTCTGCCTTCTAGAGCTTTTATTTTTCCATACGAGAAGCTGAGAAATACCTATTTCCCCTTCCACTGATTCCAGAGCCTCTGTCTAACCAGGACCTTCTCTGAGGAAGATGTTGATCAGAACGGGGTTGGGCGAGAGGACTAGCCCAGCCTGCAGCCTGCCCTCCCCTCCCAGAGGGGCTGCACCAAGCACAGTGCAGCTGGATGAGCTTCTCTATAAACTCACCTCTCACCCTATGGTGAGAAGACATTTAATAAACTACTAATTTAAAAAAACATGGAAATTTCCAACTTACTTAACAGTAGTAAGAGTAGTATAGTGAAACAACATATTGAGCTATTCCTGCCTGATTTTATTTCATCTGTCATGCACTTTCCTGTCTACTTCCCACCATCATTTCCTCTGTAAATATCCCGTATGTGTTTCTAAACTCTTACCGAAATGGAACCACAGGGTCAGTGATCACACATGAAAAATAAATAATTATGTGATATTAATATCTATTTGGTGGTTATATAGTACTAGAGGCCTGGTGCACAAAATTTGTTCACTGGGGCGAGGAGGTGTCCTCAGCCCAAGCTGCACCCTCCTGAATCTGGGACCCCTTGGGGGATGTCCGACTGCTTGTTTAGGCTTATCCCTGGATTGGGCCTAAACAGGCCTTCAGACATCCCTTTCACAATCCAGGACTGTTGGCTCCCAACTGCTTGCCTGCCTGCCTGATTGCCCTTAACTGCTTCTGCCTGCCAGCCTCATCACCCCCTAACCACTCCCCTGCCAGCCTGATTGATGCCTAACTGCTCCCCTGCCAGCCTGTTTGCCCCTAACTGCCCTCCCCTGATGGCCTGGTCACCCCTAACTGCCCTCCCCTGCATATTCCCTCTTTATTAGATAGGGTTTTTTCTTTAGCATATTGGACAACCCTAACTGGTTTGGCTCAGTGGATGGAGCATCAGCCTGCAGACTCAAGGGTCCCAGGTTTGATTCCAGTCAAGGGCATGTACCTTGGTTGGAGGCACATACCCAGTGGGGAGTGTGCAGGAGGCAGCTGATTGATGTTTCTCTCTCATAGATGTTTCTAGCTCTCTATCGCTTTCCCTTCCTCTCTGTAAAAAATCAACAAAATATATTTTTAAAAAAAGAAATATTTAAGAATCCTCCATATCTGCCTGGCTGGTGTGACTCAGTGGTTGAGACCCCAGGCTGCTGCCGCTGGGAGGGGATCATGCCATGGGGGTGTGTGGCCCTCCTAGGCTGAGACCCCAGGCTGCCGCTGCTGGGAGGGGATTGTGCTGTGGGGAGTGAATTTGTTTTTGTTTTTTATAAAGGGTCAGGAAGGCCTCTGGGCAGCATTCTGCCAGGCCACTTACTCTGCAGGCTCTCAGGGGCAGCCCTTCCTGAGACTGGGGGACTCCGGTGGTGCTGAGAGGACTGGGTGCTGCCATCTTGTGGCTATGGGCGCTGCCATTTTTGTCGCAGAGTGATGGTTAATTTGCCTATTACTCTTATTGGATAGGATGAATTATCTTATAATTTTAAAAAATCATTTTTTTTGTGTTGTGAACCAGGATTCAAGTAAGTTCATACTTGAATTGATGGGATGTGTCTTGGTGCAGCTCCCTTCTTTTCCCTCCCTGCTCTTATTATTATTTTATTTTTTTTGGTAAATTTTTTTTGGACACAACTAGTTTCGTCTATAGTTTCCCGTAGTCTGGGTCATGCTGATGGCACCCCAGGATGCTATGGAACATATTTTTCTGGTAATTCTTATGAACTGATTGTTAGAGCAAGAGGAACTATCAATTTTTAACATAGATTTTACTTAACTGACCAGAAGCTCTGCTGAAGGAACCAGCTAAGCACAGTCCTTATGAGAAACGGGAAGGTCACTGAAGAGGAAGGTAAGATGGGCATTTGTCTTGTGAGGCCAACTTGAAAAGAGTGCCCTAGAGTCTATGTTCATGTTTAACCCATCTATTCAGTTGGCTCTAGATACAAGATTGACCAATGGGAGGTGACCTGATGAGTAGGCATTATTGAGTGCCTGTTATGTGTCCACCAGAGACAGGTGCTGGGGATTCAAAGTCAAATAAAGCCGAATCCTGGTCTGGGCATGCCTGGCCTCTGTGAGGGGCAAACCAATGAAACAGGAATGGTGCGTCGTGAAAGCTCCACATGCAGTTGCGGAAGGCGGTGTTCGTCCCAGTCGGCAATGCGAGGCTTCCTGTGGGAGGTGCTGCATATGGACGACAAGGTGTGAACAGTTTCAGAACTGCAGTATTTGATTCTGTTTCCTGTGTTTGGAAAAATAAAATAGAATTCATGGTGATGTACTAGTAAACTTGTATTTATTTTTTAAGATTTTCAACATGGATTCCAAGCTGAGGCCTGAAATCCTCATGTCACTGGGAAATCATTTGTCCAGATCTCCCATTCCTTAACTTTTCTGGTCCCTCCACGTTCTGTCTTGTTCTTGCTGCACCACGCATGTAAGGCATCAGCACATCCTCACCTGCTTCAGGTGGCACTGTGTGCTTGTCCTGACAGCAAGGGGGAGAGGGGTAACTTTTTTTTTTTAATCCTCCAAGGTTTTATTGTCATATAATAACACAAAATATGAAGCTTAGACCTGGGTTGCTTGGCCTTTTCTTACCTCCTCCCACTTCAAAATGCTTGCATGTCTTCATTGCCAGCCTCCTCACACCTACGGCCGGGCTCAGAGCCCTCAGGCCTCAGCACAGCCTTCTCTGTAGCTGTAGCTTTTTTGCAGAAAACCAGCTGCAGGGGAGTCCCTGCGCATGGAGGCTTCTTGCCCCTGTCCTGGCCACTCTAGGGGGCCGGTGCTCGGTGCTCACACTGGAGGCTCCAGAAGCTCTGGAAGGCACTCTTACAGAATGCCCGCGGGTTAGGACTCTTCCCATGTTGGCAAGAGGACGGTGGGCACTGGGAGAAGGAAGGTAACTCCTTTTCTCACCAATTGTGGGTCTAATCCTTGGATTAGTACTGAGTTTGCAGCCAACATTTTTGCAGCCTCAGAATAGGAAGATGGAGAAGGCAGAAACCAGCTTGTCTAAGGGGGAGGCCCCTCCCCTGGGTTTTGTTTGCTGATCCCCTCCTGCACCTAGGAGGAGCTTCCTGATGGCTGGCCGGGCTGTCTCTGTCCCCCTGAGCCTACTGTCTAGGTGAGTTTGCCAAATGCTGCCCCTGCTCTTTCTACCAGGGCTGTTTGCCTCTGAGCGCTGCTTCATGTGAGTGCTGCAGCTTACACACAGCAGTGCACTTGCTAAAATGTGGAGAATAATAACCAGACACATTCCCGACAGCCTTTCATGTTATAGCACATCACAGTTCACAAGGCATTTCTGTTTTCCTGGTCTTTGCTTTTCATAGTAGCCTGTTAAGGTGGTGGCAAACAGATACTGTTGCCACCATCAGTGGCTGATGAAACAGAAGCCGAGAGGCCGACATTGTACAAGGTCGCAGGGCCCAGGAGGAGAGGCAGGCCCTACCACCAGGCACTTGGGCCGGCTCTCTGACCCAGCAAAGAAGCCGCAAGACCACAGGCCCATCTCTTTTCTCTGCTCATGAATAGAAAGACCAACAAGGACGTCCGACCCAGGCCTCACAGAGAGCCTGGGGGGAGTGGACCCACTTTGAGCCTCCGGGCTCGGGTTCTTTAGAAGCCGCTTTGGTCTGTGGCAGAAAGTCTGCCAGACAGCGGCCAACGGACCAGAGGAGCAGGCTCTTTCTCCATCAAGCTGAGTTGTGACAAGTCAGAGACGGATGTGTGGAAGGAAGGAAGAGTGTGTAAGAAAACTAATAGCATGTGAGCAGTGTAGAACCAGCAAGCCTTACGTGCAGGGTGAGGGAGCCAGGCCCACTTGACCTCAGGGCTGGCTGGCAGCAGCATTGCTCCACGGGGAGCCGGAGAGCGGGGGGCTGTGCATTGGCAGATATATGAGAAGGGTTGGAATGGTGCTGGAGCAACCTTAGGGTTAATAAACCAAGTTTACAAAACATTGGGGCTGGGTCTGTGCAGGTGAGCATGGCCCTTGGCCTTGATGTGCAGGGAAAGAACAGTCCTGGCAGGAGGAGGGAAAAGAGCAGAGAGAGGACAGAGCAGACGTGCTGTCTCCTTTCCTTGCCTGCACTAATGCTTCATGGGAATAATGGTCAGGCACTGACCCCTTCCCTTAAGCCCCCTTCTTCCCCTGTTTTTGCTCATGTGCCAACTGACCTCAGAAAAATCCACCAGTCTCTGAGTTGTTCTTGCCTAAGTAAAATGAAACTAGTTCCTATTTTTCTATACTCCAGTGAGGTGAGGTTCAATAAATATGAAAAATTGAAAGTTTATCCTAAGCCACACAAATGGGAGATGCTTTTGTTATCATCACCTCAGACACTGTCGGTGAGTAATAAATAAGATAGGGTTATGGTATCTTTGGGTATATGTAGGTGGCAATCTGTTCGGGATCTTGCCTGAATCTCATTTGGCAATAATGGTTGATTAAATGGCTGGATGCTTTGATTCCAACCTTCCCTTCGAGATGGTACCTCACCATACTGGGTTTCAATGGTAGGGTGTGTGCTACTCCTTCAAGGGAGAGTTTTAGAACCTGATGATAGAAAGCAGGTGTGTTGTGCGTTGGGGAAAGGCTGTGTGAGGAGGGGCTTAGAGGAAGATGTTAAGAATCAATGACATGTCCCCTACTATGCCAGGTATTTTACATGCTGCCTTGCTTCTTTTAATGCCCTGTAAACCCATTTTACAGATGAGAAAGTTAAGAATTTCCCAGGGTCACTTAGTAAATGGGGTCAGGATTTCGTTTTGTTTTACTAGATGGTTTATTTTGGGTTCTCTGCTGACTTCTTTGGGGCCTAGCAACCTTGGCCATGTGGCATGGTAGGAGATGCAACCTTAGAGAGATAACTGTTCATGTGGCTTAAAATCCCCCTCAGTTCCTCACCCGTGCACTGCCTGCCTCAGGAAGAAGTGGGGAGCTGAGGGGATCTCTTGGTTCTGACTGGGGACATGTCCTTGTTCAGAAACTTCCGGGATCCAGATACCAACAGGAATGGGGGATGGGTTCTTAGTTATTTCTTACAAGCCTTTAAGTAGCCCTATAATTTAAAATACAGGATATGCTTATTGTGTTATTTTAGGAAAATATAGAAAAAAATACAAAGAGCAAGCAAATGCCATCTAGAATAATAAAGCATAATATGCAAATCGACCAAATGGCCAAATAGTGGAACGACTGTCCGGACAACCTTCCAGATGAAGCCAGGGCTGCAAGGGCCTCCTCTTGCATGAACTTTGTGCATTGGGTCTCTAGTCTATATATATAGAAGCCTAATATGCTAATTGTCCCTCCAACCATTGACCAGTCGCTATGATGTGCACTGATCACCAAGGGGCAGACGCTTTGACTGGTAGGTTAGCTTGTTGCTGGGGTATAGCTGATTGGAACTGGAAGAGATGGGCTAGACACACCCTGGAGTCCTCCCACGGTCCCTCCCCAGCCCTGATCATGCACTGGTGGGGTCCCTCAACCTGGCCTGCACCCTCTTGCAATCCGGGACCTCTCGGGGGATGTTGGAGAGCTGGTTTCGGTCTGATCCCCACAGACCAGGGCCTCTAGCATTACATATAATTATATATAAATTAAACAAAGCTGGGATTATTATTTAGCAATTTGTTGTGCACATTTTTCTGTGTCTTTAGTTATGCTAACTTGATTTCTCATAGGCCACTATATGATGATTCCATGCAATCAATTCCCTGTTTTTGGAAATCTGGGCCATTTTGTTGTGATGGACTTTCTTACAAATAAATGTCTGTGTCCTGAATAGCAGACTGAGATTAAAAGCCCAATAAATTCAATTTAAAAAGTAAAAAAGAAAGAAAAATATAATGTAAAAACATTTTAAAAAAACATTAGTCTTGTCTTTGGTAAAATGGAGGTGATGGTACCATTTCAGAGCACTGTCTGATGATCTAGGAGAGGATGTTGAAGTACTTAGCACAGTGCCTGCACACAGCTAGCTCTACGTGTGCAGTCACTGTTACTAGCTTACTGTGTGTCCGATTGTTTTAAGTGTCAAGAAGTAGAATTATGTCCTCAAGGTTTTGAAGAACGGTGTTCTTTGACTGCATGAGTCAATCTGAAGGTCAGTAGAAGGCAGATCGGGTGAAACAGAAGCCATAGGACAGAGCAGCTCAGCTCCGGGTCACGCCTGTCAGGTACGGTGGCCTCGATGGGGTCATGGCCATCACTGTGTCTGTCCTGACATATCCCTATGTGGCCTAGCAGCTGCTAAAGTTTAAAGACACACCCGGAAGAGCCTGGGAAGCCATTCTCTCCTTGAGACTCGTCCTTGTGCCCTCATTGCTCACCGTCGTGCCTGAACTGTAGGGAATGGTGGCTGAGGGTGGGTGTTGGCTTGGGGTTCCCTGAGTGCTGGCAGACCCATCACCTTGCTCTGCACAGTGCATGGTCTAACGTCAGAGCATCAGTGATACTCGGCCTGTGGAAGGCCAAAGCCAGAGCCTTGAAGTGATTTGTTCAGGGCCCTAAAACAATAAGTGGCAAAGCCAGAACCAAACCCCAGGTCATGTGGGTTCTGCCCCCGCAGTGTTTTCTCCCTAGACATGCTTACTTCCAATAAATGAGAGGGAACCCGGGGTTAGAGGTCACAGTTAGGTTGGACAGACATGTCTGCCTCTCTTTCCTGAGAGGTTCATCCTGAAAAATGAAACTACGTGGTCCTGTGTCCTGCCCTCGGCCTGTGGCAGCCCTTCCCACGGTATTTCTGTTAACATCATGGAGAAGCTGGGAGGCGTGCCATTAGATGCCTCGTTTCTCTCCTTGCCTCCCGCATGTCACACAGACACTTGAAGCTGGTTTCTGCAGGACAAAGTCACTGTTTCTGCACAAAAACTTCAGCAGCCACGCAGCAGCAAGCGTATGTCTCCCTTCCCATGTGCGAAGTAGAGGAAACTGGCCCTTGACTCCTCGGCTGATTTCAGCACGGGCCTGGGTGTGAGGAAAGCTGGCGAGGCCCCTTCTGTACAGAGCTGCTTTCAGAACTGCACTGAGACCTTCTTCCTCTGGGGCTTCTGGACCTCATGTAGTTCCTCTGTCAATTTAAAGTTTAAAATCTTTATCAAAAAAGTGTTTTTATTGAATTTTCAAAGACACTAGTTCATCGGTTACTGCAATAACCACCTACCACTTGTGGGAAAATGGTAAAATGTCAAGCTGTGGGTTAGTGTACAAATGAGAAAGGCTGCCTTGCTTTGGAGAACTGTGCGCTAAGTGTGGTTCTGGTCTTTTGCAGAGTCCCACGGATCCAGCCAGAGGCCCTGGTTGCTGTTCTGTGGCCGGGCCAGTGCTTCAGCCGGGCCAGCCTGGTGGCCTAGGTGTGCTTTCAAGGGTACAGTCACAGCTACCCACAGCAGGCCCGGTCTGCCTGCCAGATTCGGCTTTGATCATGAAGGAGGGCAGTAGGCCAGACAGAATAAGGTCACAGATGAGGCCAGAGTGTTAGAGAAAGGACATGGAAGTTTTCCAGGCCAGGTGCATTTCTTGGCTCCACCATTAATGTGACTTAATCTCCCTACACTCAGATTTCCTCATCTTGGTGTCAATAGGAGCACCCACCGTACGTGTCTGGGATAATTAGATGGGAGAATGCCTACCAAGCACCCGGAGGTAGTCAGTGCTCTGCAATGTCAGCCATCAAGTTAATGTTTTTACGCTTTTACTGATCATGACTTTGGGTACTTTTAGAATTGATAAGAGGAGAGAGGCCAATAGAAATATTTTCCTACTAGACATTTATTCCTCCAGAAAATACCTAGCGACACTCCCAGCTGGCAGCACTGGCCGAGAAGCTCCTAGTGCACCGAACCTGGCAGGACATGGGGTAGACCCCACAGTGAAAGTGACATCAAGGGATTGTGGCAGCAGTTGGCATGGGGAGTGGGCACTGAAGGCTTCTCAGAGAGGGGCAGAGAGGGGAGTTTGCATATCATCCCAGGCAGAGGCTGTCCGCAGACACAGAGGGGGCAGCGCGTCTTGTCACAGCATACGGGGAATAGCCAGGGATGCTTCCATTCAGCATGAGAGAGAGGAGACACATTTCCTCCTTCAAGGAGTCTAGGGACAGTGGGGAGAGGTGCCCCAGCAAATGAGTGATCTGTGAAACCATCCTCAGGTCCTGAGGCTCAGAGCATCCTGGGAGTGATGGCTCTTCTCCACCCAGAGCATGGGGAAGTCGTGGAGGGAGGATGACAGCCTAAGATGGCAGATGTGAGATTAGCCAGCTGGAGGAAAGTGGGGGAGAAGGGAAAACATTTCATACAGTGTCCCAATGGACAAGGGCGAGGAGGTTTCCGAGTGGGTGCCGTCACTGGAGCAAAAACCAGGCTATAAGTGCGGCTGCAGGAAATAACAGCGAGGGCCAAAGAGGTGGCGGCTCAACTGTGCCTGTGGCACTCTGCAGGCGTGTCTTGCCTACCCACCGTGTTCTTGCAGGCCCAGGCCCAGGCGTGAGGTGTGCGGGTCGCTTCGATGTCAGCAGCTGTGGGACTGATTGGGGTGCTATGCATACGTGGCATTAAGAAAACAGGAACACACCCTGGCCCATTTTGCTCAGTGGATAGAGCGTCAGCCTGCTGACTGATGGGTCCAAGTTTGATTCTGGACAAAGGCATGTACCTCAGGTTGCAGGCTTCATCCCTGCCCTGGTCGGGGCTCATGTGGGAGGTATCCGATGATGTCTCTCTCTGTTTCTCCACCTCCCGTCCACTCTCTAAAAATCCATGGAAAAATATCCTCCGGTGAGGATTAACAAAAAAGAAAGAAAACAGGGATGCACATGGTGAGCAATTATTTATTTTTCAATTCTGATTACAAGAGAGGTTCAGCTCAGCTAATCAATGTTTCCATGTTTAATACCTCTCTCATTTAACCTGTCTTTTTAACAAGAGAGCTACAGGCTTGAGGCTTACCACTCTGGCAGGCAAGAGTGTGTAACTAGAATTTAGTAAGATTGTTTTGTTTCCTGTCTTTTAAAAAAAATTGGGAATTTTCTGTTCATGGCGAATGGTACTATTTTTTTATTTATAGGAGTCATATAAATTTTTCTTTAAAATGTATTTGAGTTCAAGTACATGCGTTATTTTAAAGAAAAATACTTAAACATGGTGGGGTACTGATGCAGATGTAGCAAAACCAAGGCATTGATAAGGCTGAGCCCAGGTAGCAGGGCCTTGCGACTGACGCAGATGAAGAAGAGCGGCTGGGAGGTGTGTTTGCCGGAGTTCCTTGGGTGCCTAGGTCAGTGAGTCATACTGGTTTGAAGTCCCAGCTCCCAGCATAGAGCTTGGCATTAGCCTGTGGGTCTCTCAGGGCGTGCCATTCACAACTGATCTCCAGAATTCAACACTTGCATTTATTTTTCTGCTCCATCTACGAGGGCCATCACTGAGATGCATGGGTCCTGGGAAGGAGTGGAGAGCTGGTGTTAGCTGACAGGATCCTGCGGTGTTCAGGAGGTCCCGCGCTGGGCTCGGCTGGAGAGTGTGAACGCCTGGGTCCTCCACAAGCCAAGGACTTCCCCCACTTTGTGGGGTGATGACACCCCCTTCCTGGGACCAGAGTCCCTCGTTCTCAGAGAGATGACAGCCAGAGATGGTAGATGTTGCTGAGTGTCTGAGACCGTTGTCATCAGTAGCTCTAAGAGATGTTATGGTTCTTTTCTTTCTCCTTAAAAAGATTTTTTTTTTTAAATACCCGTAAGCATTTATGCCTATCATGTTTTATACAGTGCAAACCTTTTAGTACTTGGGTATGTGGTTTGCACCCTCATTTACACTGTCCCTATCCCTGGAGGCCCCTGATGCTCAGGAAAGACAGGACATCAGCTCCTACATCCCAGCCAACCAAAGGGCTTTAAGATGAAGTTTCCACGGCACTGCTCAGAGCTGCCCACAGAACTATGCTGCCAGGAAGTCACTGAACAGCTATGTTGAGCATATGGTTTTGGCCTAATGACCAGTTTTTAATGTCTCATTACTGAGCGGATAGAATTTTAACCTAAATGATATCTCTACATGGCATTCTGTCCCTAAATATATGTATTTTAAAAGACAGCTGAAGGCTAGAAGGAGTCAGTTGCATGTGTTTGGCCACATCAAGCCTCCCAGCCTTGTGGGCAGCACTGCAGGCCACAGAGCACAGAAAGCAGCCCAGCTGGGATGGAGGCCCAGCTGTTGACAGACGTTTCCCTTTATCTTGTTTTCACATCAGTTGCAACTCAGGTCTGTTCAGAACAAGCGTGGGTAGGGGTTCCTCCCACCCTGCCCTCTCCTAACTGTTAAAGTAAGAGGGTGCTTTTATCATGTTGTTTTTCAAGTAAAGATCAGGACAGAAGTTGGTGATTGCAATCTCTGGGACCACATCCACGCCCACATGTCACCAGCTTGTGGTGATTAGGTTGACTGCTACTGGACATTAGGCAGATCTCAAAACATCTAAACTACATTTTCAAGCTCAAATAATTGGACAGTTTTTCAAATCAATTTCCAGGAATTATAGCATGCAATTGGCCACTAACATTCCGGTTGCACTTTTCAATCCATGAAGCACTTTTACATATATGATTATTCCCATATTACAGATGAGAAAACTGAAGCTCAGAAATACTGAGAAAATTTTATGGCTAGTAGTGACTGAGGCAGCTACAAACCAAACCCCAGTCTCCTCCCAGTTCTGAGTCTTCCTCTACCATCCTGCCTCTCATTTGTTTCTGTCTTTTTGTCCAAATTTAATTCTCCACTTGCTGTGTCAGCATATAGCATCTCAGGCCTTGCTAATTGTGGTGTAGGGTGTGCAATATAGACATGTAAGACAATAGAGATTAACCCACTGCATCATGTACTAGTAGATCCCTAAGTTTACAGCAATTTAGAGATAACTTCAAAGAAAGCACTAGTGTTTGCTGAGCAAGCAGCCACTATGTTGGGAGCTTCCTGGGCCTGTCATGCACGAGGACACAATTTGCACACCTCCTCCTGGTTCCTGCATCACACGGCAGACGATGGCATTGGAGCTTGGAGATACAGGGAACGCGCCCAAGGTTGTGTAACAAGTAGGTGGTAGAGCCTGAATTTAAACGTGGGCTGCCCTAATTCCAAAGCCGACCCGTCTACCCCATTCTGTGATGGGGACACCATGGTGGAATGACTGCCATGGCCTCAGCACCATAGCCCAGTCCTCTGCCCAGCACACCCGCAAGCCTCGGTGCCAAGGGTGGGTTCTCTGTCCTATCAGATGACATCTGCCAGCTCTGTAGGCAGCCCTCTCCCCTCAACTATGCCCCTGAGGTCATGAGAAAGTTTTGTTGTAATTCACATCAGCCATTGAATTCTGCTTCCTGTTGCTCTCCACCTTCCAGAATCCTCCATGCCCCTCATCTGGGCTTTGACAAAAATTGTTGACAAGTAACCTCATTGGATCCATTTGATCAGTATGATTCTTCCTATCCTATCTAATAAAAAGGGAATATGCAAATTGACCATCATGCTGTAACAAAGGTGGCTGCGCCCACAGCAAAGGTGGGATTCTGTAACATAAGATGGCTGCGCCCACAGCAAAGACTGAGCCTTAACAAGCTATCAGCAGGGACCTGAGGCTGCGTGGCACTGGGCCAGGGTAGGGGACCTGAGGCTGCGCCCCCCGCCAGGTGGGGCTTGACAGGGGACCTCAGGCCACACCAACAGTCCCAGCTCCAGGCCGGGGAACCTCAGGCCATGACCCCCACCCTGGTGCCAGGCTGGGGGACCTCAGGCTGTGTCTCCCACCTGGCAGACCTTGACTGGGGACCTCAGGCCACACTCCCCACCCCAGTGTTGGGCCGGGGGACCTCAGGCCATGCCCCCTGCCTGGCGGGCTTGACAGGGGTGGGGCCGGCCAGGTCTGGATCTAGCCCAGTGGGAGTGGGGCCAGCTGAGTCTGGGTCTCATGCAATTTCAAGGCACACGTGAGTGGGCAGGGACTTGACTCTGGTTCCCATGGTGCGCCCCAGACTCTTTACAGGAGGAAGATTTTCATATACATTTTACTAATTTTCTTTAATCTCTGACACTTCTATTATAGAGAAAGGGCAAATAGCAATATTAAATTATTTCCTATAATTAATTCCCTTTCAATGTACACAAATTTTGTGCACCGGGCCACTAGTCTTACAATAAGGTGCGAGGGATGGCTTTGGAGACTACAGAAAAGTAAGAATTACTTCAAGCTGAAGCAGAGAAAGGTGTGCAGACACAGTGGGAACAGCGCCCACTGAGTGAAAGCTCAGGCATGTGTTTGGTGGCCACCAGCTCCGAGGTACTACCAACCAGGCCCAGGGCACCCTGGCTGCCATGTGTGGGGGCTCCCTGGGTTCCTACAAAGGCCAGGACCTAAAGCCAGCTTACCAACCCAGCGTTCACACCTCCACCCAACTCTCCTTACCCCTAACTCCCCATCCCTTTGGAAATGTTTTGCTTCTTTCTCCACTGATGCTCATTTTAACTGGAAGTTGTGTGTATAAATGTGTAATATATGCAAACCATCAGTTCCGAATCTCTTGGTCCCACAGGCTTCATGACCAGAAGAGGTGGAGGGTTTCATAGAAAGGACTCTATAGATGAGGTGTCTGCTCTAGAGAGCTATTCTATGTGACCCTCACAGCAACACTTCTCTTACAGAGAAGACAGGCTCACGGTGGGAGGCCATGTGCTCACAGTCCCCGCGGCACTTCACAGAGCAGGAGCAGTGTCCAGCCTCTGGGAGTGCATGCTCTGTCCTCTGTGCTGTGTGCCACCTGCAGCAGAGTGCTGCCTCTGCAGCTCACCCGGGAGGAGCATGTGGGGCACAGGCTGGATTTGAATCCCACCAGCATCCGAGGTCCCTGCCATTGCTCTGTGCTGCCTCCTAGTCTGTAAATAATAGCATCTGCCTTCCATAATGATTGAGAAACACATCAGATAACAGAGTTTCCATGTTTTGTGATGTATTAAGCTCCACATAAATGATGTTATTTAATTTTGAAAATTGATTAAGGACTTGACAATGGTACCCACAGGCCAGTGGTAGCCAATTAGGAGCTCCCAGAGGGTTCCCTGGGGCCATAGGCTTGCATTTACATGCACCCCAGAGCACCCTGGCCAGCCCACTGTTGCTCGCCAGTGGGAGGGCTGGGGAGCTGAGAATAAGACCAATTCTTCCCTCTGACTGTCCAGTGGAAATGTCTCTGCCTCCATCTTAACCTTTCCTGACACCTTTGGCCCAAACACAGCAGGTCATCTCCCCCTCTGAGCTCCTCCGAGCTCCTGGGGCCTGTGGCCTCCCCCTTAGGAGCTGTGCCGCCCCCACAGTGTACTCCTGGTGCCACTGGTTCTGGGAGCCCACCTCCCTCAGGCCTGACCTGGGGCTCACAAATACCAAAGTGTACACTCAACAGAAATCACCAAACACCCCAAGAGGAAATGTGCCATTCATTCCTCAGAAATGAACTTATTTGCTTTAAGAATGAATCCAAGTCTAACATAGCGAGGTGCAAGGAAACATTTCATCCAAGACATCAGCATGGAGAGATGGGAGAGTGTGGAAAGAACGGCCAAGATCTGTGGAAAGTGCTCGAAGGAGGGCGGGAACGTCATCATGTACAATGAGATACAGGACTCTGTCCCCAGGAGGCACAGGACTCCTGGCTTTTCTTATGGAAGGTCAGGTTGGAGGCTTCAGAGAACCCCATTACAAGAGATTCTAGAAACCAAAAATGTTTGGAATTTTGGGGAATAGATAAAACATTAAGCAAGAAGAAGAACCATCAGATTTTAACTCAGGGAAAATGTATATTTCCCTCACTCTTCTTTGGATGATATTAACGCAATTAAAAGGAAGAAGAGAAATTGCTATGAAACTTACTACCACTCCTGATTTGCATGTATTCGTCATTCATTTGCTCATTTATTCAGTCACTCGTGAAACACATCACGCACTCCCTGAGGGTGGGTGCTGTGTCAGGTTCTCCCCTCTGTCCCCTGAGCAAGGCCCATGATCAGTCAAATAATGTATATCCCCTTAGAAAATATGGGAAAGTGCACCTGATTAATAATCATAGACAATGTTTTGAAACTTGGGCAGTAGTTGATTTTAAAAATAACTTTTTATCATGTCTCCATAGAAGTGCTGAGACATTGAGAATCAGTGGTACCTGAGACTCCAGCGTTCTTGGCATAGACATAGAGCATTTTGTTACCGTACTGAGATTTGCTCTGTGAGGTCGAGCTTACTTCCTCCCAGGACACAGAAGATGTCTGGCTGAACAGCTCTAATAGAAAGAGGACTTGGGGACTGGTATTGGGTTAAGGGTGATGGGGGAGCAGTTTTTAGGGCAGAAGAGAGATCCTGGTGGCGTGGGCCCTGGGAGGTGCTCTCTTAGGACTTGGTTGTCCATGGCATGTGCCCTACGGGCTTCAGCATGGCTGTTCCTCTCTGTCTTTCTGGACAAGAGGGTGCCTTGGCCAAGGGGCCGTTGCCCCTTCTAAACCAGCAGTCATGTCCCGAATGACGCACTGGAATCGGACCTCAGCCTGCCGTGGTCAAGGAGCCTGTGACCCTGCTGGTCCCATGGACATCAAAGCGAAGTTTTGCCCATAGGCGTGAAAGCTCCATAGGCTCTGTGCGAACTCAGAAAAACCAGAGCTGGTTGGCGTTTTACCCGGGCTCAGTCCTCGGCTTGGGCACCCTGAACCTGCCAGTCATGTGTTCTAATCTAGCCAAGTGTGGAGCATCTGAATCACAGCTGCCCCGGGTCTTCCTCTGAGAAGGTGCTGGAAGAAGTCCTTAGTTTTCATAGAGAACTATGAAATGAAAGCACCTGCTGCTCATTCCCGTGCTGCAGAAGCCTCGTGACAGGACAGAGGCCAGCGGGTGTGGATGGTGTTGGGGTGGGGCTGGTGGGCTAAGTGGGGGACCCTCTCCTTGGGCTGCCGGGTGCTGTCGCGGAGGCTGTGCCTGGCGGCTCTCTAAACAGCTGTTTCTATTCCCTTTTAAATGGAGAACTTGCTTCCAGAGGCTGCATTGTCTAGAGGTGGCTGAGGATAGAAATAGTCAACTCTCTTGTGTGTTCTTTATTTTGTGGTTAGAAGAAAGGAAAAGACAGTCTCCTGGAAGAAAGACCTTCCACCACGCCCTTCTGCCTCACTCAGTCCTCAGAGGCAGATGTCCTTCTTTTGGATTCCTGATGTTGGAATCCAAAAGGGAGCAAACGGTTCTGTGGTGGAAGCAGTTGTGGCATTAGTCCCCACAGGTCATCCTGGCACACCTGGCCTGACTGGGTCTGCACCTCAGGCTACCTGTGGCTGTTTGTAAGGAGTCAGAGTGCCCATCCTGGAGACAGAAGGTAGAGAGTCTCTCCATATCTGTGAAGCTCTGGTTCTTAGTACCACCCCGGATTCAGGTCCATGTTTCAGGACTTTAGAAGGTATAGCTTCTTTGGAAGAATCCATTCATCCCCTTCTAAACCAAGTTGAAAAACAAATTTGAGAATGCCCTCCTGAGCTAGTCTTTCGGTGCTTCTAGAGTCCGCGAGTACTCAGAGGAGTGCAGAGGCCTTGCTTGTACATCTGGCCATTGTGGGAACATGTTCACCACAAAGGCTGGAAAAGGCGGCTTGCTGCCAACAATCTGTGTTCACCAGAGTACATTGCACACGTTGCACTGGCACCTGGCACCCTGGACACAGATTCCCTTAAGGAAGTACAGATCCACTTAACCGAATATGTTGGAGCGGGTGGCTAGTATGGGGATAGTCTTCAGAATAACAAGTTTAAGGCTTGTTGTTCTCCTGATGTTGGAATCCAAAAGGGAGCAGAAGTCTTTCAGAACTCTTTATGGTGGTTACAGAAATCCTTGCCTGGAAGGAGTACCAAGAAGTCATACAGGGTGGGCAAAGGTATGTTTTAGTTGTGAGCACATGAAACAGAGTTTATTTTGTATATATTTATTAACTAGAGGCCTGGTACACAAATACGCATCTGGTGGGGTCCCTTGGCCTGGCCTGGGGGATCAAGCCGGAACCATTTCTTCAACATTGTGAGAAGGCAGTTCTCGGGTGACGCACCCCAGAATCGGGCTCCCTCCTCTCTGATTCTGGGTGCGTCACCTGAGAACTGCAGCTGCCAAGTCACCACAGCTCAAAAGCACCTGCGCTGAGTGTCTGCCCCCTTGTGGTCAGTGCACATCATAGCTACCAGTCATAGCGTCTGCCCCCTGGTGGTCATTGTGCATCATAGCTACTGGTTGAATGGTTGGATAGTCACTTAGGCTTTTATATATAGAGATTATTGTATTATTTTCCATGCAAAGAACTGTAAACATACTTTTGCCCCACCCTGTACGTACACAGAACTAATAAGTTATAGCTGGGTTCATATACTGAAAAGGGACTGGACTATATGAGGGAGACTCTCAGCTGCATGCCGTCCATGTGCTGAGCAAGGATGGCACCGACCCAGGTGAAGGAAAGGTGTAGCCTCTACCTGACCTGCCAGGACTGATGGGCTGAAGTCTTCAATCAGGAGTTGGTGCCAGATTCTTTCAATGTTGTCATTAGTCCAAAGTGAAAAGAGCAAAGTAAACAGGTTATGGGGGGAAGTTCCCAGATGGGCTCCCTTGGGAAGAAGTGGCCTTTCTTCTGAAATTGTACCCTTCCTGCCATTTTGGTATTGAAACATCCTTTCTTCAATGAATTAATTGTGATCATTGGTAGCAGGAATTTTAGATGAAGAATCTTACTTGAGCTTGGTTAATTGAAGTGTTGTTCATACACTGAGGGGTCATGGGTTTGATTCTCAGTCAGCGCATATGCCTGGGTTGCGGGTTCCATTCCCCAAGGGGGCACATGTAGGAGGTGGCCAGTCAATGTTTCTCACATCAATGCTTCTCTCCCTCCCTCTCCCATCCTCTTTCTCTAAAATTAATAAAAAAATATACTGGGGTGAGGATTAAAAAATAAAATAAAAAGCTTCTTATTTGAGAATATTAAAACTGAACAGTCCCATGTAGTTCACTCCTACCCCATTGACCTGTTTTCAAAGTAATTGGTCCATAAAATGCAAATATCTGGGACCAACTGATTTATCCATATTTGTGTATGCTGCCAGGCAGATAAAACTTTTCTGCTCCCTATCCTGAGAGAAGACCCTACATCCCTATTCTGCAGGTTTTTCCAGTACTTTCTTCCTGCCCCTGATGAAGAGTTGTAACCTTTTCCTAGTCTGTGCCTTCGTTGTTTGATGCCCTCATTCCTTTTCTCTCCTCTTTGAAACCTTCTAGATACCCTTGCAAGAGAATTAATTTGCTTCTTCCTCCTCTGGACTGCCTATGGACCTTGTCCATATTTTGTTATGATGATAAATGATAGTAATTTGAATGAACTTCTTTCTCACTAAGCTTTGTCCATTAAAGACATGATTTCAAAATTAAGAAGGTATCTTTTTATCTTTTTTGTCATTACTAAGTACAATGCCTGATAAATATATACTAGTACTAGAGGCCTGGTGCATGAAAATTCATGCACTGGAGGGGGGTCTCTCAGCCTGGCCTGCCCCCCTCACAATCCGGGAGCCCTCAGGGGCAGGAGGCAACCCAGCGATCAGGGGAAGGCGACGCCCCATCACACCTCTGTTGCTGCCACTGCCAGCACCGCAAGCCTTGGCCAGCCCTGGTTATCTGAGCCTCAGGTGGCCCTGGGTGGCTGGGCAGCCACCATCCAAGACTTGCCTGCATCTCGGGCTGGTCCTGGGCAGCTGGGGGGTTGTGGGGGCTGAGGGGACTGGGTGCTGCCATTTTGTGGCTGTGGGTGCCGCCATCTTTGAGGGCTTGGCAGTCAATTAGCATATCTCCTCCTTATTGGCAGTGGGCATTTCCATCTTTGTGAAGGTGTGATGGTCAATTAACACATTCCCTCTTTATTAGATAGGATATATTTGTTGAATGAATGAGCATCCTAAATCAGGTTGCAGTTAAAGCCTACTGACTCATTGATCTCCTTGGGTAGCAATAAATAGCTAGTCTCTTATATTAAAACTAGAGGCCCAGTACATGAATTCATGTGCGGGTGGGGGTCCCTCAGCCTGGCTAGAGATTGAGGCCTATCAGGGGGCCAGCCGGCCAGGGGGAGGGGATGCGGGAGATTGGTTGTGGGAGTACACTGACCACCAGGGAGCAGCTCCTGCATTGAGCGTCTGGCCCCTGGTGGTCAGTGCACATCATAGCCATCGGTCAACCAGTTGTTCCAGTTGTTCAGTCGTAATGGTCACTTAGGCTTTTATATCTATAAATTCTCTTTATTGAATAGTGTGATGGATTCTCTCTTTGGCCATCTCTTCTCCTGACATCATAACAATACCAGTAGAGAACAGTGGGCCAGGAATCTGAAACCTGAGTTCTGGTTCTGACTCTGTCCCAAGTCACTTTTTCTTTGATCTCATAGGTCCTCACCATCCTCCACATACTAGAGAGGAGAGGGTAGAGGAGAGGGCCCTCAGATTTGAGATGCATGACTTGTCTCCTGGGAATTTTACTAAATTATTTAAAAAATTATTTTCATTTGATTTTTGGTAACCTATTTGTACATTCTTTCAACAAATTTCATTGCCAAGTAAATGGTAACATTCACTTGTACCTCTCAAAAGGCCTAGAAGCTGAGCATCTCTCTGTTTGATGGCGGTTTGAGTGCCGGTCTCAGAAGGTAGGGATCTAAGTTGTTTTTGCTTTACGTGTTTGTTGATTGATTGATTGATTGATTCATTGTTCAGTTGCCTTAGATTGAAAGAACATTCTCAGGGATTTAAGATAATGGAGAATAACTTGACTGGTGTGGCTCAGTGGTTGAGCGCTGACCTATAAACCAGTAGGTCACGGTTCGATTCCTGGTCAGGGCACATGCTGGGTTTGTGGGCTCCATCCTCAATGGGGGGTGTGCAGGACGCAGCCGATCAATGATTTTCTATCATCATTGATGTTTCTCTCTCTCTCTCTTTCTCTTAGAGATAAAGAAAAATACTTTAAAAAAGATAATGGATGCCCTACTGGTTTGGCTCAGTGGATAGAGTGTTGACCTGCATACTGAAGGGCCCCAGGTTTGATTCTGGTCAAGCCACATATCAGGGTTGTGGGCTCGATCTCCTGTTGGGAGCATGCAGGAGGCAGCTGGTCAATGATTTCCTCTCATCATTGATATTTCTATGATATTTCTCTCCCTCTTCCTCTCTGAAATCAATAAAAATATATATTTTTAAATAAGATGATGGAGAATAAATGATGTGGTGCTGCCTTCCAAGTCACCACAACAGGAGGAAGATAACAGAAATTAGAATGTCCAGGTGAATGCATGGAGGGAGGTCAGCAGCAGCAGGAGGAAGAGGAGTGTGGGAGTGTGTTCACAGTTGACAGGGAGGGAAATGGCGGGGAGTGGGGGGGGGGCAATATTATCCGCCAGGCATGGTGCCGTCTTTTGCATATATTATCTCCCTCTACATCACAGCCACTCAGAGGGCTGCAGTCAGATGGCAGCTGGCCCTGACACAGCAAAATGGGCAGTAAAGGTATCCCAGCAGAAGTGGTGGTGGGGTCAGAGGCTGACCCAGGAGGGCAGACTGGGGAGAGCCAGGGGACAGGAGCCTAGTGTGCATCTCCCTTCCCCAGGGTTTGCTCTCATTCCGAGGGGAGAGGGAGGGGTGGTGGAGAGGTCAGGGGAATAGCTAAGTGCCCACCTTAGGTTTTCCAGGACAATCTTAATTTTGAAATCGTGCCTTTAATTGACAAGCCATAGGCAAAACATTGATCTTGACTCTTGTTTTAGAAAATAAGGTCACCAGTAAAGGCCTGGGGTTAGTAAGTGTGGGAGCTCTGTTGCCTGAATGCATGATTCCTGGGAAGCAAGGTCTGAGCAAGCTGGATTCTGCCTCCGTGCTGGCGTGGTTCCCTCAGCCAGTCCAGAAGGGGGCCTAACCACCCTCTTTAAAGTCACTGACGAAGAAGGATCTCAGCCTGTAGTTCAGACTCAAAATCTCTGAAGCAGGTATTTCTTTTGGGAGGGGGATCCCATGCCCTGGAATTCATCATCTTTTTAGTGCTTTGTGTTTAAGAAAAAGGAGTGGTAATTGAATCCCATTCAAAACTCCATCTCCTTCCTTCCTTTTTCCTTGCCCCACTCTCCAGGTCGGTGTGTCTACAAAGGTCACCAGTTCCTGAGTGGTGGGCAGCTCCCAGGACACAGGCAGGGTAGAGCCAAACTCAGGCCAGGGGTGGCTTGGTTAGAAGTCTGAGTGGTCGGTGAAGAAGTCCAGGCACTGGAACACTCAGTGCCTTGTGAGGACCCATACAAATAGGAGCACACGAGCCTGCGATTCTCCTGAGTGGCTCCCTAGGCACAGCAGCCTGGCCTTGGCCTCGGCACTCCCTCCTTCTGTGCATTTGACATGGATGCATGTGGGAAAAGAGCTGAGGTTTCCTGACAGAAGTGGTTTTCTGTGTTTCAGTTTGGGCAGATCTCCTGCTTTCCTGGGGCCTCTAAAATGTGGAGCTGACCTTGCTCCTGATGTCTTCATATACCCCTCACAATGACACCGTGAGGATAAGGAAGGAAAACAAAGCATCGCAAGGCTAAAAAACACCCAGGGTGATTCTGTCCATTTGTCACTGCCACACACAGTGCCCATGCGAGGAGAGAGAGTGCCTGGCAGAACAGCCACCTGTGGCAGGGCCTGCAGCTCCCCTGGGTGGAAGCCAAGTTGGAAGTTGTTGTGACAGTTTTTCTTCTGTTCTTTCTTTTTTCTTTTCCCTGCATTGCTGTTCATCATCAAGTAATTCAGGCCATTTGGGGAAAAATACTCTGAAAATGAGGGAGTGATTGGCAGCATCTGTGACTTCCTTTTTAATTGAATCTGTTCTTCTCAGATACCAGCAGCGAGTGCCAACGTCAGCAGTGGGCTTTGGCTGTGCACATTCTGCAGGCGCTGGAGATGAATTGATGTGCTCTGTACAGATGCAAATGGAATGGCAACCAGATGGCCACATTGTTCTCAAGGCCCTCTGGAGGGTAGTGGCTTATCTCAAGCTCTGGGGTGAGGAGGTGGGGGGGGTCAGCTAATTTTCCTGAGGAGCTGCTGTGGTGGGTGCACCCCTAGGGTGGGCTTGGAAGCTTCTCCATAGAGGAGGTCCTGTGACAGGGGCTTTCCCAGGAGCCTGAATGGACCTAAAGGCTCTCCTGCCTCCTTCCCTGCTGCCCAGCACAGCGGCTCATTTGGCTCCCATCTTTCGCTCTCTCCAGCCTGGCTGCGCACCAGGAGGGTGACCAGGTGAAATTGTGTCCTCCCCAGAGGGTGCCCTGACTCCAAGACCTAGTGCTGGAGGCAAGGGGAGCAGTCAGTGGGGTTCACAAGTCTCTTCCTACCCATGGTGCAAACAAAACAAAACAAAACAAACAGCCCCTGAAACATGTAAAGCTACATGGCTCCAGTACAGCTTCTTAAAAGCAGTTGTTTGCAGGGAAAATGGGGATTTTTCTCCAGGATGCCTGAGCAGCGGTGACATGGGGATGTGCACTGCTGAGCGGGGGCCCGGAAAGTTGACTGGATGTTCATCTCCATCTCGGAAGCGCCTCCTTTCTGAGCCTTTATCCTCAGAATTTGGAGAATGTGCTATGCCAATCTTCCAGGCTTCTTTGGTTCTCCTTAGGCCATGAGACTGGACAGGCAGCTGTCCTCTAGTCCTCGTTCAGGCAGGGCAGCAGAGCTCCGAGTGGGTGTCCCTCAGGGCCAGCACCCAGAGGACAAGAGCAGTGCCCGGGATGCAGGGAGACCTGGGTCTGGGAAGTAAATGGTCTTTGCTGGGCCGTGGCATTAAGTGGATGTGCATAGAAATACAGAGAAAGGCTGTCCGCGAGGTGAGGATCTGTAGGGCGGGCGGAAGCCCTTGGGAAGGAATGTCCTGTGAAGACAGAGGACATAGCGTAGCTTTGGCCTATGGGGAGTGTGTGTTATTTGTTGAATGAGATAAGCTTGTTAGCAAATATAAATACACGATAGACATCCTACATTTTCTAAGAGCCATGCCCAAATTCTTGGTTAGAGTTTTTCAGAGAATCATATTATTTTGTTTTGGGGATTATAAAGACTTATTCCCAAATGTGGCTGCCTGTCAAGATCACCCAGGAGTTTAAAGAAAAGCAGCGCATGGACATCTAGAGTGTGCTCCTGAGAGTCCGGTGCTGCCATCTTGGCAAGCCTGAGGCCTGTGGTCCACACTTTCTGAGCTGCCCCAGCGATGCAGCCAGCGTGGAGAGCTGCTCTATACCTTCCATTCAATGCTGGGATCCTTCAGAAACCACTGACCACCTGGTCAGCTCACAGACCTGACCTGAAGCCTGGGTACCACGCTCTGGAATCAAGCACCAAGGACATTGCCACCCTCCCCCACCACACACACACACTTTGGGGCGGGCCTTTAAGGGTCTCCGTCCTTGATGGGAGCAGCTGATGGGCCAAGTCTGGGTCCCCATCTGGGTGCTGTCTGGCAGGAAGCTGAAGAGAACATCTGCCCGCAGGTTCCCCTCTGTGCTGGAATGCCAGGGAAGAGCAAGGCTCTCAGACACAGGTGGCCCCAACAGCAGCCCCTTACAGTGCCCCAGAGGGTTGCCACCAAGACCTCGAGACTGAACTCTGTCGTCAGGGATCTTCCACCTTCCAGGGCCATCCATGCTGTTTGGACATATTTGATGATTAGAAAGTTCTTTAGAAATCTGCTCTGAAATTGCTTCCAATAGCCCTTAGTTTCAAGTCTTTTCCAAAATTCCAGCTAAACATATTGATGAGGCATTTCAGCACAGCCTCTGGTTCCTCTTCCACCCTGATGTTAACATCTGAAGCAGCGAGAGGCAGACTACTCCCAGACTGTCTGGAGGCAGCGCGGGGGAAGTGGAGAAGTCCAGGGCAGAGTCAGTCATGCGTTTTACCCATGACCCATGGTTTTCTCATCAGTAGTACTAGAGGCACTGATGGGGCATATAATTAAGTTAAAACACCTTATAGTTGCTACCTCTGTCCAGCCTGTGTGCAGGCAAGCAGTGCCCAGGTGCGGGGGGGGGGGTGAGGGGGCAGAGCCCAGGCACGGGAGGAGGTGCAAAGCAGTGCCTAGGCACAGAGGAAGCAGTGCCAGGGATGGGGGGGGAGCAGTGCCCAGGCATGGGGGGTGGGGGACGTGGGGAGCAGTGCCCAGGCATGTGGGGGGAGGGAGGGGGGAGGAAGCAGTTCCCAGGAGTGGGGGGGGGGGGGCGCGGGGGTGGTGGTGCGAAGCAAAGCAGTGCCTAGGCATGGGCGCAGGGAGAGTGTGGCTCCAGCAGAGGACCAGGCAGACTGCTTGGAGCCGGGTCCCATTACCACCCGCATGATTGTGTGCAAATCACAGGGCCTCTCCTGCTGGTCTGTGAAGCAGGCATGTGGAGTGTAGGAGCTGTACCCTGGAGTTGTCAACACTGAAGGCTGAGGAGATCAGTGTCACATGCTCACATAGTGCTCGGTACATAGAGAGTATTTCTTGTCGCTATTGGTTGGTAGTCCAGGTGGACTCCTGGCTGGGGAAGGGCTGTGTTGCCGCCCAAGGGGCGGGTCTGCCTCTCAGAGCAGTGTCTGCTGCCAGGGCCCTGGAGGGGGGACTGAGGCAGCTGTTCTGTGGTCGGCAGCGGCAACGGCAGCCAGGAAGCCGACTCCCTAGGTCCTGCGATGACATGGAGCCACAGGAGGCCATTCCCCACCTGTCGCCAGAGGAGACAAGAGCTTGTGAGAAACTGATCAGCAAGTCCAGTGCTCTCCTCCTCTTGCTGCTGTCCCCACCCCTCAATGCACATACAGACACACCTGCTCCCTCTCACACTGGGCAAAGTTCAAAACAAAACCCAAACATCCCGCAAAAGTCTCAGAACAGCCTGGCTGCCCAGGCACTGCCAGGTCTGTGACCCCAAGGAGAGGCTTTCAGCGGTCAGTGTGGCCTGGCTCCGACTGCCTGTGGCAGGCAGCACCTCCTTCAGAGAGCAGGGGCCATGGAGTTCAAGCCCTTGAATTTTAATCAAAATTACGTTTTCCTCTGTTTTGAAAATGCTCCAAAAATGGAGGCGACTCAGAGGCTCCTCTCCCCCTTTCCACCAGCAGTGGGCTGATGGAGAGGATGGGAGGTGGGGTTTCCTGGTTGTGATGTGGCCCCTCTGTATGGAGGAGCAGCAGGGCATCTGGGCACATCGACATCTGGGGGTCCGGCTGCCTCTCCACACTTCCGGGCCGGTTTGTCTCCGACCCTGGCTCCGGGCTTCCTTCCATCTGGTTGCTCTCTCAGGAGGCGGGGTGCAGGAGCTCTGCTGCGCCATCGCTGTCCTAGGTAAGATGCCTGTCTGTGTACCAAGTCCAGCTTTCAGCACCTTGGGTGTCGGACCAGGTGGGAGGGGCGCCCAGGAGGTTTGCAGAGGGTGGAGGGGAGGAAAGGCTCCCTCTCCCCAGTGCAGGCTCTGGGCCAGCTGCTCTGACCTCTCATATGTGGGTCACAGGGGGATCCGGTCACTGCTGCCTCTCTCCTTTCCCTCCTGCCCAGGCACTGAGACTCCTGCCTGGTGTCCCCTGGCCCAGCAGAGGACACCCCCGTGTGCGGGACCCGGGCTGCTCCTCCTGAGGTTCCCTCTGGGCTTCCTCTCTGCCGGGTCTGGCTGCTCTATGAAGCAGGGCCCCCTGTCGCCAGGCCCCAAAGCCCAGAGACAGGGAGTGCTCGCCTCCTTCCCCTCAAAGGCATGCGACCTGCCCAGGAGCTGCCACCTGGAGAGAGGGGATCCTGCTCTGCAGTCCCACACAACAATCCCATGGAACCCAAAGTGCCTGGAGCCCTGTGAAACGGGTTCTGGAAGGACCTGGGGGGTGGGCTGAGGGTCTCCTCGCCCACACACATGTTGCCTGAACCGCATGTACTAGGCATGGCCATGGCTGCAGATCAATAGGGGAGAAACACTGCACTCAGCAAAGGCCCGTGTATGCCAGGCCTCAGGGGCTGGGGGCCGGGTGGTGTACTTAGCTTCTCCACTACTCTGCTCACAGACCCTTGGAGACCACGCTTCCTCTGCTGTCCCCCGATGTTGCCACAGGTGCCTCCGCTGACCCCGAGGTTCTCATTCTTCTGGAACTGCTGTGACTTTTGGTGGCAACTCTGTAAGGAGAAGTCACAGGGGGCCTGGCCTGGTCAACCATCCGCAAAGGATTTCCTGTTTCCTTCCCGCTCCCCTCACGGCCCAGCCCCCAGGAATACCAGGGTGGCAATTGCTCGATAAGAATGAATTCAATTGTAAGCAGATTTCTCACCCAAGTTCTCAACACCTCCCAGAAGGTAGACGCTAAGCACCTGGTCATGTGTTTAACATACAATTCAGATGGAGCTGCTTTTCTTGTTCCAAAACCAGGCCCCACAGAGGCAGGCTGGGGAGGCCCCGGAGACCTCGGTGGCTGCTGTGGAAGGCCCAGGCTCTGTGTCTGATGGACTCGGTTTGGATTCCAGCTCCGCCATGTTCAGTCACAGGACCTGAGCGAGCTGCTTCACCTTTCAGCCGCGCCCGTGACCTCACCCATGGGGTAGTTAACTTGCATCGTAGGACTGTGACGTATGCAAAAGTAAATGCCATGGAGCTCATCAGACCCTCGAGAGCAGTGCTTTTCATATTAATGGGAACAGAATGGAATAAGAATATTTTTATGATAGCAACAGAGGGATAATAGAGGGGCAGAGATTAGTCACTTATGGGGTGCAAGTCTTGTGTACCGGGAAGGATGAGGCTGTATGTCAGGATTCATATCAGGAAGTAGATGATGGTTCTGCCTTCACCTTGCTGCTTCCACATGACACAAACCCTCCGAGTGGCTTGTGCAGCAAAAATGCGACCTACCTGCATTTCCTACGTGCAGGCACTGTCCTAGGACTCTCACAGTGATGCCTGTCTTAACCCTCATTCCATCCCACAGTGGTGGGTATTCTCACAAGTGTCCATTGTACAGATGGGCTAACGACACAGTGAAGTGAAGGGTAACTGCCCAAGACCACCCGGCGATAACTGGAGAGCCGGAAAATCAACGCTCCTCTAAGCTTTCCCTTCCTGGTCGGGTTGAGCCCACAAGTTGGGCATGTGCCCTGATGGGAATCAAACTGTGACCTCCTGGTTCCTAGGTTGACGGTCAACCACTGAGCCAGGCAGGCCGAGCTCTTGCATTTCTTTACTGTCATTTCTCTCCTTGAGAATGTAAGCTGTTGAGAGTGAAGATTCTTGTACGTCTTGTTCACTGTTTTATTCTCAGGGCCAGACAATGCCTGGCACCTGACAGAAGTTCAGTGAATAGTTATTAAAAGAATGAATGTCTTTGCTCAGTTTCTCAGCAAATTCTGCGCAACCAGCCAAGCTTGGTGGAACTCTGTTCACTTAGCACCATTGACTCTTTCACAGCGCCACTGGGGTAAGAGTGGGAGCACGGGGGCTGGGAAAGCTACGAGATCTTTTTTGCCATAAATCCCTTTTCTGCCATAAATTTCTTTTCCATCTGATGGTATTTGCCATACCAGTATTTCAGCACTAGCTCCGAGCTTGCCTAAGGGTATATTCCAGGGATGAACTTGCCTGAGGATTATATGATTCTTAAAACGGTTTCCCTGTAAGAATCCTGTTGTAACACCCTCCCTTTAAAAGTCCTCAATCCAGACTCCTGTGCTGTGGGCGCTCTCAGATGCATTATTTAAAGTTATTTCCAGTGGCGTGTGGGTGGGGAGGTGGGCGCTACTTGTTACTTCGCGGTTTTGAAAAGCCTTCCAGGATCTCTTCCCTCTCTACCCCAAAGCATGTGCTCACTTGTGACCCTTCTTTTCTAAGTCACTGAACATAACCCAGACTCTGTGACTCACCAGCGGGGCTCCTCAGGCATGACCCCTGCACCTCCATCTCTTAGTGACCAAAACTTAGAAACAGGCCACTCTGGTCTTCTAGGGTGTCTCTTAGGAGAGGGCATTGCTGTTTCTTGGGGAGTCAAAAGTGATATTCATAGAGGACACTTGTTTTCAATGAGCCAGTTTCACAGATGCTTGCACTTTGGAGCATGCTCCACGTTAGTGGCACAGTGGGTCAGTCGGGATACTTTTGAAGCACAAAAGCATTGCATTGTGCCTGCATGGCTTTTCACTTTTTGCAGCCCTTCACAATCTATTGTTTCACTGGAGGCCTCTCACAGTAGAGAAGTTGTCTCCACATTTTACAGAGGAAAGCCCAGGCCCAGTAAGGGCGGTGCTCCTGGTGGATGGGTCCAGTCTCTCCCAGGCAGCGGTGGCTGCCCCTTGATATTGACGCATATCCCTCCATCTCCCCTGCCCTGCAGGAGCTCAGGTTCCTTCTTAGATCTGTGATGATCGTTCTTCATTGCAGACGTCCATGTCTAACTTGCACATCCTGCTTCTGCTGCTAGGCTGTGAGAGAAGGAATGTCCTTGTCTGTAGTCTGGGCCTGTTCTTTCCCTGGAAAATGCTCAGAGGCAGGAGGTGCCGTCTGTATTTCCACGGAGAGCTGCGGCCTGAGTTCAGGGTCTCTTGGCGGAGTTGGATTCTTCTCTGGGTATCCCCTGTGGAGTCACAGCCCTTCCAAGTCCTCCACTTAGAAGTCAGGCCGCTCTAGAGGTCACCTGGCATTGGTTTCACCACAGATTTGCAGTGATGCCAGCATTTGTAAAGATTAGAATTACTGGACTCTTCTTCTGGAGATACTAATTCAGTAGTTTTGAAAGAAATCCAGAAATCTGTGTTTTTTTCATCTTTATGAGTCTGACAATGAGCCCGGCTTGGAAACCACTATCTAGGTTACAGGCCCTTTTGTCTGTAATGTTTCATTTGTTCCCCACAACACATGAGGAGGCTGTTACCCTCATTTGCAGATGTGGCTCCAATCAAGTAAGTGACTTATTCTGAGTCTCTAAGTCAGGGGATTGGAGAGCCATACTTCCAGTCCAGGCCTTTGTCTCGAAGCCTGAGTCTCTTCCCTCTGTAGCCTCCCTCCCGGCTCACCCAGGCTCTCAGTTCCCTGGGGTGTTGATTTCTCTTCCTACTCTGATTGTTCATCAGCATTCTCCTCACCAGGTCCAACTCCTTCCCCAGGGCAGCTCTGAGCAGCTTGGAGAAGATGTGGAAATACAGGAGGAAGCATTTCCAACCGACCTCCATGTCAGTGAGCTCGGCCTGTCCGGCAACAATGACGGCCAGGCCAGACTCAGCTGCAGGGGGCACAGCCTGGTGAACAGTGCAGGGCCCAAGACTGGTCGTGCCCCAACCAGTCTTTCAGCCCCGTTCTGAAGAGCACAGGCAGACACGCCTGCCCACGGATGGGAGGGTCAGTGGGAAAATCTTCCTCTTTCTGTGTCCATGGTGTTGGGAGTTAGATAATCTTGAAGAGACCTCACAGTCTCCTTGTGATGAGAAGGGTGCAGGGTGGCCTGGGCAGGGAACTCTGAGTGGCTTTTCTGGTGCTTGTGGTGCAAAGATGTCAGCGTGTCCATATAACTAGAGGGCAGAGCTCCTCGGTCCACAGGCCCTGGGCCCCGGAGAGCCCCTGCACTGGAAACATGGTGTTGACTTTGGAGGGGACCCCGGGTGGTGGCTGCTCTTAGGATTTCAGAAACTGGAACTTGGGGGACCTTTGCCTTAGGAATGGGGAGGCAGACTACCTGGATTCAGAATCTGGCTGTGCCACTTAACAGTCTTGTAATTTATATCATGATTACTCAGTTTCCTCATCTGTGAGATCGTGATCACACTGGTACCTGCTGCATAGGGCTGTGGGAGGACTAGGTGAGTTGGGTGTGGAGTGCTTGGGAGGGAGGCAGACACCTCGCTGGTGCTGGTGCTGGTGTTCACTGGCTGTGCACTGATGCTCAGCAAACCACTGTGGCATGCAGAACAACCGTGGCCCTGCATGTGGTGGTCACCGTTTGGTGGGAACAGAAAGAGGCCTTTGCAATGCAGGGTTGTCGTGGGAAGTGGGAAGTACTGTGGTAGAGGAGCAGCCAGAGTGCCATGGGGCAGACCAGCGGCTGGCTGTGCAGCAGGGGGCAGGTCACCTGAGCCCAGGTGGCTTCCTTGCGGGGACAGAGGCATCACATCTTAGGTCAGCAGGATCAGCAGGTGGAGAATGGGAACAGGCGTTCCAGATGGAGGCAGCAGCAGGCGCAGGGCCACGGACCTGTGGAAACTCTGGCATGTGCAGGAAATGACAGAAACTGGAGAGGGGAAGACGAGGCATCAGAAAGAGGTGGCCGGGCGGTTGGAGTGTTGGTGAGTGCCCTCGGGAGGATGGGAGGAGTGCTGCGGGTTTGGCTTTCCCCTAGAGGAAGAGCTCTGGGAGCTCAAGTTCGTGTTTTAATAAAATCAGCCTGGTTGCTTTCAGGAGCCCAGCACAATAAGAAAGGAAGCAAACCAACTGACGACTTGAGTCTCTCACCCTCGTTAATGTGAGTGTGGGTCATCCACCATTTCTCAGAGGGCTTAACACCAATGTGTCCAGCAGGCACAGGCTGGAGAACCTGGTGCCCCTGCGCCCAGGACCCAGGGAAGGCCTGCACGTGGCTGGCTCCTGTTTGACCTGTGGGCCTGTGGGCCTTGTGGGCCTCGTCCACCTCCGGTTTAGATGAGGCAGCCTGCGCAAGAGGAGCACTGTGGGCCATTGCTTGGTCTGTCTATCTGTGGAATATATTTGCATTTAATTTCATTATTAATAGGTAGAACTCTCATAATTCAAAAAGCAAAGTGATAGAAAAAGGAATACATTCCTCACCTTGCTCCTGCACCTATGCTCCCCACTTTGCCCCATTTCTGCCACAGGAAACCTCTCTTGCTGGTGTCTTGGGTATCCTTCCAGCATTTATTTATGCAAAGATGAGTTTGGATTCTTCCTGTGCCCATTTCTTATGTAAGTGCAGGCACTTTTAAAATATAAAGCATCTCTCCTCAGGCAGCATATCAACAAGCTCTTTAAAAAATAAAAACCACACTTTTTGAGGGACGCCTGACTAGTCCGGCTGTCTCTTCTAGAATGGAAGAAGAGTAGAAGCTTTGTGTGCCACTTCTCTGCTCCATAAAATAAAGACAAGGTTCCGTCCACCCTGACTCCATGTGGGGATGTTACAAGGAATCTCCTGTTCGTAACTGCTCTGCGCTCTCTGGTGGGAGTGGTGTCACGTGGTTGTCTGCATGGTTTTCAGTGACATCTCCTCCTGCTCACTGGCCCCAGGGCCTATTGAAAAAGCAAAATTAGATTCTAATTGTTAACAAGTTGTTGGGTCTTTCCTTCCCTCCAGCTTTTCCCCCTTAAAACTTATGTGCTATAACATGCAGCTCCCACCCCTGCTGGGGCCGTGCGGAGTCCGCTGCCTGCACATGTGGTTCTAAGTGCTCCACGTGGGATCTGTTGCAAAGGTTTCTATTTATCCCACACATGTGCTGAGCCACACAGAAGCCTTCAGACCCCGATTCACAGCCCAGAGTGAACCAGTGCTGGTGTACACAGACCTCAGAGCTTCCCACCTTCACGAGCGGTGGGAAGCCCCTGCCTTCCACAGGGTTGCTGGGGAAGCTCCACGGAAGGCAGTCGTCTGTGCAGTGGGCAGGGGCTAGTCTAGATGTCCTCGAGGTCTCTTCAGTTCTTCGTGATGTCTCAGAAGCTGCTTGGCCAGTGTCCGCTCTGCAAGGCAGGGCAGTGGGCAGTGGAAGGCGGCCTCTGAGCTGTACGCCGGGGGAAAAGGGGCCATGATGCTGTTGACGGAACCACAGAACCCAGTTCATCGTCCAAAAGGGACTTGGGTTTTATTTTATTGGAATGTTTCCCAGAAGTATTCTCTGAGGCAGGATGTTTATGTCGGTTCTCAGGTAGAGAGAGCGTAAGACCATTGTCTCTCAGAAATGGACTTGGGAATGGGGAACTTAATTTTGGGTCATGATTCAAAACATTGCCAGTGCCAGCTTCATGAATACAAGAAATCTCTGTGCCACCCAAGGACCCAGAGGGACCTTGAACAGTCGCTTCGCTATTCCACTCAGCGGGCTAGCTGGTGCTACCTTCCCCACGTTGAGGGCTCACCCCTCACCCAGAGCGAGTCCAGATGGCAAACCCCTGCCCCCTCTGTGGTTTAGCTCACGTTGAAGAGGAAGCACGTGGCTGTCCGGCTGGGCCCTGGCTTCAGCAGGCTGCGAGGACTGCTGAGGTTACTATGGAGCCTCGCTGTTGGCATCCCCCCGTGACCCCCTTTCAAGAGCACCGACCCTGGCAGGGCAGGTGCTGTTTGGGAGATGCACTTCCTTTTGGATAGGACCACTCTCCGGAGTTCCTGTTGGAGCAGATGGAGTTCAACTTGGGAAGCAGGGCTCGCAGAGATTGGGACCAGCCATTCCATAGCTTTCTCCTGGGTCTGAGGTTTGAAGACCCGTGACTTCTGTTACAATTAGAGAGCTTTTGTCCTCCACTGACAGCTCCCTGTTTAAACATGAGCCTCTCGGGGGTTTGGAACCTCTGGTCTAGTCCAGGGTCAGGCTCATTGCGAATACTCAACAATTTGCTGTTGGATTAGGTGCTTCATTCAATAACATTGAGTACCTAATATGGACTAAAACCTGGTAGTGCCAAAATAAAATACAGCCGCTCTCTCTATAGAGTTTGTAATGTAGGAGGAGAGGTGTCTGTGTCCTGCAGCATCTAGTGTGGCCGGGAGCATGGTGGCCACGTGGCGGCTGAGTTAGAATGATGGGATGCTGGGGCCGCAGAGTCTCACTTCTGAAGTGAAGAAGCTGATTGGTTAGAGACTCGTGTTCAAGGCTAAGCAGTCAGACAGGGCCAGAGAGAGAGATGGGTCTGCAGTCCCTGCTTTCAGCTCTGTGTAGCACCTCTTGCGCTTGCTTTTGGCCTTTAACTAGAAAGATCAAATCCTGAAAAGTAGAGGCTGTACCAGGGAGGGCAGGAGCTCACTTTCACCACCCACGGCCACTCTCAGTGACCTAAATCCTGTAAGTGCTTGGAAGCTCTGGGCACTGGTTCTCAGACATGGGCTGCAGAGAAAGGGACTCGAAAGCAGTGGGGACCCAGCTGCCCGCGGCTCCCAGCAGCCTCACCCTCAGAGGCCAGCCTCTCCAGCTGGCTTGTCGTTCTGATCTTGCGGCTCCACAGTCAGCTGCAATGCCTGATGGGTTTCAGGAGGATGTGTGTGAGAGGTTCTGGCTCTTAAAGTACATGAAGGCCTTCCCATCCTGCTACAGTAAGTCCAGGGCCCTGGTTCAAACAAATGTAAAAAGACATTTTTGAGACAATCAGGGAAAAATGAATGTGGACTTGATATTCAGTGATATTAAAGAGTGGTCATAAATGTGAGATAGGATACTATTATTAGTCATCAGTTGGAGAGGCACAGTGATGTCTAGGCTGTGTTAAAATACGTGAGGACAAAGAATGTGGAGTGAGATGTTACTATGTCTGGATTTGCTTTAAAATATTGCAGGAAAAAAAGTTGAGGAATAGATAAACAAGTTGATGAAACATTGATCCTTGTAATTATTGAAGCTGGGCCACAAATTGGGAGGTGGGAGTGTTACACCAGGCTCTTTGCTTTGTCTGTGTTTGAAAACTTTCAGCATAAAAATTTTAAAAAATAGGCCCTGAATCTGTCCCTGTGTCCTCCATGCCCACCAGTGAGCCTTCCTGATTGGTGCTGGCAGACCAGCAAGGCCGCTGCAGGCCCCTTGGGAATCGGCTTGAACTCCTAGTTATCTTAGAGATGCATGGAAGGACTGGCACATCCTTTATATTTTTTATTTTCTCTTTGCAGTTGATGTACATTATTATACTAGCTTCAGATGTCCAGCATAGTGATTAGGCATTTATAGGGTGGGGAAAAAGTAGGTTTACAGTTGTGAGTTTGTGAAACACAGAGTTTATTCTTGTATTATAATTTATTAATTATTGCATTATTTTACCATAGGAACAACTGTAAACCTACTTTTGCTCCACCCTGTATATAACTTACAAAGTAATCACCCCATAAGGCTAGTACCCATCTGACACCATACATACTTATTGCAATACTATTGACTATAGTCCTTATGCTGTACTTTACATCCTCATGACTGTTTTTGTAACTGGCAATTTATAAATCTCAATCCCATCCTCTTTTCGCCCATCCCCCAAGCTCCTCCCATCTGGTGACCATCAGTTTGTTCTCTGTATCTGTGAGTTGGTTTCTGTCTTGTTTATTCACTTGAGATGGAAGTTTCTGTACCAGCCCTGCTTTTAGACCAGAGGCCATTCTGTTCTTCCTGCGGTCATGCCCTTCAGTGCAAAGTACAGAGTCCTTAAGTTGATGGAGACATACTTACCTAGAGCCTGTGTAACCTCCCCCCACCCCCACCCCCACCCCCACACACTAGGTATTAGGGATCCAAGTGATTAGGAGACTATGTCCTGTACCCCTCCACCCCCCCACCCCCTTGCCCAGCTTCCTGAAGACAGACCCCTAGCCCTGGGGGTGACCAGGGAGAAGTTGTGTGGGAACTTTGTCCTGCTCCCGAGGTGTCCATACACATGCATGCAGGCCCTCCGGGACTGGGGTGGTGGGGCAGGCCACAGGGAGAGGGGTCGGGCTGCTGTGCTATCTCTTTCCAAGCTGCCTCGCTCTCTCATGGGATGCCAAGGAGTCTGGGAAATCTAACCAGGCCATTGGGAAGGTAGCTTTGTCAACTGGGAGGATAAAACCCATTTCATTTGCCAATTTGTTCACTTGACTTGTTACTTGTGAACATGTAGACACTGGGGTGTGGGCCTCCCTTTATACTCTTGCCCATTTTAGGTGTCTGTGTCCTAATTGCGACTTGGGCATTTTGCTCCTGGCTGGACTTCATTTCACCACCAGGTGAGCTGAGGTCGTTCCGTGGTGTTGCCTGCAGCGTGGGAAATGCAGCGTGTGAAGTCCCAGGGCAGCACCCTGACCCCGTGTTTATAATAGAGGGGAAATCGCGGCATGTCCTTCTGCCCTCCACTACTCATTCCCAACAAGCCTCCATTCCCTAAGCTCACAAGCTATTTTATTTTTTAAATATATTTTATTGATTTTTTTTTTTTTTTTTTTTTTTTTTTACAGAGAGTAAGGGAGAGGAATAGAGAGTTAGAAACATCGATGAGAGAGAAACATCGATTAGCTGCCTCCTGCACACCCCACAAGGGGATGAACCTGCAACCAAGGTACATGCCCTTGACTGGAATCGAACCTGGGACCCTAGAGTCCGCTCTATCCACTGAGCCAAACCAGTCAGGGCTCACAAGCTATTTTAAAACAGCCCTCAAGTGAGGTCGCTTGTGTGAGGTCACAAGGCCTCCCCTGAATTTCCTAGGCCCTTTGAAGGGCCTGGCAGTGTTCTGGGCTCCATTTAATAGTTATTATCCTTAAGACTCAAAAAGCTGAGCTATTTTTTAAATTATAGTTTCTCAAAATGGCTTCTTCTCTTCAAATAGTGTCTGAATTCTATCTTCCTTCCCTCTCTCCTTTCTTCCCTCAATGAGACCTTTTCATTTCCCCAATGTGCTAAGTTGGCATTCCTGACTTACAGGGATACACCCATCACTACACCCATCACTACACCTACATAATATCAAAGAGAAGTGTAAAGGCCTCTGGGATATCCCAACTCAATGTCTCCCACCTGTGTTGGTTATGTGATTGGCCATCTCTCTCTGACCCAGAGCCCTCGTGCTGAATAGTAAATGAGGAAGCACCCAGCTCTCAGCTCTGTGGTGTGAGTAGAGGGTTGGGTGAACAAACAGTGACTCCACACAAACAAAACATGCTTCCTTTTGCACGGAAGACCAACCTTAGCAGCTTCCCACCCAACCCATCTCAAGTCCCAATTAAATTTTAATTCAAATCATCGTGAATGCAAAGTGCTTTCTTCAAGCTACATTACTTCTGGGCTCCCCGGTCCCAGTTTAAGTGCATCAGGGAAAGATGCCTGGCATTGACTGGGTAAAGGTGTAAGGTTTGTGACGACACAGGATACAACACACAGAGAGTCCAGGTGATTAGAAAGGGGGGTTTAATCTTGCGCTCCCAGGCGAAATTCGCTGGTCCGAGTGTGGGCCAGGAAGTTCGCGCCAAAAAGGGGCGCAGGCACTTCTTTTATACAGCTGTTTAGTGAGGGGAGGGTGGAGGGCATGAGAGATGTGGAATTCCGCCTAGGGCCAGGGATCTAGGAAGGTGCCAGTTATCTCTGCCACCATCTACCTTGCATATGCATGCATAGGCTCTGGACTTCCCCCCTGCCTTGACCTAACAAAAGGGATTGACTTTGGAAAGAGGAGTCTTAACATCCTCAAGTCTGTCTACCATTAGTCACTGGAAACATCCCAGCCATCCAGGTGGCTTGTTTATGCAGCTTGGGCGTCTTGCCACTGAAGCTAGCCCAAGTCAGAGTTTCACCTTGGAAAGTCTTGACATTCCACATGCTGGGCTCTTGTCTCTAACTGGGTGTGGACAGACGGAATCTCCTTTTCACAATCCTCCTCCCTTAAGCTGCACATTCATTCATAGGGTTACCTCACAGAAGTGCACTGAGTGGCTCGTGCTAGTCTTCAGGGAGGGAGACTGGTTATGATGCAGTCCTTCCCTTAAAGGAACCCAGGCATGTAAGCAGGTGATCACAATGATGAGAAGAGTATGACGAAGTGTGTACAAAAACCTAAGGATGCAGGGGTAGTGTCCTCTGCCTGGGAGAACTGGGAAATGTCAGAGGAGGTGACATTTGACTTGAATCTTAAATGATGCAGGAGAACAGGGACAGCTGACTGCAGCAGCTGAGATTTGATGTCTCCTCTCAAGATTTCCACTTCCAAGCCTTTTGGTCTTCATGAGCCCAGAAAGAGGGATGGAGTTTTGCCTAAAGGTCCACTGGAGGCCTTGCCCAATGACAGTGAAGAGAGAGAGAGAACTGGAAAGTGTTTAGAATGTGGAGCCTGGGCAGGACTCTGCCTGGGCAGACAGGGATTGCCAAGGAGAAATGGAAGGGCTCAAGGGTGACCCCGCCCTTTCGCTTGGGTGATATTCATGGTCCTACCAGTTGTTGAGGCTTCTAGGATGCCACTGGGTTGGGAACCACCTGTCCAGAAAGGCCGGGGGACAGGGTCAGCACACTGATCATTTGGCTCAGCTCGGCCTCCTGAAGACAAGGCCTCTCCACATGCAAACCCCACTGCAGCCTCCATAGTGATTCACATCTTGAAATAACTCCTCACCGAGTATTTTAAGACACAGCTTTCATCAAGAAGTTTCCCTTAAAGCAACCCCAGTAGAGCGAATAATAATTTCCCTCTCATCAGACATGCTGGTCTTACAGAATTATGATGAGTTCAATTCTCCCTTTTTCAGCCCTATCTTAAAAAAAAAAAAAAAAAAAGGAACAGACTGAGGAATCTCAGAAGGAAGGGGGAGGAAAGGCGGGAAGAGATTAACCAAAGAACGTACATGAGTATTTGCAGTGCCCATGGACACAGACACAGGGTGAAGGACAGGGGCGGGTGGGAACTGGTGGAAGGGGGCAATGGGGAGGAAAAGAGGACCATCTGTAATACTCTCAGCTATACACTGAGTGGCCAGATTATTATGCCCACCTGATGTTTGTAGGCAAATTAGCCGTACATATGGGATATGGAAGCTGAAGGCCTGTTAGAACCAAGATAAAACATCTCCAATTTGCACAGGAACACAAAGATTGGACAGTCGAGCATTGGAAAAAAAGTCATGTGTCTGATGAACCACGTTTCTAGTTGCATCATGCAGATGGCAGAGTGAGAATTTCCCAGAAACAGCATGAAAGCATGCACCCCACACACATGAGTACAACCCTTCAAGCTGGTGGGGGCAGTGTTATGGTTTGGGGCATGTTTTCCTGGCATGATTTGGGCCCTTTAATTCATGTGGAACAACGTCTGAATAGCACAACATACCTAAGTATCATTGCTGATCAAATTCATTTTATCATGTTGATGGCGTATCCCAATGGAGATGGCTTCTTCCAACAAGATAATGCTCCATGCCACAGTGCTTGTATTGTGCAGGCATGGTTTCAAGAACACGAGGGAGACTTTACCTTGCTTAGGTGGCCCCCACAATCATCAGATCTCAATCCAATTGAGCATTTGTGGGACGAAGTTAAAAGAGACATCAGGCAGCTGGTTCCACAACCATCCAATCTCACGGAACTGGACAGTGCTATTCATCAGGCATGGGGTCAGATCTCTCACATCACCTTTCAACATCTCGTGGAGTCAACGCCAAGAAGAATCGACACAGTATTGAAGGCAAAAGGTGGCCCAATGAAGTACTGATGGGGTGGTCATAATAATCTGGCCACTCACTATGTGTATATATATATATATATATATATATATATATATATATATAATTTATTTATTTTTAAAGAGCCATCAGTGAAAATTGAGGTTAAAAGAAAATCCTTTTATCTGCCCAAACGTTTCCCTCTGCATTTTCAGATCTGTCTTTTCTGGGAAGCACTTCTCTATGGCTTCCGTATCGCACTTTTTTTTAACCTTCCTGTTTCCTATCAAACTTTATATAAACTCATTTTATCATTGTTGAGCTGTTCAGGAGGGGCCTTTCCCTTTGTGGAGGCCAGCACTTCTGCACCTTCTGAGTCACTGTGCCCACGGAGGTCACAATTATTGAGAATGTTTTGACAATCTTCAATTATTTGCACTTAGGGAGTTGAACAGAGAAGGGGAACTGCATAAATTATCAGCAAAATAACATTAGAGCAATGCCATAGATAATAACCAGTGGCCTTTAAATGCAGGTAAGATCTTGTTTTTAGCACACCAAACTGTGTTAATTCCCAATTCTTATATGAATTGCAGATGTGCAACACAATTTAGTTAGGTAGCCCATCAATATGTGGGTAACAGAAAGCTAGTGTAATATGACTCTTCTTTAACAAGAACAGTTCATCACAAAGAGAGGCTAAATATACAATCTTCTAATTAAGGAAAGAAACAAAAGCCTAGACAGACAGGAAGGCCTATTCCGCCACCCTGACTCACAAACACTAGACTGCATTCCTTTATTTATTCAACATTTATTGAACACCTAGCATATGATAGGTTCCAGAGATTCAGAAAAGCAAAGGACATTGCTCTATCTTCTTGGGTTCAGTAAAGGAAAACACAGCTTGACAGATATCCAAACAGATGGGCGAGTCCCTGGTGGGAGCACTGTATGGTGAAGACATGTTTTACCTGGACACAGAGGAATATGCGGAAGACGTGGGCAGAGAGCGGGGAGTTCCAGGCAGAGGGCCCAGCATGTGCGGAGACTGCAAAGGAAGGGCTGTCCTAGGAGAGAGAGTTCGGAGTTTGGGATGTGGAGCAAGAGGGGAAAGGACAGGGTGGAGCCTAGAAAGGTGAGGTTAGACACCGTGAGGGAGTACTTTGGATGCCATGTGGGAAAGATTTATTCTGTAGGTAACAGAGTCTCTGAAGGCTTAAGTAGAAGTAATATGGCCAAATATGAGTTCTAGAATAATGACTCTGACAGCAGTGTGGATGGTATATGAGAGGGAGAAAGACTAGGGCAGTGGTCGGCAAACTGCGGCTCGCGAGCCACATGCGGCTCTTTGGCCCCTTGAGTGTGGCTCTTCCACAAAATACCATGTGCAGGCACCACGTACAGTGACTGAAACTTCGTGGCCCATGCACAGAAGTCGGTTTTCGGCTCTCAAAAGAAATTTCGGTCATATGACCAGTATTGCTGCAGTTGTCTGAAGAATGATTTTCCAGATCTCTGAGGCCTGGCAGCCTGGCTATGGAACTGTGGAGTTTCCTGGACTTCTTTCAAGCCACATATCTTTATAATAAACCCCAATCCTCTGGAGAAAAAAAAAAGAAAAGAAAAGAAATTTCAATTGTTGACTGTTGATATTTGGCTCTATGGGTTTGCCGACCACTGGACTAGGGGAACCAGAGTAGGAATGCCAGGCGAGAGATGAAGATCCAGGACAAAGGAGGTGCAGACAGAGCAGCGAAGGCAGCCGGCCACATTAGGATGCTTTGGAGCCCAATAGAGGAAAGGGTGTGAGAAAGATGGGGAGGTTGAGAATGATTCCTCATTCAACAGGTTTCAATGGCATGGCCATTTAAAAAAAAAAATGTGCAGATAAGCATGTCTCACTGCTAACACACAGTTCCTGCTGCTTGCCCTGCCTCCGTCTCCTTTCCGAAAAGGCAGTGCATCCTTAGAGTGTTTGAGAGACTCGGCCTCAGTCCACATCCCTGACTCTTTTAGGTCTGAGGATTTATAATGTGTAAGGTTTAGGCTTATGCTGTTTCCTCTTTAATCCAATGAACAACCTTGTCATTATGCTAGGAGATGAGTCATGCAGAATGAAGACCTAGTCTTTTTCCTCAAGAAGAGCATAGGCAAATGGAGGAGAACGTTAAAACAGTCAGTTAACCAAGGTAGGATGCAAGCCAGAGGGCTGTGGAGGCATGGAGAGGAGCCTGGAGAAGGCAGAAGGTTCACAGGGTTCACCTGGGACATGACAGTGAGCAGTTGTCACGTAGGGGATGGAGGAATGCTCCTGAGGAGACATGCTGTGTTCACATGTGCAGTTGTGAGAAAATGTAGCATGTTAACATGAACAAGAAACAGAAGGAAATCTATCATGATGAGGGCAAATAGGGAAGGGGGCGTGGCCTAAAATAAGGCTAGGAGGGGCCAGAAAATAGAGCCTACTGCCTGGTTAGCCATGCATAGGTTTTGGAATTTTATCCTAAGGCAGTGGTTCTCAACCTTTCTAATGCTGTGACCCTTTAATACAGTTCTTCATGTTGTGGTGACCCACAGGTTGAGAACCGCTAGCAGGGTCGCCTAAGACCATCGGAAAACACAGATATTTACATTACGATTCATTAACAGTAGCAAAATTACAGTTATGAAGTAGCAACGAAAATAATTTTATGGTTGGGCGTCACCACAACATGAGGAACTGTATTAAAGGGTCGCGGCACTAGAAAGGTTGAGAACCAACCTAAGGGAACCAGGAAGCTGTTGAGGGTTCAAGCAGAACAGCAGTGTGATTATTGCTTACTTGGAGAATAAATTGGAAAGGGCAGAATTGGAAGCAGTGGATCTGTTTGAAAACTGTTATATAGTCACAGAGAGAAGTGACAGTGGCTTAGCACAGAGGGGAGATGGCAGGTAGGAGAGAACAGGGGTGTAAGGAGTTTAGGCAGACTCGGACAGGTCTCAGACTTGGGTCTGAGACGAGAGAGAGGCAGGGGGAAGTCAAGGGTTGATCTTAAGTTCCTAACTTGGGAAATTAAATGGATGGTGTGTCATCAACTGAGAGAATCTGGAGAGAAGCAGGTTTGAAGTTGGGAAAGGTGAGCTTGGTTTTTAAACATATGAGGTTTAATCAAGCAAGATATTCAAGTGGAGATTCCCAGTAAAGAGCAGGATAAGAGAGATAAATGGGTAGGGTGCAGAGGTGGGGCCTTGCGAGCATGTGGAGTGGAAGCTGGGGCAGGGCTGAGCTCAGCTAGAGGGCGGCTAGGACGTAAAAAGGAAGATTCTCAAGGAATACCAGCAATTAAAATGTGCATAGAAGCCCGAATTGACAGGGTAGAACAGAAGGAACAGCTAGGGGAAAATAGGTGCCATGTCTGGAAGTAAAAAGTAAAGAGCAAAGGAGTGTCACACAGGACATGCTGTGAGGCCTCGGGAGACGGAGACTCACAGCTGAGTCACCGCAGGGATCTGAATGTCACCACTGCCTGCCAATCGGCTGGAAGCAGGTACATAATTTTACTCTGAACTTCCTCTGTACTCTGTGTGATTGTAGATTACTCAGATCCGTATATAAATGTTCAGTAAATATTAGCCATTCATTTTCACATTATCTTTGACATGAAGAACTGTTGGGGCTGTAGGGGGAGCAATTTCAGTGTGAAGTGCCAGTTCTATGACTTTCAGTCAGAGGGAAAGTGAGACAGAGGGCTTGGAGAGATTGTCTAAATGTAAAGGAGGAAGACGTGGAATGCACCGGCTTTCAATGAGAATAAAGCAAAATGACAGGCCACACATGAGCCAGAGAACCTGAGCGTGGGATCCAACAGCACAGCAGGGAGACACGGTCAAGTGCGATGGTGCAGGGTGAGCTACACTGGGAGTTGAGCCTATTACGATGTTCCATTAATGAGTCTGAATATTTGAATTTTAATTCTGTTAACATTAGGGGACCATGGACCAGTTTTAAGAGTGGAGAGTTTAATTAAACTCATTGTAGAAAATGACAGAGAGAAGGATGGATTTAGGGGAGAAAGGTTCAGGTAAGAGTTCCTGGTGGAAGAATTTTGTTACAGAGCAAAAAACTACTTCAGCATTTGATCTTGACTTGGTCACTTAACCTCATCAAGACTCAATTTCCCATCAGTAAAATGGGATGATAATGCTTTCCTTCCTGGGTTTCTTTGAGCACTTATTTTATGTCAAGTACCTAGGTGGCTGGCATACAGTAAACACGTTGATCAATTTTCCCCACCCCTCTCCAGCCTCTTGGTGCCCTGAATGCCTTGCTGTCACTGGTTTTCAAGTGGCATGACTGCTTCCTGCCTAACAAACACAGAGCAGCAGGGGTCTCTTCCAAAGGCTTCCTTTCCAAGGAGGTAAATTGTCAGCTCTGCTCACGCTCTGATTTGGCAGATTGCTTTCCACTTAAATGCTTTGATGCAAGAGTGTGCTTGGAGCTGGGCAGTGGTTTGAGAGCATCACTTTCCGAGTAAGGCTTGTAGGCTCGAACCTACAGAATGGAGAACACATCTCCCTGAACAGGTGGCACCCCCTAATCTCTCCTCCAGTTTCTCTTTTTATCCGTGTTCCATGGCATCTGACTTGGTTAACTTCATTTATACCCAGAAATAACTGGTTTCTGGAAAGATGTAATCTGGATTATACTTCTCCAAAACCGTATGTTCCATACATCCTAACGTCCACAGAGAAGCCGTTTGGTTTTATTCATTCAATAACTATTTATAGAGTGTCTGCTTGGTACCTGGCATCTACTGAGCAAAGGAATACTGTTCAGCACTGAACTATAAATGCTGCTGTATTTTGTGAAACAGCAAGACCTAAAGACACACAGTAGCTTCAGTGGGTTGTGGCTAGGTTAGGGAGGTGCCACCAGCCAGCATCAACGTGGGTGGGGCTGGGAGCTACAGGAACAAGTGTCAGCCCAACTGGCATTTGAACTGAGTCTTGAAGTGTGAGCATGGGTTTTCCCCGATGAAGACAGGAGACGTACTTTCCTGATATGTTCCTGGGGAACCATAGGAGCCTGAGGGGACGTCTGAAGCCAGGACATCTGGCCTGAGAAGAACCCGCCATCCGTCATCCCAGGGTTGGGATGCCAGTGGGTGTTCGCTGAGAACTTAGGTGTGCCTGCAGGGTGCTAAGTGCTTTAGGTTCTTTGTGGGGTTTTTTTTTGTGTGTGTGTGTATTTTTTTTATTCACAGAACAACCATATGAGGCAGGTCCTAATATTATTCCCATTCTACTCAGGAGGTGGCTGAAGCTTAGAGAGGCTGAGTGACTGTCCCATGATCACAGTGATGCAGCTGTGATTTGAACATAAGCCATCTGATCCAGCACCCTGGGCTCTGTACCAGTCCATGAGCTTGGGCGCTGGCCATGGCACAGAGGACAAGGGGTGGCAAAGGCAGGAGGGCATTAGGAACAACTCTGAGGTACTGAACACTAATGCTGGGTTAGTGTTACCGGGAAACCCCTGGGTGGGCTCAGGCTGCCTGTCGCTGTGTCCAATAGTGAAGGCGGGGTTGAATCATATTAGGTGCTTTTTGAGAAGACTAACCAACCAAGAAGATGCTTACACGCATCAAATCCTGCCTTTCCGCAAGGCGCAGGGGACAGGATTATATAGGGGAAGGGGTTGGGGTAAGGAGTGCAGCTATGTGCAGGCCTGGGGTCTGCAGACGTCAGCTATTATAATTAGTCATCAGGCGATGAGATGATGTTGATGAGATGATGTTTTGACTCCTGACCATGCTTATCGGTTCTGCTTGCTGGATTCACAGTTGAGTCACTTCCTCAATTACTTCACACAGGCCTTGAAAAGGAAACTTTAAGAAAAGCGTAACCCCCTATTTGTACATAAGAAACTTAACCCCCTATGCACATAAGTATATGTATTCTAATATTTAAAATAATATGATTAGTTTTCAGCTTAAGTCAGGCGCTCTACTAGATTATAAGTCCCCCCTATTGAACCCCCCTCTGATTAGATTGATTGATATCTATCAACCTTACACTACACTAGATTTTATTTTGAAATTTGTTATATTGCTGTAGTACTACTAATTTCGCCCCTGCTACATGTGATTAACCCTTTTAAGTCTGATGACTGGAAAAGAACCAAACAAATTAGTTTACTTTAGATTCATTTATCTAATTAGATTTATTATTTGGTATGCCGATAATTTCCTTTTAAGATTTCTCTTCACAACCCTTCTATGACTTGCATAAACTTTTCCCTTCAAAATGCATCTCTATGCCTCATGCCTTCTATTAAGTATTCCTACTCCAATATCCTTTCTTCCTGTTATATCCCTTTCTTTATATCCCTCCTCACCATTTTTACTTCTTCAACTTTAATTCTTTACAGACCCTCTGCAACTTATACATACCTTCTGCAGTTTGCCTAGTCCCTTTCAGTTTGTTAATTTGCTTTCTTTTTCCTTCATCTTTATATCTTATGTCTTCTATTTCCCTGAAACCATAAATTCTCTCTAATTAGTTAGAATTTAAGGTCAATTTTACACAAGCTCTTGCATAGTAGCTTCAGAGCAGTGGGAGTGGTGAGAAGCGCACCTTAGGGCCCATTTCTCCTCCAGGTGACTCATCATCCTTGCTCTAGGTCTGTTTGACTGCCCCCACACCCCCTCAAGGATCTTGGCTCTGAATTCTTTCAGGGAAAGGGCGTGTTGGATCTCTTAACTGTTTCCTGCTCATGGGGGTCAACGGTTTCTCTCAGAGCCAAGAGACCCTTGCTCTCTGTCAGAGGGATGCTGAGGCCTAGTCACAGAAGGAGGTGGCAATGGTGCCTAGAGGTGGTGTTGCCTAGGTGGGAGCAGGGCTTGTAACCTGGTGGAAACAAACTGTGTTAGAAAATTTAGTATTATTGGGCACTGGCTGCTAGGCTCTGGCCCCGGCACAGAGGACAAGGGGTGGCACAGACTGGGGAGGATTGAGACAGCTCTGAGGTACTGAACACTAATGCGGGGATTGTAGATAGATTTTTGTGTTTTATAAAATTTAATTGTGTTACTTTTGAAGTGAAATAGAGCCTGTTATTTATACACATTTTTCAGCAGAAGGCCTACTTTAATGGGAGATAATAATTATATAAATGAGACAGGAAGATTAGGAGAAGAAATCTAACTGAAAACCCAATTGTTCTTAGGAATTTTAAGTCCTTGTTACTTGAAAAAGGCACACTGATACTTAACTTGATTTTCAGTCATCAAAGTAAACCCCAATAAAGTAAACCCTGATAATGTAAACCCCAATAATGTAAACCCCAATAAAATAAAAGTACTTCTAAGTTAGTCATTGTTTCCACCTTGAAAATGATGCAGTTTATTTTCTGTTAAAAATTAAGGAATGTAGACTGGATTAAACCTTCATATATTTTAAAGACTGAAGTTGTTATGTGATTTAGATTTCTATAGGAACTTGCACAGAAAAAAATTCTTCAATTTACTTGCAGTTCATAGAACATTTTTTGTTTGTTTCTGTTTTTTTTTTTTTTATTCTCACTGGAGGACATTTTTTCCATTGCTTTTTCAAGAGAGTGGAAGGGAGGAATGGAGGAGGAAGGAGAAAGAGAGAGAGAGAGAGAGAGAGAGAGCGAGAGAGGAGACAGAAATACATCAATGTGAGAGAGACACATCCACCGGTTGCCTCCTGCCTGGCCCTGACTGGAGCCAGGGATCGAGCCTGCAAGTACACACCCTTGACTGGGAATCTAACCCGAGACCCTTTGGTGCATGGGCCGATGCTCTAACCAGTGAGCCATGTTGGCCAGAGCTCATAGAACATTTTCATATTCTGCCTTTTTTTTCTAAGTGAGTTTAAGAATTATTTGATTTTTGTGAAAATATATTCATGAAGCATCTCAAAAAGCAAAAAGAAACCCCAAAAACAAAAATGTAAATTAACCACAAAAATAGCCCATGTGCTGGTTGTTTAGTGATAAAGCATCATTTAGGTTTCTGTCAGAATGTAGCTGATGAACCTAACTGGAGGTCAGATTGGCCTCCTTTCAAGTCCATCCGTCTAAGATGAGTCAGTTCATGTAGGGCTACTCACTCCCCACACCTGAGCTGCAGCATGCTCAAGCATGCAGCCTCAGCACCTTCGCTACCCCGGCCTAATTGGATGAGCCCCGTGGTGCTTTGCTTGGAAAAGCAGACCCACAGCGAGGAGCCCAGCCATTCCCCTCCACAGGGCCCTCACGAGGCCCAGGCCCTACCTCGGTGGCCGGGTTACTAGGGCCTCTTCTGGAGCGAGCAGCCCTGTGTCCCTCCCATAGCTTCTGCTTCCTGGAACCTTTTGCTGAGCAAGGAAACCAGCCTCGAGCAATTCCCCAGCCCAGGCTGCCAGCTGCGCTAGGACAGTGCTTCTGGGTCCACTGCTGGCACCTCCTCATAGCTGGGGCCTTGCCTCACAGTGAGCCCAGCCCTCCCCCCGAAACAGCAGTCACAACGCATTTTGGAGGTGGCGGAATCCAAGGTCACCTCAGCCTCTGCTTTCTCACGTCAGTCAGCGAGACTCCACTGGTCACAGTCTATGACCTCAGGGAGCTTTGAACCCTGGAAGGGTCAGATGAGACATTTAAGAAAAGGGTGGGACTTGGAGAAGGAGAAGATTTGGACAATGTTTCAGAGAGGAGAAGCAAAGTGAGCCAAGAAGAACAAGGAATTCTCCCAAGTCCAGGAGTCTCTCATTTCTGCCCGGAAGATCTACAGGAACGAAGAGTCCAGGGCCTCTCCCAAACCTAACCCATCGTCCGTCGTGGGCCTCGGTTGCCCGTTCTCTAGTCCCAGCTGTGAAATACGGGAAGCCTGTAGGAAGGGACCTGATAAAGAGGTTGTGTGGGACAGAGGGGCTAGCCTGCAGGAACCCCCAGTCTGGCCTGGTTTTCTGTTCTCTCTTCTCCTTCCAGCCACATGAGCACTGTCACTAGGTTGCTTCTCCTGCGCTGGTTTGGGGGAGCTGCCTGCTGACACCCCTTCTCCAGAGACCCTTTGTCAGGAATGGAGTGCCGAAGGAGCATGTGGTTTGCTCTCTGCCAGCTCCTCTTAAGGTCACTGCTGCAGGGAAAATGTTTTTAATAATCTCTTTCAGAGAGAGAACGCGCAAAGTCCCAGAAATGTCATTCACCTCCAGCCATGTCCTGTCACTATGGCTTCCCCTGTCTTTCTCATTAAATTGTGGGATTCAGCCCCAATCACTCGGGCAGTTAAAGTATAAACGGATCTCCCCTGCTTCTGTGCCAGACGCCTCTGTGACAGGCGCCTCTGTGCCAAGCCAGCCAGCGCTGATTTCTGCATGCAGTTTGGTGTGTGTGTGCACACAGGTGTGAGAGGAGGTGCCGTGTGGCTGGGGTGGGCCTGGGAGCGACAGCCTTGCCGAGCCTGTTCATTCCCTTTCAGTCTCCTCTCAGCTACTCACCGTCAGCGTCTGCTCTGCTGCTCTGATGGACCTGTTCATCTTAGACATCCACGGTCAACCCCGGGGGGAGGTGTGAGAGGTGATGCTCCTGGAAATGGGGTGAGAGCATGAGCTTGCAGCCTGGGAACAGGTGCCTGATCGCCTCATTCTCAGCTGCCTCGTCTGCTAAGTGGGTACAGTGTTAGCAACCCCATGGAAATGGAAGGAGACGCTGGTTGTGCAGACTTTGTGAAATACACGGTGCTACACAGATTGCTATTAGAGAGCATTTTACCACAGAGGGGATTGGGACAAGCACAGAACAGAAGGGGGTGTAACTGAGCGAGCAGCAGAGGACCCGGGGCAGGGAGGGAGCCTCAGAGGAAAGGTCCCTGAGGGCTCCTGCCTGAAGAGCTGGTGGGGTCTAGAAGAGGGGGCTCCACAGGGCAGACCGGAAGGCACAGTGTGCTCCCCTCTTCCTCACAGCAAACCCCTGCCAGGGGAGAGAAGCAATCTTATGGGGGCTGTCTTCAATGCCACGTGGCCAGCTGTACAGTCAGTATCCAGGCTGCCAGTGGCCTGGGCAGGATGGCTGCTGGGAGGAAGCGGGGGGCGGGGGGTGGGTGGAGAAGGACAGGGGCGCTGGCGCTGGGGGTGGGGAGTGGCCTGGCGCTGCAGCCAGACCTGCCAGGAGGAGTCCAGCTTGCACCTGGCCCTTCACACCGCTCTCTTCCCCACTCTGGCTTCCTGTTTTGAAACCACTGATAGATGGAAAATGTGAGTGCTGTCACTTTAATGGGTCAGGCTGTGTATGAGTATGTGAGAGACCTGAGTGTATGAGAGTGTGCAGTGTAAATGTGTGAACTTGTGTTGTGTGTGTGCACATGTCTGTGTGAGTGGGCAGATATGTGTGTGAGCATGTGTTGTGTGTTAGATCGTGTATGTGTGTGTGTGAGCATGTGTGAGAGTGTAATCATGTCTGACTGTGAGGATGTGTTGTATGTGTGAGTGTGAGCATGTATGAGCATGAGTTGTGTGGGACCAAGCAAGCTGGTGTGTGTGCACCGCCTGGCCAGGCGCTGAGGCAGCCCTTTCAGGGGCCTGTGGGGGGGGCGGGCAGGAGTTGCTACCCCCTGCTCCCAGACTTCTCCCCCCACCCGCAGGAGGCAGCGGGAGGAGCAGGTCACATTGTAGGGGAGCTGCAGGACCTGCCAGCTTGAGAGCTCATTTCTCAGTTTGTGAACAGGTCTTTTTTTCAGGCTTTAAAACAGAAATTATTTCTTACCGAAAACGGCTTCCTCAGGACCCATGTCATAGCCAAGCTCGAAGGGCAGATGTGTCTGGTTCCTTTCTGCATCCCCAGAACCTCAAATGGCTCCTGCAGGTAGCGGAGGCCCAGTTCCGTCAGCAAGTGGGTGGGGGCTCACTGAGTACCACAGAGGCTCCAGGCTCCTGCGAGTCAGCATGGGCTAGTGGAAGCTTGGCCCAGGGGCTCACAGCCCTCCAGGCAGGTGGCCCAGCCCATTGTGTCGCGAGGGACAGGTGCTGTGCGAGGGCATGAGCGCGCAGATGCCCTCACAGCTCTTCCTGTGATTTTAGGCGACTCTCTGGCTTTTCTGGCTGTCACAGAAGGAAGGCCATCACCAATAGGCCTGTCTCCACAACTAAGAGAACAGTATCAGCCCCCCGTCTTTTGGAAACAGAATCTCCCCTCGTGAGAAAAGGTACCTGAGTGAGGTTTCCCTCCTGCATGCCCTTCTCCACCCCTTGGCCACTGTGGTGTTCTTGTACCCCCCACCTTTCCCCCATCACACCTCCTGCCCCTTCTCCCTTCTTGTCTGGATGACAACATTCGGCTACTTGTGCATCAGGGCGCAGCTCGGATCCTGCCCACTGTGTGGCCGAGTTCAGGCTTCTGCTGGAGACCCACCTGGACCCGAAAGGACCAGGAGCAGGCATGCCTGGACATTGTGATTATTGCTCCAGATTTGCATTTTGTCTCAGCACAGCTCCCTGCGGCCAGGGAGCTGTTTTGTCTGTCACTGGATTTCCCAGAGCCTCGGGGCTCGGGCCCTTCTCTGGTGTTCAGCATACCTGGGTGGATGAAAGGACGGTGGAGAGAGGTGCCCTCTCACCCACCTGCATGTAATGAAAGGCATGTCAGCCAGGCTGAGGCGTGCAGACCAAGGACACTGTCTTCCTCATCAGCTCTAATGGCACCTCATTTTCCCGAAGGATTCTCCTCTTTGGGTCTAAACTACTGAACACAGAGCAGTGACTGAAGGACACAGCTGTGTTGCAGCAGGGAGAGCAGTGTGGGGTCAGACGGAGCGGGACTGTCAAAAGAGCTCAAGCCTATGCCCCTCCAGGCTGGAGTGAAGCAGCGTGAGGCTGGGGCTGCGCGGGGAAGGGCTGGGCACAGGGCCTGCCTGCGGAGGGCTTTGCATTGCACCGGGCATGGTGGGTGTGACTTCTGCTCTGGTCTCTGGCATCAGTGCCCGCTGAGGATTCTGCATAACCTCCCACCCTCCCTTGCAGGGCATGCCTCGTGATCAGCCCAAAATCAGTACTACACCTGGTACCTTTCCTTTTTAATCCCTTGTTGCCTCCTAAACAAACAGCCCACTTCCTCCCTGGCATGTGGAAGGCAGGAGAACCCGCAGTGCACTCATAGGCAGGGAGGGGCGTTGTGTCAGAGGTCCCAGTAGGCCCTTTTGTTTCCCGCGATCCCAGAAAGTTAAGGGACTTGCCCAGGTCACACGTGATGGGGGGAATGGAACCTGGCTGCACCGCCAGTGCGTCCCTGTCCCAGACACAAGCAGCCACCAGGTGGAGAGGAGGCCTGGGTGGAATGGGGAGTAGATACATCTCAGGGATGTGTCCGCCGGACTCGAAGCCAGCCGCACACCAGCTCATCATGGCCATAACAAAGTCATTTCCTTGTCTAAGCTCAGCTGCCTGGTCTGTAAAATGGAGAAGTCAGACCACATGACTTCTCGCCTTCACCCTCCAATGGTGCAGGTGTTTGCATGGGTTTCAGCGGAGCACATTAGAGGCAGTACGTATGTGCTGTGGCCACACTGCGCTCACTGTGGAGTCAGCTCAGTGCCAGGAGCCTGCAGCCTCTGTCTCTGTCTGCTCACCAGCTTTTCACGGAGCAACTCAGATAACCCAGAGGGAAACGACCTTTTGACTTGTCTTCTGGGGAAAAGGCCTGAACATTTTAGTTTTTTTTTTCCTTTTTAAGGAAAGTGACGATCAGGTTTCAGTCGTGGGAGGCATGGAGGGCCACTTGGAGTGATAGTCTGGCACCAAAGGGCTTTGTCCAGCGGGTCCGGAGGGTCCAGAAAAGCTTCCCATGTCAATGAAAGGTGTCACAGAGCAGGACGTGCCCTCAGCTCCTGACCCAGGCTCCAGGGTGGCCTCCCCTCCTGTCCCTGAGGGAGGCCTTCTCAGCTGAGGGGAAGCAGGGCCAGAAGAAATGATTCATTTAGGATCCTCTGAGCTGGGGACAGTCAGCTTAGCCTTTGTCAACTTTGGCTCAAGGTCCTACAATTCTAAGACTGGATTAACATTTAGAAAAAAAGAAAACAGGCCAGAAAGCTCTTGTAAATCTCACGGGAAAGATGATCCATCTCACAGGGTGCTTGAGTGTCATCTGCGTTGGCTTTCTTACTCGCTGGCTATTAGATGACCTGCTTCCTGGGGTTCAGAGCTTATTACAGAAATTGTTTGTATCCAGACCCTGCAGAGCCACCTGTCCCCCAGGAAAGGGTGCTGGTCACAGGGTATCCCTCCCCTTGGCTGCATGAGCTGGCTAAGGAGGAGGTCAGTGAACTCGGAAGGAAGGAATTGAGCTGGGTTTCAGGCATAAGCGCTACCGTGCATTGGCCCAGAGGGCTCCAGGCCGCCTGCAGCTGGTGGCGCCTGCATGTGGCAGTGAGAAGGGCTGTGTAAAACGGCTTCTGGAAAGCCACTCAGTTACCCAGAGCTGAGCCAGGCCCTCTGTGCACTCTCCTCCCTGCCCCTCCCCCCTGCATCCGATCTGTTTCCCTGTCCAGTACCTAGGTCTCAGGGGAGCCCCTATTTGCAGACTCCCCTCCCTTCACATCATCAGTGGTTATAGCTGGTCCCTGGAGGCTGCCATGCCTCAGAGGTTAAGCCCGAGGTAGGCCTGGGACGCCCAGAGGAGAGGCCTGAGGGAGGCCTGGGACGCCCAGGGGCGAGGAGGCCCTGGTGCAGGAGATCAGTTCCGGGCCGGGGGGAGCTTAGAGCTGCCTCTCGGTGCTGCTCCCCAGGAGGGGTCCTAAGGCTCCCAGCACGTTGGCCCTGCCTAGAGTCAGGAAGGGGTGCTAGAAGGTTGGCAGCACAGGTGCCCTTGGGAAGGTGCCTGGGACGAAGGGGTGGGGGGTCGGGGGGGGGGAAAGGGAGCGGCGGCCACCGGCCTCTGTGTGTGCGTCCGAGGAGCCACACAGCAGCAGCCATGTGGCCTCGGGACCTAACTGTTGCGCAAAGAGCTGGCCCTCAGTTCCACCACCCTAGCCGGGGCTGCTCCTGTGCAGCATGGGAGCTGAAGTGAGTGGCCCTGACCTCCATTGTGAAATCTATGGATGTCCTCTGTTGCATTTGAACCATGTGCTATCAGCAGATCCTGGCGTTGCAGGCTCCACTCAGGCACAGTCACATGCAGGCACAGTCATACGCCCAGGCTGGCAGGGAGGGCATCAGTAGGCGTCTTATAACCTAGATGCTCCAGACGGTGGGACAGCACACAGCCAGGTGTATGTTCTGTCCATCACATGAAACCAGTCACTGTCTTCCTGCCGTTTCCTGAGTCTGAGGGCAAGGGCCCCTGAGATAGAAGGGCTGTACGCTCTCAGAAGGCCAGTGGGAAGACAAGACCTTATTTTTAAAAAAGAATAAAAAACCACTCTGAAGGAGGCATCCTCAGAGTCCCCGGAGCCCAGGAGCTGAGGCCCAGGAAGGGGCCAGCCTGCTGGAGTCGGGCTGCAGCAAAGGCAGCCTGGAGGTTGGGGGCCTCTCCGTGTCCCGGTGTGTTTGGTGCAGTCCCACTTATTAAACAGAAAGTGCCCCGTGAAAGAGGAAGCAGTAAGTCATTTCAGGAAACCGTCTGACCACTCAGCAGCTTAGCCTGTGGAACCCATGGGCTCTCAGCTGCAGCATGAGCCTCTGAAGACTCAGTCAAGAGCTGTGTTATGGAAGGGTACCATACAGGGAAGGGGGCGGGGAGACAGGCCTGGGCTGGCTCGGAGCTGGTACTTCCTTATGCCATTTCACGTGCCAGGCAGGGCAGTGCATCAGCCTCCACTCACTCAGGCAGGGGCTGAGCCAGAGAGAGTTTGTTTCATGGAGCCTGCAGCTTCATTTGTCTGACTCTAGGTCTGTGTCCTGGTCACTCCAGTCTACCCCTCCCTTAAGTACCAAGCTATGACTCTCACCATGAATCCCCTAAATCAAATTCATCAGGTGGCAGGAATGAGCTGAGGAGGAGTTCACACTGAAGGACTCAGATCAGCTGTTTCCATTGGTTCTGGACTGGTCCTCCCATCTCCCTCAGAGAAGGCCTATCTCACTCCTTAACTTTGAGGTTATTCACTAGCTCATAGGGCCAACAAGCAATGTTACTGTCCCGTCCATTTCCCCTTTCCTGAAAAGCTGGTATATTTTCCCCCATCCTATATAATAAAAGCCTAGGTGGTGTCATGGCCTTGCACAACACCCTCGTGTGATGTCATCACAAGATGGCTGGCAGGGGAGGATAGTTGTGGGTGATCAGGCTGGTAGGGGAGGGCAATTGGGGGCCATCAGGCTGGCAGGGGAGAGCAGTTGGAGGTGACCAGGTTTGCAGGGGAGGACAGTTGGGGGCGACCAGTTGGGGCCGGCAGGGGAGGGCAATTGGGGGTCATCAAAGCTGGCAGGGGAGGGCAGTTGGGGGTGATCAGACTGGCAGGGGAGCAGTTATGTGTTAATCAGGCCGGCAGGGGAGCAGTTAGGGGGCGATCAGGCTGGCAGGCAGGCGAGTGGTTAGGATCCAGTAGTCCCAGATTGTGAGAGGGATGTCCAACTGCCAGGTCCAACTGCCAGTTTGGACATCCCCCAAAGGGTCCCAGATTGAAGAGGATGCAGGCTGGGTTGAGGGACACCCCCTCCCCCGTGCATGAATTTTGTGCACTGGGCCTATAGTTAATCAGTATTAGAGCTTAGTGACTTAAAACACATACATTTTATTACTTGTAATATTATTATACTTAAAATTGTTTTTCTTGAAATATTAATGTTTATTGCATGTAACATTATATTTAAAATCATTTTTCTTGGAAAAAAACAAACAAACAAACAAACAAAAAACACATACATTTGTATTCTCATGGTTTCTGGAGGCCAGGAATCCAGGCTTAGCTGGGTCTCTCCTCAGTCAGCTTGCAGTCAGCTTTTGGCTTCTCACCTAGGGACTCAGCTAGGCTCCCTGCATGCTCACTGGAGAGGCCACAGACGGTGGTGCAGGAACTGAGGGTCAGCTCTTCACAGGACAGTTAGGTCCCGAGGCCACATGGCTGCTGCCGGGTGGCTCCTTGGGCTGCTCACAACACACGGCTTCAGGCAGGAGAGTGCATCGCTCAGAGCCTCGTGTTTGCAACAGAGAGTCACAGGTCCGGCCTGTCACCTCTGCCTTATCCTGCAGGACAGAGCCACATTGGTGCTGCCTGCACTCCAGGGGATGGGCACACAGAAAAGCGAATGCCAGGAGGTGGCATTTCTAGGGTGTCATTTAGGGCCTGTCTGCCACACTGGCTGTACCTTTAACATATTCATAAAGTTCAGTTTAAAAAGTTTTAACACCTACTATGTGCCAAATACTACGCCAGCAATTATGGCTAAAAAAAGTCTCTGCTTGAAGTAGCTCACAGTCCACTGTGGAAGATAAATCCTGTAACAGAATGTGGAAGGCGTGACCGGTGCCCAGGCCAGGCAGGCACAGCTTTTCCAAGGAGACACAACTGTTAAAGGTGGGAAGAAGCCTGGTCCCTGGGGGTGCAGTTGGCCCTGCAGAAGAAGGAACAAATGGAAGAAAGGTTTTGAGTGTGAGACAGGAGCCAAGGAACAAAATGCTGGGAGCTGAAGAGGAGGCGGGAAGGAGTCTCTACGGCTCTGGACATGAGAGCTTACAGACAGGATGGGGCGCCTGTACTGAGCCAGGATGGCAGCGAGTATCTAAGTGAGCCAATCCCTTTACTCTAAATGTCATGCATGTAACTAGGCCCAGCCATTCTTTTCGCTAGTTTGGGTTTTTGTCTCCATGGATATCTCTTGAAGTAAGTAGCCAGCAGCTTGGATTTGACCTTGAGGCTACTTGCTCGGTAGAATTTGCTGCAGTTACAGCCTTCAAAGGTCTACCCACACCTCCTTGATAGCCATCCTCCCGGGAAAGAGCTCTCAGTTAATTTTTTAAAACCAGGACTCACTCATTCACCTGCACACTCCTCCTGAAGCTGGTCTCAGGCGTTCCCTGGAGGGAGGGGTCTGGAGGCCCCGGGAAAGTTGGGACCTGGGTTTGAAATCAGACCTTGTTTGATCTCAGCACAGCCACTGCAAACAGTTCCCCGTGCACCTGAGCTGTGTGTGTGAGCTTTCCACACCTCAGTGCCATCGTGCGGAAACAAGAGGCAGCCCACCCACTGTGTTGGTTTAAAAGTTAAATAAGATGGTACCTGTCAATCCAGAGCACATAATAAGTATTCCATCAACGTTAGCTTCTTCTCTCTCCAATGGCTGTTTGTTGAAGTGGCCATCTAACGACTTCCCTTCAGGGCAGGGGCTACATTTTCCATCTTCATAGTCACAGCCCTTCATCCAGCATCTGGCAATAGTTGACACAAAATGAACTTGTTTAAGGAACACACAACACTATCAAGTGTTGGGTTGAGAAAGCAGTGAGGTCATGTTTGGTAGCGCGTCACGGCACTTGACCTCACTGTGGTCCAGAAACGTGGCCATGGAGGACACGCGGCCATTGGCTGTGCTCACACATCAATGCCGTATCTTCTTCCCAGCTGTGGGGCCTGGGCCAAGCTCTGCACTCCCTCTCAGCCTCACTTTCCTCACATGTTCAGTGACGGAAATGATGGCACCTACCTTTCAGGGCAGGACTGAATGAGAGCATCTATAATAATAAAAGCATAATATGCTAATTAGACTGGACATACTTTTGGACAAGTTCCTGGATGAAGCTGGGACTACGAGGGAAGCCGGGGTCCTGGGTGCCTGCTGGCAGCTGGAGGGAAGCCTGGGTCTCTGGTGCCAGAGTCCCAGGTGCCAGAGGGAAGCCGGTGCTGGCAGCAGGGGGAAGGAATGCCTACTCTTGCATGAATTTCGTGCACTGGGCCTCTAGCCTATATATAAAAGACTAATATGCAAAGTGTCCCCTTGGGAGTTCAACCAGGAGACCAGGAGTTTGATCACTCACTATGATGTGCACTGACTACCAGGGGGCAGCATGGACAGAAGGAAGGCCCTGGCCGGTGGCTGGAAGGCCCCAATTGGCCCTGATCACTGGCCAGGCCTCCCTACCTGTGCAGGAATCCTATCTAATAAAAGAGTAATATGCAAATTGACCATATCTCTGCTACACCCACCAGCCATGCCCACCAGCCAATCAGGAGGGAATATGCAAATAAACCCAACCAAGATGGCTGCAGCCACAGAGAGCAGGAGGGAGGCTTGAGTTTCCCCGGCAATGGAGGAAGCCAAGCTTTCTGCCTGCCCTTGCCAGCCCAGGCCTCCACTACATGCTACAAAGTTTCAATTATAGAAGATAAATAAAGCCCAACAGAAATGGCAGCAGCCACAGAGCTTGAGAGAGCAGGAGGCTAGGGTTGCTCACAGCGATGGAGGAAGCCAAGCTTCTGTAGCCCTGGCCTGCTTTGGCCTCTGCTTAAGGCTACAAAGTTTCAATTATAGAAGAGAAGATACATAAATCCCAACAGAAATGGCTGCTGCCAGGGAGCGAGCAGAAGGCTTGGCTCCACTCCAGGCTACAAAGTTTCAATTGTAAAAGATAAATAAATCCCAGATCCCAGGGCCTCCGCTTGGGTTGCTGGGGGGCGTAGCTGGCCTGCAAACCACCACAGGCCCCTCACCCAGGCCGCCCCATGCCCCAAGGGAACCCCCACACTGATCCGGGACACCCTTCAGGGCAAACCAGCTGGCCCCCACCTGTGCACCAGGCCTCTATCCTATCTAATAAAAGAGTAATATGCAGATTGACCATCACTCCAACACACAAGATGGCTGCCCCCATGTGGTCAAAAGTCCTGCCCCCATGTGGACACAAGATGACCACCACAAGATGGCCAGCAGGGGAGGGCAGTTGGGAGAAACCAGGCCTGCAAGGGAGGGCAGTTGTGGGCGATCAGGCCAGCAGGGGAGGGCAGTTGGGAGGGACCAGGCCTGCAAGGAAGGGCAGTTGAGGGTGATCAAGCCTGCTGGGGAGGGCAGTTAGGGGTGACCTGGCTGGCAGAGGAGGGAAGTTGGGGGTGACTGGGTCTGCAGGGAAGGGCATTTGCGGGGGGGGGACCCAGGCCTTCAGGGGAGAGCAGTTGGGGGTGACCAGGCCTGCAGGGGAGGGCAGTTAGGGGTGACCAGGCCTGCAGGGGAGGGCAGTTAGGGACAAACAGGCTGGCAGGGGAGCAGTTAGGCATCAATCAGGCTGGCAGGGTAGTGGTTAGGGGGTGATGAGGCTGGCAGGCAGAAGCGGTTAGGGGCAATCGGGAAGGCAAACAGGCGAGCAGTTGGGAGCCAGCAGTCCTGGATTGTGAGAGGGGTCCCAGATTGGAGAGGGTGCAGGCTGGGCTGAGGGACACCCCCCCCCCGCACAAATTTCGTGCACCAGGCCTCTAGTTAGTTTATATTTAAAATGTTTAGTACAGTGCCTCACTTCTCAGCACATGTTTAGCCAATACATCATATATGCACACAGGTACATGTTAGCTAATACATCACGTTTGCACAGGTACAGACGGTGACAGTGGTCTGTTTGGTCAGGTGCTTTCCTCTAACCCACCCAGGCTGCGAGTCAGCCGCTCATGTAGTTTTGTGCTGAAACATTGCAGAAGGACTAACAAGCATCTGTGTTTAGGGATTTTGGGCTGGTTGTAGCGGTTTAGTGAGGAAGGAGGTGGGATTAGAAGAGGAAAGGCTTAGTCTCTGCAACATGAAATGACGCCTCATCTTCCCCTGTTCCTCCCAGGCCCTTTGGTGGGGGCTGAGGGGCTGTTCCCTCTCTGGATTTTAAATCCCACCTGCCAGCTGTTGCTGCAGAGATTAACCACTGGGCCTCCCTCCCTCACCCCGAGACCCAGTGCCCCTCAGGTGTCTGGATAAGAACAGACAGTTCAGAGTTCTCACCACACCTCTAGCTTATGCTGTCCCATGAGCTGAACAAGTCTTTAACCTCTCTGTGGCCTCCTTTTGCTCATCTGTGATGTGCTGCCTGCTTCATAGGTTGTGGGGAGGAACCGTAGGTGACTCAACATTGTGAGAAGCGTCGTGGGCAGGGCTGCATGCCGCCCTGAGGGAGCTCAGCCTCTGCTGGGGCCTGTCCGCCCACCTGGCCCTGCCTCTGGCTCTGTGTCCTGCAGAAGCTGCTGCCACACCAGGGCACTTCCAGGGCTACCAGCCAGCCAGGCCTCCGGCTCCAGTGTCTCTCTAACCTCCACCCCCACAGAGCCCCACAGCCTCTTATGCCATGGACGCCTTTGCCCCTAAACCACAGGGCATTCCTCCTCAGGACACAGACTCTGCAGGACAGACACTGCCTTCCAGGCTGCCTGTTCCCATGGCTTCCTATAGGACCTGTAACCTAGAAACAGAACCTTGGGCTGACAAGCAATCGGAGATAACACCGCAACCTCAAAACTGAACTGGGCTGCTGGCTGGAGCACAGCCCCGCGGAAGCTCCGGTGTCCCTCAGAGGAAAAGTGTGTGAGCCACTCAGGAGGTAGATGGTTGGAGATGACACTGGCATAAAAATGCAAATCATGGCCATTTTCATTGAGCACCTATAGGCAGGGGCTGTGCCAGTGTTAGTAAACACTCTGGACCTCATTTAATATGATTTGGGGATAACTTTGTCCCCAGTTTGCTGTGTGTCTTTGGGCAAAACAGAGGCAGCTTCTGATCCTCTGTTTGTTAGGGAATAATAATAGTTCGTCTTGCACGTTATCATGAACCTTTGAAATGTTTATCTTAGTTCCCTGGGGCCACTCTGCAGAGCGGTGAATGAAGACCCAAGGAAATGCAAGTAACTTAGGTTCTTAGGATCCTCGAGGAAGAGTGGAGCCTGGCTAACCTCACCCAGTGCCAGATGACTTAGACACCCAGCTCAGGGCTGGCTTTGCTGTCCTTGGACTCCTCCCCTCCGCAGCTCAGAGCCCTGGTGATGCCGCACTTCCCTCCTGACCAAAGCGGCTCCCACCTGCCTCCCCACAGACAGTGGGCTCCTGCCTTCAGGGAAGTGCCTCGGTGTGGCAGCAGCTTCTGCAGATGGCTCCCCGTGGCCACCCCAGCCCTCGCCCCTTTGCCCCTTTTCCTGTGGGATTGCCTTGTCTGGAAAGCTTTCTCTCTCCCCAAATCCCAAACACTCCTCAAGACCTTCCCAAGTGGCTGTCGATCATTTTAGCAGAGAAGAGATCTGGGTCTTCTGATGCCAGTCTTGAAATGTGTCCATTAGCATGGAATTGGAGACATTTATTCTAGGAAAACAGCAGAGATGATAGATAATTGCAAAGGCCTATGCTATTTTTAAGTATGTGCTGAGCTCTCAAATACACTAATGCTGCCGTGAGCTTCATCTGCCTGCAAGGGGCAGCAACTATTACCCACTTAGGAGACTTGGAAAAGGAATGTTAGGGTAACTAATTAGTCACAGTCCGTCCACCAGGAAGAGTTTGCTCCCCAGAACGTGCTCCTGTCACACTGCACCCTCCACTTGTGCTTCCGTAGCAGCTCCCTGACCCCAGGGAGGGGTCCTGCCTATACCCTGGGGAGACGGGAGACGTACTCAGAGGCCAGGAGGGACATGCTCACTGCTTCCCCACCGCGGTCTAATGGCTGGTTCCCAACTACAGCCGAGGCCAGAGCTCCAGCACCTTTTCAGCAAGATCAAAACAAGGGCTCTCGTATGGGCGCGGGCCCTGCCTCAGGAAAACACCTAAGCAGCATCCCCTGTGGACCCCTTCCCCGGGAAAGCTGCTGGGTTGGGAGAGAGGAAAAGGGTGGCATGGCAGGTTGAAGTTTTCCAACTGGAGTCCTTAAGCCCCCAAATAGCTCCCAATTCCCCCCCTTCTCTGATTAGTTTTATTTAAAACAACAACAGAAAACTGTAGCATTTTCATTGCCATTGGCTGGCCCTGGTGGAAGTGTCCCTCGCCCAGCTGGCTTGCTGCTCCATTGGCTGTTAGCTGTACAGGCTGCAGCCTGTGAAAACATCGGCCATTAACCCATTGGCTGAGAGGGTTCCCCGCCAGGAGCCTGACTCTGAACCTGGGTCTCTGTGATCAATCCATCTTCCTCCACTGGGTTCATTTCCTCTGAAGGAAACGGGGCCGTTCTGGGTTAGTTTATTGACAGGGCCCTCCACTACTTTCCTTCAGCTTCCTAGGGAGGTGGCCTGAGGGTCTGGGGCCCCAGAGATGAATTTGTTAAGCTGAGCTGCCCAGGCTCTTTGCAAGCCTATCTCACTGGCCTTGGTGACAAAAAGTAGCTGAAATTCCTTGTGTTAAAATGACATAATAAATTATGTTATTAAGTAGGGAAAGTGTGACCAACTCTGGCTGGTATGGAGAAGGTAGCATGAGCCTGGTCACAGGCAGAAGGAGGTGGACACATGGAGGGACTTGAGTAGTCGAGATGTTGCTGAGGCCCCTCTTCTGAAGGCCTGCGAAAACAAGGAACAGTCATGGAGGACTGTTGGTACAACCGTGGAGGAAGTACTATCTTGTCTGGGGATAAAGAGGGATAAACAGGGGGGTCTCAACTTTCTTGGCAGTCAGAGTTTCTTTATCACGTATGGTTGCTTCTGAGGACCTCAAAACACTTTATACACGTCACATCTTTCTTTCTCACCAGTGTCTTTGTGTGCCATTCATCACCTCCTCTTTTAAGATGAAGAAGCTAAAGCACCAAATTGGGAAATGACTTCATTCAGGGAAGAGGCACCTGAAAACCAGTGCCCATGTTCTAGCTCCTTTAAGGACCCACTAGGCAGCAATGTTTGGCCTTGATTTTCCTTAAGCCAGGAAGGCTTAGCTGAAGGAGCACGTGTACCCATCCTTTGCTTGTGTGCCTCTTAGCTGCTCCTCAAATGCTCTTCACATTCATTTGGCCTCTGATCATCAATTAAAAGTGGGACTAACACTGTATGGATCTTATTGGCCCCTGTGGATGAGAGAGTAACCACATCAGAAACTGAAGTCTCAATCAGTAGGCAGTGATGCATGAGAGGAGGTGCAGGCTATGAGTCAGGGGTCAGATTGGTATCTCTCATTCGGGGCTGTGGAAAATTGACCTGGGGAGGGGAGGGGCTGCGGGAGGTTGGCTGTGGGAGCTCACTGACCACCAGGGGGTAGCTCCTGCATTAAGCATCTGCCTCTTGGTGGTCAGTACGCATCATAGCGATTGGTCAACTGGATGACTGGTTGTTTGGCCGCTTAGGCTTTTATATATATAGATTTCTCCAACTAGAGAAGCAAATAGATGCCCAGTCACCACCTTGCCCTCTGTCCTCAGGGTAGCTGTCAGTCTTTGGAAGACTGTTAAGCTGCCTATTATCCTATGAAGGTAGCACTGGGCAGGGGATTCTTCATAGAGCACAATAGAGGCCTCTGATATTTCTACCTAAAACCACATTATCAAATAGCATCTGTTATTTAAATACACCCTAAATGAATTCCTCCTTGTTTCTTTGTGGCACAAGTGGGCTCTTTATATTATACCCTGAAGTCGCCAACCAGGAAAAATAGGAGTTAGATTCTACCTATGTTTGCCCATCCCCCAGCCTAGAGCAGATCTAGGGAAAAATATTAGCTGTGTGAATAACTGGGTCATCTTTTAATTGAATTCACAGTATTAGATGTGGAAAATTCAACAACTAATATCCTACAGGGTAAGAACATTTTTAAAAAACTTACAGTTAGCATTAAATGTTTCTAAATTTGAGATTTTCTTAGATACATGAAGGACATTTAATATTTAATTTTGGTTGCATAGGAAGCTTCATCCACTTGGAGGGTTACATTTACCCCATTACTTACTCTTTTCCTACACCAGTAAGTCCTTGGTTCCCGAGCCCCAGTGCACAGAGCAATGAGGCCCTGAGGCTGTGAGTACACGTCTATCAGCAATCCAAAGCTAAGTACAGAACAACAAGTAATTGAAAAGCTTAACAAATCAGGTTTCTAATTCATTAAATCAAAGTCTTGCTAATTTGAGGGGATATGTTTCCATTTCTATGAGTATACATGCTTCCTAATTTTTTTGCTTCAGGTTTCAGGTTTGAGTTTTATTAGTTCAATAAAATAGAGATTGACCCGTCACTTGAAGGCAGGTGAGAGATGTATCATGCTTCCTGGAGAACCTGGGGTCTGGGTTAGCCTGTCCACTGGAGCCAGGTGGCTTGAGTATTTACTGACCTCAATTTTGAGTGAGTTGGGATCTGAAGGGACTCCTTAGACAGGATGCAGGCGCTCAGTGCGTAGTCTAAAGAAATGTCTGGCTTGCAAACAGAGAGACAAGGAATCAGAGTGAAGTAGCCGAAAACTCAAAGAACATAGTACCCAGCTAGACCAGTGTCTGTTAATGATATCTGGTCTGGCAGTTAACCCAGACCCCAGCTTCTCCAGGGAATAATAACTGAGCTCAGCAGCCATTACTATCCCAACCCCAACCCAAACGTGTCTCGACTCTTACATTCTCACTCATGGGTGTCCCCACCATCCACACATACATTCAAGCTATAGTTCTCATCAGTCTCTAGGAGTCACCCATTCAATAACCCAGACATCCTTCCCAACATCCCCTCATCATTATACTTCAGCCTCTCAACATGCCCTTTCTAAGTAGTCACCAGCGTGGTAATAGTCTCCCTAACTCCATCCCTCATGTGCAGTTCTGATTGCTTCTTCACTTACCATTCTTTATTGTCCCCACTCCATAAGCTAATCAGGGCCAAGCCCTCTAAACTGGCTCACACACCTTCCTTCTTGACCTGTCCCCTGCCTACCTGTTCAGCTTCATCTTTACTTTCTTCCAGCTTTACCATCTTTGTTCCAGCAGCATGAACTCTAATTCCCCTGCACACGTACATTAGCTCCTGCCATGCTCTCCACTTCAGACCCCCTCTCCTTCCCCTCTTCTTCTAGCCAGCTCTTACTCTGCTTTTAAGATCTCGATCAAGCATCATTTCTTCTAGGACAGAGTCCCAAACTTTCTCAGTTCACAGCATCCTTAGTGTCTCAGTCATTTTTACATAGAGCCTGTAGGCCAACGTAAATGCCTAATAATTCATTTAGTAGTAGATCCAAAGAACCTAATAAGTATTTATCTCCTAACAACGTAAGGGCCATGTGAAAAATAATACACATAATTGAAAGAAAAATAGTATTTTTATTTCATTCTTAAATAACCACAACTATCTACTAATAGGATGTGTGTTTGCTGGGCACTGCGCAGTGGCTCTCAAACCTTAGGGTCAGTTTGGACACCACCGCTCTCATGTACTGTTTCGCCCCGGTTTTCATTGGGCACTTCCTTCTTATTACAACTGTTTCCAAAATCCCAGTTCACAACGATAGGAAGTCAAGAGGAATGCAACACAACCTAACTGGAACTGTGGCTGCCAAGCTAGTAGCTTGTCCACCACATGTCCACCAGATGGTGCGTAATGCTCTTTCCCTCGTGAATTTAAACTGTCCCCCAGCACCTCTGGGTTTGCTGAGGCCTCCTGACCTAGAGGAGCTCTGTGTTCAGTTGTGAGCTCAGCCACAGCTCCCTGCCCCTCAGCACTCAGCCACCGCAGCGCCATCAGGCAGCGAGGAGGCTGTTTGCGTCTGTTTCTTCCTCCCACTGTGACTTCTGCAGGGCAGGCACCAGTGGGTCCCTGCCAATAAATAGTGCACCCGTTAGCACACAATGACACAGGAATAAATGCAGATTCTTGCACTGTAACCCTACTTTTGCTCACCCCTGCATGGGGCAAGGGCTGCTCTTTCCTCTTGTGTGTTCCCAGTGGCAGCACAGAGTCTGGCACATGTTGCTGTTCAGCTGAGAGGAAGTGAAGGGTCAGAGCCACAATGGACCCCATGGACCAGTGAGGCTGCAGAGGAAACCAGCCTGAGGACAATTAAGTAGGAAATTCCAATCCAGCTCTAACCTGTGGTTCTGCTGGGCCTGGAAGTGGGACCAGCCTACATCTACTGCAAGCATGTCAAACTCGAAGGCTACATGGGCAGCAAAAAACAAAAGCTTCCATTTTCATAGAAATGTAGATTTATTTCGTTTAGAGACATGCTGAATACAAAGGGCTGAAATAAATAAGTAATCCTTAACATAAAATAATAGAACATTTTAATAAAAGTTAATACTTTTTTCTTGAAAATTAACTTACCAGACATTGAAAAACTACACAAATAAGTTTAAAGCAAATAAACCTATTTTTCTTGTTCTCCAAAAGCAAAATATTTCCTGTTGTGCACACCAAACAAGTCAGTACAAGACTAATGACGTGGCCATTGGCTGCTAAAATATTCGCTGCTGGTATTAGTAGAGAGAAATGGTGTGCCTGCACGTAAGGCACGTAAGGGAAATGAATGCAACATGATTATATAATCAGTCATTAGCGAACGTTGTAGTTCGTTATTAATAATTATATATAACAGGATATTATAAAAATTAAGTTACAAAATTTTTATTGAAATGTTTCTTACATACCGTTATATTGACTGGGCTGCAAAATATTCGTTGTGGGCCACATGTGGGCTGGGCCGTGAGTTGACATGCTTGATCTACTGGATCAGGTGTGAATCAGAAAGCTCTATCCAGTACATTTCTTACTGTCATTTGGTTTCCTATTAAGAGTTCCCTGGGAGGAGAAGGAAAAATAGAGATTGGAAAGAAGAGAAGGAGGGAGAAAAGAGAGAAGAAAGGAAGAAAGGAAAGAAGGAAGGAAGAGGGAGAGAAGAGGGGGAAGAAGTGCTCCTTGGTTGTGTGCAAAGTGATAGGGTCATGAGGCATCTCCACCTGATGGTGGGGGGAGCTGTGGCCCTGGAGCCAGACCAACCTGGAACCCAAAATGTGATGGAGCCGAGGGCAACCCCAGGCCTCGCCATCCCAGCTGAGGAGGCCTGGCTGCGGGCACTGCGGCGAGGCCTGAGAATTCGCATCATTTTTTCACATTCTGCTGAGAATAAAACTTCAGCATAACAGGGAGATTAGGCAGGACCAGGACCAGGAGGCAAGTTTCTGTTCTCACCTGAGAACATCCACAGTTCATGGGCCTCACTGATTCTGACTGCCGAGGTCCCACCTAAACAATCGTTGCTGTGATTCTCGGGCTGGCCTCCTCCCCTTTGGGTTTAAAGGGCTACTCCTCTGTTATCTGCTCAAGATCTCCACTGTCTCTGCCACTGAGTCACTCTATAGGTAGCAGCCATTCAAGCTCAACCTGATGTTTGGGGTTCACCCTGCACACCCCACCGCCCATGGCATCAGACTGGCGGGAGCCCTATTGCACCATCTTTTGCCAGTGAGGCGGAGACAGGGCACATGTCCTGCTGCTGCCCATGTTCAGTCTGTTCTGGGAACAGAATGAACCCAGCGCCTCCAGCAGGAGCTCTGCAGGCCTCTTTGGAAACCAGTTTATGCCTCCTGCACAGAGAATCTCACACCTGTTTCAGATCACTAACTACTTACCAGAAACTTTCAAAGAAAACCAAAACAGCTTTGTAGCACATACTGCCAGGAAATTCCTTCTGATGACTAAGGTGAGCCCTTTGTGCTATTGCTAAAGCTTGTTTTATCTTGGTAACATTTGCTAGAGAAGGTGCATCAGATACAATAACTTTCCATAAAACACTTTTTAATTTTATTTTTCAACTAGGGGCCCAGTGCATGAATTCATGCACCTTGAAAGGAACTGTGGACTGCAAGGCTGCGGGGAGCACAGGGGCGGGTCTCGGCCCCTCCTCTGCGCCCCCACCTGACCCCTCCCGCCACAGCCCCCTGTCCCTGTCTGCCCAAACCCTGCTCCCGCAGCCGCCACTCCCACTTGCTGACAGCGTGGAATGATTAGGGCTGGCACCAGCAGCAGGTGCAAGTGGCGGCTGCTGCTCTGATCACCCCACAGGAGCAGGGGGAGGTGGAGAAGCCCTCAGGGGTGATTGGGGCCAGCAGCCACCCTGTGCACCCGCAGATGGCACCGAGTGATTGGGACAGTGCCAGGCACCAGCAGCAGGTGCAAGTGGCGGCTCTGGTACCAGCTGCGGGTGCCAGTGGGGCTGGTGCCAGCAGTTGGTGTGAGAGGTGGCTGCCAGTCCCAATCACCCCTCAGGAGCAGGGGGAGGTGGAGAAGCTCTGAGAGGTGATTGGGGCTGGGAGCCACTGCTTGCATCTGCTGATGGTGCTGAGTGATCGGGGCTGGCAACAGGTGTGAGCAGCGACTTGTGAGCAGGGCGAGCACTGGCAGGAGGTGCGAGCACTGGGCGGCACCACGGTGTGTGGGAACAAAGAATTTTCAGTGACCAGCAGAGGCTCACCCCATTGACAGTGACAGGCGCCTTTCCTTGGTTTGGTGCCCCTGCTCACCTGCTCTACCATCCCACTGCAGCTGACGCCCTCCATGCTCCATGTGTGCCCCCTGGTGGTCAGTGCACATCATAACGACCAGTTGTTCCACTGTTCAGTCTATTTGCATATTAGGGTTTTATATATATAGATTACAATTGACATTCAACATTATTTTATACTAAAGGCCTGGTGCACAAAATTCATGTACGGGGAGGAGGGTCTTCTCAGCCCAGCCTGCACCCTCTCTAATCTGGGTCCCCTTGGGGATGCCCGACTGCTAGTTTAGGCCTGAGGAATCAGGTCTAAACCAGCAGTCAGACATTTCTCTCACAATCTGGGAACAATGGCTCCTAACTGCTCATCTGCCTGCCTGCCTAATCACCCCTAATGCCTCTGCCTGACAGCCTGATTGCCCCCAACTGCCCCCCTCTGCCAGCCTGGTTGCCCCCAACTTCCCACCCTGCCAGCCTGGTCACCCCTTATTGTACCCCCTGCCGGCCTGGTCGCCCCCAACTCCCCTCCCCCTACCGGCCTGGTTGCCCCACACAGCCTGCTGTTCGGTTGTCCGTCTGGTTGTTTTGGTTGTGATGGCCCCTGGCTTTTTATATATTAGGCTTACTTCAGGTGTACAGCAGAGTGGTTAGGCAATTATTCAACTTACAAGGTGGTCCCCCAATAACTCAAGTACCCCTGTCACATACATAGTTATCACAATATTACTACTCCATTTTCTACATTGGAATGTAAATCTCTATGATCATTCTGTAACTACCAATTTGTACCTTTCACCCAGCACCTCTGGCAACCATCAGTTTGTTCTCTGTATCTACTAGTTTGTTTTATTTGGTTCTTTATTCTATTCTTTAGATTCCACATAATGAAATCATATGGTACTTCTCTTTCTCTGGCTGACTTATTTCACTTAGCATAATACCCTTTAGGTCCATCCATGTTGTCATAAATGGTAAGGTTTCATTTTTTTATGACCAAGTATTCCATTATATATATACACCAAAATGTCTTTAATCAGTCATCTGTTTATATACACTTAAGTTGCTTCCATATCTTGGTTATTGTAAATAACACTGCAATGAGCATGGGGCACATATATTTTTTCAAATTAATGGTTTGGACATATACCCAATCATAAGGCACTTCCATGTTTTATGTTTTAGGAACCTCCATACCGTTTTCCACAGTGGCTGCACCAGTCTGTATACATACCAACAGTGCTAGAGGGCTCTCTTTTCTCCACATCTCACCAACACTTGTTTGTTGATTTATTGGTGATAGTTATCTGGCAGGTGTGAAGTGGTATCTCAACAGGGTCTTAATTTGCATCTCTCTGGTGATTAGTGACTTTGAGCATTTTTTCATATGTCTACTGGCCATCTTATGTCCTCTTTGGAGAAGTGTCTATTTAGGTCTTCTGCCCATATTTTAATTGGATTTTCAGGAGGGGGTGTTAAGTTCTATATGAATCCTGGTTATTGATCCCTTATCTGATGTATCACTGGCAGATATCTTATTGTATTCACTAGGTTGCCTTTTCATTTTGTTGATGGTTTCCTTTGCTGTGCAAAAACTTCTTAGTTTGATGTAGTCCCATTAGTTCACTTTTTTGTTTGTTTGTTTCCGTCACTCTAAGAGATATTTCAGAAAAAAATATTGCTAAGAGAAATGTCAGAGTTTATTGCTTATGTTTTCTCTAAGGGTTTTTGTTTTTGGGTCTTTTAAGTCTTTAATCCATATTGAGTTTATTCTTGTATATCGTCTAAGAAGGTGGTCTAGTTTCATCTTTTGCATTTATCTGTTCAATTTTCCTAACACTGTTTAATGAATAGATTGTCTTTATCCCCATTATATATTCTTGCCTTTTCTTTGGTCACATTTTAATTGTCCATGTAGGTGTGTATTTCTTTCTGGCTCTCTCTTCTGTTCCATTGATGTGTCTGTTTTTATGCCTGTATCACACTATTCTGATTACTAGGGATTGTAGTATAGTTTGATATCAGGTAGTGTGATCCCTCCAACTTTGTTCTTCTTTCTTGAGATTGCTATGGCTATTTAGGGTCTTTGTGGTTCCATATAAATTTTTGGATTATTTTGTTCTGTGAAAAATGCTATTGGTAGTTTTACAGAAATTGCATTGAATCTGTACATTGCTTTGGGTAGTATAGATATTTTAATGATGTTAATTCTTCCTATCCATAAACACAGTATATGCTTCCATTTACTTGTATCTTCTTCAATTTCTTTCTTTAGTGTCTTACAGTTTTCTGAGTGCAGGTCTTTTACCTCCTTGGTTACATTTATTCCTAGGTTGTGTGGATGTTTTTTGAGGTAATTGAAAATGGGATGTTTTCTTAGTATCTATTTCTGATAGTTCATCATTGGTGTATAAAATACAACCAATTTCTGAATATTTATTTTGTATGCCACTAATTAATAACTTCATTTATCAGTTCTGTTGGTTTTTTGGTGGAATCTTTAGGGTTCTCTATACAAAATATCATGTCATCTACAAATAATGACAATTTTACTTCTTTGTTTCCAATTTGGATGCTTTTTATTTCTGTTTCTTATCTGATTGCTATGGCTAGCACTTCTAATATTGAGTTTAATATGAGTGGTGAAAGTGGACATTCCTGTCTTGTTACCAATCTTAAGGAAACCACTTTAAGCATTTCCCTGTTAATTATAATGTAGTTGTAGGTTTGTCATATATGGCCTTTGTTATTTAAGGTATATTTCCTCTATTCCCACTTTGCTGAGAATTTTTATTATAAGTGGGTGCTGGATTTTCTGCATCTATTGATATGATATGATTTTTATTCTTTTGTTTATGTAGTATATCAAGTTAATTAATTTGCAGATATTGTACCAACCTTTCACCCAGGAATAAATCCACTTGATCATGGTATGTGATCTTTTTAATGTATTGCTGAATTCACTTTGCTAATATTTCGTTGAGAATTTTCTATGTTTGTAATGTCTTTGTCATGTTTTGTAGTCAGAATAATGCTGGCCTCATAAATGAGCCTAAAACAAGCCTGGAGGCTTCGCCCCTCTTGAGTTTCTTTGAGTAGTTTCAGAAGGAGAGGTGTTATTCCCATAAGCCTTTTCAGACTTGTCTTCTTCACAAAGAAGAATTTGAATTTCCATAAATTTTTATCAGAGCCTTATCACCCAAAACCTTCATTATCTGTCTCAATTATAGTTTTGAACCCTCTCCAAAATTTGTTTTTTGAGTCACGGAGATCATGACTTAATTAGACCTTTCATTTTCAGATTATTCTCCTAGTGCTTAAAGAAAAATAAATTTCAGTAGGGTATATTTCACCAGGGGAAGGGCAGAAAAAAATTGGATCTTTTATATAAATAGCACATTGTACCACAAACGAGTTTCCTTTTCTCAATTGTTTTTGAAACAATAGGTATTTTTTATTAATTTAATCCTTAGCAGATTTTAACTTCTAAAAAATTATGATTTGCATTCTTCTGTGGGTATATGGCTGCTGGATCCGAAAAAAGGCAAGAGGTGTGTTCTCTGATGGCCCAGTAAACAGTAAAGGAATCAGGGCTGGCAACAGGCCAGCAGGAAGCACCTACCCAGGTGTGGGCATGAGGGCGGGGGTGGGGGGTAATTTGTTTTCCAGTCTTTTCCTCAGCAGCTTCTGTCCTGAGAAATTCTGAGGGGCCCCTAGTACTGGCCCTGCTACTTCCTAACTTCATTTACTGAAAGGAGGCGTGTCTGCTATAAGCTGTTCTCCTTAGCTGTGCCTGTTCCTTCACCCTGTTCACTTGGTATCTGTGCTCAGGTTTTTATGCAGGAAAGGAAAGCACTTCACTTGCCTTTGGGCTGTGGAGCAGAGCAAGAGCCTGGCCTGCACTTGGCGTCACCTTCATCAGGCTGCCTTCAGCAAGTTGCTGATCTTCCTCCCCCAACTTCCCTGCGTGGAGGGAAGAACTCGGGTCACAGATGATCTGTGAGGTCCCTTTCACTCGGATCTTCCATGATTCTCACAGCATCAGGTCTTTTCATTGTTCCATAGAGGGACCATGAAAAGGAAAGAGGAACTGGGTTCAGCAGCCAGTTGGGAAAAGGAGACATTCCGTCCCCTCGCTCCTCTCTCCCAAGGACCCAGAATCAGTGTCGGGTAAAGGATGGGAATGAGTATTCATTGGCCATCTCCCATGTGTCAGGCACCGTTCAAGCACTTGATGAAAGAGTCGATGCACTAGGTGTCCTTCACTACCACAGCCCCATGCAACCCACACCCCTACCCAGAGGGATCCATCCGCATCCTTCAGGTCTCACTTAAGGTATCACCTCTTCCCTGAAGCCTTCCCTGACCCTCTGACCATTTGGCCTGGGTTAGGTCTCCCTGTCCTATGTTATGGTTCCCCTACTTCCCTTCGCTGCCCCTACCACAGATGTAATTAAATAACTATCTGTACAGATGAATGTTTTTCATGCCTGCTCAGCTGAAATCTCCATGAGGGCAGGAACCATACAAGTGTTGTTTTGCTGTAGTCCTAGAACTTAGCACAGTGTTGATGAGATAACAGCAGTTCACTAAGGATTTCTTGAATGGGCATTGTAAGCATGAGTGCACGAATAGATGGGTGAATAGCAGAGCTGGGTACAAAACCAAAACTCTTGGCTCTTGGAGACCAGACTGAAACTTCAGAAACATGTACTGTGCTGTGTGCTGGCGCGCAAGGTCCTTGCTCCACAGCCTTCCTTGTCTCTCCAGCAGTGGGAGGGTCAGCAGCGCTTCTCTGGACACCGGACCCTAAAGATGTCTGTGAACTGGTTGGAGATCACAGATCCTCCTGTGCCTGGTGGTGGTGGCTGGAGATGGGCGGGAGGAGGCATTAAATTAAACCAAATCAAATGTCCTTGGTGGGCATTTGGCCCACTTTCTCGTATACTCTGCCAAGGGCTGTGAATAAGCAACAACATTCTATAAGGGATTTAGGGCAGTCAGAGTGAGTGCACGAGAATGAAGGAGGCAAAAGCAAGACATGACAACCTGCAGGGAAGCAGAACTAAAACTCTAATGTGGAGCCTGCTGACATAGTCCACCAGGCTCAGGTGCCTGCAGGCCCGTGCTATGTCCCAGCGCCTGGCTGTGGCCTTGGGGAGCCTGCTGCCATGTCTGCCCACCTCTGAGAGGCTTAGTCCCTTACTTCACACTCACCTCTTGCCACTGCCATGAGCAGCTGATAGGAGGCTAAAAATACTAACAATAGAAATTTGATTTCTTCTTCTAGACAAAAAGCTTTGGCGTCTACCGGAGGAAGAAGTGTTCAAGCCGCATGTGACTGGTTGGTATAAAATAACTAAATTGATAAAATGACACTTGATCAACTCTAAATATATGTGGATGAGCAAGGTTGTGTGGCCTCTTTAATGAACCTGGGGGGTGGGGCGAGGAAGACCCTGTGACTGGACCATTCATCCAGCCTCCTCACGCTGCCCCAGGGCGTGCTTCTCCTTAGCAGTGGTTAAAGATGGCCAAGTGTTTCTAAGAGAGCCCCTATCCAATAGCTGACTGCCCTCCAGCCACTGACATATAATGAACCTGTGTGGATGCTGCCCAAGTCAATTTAGGAAAAAACCTACCCACCTTTCAGGACAGGGCTGTTCTCAAGCGTCCCTTGTCTTTGGGAGGCACCAGGTTTAATCACAGACTGAGCTGAAGGAACCCCGTTGAACAGCCCCGGGTTAGGAAAGGGTTGGGGTTTACCTGAGACTGGCTCCTGGAGAGGTCAGGTTTCTGAGGGAGCCATGGGCTAAGGCGCCGGCAGGCAAGGTGGTGGCTGAGGTGGGCTGTGAAGGGTAGCCCCTCAAGCACAGAAGGAAAGCCCTTCCCACGCAGCTGCAGCCGTGTCTGAGAACCGCCCCCCCCCCCCCCCCCCCCCGCCATTCTCCAGCAAGGCTGCCCGCTCTCTCCCACAGGCTGTTCTCCCACGTGGGCGACCCCTTCCTGGACGACCCGCTGCCCCGGGAGTACGTGCTGTACCTGCGCCCCACGGGTCCCTTAGCTCAGAAGCTCTCTGACTTCTGGCAGCAGTCTAAGCAGATCTGCGGAAAGAACAAGGCGCACAACATCTTCCCCCACATCACCCTCTGTCAGTTCTTCATGGTGAGCGGTAGCCCCAGTCCTGCCTGGACGTGGTGCCCAGACCCCAGCCGCCTGGCAGGACCTGGGAGTCACAGGTGTAAGAGCTGTGTGATCCAGTTCCAGGTCATTGGGAGTGTGCAGTTCCCCTCCTCACAGACGGGATGCATGCGTGCGTGCGTGCGTGCGTGCGTGCCTGCGTGCATGTGGTGGCCTCGGCCTCAGCCTGGGCAGAGGGTTCCCTGAGGACCGTGGAGCCAAGCTCCCCAAGCCCCTGCGTGCAGCGCGCCACTTCCCTTCCAGTGTGAGGACAGCAAGGCGGATGCTCTGGGGGAGGCCCTGCAGGCCACTGTCAGCCGCTGGAAGGGCAAGTTCTCGGTGCCGCTGCCCCTGGAGCTCTACACCTCCTCCAACTTCATCGGGCTCTTCGTGGAGGAGGGCAGCGCCGACATCCTCAAGAAGTTCGCCGCTGACTTTGCTGCGGAGGCTGCATCCAAAACCGGTGAGCCAGGCTGGCCAGCCGGACTGTCCCTTAGAGGGGGCGAGACGGGGTGCTGTGACAAGCGGGATGGGGTTGGGAGGTGGCCTGCAGGAAGGGGCCGAGCAGGACAAGGAGCACATCCCCTCCCGGGAGCACACCTCTGTGCTGCTCTGCTAACTTTCCCGTGAGAACGCCCAGGGCTACTCCCGTGGGAGCCAAGCGGAAGGAGCACAGACACCTGCTCCCGATTGAGCCACCTGATTTAGGAACCTTCTTCCCTTCCCCCCAGCCCTCCCATGCAGGCACCCACCTGGGCTGGGCACTCCAGGCCAGAGCAGCATAGCACAGAGGAGAGTGGAACCTCTCAGAATCAAAGTAACAGTCATCTCAACCGAGCCACTCCTTTCGACCTAGGAAACCGTTAGACGCCCCCAAGCCTCAAAAGCTGCCCACTAGTCCCTCTCCAACAGCTCTTCTGCTCTCTCCGTGGCAGCTCTTAGCTTAAGCTGCTGCGATTTCCCACCAAAGAAGTTAGCTTAAAGGGATGCTCAGGATGCATGGTGACAGGCGACAGGCATTGGGTGTGTGTGTGTGTGTGTTCCTCCTCTCTGACCACAGGTGCAAACAAGCTCCCCGAGCTGCAGGACAAACAGACAGTGAGGTGAGGCAGTGTCTGGGCTCCCCGAGAGCGGAGTCAGTGGCAGGGACTCAGTGGGAAGCTGCGGTGTCTCCATGAATAGGACAGTCAGATGTGGTTCCTCCTGGCGGAGCTGGGAGCCTGGCTGAGCAAAGGGGCTAGCAGAGCCCAGAAGAGAGGCCATCCCTGGAGGGTGGCTCACCCGCTTAGCAGGAAGGAGCTCACAGGGCCATGTCGATCTTAGACGAAGGGGTCCCTGCAGGGCAGGTGCCCCAGCCCCAGCCCCAGCAGAGAGGGCCACGGAGGCCACCCGTCCACCCTTGCAGAGGGCTGAGCTCAGGGCCAGAGGAACCCAAGCTGCCTGTGCCACCTCATGTGGAGGCAGGGCAGGGCCACCTGGGATCGAGGCGGTATCCTCCCAGCCCAGCTGGGACTGTGCGGGCACCTCTTCACCGGAAAAACCTGAGCAGGGCTGGGCCGGGAGTGTGCGGAGGGCCAGCCCCCGAGCCGCTCGGGCTCCCTCAGGTCCAGCCTGGAAGGTCCCTTCCCCAACCTCCTGCTCCCGGACGAGTGTCTGCTTCTGGACTTGGGGTGCCTGTCATGTCACAGGGCCTGAACATTCCAAAGAAATGGCCAGTAGAAAGGACAGTGGTGTCCTGTGTCATCCTCCTTTCTTAGGGAAATAGCTCCTGTTCACCCTCAGCACCACGAATACCCCCACAGAAACCGAACTCATGTTGTAGCCACGAAACCCAGGTGCCTCACACTGGAGCAAAGCGGGTTTCACCTGGGCCTGGCCTGCTTTCCTGGCAGGAGGGAGAGACAGGCCTTCCTCTCCAAGATGCCCCTCTCCCTCCACCGCCCGCCCCCCTTCCCCACGCAGCTGAGTCTGTTTCTGGGCCCTCTCGCCGCCCCCTGCTGGTGGTTTGCAGAACTGCGTACCCTGCTGTGTAGCTGGCCCAGCTCCTTGCAACCTAGAAGCCAGCCATCAGGGCTTTGCCTTGGTGTTCTGGAATTTGGGGGACCCCCAGATTCCTTCAGCAGGTAGATTTAGTGTTGCCCTCCACAGGGAGATCCATTCATGTGTCTTTGTTCATTTAACAAGGACTGACACTGGCATGTGCTGAGCACTGGGATCCAGTATGAACAAGACAGAGCCCTGGCCTTCCAGGCTCACACCAGAGAGAAGCAATGCAGTATCACAGAGAAAGCGCTCAAAACCCAAGGACCCAGCTCCTGCTGCATCTCTGTGTGGTCTGAGTGAACCTCTTAGTTTCTCAACTCCCTAAACCAGCAGTCGCCAACCTTTCGGACCTCACGGACCACCAGTGGCCACTGCTACCCTAAACCTCTCTGGTTGCAGCTTCTTCAGATCTGGCATGGACAGGACCTGCGCTTCACATTGAGAGAGACACAGATGAGGAAGAAGAGCGGGTCCTGGAGGCGAGCGGCTGGCTTTGCTTGTTTCTGGGGTGTCTTAGAGGAGCGGTCTGTCTGCATTAAGCCGGGGGGTTCCAACCAGGGCATGTTTGCTCCAGGGGATGGCTGGCAATGTCTCAGTCATTTCCGGTGGTCACACTCTGGGCGCTGCTGTGGCCTCGAGGAGGGCAGCACCCAAACAGAGTTATTTCACCCAAATGCTGTTCAGAATCCCTGTTTTAAACTTAGAAAATATTTGTTTTTCTTCCTTTTTCCATCAGAGCCACTCAGAAGCTAAGAGACTTGATTTAACCAAAACAAAGGCAGCGTAGCTTTGAGAGTAGCTTGATGACCTTTGCTTTATTTTGCGTGAATGAGTGCATCCCTCTAGGGCTGGGTTTCCTCCTCTGAGTGGTGGGCTACTCCTGCCGGGGTTGTCGTGAGGGAGCAACCGGAACGATTGCCTTCCGGCCTGCGGCTCCACAGCCTGTGCTCACCACCCCTCAGGCAGTGTTCCGGTCTGTGTCCCCCACTGCGCAGGGAGGGAGGTGCGGCTGTCTGACAGCGGGGCCCCTCTGCAGTGCCTTGGGAAGCAGGACTCTGGGTTCTCCCTCAGCCCCACCGTTGCTGGCAGCGCAGAGGCTAACAGCACCTGGCTCCTTCCTTTTCTAGAAGTGCACGTGGAACCTCATAAGAAGCAGCTGCACGTGACCCTGGCTTACCACTTCCAAGCCAGCCACCTGCCCACCCTGGAGAAGTTAGCCCAGAGCATCGATGTCAAACTAGGGTGCGACTGGTTGGCAGCCATATTCTCCCGGGATATCCGATTTGCTAACCATGAGGTAATGTTCCTGTGGCTCCTGACAGGAGCAACGGGGAAGGGAGCAGGCAAAGCCAGGAGCCTTGCTGCTTGCTGGGGCAGGGGGCAGGGGCCAGGGGGTAAGGGGATGTGGACCATCCTGGCGCCACGGTTTGAGGAAATCCGCACTGCGCTCAGGCCCGGCTGGGCCATCTCTGAAAAGTAACACCGTCCTTATCCCTGAAGGAGAAGCTGAGTCACAGAGGTTAGGGGGCTGGTCTGAAGCGGAATAATTTAGGGCCAGAGCTGAAACCAGAATTCAGGGATTTTGACAGTGAAGATGGGCAGTCCATCCAAAAACAGGCCACATGATTTGATGGAACAGTAGCCATTCAGTTTAACTACATTTATTAATAGCACATTTGTTTCCCAGTTTTTTTTTTAACAGCAGAAGAACTGACTTCTTAAAGTTTATATAGTCTTTTACATTTCTTTTAGATTTTGTAAAATATGAAAAATTGTTAGAACCTCAGGGTCTAGACCAGACAAGCTCACCATCGATTTGGAGTGTTGGAAACAGCGACCCAGACACAGGGGCCAGGCAGGGGTGCGGGGCGGGAGCGCCAGGATGCAGCTCCCGGCTGCCCAGTGGCTGCCCCCAGCTGCCCAACAGCTGCCCCCAGCTGCCCAGCGGCTGCCCAAGCCTTTTCGCCGTCTCTGGGAAGACACTGCAAGGAGCCTGGACTGGACCTGACTCAAGACTCTGGCGTCTCCTGAACAGCGGCCTCCCTCACGCAGGGCAGTGCTCGTTGGCTGGTTGGCCACCTGCTTTCCGAGAGAAGCTGCTTTGGAGAGGAGAGCAGGGAGGCGATGGCATTTTCCAAGGGCACCTCCAGTCAGCACTGTCCTCGGTCGCCTGCCTGACCCACATTGGGCTTGGTTGGCACTTAGGAAAGAGACGCTCAAATGAATTATTTTCTAAAAATAACATGGCCTCTTTGTCTCTTATTTGTTAAAGCTCATTTGTCCTGTCCCTGCTGAGGGGCTCCCCTCTGAGGCCATGGCACCCGCTGAGCCCCCTGCACGTGTTCACGCAGAACCCGGGGCCACCTGGTGGGAGGAAGGCTTGGCCTCACTGCCCTCTCTGCTCCAGACCTTGCAGGTGATCTACCCCTACACCCCCCAGAATGACGATGAGCTGGAGCTGGTCCCGGGGGACTTCATCTTCATGTCTCCCGTGGAGCAGGCCAACACCAGTGAGGGCTGGGTCTACGGCACCTCCCTGACCACCGGTGGTTCCGGGCTCCTGCCCGAGAACTACATCACCAAGGCCGACGAATGCAGCACCTGGGTGTTCCACAGGTGAGCTGGCCGAGGCCTGTGCCTGCAAACTTCCAGAGGGGGTGGGGTCTGGGCTTGACGCTGGACATGCAGGGCAGCAGTTCCTTCAGATGGAGGCCCTGGGAAGAAAGCCTGTCGGCTCCAGGCTCCCAGGGAAGAGCTGACGTGGACATGGGAGAACTGAGTAATGGGTAGCTCTTCCTGCCCCGTCCAATGTAACTGTTGGTCTGAGTTCCAGATCGGAGACTAAACTGAGGCTGCTGGGGTCCCTCTCTGATGGCTGAAGTGTGGGTCCTGAGTTTTCATGGTTCCAGGTTTATGTCCGCTGTGTCCTGGGTCGTTGTTGGGATTGCCTGACTCCCCAGCGCAGCAGCGAGGCAGCTCCCAAGGCACCGCCAGGCCAGCAATGACAGCGTTTGCAGGTGTCAGGAGACCTACACGCCCTCATTTAGTAGGTGGCTCTGAGCCAGTGCTCAGGCCTCGCACATGAGTGTCTAGATGACAGTATGTGTTCAAGGAAATAGGCAACTAACTGCAGAGCCTGGAGACACACGGTCCCTGGTCGTCTTTGGACATGGCCTGTGGCTAGCTTTGTGTCCCAGTAAATAAAATAGAAATAAAGGCGCTTTCTCTTTCTTACTCGGAGGAGCTCCGAGCCTGCCCTCCCCGGACACGCGGGAGTCCCACCAGTGTGTGTGTGAGGTCTGTCCTCCTTCTCCTGTGTGTGCCCCACAGCCACGTGACTGAGCTGGAAGCTCTGGGCACAGTGGTGCGGGCCCAGCATCGTATGGTCACCACAGAAGAGCAGCAGACGGCAGCCTCAGTGAGTGTTTTGCCTGGTGGGAGAAAGGAGAGTCGCTGCCCTGGTTGGCAGCACATACCAGAGTGGGGAGAGAACATCTTCCCTGATCCCCGGGACCCAGAAGCTCCCTCTTCCTTGCAGTCCTCCCCATGAGACCCCACGAACACCCAGCATTTGGTGGCTCAGATCACAAGGTCTGAGCTGCTTCATGTTCCCTAAATATTTGCTTTTTCAGAAATGTTTCTAAAGATAAAAATAAATAAATTGGGTTTCCAAAGTTGCCCTTTTAGCCTGTGAAAGCAAGTGAAGCATAACACTCATGAATAAACTGAGGACTAAGGCTCTGTCTGATGATGCACCGCCCTTAGATCGCGTTCCTAAAAGCAGGCTTGCACGCGAGGAGCGGACATGGAAGCCTGCTAGGTCCCCGTGCCCAGCCCACTCTTGCCCAGATTAGAGCTCAGGTTGAAATGAGTGCTATCCATCCCTGGGTCCAGGGAGGTCTGCGTCGTCATCTGTTTTGAGAGATGACTCATGTGCTGTTCTCCTGAGACCACAGCCAGCCCTGCTGAGTGCGAAACACTGACGTGAGAGACTAGGGCATCGGAATGAAGAATTGGAGTTTTTATTCCAACAGTCCTCCTGACTCTCCTGTTTCCTAGCTGTGTGACCTTGCCAGACTGCACTACCCTTGGAGCCTCTGTTTGCTGATCTACAAAGTGAATGTGATAATGTACTGTAGTCAGCTGGGGGAGGGGAGGGGCTGCAGGGGAGGGCCTAGCTTTACCGGGATCAGGGCACCTGCCTAGCAGCACTGAACTGAGGTCGTCATTAGCTTTATGACTTTCTCTTCTTTCTAACCTGCATCTCTAGTCCTCTTCATATGCTCAGCAAGTCACTTGTCTCTTCTCCAAGCTGATCCTGTAAGAGAAGGGCACTTTCCACTCACCCCAGAGGTGGGAATGGCTCAGGGAGGCAGACTTCTCCCACCACTGACCTCAGCAGTACCGAGTCTGGCCTGGCTGGCCTGGTGGGCCCTGGGGGAGGAGATTCAAGCAACAAGTGGAGCCCGGGGCCTGTGACCCTTCACCACCCTTCCTCCCTATCCTCAGGTCTCTGAGTGTGTCCCGAGGGAACACTGTTCTCCCCCCTTTCTCAGAGCATCTCGCCTGGTTGAGTGTCCCTAGACAGCTGTCAGTGGTGTAGCCCATTGTGTCCTCTGAATTGGGGTGGCTTGTTGGTCCTGGGCTTATCCTGAGGCCTGGCACTTGGGAAGAGGCGCTGGGTGTGAGCTCTGCACCCCTCCCTGCTCTCAGCAGAAAGCACTGCCTGTGGTCTTGCTGGAAGCCCCACTGCTCCAGGGAGCCCAGGCCTCATCCCAGAGAGGAAGGGGGGGCACGATCCTGGAACTGCCTGTGGCAGGGCTCTCAGACCTCATAGCAGTGAAGGAAGCCGTGATGGGGCAGGGCAAGCAGGGGCAGGCGGTTCCACCAGCATGTGGGGCCCTCAGGCTTGAGAATCGGAGAGTGAGATTGGATTTTCTTTAACTCTGAGATGCTGGGAGGTATCAGTTTAAAATAAAAGAGAATAACAAGTCTATTAGACTGTGTGAACCGCACACAATTTCCTTGCTCTACAGTTGCTTAAATTTTACCAAAATAGGTTTCATTTGGCCACACATCATACTTACTTGAGGCATCTTTGTTAAACTGGGTTCTTGGACCCACCCCACACTGTGAGTCCTGGTCTATGTGGAGTGGCCTGGCGTGCGTGTGTTAAACCTCCCCTGGTGATTAGGATGTGTACAAGGGCTGAAACATCAGTCTTCAGGTGTGAGCTTGGGTGACCTTTGTGTATAAAGAGGGGGAGTCTATTTACAGTTATAGAAAGGGGCGCCTTGGAGAATGAAAAGGGTGCTAAAATTATTAAAATCAGACAGTTGTTTTGTTTTGTTTAATCCTTATCCAAGGATATTTTTCCATTGGTTTCTAGAGAGAGTGAAAAGGAGGGGGAGAGATAGAGAGAAACATCAATATGAGAGAGACACATCAATTGGTTGCCTCATGCAGGCTACCCAACCAGGGCTGGGAATTGAGCCTGCAGCCCTGGTAACATGCCCTTGACTGGAATCTAACCTGAGACCCTTCAGTCCACAGGCCAATGCTCTATCCACTGAGCCAAACTGCCTATGCCTATACAATTTTCAGAAAGAATTTTTACTAACAACCAGTTAGCTTTATTATATTGGTTACTATAAGAAGCTTTTTTTTTTTTAAGTTTAAAATTCTAAGAATAATATTGTGTTAAAAATAAATAATCCAGAGTGGATGTTAAACTGCACAGATTGCTGGGTCAGCAGATACAAACGGACTGCGCAGGGCTGACTGGGGCCTATGGCTGCCCTTGTTCTAAAGAAGCGAGAAATCTAAAACTTAAATGTTCTCCTTGATACTTTCCAGGGATGCTGATGGAGATGGTCACCGGATTTGCCTAACAGCCATGCTTAAGTTGCAGTGTTTATTAAATAAGGCTTTTTGGAGGTCTTACTAATCCAGTAATTTCAACCTGGCCTGAGTTGCTGCCTCCGTTTAGCAAGGCCTCTTTGGGCTCCTGCAATTCTGGTGTCACCCCCAAGGGGAGCTCTAGGCTCGCAGCCCAGCATCTGGTCAGAATTGCCCTGTGGGTAATGATCTTGTTGGAGGTGTTTCTGAGAGGAAGGAGGTGCTTGGGGACAGGGCTGTAGAAGGAGAGGGTGGGGTGGGTAGGAAAGGGTGAAGTGGCCATGAGGTTTTCTCAACTATGAGGAGCCATAGGCAAAGTGGTGGAGTAAGTGGAAATGCTGCCTGGAATGTGTGGGTCGGGATGAAAATCACCATATAAAAGATGAAAGACAACAGGAATTGTTTATTTCTTTTGAGCCTGAAAAATAGGTAGAAACAGTGGGACAAAATTGACATTTCATTATTCTTTCCTGACTTCAGTGTCGACCATGCCTATGGTATCTTAGTACAGAATGCAGGCCTGTTCTTGCCCAGGGGGTGAATTCTTCTATTCCAAACAGAGATGCCATCTGCCCCTAATTGATTAACAGCTGACTTCAGCATAAAGCAAGATGCTTGTCCCAGGAAGGGGCACCCCCGCTGAGTTTTCCCAACCCCAGACTGTCCCAGAGGTTTGCTGCCAGTCCCCACACTCCAGGAGTCCACGGCTGAAGGACTGAGGACTCCCAGCTGACACAGTGAACTTCTTTATCTTCCTCTGCAGTTCTTACTCCATCTTAAATGCATCATCTTCCAACGTGCTCCCATTTGGTGACGGCATATTGGACAGGCGGTCGTACGAGGACCAGGGCCTGGGGGAGATGGCGCCCCTCACCATCGTCTGCCAGCCCTCACAGGTGAGGCAGCCACCAGGGCACGCCCTCCGAGGCACTCCAGGTTCCCTGAGCACCTGTTACTAAGGATGAGGCCACTAACATACATACACTCTGGAGACAAGAAGAGCGGTCCTTACAGCATCTGGTTTTGGCTGTAAGGAAGGCTCTTTGCAGAGGGGAGCACATCATCTGTGCAGCAGTAATCATAGACCATGGTGAAGATCAGAGGACACAGGGCGGGGGAGTGGGTGACAAGGTGAAGAGTTAGAGGTGCAAATTCCAATTATAAAATAAATACGTTATAGAGATGTAATAGAAAGCACAGAGAATATAGTGAATCCAATAGAATAAAGAGGTAATGCGCAAATTGACCATCACTCCAACACACAAGTTGGCCACCCCCATGTGGACACAAGATGGCTGCCACAAGATGGCTGGCAGGGGAGGGCAGTTGTGGGTGATCAGACCTGCAGGGAGGGCAGTTGAGGGGGGAACCAGGCCTGCAGGGGAGAGCAGTTAGGGGCGACTAGGCCTGGAGGGGAGGGCAGTTGGGAGCAACTAGGCCTTCAGGGGAGGGCAGTTGGGGAAGACCAGGCCTGCAGGGGAGGGCAGTTAGGGGAAACCAGGGTGGCAGGAGAGGGCAGTTAGGGGAAACCAGGGTGGCAGGAGAGGGCAGTTAGGGGCAATTGGGCCAGCAGCGGAGCAGGTTGGCATCAGCTAGGCTGGCAGGGGAGTGGTTAGGGGATGATCAGGCTGGCAGGCAGGCAGGCGAGCTCTTGGGAGCCAGCAGTCCTGGATTGTGAGAGGGATGTCCGATTGCCTATTTAAAAATGGGCAGTTGGACATCCCTCGAGGGGTCCCAGATTGGAGAGGGTGCAGGCTGGGCTGAGGAACACCCCCCCACCACCACCATGCATGAATTTCGTGCACTGGGCCTCTAGTAATATCATAACTCTGTATGGTGACAGATGGTTACTTATACACCACAAGGTATATAAATGTCAAATTGCTATGTTGTACACCTGAAATTAATGTACTGTTATATGTCAATTATACTTTAATGAAAAATATTAAAGGCAAGAATAAGGCTGTAAACACAGTACATGGTGCACAGTGAGTGTTCAGTGTACATTGGAGTGCTTGATATATGTCAGAAAGTTTCAGAATGAAGAGTTGGGAGAGTAGTTTGAACAATACAAAAGCAAGTTGAAAGTTCAAACATGTTGAGGATTAAGAGACTAGATCACTTTGGCTAGAGCCCAGGGCTTGAATTAGAAAACAATAAGGGAAGATGTGGGGAAGACATGTCACCACCCATATATTAACTTCCTCCTTGGGAACCAAGATAAATGCTGGCCAGCATGATGCCTGTAGCCTTTGGGAAACTGGGAATGGCTCTCAGAAAGAAGGCATTAGAGGGACATCTACCGTGATCCACCCTGCAGTTGTAGAGACCAACGTCATCTGGACATGCCTTTGACCAGACTTGCCTGTTTCATCACCTGACATAGCATCTGTCCTCCCAGAACCATTTCCAGGAGCACCAACTTTTAGGAGTTGGACAATAGAGCCTAAACCACGGTTAGAACAGGAAGGCAGGCCCTCACTGTTGGAGGAGACCACTGGACCATGTGGTCTAACACCATGCACGTAGAGGTGAGGCAGATGTGTTTGTGGTAATGAGCATCCTCACTCCCTGAGGGAGTTGCAGAGGCCTCTGTGGAGGGAGGATGCTATCCCACCAGTGGCTTTCTCGACATGCCAGCTAGTTTCACCTCAAAGCAGTAACTGCTCCTACTGACAAGAGCAGTCGCACTGATAAGGCCTTTTTCTAACCCTTCTGATTTATCAAAGCACCTGTAGTTCATCACATTTGAGCCTCAAAATAACCTGTGAGGTCTGCAGGAGATTAGGCCAAGTCCTACATTCGCAGAACCTGCTCTGGAGCTCAGCTCGCCTGCACCTGGCCCGGCCTGTCCACTGTATCGTGTTCTCTCCACTAACAGCTGTTCCTTACCTGCAGCCTCTGAGGGCCAGCAGCCAGCCTGGCCCTCAAAAGAGATGCCTCTTCGTGTGTCGGCATGGCGAGAGGATGGACGTTGTCTTTGGGAAGTACTGGCTATCCCAGTGCTTTGATGCCAAAGGTGAGTAGCTTTTGTCCTCTTCAGCATTGCTATGCCTATCATGGCCTCTAGAGGGCACAGTCAAGCTACATTTATCTAGATGGAGTGCTCATTTCTGGCTAAGTGGCCTGTAGAAAAGCCTGGAATATGTTACATTCATAAGCCCTTCCTTGATTGTCTTGTTAGGAAACAGGTTAAGTGTTCTTGTCTATAATCTGTAAACTGAGACACCAGGGGCCAAAGGCAGATGTTTCACCCACGGTCACATGGCCAAGTCAGAGGCAGGGAGGGGCATCCTGATTCCATGGCCAGAGCTCCCCGCTCAGTTTGCCCTGACTCATGTTGGTTCCATTTTCCTTTGAGTGGCCTGTTTCACACAGAGAGGTTACAATTCAGAGCAGCCCCCTGCTGAAGAGTGTCTGGTTACTATTTTCACTTAAAAACTACCTCTTGTCACTTTTGTCAGCAGAATAGAGGAGTGAATTCCCAGACATTCTAACAAAGGAAAAGTGTCGGCCTTCATATTTTCTAGAAAGCTCAATTTCATCTCTTTGGCCAAAAAGGAATGGAAATAGAGAGGCTGTCAGGATCAGCAATGAAAATCCTAAAGGAAACAAGAAACTCACATAGCCTTGTGCGACTTTTTTCTAGGCCGCTACACTCGCACCAACCTGAACATGCCTCACAGCTTACCTCAGCGGAGCGGTGGCTTCCGGGACTACGAGAAAGACGCTCCAATCACTGTGTTTGGGTGCATGCAAGCAAGACTAGTGGGTAAGAGTCCTGGAGTAATCGCACAACTGGCTTAGCCACATGTTCAGGATTCTGGTTCCAGTGGGCATGCCAGGACACTTCTTAAGGGATTCTATAACTTCTCTAGAGAGTAAACTTCCTCAAGGAATTTCTTATTTTTTAAAATATATTTTTATTGATTTTAGAGAGGAAAGGAGAGGGAGAGAGAATGATGAGAGAGAATCACTGATTGGCTGCCTCCTGAACGGCCCCCACTGTGGATTGAGCCCACAACCCAGGCATGTGCCCTTGATCAGAATTGAACCTGGGACCCTTCAGTCTGCAGGTAGATGCTCTATCCACTGAGCCCAAACAGCTAGGGCTCCTCAAGGGATTTCTTACGTAACCATGAAGTTTAGGAAACTGCACTTGGCACTGGGTACATTACCAAAGTGAAAAAGGTGTGATTCCTGTTGGGGGTGTATGGACCAGTGATGGGCAAGGTCATGCCTGGTGTGGCAGAGAGGTCAGCTTCTAGCACAAGGGTGAGGAGCAGGCAACCTTGGAGGGTAGATGTACAGTGGCTAGTTGATCCTTTGAAGATGCTCAGTTCTTTGCAGAGAGCCTCCACAGAGAGACAGCAGCCTTGTCCTATCCAGTGACCTCACTTGTACTGATGATCACTCTTTGTGCAAGACAGTGCTTGGTGCTGAGGATCCAAGCAGGAGTCCCCACCCTCAGGGAAACAACTTGTAAGTACATAAATGCCTCACAAGGTGGCATCCAAAAATAAAACAATGTACACAGAATTATGGGAGCACGGGGAGGCAGGGGACCCAAGATGGCAGTGAAGTGGGTGGAAGTTACACTCATCTCCTCCCAGGATCAAACTGGAATCACAACTAAATTGTAGAACAATAAACCTGAATGACCAACTGAAGACCAGTTGAATAGAAGTTTTATAACCAAGGATTTATAGAAGAAGCCACATTGATACGGTAGGAAGGGCAGAGATATGAAAAGGGCTGGCCCTGCTTCCAGAGGGCGACTATCCCAGCTGCACAGGTTGCCAGGCTCCCCAGCCCAAAGCACCAGATCTGGGAAGAGGAGACCACATAATACCTGGCTGTAAAAATCAGCAAGGATTCTGTCTGCTAAGAAAAGACAGAAGTCTCTTAAGAAACCCAGGTGCCCTCTTATAAGGTCAAACACACAAAATCTCATTTGCAGCCAGTTACCCTGGGCTCCCACAGAAGAAGGAGGCTTGGAATCGTGTGTCAAGAGAGAGCTGAAGGGACAGCTATCAGGGTCCATTGTTCTGAGTCCCTCTTCAGCACTGCCCACAAACACCATTGTTCCTGGATTGAGCACTGCTCTTCATACAGCATCACCCTAGAGGAATGCAATAGTCCCACGCTCCCAACTCCCCATTGCCTGGCCCTACCAAGCTCATGCCAGCTGAGGCCTCAGTGCACACTCCTTGGACGGCTCTGAGGGTCCACATAGCTCAGGGAGAGACTGAGGCATGTGGCTCTATGGCATGGGCCATTTTTCCCTCACCCACCCCTGGGGACCACCGTTCCTGTGCAGAACCCTACCTTCACATGGCTAAATCCTGGTCTCTTTGGGCCTGATGAACTCTGCTGGCCTCACCCTCTGTCCCTGAGAATACACCCCCCAAAAAGGTCAGCAGGTGGCAGTTAGTGAACCCTCAAGCTGAGTGGCTTCTGACACAGCACTAATGTGTACTTGAACCTGTATCAGCCTGATGAGCAGCTCTTACACTGACCTGTTGGCTCACTGAGAACCTACCTCATGCAAATCTTGTGTCACCAGAGACTCATTCCATCACTGAGCCTAACGGCAGGCTAATGCAGGTGGAGGAAAGTCTTGGGGTGCCTTGGGCCTTTTACTAACCTGTCCCAAGGGCTTTGTGGAAGCCATCCTTGGGGCACAGCTTAGCTCCTCCCACATTCACCCAGGCCCAATAAACATGGATTGCTTTGCAGCTCCTAACAGGCAGCCCAGGGCCAGTCACAGGCAGCTTCTGACATTGACCTGCACTGGAGACTCTCCCAAGAGGCCCCAGAACCAACACACCCTGCAGGATTCAAAGCACAACCTAATTAACGCCACAGCCACACACCCAAAGGGATATCTCAGCAGGCACCAGACCCCATGGAGGCAAATTCCGCTTCACGTGGTCAGCCTCCACACAGCAGTTAGTACAGTGTGGTCCGGGGTCAGTCTCACAGTCAGCCACCCTGAGGGGTCAACCTCACCCACACAGGGGCCAAAAACAATAGACTCAACTACAACAGCAGGGCTCACATAATCCACACAAGGGACATTCCTGGAGAATGTAACTCAGGTGATCAAAGAGACTGAGCCCCACAGAACCTACTACTAAGACTGGGAGACAAAGCAGATCTACCTAATACACAGAAACAAATGCAGAGAGGCACTCAAAAATGGGGAGACAAAGAAGCATTACTCCAATTAAAGTACAGGAGAAATCCACAGGAAAAAAATAGAATTCAATGAATTGAAGGCAATCTATCAGAAACAGAGTTCAAAACAATGGTTATAAGGATGCTCAAGGAACTTGGCAGGGGCGGGAATGGATTAACTTAATGAGAACTATAACAAAGACATAGTAAGCATAAAAAATATAGAAAATAACTAGTCTGAAATGAAGATTAAAATATCTGAAATGAAGAATATATGAAAAGGAATGAACAATAGGTGAGATGAAGTAGGCATCTGATCAGCAATTTCAAAGACAAGGTAGCAGAAAACACCCCAATGAAAAATGACTGAAAATTTCCCACCTGGTGAAGGAAAAAGACACACAAGTTCAGAAAGTGCTGGGAGTTCCAAACAAGATGAACCTAAAGAGGCCCACACAAAGACACATCCTAATTAAAATGCCAAAGGTTAAAGAGAGAATTTTAAAAGCAGCAAGAGAAAAGATTAGTTATCTACAAGGGAGCTCTCATCAGACTGTGAGCTGATTTCTCAACAAAAATTTTGCAGACCAGAGGGATTGGCACAAAGTATTTGAAGTGATAAAAAGCAAGGATCTATATACAACCAAGAGTGCTCTACCCAGCAAGGCTCCCATTTAAAACTGAAGGAGAAAAAAGAGCTTCCCAGACAAGAAAAGGTAACAGAGTTCATCACCACCAAACCAGTATTACAAACAGTGTTAAAGGGACTTCTTTAAGAAGAAAGAAAAAACAGAGGAACATAAATATCTATCCTATATAATAAAAGGGAAATATGCAAATTGACCCTAATGGTGGAATGACTGGTTGCTATGATGCTCCTGACCACCAGGGGGCAGACACTCAACACAGAAGCTGCACCCTGGTGGTCAGTGTGCTCCTACGGGGGAGATCCATTCAGCCACAAACCGGGCTGATGGCTGCAAGCTCAGCAGCAGTGGCAGGAGTTGGACATAACCTGAGGGCTCCCGGGCTGCCAGAAGGATGTCTGACTGCCAGCTTAAGCCCAATCCCCCAGGGAGCGGGCCTAAGCTGGCAGGTGGACATCTCCCGAGGGTTCCTGGGCTGCAAGAGGGTGCAGGCCAGGCGGAGGGAACCCCACTGAGTGCACGAATTTTCATGCACTAGGCCTCTAGTCTATAATAATAAAAGTGTAATATGCTAATTAGACCGTATATCCTTCCAGACAACCTGTCAGATGAAGCCGGGGCTGTGAGGGAAGCCTGGTTCACAGGTGCCTGCCGGTGGCCAGAGGGAAGCCTGGGTCCCAGGTGCCTGCTGGAGGCTGGAGGGAAGCCCTGGTCCTGGGTGCCTGCTGGAAGCCTGGGTCTTGGGTGCCAGAGGGAAGCTGGTGCTGGCAGCTGGGGGAAGGAAGGCCTACTCTTGCATGTATTTTGTGCATTGGGCCTATAGAAAAGCCTAAGCAACTGTTATGGAGGAACAACTGGAACGATTGTCTGCTATGATGTGCACTGAGCAGGCAGGCAGGTGAGTGGTTAGGAGTGAGTAGGCAGGCAGGCGAGCAGTTAGGGGCAAGCAGACAGGCAGGCAAGTGGTTAGGGGTGAGCAGACAGGCAGGCAAGTGGTTAGGGGTGAGCAGACAGGGCAGGCAGACAGGTGAGTGGTTAGGGGAGTGGTCCCAGGCTGCAAGAGGGATCTTCGACTACTGGATGTCTGACTGCAGGGATTGAGCCTAAACTACCAGTTGGACATCCCCTGAGGGGTCCTGGATTATGAGAGGGTGCAGGCCAGGCTGACAGATCCCCTCCTTGTGCATGAATTTCGTTCACTGGACCTCTAGTCTATATATATAAAAGCCTAAGTGACCAAATGACCTGTTGACTAGTCGCTATGACACACACTGGCAAAATTTATAAGGAACCACAGAAGAACCCAACTAGCCACAGCAATCTTGAGAAAGAGGAACAAACTTGGAGGTATTACACTATATACTACCAGTCTATAGTAATCAAAACAGCATAGTATTGGCATAAAGACAGACATATATATAGATCAATGGACCACAGAGAATGCAGAATCCAGAAATAAACCCATGCCTATGGGGTCAATTAATATGTGACAAAGGAGGCAAGAACATACAAATGAGTGAATACAGTCAATAAGTGGCTTTGGGAAAATTGGACACATTAAAAAAATGAAACTAGACCACCTTCTTATCCCATATACAAGAATAAACTTAAAATGGATTAAAGACTTAAGCCTGGTAACCATAAAAGTTTTAGAAGAACTATCATAATGGGAACTATCAGAAAGGGAAACTAAGGAAGTAAAATCTCTGATATTTCTCTTAGCAATATATTTTTCTGGTATGTATCCTTGGGCAAGAGAAGCAAAATAAGCAAACAAACAAATGGTACTACATCAAACAAAAAAGTTTTTGCACAGCAAAGGAAACCATCAACAAAACAAAAAGACAACCTACTTAATGGGAAAAGATATTTGCTAGTGATACATCAGGTAAGGGGTTAATATACCAAAATTTATAAAGAATTCATATAACTCAACACTGAAACAGAAAACCTGATTTAAAAATAGGCAGAGGATGTCCTGACTTGGTTGTTCAGTTGGTTGGAGTGTTATCCCAAACTCCATAGGGTTGCAGGTTTGATCCCTCATCTGTTCTTGTATGGGTGGCAACCAATTGATGTTTCTCTCTCACATTGATCTTTCCCTCTTTCTCTCTCTCTCTTCCTCTCTTTCTAAAATCAATAAAAACCATATCCTCAGGTGAGGCTAAAAAAAAAAATAATAATAATAATGGGCTGGGACCTGAATAGACACTTCTAAAAAGAGGACATGTGGATGCCCAATAGACATATGAAAAGATGCTCAATGTCACTAATCATCAGAGAAATGCAAATTAAAACTAGAATGGCTCTTATCAATAAATCAACAAACAACAAGAGTTGGTGAGGATATGCACTGTTGGTGGGAATGAAGATTGGTACAGCCACTATAGAAAAGAGTATGAAGTTACCTCAAAAAATTAAAAATGAAACTGCTATATGACTTAATGATTCCACTTCTGGACATATATCTTTAAAAAACACACCCAAAACACTAATTCAAAAGAATATAAATACCACTATGTTCATTGCAGCATTATTTACAATAGCCAAGATATGGAAGCAACCCAGCGTCCATCAAAGGACAGTGGCTAAAGAAGAGGTGGTACATATATACAATGAAATATGACTTGGCCATAAAGAAAAAAAAAGAATCTTACCATCTGGACCTAGAGGATATTATGCTAAGTGAAATAAGCTAGTCAGAAAAAGACAAATACAGAACAGGATAAATAAACAAACAATATAGAAATAGATACCAAGAACAGATTGATAGTTGCCAGGGAAGAGGTGGGTTGAGGGGACTCAGTGGAAAGGTGAAGGATGTGGGTTTAGCCACAGCTAGAATGCTAGAGAGTGAATGAGACCTGAGTAGGGGTGACTGGGGATTGAGAAGAAGAAAACGAGAGAGAGAGAGAGACTCAGAGACAGTAAGTAAAGCTGGGACCAGGTGGACACTGTTCTCGGATGGAGAGACAGTGACTCAGACCTAGTGCAGTGCGTTTATTATATACAGTATGATACCAGGACATTTTACTAGAATTTAAGACAAAGGAAATTATGTGAAATCATGCTTTAAAGATCAGGCTGCATTCTTCATTCTTGTGGCTTCTCATAATTGTTAGGCCTGGTTGGACACAGATAATTGCATCTGCCCCTGGCGCCTGAGTGAACCTAGATAATGGCACCCACCCCCTGGCGCCTGAGCTAAAGGTCAGGACTGACAGCATTCCTGCCTTTGGCAAGGTATGTTTCCAGGACATGGCTTTGCTGACTGTGCTAGATTCAGCTGACAACCTTTGCTCAGATGCTCTCCCAGGCACTCTCTACAGAAGGGGTTAAGAAGTACAAATTGGTAGTTACAAAGCAGTTGCAAGGATGTAAAGTACTGCATAGGGAATATGGTCAATAATATTGTAATAACTGTGTATGGTGCTGGGTGGGTACAGGAAATATCAGGAGGGACGTCTTGACTTCCTAACCACTATGCTGTATACCTGAAACTAATACAAAATAACATTGAATGTAAATTGTAATTGAAAAACAAAATTTATAAAGACTACATTGATTTCAACCTTCTAATCAAAAGAAAAGGAATTATGAGGGCAAAAAAGTGGGGAAGAGAGGTAAGCTGCAATCTGAGTCAAAGCCAGCTGGATAGAGAAGGAGCAGGAGGGAGGGAAGGGTTAGTCTCTGACTTCCTGTTGCTCTTCCCAAGGGCATCCCCATGGGAAGAGCAACAGGAAGTCAGAGACATGAACAGTAGCATGAGGTGTGGAGGGGCAGGCTGTCTAGTTTCTAGAGCGTAGATTGTGGTCAGGGCAACAGAGGAGGCTGGATGATGAATAAAGACCAGTCCGGGGGAGACCTTGACCACTGTGAGGGAGTTTGGACTTTATCCAGTGGAGGGAAGGAGTGGGTTCCAGGAGACAGTGTTGAAGTTTTGGGTGTTGAGATTTACCTCTGGTGGCCAAGAATATGTTTAGCACAGGATAAAATTAAATTGAGACCCAATTTTGAGAATATAAACCCTCCTACTTTTAAGACAAACTTGAAATCAGAGCATTATCATGCTTCTAGATCTCCTAGATGGAAACTTCATCACTTGGTAAAACCAGAGAGAAGGAAAGAAAAAGAAGAAAAGGAGTCTTTTGACTTCTTTGCCTACAAATAAATCTATCAAAGGATTTGTTGGAAACAAACAAACAAACAAACCAAAAAAGGCAAAAACTGCTGGCTGTATGTAATCCCTCCCAGAAAAGGAGAGGTCAGCAGGTCCCTGCCCCTTGCCCATGTGGAGGCTGAGTCCATCAGATTGATTCCCCTTTGGTTTTCTTTGCAGGTGAAGCCTTATTAGAAAGTAACACCATTATTGACCATGTCTATTGTTCCCCATCCCTGCGCTGTGTTCAGACTGCACACAACATCTTGAAAGGTAAGACTTGGTAAAGTTCAACTAGTCCATCCTTCTGTCTCCAGGCAGATTCCTAGACTCATGGGATATGAGCCAAGTCAAAGCTTCAAATTTGGAATTTTTAGCAAGATTCTTTTGGAAGATGTCTCTATAAAAGTCCCCAAACCATATGCTACCAGCATAAAGGATGTATACAAATAATTTTTTTGAAAATGTTTTTCTTGGGTGAATTGCAGCCATATAAAGTATTGTTGTCTGGCAATTGCTTAGAGCCTGCAGTGCCCTGAACAGGGCCGCTCCCCCACAGCGCTCTTCCTCCTGCTCCCCGGAGCAGTGGTCCTGGTGCCTGCAGACCTCAGTCATCTGGTTTCTTCACGGGAATGTAAAAGCACCATTGCTATAAAGGTGCTCAGCGTTCACCCTGAAATCCTAGGAGCTTGAGTTCTAGGGATCGCCATTCTCATTTCACTGGAAAGAAAACTAGAAGAAACCACGTGGGACTGTTTACTTAAACCAAACAAAGGAATGAGCCAGAAATAGCTGAGCCTACACATAATTTACACTGTATTAGACTGCTATTCATTAGTCTTAAGTAAACCAGAATGTATTTACATACTAAAATGCATTATGTATTAGATTTGCATAGAAAAACTTGGCTTAAGGCAATATAAAGAGAGTTAATAGGGGCCAATTCCCCACTCTGAGGGTAATTACACAGCAATAAAACATGAACTTGTATGCTGGCACTTGTAAATAATCAACATTGGATACTCTGATAGAGAAAGTGAATAATTTACATGATATTCAAGTAAAGTGAAAGCTATTGTAGACTAGTGGATGCTAAGAGAATCTCTCAAGTGTCTTCATAAGACAGTCTTGGCACTTATGAAAAGGAATCATAGCAGTCATAGAGCTGTGTAAGTTATGGGGATAATGACTTGTGGCTTATTTCTAAACCGCATACCACTTCAAGCTAGCATACGTCCATTCTCGTGGTAAGGCCCAGTATTCAACTCATACATTTGTAACTCCAAAAACTAAACACCTGGTCCAAACCCACATGCTTCCACTTCATTTTGCTCTACTAGTATAATAGTATCTGGTTGAAAAGAGAATGGAAGGTTGACCAGAATTTTTATAACAATTTGGCCTCTATTTGCTTTTTCTCTGAGAACATAGTGGTGTTTCCTTCACCTTCATTTTATTTTACCTCCAAGGTTTACAACAAGAAAATCACTTGAAGATCCGTGTAGAGCCTGGCTTATTTGAGTGGACAAAATGGGTCGCTGGGAACACATTACCTGCATGGATGCCTCCATCAGAGCTAGCTGCAGCCAACCTGAGTGTTGATACAACCTACAGGTAACCCTGAAACTGCCGCTTCCTGAGCCCAACGTGGAAGTGCTTTCTACACCAGGCCAGCTCCTTAAGGAGATGAAAGACGTGACAGAGCCCACAGGCAGTTATCCACATTGCTGGAGGCCAAGCTATGATATTAAACACCCAAACTGGAGGAAGCCAGAATCCTCTTGTATTTAGCTTACTTTAGATTATATCCCCCCCGTACACACTGGATTTTCCTGACTTTATTCTACCTCTTTCAGTGAATAATAAAACTACTTTGTGTCCCAGGGTCAGGTACTAGCCAATGATGAGAGAGTTCCAGAAGCTTGTTGGGAGATAAGGGAAGTGACCATGTCTTAAATTGTCATATTTAATTTTTCAAAACATTTTTTATTGCTTGAGCGAGAGGAAGAGAAACATCGATGTGAGAGAAACATCGGTCAGTTGCCTCCCGCAAGTACCCTGACCAGAAACAGAACCCGCCACCTTTTGGTGGGCCACACCAGCCAGGGATCAAAGCATTTTTAATTCTCTTTATCATTTATTATTGCCATCATCCCAGAATATAAACAAGCCACTTTTATATATAAGAGAATGCAGTGGCTTTGCCTAAAGTTGTATGTCTAATGGACGTGTATCACAGTAATAATCATAACAACTAGTCTTTATTGATCATTTTCTGCATGTGAAGGACTGTGTAAGCTCTTTTACAGTCTTCTCGTTCTCAGTCCTTTGCTTTTCTCCATTGAACCAGACTGTGCTGAGTTTAAAAAGAAGTGTTTGTACATTGATCACAAGTGAATAACCCAGATGTAAACAATTCAGAATTAACCAATAATGATATAGTTACATTAACTATCAGAAATTCACTCAGACATTTGTAAAACTGTTATGGTGGGAAATTAAGTTCACACTCTTAGGGCAGAATTTAGAACAAGTGACCAATATAAGCAGAGATTTCTTCCCTGTGATATCCTTTGACCTTTCATTTCAAATACCTACCCCAAACCACAAATTAAGCCATATGAGTTTCTAGCTAAGGTATGAGAAAACATCTTTTTTCCCATGCTCATCTTCCCGCTCTGCAAATAAGATCTCATGGAATCCCATAAATAATTAATGTGCCTACTTGTTGCTTAGAGGAATTCGCATTCCTTAAAAATAAAATTAAAGCTAATATTTTTCAAATTTTGTCCTGTTCACACTATGGCCATTTGTTTTTTATTCTTTGAGGAAAACAGCAATAAGCTGTTGTCTCAGGCCAACAGTCATCATCTTTCTGGCCTGGAAAGAGGGTGAATTGCTGCCAACATTGGTAAAACAATTTTCCTCACTCACCACCCAGCACCTCCCAGGTCCACTTGGGCTTCAGTTTTTCCCTTAAGTGAGTCCTGCAATTCTTCCCAAGCTGATTTACAAATATCTCCAGGATCATTCTATCTGTGAGTTTGCATGCATGCAACCTGCCCCCCGCCCCGCCCCCCCCCTCCCCCGCCCCCGGCACACATAGACCTCACACCCCATTAGTAGTATAAGCCGAATGATGAATGCCAGGAACCTGGGAGTCAGAACAGGGTCTTTATTCCAGATTTTCTCTTCCTCTACAGAAAATGAAAATTCAATCATTTTGTTTTTTAGAGGGGGAAAAAGGTTCAGCCTCTGATTTTATAAATGAATTATGAAAGTCAATAATTTATCACATGCTTTAGCATGTGAGAGCTGCCATCTGGGGTTAAATTTTTTTCTGAAATTAGTTATGCAAAGGATTGGGCCTTTAGAAGATGATTGAAGAAAGATAGTGACAGGCAAGGACTGACAGGCTGTTATAGCTAAAGCAGGTACTGTTTGAAGAGCCCTGTCACCTTAGAACAGGATGAGGTAGGGCTGTGAGTCAGGTGAAGGGAAACTAACCAGGCTGGTGACTGATCTCCAGTGTCACATCTCCCCCAGGCAGCAGACCTCATGGGGGTAGAAAGCATCCCAATCTTAGGGCGCTGGACCCAAAGGAGCATGGCAGAAAACATATATACAGCAGTTGGATGGAGCTTCAGAGAAGGCCTTGCCTGGGTGCGTTAGGAAACGGGTGGGGGATGAGGTGGGGGGGGTATGGATTCAGAGTGTCACAGGGGCAATGACTCAAACTTTGTTGTGGGGCTCAAAGCAGAAGCCTAGCCCAAGCAAGGTGAGGAGGCAAGCATTTACTTGGGAGAATCATGTTCCAGGGATGGCTCCTGAGAACCCAAAGCTCCGGGTTCCAGGTCTAGTTGGCGGTTGAGGCCACCTGACGCTGAGTGTATGTGCCCTGTGGGTGTGGCTGGAGCATGGCACATACTGCTGACAGGGTGGGAAATCTTTGACTCTCATGCCCATCAGTACTGATGGCTCAAACATGGAGGCCCTTCATAGGTTCAACTTCAAGTTAAGAACTGCCAAAGGCACTTCCCCCTTACTGTCTCCTCGGCCTGTGCCACTGCTCCGCCACTCCGTCTGCTCCACTGCCTTCCTGCCTGAGTGCCACCTGGCCGGCTGCCATGGCAAACATGGTCCACATGAAGCTGTACGACATCCTGGGCGTGCTGCCTGGCACCAGTGAGAACGAGCTGAAGAAGGTGTGCAGAAAATTAGCCAAGGAATACCATCCTGATAAGAATCCAAATGCTGGTGACAGATTCAAAGATATAAGTTTTGCGTATGAAGTACTATCAAATCCTGAGAAACGCAAGTTATATGACCGATATGGAGAACAAGGCCTTCGGAAGGCAGCAGCGGAGGCGGTGGCATGGATGAGATCTTCCCTCACATTTTCGGTGGGGGACTGTTTGGCTTCATGGGCAATCAGAGTAGAAGTCAAAATGGCAGAAGAGGAGAATATGATGCATCCACACAAAGTGTCTTTAGAAGATCTGTCTAATGACAAGACCTCCACACTACAGCTTAGCAAGAACGTGCTCTGCAGTGCGTGCAGTGGCCAAGGTGGAGAGTCACGGGCTGTTCAGAAGTGCAGTGCCTGCCGGGATCATGGCGTCTGCATCATGATCCGACAGCTGGCCCTGGGGATGGTGTGCAGCAGATGCAGTCCATGTGCTCCAACTGCAATGGAGAAGGAGAGGTCATTGATGAGAAGGACCACTGTAAAAAGTGCAAAGGGAAGAAGGTGATTAAAGAAGTCAAGATTCTCGAGGTCCATGTGGACAAGGGCATGAAGCATGGCCAGAGGATCACGTTCGCGGGGGAAGCAGACCAGGCCCCTGGAGTGGAGTGGGGAAACATCGTTCTCTTCCTGCAAGAGAAAGAACATGAGGTGTTCCAGCGAGATGGCAACGATCTGCACGTGACATAAAAGATCGGCCTCATAGAGGCCCTCAGTGGCTTCCAGTTCACGTTCAAGCACCTCATTGCCCATCAGATCGTGGTGAAGTACCACTCGGCAAGGTCATCGAGCCGGGGTGCATCCGGGTGGTTCGAGGGGAAGGAATGCCACAGTATCATAACCCCTTTGAGAAAGGCAACCTGTACATAAAGTTTGACGTGCAGTTTCCTGAGAGCAACTGGGTCAGCCCTGACAAGCTTTCTGAACTAGGAGACCTTCTGCCAGCTGACCAGAAGTCCTGAACATCATCAGAGACACAGAGGAGGTGGAGTTTCAGGAATTTGATAGCACTGGGGCTCAGGAGGCTGGCAGAGGTGTGAGGCCTACGACGACAGCTCAGACAAGGAGAGCAGCAGCCACCACAGCCCAGGCATGCAGTTTGCCCACTAGTGAGTCACACAACGTGAGCAGTTTTCCTCTGTGTGCCCGGTTGGTCTTCAATGGCCCAGCCAGAGGGTCTGTTGATCCGAATGAACTGATGGATATTTCCTGGTCTGTGTGTAAGTTTAAAGTCAGTATAATATCTACAGAGTGTATAATTTAACTAACTATAGAGCTCTGTATCTTCATCTGACTGGTCTGTGCAGAGGAGAGCACTCAAGGAGGCAGGACTGACACGCCTTCCCAGGCCCATCTGGTCTGTGCACCGTTTCTATCAGTTCCGTATAGATTTTTGTTCCATGTTTGCACCTCGAAGCCCACGTAAAGTCTGTGTCCAGTATGTCCTGGAGCTTGTGTTTGTCTGCACCTGCATCATAAGCTGCTACAAGCAGAATAGAGTTTCTGAGCCTGCATCTCGTGTAGGTGTATGGATGTGGGCTTTGTGCACAGCGGGCCTGGAGCTGACTGGGAACAGTGGGAATGACATCAGCGGTGGTTGTCATGTTGTTGGTTTTTCCCCCTCTTTTTCTTGTTTTTTATCATCTTGTGAAAGGTTTGGAAACTCAGTAATAAAAAGCAGTTGGTGTAAAAAAAGAAAAAAGAACTGCCAAAGGCAAGAGCTGGCCAGGAGGAACTGGATCCCAGCAGCCACTTGCTCTTTACTTACAATGTGGTTTAACTTTTTAAATGACTGTCTGGACCATACAAAGAGGCCTTTTCTCCTGGGGGAAGGGAAGTGCAAGACCAGGCAATGTAAGTGGTAATAGCACTGGATGACAGGTTGGAGCAAAAGAGTTTGCTCCATAACAATGAGGTGCATCCTTAATGAGTGGTGATCATGTCTCTCCCCAAGCCCCCAGGGTGTTTTGAGATTCAGAGGCTATTTCCTAGAAGTATAAAGTCAGGTTCCTTCAAATAGAACAACAGTGTTTCTCTCTGGACAGTAAACCCAAGTGCACAAAGGGGCAGCCTTGAGGATGACACTGTCAAACATTTATATGGTCCAGAGTGGAGGACAAATTCACAGGATTTGATCTCAGGCCCCAGTTCAAATCAAAGCTCTGAAGAGTTGCTAATGGCTTAAAATAGGCAAGTCATCTGCAGCCTTTCCAAGGCTCAATTTGGTCATCCATAAACTCGGGATTTGCAGAAAGGGTGCTAGAAGGGTTATATTCAAAAGCTCGGAGAAGGCATTCTGCACAGAGCCTCAGTAAGTCCTTGTAGTAATCGTGGTAATAGTAACATTGATGTGTTCTGATCCAGACTTTGTGAGAATCACTTTGAGAACTCACTACCACTTCCATCCACCATGCTCTAAATATCAAAAATGAAAGGCAAAAATAAGAAAACAAAAAGTATGACTAAAAAACAAAGATAAATATCTCATAGATCAGAAACTCTAAATAGTAGTGACCTAATATTTTCCAGCTCCACCCTGCTACCAAAGCCAGATAAGGACACCTCAAAAAATAGAACTATAAATTAATATTCCTGATAAATATAGATGTAAGAATTCTGAACAAAATATTAACAAACCAAATTCAACAGCATATTAAAAGGAGCCTACACCACCACCAAGTGGGATTTATCCCTGTGAGGCAAGGGCGGTTCAGCACAAAAAACTCAATAAACATGGTACATAGATATCCCTTTAGTTGGGTAAAAGATAAATGTAATTTTATCATCTCAATAGATGCAGGGGAAAAAATTAGACAAAATACACCATCTCTTCATGATAAAAATGCTCAACAAATTTGGTATAAAAGAAACATAACAGACTTGACTGCACAGCAGGACTGTTGACGTCTCAGGGGTCTGAGGAGTTGGCTGCAGGCTAGCCGGACTCCTGGCCATGATGTGGGAGACAGCGGCCACCCTGAAGCTTTTGTCTTTCCGCAGCTCTGCTCAGTGCAGAGGAACGGGTTTTGTTACAAGGAGAGACAAAATGGTGGTGGAATAGACAGATGTGTCCAGAGCCTTGTCCTGGAGCAGATAGAAAGAATAGATGAAATGAGTAACATCCAAACTGAATTGGCAAAGGAGACTCGGCAGTCCATGGCATTGCAACCATGTGAGCAGCAGACACGTGAGCAGCCCACTCCTGTCCAAAGAGCAGCAGCCCGCGCCAGGCCTAAGAGCAGCAGCCTCATGTGGCCTGTCCAAGGAGCAGCAGCTGTGTGAGTGGCCCGCACCCTGTCTGAGGAGCAGCAGCCCTGCGAGCAGTCCACCCCAGGCCTAAGAGTGGTAGCCTCACATGGCCGGCCCCTGTCCAAGGAACTGCAGCTGTATAAGTGGCCCACTGCCCCATCCAAGGAGCAGCAACAAAGCAAGCAGCCTGCCCCATCTGAGGAGCAGCAGCCACAAGAGCAGCCCACCCATGTTTGAGGAGTGGCAGCCCCGCGCAGCCCTCCCCCATCCAAGGAGCAATAGCTGCATGCAGCCCACAGCCTGCACCTGTCTGAGGAACAGCAGCTGTGCGAGCAACCTGCCCCTGTCCGAGAAGCAGCAGCTGCACGGCAGCCTGCCCTCATCCAAGGAGCAGCAGCTGTGTGAGCAGCCCAACCCGATATGAGGAACAGCAGCGCCACAAGCAGCCTGCACCCATTGGAGGAGCAGCAGCCTCCCGAGCAGCCTGCCCTGGAACAAGGAGCAGTAGCCCTGCACAGCCTGCACTGGTCCAAGGAGCAGCAGCCACACGCAGCCTGCACTGGTCCAAGGAGCAGCAGCCACACGCAGCCTGCACTGGTCCAACGAGCAGCAGTTGGGTGAGTTTCCCACCCCCAGCTGAGGAGCAACAGCTGCACATGCTGCTTACTGCTGCCTGAGGAGCAGCAGCCATGCAAGCAGCCCTGTCCAAGGAGCAGCAGCTGTGTGAGCAGCCCGCCCCCATATGAGGAACAGCAGCTGCCCAAACAGCACCCCCTTCCAGACTGAGGAGCAGCAGCCACATGAGCAGATCGCCCACATCTGAGGAGCGGGAGTCCTGCACAGCCCGCACTGGTATGAGGAGCAGCAGCCACAAGCAGCCTGCACCTAACCGATGAGCAGCAGCTGGGTGAGCTGCCCACCCCCATCCGAGGAGCAGCAGCCACACGTGTAGCTCACTCCTGCCTGAGGAGCAACAGCCAAACAAGCAGCCCATCCCCCATCTGAAGAGCAGCAGCTGCACGAAGAGCCAACACCCATATAAGGAGCATCAGCCTGGCAAGCAACCTGCTCCTGTCCAAGAAGCGGCAGCCTCATGAGCAGCCCGCCCCATCTGAGGAACAGCATCAGCATGCAGTCAGCACTGATCCAAGGAGCAGCAGCCATGTGAGCAGCCCACTCCCATCCAAGGAACAGAAGCTGTGCAAGCAGCCTCCCCCACCACCCAGAGGAGACACCACTGCTGTGAACAGCATCCACCAGAGGAGCTGCTGCCAACTGAGGAGCAGCCACTTCAGCAATGGCCTGAAGAGCAACCACAGCCTGAGGAGCCACTGTCACCAAAGAAGCAGCTCCTCCACAACTCGACATCTAGATCAGTAGGTGAGACCAAAAATGGGTAGACAAAGAAACCCCCAGAGGAAAGAAAAGGAGGCATCGTCAGAAAAGCAGCTGAGCAAAACAGAGGCAAGCAATATGTCAGAAAAATAATTCAGAAGAAGGGTCATACCTGGATGGAGGAAACAATCAACAACTTATGTACAAATCAAGAAGAAATGGATGAAAAAATCAATAACTTAATGTTGGAATCAAAAAGAAATGTAGAGTGATATAACTGCAATAAAAAAACACCAAGGAAAGTTTCAACAGTAGACTAGGAGAAACAGAGGACTGAATTAGTGAATTAAAAGACAAGAAGAGCAACAAGAAAAGCCCAGAGTGAGTAAAAGGAAGGAAATAATAAAGATCAGAGAAGAAATAAATGACATAGAGATAAAAACAAAACAAGACAAAACAAAAACAACAATACAATTAATGAAACCAAGAGCTGGATCTTTGAAAGGATAAACAAGATTAATGAACCTCTAGCCAGGCTCACCAAGAAGCAAAGAGAGCCCTAACTGGTTTGGCTGAGTGGATAGAGTGTCGGCCTGTGGACTCAAGGTTCCCAGGTTCGATTCTGGTCAAGGGCATGTACCTTGGTTGCGGGCACATCTCCAGTCGGGGGTGTGCAGGAGGCAGCTGATCGATGTTTCTCTCTCATCGATGTTTCTAACTCTCTATCCCTCTCCCTTCCTCTCTGTGAAAAATCAATAAAATATATTTTAAAAAAAAGAAGCAAAGAGAGAGGACCCGAATAAACAAAATCAGAAATGAAAGAGGAGAAATTACAACAGACCCCACAGAAATACAAAGGATTGTTAAAAAAATACTATGAACAACTCTATTTTAACAAACTAGACAACCTGGAGGAAATGGACATATTCCTAGAAAAGTACAACCTTCCAAAACTCAATCAGGAAGACTCTAAAAATCTCAATAGGCCAATAACTATGGAAGAAATTGAAGAAGTCATCGAAAAGCTTCCAGCAAACAAAAGCTCAGGGCCATATGGCTTCACAGGGGAGTTTTACCAAACATTCAAGGAAGAACTAAAACCTATCCTCCTAAGACTATTCCAAAAAGTTCAAGCTCATTCTATGAAGCCAGCATCACCCTAATACCAAAACCAGATAAAGACAACACAATGAAAGAGAATTACAGGCCAATATCCCCCATGAACATAGATGCCAAAATCCTCAACAAAGTTCTAGCAAATTGGATCCAGCAGTACATCAGAAAGATTATACACCATAACCACGTAGGATTTATCCCGGAGATGCAAGGATGGTACAATATCTGCAAATCAATAAACGTGATACATCACATAAACAAATTGAGAGATAAAAATCACATAGTCATATCCATTGACACAGAAAAAGCATTTGACAAAATCCAACATCCTTTCTTGTTAAAAACTCTTAGCAAGAAATCATACCTCAACATAATAAAGGCCATATATGACAAACCCACAGCCAACATCATACTCAATGGGAAAAAACTAAAACCATTTCCCCTAAGAACAGGAACAAGACAGGGATGCCCACTCTCACCACTCCTGTTCAACATAGTACTGGAAGTATTAGCCATTGTGATCAGACAAGAAGAAGAAATAAAAGTCATCCAAATTGGAAAAGAAGAAGTAAAACTGTCCTTATTCGCAGATGACATGATACTGTACATAGAAAACCCTAAAGACTCCATCAAAAAATTATTAGACTTAGTAAATGAATTTGGCAATGTAGCATTTCTATACACCAATAATGAACTTACAGAAAGAGAGATTAAAAAAGCAATCCCATTTACCATCGCACCAAAAAAAACAAAAATTAAGATACCTAGGAATAAACTTAACTAAGGAGGTAAAAGACCTATACACAGAAAACTACAGGACACTGAAAAAAGAGATAGAGGAAAATGTAAACAGATGGAAGAACATACCATGTTCATGGGTTGGTAGAATCAACATCATTAAAATGTCCATACTACCCAAAGCAATCTATAGATTCAATTCACTCCCCATTAAAATATCAACAGCATATTTTGCAGATGTAGAATGAACTTTCCAAAAATTCATCTGGAATAAAAAAAGACCCTGAATAACTTCAGCAATCATGAGAAAGAAGAACGAAGTAGGTGGGATCTCAATACCAGATATCAAGCTGTGTTACCAAGCCACAGTCTCAAAACTGCCTGGTCCTGGCACAAGAACAGACATATAGATCAATGGAATAGAATAGAGAACCCAGAAATTGACCCAAACCACTATGCTCAATTAATATTTGACAAAGGAAGCATGAACATACAATGGAGTCAAGACAGTCTTCAATAAATGGTGTTGGGAAAATTGGAAAGATACATGCAAAAAATGAAACTAGACCACCAACTTACACCATACACAAAAATAAAGTCAAAATGGATACAGGACTTAAACATAAGATGGGAAACCATAAAAATACTAGAGGAATCCATAGGCAGAAAAATCTCAGACATATGCCGAAGCAACTTCTTCGCTGATACTGCTCCTAGGGCAATGGAAACTAAAGAGAAAATAAACAAATGGGACTACATCAAAATAAAAACTTTTTCACAGCAAAAGAAACCATCAACAAAACAACAAGAAAGCCCACTGCATTGGAGAACATATTTGCCAGAGTTATCACCGATAAGGGCTTAATCTCCAACATATATAGGGAACTCATACAACTTAACAAAAGGAAAATAAAAACTCAATCAAAAAATGGGCAACAAATAGATACTTTTTGAAAGAAGACAGAAGGAAGGCCAAGAGGCATATGAAAACATGCTCAAAGTCACTAATCATCTGAGAGATGCAAATCAAAACGACAATGCGGTACCATCTCACACCTGTCAGAATGGCTATCATCACCAAATCAACAAACAACAAGTGCTGGCGAGGATGCGGAGAAAAAGGAACCCTTGTGCACTGCTGGTGGGAATGCAGACTGGTGCAGCCACTGTGGAGAACAGTATGGATTTTTCTCAAAAAACTAAAAATGGAACTCCCATTTGACCCAGTGATCCCACTTCTAGGAATATATCCCAAGAAACTAGAAACACCAATCAGAAAGGACATATATACCCCTATGTTCATAGCAGCACAATTCACCATAGCTAAGATTTGGAAACAGCCTAGGTGCCCATCAGCAGATGACTGGATTAAAAAACGGTGGTACATCTACACAATGGAGTACTACAATGCGGTAAAAAAGAAGGAGTTCTTACCATTTGCAGCAGCATGAATTGAACTGGAGAGCATTATGGTAAGTGAAATAAGCCAGGCAGAGAAAGATAACTATCACGTGATCTCACTCATTTATGGAATAAAATGAACAACATAAACTGATGAGCAAAAACAGATCCAGAGACAGAGAAACATTGATCAGACCATTAAACCTCTGGGGGGTGGGGGTTAGATGATGTTTTCCACACAAATACTCTATAGAGAGAACCCTAAAGATTTTATCGCAAAAACAATCCTAAAATGTACATGGAATCACAAAAGGAGCATCACACTTCTGATTTCAAAGTATACTACAAAGCTATACTAATAAAAACAGTATTCTACTGGCATAAAAACAGACACATAACCCCATGGGACAGACTTCAGAGCCCTCTAATATATACTCACTAATATAAGGGAGCCAAGAATGCTCAATGAGGACAAAAGCGTCTCTTCAATACATGTTATTGGGAAACCATATTCAGAAGAATGATATTGGACCCCGGTTTTAGATTATTCACAAAAATTAACTGAAAATGGATTAAAAACTTAAACATAAGAACTGAATTTTTTAAGGAAGCATAGGAAAAAACCAGTTTAACATTGATCTTGGCAATGGCTTTTTTGGATGCGACACCAAAAACATGGATAACAATAGCCAAAATTAATAAGTGGGACTACATAAAACTAAAAGATGTCTATAAGCAAAATAAATAATCCATCAAATGAAATATCCACCTACCTACGGAGCAGAAGAAAATATTTTCAAATCAAATACCTGATAAGGTCTTTGAAAATATATAAGGAACTCATACAACTTAATAGTAAAATGAAAACAGTCTGAGTAAAATGTGGCAGAGGCATTCCAGACCTGCTTGGTACTAGTAGAAGCTGGCCATGGTGCACAACTTTCCTGATTCCACACTCACCCAGGCACAGTAGAGACAACACAACACATCATTGCTTTGCAGCTCCTAACAGGTAGCCCAGGGCCAGTCACAGGCAGCTTCTGACATTGACCTGCACTGGAGACTCTCCCAAGAGGCCCCAGAACCAACACACCCTGCAGGATTCAAAGCACAACCTAATTAGCGCCACAGCCACACACCCAAAGGGATATCTCAGCAGGCACCAGACCCGATGGAGGCAAATTCTGATTCACCTGGTCAGCCTCCACACAGCAGTTAGTACAGTGTGGTTCGGGGTCAGTCTCACAGTCAGCTACCCTGAGGGTCAACCTCGCCCACACAGGGGCCAAAAACAATAGACTCAACTACAACAGCAGGGCTCACATAATCCACACAAGGGACATTCCTGGAGAATGTAACTCAGGTGATCAAGGAGACTGAGCCCCACGGATCCTACTACCAAGACTGGGAGACATAGCAGATCTACCTAATACACAGAAACAAATACAGAGAGGCACTCAAAAATGGGGAGACAAAGAAGCATTACCCCAATTAAAGTACAGGAGAAATCCACAGGAAAAAAATAGAATTCAATGAATTGAAGGCAATCTATCAGAAACAGAGTTCAAAACAATGGTTATAAGGATGCTCAAGGAACTTGGAGGAAGAATGGATTAACTTAATGGGAAATGCAACAGAGATAGTAAGCATAAAAAGGATATAGAAAACATAATGAGAACCAGTCAGAATACAATTTCTGAAATTAAGAATATTCTAGAAGGAATGAAGTGGGGATTGAATCAGCAATTTGGAAAACAAGGCAGCAGAAAACAATGAGAGTAGAAAAAAAAAAAAAAAAGTTTTTAAAAATGAAGGTTGCCTAGGACCAAACCAGAGAGGGTCGGACCTGCATTGCCACCAAGTGCCCACCATCCAGATATCATTGCTGACATGTACACATAAGGAACTGCTAGACATTGAAACAGGGACTCAGAACTGTTGGACATTGAAATTGGGACTCAAACATTTTTTTTGTTTTGTCTTGTTTTGTTATTATATGCTTATTTCCAGTCTGCAAAGGCAAAACTTTTTAAAGAAAAGAAATGGTGGGAAAAAGATACAGAGGCAAAGAAGCATTGAACAGACTGTCAAACTACATTGGGAAGACAGGGGAGGTTGGGCGAGGGGGGCTGTAAGAGACCAACCGAAGGACTTGTACGCATGCATATAAGCACAACCAATGGATACAAGACACTGGGGTGGGGGGTGGGGGACGGGCAGGTGAAGGCATGTCCTGGGGGGTAGGGGAGGTCGGGGGGAGGTCAATGGGGAAAAAAAAAAGGAGACTTATGTACTACTATTTGTAATACTTAAAACAATAAAAAAATTTTTTAAAAAATGGGATAGATTAAGGGACCTCTGGGACAACTTTAAGTGTAATAGCATTTTCTGGATTAACAGAAGGAGAAGAGAGAGAGAGAGAGAAGGATTGAAAAACTCTTTGAAAAGAGTTTGGAAGTCTCTTGTTCGTTTTTATGAGGGCAACATTATCTTAATTCTAAAACCAGATAAAGACACTATAAAGAAAGAAAATTATAGGCCATATCACTGATGAACATAGGTGCAAAAATCCTCAAAATATTAGCAAACCAAATTCAGCAATACATTACAAAGATCATACACAATGATCAAATGAGATGTATTCCTGGGATGTAAGATTGGTACAATATCCACAAATCAACTAACATGATACACCACATAAACAAAAGGAAGGATAAAAATCACATGATCATATCAATAGATGTAGAAAAAACGTTTGACAAAATCCAGCAGCCATGTTTGATAAAAACTCTCAGCAAACGAGGAATAGAAGGAACATACCTCAACATAATAAAGGCCATATGTGACAAACCTACAGCTAACATACTCAGCAGAGAAAATGAAAAACTTTTCCCTTATTATCAGCAATAAAACAGGAATGTTTGCTTTCAGCACTCTTATTCACATAGTACTAGAAGTTCAAGCCATAGCAATCAGAGAAGAAGAAATAAAATGTATCCAAATTGGGAAGGAAGAAGTTTAATATCATTATTTATAGATAACATGATACTGTATAGAGAGAACACTAAAGATTTCATTACAAAATTACTAGAACTTATAAATGAATTCCACAAAGTAGCAGGATTAAAAATCAATGTTCAGAACTCCATTTCATTTTTATACACTAATAACACTCAGAAAGGAAAACTAAGAAAATAATCTCATTCACAATGGTCTCAAACAAACAACCTACCTAGGAATAAATCTAACCAAGGAACTAAAAGACTTATACTCAGAAATTTATAAGACTGTGAAGAAAGAAATTGAAAAAGATATACATGGAAGTATATACCATGCTCATAGATAGGAAGAATTAACATTATTGAAATGTCCATGCTACCTAAAGCAATCTATAGAGCCAGTGTGATTACTACCAAAATACCAATGGCATTTTCCCCAGAACTAGCACAAATAAAAAATTTATGTGGAACCACAAAAGACCCTAACTAGCCATAGCTAATCTTGAGAAAGAGGAACAAACTTGGAGGTATCACACTATATACTACCAGTCTATAGTAATCAAAACAGCATAGTATTGGCATAAAGACACACACACACACACACACACACACACATATATATATATCTCAATGGATCACAGAGAATGCAGAACCCAGAAATAAACCCATGCCTATGTGGTCAATTAATATGTGACAAAGGAGGCAAGAACATGCAGATGAGTTAAGACAGTCAATAAGTGGCTTTGGGAAAATTGGACAGATACATGCAAAAAAAAATAATAAAACTAGGCCACCTTCTTACACCATATGCAAGAATAAACTCAAAATGAATTAAAGACTTAAAAGTAAGACTGGAAACCATAAAACTTTCAGAAGATAACCTAGGCAGTATAATATCTGGCATCTCTTTTAACAATGCATTTCTCTGATACATCTCCTGAGCAAGGGAAACTGAAAAGTTCAGAGTGGGCCAGGGTCGCATACCCATGGCATGAGGCCATAATGTATCAAAAGAGATTTTATTCTGGGCACCTGGGTGCAAGTGGGCTGAGACCAAGAAAGGCATCAGCGAAGAGAGCAGGGAGAGAGAGGTTTTTATTAATCCTGGCTGGCTGCAAGCCGCTCTGCTGACCTGAGGGTCCAGTCCATCCTTTGTTCCTCCCAGCATCAGATGGCTAGGGGTTATCTGGGCTATGCGGTGCTCAAGGTTGCAAGCTTTCTGCAAGACATCTGCTAAGCACAATAAGTTTTCCTCTGCCCCGTTTTATATTCTTTAACCCTGTCATTCCCATCTTAAGGGTATATATAAAGGAAAAGAAGGGGGATGGGTCGACGTCTCTTTTATTACTTCCTGCATGAGAAGGGTTGTCATACGTGCCTAACGAGTAAATTTAGATTATTTCCTGGGGTATAGGCCTGTAGGGTCCCTTTACCTGGGTAAGGACAAACTGTGCTACTGTCTTAACTAAGACTTGTAATCTTGTTTGTATAAACTTGGCAACTAATTTTTAAATGCAGGGCCCAAGGAGGAGGAGGAGGAGGAGAAATAGGGTCAGGGGGACTAAAAGGGATACAAACTAGGTTAATTTGGGCAGAGCTGCTTGCAGGCTGGGCCATATGGATTGCTCTAGGCTGTCCTGACTGACCTCCTTGAGCCATTGCGTATTCTGTAGAATGTGCTGTATTCTTTCCTTTATTTGATCTGTAGAGTTTAGATAAAAACAATAGGAGGTGTCAGCAATTAAACAAACCCCTCCCTTTTTGGCTAAAAGATAGTCTAGGGTGAGTAGGGGGACCATTTTAAGGATATAAGAGATCTTCGAGATTTAGAAGCACTACAAAGGTAAATAGATGTGATCTGAAGAGAAACCCTATAAATTGCCCTGGAGCCAGAGGTCTGTAATGAGTTCAAAAATATCTTGCACTGTTCGGATGGGATAGTCTGCTCCAGGCAGGGCAATGTTGTCACTAACAATCTGCAGGAATGTGGAATCCTGGGTATACAACTTATTAGCCATTTGGCTGATATGTGAGAGGGGCTATTTTTCTCAGGAAGGCTAGTGGGAGGGTAGGTTATTGTAGAGGCAAGTTTTGTTTTGTTTTGTTTTGTTTTCAGTTTTGCCCCTTGCTAGGCATCTGGAGCTTTCTGCTCTGGTGAGATTTTATACTTGTATCTGGCCTATTGCCCTTGCCCTGGGGGTCAGGGATGATGAGGTCTGGCACAAAAGGAGGTTTTGATAGTGATTAGGGGTGGTATTTCCTGAGTACAAGTGGGGCTTATAACCTGGTGGAGACAAATTGTTTTATACATTTTAGTATTACAGGGATAAAAGTTAGAACAATAAGAGTTATGACCAATGGTCTGGTGGAAGGAAAGAGACATTAATTTGGAGGGTTGTAGTCTAATATACCAAAATGAGGTTTATTCTTAAATTATTTATTTTTAAGTATCCTTAGTTCAGGGAAGATAGGATTTACTAGATAGCTGTAGACTGCTGTTTTATTATTTCAGTTTTTCTATTCTGCTTGTCCTGGATCACTGGTTTGTGTTATTTATATAATTTTTTAATATTCTTCCCTACAAACCTTTTGTAATTTTCATAAACATTTTTATAATTTTAATTAACTTTCTTTAAAAATGAATGTCCATGCCTTCCATTATTAAAACCATACAATTTTTAAATCTTAATTTTCCAATGATAATTAAAAGTAAACAGCCAGCATTTCTTAGATTGACATTGATGAACATTCTCACTTTTAAGAAATATATCTTTAACAAAGCACTAGACATTATATTAGCAGTCCTAAATTTACTTTGTAGTTTTTCTGTAATAAGAGCTAAAATCAGGTGAATTTATAACTTGTCGGAATATTTAGATGTTTGTGATTTAATGCAATGTTCCAAAGTTTCAGAGTTTCCAAAGACTTTGGAAAATTATGTATAGGAAATGAGGATGGAGAAAAGGCAGGGGGAGAAGGGAGTAGGCCGAGCAGTCTGTTCCCAGGCCTCTAGCTGCTTGGATTTAAAACTGCCACATTTTCCCTTAGAGATAACATGCTAAGGATTGGATGATAATGAGTTCAGCTTCTTATAGTAGCCGGACCATTAAGTAAGCATTTGTAGTTTTGTAGTAAAGAAAGTTGTTCTTTGGAAAAAGAGGTGTGTGTGTGTGTGTGTGTGTGTGTGTGTGTGTGTGTGTGTGTGAAGGCACTGAGGTCAGAGCATTAATGGGGTGAGAATGTTGGTCTTGGGATTTAAAGGCTCAGTGAGGAGTCCCTTTGCCATGTCATGTTATAGTGGAGCTTTGCAAGAAAACTGAAGTTGGGAACTCAGAGGTGAGAGTACCTAGTGAGCCTGAGAAAGGAGAGTATTTCTTGTTTAGTGGAGGGGACAGTGATAGAAGAGATAAGGCGTTTACAGACTAAGGTCACCCCATGGCTTTATGGGGTGAGAGTGAAACTGAAGTAGGTGACTGTCATTTGGGACAGCTGGGCTTTATGAGGGGATGTCTGTACTGTTTCAGTCGGGCAAGAAGAGTGGAAAGGGGGAATTTAGTAAGATGTAGTGTAGAAGTAAGGTGGCTACTGGGAGACTAATCTGTCAACCCCTATAATAGAGACTGAGGAGGGGACAAGGGTCCCAGTGAATTCGGAGAGGGCAGTGACCCCAGTGTTAATTAAAAAGAAGATGGGCTTATCTGCTACCACAGTTGTTCCCCGAGGCTCTGTCCTGGTGATGTAAGTCTGTGGGGCCCTATCAGGGCCTGGGCAGCTTCAGTCTTCAGTGGCCAATCCCAAGAGGTCTGGGAGCTCCAAACCAGATCCAGAGGGAGGCCTTGCTGAGGTCTGACCTGGAGGGGCCAGACTACAGTCTCATTTCCAGTGGCCTTCCCTCCCATACCTTGGGCAGGGCCCAGGCGAGGGTCTCAGGTTTGGGCAGGACTTGGCCCAGTGTCCTCTCTTGTTGCATTTGAAGCAGGGCCCGGAGCAGGCTTAGCCCCTAACTAACTCTTGGTTGGAGGACCAGCACTTCATTTGGGGTCGTGAGAGCGGCTAGGAGCTGGAAGGCTTCCTTCTGGGCTTCAGCCTTGGCCTGGTCTCATCTTTTGTTTTCAGATTTGGGTCTCCTTGTCTCTGTTATTAAAGACCCTAAATGTCATGTTTATAAGGTCTCGTTGGGGGGTTTGTCCCCTCTGGGCTTGTAGGGTCAAAATTGGTATATTTTCTCATGGTCTCTATAAGGAGATTGGAAGACTGCCAGATTTCGTGTCTTTCCTGGGTGACCTCTGCTAATTTTTTAAATAATTAACTGCTTTGTGGGCTGGGTTTCCCAGTGCTTCTAGGCAGAGAACAGTGTGGTCTTGAGACCTGCGACCTGCCTGCCCTTCCTGCTAGTTCCATTGTGGGTCCCTATTAGGGACAGCACCTGCTCTGACTGCGAGGGAGGGGCCTGCTGGCTGAGGGTATCTGTGTGGCCCTGGGCATGAAGCCAGATTTGGCACCAGCAATCTCTCCAAGGGGCCCTTTTAGGCTAGTGCAGGAATTGGAGGAGGAAGAGAGCCAAAAGCTGCTCCGGAGCGGGTGTGAGATGGGGTGGTAGCGGTGGGATCCGCTGGGTAGGGTGGTGGGCTCTCAGGCTGCCTGAGGAGTCTTAGGCTACGGGACAGGGGGATGGTCGGCGAGATCAAGGTGGTGAAGAAGGAGGAGGATTTGAGATCCTCTGAGGGCTCAGACTGAAGAAGGAAAAGCTGTGAGGGAGAGCAGCTGTCATAGAGAGAAGGATGTGTCCTGAGTGTGAAAAAGCCTGAATATACAGGACCTCAGACCACTTGCCCTGCCTGCGGGGAACTGTCAAGATCAGTTAGGATTTGGACATTGAAAGTGCCATTTTACTGAGGCCAGAAGTCCTGCGTGAATTCCAGCGTCTGAAGGCTTTTAGGTAGACAGCCCGGGGTGTGGTGTGGGGAATGGTCAGCTGCCAATTCCTCATGGTGACTGGCAGTGGCTTAAGGTCTGCTTTCCATGAAGTTAAGGCCGAGAAAGGTGTCCCCGCCTCCCCCTAATGTTCACCAGAACCGGACGGAGCCCCCCTCTGTGACAGGCGTCCCGTCAGGAGAGGGCACGAGGGAACCTGGTCCCCCCAGGATTTGTCCTGACCAGCACTGGATTTCCGTGGAGCCAGCTGAACAGTATCAGCCTGGAGGCTGGCTCCAAACCCAAATGACAGGACAGTCCCGACAGAGGAAAACAGACTAAAGCCACTTACCCATGAATCTATGCCCGGTGTTGATGCAGGAGGAGGCAAGGCAAGAGAGGTCTACTATCCAGTCACAGGCAAGACCCAGACTGCTCCAGAGGAAAGCTGGGGGGCTCAAGTCAGTGTCGTGAGTTCAGCAGAAGTTCAGCCGTGCAGGAGCATGGCTGGGGGCTTCCCAGGACACAAGGGGAGCTCAGGAGCTGGATGATCACGTCTCTGAGTGCCAAGTGCCCGGTTTCTGGAATCCTGCAATGGCTCTTACCAGACCCTGACTAGACCTTCCTGGGTTTTCGGCACCAAATGAAAGGTGTGGGTGGGCCAGGGTCACATACCTATGACATGAGGCCATAACGTATCAAAAGAGATCATTCCCAACACCTGGGTGCAGGTGGGCTGAGACCAAGAAATGCATTAGGGAAGAGAGGAGGGAGAGGTAGGTTTTTATTAATCCTGGCTGGCTGCAAGCTACTCTGCTGACGTAAGGGTCCGGTGCAACCTTGGTTCCTCCCACGCCAGGTTCCTCCTCTCCTGGTTATCTGAGCTATGCTGTGCTCAAGGCTGCAAGCTTTCTGCAGGATATCTGCTAAGCACAGTAAGTCTTTCTCTGCCCCCTTTTATTCTCTTTAACCCTTTCAGAAACAAAGGAAAAATAAACAAATGGTGCTACATCAAACTAAAAAGTTTTCGCACAGCAAAGGAAACCATCAACAAAACAAAAAGATAACTTACTTAATGGGAAAAGATTTGCCAGTGATACATTAGATAAGGAGTTAATATACAAAAATGTATAAAGAACTCATACAACACAACACCACCACCCCCCAAACAAGCCAGGTACAAAATGGGCAGAGGACCTGAATAAATACTTCTAAAAAGGGGATGTAAAGATCACCAATAGACATAGGAAAAAATGCTCATCTCACTAATTGTCAGAGAAATGCAAATTAAAACCACTGTGATATATCAGCTTGCATGTGTCGGAATGGCTGTCATTAATAAATCCACAAACAGCTCTAACCGGTTTGGCTCAGTGGACAGAGTGTCGGCCTGTGGATTGAAGGGTCCCAGGTTCGATTCCGGTCAAGGGCATGTACCTTGGTTGCAGGCACATCCACAGTAGGAGGTGTGCAGGAGGCAGCTGATCAATGTTTCTCTCTCATTGATGTTTCTAACTCTCTATCCCTCTCCCTTCCTCTCTGTAAAAAAATCAATAAAATATATTTAAAAAATGAAAATAAAAAATTAATCCACAAACAAGTGTTGGCAAGGATGTGGAGAAAAGAAAACCCTTGTGGACTGTTGGTGGGAATGCAGACTGGTGCAGCCACTGTGGAAAACGATATGGAGAGGCCTCAAAAGATTAACAATGGAATTGCTTTATGATCCAGCAATTCACTTCTGGACATATATTCAAAGAAACTCTAAACACTAATTTAAAAGAATATAAACACCCCTATGTTCATTGCAGCATTGTTTACATATCCAAGTTAGGAAAGCAAACCAAGTGTCCACCAATAGAAGAGTGGGTAAAGAAGTGGTACTAATATACAACAGAATATGACTTGGCCTTAAAATAAAAAGAATGAAATCTTACCATTTGTGACAGCATGGATGGACCCAGAAAGTATTATGTTAAGTAAAATAAGCCAGTCAGAAAAAGACAAATACCATGTAATTTCATCTATATGTGAAATCTGAAGAACAGAATACACAAACAAACAAAACTGAAACAGACGCATAGACACAGAGACCCACGATGGTTGCCAGAGGGGAGATGGGCCGGGGGATGGGTGAAAAGGTGAAGGGGTAAGGAAGTACAAATTGGTATTTACAGAGCAGTCATGGGGGTATAAAGACAGCACAGGGAATATAGTCAACAACATGTGATAGCTATGTACGATGCCAGGAAGGGTCCAGGAAATATCAGGCGACCACTTTGTAAAATATGTGATTGTCTAACCACTACGCTGTACACCTGAAATAATACAAAATAATACTGTAAATGTAAACTGTAATTGAAAATGAAATTTAAGTTAAAAAATTGATGGGAGGACTGAATAAGTATTTTTTCAAAGAAGACATACAAATGGCCCACAAGTACATGACAAAATGCTTAACATCACTCATCAATGAAATGAAAATCAAAGCCACAATGAGTTATCACCTCACACCTGTTCCAATGCTTATCATCAAAATGCAAAAGCTATCTGCTCTTGGCAAGAATGTGAAGAAAAGGGAACCTTTTATAGGGTGGTACCTGGCCTATGGACAACAGAATGGAGACTTCTAAAGAAATTAAGATAGGCTACGAGATGATCCAACAATCCTCCTCTGGTCTATAGCCAAAGGAAAGGAAAACAGGATCTCAGAAACATCTAAACACATCACTTATGTGGAATCTACAAAAACCAAACTCAGAGAAATAGACTCTAGAGCAGTGCTTACCAGGCCTGGGGGGGAACAGGAGTTGTTGGTCAAAGGGCACAAACTCCCAGTTACAAGATAAATATGTTCCGGGGATCTAATGTATATGACTGTAATGTGCTTATCCTATCTAATAAAGAGGGAATATGCTAATTGACCCTCACACTGTTGCAAAGATGGTGTCACCACAGCCAATAAGGAGGGAATATGTTGACTGTCACATCCTCAAAGATGGCGCCCACAACCAATAAGGAGGGAATATGCTAATTGACTGTCACACCCTCAAAGATGGCAGCGTCCACAGCCACAAGTGGCAGTGCCCAGTCCCCTCAGCCCTACCAGCCACCTAGGGCTGGCCTGAGGAGCAGGCAAGTCTCAGATGGCGGCTGCCCAGCCTCCCAGGGCCAGCCCGAGGTGCAGGGAAGCCTCGGATGGCAGCTGCTCAGCCACCCAGGGCCACCTGAGGCTCAGGTAACCAGGGCTGGCCAAGGCTTGTGCTGCCAGCAGTGGCAGCAGCAGAGGTGTGATGGGGCGTCGCCTTCCCCTGATCACCGGGTCCCCTCCTGCCCCTGAGGGCTCCCAGACTGAGTGGGCAGGTCGGGCTGAGGGACCCCCCTCCAGTGCATGAATTTTCATGCACCAGGCCTCTAGTAGTTAATAATAGATATTATGTACTTTAAAGTTGCTAAAAGAGTACATCTTAATTATTCTCTCTATAAAAACAGAGATGGTAATTATGTTACATGATGGACATGTTAGATAAGGCTACGGTGCTAATCATTTTGCAGTACATGTGTATTAAATCACCATGTCATACACCTAACCTTATACAATGTTATATGTCAATTATATCCCAATAAAGCTGGAACAACATTTTAAGAAATAAAACCTATCCTTGCGGGTTATTATTTGTAAGGCTACTAAAAAGGGACGTAGGAAATATCTGGTGCTCTGAATAGGTAATGAGATCTAACCTCTACTTTACTTCTTCTTGGCTATGTGACCTGGGACTGATGGTCAGTAAAATTGGCCAAGCTGCTTATCATTTATTTACTAGTAACAAGTGAAGCCTGCACTGAATCACTTTTGAGCTGGTCTCTCTGACACTGCACCCATAGCCTTTATTTCTGTACGTTGTGTACATTTCAACCCCATGTCAAAGCGTGGGAATACTCTACCCCTTCCCTTCTAGGGAAATGGATAAACAGAATTATGGGAACTTTAGAAGGGTCTTGAAATAAAATTTAAGAGTAATATCAATTGCTTTGTCTTAGGATCAAAATGTTTTATTGCCTTTGTTCATTTTCTATTACAGACCTCACATTCCAGTCAGCAAATTAGTGGTTTCAGAATCCTATGACACTTATATCAGTAGAAGTTTCCAAGTAACAAAAGAAATAATAAGTGAATGTAAAAGTAAAGGTAAGTGGTGTTATTTTGGACTCCATATTTAAACATGTGACCATTTCTCCATCATGGTTAATAGACTAGTCAAGATGTTTTAACTTGCTTAATAAATATTTCCAGAATCTTGTGTATGCTTTCATGTTAAATTTGTAACATTCCCTTGAATACCTGGAGCGGTTAGCATTCCATGGGAATACGCGAGACTCAGTTTTGATATGAAGTAACTTAGATGTTTCTTGCACTCTGTGATGGAGGTTCCCCAGTAGTTTCTAGAAGTTCTTTAGCAAACCACTGTTTTTCCTATAATTTGACCCAGGTGGGTGAACACCCCCACACAAATATCCCTATGCAAATGCACATCCCGTCACTGCTGCCCCCAACCAAGGAGTGTTCTGTTAGACTCAAATCTGTTTGCTATTGAATTTTATAAACACTGAACTCAAATATTTAATGATATATAAAAGTCTTCACTATAAAATGTTTAGTCAAAATACGGCAGGTTACAGAAGAGTACATACATTCTCATTGCTTTTTTCAAGTTAAAACATGAATCTTTACAGAGCAAAGATTGGAATTATATACACCAAAATGTTAACAATGGATATCCCTGGTCAACAGTATTACGAGTGATTCCCCCTTTCAGTTATCGCTCACTTCATTACCACTCGGAGATCCTACTAGAAAGAGACCCAGCATGGTCTCAACCAGAAGGTCTCAGTGTGGCAATGTGTAAAATACATTCACAGTGTTTAATGGAACCACTGGGCCGGGGGGTGGGAGCTGTAAAGCTCGGAACAGAGCACACTGTAGGCAAAGAACAGGTTTGTATCTTGATCGTGGTGGTATTTACAGAAGGTTGCAGGTGATGGAACTGGGCCCACCTGGTGGAACCTAAGTGAGCTATGTGCACTGGGCTATGTGCATTTCCTGGCTGGGAAAGCATAGCAGTTAGGCAAGAAGCTGCCAGTGGAGGATGCATGGACTTTGCTGCCTGTGTGTGTGCATACATAGTCTATATATGTACCACACAATATGTAAATATATGTTAGTGTGCATATACTTAGGTATAACATGATGCCTATGGCATGTAAAGTTGACCCTTGAATAACACAGGGTTAAGGGCGCCAGCCTCCATGCAGCTGGGAATCCCCCAAGCTTTACTAATTGCCACTGTGGACTGGAAGCCTTACTGAGCCTTCGGTTAACACATACTTTGTTTGTTTCTGTATGAATACTACTCTTACAATAAAGTGATCTACAAAAAAGAATGTCACTAAGAACATCACGAGGAAGAGAAAATGCATTTACAGCATCTAATGAAAAACCTGCACATAAGTGGATTCGCACAGTTCAAACCCATGTTGTGCAAAGGTTAGCAGTGATTTGATGTGTGCGTGTAAACTACATCTGTAATTGCCTATGAATCTATAGTTATTTCACAATTAAAGTGTTTTTTAAAATGATACTAGGCTGCCTTCACAATACTAAGTATTTCCAAAATATTTTGACCAAGTTGTGTCCTTGAGAATGTCTGCCCCTGCCCAGGCTTGGCTTCCAGTGTTTACAACATTTGCATGTGTCTTGATAGAAATGGTCTTCCCAGTTCTTGCTTTTCCCCTAGGAAATAACATCTTGATAGTGGCCCATGCATCTTCCCTTGAAGCATGTACCTGCCAACTTCAGGGCCTGTCACCTCAGAACTCCAAGGACTTCGTGCAAATGGTCCGAAAGGTAATCATGCTTATGTTTCAGGGCCTGTGGCCCCAGCGATTTTAGAACCGTTCAGTGACTGCTGGCAGCTGAGTTTTCTGAGCTGGGAAGATGCATTTATTGACTATCTCACCAAGATTACTGGGTGGTGGTAACCTGTGTAAGGTACTTTATTAGGTCTTGTGTGAGAGAAAAAGAACTGTTTGATCTAGTTCTAGTTTCTGAGCTAAAATATAGGAAGTAGCTAAAAGTCTAAGCAGACTGTCTGGCTTCCCCTGAGGGGCTGTGGGAGGGAGGAAGAATGGTGAGTGAGCCAAAGCACAGCATCTGACAGCTCGGCTGGGAGAGGGCCTGGCTGGGAGACCATGGGAAGCAGTGATTAAAACTTTCAGGCTGAAGAGCAAGCTCAAGAGAGGGCAGGGAGACAGAGAGCCCAGGAGGCTGGCCGGCACCTCGGACTCCTCCTTTTCATGCCATCAACCCCTCCCCCACCCCCCGCCATTTACTTCCAGAACACTCAGATATTCCCTCTATGTGACCCCAGAGAACCTGGTTCAAACTCCATTGCAATTCTTTTCTTGTGTTTTTAAGTGCTTATTTATGCATCTGTCCTTCCCATTGCTCTGTAAGCGGCTTGAGGGCAGAGATTTTGGTCTTGTTTATGATGCAGCTCTGGACACACACACACACAATAAGCTTCTAAAAGCCATGAGTCCTGAAGTGAGGAAGGACCAGCTTCAACTCTGAATGTTGCAGATACACATGGAAATAAATGAATAAAGCTGGTGAAACAAACTAGCAGCTTTTCAAAATTTGAATGATTTTTCCTATTGTCTAACTATAATTTCAGAAACGTTTAAGCTTCATGTTTAGCTTGACTTGCAATTATGAAATTAGGAATTGCCCAGCCTGTATGGCTCAATGGTTGAGCATCATCCCATGTACCAAGAGGTCACCAGTTTGATTCCGGATCAGGGCACTTGCCTGGGTTGTGGGCTTGATCCCCATTGGGGAGTGCACGAGGCAGCCATAGATGTTTCTCTCCCATTGATGTTTCTATCTCTCTCTCTCTCCCCTCTCTCTAAAAACCAATAAAAACATTTTTTAAATTAGGAATTAACTCCCATCACCTCAGCTTCATGCACTGTCCTCTTTCCTCACACTACAGGGCAGCCAGCTGTGCACAGTTAGTCGCACTGGAGGAGTTCACATCTAATGAGCCCATCTGATGAGTCCTTTGCAGCGTGACTACTCTTCCTTCGAGCCTACCAGCTTTTTCCATTTCATTTTCTTTTGGGTTTTGGGGGGATGCTTGTCTACAAAGCCCTTATTAATTCCTATGAATATTTATTTTCAAGTGCCTCCTGAAGATCTCTGTTTAGGTGAAAGTTGCAGCATTAAATCTGTTTCCTGTTCTTTACTACTCTCTTCAGATTCCGTACTTGGGGTTTTGCTCCTGTGAAGAACTGGGAGAAACTGGAATCTGGCAGCTGAGGGACCCACCCATCCTTCCTCTCACCCATGGACCCACTGGGGGCTTCAACTGGAGAGAGACCTTGCTACAGGAATGAGCCACACCCGGGGAAGGGAACAGGCTTTGGAAAGCCTTGGGGAGACGTATTTTGTGTGTATTTAGTAACAATGAAGAAGCCTGCACCACACTATAAGCAACAGCGCAGAATAGCTCAGCCTACTCCCTTTCTGCTCTAAAATGCTCATGATGGAGGGTGTGCACAGAAAAAGCTTGGCTCAGAGATAAAGCTCATTCTCTCCGGACTCTTTTCTGGTTAGCAAGGCTTTTGGGACTTGTCTTCCTACGTCGAGGCACCTGCTACTGTAGAGGCTGCAGCCTTCCTTCCTCCATGGCCCGGACCCCGAGGCTCCCGGAGGGAGGAGCCAGCCATGGAGAGGGTGCCGGAGGAGGGTGCACATCCAGCACCCAGCTGGAGGGACCTGAGCTGCCAGTGTGGTGGTGGGAGGTCCTCTTAACTCCATGTTCCCGTGAGGCAGCTCCAAGCTGAAGGGTTCTTCTCAGGTTATCAGCAAATGGGCCCTGCAAAGAGCTGTTCTGAGGTTACACTTCGACTTCTGCCGTCGAGACGACCACCAGGGCCACTAGCTCTGACGCTGCCCAGAGGGTGGCAGGGACCCAACTCAAGCGTCCCGAGCCCCTGGCCACGCTCTGTGCAGAGCCATGCTCTGTGAAAGGGCAGACAGAGCACTTTTGCTCTCTGAAGCACTTGTGGATTCTCAGGAGGAAATAAGATAAGTATGTGAAGTAGTCAGTTGTAGGAACAAAGAACTGAAAACCACGAAGTGGCTGACTGATCCGTGTTGCCACCGAAGGAGCCCAGCACTTCTGATCGCTGTGCTACTCCTCCTCGGCCCTTGAGTCTGTTAAGGAGGCTGACGTTCTGAAAGGATGTGTGTGACATACATTATTTGAATGAGCAAAAAGCTCATTCTTGTGCAATATGCCCAGGGGCAGGGTGTCGTCCACTCACATGCAGTCCACGTCAGTCATACCAGGCCAGCTACAGAGGCGCCAGCTACATGAGGGATGTGCAAACCAAGTCAGGGACCTAGTTTAAGTGGCGACAGTTATGCTTGCACTGCTTCCTGAGCTATCATTTTTGTTTGCTTTTCTAGGATAATTTTAAATATGTATACAGGGCTACTTAAATGCAGTTAGGAGAACCACACCCTGTGGCTTCTCTTCAGACTTGCTGGATTTAGAGGGAGTTTATTAAAAAAAAAGACAATCAAGCCAAAACATCCGTTATCAGAGTCTGTTCAGTTGTGTGGCTAGCTGAGGGCTGAGGGCTGCAGGCAGCAGACGGTGGCCAGATTTGGTGCAGCTCACTGTGTGAGGATGTGAGCCACACAAAGGGACATCAGTGCAAACAGAATCAATAGCTACTGTAGCACTGAAGACCCTTCTAAACCCAAGTGCATGAAGGCTGGTGTATAAAACAGGTCCATGAGCCTGTTTGACACGGGAATTTGATGATCCTTGAAACAAAGAGGGAATGTGTGCTGATCAGCCAGAGGATTAGAGTGGGGGTTTTAAAGTCACTTAAAGAAATGTGTCATGAATTTTACATTTTAAGAAGCAAATCTTGATTTCTAGCATTGTGCAAACAGCTTCTGAATATGGAAGTAACTATGCTGACACCAGTGGTTAATATAAATGTTTTAATCTTCAAATGGTGACATACTCATTAAAGGGTTGTTTTTTATCCTGGCTCTAGGATAGCTGCCATTCATTCTTCTTTTTTTAAAATATGCTTTTATTGATTTTAGAGAGAGAGAAAAATATCAATGAGAGAGAAACATCAACATTGAATGGCTGCCCCCAGCATGCTCCCTACTGGGGATGGAGCCCACAGCCCGGGCATGTACCCTGACCAGGAATTGAATGGAACCGCTGGCCTCTTGGTGCCAGGTTGACACTTAGTCATGGAGCTGCACTGGCCGGCCATTCATTCTTTTATCCATAAGGACATGAGCCACTGCTCAATCACATTGGCTAGTACATTGTGCATTAGGCTCTGCACACATTTCCATGGCCTTCAGTGCCCAGGACAATGCCTGAATACTGCCTGTGTGGGTTCCTGGACAATAGCAGCATGTTCTGGGCTGTGTCTGTACTTACACAGAACCAAGTTCCAAATGGGCTCTCCTCCCCCTCCCTCTGGTGGTCTTAGTCCCAGGATGGACTGCAATCCGTTGCCTTTGGTCCAGTGTGCACAGAGCCTTAAGCTGTTGTCTGCATGATCAAAAGGAGGCAGAAACTCAAATCATTTTCTGAATAATTCAGGTGGGAAACACTGAGTAAACAAAGAGTTCATTCCTCTGCTTTAATTATCCAGATTATTTTTCAAATGGCCTGAAAATCTGAATTCACATTAAATTCTCTTTTCACATTTATCTCTTTAAACAACCAAACTTAAACTCCAAATGAGAAATTCTTTGGAAATCATGTTGAATGTATGTGTATTAAAAGAAACATGGTTTCATATTCATCTCAAAATTCTTGGTTAATATTAACCTGAAGTGCAGGCTGGTTTTTATCTCAGCCTGATGCTCCTTAAGAACAAATGTTGATTGAGGGGGTTGGGGGCCGGGAGAAGAAAGAAACGGAGAGGAAATGCAGATCAAAACCAAATGGCTCCTTGCATCCTTGCAGAAGGAACCGTTTCTTTTTGTGTAGAAAGTTACTGTAGACAAACAGGTGACATTAACTAAAGGATTTAATCTAGGCTTGAAAGTCTGCAGCATTTTGCTCTAGTGACACCCCAGGATCACGCATGGGTGGCTCTTGGTTTCCGTGACTTAAAACCCACATCTCTCCTGGTGGGCAGGAGTGGCCACCCATTTTAATGCAGAAGCTGAGTTTCATTTCCCGCTGGTTGGTAGCCAGGGCCTTACAGCTTCGCCCCAGCCTGCAGTTCCTGATACAGTGTTTCCATGACATCTAGAGTCATAGACTCTGATGGCTGGTTAAATGGCCACTGGTGGCTTGAAAGAGGGAGGCATTTTCACCCTGTAGTGCAGGGCTTCCAGCAGGTTCCGCTTTTTATTTGAATTATACTTTAACCAAAGAGTTATTTTAAAATAACCTTATATTTGGAAGCTGATTTTGCAAAAAATAAATAAAAATAGTATTTTCTAGAGTGATGTCAGTTTGATAAATCAGTGTTGTTAATTTTCTTGCATTTTAGGCTGACGTGTCCTTATGTTAGTGGTATTTGGAGTGCATCCCGATTGCCCTCCAGTTGTGTTCAGCATTGCCATCATGGGTCTTCCTCCCAGTGCACTTCTTCTTGCACTCACCTAGAGCCCTTGTCTCTGAGGAAGTGTCCAGTGCAGTGAAAAGAGAGGCGTTCCTTGTAGCCTGGGCCCTGCCGCCCAGTGTTCAGCTGGAAGGTGTTACTGATTGCTCTTCTAATTTACTCTGATGTGTGTGTTAGCATGCAGATGAGCCACCTTTGACTCACAGGCTCTGTCACAGCTGCTCTGTTCCACCAAGTGCTCAGATGGCTGTTTGCTTTTAAATTGTAGTCCTGCCCCTGTGAGCACCAGAGGCACATGCTGCCCGGCCGGAAGGGACCAGACTGGCCTAGGAGGCTGGGGAAGGAGCAAGTTAGCATCTATTTAGGTTAATATTCACTTTACAAAGGTGAAGGCGGATATTTCCTTAGGTGATGGAAGATGCTCTTCATCTTTAAAGATGGGATTAAAATGAGATTTGCTTCTCTTTAACACTTCAATACATTGAATTTTCCTAGGAAAGTGACTAGCCATTATGAAAAATCACAGAAAAGAAAAGCATTGCCTCTATAATATAGAATAAATAACTTGATTTTTAAGTACATGTAATATTACGCTCAGTGTACGTAGATTTAAAATTAAAATGATGAACAGTCAAACTTAATATGCAATTAGTTCTTATAAATGTATGACCTGGTGCCACGTAGCTGCCATCACTCATAGAAAAATGAGATTTTGCAGCTGTTTGTTCTTGGGTGCTGTGCAGGATCCCCAAAGAAATGTATGCTGGCTCCTTGATCGCCACTCAGGGTGAGAACAGCCATGTATTTTGGTGATGCACAGGCCAGTCTAAACCTCCCACTTTCAGAGGTGTACTGGCTTCTTCCTCACTTGCAGGGCTGTTTTCCTGTGCTAAGCAGGTGTGTTTATTGGGAGAAGGAGGTCTCTATGAAAAAGAAACCATGCCGACTGCATCACCAAGTTCCTCGCGAATGCCTGTGGCACCTGCGTGCTCCTGGCTGGGCTCCACACACAGCCAGCACCACTCCGTCCCGCGGGCATCTCCCTCACAGTGGTCCATAGCTGCTTTAATAGAAGAAGCTGTCCTCAGTCAATCCAGAGTGGCCTCATATTAAATTCTGAGTGGTCTGTGCTCCATCATGTGTTCAGCTGTTACTGTGGTCACTATTGTCTGGTAAATGTCCATTGAGAGTGTGAGGGCCAAGGGCCGCCGGCTGCTGATGGAGATGGAAGATGCTGGGCAGCACGGGTGCCTGGTCCCTTCAGATGGGGCGTCCCTGTGAGTCATCAGGCTGAAGAGATGGAAACCCATCCCAGCGTGGAAGGCAAGCACCAAAACGCTTCCCCTGCCCACGTGGGAGCATCTGGCCTCACCGCTGCCCATGCGAGAGATGCCTCAGGAGCCGTCCACGTGTGAGAATGTGGGTAAGAGAGAAAGGAAATCCAGCCCCACCAGGCTCCACGCTGCCCAGAGCCACAGACCCCGTTTTTCACATTCATGTGACTGTTATTACCCTATATTGTTATAATTGTTCCAATATTAGTTGTTGTTAATCTTTACATAGACCCCATTTTTAAAGTAATGATATGTTAAGCAAATAGATTTTAAATAAACCATGTAGGAAAATGTATGCCCAGGAAATGATGCCAGTTTTCATGGACACAACCAGATCCTACTCTGGCAGGGTTAACATCCTGAGGAGATGTGGATGAAAGGGACCACACACTAAACCTGACCCGCCCAGGGGAGGCCTGCAGGGCAGCCTTACACATCAGAGACCTGCAGTAACTACAAAGGATGGTCTGAAATTAAAACCTTTTAACTAAAAGCAATTATGGTGGGTAGTCATGTCCTAGACCGGCATCTTCCCTTAACTGAGCCTATTGTCTTTTTGCATCTGCGATAACATATTGGAATGTGAAAGTAATGTCCCTATTTCTGGACCCCTCAAAGCACAGGCAATGCTCTGCGGAGACCACACATCCCCTCATTGCTATTGACTTCATTGTTGACTGTTAACTATCCTGCACCCACCTAAGCAAAAGAGGTACCTGTCTGTCATTTTACTTTTTATCCAATCTCAGAGGTTTCCCTGCTTTGCTTTCTCTCACCTCTCTAATCTATCACCAATGGATTTCTTGTAACCCACCTACCTCTCCTCCTTTGATTGAAATGTATAAAACAAGGTGAAAAACTGCCATTCTCCAGAGCATTATCCCAGTTTGTTGAGATTCGGCTTCCCGACAATTATTGATAGGTTGGCTCAAATAAACTCACAAAAATTCTTCACAAGTTTGAATGTTTCTTACACTGACAGAAACATAGCAGCTAATGTTCACATATTACAAAACCCAAGCCATGTTTGGCCTTGTGGCTGGTTCTTATCTATTCTCTAAGTGACAGATCCCCACACTCACTCTGCCCTTTCCCGACATATGTAAAGTCTGCCTGCAAACAGAGAAAATAATGCATCAGTGTGCTTGGGAGTTGTTTAAGCTAAAATAAACAAAATGTGTTTTTTTAAAGTTGAGGATCAAAAAAGTCTTCCTTCTGAAGAGATAATAAAAAAATACTTCATTTTGCCAGAAATAAACGTAAACCCCAGATGGCTTGCTCCTGGCCATGAGAAGTCACCCAGGCTTACTTAGCTTCCTAGTTGCCCTTGTGTTGATTGGCAGTCTAGACGGGTAGTCGGACATCCCCCGAGGGGTCCTGGATTGGAGAGGGTGCAGGTTGGGCTGAGGGGACCCCTCCCCCATGCACGAATTTCGTGCACCGGCCTCTAGTCTTAGAATATTTCCCTTTGCTCCATTTGAGTTAAGTATGATGGACAAAGGGCTTCAGACAGGTGTGACACACCTGCCTCCAGTGAAGCCACTTCTCCAATCTCGTCTTTCCCTTTGTCATGGATTTTTACCTGTCACCAAACATCTAGTTGCTGTGAGTGTCCTCACTTTTCAATTATGCCTTTTAACCTTCTTGTCAAGTTGGTCATTTCTAGAATCCAAAAATGGCATCTTGTCCAGCACATCATCCTCTGACATTGCCTATGCCACCTCCCAGGGACACCAGACTGACCTGGACTTTGCAAAATCCCTCTCCCAGCATGAAGATTCCCCATCCCGTTTACTCCCTGTCCCTCTCTCAGTCATGGGAGAACCTCTGAGCCTTGGGATAGGCAGCCCTATGCCCACTGACAGCATGAAACGTTACAAGAAGATAGAGACCTTCATCCATTCACCATTTGTAAGATTAAAAAGAAGCTAGTTTCTTTTTAAAGGGGTGGGGCTGATACCATTGCAATTAGCTAGTTATTAATAATAGGAAAGGATGAAAGGGAGGCCAAATAGTATAAGCATGGCCATTTGGGCAGCTTCACCGGGAAGCTGCAGTTTCACTCCCCGGAATCACTGGCCCATTCCCTGCCAGTCCCTGAGGAAGGGGTCCACCTAAAGGGAGATGGTGCATGCGCAGTGAATCAGGATGACTAGGGAAGATAGTTGCCTGTGAAGCCATGGGTTGGCTAGAGTAGACAGGGCCATTGCAAATCCACAAAAAATTGTGAATATATAATCCCTTAAACAAAGGTGTTCGTGCTCTTGCTCACTCTTCATTCTCCAGTTCCTTGGACTTTGTACTCCCCTGTGGTCCCTCCATAGCCACATGGCCCACGGCCATGCAGACCCAACATACAGTGAATGATGGACTTCATGCAGCAGGAAACACAAACTAAGCTCCTCTGATGCTGGATTGGATGGTGCCCTCATGTGGAACAGAGACTCTGGAACACTGGGTTTGATTTTAGCTCTGCTGAAAGCAAAACGGGACTTCTTCTTGGCAGGAAGGTGGGAGAGGGGCCTTGGAAACTCAGGGGTTTGATTCCACAGAAATAAAGCTTTCTACAGGTCTCATCCTCCTGTGGGGGCCTCCAGAAATTGTTATTCCAGCTGCACCCCAAGATCCCCACTTCTACAGATAGCAATACTATATGTTAAGAAATAAATGCGTTTGCTGTTGCCAACATAAAAATTATACATATAGTCACTTTCTTGTAGGTGGGGAATATCAGGAACAAGGGAGGAAAATGGCCTCATTCATACTGATATTACTTTACTATTCTCCTATAATTTAGCTTCTGTAATAGAAGAGAATGTAAAAGTGAGTGGTTGACTTCTGTGGTTTGTCTAAGAAACTGCCATAATGACTTACTACCTTCCCTTTGTATAACTCTGCATAGTCTTAAGAACACATTCTCACTTGATTCTCATCACCATTTTACAAGTGAGGATATCAAGTATTATTAACTCATTGTATAAAACTAAGATCTTAAGTTATGGACTCATTCATCCTTCTACAATATTGATTGAACTCTGTGTTCCTAGCAGGGTGGCAGGCTGGGGCTACCATAGCAAGTAAGAAAGCAGTGTACCTGTTCTCAGGTAGTGGACAGGTGGATATGAACAGGTAAATAGACAAGAAACATAATTAAAACTGCTGACCAATAATGCTGTTTAGGAAAAAAATCTGGGTCATATGGTAGAGGGTAGCTTTGGGAGGTGTGTGGGACAGGGGGATACTTCTTTATATAAGATGGTCAAGTCTGTTGTCCCCAAGCAGTGGCACTTACACTGACAGGTAAGGTTGAACAGAAGTGGGTCATGGTGAAGAGCCAAATAAGGAGGCTCTAGGAAGATAGGACGTGCAGAAGCTCCCTGTGGAAAGGAGCTGGCTGGGGTAGAATACAAGAGTTAGGAAATAAAAGCTTAGTGGGATGGCACAAAGTGGGGGAAGTGAGGTTGCAGAAGTAGACAGACCTGAAGACACGGGGTCCTGTACACCAGGACTCCTATTATCTACAAGCAGAGTCTGGCCCACAGTCTGTATGTGTACATCTCACAAGCAAGAATGTTTTTACAGCCTGTGTTTGTATGGCCCACAATTATGGTTGAAAAGCATCAAAAGAAGAATATTATTTTATGACCCATAATAATCATATGATATCCAAATTCCAGTGTCTTTAAATAAAACTTTATTAGTACACAGCCACACTCATTCATTTACATATTGCCTATGGCTACTTCCAGGATACAATGGCAGAAGCTAGCAGTTAAAGCCATAGGGCCTACAAACCTTGGCTCTTTATAGAAAACATTTGTTGACCTCTGTTGTAGACCAGGATGAAGCATTTGGAATTTGTTCTAAGTCCACAGAGTCTTACGCAGACACTGGTTTGCCTGGCATAACAAATGAATAGATTGGTGGTGTCCAGTAGCCGGCAAAGTGACAGCCAGCACTTTCTAAGTAATTTATATGTGTAAGCCTCTTTCATCTCCTCCACGACTTATTTAGCAGATACTATTATTAGTCCCAATTTACCAAAGTCGAAGCTGAGTCTCAGAAGGATTCAACAGTTTGCCCAAAGTCATGAGGCTAGTGAGTCACATGGCAGATTTGAGCCATGTCAGCCTGGTTCTAGAGCCTGGATTAATAGTTTAAAATATTTTCATAAATAAATTTTAAAGAAAATATCGCAGAACTCTGTGGCCCCTGAGGGACACAGCTTGGAAAGCACTGCTCTCATCTAATCCCTCGTTTATGGATGAGGACATGGAGGGAAGTCCTCATCCATAAACGAGGGATGTCCGGAGAGAGACCTGTGAGCCGAGACCCAGAGCTGGTGCCTGCTGTCCTGTGAACCTTCTCCTGAAATCAGCCTTCACATGGGTTTTGTTTAATTAGACTAAGTTCTAGCAGAGTCTTGGGAACAGAAGCTCAGTTCCCACCCTTCTCCAGGCACATCTGACCTGCAGGGCTTATGGGGATGAGGTGCAGCCCCAGGCCTTTGGGGTCTAAAGATGGATAGAGGGTCCATGTGCCACTGAGTGGGCACTTTGGGTACCATATTTATTCATACTTCCCAGTCACCTTGTACTGCAGTTATTCTCCCCATTTTATGATTGTGGAAACAGAGACTAAGAGGAAGTCGTTTGCTCGGGGCTACATGGCTGCTAGTGGCAGGGGCCAGATAACAAGTCTAGTTCAGTGGTCGGCAAACCGCGGCTCACAAGCCACATGCGGCTCTTTGGCCCCTTGAGTGTGGCACTTCCACAAAATACCACGGCCTGGGCAAGTCTATTTTGAAGAAGTGGCATTAGAAGAAGTTTAAGTTTAAAAAATTTGGCTCTCAAAAGAAATTTCAATTGTTGTACTGTTGATATTAGGCTCTGTTGACTAATGAGTTTGCCGACCACTGGCCTAGTTCTCTCTGCTTTCTACCCCCATACGCATCCCACTAAAGTTCTGCTGATCCTAGGAAGCCTTTTCTCAATATTAACCAATTACAAAGTCTGCTGCTCCAGCTTAGAGACTTCACTGGCACTTTGTGTAAGTCTACAATAGCCCCCCAAATCCCAGCACTGGGGGGAACTGGCCTTCGCAGCGCCTTCTGGGAAGTGCAGGTGAGTCCCTCCCGCCCAGGCCTGGGGGAAGGCCACATGCTCGTCACAGAAACCCATGAAAGGGCAAGAAGAAAGTTCAGGCCTCTCTCGTAATTGCAACAAAAACCCAGTGGCTTCCACCCAGGGGAAATCCCCTGTTTTGTGGCCCCTGAAGCAGTCCAACTTTCACCTGTTTAGTAAATGTCTCTTTTTTCTGTTTGTTTTTTTCCTCAAGATAATCTACATTGACCAAGGTGATGATGGGAGATAGAAAGGAACTTTTTTTGTTTGTCTAAAATCTGTTCCCACGTCACCCCACCCCATCAAGTGTTACTTCCTATTAGCACCAAAACATGGCATGAGAACTTCAGGCAAGGGGGATCCACATGACAAATGCTGTCTGCTGCAAGGCCTCCCCCATACAAGGAGGCCAGCCATCATGGTTCCATTAGGAAGAAGGAAAAGTCACTGGTTGGCCACTGTGACCTCTTCTTTCCCTCCACCCTGCGAAGCAGCACAGCAGCAGCTTCCCCTGCGCAGCCCACAGCCTGCGGCTGGAGAGTGGGTCTGAGAGAGTGGGAGGGGCCAAGAAACCACAGTGCATGTCATCCACAGCCGGCTTGCAGCATTTTCCCCAATGACCACGTTTATTCTCTGAGCCCAATAAACTCTTGTGACATTTGTTTTCTGACAAGCTGAATATCACCACCATGGGTAAAAACGATACACTTCTCATTGCCCAGTGAAGTCTGTGGTGAGATTTTCTTTGATGCTTGGGAAGAATGATAAGCCAAACATCCATTCAGGTCTCAGAGCACAGCGAGCAGTGTCCATATCTCCAATGGAAGCTCATTCATGCTCTCCCTCACTCGCTCTGTTTCCAGTTCCCAGATCAGTTGCCTGGGTCCTAGGCTGCATGGAGATTGGTGTGCAGGGGTATGGAGAGCGCTCCGGGGACAATATCCATGGAGGGAGCAAGACCAGGCTGAGAGAGGAGCTGAGCTGATATGCAGTCCCAACAAAGGCCTCACCCAACCTGGCAGGAGCTCTGAGCAGGAGCCCTTTTCTGCGCTGCCCCTCCTCGAGGCCAGAGCAGGCCTTCAGCTCCACCCCAGGTGCCCTGCAGGCGTGAGCCATGTGAGACAGCTCTTTCCCAATGAGCGCAATTTTCAGAGAGGAACCCAGCCGGCATGTCTCATCTTCCTGCCACCCGGACATCAAGAGTCTGGGTGGTACATCGAGTGTACACCCCAAATGCCAATGAAGGATTGTGTGCCACCTGGTTTAACGACTGCTCACTTTGAACTTTCCCTCTGAATTAAGGGATTGTCATGAAAAGCTAATGTGGGAGAATACAGTTTTCCTTTATTTAAAGTTTTCCTATAATTGCTTCAATGTAATAGGAAAGAATTAAAAACTGTACTATGGCAAACAGCCTAGAAGCCCACCTACAGGCGAAGGGTAAACAAACTGGGGTGTATTCACACATTGAGCCCTGACCCAGCAGGAAAGAGGGACCCGCACATGCTCCTCATAGATGAGCCTTGGAATAATGACACTGAGCGAGGGAGCCAGGCAAGGGAATGCTCACTGTGGGATTCCATTCACACAACACCTACAGAATTAAAGCCAGCTTCAGTGCAGAAAGCCTTCAGTGGTTGTTTTAAGAGGGGATGTGGGAAGGGCCAGAGAGGATTAAAAAGGCTGAGGGGCTCTCGGGGCGATGGATTGTGGTGATGGTTTGATAGGTATATGCGTATATCAAAACTTACCCAATCAAATATGGACAGTCAGTTATATGTCAAAGTATTTTAAAAACAGCTATCTTAAGAAAGGGTTGTGCCAGGCCTCAGGGACACTCCGGTAAGCAAGAAGCAAACTCTGCTTTCAGGGAGCTCAGAGTCTAGCAAGGGAGACAGATGTGTGTTCAACTAAATCTAATGCAAATAAAAATAAAACTAGTATGATATAGAGAGAAATGATCATGGGGCAAAGAAAAGTACAGAAATTTTTCTGTGAGTAGAGAAGACAGTCAGAGATAACTCACAGTGTTTACTATGTGCCGGGCACTAAAGTATGTTAAGGTATTCAGTTCTCCCCACAGCTATGTAGGGGTGCTGTCATTACACCTGTTGCACAGGTGAGGAAGGTAAGCTGTGGTTAGGAACCATATTCTCAGCCACTGATCACCACTGAGCTCTGAGAAGCGCCCCACTTGACCTGGGCTGGGAGGGTGAATAGTCTCCCCAGAAGAGAGGCTGCTTTTGGCAGAGAGGACAGTGTGAATTATGACCCACTGTGCCTACAACTATGCTTGAAATATAACAAGAGTTTCCTATGGGTATACATTGGGGAGTGCTGAAAGGGGCTGACAGGTAGATTGTGGCCAGGGTGTGGTGGCCTTAAAGGATTTGCTAAAGAGTTTGGACTATGTCCTTCATGCAAGAGGAAACTATTTGGAGTTTTAGCTAGAAGAAGAATATCAAAATTGAGTTTTAGAATGGAAAGCAAAGAGAAAGTCTACCTGTCTGCAGTTAAATGAACAACTGGTAAATGTCATGTGAATCCATTCACAGGTATTGCACTAAAACTATATTAAATACATTTGGGATGGATTACACTGTAAATTTAAGTTTCAATCTCAGACTATTTCATTCTCTGGTCACCTGAGTCCTGTGTTCATTTTTTTCACCTGTGTTTCTGTACATTTTTTTACTCAACAGAAGACCACAACTGAACAATTGAGAAATGAAGTGAGCCTTTTGCAGGCCCCTTGCCTGAATTTAGTTCAAAACTGGTGCAACTCCACCCCTCTCCTCTCACCCCCCGCCTCACGGGCTTAAATGAAAAGTCCTATGATGGCATTTTAACTTTGTTTCATGTAAACGTGACTTTTTTACCTCTTCATAGACTCAAGTTACATGATAAGCTCAAGGTCTGACAAATCAGCCAGGACGTGTGTTGCTGAGTCCAGGATGTCACCGACAGCACTGCAGATGGCCCTGCCTGTGCTTTGCCTGGGAAAGTCAGAGCACCCTCCACAGAGCAGCAGTCTTCTAGGTGACATGTGAGAAGCTGGCCACTAGCCCTGGTCAGTTCTCACTTGCCGTGAACTTTATGTGTACTTTTCTGGGGCTTTCTTAAGAGGGTAGGCAACAGGATACCACAATAAAACCTCACCCTAAAGCAAGGGCATTGCATTAGCAAGAAAGGCAAATGTTTAGACACCCATGGAGCTTTAAGTATAAAAACTGGAGTCCACGGAGGGAACCTTATGAGGAAAAATTAATAATCAGACCAAAGACTCAAAAGTGTTGTTTTGTATTCTCAGTTCTGCTACTGACTCACTGTGTCACCTCAGGCAAACTCCTTAATTTTAAATGTTGTTTTTATTGATTTTTAGAGAGAGAGGAAGGGAGAGTGTGAGAGAGAGAGACATCAATGATGAGAATCATTGATCAGCTGCCTCCTGCATGCCCCCTACTGGGGATCCAGTCCACAACCAGGCATGTGCCCTGACCAGGAATCAAACCAGTGACCTCTTGGTTCATAGGTTGACACTCAACCACTGAGCCACACCAGCATGGCCTTAATTCTTATTCTTTAAAACGGTACAATGCAACACTCCCTGCTTTCATAAGGGCGTCAATATATTTCAATACAGTCAACCAACAGGAGAATCTTCTACAGTCCCTCCCACTGTCTGGCAGCAGAGCCCACTCTCTTGGTTTCTGCTCCACACTCTCACAGTCAGCGCTACCAGACTCCCAGGCACACCTAGAGAGCTTGGTAGATACAGGTGGCTCCTCAATCAAGTGAGAGTCTGATTAATGAAGCTGGGCTGACCCTATCCATTTACATTTCAGCTGATGGCCCTAGGCATTCATGTCGCCATACTATTTGAGAAATATTGGATTTGTGCTAAACTTCTTTTTTTAATATATTTTATTGATTTTTTTACAGAGAGGAAGAGAGAGAGAGACAGAGAGTCAGAAACATCGATGAGAGAGAAACAACGATCAGCCGCCTCCTGCACACCTTCTACTGGGGATGTCCACAACCAAGGTACATGCCCTTGACCGGAATTGAACCTAGGACCCTTCAGTCCACAGGCTGACACTCTATCCACTGAGCCAAACCAGCCAGGGCTGTGCTAAACTTCTTAAGGAAGGTCAATTCTCTCTCCTCTTTTTATTCTTCCTACCTGTTGAAATAGGTAAAATATTTGAAAGACATTTTTGATGGATAGAATTTTCCCTACCCAAGCTCTTGACACATTTATAGACTATTAACACTCGTGTCAATTAGAACCAGAAAATACTTCCTTTATAATTTTTCAAATATTACAGGTTAGTCTCTATTTTCTAAACATAAGTTTATTAGTATGTTGCTGTGTGTCCCTGGAAGGATGAATTTGAGTTTATCTCAATTTGTCCAATTATTGAGGATTAAATATCAAAATTGTTCATTTGTATATTGTCACTCCCAACCAGATCATAATCTCCTAAAAACAATGATTTATCTGTTATATATGATTATATCTTAAAACAATGCACACTAGGTGGCTGAATAGATGAATGGATGGATGGATGGATGATGGATGGATGGATGATGGATGGATGGATAGATGATGGATGGATGGATGGATGATGGATGGATGGATGATGCATCGATGGATGGATGATGGATGGATGGATGGATGATGGATGGGTAGATACACAGATTTTTTAAATGAGCAAATATGTGAATGAATGAACTCTGATCCTAATAACCATTATAAATTGTTGCCAGATTTAGAAATAGGGTTCAGCCAACTTATTTAATTATAATTGTTTAATAAACTAGACAAGTACTGTGACAATAAGGTCACATTACCATACAGGGGCTTTTTGATATCTCTCCCACATCTTCCCCCCGCCCCCGCCCCAGGCCTTGCAACTAGTTGACTTATCAGTACTACCCACATGGGGTAGAATCATTTGTGCCACCAAGACATCACTCGTCTCTCCACAGTCAAGGTGACACATGTGGCCTGTGCATGTTCCAGCAGGAGGTGTCGGGGGCAGCTAGCTAAGCGGGGGCTTCCAGAGCTGGGAGGCGGGTGACCCATGAGGTCACAGAGCCGTGGCCTCACCCCTTCAAAAGAAACCACTCTGCCCTCGCCTTCAGGCTCTGGAGGAAGCCAGGGCGACAACACCCAGCGCGGCATGTGGTGGAGAGTTTGCAGCTTGCTGGTGTGGTGCTCCCTACCAGGTAAGGCCTTAGAGCTAATGTTTTCTGATGCTCATTTGACTTAATGTTTTGCCAAATCTACCAGTCAATCAACTGCATTCTCAGAGGAACTACTATAGAAGGTAACCTGGGTAAATGTGCTCAGAGGTTCCAAGGCACACCAAAATGACACATCTGAGGGGTGTTATTGCTTTTATTTAAGGGTAAGACAGCAGGATTACTGCAGTGTGTGTCTCTGGGGGACCTTGGGTGGCAGAATGTAACACATGTACCAGCTGAAAGAGCATCAGTTTTGGATGTAAAATCTTCTTAGCCAAATGATAGAACTGCTCTGATATCCAGTATCTGCATCTTGAAATGAAGATGATAACGTTTGATCTACCAAACTCCCTGGATGGTTAGAATATTCAAATTTCAAATGTGAAAGCACTTTGAACATAGCAAGTGCTCCAGGACTCTTCAAGAGGTCAGTGAAAGTAGTGCTTATGTCTTAAGAGTCAATTATACTTTACATTGTACTATAATTTTCAAATTTTATTTTTGGTTTTTAATTCCAATGTAGCACAAATTAAAGACTCAGTTACTTTGAACGCAGGTTAAATTATTCCTGCCCAAGGTGGGGTCCCTGATTGATTGCAACTAGTATCAGATTCTTGCAGAGGAAACCACACATGAAAGTGCTGCTTGCTGGTGTGTGTGTGTGTGTGTGTGTGTGTGTTTTCAAACCTTGGGCCTGGAGGTATGTTTCACAAATGCAACTATCCTTCTAAGTCTGCACTCACCATAGAATCACATTGGAAAGGCTCTATTTAAAAACTAGATTTTTCTATTTTCATAGCATTTCATAATTTTTTTTTTTACTTTATACACTTCAATTTGTGCCTTCTTGTTTGATCCCGATACCCTAAGGCACTTGATAAGTATTCAATTTTGCTAATAAATAATATTAGTTCCTTTAATAACTGACTTAAATAATAACTACTCACATTCAGAAAAAAACACACACATTTTGACAGCTAAAATTAGAACGCTTTAAATTAGTCTGAAGTTTAAAGCCCTTAACTGACCTTAACTTTTTTTCAGGATTCAAGTTATTGTCGTGTGAAACTGCCTACAAAAATAAAATTTTAAATAAAAACAGCAATGACTATGTTTTATGGTAAACAAGTCATTTAGAAATATACTCAATATTATTAATAAAGAGAAGAGAGAAATATATTTATTGTGCAATGCACAGTACTGGGTAATTTTTGTTAATTATGTTTAGTTTTAGCAAAGATACAGAGATAGGTATTAACATCCCTAATTTACATATGATAAAATTTGAGGTTAAAAGGAGTTAGATAACCTGCCCAAGTTTTCACAACTAGTTAATGACAATGTAAGTAGCAGCCTACAAAGCATGTAGTAAAAGTATTTTGTTGTGAACCAATCTGTGTGCATGTGTGTATGTGTGTATGCTTATACTAGTATATGCATGTGTGTGTGTGTGTGTGTGTGTGTGTGTGTGTACTGGGTTGTGACAGAAAATGTCTTTCATAACGTGGATTAAAAGTTTGACAGCCACTCATCACACAGTTGGGAGATCTATTATTGAGAAACCCCAGTGTGAAAACTCATGTAAGGCCCCAGTGGGCACCTGGCCTCACCGAGGGCTGTGTGCCGGCTGTGGACCTTGCTCAGGCCCATGAGAGTCCCAAACAAGAAAGGAGCTGACCATGTTGCTTTCTTGTTGGTAAAGAAGCAGAAAATCCATTTGGCACCACTATAAAATATCAGCAGTTTTTAGCTAATTGAATTATGGGAGCATCACTCTACCTTCTAGTGTACAACTTCTAAGGCTGCAAAAAATTTATAGACCAGAAAAGTCCCATAATCTTGGAGCCTACCCTCTTTTCAAGGTTGTCATTGGCATAAATAGGCCCGAGGATGGTTAAAACAATAAGGATGAAGAATTTTTCAAAATTAATCCCATTGCCCTGTGTTGTGGATGAGGAAAACCCACCCCTGTAGCCTCCACTGTGGTTACTGGGTGGAGGTTGGACACAGGCAACAACAGCACTGCTGCAGGTTGAGTGGGTCTTCCTTACTCTTCTTTGGACAGGAATAGCCTTATGTGCATTGACATGTATTTGAGCCAATTTCTTTAAAGTTATAGTGAAAATAATTGGATTCTGACAGATTAATTTTCACACTTGTTATTTCATGTATTTATTCTATCTGCAAAGTAGCATTGCTCCTCCTTGTAACACTCTGCTGGAAGCACAGCTTGCCTTAGACCTCACCGGCCATGGAGTTAAGGCTCCGGTTTGAGTAGGGCTCTCGTTGCATGTGTCTGGTTTTCACTTAGCTCTAATCTTTATTATTCAACATAATAACTACAAAGTTAGCATCAAATTCCTGAATATATACATTATGCATTTACTTATTTTTAGTCATTAATTCAACTGATACTTAAAACCTCACTCTGCTAGGACGTGGTAATATGAAATGCATGAATGGCCAACAGTTTTTCCAAGAAAACTGTAACCTAGCCACGGAGACAGACTTGTAACCACTGTGTGCTAAGTGCTGTGAGAGAGCCTAGTCCACGCCTGCGGGACCTGGAGGAGAGTCAGTAGGCCCTTGTGGGGAGGGTGGAGCCCAAAGGCTGTTGGGAAGTTTGACAAAAGTGGTGTAATTTGAGTTCAATCTTGAAAGAGAGAAGAAAGGTATTCTAGGCCAAGAGAACAGCTGGGACCAAAGCCACGTGTCTCCAGGAGCCTGGACTTCCCTGAAAGCAGCAAATGGCTTTTTGTGTGGAACATTTGAAAAGGAGCATCAGCCAGTGGTGCTGAGGAGAAGGAAGGAACCTTCTGGAATTTTGGTCTGATTCTTACAAACAATGGAGCCTTTCCAAGTAGTCTAGGAAAATGTAATTATAGAAGCAGATGTGGTTGATAAACTAGAGGGAGCAGAGACTAGAAGGAAGTGATTGCAATGGGCAAAGAAAGAAACCAGGATGCCTCAGCTAAAGCAGTAATAGTAGTAAAAATAAATAAATAAAGAGAGGGAGAGGAATAATGGATTAAAGATATGCTTTGGAGAGAGAGAGAGAGAGAGAGAGAAAGAGAGAGGGAGAGAAAGAGAGAGAGAGCGTCTTTCAAATCCCTGGTATGCAATGCTGGTGCTGACGTTAGTGAAGACTAGGAAACACTGGAAGAAGAGGTGGTACGTCTGTGTGAGGTGAACGCGTGGCATGGGAGCAGTAGGAATAATGAGCTCCAGTTGGACACATCCATTGAGGGTCCCTGCAGGACAGACTCTGTTCTGGAGCTTTTAATATTATCGTATGCAAATCTAACAGACAAAGTAAGAGAAAGGAAGAATACTTCATTCTCTGCAGTCTACTCTGATGACCTCCAGTGGAGGTGGAGACCACACACTGCAATCCCAAACCTTGGAGAACACTGAGGACACTGGAAGGGCCATGTTGCACTTCTGTGTGCTGGCAGGTGGCCATGAGGGCTGCTTGCCCTTTTGTTTGAAGGTTGGTCACGTGCTCTGGCGTGAAGCCATCCCACTGTTAGGACAGTTGGTTGATGGGGTTGGAGTTGGAGATGAAGAAGGTCACAGGTTCCATTTCGGTACACAAACCAGCCCCGGTGAATAGCCCTCACAGCTCGACTCAGCGAGCAGCCTCACAGCACATGCGGGGCACAGAGGGATGACTCCAGCTGCCACAGTAACAGCCAAGCCCAGAAGGCCACAGTCCACTCCATGAGCATGACCTACCAATGGGAGTGGTGACACCCAGAAAGACCACAGGCCCTCACCGCCGAACCCTGAACCTGAGCATTTCTGAGCCACATGGAACTCTGGAGCTCAGACAGGGAACACTGAGCAGGAGGACGGATGCTCAGGGCCCCAGAGAAAGGGTGCGTGTTTCTAAAGCCTGCAGGGAGGAAGTGGTGAGCAGAGACGGCACCCCACACCCCAGCCCTCTGATGAAGAAGGTGAAGATCTGACTCCAAACTTAGGTGAAAACAGTTGAACAGAGGAGCTCCAGTTCCATCTTCAATGTCAGTGAGAGGATCATGGGGAAAGGTCAATTAGAAGATGTGTCCTGCAGCTTAGGAGCAGTGCTTCCTCCCACCCTCTCCTCTCCCACCCTTACCTCTCCTACCCTCTCCTCTCCCAGCCTCTCACCTCACCTGGACACGTGGAGCAAGCTTTTCAAGCCCCACATCACAGGCTTCTCTCCTGCCTACAGTGACTCCTGCCTCTAAATCAAGCACAGGGTCTACATGACAACTTGAAAGACAAATAGGCATATACAGCCAAAAGCAAGGCTTGGAGCAAAGAGTAAAGAAAACAACGAATTTTCTATGCCTCTTTCACAGCCCCTTTTCATCTAAACTCAGGCATCTCCAGTCATGGTCAGTCTGGTCAGTGCCTGATACTGAATTACAGGAGCAAACACTAACCTTAGGAGACACAATTCTTACCACGTGATAAAAAGCCATACAATTTAATTCCTAGGCATGTATCCCAAGCAAAAGACAATGATCCTTGAAATGAGAGACATCTCTAATAATAAAAGCATAATATGCTAATTAGACAAGACAGCCGAATTCTGGACAACCTTATGGACCAAGCCGGGGCTGCGAGGGCTGAGCCCCTCGCAGGAATTTCATTCACCAGGCCTCTAATTTATTCAAAAACAGGTTGCTGACAAGTCTCACCCCTCTAATCTCCCAGATACAGGCTTCCTGTCTCAGCAATCCTTTTACCAAAGGGGAGAACATTGGCAACATTGCTAAGTCTATAAACTTCTGGCCCCAAGGATGAAATCAGAGCGTGTTGATTAATACCAGCTTTTACTCTGTCATTGATTCAATGTAGCCACCTTCCTCCTGTCTCTGTTTCTATTAGCAAGGCGAGAGCAGCAGTGCCTGCCTGCTGCCTGCATCGCAGCGCCAGCATGAGAGCGGGCGTTCAACCATGTCTTTTAAGCTCACAGTGAGCATTCCTGTAAGGAATGAATTTTAGAGAAATGAAAAACATATGCACTGCCCTCCAGAAAGCCCCATCAGTTTGTGGGAAGCAAGATAATGCACAAGAACTAGAGAGCAAAGTAAGAATCATAATGAAATGGTTATGGAAATAATGGAAGTTACTTCTAGGTTCAAACTCTTGGCTCAGAAGCTGTTTAACCTTAGAAAAATTCTGTTGTCACTCAAAGCCTCTCTACTAATATCCTTATTATTCAACTAGAGGCCCAGTGCGCAAAATCATGTGGCCCCGCCCATCTGCGTGCGCCTCGCTGTGCTCACAGCCCCTCCCACCCTCACACACCTCACTGCACTCGCCTTGCCATGCCCACCCACGGAACCGAGAGCCACTGTGCCCCAGTACTGAGACACGTGATGCCCCGGGACTGAGACCTGCCACGCTGCGAGACCCATCAATGCATCATCTCCTGGTGACTGGTCGTTTGGTCATTATGGTGTTATGGCCATGGCTTTTTATAACATAGATTATGGATTGATTTTATAGATTAGAATATTTCCAATGACCCAACCTAAGCAGAATTCTGGAACAATTCTGGAATGGAACAGTTAAATTTCCAGAGCTCTCCAAAGTACTTTTCCTAATACTTGAAATTTATCACAAGCAAATAACTCCCTTCTTCTTTCTTTCTTTTTTAAAAATTTAAATTAATGCTGTAAAACTCATTATATTTCATATTCATAACTTCTAACCACACAATATTCTCATGCTTCTGTGAGTTTTGTACTCTTATTGATAAGAATTGTCATTCTCAGAAAAAGTATGTTTTAAATTTAAAACTTGAAGAAATAAGAAATAGCAACAAATGTGCCAACTTATTTTTCCTATCACTATTCTTTTTGGGAGGATAAAGTTACAGCTGCTTCAAATCAGTTGTTTCCTGTTCCCTGTGGCAGTGACAGGGGAAGGGGGAGCCCCTTCCTCCCCTCCATCCTGGATGCCTGCAAGGTGCGGGAGGCACATGTTGCTCCTTCCTCAGCAAGGCCAGGAGGCTGAGGGGCCTGGGGCTTATCACTCAGTCCAGCCGAGTTCCAGGGTTGTAGACTCTGCAGCGTATGGACTTGGGTGCAACCCACTCCCAGGCCTGTGTGACCTTGAGCCTCTCTTCTCTCATCTGTAGAGGGAGCCGCATAATTCTTCCTTCAAGGGTTAGTTTGAAAGTTAAATTAAATGCAGGTAAGCCTGGCTGTGTGGCTAAGTGGTTGAGTGTCAACCAGGAGCTGAGAGGTCACTGGTTTGATTCTGATCAAGGGCACATGCCCAGTTGTGGGCTCGACCTCCAGCAGGGGCGTGCAGGAGGCAGCCGATGGATGATGTTTCTCTCTAGCCCTCTCCCTTCTTCTCTCTCTAAAAGTCAATAAAAACATATTAAATAAATAAATAATAAATAAATAAATAAAGGTAGATAAGAGGAACTGATGTTGGACAGAGCAAGTGCTAGTAGATGTTCAACTGCCCCTTTTTTCCATCCAGACTCCCCCACTTCAGCCCTCCTTGCCTTGCATTTTGGTGGTGGCTGAGATCCTGTTTCTGATTAAATATATATAAATGCTCAAATAAATGGGAAGGTGGGTTGAGGCTGAGTCCCTGCCAGTGGGAGTGGGTGCTGGAGCCAGCTGACCACACTCCTTCTCTCCCTTGTGTAAGAAATAAGGCACACGCCCAAATCCAGGGGTCCTGGGGGAACACAAAACATACTCAGAGCCAGGCAGCAGAGAAAACGGCTTTCCTTCTACAGGAGGGTGTGCACACATGGTCTGGGAGCACGCGCCATGAGCAGGCAGTCCCTCGGTTTTTAATCCTGACACACATGACCTGTCCCTCACCCTTGATTGGAGCTCAGGCTCACAGTCTTTCCTGATTGGCTAATTCAAAGGAAGGGGTTGGTTGTTGCCATTTCAAGATGGTGGCCCCCAGGGGAGCTGCACATCATGTGGCCAACATGGTGGCTGCCAAGTCACGTGAGCAAAAATGGCCGCTGCTAAACTGTTGTTTGACAGAAAAGATGACTTTTTTATTATCACACTCGCAGCGGCCTCCCCGGTGGGCCCCCTGGAGACTGTGGAGGTGGAGGAGGGCCATCCGGTGACTCTGAACTGTATGGCGCTCCCCACGGAGCATGGGCCCCTGCAGTGGTTGGCCCCCTCGGGGTTCACCATCTTCTTAAACCAGCATCCCGGTAAGTGGAAAAACATCAACTGCCCCAGTGCTCCCCGCAGGGGTCTTCAGACAGACATGGAGCGGCCAGAAGCCCATGGGAGTGCCACAGAGGGCGGAGCCGCACCAGCTGTCCCACACGTGGTTATGCCCTGGGGTGTCTGCACAGGAACCTCCCAGAGGCTGGGAAAGGGGCTCATATCAGAAGCGGCTTTTCCTGACCGGCCTTGCCCCTCACCCACGTCATGCTGTCAGTCTCATATCCATGGACAGGCAGCAGCCCAGACACCACGTCCCATGCCTGTGGCCACTGCGCCCTGTGCCCTCTGCTGCACCCTCCCTCCACCAGCCTCTGCACAAACTCCTTGAGGGGTTCCAAACTGTGAGAGGGTGCAGGCCAGGCCAAGGGACCCCACCAATGCAAGAATCTATGCATCAGGCCTCTAGTATGCATATGAGATCTTTTGCTAACGTCTTCCTGCCCTCGCCCCCCCCACCCTTCCCTCTGAGATTCATCAGTCTTTTCCTTGTTTCCATGCTTGTGCATTTAGAGTCTGCCCCCTGGAGGTCAGTGCGTGTCGTAGCTGCCAGTCGAATGGTTGAGTGGTCAAACAGTCAGACACTTAGCATATTATCCTTTTATATATATATATAGACTAGTGGCCCAATGCACAAAATTCGTGCACAGGGTGGGGTGTCCCTCAGCCCAACCTGCATCCTCTCCAATCTGGGACCCCTTGAGGGATGTCCAACTGTTGGCAGTTGGACATCCCTTTCTCAATCTGGGACTGCTGGCTCCTAACCGCTCACCTGCCTGTCTGCCTGATTGCTCTTAACCACTCTGCCTGCTTCCCTGCTAGCTCCCAACTGTCCCACCCCACCAGCCTGTTCACTCCCAACTGCCCCCCTGCTGGTCTGTTCACCCCTAACTGCCCCCCACCAGCCTGATTGCCTCCAACTGACCCCCACTGATGGCCTGCTCACCCCCAACTGGCCTCCCCTGCTGGCCTGCTCACCCCAACTGCCCCCACCTGCCAGCCTGATCACCCCCAATGGCCCCTCCCCACCGGCCTGATCACCCACAATTGCCGTCCCATCCTGGCCTGATCACTCAAAACTGCCTTCCCCTCTTGGCCCCTAACTGCCTCTACCTTGGCTCTGCCACCATGGCTTTGTCCAGAAGAACGTCTGGAAGGTCTCTTGGAAGGTCTCCCAGTATAATTAGCATATTACCCTTTTATTAGTATAGACTAGAGGCTGGATGCATGAAATTTGTGCACTGGGGGAGGGGGTGTTCCTCAGCCCAGCCTGCTCCCTCTCCAATCTGGGACCCCTCAAGGTATGTCCGACTGCCTGTAGTCAGACATCTCTCTCACAATCCAGGACTGCTGGCTCCCAACTGCTTGCCTGCCTGCCTTCCTGATTGCCCCTAACCACTTCTGCCTGCCAGCCTGATCACCCCCTAATCACTCCCCTGCCAGCCTGATTGATGCCTAACTGCTCCCCTGCCAGCCTGTTTGCCCCTAACTGCCCTCCCCTGAAGGCCTGGTCCCTCCCAATGGCCCTCCCCTGCTGGCCATCTTGTGGTGGCCATCTTATGTCCACATGGGAGCAGTTATCTTTGACCACATGGGGGCAGTCATCTTGTGTGTTGGAGTGGCGGCCAATTTGCATATTACTCTTTTATTAGATAGCATAGAGTCCTGGTGCATGGGTGGGGGCCAGCTGGTTTGCCCTGAAGGGTGTCCCAGATGAGGGTGGGGGTGCCCTTGGGGGGTGGGGAGGCCTGGGCAAGGGGCACTGTGGTGGTTTGCAGGCTGGCCATGCCCCCATTGGGGTGGGGGTCCCCACTGGGGATGGTGCTGGCCTGGGCAAGGGGCTGGGGCAGTTTGCAGGCCAGCCACACCCCTGTCAGGTGAGGGTCCCTGCTGGGGTGCCAGGCCAACCTGGCTGTTTGTAGGCTGGCCATGCCCCCCAGCAGGGACCCTCACCGCATGGGGGTGTGGCCAGCCTGGGTAAGGGGCTGAGGGCCATTTGCAGGCTCCTCCCTTGGTGGCCAGCCTGGGCGACGGCGACCCAAGCCTCTCGCACACCCAGGCCAGCTCCATGTCCTCCACTCACAGGTCCCTCCCTCGGTGGCCAGCCCAGGCACGCAGGAAGCTTGGCTTCCTCCATTGCCAGGGACAACCCAAACCTTTTGTTCTCTTTGGCTGGTTCTGTGGCTGCTGCCATTTTTGTCCCACTATTTTGCATACTCACTCCTGATTGGCTGGTGGGTGTTTCAAAGTGACGGTCAATTTACATATTTATACTTTATTAGTGTAGATTATTGACATATGACATATGAGTTTCAGTGGTACAACATAATGATTGACATGAGTATATATTCAATAAGTCTGGTTAGCATGTATCCCCTCACATAGTTACATATTTTTTGCTTGCAGGATTCTTAAATGTCTATTTCATTCATCTCTGAGAGCAGGATTCTAACCCTCCTCTTCATACTGAGGTCATTTTATAGCCCCACTCAACATTTCCAAGGCCAAACGCTTGGAACATCTTCAAAACAACAAACTTTATTCTGCCTTTGAAAAGCAGAGCCTTTAACAATGTAACAGGCTTTGAAATCATGAAGCATTGATGTGGTAGATGTAAAATAACTAATAATTATTTCAAGCTAAATGAACCATGAAGATGAGATTCCAATACTATGGTTAAAAGTTCAGACCAAGAAACTTCATGTAGAGACTAGAGGCTCGGTGCACAGATTCATGCACAAGTAGGGTCCGGCCAGCCTGCCCTAATGGGGGATGATCTGGCTGGGCCAGCAGGGGTTAGGGGACTCAGAGGTTGGATAGCTGGTCCGACCCCCGATCAGGGTGGGAGGGCCAATTGGGGGCAGGGCCAGCCAGAGGGAGGGGCTGCAGTGCGCATCATAGTGACTAGTCGTTTTGGTCATTGCAGTCATTCTGCCATTCTGGTCACTTGGATTTTATATATATAGATGATGCTGTTACATAATGCTTTTGGATGTTTTGTTTTGGGTGTTTTAAGGCCATGGCATGACCAGATGTCTCTCCAGGAGGCCAGGATCTGGCTGGGTGGGTCTCAGCCAAGGGCCAAGTTTGCCCCTGGGGGACCCTGCAGGAAGATTGTTGCTATAAATGGGGAAAGGGGACATGGTGATTCTGGCATCTAGAATGCAGAGAGGCTGGGATCAAGGGTCAGGGGTCAGGGATGCATTTAAACTCCTTACAGTGCACAGAACAGCCCCCATGACAAAGAATTAGGAACTCAAACACTGATAGTGCTGAGGTGAATTCCTGCTTCTAGTTCATGTAACATCGGGAGGGGCACAGCTGTGGTTCCGGCTGAGAAATAGCTTTCCTTGCTCAGCCATTCTTGGCTTAACAGTTCCAGGCTTGTTCATATTATAAATCTCAACAGAAAAGAAAAAAAAGAAAGGGAGGGAGGGATTACTGGTTAGCTGAAGGCCTCAGACTGCAATGGGCCTCCCCAAAGAACCAAGAGGAACATGGCTGCTGGCTGGAATCCTCCAGAGTGTGACTTTTAAATCCTCCATTAACTAAACACCTGGAAGGACTAAGTCATAATTTTTGGGGAACTTCAAATAATAATGAACTTTTAAAATCCTATCCAATAAAAGAGTAATATGCAAATTGACCATCAATCCAGCACACAAGATGGCCACCCACATGTGGTCAAAGATGGCTGCTCCCATGTGGACACAAGATGGCTGCCACAAGATGGCCAGCAGGGGAGGGCAGTTGTGGGTAATCAAGCCAGCAGGGGAAGGCAGTTGGGGGGGACCAGGCCTGCAAGGGAGGGCAGTTAGGCACCGATCAGGCTGACAGGGGAGTGGTTAGGGACAATCAGGCAGCTAGGCAGGCGAGCAGTTGGGAGCCAGCAGTCCTGGATTGTGAGAGGGATGTCCGACTGCCCATTTAGGCCCGATCCCGGTGGGGTCCCAGATTGGAGAGGGTGCAGGCTGGGCTGAGGGACAACCCTCCACCCCATGTACAAATTTCGTGCACTGGGCCTCTAGTCTAAAAATAAAAAGCACCCAGCTGGAACAATGAATATCAATGCATTTATTTTACATTCTTCACACTCATTCTGACAAGACAATATGAAATGAATCAGATTTCAAAAAGGTAAATCATAGTGGGCATTTTTTTTTAAAGCAAACACATCCTTTTTAAAAAAAAACACACACAAGTTTTTGATTTTTTTTTTTTTTTTTTTTTTTAAAGAGAGAGAGACATGGATGTGAGAGTGCCTCCTGCACACTCCCCTGGGGCTGTGTCCGAAACTTGGCATGTGTACCAATTGGGAATCAAGCCAGCAACCTTTGGGTTCATGGGACAATGCCCAAACAACTGAGTCACACCAGCCAGGGCTAATGGGGTGTTTTTCACAATGTAATGTCTAAAATTCTCCTGCCACCGAACCCTCTACCAGCATAGTGTTCTTAATTTCCTACAAACAGAAATAAAGCAAATCGTTTATTTCACAGATACCAGGATTGGCATATTTTATTTCCTACTCTCATTTCAAGCTATGGAGAGGCACCCAGCTGGTAATACTAGAATTTGTAAGCCAACTCAATCCAAGATGTGATATTTGTTCCTTTAAAGTGTGGAAATCGAGAGCTATTCCTGCTAATGATCAATCCACCAAGAGTCTGTATTCATCTGGTATCTTTCCTCATAACATGCTCTCCACCCCCCCTCTCACCCCATACAGCTTTAAAAAATACCAAATACCAGCTTCTTCATCACTCCCTCAATGAGCTCTCCATCCGTGTGGCCAATGTGACCCTGCACGACGAAGGCGTGTACACGTGTTTACATTACAGCAGCTCTGTGAGCACAAAGGCAGTGAAAGTGGTGGTGCTGGGTGAGTGCCTCACAGTGGGGCGCCAGGAGGGAGCGGGGCGCCAGGAGGGAGCGGGGCGCCAGGAGGGAGCGGGGCGCCAGGAGGGAGCGGGGCACCAAGAGGAAGCGGGGTGTGCAGGAACATTACATGTCATTTCTAAACTTAACATTTTAGTTTTAAAAGGTTCCCTCCAGCTATGACCTGGGCACCTCTGCCATCTTTTGTTGGAAGGAAACAGAAGGGAACATTTTGAGTTGCAAGCCCTTAGATTAAAATGTGAATTCATGAAATTTGTCTTTGGACTCAACTAAGTTTCCTCTCCAGGGAACTAAAAAGAAGTTAATATTTAATGACCTGTGATTAGGCTCTAGGGAATCACAGGCGAACCAGGCACAACCCCTGTTCACAAGGCACTGGCACACTAGTTCCTGAGGGCAAAACGTGTGTGTAAAGAAAGGAGAGCATTATGACAGCAATGACGTCAGGTGTAACTGCACTGGAGAATCGGCTCACATCCTCTGCCAAAGCCATTTCCTCTCTCTTGCAGGGGGGGGGGGGGGGAGGGGGGAAAGGGGGTGAGGACTCGAGGATCAGTTACAGCCTTCTGACCCATCAGACCTGGCTCAGCTCAGGGATGTCAGTTTTGTCACACTCAAGTCCACTCTCTTTACATGCTGGCTTTTCTGTGGCAGAAGAGTTCAATTAACAACATGATTCCCCATGTCATACCTTCTCTTACTGAATTAGTATGGTGCAGTGCCTTCCATAAAGCAATGCATGGTGACAAAGTGTTAGGAAAGGGGGGGCTCCTGGGGCAGACCCCATGTGCTCAGCCTAGGGCCTTCTGTCCCATCGCTGGCCACACACAGCACTCTGCCCAGGCTGCCTGTGTGCCCTCCTGGAAGTCACAGCACCTGTGCACACCTCCGTCATTGCACTTGAACATGATCCTTTTTCCCTACATGATCTGTTCATGAACAGTTTGGGGTGGGAGTCTATCACTAGACTACTAGTTCGGCATCTAACACATCGAGCCACGCTTGGCGCTGGCTGCCCAATGCCTGGCTGGCAGGTGGATGAGGAAATGAATGTGAAGAATGCAGGTCTGGACCAAAGAGTGAAGTAGAATGGGGAGAGTGAGAGTCTAACTACAAAGTGTGTCCAAGGCGGGAGCAGGAAGAAAGAGATCAAGGAGCCCTTTGTAAGACACACGCCTTTGATGTTGGAAGAGAGCAGAAGTAACTTATGGTGAAGTGAGTCATAGACTCAGGAAGTTTAGGGCTTAAACAGCCAACTTATAACCCAACTTCTTCATGTCACAGACCAGGAAACTGATAAACCACAAAATCGGAGGACTAACCCAAATTCTTATAACTAGTTGGTGACAAAGGTGGAGCTAGAATTCAGGTCTCTATTCCTCACCTAGTGCTCAACCAATCAAAACAGTCATATATCAAATGTGAAGCATTGCTTTTGTAAGATAGTCAGTTTGGGGATTCCCAGGGACTAATCACATGCTGGGTAACAACCATCTGACTATTGCCAAGTAGCTGCACAGGCACAGCAAACTCTCAACTCTGTTCAGGGAGAGGTCAAGTGGAGAATATGCCATGACTGAGACCAGACCCTCAGTGACCCCTGCGTGAGCAGGCTCCAGGCTTCCTGAGATATGCAAACCAGCTAATTTAAGCACAGAAAACTTTTTTTCTAGCAACTCCTCTCAAGTCAACCCTGGAAGCTTCCGTCATCAGAACGCAAAACAGGGAGGAGCAGGTGGCACTGACGTGCTCCACGGTGAGGAGCAGGCCGCCCCCACAGATAACCTGGCGGCTGGGGAACTACACAGAGCTCCCTGGTGAGTGCAGACCCTCGGCTCCTCAATTTCCAAATGATTCTGTGAATGGTCTGGCGCCCTCTGGTGTCAGAAAACCTCATTCAATAATTATCCATTCCTTATAACCAAACACTATTATGTTTTAATCTTGGAAGGCTAATCACAAATAACATTATAACGTGTTTTGTGCAAAGCAAGGTGGAAATCTAAAACGTAGTATTATAGCATCTTAAAATTTGACAAAACTTTATAAACTAAAAGACAAAATAGAGCTATTACCTGTGAGCATACACTTTTTAGTAGGGGTAACATTGAAAGCACATTTACGGCGTAGAACAGTGTCATACCCTCAATGACAGTAAGTAATTATGTAACAAAGAATCTAAACTTCAAGCCTTCTGATGGAAGCGGGTAACTGTCATGCTTAGAAATGTGTATAGCTTGTTTGTATTTCAACAGCATTACACGTGGTTTTACATAATCATGATTCTTCCGCTGCTGGTTTATTGGGTCAGAAGGCTTGCGCCTCCGTGTTTCAGGCTGCTCCAGCGCGGGCATGGTGTGCTTTGGGGTTGTCAGTAGGAAGGGTTCACAGGAACCTCTCCACTGTGTTTGCCCCTTGCCTTTGTGACCAGGCCAAGCACATGCAGGCAGCTGTCTGTGGTCAGAGCAAGGATAGGAGTCTACCGGGCCGGCAAGATGGCCAGGCCCTGGTTTCTGAGAGCCACACCCACCAGGAACAGCAAACAGCCAGGGCCTGGCCTCACGCAGCGCCTGTTGTCCGCAGGGGACACCTCGCACGCCTTTGACAGAGCCCGAGGGACCTGGAACAGCAGCAGCATGCTCAGGGTCCCTGTGCGCCACGGGAGCGCCTCCGTGGACTGCGTGGTGCGCCACGAGGGCCTCCGCGGAAGGAGGCTGGTGGTCTCTTTCCGGATCGAAGATTTGGGTAAGAACTGATGATGTCTGTCATCATTTTAGATTTTCCTCAGTATTATACTATCACACACAATGAAACAAAGGGGGAAAAGCCGTCCAGAGGAAGATGCCTGTCAGCAAAGCCCTCCTTAACAGCAAGTTCTCTCAATGATGGAAGCTTCTCCAGCTGGGCAGCTCTTCCCACGCCCCTCGCACCCCACCTGTCCCCCACGACGCCCCCCACGCCGCCCAGCTCACATTGTCAGCTGGATTTCCGATCCTGAAGGCCAGGTCACTGGACCGCGCCTCATTGTAGTGCAGTCACATTTCAGAGAGGTCATATGAACCACACCGCATCTTCATATTTGACCCAAAAGGAGACAATATTAACTGAAACACATTTAAGCTTGTCTGTATCATTTTATGTGGATGTGAAGCACTCACTTGGTGACATTGTCATGATTATTCTTTAGATGTATTTTGTTAAAACTGTTTTTGAAGATTTTAGTTTAATTATGTTAATATTCTGAGCAAAACAAGATGACAAAAATCAACAAAACATCAAATATTAAACGCGAAGAGGAGGTGCTTCCATTTTCAGAATCTCTAGTTTCTGAGTCCTTCGCCGTATGTGGGAGAAATACTTTTTACCGGATAGAGAACCTTTTGAGCCGAGAAGCATCCTCTGAGAAGCAGTGAGGACGCGGGGACCCAGCGCCATCAGGCCTCTCAGGTGAGAGCTTCCTGAGAAGGGCTCCCTGCGCCAGGGAGGCAGGAGCTTGCGCAGCGGTTGCAGAGCGTCTCTGTGGTCCGAGGAAGCAAGTGCGCTTGAAAGGCCCCTTGCTCACCGCATCTCCTCACCGCCACCACCATCGCCACAGCTCCCACCATCGCTTTCATCAAACCGAGAGCGCTCCTGGAGGCAGCTGCCTTTAGGAGACTGGGACCCACAGCCTGCGGCGGGGCTGTGACCTGACGCAAATATTCCGCCTCGCCCACGCAAATATTCCGCCTCGCCCATCGGTGGAGGGAGCACAGGGCAGGCGGGGCCTTGCGTGGTCACCAAGGAGAAGGGAGACTTGATGTATCTGATGCTCCTGAAAGACAGGCACATTCTTAAACCAGAGCATCCCCAGCGCAGAACCTTTTTGGGGAGAGAGGAGGGCGCGGCAGCAGCTGGCGAGCTGATCCTAGGAGTGACTGATGCGGAATCCTGATTTCCTATCACTTATTTGAAGATGGGATAAAAACAAAGTTGAGCAATTGTGGAACTAACTTTTTAATAGTATTTAATCTTTATTAATTTGAATTTAAATAGTCGTGGCAGCTGGTGGTGCTGCGTAGACTAGCTGAGGGCTGTGACATCTGATCAACCAGAACAACAACGCTCCAGTCCCACCATCAAACCGTCTAACGGGGTGTGTCCAGCAGCTTGCCCACAGAGAGGACAAATCCAGTTTCTTATCTATAGACTCCAGTTCATATGTATTTATGCATAAAACAGGTTCTATAGCTATATACGCATGCAACATAGGAAATATACAAATATTGCCTATGTATGTACATATGGTTTTTATATACACACTAGAGGCCTGATGCACAAAATTCGTGCAAGACTAGGCCTTCCTTCCCCTGCTGCTGGCACCAGCTTCCTTCTGGCACCCTTGCAGCTCCGGCTTTGTCCGGAAGGTGGTCCAGAAGGACGTCTGGTCTAATTAGCATATTACACTTTTATATTATAGATCTATACATATATTATTATATATCCAACAAGATATATAATGTGTGTATATATATATACACATACCCTGTTTTGTACATAAACATATAATTATCTAATTTTACATAGTTACATTATTCTAGAAGACCTTAATCATGGGTAAGTTTTATTCTATGTGTCCCCAATATTTCTCATATATTGCTGTTCTTGCATTTTCTTCTAGTACTTCAAGTTGCCTTGCTTTCGAGCATTTTCCTCTTTTCCTTGCCAGTAACTCTCCTGTTTCTTCGATTTTCTCTAGTGTCTTTGTGATTGTGCTGGCATGGGCAAGGGTTCGGTGAGCCTGAGGAAGGGTGGTGAAGGATTAAAGAAAAGATAGACAAAGAGAATATAGCTGGGGCTCAGTGGATCTCCCGTGCCTGAATGAGGCCACAGAGAAGGATCCAGCCAGCAAGCTGTTTTATTTATAGTCAGAGGTAAACAAGGTAGTGGTCACCATAGTTACAATGTTCTTATGAGTTTCACTTGTTTTGGCAGCACTTGCTGCACCTCCCACAGCCCATTAGCTACCCAGGAAGGATCTAGGGAGCACTATAAGGTTAAGCTTAATTATGCTAAGAGAGCTCTGCCCTCTGAGCTGGGACTTATTTGTGGCTTTGCCAATAGGTCAATCCAGGGCTTAACTCTAGAGCCGCTCCCACATGTGGTCACTGAGTTCATTTTACCTTCAGTCCATGTCACTATTTCTCGTGTTTCTTTAGCGATTCTTCTTCCTTTTCTTGGCGCTCTTGTATGCAATTCAGGCTTTTTTAACAGTTTTCAAAAAATTTTAATGTTTGATTAAAACAAGAAGATACTAAAACCAGGGAACCCTTTGATTAAATGAAGTACTCATAGATTTCATAGGGACATACCCCTTGTCACCTATCAGTATTTGCAAGTTAACAGATACCTTTTAATATGCTCCTTGGGTGCAGGCCTTTTCACAGGCAGAACCTCTGGAAACATTTCTAGATACTGTTTTATATTATACAAATTACCATTTAATAAGCACTATGCTTATAAGCATTTATGCTTAATAAATAGCCAGCATAGTGCTAAACATGTGGCATGAATTAATTCTCACAGAAACCGTCAAGAGGTAAATGCACTTAGTATTTTCATATTGCAAGTATTAAGAAACTGAGCATTCAAAACATTAAGCATCTTATTTGAATTCACTCAGCAACAAGCAAGTCAAGCATTGGAACTCAATCCAGTCGGAGCCTGATCCAAAGCCACCTAACAGCGAGTGTTTAGATATGTGAGTGAGTAAATGATGGACAGGCAGGGAGAGACAAGTAGAGAAGGCGGAGACCCTTTGCCCAAGGTGCCATACACTCCTCCCCAGAGGTCACAGGCTGCACTCCAAAGCCAGGGAGCTGGTCAGCCGGGCAGCGGGAGCCACAGCGCCACACACCAGTCAAGAGCTACAAAGCAACAGCTCTGAGGCTTCTGCAAAACCTCGGCGAGCAGGTAGCAGGAATACATCCTCCACCCTATTCAGCTGAGTACACTGTGGGCAGGATTGGTCTTCACGTGGCAGAATTTTGTTTTTCCCCTTTTTTAGTTACTCGGCAAGAGACGGCCTCAGATGCCCTGGGGAAAAGCTCTCTGTCCTCACGAGATGCCCTGCAGGCCACTAGCACTGGTAAGTGTGGAAATCATCCAAACTTAAAAAAAAATCCTGCCTCTTTAGGAACTCGGTTTTCCAACTATAAGTTTTAAGAACATATTTTTTTTGTTTTGTTTTGTAACTAGACCATTCAGGACTCCCTCCAGCTTTGTGGTGACTAGAGAAGTGCCACAGTTAACCATCACAGGTTCAGAGTAGCTAGCACCTTGTAAGCGCTCTCTCTCTCTCTCTCTCTCTCTCTCTCTCTCTCTCTCTTTTACACACACACTTGTTGACATTTGCATGTCCACTGTGGAGACTCATTTCTTTGCTTTCCCATCTAGAATAGACCAAAAACAAAGAGCAAAGAAGCAGGATCTGGAGATTTGATGTTTCTTATAATTAAATAACAAAGTCACCTTTGAAAGTTTGTCACTTACTTGGTTGTCAAAAACTCAGATAGTTTTAATGACAAAATTGAACTATAAATGTAGAAGAATGCAGAAAGCCTACATTATAACTTGCAGACAATGAGCCCACTCGATGGTGAACTCTGGACAATGATCACATATTTAAGTTATGTTTTATTTCACTCAGTTTAGCTTCTGGTAACAGCCAGTGCTCAGAAAGTGCATAGCAACCACTGCGGGCAGGATGCAGGCGGCCGGCCGTGGTGCCAAGCGCGCCACCGTGAGTCTTGCCCAGAGAGGCTGTGAGTCTCTTCAGAGGCGTCTGTGACAGTGTGATTTGGTGGGATGAGTGTGCTCATAGCATCATCACGTGCATACTTCTGAGGATAAGATCACACTTAAAAAATTGCTTATCTTGAATCATATTTAAAAATAAATGTTTAGGGGTTTTAACCTGATAAATAACACTATATGCCATATAGTTTTTTGAAGGAGAATGGAAATTGAAAATATGAAGTGGAACAGCCACATCATGTGCTTCATAAGCCAATATTTTTACAAATGTTTAGAATCTAGTTGTCTTTAAGTTGGCTGACACTACTCCTAAACAACTCAATTTTCTGCTTTGCCTTTTCATCTGTACTAAAAAAAGGGTAATATGCTAATTAGACTGGGAGACCTTCCAGGAGACCTTCCGGACGTCCTTCCTGACAAAGCCATGGTGGCGGGGCCAAGGCAGAGGCAGTTAGGGGCGATCAGGCTAGGAGGGGAGGGAAGTTGGGGGTCAGCAGGTTGGCAGGGGGGACAGTTGGGGGTGAGCAGGCTGGCAAGGGGGGGCAGGTTGGGGGGCAAGCAGGCCATCAGGGGTGGCAGTTGGGGGTGAGCAGGATGGCAAGGGGGGGCAGTTGGAAGCAATCTAGCTGGCAGGGGGGGCAGTTGGGGTCAAACAGGCTGGTGGGGAGGGCAGTTGGAGGGGATCAGGCCTGCAAGGGGGTGAGAAGGCCAGCAGGTGGGCACTTGGGGCCCAGCAGGCAAGCAGGCAGAGTGGTTAGGGGTGATCAGGCAGACAGGCAGGTAAGCAGTTAGGAGCCAGTGATCCCAGATTGCGAGAGGGTGCAGGCCAGGCTGAGTGACACCGCCTCCATGCACGAATTTCATGCATCGGGCCACTAGTATAAAACATACGAGTTTAAAAATATGGTTTCTAAAACTCCTTTCAGTTTTCAAGTTTTACAATTTTATTACTGTTAATAATAGCCATTTTCAGTAGAAGAATAGGTGGTTTCATTCCCCTTGTGTAATGGGCTAAAGAGCCAGGTATTACAATGGGAAAAACATAGGGAGGATAAACAACAAAATCAGGAAAAGATTTTTATGACTTTTATAAATTGTCCTCCCTAGCAAAGGCATCTTGTTACATTCCACTTCTGGGGGTTGGGGGGGGGGGGGGGGCACACACATAGGTTTGAATGACAGCTGAGCCTACTTTTAACATAAAGTCATGGCTTTGTGAATTCAGGCTGCAGGTTTCCTATCCATAGAGCTCTGATGCCTCCTCACTGTCCAGGTGTCACCTGGAAGCATCCTAAGGACCTTTTCACTAATAGACCTGGTTCAGGAAGAAAGTATACAATAACGGTTTTAATGTTGGGTTCTGACTTTCAGTATTGACTCTGCCACTGCTTTGCTGTAGGACTTTAGACAAATTTATTTAAGTTTTCTAGAACTCTGCCGGCCCAGAGCTGTGGTAAGAAGTAACTTGCTCAGTCTAAGGCCTGGTACAAAGTAAATGTTCAATAAACATTAACCTTAAAAAAATAAGGCAAAATAAGCCAGACCATTCACAACTATTTTGGGAAGACATCTGTTGTTCAGAAGTGATCGTATTGTTTTTAGTGAGCATCACTAAATTTGGTCGCCAAAGCTGCTTGCTGCTTTTGGATGACCTTGTGTGTATATACACACTCTACACACACAGTCGGAGGCATATGTCCTGTGTTTCTCTCATCTTAGCTGCAGCGATGGAAGATTTTAGTACATTAGTGATGGACAAGGAAGAGGAAGAACAAACCATTCAAGACCCTGACTTGACCACTGGTAAGTGTTCCACCACCTTTAGAATAAACACTTGACATTTTAACCGCTTAACCAGTGAGTCCTATGGTTTTTTCAATTCTCATTCCTCTTGACCTTTCTGTTGCTTACATCGCTGCTCCCTGACTTAACTGCCTCCTGCCTCCCTGGTCCATTGCATTTGCTGCCACTCCTGTGCCCATTAGCTAACTTTCCTCCCCCCTGTCACTTCCTGTACATAGACATGCTTCTGATTTTACTTTCCCATCCTTGGTTCTTTCCTTAATACTTAAAGAGTTGGCCCATTCCCAAGACTGTTCCTATTGCCACCAGGCAGGTGATTTCATACTTGTATTTTCAGAACATTCCCCTGAACATCAGCCCCTGTTTCATCCCATTTCCTACATTTCTCAAGCTGAATTTTCTGCCAATGCCTCAAATTCAACATTGCTAACAACTGAACAACCTCTGTTCCCATAAAACCAGCTTGTCTAAAGTGTCATGCAGGCCCAAACTATGGTGCCCTCCTTCACTACTGTCTGTGCATGTGTATGTGTGTGCACGTGTGTATGCATGTGTGTGGGCACATGCACGTGTGTATACACATACATATGCAATCAGGGACTTTTGAGTCCAAGGACTTTGTGTCGTTTCTTTCAGGTGTTTTGATCCTGACCACCATCTCCTGCATGCAGTATTGCAACTTCAGCTTTCCTTCTATCATCCATTGTGAGCACCTTACCATCCGAACATCCCTTCGCACTTTTCACACCTGTGTTCAGGAACCTCCGTGGCTCCTGAGAGTGAGCTTTAAACCTCCACCTCCATGGAGTGCACTCTGCCTCCATCCTCTGCAGCTATGCCTCTGTAAAGTCCCGACAAGAATACTTTTTTTCTGAAAACATCTCACTTAGATTGCCCTGCCCTCACTTATCGTAACTTGCCTCAATGAAAGGAAAGACCTCTTCACTCCTCTCCTGACCCCTTTTCAATGTCAGTTTCTTCACTGGAACTTTCCTGACTGAACCCCTAAACGCAGTATAATAGTGACACGTGTGGATCTAAGTTTAGGCATAGGTGGCTTACTTCTTTTTGTTTTTATTAATCTATTTGTTTACACACATGGAGAACTACCCCTTAATGATAGGGATGTGCCTGCTGCAGCCCCAGGCATGGTGTTTCGCACTGAGCCCGCACTCCCTATTGCTTATTGGTTGGGCTGAGGGGGCCAGAACATTGAGCAAAGCTAGAGCCCATGGAATCAGAATTCTAGGTTTAGGAAGACCGGGCTCATCGAGTTTATTTCCAAATGCCTTCATGTAAGACCACATTCAACCTAGTCAAGATCAATAAATATTCATTTTATTTGCATAGTTTTTTTTAAAGTTAACAATCTCTCTTGCTAAACCACACTTACTAAAAAGATTATTCCTTACAACTAATTTGAATCTCGACTATCATTTAAGTCAATATTCTCACATTTTCCCTAGAAATGAAAAATAACTAGTTCAATATCTATATAAATTAAAAACCTTTTCCAAATTACCCCACAAAATTACTTTGTTTATATTCTTGCTTTCAGAGAGTAAATAGTATGAATCTTTTTACCTTTAGGTTAAAGCTCTTTCTCTCTTCATTTGAACTGCCTATTAGCCTACCCTATCTGTTGGAAGGGTTGTGTGTACTCCCTCAAACTATCTAAAATCCATTCATTTTCCTTACAGGTGCATATCCTCAGTATGATGGATTGGTGAGGAAGAAAAGCGGCATACTGCTGCTCACACTTGTGTCCTTCCTCATTTTCATTCTCTTCATCATCGTCCAGCTTTTCCTGATGAAGCTTTGGAAAGCACACATGATCTGGAAGAAAGGTGAGCTGCTGAGAGCAAATGGAAGCACAAGATGCTGAAACAATGGGCTGCAACAGGGGAAGTCTGTCAGTTAGAGCTTTTCTGTTTTCTGTTGTCACTTAAATAAGTGACTGTTTGTCTTAGAGTAAGCAGAGAATTTGAATCTCCAGGAACTATAATGAAAGAGTGCAAAACCAAGAGAAACTAGAGCAGCTCCAGGAACTGGAATTATGTTATAAAAGTGTCTATTCACAAAAAGAAACAAAAAAGAGAGCTCATCCATCCATCCATCCGTCCGTCCATCTATCCGTCTATCTGTCGGTCCATCCATGCAATAAGCATTCACTGAGCAGCTTTTGTGTGTCATGCACTGGGGATACATCTGTCAACAGGACAGATCAGGCCTTACTCTCAAAGAGTTCTTCTTCTAGGAGTGGGAAAAATATATTATACTAGTGACCTGGTGCACAGATTTGTGCACATTGAAAGAAAATTAATTAGAAGGTAGCCAGTGGGGCAGGACTGGGCAAGATGGGCGGGACATGCCCTGGCGCCAACCTCCTGTGGTCCCTCCCCAGCTGGCTGCATCTGGGGTGGTGCTGTGGCTCAAAGGGCATCTGTTGAAGGCTCAGCACACATACACACATACACTCACACACGCACACACATGGATGCACACACACACACGCACACAAGAATACAACATATCTAATATTGGGTCTACTAGTTAAATGAAATATATTACTAACACAATTTCCCCTGCTTCATTTTACTCTTTGAGAATGGCTACTGGAAAGCTTAAAATGTCATGTGAGACTTGTGCTATAATGCTATTGGACAGTGCTAACTTAGCCACATATGTGACAGAGGACTCATTGTGTCTCCAGCAAAACCCTGAGAGTAGACTTAGAAGCAGGGGCTGGCTGCTCTGTGTATCTGCACAACAGGAAGTGCCATAGTATTGTTTCAGAAGCTGCCACTGACGCTTCATTCCCAGTTTTTAAGGGTTATTGATTGTTCTTTCCCAAAAGATAACTGGGAAAAACAGCTGCTGTCATGTGACTTCTGCAATTCTTGTACCGCCTCGCACATACCTGTGGGACTCAGCGGAAACAATAAGAATGATTGGCTGAATGATTGAGGACATGAGGAATGCTGACTCCACTGCTGTATAGAAACAGGCATCATGTTACTCAAACATACATTTCTCATGTAGATGATGCCCATGGCACCTGAAATTAATAATTTGGTTTTCTTTTCTTGCAGAAAATGCAATTTCAGAATACACTCTAGAAAGTTACAAATCAAGGTCAAATAATGAAGAAACATCATCCCAGGAGAAGTATGGCCAAAGTAAGTCAACCATGTGACCTGACGTTTGAAAAATGAAGCTGATTGATTTGTTGTCCTTAAGGGGGAGCAAAAAAATAAAAATTTGATGTTTAGGACTAGAAAGTTGACTTCCGAAATCATCTTATAGATCTTAAGGGAGTGTATATTGAAAATGAAAAGTAGTTAAAAAAAAAAAAGGAAGAAAAGTCGCAGTTAAGTTCATGTAGTTGGTGACTCCAGCAGCCATCGCTGCGTCCTCGCTGACACTCATGCCCAGCTCTGGCTGCATGTCCATCTGTGTCCAGAGTACTGTGTGGACACTCTTACCAATGAAGCCCTTTATATCACCTTGTCATTGCAGGGAGTTGATTTAGCCTTGGCAGTTCTCCTGCAGGTGGTGAATAATTGGATTTACTCTGTGTATCCCGGATCCTAGCACAGGACTTGGCACAATGGAGTGTTGAATAAATGAATAGAAGGACTAACAAACTCAAACAGAAATGTGTTTTATTTTTTGGATGACTTCATTGCAATTCTTTAAACAAAATATGTAAAGAAAAATTTGAAACAGAGTCTAAAAGAAAAGAAGAGAGATACAAAGAGAGAGAGAGAGAGAAGTCTTGACAAAGACCCAGTAGAGAGAAGTAAATGTAAAGCGAGAGTATTATACCTTCCAACCTTTTGCTTCTTCATGCAAATTAACGTATTCTACCAGCTAAGAGTCACAAGAAATGCAGCTGGTTCTGTTCCTTGTATGGAGGTTTTTGTAGGAAGCGTGTCTTCACAGCAGTGCTGCTCTTCTTTCCTTCTGACTGAGTCGGGTGGTGAAATGGCGAGAAGTAGCTGTACCAGCCAGAGTGGGCTGTGTGGGAGCTGAGGGTGGGAGGAGAAATATGTGTGAGCTACAGACAGCTTGTTATATTGCAACCCATGTTTCTACAACATCAATTTCCTCAATCTTGTCTGGAAGGAGGAGAATTATGTTAGTATTCCATATGAGTTGTGTTGTTTTCTCTGCTGGTTTTCCTAAGCAGGCAAACCACACAGTGGAGCTGCAGCCTTTACAGGAAAGACACATCCTGAGCTCTGTGGCTGACCCAGCCGAAGCCTTCCAGTTCAGCTTTAAGGAAAGTTAGTGGGAGCATCTGCACTCAGGGCTCATTGCCTGGAGAGCCGTCCCCAGGGTTGCAGGGCTGGTGGAGGCACACTTTCACGGGCCCCTGAGCGCAGAGTGGCACAGCCCCAGATACTCTTTTTCCCGGAAGCCCTGGCACTTACAGTAGGAAATTCTGCTGAAGACGATGTATTTTCCCCAGCAATATGTTATTTTGTAGCAGAAATGTCCATATATTTTATTTCAAGTGTATCCTTTTTATTTAACAAGACCTGTTAAAAGTTAGACAATAACAATATATTCAGATCATTTATATACATTTGTGCATTTCAGATTCAATTTTTAAGGCATTAACATCTGGACCTAAAATACCACATGCAGTGTTTCAAATAAAGGGTGCGGTGCTGTTCAAGATAAATGCTCACCTCCCACATGTTTTCTCCCAGCTTCCCGTCCTAAGAGCTGCATGGACTACATCACACAGCTGTGCTCAGAAGCAAAAACAAAAAGGAAGGAATACACGCAGCAGGAGAAGTTAATGCGAGGGCACGTACATGTGCCAGAGAGCGATGTGTAGTGTCCTGTGGTAGAGAGCATGGCTTGCGGTGGGGTGTGTGGCTTCTGGCGAAGGCGCAGCTAGTGCTGGGCCGTGGCTGGAGGAGCCCAGCCTGTGGCAGGAGGAACCTGTGCCAAGTGCCACGCAGGACGGTGTCTTTCTCGGGAATCAGCCTGACTCAGAGCAGCGGACAGGACTGAACATGGACCTGAGGCTTCATAACCTATGATGCCTGACCCTACTCCAAAGCAGGAAGATGCTACTGAGCCTTGGACTGGTCCGTGGAACCTACCAACAGGGTATTGTGATGGGAACAGATTTTAGATGGAACTAGTGAAACTACTTAAAAAATTAAAAATCTTTCTTTCTGGTCCGGCCTGTGTAGCTCAGTGGTTGAGGATAGACCTATGAACCAGGAGGTCATGGTTTGATTCCCGGTCAGGGCACATGCCTGGGTTGCAGGCTTAATCCCCAGTGTGGGTGTGCAGGAGGCAGCTGATCCATGATTCTCTCAGCATTGATGATTCTCTCTCTCTCTCTCTCTCTCTACCCCCTTCCTCTCTGAAATCAATAAACATATATTTAAAATAAATAAAATCTTTCCTTCTGATCTTCATGAAAGAGATCTAAAGAAGGTCTCTAGTCCTGGGCACTTATTCTAAGACTAGGGACCTGGTACACGAAATTCGTGCATGAAGGGGGATGGGTCTCTCAGTCCGACCTGCACCCTATCCAATCAGGGAGCCCTCAGGGGATGTCCTACTGGCCTGCTCCTTGTGGTTCTCTGCTCACTGCAGACCTGCCTGCTTGATGCCACTGCAGGCCCTGGTGTCTGCTCTCTGTGGGAGCCTGCTTGCTCTTAGTCACCAGGGCCAGGGGCAAGCAGGGCCCTGGTGACTGCTCTCTGTGGGGGCCCTGCTGTCTGCTCGCTTGCTGCGGGGATGTTCCTGCTCTTTCCCTGGCCTCTTACACGTGCGCTGGCTTGGAGCACCTGGGTCCTGGGGATGTTCCTGCCCCACCCCGGCTGCTCCGTGCCTGGACATGTAGGCTTGGGGTGGCCAGCGGGGGGGTGGGGGGGTCCGTTCTGGGACCCCAGCCACTCTGGGTCTGCGTGCACGCCTACAGGCTCAGAGTGGCCTGGCTCCCAAGGATGCCTGTCCCCGGGATGCAGGCCACTTGGTGCTGGCTGGCAAGCATGTAAGCGGCCACAGGGTGGGAACATCTGCCGCGTTGCCATGGCAATGCAGTGGATGTTCCTGCCCTGCCCCCGGCTGCTCCACACCTGCGTGTGGCTGGGGGTCCTTCCAGGACTCTGGCTGCTCTAGGCTTACATGCAGGCCTGCAGGCTCACAGAGGCCTGGGTCCCAAGGACGCCTGTCCTTGGGACGCAGGCTGCTTGGCACCAGTGTGTGAGCAAGCGGCCGCCCTGCCCCCAGCCGCTCTGCATCTGTATATGCAAATTAACCCTCCATCTTTGTTGGGTTAATTTGCATACGAACTCCTGATTGGCCGATGTCACGGAGGTACGTTCAATTTGCATATCTCTCTTTTATTAGTGTATATAGACTTGGGGCTGAGAGTGGTGGGTTTGGTGCCAGGGAGATGAATGCCCAGTGAGCATGACCCCAAGACAGGGCTCAGTGCCAACAGGCCCAGGACTCTGGTTCCCTGGGTTTTCTTGCTAAATCACAAAAGCTGACCTGGTGACAGTTTTTTTTTTTTTTTTTTAATGACACTTCATTACAAAAACATGTACAAAAGAGCAACAATGATTTAATTAACCAATTAGTGACCTAATGGTTGCTTTTAAAAAATGATTTAATAGGAGAATATATGTATATTTGTTTTTCTAGTGGTTTTTATTCCAACTTCTAGTTCCTACTCTCATCTATACATGTAAAAGTGGCGTGCTGGATAGACTTGGAGAGTATTATGCTAAGCGAAATAAGCCAGTCAGAGAAAAACAAGTATCACATGATCTCACTCAATATATGGAATCTAATGAACCAAATAAATTGATGATCAAAAATAGACCCAGAGTCATAGAAGCATGAACAGACTTGAATCTCAGAGGAAAGGCAGGGGTGGGTGGGTGGGAAGAGATCAACCAAAGACCTTGTATGCATATATGCATAACCTGTGGACACAGATGATGAGGTGGTGAGGACCTGGGTGGAAGGGGGTGTTGGGAGCAGCTAGAAGAGGTTAATGGGGGAAAAAGAGGACCTATGCAATACTTTCAACAACAAAGATTAAAAAGAAAGGAAAAAAGAAAGTGGCATGCTGTGCATGATGTAAAACCTGTAATGAAGTGTTTGAAAACTCCCAGAATTAATTGGTACCCAGTGTGAGTTTGGCAATCTGTGTTTTATTTTATTTTATTTATTTATTTATTTTATTTTTGGTGAAAAGTTTTTTTTCTTCCATTTTTTTAATTAAGGTATTATATATGTACATATCTTACCATAGTCCCCCCCCACCCCACTACCATACATGCCCTCACCCCCCAATGTTTTGCATCTGTTGGTTATTCTTATATGCATGCATATAAGTACTTCGGTTGATCTCTTATTTCCCCCACCTCTCCCTAACCTTCCCGTTGTTATTTGACAGTCTGTTTGATGCTTTACTGCTTCTGTATCTATCTTTTGGTTCATCAGTTTATAATGTGTTTTTTATTATCCACAAATGAGTGAGATCATGTGGTATTTTCCTTTCATTGACTGGCTTATTTCACTTAGCATAATGTTCTCCAATTCCATCCAGGTTGCTACAAATGGTAAGAATTCCTTCTTTTTTATGGCAGCATAGTATTCCATTGTGTAGATGTACCATAGTTTTCTGATCCAGTCATCTGCTGATGGGCACCTAGGCTGTTTCCAGATCTTAGCTAATGTAAATTGTGCTGCTATGAACATAAGGGTGCATATATTCTTTCTGATTGGTGTTTCTAGTTTCTTAGTATATATTCCTAGGAGTGGGATTACTGGGTCAAATGGGATTTCCATTTTCAGTTTTTTGAGGAAACTCCATACTGTTCTCCACGTGGCTGCACCAGTCTGCATTCCCACCAGCAGTGCACGAGGGTTCCTTTTTCTCCACATCCTCACCAGCACTTGTCGTTTGTTGATTTGTTGATAATAGCCATTCTGACAGGTGTGAGATGGTACCGCATTGTCCTTTTGATTTGCATTTCCCGAATAATTAGTGACTTTGAGCATGTTTTCATGTGTCTCTTAGCCTTCCTTCTGTCTTCTTTCGAAAAGATTCTATTTAGGTCCGTTGCCCATTATTTTATTGGATCATTTATCTTCCTTTTATTAAGTTGTGTAAGTTCCCTGTACATGTTGGAGATTAAACCTTTATCAGTGATAACATTTGCAAATATGTGCTCCCATACAGTGGGGTTTCTTGTTTTATTGATGGTTTCTTTTGCTGTGCAAAAGCTTTTTATTTTGATGTAGTTCCATTTGTTTATTTTCTCTTTAGCTTCCATTGCCCTAGGGGTAGTATCAGTGAAGAAGTTCTTTCGGCATATGTCTGAGATTTTGAAGCCTGTGGATTCCTCTAGTACTTTTATGGTTTCCCGTCTTATGTTTAAGTCCTGTATCCATTTTGAGTTTATTTTTGTGTATGGTGTAAGTTGGTGATCTAGTTTAATTTTTTTGCATGTATCTGTCCAATTTTCCCAACACAATTTATTGAAGAGATTGTCTTGACTCCATTGTATATGTTCATGCCTCCTTTGTCAAATATTAATTGAGCATAGTGGTTTGGGTTGATATCTGGATTCTCTATTCTATTCCATTGATCTATATGTCTGTTCTTGTGCCAGTACCAGGCTATTTTGAGAACAGTGGCTTTGTAATACAGCTTGAAATCTGGTATTGAGATCCCTCCTACTTTATTCTTCTTTCTCAGGATTGCTGTGGCTATTCGGGGTCTTTTTTTATTCCAGATAATTTTTGAAGAGTTCTTTCTAGGTCTGTGAAATATGCTATTGGTATTTTAATGGTAAGTGCATTGAATCTATAGATTGCTTTGGGTAGTATGGACATTTTAATGATGTTGATTCTACCAATCCATGAACATGGTATGTTCTTCCATCTGTTTATGTCTTCCTCTATCTCTTTTTTCAGTGTCCTGTAGTTTTCCACGTATAGGTCTTTTACCTCCTTGGTTAAGTTTATTCCTAGGTATCTTAATTTTTTTGGTGCGATGGTAAATGGGATTGCTTTTTTAGTCTCTCTTTCTGTAACTTCATTATTGGTGTATGGAAATGCCATAGATTTCTTGGTGTTAATTTTGTATCCTGCTACATTGCCGAATTCATTTGCGCACGGCCGCTTGGCACCAGAAGTGAGAGCCCCTCGGGGCTCCCCCCCACCCCGCCTCACTGGGTCAGTGAAAAAATGATCAGAGTAGTGGTATTTCACAGGCGGCCCTCAAGGCCGGCGGGCCCCTCTCCCCGACCCCTCGCGGGGACTCAGGGAAGGGGCGCCGGGGGACTCCCACTTCTTCTACACCTCTCATGTCTCTTCACCATGCCAGACTAGAGTCAAGCTCAACAGCGTCTTCTTTCCCCGCTGATTCCGCCAAGCCCGTTCCCTTGGCTGTGGTTTCGCTGGATAGTAGGTAGGGACAGTGGGAATCTCGTTCATCCATTCATGCACGTCACTAATTAGATGATGAGGCATTTGGCTACCTTAAGAGAGTCATAGTTACTCCCGCCGTTTACCAGCGCTTCATTGAATTTCTTCACTTTGATATTCAGAGCACTGGGCGGAAAGCACATTGCGTCGACACCCGCCGCGGGCTTTCACGGGCAATCTGTGTTTTAGACTGAATAATTAATGAACGAAACTCCCACTAACTGTAAAATGAATATTCCAAGCTCCTCAGTAAAGGGCATTATATTATAACTAGTGGCCTGGTGCACTGATTTGTGCACATTGAAAGAAAATTAATTAGAAGGAATATTTTAATATAGCTATTTGCCCTTTCTCTATAATAGAAGTGTCAACCAAATTCATGATCGATAGTGACAGATTGAAATATACGCATGCGATTGGCACCAGCCAGGGCTTTATATGTATCATGCATGCGTAAGTCAATTTAGCCTTTTATCTATACCAGTGGTCAGCAAACTCATTAGTCAACAGAGCCAAATATCAACAGTACGATTGAAACTTCTTTTGAGAGCCAAATTTTTTAAACTTAAACTTCTAATGCCACTTCTTCAAAATAGACTCGCCCAGCTGTGGTTATTTTGTGGAAGAGCCATGCTCAAGGGGCCAAAGAGCCACATGTGACTTGCAAGCTGCAGTTTGCCAACCACTGATCTATACTAATAAAAGAATAATATGCTAGTTAGACTCGGACACCTTCCAGAGACCTTCCGGATGTCCTTCTGCACAAAGCCGGGGGCTTGGCCGGCCTGCAAACCACCCCCAAATGGCCCTCAGCCCCTTGCCCAGGCCAGCCACACCCCCAGCAGGGACCCTCACCTCAATGGGGGTGTGGCCAGCTTGCAAATGGCCTTCAGCCCTTCACCCAGGCCAGCCATGCCGCCTAGCAGGGACCCACACCCCAAAGGGTGTGTGGCCAACCTGAAAACGGCCCTCAGCCAGTCACCCAGGCTGGCCACACCCCCCCAGTGGGGATATGCACCCTGATCTGGGATACCCTTCAGGGCAGACCAGCCAGTCCCCACCCATGTACCAGGCCTCTATCTATAGTAATAAAAGTGTAATATGCTAATTAGACTGGGAGACATCCAGGGAGACCTTCTGGACATCCTTCAGGACAAAGCCATGGTGGCAGGGCCAAGGCAGAGGCAATTAGGGGCAATCAGGCCAGGAGAGGAGGGTAGTTGGGGGTGATCAGGCAAGCAAGGGTGGGCAGTTGGGTGTGAGCAAGCTGGCAGGGGGGGGGCAGTTGGGGACAAGCAGGTTGGCAGGCAGAGTGGTTGGGGGTGATCAGACAGGCAGGCAGGTGAGCAGTTAGAAGCCAGTGTTCCTGGATTGCGAGAGGGATGTCTGACTGTCGGTTTAGGCCCAATCCCACAGGATTGGAGAGGGTGCGGGCCAGGCTGAGAGACAACACCCCATGCATGAATTTTGTGCATCGGGCCACTAGTCTATACTAATAGAAGGGTAATATGCTAATTAGACTGGACATCTTCCAGACATCCTTTCTGACAAAGCTGGGGGCTTGGCCAGCCAACAAACCACCCCTGGTCCCTCTCCCAGGCCAGCCACGCCCCTCAGTGGGGACCTTCCACCTCGATTGGGGGCATGGCTAGCCTATAAACCACCCAGGCCCCTTGCCCAGGCCAACCCCATCCCAGCAGGGACCCTCTCCCTGATTGCGGGTGGGCCTGGCCTTCAAACCCTGTAGCCCCTGCCCTGGTGGCCCCCCCAGCAGAACTCCCCACCCTGATCCAGGACCCCTTTCAGTGCACTAGGCTTCTATCCTACACAATAAAAGGATAATATGCAAATTGACCCTAATGGCAGAATGACCAAAATGAACGACTGCTGGACCAGTCACTATGAGGCGCACTAACCACTCTTGGTTCTTTTCCCTGGTCAGCAGGCTCTGATTGCCTGATGGCCACCCACTGTGGGGGTGGGGCCGGCAATGGCAGGAACAGCTGACCTCTCAGTCCCTTCCCCTGGCTGTCAAGCACTGATCAACCGATGGCAAACAGGGAACTGGGGGTGGGTGGTGGCGGGGGGCGGGGCCGGCTGCAGGCAGCGGAGAAGATGGCCCTGATTGCAGGCCAGGACTAGGGACTGTACCTGTGTATGAATTTCATGTGCCGGGCCTCTAGTATATCTATAATAATAAAAGCGTAATTATACCAGACAGCCAAATGACCTTCCAGATGAAGCTGGGGCTACAAGGGCATATGGCCTTTAGTATAGAATAAACTTGCTTAATTAGACCTGCTTTCTGACTTAGCTAAGCTCTTTTTCAGCCCAGTGAAGCACGCCAACTTCTCTTTCAGGTAATTATCAGCAACACAGCAGTAAATATCAACATGAAGCAGATTATTATCGTAGATCACACAGGGAGAACAAAGGGTAAAATATTTAACTGTAGCAGTGTTTGACTATATTCTGTGCAGCAAGAAAACCTGAAGTCATTTTCAAGTTCCACCATTTCTTACTTCTTTTCAGTTGGGTCAAGTTTCTAAACTTTCTAAAATCTCCATTTTCCAGCTAATGAAAAGAAAATAGGATTCTACTGAGTTTCCTGTCTGCCTACTACAAGACTTCAGAGAAGATCAAATGAGATGAGGCATGGGAAAATGCTTCACAGACATTTGGTTGAACTGTAAAATATTTGCACCTGGCTATAAAGCAAGTTGAGTTCCTGGGCTGAAGAAACTCCAAAGAGGCTAGTGGCTAGAAGAGGAAGCCGGGCGTTGTTATGTGACATCATTACCCAATACCCACAATGACCGTTTCTGGCCTGGACTGGGCTATGGGCTGCGGGCTGCATTTTCCTCTATGGGGTCTTAGCAGTGTTGCTGTGATTTGGTGGGGTGTTGCTTTGGGGTGGTTGTGGGGCCTGTATCCCACTTGGGGAAAGCCAAGTGTTGGTTTGTCAGTACTGGATCTGTGGTGCTGTTTATTTTTAAACTAGAGGCCTGATGCATGGAATTCATGCACGTCTAGGGTCCCTAGGCCTAGCCAGCAATCAGGGCTGATCGGAGCCTTCCTTACCCCTGCTGCTGGTTGCCAGCTGGGGCCTTCCTTCCCCTGGCTGCTGGCCAGGGCCTTCTTTTGTTCTGTGCTGCCCCCTGGTTGTCAGCACACGTCATAGTGAGTGGTCTAACTCCCAGTTGGTTGAACTCCTGAGGGGACAATTTGCATATTAGCCTTTTATTATATAGGTTGGCATGGCAGCTCCTGCATTGAGTGTCTACCCCTTGGTGGTCAGTGCACATCATAGCTACCAGTCAGTGGGGCACTTAGCTTTTTATTTATATAGATATTTCACAGGAAAAAAAAAACCACACAGCATTACACAATAAGTTGACCTACACATTTCTTCCAACAGCGACACAGATTCCTTACAGGGGATGCATGTATCGGTCCATGAAACAGAATATAGGAAATATGTTTGTAAACGTGGCTGGGAAAGTCTGTTTGGAAAATCTAGTGTCAGTGTTTCAATCAGATGGACTTGGTGTACAGCCTGTAGAGAAGTGTGCGAACTCTCTTCGAATGAGTGACAAGCAGTTAGGCACACTGCTGTTGTGTTAGTCACAGATTATACTTATTCCCCAGTGGACTCCTGCCATGGAATGCAAGCTCTGCCAGTAACAGGCATTGCACTACCTCCTGGAAGACACCCAACTTACCCACACGAGGGCCACTAGTGCAGTTTTGAAAGGGGGAAACCTTTTCCAAATGAGTCTGGCAGAGCCTGGAAACCAAAGATGTAAATGCTACTGAGAAACAGTTTCCAGAAGAGCTGGTCTCACTGTTTCTGTGAGCTGCACATTGTGTACACTTTTTCGTAATTAGTAGGAGTTACGTTTAGCAACAATAGTCTATGATAGAAACAGCTTGCCCCAGTCCTGATGGGTGTGAATTCACTCACTGTAAGTGATCACACACTTCACTACAGTTTTACACAAAGCGCAGAGAATGGAAACAGTAAAAGGGAACAGTCCTAAGGAGGTTTTCTAGTAGCATTTATCGATACACATGATCTCTTCAGTCAAAAACGAATCCATGCATTAACCTTTGGGAGTAGTGTTCATTCTTTGAAGGAATGCACAGGTAGACTCATTGATGGAATGCTGGTGCCTCCTGTCAATGTTATAATAGAACGCCATATCCCGGGGAACGTGTTCGAGCATTCCTGACATAGTTGCCAGGAGTTACACTTTGTGATTATAGTCTGGGGGAAAACAGTTGGCCAAAATCCTACTTGCTATGAATTAATTCCACAAGTTTTCAAACACTTTGCTACCTGTTTTACAGAATGCACACGTCACATCTGGTCTGAGCTAGCAATGTTTGCAAATGTGTTTTTATTGTGATGTCATAGACTAAGATATGCAATCAGAGAATAGGTTTTACTCTTTGAAGGAATACACACATAAGTCAATTGGTTGGAATGCTGGTAACCCCTTTGGAATACTGTCATGTAATGTCATCTACTTGAGGAATAGGTGGAGAAATTTATTACCTAAGAGGTAGGGTTACATTTAGTAATGACAGCCTGTGCAGAAAACAGTGGGTCAAAATCCAACTGTGTATTCATTCTTTCTAAGTGTTAAACCCTTCCCGAGAGCTTGTACACAATGCACAGCTCATTGACATACAGGCAGTCCTCGGGTTACATCACACTCAATGTACGTTGTTTTGTGGTTACATCACCATCTCCCAGTTACAGTATTCATAAAAAAATTCCATCATTTAAATGTATGTACATATGTGCTTTATGGTTTTTATTATTTATTTACCACAAGTAAACGTCAGGAATTATCTTTCTTTAAAATTCTTTTTTAATGTTTCACTTCATTACTGCTGTGTATGTGCTCCATGTGAGTGATGTAGGTGCTTATGTAGGTGGGTTCTGACTTAAGGCGAAAACTGCATTACATTGCGCCATAGGAATGGATCTCTGATGTAACCCAAGGACTGCCTGTACTAATAATAGACTATCCTAGACACAGTTTGCTAATCAAATACCATATTGATTATATGTTGTCATAGAGTAATAGATGCTTTATCTATTGGTAATATGGTTCACACTTTGAAGGAACACACAGGTGAACCCAGTGTGTGGGTGGTATTAAGATCTGTGAGATATTAGAACACAATGGCATGAACTTGGGGAGCATGTTGGAACACTCACTGATCAATCAGTAGCTGTGTCATTAGTAATGACAGCCTGTGTTTGAAGCAGTTTGCTGAAATCCAGCTAAGGAGGAATGAACCCTAAGGGTTGTCAAACACTTCACTGCAGGTTTACACAATGCAGGCTCATGGGAACACTAAAATTAGAAAGTTTTACATGGAGTTTGCTAGTTGAATTTACAGACATTGCATAGGGCATTTAGAAATGTATAGGGCATATCAGAATAATACTTGCATGAAAATTTGCATTTATGTAAGACAACAAATAGTAAATTTTTTAATATAAAAAGCTTGAATAGAGACTTCACTCATAAGGACATAGGAGCAGTAAAAAGCTCATGAAAAGATATTCAGCATTAGCCAATAACATGTAAATTAAAATCACAGTGACTGTACATTAAATAGATAAAAATAGAACATTGCCAATATTGAGTGCTGAGGAATGTGCACAGCTGGATTCCCATACAGCACTGGCGGGAGCATGTGCACAAAAACCTGCACACACACAGCAGCTGTGTTTGTACTAGTCAAACACTGGGAACAACCCAGATATTCTGCAACAGGTTAGTAGATATACAAGCTATATTATATGCAAACAATGTAATACTATGTGTTAATAAAAAGGAATGAACTGTTGATATATAGGGTGGGTCAAAAGTAGGTTTACAGTTGTGAGTGAGTATGTGAAAACTATTTATTAATTATTGTATGATTTTCCAAACGAACAACTGTAAACCTACTTTTGCCCCACCCTATAGTTAACAGCTTAAAGAGCTGCAAAGGAATTATGCTAAGTGAAGGAAAACTGCATTTTATGGAGAATAGATCAGAGGTTGCCAGGGTAAGAAGTGCAGAGGGTATAACTATCAACAGAGATCATTCTGGCTGCAGTGGTGGTTGCATGAATACATACATGTGTTCAAGTATATAATTCAAAGATCTACACACCAAAATGAAGCTAATAATACTCCATGATATGAAATATAAAATTAACAAAGTAAGTGGTGGAATTTATATGGTGGATCTATATATATAAAAGCACAGCAACCAAACAGTGAATGACCAGAATGACTGGTAGACCAGTCACTATGACGGGCACTGACCACGAGGGGGCAGATGCTCAACACAGGAGCTGCCCCTGGTGGTCAGCTCACTCCCACAGTGGGAGCAGCTGCTATCAGGCCCAGAGTGAGGCCGAGTCTCTGCACCTATCATACCTGAGACAATTTAGACTCTGGCCTGACCTCACCAGCTGATGCAGGCCCTCTAAGGTGTGTTCTAGAAAGAGCATGGGGAGCTGGCATAGGCAGATGTAAGAGGGGCCATGACTGTGGACCCCCTGAGGAGGCTGTCCTGATGGCTGAGGATCCTGGAGCACGGCTACCCTGAACATCCCCGATGGTGTCACTGAACTGGCATCACACATAAAGGACATTCACCAAGTGGCTTTGGGGTGCAAAGCTCTCCGCCAGGTTCCTCCAGGACACAGAACACACTTTTACCAAACACATTACCCCAAAATATCAGCTCAGACTAATTTCCTCATTCAACAGCCGCTCAGAGGGTGGGTCCACAGCTGATAGGCTGCCCGGGACCAGCTGATCGGGATGTGTAGCACTCCCACAGTGGCCAATCCCTGCAAGCCACTCCCCCACCAGTAAAAGAATCCATGCACTGAGCCTCTAGTATATACATATTTACTATCAAATTCTTTCAACTCAACTGTAGGTTTTAGAATTTTCATCATATATTGGGTAGAAAAAAAATGATCAATGCCTCTACCTCTATCTGCCCAGGCAGTGATGACAGAACAGCATAGATTGGGTAAAACATAAACTAATTCTTACAATTCTAGAGGCTGGAAACTCCACACTCAAGATGCTGGACCTGATTGCCTCCCAAGGCGCACCGTCCCCCCTCCCCCTGCCCGCCAACACCATTATATGGGGAGCTAGGATTTCTCCTTATGGATGTTGGTGGGAGTGGGACACAAGCATTGTCTGACTTAGTTTGCTCGAGAAGGTCTGAGCATTCATTGCTCATGAAGCCCCTGGGCCAGCTTCTCCCCACTTCCTCCGACATCTTTCCCGCTTGCTGCCTGTGTCGGATCTTCTCTCACAGTAGACTCACTAGATTAGGCAGATGGGTCCTTAGCCACATCATTTTTTCTTGCTTTCCTTCTATTATCAGTTGTCACTTTCACACTCGAAAATGAGATCTGATCTGCTTCCTTCCCTTAGTGTTGACGTAGTTTGCACTGTCTTACCATCATCGGAGTAGATGCTCCACACCTGCACACCTTTGCTCATGTAGCTTTTTCATGTCTGGAAATTCCTTCTACTTGTTCTTACAAAATAACTCCATTCTTAGTGTCTTAAATGTGGCCCCTGAGCCCTTCCCTGAAGAATTCTAAGCATTAAAGTCTGAGAAATATAGTCCCAGTGGGAGGTGATGGCTAAGAAGAAGGGAGGGAAGAGGAGAGTGGTACTAATGGGCTCCGGTGTGGGCAGAGGGAAGAAGCTGAGGAGAACAGGCAGGCATAGAATCCCTGTGGAATGTCAGAAGGGACCTGGACAGAGCTGAGTGCACTGAATCTGTTGCACTCTGGTCGGGCTCTTCCATAAAGTGCTCTGGGCATTGGGTCCCACTCAGTGTCTTCAGGGCTCATTCTATCACTTGGAGAATATGAAGTGGAGCCAGATGACCTCTAAGCATCACCTCACTTCTAATATTTTGTAAATTAAAAATTCTGACACAGCATTAAATAACTATAAGAGGGAGAGGCTAATATTAGCCATTTCCACATTATCATAAATTAATTCAAGGAGCTTATTTTCTCAGACATGACATCCTGACATTGTAGAACAATGAGTTTGATTAGAATGTAGGAATAGAGATTGTAATTTCAATTTATTTTAAAGGAAAAGTCAGTCTGAGAGGAATGAAGCCCCACAAGAGGGTGTGGTGAGGTTTTGTTGTCTCCATTGTAGGGATGAGAAGCTAGGTCAGGAAACATAAGACTCTATGCAGCCCTATGTTCATAGCAGCGCAATTCACCATAGTTAAGACTTGGAAACAGCCTAAGTGCCTATCAGCAGATGAGTGGAAAAAAACAACAACTATGGCACATATACACAATGGAATACTACATAGCGATAAAAAAGAAAGAACTCTTACCACTTGTAACAGCATGGATGGACCTGGAGAGCATTATGCTGAGAGAAATAAGCCAGTCAGATAAAGTCAAATATCATATGTGGAATCTAATGAACCAATAAACTGATGATCAAAAATAGATCCAGAGACATAGAAGCATGAACAGACTTGAACCTCAGAGAGAAGTCAGGAGAGGGTGGGTGGGAAGAGATCAGCCAATATGCATATATGTGTGCATATATGGGCAATGGGGGTGGACGGGAGTGGCTAGAAGAGGTTAATGGGGGGAAAGGACGACCCATGTAATACTTTCAACAATAAAGGAGAGAGAGAGAGAGAGAGAGAGAGAGAGAGAGAGAGAGAGAGAGAGAGAGAGAGAGAGAGAGAGAAAGGAAGAAAGAAAAAGAAGGAAGGAAGGAAGGGAAGGGAAGGAAGGAAGGAAGGAAGGAAGGAAAGAAGGAAGGAAGGAAGGAAGGGAAGAAGGGAAGGGGTATGATGATGTCAGGCAGCTCGCCAGCAGGAGTCTGAATGTGGGCCCGTCTGTCAAACTCCAGAGCAGAGAACAGAGGAAGGAGCTCAAGGGAAGTGGAAGAAAAACGCAAGGACTGACTCCTCAGGCAGAGCTGGAGCAGAGCGCAGAGCCTGGCGCCTCTGCGGCACCGGTACCCGCTGGGCCTGTCCCCGACCCGCTCAGGGTGGGTGGGGCGGTGTCAGAGGAGGCTCAGGAAGCCTCGGACTTTCCCTGCAGGCAGCCCAGCCAGTTCGGGCAAGACAAAGCACCGGGGTGGGGGTGGGGGACTCAGTTTCCCCCGGAGATGGAGGGTGTCGGAGGTGTGGGCACGCGATGGGCCAGGACCCAGGGCCACGCCTTGATTCCCTTGGGAGTCAGTCCCCTGGGACGCAGCTGGCGCGGGAAGATGGCAGGTGCGCGGCCGCGACTCCATCAGCAAGTGCCTTCTCCCATCGGCCGCTGCCCTTCTGCCTGAAGGCGATGGACATGCTGACTGCGTGGCTGTGGGACAGGACCTCCGCGGTGACGCCAAGTCCTTCCAGGGCCTCGTCCCGGAGGAGCAGAGCCCCTGCTTGAGGCTGGAAGGGCTGGCGCTCCGCGCTGGGGCTTCGTTCCTCCTGGTGGTTCCTTGTCTGGATCCAGGGAACCCCGTTCCTTCCGATCCACCCAACAAGCCTCGCCTTCCACCCACGGGTGTTCCCGCGCCCTCTCCCCGTGCACGCGAGTGCGTGCGAGAGGTGGGCATTTAAGATTCTGTCCTGGCCTTCCTCACCCGTCTTTCGGCCCCTGCAGCAGTTCGCTTAGGTCTTTGTATTATTCATTGGGATTTATAATGAATCAAAAAGCTGCAGAGGCAAGCCTCCCCACAAGGCTGGGAAATTAATCTCTAGGCGGAGACGTGACATACTTCTGCCCAAATGCGCCTGGAGAGAATATCCTAAAGAGAGGAAATGAGATGCTTTTGGAAAGACGGAATGATTGTTACCCAGGATGAAAGGGCAGAGGGACATGAGGCGGGCGGGGGGCGGGGGCGGGGACAGGGAGGGGGAGCGTGGAGCTAACCTGCCATCTGGTGGCCAGCAGGGCACCTGCAGGCAATAACCACGTGGTGAGCCCTGGGAGCCTCAGAATACACAGAAATCCAATTCACTGGAGGCTAATGGACATGAAAAAAGAGTTGCCACGGTGGCATTTCATCAGTGTTATAACGAAACTGGAGGCCCGATGCAAGACATTCATGCAAGAGTAGGCCTGCCTTCTTCCTGCTGCCAGCACCAGCTTCCCTCTGGCATCCAGGACCTGGGCTTTGCCCTGAATGTTGTCCAGTCTTATTAGTATATTACACTTTTATTATTATAGATGCCTTTGAATGAAATGGCATTTTTCAAGGAAAAATAAGGAACAATCAACCCCCACCCACCAAAAAAGCCCACGGAAGTCCCTAATAAATAAATAAGACCAATGTATGGTGGTCAATGTTTTATTTTGCAAGTAATATGTATATATTTAAATCTAGCATCCATTATTACCATCATCTTACTTTTAAAGGACCATAATTCCCGGAAAGGGTTTTCTCAGAAAAAAAAAAGATAGCTCTTTTAAACAAATATTTAATTAATTTATTTTATTGTTGAAAATATTACATATGTCCCCTTTCTCTCATTGTTTTACATCCCAAATATGAGTGAAATCATATGGTTCTTGTCCTTTTCTGTCTGATTTAATTCATTCAGCATAATACTCTGAAGATTCATATAAGTTGTTGCAAATGGCAATATTTCATCTTTTCTCATGGTTGAGTAGTATTCCATCATCCTTTCAAATAAAAGAGTAATATGCAAATTGACTGTACCTCTGCTACACCCATAAGCCATGCCCACCAGCCAATGAGGAGCAAGTATGTGAATTAACCCAACCAAGATGGCTGTGGCCACAGAGAGAGCAGGAGGCTTGGGTTTCCCAAGTGATGGAGGAAGCCAAGCTTTCTACCTGCCCTGGCCTGCCTTGGCCTTTGCTTAAGGCTACAAAGTTTCAATTATAGAAGGTAAATAAATCCCAAGCAGGAGGCTTGGCTCCGCTCAAGGCTACAAAGTTTTAATTATAGAAGATAAACAAATCCCAGATACTAGGGCCTCTACTTGGGTTGCCAGGGGCATGCCCAGCCTGCAAACCACCACAAGCCCCTTACCCAGGCCACCCCACACCAAAAGTGAACCCCTACCCTGATCTGGGACACCCTTCAGGGCAAACTAGCCAGCCCCCACCTGTGCACCAGGCCTCTATCCTATCTAACCCTATATAATAACAAAGTAATATGCAAATTGACCATCATCCAACACACAAGATGGCTGCCCCCATGTGGTCAAAGATGACTGCCCCCATGTGGACACAAGATGGCCACCACAAGATGGCCAGGAGGGGAGGGCAGTTGGGAGGGACCAGGTCTGCAAGGGAGGGCAGTTGGGGGCAATAAGGCCAGCAGGGGAGGGCAGTTGGGAGGGACCAGGCCTGCAAGGGAGGGCAGTTGGGGGCGATCAAGCCTGCAGGGGAGGGCAGTTAGGGGTAACCGGGCTGGCAGAGGAGGGAAGTTGGGAGTGACTGGGCCTGCAGGGAAGGGAAATTGGGGGGGACCCAGGCCTTCAAGGGAGAGCAGTTGGGGGGAGTGGACCAGGCTTGCAGGGGAGGGCAGTTAGGGGTGACCAGGTCTGCAGGGGAGGGCCGTTATGGGTGACCAGGCCTGCAGGGGAGGGCAGTTAGGGGCAAACTGGCTGGCAGGGGAGCAGTTAGGCATCAGTAAGGCTGGCAGGGGAGTGGTTAGGGGTGATCAGGCTGGCAGGCAGAAGCAGTAAGGGGCAATCAGGAAGGCAGGCAGGTGAGCAGCTGGGAGCCAGCAGTTCTGGATTGTGAGAGGGAATTCTGACTGCCAGTTTAGGCCCGATCCCAGGCTTAAGCTGGCAGTCAGACATCCCTTGAGGGGTCCTGGACTGTGAGAGGCCACAGACAGGGCTGAGGGACTTCCCCCCCATATACAACTAGAGGCCCAGTGAATTTCATGCACTGGGCCTCTAGTTGTATATATGTAGCATACCTTCTTTACCCAGGTGTCTGTCAAAGGACATTTAGGCTGTTTCTATGTCTTGATTATTGCAAGTAATGCTGCAATGAACACAGGGGTAGGTATATCTTTATAAATAAGTGTGTTCAATTTTTGGGGGGTAGATACCTAGAACTGGAACTGGGTCATAGTCTTAAATTTTTGTGGAACCTCCACACTGTTTTCCACCATGGCTGCACCAGTTCACATTCCACCAGCAGTGCACAAGGCTCCCTTTCTCCGTATCCTCATCAGCACTTGTTATTTTCTTGTCTCATTGATAACAGCCATTCTAACAGGTGTGAGGTGATATTTCATTGTGGTTTTTATTTACATTTCCCTAATAACTAGTTATGTTGAGCATCTTTTCATATATCTGTTGGCCATTTGTATGTCTTCCTGAGAAAAATTCAGGTCCTCTGTCCATTTTTAAATCAAATTGTTGTTGTTGAGTTGTATGAGTTCTTTATATATTATGGGTATTAGCCCCCTATCAGAGTTATCATTTGCAAATATCTTCTCCCATTTGGTTGGCTGCCTTTTTGTTTTGTTGGTGGTTTCTTTTGCTATGCAGAACTTCTTAGTTTGATGTAGTCCTGTTCATTTATTTTTGCTTTTATTTCCTTGCCTTTGGGGTCAAATTTACAGAAACCCCGCTGAGATCAAGGTCCAAAGTTTAATGCATGTTTTCTTTCATGTATTTTATTGTTTTAGGTCTCATATTCAAGGTTTTAAACCATTTTGAGTTACTTTCTGTGTGTGGTGATAGAGAGCAGTCTATTCTCAGTCTATTGAATATGGCTTTCCAGTTTCTCAATATCATTTATTAAAGAGATTTTCCTTTCTCCACTGTATGTTTTGGCCCCTTTGTGGAAAGTCAGTTCCTCATATACATGTGTGATTATTTATGTGTTCTCAGTTCTGTTCCATGGGCTCTGTATGTATTTTTCTGCCATTACCATACTGCTTCAATTATTATAGCTTTGTAGTATAATTTTAAGTGAGGGAATGTGATACTTTCGGCTTTGTGTTTTTTTTTGTTTTTTTTTTTAGGATTACTTTGGTTATTTGAGGATTTTTGTGTTTTTATACAAATTTGAAAATGTTTTCATTCCATTTATTTGAAAAATACCGTTGGGATTATGGTGGGGATCACATTAAATCTGTATATTGCTTTACATAACCTAGCCATTTTAACAATGTTGTTATTCTTCCAATCCATGATCAATCAATATCTTTCCATTTCTTTTTGTCTTCTTCAATTTCTTCCAGCAATGTCTTATAGTTTTCAGTGTATAGATCCTTCACCTCTTTTGTTATGTTATTCCTAATTATTTTTATTGTTGTTGTTGTGATTGTAAATGGAATTGGTTTCTTAATTTCTTTTTCTGATATTTCATTGATAATACATAGAAATGCAACAGATTTTTGTAGATTAATTTGTATCCTGTTAATTTACTATATTTGTTTATTGTTTCTAATAGACTTTTGATGGAGTCTTTAGGGTTTTCTTTATAGATAGAATCATTTTATCTGCAAGTAGTGACACTTTTACTTCTATATTTTCTATTTAAATATCTCCTCCCCTCCCCCAAATACTTTGATCATGGCTTCCAGCACTATATTGAATAACAGTGGTGAAAGTGGGCATCCTTGTCTTGTTCTTGATCTTATGGGAACATCTTTTAATTTCTCAGCACTGAGTAGTATATTCCTGAGGGTTTGTTATGTGGCCTTTATTATGTTGCACTGCTATCCTTTCATATCCATTTTATTGAGTGTTTTAATCATAAATGGGTGTTGGATCTTGTGAATGTCTTTTCAGCACCTATTGATATAATAATATGATTTCTATGTTATGTTTTGTTAATGTGTATTACAGTGATTGCTTTGAATATGTGAACCATCCTTGCATTCCTGCAATCAGTAAACCCTACTTGATTGTGATCTATGATCCTTTTAACATATTGTTATACTTAATTTGCTAGTATTTTCTTTAGGATTTCTACATCGGTGTGCATAAGAGATATTGGCTTATAATTTTCATTTTTTTGGTGTGATATCCTTAACTGGTTTTGGTCTCAGGGTAGTTTTGGCCTTGTAAAATTAGTTAGGAAGTATTCCTCCTCATCATTTTTTTTGGAAGAGGTTGAAAAGGATTGGTATTAAATCTTCTTGTAATATTTGACAGAATTTACCCGTGAAACCATCTGGTCCTGGACTTTTGTTTTAGGAAACTTTTGATTACCTTTTCAAGTTCCTTACCATTGGTTATTAGCCCATTTAGGTTTTCCAATTCTTCATATTTTAGTTTAGGAAGGTTATATATTTCTAACAACTTGCCCATTTTTTCCAGGTTATCAAATTTGATGACATGCTCTCCCCCCCTCCCCATACTATTCTTGTATAGCCTTTTGTATTTCTGTGGTGTTTGTTTTAACTTCACTTTCATTTTGATTTTATTTATGAGTCTTATTTCTTTTTTTCCTTTGTGAGTCTAGCCAAAGCTTTGTCAATTTTGTTCATCTTTTCAAAGACTCAGCTTTTTTTTTTTTTTTTTTTGGGGGGGGTGTTGTTTCTATTTTTTAAATTTTTTATTCTTGAAAGTATCACATATAGTATTATATATGTCTACCTTTTCCCCCATTGACTTCTCCCTGGCCACCCCAACCCCCACAGCACATGCTCTCACACCCCTGGGGTCTATGTTCATTGATCATGCTTATATGCATGCATAAAAGTCCTTTGGTTGATCTCCTACCCCGCCCCCCACCCTCCCCTACCTTCACTCTGAAGTTTGACAGTCTGTTCGATGCTTCTCTGTCTCTGGATCTATTTTTGTTCATAAGTTCATGTTGTTCATTATATTCCACAAATGAGTGAGATCATGTGATATTTATCTTTCTCCTACTGGTTTATTTCGCTTAGTGTAATGCTCTCCAGTTCCATCCATGCTGTTGCAAATGGTAAGAATCCCTTTTTTTCACAGCAGCATAGTATTCCATTGTGTAGATGTACCACAGTTTTCTAATCCATTTATCTGCTGATGGGCATTTAGGCTGTTTCTGAATCTTAGCTATTGTAAATTGTGCTGCTATGAACATAGGGGTGCATATGACCTTTCTGATTGGTGTTTCTGAGTTCTTGGGATATATTCCTAGAAGTGGGATTACTGGATCAAATGGGAATTCCATTTTTAATTTTTTTGGGAAACTCCATATTGTTTCCCACAGTGGCTGCACCAGTCTGCATTCCCACCAGCAGTGCACGAGGGTTCCTTTTCCCCCACATTCTTACCAGCACATGTCATTTGTTGATTTGTTGATGATAGCCATTCTAACAGGTGTGAGATGGTATCTAATTGTCATTTTTTAAAAGATATATTTTATTAATTTTTTACAGAGAGAAAAGGAGAGGGATAGAGAGTTAGAAACATTGATGAGAGAGAAACATCGATCAGCTGCCTTCTGCACACTCATCACTGGGTATGTGCCTGCAACCAAAGTACATGCCCTTGACCAGAATTGAACCTGGGACCCTTGAGTCCGCAGGCCAATGCTCTATCCACTGAGCCAAACTGGTCAGGGCTCTAATTGTCGTTTTGATTTGCATCTCTTGGATGATTAGTGACTCTAAGCATGTTTTCATATGTCTTTTGGCCTCATTTATGTCCACTTTCAAAAAGTATCTATTTAAGTCCTTTGACCAGTTTTTTGATTGGATTGTTTATCTTCCTTTTATTAAGTTGTATGAGTTCCCTATAAATTTTGGAGATTAGGCCCTTATCAGATACAACATTGGTGAATATATTCTCCCATGCAGTCAGCTTTCTTGTTGTTTTGTTGATGGTTTCTTTTGCTATGCAGAAGCTTTTTATTTTGATCTAGTCCCATTTGTTTATTTTCCATTGCCCTAGGAGCTGTATTGGTAAAGATATTGTTATGACTTATGTCTGATATTTTGCTGCCTATGGATTCTTCTAAGATTTTTATGGTTTACCGTATTATGTTTAAGTCTTTTATCTAGTTTGAGTTTATTTTTGTGTAAGTTGGTGGTCTAGTTTCACTTTTTTGGATGTGTCTGTCCAATTTTCCCAACACTATTATTGAAGAGACTGTCTTGACACTATTGTATGTTCTTGCCTCCTTTGTCAAATATTAATTGAGCGTAATGGCTTGGGTCGATTTCTGGGTTCTCTGTTCCATTGGTCTATATGCCTGTTCTTGTGCATCAGTGCCAGGCTGTTTTGTTTACAATGGCTTTGTAATATAGTTTGATATCTGGTATTGTGATCCCTTCAACTTCGTTCTTTTTTCTCAAGATTGCTGAGACTATTCAGGGTGTTTTTGATGCCATATACATTTTTGAATATTTGTTCTAGATGTGTGAATTATGCATTGTTATTTTTTATGGGAATTAGGTTGAATCTATGGATTGCTTTAGGTAGTATGGACATGTTAATGATGTTAATTCTTCCAATTCATGAGCACAGTATATTCTTCCATTTGTTTATGTTTTTCTCTATCTCTTTTCTCAATGTCCTGTAATTTTGCAAATACAGGTCTTTTACCTTCTGATTAAGTTTAGTTCTAGGTATCTTAATTTTTTTGTTGTTGCAATGATAAATTGAATTTTTAAAGATTTTTTGTTTCTCTTTCTGTGAGTTCATTACTGGTGTATAAAAAAGCCATAGATTTCTGGGTGTTAATTTTTGTATCCTGCTACATTGCCAAATTCATTTATTAAATATAGTAGGTTTTTTTTTGACGGAGTATTTAAGGTTTTCTGTGTACAATATCACATCATCTGAGAATAATGACAGTTTTGCTTCTTCTTTTCCAATTTGGATGCTTTTCATTCTTCTTCTTGTCTGATAGGTATGGATAGCACTTCCAGTACTATGTCAAACAGGAGTGGTGAGAGTGGGCATCCCTGTCTTGTTCCTGTTCTTAGGGAAAATGGTTTTAGTTTTTGAGTATAATATTGGTTATAGGTTTGTTATATAAGGCTTTTATTATGTTGAGGTATGATCCCTCTATTGCCACTTTTCTGAGAGTTTTTACCAAGAAAAAACAATGGGTTTTGTCAAATGCTTTTTCTGCATCAATTTATACAATTACGTGATTTTCATCTCTCTATTTATGTGATGTATCACATTTTTTAACTTGTGGATATTGTACCAACGTTGCATCCCTGGAATAAATTCCACTTGTTCATGGTGTCTGATCTTGCTAATGTAATGCTGGATCCGATTTGCTAGAGTTTTGTTGAGGATTTTAGCATGTATGTTCATGAGGGATATTGGCCTGCAATTCTCTTTCTTTGCCATGTCTTTATCTGCTTTTGGGATTAGGGTAATGCTGGATTCAAAGAAAGAGCTTGGAAGTGTTCTTTTCTCTTGAATTTGTTTGGAATAGTCTGAGGAAGATAGGTTTTATTTCTTCTTTGAATGTTTGGTAAAACTCCCCTGTGAAGCTGTCTGGCCCCGGGCTTTTGTTTGCTGGAAGTTTTTAGATGACTACTTCAACTTCCTCCATAGTTATCAGCCTATTCAGATTTGTTATTCTTCCTGCTTTAGTTTTGGAAGGTTGTATTTTTCTAGGAATATGTCCATTTATTCTAGGTTGAAACAGTTTGTTGGATTAGAGTTGTTCAGAATATTTTTTTTCAATTATTTCTATTTCTGTGGGGTCTGTTATTTCCCCTCTTTCATTTCTGATTTTGTTTATTTGGATCCTCTCTCTTTGCTTCTTGGTGAGCCTGGCTAGAGGTTCATCAATCTTATTTATCCTTTCAATGAACCAGCTCTTGGTTTATTGATCTTTTGTATTTTTTTGTTTTTGTCTCTATGTCATTTATTTTCACTCTGATCTTTAGTATTCCCTTCCTTCTGCTCACTTTGGGCTTTTCTTGTTGCTCTCTTTCTAATTCTTTAAGTTGTAGGGTTAGATAATCTATTATCTGTTTTTCTTTTTTCTTTTCTTTTCTTTTCTTTTCTTTTCTTTTCTTTTCTTTTCTTTTCTTTTCTTTTCTTTTCTTTTTGAGGTAGGCCTGTAATGCTATGTATTTTCCTCTCGGGACTGCTTTCACTGTGTCCCTAGATTTTGTTTTTTTTCTTTTGTGTGTGTGTTTTCATTGTCATTTGTTTCCAGAATGTTTTTTATTTCTTTTTTGATCTCTTTGGCAACCCAATCATTGTTTAATAACATTCTATTTAACCTCTAAGTGTTAGAATTTTTTGATTGTTTTTATTGTAGTTTATTTATAATATTATGCCATTGTGATCTGAGAATATGCTTGATATGATTTCAATCTTCTTGATTTTGAAGACATTTTGCCTGTGTCCCAATATGTGGTCTATCTTTAAAATGTCCCATGTGTACTTGAGAAGAATGTATATTCTGTACCTTTGGCATGAAATGTTCTGAAGATTTCTATTAAGTCCATCTGATCTAGTGAGACATATAGGATTGCTGTTTCTTTGCTGATTTTTTTGTCTAGGTTTTCTAATTCTTGTTCCTCTTCTTGTCCTTCTGCCACCCCTATTATATGTGTTACTTTTTTATGTTGTCCCAAAGCTCCCATAGGCTCTTCTCCTGTTTTCTATTTTTTTTCTCCAATTGCTGTTCAGATTGGGTGTTTTTTTCTGCCCTGTCTTCCAACTCACTAATTTGGTCTTCTGCTTCTTCTAGTTTACTGTAGAAACATTCCATTGTGTTTTTTTATTGTATATATATCATTTTTTTTATTTCCTATTGATTCTTACATAAGTCGTTAATTTTTCTCATCCATCTAGTTTATGAACTGTATGATCCTTACTCTGAATTCTTTTTCTGATATATTGCATGCCTCTGTTTCATTTAGTTCCTTTTCTGGAGATGTCTCCTTTTCTTTCTTTGGGAGATTGTTTTTTGGTCTCCCCATTTTCGCTCTTACTGAAGGGTCCAGGTGCCAAGTTGCTGATGCTGAGGGCTAGGTGGGAAGGTTGCACACCCTGAGAGTCACTGGAGGGCTCATGGCCAAAGTGGTGGTTTGGCAGGAGTGTCATGCATGCCAAGTCACTGGAGGGCATAGGCGCCAGAACTAGCAGGGCCTGTGGCTGCAGCAGCAAGCTGGCAGGAGGGTCACACACTGTGGGACTCACAGGAGCTTATAGCCAGTGAGACTAGAGTCCTAGTGTCCGTGGTTCTGCAGCTGAGGTAGCAGATCTTTGGCTGTAGTGGCTGTAGGGTACTGGGTGGGGTCTTAAAGACCCAGCTGTTTGGTTTTAAGTTTTTTTTTCTAGTCTTTTTGTTCTCTATTTTTTCCTCTTCTGATTTTCATCCTTTTACTGACTCCAGGTTTTGTTTGTTCTTTAAAGTGAAGTGTTAGCTTGTTAATTTGAGATTTTACTTGTTTCTTGAGAAAGGCCTATAATTCCCCCTTAGTATCACTGTTGCTGCATCCCCCAAATTTTGATATGTCACATGGTCATTTTTATTTTTAGCTATGTATATCTTGATTTCTTTAAAAAATTTCTTCTTTGACCCAGTTCAGTAGCATGTTGTTTAAATTACACACATTTGTGGTTTTTTCATCTTTCTTCTTGTAGTTGATTTCCAATTTCACATTGTTGTGGTCAGAAATCATGGTTAGTATAACTTCAATTTTCTTATATTTATTGAGAGAAGATTTGTCTCCCATTATATGCTCTATCCTTGAGAATGTTTTGTGTGCACTGAGAATAATGTGCAGTCTATCATTTTGGGATGGAAAGTTTTATAAATATCAGTTGAAACCATTTCATCTAATGTGTCCTGTAAGGCCAATATTTCTTACTTACTTTCTGTATTATCTTTCCTTTGCTATAAGTCAGATTCTCTACCATAATTGTATTTTTGTTTTGGCTTTTCCCTTCAGATCTCTTGTTATGGCCTTATATATTTTAGTGCTTCCTGTTTGGGTGCTTATATATTGATTTGTTATATCTTTATGATGACTTGTCCATTTTATCCTTATAAAATGTGCATCTTTGACTCTTATTACCATTTTTTTGTCCTTAAATCTACTTTGTCTGATAAAAGTACCACTATTCCCAGGTTTCTCTGGGTAGCATTGGCTCAGAGTAACATCCTCCCTGCCTTCATGTGGTGCTTGCGTGTATCTTTGGAGGTGAGAAGGGTCTCCTAACTTTTTTTCTTCTTGTTTTTTTAAACGTATGCTGCTATGCTGTGTTTTTTGATTGGTGAGTTCAGTCCATTTATATTTTTAGTATGATTATTGATATTAGAGGACTTACTATAGCCATTTTATCTTTTGTCTTTTGTTTGCTCTGTATCTCCATTATTTATTTTCTGCTGTGTTTCTATCTGCTATGTTAAAATGGTGATTTTTCTATTATTTTTCTCCATTTCCTTTTAAAAAATATTTTGCATATCTGCTCTGGATTTTTACTTTTTAGTTACCATTAAGTTTGTATGAAATATCTTATACATCTTCTTGCATCTCACCTTTACTCACATGTGCACAATCAGACCTTTTTGCTCCTCCCCTTTTATATTTTGTGTCACAATGTATCCCTTTTTATGTTTTGCATTTATTACCAAATTGGAGTATCAGTTATTAATGTCATTTCCCTTTAACTATTATGTTTAAATATCCTATTCTGAAATAGAGTTTAAATTTCCTGCTTCTGTCATCTACTCAAAGTTGTGTAAACTTCTGTGGTGGCAGTCAGACAGACATGAGCAGAGCAAGAATGGTGGGACAGGTACAGAAGGTCACCAGGGAAAAAAGCCCCAGGTGCCTAGCAATTGGAAAAACTGAGAAAATAAGGACCTCACCTTCAGGGTGACCTTTAGTCCCTAAGCATATCACTGGCCATGAGGTTTAGACCCCATGATCTTTTATATTGCTGACTATGCAGTTTGGCCTATCCTCCCCTAGCATGTCGTTAGTCATGTGGTTTTAGACCCCCTTAGAGGAGGAACAAGGGGCTTAGAAGAGACCAGCCTCCTATGACTCCCATACAGGATCACTCCCTTAAGCACTGGGCCCTCAGGACAATGAAGTTCTGATCCACATAAAATAATCTTAGGATCAAAATCTTGGGTCTGTTGACCACAGAGACAGAGTTTTGGTCAAACTAGAGATGACATTTAGGCCTCAGCTGTGTTTTAGCTCTGGGCCCAAAAAAACAGCAAGGCCAGGGAGGGTGTCACTCCAGGTGACTTCTGGACTGACTGGGATGATGAAGGACACCCTCCCCTGACTGCTGACCAATCAGTGGAGACCACAACCCTGAAATAACATGACTGGAAAAGCTGATGCATATTCTACTGAGATCCTCCCCTGGGACGTCCCCTAAAATCCCCACCTTTGGAAAGGGGATAAAAAAACCTCAGAGTGAAGGGCCCAATGCAGAGCTCGCTTGCTCTCTCTCTCTCTCTCTCTCTCTCTCTCTCTCTCTCTCTCTCTCTCTTTCAAGTACACCTGCACCTCCCCTCCCTTTCCCCCCAGCACACGCTTTCTCTGAAGCATGCTTGAGTTTTCACCTTGCCCTTCCCTTAGGTGTGTATATACTTGCTTGCTTTCTTCTAAGTTCCAAGGGCCTCTTTTCCTCTGAAACTTGTTTCCTGAGCCCATGTAGCCCCGCTGGCTCACTTCTTCCATGGCTCACTTCTAAAGTCACTTCTGTGACTTTTAAAATAAACTTCACTTATATTTATGTCTTGGCTCTGAATTCTTTCTTAGCCAGAACACAAGTACTGAGATTGATGAACTCAGGTCCAATTACTGGTAACATACTGGTGCCACTAACACTTTTGTCTTTGTGTTTCTGGTAAAGGAGCTATTAACATTTCTTATAATACAGATCTTGTGGTAATAAAGTCTCTAAAAGCCTTTATTTTTCCTTCCAATCTTAAGGATAACTTTGCTAGATATATTATCTTTGGCTGATGGTTTTCCTCTTTAAAAAATTTGAGTATTTCTTTTACCCCTGGCTTGTAATGTGGCTACTGAAAACTCTGATGGTGACCTGCAGGGATTCCTGGGTGGGTTGCATTCCCCTTCCAGCTGCCTTGAGAATTGCCTTTGACAGTTTTTATAGAATGTGTCTTGGAAGGTCTTTGCGTTGAGATAATTAGGTGCTCTGCTAATTTCCTGAATTCTAGGGTCCATTTTTTCTTATAGGTTGGGGAAGTCCTTATCAATTATTTCATTGAATGGGCTCTTGGTTCCTTTCTTCTTCTGGTAGATCTATTCTCCTTATGCTGCTCTTTCTAATGGATCAAGCAGTTAATTTCTTTCTTTTAAAAATATATTTTTATTGATTTTGGAGAAGAATGGAGACAGAGAGAGATAGAAACATCAATGATGAGAGAGAATTATTGATTGGCTGCCTCCTGCATGCCCTTGACAGGGGATTGAATCCACAACCTGGACGTATGCCCTGATGTGTGCCCTGACCGGGAATAGAACTGTGAACTCCCGGCTCAACTACTTAGCCACCCAGCCTGGTTCATTTATTTCTTAATTCTTCTTTCTCTTCTTCCTCCTGGGTAATTTTTGATTTTTAACTTTGAGCTCTCTGCCATTTGTTCTCTATTTCCATTGTTCCCTAACGCATTCATTACTTCCTTTATTGAATTCCTCAGGTCCAGAATTTCTGTTTGGTGCTTTTTAGTAAAGTACTAAAATTCTCTTCAGTAAAGTACTCTTTTTTGTTCATTAATTTTATTATGAGCTCATTTACCTGCCTTTCTGATTTTTCTTGTACTTCATTGTGTTACTTATTAACTGCAGCCTTGAGTTATCTGTCATTTAAATTACAGTCTTCCATGAAGTGAGTTTGGTTTTGGAGACTTTTCACTTTCTTTCTGTGTTCCCATGTTACATTGTTTGTTTATGGTATCAATGAATTGCTTCTCTGCTTATGTATTTGAGGCAGTGAACACTTTTCTTATTTAGGCACTGTTTTGCTCTTAATTCAGCAAGTTGTAAATAGGGTTCTTTCATCTGTTTTCCAGTAGATGGTGCTATAGAGCAAGTTTTTGTTTTCTCTTCCCTCCACTGAGCCCTCTGTAAAGGCCTGGACTGGTAGTAAGGCTGTTAAGGCCATATGTCCTCTGCAGTGGGAGATGTCCCCTCTAAGGGGCTCGCCTCAGGCCCAGGGTACCTCCCCCACGGCCCCGGGGAATGTGGCAGGTGGTGGAAAACCAGATCTGCAAGCTCCCAGCACTGTCTCCTGGTTACTAATGGCTGCTGGTCCTGCTGTATTGTTTGAGGTGTCTCAGCTAGGGATCTGGGATGGGTGGGCAATGCAGGTAAGTGCAATATTCTGCAACTCTGCCTTCTTGACAGCAAGGAAGGGCTGTCATTTCTACTGTGATGACTGGATGTCATTTCTACTGTGATGTTCAAGGCATCTCAGCTGCCTCTGCTGGGATCTGCTGCTGTACGGAGTGGGGAGAGAGCAGCCTTACCTGAGGGACACACTTCTGTGCCTCTTCCACCCCAGGCCGTGGAGTGAGGGCAGCGACCAGCTTCTCCACCAGGACTGCACCCACTGCCACTCTGCACCTGGGGCCACTGCCCCATCTCTTTTCTCATCCTGCCTCCCTTCCTGGTTTGAATATGCTCACCTTAAGTTACACCAATGAGTGAAAATTTCAGGCACACTTGTTTGTTGAGTAGGGGATCCTTTGTTGAGTTATAGTTGTTTGACTTGTTGTAAATTTAAGAGCAGAAACAAAGGAATCTCCTCAATCCACCATCTTGCTTACATCACTCCCAGCTATTGCCTGAATGGCAATATTTCCAAAATTAACATGTAATCAAAATCACAAAGCAATTACTTTGGAATTTTAGCTACAAGGAGAAGCAGGAGAACTAGTGAGGGGAACAATGAAGCAAATTCCCTAACAGGTAGTAAAACATCTAAGGACACTACACCGAAACAGTGTGGCACTGATGACAAAGTGCAGTAAAGACACAGAACACAGTCCACAGAGAGAACGTGCATTTATTTTGGTGTATTTTTTTTAAATGAGAAAAACACAACAAAGTTTATTGTGCACCCAACATTTTATGATTTCATAGCAAGGTTGACAAAATGTATTGGAACAGAGTAAATAGGAGTGATGTCAGCACAGGTGTGAGAAGACCTCCTGGTCTCTTTCCCAAAAGTTACAAGTCTGACAACTATAATTCACACATAAACATGCCTGGGAGACCCAGGCACAGAGACATGAGAAGTGGGTCTATCGGGGAGAGCAGGGGAGGAAGGGAGGGGAATGATGGAGCTGAGTGCTCCAGACCCATTCTAGCCCCTGCAGGGCAGTCACTGGTAGCAGTAGAGCATCATATTGTGGCATCCAATCGACAACCAGTGAGAACCAGAGGGGCAGAGGCAGCCTCCTGGCCTGAGGGGCTAGTGCATATTGAGGCAGGGCTGAGTGATAGGTGGGGAGATGCAGTTCAAAGTTGTGGCTGCCTTGGGGGAGCAGTGGTCATCACTAGGATAGAAAAAACAAAGCCACAGATGCACTAGTGTCCCCACCCCCTCCCCATGCCTTCCCTGTTCCAGCAGTTGCCAAGGATTACGGCCATCACTTGGCAGGTCTTGAGGGGGCAGAAGCAACAGTTCAGTCCCAGTGACTGCTACACACTGCAGCTAACACGAGTGAAAAAACAAAGTTGCCGATGGATGAACTGACCGTGCCACACATACCCCCTCCACCCACCATGCCAAACCTGGCAGAGGCAGCTGGGACGACCCTGACTGTACAGGTCAGCTGGCAGCTTCTGGTTGCAAGAAAGCAGTGCCAGGGGACAGGCAGGCCTTGAGTCACATTGTGTCCTGAGACTGAGGCCACTGGGTAGTAACGGGGATGTCTACTTCCTCAGGGGATGCAGGGCATTTACAACAGCCTCAGAAATACAGCTCCTCTGAGTACCCAGAAGTCCCAAGAGTGCAAGTAAGAGAAAACAGAAACTTTAATATAGCACCAGGTCCTGGAAAACAAAGAAAAGCCTCTACTTAGCAAACTGCCAAATTGTTAAAAGCAAAATACAGTACTGAAAAAAGATTTCAATCCCTCCAATGCCCATGCAAGGAAATATTTATTAAGTAGCATGAATACCAAATAGCAAGGTAGTTCAGAAAAAAAAGTCTCCAGAATATAAAGTCAAAAACATGGAAAACTGTGATATAAATGACAGAAAATTCAAAATTGCATTCTGAAAAAAAATGATATACAAGTAAACATAGAAAGGCAGTTCCATGCACTTAGGAATAAAATCAACCAACAAAAGAATTTGGCAAAGAATTTGAAACTTTAAAAAAGAACCAAACAGAAATTTTGGAGATGGAGAACTCAAAAATGAGATGAAAAATGAATTGGAGAGTTTAGGAAACAGAGCAGACCAGATAGAGGATATAATTAGTGATCTTGAAGATAGAAATCTAGACATGACTGAGCTAGAAGAGAGAGAGAATTCAGAGTAAGAAAAGGAGAGAACTCTATCTGACTCTTTAAAAAAAAGCAATATAAGGATAATGGGTGTATCAGAAGGAAAAGGGATGGAGAAGAAAGCAGAGAGCCCACTCAAACAAGTAACTTGTGAGAACTCCCCAAACCTATGCAAAGAGCTGAGCCTCAGTCCACGAAGCCAACAGTACACCTAATCACCTAAGTGCAGAAGACCTCCGAGACCATTATGTAAAGTTAATGACAAAGACAGGATTCTCAAGGCAGCCAGGGAGAAGATGGTAACCATAAAGGAAATCCCATTAGGTTATCATTGGGTTTTTAAGCAGAAACCTTAACAAGCTAGGAGAGAGTAAATCAAATGTTGAAAGAGAAAAATCACCAGTCAAAAATAATATATCTAGAGCCCTGCCAACATGGCTAGCAGTTGAGCATTGACCTATGAACCAGGAAATCGCAGTTTAATTTCCAGTCAGTGTGCATGCCCATGTTGTGGGCTCAATTCCTAGTGGGGGCATGCAGGAGGCAACCGATTGATGATTCTCTCTCATCAATTTCTCTCCCTCTCCCTTAATCTATGAAATTAAAAAACATTATTTAAAAACCTAGAGGCCCAGTGCATGAAAATTCCTTCACTGGAAGTGGGGGGTGTCCCTCAGCCTGGCCTGCCCCCTCTCACAGTCTGGGAGCCCTCAGGGGCAGGAGGTGACCTAGCGGTTGGAGAAGGCTATGCCCCCATCACATCTCTGTTGCTACCGCTGCTGGCAGCACAAGCCTTGGCCAGCTCTGGTTACCTGAGCCTCAGGAGACCCAGGGCAGCTGAGCAGCCACCATCAGCAGCTTGCCTGTGTCTCAGCCAGCCCTTGGTGGTTGGGGGATTGAAGGGACTGGGGCACTCCGGAGGAGGCAGGCACAGAGTGGCAGGACCCACCTGGGGATGGGCCCGGCTGTGCCGCATTCCTGCCGCCCTGGCAGGGCTGAGGGGACTGGGCGCCGCCATCCTGTGGCTGTGGGCATTACCATCTTTGAGGGTGTGGCAGTCAATTAGCATATTCCCTCCTTATTGGCTGTAGGCGCCGCCATCTTTGTGATGGTGTGATGGTCAATTAGCATATTTCCTCTTTATTAGATAGAATATAGCTAGTAATGTTATCCTTTAGATGTGAGGGAGAAGTAAAGTATTTCCCAGACAAACAAAAGCTGAAGGAATTTACCACATGACCTGCATTACAAGAAGTACTGAAAGGAGATCTTTTACCTGAAAGAAAAAGACAAAGGGATACAAAACTGTGGGTAACATGACAGACAGACAGAAGTAGGAAAATCAGAACTCTTGTTCAAAATAGGGTGTGAAACAGGTAAATATAATGTAAAGGTTAAAGGGGATACAAGCAATAAAAAGGCTATAATTCTGCAATAATATGAACAAACACCATAAAAAGGGATCATTTGTGACAGAAGAACATAAAGGGGGAGAAAAAAGGACTGAAATTGCACAGGTGAATGGAAATAAGATGCAGACTAAAAAAATATCTATACTAATAAAAGGGTAATAAGCTAATTAGACTGGACGTCTTCTGGACATCCTTCTGAACAAAGCCGCAGTGGCTGCAAGGGCCAAGGGCAGGCAGCCACGGTGGCCAGCAGTGGCAGCAGCAGCAGGGTGATAGGGATGGTGCCTTCTCCTGATCAGCCTGATCACCTCCCGCAGAGGGAGGCCAGACTGTGGCTTAAGCCCTCAGTAGGACATCCCCTGAGGGCTCCCAGACTGTGAGAGGGGGAAAGCCGGGCTGAGGGACCCCTCGCCCCCGGTCCTGGGTGCCTGCAGCCGGCCAGAGGAGGGAAGCCTGGTTCCTGAGTATGGGGGTCCAAGGAAGAGGTGGTTAGGGGTGATCAGGCAGGCAGGGGAGTAGTTAGGGCCAATCAGGGGTCCCGGGTGCCTGTGGCCACCCGGAGGAGGGAAGCCTGGGTCCCGGCTGTGGGGGCTGAGGCAGAGGTGGTTAGGGGTGATCAGGAAGCCTAAACTGGCAGTTGGACACCCCCCAAGGGTTCCTGGGTTGGAGAGGGTGCAGGCCAGGCTGAGGAACACTCCTCGACCTCGTTCGTGAATTTTGTGCATCAGGCCTCTAGTCCTATATAATAAAAGCCCAGCGAATGAAATGGTAGAAGGACCAGAATGATTAGAGACCAGAACGCCTGTGGCCACTCACCCCGGCTGGCTCCAGCCCCCAGTGGGGACCCCCACCCCGATTGGGGATATGGCCAGCCTGCAAACCGCCCACAGCCCCTTGCATTTGCTGGCCCTACTCTCCCAGTGGGGACCCCCACTGTGATCCAGGGCCCCCATCAGGGCAGGCTGGCCAGCCCCCACCCATGGGGCCTCTATCCTATATATTAAAAGGGTAATATGCAAATTGACCCTAGCCACAGAATGACCAGAATGACCACCTGACTAGTGACTATGAGGTGCACTGACCACCTCTTGGTCCTTTTCCCCTGCCAGCGGGCTCCAGTTGCCTGATGGCAAATGGGGATCTGGAGATGGGTGGTAGGGGACACAGGTGGTGCCAGGCCAAGGCCCCTGCCCTGCCAGTCACCCCACACATAGAGGGCTACCTGTGGCAGGGGCAGGGCCGGTGGGTGGGTGGGCAGGAATAGACAACCTCTCGGTCCCTTTCCCCAGCTGTCAGGCTCTGCTTGCCTGATGGTGAATGGGTAATCTGGGGTGGGTGGTGGGGGTGGGGTAGTGGGGCCAACTGTGGGCAGCTGGGGAAGATGGCCCTGATCACAGGCTAGGCCTAGGGACCATATCTACACACTAGAATGCTGGGCCTCTAGTATACAAAAATATGTAAAGAAATTGTTTTCCCCATAACTGTAAAGGTAACCACAAAACAAACTCTGGAATGGAGACAGATACCATACAGTAAGACCAAATGGGGGAAAACTTCAAGAATACAACAATGGTGTTGTCTCATGCACCAAAAGGTTGCCAGTTTTATTCCCAGTTGGGGCACATGCCCAGGTGTGGGCTCTGTCCCCAGTGTGTGTGTGGGAGGTGCCGATCAGTGCTCTGCTCTCACATTGTTTTTTTTTTTCTTTCTCTCTTCCTCTCCCTTTCTCTCTCTAGAAATCAATAAAAATATTAAGGAAAAGAATAAAACCAAACTAAAATAATAGACAGAAGCACATAGGCAAAGAAACAATTGAGGTAAGTCCTCATATATAAAACATCATTCTAAATATAAATGTACTGAACTCACCAATTAAAAGGCACAGAGTAGTGGGATGGATAAAGAAATAAGACCCCACTATATGAAACCTTCAGGGGGCCAATATCAGTTACAAAGACAAACATAAATTCAAAGTGAAGGAATGGGAGATGATATTCCAAGATAATGGCATCCAGAGAAAAATGGGTATAGTCATATTATGTCAGTCAAAATAGATTTTAAGATAAAAAGGAACAAAGATTGACATTTTTTTAAATTTTTATTTTAAAAAAATATATTTTATTGATTTTTTACAGAGAGGAAGGGAAAGGGACAGAGAGTTAGAAAAAATGATGAGAGAAAAACATTGATTGGCTGCCTCTACATATTCCCTACCAGGGATGAAGCCCACAGCCTGAGCATGTGCCCTAACTGGGAATCAAACTGGTGACCTCTTGGTGTAGAGGACAGCACTCAACCACCTGAGCTGCACTGGTTGGGCTAAAGATGGACATTTTTCATGATAAAGGGGACAATCCATTAAGAAGATATAACACTTATCAATATGTACATACACCCAACCTGGAAGCACCAAAATATATAAAACAACTACTAACAGACCTAAAAGGAGAAACTTAGAAAAATACAATTATAGTATGGCATAAATACCCCATTGATAGCAATGGATGAATAAACAAAACAAAGCCAACAAGGAAATATTAGGCACATTAGACCAAATGGGCATAATTGATATTTACAGAGCTCACATCCCCAAACAACAGAGTATATTTTTTCAAGTGCACATGAAATATTCCAAAGGATAGACCATATGTTGGGGCACAAAATAGTCTCAATAAATATAAGATGGTAATCATACAAAGCATATTTTTGGCCACAATAATATGAAACTGAAAGTCAACTCCAGGAAGGAAACTGGAAAAATCACAAATATGAAGAGATTAAACCATATGCCACTGAACAGCTATTGGGTCAAAGAAGAGATAAAGAGATACACAGACAGAAATAAAAAATTATAATAAAACATACCAAACCTTGGGGGAGGCAAGAAAAGTGTATGTACTAGGAGAGGAGGTTATAGCATTACAGGCTTACCCTACCTCAAGAAACAAGAGAAAGCTCAAATAAATAATCTAGCACTACCTTAACGAACAACAACGTAAAGAATGTACAAAGCCCAAGAGTCAGTAGAAAGAAGAAAATAATAAAAATTAGGACAGAATTAAAGAAAATGGAGAACAAAGAGACAGTAGAAAAAAATTAATGAAACAAAAAGCTGGGTCTTTGAAAGGGTAAATATCGTGGAGAAACCTCTGGCCTGACCCACCCAAGACAACAGAGAGAGATTCATATAAATAAGATCAGAAGTGCAAGAGGAGACGCTGCGATGGACACACAGGAACAAAGGGTTATACAAGGAAACAGTGAAAGGGTATATGCCACCAAGTTGATAAGTTAGAAGAAGGGAACAAATTCTTAGAAATGTATATCCTTCCTAGAATAAACATAAAGAATTAGAAAACCTAAATAGACTGATTAGCAATAAAGAAATTGAAACAGGGACAAAAAACTTCCAAAAATAAAAGTGCAGGACCAGGTATTTTCACTGGTGAATTCTATCAAATAATGAAAAAGATTTAATACCTACCCTTCTCAAACACTTCCTAAAACCAGAAGAAGAGGGAATATTTCCTATACCAAATCCATGTAATGACAATACAAAAAGAAATTGTAGGCCAATATTTCTGATAAACACAGATGCAAATATCTTCAATAAAGTGCTAGCTAATCACATAGGAATACATGAAAAGATAATGCACCACAACCAATGGGGTACATTCCAGGAATGAAAGGATGGTTCACATCTGCCAATCAATTGTTGTGACATATCACATTAATAAAATAAGATAAAATTATACAGTTCTATTAATAGATACAGAACAAGCATTGACAAGATCCAACGCCCATTTATAATTAAGCATAGAAGGATAGTATAAATCCTCAGCAAATATCATACTTAATGGTGACCTATTGATAGCTTTCCTTCTAAGATCTGTAACAAGACAAAGATGCCCACTCATTCCACTCTTATGCAATATAGCACTGGAAGTCCCAGTTAGAGCAATCATGTAAGAGAAAAAAACAAAATGCATCTGAATTGGGGATGAAGAAACAAAATTGTCATACATATAGAGAGAGTATTGTCATTATGTGGATTTGGTATTAGGGTAATGTTAGCCTTGTAAAGTGAGTTAGGGACTGTCCCCTCTTTTTCAGTGTTTTGGAAGAGTTTGAGTGACAATTTTCTATATATAAATAACATGAATCTATATATAGATAACCCCAAAGACTATACCAAAGAACTATTAGAAATAGTAAACAAATAAAATTCCAGGATATAAAAAAATCTGTTGTGTTCCTATAAATTAACAATAACATATGGGAAAAGGAAAGGAAGAAAACAATCCTATTTGCAATGACAACAAAAGAGATGAATAGGAATAAACTCAACAAAGGAAGAGAAAGACCTTTCATTGAAAACTGTAAGACGTTGTTGAAAAAAGTCGAAGACACAAAGAAGCAAAAGATATTGCCTGTTCATGGACTGGAAGAATTAACATTGTTAAAATCGCCAGGTTATATAAAACAATGTACATATTTAATGTAATTTCCACCAAAATCCGAGGGTCATTTTTTGAAAGAAATAGAACAAAAAAATCCTCAAATTTGTATGGAACCTCAAAAGACCCCAATCAACAAAAGCAAACCTAGAAAAACACACAAAGCCAGAAGTATCACACTCCCTCACTTAAAATTATGCTGCAAAGATACAGTAATCAAAACAGTTGGGTATTGGCAGAAAAATGAACAACAGACCAGGGGCAAAGCATTGAGCACACAGAAATGAACCCACACCATCCACGAAGGGGCCACAACATGCAACGGAGACTCTGCGATGGCTGCAGAGGAGCTGGGAGTTATGCCACTTGCCCCTGGTTCTGGATGGATTTTCCGCTCAGTTACAGAGCAATCAAGCTGATAGATCCTCCCTTCCCCCAACTGGTGACCAGAGTATGATGTAACCTGCACCTGCGGCCTGGACATTCCTGAGCACCTAACTAGTCACCTTATATGGACTATACATTGAACCACCAATCAGCACCTGCCAAATACCCTAAGCCCTTGATTCCTAAGTACCTAAGTGCCTAATCATGTGCCTTATATGAAACCACTAATCAGCGCGCGCTGAGTACCCTAAGCCCCATCCCTTCCCATTCCTCCCCTCAAAAGGTGTGTTCACCTCTGCACGTGTTGCTGTTCTCCCCTTGCGAGACAGCCCAAGAGGGTCCTTCTCCTCTAATAAAGCCTATAGTCCTGGTTTTCCGGACTCTGTCATTCTTTCACAAACCGCAACCGGTGTGGAGACTGCTGGCAGTGTCCGAACTGAACCTGTGGTGGAGAGAGCCAGCCAGGAGCCTGGAGAAACATGGGGAGACAGAGGCGAGGTGAGCTGTGAAGGGAGAGCCCTTCACACAGGGCAGCGGAGGAGCCAGGGGAATGTTGCGGCTGCAAAGCTGCCTCCCCCAGACGTGCGGGGCCTCAACACCACGCAGGCGTCCAACACAGAGCCACAGGGCTGGAGGAGGACGGGGAGCACGGGGCAGTGGAATCTGTCTGCCGGGAGATGGGCCACACCATCCAGGGAAGGAGCACTCCTGTTGTTGCCACAGCAGCTGGAGTGTCTGCTCCTCATTCCCACTGCAGGGCAGTCACACAACCCTCTGAGGGGTCTTCTGGCTACCATAGCAGTGACTGGAGGGGTCCTCTTCTCTCCGGAAAGGCTTGAACAGAAACTTGCGTGGCTTGGGGGGTGTAAGGTTCGAGGTGCAGGAAACGGGAGTCTACCCGGGGTCTCAAGGATTCTGGTGACATAGGTGTCTCTAGGTTCTGAATTTAAGGCCAGATAGATCTCTCCCACCTTCTGGTTGGTGAATGCCTGCATTCTGTTCTGCAAAAAATTAGTGAAACAGGGCATGAGACAGGGGCCAAAGAGCAAAATTAAAGGAATAGATACCAGTGGGCCTAATGATGGGAGGAGCCATGGAGTGAGTGAAAAACAGGGAGTGTTTTCTGTGCTGGACGAGGGGTGCAGCGATCCTGTTGAGTCACTTGGGAGGTAAAAGCTGGTCCTGAGGCTGCCACAGCGTCACTTGTCTGGTTTTGTTGCCACAGCGTCACTTGTCTGGTTTTACTAACACAGCATCACTTATCTGGTTTTGCTGCTTTTCTGGGCCTGGAGTTGAAATACAGCCTGGGGGTAAGGTTCTTGAGGAGGACTGAGTACCCCAGCTGGAGGGCTGGTCCTCGGGAGTCTTGGTCAGCTGGTTCTGGCCTAGACAGAAACCTGTCAGCATGTTCCCGGAGCTTAAGAAGGTGGGGCTCCTTGGTGTAGCCCAGATTTGGGTCAGGGCCATGGGCAGGAGGTCCAGCCAGGAGCTGAGAATTCCTAGAAAGAGTTTAGTTAGATGGTCTTTAAGGAGGCTGTTGATCCTCTCGATCTTACCCGATGATTGAGGGCGGTAGGGTATGTGCAGTTTAGTTAAGTCAGGATTAGAGAGAGGAAAATCTGAGAGTCCTGCTCGAGGTTGAGTGACGGCCTTGACCTCGGGGCAGGAGTGCATTGCCGCAGGTTGGGTGGAGGCAGTGGGAAGGATAGTGATTGGGTTCAGGGCTGGGGACTGAGTTAGGGAGATGTCAGGATTCTCAAGGAACAGGAGATGGAGTTCCTGCATGCGAGAGGGGGCAAGGAGAGATAAGGATTGGTGGGACAGAAGATCCTGTAGTCTATGGGTGGAGAAGACCTGTAAGGGTTGCTGGAGGCAGATCTTCTGGGCCTCCTTGGTGAGAATGGAAGCTGCAGCCAGAGCCTGAAGGCAGGGTTGCCATCCCCAAACCATGGGATCAAGCTGTCTTGACAGGTAGGCTACGGGGGGTGAAGGCTGGCCCTAGAGGCTGGGTGAGGACCCCCATAGCTATTCCCTGTTTCTCATCAGTAAATAGTTGGAAAGGCCTAGAGATGTCCAGGAGAGAGAGGGAGAGAGAGAGAGAGAGAGGCCAGAAGGGTATCCCAGAGCTTAGAAAAAGCCTGGCGAATGAGTAAGGGTGAGGAGAGGGGGCCTACTGGTGTTTCTTCAGTGGCCTGGTATAGGGGCTTAGCTAGGAGAGCAAAGTTTGGGACCCAATGGTGGAAGAATCCTACCAGTGGAGGCCAGCTGTATGCCTCTGAGACATGTCCAGGGAGGGGCTGCAAAGAAGAAGATCATCTACATACTGGAGAAGAGTGCTGGGTTCTAACGAGCATTGTTGGAGGTCTCTGGGTAAGGTCTGGCCACACAGATGAGGACTGTCTCTGAACCCCTGGGGCAGGACCGTCCAGGTGAGTGGGTCCTTTTACAATTCTTGTCAACAGTTAACTTTAGAACTTCTTTCTTTCTTTCTTTCTTTCTTTCTTTCTTTCTTTCTTTCTTTCTTTCTTTCTTTCTCTCTCTCTCTCTCTCTCTCTCTCTCTCTCTCTCTCTCTCTTTCTTTCTTTCTACATACCTTCCATTAAATATTTCTAAACATGTCTAGCAATTAATGTTTCAGTATTGTATGCTATTTAAAATATTTAGAAAAGGCAGGGGGAGAAGGGAACAGGCCCTGAAGCCTGTTTCCAGGACTCTAACCACTTGAATTTCAAAACTGCCACATTTTCCTAGAGATAAAGATCTAAGTTTCTGATAAGCTTGTGCCAGCAAGAAAGTTGTTCTCTAGGGAGGGGGCAGGGTGAGAAGGCGCTGAGGCCAGAGCAGTTTTCAGAGCATTAAAGGGTGATTTGCTGTCAATACCCATGACCGAGATCGTGGAAGGGAAGAGTGGCCTGGAAAAAGGAAGGCAGGACAGAGAAGGTAGCCCCCATATTGATCAGGAAGGAGACCTGCTTACCTGCTACCTTGAGTGTTACCCTGGGATTAGTGAGGGTGATGGGGGTTGTTGAGTCCGGGCATCCTCTGTCTTCGGCCAGTCCCAGCATGGTCAGCAGTGGGTCACAACCTGAAAGGGTGGCCCCTCTACACTGAGATGCAGAGGGCCCGTCACTTTTCCAGGGGCAGTCACTTTTACTGCATGCCGGGTAGGACTTGGTTGGAGCCTGGGGCCAGGGCACTGCTTTGCCCAGTGGCCTTCATTTTCACACTTGAAGCATCTTCCAGGTGGCGTTCGTCCTCTCGTTGCACCCCCACCATGCGCAGTCCCCTTTGGACCATGCGTGGCTGCTGTTGGCCTCAGAGCTGCTACCAAGGCTTGGGTTTGCAGGTTCACCTTCTGTCTAAAGCAGGCTTCCCAATCCGACTCTGCCTGCTCCTCACAGATCAGGCAGAGTCGGATTAGGAGTCGGATCTTAGACCTGGGTCTGAGAAGGCGTTAGGGGAGGGGGTGGCGGAGCAGGCGGTGGGCAGTGGGCCAGAGGAGGAGGAAGAGCATTGGCGGTGGGCGGCCACACCAGGCTGGGCCTACGGGGGCGGGCTGTGGGAGGTCTCAGTAACTATTTAAAGACAGGGGTTGGACTTGCTATTTCAAGATGGCGGCCCCCATGGGAACGGCAGGCCATGTGGCCAGAGAGGGGCAGGACTTGCCATTTCAAGATGGCGGCCCCCATAGGAACAGCAGGCCATGCAGCCAACATGGTAGCTGCTCACAATACACAAGGGAAGAGCAACCCAAAACAGAAATCTCACTTAGCTGTTTGGAACGGCTGGCGGGACAGTGGTTGGGTGACTCTCGCACTGTGTGGTGGCCTCTTGTTGGCTCGAGGCCCGAGGCAGCAACGGTGGCTCCTGCAGCTCCAGCTGCCAGCCGGGAAAGGGGTGGCCATGGCGAAGAAGGAAGAGGAGGAAGAGAGGAAGCAGAAGGCAGGGTGGCAGGATCGAGAGGGGTGGAAATGAAAGATCGGCTGGGTTGAAAGAGTCAGAAGACAGAGAGGGGCTGAGGACTGGTTTGAGGGGGTTTCTCATGAGCTAGGAGAACCTGGGCTCTGGAACAGAAGAAGCAGAGGGAGGGACACAGATAAAAAAAAGCATGGACATATGGGACCTCGGGTCACTTCCCGGCTCGTCTGCAGAAATTACTAAGGTCAGTGAGGATGTTAAGTCCCACTTTCGGGTCATCTGAGCCCATTCCAATTCATACTGAGGCCATGCCACGTTACAGAAGTAGCCAGATTGGTGAGGAGACACCCTAGAGTTGTCTTAGGATCCAGTTTAGATTTTTGATTGCCCATACCAAGACCTGGGGTTGGTAGTGGAGGCTAAGGACCAGCGTCCCAGCCAAGGCTATGGACAGGGAACCCAAGGGACAGTAGGGGACATCTCCCCTAACTCTTGGGATCCAAAAGGAGGCCAAAAGGCTGGAGAACTGAGGGGGGGCAGGACCATCTTCGCTGCCTCCCCAGGTTCAGAACTCCTCCTTGAGGGGCCTGGAGGGCTATGCCTGGAAGGCAATCTCTGATGTGGGCTGTGGTTTACGGACAGAGATGCCAGAGAAACAACTGCCAGGAATTAACATGGGCTGGGACTTACCGCTGATGCTGCTGAGCCGGGGGAAGGAGGATAAGGGTCCCAAGCCATGAAGAGAGAAGATGGGGGCACCCCGGACCATGAATGGTCAAATGGGATGCTCGCACCCTCCTGGGTTTCAGCACCAGATGTAAAGTTCGATGTGCAGGAAACGGGAGTCAGAGACCAAGGCATGTTAAAGAGGAAGTTCATTCCACACTAACGAGCGAGATTCATTATGGAGGAGGGTAGAAAGACCAGGATTAGAGGAGGAGGAGGAGGAGAAGAAGGACCCAGCCGGACTGCCTTGCAGACTGGGAGAGCAGCAACTTGTGCAGTGGTGAACATGCATTTTGAGGGGAGGAATAGGAAGGGGTGGTGCCCAGGGCCCTCGGCACACACTGATTGGTGGTTGAATGTCTCAGGGATGTCCCAGAGCAGACGCAGGTTATGTCATACTCCACCCACCAGTTGGGGGAAGGGAGGATCTATTAGGGGGAGGGGCAGTCTCTCCCGCCAAAGCACAGTCAATGCCCCACCTGCCTGTGGATCTGCTTGGTGTGCCCCATCTTGCTCGGTGGGAGGATCAGGGGGATGGTGCAGGCCTGAGGCTTGGGCTGAATTGCTGGGTTGAAGGGTCTGAAGGCACCAGAAGTCACAATTTTGGCCTGTCCTGCTGAGACCAGCTGCACAGAGAGTGGAGTGTCGCTCAGGGCTGATGTTTGGCCCCCTCTACTGGGTTTGGCAGTGAGGGGTCGCCTTGGAGCTCACAGAGCTGGGCTTGCAGACTGTCTCCTGGGGAGGCTTCTGTCAGGGAGCCAGATGGGTGAGTGCTGGGCTCTGTGGCCGCGTTGTGGCAGCACATGTGAGCTCCCCTGTGAGTTTAGTCTGCACTGCCTGATGCAGAAGAAGTGCCCCTCCCACCCCTCCCCACCCCCCACACACAGGTTGTGGCACCACCTCTGTTTGGATCAGTATTGCTAAGTTCTGGATATGCTCACTGGGTACAGTGCCATGGGCAAGGAGAATGGCTTTGAGCAGGGACATTCAAAGTGTGAGACTCTTGGAAGCTATTATCTGGGACCAGGAGGAAGGGCTTACCCCCCTGCTGCAGGCCAACATCATCCCCAATGGGAGACTCTTGATCTACCCCTCCCTGCCTCCCACCCAGCTCATGGCAGCTGAACTCGCTCCTGTATAGAGACTGCTGGCGGTACCCAGCCTGAACCTGCAGCAAGCCCTCCAGAGGTGACTAGAGTTGGAGACTATGGTAGAGATGGAAGGCTTTGGCTGCATTGAGTAGCTGACAGGTGGAAGTGGCAGAGGGCTGGATCCCATCACGACTGGAAGAAGCAGATCCTTTCACACAGACTGTCCCCTCCTCTATACAGGTGCAGTAGAGGCAGACACAAATAGATGACAGTGACCTGCACTCGAAACCCTCCCCAGTGGACTCAGAACCAACACAGACAAGAGCTCATCCTAACTATCCACACAAGTGCATACCAAAGGGGGATCCCAGCAATCACCAGACCTTGCTGGAAACAGCTCACTTATTGGGGGGCAGCCCCTGCACAGCATCTCATATACAGTGATTGAGGCTTACCCCTATAGTTATCCAGCCTGAAAAGTTAACTCTAACTGCAAAAAGACCAACAGCAATCAAACCTCAACTACAACAGAGAGGATACATAACCCACAAGAGACATTCCTAGAGCATGGAGTGTAGGGGCTTGGCAGATTGTGCCACTGGGTTCAACAAGATACCTTGAGACTGCACCTGAACAGCAGCGTGCTTGCTGTGGTCAGGGTTGAGCATCACAGTCAGCTGGAACTGAGGGTTGATCTCATCCAAGTGTGGGACAATAGTGATCAAGACTCAAATACAACAGGAGGGCCCACATAACCCACACAAGGGCTATGCCTAGAGCACCCAGCCCATGAGGTCAAGGAAACTGTACCACTGGGCCTCACAGGACACCTATTACATAAGGCCACCCCACAAAGACTGAGAGTCATAGCAGTTCTATCTAATACATAGAAACAAACACAAAGAGATAGCCAAAATGGGGAGATAAAGAAACAGGCCCCAAATGAAAGAATAAGAGGAATCTTCAGAAAAAGAGCTAAATAAAATGGAAGTAAGCAAATGATCAGATATAGAGTTCGAATCATGCTTATAAGGATTCTCAAGGAATTTAGAGAGCACTACAACAGCATGAAAAAGCACATATAAATCATGAAAAAATATCCCTGGCTGGTGTACTTCAGTTGGTTGGGTGTGTCCCATGCACCAAACGGTCACTGGTTCAATTCCTGGTAATGGCACATGCCCAGTTTGCAGACTTGTTCCCAAATAGGGGGCATGCAGGAGGCAGCTGATTGATGTTCTCTCTCACATTGATGTTTCTCTCTCTCTCCTTCATCCTTCTTCTCTCTAAAATCAATGAAAACATATTATTTAAAAAAAGAAACTATGAAAAATAACCAGCCAAAAGTGAACAATGATAGAAAAAATATACTGGAAGGAATAAAAAGTAGGTTAGATGTGGTGGAAGACATAGTAGAAATAAATACCCAATCAGAACAGCAAAAGAAAAAATAATTAAAAAACATGAAGATACCTTAAGGGAATTTTTGGACCAGTGAAACATATCAATATCAGAGGTGTACCAGAAAGAGAAGAAAGTGAGAAATGGTTAGAAAACTTATTTGAAGAAATCATAACAGAAAGTAGAAAACTTCCCTAACACAAGTTCAGGAAGCACAGAGAATCCCAATCACAATGAATGCAACACCAAGCCACATCAAAATTAAAATGGCAAAAATTAAAGACAAGGGAGTTCTCATAAAGCTGTTAGATGAATTCTGAACAGAAATACTTCAGGCCAGAAGGAAATGGCATAAAGTATTCGAAGTAATGAAAAGTAAGGAACTGGATCCAAGACTATTCTATCCAGCAAGGCTACCATTTAAAATCAGAAGTTAAATAAAGAGCTTCCCAGACAAAAAACAAAACAAAATAAACAAACAAAAAGACTAAAGGAGTTAAGTAACACCAAACAAGCATTCTAAAAAATGTTACAAGGGTCTGCTTTAAGAAGAAGAGGATACATATATATAGAGAAACATTGGTAAAAAGACAAAATGGCAATAAATAAGTATCTATCAGTAATAACCTTCAATGTAAATTGGTTAAATACTACAGTCAAAAGACATAAGGTAAATGAATGGATAAGAAACCATGAACCAGTATATGCTGTACTACAGGAGACCCATCTCAGAACAATAGACTCTCACAGGTTGAAAGTGAGCACTACAACAAATGGAAACAAAGAAAAAGTAGCAATACTTACACAAAATAGACATAAAATAAAGGCCATAAAAGAGACAAAGAAGGTTACTATCTATATATATATAAACGCCTAAGCAACTGAGCAACCAAACGACCGGTCAACCAGTCACTATGATGTGCACTGACCAGCAGGGGGCAGACGCTCAACACAGGAGCTTGCCCCTTGGTGGTCAGTGTGCTCCTACAGCCAGCCTCCCATGGCCGGCCAACCTTCTGCGGTCATTCCCCTCAGCCAGCTGGTCCCTGATGGCCAGATAGGAACCTCCTGCAGCCCCTCCCCCTGGCTGGCTGGTCCCAATCAAAACCTCCTGTGGCCAACCTCCCACGGCCCCTCCCCCAGGCTAACCTCCATGACTCTGATCAGCTCTGATCACCAGCCAGGCCAAGGGACCCCACCCATGCACGAATTTGTGTATTGGGCCTTTAGTACAGTGGTTGGCAAACTCATTAGTCAACAGAGCCAAATATGAACAGTACAACGATTGAAATTTCTTTTGAGAGCCAAATTTTTTAAACTTAAACTTCTTCCAACACCACTTCTTCAAAATAGACTCGCCCAGGCCATGGTATTTTGTGGAAGAACCACACTCAAGGGGTCAAAGAACTGCATGTGGCTCATGAGCCGCAGTTTGCTGACCACTGCTCTAGTATATTAATAAAGGGATCAATCCAACAAGAATATATAACCCTAGTAAACATATATGCACCCAACATAGAAGCACTTAAATATATTAAAAAAAAACAACACACCTCTTGGTAGACTTTAAGGGTGAGATTTACAGTAATACAATTATACTAGGGGACAATAACACCCACTGTCATCACTAGATAGATCTTCAACAGAAAAAAATCAAGAAGAATACAGTGACTTTGAACAATACACTAAATCATATGGATTTAATTTATATTTACTGGACATTTTATCCCAATATTGCAGAATATACATTCTTCTCAAATGCACATGGGACATTCTCAAAAATATCAGGTTAGGACACAAAATAAGTCAACAAATTCAGGAAGATTGAAATCATATCAAACATCTTATCAGATCACAATGGCATGAAACTAGAAATCAACTACAACAAAAAGCTCAAAAACATTCAAACACATGGAAGCTAAATATAATTTTATTAAACAATGAATGGGTTACTAATGAGATAAGAAATAAATAAAAAACTACCTGGAAACAAATGAAAATGAACACACAACAACCCTAAATCTATGGTACACAGTGAAAGCAATCCTGAAAGGGAAGTTCATAACATTACAGGTCTACCTCAAGAAAGAAAAAAAATCTTAAATAAACGATCTAACCCTACACCTAAAAGAACTAGAAAAAGAACATAGACCCCACAGTTAGCAGAAGAAAGAAAACAATAAATATTAAAGTGGAAATAAATGGCATAGAGACTAAAAAGTACAAAATATAAATGAAATCAAGAGCTAGTTCTTTGAAAAAATAAATAAGATTGATGAATCTTTAACCAGGCTCACCAAGAATCAAAGAGAGAGAACCCAAATAAATAAAATCAGATATGAAAGAGGAAAAGTAACAACTGACTCAACAGAAATACTAAAGATTGTAAGAAAATGAACATCAATATGCCAACAAATTGGACAACCCAGATGAAAACTTAATCAGGAAGAAAACCTGAATAGATTAATGAAATTAAAGCAGTAATCAAAAACTTCCAGTAAACAAGTCATGGACCAGATGTCTTCACAGTCAAATTTTACCAACATTCAGATAGAACTAATACTTACCTTCCTCAAACTATTCCAAGAATTTCAAGAGGAGGGAAGACTTCCAATCACTTCTAACATTACCCTAATTCCAAAACCAGACAAAGACACTACAAAGAAAGGATACTGCAGGTCAATATCCTTGATGAACATAGATGCTAAAATCCTAGACAAGATATTAGCAAATTGGGCACAGCAATACATTAAAAAGATCATACATCATGACCAAGTGGGATTTATTCTGGGGATGCAAGGCTGGTAAAATATTTGCAAATCAATAAATGTGATACATCACATAAACAAAATGAAGGCTAAAAATCATGTGACCATGTAAATAGACTCAGACAAAACATTTGACAAAATCCAGCACCCATTTATGATAAAAACTTTCAGTAAAGGGGGAATAGTGGAATCATGCCTCAACATAATAAAGGCCATATATGACAAACTTACAGACAAAATAATATTTAATTGGCAAAAACTAAAATCAAGAACAAGTTGGGGGTGTCTGTTTTCACCACTCTTATTCAACACTAGAGGCCCGGTGCACACAATTTGTGCATGAGTAGGTTCCCTAGGCCTAGCCAGCAATCAGGGCCTCCCTTTTTTCTGCTCCCTTTTGGTCAGCACACGTCACAGCGAGTGATCAGTCTCCTGGTCAAACTCCCATGGGGACAATTTGCATAGAAGGCTTTTATATATACAGATAGTACTGAAAGTCCTAGCCACAGTGATCAGACAAGAAGAAATAAAAGGCAACCAGATTGGAAAGGAGGAAGTAAAATTGTCATTATTCATAGATGACATAATATTGTACATAGAAAACCCTAAATACTCCACTCAAAAATTACTAGACCTAATAAATGAATCCAGCAAAGTAACAGAATACAAAATTAACATTTAAAAGTCAGTGGCATTTTTATATACCAATAATGAACTATCAGAAAAAGAAACTAAGAAAACAATCCCATTACTATTGCAACAAAGAAAAAAAATAAGGTAGTATGGAATAAATTTAACCACTGAAGAAAGAAATTGAGGAAGGTACAAATAAGTGGAAGCATATGCCATGTTCATGGATTGGAAGAATTAACATCATTAAAATTTCCATACTACCTAAAGCAATCAATAAATTCAACCTGATTCCCATAAAAAATAACAATGCATACTTCACAGATCTAGAACAAATACTCCAAAAATTTATATGGCATCAAAAACACCCTGAATAGTCTCAGCAATCTTGAGAAAAAAGAACGAAGTTGGAGGGATCACAATACCGGATATCAAACTATATTATAAAGTAATTGTAAACAAAACAGCCTGGCACTGATGCACAAGAACAGGCATATAGACCAATGGAACAGTGAACCCAGAAATCAACCCAAGCCATTACGCTCAATTAATATTTAACAAAGGAGGCAAGAGCATGGAGTCAAGACAGTCTCTTCAATAAATGGTATTGGGAAAATTGGACAGACATATTCAAAAAAGTGAAACTAGACCACCAACTTACACCATACACAAGGATAAACTCAAAATGGATAAAAGACTTAAATGTAAGTCGTGAAACCTTATAAATCCTAGGGAAAAACCATAGGCAGCAAAATCTCAGACATCTCTCATAGTAATATGCTTATGGATACATCTCTTAGGACAATGGAAACTAAGGAGAAAATAAGCAAATGGAACTACATCAAAAACAAAAAGCTTCTGCATGGCAAAAGAAACCATCAACATAATAACAAGAGACCCCACTGCACATGAGAACATATTTGCCACTGACACATCTGATAAAGTGTTAATCTCCAAAATTTACAAGGAACTCATACAACTTAACAAAAGGAAAACAAGCAATCCCATTTAAAAATGGGCAAAGGACCTAAATAGACACATCTCCAAAGAGGACATGCAGATGCCCAAGAGACATATGAAAAAATGCGCAAAGTCACTAATCACCTGAGAGATGCAAACGACAATGAGATACCATCTCACACCTGTCAGCATGGTTACCATCAACAAATCAACAAATGACTAGTGCTGGTGAGGATGTGAAGAAAAAGAAACCTTGTACACTGCTGGTGGGAATGAAGACTGGTGCAGCCATTATGGAAAACAGTATGGAGTTTCTTCAAAAAAATTAAATATGGGACTGCCATTTGACCCAGTGATCCCTTCTAGGAATACATCCTAAAAAACCTGAAACACCAATCAAAATGAATGTATGCGCCCCTGTGTTCATAGTAGCACAATTTACAATAGCTAAGATCTGGAAACAGCCCAAGTGCCCATCTATACTCAGAAAAGGGTAATATGCTAATTAGACCAGATATCTTCCAGATGTTCTTCCTGACAAAGCTGGGGGCGTGGCCGGCCTACAAACTGCCCGTGGCCCACACCCAGGCCATCCCGCCCCCCAGCTGGGACCCCCTACCCCAATCGAGGGCATGGCCAGCCTGAAAACTGTCCAAGGCCCCTTCCCCAGGTCGGCCCTGCCCCCCAGTGGGGACTCCCACCCCCCATCAGGGGTGTGACTGACCTGCAAACTGCCCCAGGCACCTCGCCCACATCAGCACTGCTCCCCAGCAGGGGCCCCCACCCTGATTAGGGTGTGGCTAGCCTGCAAACCACCCTCAGCCCCTTACCCAGGCAGGCCCTGCCTCCAGCGGGAACCCCCACCTCGAAGGGGCCATGGCTGGCCTGCACACCCCATGGCTCTTGCCCCAACAGCCTCACCCCCCAGTGGGGACCCCTACCTCGATCCAGGGCCCCCTTCAGGGCAGGTCAGCCAGCCCCAACCTGTGCATGCACCCGACCTCTATCCTATATAATAAAAGGGTAATATGCAAATTGATCCTAATGGCAGGACGACCAGAATGACTGCTGGACCAGTCACTATGAGATGGACCTCTTGGTCCATTTCCCTGGCCATCAGGCACCGATTACCCAATGGCGAACAGGGAACTGGGGGTGGGTGGCAGGGGAGGGGTTGGCTGTGGACAGCTGGGGAAGATAGCCCTGATTGCAGGCCAGGCCTATGGACTGTACCCATGCATAAATTTTGTGCACTGGGCCTCTAGTACATGTATAATGTACTAGAAGAAAAAGAGAACAATAAAGGGATATAAAATATTTTAAAATAAATAATGTCCTAAAAATTTCCAAACTTGATGAAACTAACATTTCACACAGCTCAACAAAACTCAAGTAGGATAAATAAATAAATAAATAGCTTGACACAGAATAGTAAAACTGCTAAAGCTAAATACAGACACAATCTTAAAAGAAAAAAAACTCATACAAGAAAACAATTATAATTAATAGCTGATTTTTCATTAAATAAAAATGTAGTCTTAATGACATTGGATGAACACATTCAAAGTGCAGAGGGAAAAAAAAGAGCTATTGACTAAGAATCCACATCCAATAAAACTGTCCTCCCCTGCTGGCCTGATCATCCCCAACTGCCCTCCCCTGCCAGCCTGATTGCCCCCTAACTGCTAGCTACCCCATACTGGCCTTTTAGTGTCCCTAACTGCCTGCTCCTTCGCACCGGCCTGATATCATGTGATTGTGCCTCTAACTGCTTGCTCCCCCACTGGCCTGATCACGCCCCTAAGTGCTTGCTCCCATGATGGCCTGATGACCCCTAACTGCCTCTGCCTCAGACCCCTGAGGGAGGAAGTGGGATGTCTGGAAGATGTCTAGTTGATCCGGTCTAGTTAGCATATTGCCCTTTTATTAGTATAGACTAGTAGCCTTGCACATGAATCTGTGCACCAGTAGCTCTCTTTGGGACCTGGACACTCCATGCCTGCTGCCCAGAGGCTCTCTGTGGCCCAGAGGCCCATCCACGGCTGGGCGTGGAAGCTTGCCTCATTTCTGGGGCAACGACACAAGTGTTCCATGCCCTGGCCTGGCCAGAGGCCCATCTGGGGCCGGGTTTGGAATGCTTGCCTCGTTGCCACAGCATGCTGCCCTCTCTCAGTGGCCTTCCCCCTGGGACTGGGGGACTCTGACAGGACTGAGAGGACTGGATGCCGCCATCTTGTGGCTATGGGCACCTCCGTCTTTGTGACAGAGTGATGGTTAATTTGCATATTACCCTTTTATTAGATAGGATATTAGAGACCCGTGTGCACAAAATTCATGTAAGGGGGCTGTCCCTCAGCCTGACCTGCACCCTCTCCAATCTGGGACATCCCTATCACAATCCAGGACCACTGGCTCCTAAACACTTGTCTGCCTGCCTGATCACCCCCTAACTGCTCCCCTGCTGGCTTGATTGATGCCTAACTGCTTCCCTGCTGGTCTGATGGCCCACAACTGCCCTCCCCTGCCACAACCCGCCTCCTCCGCCAGGACTCGCCTCCTCCGCGCAAGGTGGCGGAGATGCCAGGACCTACCTCCTCCACGCTGCGTGGAGGCCCCACCTCCGCTGTGTGTACAGCAATCTTGTGATGACGTGAGGGTGTGACGACCAGCTAGGCTATTATTAGTATAGATATGTGAATATAAAATGTATAATTTTTTCTTTCTTTTCTTATTTTTTTAAAAAATTCTATAAATTATTTTTTAATAGTTATTGTTGAAAGTATTACATATATCTCCCTTTTCCCCCCAGTGACCCCTTCCCCAACTACAGGTCTTAGCACCCTATTGTCTGTGTCCATGGGCAATGCATATATGCACACAAGGTCTTTGTTTGATTACCTTCCACCCATCCTCCCTCATCTTCCCTCTGAGATTCCCTACTCTGTCCCATGCTTCCTTGTCTCTGGATCCACTCCATTCATCTGTTTATTTTGTTACTTAAATTCCACATATGAGTGGGATCATATGACTTGTCTTTCTCTGACTACTTATTTCACTTAGCATGATACTCTCCAGGCCCATCCATGCTGTCTCAAAGGGTAAGAGATCTTTCTTTTTTATTGTTGCATAGTATTCCATGGTGCAAATGTACCACAGCTTTTTTATCCATTTATCTGCTGACTAGAGGTCCTGTTCATGAAATTCATGTCCTCGGGGTAGGGGTCCCTCAGCCTGGCCTGCACCCTCTCACAGTCTGGGAGCCCTTGGGCCTAAGTCAGACATCCTTAGTGCTGCCATGGTGGTGGGAGAGGCTCCCACCACTGCCCCTGCACTTTCCAGCTATGAACTAGGCTCCCCCTGTTGGAGCACACTGACCACCACAGGGCAGCTCCTGCATTGAGCGTCTGTTTCCTGGTGGTCAGTGCACATCATAGCGACTGGTTGTTCTGCCATTGGGTCAAAATCTGCTCTCCAACATCCCCCAAGGGGTCCTGGATTTCAAGAGGGCACAGGCCAGGCTGAGGGACCCCAGCGGTGCATGATCAGGGGCCAGGGAGTGATGTGGGAGGTTGGCCAGCAGGGACTGCAGGAGGGCTCCAGAGCATGTCTGGCCCGTCTTGCTCAATCTCAACCAGCCAAACCCCAGCAGCAAGCTAACCTACTGTTTGGAACATCTGCCCCTCTGGTGGTCAGTGCACATCATAGAAAGTGGTGGAGCAGCCTTATTATCATTAGCATATCATGCTTTGATTGGTTGATTGGCCAACTGGACGACTAGACACTTAGCATATTAGGCTTTTATTATATAGGACTAGAGGCCTGGTGCATGAAATTCATACATGGGTATGGTCCCTAGGCCAGCCTGCGATTGGGGGCATCTTCCCCAGCTGCCCGCAGCTGGCCCCATCCCCCGCCACCACCCACCCCTGGCTCCCCATTTGCCATTGGGTGATCGGTGCCTGATGGCTGGGGGAGGGGACCGAGAGGTCAGCTGTTCCTGCCTGCTCATTGGCCCTGCCCCACAGCTGGTAGCCATCAGGCAATCATAACCTGTCAGCTGAGGAAAGGGACCAAGATATGGTCAGTGCGCCTCATAGTGACTGGTCCAGTGGTCGCTCTGGTTGTTCTGCCATTAGGGTCAATTTGCATATTACCCTTTTATTATATAGGATTATTATATAGGAGAGAGGCCTGGTTCACAGGTGAGGGTCGGCTGGCCTTCCCTGAAAGGGGCCCCAGATTGGGGTGGGTGTCCCCCTGGGGGGTGGTAAGGGGCCTGGGGCAGTTTGCAGGTTGGCCATGCCCCCATTGGTGTGGGGGATGGTGCCGGCCTGGGCAAAGGGCCACGGGGTTTGCAGGCCAGCCACATCCCCAGCTTTGTCAGGAAAGATGTCCAGTCTAATTAGTATATTACCCTTTTATTAGTATAGATTCTTTATATTGTCTCATAGACCTCAAGATCATTAATTTTTCTTTAATTGTTTTTCTCTCTATTCTTTGATTGGATATGTTCTTTGATTTATCTTCAAGTTAGTGATTCTTTCTTCTATTATCTTAGATTTACTCTGTGGCTCATTAGTAAAATTTCCACTTCATTCTCTATACTTTTCACTTCTACAAATTGCATTATTAAAAGACAAAATAGTTTTAATTTCCTTGTTGATATTTTATTTGTTCACTTAGATTTAGCATAATGATCTTTAACAATTTGAACATATTTTCCTAGAGCTCTTTAAGCATATTTATAATAGCTATTTAAAGCCTTTGTATCCTAGAGCCAGCACTTGGACCTACACATGGTCAGTTTCTGATAGTATTCCTTTTCCTCAAGTGTGGGACATACTTTCCTGTTCTTTCCATGTCTAATACATTTACTATTGTTGCTTTTTAGAAACTGGACATTGTAAATAATAGGTTTTAGTGAATTTGAATTATTTTCTGTTCTGATAGTTATTTTTAAATTTGTGGTTAGTACTTAATAATCAACCTGCTTGGACTCAAACTGCCTACGCTCTCTCTTCTGTGGTGTATAGTTGTCTGCTCATATGTTTTTTAGCATGACGTTCTAGATCTTTCATTTCTCCTGAACCTGTGTAGTTTCAAGTGAGCCAATGAGACAGAAAAATAATAAGTTCGTTGCTGCAGGAGCTGTTTGTGGTTTGAGCAGATCATTAAAAGGCACAGCCCATTTAAAGCTTTGCTTACACTTTTTGCTGAGTTCTTTGGGGTTTCAGCAACCTCTGTAGTTTAGCAGTCAGCAGGCATGAGTGGGGAGCTGGTTATGTTAGCTTTCCTATGTCTCTCTGGCTCCTGAAATCTTTTTGCTGCATATCTATCTATCTATCTGGTCAGATGCACACCACAGCTGTGGGCGGATACCATCTGGGGACAATGGGAGCATTCATTGGCAACAGGCCACGAACATGCCATCCTCGCTAGTTGCTTAATAACTTTTCAACTTAAATACTCGTCAACTTGTTGCCTGCCTTGTGATGTTTTCAATGAGTTGAAATGGTTGATTTTCTAATTTTGTCTAGTTTTATGCTTGTTTTCTCCTAAGGGAATCCCCCAACTTGTTCACACCATCATTACTGAAAGTGGACTGTTCTACATATACACACACGGAGACAGACCTGGCCAGCGTGGTGGCGGCTGTGATATGAAGCAGGGAATTTTGAGCAAGGAACCCTGCAGTGCCACTCGGCCACTTGCAGGTTTCCTCGTCTGCCACATTGCACAGCGTTACTGGGTGATTGTGAGGATGAGAGTCCATCAGTGAGTTATACACCGAGGATGAATGCCAGGCAAATTCCCCCTATTTCTAGGGCTTAGAGATTCTTAGTCTCCAACATCAGAGAAGTGAGGCTTGATGACTTAGAAATGTTCTCAGTGATGCCAAGCTCATACACATTCATTGGGCTCCACCACTTGGCTAAAGGTACAGTGCCTCAGCTTTAACCTTCATCTTGCTGCAAAGCCTGTGGGAATGGACTCAGCGCAGGGGTGTAGAGGTGGAAGCAATCCCCACCAGACGTTGGATGAAGCACATGCTAGCACTTTGCATTTAGCGGGTATTTCTTGGATAGGCTGCGGGACGCTTCTCAGCGGTGTTCAGGAAAGCAGAGCCCAGGGATGGGGGGAGGGCAGTGTTTAGGAAGAAACTGAGAATTGGATAACAATGTGTTTATGGATGGACTAATGCTGAGAGGGCGAGTTATCAGCCCAGCTAGGCAAATGTCCAGTGATGGTCGAGGAACTTCTCATTTCCGTTTCCCTGAACTGATCTTAGGAATCAGAGTATTTGGCTTTGAAATGTTATTACACATTATTGTTAAAATATTGATCCCAACTATAGTCCCCTATATCTGCAGAGTCCTTTACAGTCACTACTTAGACATGCTTCATCTGCATGATCACACCGCACTGTGAGGCAGACAGAGCAGGCCCAGTTGATGATCCTCAGCTAAGCCTTTGACAAAGGAAGGGATTGGAAGCCAGGCACTGCACCAGGCTCTTAACATATGTTGTTATTTAAGCCTCTCAATTACTTCTTGAGAGAGGAATTTAAACATGATTTGACATTTGAGAAACCAAAATTGCAGAGAGATTAAGGTAACCAAACACAACCACACAGTAGTCTCAGGTGAGTGTCCAAGCAGGGGTTGGAATGGAGGCTAGTCTTCTGACTCAAAGTTCTATGTTATTGTTATTTCCACCTTAGAAAGAAAGAAAGAAAGAAAGAAAGAAAGAAAGAAAGAAAGAAAGAAAGAAAGAAAGAAAGAAAGAAACTCTGTCTTACTTCCAGTTGTTTCCAAATAGAAGCATATGTTTGGGCCAGCTGTTGAGCTTGAAGTCAATAGCTCACTTTAGCTTGTTGAGACAGGCAAATGCTTTCAAGATGCTCCCGAGGCCAGTGACTGGGTCTGAATAGAACCAGATGCCTTGGATTCCAGAGCTGGCCCTTGCTGTGCACCCTGGACCCCAGCCCCATACAGAGGAAAAGGGCAGGTGAGCCCAGAAGGAAAGGACTGATTTTGCATTTCACAGATTTCCCTTTGGATCAAGGAGGTGAGGGAAATGGTTGCTGTGACAGTTGGACTGGAGCAGGCTGTGGGCTGGGAGGGGGGGGCAGGCTGTGGGCTGGGTGTGTGTGTGTGTGTGTGTGTAAGAAGCATAGCCAGGAAGAGTGTGCCATCGCTTATCGGGGCCTGGGATCCCTCTGTGGTGACCTCTTTGCCTGCTCAGCGGGCAGCCTGGCCGCTTCTAGCAGGGTCAGTGCTCATTAAGACCCCAGCGCCATCCTGAGGGTCAGCTCTGCTTCCTTCCTGCACTTAAGGCAGATTTCACCCCTCCCCCATGCCCTCACTCCCCAGTTTCTTGTTTTATTGCTGTCTGTCAGACTGGGGGCCTTTGAAGTTCCTTGCAGACCTGACTTGTATCCGAGCCTGTGGGAGTGGGGTGGGGGGTGCCACCCATAAGAGCACCGTGTTCTGTTTTGCACTCAGCTGCCCCCTCCCCTCTCCTGTCTTTGTCTAAGCAGGCTTTGACGTGGTGTTTCCCTGTGTGTCCTTCCTGATGAGAAGTGACATCTCCTGTCCTAACAGAGGGAGGAAATGGTGATCACTTAATGACAGCATGTAGCCTTCTGTCACTTCCCTGTGTCTCTTTCACATACTTGCTGTCAGAGTGAGCGCACAGGGGGTTCCCGCAGCCCCAGGGAGAGTGAGCGCACAGCGGGGTAGGAGGCGGGGTCCCTGAAGCCCTGCAGCTGCCGCTGCTGCTCCTCCCGGCTGTGATGTGAAGGGGGGCTGCTCCTTGAGCGCGGGCTATGGAAGCGCGTGGCTGCTTAAAGGTATCAAAGGCACCTCTAGTCTATGTTCCCTTGCCTGGTTCACACACAGAGTCCGCAGACACCATTCAAGGAAACAGCAAGCGCAGAGGGAGCGGGCCAGATTCTGCTGCACTGCGCCGAGCTGCCTGGCCCCCGTGGCAGCAACAATCGTTTCCATCCTGTTTAATAATCTAATCTTGATTCCCTTTGGTTCAAACAACAAAATACAAAATACTCATTCCAACACAACGTCTTCTGCAACCTGGGCTGGAGGGACCGAAACCCCCTCACGTCCTTCACCCCAGCTGGCACCGTCCTTTGTTTTCTGGAAAAAAAGAAAAAAAAAAGAAAAAAAATATTTTTATTGATTTTTTTTAGAGAGGAAATGAGAGATAGAAACATCAACGATGAGAGAGAATTATTGATCGGCTGCCTCCTGCACGCCCTCTACTGGGGATAGAGCCATCTTGGTTGGGGTTAACTTGCATACTCACTCCTGATTGGCTGATGGGTGTGGCTTGTGGGTGTAGTGGAGTGATGGTTAATTTGCATATTACTCTTTTATTAGATAGGATATTTCCTATGCTGTACTTTACATTTCCATGACTATTCTGTAATAATCAATATGTACTTATTAAAGCCTTCACCTTTTGCATCCATTCTCCCCAAACACCCTCCCATCTGGCAACCATCAAAATGTTATCTGCATCTATGAATCTGCTTCTGTTCTGCTTGCTTGTTTATATGGTTTTCTAGATTCAATTTTTGATAGATATTCATTTATTGACATTTTTTGTTCATATTTTTCATTTTTCCTCCTCCTCCTCCTTCTTCTCCTCTTTCTCCCCCTTTCCTTCCTTCTTCTTCTTCTCGACCATTTAAAATTTCATGTAATACAGGTTTCATGGTGATGAACTCTTTTTAGCTTTTTCTTTCCTGGGAAGCTATTTATTTGTCTTTTAACTCTAAATGATAGCTTTGCTGGGTAGAGTAACCTTGGTTACTTACTTTTCATCACTTTGAATATTTCTTGCCACTCCCTGCTGGCCTGCAAAGTTTCTGTTGACAAATCAGCTTACAGTATTATGGAAGCTCCCTTGTAGGTAACTAACTGTTTTTTTTTTTTTCTTGTTGCTTTTAAGATTTTTATTTTGTTTTTAATATATTGCTTTTTAATTATAATGTGTATTGATTTGGGCCTCTTTTGGTTCATGTTGTTTTTGTCTATACTTCCTGGATTTGCCAGTCTATTTGTTTCACCATGTTTTCTGTCATTATTTTTACAAGTAGGTTTTCAATTTCTTGATCTCACTCTTCTTATTTTGGCACATCCATAATGTGAATGCTGGTAAGCTTGAAGTTGTCCCAGAGGCTCCTTACACTATCTTCATTTTTTTTTTTTTTTAGATTCTTTTTTCTATTTGCTCTTCTGATTGGGTGATTTTGTTCTTTCTTATATTCCCAAATCACTAATTTGATTCTTGGCTTCATCTACTATACTATTTATCCCCTGCTAATTATTCTTCATTCCCATTGTGTACCAGTAATATCCAAGACAGCCTTACCTGGTGATTTTAGCTTGTGTAAGCAATGCATTTCCTTGCTTATTTAAGTCGAATATTTCAAGATTTATGTTCTCTCATTTATATATTTGTTCATTAAGAAAATATTCATTGAGTTCTAATGTTCTAAACACTTGTAAATGCTAGGGATACAACAGTGAATAAGGTAGGAAGACAAAGTCTATTACCAAGGGGGTTTCCCAAGATACTTCACTGATAACTTACAAATGAACTTCCATAATCTATTTTGTGCTTGTCTCTCCAACTGAAGCTAAATTTAGTTTTTACCATGCTGACTCTGCAATTCTATGTTTCTTATCACAGTATTCTGTAATTCTGAAATCACAACCTTTAACATTCTTCTATCTAACCACAGTTCTTTTATGTTTTTACCTCTGGGCAACTGCATCCTCCCCTATTTAAGATCTTCTTTCTCCTTTCCTTTTCTCTTTTCTCCTTCCTCTTTTCCTCCTCCTCCTCCTCCTCCTCCTCCTCCTCCTCCTCCTCCTCCTCCTCCTCCTTCTCCTCCTCCTCCTTTTCCTCCTCCACCTATTTCATCACTTACCCTTCTGGCTTTACTTTTCCCCTCAATACCAACTTAGATGTTTAGGGCATTACTTTAGTCACTCTCATGTTAAGTCAAACTACTTCAGCTCCTCTGCCATGTTAGTTTTGCTTTGCTTTGCCCTCAAAAAAACCCAGTGCTTTATCAGCATGACCATCCACAGATCCTACATTTGCTTTTCAGAGCAGGATTCAGGGGGGCGGTAAAGGATCACGGAAATCAGTACCACTATATGTTAATTATCTCCAAACTTGACTGAGTCTTCAGTGTTGCCTGGAATCATTTTGTGTTTCTAGTAAAGAACTTTTTGTATTCCTTTCAGCTGCTATTTTAATTCTTCACTTTTCCAAACAAAACCTCTACATGATCATCTAATTCTAATCTTAACTTGTTAATTATTTACTAAACACACTTTGAGAAGTAGCTATATGATAGGCACTGTGCGGGAATTGTAGTTACTCTGACGAATAAGGTAGACAGTAAATTCCAACGTGGTGTATGTTCTATAAATAAGGAGGCGGCAGAGTGCTGTGGTGGCACATGACCTGGAGACATAAACTATTGGGAAAAAGCTAGAAAAGGCTTTCCTGAGGAGGTGACACTCAATGGCAAAAGTAACCCGAAGTCAATGGGAGCAGCGCCTGAAATGACTCTGAGGTGAGGAATTAAAAAGAGTCCAGTGCAGCTGTAACCTAGAGATCCCAGTGAAGGTGGAATGAGGTAGAGTTGGAGAAGGCCATAGCTTCCTGCATTATTGATTACAATATTTATGAAAATATCAGTTGAGAGCTTACAATGGGCCTAGCACTATTTTTTTGTGTCAGGGGATTGGGAGCTATAGTGGATGTTGTCCAGGGCCCTACTGTTCTGTGATGTGCATGCTGTCACAGCCTCCACTGCCACTTCCTTGCATGGGGTTTCTTCGCTGGAGGCTTCCTCTGGCTGATAGGCCTGTTCTGTTACATCTAGGGAAACCCACAAGTGCTAGGAAGTTAAAGCTCCCCAACATTCTTCAAATAGTAACTCACAGGAGTAGGTGGATAGCAACCCCAGGCTCCTGTCCCCTTGGTGGGAAGTTGGTGTAGTGTCTTCCACACTGACAGATGGAGGTTCCTGGTAGGCTCACACACTTGTTGCTTATGGTGGAAACTGGGTTACACTTGCTTTTTATTGTCTTCCTTCCTCACTCCTTTACTCTTGTTCCCTTTGATAAACTCTCAAATAAACTTGCATTCAAATCCTAGATTTAGGGTCTGGTTCTGTGACATCCAAAGGGAGACAATGGTGACAAGATGTATGAAATTCCTACCTCCATGGCTTTATATTCTACTAGAGGGCTGGTGCATGAATTCGTGCATTGGTGGGGTCCCTTGGCCTGGATGGTGGTTGGGCTGATCGGGGCCATCTCACTTAGTCCCGATTGTGGCTGGCCAGCAGAAGGGTTGCGGGAGTGGGGGGCGGGGAGGGGGAGAGGTACCATGGAAGGTTGGCTGTGGGAATGCACTGACCACCAGGGGCTGGCTCCTGTGTTGAGCGTCTGTCCCCGGTGGTCAGTGTGCGTCATAGCTACCAGCCAGTCATTCGGTCATCCAGTCATAATGGTCACTTAGGTTTTTATATATATAGATAGTGGGATGCAGACTATGGAGACAGAAATAAACAAGGTATTTCCAGATAAAACTTAGGTGGTGCAGAAAGTAACACTGGGTAACAGAAAGTGACTAGCAGGGCTGGGAGGTGGGTGGTGAGGGGGCTGCACACCCTGGGTGCCTAGGCAGGCCAGATGGAGGCTCTGCAAGGTGGCCACCTGTCACCCTCCTTGCCTGAGTGGTGGCTCGTGCCATTTCTTCCTTCTTGGTTTCTGTCTTCCTTTGGCTCCAATTACATTTTCTTCCAATGTTTCTGATGATTACATCTCAATGTCCTCCATGACTTTTGCTTTATTTGTCTGAAAAATCCTAAATGTCAGATTTCCCCAGGGCCTTTCTGACTCCTCTGTAACTCTCCTCTGATGGCTGCAGCCAGCACTTCATGATGACTCACAGATGGTATGTATTGTGGACCTCTCTCCTTAATTCCAAGTCCAGATGCCCAATATCATTTCTTATATGCTTCACAGATACTTGAAACTGAACTTTTCTCCCCAATCTCTCTTTCCTCAAATTCCTTCTGTCAGGAAATGACACCACCCACATCCTCAGTTTTATTGATTTCTTTTTAACATTTGTCTCTTCATCTCCAGTTTCATGGCTGACCAATGTCCAGGGCTTGGATTACCGCAATAGCCTCTAAATAAAACTCCACCCCTCCCATCAGTCCTCCAGATGGCTGCCCAATAACACTTCTAAAATTCAAATTTTCCTATGTCACTGTTATGTTTAAGAATATTCATGAGCTCCCATTATCTCCAGATAAAGTTCAAAATCTGTAACATCACAATCAAGATGTCTATCCTTCCTTTCAAGTCCCATCCTCAGCTGCTTGTCTTTCTGGCTGTTTTTGCCTCTGTCTCTCTCCCACACCTGATGTCTGGTTACTCCTTAGCTTCTGCAGGATTCTGCTGAAGGAGCGTCACTTTTAGGAACCATGCCTGGACTGTCACACAGGAGGAGGACTCTTCCTGTCTGATTCCTGTAGCTCCTTCACACGGGATCACCTCAGTGTCTATGGTGCCTTGTTATGCTTCACTCTTTGCCTATTTTTGTCACTAACCTCTGAGCTTCATAAAAAACAGGTAATAGTGTTTTATGTCTGTATTAGTGCCTGATACAGGTAGATGTTAAGTCAACCTTTGTCAAGTGAATTAATGTAGTTTACTCCATGTGTAGGTTTGGGATAACATATGACCCAAACTTGACTATTTCCTCTAAATCGTACTACAAAATTTCTATTTGACATAAAAATGCAAATTGTTTATAAAGAAAACTCACCCTGTTTCCTAAACCACATAGACCTTCATTTGCTCTTGTGACAGAGCACTTCAAGGCAAATATCCTTCACATTTCCTGCACTTTCTTAGTTGATAACAGAGGGAGCTGTTGGTCCATCTTTGAATTCCTGTTACTTTGGGTCCATTTATATGCTTATCATTTTAGACAATAAGATGGAGAGGATGAATTATTCAGTAATTCTTAGCAATTTTGTTTTTGAAATATACTTTTGTTCTTCCTATATCTACTCAAACCAGTTTTCAAAGGCAAGCCATAAAAAACAAATTTAAAAAGAAACAGATTTGATACATTTCTATTAAGTTTTCTATTTAATTTATTTTAGATCCTTTTGGCAGGACCTTTCATGTATTGTTCACTATTCTACAAAAACACTGCCTCTCTTTGCTGTCAGCCCTCTGTTTAAGCACTTACTATGCTCAGGGGAAAATAGCAAGCACTTTACACCCGTGGTTTTATTTAATCTGTCCAACAACCTATAAAGGACTAATATCTGAAAACATCTGCAGCCGAAAGAAAGCATGATACGCATGGGAAACAGATAGCAGTTCTGTGTTGTCTTATCATGGAGGCTGTGGGGTTGGGGTAGCAGGGGGACCGGTGGATGCAGGCAGGCAGCACTATGTGGCTCTTGCATCAGGTCCCAAGTCTGGGCTTTACTTAAAAAGTGATAGTGTCACTGGTGGTAACTAATGGGTGTGTGCTCCATAGAGGAGGCTCCAGCGAGGAGTGGAGGGTAGGTTTGAAGGACCTGGAAACTGGAGGGAGACATCAGTTAGGATAACCCACAATCTAAGTGAGTCCCAGTGTGTCCTGAGCAAAGGTGGTAGAACCAAGGGGTCAAGGGGTGTCTAGGAAGCAGATGCAGAGAAATTAGTGGCCCAAACAGCTCCGTGCAAAGCTCTACGTGCACTGCAGTGATCTGAAGGTGATTTTGCCAAATTGGCTTCCTCATTTGTAATAGCAAGTTGACAAGGACAGTCACCTCACAGAGTCCTTGAGGTTATGAGTAATGTCCATGTCATAATCCCCAGAACCTGTAAATGTCTTACCTTGTGTGGCAAAAGAAATTTTGCAGATTTGATGACAGTTAAGGACACTGAGATGGAGAGATTATCCTTTTAAAATTATTTTTATTTTTTCAAAATATTACAATATTTTTCAATTACAGTTTACATTCAATGTTATTTTGTGTTGGTTTCAAGTGTAAGCATAGTGGTAAGGCAGTCACATACTTCACAGAGTGTCCCCTTGACACCCCAAGCACCTCCAGCACCAGACCCAGTTACCACAGTATTAACACAGAATTAACACAGCTACCAGAGTACTAACATGGTTACTGCAGTATTAACACAGTATTAACATGGCTACCACAGTATTAACACAGTCACCACAGTATTAACATGGTTACCACAGTATTAACTTGGTTACCACAGTATTAACACAGCTATCACAGTATTAACACAATTACCACAGTATTAACATGTCTACCACAGTATTAACACACCTACCATAGTATTAACACAGTTACTACAGTATTAACACAGCTACCATACTATTAACATGGTTACTACAGTATTAACACAGTATTAACATGGGTACCACAGTATTAACATGGTTACCACAGAATTAACATAGTATTAGCACAGGTATCACACTATTAACACAGTTACTACAGTATTAACACAGCTATCACAGTATTAACATAGTATTAATATGGCTACCACAGTATTAACACAGTTACCATAGTATTAACACAGTTATCACAGTATGACTCACCATGCTTCCTATGCATTGCCTTATACCATGTGACTACTGGGTAATTGCCAGTCTGTACTTTTCAACTTCTTTATATTTCTCACCCAGTTCCCCAACTCCCCTCCCTTTTGGCAATCATGTGAGAATCAACAAGTCATCTTTTCTGTCAAAGAACAGGTTAGCAGCTACCATTTTTTCCCACATGTTTTATCAGCCACCATTTAGGCTCACATGACTTGCAGCTCCCCTGGGGGCTGTCATCTTGAAACCACAAAGGCCAATCCCTTCCTTTGAATTAGCCAATCATAAAAGTCTGTGAGCCTGAGCTCCAATCAAGAATGAGAGACAGGTCATGTGTGTCAAGATTAAAAGCCAAGGGACTGCCCACTCAGGGTGTGTGCTCCCAGACCATGTGCGCGCACCCTCCTGCAGGAGGAAAACCATTTGCCTTGCTGCCTGGCTCTGAGTGTGCTTTGTGTTCCCACAGGACCCCTGGATTTGGGGGAGCATCTTATTTCTAACAATTATCAGACTATTCTCTATATCTATGAGTCTGTTTCTGTTTTCTTTGTTCATTTATATTGTTATTTACATTCCACATATAAGTAAAATCATATGGTATTTGTATTTTTATTTTTTTTTTACTTATTTCACTTACCATAATACCTTCTAGGTCCACCAATACTGTCACAAATGGTAAAATTTCATTCATTTTTTTTTAAGACTGAGTAATATTCCATTGAGTATATGTATCACTGCTTTTTAAATCCATTTTTCTATTGACGGCTCATGGGTTGCTTCCATATCTTGGCTATTGTAAAAATCATTGCAATGAACATAAGGGTGCATATATTCTTTTGAATTAGTGTTTTGGGTTTCTTTAAATATATACCCAGAAGTGGAATCACTGGGTTACCGGTGATTTTAATTTTAATTTTTGAGAACCCATTGTACTGTTTTCCATAGTGGTTGCTCCACTCTTCATTTTCATCCACAGTGCACAAGAGTTCCCTTTTCATCACATTCTGGCCAGCACTTATGGTTCATATATTGATGATAGCCATTCTGACTGGTGTGAGGTGATATCTCATGGTTTTAATTTGCATTTTCTGGTGATTAGTAACATTGAGCATCTTTTTATATGTCTGTTGGCATCTGTATTTCCTCTTTGGAGAAGTGTCTACTTAGGCCCTTTGCCTATTTTTAATTGGAAATTGGATTATTTGTTTACTAGAGACCCGGTGCACAAAATTCATGCATGGGAAGGGTTCCCTCAGCCTGGCCTGCACCCTCTCCAATCCTGGACCACTTGGGGGATGTCTGACTGTTGGTTTAGGCCTGATCCTGCAGGGATTGCTGGCTTCTAACCGCTTGCCTGATCACCCCTAACTGCCCCTGCCTGCTTATCTAATCACCCCTAACAGCCTCTGCCTGCCTGCTTGATTGCCCCTAACTGCCTCTGCCTGCCTGCCTACCTCATTGCCCCTAACTGTTCCCCTGCCTGCCTGATCACCCCTAACCACTTCTGCCTTGGTCCCCCAGCACCATGGCTTTGTCTGGAAAGACATCAGGAAGGACATCCAGAAGAGGTCTGGTCTAATTAGCATATTGCCCTTTTATTAGTATAGATTTGTTTTGAGTTTATGAGTTCTTTATAAATATTGGATAGTAACTACTTGTCTGATGTACTAGAGGCCTGAGGCACAAAATTCATGCAAAAGTAGGCCTTTGCAGACACCGCTGCCTGGATCCCTTCCTCGCAGCCATGTGGCTGCAGCCCTGGCTTCATCCTGGAAGGACGTCCAGTCTAATTAGCATATTACGTTTTTATTATAGACTAGAGGCCCGGTGCATGAAATTTGTACATGGGGGGGGGTGTTGTCCCTCAGCCCAGCCTGCACCCTCTCCAATCTGGGACCCCTTGAGGGATGTACGACCACCTATTAGATGGAGAGTCAGACATCCCCCTCAAAATCCAGGACTGTTGGCTCCCAACTGCTTGCCTGCTTCTGCCTGATTGCCCCTAACCACTTTGTCCTGCCAGCCTGATCACCCCCTAACCACTCCCCTGCCAGCCTGATTGAGGCCTAACTTCTCCCCAGCCAGCCCGATTGCCCCAACTGCCCTCCCCTGCTGGCCTGGTCGCACCTAACTGCCCTCTCTGCTGGTCTGATCACCCACAACTGCCATTGCCTGCAGGCCTGGTCTCCCCCAATTGTCTCCCCTGCAGGCCTGGTCCCCCCAACTGTCCTCCACTGCAAGCCTGGTCCCCCCCAACTGCCCTCCCCTGCTGACCTTGTCTCCCCCAACTGCCCTCCTCTGCCAGTCCAGTCACCCCTAACTGCCATCCCTGCTTGCCTGATCGCCCCCAACTGCCCTTCCCTATGGACCTGGTCCCCCCCAACTGCCCTCCCCTGCAGGCCTGGGTCCCCCCCAACTGCCTTCCCTTGCTGGCCTGGTCTCCCCCAACTGCCCTCCTCTGCTGGTCTGGTCACCCCTAATTGCCCACAATGGCCGTCCCCTGCAGGCCATCTTGTGGTGGCCATCTTTGACCACATGGGGGCAGCCATCTTGTGTCTTGGAGTGATGATCAATTTGAATATTACTCTTTTATTAGATAAGATTACTGGCAAATGTTCTCCTGTTCAGTGGGTTGTCTTTTCATTTTGTTGATGTTCCCTTTGCTGTTCAAAAACTTTTTAGTTTGATATAGTCCCATTTGTTTGGTTATTTTTCTTTTGTTTCCCTTGACTGAACAGATGTATCAGAAAAAAATATTGCAAGGAGAAATGTCCGAGATGTTACTGCCTAAGTTTTTCTAGGAGTTTTATGGTCTTGAGTCTTAAAATTCAATCTTAATCAATTTTGAGTTTATTCTTATGTATGGTATACTAGTAAGAAGATTATATAGTTTCTTTTTTTTCTTGCATCTGTCTGTCAGTTTTCCCAGGTCCTCTTTACCCCATTGTCAAATATTAATTGACCATTTAGGTGTGGGTTTATTTCTGGGCTCTCTACTCTGTTCCTTTGATCTACTAGTATATGTCTATTTAGGGTCTTTTGTAGTCCATACATATTTTTGGATTATTTGGTCTAGTTTTGTGGAATACAACATTGGTATTTTGATAGGAATTGAATTGAATCTATACATTGCTTTGGATAGTATGAAAATTTTAAAGATGTTAATTATTTCTATCCATGAACACAGCATATGTTTTTTATTTATTTGTATCTTCTTCAATTTCTTTAGTGTCTTATAATTTTTTGAGTTTATGTCTTTTAACTCCTTGGTTAAATTTATTCTTAGGTATTTTATTTTTGATGCAATTTGAAATGAGATTATTTCCTTAGTTTTCTTTTCAGATACTTCATTATTGGTGTGTACAAATGCAACTGATTTCTGAATAGTTATTTTATACCCTGGTACTTTATTCAATGTATTTATCTTTAGTAGTTTTTTTTTGTGTGTGTGTGTGTGGAATCTTTAAGGTTTGCTATATACAGTATCATGTCACCTGCAAATAGTGACTGTTTTACTCCTTTTTTTATAATTTGCATGCCTCTTGTTTCTTCTTTCTGTGTGGTTGCTATGGCTAGGACTTCGAGTACTACATTAAAGAAGAGTGGTGAAAGCGGACATGCCTATCTTGTTCCTGTTCTCAATGGAAATGCTTTTAGTTTTCCCCCATTGAGTGTGATTTAGTGATGGGCTTGTAATATATAGCCTTAGTTACATTGAGATATGTTGTTTTTATTCCCATTTTGTTAAGAATTTTAGTCATAAGTGGGTGCTAAATTTTAAATGCTTTTCTGCATCTATTGATACGATAATATGATTTTATCCTTCATTTTGTTCATGTATTGTATTGTGTTAATTGATTTGCAGATATTGTACAAATCTTGCATCCCAGGAATAAATCCTATTTGATCATGATATATGATCTTTACAATGTATTGTTAAATTGAGTTTCCTAATATTTTGTTGAGGATCTTTGCATCTAAGTTCATCAGGGATATTGGCCTATAATATTATTCTTTGTAGAGTCTTCATTGGGTTTTGGAATTAGGAAAATGCTGGCCTTTCCCAATGAGCTAGGGAGTCTCCCCTCCTTTTGAATTTTTTTGGAATAGTTTGAGAAGGAGGGGTGTTAGTTCTTCTAAAAATGTCTGGTAAAATTAACCTGTGATGCCATTTGGTCATGGACGTTTGTTTGTTGGAATTGTTTTGCTTACTGCTTTAATTTCATTTGTTGTAATTGGTCTATTCAGATTTCCTGTTTCTTCTTGACCCAGATTTAGGAGATGGTATGAATTCATCCATTTCTTTGAGATTGTCTGATTTGTTGGCATATATTTGCTTGTAATATTTTTTCATAATCCTTTGTGTTTCTGTGGTGTCACCTGTTACTTCTCCTATTTCATTTCTGATATTATTTATATGAGCTAAGGAAATTCTCTCTTTTTATGAGTCTGATTAAAGGTCTGTCAATCTTGTTTATCTTTTCAAACTACCAGCTCTTGTTTTCATTGATCTTTTTTTAAAATTGGTTTTTAGACTTTATTTTATTTATTTCTATTCTGATCTCTATTATAATTTCCTTTGTTCTTCTCACTTTGGGCTGTTTGTTGTTTTGTGTTTGGTTCATTTAAGTATAAAGTTAGATTGTTTATTTGAAAGTTTTCTTGTTTCTTGAGGCAGGACTGTAATTTCCTTCCTAGGACTGTGTTTGCTATGTTTCATAAAGTTTGTGTTTTCATTTTTCTTAAGGCATCTTTTGATTTATTTCTTGATCTCATTGTTAAACCATTCACAGTTTAGTAACACGTTATTTACTGGAGAAAATAAGACAGAAGAAGAGAGAGAAACATCAACCGGCCTCCTCCTGGATGCTCCCTAATGGGGATGAAGCCCACATCCTGGGCATGTGTCCTGACTGGGAATTGCACAGGTGACCTCTTGGTACATGGGACAATGCTCAGCTAATTGGGACACACCGGCCAGGGTTAGCCTTTGTTTAAAAGTCTGTTTTGTCTGATATAGGTATTGCTACCTCAGCTTTACTATTTTTTTTTTAATTTGCATGAAATATCCTTTTCTGTTCCTTTACATTTAGTCTGTGTGTCTTTCGTTCTGAGATGAGTCTCTTATAGACAGCTTATATATATGGGTCTTGTTTTTCTTATACATTCAATTACCCTATACCTTTTGATTAGTGCATTAAAGCAATTTATATTAATTGCCATTTTATTCTTTATTATTATGTTATTCTTTTATTTTCTTTGTTTCCCTTAAATAAGACCCTTTAAAATTTCTTGCAATTCTGGTTTTGTGGTAATGAACCCCTTTAATTTTTTCTTGTCTTGGAAGCTCTTTATTTCTTATTCAATTTTAAATGATACTCTTGCTAGCTAAAGTATTTGAGGTTGTAGATCCTTGCTTTTTATCACTTTGAATATTTCTTTTTAAAAAATTTAGTAAATCTTTATTGTTCAGATTATTACAATTGTTCCTCTTTTTCCCCCCATAGCTTCCGTCCATCCAGTTCCCACCCCACTCTCTGCTTTTACCTCCCCCTACACTGTCCTCACCCATAGGTGTACGCTTTTTGTCCTGCCTCTTCCGCCAACTCCCACACCCCTTTCCCCCCGAAAATTGTCAGTCCACTCCCTTTCTATGCCCCTGATTTTATTATATTCACCAGTTTATTCTGTTCCTCAGATTTTTTTATTCACTTGATTTTTAGATTCACTTGTTCATAGATATGTATTTGTTGTTCATAATTTTTAACTTTACTTTTTCTTCTTCTTTCTCTTCTGAAAGAATACTTTCAGCATTTCATATAATACTGGTTTGGTGGTGATGAACTCCTTTAGCTTTTTCTTATATGTGAAGCTCTTTATCTGCCCTTCAATTCTGAATGATAGCTTTGCTGGGTAGAGTAATCTTGGTTGTAGGTTCTTGCTATTCATCACTTTGAATATTTCTTGCCACTCCCATCTGGCCTGCATAGTTTCTGTTGGGAAATCTGCTGACATTCATATGGGTGCTCCTTTGTAGGTAACTAATTGTTTTTCTCTTGCTGCTTTTAATATTCTCTCTTTGTCTTTTGCTCTTGGCATTTTAATTATGATATGTCTTGGTGTGGTCCTCTTTGGATTCCTTTTGTTTGGGGTTCTCTGTGCTTCCTGGACTTGTAAGTCTATTTCTTTCACCAGGTGGGGGAAGTTTTTTGTAATTATTTCTTCAAATAGGTTTTCAGTATCTTGGTCTCTCTCTTCTTCTGGCACTCCCATAATTCTTATGTTGGTATGCTTGAAGTCATCCCAGAGGCTCCTTACACTATCTTAATATTTTTTAATTCTTTTTTCTTTTTTCTTTTTCGGTTGAGTGTTTTTTGCTTCTTTATATTTCAAATCTTTGACTTGATTCTTGCTATCCTCTAGTCTGCTGTTAGGTCTCTGTATAATATTTTTTTATTTCAGTCAGTGTATGCTTAATTTCTAGTTGGTCCTTTTTCATATCCTTGAGGGTCTCACTAAATTTATCAGCCTTTTCTAGAAAATTCTTGAAAAACCTTATAACCATGGTTTTGAACTCTATATCCAGTCATTTGCTTTCCTCCATTTCTTTCATTTGTGATCTGTTTCTTTGTCCCTGCATTTTGGCTGCTTCCCTGAGTTGATAGAGTGGCTTTGTGTACTAGGTGTCCTATAGGGCCCAGTGGCTCAGCCTCCCTAGTTACCTGAGGTGGACACTCTTGGTGCACCCCTTTGTGGGCTGTGTGCACAGTCTTGTTGTAGTTAAGCCTTGATTGTTGTTGGTACCACTGGGAGGAATTGACCACCTCCAGGCCAATTGGCTGTGAGGATGTGCTGTGTCTACGCTGGGAGAACTTCTGTGCTGGAGACACCCTTATGAGACAAGACTTGCAAAAGCCTCTGTGCTCAGCTTGGATGGGGTGGAGTCTCAGGGTGGAGCAGACAGCATTGGTTTCCCATCAGCTCTGCCCTAATAGGCCCCTATGTCTCAGTGTCCCATTGAAATTGCTACAAGCACTTCTGAGAGAAAGCCGCCCTCGAGTTCCGCCTACTGCCAGACAGTCCATTTTCTCCCTGAATGAGTCTGGGTCCCCAGAGTCTTGCCCAGAACTGGAGTTCAGTGCAGTCAGGAGCTTTTGTCTCCCTCCCGCTTGAAAAAGCCAGCCGCGTACTCAGTTGCCAGTCCTCTCTGCACACGCCTCAGTACCTCTGCCTTCTGCAGTTCCTCTGAGTCTCAGTGTGCTTTTCTCTTCTCTTCTAATTGTAGAATTTCCACTCAGCCAGCCTTCCTGTGGTTCTGGATGATGTCCGTTTTGTCTTTTAGTCGTAGTTTTGAAATTGTTGTGCGAGGCAGCAGTTTAGGTGTTTACCTATGCCGCCATCTTGGTTTCCCCCTCACTTTGAATATTTCTTACCTTCCCTGTATGGTCTGTTGATAAATCAGCTGATAACTTTATGGGAGCTCCCTTGTAGTTAGCTAATTTTCTTTCCTTTGCTGTTTTTAAAATATATTTGTTGTATTAACCTTTGCCATTTAAATAATGATATTTCTTGGTGTTGCCCTATTTGGGTTCTTCTTGTTTGAGACTCTCTGTACTTCCTGGACTTGTGTGACTTTTTCCTTCACCAGGTTAGGGGAGTTTTCAGTCATTATTTCTTCATAGAGGTGCTCAATCCTTTTCTCTCTCTCTTTTAACTTTCTGGTAACCCTGTGATGTAGATGCTGTCCCAAAAGTCACTTAAATTATCCTTATTAAAAATGTTTTTTAACTCTTCTGATTGGATGTTCTCTGATATTGTGTCTTCTAAATCATGTTGTCCTCCTCTGCTTCATCTAATTGCTGTTAATTTTTCTAATGTATTCTTTATTTCAGATATTTTATTCCTTATGACTGGTTCTTTTTTATGGTTTCTATGTCTTTTTTTCATGCTTTCTATCTCTTTGCTCGAGTTCTCAATAAGTTCATCCATTCTTCTTTTAAGTCTTTAAGCATCCTTATAACTATTGTTCTGAAAACTGTATCTGATAGGTTGCTTGCCTCCATTTCAATTTAGTTCTATTTCTGAGGATTTCTGCTCCTCCTTCATTTGGAGCAAATTACTTTGTCTCCCATTTTGGTTGCCTCTCAGTATATATATTTTTTTCTCTGTGGTAAGTAGATCTGCTATGTCTCCCAATCTTGGTATAGCAGCCTTATGTGGTAGGTATCCTTCGGGGCTTAGTAGTGCATTCCCCCTGATCACCAGAGCAAGGTGCTTCAGGAATGATCCTTCTGTGCATTATGTGAGCCCTAGTTGAGTCTTGATTGCTGTTGGCTTTTTTGTGTGTGAGGTTTGACCTTTCAACTGGCTGACTGTGAGGATTGAAGCCGACCACAGTGTATGAGCTACTGTGAGGGTGCTGACCACATAAAGCTGATTTCATACTAGCAGGTTGAATGTGCTGCTTGTGGAGCTAATTGGGTTCTGTTCTGAAGTTGTCTAAAGCTTTCCACAGGTGTATTGTTTTGGGCACACCTTGAGAGGGACTCTGATATAGGCCCTGGACTACCTGTTTCGAGCTACAAAGTGAGGCACAGTTTGTGATTGCCTATTTTAGGCCTGGATATTCATGAAAATGGCAAAGCTGTGCACTAAGGCTGAATTTTAGTAACACTGAGCTGGGTAGCAGATCAGCAAAAGACCCAAGGAACTCCAAGATCTGCCTCTGTCTGCCTCTGCCTGCTGGCTGCCCATTAGGCTCAGTCACTGATAGAGCCTTTGGTTGATATGCAGGTTGCACAGGGAAGGCCCTCAGTGAGTCACCAGTGACAGTAGTGTTCCTTATATTGATACAAATTTAAATTTGGTGCTAGTGCTGGCCCTGAGGCCACTCAGCAAAAGTCCCAGGGTGCACAAAGGACAGCCGCCACCACCAGGTTGTGGACCTTTGTTGTGGAGCAGGCTCTCAGGGACTCATTAGGGTGATGGCAGAAGAGCTTATCAGGCCCAAACAGACCAAGAGCTGGCTGTGTTAAAGAGAGGGCTCTACATAGGAACAGTGGTACCAGTTGGGCATGTGAGGAGGAAATGGCTCCTGCCCTTGAGCCACACAACTCAGTTTCTCCTGTATTCTGCCTGGACCTCCTTGAGAGCCTTGGAGGGGCTGCTGGGAGCTGGGACGATGGAGCTAGTGTATCTCCCATGGGAGGCATATGCCAGTAAGTCTCAAAGAAATGGCTCCTGCCCTAGAGCCACACAACTCAGTCTCTGACAATTCCTGACTCTTCTGGGCATGAGCTTGGCAGGCCAAGAAACAGAGTGTTGTGATGGTGAGGCCATTGCATTTCCTCAGTCTGATGTTATATGGATAGTTGTGCTTGACCCAAGAAAGATGGCATCTGTCAATGGTTTGGGAGAGGAACTCAGCACAAGGCCACTGGTCATTGGCCTTTCAATTCTTTCCTCAGAGCCACATAACCCAGTCCTTCCTTATGTGAGTTTAATCTGATTCAATCCACCCTGCTTGTGCCAGAGCCCAGGGTGAGGGGTTTCAAATGAGATTTTGTGTGCTGGCCCTTACACAGGGCACTGGAATTTCCAGCAGAATCCATTTCTGTGGACAGAATTCCTGCTGATTTCACAGTCAGATGTTACGTGGGTCCTCTTCCTGCATCTGGTGCTGTGGGCTGGGACACCTGGCTTGGGCTTGAGACCATGGTATTTCTCCAAATTCTCAGCTGCCACATGTGGGTGCCAGCCAGCCCTTCTTGAATCTCCACCCTTCCCACCAGTCTTGCTATGTTTCCTGGAAGTCCCTGGTTATAAGGGTTTGCAGCTCGTCTTCAGCTGGTTATTCAGGTGGATTATTTTATATTTTAGTTGTAATGCTAGTGTCTTCCTAGGAGGAGGTGAATGTAATGTCCGCCTATTCCACCACCATCTTGGATCCTCTCTGGGGAGATTCTTCTTTTATTTTTTATTATTAAATATTTTATTTGTTGATTTGAGAGAGAATGCATGTGTATATGCTCAAGAGGAAGCAAGGGAGGGAGGAAGAAAGGGAGTGAGAGAGAAAGCAAGACAATTTGTTGTTTCACTTATTTATGGGTTCATTGGTTGCTTCTTGTAGGTGCCCTGATGAGGGACTGAACCCATAATCTTGGTGTATCAGGATGATGCTCTAGCCAACTGAATGAACTTGCCAGGGTTGGGGAGATGATTCTTGATCCAAATGAGCTCAACCTAATTAACTAAGTCTCTATTATCTGAGAACTTTTCCTGGCTGCGATCAGAAAGAGACATGAAGATGGTTCAGAGAGATGTTATGTTGGTAACTTTGAAGATGGAAGAAGGGGCCATGAGCCAAGGAAATGAGTGGGAAATGTCAATAAGTGGATTCTCCCCAAAAGCTTCCCGAAAGCAACACAACCCTGCCAACACTTTGATTTTACTCTAGTAAGACTTGTTTTGGATTTCTAATCTATAGAACTATAAGAAAATAAATTTGTGTTATATTAAGCCTTCAATTTTTTACTACTTTGTTACAACAGTCATAGAATTCTAATGCACATGTAGAGGGCTCGGCCTAGTTCTGTGTGTAGCTGCCTTAGAGGTAGTGACTCAACTGAACATAGAAACTGATTAGATCAGGGGAGAGAAACAACGAAGAATAAAAAAGAATGCTACAAAATCCACGCTGTTGCCATGGTTTAATTTGAGAAAAGTTGTTTTAGAAATCTGAGAGATATTCAAGTGGACAAGTCTAGGTGGTTGGACGTAGGGTCTGGACTTTAGAAGAAAGGTCTGGGATAGAGATTCACATTTTAGAGTTACATTGCATGGTGAGTGAGATGGTTTCGCTCCATCATACCCAGCAGACAGTTGGGGGAAAATAATCCCTCCTTTGGTCTCTGGTCCCTCACACCGACTCCAGGGCCTTAGACCTGGACTATTTGAGCCCACAGGGGCAGACCTATGTCCTGATCAGCCATTTGGCTGAAATCAATGAATTAAGTGTGGCCTTTTGCCTCAGGGGATTCTGGATTTTGATATAACTCCCTTTTTTTGAAGCTACACATGAAACCGAGCAGTTATTGCTGTGGGTATCGGTGTCGCTAACAGATGTCGACTGGTCTGAGGTGGTCACTCTGATTCTTCAGGTATTGAACTTCAAGCTACCTGAGCCTCTGCCGTGAAGTCATGTCCTCCCCACCCCCATGCCTCTTGCTCTCATCTATAAGAACAATCTGAGAGCCAGACTGCAGGGTTTTGCTTTGTCTTGGATGTCAAAATATTGTGTGAGCCCCATAACTGCTTCTCTGTCCTGAGGATTCACAGCTCAACATCTCTGACTGCAGGGACAACAGACTGACAGATAGTGTCATAACTCCATACTGACATACTTCACACTCGAAAAGCCTGTTACTGTCAAGCACACATTGCAAAGCACACGTGTCCATTCCAAACACAGAATCATGGACACAAGGGACACAAGTATCCAGACATCTCCAGGCGTCTCCAGTGCGTGAGTCCTGTGACAGTTACTTGTTGGATAAGACTGTCTGCTGGCGTCTGGGGCAGGTGACAGTGCAGAGCCCCTCACAAGGACGTACCAGGCTGTGTTCATGGTGGCTGTCAGGTTTTGGAGGCTACTGCTTACTTCACCATGTGAGGATGGCAGTAGTAGTGTTCTCTTTAATTTTAGGTGGAGAAATTAATTCTTAGACAACTTGAGTCAACTGCCAAGCACATAATGTGGCACAGCCTAAATTTAAAATCATTTTTATCTCTTTATATCATACTAGAGGCCTGGTGCATGAAATTTGTGCATGGCGGGGTGTCCCTCAGCCCAGCCTGCAATCTCTCCAATCTAGGACACCCCCCTCACAATTCGGGACTGCTGGTTCCTAACTGCTTGCCTGCCTGTCTGCCTGATTGCCCCTAACTGCTTCTGCCTGCCAGCCTGATCACCCGCAACTGCCCTCCCCTGCCGGCCATCTTGTGGCAGCCATCTTGTGATGATGTCGTGTGAGGGTGTTACACCACCTAAGCTTTTATTATATAGGACTAGTGGCCTGGTTCACAAAATTCATGCACGGGGGGGGGGTGGTATTCCTCAGCCCAGCCTGCACCCTCTCCAATCTGGGACCCCTCAGGAGATGTCCGGTTTAGGCCCAATCCTGCCCACAGGGATTGGGCTTAAACTGGCAGTTGGACATCCCTCTCACAATTCAAACCACTGGCTCCTAACCACTCACCTGCCTGCCTGATTGACACCTAATTGCTCCGCTGCTGGCCTGATCTCCCCCAACTGCCCTCTCCTGCTGGTCCCATTGCCCCCAACAGCCCTCCCCTGCCAGCCCAATCACCCCCAACTGCCTTCCCCTGCTGCAACCTGTTTCCTCTGCAGAGATCTGCCTCCTCCGCACGAGGTGGTGGAGACGCCGGGATTGGCCTCCTCCTCACTGCGTGGAGCCGTGGGACCCACAGGCCTTACCACATGGAGTGGCCGCCGGGCCCCGCCTTCACTGTGCATGTGACCATCTTGTAGCAGCCATCTTTGTGGCAGCCATCTTGTGTCAGCCATCTTGTGTTGGCCATCTTGTGTCGGCCATTTTGTGATGACATCATGCACGAGGGCCACCTAGGCTTTTATTAGTATAGATTTTTTCTAAGGTTCATGTTAGTAATGTTTGAAAGGATGAAGGACAAGTAAGAAAATACAGTACCTGCTGGTGCTTCAGCCCTCCCCACTGATGCCCTCCACCTCAGGGCTGCTTACTTAGTCTCTATTTCAGGCCAGTGCTTATCAGGTGCTGACTGTCAGGCCCTGTGCTCGTGGAGGAGGTTGCATCTGTACCTCAAAGAGCTTAGTGATGGGCCATGAGGATAAGTAACAGCGGGCCCTCCATGCTGTGCTGTGTTGGGGAAAGAAGGCAGCTGTCTATGGGGACCTGATGAAGTCCCCTGTCTTCATTATGTGGACCTCTTTCCCTGGAGAGGCCCTGCTCTAGACTGGCTGTGCTTTTCATCTGTGAGTGAGAAGTCTCTCTGGGAATCACAGATATAAAGTGCACAGATGCACAGTCCCTTGGTTTACTCTCTCCCATTCCAGTCCCCAGTTGGTTCCTGCTCTGCATGTCCAGGGGCAGCTATCGCCTCCCCTTGGTGATGAAGTGATCAGAAGGGACACCTGTTGCAGCAGTCATTGTCAACTGGAGGGAGGTGCAGGCCCCTGCCCAGCCCTGGCTTGCACACATCTGAACCAGAATGCAGCCTCATTGTCCCTCAGGCAGCCCCTCGGGGTCTCAGAACTGACCTCTCAGGGAAGCTTCCAGGTCCTCCACTTGCCACTCAAGCCTTCAGCCTGTCAAACAAACAGAATCCAGCAGGCACTGTTCCCCAAAGGAAGCCCGGCTTCCCGTGTTTCCATGCGCATGTCCCACTCTCTGAAGCCTTGACACCTGCTCCTATTCTTGGCTACATTTCACCCAACTGCCTTGTGTTTTAAAGTCTTCCCTTTGCTGTCTTGTGCCCTGTATGCCTGGATATCTATTCACTCAATGCCTTAGCCTCCCAGGCTCAATTTGATTGACACCCGCATTGTCTCTGAGTATTCATAATTGGCAAAATCCTGATTTTGATCCCTGCTGCTTCTCCTGTATGCTGTGGCTAGCGTTTGTGTCAGTTTATTTTTTTCTAGGTATTATTTTCATTCCAGAACCTTCAATGAGCTCTGGCTGGTGTTGCTCAGTGATTAGAGCATCAACCTGTGCACCAAACTGTGGTGGGTGTGATTCCCAATCAAGGGCACATACTGGGTTGCTGTTTGGGGGGTGCATTCTGGAGGCATCCAGTTCATGTGTCCCTCTCATGTCAATGTTTCTCTCTGTCTCCCTCTCACCCTCCCTCCCCCGCTCTCTGAAAAGTAATGGGAAAAATACCCTTAGGTAAGGATTATAAAAAATAATACAAAAGAACCTTCAATGACTCCTCATTGCTATAGCAAATATTTAAAACCCTCATTTCTGTCTTCTGATTCCAGCCTGCATTTTAGCCTTCTTTGCATCTGCTGTGCAACAGGGAACCCACGCTCAGCTGATGTCAATGACTCACCGCCCCCAGCATATTCCTGCTTCCTGTAAGTTACTTCATGCCTCAAATACTTTATTGATTTCCTTTTTAAAATCCTCTCATCTGCCTGGCTAACTCCTACTCTTGCTTCAAGACCTGCCCCAAGCCTTTCACTGTCCGGCAGGGTCTCTGACTGCCTGTTCACAGGCTGAAGCAAAGACGTTCTTAAGCCCAGTGTATAACGTGCACGCAACACCTTATCACCATCTGTGGCAGTTATTTCTGCTCATGTGGGAGTGTTCTGAGGCCAGAAACCTTGCCTCTGTCCCCTGCTTAACCCAAACACCCACACACAAGGGCTGGAACTATGTCCTAGCATTGTTTCTCAGATAGATGAAGAAATCTGTGTTAGCTCTCATTCATGTTTTGAAAACATAATTGCCAGTGGTTGGAAGACAATACTGAAGGTGTCATCAAGATGGCAATCTTAATATATAAAAACCCTGGGTCTGTCACATCTGTAACGACTAGAGGCTCAACCAATCAGAACTCAGTCCTGCAGTCAGTACTGGGGTTGCCATGGTGACTGACTGTTACCATGGTGACATGAACAGCACTGACTATTGAGGGGGCTGTGAATCAGGCCCAGAGAGAGGCCTGAAGAGAGAAGCAGGGTCTGATCTGGAGCCTCTGTGGCAGCTATTGATTAGCACTTGCCTCTTTCTTTAGCTCTGGCCTGGTCAGCAGCCATGCCTCTGTTTCTCTCCAGGCCTTCACCAGGCTGCTGATCATCCCCACCTTTCTGATCAGGCCCCATTGATAGGTCCAGAGATGCTGACTGGCATAGAAACTGCCCAATCAGAACCAAATCTGAGTCAACTATGAGGAGCCAGTGGCTGTCTAGGAGATGCAGCTTTTGACGCTGACTGGCATAGGAACCAACCAATCAGAACCAAATTGGCCGGCAGAGGAGGGCAGTTGGGGGCAATCAGGCCAGCAGAGGAGGGCAGTTGGGGGCAACCAGGCTGACAGGGGAGGGTAGTTGGGGGTGATTGGGCCAGCAGAGGAGCACTTAGGTGTTAATCAAGCTGGCAGAGGTACAGTTAGGGGGTGATCAGGCTGTCAGGCAGAAGAGGTTAGGGGTAATCAGGCAGGCAGGCAGGTGAGTGGTTAGGAACCAGCAGTCCTGGATTGTGAGAGGGTTGTCCAACTGCTGGGGATCGGGCCTAAACTGGCAGTCAGACATCCCCCAAGGGATCCCAGATTGGAGAGGGTGCAGGCTGGGCTGAGGGACACCCCCAAGTGCATGGATTTTGTGCACCAGGCCTCTAGTTTATGATATAAAACCCTCAAAAAGGAAAAGGATTTTATCAGGCAGACAAGTGAAGAGGATCATTAAAGGAGAGGAAATAGCACAGGCCTTTCAGGGCCTAAAAAGAAGTCTGGTGTGTGTGAAGGGATGGGGAAGTTGTAAGAAATGACAGGTCCTGAAGCACCCTGGCTAAATAGCTTGCAGCTTATCCTGTGGTCAGTGGAGGTGCCACTGACCTAAGGTTCATAAACGGTAGAGTGACGTGGGACATGGTTTGATACAATGTGCGTAACTCTGGGGCTGTTCCTTTGCTTTTTTAGATGCTGTGCAGCTGTGTATAGATTTTCTGGAAAGTGGTTCCAAATGGAAACTGTCATCCTGTATGCCAGCCTCCTGGAAGGACAGGGTGTCCTGAGAGAGCTCCCTGCAGGCATTTTGTCCTCCTGGCTCAGCCAGAAAGGCACTGCCGCTGGGGGTCACTGCTGCACCACACATGTGCGTGCAAAGCCCCACGCCATCCTTGCCAAGTTGGCTTATGCAAAGGGTGGACCCAACCTCCCCTGGGCAGGTCAGAAATTCCCTAGCGCAGACACTTTTCTGTCCCAATTGATGACTGTCCTGGTGGACCAAGAAATGTAGCTGAGAAATGGCTGTGTCTGAGGTGAGAGGGAGAGAGGCCGACACACCTGGTGCCAGCAGTCTATGCAGTCATCGAGCACGGGAATTGTGTGTTTGTCGTCTGGCTTCATCATCTTGTGTCTAGTGGGGGAGTCTGGCTGCCCCTTTGCGTCAGGCCGACCTTTCTCTGGATGCTCTAGTTTGAGTCTGGTTGCGGTTTGGGAAGGTTATACCATCCTGTGGGGCCATGGAGGTCAGAGGACACTCCAGGGGTTGGGCATCTCAGCTTCACCCTGGCAGATGTCTGGAGATTGGAGGAGCCCTGCTGTGCTGTGACAGCAGAGCTGCCAGGTAAAGGAGGCCTGTTCTCAAAACACACCCGTGCACCCCACTCACCGACGGACCATGCCTTAGGGACAGGTTTCAGCTGAGGTGTTGGAGAGGAGCCGCGAGAAGGGGAGGAGCTGGTATTTCCAGTGAGAAACTGTCCCAGGCCTTTGTAGATATGTTTTTTCCCTCGGTTCTCATAATATATGATTGTGGTGGTATTATTTTGATCATTTATTATTTGAAAATATTAAGGTTTATGGACAACACTTGTCTCTTGAAATACAAAGCGCAAAGATGGTAACAAATTGCCTGGGGGCACCTTCTGAGAATGTATCCAAACTTGAAAACTTGAATCATGTAGAGAACAGTCTGTGGCTGTATACTTTTTGATAATAATTTATTTCAACTTTGGTTGAGAGTAATTTCTGGTAGAAGTTGAGTAACTTTCTAAATAGTGATCATTTGTGTATAACTACTCTAAGACTATAAGGATTGGATTTGCCTAAGACCATATAGTTAGTGATACCAGGGGATTCAAATTTAGGTATCTTTATTCCAAATGTAGCCCTCTTTCCACAACACTGTAATTGTCTCCTAGGGAAGTCCTGGGCGATAGAAAGACATTGTATCATCAATAGAAGTCACTTCAGGTCCCGTAGCATTTTATTTTCAGAGATGAGAAATTCCAATCCAGAAACATTGTTTCTTTGCCCAAGTTAATACAGCTCAGGGGTGAAAAGATCTTGTTCAGTTAGGGCTCTCAGACTTAGCAAACAAAAGCCCAGGACCCATGGCATTATTGGGATATGCTTATCTATACTAGTAAAAGGATAATATGCTAATTAGACTGGGCATCTTCTGGACGTCCTTCTGGACATGGCTGCAGGCAGCCATGGTGGCAGCTCTGAGGCCCAAGAGCAGGCAGCCATGGCAGTGGCTGTAAGAGCCAAGGGAAGGCTGCCGTGAGGCTGGCAGTGACAGCAACAGTGGGGTGATGGCAGTGGTGCCTTCCCCTGATTGCCCCATCACCTCCTGCAGAGGCGGCCAGACTGTAGCCCAGGCCTTCTCCCCTCAGGCCTAAGCCATAAGTAGGAGCCCTGAGGGCTCCCAAACTGTGAGAGGGGCCAGACCAGGCTGAAAGACACTTCCCCCTTTCTCCCCCCAGGTCCCAGGTGCCTGCGGCCAGCCAGAGGGAGGGAAGCCTGGGTCCCAGTTGCCTGCAGTCAGCTGGAGGAGGGTAGCCTGGGTCCCGGGTGTGGGGGCTGAGACAGAGACGGTTAGGGGTGATCAGGCAGGCAGGGGAGCAATTAAGAAACAGTGGTCCCAGATTGCAAGAGGGATGTCTGACTGGTAGTTTAGGCCCTGTGGGATTGGGCCTACACTGGCAGTCGGACATCCTCTGAGGGTCCCGGATTGGAGAGGGTGCAGGCTGGGCTGAGGGACACCCCCCTACCCATGCATGAATTTTGTGCACTGGGCCTTTAGTCCTATATAATAAAGAGCTACTATGCTTATTAGACCAACAGCTGAACAGCACAACAACTGTCTGAATGCTCTTCCGGATGACCTTCCAGACAAAGCTGGGGCTGTGAAGGACTACTCTTCCATGATTTCATGCACCAGGCCCCTAATACTAACATAATTATTCACTGTTTATCTGAAATTCAAATTTAACTTGACCTATATTTTATCTGGCAACCCTATTCTAAGTCCAGATAGGCAAAGCCAAGCTTGCTGTTCTCTTAGACATCTTTGAATTTTGTTAATAAAATATTTTGAATAGAGCACCCTGAAAATGTAGACAGACTTTCCATGGTGTTATCAAGGCGCTGCCAACCACAACCTCCTGCGCTGGGTGGCCCCACCACAGCACCTCAAGGATTCATTTTGAAGGACCTTCTAAGGAAAAACAAGTGCAGGGCAGTTTGGAAATAAAAAGGGCTTCGGGACCATATGAAAGAAGGCAGCTCAGGTTTCACACCAGCTCCTCAAGGGAAACCACGTCCTGGGAAGTACCCGCGAGGAGCACTGGAGCAACTTTGTCAGTACTCCCAGGAGGGCACCCATTTCCTGTGGACAGTTGATGGAAGAAACTCAACTCTGCTTTGTATTCTAAGGCCAATTACTGGATTTGCTCTTGTTACTAAATTTATTTCTAGGTACCTGGTATTATTTATTGATATTTTTAGTATTTTATTTAAAAAAACACAACTAAAATAAAGATGAATATTGATTTGCAAATATTGTACCAGCCTTGCATTCCTGGAATAAATCCCATTTGGTCATGGTGTATGATATTTTTAATATATTGCTGGATCAGATTTGCTAATATTTAGTGATATTGACCTATAATTCTCTTTCTTTGTAGTGTCTTTTTTTTTTTTTTTACAATGGCAGCATGGGCCCTTCACTAAGGGCTGGCCGAAGTATGCACAGAGGCTGGGCAGGGAAACAGCGGGCGAGAGCAGGAACACCCAACACTCAGCTGGGTCTGGGAAAACTGGGGGGTGAAATGGAAAGATCTTTTCAGACAGACCAGCGTGCTTGGGCTTTTGTAGTGTAATAACAATAGCAGTAATATTGACAATGATAGTATAGTAGTAAAATTAAAGTGGTAGTTGACAACTTTACATTCAGAGATTAAAAAATAAGTTATACTATTTTATGATGTCTTTACAGAAACTGTGTGTGATAGGGGCTTCTACTATACTTATGGGAGACTGATTAGTGCAGAGGTAGAGAAAGTACAGTTCCATGGTCCTCTGACTTGCATTATTTCCAGAAGGAAGTTTACAGATTGTTTTTCTCCCTTTAAGTCATGTAATGTGTGTTTTCTCTGTAAACTTCTAAACTTTTCTCTTTACCACTGGTATGTGGTGTTGTTGTTTTTTGTGGTAATTTGATTATTATGTAAATTAGTTTATTAAAAATCAAATTTGGAAAAATATCACCCACTACTTCTTTTTCTTATTTTTAAAATCCTCACCCGAGGATATGTTCGTTGATTTAGAGAGAGAGAGAGGAGAGAGAGAGAGAGAGAGAAAGAGAGAGAGAGAGAGAGAGAGACTTCAATTCAAGAGCTAAACATTGGTTAGTTGCCTCCTTTATGTGCCTGGACTGGGGATCAAACCTGCAACCTATGTATGTGCCCTGACTGGAAATTGAACCCACAACCCTTTGCTGTGGGACAGCCACCCAACCAACTGAGCCACTAGGCCAGGGCTCAGCCACTGCTGCTTCTTCTTTTTTAATTTATCTTTTTTGTTGAAAGTATTGCAGATGTCCCGCCCCCCCCCCATTTTTATCTCATTGACCCCCTCCACCCCACACCCGCCCCTCCCAGGCCTTCACCACTACTTCTGTAACTACTGTTTCTGTCCACCATCTCCTTCTGGGATTCAAGCTACACCTATAGCAAACTGTTTAAAGCTGTTTCATAAGTTAGCTAGACTCTGTTCATTTAATTTCCAGGTATTTTTTCTGTTACACTTTAATTTGGGTAGTTTTTATTGCTATGTTTTCAAATGTACTGATATATCTCTTTTAACATGCTGTAATCCAGTAATTTTTCACTTCAGATATTGTTTTCATTTTTAAGAGAACCATTTGTGGTTTCTATTCATTATTATTTTATATTCTCACTAGAGGCCCAGCACGCATGAAACTGTGTGAGAGTAGTTGCTTCTGCTTGCCTCAGCTGGCTGACCCATCACCGCTCTTAGCTCGCTGCCCCACCTTCTGCTGCTAGTAGCTAGTGCCCCGCTCTGCTCCACCCCATCCTCCACAAGAGCTGCTGCTCCTTTGGTCCATCCTGAAGTCGTTATGGTGTGATGGCTGTGGGCCTTTTATATAAGAGATTTCTTTGTACTTTGCTTTTGTTTTTTTATATTTATTTTAAAATTTTCACATTTTATATCATATTATATTACTTTCAAGTGTATAGCATAGTGGCTAGACATTTACATAATTTACAAAATGACTCCCCAAATAAGTCCAGTACCCACTTGGCATTGTACATATTTACTACAACTGATATTATTAGCTGTATTCTCAATAGCATTAATCGTACTTCACATTCCCATGAACATTTCACCCTGCTCCCCACCCCAGGCTCCCATCTGGCAGCCATCAGTTTGTTCTCTGTGTCTGTGAATTTATTTCTGATTTGTTTATTTGTTTATTTAGTTTTAAAATCCCACATATAAGTGAAATCATATGGCATTTGTCTTTGTTGACTTAGTTCACTTGCTATAAAACATTCTAGATCCATCTATGTTGTCACAAATGGTAATATTTTCTTTTTTTTGACCAAATAATATTCCGTTGTATATATGCACCATATGTTCTTTATCCACTCATCTATCAAAGGACATGTCTTTCCATAGCTTGGCTCTTGTAAATAATGCTGCAGTGAACACAAGAGTGCATATATCTTTTCAACTTAGTGTTTTGGATTTATTCAGATAAAAACCCAGAAGTGGAATTGCTGGGTCATAAGGTAGTTCTATTTCTAATTTTTTGAGGAACCTCCATACTGATTTCTATAGTGGCTGCACCAATTTTTAATCCCACCAACAATGCACAAGGATTCCCTTTTCTCCACATTCTCACCAACACTTGTTTGTTTATTTATTGACTAGAGGCCTGGTGCATGAAATTCATGCACGGGGGTGTCCCTCAGCCCAGCCTGCACCCTCTCCAATCTGGGACCCCTTGAGGGATGTCCAACCACCAGTTCAGACCCAATCCTGGTGGACTTCTGGCTCCCAACTGCTTGCCTGCCTCTGCCTGATTGCCCCTAACCGCTTCGGTCTGCCAGCCTGATCACCCCCTAACCACTCCCCTGCCAGCCTGATCGACACCTAACTGCTCCCCAGCCAGCCCGATTGCCCCTAACTGTCCTCCCCTGCAGGCCTGGTACCCCCTAACTGCCCTCCCCTGCTGTCCTGGTCCCCCTCAACTGCTCTGCCCTGCAGGCCTGGTCCCCCCCAACTTCCCTCCCTGCTGGCCTGGTCTTTCCCAACTGCCCTCCTCTGCTGACCTGGTCACCCCTAACTTCCCTCCCTGCTGGCCTGATTGTCCACAACTGCCCTCCCCTGTAGGCCTGGTCCCCCCAACTACCCTCCACTGCAGGCCTGGTGCCCCCCAAGTGCCCTCCCCTGCAGGCCTGGGTCCCCCAAACTGTCCTCCCCTGCAGGCCTGGGTCCCCCCCAACTGCCCTCCCCTGCCAGCCATCTTGTGGTGGCCATCTTGTGTCCAAATGGGGGCAGCCATCTTTGACCACATGGGTGCGGCCATCTTATGTCTTGGAGTGATGGTCAATTTGCATATTATTCTTTTATTAGATAGGATGGTAGCCATTCTGACAGGTGTGAAGTGATATCTCATTGTGGAAGTAATTTGCATTTCTCTGATGATTAGTGACATTGAACATGTTTTTCTATGTCTATCGGTCTTCTGTATGTCTTCTCTAGAGAAAGGTCTATTCAGGTTCTCTGCCAAATTTTTATTTAAATTTTTTGTTTGTTTGTTTTTAATGGTACATTGTGCGAGTTCTTATAAATTTTGGATATTAACCCCTTATTGGATACATCATTGGTGAGTATTTTCTTCCAATCAGTAGAATGTCTTTTTATTTTCTTCATGGTTTCCTTTGCTGTACAAAACGTTTAGTTTGACATAGAATTATTTGTTGTTGTTCTCCTTGCCTGAGGAGATGTATTGGAAAAAACGTCACTAACAGAATGTCAGAGTTCACTGCCTGTGTTTTGTTCTAAGAGATTTATGGTTTTAGCTCTTACATTTCAGTCTTTGAGTTTATTTGTGTGTGTGGTATAAAAAGGTGTTCTAGCTTTGTTTTTTTAATGTGTTTATTCAGTTTTCCCAACACCACTTATTAAATACACTGTCTTTACCACATTGCATATTCTTTTTGTTGTTGTTAATCCTCATCCGAGGATATTTTTCCATTGATTTTTAGAGAAAGTGGAAGGGAGGGGTAGAGACACAGAGAGAGAAACATTGATGAAAGAGAGACACATTGATTGACTGCCTCCCACACGCAACCTGACCAGGACTGGGGCTCAAGTCCACAACCAAGGTATATGCCCCTGACTGGAATCAAACCCATGACCCTTTGGTCCACAGGCCTATGCTATAACCACTGAGAAAACTGGCCAGGGCCACATTGTATACTCTTGCTTCCTTAATCATAGATGGTTGATCATATAAGTGTGGATTCATTTCTGGGCTGTGTCTTCTGTTCCATTGATCTGTGTCTGTTTTTATGCCAGTACATGCAGTTTTGATGGCTATAACTTTATAGTATAGTTCAATATCAGGTAGCATGACACCCCCATCTTTGTTCTTCTGTCTCAAGATTGCTGTGGCTATAGGAGTCTTTTGTGAGTTCCTATAAATTTTAGAATTCTTTGTTCTAGTTCTGTGAAAAATGGCACTCTCCTTCCCTCTGAAATATGTCAGTCTGTTGCATGCTTCAAATGTCTCTGGTTTTATTTTGTTCATCACTTTAATTTGTTCATTAGATTCAGCATATAAGTGAGATCATCTGATACTTGCCTTTCTCTGTCTGGCTTATTTCACTCAGCATAATACTCTCCATGTCCATCCTTGCTGTCTCAAAGGGTAAGAGATCCTTCTTTTTTACTGCTATATAGTATTCCATTGTATAAATGTACCACAGTTTTTTTAAATCTACTATCTACTGAGGAGCACTTGGCTGTTCCAGACCTTAGCTATGAACATAAGGGTGTAAATTGTGCTGCTTTGAACATAAGGGTGCATATATCCTTTCTGACTGGTTTTCCAGATTTCTTAGGATGTATTCATAGAAGTGGTATCACTGGGTAAAAGGTCTGTTCCATATTTAACTTTTTGAGAAAACTCCACACTGTTTTCTACAGTGACTGCACCAGTCTGCATTCTCACCAATAACGTATTAGGATTCATTTTTCTCCACATCCTTGTCAGCATTTGTTGCTTGTTGATTTATTAATGATAGCCATTCTGGCAGATGTGAGGTGGTACTGCATTGCTGCTTTAATTTGAATATTTCTTGTAATACTCTTTTTATAGCAATACATTTCTTTAGCTTTTTCTTGTATGGGAAGCTCTTCATCTCTCCTTCAGTGGTAAGTAACAGCTTGGTTGTAGGTCATTGCTTTTCACCACTTTAAATATTTTATGACAATTATTTCTGTTCTGCAAAGTTTCTGTTGAGAAATTAGCTGTTAGTTTTATTGGAGCTTCCTTGTAGATGACTGCTTTTCTGTTGCTGTTTTTATGACTCTTTCTTTGTCTTTAATCTTTTTCATTTTAATTATGATGTGTATTATTGTGGGATTCTTTAGGTTTTTATTTTGGGGAATCTCTGTGCTTTTTATATTTGTGTGTTTATTTATTTTGGCCAAACTAGGGAAGTTTTTAGTCATTATTTCATCAAATAGGATTTCAATCCCTTACTCTCTCTCTTTCTCCTCCTCTGGCACACTTCATGTTGACCCAAATGGTCTTTTAAATTATCCTTATTTTTAAGTAAATAAATGAATGAATAAAAAAATTTAAAAAAATGTAGATACATATATACATTTATTTATTTACTTTGCTGTTCTGTTTGGGTATTTTCCACTACCTTGTTTTTAAAACCACTGTTTTGAATTTTTGCTTTATCTAACCTGCTATTGATTCCTTCTAGAGTATTTTTTATTTCAGTTACTGTTTTCTTAATATCTGACTAGTTCTCTTGTATGGTTTCTATGTCCTTTTTTATGCTTACTATCTCTCTTTTTTTTTTTAAGTTCTCACTAAGTGGATCTGTGCTTCCCCTAAGTTCATTAAGTATCCTTACCACTAGTGTTTTGAACTGTTTTTCTGGTAGATCACTTGCTTTAATTTTGTTTCATTTGTTTTCTGGAGTTTAGTTCTGATCTTTCATCATGCATTTTTTTGTGTCCTCATTTTGGGTGCCTTTTTACGTTTCTTTTTTAAAAGCATATTTATTTATTTAAATATTTAAATATTTTAAATTAACAATTGTCATACAATGTTATATTAATTTCAGGTGTGAACTCTGTGACTAGTTATTTATATAACTTACAAAGTGATCATCTTGATAAATCTAGTATTTATATCAGACCACATATAGTTATCACAATATTATTGACTATATTTCCTTTTCTGTACTTTATATTACTGTGATTGTTCTGTTACTAAATTTGTACTTCTAAATCTCTTTTCCGTTTTTACCCATATCTCCAACTACCCTCCCGTTTGATCAAAATGTTTTTTGAATATATGTGTCTGTTTCTACTCTTCCTGTTTCTTTATTCTGTTTTTTCATATATAACATACAGTTGTTGGCAAAAGTAGGCTTACAGTTGTGAGTATATGAAAGAGTTTATTTTTGTATTATTACTTATTAACTAGAGATCCGGTGCATGGAATTCATGCACGGGGTTGGGGCCCCTCAGCCCGCCCTGCACCCTCTCACCATCCAGGACCCCTCGCTCCTTACTGCCCACCTGCTCACTGCTCCTTACCGCTTGGCTCGCTGCTCCTTAGTGCTGCCGCGGAGGCAGGAGAGGCTCCCATCACCGTCTCTGTGCTCGCCAGCTGTGAGCCTGGCTTCTGGCTGAGCAGCGCTCCCCCTGTGGCAGTGCACTGACCACCAGGGGGCAGCTCCTGCATTGAGCGTCTTTCACTCTTGTGGTCAGTGTGCATCATAACGACCAGTTGTTCTCACCATTCCACTGTAATGGTTGCTTAGGCTTTTATTATATAGACTAGTGAGCCAGTGCATGAAATTGCACAACCCCGCCCACCCACGAGTGCCCCTCCTCCTCACCTCTCCTCCCCAGCTGGCGACCAGACTGTGGAGGGGAGCGGCAGCGGCTGGTGAGGCCAGGTGCGGGCTCGTGAGGCTGGGGAGCCTGAGGCACCCATCCCGGCCAGGTAGGCGGACACTTCTTCCCTGGCTTTTGGAGGGTGTTGGGGACAGGGACATGCCCCAGCCTCTGCACTGGGATGGGGCCTGGAAAGGAGGAAGGATTCCCCCCTGCCCCACTGCTGGGTGGGACATAGCAGGGGAGTGCTGTGGATCCCTAGCCTAGACCCACCCTCCCAGGGGCAGGCTGTGGGCTCAGGTGCTGCCAAGGCTGCTGGACCCTTAGGGGCGGGAAGCAGCATCTGGGCCCTCCCTGCAATGAGTCCTTGGCTTGGCAGTGGGTGGTGAGAGTAAGCAAAGAAACTGGCCCCTGGCCAGATAGGTGAGGCACACAGGCATGCAGCGCTGGGCTGCGGAGTTGTGGCAGTAACAGAGCACTGGCATCTGTGGCCTTGATGCTGGCGCACAGGGTCTGAGAAACTCGCAGGTGCGGGATGTGCCTCTCCTGCCTCTGCCTGGCATGGACTCTCCTGATGCACCTCCTGGTCAAGTCCCCACTGATGCCTGTGGGGATGCAGCACCAAGTCCCCGCCGGCACCCATGAAGATGCAGTGTCAAGTCCCCACCAGCACCTATGGGGATGCAGCATCAAGTCCCCACCCACCTGCGCACGCCTATCGCACACGCAGCCTCCTGCTGATCGGTCGTTACAGCATGATGACCACAGGCTTTTTATAATATAGGATTACTGTATTATTAATTGCATCACAACTGTAAACCTACTTTTGTCCATCCCTATAGAAGTGAAATCATGTGGCATTTGTTTTTCTCTGTCTTAACTTATTTTTCTTGGCTAATACCCTTTAGATCCATCCATGTTTTTCCATATGGCAAGATTTCAGTTTTTTCTATGGCTGAATCATATTTTATTATATATATATATATATATATATATATATATATATATATATATATATATATATCTGTGTGTGTGTGTGTATGTGTGTGTGTGTGTGTGTGTGTGTGTGTATATATATATATATATATATATATATATATATATATATATATACACTAGAGTCCCGGTGCATGAAATTTGTGCATGGGGGGAGTGGTGTTTTCCTCAGCCCAGCTTGCATCCACTCCAATCCAGTCAGACATCCCTCTCACAATCCAGGACTACTGGCTCCCAACTGCTCACCTGCCTGCCTGCCAGATTGTCCCTAACCTCTTCTGCCTGCCAGCGTGATTACCCCCTAACCACTCCTCTACCAGCCTGATCGATACCTAACTGCTCCCCTGCCGGCTCAATTGCCCCTAACTGCCCTCTCCTGCTGGCCTGGTCGCCCCAAACTGCCCTCCCCTGCAGGCCTGGTTCCCCCCAACTGCCATTCCCTGCAAGCCAGGTTACCCCCAACTGCCCTCCTCTGCTGGCCTGGTCATTCCTAATTTCCCTCCCCTGCAAGCCTGGGTTCCCCCCAACTGTCCTCCCCTGCTTGCCTGATCACCCACAACTGCCCTCCCCTGCCAGCCATCTTGTGTGCTGGAGTGATGGTCAATTTGCATATTACCTCTTTATTATATAGGATACATCATTTCCTTTTTATTTATTAATCTAGGGATGAACACTTATGTTACTTCCATATCTTGGCTACCCTATATAATAAAAGCCTAATATGAAAATTGTCCCCTCAGGAATTCAACCAGGAGTTTGACTGCTGGTTAAGATGTGTGCTAACCACCAGTGGGTGGTACAGAACATGGCAGGTGTTGGCAATGTGGCACTGTCAGCGGGCAGCACTGGAGGCACTGCTGGCTTCGATGGGCCCTGATGAGAGCAGGACTGTGGCAGGGTGGTAGAGCAGGTGAGTGGGTGGTGTCAGGCCAAGGTAAGTGTGAGTGGGGGTCTGATTGCCCTACCTATGGTAACCAGTGGTGGCGGCAGGGGACAGGGCTGCCACCTGGCTCCCAGGTGCTGAGGGAGCTGGGTGGGGAGCCCAGCCCTGATTGATCTCCCTGAAGGCATGATGGTAGAGCAGGTGAGGGGGTGGTGCTAGGCCACAGTGGGCGGTCAAGTGGGGCTGCGGGGCTGCGGGGCTGCGAGACTGCGAGCCTGGGGACATGAGCTGGGGTCCTATCCCCACAAGCCACCCCAAGGGACCCCACATGTGCATGGATTCATGCACTGGGCCTCTAGTTGTAAATAATGCTGGAATTCATATATGAATATATAAGTTTGATCAATTCATTGTTTTGTGTTTCTTCAGCTAAACATCCAGAAGTGGAATTGCTGGGTCCTGCTTTGTCTTTTGTTATAGCCTTTGTTTTAAGGTCTATTTTGTCTGATATAAGCATTACTGCCCCACATTTTCATTACATTTTCATGAAGTATATATTTTTTATTACTTTACTTTTAGACTGCATGTATCTTTTGTTCTGAGATGGATCTCTTGTAGACACCATATGTCATGGTCCTGTTTTTCATCTATTTAGTTACTGAATATCTTTTGATTGAATCATTTAATTCACTTACTTTTAAAACAATTGTTAATAAATATTCATTTATTACCATTTCATTATTCACATTTTTATCTTTTTTTCTTAAAGAAGAACCTATAACACTTCTTATAATACTGGTTTAATGGTGATGAACTTGTTTAGTTTTTTTCTTGCCCAAGAAGCTCTTTATCTGTCCTTACATTCTAAATGATCATTTTGCTGAGTAGACTAATCTTGGCTGTAAGTCCTTGCTTTTCATTTCTTTGAATATATTGTGTTAATTCTTTCTGGCCAGCAACATTTCTAGTGAGGAATCAGCTGATAGTCTTACAGGAGTTCTCTTGTTGGTAACTAACTGCTTTTTTTTTTGTTGATTTTAAGATTCTCTCTTTGTCTTTAATCCTTGACATCCTATATAATAAAGAGCTAATATGCAAATGGTCATCACACCCTTGTGCCCTCATGCTCTGGCACTGGAACTGCTCAGACACTCAACACTGGGGAGATAGGAATGGGGACCAGCCAAGCGCAAATGAGCTCACAAGAGAGGAATGGGGACCAGCCAGGCACAAATAAGCTGGGGAGATAGGAATGGGACCAGCCAGGAACAAAGAGCTCACTAGAGAGGAATGGGGACCAGGCAGGCACAAATGAGTTCGTGAGAGAGGAATGGGGACCAGCCAGGCTGCTGCCTGGGAGATGGACAAGCCACCCGCCCCACGGTCCTGGGCACCAGCACCTGAGCCTGCATCCCAGGAGAGGGACAAGCCACCTTTCCTACAGTCCTGCGTGCCTGTGGCTGTGGCCTGGGTGAAACCACCTGCCCACAGTCCCTTGTGGCTGCGGCCAGCCCGGGTGAAGCCGACCTGGGTCCTGGGTGCCTGTGGCCAGCCAGAGGGAGGGAAGCCCGGGTTCTGGGTGCCTGCAACTGGCCAGAGGAGGGAATCCTGGCTCTTGGATGTGGGGCTAGGCAGAGGCAGTTAGGGGTGATAAGGCCATCAGGGAAGCAGTTAGAGATGATCAGGCTGGTAGGGGAGCAGTTAGGAGTGATCAGGCAGGCAGGCAGAGAGGTTAGGGGCAGGGGCCATCAGGCAGGCAAGCCGGTGAGTGGTTAGGAGCCAGTGGTCCTGGATTGCAAGAGGCAGTTGGACATCCCCCAAGGCATCCTGTATTGGAGAGGGTGCAGGCCAGGCTGAGGGACCTCCCCCCTCATACATGAATTTTGTGCACCAGGCCTCTAGATTTAGTTATAATGTGTTTTAGTGTGGGCCTTTTTGGGTTCATCTTGTTTGTGACTTTCTGTGCTTCCTGGACTTGTATGTCTGTTTCCTTCACCAGGTTAAGAAAGTTTTCTGTCTTTTGTTTTTTTAATAGGATTTCAATTTCTTTCTCTGTGCCCTCTTTCTGACACCTCCATAATGTGTATGTTGGTATGTTTGAACTTGAGATTCATAACAATCCTCCTTCTTTTTGGATTCCTTTTTTCTGCTCTTCTGATTGGGTGTTTTCTACTTTCTTGTCTTCTAAATTGCTGAATTTATCCTCTGCTTCATCTACTCTCCACAATGTATTTTTTAAAAATCCTCCTCTGAGGATATGTTTCTTTTTTTAATAAAATGATTTTAAAGAGAGAAAAAACAGAAGTAGAGAGACTATGATGTGAAAGAGAAATATTGATCCATTGCCTCCTATACATGCCCTGACTGGGGACTGAACCCACAATGTAGGTATGTGCCCTGACTGGGAAATGAACCCACAGCCTTTGGTGAATGGGATGATTCTCCAAGCTATTGAGCCACACAGACAAATTGTAATGTATTTTTTATTTTAGTTAGTGTATTTTCCACTTCTGACTGGTTCTTTTTTATGGTTTCCATGTTCTTTTTATACTGTTGAAATTCTAAGTTCCTTGAACATCCTTATAACCATCGTTTAAAACTCTGTATCTGGTAGTTTGCTTGCCTCCATTTCATTAATTCTTTTTAAAGTGATTTCTCTGTTCTTGTATTTGGAGCTTCTTTCCTGTCTTCTCTTTTTGGCTGCTTCCTTTTGTTTTATTATATGTATTAGGTAGAAGTGATACATCTCCTGGTCTTTGTGGAGTGGCCTTAAGTAGTAGGTGTTCTGTAGAGCTCAGTGGCTCAGCCTCCTCAGTCACCTGAGTCATGTGCACTCTGTGTGTGTGCTGTGTGCACCTTCCTGTTGCAGTTGAGCTTTGATTGCTGTTGGAACATCACTGGGGGAATTGAATCTTAAGCCAGTCAGCTGTGAGGACCAGTTATAACTACAGTGAAGATGCTGCTATGCAGGGGCTGACCCCAAGGAGCAGGACTCACTTCAGGGGCACTTCGGTTCTTGCCAAGTCTGCTGATTGAGTGTGTGTTTTTTGTGTGTGGAAGTGATTGCATTGTAATCTGGCATAGTCTAAAGCTCCCCATTGGTTCACTGGCACTGGGGCCTTCTGGAAGGTGCTGGACAAGATCAGCCATTGCCTATTCCCTGACTGGGGCCACTTTGCATGAGCTACAGAGTGATCTGCAGATGGCTGCTACTCGTGCTGGGTTTAGAGTGCCAAGGAGAGGCCACGCTGTGAACCAAGGCTGGTTGCACTTGTATCAGGTCTGGGGCCACTTAGCAAGAGGTTCACTATATGAAAAGGCCAGCTGCTGCTTGTTTGAGAGATTTTAAGAAAGTACAAACATGAACCAAGGGAAGCCATTTGAATGTAACAGCCACTGGAAATGGCTTGATGGGGCCACAGTTTGGATGGGGTCTCAGGGAATGATCATGACGGAGGGAACAGTGTTAGCCAGGTTAATGGAGACCTACCTACCAGTTCTGTGGGGAGAGGGCTCAGCAAAGCCACAATGGTCTCTGCTAGCACTTCTGTTTGGCAGAAAGCTGCCCCTCTAGTTCTTGTCCTGAAGCCAGACAATTCACTTTCTCCCCATATGTCCCTGGCACTTTTGATCTGCTGCCCAGCACTGAAGCTCAGAGTGAGTAAGTCCATCATACAGCCAGACCATGTTCAGGCCATTTAAGGGGAACTCCCAGGACTCCAGAAGCCCTATGTCTCACTTAGCCACAATCACCACTGGTTTTCACAGCCAGAAGTTATGGGGACTTATATTCTGGCACTGGAACCCTGGACTGTGTAGGACGGAGACTCTTGGCTTTTTTGGAGGGACCTCCACAGCCAATATTTATCCTTCACACCTGAGTGTGGGATCAGCCTGTTCGGCATCTCACCTTTCTTACCAGTTTTGATGTGGCTTCTTCAGTATATCCTTAGTTATAGGACTTCAGTTCATCTAGGTTTCAGAATGATGTAGCTGTGAGAGGTTCTGGGTTTGGTGTTGGCCTACACCATTTTGGCTGGAAGCCTGGGTTTCTTTGTTTTTTGTATCACATAGATCTCCTATGTCTCCCCAACTTGGCAGGGTAGCCTGATATAGGTGTCCTGTGGGTTTCAGTGGCACAGTCTTCCTGGTCGCCTGAGCCAGGTGCTCCAGGAGTGTCCCTTGTGTGTACTGTTTGTTCCCCCTGTTGTAGTTGAGCCTTATGTGCTGTTTTCTCATCAATGGGCGAGGTTCACCTGCAGGCTGCTTTTCTGTGAGGACTGGCCATGCCCACAGTGGATGCTGACTCCACAGAGCAGGATTTACCTCAGTGGTGCTCTGGTGTCTGCCAAAACCACCTTTTGGGTATGCAATTTGTTGAGCTAATTGGGTCTGTAGTGGTCTGAGTTTGGGCCCCAGGTATGTTTATTCTGGGGCCTCTTGAGAGGGTTCTTGTGCAGGCTGAGGTCTTCTGCTGCCCTTGTCCTACTGGGGCCCACCTCGTAAGAATTGATGTTAGCAGCTTCCTTGCTGGGCATGGAGGCCCGTGGGAGAAGTTCTGCTGAGAGTGGAGGCTCTGTGCCACCTGCACTGGGCTGGGCCTGGGACCACTCAGCCAAAGGCACAGGATACACTGAGGCCAGATGTTGACTGCCAAGGGCTTGAAAACCTTGGAGAGCTGCGCACACTTATTTTCCAGTGTAACCTTGGAGAGTTTAAAGAAAGCCTGTGGTGTAGGGGGAGGCTGCCTGAGAGGGTAGCTACTAAAGAGCCTATGGCAGTATGAGTCGGGTGGGACAAGGTCTCAGGAAGTCACCCTGATAGGGCAAGTGGTGTTACCAGGTTAATGCAGGTTCAGATTTGGCTTGGCCTGCCCAGGCAGGCTTGTGGGTGGAAGGTTCAACGTGGGTACAATAACAGTTCTCAACTTGAAGCCACACAGTTCACCTTCTTCCTATATGTCTCTGGCACTTCCTTTTGCGAGGGCCTGTGAGTGAAAAAGTATGCACACAGGCCCCTTAGGAAAATGCCTGGGTTGCTGGCAGTGCCCCATCTGACTGGGGCATAACAGAATGATCACTGATCTTCACAGCTAGGTGTTGTGGGGACTATTCTCCCAGCAGTGGATCCCTGAGCTAGGTAACCCAGTGTGGGGCTAGGATCCCTTGCTCCTCAGGGGTGCCCTGCACAGCCAAGATATCCCGCCCAATTCTCCGTGGCCACACCTGGGTATTGGCCAGCCCATTTTACATCTGCTCTCCTCCTACCGGTTTCCACCTGGCTTCTTCTTTATATCCCTAGTTTTAGGATTTTTGTTCAGCTAGTCTTCAGGCATTTCTCCAGATTGACTGCTCTGTAGTTTAGTTGTAATTTTGATGTGGTCCTGGGAGGAAGTAGTCACAGTGCTTGCCAACTCTGGCCCCTCTTTATGTTTTGTTTTTGTTTAAATCAAGGGCTAGTAAAAAGTGGCCTGTGGGCCAAATTGAATTCATTTCCTGTTTTTGTATGGCCCATAAGCTGAAAATGGGTTTTATATTATAAAGGATTATTTAAAAAAATAAAGAAAAATATATAATAAAGACAATATGTGGTTCGCAAAGCTTAAAATGTTTGCTAATTGTTCCTCTACAGAAAAAGTTCGCTGACTCCTGCTTTAAATATTCAATTAAATAATATAATATCTATTTTCAGGTCCTTGTCTACCAGTTCTGTTTCCTCTGTCATTGCTGGTTCCCTTTCTATTGACTCTTATTTTCCTCTTTGCTGCTTCTTCACAAATCTAATAGTTTTTTAATTAGATATTGAATGTTAGGAATGTTAGATTGTTGAATAATTGCATTTGTTGTCTTTCTTTAACAATGTTGAAGTTTGTTTTGGAAGGCTGTTTAATTAATTAAATTAACTTGGTACCATTGAGACTTTGTTTTGGGACTAGTTTAGCCACTCCACTAAGATGTGACTTTCTGGTCTCTTTCCTCAATGTCCTGCATATTCAACAAGGTCTCTCCATTCTGGTGGAGAGTTACAAGAATATTGTAAAAGCATGTGTGAGTCAGGGAATTGCTCAGCTTACAGCTCCCTGGAAGTGAGTCCATTTTTGTTCTGCTTTGTAGGGTTCCATCCTAAACTGGTGCAAATTAGCAGTTAGCCAAGACTTGAAGAGGCTGTTATGTAGATTTCTGGATCTCTTTCTTTGTATAGCTCCTGTCTTTCCCACACTATTCCTACAAGTCCCATCTTTCTTATTGTATCTGAACCCTTATTTCTGATGCTTCAGCTCAGTAAAATCCTGGTCCTATGCTTGGGTTCCCACCCAGTGCAGCAGCCTGGACATTGTCTTCGAAAGAAGAATGGGGCATCACAGAGCTCACCATGCTGGTCCCCTTCCCTCAAGGATTGCAGTCCTGTGCTGCTCAGAGTCAAATCTTTGAAAATAGTTGTTTCAAGTATTTTATTCAGTTTCCAGTGATGTGCGTGCGTGTGTGTGTGTGTGTGTGTGTGTGTGTGTGTGCACGCGTGCGCGCGCGCGCGCCCGCATGCACATTTTACAGTGAGAGAGCAAGCCTTGTGCCAGTTACTCTGGCGCGGCCTCAAGTCCCCTAGTCTGGCCTCAGGTCCCCTGGCCCCACCGTGATGGCATGGCAGCATGATGACCATTTGTGTATCATCTCTTTATTATATAGGATTTTGGAAGGAGCAGAGACATGATTATACAGTAAGCAGTAGAGCTGGTTCCATATCATGTATACAGTAAGCAGTAGACTTGGTCTCCCTCCCAGGAATTGCAACTCCAAAGCTCCTGTTTTATGGCAACACTGAAATGGATGACTCACAGAGAGATGGTTGAGCCACTGAGACCAGACTGTCAAAGGATCCAAGAAAAGGCCACATTTATGCAAAATGTGTTATACAAAATGAAAGTTTCTGAATTATAATTAGATATGAATGGAATTTCAGACTGGAACACAAATTTCTTGCTTGTTGGGGGCAGACACTGTGTAATGGTGAGGCATATGCTAACATTTAGAACAAGTGGATTTTTTTCCTTACTGAGTATTAGGTGACACAATAGTTGTATACCAATTTGTTCAACCAATATGGTTCTAATAGTTCCTACTTCCCACTCTCTCTCTCCACCCACACTACCAGGGTGTCTCAATCAGACCACCTTTACCCTTTATAGCTGCCTAACATTCCCATCTCCTTGTGTAAACTACCACTTGAGTTCAGGGGATGCCTGCATGCCCTAACGTAGTCAGGGCTTGAAAAGGGCATGTGAGTGAGCATGCAGTCAGCACGTTGAGGGGTCATTATTCTAAGACATCATTCTAATGCACACATGCCAAAGGTGGCATCAAGATGGAGCTTAGTTGTCCAGTAGCTGAGGTCATGGAGGTGAGTGACGTTTCCCGATGCAGACAGTACGGGTTTTGGTATATGGATAATTTGGATTCTGATCTCAGTTCTACCACTTGCTAGATGGGAACACTAGGGAAATTACCTAACCTATTTCAGCCTCCATCTCCTAATCTGAGAAATGATGAAAGTGGGTATTGTGTGAGATTAACAAGCTAATATATAGAATGCTCTTTAAACGTAGGAAGGACTGAGAAAAATAATAACACTCTCCCCCCCCCCCCACATAATAACAACATAGAGTCAAACAACAAAAATCTACCTTTTTCTCTTTCTCTCAAATGTTCATCATTCCACTCTATTTTCCTCCAGATTCCTGCAAAGCTAGGCACCTGGATCCTGTGCTAATGTTGCTTTGATGACCACTTTCATTCAGAGGCACATGCCTAAACCAGCTTCAGTCTGGAAACAGAAACCACAATGCATTGTTAAACACAGAGCATTTATCTATTCCTTTATTTAATAGCTGGCTAGGGAGAACAGAAGTAAGGAAAAATATTCTAGGCTGACAAGGAAAGAGTCAGTAAAGTAACAAATACACACCAATCCAGGGACAATGTGCCAGGTATGATAGAATATTTCAAAAGAAAAAAAAGAAATATGGAATATCAGGCTTGACCCCTAATGACAAAATCATATTATCAGGGAAACAAGAATAACACAGAGCTCATTTTTATTTATTGAGGACTTTCCAAGTGGCTGTCCCAAATGATCCCATTTCTCTCAGACCCTTAGCCCCCAATTCTCCTTTTTTTCTCATCCATCTCTTCTCTCTTTAGCTTGTGAGATTATGGGGCCAACCAGGCAAGTCTGATATCCCTAGTGCAGGCAGTGAGGATTGTAGAAAATGTAGCTAACCATCTCTTCCTTGTTTACTCCAATAATCACTTTTCTTCTAAACTGTTTTTCTAAGCTTAAACCAAGGAACTCTTCCTGATTTTTTCCCACTTCTCTGTCTCCTATCCTAGTCAGTTATGAGGTCAATGGTTTTTTTCTTTGATAATTTTTTATATTGGTCCATCCCTTTCCATCCCTACTGCTACTCTCTAGTTAGAGACATTGGTTCTCATTTCTAGACTATTTGTTAGACTTTTATTAAAATATCTATAATATTTTGCTCCCCAATTCTTCCTATAGAACACCAATAGGTTATTAGTCTCAAAATAAAATTTTTGGTATGCCACTCCTCTAACAACATTTTTCTATGAGTTAGAGCTAAGTATTAATGGAGGAATGTCCATGGTAGATTATTAGATTAGAACAGCAAGTTGCATAGTACTGTGCATCATGATATATATTTTTTAAATTGATCAAATTTCCTGTATTGGAATGTATTTGTGTGTGATTTGTGAGCATGGAAGTAAGGGTCAAAGAGGACATGCATTGAACCATTACCACTGCTCATTATCCAGACAGTCATTCTCAGCTGTGGCTTCACATGGGAATTATCAGGAAAGCCTTAAAAATGCAAAGATTTAATTAGATTGGGGTGAGGCATGGGCATCGGAATTTTTACAAGTTTTTCATATGAGTTTGATGTGCTGAGAACCATTAACGTAGAGGATTGGTCTGGCTTAAGTGATTCAAAGTGTGTTTCTACACATACAACACACACAACTCAGTCAACACTTCCATTGTCAAAGTGTACTCTAACCTTACTTAGCTGCATGAGCAGAAAAGGCAGTTTTGTTTAAAAATATACTACAGATAATCTATAAAATTGAATGAATAAAAATGTATAGACAGACTACATATCAATGTTTATTACATAGCTACACACATATTACATAGATGTATTTGACACTTGATTATGGATTCCAAAGGAGAGATTATGTATTTTGAAAACCAGTAAGTTTAAATTACAACTGTTTTCGTTTGTGTTTGTTTTTAAAATTGATTTTTAGAGAGAGAAGAAGGGAGAGAAGCAGAGAAAGAGAAACATAGGTATGAGAGGGAAACATAGATCAGCTGCCTCCTGCAAGCCCCTATCTGGGATGGAGCCCACAACCCAGGCATGTGCCCTGACTGGGAATCAAACCAGCAACCTCTCAGTGCATGGAAGGATGCCCAACCACCGACCCATCATGGCCAGGGCTGTCTATTTTCTTTTTTCAATATGAAGTCAATGGCAGGAGAAGGCTTCCCTGGTGCAGGTCGGGTATGTTACCCCCAGGGGGAGGAGGCCTGAGTGTTGGTATCTGGTTAACAGGCAGGGTTCACGGAGTTGTGTTGACAGTACATGCGTGAATGTTATCTGATCATCACTAACTAGAATCCTGGTTTCCTTTTTTCAAAGCCAAATAACCCCAAAGAGGCAGGGGCTCTAAAATACAGACTTCAATCATGTTTCACAAGGGTCAGGTCAACTGATAAGTTGAGGTCAGTGAGTCAAGAAGTCATTGGTTTTTTCCCCAGAAACCCTGGGAACCATGGCTAGGACCTAACGCAGGCAGCGAGGATTGTAGAAAATGTAGCTAACCATTGCTTCCTTGTTTACCCTAAAATCACTTTTCTTCTGAACTGTTTTTCTAAGCTTAAACCGAGGAACTGTTCCTGTTTTCCCACTTCCTAGAGAACAGTTTAGGCTGATAAACCAATAGCATGTTCCTTCCTTCATTCCAAGTTTGGAAATTTGACTATTATTTATCTGCTTTGATCTGAACTTTGTTCAGTTTTTAATTCAGTGATCTCAACAATGTGTGAAACATTGAGACAGGAAGCTCTTATCTACATGAGATTAATGACACAAAAATGTGACACACAGGAGGTGTTTGTCAGGACGAACAGTCTACGTGAAAGGGGCAGGCTAGCCCTTCCATTTCCGGGACATCGCATCCGTTCTCAAGTCAGAGCTCTAAGGGTCTGCAGTGCTTTAAAAAGTGGGTGAGCCCTGCGGCCACCAAGCGAAGGTAAATCCACGATGTGCTGGGCTGGCTCAGACTGGCTCACAAGAGGTGAATGTTATATTTTCGGGAATGTTACTTTTTGGTTGTTAAATGTAGACATTTTAAAAATTAAATAATATAAACTTACAATTAACAACATTAGTTAAATTACATTGATTATATTAAATACAAAACTAATGCATACTATCACTCATTACTTCCTAATTATTTTAGTACATTTTCTTATTATCTATTCCCATAAGGTTATTTATGTCTATTTTATATGCATTATGGAAACCCTGGGCAGGTTGTGGGCAGGTCATTGATACCCTGTGGGTGAGATATAATGGCATAATACTCATCTCTTCCTAAACCTGCATTCAGTGACTTCATAATGATAGCTTGGAATTGGTCACTCTGGACCATCAGGCAGCATAGCAGGCTACATGGAGGGCGTATGAGCCAGCCCACCACAGTTACCTTCATCAGTTAGTTGCCTTTGTGACTAGTTACAGAAATGGGTTGGTATAGAAGATGATTAGGTCATGTATATTGGTCTGTACAGGGAGGGCAAGCAGGGGCATTTAGAGCTGAGAATAGCCTGCCTTTCTGGACAGCTATGGACGTGCAAGTTCAGCCAAAGTCCATGAATGAACATGTACTAGGAACCAATTGGTTGCACTGGATTTATGAGAAAGGGCATTGCATTTTATGTCATTCTTTGTAAATTGTATACTATACATCATTTGTGTCAATAACATTTCAATAAGCACACACATACTTTTACATCTCTATATATAAAAATCCAGTGACCATACAGTCTAAGGACTATAACAACCAGTCTTTATGACGCCCACTGTGGCCAGTGAACTAGCCGGATCAGGGGATGGGGCCAGCCAATCTTGCAGCCCCTTGCCCCTGCCGTCCCTCCCCTAATTGGACTCTTCCACCCTGATCAAGGGTGGGCTGCCGGCCAATCAACCCACCCCCACCCCTCCCCAACCTCCCTTGCCAGCCCAGACCTCGATGGGCTCCCACCACCCTGATCCGCCCCTCCCCCTGGCTGGCCCCACCCCTGATTGCCCCCCACCCCAATAGGGGGTGGGGCCGGCTGGCCCACCACCCACAGCCCCTCCCCATGGCCAGCCCTGCCCCCAATTGGCACCCTAACCCCAATTGGGGGTGAGGCCTGCTGGCCAATCACCGGTGGCCCCTTCTCCCAGCCAGCCTGGCCTTGAGTGGGCCCCAATTGGGGCAGGCTGGCTGGTCAACCTCCTGCCAACTCCTCCTCCTGACAGGGCCAGCCAGACCCCACCTATGCACGAATTCGTGCCTCTAGTACTTTTAATAAAAGATCTGTTAAACAGCTCATCATCCCACTAAATGCCTTTCATTATAGGGTTTCTGGTTAACAAGATAACTGGGCCTAGAGGTGCAGGAAGAGAAGGGGAAGAAAGAATTTCACAGAGGCTTCTGAATTACAAACCTTGAAGAACTCAGAAGAAAAGGACCTTCATATGTGAGGCAGGGACCCAATGCTGAAAATGTTAGATCCTATTACTATGTAGTCAGGCAATCTGAGGTGTGTAAGTTTCCCGCCTGTGATACCCTCAACAGTTGGAGGCTCTCTCTGAGATGTTAACATTGGTACCACTCTGAAAACGTGAGCTGCCTGCTGCAGCAGCTACAATAGAGAAGCAGAAGGCTAGAGGAAGAAAGTGGAATGTTCTTTAGATCTCTATTTCTCTGAAAAACATTTAATTTACTTGTTAAAGTCAACCTCATATTGTTTATCCAGACTATTTTTTTTTTGCTTCTAATTGCTACTAATTAAAATAAAAATAAAATGGTGACTACAAACTTGGTTGGAGTTTTGATCCACTATCAACATGCCCACAGACATCGAGTTACTATATAAACACTCTCATTTTTAAAAGTGGCTTGATGTAAAAAAAAAAAAAGAGGAAGAAAAAAGGAATTGGTACCCTCATTCTAAATTTTCCTAGCCTGTTTGTATGGAACATAACAAGAATGGAGCCGGACTAATTCCTTATGAGACCGAGGAGATTTCATGAACAGTAAAGAAGTAAACTGGGCCTTTCTGCCGGAGCTGCATCATCCAGTCATTCGCCAAAATGACTAACACCAAGGGGAGAGGCAGGGCACTGCTGCCTTCTCTAGGCCTTTAGAAGACAAACATGCAAATCTACAAGAAAGGTGATACTGTGGACATCAGGGAATGGCGACTTCAGAAAGGAACGCCTCACAGACTCTCCCCTGGCAAAACTGCAAGAGCCTGCAGCGTCACCCAGCATGCCGTGGGCAAGAGAATCAGTGTACGTATTGAGCATGTTAGGCACTCTAAGAGCCGAGATAGCTTCCTGAGAGAAGAAGGAAAATGATCAGAAAAAGAAGGAAGCCAGAGAGAAAGGTACGGGGTTCACCGGAACTTCAGCCTGCTGTGCCCAGAATGGCGCACTCTGTGGGAAGGGGAAGGAGCCTGCGCTGCTGGAACCCACCCCTGTGAATTCATGGCGCGATGAGTGGAAAAGACCCTTCTGTGCTGATAAAAATGTTTCTCTTCATTGAGTAGAAGTGTGGCTTCTCTTCCCCCAAAAAATAATGAAAGAAAACTCTGCATCCTAAAAAAAAAAGAAAAAAAAAAGAAAAAAAAGAAAAGTAAACTTGGTCTGTGTGAATAAACACAGAGATGAACCTGGAATGCTGAAGGCAGCTGCTAGCACTGGGCACCACGGAGGCTGGCTACATGCCTGGTCCTGGCCAGTTCTCTTCTGGGGGAAACCTCTGATCCATAGAAAGGCATTCCCATTGCAGGCTCCTCTTGCAGGCGCAGCCATTGGTCATTTGGGACTGGGCAAGAGTTTACAAATGGTTTAAGGCCCATCAACTGTTAGCATAGATAGCTAGAAAGTAATAAAACAGAAGGAGCACAACTGGCTGAGTTTAATGAGGTCAGAAGCTACAGCTTCCCCCCATTCCCCCCACCCCCCACCAGGGGATCACAGCATTGCGGGCCGCCCATGGGATTAATGTTCTTTAGCGCCCCTGTGTAGGCAAGAAGGACCAGGTTTCCAGTCTCCCAGGGGGACAGAACGCAGCCTGTCACCTCACCCAGACTATGGGAAGAATGAAAGAGGAATTCCTCCATGGGATCACGTGACCACAATGGCTAAAGGCTCTGCTTGGATAAGAGGCACAGAACCCTGAAAGGTCTAGGACATGGATTGGTTAGGGGTAGGGCCCAGCACACACCAGAAGGATCAGGATATTGATGAGTTTGAAAGAGAGCTAGCTGGCTTTCCCAAACCCGAGGGAATATCATCAAAGCTTAACGAAGGCCTTGTTCTGACTCTGGGTAACGCACATTTGTGAGCCCTTTTGCTGCATGTCTCTCTCTGTGGCAGTCATGGCTTAGCAACCTGTAAGCCCCAATGCAGGCCCAAGCTGGGCCGGGTGCAGGCCTGGGCAGGGCAGGGCAGCGCAGAGCTGGCCAGAGCTCAGATGGAACCAACACGAGGTCAGGTCGCAGGATGGGACAGAGGCTGATGTGGAGGAAGCGTTGGCTGGATTGAAGGAGGGCAGGATCTTTGGACCCTGGCCCTTCCCTGGCCTGGAGGAAGACAAGGCAGGACTTCTTCCCTGGGCGGAGATGCGTCCCCTGGCGCAGATGTGACACACTTCTGGGACCTGGGATAGTTCTTTGCTTGCTTGGGCTTTCATAAATCTTACTGCTGCACCTCACCTCCCAGGCATGGTCCCCAACACGCTCTACTCATGACTCTGCAAGAACCTGATTTCCACTGGCAGCACACCCACCACCCATTCTGGAAAATAACTCAAAAGAATACCGTTTGTTGAGGGCAGGTCGTTGATACCCTGTGGGTGAGATATAATATTCCCTATTATAGCACTAAATTCAGCATAAAGTTGTGTGTTAAGTCTTATCTGGAGGAGATTGTTATCAAAAGTTCATGAGATATAGTAGGACATGCAGGGACGTTTGGAAGTAGAAACGACATACAACTTAGATTTAGATGTGGGAGTTCTGCCACTGATGAGTTAATATTTGTTAATATTTGTTATAGTATCTATATATATAAAAGCCTAAGCAACCATCGCAACCAAACGGACTACCGAACAGGCTGTGTGGGGTGACCAGGCCAGCAGGGGCGTTAGTGAGGGGTGACCAAATGACTGAACAGCAGGATGCGTGGGGTGACCAGGCCCATGGGGGGGCAGTTGGAGGTGACCAGGATGGCAGGGTGGGCAGTAAGGCATGACCAGGCCAGTGGGGGGGGCAGTTAGGGGTGACCAGGCTAGCAGGGGTGGGCAGTTAGGCACGATCAGGCAGGCAGGCAGGTGAGTGGTTAGGAGCCAGTGGTACTGGATTGTGAGAGGGATGTCTGGCTGCTGGTTTAGGCCTGATCCCCAGGATGGCAGTGGGACATCCCCCGAGGGGTCCCAGGTTGGATAGGGTGCAGGCTGGGCTGAGGCTCCCCCGTACCTATGCACGAGTTTCATGCACTAGGCCTCTAGTGGTATATATAATAGACATAAATGCAACTGCCTTACATTTTCTAACTTAATCTTCTTAAAAATCCTATGAGGTACATACTTCTGTAACCTCATTTCCTAGATAACAAGTTAACCTCTCCTGATCTTGGAGTCATATCACCCCATAGGTAATGGTGACAATAATGCCTGCTGTTCCCCCTAGAAGGGTGCAGAATCATGAGATAATGTAGGTGTATCATAAAAGGTTATACAAATGTAAAGTATTACAATTCTAATATTGGCAAGAATCATTAAAAATCTTATCTAATAAAGAGGGAATATGCTAATTGACCCTCACACCACCACAAAGATGGTGGTGCCCACAGCCAATAAGGAGGGGATTGCTAATTGACTGCCCCGCCCTAAAAGATGGTGGCACCCACAGCCAATAAGGAGGGAATATACTAATTGACTGCCATGCCCTCCAAGATGGCAGTTCCCACAGCCACAAGATGGTGGTGCTCAGCCTCTCAGCTGCCCAGGGCCACCCCGAGGCACAGGCAAGCCTCTGATGGCAGCCGCCCAGCTGCCCAGGGCCGCCCAAGGCTCAGGTAATCAGGGCCAACCAAGGTTTGCACTGCCAGCAGTAGCAGCAGCAGAGTTATGATGGGGCGTCACCTTCGCCTGATGGTTGAGTCGCCTCCCACCACTGAGGGCTCCCAGATTGTGAGAGGGGGCAGGCCGGGCTGAGGGACCCCCTCCTCCAGTGCATGAATTTTCATGCACTGGGCCTCTAGTATTATATAACAAGACTATTATTTAAGTGCAATGTGAATATATATCAAAATTTATTATTGTTAAATGTTTCTGATTTTCATTTGTTCATGTTTTAAACAGATCTTAATTGAATATTTGAGTAGTAGAAAAAGACTTGACTTTAGAGTTAATCATTTGGAAATTCTGTCTTTTGATAGCTGTAGGAACTTGTACAAATTCCTCAGACCCTCAGAGCCTGTATAACAATAGCTACTTCAGAGGACTGTGACAAGAATTAATCAAGAATATACAGGTACTCAGTAAATGTAAGCTTCTTTGTCCAACCCTAATTTTTGCTGGAGTGAGAGTAATATGAAGTTTACAAGTAAGTAGAAGATAAATCCAAGGTAATTTTAGAAGTAGAGGAGGGTTCAAACTCATCTAATCCCAATTTCTCTTTATGCTGGAGTAGAAGAGGATACTGAGAAGACTGACCTAACAGTCCACCGCCAGTTTGAGTCAAAATACCCTGAATTCCTCTGAATAATGACAATATCAAGTCTTCATGTCCTATGATTAAAGGAACAGACATAATAGCTTTAGAAATGCAGGTTAGAGATACAATATATGAATCAAGCTTTTCTGAGTCTGCACAAATTATTTCACAGCCATTCTGCCATTTCATAGTTGAAGTGTTACATCTGAATCATCCCCTTGAAAAATATCCTCAAATTTATCTCATAAACATTCAAACTTTCCTTCAGAGTTGTGGACGCAGCGTGTGAACACATAAAACAGTTGAAGAACATAGCAATGTAGTCTATAGTCACTGCCAGGGTGAATGATTCATAGAACTTCAAAGTCATTCCAGTGCCCTGGCCTGGTGGCTCATTTGGTTGAAGAGTCATCCCAAACACCAAAAAGTTGTGGGTTCACTTCCCAGCCAGGGCACATACTCAGGTTGAGGGTATGTAGGGCCACATACAGGAGGCAACAGATCGATGTTTCTCACATCGATGTTTCCCCCTCTCTCTCTAAAACAAAAAACATATCCTCAAGCGATGATTATAAATAAGCATTTCAAAGAGAAAGTTTTCTTTGCTGTGTGTGTGTGTGTGTGTGTGTGTGTGTGTGTGTGTGTGTGTGTGTGTAGCTTTTTCCCCTGGAAATATCTCAGGAAGATGGTGAATGTCCATCTTTGTCTTTAAAGATATGTGATATTTGGATATAATAAAAAGGAGGGACATTCTAGGCAAGGATCAAAACATGAACAAAATTTTAGAAAGAGAAATATGAAGAATGCATTTAATTAGTAATCAGTACTAACAGAGTGCTGGGGACATGCAGAGGGCTACTGGAAGATTAGGTTGGAAGATTAGGTGAATTGGCGTAGCACAGAAGATCTCGAATGTTAGATTAATGAGTTTGAATTTTGTTCTTGACAGCAGGGGAGTGCTGTGAAGCACAGGGAAGATTTGTCTGGTGGTGCTGTGAGAGCAAAGAGGAGACCAGAGCCAGAGCACCAGCAGAAGTGGTTTCAGTGAGCTCATAGTATGATGACTGAAGGACACCCATTGGAGATATTAAAGAGGCTAAAGAGACTTAGTGAGTTAGACACGGGGAAAGCTCTGAGATGACTTCAAGTAGGTAAAAATAAGGTTAGTGGTAATATGACAAAAATAAAACAGTAAGGAGAGGGCAGTAGGAAGGCACTTTGAGATAATAAACTTGCTTCTAGACTTAAGATCTTTGATGTGATGGTGAAGTGTACAGCAGAGATGTCCAGGAGTGAGATAAGTATAAAGGGGCAAGGACAGGAACCTCACTTCTGATGTGCTGGAACCCTCATGTGCCAGCTGGAAACAGGAACTAAGGGGCCTGCACAGTGTGGACCCCAACCGCTCTAAGATAGACGATCCAACATGTCACTAATTATTCAATTTGACAATTCATCATGAATTGGAGAAGAATCTGCCATCCCAGGGATTTTTACAAATAAGAAAAAATAATGGTTTTCTAAAATCATTAGTGACCGCTGAACTCATCTGCTAGAATTTTTTAAAAGTGAGAAATAATTCATGTACTGTAATGTGTAAAAATCCAGTGATTAATTTTCATACTCACTGTCATGTGCTCACCTGAAGACTACCAAGACAGAGATATGGAACATTTATGGCACCCCAAAAGGCATGTTAGAAAGCTCTCTTCCAACCACATCCCAAGGGTGACCACTATTGTAATCACCATTCATATAGATTATTTTTTATTGTTTTGAACTTCATATCAATTGAATTATATATATTTTTTCAGTTGAAATGGATTTTTCCAACATTTTATTATGAAAAAATTTTAAACATACACCAAATGTTTTTGCAATGTACATCATGTGTATGTGTGTGTATATGTCATTCTTGTATTTATTTTATCTTATGCTAAATTTTATATACCATAAAATGCAAAATGCATAATCTTGCAACTATAGTTACTGTTTAGATTTGTATGATAATTATTTTTAAGTGAATACAGTCCAAAACCAAGAAATCAAAATATGCAATTAAGCATGCATGCCCGACAGAACTGCTGCAGTTTCCACCTAAAAACTGTGAATTAATTAAGCAGCTTGTTTAGTTAACTGAACTGTTATTTGAATGTCTTTTTTAATTGATGTCTTTTTCTATTGGACTTTGCGTCAGTATGTTTACACCTCAGTTTTACCACTAACATTTTACTATAATGTATACCTTCAAGGTTTAAATCTATCATTTTGCTTTTGTTTTCTATTCATCCCATCTCTTCTTTGATATTTTTCTGTTATATTGTCTTCTTTTTGGATTAATTATTATTTTTATTCCATCTTACATTTTATCTTCATAATTAACTTATTATCTATACTTCCTTTTCTAGTAGTTTTTCCAGTGTTTATTTCAATTCAATATTTAATGTATTAATTTAATGTAAAATAACATTAAATTACTTCATGTGTAATGCAGACCTTTAGAACACTATACTTCTGTTTCTCCTCCTGTTATTTGTGCTATTGGTGTTTATATATTTTACTTATGAAAATGTAATAAATCCCATAACACACATTTTTATTTTTATTCCAAAAGGTAAATTACCCTTTCAATAAACCTAGAAAATTATTTTCAAAGGTGTTTTTTATATTTACACACAAAATTTCTATCTGGTATTATTTTCCTGTTGCTTGAAAAATTTCTGTCAATATTTCTTTTTTTTTTTTTTTTTTTTTTTTTTTAGAGAGAGTTAAAGAGAGGGAGGGATGGGGAGAGAGACAGAGAAACATTGAAGTGAGACAAACACATCAATTGGTTGCCTCCTACACATGCCCCTACTGGGGCCAGATATTGAACCTAAAACCAAGATATGTGCCCTTGACTGGGAATTGAATATGCAACCCTTTGGTCTGCGGATCGATGCTCTAACCACTGAGCTACACCAGCCAGACTCTGTCAATATTTCTTATAATGCATGTCAGCTAGCAATGGATTAACTCACTTTTATTTGTCCAAAAAGTATTGCCCAGCCAGTGTGGCTCAGGGTTGAGCATTGACTCCTGCACCAGGAGGTCATAGTTGAATTCCTGGTCAGGACACCTGCCCGGTTGCAGGCTCGATCCTCCATAGGGGGTGTGCAGGAGGCAACCAATCAATGATTCTCTCTCATTATTGATGTTTCTATCTCTCTCACCTTCTCTCTGAAAATCAATAAAAAACATTTATTTTTAAAAGTTCTTACTTTGTCTTCCTTCATGAAAGGTAGTTTTATGGGGCTAAAATTTTAGATCGACAATTCTGTCATTCAGTATTTTAAAGATGCCTCTAAATTGATTTCTCTTCTTCATTGTGTGTAGTAAGAAGTCAGTTTTCAATTTTATCTTTGTTCTTCTATATGTCTAATTAGTCTGATTGCCATTAAGATTTTCTCTTTATATTGATTTTCAACAATTTCATTTTGGAGTAGTTTTATTCATTTTCTTCTACTAAACATGTTTAAGCTTTGGTACTTATCAGTTTGTAGTGTTCATAAAATTTGGAAAATTTTCCACCATTAGTTTTTGAAATAATTTTTTATATGCATTTTCTTTCCCTCACACCCTTTTTCCCCCTGAGACTTCAATTACACATATATTAGACTTATGCTATTATTTCACAGTACACTGATGAGCTGTTCATTTTATTCAGTCTTTTTTTGTGTGTGTTTCATAATTGTTTTTATTGTTATGTCTTCATGGTCAATAATCTTTTCTGCAGTGTCAAATCTGCTGTTAATCTCATGCAATGTATTTTTCATTACAGATATATTCTTTTCAACTCTGAAAGTCCAACTTAGGTCTATTTAATATCTTCTATTTTTCTACTCATTATGATCATGTTTTCCTCAACCCTCTTGAACATATGAAGTATATGTATAATACTTGTAATAACTGTTTTAATGTGTTTGCTAATTCTATTATTTGTATCATTTTTATCTGTTTTTATTGATTTACTTTCCTCTAGGTTATAAATGTATTTTTTAATTATTTGCATTCCAGTCATTTTTTTAAAAATAAAATAAAATCATGTTAAAAGACATATAAAATAAAATTTGTCATTTTAATCATTAAGTGTATATTTCATATTAACTATATTTTTATTGTTATGCAAAGTCTCTAGAACTCTTCTTGTCATTTAAAATTTAAGCTCTATACCTATTAAAAATAACTTCTCATTTGTTCCTCATTCCAGCCCCTGGCAATAATTATTCCACTCACTGATTTTATGAATTTGACTAGGTAAGTATGTCATATAAGTAGAATTTGACTTTTTGTGAATGATTTATTTTACTTAGTATAATGTCCTCAATGTTCATCCATGTTACATTTCCCTTTTTAGGATTGAATAATGTTCCCTTGTATGCCTATTCTACATTTTGTTTACCCATTTACCTAATGATAGACACTGTGTTGCTTTCATCTTTAGCTATTGCAAATAATCTATATATATATAAAAGCCTAAGCAACCATTCAACCATTTGACCAGTAGCTACGATGCACACTGACCACCAGGGGCAGACACTCAATGCACAGTCATGGATACATGGAAACATGGAAACATCACAGAGGGAAGGAGCACCAGGCCTCTAGTGCTGCTATAAATATGAGTGAACAGTGCATTCCTGCTATTTTTTATTGAATGCTAGATATTACAAATTTTACCTTGTTGCATAGTGGGCTTTTTAAAATTCACTTAAAGATTGGGAAAAAAATGACTTGGAGTCAGTTTGATCATGTTTTAGGATTGATTTTAATTTTTCTTAGGGAGCAGTCTTTCGTTCAGAGCTAACCTGACCCAATCCTGAGGCAATGCCCTTTTGAAAACTCTACACCATGCTCTATACATGGTGAGGTCTTTTCACTCAATCCATTCGGAAAAGAAACTATTTCTAATCCTGAGTGAGCTTCAAGAATTGTTCTGGCGAATGATGTCTGGTTGTTCTTTAGTTGGCCTGAGGCAGTTTTCTTCTTCACATTTATAGGACAGTACTAAAAGCCTTGAGTGGACCCTTCTTCATTATATTTTCCTTTTTTATACTTTTCTGGAGATGATGCCCTGGTATGAAAGGGGGTTTGCTGTGAGTAAGCATCTGTGGCCTGTAGCTTATACTCTTGGGCACAGGAGGAGGTTAGAGCATGTATTGGAGGGAATGGAAAGATTTTCATTAATTTATAGATATGCCTAGTATGCAGTTTGGTGTAAAATGGAAAATTTTGCAACAAATTAATTTATGAAAAATATGTAAGGCTGCTCTTATACTTGCTCTTATTTTGTGAGTGTAGAGTAAAAATAAATTGCTTTTTAGCAGTATTTAATTTTGTATTTGGTTTAAATACTGGTCATTTCAGTCAGTTTTCTTCATTTTTAAAAAAATACATTTTATTGACCTTTTATAGAGAGGAAGGGAGAAGACAGTTAGAAACATCGATGAGAGAGAAACATTGATCAGCTGCCTTCTGCATACCTCCTACTGGGGATGTGCCCTCAACCAAGGTACTTGCCCTTGACCGGAATCGAACCTGGGACCCTTCAGTCCTCAGGCCAACACTCTGTCCACTGAGCCAAACAGGTCAGGGCAGTTTTCTTCATTTTTTAGGATAATCTTATTGAAGAACAGCTTACATAAAATGAAACCTTCTTTTTAAGTATACAGTTCAATGAGTTTTGACAAATGTTTAATCATGCAACCACTGTTACAAAGAATACACAGACATTCTCACAACCCACAAAAGCTTTCTTATTCTCCTTTGCAGTAATCTCCTGCCTCCATTTCTATTCCCAGTCAGTGAACTGACCTCTACAACTTTAGTTTTATTGTTTTCAGAACATTGTAATAATCAACTCTGGCGTCTTTCACTTCACCTAATGCTTTTGAGATTTATTCATGGTTTTTCACATATCAGTTATTTGTCTTTTTTGTGAATGGAAGTAAAATAATTTGTTATGAATTCACTGGTTGATGAGCATGTGGGTTGTTTCCAGAGTTGCTAATTAAGAACAAAATTGCTATAAACATTGGCATGAAGATCTTTACATAGGTATATATTTTCATTCTTTAGGGTGAGATTGCTGGATTAGATGGTAAGTGTGTGCTTAATTTTATAAGAAACTGCCCACTGTTTATCAAAGTGGTTGTACCATTTTGTATTCCCAGCTTCTCTTAGCAAAGCTTTATAGTTTTTAGTGTATAAATTTTGCATATACTTTGTTATATTTATTCCTGAATATTTAATATTTTTGAAGCTATTTTAAATGGTTTAAGAATTCCATTTGTTCTGCATCCTTGCCACTACTTGATATTGTCAGTCTTTTAAATTTTATCCATTTTGTGGTATCTAGTGTTATGTTATTATGACTTTAATTTGCATTTCCCTAGTGACTCAAAATACCATTGAGTTCCTTTCATGTGCTTATTTCACATACATATTTTCTTTGGTGAAATATGCATTCCACTATTTTGCCCTTTTTATTAATGGATCTTTGTCCTCTTAATATTGAATTTTAAGACTTTTTTTTATATATTCTGAGTATAATTCTTTATTACATATAAGTGTTGTAAACATTTCTCCCAGTATGTAACATGTTTTTTTTTAGTATATTTTTAAAAGCAGAAGTTTTAAAAAAATAAATTTTATTATAAGTTTTTCTTTTTTATGGTTCATGCTTTTTTTTGGTCATATATGCAAAATTGTCATCTACCTTAAAATCACAAAGATTTTGTCCCATTTTATTTTAGACATATTAGTTTTAGCTCTTACATTTTTGTCTCAGATACATTTAAAGCTAATATTTGTATGTAGTGCAAGTAATTGTTTTTATTTATTTATTATGCACTTGGCTATCTAATTTTTCTATCACTTTTTTGACTTTTAAAGGCTATTCCCATTTTAAAGGCTGTATATCTATAGAAAGGTCTTGTCAGTAAACATCAGCTGGTGATATATGTGTGAGTCTGTTTCTGTTCTATTGATCTATGTAACTATCCTTACTCCAATGCCACACTAAGTGATTACTGTAACTTTTGAGGTTTTGAAACCAGATAGTGTAATTTCTCCAAATTATTTTTATTTAAAAAATTGTTTAGTTTATCTTAGTCTCTTTGCATTTGCACATCAATTTTAGAGTCAGCTAATAAAGTTCTAAATGCTTTCTGGAATCTTTCTCAGACTGACTTAAATCTGTAGATCAATTCGGAGAGAATTGCCATTTTAACAACATTGGGCCTTCTTATCCATACATAGCTTATCTCTTCATTGATTTCAGTTTTCCTTTTTGTAAAATATATTTTTTATTGATTTCAGAGAAGAAGGGAAAAGGAGAGAGAGATAGAAGCATCAATGATGAGAGAGAATCATTGACTGGCTGCCTCTTGCACACCCACTATTGGGAATCAAGCCCGCATGTGCAACCCAGGATCTAACCTCTAACTGTAACCTACTGGTTCCTGGGTCAATGCTCAACCACTGAGCCACACCTGCTGGGTGACTTCAGTTTTCTTTAAGATCTCTTAGCAAAGCTTTATAGTTTTTAGTGTATAAATTTTGCATATACTTTGTTATATTTATTCCTGAATATTTAGTATTTTTGAAATTATTTTAAATGGTTTAAAATGATTTCAATTTACAGCTGATTATTGCTACTATTTAGAAACACAAATAATTTTTGTATAGTGATCTTTGCGCATTAGTTTTCTAGAGATGCAGCAACAAACTACCACAAGCTGAGTGACTTAAAACAACAGAAATGTGTGCTCTCATAGTTCTGAAGGCTAAAAATCCCACACCCAGTGCATTCTTAGAAACTCTGAGAAAGAATGTATTCCATACCTCTCCTAGTTTATAATGGTTGCCTGCAATCCTTGGCATTCCTTGACCTGTAGCTGCATCATTCCAATTTCTGCTTATAATGTGACATTGATCATTCCTCTGTGAGTTTCTGTATTCAAATTACCCTTCTTGTAAGCACACCAGTCACTGGATTTATGGCTCATCCTAAGCTTGGACAGCCTCATCTGAGTTCGATTACACCTGCAAAGATCCTATTTCCAAATAAGATCATGCTCACAGGTACAGAACATATATTTTTTGGAGACACAATCCAACCCACAACACTTTGTATCCTGAAATCTTACTAAATTTACTTATTAATTCTACTATATTTTTTGTAGATTATTTTTGTGTTTTCTGTAAAGATGCTAAAACCATTTACTTTTGACAAAACAGCAAACAAAGTTCCATTATGTTAACCACTGCTCTTGTGCATTGGCCATGGGATTAAAGGGTTTTCCCACTTTCAATTGTTTCAGTTGGTTCTAATGTTGACTAATAGCAGTGAGGTTGACTTTTCTAAGTTTTTTCAAGATTCTCTTCACACAAGGTGTCATTCAAATCCTCAAGTGCTTTTCCAGCTGTTCAGCAGACTAGGGAACTAGGGTGAGGTGAATGTGGCCCCAGCCTGAGGTGCAAAATTCAAGAAGCACCCAAATATCAGTGATCACGATAAAAACTATCTTGATGTAATATTTTAAAATAAATATTAACACAAATATCAACAGTGAACAAAATACCCAGATTTCAAATAAAAATAGGATACGATCATGCCCTTGCATGGCCTGCCTTGCTAACTGAGCCCTCGTCCTGGCCCTGCTGCTTAGATCACAATTAGCGAGTCTTCCCAGAGTGAGCAGCTGTGGGTGGACAGTTATAGGTGCCTGCCATGATTTCAGGGCCAACTTTGCTGAATTTGTTTCTCTTTCTCCTCTCTCCTGACTGAGCGCTGTAGTCCTATTGCTTCCTAGCTTTCCGTTCTTCAAGGAAGCGGTGTCTGTCGTGATAGGTTTCATGCACAAACCTGGTTTCAGGGCAAAGCCTCAAATACAGAGTCCTCTGGACTCTGAGGTTATATGTCTAGTTAATAAGCCATGCCATGTCTCCCTGCGCGCCATGTCTCCCACCGGAGTGATTGTGCCCCTGGTGGACAGCTGCTTCAGTGATTCTGCACCGTTTTCTCATCTTCTAATTTGGAATCCAGTGTAACAAACAATGTGTTCAAGGCTGTGTGGAGCACACAGTCCAGCGTGTCAATTGCTGTGCACTCACATCCTAGCAAGTGGCCTGCAAAGCAGAGAAAGTTGGTTAGCCAAGGAAGAAGCCTGCAGCATGCAGGCAGGGAACAGAGGGATAGAGAAGTGTCATCTGACCGAGTTCCTTAACAGGTTTCCAGTTCATATGTCCAATCCCTTCCTAAGGCCCAGTTCTGTCCTGTTTGTTTAATTCTATTAATATTGCATCATTCATTTAACAAAGACTGTTGACCCTACTTTTTCCTTAAGGTAACCTCAATTTCTTTTCATTAGTTGCAATTGAAGAGCCTTGGCGAATATGTTTTTTCTAGTTTCCCAAATTGGATGCTTTATCCCCACAGTATACACAAGAGGACATCTTCAAGCTGCTCTTCCAGTTCTGCCATTGGTTTAGGAAACCCTTTCCCCCAGTAATGTGGAGACTCCTTTCCCCTTTAGCTTTCTTCCCCATTTTTAATGCATTTCCTCGATATTCCCCACACCCACTGCATTCCATTGTCCCCAAGTTTACTTTTCTATTTTATTCTTCTCAGCATATTTCTGGTGTATCCCAATACTAGTATTTAAGTAGCTATATTGTACAAAGGTACAGAAGTTGGATTTCTTCTGATATTTTCCACTCTATTTATTACGCAAGGTCCAAGTTAAACCTCATTTCCACTATGAGCCTCTGTCACATCCATTTCTTTCCTTCTCCTCCAGAAAGAATATAGGTACTTTTGGTATGTAAATCCATTATAACATTCCTCAAGGCAAGGGATCATACCTCATTCATTTGTACCTAACCCATAGTAAGCAGTCAGTAAGTGCTTGTTGAATGAATGACTGAATGAATAAGAGTGTGCCTATTTGCTACATATGAAATTAGGAAAAGTGCCTAATTATCACAAATGTCTCTTAAACATACTGTTCATCAGAACTCTGTTTATCTAAGTCCCTTTCTTCTCACTTTACCCTGTTTCTCTGGATGACCTGGTTACCTCCAGGTCTTCAGTTATCAAGTATATAGTTTTCAGTCTGGATCTGTCTCCTTAGAGCAAACCCTTAATTTCAACTACTTTACTAGGCTTTGCCAGTGGGTGTTCCTTCAGGTGGCAGGACTGACCAGTAGACCCTGAGTGATGGATGAATGGATTACTCAGACATGTTTGCTGTGAAAGAGAGGGCTAAGGGACAGCCTGGTGATAGCAACCAGGCAACTTCGATTGCCTGCTTTGTTAACCTTTTATTGTAACAGCAGTTTGAGATAAAGTTTATCTTTAGATACTATCAGTAGGGTGAGTAATCTTGGGAAGACACATGTGTTTACATTGTCTTCTAGGCAAGGGCATCCAGGGGTTAAGCATAAGTATGCCAGTAAACACCTGGGGGTCTACACATGCACAGGCTTATTTGGAAAGGTCAAGGAATAATTAGGGGCACCACTTTCGACACTCCCCTAAGTCAAAATTTTGATAAACAGGGCAGGTGGACTTCCACACACTTCCCTTTTCTTGGAATATTCTCCTTACAAGCTTTCCAACCCAGTCTCATGCTTCCCCACATTCAGGCACTTTAGACTCAGTGTAGTCTGCCATATCTTACTTCATTAACTTCTTCACCAAGTCCATTCCAACCTCCTTCTCTTCCTTCTTTTGCTTCTCCTCATCTGATGTTCCCTAACTAGTGAGTAGTAGCACTAACTAGTCAACTGAACAACATGATGTATCCTCAACATACAACACATTGCCTAGCACCTAGTAGGTACTCAATTAATATTTGTTTGATAAACAGATGCCCTTTACTTAAGATGGCCAAATCAATTGAAAATGATAAATTTGGTGGTTGCATTTAGAAATGGTCTTAGACTCAATAGTAAAAAGCTAGAATGAGAGTAGGTTCTGGGAATTTCTCATCTTTCACATTTGGTGTCTTTAGAACATTCAACAAACCAACATCACTCCTGAGGTCTTAGTTTATCATCAGACCTAGCAGGTAATTATTTATCATCCTCCACAAGACTGTTAGGAACACTTTTCTCTGGGCCTGTGGGACTTTGTAGTGATGCCCTTTCATGGACAGTCTCTTTCTATAAGTGCCAACATAACATTTTCTGTCTTTTAGAGATTGGAAAGATTTTGTATGTTATTATGTTGGAATGAGGCTCAGAACTATTTTTTCCCTTTCCCTTCTCAGGCAAATATCAGAGGCATCAATTGCAATGAAAGAGCAGGGGCTTTGAGAGTCAGACTGACAAGAGCTGGAGTTCTGACTCCTTTATTCACTAGCTTTGTGTCTTTCAACAAGCTACTTAAGTTCCTCAAATCTCAGTTTCTTCATCTATAAAAGGAGACAGTACTAAGCATAATGTAGGGTTATATGAAAGTTGTGTATAGTAAGCTTATTATGGTCCCTGAAACAGGAAGATCTCAATGAATGTGAACTTCCCTTCTTTTGTTAGATGAATGGTATTTTTTAAGATACTTATTTTAGTTGAGTGTCAGTTTCCTCATCAGGGAATAAATTAATACTTATCCACAGGGTTTTGGTGTAGACTAAATTAGTTATATTCACGTGAAGTGCATGATTACTTAAGAAATATTATATTCATTCCTTCCATCCTTCCCAGTAAGGCACTGGGAAATGACTAATTGTATTTTGAGTCTGTTAGAACGTCTAGTCAACCTGAAGGCTCTTTTTAGACTATGGGAGACATAGGAAGATATGAACATGGAGAAATATTATTGCTTTGCTCATTTGCATGATTCAATGCTGCTCAAGGCAAGGTTGTTAGAGGAAACTTGCATATGCATGCCCCAGCTGCTGTTCTCAGCTGTGCCTCAGAGCAGGGTCTCTCATTATGGTGCATTTAATGAGCTGAAAATGACTATTACCCTGGGAGCTCTCATTGGTTACTTGTGGGTTTTCACATTTTCCTTTTCTTTTTTAAAATCTTCACCCAAGGATGTTTATTGGTTTTTAGAGAGATGAACTGGGAGAGAGAGAAACATCAATGTGAGAGTGGAACATTGATTGTTTGTCTCCCGCACTCACCTGGCCAAAGATTTAACCCTCAGTATAAGTATGCAACCTGACCAGGAACTGAACCCACAATCTTTTGGTGTAGTGGATGAGACCCAACCAACTGAGCACCTGGCCAGGGCATATGTGTCCACATTTTCTGATTGGTATAAGCATCAGCTAATCCTTATCCACTTATTAGTAGTAGTCCAATAACATATAAGGCAGTAACTGATTTAGACTAAATCAAGATATCTTTTCCAACCATATAAATGACATTATTCCTTCCTACTCTATTCTCTTCACTCTCTATCCCAAACAGACCAATGGTAGTCCATTCAAGTCAAATGCCAAGAAAATTGAGCTTCTGAAATGAATAACTACAACAAAAGTAACAACAGTAACAGACACTACTTGTGTTCCTTCGAAAACATATAATTCTGGTGATGAGGGAACTGCTATAACTTCAGTGAGTATCTATATATAAAAGTCTACATGACCATTATGACCAAATGACCAAAATGACTGGAACTACTGGCCAGTAGCTATGATGCACACTGACCCAGATCTTGCTGCTGGGGCCCTGATGGGCCCTGACAGCCCTGAATCTGGTTCACCTGCACCGTGGGCCCAGACAGGAGGGAGGAGGGAGCCCAATTCCTTGTGGAATCAGCCATTGGTTAGCTTTCTGTTAGGGCCCTGACAGCCCCAAAACTAGTTCACCTGCATCCTGGACCCAGACAGGAGGGAGGAGGGAGTCTTATTCCTCATGGAATCAGCCATTGGTTAGCTTGCTGCTGGGGCCAACCTTCCACAATCCCTTCCCCTGGCAGGCTAGCCCCCTCCCCGCCCTCCCCCCCCCCGCCCCAGATTGGTCCCAATCACTGGCCAGCCAGGCCAAGAGACCCCACCTATGCACGATTTCATGCACCAGGCCTCTAGTGTTTTTATAATGGCATGAGTTGGGGATTAGCATATGGAGGCAGGTTTTTCTAGTAGGTTTATCACACTGAGATGATAACCATTACAAAGAGCTCTTTGCCTGGATGGGTTGATAAATGGATGACTCACAAAATTTCAGGCTTTACTATTGCAGACCTTGTCACGTATCAGTTTACTTTATCTAGTTGCCTTTAATTCAAATGCCCCCCCCCCATTTGAATTTCTGTGGGTGTGCCGTGCTAGAAAGGGATGACTAGTAAAAAAGGAGGCAGAGCAGAGGTCATGGGGGATGGAGCAGAGATGGGGATTTCCATATGACAGACTGCAAATCTGGAAGTAATTTATTGCCCAAACCTCCCATTCCTTTGATGGATTGTGCTGGCATGAATTTTACTGCAAAAATAAATATAAATAAAAAATAAGAAAATAAAACCTTGTTTCTTAGAAAAAATTAGTGAGGTGAATATAGGACTTACAAGAGTAGGAAGGAAGAGAAGGGAAAATATACCTGGCAAGAATTCAGAGACAAAAATTATCTTTATTGAAATGAAATTGGATTAAAAGCTCAAAGGAGACAGTGGCATCTTCTTTAGTAGATTAAACAATAGTAACAATAACAACAACAACAGAACAGCTTTTCCATCCAACAGCTGGGGCATCTACATCATGCTGACTCTCCTCTCCTGGACTTGACTGGCAGCATGACCAGCCCGCACCTGCCAGCCTCAGAATCAGAATGTTATCAGGAGAGAGAGAGTATGCGCTTAAGTGAGAAATCAGGCCTTACCAGAGACATTCAAGAAAGAGAAAGGAAAGTCATGCATCAGAAAAGGTGACTAATTCATGTACCGGAAGAATATGGCTGTGTTACTGGAGGAAGCTGGTCTGGAAATAGGTTCTTCCATGTGTCACAGGAAAGGAACTTCGGGGACCCGCACAGGAGGATTTTAAGCGATGATGGCAAGATGTGTTAGAGTGCCTGTGACAAGGCTTTCCATGCCCCACACACTGCTCCGGTGGGTCCAGCAGCGGAGCCTTGTCCATCTGCTCTTAGAGACACGCCACCCAATGTCTCATCCACAGCCAGGTGGTTCGGCTCTCTCTTGCTGGGGAAGACGCCCGCTTCCAGGCTGCAGACCCACACCAGTGCCCACTGAGACCAGGAGGGCCAGGGCCCAGAGCTGCCCAGCCGTTACCCCAGCACAGTCTCTGCTCCTGGGTGGCACTAGGCCTGTGCGTCTGCGGGAAAGAGAGAGCCTGGGTCTTTGTTAAGCTCCCTTATAATTCCATGGGCTTGGGAGAGAGCAAGCTTTCTTTCGAACTATCTGATCTCTTTCCTGGCTCTCCTGGGGTGTCATACCCTTATCCTCTCTGATCTTCCCCAGGTGTATCTCCTCCCCTTTATGAACCATCTTTGCCCTGACTGCTCATGCACTCAGTAGAACATCCCTTCAGCATTGCTCCCTCCCCTGTTAAATGGGAGAAGGGCCTGCTTCCTCTGGGTGATGGGAAAGCTGGTCTTCCCTGACCTCTTAGGCACTGACCCCTTAGGCAGGCTGATTGGACTATTCCCTGGAGTGTGTGTGAAATGGTAGTTTCCCAGCTTCATCAGGCTCAGCCAGTTTCCACCCTTCTCTTTTTTAAATACCTAACTAGCCACCTAGACTAACAGCTGCATAAATGTCAGAATCTGATTAGATAAAACAGTTTAAGAAATTTATTGGAAACAACAATAAACGTACAGAAACCTGTATTTTAGGCTGTGTTAAAGACCTCATGCCTCGTGCCCATCAGCAGATGAGTGGATAAAAAAGCTGTGGTACATTTACACAATGAATACTACTCGGCAATAAAAAAAAAAAGAATCTTACCATTTGCAACAGCATGGATGGACCTGGAGAGTGTTATGCTGAGTGAAATAGGCCAGTCAGAGAAAGATAAATATCACATGATCTCACTCATATGTGGAATCTAATGAACCAAATAAACTGTTGATCAAAAAGAGACCCAGAGTCATAGAAGCATGAACAGACTTGAACCTCAGAGGGAAGGCAGGGGAGGGTGGGTGGGAAGAGATCAATCAATGAACTTGTATGCATATATGCATAACCGGTGGACACAGACAATGGGGTAGTGAGGGCTTGGGGAGGGGGAGGGAGTGGGCTGGAAGAGGTTAATGGGGAAAAAGGAGGACGCATGTAATACTTTCAACAATAAAGATTTAAAGGAAAAAAAAAAGACTTCACAACAAGAGATGTAAAATCTGAAGAGACCACCTGTTCAGAACATTGCTTACAGAAATATTTAAAAGTGATGCAAAGAATTCCTGTGAGGTTTCAGGAATTTCCTGTTCAGCAGAATGAAGCTCTGGCAGCTGAAGCGGCCAGATTGCCAGTGGCTGTTGCACTGGAAATGGGACCCATATGACAGAGTCCCCTGGAACAGTGGCCTGTCACGACCATCTGTCATGACTATGTGGTAAATGAAAGCCCAGTGGAGAAACAACATTGGTATTTAGCAGGAATAATCATAATAGAAGGTTCAATGAAAATAGTCAGATGCAATATTTGTTGAGGCCTTGAGATTCAATAGCTTAATCATTTTTAGAAAAAGACAATTGTTTCTTCAATTGTGACTGTTAATTTTAAAACCAAATATGTGTTCAATCATGTATGAGGTGGAAAAATTGTATTACTAAAAATAAAATAAATGAAAATATTACTGAGCAGTTGTTTACGCTATATAGTACCATAGTGTTCTTACTGGAACTTGGGCACATGAAATGTTTTTCATTCAAAATCATCCTCCAAATATTACTGTTCATTCATATTGTGACAGGGCAGGGGAGGGTCCTATCTCCCTCAGCTGTTCACAGAAGCGTGGTGCTTGGGGTACTGCTGAAATAAGCAGTGCTTGGGGTACTGCTGAAATAAGCATTCCAGAGGCCCTCATGAGAGGGTGAAATAGAGTAAAAAGGTTTGTTTTCATGGCAAACACCCCTAGATTTTCATAGTCCCATTTTCCATAGTCCAGTCATAGAAAAATGTAGCTGAGGTTTTAGGAAAACTAAAACCAGAGCCAGTGTCCAGCTTCCTGTATATTTACATAGTCCAATGTCACCGCACAAGCTGCAGTCCATTCACCCACTGTGTGTGGAGTTCGCATGGCCATGGGCCACACAACAAGTACAAGAAAGCCAAGAGGGAGCCAGCAGCACTCAAGCAACAAGAGTCCTACAAGTACCAAGAGAGCGAACCCCTCTGTTTAGGATATTATATGTTCCTAAGAGTCCTTCAGTGGCCATGTCCATTCTGGCGAATGATTTCTGTCCCCGGTGTGATTGACAGGCAACTTCCTTATTTTCCCTAACTTTAGTGGGTGGGCATATGTCTTGCCTTGGTTGCACCCCTTGGGGGTGCAAAGTTGCAGCTTCATGGTGAAGCTGCTGAAATGACATGCTTACAGTGCCTGGCCTTTTGCTTGGTTCCTTTTCTGTTATTAATAATTTGTTGATTGCAATAGTATCAATGTGTGCCTCAAGTTGCTGGTAAATACACAACATAGTTACTTGCTTCAAAACAACAACAAACAACCCAGGCCATTACTACCCAGCAAACATTGTAGAGAAAACATGTATGCAAGGCTTCTTTTCTTTTTGTTTTCTTTGTCTTCCAACAAAGAGATCTGTGCTTGATACTGAAACAAGGCAAATAGACTGACCACACGTCCTGGTGGCTCCAAGCATCTCTGAGAAGGGCTAGGCCACCACCAGCCTCCTGCTCAGCACTTGGGGCTCTGAGTCCCAACCCTCTGCCAGGCTGACCACTGCTCCTGAGCCCCACTTCTGGCTGACTGAGGGCTGGTCCCCAGAGCATGGACTTCTGCAATGGGGAACATTTATCTCTAAGTAATGGTCAAAAATGAGGTTCTGAGGGAGGACAATTCAACACTTTAATCAGTCTCTAGACAGCTCACTAGAAACCACATTCTTATTTTTATATGAAACTAGTTATAGATTAAGTAGCAGTTGTCATGCTGTGAAACATTTCTTGTGTCTTTTAGGCATAACTATGTTCTTGTTAGGGCACTGGAGCTTCTCACGTTTTGCTCCTTCTCCAGTCTCACTCTCTCTGTCTCTCTCTGCTCTCTCTCTCTCTCCCTCTCTCTGTCTCTGTCTCTCTCTCTCCCTCTCATTTTGGCCTGCCAATGTCAGCACCTTTGCGGACAATGTCAGCACCTCTGTCCTTTCATCCACAGCCGACCTGAAATGACCCTGGGCTTGGTACACAATATGATTCATTTGATAATAAAAGAGTTGGAGTTGGGGGGTGGAGTGGGTAGGGGAGGGGCTGGCTCACTGGTCTGAGGAGAGGGTAGGAGTGGAGGGGAGGAGAGGGGCATGTCAATGTAAAGACAAATGTGGACGCTTTTTTCACTGTGCCACGTGCTGCCATTAGCTTTCACCATATCACCTATGACACAAAGAGAAAAGATTTTTAAAGGCATGCCACTCTCTTTGCTTAACTGGAGACCCTCTGGTTTGGAGGAGGCAGGGAGGAAGCAGCGGGGGAAAGGGGCAGAGGGAATGTGGACAAAAGAGGCCACATACTACCCTGACAAGCTCAGGGGAGGCCTGCATGGCCGTCTTGCAAACTCAGAGATGTAAAGTCACCACAGAGGATGGTCTGAAATGAAACTTTAACTAAAAGCAGTGATGGTGGGTAGTCACCTCCTAGACTGGTATCTTCCCTGACAAGGTCAACCTTTACCTTAAGTGAGCCTGTCTTTTTGCACTATAATAACACTAGTGACCTGGTGCACAAAATTTGTGCACATTAAAAGGGAATTAATTAGAGGAAATATTATAATATTGCTATTTGCCCTTTCTCTATAATAGAATTGTCAGAGATGAAAGAAAATTAGTAAAATGTATATGAAAATCTTCCTCCTGTCAAAGTCTGGGGCACGCCATGGGAACCAGATTCAAGTCTCCACCCACCCATGTGTACCTCAAAATTGAGTGAGACCCAGACCTGGCCAGCCCCACCCCCATTGGGCTAGATCCAGACTGGGCTGGTCCCAACCCTGTCAAGCCCTACCAGGCAGGAGGTGTGGCCTCAGGTCCCCTGTCAAGCCTTGCATGGCAGGGGATGTGGCCTCAGGTCCCCCAGCCTGGCACTGGGGTGGGGGGTGTGGCCTCAGATGCCCCAGTCTGGCACCGGGAGGGGGGGTGCACCCTGAGGTGCCCTGGCCTGGTGTTCGGGGAGCGCACAGCCTGAGGTCCCCCATCAAGCTCTGCCAGGTGGGGGGCACAGTCTGAGGTCCCCCAGCCTGGCACTGGGGTGGAGGGCTCAGCCTGAGGTCCCCTGCCTCAGCCCAGCACCACACAGCCTCAGGTTCCTGCTGATTGCTCCTTAAGGCTCATTAAGGGAACTCGGCTTCCACTGTGTGCACAGCCATCTTGTAACAGAGTGATCGACAATTTGCATATTCCCTCTTTATTAGATAGATTTGCATATTCCCTCTTTATTAGATAGGATACCCTTGAAATGTCTGAGTAACTTGTAACTTCCCTTTTTCTGAAGCCCTTGAGGCACAACCTAATGTGCTGAGTGCCAGGACAGAGACCACAAAGTCCTTCATTATCATGTTAATTGTTCCTACACCCACCTAAGTATATGTCCATCATTTTACTTTTTATCCAATCCCAGGGGTTTTCCCACTTTGATTTCTCCCACCTACTTACTCTATCACCCATGGATTTCATGTAACCCACCTATGTCCCTCCTTTGATTGCAAAGTATAAATACAGATGTAACCCACCATTCTCCAGAGCATCATCTCTGTTCCTTGAGGTTCTGCTTCCCAGCATATGTCGACAGTTTGGCTCAAATAAACTCAAAAATTCTTTCAATGGTTTTTTATGTTAACAGGAGGCTCGCACCCCAGGGAGGCGCTCTGCGGGATGTGGGTCGGCACCCCTGCAGCTCTCTCTCTGCCCGTGAAGCTCCCCTCCAAGCTGCCTCCGCTGGGGTTTGCCACAGTTCTCTTCCATTTGGTCTCTCTTCCTTGAGGGCGTGATTTTCCCAGGGGCTTAATTTCTTTGTTGTTTTAGAAAATTAATTTTTCACTGCTTCATAACTCCAAAGAGAAGCCTCAACCAATCTCATTGATATCACTCATATTCATCCTCTCTCTCTCTCTCTCTCTCTCTCTCTCTCTCTCTCTCTCTCGGTCAGAAAAATGTATTTGTATCTCAGCAAGGTTTCAGGGATTGCCATGGCAGCAGCTTTGAGCCTTGCCCTGAAAAGACTCTTATTGTGGAGGGCCTTCTCCTGCAGGTCCTCCCCTTCAGAGACACCTCCAAGAAGTGGCATCATTTCAGTCTGTGTGTGTGTGCCAGTGCATGCGTGCCAGCGTGAGTGCCCATGGATGTATCAGGGACACCATTTGGAGAGACAAACACAGGTTTACTCCTGTGCTTTGCAGGATATTTTTAGCCACGCTTGACTAGATGAGATAGGAAAAGAGAAAAGTGGACTTAGGAAGCCACTAGGGACCTGAGGTCAGAGAACTTGCTCCAAGCTTGTGAAGTGGTAGAACGTGTGTTAAAGGTGCCCTTTTCAGGCCATCTTGTAAGGACAGAGTAATGTAAGTGAAGGTGCGGAAATGGGCAAGCCTAAATGAGAGAGAGGAGCTGTTATAATAATGTAAGCTCTCTAATGTATGAAATAATTATTGTGTGAAATGTTTGCTGTATGGAAACCCCCAATACTCTGTAACTTCCAAAATTAATGAACACCCCACTATCTTGATGTAAAAGCTCTGAACCCTTACCCTGCTCCCAGCATAAGGCACACCGACATGTGTTCTGGTTCGGCTCAGCTGTCTAGACATTGAAGTACCAGGGGATAGGCCGTTATTGCTGACTCCTGGTCACCTGCATTTGTCCCACTAAGTCTAGACAGATAATCAATTAATTGGGGCATTAATTGGGACAACTGGCGTAGCCGGCAGGATTCCAAAACAAATTTCTCCGCAGCACAGGTGGATAAATATTTAAAATTGGCAAAAACACTCAGGTTTTGGTTGGAGTATTAAGGAAACGACCACAGAGTATAAAGGGGATTAATCTGGCACCAACCAAAAGCGAACTAGTCTCTGAGGACATGGGTCAGTGGTTGTCCACTGGGAGGGCATACCCAGGAGAGGCTGACTCCTGATGGTGAATGCTGGAGGGTCCTAGCAGTCTCTCTGTCCAAGCGGAGCCGATTATACCAACCGACCTATTCCCAGTCCGGAGACTCAACACCGGAGCATAACTGGGTCACCTAGGTTCAGTCCAAAATCAAAACTCTCCTTCAAATTCAAGGAATTAAATTAAGGGAAACTGAAAGTAAAAGAAAATGAAACTTTTTGAAGAATAAGTTTACAGCAGAGCCGAACTTATGAACAGAATTTTGAAGAAGCTAGCTAAAATTCTCTCTAATCTTCTAAAAACAAAACTAACAACTCTCCATCTAGAAACCACTGCAATAGGAACACACCACATACACAAGGCTTCTGTCCGTTTGGTAGGTGCGGACGAAGACTCCGTCTCACTCAACACCATGCAGAAAGTTAAAAACTTCTTTAACAAGCTTTTCAAAAGAAATGACCCTACTGAGCCTAACATACCATCAGAAAGCAAATGGAGGCCGGTAGAGGATGCCCTGAGGGCCAAATATAAAATCCAGACAGCCCCAGGCCTCAACCAAAACATAGTAGATTCTAACAATCTGATTCCAATAATAGAAAGAGCACCACCACAGGAGGTAGTAGGAATATTACTACAGACAATCCATCACCTGCAGGAGGACACTGACAAGGGAAGATCACTAGCACAGAAGGTAGTTGCAAAGTACTCTGGCAAGCCAGTAGTAGTAAGAAAAAGAAGGTAATAAAACCAGAAAATGAAGGGACTGAGGAAACGGTAGAATTCACCTCATTTTCAAGGCAGGAACTAGCAGAACTCAGAAAACTGTTGATTAAAGGAGAATTAATGGACGTAGAGTGGCTTGTGAAAATACATGAACTTGGAGGCCACAAGTTTATGTTAAGTGCAGATGAACTCACAGAGGTGATAGATGCAATAGAATTAGCCAAATTAAAAACAGCGCTAAAGAAAACTGCAGAACAACACTCAAATACAGTAAGATCATTATGGAGCTGGATAGGAGATGCATGGAGAAGAGCATTTCCATCAGTGGACCTGTCTTCAGGACAGTTTTCAGAACACTGGGAATCTCTCACACAATTACAGACCCAATTAAGGAAACTGATGATCCTAACTAGCCTCTATAAACCAGATTTGAGCTCACCATGGGAAAATTGAGATGTAGAAGGGATAGTCAAGGTACTAATAAGAAACGCTCCAGATGGCTACAAAATGCAGCTTCAAAACCTTATCGCAGGGTCCAACACTGCAGAGGATATTAAAAGGAAAATCCAACTGCACCAAGACCGATTAGCAGGAAATAAATTCGCCTTCACGGCAAAGGAATCAAAGAAATAGTCATTTCCCATGCAACAGTATAGAGGACCTCTAAAGCCCTTAAAAACACCCCAAACCAATCAAAACAGGCAGAATGACCAATACAGACAAGGACAAGCTTATTATTGGAGGAGGAACAATCTGTTCTTCAAGGTCAATAATCAATTCAGAAATAATAATAATAATAACCCATTTAGAAATAACCCATTTAGAGGTAATAACAACCCATTCAACAGAAACCCACCAACCCAACCACAAAATCAAAGAAACCCTTTCAGCACAGAGATTCGAGACAAGAACCCTTTTCAAAATAGTCAAGACCCCTTCAGACAGAATCAGGGAAACTGGAGAGGCCCCCGCCGACCACAGCAAGTTCAGCAATAGGGGGGCCATACCAGACACCAATGCCAGAACATTACTTCTACACTCAGACCCTGAAGAAATCCCACCTAAAGTGCCTATATTCAGTAACCCCCATTAATTATAGACACATCATTCAACACAATAAATGACAACAGACCGTCCATATCCCTCCAAATCTCCCTGGGAAGCGGGCCATTACAATATAAAATCTTTTTAATAGATACCGGCTCGCAGGTCTCCCTGATAAAAGAAACCCACCGCTTACAAAAACATTCAAATGCAGAACCAAAGAAAGGACCTACAGTACATATTGAAGGAGTCACAGGAAATGTGACCCCAGCCTACCCAACACGAGGAAAAATACTATACAAGGGCAAACAAATCCCAATCACATTCCTAGTCTCACCTCAGGTTCAAAACATTAGGTATGGACATCCTACCAACATTATTTTGTCACATTTCCCACACACCCAGGCTACATAAAATCAAAACTTTGCTCACTGCACTACAAATACCTCCATTAACATTACCAGAACCAAATACAAATTCATTCACACCTCAATACCCTCTAAAAGAAGGACATGAGGATGTAACCAAAGCACTTAAAAAACTTCTGGAAGAAGGTATAATAGACCCAGGCAGATCACACATTTATAATAGCCCAATCTGGCCTGTAAAAAAGCCTAACGGGACCTACAGGATCAAGATTGACTACCGCAACCTGAATAAGGCCTCACCAAAAATAGACGGCTGTCTGCCTGATGCGCAAGAAGTAATCAATATTATCCAGAGAGACAACCCTAGATTTATGGCAGCAATTGATCTCTCAGACATGTTCTTTGCAATACCCATAGCTGAAAATTCCAGGCCCATTACCACATTTACATGGCAAGGCAAAGAATACCAATTCAAAAGAGTCCCACAAGGATACAAAAACTCTCCCACAATCGCACACAACCTACTTGCTAACAATATTGACCCCACAAAATACAAATCCACAATCATACAATACATAGATGACATTCTACTCTATAACAATGACAAAGAGATTCTACAATCTGATCTAGAGTCACTAGTAACACACCTAAGATCATTGGGCTGGACAATTAATCCTGACAAAATCCAGCCCCCAGACACTAAAACAACATTTTTAGGCATCCATTGGAGCTCTGAAGGTAGAAACATACCAAACAAAGTAATAGACAAATTACTAAACTTAAAAAGCCCAACCAACAAAAAGGAAGCACAACAATTAATGGGACTTTTCATGTACTGGAGACAACACATACCATACCTAGCAGACAGTGCAACACCCATAAACAAAGTCACCAGGAAGGCAGTAGATTTCTTATGGACCCAAGACAGGAACAAGCACGTAAACAATTAAAGGACTACATACACCACTTTCAATCGCTACAAAGTATCAAACCAGGAGACAAAATAGTACTAGACATTAGTTTCATGGCAGAACATGGCAGCTGGGGACTATACAAAAGAGGAACAGGAGACAAAAAGCTAATCCCTGTAGGATTCTGGACTCAGAGATTCCCTTACTCTTACCACAGATTCTCTCATTTTGAGAAACTAATCTGCACACTATATATGGCACTGTTGCATGTAGAACTGCTGACCGGACTTAACCCAATAACCGTGCGCAGCACATTGCCCCTTAAGGCATGGCTCAAAATGTGAGCCGAAGAATTAGCAGGTTCCCAAATTGATGAAAAGGTTCTTGCATGGAAGTGGTACATTAACACACGAGAAACCTCTGGCTCCGGTGGACCAGCCCTCCTCACCGAGGAGGTCAACAAACTTGAGGTAGAACCACCTACCTGTGCCAACAAGTTTGTCCAACCACCTGATCCAATCAGTGTGAAAGGGCCACAATATAGCCCTAAGCTTAAAAATGCATGGTTTACAGACGGATCAGCCTCTGTAACCGGTGACCAGTACGAATGGAGAGCAGCAGCCTTCAACCCAGTGGCATCCAGGGCGCTAACGGCGACCAGCAAGTCCAAATCTGCTCAACATGCTGAACTCATAGCTACATATTTAGCCATTAATGACTGAATTGACAATCATAAGCCCCAAATTTACATCTTTTCCGACTCATGGGCAGTTTGTAAAGGAATCACTGAATGGTCAGGCAAATGGCAACAATCAGGCTGGTTAATTAATGGCAAACCTTTATGGTCACAAGACTATTGGATAAAACTCCACGATCTCTCCAAACAAATTAAAATATACATTACACATGTCAACGCTCACGCTACAGACAAAACACCCACAACACTGCACAACACAATAGCAGATACATTAGCAAAAGGAATTACACCAAGGGATAACATCACCATCAAAGACACTTCAAAATCATTAGCAATTAATCTGAAATTAGTAAGAAATGAAAATAATGACTGGTCCATCACCCCTCTTCCAAAACTTATATTAAAAAAGGAAGGAGGCAAATACAAATTATCCTCACCAACCCCAGAACTTACCTTTACACCACAATTTATACAACAGATACATACAACATTAGGACATTTAGGACACTCCTCACTTGCCCATTGGTTCCTTAAAAGAAACCTGAAGGCACCCACCAAACTCATTAAACAAGCAATCAATTCCTGTGAACAATGCAAAGGCACTCACACATTTAAATCTCTTACACCACCCAGACTGACTAAAGCATTTGTACCTAATCAAGTCTTACAAATTGATTTTATTGGACCACTTCATGTACCCTTTGCAGACAAATATGCATGCACTATTGTTGACACAGCAACTGGAATACTTTATGCTTACGCCTCCAGACATCCAGATGCAAAAACCACTATGAAAGCACTCTCAACATGGTTCTCACTCTACGGTCCACCACAAATCATTGAATCAGACCAAGGCACACACTTCACAGCATCATCAGTCCAACAACAAGCACAAGACTTAGACATTGACTGGAACTTCCACCTGCCTCATAACCCACAAGCGGCTGGACAAATAGAAAGACACAATGGCCTCCTCAAACACAAAATACAAATGCTACTCATGGACAAGTCATTCAAGACACTACAAGAATTACTAGACAAAGTAAACTCCAGACCTAGGGTAAATAGACTCTCCCCAATAGAAGAATTACTCCAGCCACACATTCTAAATAATCCCATTGCGGATCATGAACCACCCCCTAATATCACGAAAAAATTACCCTATAAAATCTTGACTAAATCCACTAAGGACGGCTCCTTATCCCCACAGGAAATAATCACCCACTCTGGATCATCACTCTTCTGGACTGTAAACAGTCTAGGACACCTACAACAAACCAAAATACAAAACTCTACCCCTCTGGCATGATCCAACTGCTCACTCAAAAACTTCTATGTTGATCCATACCTCCTCTCACTCCCTTTTCAATCCTTACCACACTAGTTCTAGTTTTGACCCTCAAATGACTCCTTAACGATGTGCTTAGGGATCATCTTCATCTCCCTCTTTGGACTCCTACTCCTTATAGCACTCCTAGCAACCCCACTGACACTCCATTGGACGTGGTGTCCATATCGCTCATGTAACAATACCAACACCACCGAGCCCACCACGACCGTCCACGCGACCCTAGAAGCCTTAAAAATCCCCTGCTCCGCTTTTTATAATCATACCTTCCGCATCCTAAACAAATAATACCCCTCTCTTTTTCAGTGATCAGACACTGGAAACAACAACTAAAAGCATTTCTAGAAGAAATATCAGCAGTCCCAGTAGCTCCACCACATACATTTACCAATACCCTAAAACAATAATCAAACCTAATATCATCTCTAACCCTGACCTGAGACACCATTCATGTTTAAATATTCAGGACCACCTTGTAAACCTTACACATAACATCTCATATGGTCTGAAACCTATTTCATGGTTCTACAATTGTGGAGCAAACATTAATCCAACAAACACACGCAGACTTTCAGGAACCCTATCACAGGGATACCAACAATACATGCTCCACTATATGGATGGTGCATGGAACAAATTATACCTACACTCTTACTCACCCATTACGAACCACACTGTATTACCCATCACGGATTTTTACTACACACAACTCTCTTTTGCTGACTGCTTTACAAAAAACCCTCTTCAACCTTGTGTTATTCATAGAGGATGTTATAACATCACAATATGCCTTAGAACGTACCACTATCAACCAGTATTCTCTTATGGCATCACCAATCCTCAACCTTCTACATCCCCACCACCACCAATTATAACCCAAACAAGCAACCCAATCAGAATTATTTACAGACCTATAATCGACTCTACAACTATTATATTTACAAAACAAGATTTTCTAGTAACCACTATCATTCCCCAATGTGCACCCCTAAGAAATAAACTCCAAGTTAACCTTCCATCACTGCCATCTATTGGAAAAACAAACCGCAGACACTTGCTTCAATTTGGACTTGCTATTGCAGCCCTTTCTCTCACGGTCTCAATAGCTAACACTGTCAATATTGCGGAAATATCTTTAGACCTACAAAAATACACCAAACTTCAAAACTCTAGATATAATGAAGTCTTACACCTTATATCTAGAAATTTCAATTCAGCCTATGAATTAGCAATCCAAACCCAACAACAACTAAAACTACTCTCAGCCGCGGTACAAACCATGGACGACAACGTCCGCCATTGTAGACCTTCAGGATCTCAACATCAGGTTCTCAGACTTCCAACTACTTTACTCCTGTCAACAAACCCAAAACTTCCTTACTAATGCTCTTAAAGACATTCATAGCCTTATGCTTATGGGACATGGCTTCAACCCAACTTGGAGTGATTCAACTGCTATGGTTGATTTCTCTAAACCTGTTGGCTGCGATTTATTCTCTTGCCAACTCACTATTCTTTTTTTTTTTTTAAATATATTTTATTGATTCTTTACAGAGAGGAAGGGAGAGAGATAGAGAGCTAGAAACATCGATGAGAGAGAAACATCGATCAGCTGCCTCCCGCATGCCCCCTACTGGGGATGTGCCCGCAACCCAGGTACATGCTCTTGACCAGAATTGAACCCAGGACTCCTCAGTCCGCAGGCCGACGCTCTATTCACTGAGCCAAACCGGTTTCGGCAACCAACTCACTATTCTTTCTACAATAGGTGGTGAACACCTAGTTGGATACTCTACCCTAAGTCTCCCTACACTCTTACCTGACAGTACCTGGGCTAAACCTGACTCCGACCTACTTTATGCTGAACCTTACTTCTTCCCCCTAAACTCCCTTGTGGAATTCACACCTAATATCTACATTGCTGCCAACCCAACTTCAACTATCCCTCTTCTTGGTACCCATGCAACCCTATACCACAGAACCCCTTATGTATAACGTAGGCCATTTTTATTTACTCACCTGCTTTGTGAATATTACATATTATGACCACACCTCTAATTCTGACCTTCCTCTTGATTCTTCTAATAACTGCACCCTTCTTTTTCACACTATGAATATTACATATCTTAATGACCCCCAATATTCCTCCTTTGTTGAAAGAACTTCCCTATATTTTCATCCCTCTGTACCTATCCAATTTTCTATCTCCCCAAAGCATTATACTGCCCCCGTTTCCATTAATAACACCATTTCTAAGTTAAAAGAACTCCAGAAACACTCTGATGACACCATCAAGAAACTTGGAGCAACATCAAAAGCCATCGACCACCTGCTCCTGATACCCAACAGCATGACCCTCAACACAGCTGCGGACCTGGCCAACCTCGATAAGTACTGTGACTTCGGGACCATCGTTGTTTCTCTCTGGAGGACTGCATCTTGTACTCCCCACTGGAATCGTTTTAACCCCATCTATTACATCCAAAAAGGATGGAACTCCCTTACCTCTGCTTGGCAAACAGTTAAAACCATTTTATTTCTCTTAGCCATCATCTACCTCATCTCCCTCTTCATTAGACTCTTGTGCTTCAGAAAGAATAAACTATATTAATTTTGGCCCCCTCGGATCCCCCTCCATATATGTTCCTCGAGGACCACCGGATGGAATGTTATAATAATGTAAGCCCTCTAATGTATGAAATAATTATTGTGTGAAATGCTTGCTGTATGGAAACCCCCAATACTCTGTAACTTCCAAAATTAATGAACACCCCACTATCTTGATGTAAAAGCTCTGAGCCCTTACTCTGCTCCCAGCATAAGGCACACCGACTGGCCCACACTGATAAGGACACAGGCCGCTTACCACGGGTCTATATAACTCTGAGAAGGCCTTCAGTTGAGGTCTCCTGCCTGATAAGAGGAGGACTCCACGTTGCTCTGAGAGGACTCCACGTTGCTCTGAGAGACAAGCCCCTGATTGCTCTGCTGTGTGAGCCTGAACCAACTGCGGCCGCCTGCCTGTCTCTGTTTTAGTCATCTGTCCTTCAATGTGCATCGCCAGGTGGCCTTTGCTGGAGCCTAGGACCCACTAGGAATAGGTAAATAAACCCTGTGTGGTTGCATACTAATTCTGTCTTGTGTGTCATGTGTTCTGGTTCGGCTCAGCTGTCTAGACATTGAAGTACCAGGGGATAGGCAGTTATTGCTGACTCCTGGTCACCTGCATTTGTCCCACTAAGTTTAGACAGATAACCAATTAATTGGGGCATAATTGGGACAGGAGCCCTGTCTGGGCTTGTGCACAGCTGGTATATAATCTGACAGTCAGCAGCCACTCTGCGACCCTTTCCTCTCTCCTGCAAAGGGAAACTTAGACATGAGGTGGCCGCAGCTCAGACCAGCCAGGCACTCATCCTCGGGGATCTGGGAAGAATTCTTCTTCCTAAAGTGCCTCAGGGCACTCCTGACAGGTAGCTCAATTAGTTAGAGCACCCTTCTGATGCATCAAATTTGCAAGTTTGATCCTAGTGGGCACATTCAGGAATCAACCAATGAATGCATCAATAAGTGGAGCAACAAATCTCTCTCTCACTCTTCCTTCCTCTTTCTAAAAAAAAAAAAAAAAATCAATAGACTAAGCCCTGGCTGGTGTTTCTCAGTGGTTAGAGTGTCCAGCTGAGCGCCAAATGGTCATGGGTTCAGTTCCTGGTCAAGGGTACGGACCTGGGTTGCAGGTTCAATCCTTGGCCCCGATTTGGGTGCATGCGAAAGGCACCTGATCCATGTGTCTCTCTCACATTGATGTTTCTCTCTCTTTTTCTCCTTCCCTCCCTTCCTCCCTTCCACTCTTTCTAAGAATCAATGGAAAAAATATCCTTGGGTGAAGATTAAAAACAAATAAACAACATCAATGGATTATAAAGATACCTCAGGTGAAGTTTCTATGAAAGGCAAGGGGTTTGCCCTACAGTTTCATAAGTTCTGGCTTTCCTTGGAGAGCATTAATTCATTAATTTATCACAGACACCTCTGTGTTAAGCACTATAGATATAAAGTTACAAAACAAACAAACAACCCCCCCCCTCAAAAAAAAAAAAAAAAACACCTACCCACTCCCCCCAGAACCTTACACACAGACATGGAGAGAAAAGGTAAACACTTTCAGAAGAGAAGTCACTGTTAGGTCCTGGCAGCTCCTGTAAGCCACCAGTGTGACCTGCATTAGCTCTTCATTAAAGGAGAGAGCTTCTGTGAAATGCCCATGGGATGCTTTTCCCTCTTTCGACCCATCAATATCCTTCTCCTAGTCTTCAAAAGTGCCTTCTATGAAAGGAATTGCCACTGTGGATGAAAAAAAAGGCCACATGTTAACTTTACTAGCTCAGGGGAGGCCTGCATGGCCGTCTTGCAAACTCAGAGACCTAAAGTCACTGCAAAGGATGGTCTGGAATGAAAACTTTAATTAAAAGCTGTGATGGTGGGGAGTCAGGTCCTAGGCCTGCATCTTTCCTGTCAAAGGTCACTCTTTACCTTAACTGAGCCTGTTGTCTTTTTACATCTCACATAACCTCCCTGTGGAATGTCAGGGTAACTTTAACTTCCCTTTTTCAGGACCCCTCAGGGCACAACCAAATGCCCTGGGCGCCAGGACAGAGACCACAAATTCTTCATTGTTATTGTTATCATGTTAATTGTTGACCTAACTATTTTGCACCCACCTAAGTAAAAAAAGTATTTGTCTATCATTTTACTCTTTATCCAGTCCCAGAGGTTTCCCTGCTTTGCTCTCTCCTGTTTCCCTAATCTCTCACCAATGGATTTCATGTAACCCACTTAGGTCTCCTCCTCTGACTATAATATATAAAACAAGGTGAAAACTGCCATTCTCTGAAGCATTGTCCCGATCCGTTGAGATTCTGCTTCCTGACAATTGTGCACAGTTTGGTTCAAATAAACTCACAAGAATTATTTACAGTTTTGAATGTTTCATTTTTTAAAGGGCCACTAGCTTTTTCCCCCCATTTATTGATTAAGGTATTACATATGTGTCCTTACCCCCATTTTGCCCCCCACCCCTCCACTCATGCCCTCACCCCCCCTGGTGTCTGTGTCCATTGGTTATGCTTATATGCATGCATACAAGTTCTTTGGTTGATCTCTCCCCCTTACCCCCACCCTCCCCTACCTTCCTTCTGAGGTTTGATGGTCTGATCGATGCTTCCCTGTCTTTGGATCTGTTTTTGTTCATCAATTTATGTTATTCATTATATTCCACAAATGAGTGAGATCATGTGATATTTATCTTTCTATGACTGGCTTATTTTGTTTAGCATAATGCTCTCCAGGTCCATCCATGGTGTTGTAAATGGTTTGAATGTTTTCATGTTAATACCACTCTGGAACAGATGAGTGCCAAAACCCTGGCCTTGAGAATCACAATGTGAAAGCCCTTCTGTCATCTGTGATGAGATCCTCAGCCAGGTTCTTTCTCACCTGCCATAGAGGGAAAGGAACTCATGTTCCTGAGCACCTTCCATATGCCATTCATTATGCTGATTATTTATGTTACATCTCTATTCTATTGGGTCTTCATACAGTCTCACATGGTACTTGGTTTTATATGAACTATATAATACTAGTAGCCTGGTGCACAAATTTGTGCACATTGAAAGGAAGTTAATTAGAAGCTGTCATAAGAAACTAAAGACTCAGAAAGAAATGTTGACCCTCCCTGTTTCCTGCCCAATAGATTCAAACAGAGTGTCCCAATTATGCCCAATTAATTGATTATCTGTCTAGACTTATTGGGACAAATGCAGGTGACCAGGAGTCAGCAATAACGGCCTATCCCCTGGTACTTCAATGTCTAGACAGCTGAGCCGAACCAGAACACATGACACACAAGACAGAATTAGTATGCAATCACACAGGGTTTATTTACCTATTCCTAGTGGGTCCTAGGCTCCAGCAAAGGCCACCCGGCGATGCACACTGAAGGACAGACGACGAAGGCAGAGACAGGCAGGCGGCCACAGTTGGTCAGGCTCACACAGCAGAGCAATCAGGGCCTTGTCTCTCGGAGCAACGTGGAGTCCTCCTCTTATCAGGCAGAAGACCTCAACTGAAGGCTGTCTCAGAGTTATATAGAGCATGGTAAACAACTTGTGTCCTTATCAGTGTGGGCCAGACGGTGTGCCTTATGCTGGGAGCAGGGTGTTTACACTTTAAGGGCTCAGAGCTTTTACATCAAGATAGTGGGGTGTTCATTAATTTTGGAAGTTACAGAGTATTGGCGGTTTCCATACAGCAAGCATTTCACACAATAATTATTTCATACATTAGAGGGGTTACATTATTATAACACAGAGGAACCTGTTTCAGGAAGGAGATCTTAGGGTGCTCCCTCAGACTAATTTGATTACAGGTGGTAGCAGGTGCCTGTCAGTTTGGTATTCACTATGTCCCAGAGTTTCTGAGTCACCTGGCAAGGACTTTCTTGCCATGTGTGTTCCACTGCTCCTAAATACCTATTGGTTACCCATTCTCACTTCTAAAATCAAATACCGCATGACCCCCTTTTCTCCTCTGTCCAAAATGTCTTATATACCCAGTGTTGCTTCAATGTTTGGGGAATTTTCATGGATTTGTCATGTCCATGTGAATTCCCCATGTGCATGCATTAACCTTTGATTTTCTCCTGTTAATCTGTCAGTTTGGGTATTCACCTAGCTAGAAAAACCTAGAAGGTGAGAGGAAAAATGTTAATATTTTTTTAGCCCATACATATTATCTCATTTAGAGGAAACATACAGAATAAGTAAATCCAGAATCAGAAACACCAACTACTGGGAGCATAGGTTTTTCTTTTTCTTCTTTTTTTGGAATGAATAAAGATGGTGATTGTACAAAATACGACTATACCCACTGAATTACTTATTTAAAATGGTCAATTTTATGTCATGTGAATTTCACCTAAAAACTCCACAAAACATAACTAACAGGTTATTTCTCAAGGCTTGCTGTCAGACCCTTGACTTGCTGTGTCTACCACTCCAAAGCTACTGTCATAAGCTTTGCTCAGTCTCAACAAATTTCATGCCTTCTAAAATCTGTCTTAAAACCATGCAAACCAGCTCTTAAACTGTAGAAATATTTCCCACTAATTACTCCATTTGAGATATTTTTGTTTCTTTTACTGCAGTAATTCCCATAAACATACCTATGCTTGATTTGTAGATTTTTCATGTGGTCTTTTGATAGGTCAACATGATCAGTAAAATTCCTTCCAGTGATTAAAAAAATATATATTAAAAGTTTTTTTATTTTTTTCGCCCTGACCAGTTTAGCTCAGTGGATAGAGTGTCAGCCTGTGGACTGAAGGGTCCTGGGTTCGATTCTGGTCAAGGGCATGTACCTTGCTGGGGGCACATCCCCAGTAGGGGGTGTGCAGGAGGCAGCTGATCGATGTTTCTCTCTCATCGATGTTTCTAACTCTCCCTCTCCCTTCCTCTCTGTAATAAATAAAATATATTTTTTAAAAAGTTTTTTTTCTATCCTCAAAGTTAGATAGGTTAGCAGCTTTTTGATTACAGGTAGATATGTGATTGTTATATCATTTTAATTAGCTAATCATTAATTACTAGAGGCCTGGTGCACGAAATTCATGCACTCGGGGGCAGGGGAGGGGTGGTCCCTCAGCCTGGCCTGTGCTCTTTCATAGTCTGGGAGCCCGTGGGGGATGTCCAGAAATGAAGAATATAATAGCTGAAATAAAGAATAGACTGGAAGGAATCAACAGTAGGTTGAAAGCAGAGGATCAAATCAGCGATCTGGAAGAAGACAAGGTAGGAAAAAAACACACAATCAAAGCAGCAAAAAGAAAAATGAATTAAAATAAACAAACAAACTCATGAGAACAGTTTAAGGGACTTTTGGGACAACTTGAAGTGTAACAATATCCACATCATAGGGGTGCCAGTAGGAGAAGAAGTAAGGGATTGAGAACTTACTTGAGGAAATAATGACCCAAAAATTCCCTAACTGGGTAAAAGAAAAAGACACACAAGTTCATGAAGTACAGAGTCCCAAACAAGATGAACCCTCAAAAGCCCACACCAAGATGCATCATAATTAAAATGGGAAAGGTTAAAGTCAAAGAGCAATTCTTAAAAGCAGCAAGACAAAGAAGGTTATTTATCTACAAAGGAGCTCTCTCTGTGATAGCTGATTTCTCAACAGAAACTTTGCAGACCAGAAAGGATTGGCATCAAATATTCAAAGTGATACAAAGCAAAGACCTATCTCCAACTATTGGTAACACCATTCTTGCCTGCAGATGGGTCTGCAGACTACACCCAGTAGGGACCTTTGACGTGCTCTGTTTCTGGAAAAGCTCTTGGCAGAGACTCAGCCAGTGATTGAACAGGTATCGTCACCTTGAGCACACAGCTGGTGTCCCCACCCCGACTTGTTGAATCACTGGGACTGCCCTTCCATTCCCTGTGACCCTACATTGCTGAGCTCAGCCCCTTGGCGGGGGTATCAGATTGCCACACTGGGCTTGGACTTTCTGAGTATAGCTTGTCTCCTGAGATGGCTTTTGTCTGGGAAACAGAAAGGCAGGTTCTGGGTTGTGGTTATATTGCAGGGTGGGAGGGAGGCACTCTATCTGCCCTGCTAACTCAGCCTGGGCTAATCCCTCAACAGGAGACTGATTTGACCTGCCTGCAGTTCTGGTAGCTGGGGACCTTGACCTGCTGTGCTCAGTCTGTGGGAAAATGTGAGAGCTGATTGGAATAGAACCTTCAGTGCCTGTTGGCCTCCAAGGCTTTAGATCAGAAAGGGGAGAAGTGCCCACCCATTTCTTATAGGCTTGCGGGTGTCATCTCAATGGGATTCTGTTTGTATCTGCCCTCCAGTATCCTGGGGCCCTGTCCTGCTGTCCTTGGCTCTGAGTGGTGAAGAAATACTGCCTGGAGCCTGGGCAATTGGAGTGGGTCTCCCTTGGGGGCTATTGTCTGCGAACAGGATGATCACTTGCCCCATTCCTGCAGCTCAGCTGGCACCATCCTCAACCCAAGGCTTTCCTGATCTGTCCTCTGGAGGCCAGGTCTCTCCACCCCACTGAGCTTGCTCCTGCAGAAGGGATGATGGCTGCCCACAACCTGAGCCTGCAGTACACTCCTCCTGGGGTGCTAAGTTAGAGAATCTGATAGAGACTGAGTGGCATGGCTCTGGAGTAGGGGCCACTTTCCTCTCATTGAGTGCCTGACAGCACAGCCCCCAAGTAGGAGACCCACTAGCCCCATCCCCCTGATCCCAGTTGCCCAGCCCTCCCAAGCTTGCAGCCTGGAAAAGAGTATACAGGTTTCAGCTGGCCTGGGCTCACTGTGCAGTCTTTCTTGGAAGGCTCTGGAAGAAAACCAGAAAAACTCAGGGGGATGTAGAGTAACTGACAGGCAGAAGCAGACCTCAGGGAGCCTCAGATATTTTATACATCTGCTCCTACCCTCTAAGCTGGAGCAAGCTTACCCTTGTATACAGATTGGATCCTCCCATGAACATCCAGGACCAGTGGGTGTGGTCACAAACAGTGAATAGAGTGGTGGCTATAGACAGGTAACCCAAAGCTGTTTACACACAATGCCTGGCATCAAGTTGTACATGTCCCCTGCCCAAGTTGACCAAGAACCAATACAACTAGTGGTGGACTTTAGACAATGCTAGCCCCACAAGTGGCACACCCAACGGGAGATGTGGGCAGGCACTCGACCCTGTTGGGGACAACTTCACTTTGGGAAATAGCCCCTGCACAGTGACTCTTATATGGTGATCAAGGCTATCCTAATAGCCAGCCAGCCTGAAGTGTCAACTCCACTCTGAAAATGTCAACAGCATTAAAGACTCAACTGCAACAGAAGGGTGCACATAACAAGAAACATTCCTGGAACACAGAGTTCGGGTGATCTGGAAGATTGGGCTACTGACCCCAATAAGACAACTACGTAATAAAGTCATCAAAGGAAGTTTTGGAATTGCAGCAGATTTACACAGCCATAAAGTGGGGAGACAAAGAAATACGCTCCAAATGAAAGAACAAGAAAAACCCTAGAGAAAGAATGAAATAAAATGGAGACAACCAAGATACCAGATTCAGAGTTTAAAACAATAGTTATATGGATGCTTAAGGACCTTAGGGAAAGAATGGATGATATCACAGAGAACTTAAACGAAGAGACAGTAAACATTAAAAAACACACATAGAAACCATAAAAAAGAACCAGTCAGGAATGAAGAATGCAATATCTGCAATGAAGACTATACTGGAAGGAATCAGCAGAAGGTTAGATGGAGCAGAGGAGTGGGCCAGCCACTTGGAGGACAAGATAACAGCCAGCACTCAAGAAGAAGAGAATTTTAATAAATGAGAAAAGTCAAAGGGACCTGTGGGACAACACCAAAAGTAACATCATCTGTACCAAATGGGTACTAGATGGAGAAGAGAGTGAGCATTGAAGAAATAATGGCTGAAACTTCCCCAACTTGGTTAAGGAAAAAGTCACACAGTTCAAGAAGCAATGAGAGTCCCAATCAAGATGAACCTACAGTAATACACAACATAATTAAATGTGTTAACTTAATTAAAATAGCAAAGGTTAAAGGCAGAGAGATAATTTTAAAAGCAGCAAGAGAAAGACAGTCATCTACAAGGCAGCTCCCATAAAGCTGTCAGCTGATTTCTCAACAGAAACACTTCAGGCCAGAAGGGATTGGCATGGAATATTCAGTGATAAAAAGCAAGGACCTATAACCAAGACTACTCTATCTAGCAAGGCTATAATTTAGAATTAAATAGCTTCCCAGACAAAAATAAACAAACAAAAAAGAAACAACAATGAAAACCTGAACAAGTTCATTACCACCAATATTGCAAGAAATCTTAAAGGGCCTGCTTTAAGAATAAGGGAAAAATATATATGTATGGAGGAACATATGTATAAAAATAAAATGGCAATAAATAAGTACCTATCAGTAATAACCTTAAATGTAAATGGATTAAATGCTCAATTAAAAGATATAGGGTAGCAGAATGGATAAGAAAGCATAAACATATATATGAGACCCACCTCAGAACAAAACATACACACACTCTGAAAGAAGGGATAAAAAAATTCCATGCAAAAAAAAAAAAAAAAAAGCTGGAGTAGCAATATTTATATTGGGCAAAATAGACTTCAAAACAAAGGCCATAACAAGAGGCAAAGAAGGTCACAACATAATATTAAAAAGATCAATCCAACAGGAGGATATAATCCTTATAATATATATGCACCCAAGTTAGGAGCATCTAAATACATAATGAAAATCTTGGGCAGATATTAAGGGAGAGAACCACAGCAATGCAGTTATAGTAGGGAATGTTAACACTCCACTTACATCAATGGATAGATCTTCCAGCCAAAAAATCAAACAAGCAACAGTGACCTTAAATAACACATTGGATTGGATGAATTTAATTGATATTTACAGAGCATTTCATCCCAAAGCAGCAGAATATACATTCTTCTCAAATGCACATGGAGTATTCTCAAAGATAGATCACATGTCAGGATACAAAATAAGTCTTAGTAAATTCAAGAAGATTGAAATAATATTAAGCATCTTTTCTGACCATAATGGTATGAAACTAGAAATCAATTACAATAAAAAACCCTGAAAAACATTCAAACATATGGAGTCTAAGTAGTGTGTTAGTTAACAATGAATGGGTTAGCACTGAGCTCAAGAAAGAAATAAAATTAAAATGATAATACAACAAACCCAAATCAATTGGATATAGCAAAATCAGTCCTGAGACAGAAGTTCATCTCATAACAGGCTTACCTCAAAACACAAAAAAATCTCAAATAAACAATCTAACCCTATACCCAAAAGAACTACAAAAGACCCAGCAAAGTCCAGAGTAAGCAGAAGGATGGAAATAATAAACATTAGAGTAAAAATAAATGACAGAGCTTAAAAATGAAAAAAAAAAAAAAACAAAACACACACACACAAAGAAAACACACCAATGAAACCAAGATCAGGTTCTTTAAAAAGATTAACAAGTTTGATGAACCTTTAAACAGAGGACCCAAGTAAATAAAATCATAAATAAAAAATAATAATAACTGACAAAAAATACAAAGGATTGTAAGAAAATACTATAAACATACAATCTTCCATAACTGAATCAGGAAGAATCAGAAAATATGAATAGACAAATTACAACTAATGAAATAAAAGCAGTAATCAAAACTCCCAGCAAACAAAAATCTTGCTCTGGATGGCTTCATAGGCAAATTTTACCAAACATTCAAAGAGGAAACAATACCTATCTTCCTCAAACTATTCCAAAAAATTTAAGAGGACAGAAGAATTCCAAGCTATGTTTATGAGGCCAGCATTATCCTAATTTTAAAACCAGATAAAGAAACTACAATGAAGAAAAGGGATAGCACAATATCCCTGATGAACATAAAAGCTAAAATCCTCAACAAAATATTATCAAACTGTAATTAGTAATACATTAAAAAAATCATACACTACGATTAAGTGGGATTTACTCTGGAAATCCAAGGTTGGCACAATACTCAAAAATTAATAAATATGATACATCACATAAAAAAATGAAGGCTAAAAATCAAATGATCCTATCAATAGATGCAGAAAAAGCATCAGATTAAATACAGCATCTGTTATGATAAAAACTCTCAGCAAAGAGGGAATAGAGGACTTGCACCTCAACATAATAAAGGCCAATTATGATGAAAATCATAACCAATGGGCAAAAACTAAAAGTGTTTCACTTAGGATCAGGAACAAGATAGGGATGTCTGCTTTCACCACTCTTACTCAACATAGTACTGGAAGTCCTAGCCATAGCAATGAGACAAGAAAAAGAAATAAAAGAAATCCAATTTTTTCCAATGTGGATTAAAATACTAATGGCAGTCCATCCTTCCCAGGACTGCCTGTCATCATGGACAGAATCACAACCTCATGGCACCTGGTCCTGGGGCACCCAGGGCACCGTGTCTGTGACTCCCCACAGCCCGCATGGCTTATAACCTGTAATGATTATCCCGTGCCCACTTCCCCTGCCTGTAATTCCTACTTCCCCATGTAATCTTGTCCTGCTACCCTATATAAGCAGCCGGCTTATGGGGAGAGGCAGAGCAGATTTTTGTGGACGACCTGCTGCTCTCCCAGGCTGCCGGCAGGATTGGAATAAACATTCATATGATTCAACCCTGCCTCTGCTTATTGGCTGGAGTACTGACCAGGCAACACGGACCCCTTGGTTGTCTGGTTACAGGTATGAACTATCACCCTGACTCAGCACTATGATTTCTGGTTGAATGTCCTCTCCATCTCATCTTCAGCTTCTTCCAGATCAATGATTTCTATGGCAACCACTTGAGTCTCATTGTCAATGCCTGGAACACCTCACCTTTAATAGACACATTCCTGTGTTCTCCAGTTTGGAAAGCACTCTTCTGGGTCTGCTTTGAGGTGTGCAGTCCTGGGAGGGGCTCTGTGGTCAGGGTGGCATAGCCCAAGCCCAGGTCCCGCTTCTGTGGGTGGCTGGAGCCGAAGCTACCCCAGCCCCCATGGGTGCTGGTGGGTGGGAGGCTCAGGGCAGAGGAAGCACCTTCACACACAGGGCAGGGAGGGGCTTGGAAGAGCCCTAGCCTCCAAGGCAGCAGTTGTTTATGAAGAAGATAAAGCTGGCTAAAGGGATGTTTTCAGATTGATATCAGGTCTATTCTTGATCTAGTTGAACTGCACATGACAAGTGTTATAGTGGGAAGTGCACTGGACTAAGACCAAGGTTCAGATCCCACAAACTGTCCCTCTTGCTCCCCATAGGGTCCTGTATCTGAAACTGGAAACTACTCTATCCAGAACTATATAAGTATTAGAGGCCTGGTGCACAAAATTTGTGCACAGGTAGGGTCCCAGGTCTGGCCAGTGATCAGGGCCCATCTCTGGGGCAACCTGAAGGTTGATTGGGGGGCCCTGCTGGCACCTGCCTTGGAGGTGACTGGCAGAGTGATTGGGGGGTGGTGCTGGACTGCTTGCTGGCTGGCTCTGCCCCCTGATTACCCCACTGCTGCTGCAGATCACCTCCATCTGTGGCACGACCTGTGGGGCGATGAGGAGGGGGGGTACCCTGCTGGCACCGGCTTTGGTTGGCCTGGGTCCTGCAGGCTGGGGGCAGCTCCTGCATTAAGTGTCTGCCCCCTGGTGGTCAGTGCACATCATAGCAATGTGTCATTCCACCATTCATTCCTCTGTTTGGTTAATTTGCATATTAGGCTTTTATTTTATAGGACTAGAGGCCCAGTGCATGAAATTCATGCACTCAAGGGGGAGGGTCCCCCAGCCTGGCCTGTGCCCTCTCACAGTATGGAAGCCCCGCAATCGATTGCCCCAAAGAGGTAGACCCTGCCTACCCATCCAGGGCTCCTGGATGGATTGCCCCAAAGAGGCAGGCTGGAGCCGCAGGCCCTGCCTCTGCACTGTGCACACAGCATCAGGTCCCTGCCCACCTGCGTGCACGTAGCCCCACCCACCCATGCTCACCCACTGTGCTCACAGCCTCCTGGTGATGGATTGTGATGGCGTGAGGGCATCACGGCATGAGGCATGACAACCACATAGGCTTTTATTAGTATAGACAATACTTACTTAACATATACATAAATGAATGAAATTCTGGCTCTGCAATGTGTGGCAAGAGAGTATGGACAATTCATTTCCTTTTTCTGGCCTTCAGTTTCCTCATGTTTAAAATGAGAATTTTGGCCCTAGTCGGTTTGGCTCAGTGGATAGAGAGTCGGCCTGTGGACTAACGGGTCCCAAGATAGATTCTGGTCAAGGGCACATGCCTGGGTCCCAGGCTTGATCCCTAGAAGAGGGTGTGCAGGAGGCAGCCAATCAATGATTCTCTCTCATCATGGATGTTTCTATTCCAAGACTTTCTGGAATAGCTATAAAGTAAGTATGAAGGATTTTAACAATAAAATAATCATATGGCAAGAACTCTCATTCCAACCAGAGTTAAGTGATGTGTCCCTGATCTGGACCTATGAATCCATTCAGTCAGTGTTGCTTTAGGACCACTGTAAGAGGCACCAGCAAGCTGAATGACAGTTTATGTAAGACAAGCATGTCAAACTCAAAGACTAACATGGGCCAAATAAGCAAGGTTTAAATTTATGTGGGTCATAAAAAAACAAAAGCTTCAATTTTCATAGAAACATAGGTTTATTTCAATAGAGACATACTGAATGCAAAAGGCTGAAATAAAGGAGTAATCCTTAACATAAAATAATAGAACATTTTAATAAAAATGAATATTTTTTCTTGAACATTAACTTACCAGACACTGAATACCTGCACAAATCAATAAGCATAATGCAAATAAACCTATTTTTCTTGTTCTCCAAAAGCAAAATATTTCCTATTGCACACACCAAACAAGTCAGTCCAAGACTAATGACGTGACAATTGGCTGCTAAAATATTTGCTGCTCATATTAGTGGAGAGAAATGGTGTGCCTGCTCATAAGGGAAATGAACGCAACACTATTACAGTAATCAGCCATTAGTGAATGTTGTAGTTTGTTATTAATAACTAGAGGCCTGGTGCACGAAATTTGTGCATGAGTAGGGTTCCTAGGCCTGGCCAGTGATCAGGGCCAATTGGGGCCTTCTGGTTGCCAGCTGGGGCCTTCCTTCATTCAATGCTGTCCCCCGGTGGTCAGTGCACATCATAGTGAGCGATTGGACTCCCTGTCTCCTGGCCAAACTCCTAAGGGGACACTTTGCATATTAGCCTTCTATATGCAAAGTGTCCCCTTGGGAGGCAGGCATGCAAGCAGTTAGGGGTGATCAGGCAGGCAGGTTAGTGGTTAGGGGTGATCAGGCAGGCAGGCAGAGGTGGTTAGGGGTGATCAGGCAGGCAGGCAAGCAGTTAGGGGTGATTAGGCAGGCAGGTGAGCAGTTAGGGGAGATCAGGCAGGGAGGCCAGTGGTTAGGGGCGACCCATTATATACTGATTCTCAACTTTGATGACACATTGTTAAAACCAGGGTAACCATACTCAGTTTGAAGGACAAGAGTCCCACTGTAGGCCAAGCCAGGCAGAATTTGCCTTTTCCCATGTTGATTTGGTGTCTTTACTTTTATACCTGGTAGGTTTGGTAGTTTTCGTAACATAGTGGAAACTCTTACCCAACCTCCAATTCACTGACTAGGTGGATTAACTAAGGCTTCCCTTTCTCTCTGTAACACATTCCATGTGATATTATGCTGATATAACAGTGAAACCAGCTTACTTCTCCATCAGTTGTTTGTTCCTAAGTCTGTTTCTGCCAGTAGGTACTGGGGGAAGCAACATGGGCAGGAGCAGGGAAGGAAAGCCTATTTTCTGAATAGGTGCAACCTTAGATAAATGAAAAGGATCTGATGTGATGGATCTGCCAACAGGTGCTGAGTAATTTTGTAGGGCTATATTACTCAAAACATGGTCCTTGGATCTATGCTGCTATGTTACCAATTTGTGATAAATACAGAAATTGAGAGTAAGGGTCTAGAAATCTTTTGTTAGCAATTTGACATTGTTTTAGCATCCAATCTTGTGCTAATTTTCTAGCAATTTATCGTATTATTTAAAAATATTTCTATAGTATTTAGAAGTTAAAAACAAATAAGCCTGGTGACTCATAGCCAAGGGGTGGGGAAGCACTGTCCTAAAGGTGTGGCAGCACACCCAGTGGTTGGTTGGGCAGCATCAGGAGCTTTTCAGAGGGAACCCCTTGTGCTGTGACCACAGGGTACCCTATCTTTGCCACATAGCCACTCAGCTCAGGGACTCAGCCAGCAGTAGGCCAAATGAACACTCACTGACATCTAAGGAAGTCATGCTGTCTCCCTGAGGATCGAGGCCTCTGAGGTGAATGCACTTTGTTCGGTAGGAACATGGGATACAAAAATCCTCACACTTTTTGTACCCATTTCCATAAGTTCACCCAGAAATCCCTTTCCAAGTTCTACTAGTCCCACCTTGTGGCAGACTGATAAAGGCCTCTAAAGGTATCCTGTTGCAATTCCTGGAATCTTTAAATTTTGTTTGGAAAAAGTGATCTTTGTGGATATGATTAAATTAGAGATTATGAGATTATCCAGGATTACCTGGGTAGGCCCTAAATAAAACCACAAGTGTCTTTATAAGAGAGAGGCAGAGGGACATCTGACAAAACCTGAGGAGAATGCAATGTGAAAATGGAGACAGAGATTGAAGTCATGTGGCCACAAGCCAAGTATTGCCAGCAGTCATCAGAAACTGGAAGAGGCAAGGAATGGATTGTCTCTTCAATCCTCTGACACCTTGCTTTCAACCTGGTGATTCTGATTTTAGATTTCTGGCCTCTATAACTTCGAAAGAATAAATGCCTGTTGTTTTCAGGTGTGATAATCTGCTATAGCAGCTACAGGAAATGAATATACACATATTCAGACTTACTTTTTTCAGTCAAGTAATTTGCCACTTCTCGTAGTTTCTGTATAAATCTAGACTTCAGACCTTCCTCCTCATGAAGTAACTGGCCCATATGTTGTTTCAAGTTCTGACCTCTGCGAGCACTTTCTGTCACACAGATTAACACTCATGAGTGAGGCGGTAATGACTCAGCAACCAGGACTGCGAGCACCAAATGTGTGTAGCTCCATTTGAAAGCTCGGTGAGAGCCATTCCTCCTTCTTCATAGGTGTGAGCTGAGGGAGGGAATCAGCTCACACCTATGAAGCTGGGAATCTGGCTACTTCTCATGTCATTTACTTGTGCCTCCTGGAGCTCCAGACTTGATGCAGAATTTCCATTGCCCAGGAATTTGTCCTCATCCATCTATCTGGTCTTATGAAGCAGGTGATCAAGTAACACCCAGCTTTTGATGTGCAGCCCCGGTCACATCGTCAGTAGCTACTATTACCCAAGTCAAGAGGCTTCCGCTTGAGGTGCTCTATCCATGAACAAGATGTGGTTGTCACAAGGCCATTTTATTTACTTGCAGCAAGTGAAGGGGACGGGATCCATATCCAAAGCTCTATGTCTCTGAAGGGAGGGTAGGGTCGCTTATAGACACTATATGGCCGGTCACACACGGATTTCTCCTTTGCAGTTGGCTACATTTATCCCTTTTGTTGCTGTCAAACCATACTATTTACAGCTGGCCTACAAAATACTGGGCTAACTTTAACATTTAGCAGGAATAGCATTTAGTAAGAATGGCCCAGACCTGAGTCCCTTGTCCTTTCCAACAGTATCTCATTGCCATCCCTTTGCGCATGGGCTTCTTTTCCAATAACAGTGATTTTCTGCTGCAGAAGACACAGTTTTCCTCCCTGTTCACAGGGCGGTGCTCTGACCATCCTGCTGGGCAACCCTCCCCCGGGCCTGGGCTGGGGTGCCAGGCAGGCTGGAGCCGCAGCAGGGTCTCATCTTCCTCTCGATCCCGTTTAATCCTCCACTTGGATGAAGAAGTTTGATTCCATGGCTACGTTCTCCATCAGTCCTCTTATCCAGAGGACAGGCTTCTCTGACCTTCTCAGAGATGCCAGGGGCCCTCACCAGAGTGTTTCTTACTAACTTATTGAGGAGACAGAGCCCTGGGCCCTCCCAGAGTGATGGGTTCCCAAACCCCACTTTCTAGTGTGCTCAATGCTAAGGTGGACCAAAGCACAGGGAGCACAGACAGGCACCCTGGGTTTTGCTGAGCCAGGAAAATAGTGGGGAAAGCCTTTGACCCTCTGCCTGTGATGATCTGAGTTGGATAATAAACAGTAAATCACATGGAAAGAAAGTGATAAGGATCAGAGCTGGAGAGGGACAGAACAGATGGTTAAGGCACTGTTACCCGGTTGACTTGGATGCTGTCTTGGTAATGAATTGCTCCATGTATGTGGCTTCCATGGCAGAAAACCCAGCAGAAAACTGGTGGCACAAATCTCTGAAAAGCACTAGTTCTCCTAATTCCTAGAAGGCAGTAGCCTCACTTGCTCTGCCATGGCCTTTGATGACTAAAAAGGACTTTTGGTGAGCTGTGAGCTCACCCTGTGGGGGAATGGTCTAGTCCTGAGATTGCTCCCTGAGCAGAGGAGATAACCTCCTTTGCCTCCATCTCTGTCCTCTCTTCTTTCTGGGTTCACCTTACAGCCAGTCCTGGCAGGACTGCTTCTCAGTCTGTGAAATCCCACAGGGTGAGCTTAGTGCATGCTGGGGTTCTCGGGACTGTGCGAGGAAGCCAGGAGCGTTACCCTATGCATCCCGAGGATGAATAAGTCATTCCACTCTCTGGTTGCCAGATCTGTCCTGGGAAAGAATGATACTCTATTGCCTCACTAGGTGTGGGAAACAGTTGCTCCCAACACTGGTGCCACATTTAGCCCACAGCTGAGCCTTTGGTGAACAATGCTCCTGACTTGGGAAAAGGACGAAGAACTGTGGTGAGTGCAAAACAATTAAGAAGACACGTCTATGCATTTCAATAACTCACTTTCCTTCTCCTGCTCATCTCTGAAATGGAAACAAGGGCCAGGGCTGGAATTCTTTCCAACTGGAATGAGAACCTGTCTCCATTTCTAGCCAAGGCAGAGTTAAATGAGCCATTGTGCCATGTGTCTGGGTAATTAGTCATGAAGAGAATCCGCAGCCAGCCCCCTCCACAGTTCCCCAACCTGTTCTTCTGCCTGAGCCTGCGGGTCTCAGTGCTGGCATTTTACAGAAATATGGATGTGTTGTCATGGCTATTCCTCTGTGCTGAGCAACTTTATGGTCTAATATTACTAAGGAGACAGGGGTCAAAAACCAGTGAAGGACTTTGCTTCCGAAGCCCAGAATAACTGTCAGGGATGGAGCAGGATGGGAAGCTCATGGGGGAAATGGGAACCTCAGTAAGGACCAGGCTGTCCCCCAAAGAACCCTTTGAGACAGAGAGATGGGAAGGCGGCGACATCAACAGAATCTGTCTCTGCGGCTCCCAATCTCCTCTCCCACATCCCTCTCTCCACGGCTCCCTCTCCCTCCAGGTGCCTGGGACCCTGCTGCTCCCTCCTGGGATGGGGACAGGAACAGGGTCTGGTGGCTTCCACCTGAATGTGAACTAGTCACAGTTCACTTCTGTTTTTATTTGTATTTCCGGTCTTATTTCCAACTGTGAAACAGAAGCACTGACCACGTGGTGGTAGAAAATAATTGCGAGAGAAAGATCCCTTTTCCCCAAAGCCTAAAGTTTCACAGTGAAGATGATGCCTTTTATTTTCTAGTTTAACTTATTTTTTTAAAATGTATTTTTATTGATTTCAGAGAGGAAGGGAGAGGGAGAGAGATAGAAACATCAATGATGAGAATCACTGATAGACTGCCTCCTGAATGCCTCCTACTGGAGATCAAGCCCACACTCAGCATGTGCCCTTGACCCCAATAGAACCCAGGACCCTTCAGTATGCAGCCTAATGCTCTATCCACTGAGCCAAACCAGCTAGGGCTAGTTTAACTTCTTATTATGGGAGATTTCAAACAATGACAACAGTAGGAAAAATAATAACCTGCACCTTCATGAACCCATCATCCCAGCTGCCTTCTTTATAGACGTTCACTGTGCTTGACGGGTGAATACAGGGCAGAGAGGAGCCCCGTCCCTTCTCTTTCCACCTCAGCCTCTGCGGGGAGGGCTGCGTGACAACCAGGTGACAGCTTTCCTTCATAAGACACAGAGGAGCCAGTACTGGGTGCCCCGCGGGAGCTCTCAGAGTTTTGGATGAGGAAGTGCTGGGTGTTCCTGCTGTCCTCTCTCCACCGTCAACCAGTCAGGAGACCTGGGAATTCAGAGAGTACCTACACAGCCAGCCAATCAGAGACCAGCAGCGCTGGCTCCCCAGGCTTCTGATGTCACCTGTGTGACAGCTCCCTGGTTTGCAGGAGACCAGCTTCTCAGACTATATTATCAAGTAGTAGGAAGCAGTGGATTGACTCTCAGTGCTGCGCAAGAGGGAAGTTCCAAAAAATGTTCTCAGTTTTTGAATAATGCAGTGCATTTTCATAGTAACTGGAAATGTGCCCACCCTTCTCATAGCATCCAAATGCTGCCGTTGCTACAGAGGTTTCCACAGCACCGAGCCTCCGTCTGAGTCAGCCTGTGGCTTCATGGCAGGTAGCAGGGCTGTGCACCGGAGGCTGTGCTAGAACATGGTTGTTTTCATTTGTAGGCTATTAACGGAAATTTAGGAGGCTCCCAAATCATACTAAAAGTGGTGTGATGGCATTGAAAAATTCTGGTTTTAAAAAAATAAGGAAAAGGGCCAACATAGAGTTCTTTGTAAGGTATAACATGGAAGTGTTAAGCTTAATTTCAGATGAGTAAATATTGTTTTCTATGGTGTAAACATGACAAGAACAACAACTATACTACTGCTATGCTTACTCCTGTCACCACCATGACTATTAGCACCTCACATTTACTGTCTCTAAAGTGCCTTCTTGCCCATTTCAGCTGGAATACCATTTTGCAGGGGAACAAACATGTTAGAGCATTTTAGGTGAGATTTGTTAATTATTCAGTTATTGGATAAGATGTAAAAGTAGGAAATAAAAGATGGCAATGGTGGAGCAAGCAAAGAGCTTCAAGCACTATTTGAGAAAGAAAAAAGTGGCAGAGAGGTAGGTCGGATGGGTACAGTCCTGCTCAGTAAATCTTAGGCTGATCTTAGTAAAGAGAAAACATAAACCCTTGATCCTATAATTTATATGACTCACAATTATTATTGATGCCTAACATTTTATATTTCAATATATCCATTTATCCAATGAGATAAGTAGGTAGATGTGTACAGCCCCACTTTATAGGTAAGAAAACTAAGACTTAACTTATTGAATAACTGAAGGAGTTGGGCAAACATTCCATCCTTTTTGTCCTAATAATAGAGTGTTTTAGGAATAAATCAGCAAGATAAACAAGCTGCTCAAGTTAACCAGAGTAGCTTATTAACATTTTTTTCAGTTCATTCCATTATATATAGTTCCAATAGCACCTTTAAAAATAACCTTAGTTAGGTTCTACTGGATGCAAGGAGGAGAAAAACTCAACTCAAAATGACTTGAGGGACAAAAGGAGTGTAATCTAAATGTTTGCACAGGAAACAACAAGCTCCTTGGAGCTGAGGGGATTGTAGACCTTTGTGGTCCTTTCTGCCTCTTGCAGGAACTTTACTTTTCCTGATTATTGGATTCCATTTTTAACTGATTCCTTAGCTTACTCTGAACTGAGACTTCCTATAAATATAGCATATATGTTGCCCATTATGGCTATTTTGACTTCTAAAAGATAAGCTTTCTTCAGCTGTTTTTCTATTATCAACTAATACATTTTCATGGTATTTCTTATTCAAAGTCTCTGAGGGAGGAAAATGATTGGCCCAGAGAGTTTAGAATTAGCTTCTCTTAAGTCAGATGTCTATCCATGGGCCAGTGGCTGAAGCCTGCCTTTCCAGGGTGGTTTCTAGGAAAGAGATGGAGAGCCTGATACCCTGCAGTAAAATTACACTGCTGACTTCACTACCTTCCTTCTCATTTACTTTTCAGCATGGACAGATGAGGCAAATAAGGCACATAAGGTGAAAAATTTAAGGTGGCCCTGACTCTCAGGGGCTGATCTTGATTTGCACAACTTTGAGAGTGAGTGCCATCTTAAATTTTATTTCCTGGGTGCCTCACTTGTCTTACCTGTCCCCACCCCTTCACTAAATGTGTTGTCATTAAGGAAACAAAGATCTACATACAGTTATATTCAATCAACATTTTCAGGTTTTTAAAATCTCTTTCTTTGCCTCTCTATGCATCTGATATTCTTTCATGGAAACTTTCTTCCCTTTTTCTTGGTGGACACTATATTTTTATCTTCGCTCTCCTGATAATCTTAGTCTTTTTGTGGCTCCCCTTTTTCAACCAGTCTTAACATTTGGGAATACTATATTTGGTTGTGTCTCAACATACTTCCTTACACCAACTCATCTACATCCAAAATTTCAATCTAATAGATATGTTGATATGATTTCAAAGTTTACATAATCAAATTAGATCTTCTCTTTACTGACTATCCTTATCCCATTTGCCTTCTGAATCTCTACCTTGATATTTCATAGGAACATCAAGGTCAATATGCCTCAGCACAAATATAGAATTGTCCATGGACATTTTTTGCATCTGTATTACACATATCAGCAAATTCACAAGACCATCCAAAGCAACTGACCATGTCATTCATGACTCCTTGCCATAATAGCCAATAGAGCATGAAGCTTTTGGACCATCTTCTATGTATGTCTAGTATCTGTCCATTCTTGTCCACCCCTACTATGATTGCCTGACTCAGATTCTCTTCCACCTTAATTTGTTGTCAGCAGATCGGTCTTTCTGAGTCCATTCTTCCTCACTTTCTATACTATAGCCAGTGTCATCTTCCAAAAATGAAATTCTGAACATGTGAGTCCCTTGTTTAAGAACATTAAGTGGTTTATTATTAACTAAAAAGATTAAATTACAAAAATTTTTAGAATGGAATTCAAGATCTTTCATAACCTGGTCCCTTACTATGTCTGAATTTCATCTACCACCACACACTTTCTCAAAGCCCAAGATCCATCCATCTTATTAGTAATGCTTTGCCCCCAAGAGAGGCTTTTTCATGGCTTTATGCCTTTTATATGCTACTAGAGGCCTGATGCACAAAATTCGCCCAAGAGTAGGCCTTCCTTACCCCGGCTGCCAGCACTGGCTTCCCTCTGGCACCCAGGACCCGGGCTTCCCTCGCAGCCCAGCTTCATCTGGAAGGACATATGGTCTAATTAGCACATTACACTTTAATTATTATAGACTAGAGGTCCTGTACACGGAATTCATGCACAGAGGAGGGGGGGTTCCTCAGCCCCACCTGCACCCTCTGCAATTCAGGATCCCTACACCTTTTTCTTATCTAGCTAACCTCTTCACATTTAAAAAAATTAACTGAAATGTCACCTACTCTAGGAAATCCTCTTTGAATAAATGTCTTTACAATCTGCATTAAGTATTTTCATAGTATATCATTCTTTTTCTTTAACAGCAGCTTAGAGTGGATGCAATGTGATTTTCATTCTTGCATCTGAATTCTTTCTTCTTGCTCTAGTAATAGCAAAGCTTATCCAATTTACATTTGCCTTTCAAGGGCTTATATTTGGTTCAGTGTCTAGTTGGCTCCCTGCTTTTTTTTAAGCAATAAAGTTGGGTTGTGTTAGTAAGCTTCACTCGTAATCAAGCCTGTAGATCTCCCTATCTGAATATTTCTATAATACCTACCACTTTAGCATACCAGAGATTGTGTTCATTTATAGAAAATAACAATAAATGTTACCTGATTAGTTGATCTTCTAGTAATATTTTATAGCAAGATGTATTATTGTAGTAATTTAACATTACAAAACTGAGGCATACAGAAATAAATCACATTGAACAATAAAGAATGACTCACATATCAAAGCACAGCACACTTAGGGCCTTCCTTGTCCTGTGCCTCAGATATCATAACATAGTACACAGTTCACGTGGAACTCAGCTTCCTTTAAAATAGGAAGGGATGCCATACTCATGGAGCAGCTACTTCCACACTTACTTTTTAAAATTTAATTCACAGCACATACTCTTTGTATTAATTATTGGAAAATCATCCTAGCAATTGCCTCTGTTCCTCTCTGTATTGTTGCCTTACATTCTGATGTTATTACTGCACTTTTATCATCCACTCGCTCTAATAAGATTGTGAATTTTTTAAGGCAGAGATCATAACTTGAGCTTGTGTTTCTCTGTCATGGTGCCTAGATAAATACTCCAATGCCAACCAGTCCAAATGACTGTGATGGGAGAGGCCCCCGTTGCTGGAGACCTCTGATTTTTATTTAAGGGGCTTCACACGTTCTGTGCCTTTACAGAGGGGTGAGTAGGGGCTGAGGGAATTTGAGGAAACCCAGACAGAGTTCTCCTCCTAAAAGATTTTGCTAAGCTGGCACCCAGGACCGCCGGGCATTTGTCCAATTAAAATCCAGACACACAGCAATAACAAAGGCACTGGTCTCCTACTGCTAATGCGTGGGGATCAAACCCCAGCCTGCAGGAACTCACCCCCGCAGTCAGGACCAGGCCACTGGGTAGAACTGGGCTGGGGCTCCTAACTCTGGGGAGAGGGAGACTTCCTATGGCTGCAGGCTAGAGGCCCCGGACTCCACGCCACGGCCTGAACAGGTGCCTAGTGCAGGTTGGTCAGTGGAGTGGCTTCTTCACCTGGGATTGCGGGACAGCTTGGCCAGGCTTGGCCTGGACTGTTCGCCCTGTGATTGCGGGGCAGCTGGGCCTGGGCTCTTCACCCTGTGATGGGGGGGGGGGGGGGGGAAGAGTGGGGGGAGGAGGGGGCGGCTCAGTGATAAATTAATGTAATTTCTTGTTTTCAGAGCATTTTCACATAATTTGTATTGGTGACCTCTATTTTTCACTGAGCCATTCCTGAGCTGGATTCTGGACCAGACAGGGTCAGGCCCCGGCATTAGTCTTACTGAAAGGCAGAGTGCAATGGCTGCAGAGGAACCGCGATCTCCAGGTCTCTCCGTGGTGGCGGCACTACCAGCTCCGTCCCTCGGTGGAGCTCCCTCTCTTCTCTTCACATGCTCATTACATCCCTGCTCTTCTTCTCTACTGTCTTCTCAAGAAATAAATTATCTGTTTTCAGGAAATAATCCGATAAGTTAAATAGTCTAGAGATAAATGATTACTAATGCTCAACATATGTCTTTCCTCAAAACCCTCAAAAGCACAGCAGCTGGGCAGCCACCAACAGCAGCCTGCCCCCAGGTTATCTTCCTTCAGCACCATGTTGTTTAGTTGCCTGGATTAAAAATATGTAGTAATTTTAAAATATAATATTCAATAATCAATCCATTAAATCTTACTGGAACGTTGACACAAATTAATTTGTCATATTATCTTACTTAGCAAAACCCTGAGAAAATGACCTCCTGACCAGTGTAGAAGAATATAGGAAGAGATTTTGGGAATAAGAAAACAGGAACTGTCTGTGAGGTCTGCTGAAATGGGGTTGATGGGTAATGTGGGAGCAGACAGATTAGCTGGCATTGTGGGCAGTGGTAAGAAGTGGTGAAAAGGGAGGGTGGGAATGGAAAGAGGATGTTTAGTGATTCATTTGACACTTTTATTAAAATTTACTATGGACCAGGCACCAGGGCTGATAAAAAAATAAAGTAATTATTCTTTATTGCAGAAACATATTACCTTGTGGGAAAATTTAATACTGAAAATCCCAAAGCCACATTTTAAGTATAGTGGAAGGGGTTAAATATTATATGCATTTGGAACACAGAGGTGAGAGCAACTAATGGATTCACCTCAGTCCACCTCTCTTTTCACACAAAGTAGATACACAAGTTGTTCACCTGAAGTCTGATTCCTGGGAGTATTTTCACTCACCACTGTCCTTTGGTGCCATTTTTGAGTGTGGCTATTATACAACAGCAACCCATGGAGTGAACCAGCAGAGCCACGCTGAGGTTCATACTCTTCCCCAGGCAGTTGCTGGAGTGAGGTCACAGACAGACATGGGGTAACAATGGGGGACAACAAAAGGTCTGGGCATCTGCTCACACAGCCTGCATATGCCTTTGCTGCCCATGCTGACCATGGTGTACCACTTTTATCTTACTTTGAACTGCAGCAGGGCCCTCCTGACCATACAGAACTTGTATTTCTCCCTTTCTTACACTAGGTTGATAGAACCCAGCCTATAATAGGCAGCTCTTGCCAAATGGTTACTTAACATTCAATGGTCAAATTCTGTATCTCTACTAGGGTCCAGGAACAATGAAAGGAGCATAATGTAAAATAAATTATAGATATCAGTTTTGGAAAGAATAGTCTTGCTCCAGGTCCCTAAAAATATATTTGTGTTGTGATTCTTCTATGAAAGCTTGCTATGAAGTCCATATGATGTCTTTTTAAAGAGAAAATATTTTAATGATTTCAGAGAGGAAGGGAGAAGGAGAGAGAGATAGAAACATCAATGATCAGAGAGAATCATTGATCGGCTGCCTCCTGAATTGCCCCCTACTGGGGATTAAGCCCTCAACCTGGCCATGTGCCCTGATAGGGAAATGAACATGGTTCAATTGACCTCCTAGTTCATAGGTCTATGCTCAATCTCAAGCCACACCAACCAGGCCATATGGTGGCTTTTCTTATAAAACAAATAACCTGGTATTACAAGTTCTTTTGGGATATATGGCCAAAGTGGACTGCTTTTCCTGAGGTGTGGTCAGAACAGCATCCTAAGAGTGAAATATTCAGCCTCTAGGATGTGGAGAGATTTATAAAGCATTGCTTTCTTTTTGTGCTATAAGATACATGGTGAAATAATGTGTGCTTCAATTTAGAGGGAGTGTCTCAGCATGACCCAAAACACTGAACTCCCCAAAACTTCACAGATATGGTGGTATCCTGATTCTTTACAAGATTTATTTCCAACAGTCAGGAGCTCATGTGTCTTATTAGATTTTCAATATACTTGCCACTTTTGTTTATCTTATTGGACTAATAAGGTGTCATCAATATTGTGGAATAATGTGATGTTCTGTTAAATGTATAAACTGTTCCAATTCATTTAGACTGTACAATTAAAAAGGAATGGTAACCTTGGGGCAAGTGAGTATCTGTGGACTTTTGTCCATTACACATAAATGCAAATTGTTTCTGATCTTACTTCATGATAGGAATGGAAAAAAAACACATTTGCTAAGTAAATTTAAGAAGGTTAAAATCATACCAAGTATATTTTCCATACACAATAGCATGAAACTAGAAATTAATTATAAGAAGAAAGCTAGAAAAACCACTAATATGTGGAGATTAAACAACATGCTACTGAACAACGATTGGATCAAAACAGAATAAGAGAACAAATCAAATATATACAGAGAAAAATGAAAATGAGAATATGGCATACCAAAGTTTTTAGGATGCAGACAAAGCAGTACTAAAGAGGGAAGTTTATAGCATTATAGGCCTACCTCAAGAAATTTTTTAAAAACCTCAAATAAACAACCTAACATTTTATCTTAAAGAACTAGGAAAAGCAGGACAAATGAAGCTCAAAGCCAGTAGAAGGAAAAAAAAAAGAAATTAAAGCAATTAAATAAAAATAAATTAAATAACATAGAGAACAAAAATTAATGAATCAAAGAGCTAAGTGTTTGAAAATACATATTAATTTGACAAACAGACTCACTAAGGATAGAAAAGACTCAAATCTAATAAGAAGTTAAAGAGGATAAGTTATAATTACCACTGCAAAATACAAAGGATATTAGAATATTACTATGAAAGGCTATATGCCACCAAATTTGATAACCTAGAAAAAATGGAAAAATCCTAAAAGTAGACAACCTACTTTGACTAACTTATAAAAAATAAAAAATAAATATACCAACTGCTAACAAGAAAATTTAAAGAGTAATAAAAATATCACCCAAAATAAAGATTCCAGGACCCGATAGCTTTACTGGCAAATTCTAGAAACATATTCATTGAGGATTAAATACCTATTATTCTCAAAGTTTTCTAAAAAAATGAAGAAGAGGGAATACTTCCTTAATCATTTTACAATATTTACATTACCCTGATAACAAAACCATGCACAGAAACATACACACACACACACACACACACACACACACACACACACACAGACAAAATTACAGGCCAATTTCTCTGATAAACATAGATGCAAAAGTCCTAAGTAAAATACTAGCAAGTTATATAACAAAACATAAAACGATAATACATCATGATCAAGTGGGGTTCATTCCTGGGATGCAACAATAGTTCAATACATTGTATATGCAAATCAGTCAATGTGATACATCATATTAACAACATAGAATATAAAAATAATATAATCACATGATAGATGCAGAAAAACATTTGACAAAATACAGCACCCATTTATGATTAAAACACTCAATAAAATGGGCATATAATAAAAGTACCTCAACATAATAAAGGCCATCTATGACAAGCTCAGCTAATATCATCCTCAAAGGTAACAAACTGAAAGCTTTTCTTCTAAGATCAGGAAGAAGACAAGGATGCCCACTCTCATCACTGTTGTTCTGCATGGTGCTGAAGTCCTGGCCAGGGCAATTAGGCAACAGAAAGAAATAAAAGGCATCCAAGTTGGGAAAGAAGAGACTAAACAGTCAATAGTTACAGATGACATGATTCTACATGTAGAAAGCCCTAAAGAATCCATAAAAAACCGATTAGAAACAATAAACATATACAGTAAAATTTTAGAATGTAAAACCAATGTAAAATCCATTGCATTCCTAAGTACTAACAATCAAATATGAAAAAAGAACTATCCCATTTATACTTGCAACAAAAATCTGATATATCCATGAGTAAACATAAAAAAAGTGAAAAACCTGTACAATAAAAACTACAAGACATTGTTGAAAGAGATTGAAGAAGACACAAAGAAATGAGAAGATATTCTATGTTCATAATTTAAATGGTTATATTGCCTAAAGAATACACAGATTTAATGCAATTTTCATAAAAATTCCAATGGTATTTTTCAAAGAAACAAAAGAAAAAATCCACACATTTTTATGGAACAAGCCTCAAACAGCTAAAGCAATCATGAGAAAAAGAACAAAGCCAGAGATATTACACCCCCTGACTTTAAGTTATTCTACAAAGCTATAATATCAAATAATATGATATTGGCCGAAAAACAGACTCACAGATGAATAGGACAGACATGAGAGCCTAGGAATAAACTCACACACACACACACACACACACACGCAGCTAATTTTTTGATAAAAAAGCAAAAAATGTACAATGGAGAAAAAAACCCTTTTCAATAAATGCAGTTGGGAAAATTTGAACACCACATTCAAAAGAATGAAACTAAAATGCTATCTGACACCATACACCAAAATTAACTCAAAATGGATTAAATACTTGAATATTTAGCTCAAAATGGATTAAATACTAAAGGAATACACAGTACACAGAAGAAAACATAGGTGTTAATTTTATGGACCTCAGTATCAGAGGGATTTTTGTGAATTTGCACCATAGGCAAAAAGAGTAAAGTTAAAAGCATAAATAAGTGGATGGGTCTACATTAAACTAAAGAGGTTCTGTAGCAAAATAAATCATCAACAAAACTAAATGGCAACCAAATGAAGGGGGAAAGTTATTTGTGAATCATACCTCTGATAAGGGGCTAATATCTAAAATATATAAAGAACTCACACATCTTAATAAAAACAACAAAAATAAACAATCCAATTAAAAATCGGGTAGAGGATATGAACAGATACTTCTCCCAAGAAGACATGCAAATGGCCGACAGATATATTAAAAGATGCTCAACTTCACTAGCTATGAAGGAAACGTAAATCAAACCACAGTGAGATGTCATCTCACACCTGTTAGAATTACTATAATTAATAAGATAATAAATAAATGTTGCAAAGATTGTGGATAAGTGAACCCTTGTACATTGTAGGTGGAAATGTAAATTGGTGCAGCCAGTATGGAAGTTCCTCAAAAAATTAAAAATAGAGCCACCATATGAACAAGGAATCCCTCTTCTGGATGTCTATTGAAAAAAAATTGAAAACAGTTATTCATAATAACATATGTTCTCCTGTGTTTATTGCAGTATTACTTACAATAGCCAAGAAAACAATTTATGTGTCCTTCAATGGGTGAGTGAATAAAGAAGGTATCCTATATAATAAAAGGGTAATATGCAAATTGACCAAACGGCAGAATGACCGGTCGTTATGACATGCACTGACCACCGGGGGTGGGCGGATGTTCAATGCAGGAGCTGCCCCCTATTGGTCAGTGTGCTCCCGCAGGGGGAGTGCTGCTCAGCCAGAAGCCAGGCTCACAGATGGTGAGTGCAGTGGCAGTGGCAGCGCTAAGGATGTCCAACTGCTGGCTTAGGCCCTCTCCCTGCTGGGGGTGGTGGGGTAAGCCATCAGTCGGACATCCCCTGAGGGCTCCCGACTGTGATAGGGTGCAGGCCCGGCTGAGGGACGCCCCTGCCCTCGCCCCTGAGTGCACAAATCTTGTGCATCGGGCCTCTAGTACAATATATATAAGTAAAATTGAATACTATTCAGACATAAAAATGATGAAATATTGCCATTTGCTACAACATGGATGGATCTGAGAGTATCATGCTAGGTGAGATAAGTCTGGTGGAAAAGGACAAGAACCAACCATACGATTTCCTTCATATGTTGGATATTAAGCAGAAAGGAACAAATGAATAAAAACCAAACAAACTCATAGACACAAACAACAGCATTGTGGTTTCCAGACAGGAAGGGGGGTCAAGAGAGGATGAGGAGGGTAAAGCAGGTCAAATATATAATGACAAAAGGAAACTAGACTCTGGGTGGTGAGTACACAATGCAAAAACAGATGATGTATCATAAAACTGTATACCTGAAATGTACATAATGTTATTCACACTTGTTACCCCAATAAATTCAATGGGAAAAATCACATTTGCCATATAACTAGTTGTCTGAATACCATGTACTATGATAAAGTTGTGTATCTAGCAAATATCTTACATCCGGCATGGTCCCTGGGTTGCTACTTGGTCAAATTGCTATTTATCACTGTTGTCCACCACAATTCATTTTTTTTTTTTTTTGTGGCCAGAATGCCAAATTGATATGATAGAGTGTATCACCCTTGCATTCTTTATGTCTTGAGGGTTAGTTACCCTGCTATTGCCTCCTGGGATAAAATATTGTTTTGATTTACTATCTTAGCCAGAAAATACAATTTAGAGGATTCATCTTGGATTTTTCACTAGTTAGCTCTTATTCCACAGTCCCAGGAACCAATGTGTGAATACCCGCACCCCAAGTTATTAAATATATTCATTCTAATTATATAGTTGGGTATCAGGAAATGCTCACTGGGTGGGTTTGTGAATAATTGGATCCTCTGTAATTTGGACTTGAGATGAGATGCCATGTATTATTTGGTCTCCAAATTCCCTATTCTAACAGGATGGCCATATGGCCTTTCAATGTATCTTCAAAATATTTAGTGAATCTATTATTCTTAATAAATAACTTCATGTTATTCTGACTTTTCTGAAAGGTTAGGGAAATTATTTTCATATTTACTTACTGTGTTCTACAAACCTTTTCATTGGCACTCAGCCTCTTAAATCAGTAATTTCAGAACTGTTCCAGAAACTGCTTAAAGGATTTTGACTTTAAAACATTTTAAATTATTTTTAAATTTTAAAATTACAGTTGACATACTATATCATATTACTTGAGGTATGCAACATAGTGATTAGACACACATATAATGTATGAAGTGATCACCCTGGTAAGTCTAGTATCCATCTGACACCACACATATTTATTACAATACTAGAGGCCTGAAGCATGGATTTGTGCACTGGTGAGTTCCCTCAGCCTGGCCTGCAGGGATCTGGCTGAAACAGCTTCTCTGACATCCCCCGAGGGTTCCCAGATTATGAGAGGGTGCAGGCCAGGCTGAGACCTCACGGGTGCACAATCAGGCCAGGGAAGGACCGTGGGAGGGCTCCAGGGTGTGTCTGGCCCATCTCACCCAGTCCCAATTGGCTGGACCCCAGCAACAAGCTAACTGCCCTCTGATGGTCAGTGTACATCATGGCAACTGGTTGAACAGTTGAACTAACAGTCGAACATTTAGCATATTAGGCTTTTGTTATATCGGACTAGAGGCCCGGTGCATGATATTTGTGCATGGGGGTGTGTCCCTTACCCCAGCCTGCACCCTCCCCAATCTGGGACCCTTTGAGGGATGTCCGACTGCCTGATTAGGCCCGATCCTAATCGGGCCTAAATGGGAAGTCGGACATCCCTCTCACAATCCAGGACTGCTGGCTACCAACCGCTTGCCTGCCTGCCTGCCTGATTGCCCCTAACTGCTTCTGCCTGCCAGCCTGATCACCCTCTAACCACTCTCCTGCCAGCCTGATTGATGCCTAACTCCTCCCCTGCCAGCCCGATTACCCCTAATTGCCCCCCCCCTGCTGTCCTGGTCACCCCTAACTGCCCTCCCCTGCTGGCCTGATCGCCCACAACTGCCCTCCCTTTGCAGGCCTGGTCCCTCCCAACTGCCAGCCCCTGCTGTCCATCTTGTGGTGGCCATCTTGTGTCCACAAGGGGGCAGCCATCTTTGGTCACTTGTGGGGGGCCATCTTGTGTGTTGATGGCCAATTTGCATATTACCTCTTTATTATATAGGATTACTGACTATATTCTCTATGATGTACTTTATATCCTGGTGACCATTTTTTAAATTTCAATTCACATTCAATATTATATATTAGTTTTAGGTGTACAGCATAGTTATTAGACATATAACTTTCGAGTGATTTCCCCTGGTAAGTATTTCACTTACCTGCCACCATATATAGTTATTACAACATTATTAACAATTTTCCCTAAGTTGTACTTTATTTCCTCATGACTATTTTTGTAACTGCCAGTTTACACTTTTTAGTCCCTTTTTCTTTTTGCTACAGCCTCCCAACATCCTTCCCATCTGGTGAACATCAGTTTGTATCTATGAATTTGTTTCTGTTTTATTTGTTCATTTATTTTGTCTTTTAGATTCCACATGAAAGTGAAATAATATATTTGTCTGTCTCTGACTTATTTCACTTAGCATAATATCCTCTAGGTTTCACAAATAGTAAGATTTCATCCTTTTTTATGGCCAAGAAGTAGTCCAATGTATATATGTACCACCTCTTCTTTATTTATTCATGTTTTGACTGGATCATTTAAACCATTTATATTTAAAGTAATTGTTGATAGGTATGTAGTTATTGTAATTTTATTTTTTTCTGATCATTTTGTAGTTCTATTCTATTCTTTTCTTTTTCTCCTGTTCTCTTGTTTGTTGATGACTTCCTGTACTGTTGTGTTTGAATTTCTTTCTCTCTTTTTTAAATGTACATCTTATAGATTTTTGTTTCTGGTTACCATGTGTTTCATATGTACCAAGTTGTTTATAGGAGTCTATGTATATTGATGATCACTTAAGTTTGAACACATTCTAAAATTTCTATCATCTTTACTCAAACCCTCCATGTTTATGTTTTTAACATTTTTTAAAATTTATTTTCTGCATTTGTTTGTGTGTATCATCTAATTTACTGTTGTAAGTACACATGATCTTTCTGCTTTTGTATTTTAACCTTTGTACGAGTGTTAGTGTTTGGTTGATTCACTGCTTTTATAATTTTGTTGCCTTTGTCAATAAGAATTTGTTTCTTTGCAGTATTTTCATATTCTTTTATTTTTTCTTCTTAAAAAATATTCTTTTAACATTTCTTATAAGATGGATTTGTTGGTAATGAATATCTTTAGCTTTTCCTTGTCTGGGATGCTCTTTATTTATTTTTAAATTTAAAATGACATATTTAGTCTTTTTAATTTAACATGACATACTACATGGACAGTAGTCTTGGTTGTAGTGCCTTGCTTTTCATCAATTTAAATATATCATGCCAATCTTTTCTAGCCTGAAATGTTTCTGTTGAGAAATCATCTGACAGTCTTACAGGAACTCACTTATAGGTATCCAGCTGCTTTTTTCTTGCTGCTTTTAGCATTCTCTTTGTCTTTAAATTTTGGCATTTTAATTATGATATGCCTTCATCTGGATCTCTGTGAGTTCATCTTGTTTGAGACTTTCTATGCCTGGACTTGTACATTTATTTCATTACTTAGGTGAGGGAAGTTTTTAGTGAGTATTTCTTTAAAAAGTTTTTAAATTCCTTGCTCTCTTTGTTCTCCTTCTGGTACCTTTATGATGCATGTCGTTATATTTGATGTTGTCCTCATTTAAAAATATTCTTTTTACTTTTTGCTGTTGCAATTGGGTATTTTAATTTACCTCGTCTTTGAAATTGCTGATTCGATCCTCTGTTTTATCTAATCTGATGTTGATTCCCTCTAATGTATTCTTCATTTCAGTTATTGTATTCTTTATTTCTGACTGGTTCATTTTACTGTTCTTTATCATCCTTTTCATGTTTTTCTATCTCTTTGTTGCATTACTCAGTGAGGTAATCTATTCTTTCCCTAAGTTCAATGAGCATCCATATAACAAATGTTTGAACTTTGCATCTGGTAGATTGCCCACCTCCATTTTGTTTAGTTCCTATTCTGGAGTTTTGTCCTCTTTTTCAGCTGAGACATGATTCTTTGTCTCCTCATTTTGGCTGCTTCATGTGTTTGTTTCTGTATATTATGTAGATCTGCAACATCTCCAGGCTTGGCAGACTGGCCTTACATTAGATGTTCCAGGGTCCCAGTAGTGCAACTCCCTGTTCACCTGAGCCAAGTGCTCCAGGATGCCACTGTGTGGTTTGTGTGTGCTCTCCTGTTGTAGTTTTCAACTTATGGTATTGGCACCAATTCATTGCTAACAGGACCCCCAATTTGGGGTGCGGTGAAGAAGGAAACTTTATTCCATACTGAGTCAACAGTGGTGCCACATGGCTGTGAAAACAGCACTGTTGTGAAACAGCTCACTAGTGTCAAGGGGGGTTGTGAACACAGCACCCTGTGGAACAAATCTTGGGTAGGTGTCTCTGGGGCCAGGCCCCTCTGTGACTACACAGCTCTGCTCTGCTCCTCTCTTCTATGGCTTGGCTTTAGTGAGATGTCATTGGTGTTTCAGCTTTAACTAGAGAAATGCAGTCTTCAGGCTTTGGTGAAAAGTGTGCTCACACTGGTTTATATGGACAGATGGTTCCATCCTGGTCCCTGATTGCCCTGTCCTCATGCAAATGGGGACTCCAGATCCTCATTACAGCTCAAACATCCCTTCTGAAAGGCTTCAGACTCGGTACTGACAACAATTGTTCAGACCAATTTGTTTGGTCTAAAAGGCAGTGTCCTAATTGGTCAGAATAGAGATGCTCTGATTGGTCTGATCTGTGCAGCTTTATTTGAATGAAGAAAGCCTCATTCTTATTGGACTGATTCCAGGAACTCCTTTATAAGGGCTAACATAGATGACAGAAACACAGTGCAGGCAGGTCGGTAAGGGCAGAGGTGGGCAGTTTAGCACAGAGGTTTCTCTGTGAAGTGCAATTTGTACGAAAGGCCCCTGTGGAGAAGTGCCTACTAGGCTCTGCTTTTTTAATTTGAGCCCAGTTAGCCTCTACAAGCCCTTCCAGTAGATGACGTTTTTCCCTTTCTGTAGTGTTCTTATAGTTGAGTTTTGATTTCTGTTGGCATATGAGTGGTTGGGATTGGCCCTCAGGCTGACTGCCTGTGACTACAGTGGATAAGCTGTTTTGTGTGTGGCTGACTCCACAGAGAAGGATTTACTGTAGATGCGCTTTGGTGCCTGCTGTGTTCACCCTTGAGTGTGTCATCTATGGTACTAATGGATGGTGCCCTGATGACAGCCATTAGGTATGTTGGTTCTGAGAGGAGTTCAGTGAAGTATATGTTTAGCTGCTGTCTGTGTTGGGCCTGAGGCCTCCTGATAGAAGCTATACAGTATTCTGCATTTAGTAGCTGCCTGTGCTGCAGTTAGAGGTTATGCAGTCAGCCAAGAGCTGCTACTACCAGTACCGGGTTTGGGGCCACTTAGTAAGAGGTACAGGACATGCCAAGGACAGATGCTGCTTGTTTGGTGTTTGTGGACCTTTAAGAGATTTTAGGGAAGTTTGCAGCATTACTTTAGGACAGTTGCTTGTGTGGATTAGCCTCTGAAAGAGATTCAGTCTGGACATGTGATTTGGATGGGATAGGGTCTCAGAGAATCATCATGGGGGATGAGAAAAATGTTAGCCAGGTTCATGGAAACTGAAATTTGGTATCTACGTGTGCCACAGGCTGTGTGGAGTGTGGGCTCAACAAAGAAACAATGGTACCTATCAGCACTTTGGTCCATGAGGGAGCTGCCCCTCCAGTCCTCGCCCTGAAGCCAGGCAATTCATTTCTTCCTCATATGTCCTTGTCTTCTGCTCTTATCTGGAGCTTACAGCCAGTGTTTGTGATCAAGTAAGTCTGTGCTCGGGGCCCTTTAAGAGGATGCCTGCCTCTAGCAGCCCTCCAACTAACAGGAACTGGATTCTTGCTGATTTTTACAACCAGATCTCATGGGAACTCATCTTTTGAGTCCTGGTGCTCAAAAGGAGCTAGGAGCTAGGAGGCTGGGGAGTCTCCTAGCTCCTCAGGGGGATCTTCACAGCCGACATATGCCTCCCAACTCTTAGCCACTACAGGTGGGAGTGGGACCAGCTCATTTTGTGTCTGTACCCTCTCTACCAGTCTCAACATGGCATCTATTTTCTATCCTTAGTTATGAGAGTTTTGTTCATCTAGATTTCAATTGTAATTTTGATGTGGTCATGGAAGAAGGTGAGCACAGTTTTTATTACCTACTCCACCATCTGGAGAGAAAGCCTCAGGATTTCTATTTGACTTTTTATTCACCATCAACACTTCATGTCTTCTGGTTCTATGAATTAAGCAACTTATTTGTTGGTGGCCATCATTTTCCCCTTGTGAATAATAAACCATGTTTTGTTAATAATTTCCATGACTGCTTGTAGGTCCTACAAGAAGCACATATTATTTTACAAATTCAAGACCTCTGGATTGTCCTGAAAAAAAAAAAAGAGGGCAGAAATAACAGCAGTTCGGAATGGGTCATCCTGCAGTTCCTAAAGGCCTAACTGTGCATCAATATGTTTGCCCCCATTTCTGGTATCAAGGTCTCATTTCTTTCTAATCAGGGTTCTAACCATAGGATTACAGCCTCCTGGGGGCTGAGAATTTAATCTCCACTGAAATTCTGCTATGAGCTGTCAGCAGCCAATACCCCTGGCTTGGGCATTGTACTTGGGACTTTTGATACTAAAGAACTATGCCCAGTGCACCACAGCACCCACTCCACTCGATAACTATTTAAAAATTGAGGGTGTATACAAGAATAACTCTGATGATTGTTCACATCTTTAAGTTTAGCAGGGAGAAAAATTGGGGTTAGGAGAGAGAAAAGAATTAACAAATTGTAGGTGCCTGGAAGTTCGAATAATTGCTGTGGTTTGGGCACTGGAGCAAGTGGGCAGGAAGGATAAGATGTTATATGGTTAGCTATGAGTGAGATGCTTAACATATGGAGAGGTCTCAGTTATTAGTAATGACAAGGTCAAGAATTTGTCATTGGACTGAGTGGCTGAGGTGATGAAATCAGGTCTAGGAATTGAGAGGCCATGGCGATGCAGTCATCATAGGGTCAAACAGTTTAGTATGTAGATATGAAGGGCTTTGTAAGTTCAGGGCATAGTGAGATGGAATTAGCAGTAGTTCATGTATGTGAAAGGCCCTAAGCATCAAGCTAAGGAATTTGGCTTGTGTTGGATAGAAAATAGGTAGGCAATGAAGGTTTTGAAACACCAATTTTTTTTAATCATATGTGATTTAGAAAGATAAAAATTGCTCTGCTGTATACCTGAAACCAACACAAAATAAAATTGAAAGTTAACTGTAATTGAAAAATAAAAAACAGAGTGTTTAGGTCTCCTAGTATAATTGTGTTTTTGTCAGTTTCTCCCTTTAGTTCTATTAATAGTTGCATTATATATTCTGGTGCTCCCTAATTGGGGTGTAAATATATTGAGGAATATTATGTCTTCTCCTCCCTCTCCTCCCCCTCCCCTTCCTCCTCCTTTTCCTCTTCCTCCCCTCCTCCTTTTTCTTCTTCTGTTAATCCTCACCTGAGGATATTTTCCCATTGAGTTTTAGAGAGTGGAAGGGAGGGAATGGGGAGAGAAACATCTATGTGAGAGAGACACATTGATGGGTTGCCTCCTGCACATGCCCTGAACCCAACCAGGATCAGGCCTGCAACTTAGGTATATGCCATTGACCAGGAATGGAATCTGCGACCCACTGCTGCACGGGCCGGCCCTCTATGCACTGAACAGCACAGGCCAGGGCTAACCTTTGCCATTTTAATTAGGATGTATGTCACTGTGGGCCTTTTGGGTTCATCTTGTTTGGGACTTTCTGCACTTTCTGGGCTTAAGTGTCCTTTTCTTTCACCAGGACAGGAAATTAACAGTCATTTCTTCAAATAGTTTCTGTATTTCTTGTTCTCTTTACTTCTGACACTCCTATGATGCATATGTTATTAAGCTTCATGTTTCCCCAAAGGTCCCTTAATCTATCTTCTTTTTATTTTATTTCTTTATTTAAAAAAATTAAGTATATTTTATTTTCTCCCTCACCATATATCCTCTCTATGCCATCTTTTGCCATCACCCATTCCCCTCCACCCCATGCAATCACCACACTGTTGTTCATGACCTTGCATCTCTCTCTCTCTCTCTCTTTCATTTTTATTGTTTTGCTTTTTTGCTCAATCCTTCCACCTCTCACCCCCACCCTCAGATTTGTCTGCCTGCTCTCTATCTATGAGTTTGTCTCTATTTTGCTTGGTAGTTTAGTTTGTTCATTAGATTTCACATATGAGTGAAATAATATGATATCTGTCTTTCTCTGACTGGCTTATTTTGCTTAGCACAATGTTCTCCAGGCCCATCCATGCTTTTTGTAAAGAGTAACACTTTCTTTCTTTTTATAGCAGAGCAGTATTCCATTGTGTAAATGTACAACAGCTTTTTGATCCACTCATCTATATACTGATGGACACTGGGCTGTTTTCAAATCTTGGCTATTTTAAATAAAACTGTAATAAACATAGTAATACACTTATTTGTTGGAATTAGAGGTTGCAGGTTTCTTCAGATAAATTCCCAGAAGAAGATTCACTGGGTCATAAGGCAGTTCCATTTTCAATAATCTTTTGAGGTAACTGAATAGCTGCTTTCCACAGTGGCTGCACCAAGATGCAATCCCACCAACAGTGCACCAGGGTTCCCTTCCTCCACATCCTCGCTGGTGCTAGTTGTTTGTGGTTTTATTGATGACAGCAATTCTGACAGGTGTGAGGTGATAGCTCCTCTGGGTTTTACTTTTCATCTTTTGGATGAGTAGTGCCACTGAGCATTCTTTCATATGACTACTGGCCATCTGTATGTCCTCTTTGAAGAAGTGTCTATTCAGGTTGTTAGCCTATTTTTAAATTGGCTTATTTGGGGTTTTGGTATTCAGTTTTGTAAGTTCTTTATAAATTTTGGATATTGACCCCTTTTCAGATGTATCATGGGCAAATATATTCCCCCATTCATTGGATTGTCTTTTCATTTTGTTTATATTTTCTTTAACGTACAAAAACTCTTTATCTGATGTACTCCTATTTGCTACAATAAATGTTTGAGATTTTACTGTCTATGTTTTCTTCTAAAATTTTTATGGTTTCAAGTCTAACATTTAAGTCTTTAATCTATTTTGAGTTTATTTTTGTGTTCAATGTAAGAAGATGGTCCAGTTTTATGATTCCTCCAACTTTGTTTTTCTTTCTCATGATCATTGTTGCTATTCAGGTTTTTTTGTGTTCCATAACAAGTTTTGAAGCATGTATTTCAGTTCTATGAAATAGTTTATTGGAATCTTGGTAGGAATTGCATTGAATCTATAGATTGTTTTGGGCAGTATGGATTTTTTAATGATGTTAATTCTTCTTATTTACTAATACAGTATATGCTTCCACTTATTTGTATCTTCCTCAATTTTTTTCTTCAATGTCTTATAATTTTACATGTCATTTACATTCTTTGTTAAATTTACTCCTAGGAATTTTATACTTTCTGAAGCAATTGTGAGTGGAATTGCTTTTTTAGTTTTCTTTTCTTTTTTAATATATGTTTTTATTGATTTCAGAGAGAGGAAGGGAGAGGGAGAAAGAAAAACATCAATGGTGAGAAAGAACCATTGATCAGCTGCCTCCTGGGGATTGAACCCACAACCTAGGCAGGTGCCCTGACCGAGAATCGTACTGTGACCTCCTGGTTCATAAGTTGATGCTCAACCACTGAGCAACACTAATTTTTATTTCCAATAGCTCATTATTGGTACATAAAAATGAAATTGATTTCTGTATATTTATTTTGTATCTTGCTATTTTATTGAATTAATTTATCAGTTTTAGTATTTTTTTTTTTTGGTCAAATCTGTAGGGTTCTGTATATACAATAGCATGTCATCTGCTACTGATACAATGACAGCATTACTTCTTTCTTTACAATTGGGATGACTTTTATTTATACTTCTTATCTGATTGCTATGGCTATAGGACTTCCAGTACTATCCTGAAAGAGAGTAGTGAAAGCAGACTTCCCTGTCTTGTTGCTAATCTTAATGGGAACACTTCTAGTTTTTGCCCATTGCTTATGATGTTGATTTTGAGTTTGCCATATATGGCCTTTAATACATTGAGGTATGTTCCCTCTATTCCCACTTTTCTGAGAATTTTTATCATACATAGGTGCTGGATTTTATCAAGTGCTTTTCTATATCTATAACAATAAAAGAGTAATATGCTAATTAGACCGGACAGCCGAATGACCTTCCGAATGGCCTTCCAGATGAAACCAGGCCTGCAAGGTCCGAGGAAAGTCCAGGCAAGCTGCTGTGGCTGTGAGGGCCAAGCCCCTAGCACAACTTTCATTTATAGGGCCTCTAGATCATATGGTTTTTAACCTTCAATTTATTGTGTGATGCATCATGTTTATTGTTTTGCAGATATTGTACCAACCTTGCATCCCTGGAATAAATCCCACTTGATTATGGTGTATGATCTTGTAAATGTGTTGCTGTACTTAGTTTGCTAATATTTTGTTGTGGATTTTAGCATCTATGTTCATCAAAGATATTGGCCTATAATTTTCTTTCTTTGTCATGTCTTTATCTAGATTTTGAATTAGGTTAATGGTGGTTTTGTAAAAGGAGCTTGGGAGTATTCCCCCCTCTTGGATTTATTGGAATAGTCTGAGAATGATAGGTGCTAGTTCTTCTTTGAATGTTTAGTAAAATTCACCTGTAAATCCATCATATTGGAGGGGGGGATTTTTAAATGACTGCTTCAATTTCACTATTGTAATCTGCCTATTCAGAATTTCTGATTCTTCCTGATTTGGGTATGGAAGTTTGTATGTTTCTAATAATTTATCCATTTCTTCCCGATTGTCCAATTTGTTGTCATATAGTTGCTCATAATATTTCTTTACAATTCTTTGTATTTCTTTGATATCAGTTGTTACTTCTCTTTCTTTTCTGATTTTAAATCAGCTGACAGTCTTATCAGAGCTGTCTTGTAGGTAGCTGGCTATCATTTTCTTGTGGCTCTTAAGAATCCTCTCTTTGTCTTTAACTTTTGGCATTTTAATAACGAGGAGTCTTGGTATGGGCCTCTTTGGGTCCATCTTTTTTGGGGGGGGATTCTCTGTACTTCCTGGACTCTTAAGAATTTTTCATACACCAGGTTAGGGAAGTTTTCAGACACTATTTCTTCAAATAGGTTCTCAATCCCTTGCTTTCTACCTTCTTCTTCTGGTACCTTCTTACATGGATGTTGTTATGCTTCATGTTGTTACAATGGTCCCTTAAACTATCCTCATTTTTTAGTCTTTATTCTTTTTACTGCTTTGATTGGGTGCTTTTTCTTTTTCTAAATTGTCTTCCAAATTGCTGATTCAATCATCAGCTTCATCGAGCCTGCTATTTATTGCTTCCAGTGTATTCTTTATTTCAGATATGACATTCTTTATTTCTGCCAGGTCTTTTTTTATGGTTGCTATAACTTTTTTCATGCTTAAAATCAGTGAGCATTCTTATAATAATTACTCTGAACTCTCTAGCTGATAAATTGCTGACCTTTACTTCATTTAGCTCTTTTTCTGGAGAATTCTCTTGTTTCTTCATTTAGCTGCCTGTCTGTGTTTGTTTCTATGTATTAGGTAGATCTACTATGTCTCCCTGTCTTGGAAGGGTGGCCTTATGTAGTAGGTGACCTGTGGGACCCAGTGATATAGTCTCCCTGATCACCAGAACCGGGTGCTTTAAGAGTGTCCCCTTGGGCATGTTGTGTGGGTCCACCTTTTGCAATGGAGTCTTGATTGCTTTTGGTTCAGTCTTCAGGATGGCTGAAAGTGAGTCAACTCCCAACACTGTGCAGGCTGCTGTGCAATGCTGATCAGATGAAACAGAATTCACCTCAGCAGGTTTGGTGCTGCCAACACCTGCCTGTGGATGTGCTGCTTATTGGATCCTGCTGTGCTGTTGTCTGAAGCTGGCCTCTGGCATACTGGTTCTGGGCCTCTTCTGAAAGAGTCAGGTGTAGGCCAGTGTCAGACGCTGTCTGGGCTTGACCCCAACATCCTGTTTGGAGCTATCAGCAGTCCACAGCTTGTGGCCCCCTCTGATGGGCCTGGGTGCATGTGGAAAGGACCAAGATGAACACCAAGGTCTGCTTTTATTTGCCCAGAGCCAGGAGCAGGTCAGGCAAAGATTCAAAGGACCTGGGGATTCACCTCTGCTTGAAGGCTATCTATTAGTTTCAGTCACTCAATGAGCCTCTGGCTGTAGATAGGTGTGAACTCCACATGGGATTCCATTGGGTGGGGCCATTGCTTCCCCCAGGCTAATGCTGCATGGAGGGGACATCTCTGTTTGAGAAAATCTGCTTCTGCAGTATGAGGGAATGACAGCACAGGGATCCAGGTGGCTGTCCTCTCAATTCTTTACCAGAGCCACCAGCCCCAAACTCTCCTCATGCAGCTCTCATTCACTATGCCTTCCCTCTGCTGGAGCCCAAGGTGAGTGGCTGCAAATGAATTTTTTTGCATTGGTCCTTTAAGAAGGTGCCTGCATTTCAAACACTCTCTCCCTAGCAGACAGAAACCTTGCCAGATTTTATGTGGGTGCCTTTTTCAGTTATGGTGCTCTGGGCTGGAGAGCCCGGTTTGTGGCTTAGACTACAGACTTCTCAGGGGGACCCTCTTGCAGCTGAAACATTCCTCCTGAACATCAACTGCTGCCCATGGAACCCAGCCAGCCCTCTTGAGACTCCACACTTCCTACCAGTCTTGATGTGGTCTTCTCTTTACGTCCTTGGTTATAAGACTTCTTTCCCACTTGTCTTCTGTTGGTTATTCAGGATGATTTTTCCATATTTTATTTATAATTCCAGTTTGGTCCTGGGAGAAGGTCATTTATAGCTTCTACCTAATTGGCTGCCATCTCTCTCTCTCTCTCTCTCTCTCTCTCTCTCTCTCTCTCTCTCTCTCTCTCTCTCTCTCTTCTTTTTTGTTGCTCTGATTTGGTGTTTTCTGTTACCTTGTCTTTCAAATCACTGAATTGATCCCCTGCTTCATTCAACCTACTGTTTATTCCTTCTACTCTATTCTTCACTTCAGATATTGTATTCTTAATTTCTGATTTTTTATGGCTTCTATGTCCTTTTTATGCTGTTGTAATGTTGCAGTTCTCACTTAGTTCTTTGGGCATTTTTATAGCCATTTTTAAAACTATATCTGATAAATATCTTGCTTCCATTTCATTTACCTCTTTTTCTGGAGATTTTTTACTGTTCTTTTGTGTGGGGCAAGTTTTGTTGTCTCCCCATTTTGGCTGCCTCTTTGAGTTTATTTCTCATTATTAGGTAGATCTGCTATGACTTCCAGTCTTGGATGGGTGGCTTTATATTGGATGTCCTGTCAGACCCAGTGGCACAGTCTTCTTGATCACCCTTAGCTGGGTGATCCAGGATTTTCCCTTGTGTGAGTTATGTAAGCGCTATTGTTTTAATTGAGCATTGATTGCTATTGACCCGTTCTTGGGGAGATAGACACTCAGGCAGGCTGACTGTGAGGACCAGCCCTACACAGTCTATAAGCTGCTTTGTGGTCCTGACTACACAAGTCAAAATTCATCTCAGCAGTATCTTGTGCAGCAGTCTCTTGAACCAACACCAGGTGAGTGGGCTCGGGCCTCTTGGAGGGACTCAGGAGCAGAGCTGTCTGTGACTGGCCCTAGGAAACCAGCTTGGAGCTACGAAGTGATCTGCAGTTTGTGGTGGCCTCTGATGGCATGGTTGTGCACACAAAGGACCAGACTGTGCACTAAGTCTGGCTTTTACCAGCACCATGCCCAGGGACAGATTGGCTGAATTCCAGGGCTCCCCGATTTCCACCTTCACATGCCTCCTCCCACCAGTTGCCTCTTAGAGTCAGCCACTGAATAAGCATCTGTTGGTACTTAAGTTGGAGGAGGTAGGTTCTCTGCACCAGGTAGGTGCATGTGGTGTTCACCCGACTGATACAGTCTTAAAATTGTTGCCAGTACTGAGTCTGAAGACTTTCAGCAAATGTCCCAGGGCACACTGAGTCTAGCTGCCACTACTGGCTGCTTGCACACCTTTGTGGATGGGTGGGGTCTCAGGGAGTCCTGATTTGGCCATGTGAAGGGAGGGCTCTACACCGCTTGGGCATCTAAGAGAAGATGTGCCCCTTTCTAGAACCACAGGTGTCCCAGATCTGCCAGGAGCTTGACCTCAGCAGGACTTGGCAACTTCGAGTCAGGAAATGGTGTTAGTGGATCTCTTATGAGGGGGAGGTGCTTGTCAGGCTTAGAGTAAGGTTGGGGGAGTGGCCTCTGCCCCAGAGCCACACAACTCAGTCTGCCCCAAATTCTGCTCAGACTTTGGCAGGACAGAGACATCAGGAGTCAGGTGGTTGGGGCCAGTGGGAGCCCAGAGAATGGGGCTAGAGCATCTCTCCTTAGGGCGAGGTGCCTGTTAGGTTTACAGAAACATGGGGGAAAGGGCTTCCCACCCCAAACCCACACAACTCAGTAATTGACATACCCTGAATCTGCCCAGACCTCTACATCTTAGCACAGGCACCTCAGCAGGCTGTGAGCTCCACAGGGTGGGTTGACAGGGAGCACAGAAGGTGGGGTTATTGCATTCCCCCAGGCTGATGCCATATGGAGGGGAGTGATTCACCCAAGAAAGATGGCATGTGTGGTGTAGGAGAGGAACTCAGCACAGGTCTGTGGTGTCTGTCCCTTTATTTCTTCCCCTGAGCCATAAACCACAGTCTGCTCCACCCTCCCTCTGTTGGAGTCCAGGGTGAGTAGCTACAAATAAGATATTATTTCCTGGCTCTTTAAGAAGCACCTGTGTCTCTAGGAGACTCCTGTCTCTCCCTGGCAGACAGAATCCTTGCCAGTTTTCACAGCCAGACATTAGGTGGCTGTCTCTTCACAGCTCTTGTGCTCTGGGGTGGGGATTCCAGTGTGGGGTTGAGACTCCACACTCCTTCCCACACAACCTTTGTAGTTGAGCTATCCCTCCAGCATCCCAGCCACCACCTGTGGGAGTGGGGCCAGCCCTTTTCACATCTCCACCCTTCCTACCATCTCAGTTTGTCTTCTGTAAAGCCTTGGTTATAATACTTCTCTTCAGCTGGTCTTTGGTTGGTTATTCAGGCTGATTGCTTTATATTTAGGTTTTAATTCCAGTGTGGTCCTAAGAGGAGGTGAGCGTGGCTTCCAGCTACTCCGCCGCCACCTTGAATCTCTCTAAGAAAGTATTTTATGCTATAAGCAGCTTAAATATGGGGTGTACCTCCAAGCAACTCAAAAGTGGCTGCTGAGAGTGTTGCAGGCTTCAACTGGCAATGCATTCACTCATAAGATACATAGGAGCCCCTTTTATTAATCTAAGAGATTAATGCTACCTAAGCAGGGTTGGTACTAAGGGCTGGGCACACCATATTTCTTTATACACTTAGGGAATATCTGTTGTGTTTGATTCTCTATGACATCATTTCTTTTCAAACACAAATTGGGGTGTGTGTGTGTGTACATTTAAGCAAATAAGCACATTCATTCCAAATGAGTATTTCATAATATTTGTAATTTTGCCTTTGAAAGAACCTCGTTTTGTATTAGGGTTACTCTCTACCACAAATCATGTGTTTTTCAGACAAATATTGTGGTGAGCCAGCGTAGTCGTAAGGTCTGAATGTGGATGTGCTCTGTGTTGTGCTAATTCTTGGTGTGGGCTGGTTTGGAGAAAGTTTTGTTTTTTGCTGCCGAGGATGAAAGGCACTTGTTTCTCCTGTGAGTGGTTTGGAAGTGTGGCTGCTCACAGTGGTCACCTCTGACCCTCAGGAAGGGGTACCAATGCTCTTAGAATCTGCGTAGAAGTAGAGTTTTTAATGTAGTTTTAGAAAGAAGCAGTATTTAGAAAGGCAATACAGTATTTAGAAAGGCAAAACAGTATTTAGAAAGGTTTGTAATAGGACATTAAATCCAAACCTTTTTGGTGACTATTTGCAATGAATGCAAAAACTACTACATGCTATCTGCTCACTGGGTTAGTTTAGGTTAATAATTTTACTTTTTAATTGAAGAAGTAGATCAGACTTTAATGTGCTCTTACCAGTTGATAACCCAGAAAACCCAAGATTAGAGAGAATTAGCGTGTGTCTCAGAAAAAAGGAAGCTAGCAAAGGTGTACCACATGACTCCATGGAGGAACAGTGTAGCCTGAGCTTCAGTTTAATTTTATTCAAGAATTTCAAGAGCAAAGGGGATTGATCTTTTAAGAAACAACAACAATAAGCATGCAAAGATTATTGATCATTCAGGGATTATATATTAGCTGGAATACAAAGCATCACATATTATCCATGTGTAAGTCAGACTGGCCATGTGCAGGGGATATAAATGAAAATGCCCAAGGAGGACAAAATGGTGGCGGAATAGAAGGATGTGTCCTGAGCCTTGTCCCGGAGCAAATAGAGGAGGCAGCTGAGACTAGCGGAATCCAGCCCGAATTGGCGAAGGAGGCACAGCTGGTGAGACAGTTTGCAGCAGGGAAGAGCAGGGATCCCCGGATAAAGGTAAAATCAAAGATCTAGGAAGTAGAATCTTCCAGACCTCTGTGCCCAGAAGGTCAGGGAGAAACTACACAGTGCCAAGCCGCATCCCTGAGGACAGGCAAGGTCTGAAGGATTTTAGACCATAGAGTCTGGGTTTGGGATCTGAGCTCAAAGGCAGCCTTTAAGAGCTGCCGGACCGCTGAGTGCTGGCAAGAGAGGAACTGGCAGAGACGCGGTCCTTCCTTGCGCTGGGGCCTGCACCTTTCCCCACTGAACGTAGTTCGTGGGACCTTTTGGAGACAGGCACTTACCTGTGACAGAAGTGCGGGAGAAGGGGTAGAGTTGTGGAATCTGGGCAGAGCGGGCAACAGATGGTCCAGGAGAAGTGGTAGCAAGTCTGGTGCTGAGTCATATCTAAGCCCACAGAATCAATTTTCTCCTGATAGATAGCCCCTCCCCCCAGTCTCCAGGCAACCAATATAGCCACACCCAGATTCCACCCTGATTAACACCATGGAATCTGAATACTCCCTGAGGCCATAGGATCTATGCTAAAGAGAAATCTTTAGAAGCTAAGCACCTCAATTACGCGGCTACACTGCCAGGGCCCTCCAGAGTGCTTCAGTGTACCTCGCTGGCAAACTTACCACCAGTGCTCCTGTGAGCCGCCACCTGGAGAAAGCTCCTACCCACCATAGACACAGCAGCGAAAGTTGAGTCTGCCCACCTCACAACTACAGAACTCTGGGCAACAGTTACCCCTTTCCAAAGTGTAGCCCCCCGAGCCACATCACCCTGACAGACGGTTCCTTGGTGCCACTGTGAAGCCCCACTGGGCACACGTGATTTAAATTAAGGGTGCAAGTCAGCAAAAATTGGGACACTCCCCTACATAGCAGCTGACTTCTAGGCACTGCAGTTGTGCCTCTCAAGCTTACAGGCCTACATCAAGAGAGCCCAAATAGCTCAAGTAGGGAGCTACACTAGATAACCAAGCCCAGGAGAACAGAAAGATTTCACCAGTAGCACCATCACCAAAAGAACCTGGGTAGCAAAGCAATTGGATCTACAATTAAAACATTTCAGGAAAACATGGGGAGACAAAAAAGCAATACCCAAAGGAAAGAAAAAGAGGAATCACCAGAAAGGGAGTTAAAAGAAATTGAGGCTAGCAGCTTAACAGAGAGAGAATTCAGAGTAATGGTTCTAAGGATGTTTAAACGGATGGATGACAAATACACACAACTCAATGAGAACTATAAGGAGCTGAATGAAAATGTCACCAACATGAAAAGAAACCAAGAGGAGATGAAGAATGACATAGCTGCAATAAAGAACACATTGGAAGGCTTAAACAATAGACTAGAAGAGGCTGAGGACCGCATCAGCAAATTAGAAGACAAGGTAGGAAAACACACACAAACACAGCAGCAAATGGAAAGAAGACTTAAAAAGCAAGAGGAGAGCCTAAGGGAGCTTTGGGACAACACAAAACGAAACAATATTAGAATAATAGGGATACCAGAAGGAGAGGAAGAGAATCAAGGAATAGAAAACCCGTTTGAAGAAATAATGACAGAAAACTTCCCTGATATTGGCAAGAAAAAAACTATGCAAGTCCAAGAAGTACATAGAGTCCCAAACAAGTTGAACCCCAAAAGACCAACACCAAGACACATCATAATTAAATTGGCGAATACCAATGACAAAGTAAGAATCTTAAAGGCTGCCAGAGAGAGACAGAAAGTTACCTACAAGGGATCTCCTATTAGAATAGCAACTGATTTCTCAACAGAAACACACCAGGCCAGAAGGGAATGGAATGAAATATACAAAGTGATGCAAAGCAAGGGACTGAATCCAAGAATACTATACCCAGCAAGGTTATCATTCAAAATTGAAGGTGGAATCAGGAGCTTCACAGATAAAAAAGGGCTAAGAGAGTTTATCACTACCAAGCCAGCAATGCAAGAAATGCTAAAGGGACTGCTGTAAAAAGAAGAAAGAGAAAGGCAAAAAGAAACACAAACACTAAGGGGAAAAATATGACAACAAACATGTACTTGTCAATAATAACATTAAACGTAAATGGATTAAATGCACCAATCAAAAGACATAGGGTAGCTGAATGGATAAGAAAACATGACCCATATATTTGCTGTCTACAAGAGACCTACCTCAGAGCAAAGGATTTACACAGACTGAGAGTGAAGGGATGGAAAAATATTTTTCAGGCAAATGGAAATGAGAAAAAAGCTGGGGTTGTGATACTTATATCTGATAAAATAGACCTCAAAGTAAAGGCCATAATAAGAGATAAGGAAGTCCACTACATAATACTAAAGGGAGCAATTCAACAAGAAGATATATCTCTGGTAAACATATATGCACCCAACGCAGGAGCACCCAAATACATAAAAACACTCCTGGAAGAGATCAAGGGAGAGATCGACAACAATACAATCATAGTAGGAGACTTTAATACACCACTGACATCACTGGATAAATCCTCTAGACAAAAAATCAGCAAAGAAACAGCAATTCTAAATGACACACTAGATCAGATGGACCTAATTGACATCTTCAGAGCATTTCACCCCAAAGCCTCAGAAAATACGTTCTTCTCAAGTGCCCATGGGACATTTACAAAAATAGACCACATATTGGGTCACAAACAAAGCCTCCCTAAATTCAAAAAGATTGAAATCATATCAAGCATTTTCTCAGACCACAATGGCATAATATTAGAAATAAACTATAATAAAAACATTCCAAAAAATTCAAACACGTGGAAACTGAATAGCATGCTATTAAACAATGATTGGGTGATCATGAGATCAAAGAAGAAATTAAAAACATCCTGGAGAATAATGACAATAAAAACACAACAATGCAAATGCTATGGGACACAATGAAAGCAGTCTTGAGAGGGAAGTTTATAGCTCTACAGGCCTACCTCAAAAAACAAGAAAAAATGGTAATAACTCTTCTAACTCAACAACTCAAAGAATTAGAAAGAGAGCAACAAGAAAAGCCCACAGTGAGCAGAAGGAAGGATATAATAAAGATCAGAGCAGAAATGAATGACATAGAGACCAAAAAAACAATACACAGCATCAACAAAACCAAGAGCTGGTTCTTTGAAAGGATAAACAAGATTGATGAACCTCTAGACAGGCTCACCAAGAAGCAAAGAGAGAGGACCCAAATAAACAAAATCAGAAATGAAAGAGGTGAAATAACAACAGACCCTACAGAAATACAAAGGATTGTTAAAAAATACTATGAACAACTCTATTCTAACAAACTAGACAACCTGGAGGAAATGGACACATTCCTAGAAAAATACAACCTTCCAAAACTCACTCAGGAAGATTCTAAGAATTTCAATAGGCTGATAACTATGGAAGAAATTGAAGCAGTCATCAAAAAGCTTCCAGCAAACAAAAGCCCAGGGCCTGATGGCTTCACAGGGGTGTTTTACCAAACATTCAAGGAAGAACTAAAACCTATCCTCCTCAGACTATTCCAGAAAATTCAAGAAGGAACACTTCCAAGCTCCTTCTATGAGGCCAGCATCACCCTAATACCAAAACCAGATAAAGACAACACAGTGAAAGTGAATTACAGGCCAATATTCCTCATGAACATAGATGCCAAAATCCTCAACAAAATTCTAGCAAATCGAATCCAGCAGTACATCAGAAAGATTATACACCATGACCAAGTAGGATTTATCCCAGGGATGCAAGGATGGTACAATATTCACAAATCAATAAACGTGATACATCACATAAACAAATGGAGAGATAAAAATCACATAGTCATATCAATTGATGCAGAAAAAGCATTTGATAAAATCCAACACCCTTTCTTGATAAAAACTCTCAGCAAGGTGGGAATAGAAGGATCATACCTGAACATAATAAAAGCCATATACGACAAACCCACAGCCAACATCATACTCAATGGGCAAAAACTAAAACCATTTCCCCTAAGAACAGGAACAAGACAGGGATGCCCATTCTCACCACTCCTGTTTAATATAGTGCTGGAAGTACTAGCCATTGCGATCAGACAAGAAGAAGAAATAAAAGGCATCCAAATTGGAAAAGAAGACGTAAAACTGTCCTTATTCACAGATGACATGATAGTGTACATAGAAAACCCTAAAGATTCCATAAAAAATTATTAGACTTAATAACTGAATTCGGTAATGTAGCAGGATACAAAATTAATGCCAAGAAATCTATGGCATTTCTATACACCAATAATGAACTTACAGAAAGAGAGACTAAAAAAGCAATCCCATTTACCATCGCACCAAAAAAATTAAGATACCTAGGAATAAACTTAACCAAGGAGGTAAAAGACCTATAAGTAGAAAACTACATGACACTGAAAAAAGAGATAGAGGAAGACATAAACAGATGGAAGAACATACCATGTTCATGGATTGGTAGAATCAACATCATCAAAATGTCCATACTACCCAAAGCAATCTATAAATTCAATGCACTTCCCATTAAAATACCAACAACATATTTCACAGACCTAGAACGAACTTTCCATAAATTTATCTGGAATAAAAAAAGAACCCGAATAGCTACAGCAATCCTGAGAAAGAAGAACAAAGTAGGTGAGATCTCAATACCAGATATCAAGTTGTATTACAAAGCTACTGTTCTCAAAATAGCCTGGTACTGGCACAAGAACAGACATATAGATCAATGGAATAGAATAGAGAACCCAGAAATTGACCCAAATCAATATGCTCAATTAATATTTGACAAAGTAGGCATGAACATTCAATGGAGTCAAGAGAGTCTCTTCAACAAATGGTGTTGGGAAAATTGGACAGATACATGCAAAAAAATGAAGCTAGATCACCAACTTACACCATACACAAAAATAAACTCAAAATGGATAAAGGACTTAAAGATAAGACGGGAATCCATGAAAATACTAGAGGAATCCACAGGCAGCAAAATCTCGGACATATGCCGAAAGAACTTCTTCACTGATACTACTCCTAGGGCAATGGAAGCTAAAGAGAAAATAAACAAATGGGACTACATCAAAATAGAAAGCTTTTGCACAGGAAAGAAAACCATCAATAAAACAACAAGAAAGCCCATTGCATGGGAGAACATATTTGCCAATCATAAGGGTTTAATCTCCAACATATACAGAGAACTCATACAACTTAACAAAAAGAAGATAAACAACCCAATCAAAAAATGGGCAACTGATCTAAATAGACACTTTTCGAAAGAAGACAGAAGGCAGGCCAAGAGACATATGAAAACCTGCTCACAGTCACTAATCATCAGAGAGATGCAAATCAAAACAACAATGAGGTACCATCTCACACCTGTCAGAATGGCTTTTATCAACAAATCAACAAACAACAAGTGTTGGCGAGGATGTGGAGAAAAAGGAACTCTTTTGCACTGCTGGTGGGAATGCAGACTGGTGCAGCCACTGTGGAGAACAGTATGGATCTTGCTCAAAAAAATAAAAATGGAACTCCCATTTGACCCAATGATCCCACTTCTAGGAATACATCCCAAGAATCTAGAAACATGCATCAGAAAGGAAATATGCACCCCTATGTTCATAGTAGCACAATTCACCATAGGCAAGATTTGGAAACAACCTAAATGCCCATCAGCAGATGAATGGATTAAAAAACTGTGGTATATCTATACAATGGAATACTATGCTGCGGTAAAAAAGAAGGAGTTCCTACCATTTGCAACAATATGGATGAAGATGGAGAATATTATGTTGAGTGAAATAAGCCAGGCAGAGAAAGATAAATATCACATGATCTCGCTCATTTGTGGAATATAATGAACGGCATAGACTGATGAACAAGAACAGATCCAGAGGCTGAGAAATGTCAATCAGAACATCATACCTCAGATAAGGTAGGGGAGGGTGGGGGTAAGGTGGAGAGATCAACCAAGGGACTTGTATGCATGCATATGAACCTAATCAATGGACACAGACAACAAGGGGGCGGGGCATTAAGAGAAATTGTCTCATGTGACAAAAATTTTTAAATGAAACTCTCTGTAGACTGAAAATTATTTTGGAAGGAAACAAAGAGAAGTTTCCTTCAAAAGTCATAAGGATTGTAATTGAAAGTCAATATATTTGGCCTCTTGAACTAAAGTAAGTAATTTGTGTCTTTCCTCCCTGACAAAGTTTATATAAAGCTACAAAAAGAAATTGACAGCCAGTTTGAAATGGAATTGCCAGGGCCTAGAGCAAAGAATATCCTTACATGATATTATTCTATAATACCATTATAATTTTAGATATTTTACAACAGCATATTTTACAATTATCCCAAACAAACTTACAAACTAATTCTTTGAATGGTTGGCAGCAATTAAAAAAAAAAAAAAGGACATGAAATGATTTAATCCCTTACAGAAGGAATTAAGGCACTGGGAAGGCACTTGAGCATCCTATATTGGCCCCTCTTGCCCTTTGTGCCAAGAGGGACCCTCTTCTCACAATCCAATTGCCTCAGCTGTTACCTGAGCTTTCTGTTCATGCTGAGCTTGAAGCCTCATGGGGGCTGGTACCATGGATCTGTCTCACATCCAATTGTGTGAGCTGGGCCCTCACTGGAGAAGAATCCCGAGTTCCCCGAGATATGTGATCAGCACCGGGACTCTGCCAGCAGGCCAGGGGTTCCCAAGACAGGTGCTGGGTGTGGAGGCCAAGGGGGCATAGGCTACCAAGGAGACAGAACTGAACCTCACACCACCCTGCTTGGCCCCGGAGGATGGCTGGTTAGCCAGAGACGGGTAAGATTCCTCAAGGAAGGAACAACCTAAGACAGGCACAGTCACAGAGGGGCCATCAAGAGAGAACTTGGGGGGGGGGGCAACAGAAGTGGGGCACAGACCCTCACCCCCCCAACATTGCAGGGGCTTGAACCCTCACCCCTTCTGAAGGAGGTCTCCTGCCCCCATGGCTGCTTCGCGCTTCCCACACCCAGCTCAGAACGGGACCCAGGCAACAGAAAGAGACCTGGCCCAGCTCACATGGAGATACAGGTGACAGACAGAGACTTGGCCCAGCTCAGATCGGGACCCAGGTAACAGACAAGAGACTTGGCTGACAGCAGTTGCCCTATATCTAAATTCAGCCGAGCATCTGGAATGCTCAGGGCCCACTCAAGAATGCAAATAATCCTTCCCACTAATATTTACAGGGTAAACTAAGATTGTTGGTAGAGTATTAAATTTGACAGTAAAATAGTAATTGAGTTTTCAGATTAATTTAAATAGGCTAATTGAAATAAGTGAATATTCAAGTAAAGTTAATTGTACTGGACAAAAAGCTGTTCTTAAAGTAATAACTAAAATTTCTATTGGTAGTTCATCTCATGGTAACATTCCTGAATATGCAATGAACCTAAAGCAGTCATATGTGTGGGGGGAAAAAATTTTAAATTTAAAGTTATCAATACTGCATTATAAAATTTACAAAAACCTCCATTAATAAAAAAAAAAAGGGGGGGGGATAGTAGGGCAATATCATGTAAGGAAAATTATCCTATAAGTAAATTACATCTAGAAAATTTTTACTTTACTAAATTGTTTCATTTGCAATGCTAACAGCAAGATGGCCATTAAAAACACACGTGGTGTCTAAATAAGACAAAGGAAAATCGTTTGAACAAAAATAAAAAGGATCCCAAATCAATTATATAGAAAAGATTCCTTTATTAACTTGTGATCGAGAATATATTTGTATATTTTCAGAAAACAACCCCAAGACCAGATGGATTCCTGCAACAGAGAGGAATTGACAGGAGTGCTCCAACCACGAAGACAAGAGGAAAAAACAGTCCAGAGATGGAAGACGCTGACAATGCCTTGCCACGCGAGCAGTCAGCAGCTGTGCACCGCTGCAGGTTACCTAGGACCAAACCAGAGAGGGTCGGACCTGCATTGCTACCATGTGCCCACCATCCAGATATCACTGCTGACATGTACACATAAGGAACTGTTGGACATTGAAATTGGGACTCAAACATTTTTTTTGTTTTGTCTTGTTTTGTTATTATATGCTTATTTCCAGTCTGCAAAGGCAAAACTTTTTAAAGGAAAGAAATGGTGGGAAAAAGATACAGAGGCAAAGAAGCATTGAACAGACTGTCAAACTACATTGGGAAGACAGGGGAGGTTGGGCGAGGAGGGCTGTAAGAGACCAACCGAAGGACTTGTACGCATGCATATAAGCACAACCAATTGATATAAGACACTGGGGCGGGGGGGAGGGTGGGCAGGTGAAGGCATGTCCTGGGGGGTAGGGGAGGTCGGGGGGAGGTCAATGGGGGGAAAAAAAGGAGACATATGTACTACTATTTGTAATACTTAAAACAATAAAAAAATAAAAAATAAAATGAAAATGCCCTTGTTTCACACGGACCCCAATGCAGCAGCACCCAGCCCTTCACTTTCTGTCTTCCTGTCCCAGAAAGGGCTGACAGTGGTGGCCAGGGTGTAAAACAAAACTCAGCGGATGAGCTGATTTTGTTCTTTAACTTCTGTCCACCATCTGCCTGGCAGCTGAAGCAGTGAGCCAAGTGGGGGACTTCAGGGAGAGGGGCAGAGTAGCCCAGACAAGCAGGGCTGAGACCTGCCCCACACCAGGGCTTAGAGGGGAGGATCTAAATGGCTGCACCTGAATCTGCCTCCTCTGGCCCCAGGCTTTGATGCAGTGGCAATTGGTGTGACTCTGCACATACCTCTGTTTTTCATTAGCAAAAGCTCTGATGCATCATGGCGGTTTGTTTGCTATAGATTGACCCCCAAGGATGTAAAGTAATTCAGTCTTGTGTTGGTTTTCCCTTTCTTCCCAAACTTGTGACAGAGATCTTGATGAGTTTAATTGAAACAACACATTTTTTCTGGGACAGGAGAGCACAGTTCCCCATGAAGAGTGTATGTGTGTGTGTGTGTGTGTGTGTGTGTGTGTGTCTGGGATCCATGGCAGTGCCACTTGGAGGGCTTTGCGTGGCTGAGGGCATCTGTCTGAAGTCAGGGCCCTTTCCCTGCCTTGGCTCCATCTGTGTGGACAGAGAGGGGGCAGCCATAAGGGGCATCCTGTAACTCTCTGCTCTGACTCTTCATTCCTATCCAAGATTGGAGCCACACTAACCTTGTTCCAAAAAGCAAAAGCGTATGCCAAAAGGTAGAGAATAAAAAAAGGCAGGCCTCCTCATGTTCACATCTGGATAAAACTGAGATTGGGACAAGGGAAGGGAGAGGGAAAAGTCTGGCATCACATTTAAAAATGCATATAACTGGCTTCCTGGAAGTTTACTTGTCTCAACTTTCCTGAGTATTTTTGTATCCTACCCTCACCCAATTCACTGAGCTTAGAGAAGATGCATGTTATACCTATTTTGTAGTGAAGTCCAGTGGTTTGTCCAAAACAATGCCCGAATTAGAACTCGCACACAGAGCTCTCCAGCTCCAGTCCAAGACTCTCTTCCACCGGGACAGGAATGATCAGCATCTTGGGCTCAGGTTCTTCATTCACTGTGATGCTTTGGACAATAGAAGTTATTTTGTACAAAATCCTCACACCGAATCTGTTACTGTAATGGTTGCTTAAATTTGAGAAATACTTGAAATCTTTCAGGAAACCTTCACACCTTTCCTTTTAATTTTAATGTTAACATGACACATTAAAATAGATTGACCAATGTTGATATTTTCATTTAACAAATGATGAAACTGAAAGATTAAGTGGCTTACTGCCTATGGTCAGATAGAGGCTGGAAGGGGGTTCAGGTTGCCCACCTCAGGACTTGGAATTCTAGACCATCCCACATCTATGTGGGGACCTCCAGGTGCCAAGGCAGAGAGAATACAAAGAGAAGTCCCATGATTCAGGAAGGCAATGATTCAGGAAGTTCCATGATTCAGTGTGAAAATGACAGGGCCTGTCAGTCTCATTATGAAAAAGAAAACTCAGAAAAGTTACACACTTCATCCATAGTCAGACTGAGGGAGCTGTGGAGCTGGCCTTGAACCCTAAACCATGTACTGAATGCTTTGTGACAAAGCACATGGATCTTGCTGGTTTTTTCTGCAACTCTTTCCTTGTACATAGAATAAGAACACCTGCCATAGGGCTGCTGTGAGAATTATGCAAGATGATGCACATAAAATCTGAGCATGGTGCTTTGCACAGGAGAAACCCGGCAGTGTTTTGAGCGGTGCCTGTTCTTGCTGTTTCACCCACGGTGAGTGCCAGGTGTTCTCGCCGTGAACACCAAAAGGCTCTTAGCTCAACTCCCAGAACTTCGGGTGGTTGTGTTGATGAGGCCCCATCATCAGATGAGGCCTCATTATTGAGCATTTATTAGGTACCCAACATGAAATGTTATGCTTTCCCAACATTAACTTTTTCAAAGTTCAGTGTTCCAGGGAGGGTTAAAGGGGAGGAAAGCTGTTCTGAAAGAGAAGGGTGTGTGGCCACTGAGGCAGGAGGGCTCAGGGACTCATCAGCAGGGAATATGATGCCATGTGAGTAGGAAGTCCTCCAAGAAGCCTGTGCAATGGACGAAGAGGACCACATTTGGCTAGATTCTTGGCCGTTGAGCCATACTGCTGCAAGCTGCCTGATGAGAAGTATACCTAAGATACCGATGTCTTGCCTAATTCTGGATCTGTTGACATGCATTGTCCAGAGTTGAGCAAGTCAGCTCCCTGAAGAGTTAGTGCTAGTTAGCTGTGCGTACTGCCTTCGGAGAGCCATTCCACTTTAATAACAAATGCACATTATCAGTTGCTCCACCAACAGGCCCTTAAAAGTTTTGCAGCTTCAGAGTAAAGACCTCAGAAATTGTTACATAGTTGCCTGTGATTTAAAAATAAAATTTGGAGTGAAATGGCTAGAGTTTGGGGCCTGACCCTGAACTTTTCTAGCTATGTGACTTTGAATAAATTATTTTATTTCACTGTGTCTTAGTTTTTACATCGGAAGATTGGAGTGTCACTAGAATTTTCTCAAGTAGAATGCTCAAATGGGAAAGTGACTTTAGAAAACTTTGTCTGCCTATTGCTGCTCTTTTCCTCCTTGGCTGGTATCTCAGAGTTCTAGTGCTTTCACCTTTTTCTGGTCAGAAAAGTCTTTCTCCTTTACTTACTTAGATGGAAGGAGACATGATTAAATGAGCTGGGCAAAATGCGTTCCTTGTAAACTCTTTAATTGCCAAAATTAATTTTACATTTCCTGAATGAGTGAAAGATTGGAAAAGACAGAGAAACTAGGAGGAATTGTAGCCAGGGCAGAACTTGGTTGACCCAAAGACCTTCGGGCATGCAATGAGAAAGGACCCGTCAGATTGTTGGCGTGCATATATATATTTCCCTCAGACTCCCTGGGAGAAGCACCACAGAGTTCAAAAGAAAATAGAAAAAGAGAAGTGTTGACTGTGGAGCTTAAAATGGTAAAGCTGCTATGAAAATAGTATGGCAATTCTTCAAAGAGTTAAATATAGAACTATGTATGATTCAGAAATCCCACTTTGGGTCGATACTCAAAAGAATTGAAAACTGGGTCTCCAGCAGATATTTGTATAGTTCACAGCAGCATCATTCACATCAGCTGAAGGATGGAAGCACCCACGTGGTTACTGACAGATGGATGATGTATAAAACGCGGTGTATACATACGAGGAAATATCGCTCCACCTTAAAAAAGAAGGGAATTCTGACACATGCTACAACCTTAAGGGCATTATGCTAAGTAAAATGTGTCAGTTTATCTTTTTTCTTACAAAAAGATAAACTGCAGTTCCAGTAGGAGGTCCTTAGGGTAGTCAGATTTATAGAGACAGAAAAGGGCGCTTGCTAGGGGCTGGGGAAGGGGAAAATGAGGAGTTATTGTTTAATTGGTACAGAGTTCCTGTCTGGGAAGAAAAAAAAGCTCTGGAGGGGAATGGTGGTGAGCATGTGAATGTATTTAATGCTATTGAACTGCATACTTTAAAACATTTCAGATGGTAAATGTTATGGTCTGTATCGTTTATCACAATTAAAAATGAAAAAAGGAGAATATTTTAAAAACTATATTAGGTAACTTACAAAGGACTACTAATAGAAGTATTTGTTTCATTACTGAAATTCTGCTGTGTATGAGGAAGAAGATTAGCTTCAAACTGAGGATGAAAAGAGAATAAAAACCAATAAATGCAGCTTTTGGAAGTTAAAAGAGGAGCAGTGATGCCTAGTGCTGAGGGCAGGCCTGTGGGCACTGGCTGTGCCCGGGTTCCCTGGCAGCTGGCTGGTGGAGGCACTGGGGCCCTCCTGAGCCACCCCTTTTTGCTAGACCTTCCATTTCTATTGGGTTAGAGTTTTATCAGGCACCACCTTTGTGAAAGATCTTTAGCAGGGAAAATTGTGGGTCTCAAGGGAAATTAAAAGCGACGCATAACCAGGCCCAGGGAGGGGAGGTAAAGCCGTAGCCCTGGAGTGCCTCTGAGTACCAGGCATCCATGCGCAGAGCTCACCGTCCTCCCAGCTTTCCCAAGGCCAAGTTCACCGGCCGGTTTCAGGGTGTTTTCCATGTCCTTTGCTGGAGCACGAGGCCAGGCTGCACCCAGGCTGCCTGGCCCTTTGGGGTTTACGTTTCTTCGGTGAACTGTCTGGATGGTGCCCCCTGGCCTGCACTGGCAGCAGCCACAGAGGGATGTCTTGGGACAGAGTTGCCTTCCTGGGGCCCAGCCTCGGCATCTGCCTCTGAATATAATTTTTAATTTTCACAAACACTCGCGCAGCTGCATTCAGAGCACACGTGTCGGGAGCGCATTCCTTTGGTGCCACCTGGTCCAGGTGGGACACAAAGGGAAGGCTGCTTGGCTCCCCATGCTGCTCCTGCATGGCCTGAAGGCACTTTCCCTTCAGCTTCAGCAGCTCCAGAATCCCATCTCCCCGCTGATTCTCCACAGGTGACTGCTCCCCAAGCAGGGACATGAGCCTCCAGGGGATTTATCCCCCAGCATCGCTGTGGGTTTAGGGAAGGGGGAGGGGGGAAGGGGGAAAAAGAGGTAGGGGGAGAAGGGAAGAGAAGGGGGGAGAAGGAGGGAGAAGGGGGGAAGGGGAGAAGGAAGGAGAAGGGGGTAGGAGGAGAAGGGGAGAGAAGGGGGGAGAAGGGGGGAGGGTGGAGAAGGGGGGAGGGTGGAGAAGGGGGGAGAGCAAGGAGGCCAGGTGTCCATGACATGAGAAATAACCCTCTGGGAGCCCTGAGGGCAGCCCTGCGCACACAGCAAGGAGGGTTCATCCCCAGGAGGAGGGAGGCCAGCCCAGGTGTTGGAGGCAGGAGCTCTGGCCCGCCCCGGGTGCAAAGGCAGGAAAGACAGGGTTTGAAGAGGAGCCTGTGACCGCGCCGGGCATGCTAAGCCTCATGTGGCAGACTTTCTCTTTTTTCATGAAACCACAGAAACCCTCCCTGGGCAGGGAGCGACCAGGGAAGTCAGATGCCCTTCTTCTTGTGGGGTTGCCAACCCCCAACCCCGGGCACTGCGGGCCAGTCCAAGCTGCCTGCGTTCACAGTGAGTGACATAAAGCAGTGCGTCAGACCACCTTCACATCACCTCCCCTCACCCGGCCCGGGACACCATGCCACACTGCCCTTCTGTAGGGTGAGTTTACTAGAAAACAATTCGAATGTTCACTTTTTTTTTGGTGAAAACAATTTACATCTTAGAAAATTAGGCTATAAACTGACACCAGAAAGGGTGCAGTTTGTTTTCCATGTACGTGACTCACATTAAGTCAGTAGATAAGTCATATTTGAAGAGCACTTTAAAGTTTTCACCCTTTTTCCATGTTATTTATTTATTTATTTATTTATTTATTTATTTATTTATTTTTTCACTTCTGTAACAGTGTGATGATTGTCAGCACACAGGGGAAGAAACGCTGGCTCCATTGGCCAGCCTGGTGCCTGCTAAGGTCACATGGCTAATGAGTAGTGAGGACACAATTTCACTTGGGCTTCTGGTTACAGATGTGGCTGGATTCCCTGATGCCCAGGAGAGCAGGGCCGCCATGCCCTACCAACATCACCCACTGAGCAGCATAAGCTGGCGAGGAGGCGGCAAGAGAGTCAGAATTTGCCAACCACTTAGACAGACACCAGTGAAACACATGTACAGACTTCTGAGCGTTCCGTGACAGAGATTGATGCCTAAGGTCACTCACCTGAAGGACAATGAGCCTTGGAAGAAGATACAGCATCCAACTAGTGACTGCTGTATCCCTCCTCCCATTGACCAGCTGCCAGCCCACCCCAATGGACAGACAGTCTCCATCACGCTTCACCAGAAATGAAGTCAGTCAACACTCCTGTGTGACCATCAGGTATGACGTTGGGTGTTAGAATAGCGTTTGGTTGTGAGTCTGGCTAATGGAGTCTGTATCTATAAATTGCAGCACCTTTTCCACAGCACAGTGCTGTTAGCAGGAGATCGAGGTGGCAGTGATGGTGGGCAGGTGGGACCTAATCTCCCTGGAACCAGTTAGCCCTGGGGATGAGCAGCCCACTCATCTGTCATGAGGGTAAGACGGAAGGACCCAGTGCCTATCTTGGTGCCTGAAAGAATCTCAGAGCAAAGGGGAGGTCCCCAACGTGAGTCGTGAGTTGTGAGTCAGCTGGAGGGCAGTTCCATGCACATAACAGGTGAGGAGGCCCACGGGGGCCTGAGGTACGGTGGGTGGGGAGAAAGCCAGGAGTCCCAGATGCGAGGACAGCATGGCAGTATCATGGAAAGGCTGTGTCCTGTGACACCCCGCCCCTGGGAACAGACCTCTAGGCCACTTCACAGTGGATATTCCACTGGCATAGACCACATTCCACTTACTAAGACCATTATCTCTTCCCTCAGGAGTCTCCCAGAATCCAACCTGTACAGAGAATTCTCCACCCAAAGAAAGCCCGCCTAGAGTCCTTTAAAACCCTGATTCCTTGTCTTTGGGGGCTGGCACCATTTTGGGGCTCAGCCCATCTGGGTATCCAGATGACCTAATAAATTCATAATTCTTCACCCCTTTTGGCTTCATATGTTCCTCCTTCGGTGACCCTACCAGTGCTTATGATTGAAGAAGACAGAATAGTAGTGTAAATAAATAAAAATATTTGTGTGTATGAATAAAATGCAACTGTGATCCAGCTGGTCTGCTCAGTGGTTGAGCATCAACCTATGAACCAGGGGGTTGCAGATTGATTCTAGGTCAGGGCACATACCTGGGTTGCGGGCTCCATCCCCAGTAGGGGGCGTGCAGGAGGCAGCTTGATTGATGATTCTCTCTTATCATCAATGTTTCTGTATTTCCCGCTCCCTTCCTTTCTGAAATCAATAAAAAGATATATTTTTTTTAAAAAGCAATTGTGAATATCCCTGAAATAACTTGAGTTATTTTGGTTTGAAATGATCAGGACTTTGAAAGGAAAATGGAACTCTTCCTTTCCCTGTGGCAGACGGCACTCCCTCGATCTCCGAGGTGGTTTCACTTCAGGATTCTGAGAAGGATGAGTAAGCTGCAAACTAAGAAGCGCTGAGGGGGAAGTGATGCTCACTGTCCATGAACAGTGTGTGGGCTGTGTGGCTGTTGCTTCTGCCTGGAGTGATGCTTATTTCTCCTTTCCCATTTGCAAAGGGACTTAGACTACTGGTGCCTTCCTCCTCTAGGATCCCCAGCCTCAGGTGGCACAGTGAGCAGAGAGCTCAGGACCCACAGGTTTAAAAAGCTTACATGGAGTCCTGCGTCCACAATGTGGCCACAGCATTTGCCTGCCATGATCAATCTCTGCATCAGTAAAACAGGTGTATAATGTATTGATCCTCAGCACAGGCCTGTTGTGAGGACAAGAGACAATGGGTGGTGAAGTGTTTGTAAACTCTAAAACACTGTACAGGAAGTATTTGTCCTATGCTATTTTTAATTCACACTTAAAATGTATGTGGAATTAGTGCTATCTTACATATTTATGCTATCACAATGGCAGCATGCCCCAGAAGGTCGCTATTTACCATTAGAATTTATTTAGGGCTGTGCTTGAAATCAACCTGCAGCTCACCACTAAACATCAAACACAGCCTGCTCCCTGCTCTGCCCTCCTCTCCTCACACTTTCTAAGTAGCCTGCCACTTGGCTCTGAGGGTTGTTCAACTCTGGCATCTGCCCCTGCTCCTCTTGGGGTTCACCTGGACACCTCTCAGAGTCTCCTCATCAGGAGGCTCTCGGACCTTCTGTAGCCTTGGAGCAAAGTGGGTGGAGATGAGAGGTTGGAGCGAGTGGGGTGGGTAGGCAGTGTGCAGAGCAGCCTGCAGGCAGAGGGCTGCGAAGCACACATCTCCATTCTCAAACTACAACATGTTTTCTAATAAAAATACTGGAACACGTGCACTTTAAGTCTGCCAGCGCAGCAATAATGCAGATCTGCTGCAGGGAAGGCTAGGGTCGGGGGCTGGTGTGAAAGTCTACCAACCACTTACACAATTGTTCACCTGGGAAATTGCTTTATGAGTACTAAGGACTGACTTACAAACACACATTTAGAGCTAGCCCTAGTTATCACTTGAGAATTTTCTTGTCCTAAATGTGAAAACCTTCCCTTAAACTTTAATTTTTAGAAATATAATGGATGCCGTGGGCTGTGGCGGGGTCGTGGGGGTGGCTGGAAGGATGCGGTTGTGGGGTGGGTGAAGGGAAGGAACCCAGCCCTGGCTCTACCAGTACCAGCGGGGACACTGGGCAGCGACGTCCGCTCTGTATGTCTCCATTTCTGCTCTTAAAAGCAGAGCTAATGGTAACAGTCCCGCTGCGCAGGGTACAAACACTGCATGGATTTCAGAGGCAGAGCTGTTTCACGGACTGAGTGCAGCACTGGACAGCTTTCTGCTTTGTGAGCAGCAGCAGCTGGCTCCTGGTGAGGACTCTTAGAAGTGTATTCATTGATGTGAGAGAGTTCAGTGAGACCGGAAGATCAAACATTCCCTCAAATACTGTTTGCACAGGTAAGGAGTTGACCAAATGGTGGTATATAATACACGGCAACATTATTCAGCCATAAAAAAGAATGATACATGCTACTTGTGGATGAACTTGAAAACATTACGCTCAGTGAAAGAAGCAGGTCACAAAATGTCACCATTTTATGATCTCATTTATATGAAACTAAGGGTCCAATGCACGAATTTGTGCACCTTGAAAGGAACTGTGGTCCATGAGGCCGTGGTGGGCACAGGGGTGGGTCTTGGCCCATCCTCTGTGCCCCTGCCTGGCCCCTCCCGCTGCAGCTCCTGGTCCCCTGTCTGCTGGCAGCCCTGCTCCCACTGCCACTGCTGCTCCGGTGGCTCCAGCCCTGCTCACACCTGTTGATGGCACGGAGCGATTGGAGCTGGTGCCAGCAGCAGATGGGAGCAGCAGCTGCTGCCCCAATTGCCCCTCAGGAGCAAGGGGAGGTGAGAAACCCTCAGGGATGATTGGTGTAGGCAGCTGCTGCTCGCACCTGCTGATGGCATCGAGCTATCAGTACTGGCGCCGGGCACCAGCAATGGGGATGAGCGGTGGCTCTAGTGCCAGCTGCGGGTGAGAGAAGCAGCTGCTATCTCGATCGCCCCTCACAAGCATGGGGAGGTAGAGAAGCACTCAGGGGTGATTGGGGCCAGAGCCAGATGCTGGTAGCAGGTGCGAGCACTGGGCGGAACCACAGCGCAAAGGAGCAAAGAATTTTTAGTAACCACCAGAGGCTCACCTCCATGACAGTGACTGGTGCCCTGCCTTTGTCTGGTGCCCCTGCTCACCTGTTCCACCATCCCACATTAGCCAATGCCTGCCATGTTCCATGTGCACCCCCTGGTGGTCATCACAAGTCATAGCAACTGGTTGTTCAGTTGTTCAGTTGTTCCCCCATTCAGTCTATTTGTATATTAGTGTTTTATACATACATACACACACACACACACACACACACACACACACACACTGAGTGGCCAGATTAATATGATCTCTGAATGCATAATAATCTGGCCACTCAGTGGATATCCTATATAATAAAAGGCTAATATGAAAATTGTCCCCTGGACCAGGAGTTCGACCAGCAGGCAGGCCAGCCAACCGCCCATGTCCCCTCCCCATGGCCAGGCTGGCCAGACCCCACCCATGCATGAATTCATGCACTAGGCCTCTAATATATATATACACTGAGAGGCCAGAAAGCATAATAATCTGGCCACTCAGTGTAGAGGCCTGGTACATGAAATTTGTGCACAGGTAGGGTCCCTAGGCCTGGCTGGTGATCAGGGCTGACTGGGGCCTTCCAGCTGCTGACTGGGGCCTTTCTTCTGGCTGCTGGCCAGGGCCTTCCTTCATTCCATGCCACCCCCTGGTGGTCAGTGCATGTCATAGTGAGCAATTGAACTCCCAATCTCTCAAACTACCAAGGGGACATATTAGGCTTTTATATATATAGAGAGAGAGATTTGCATATTAGGTATATATATGCATATTAGGTGTATATATATATATATATATATATATATATATATATATATATAGAGAGAGAGAGAGAGAGAGAGAGAGAGATCAATTCTCATCAATGAACTTTCCTCCTCATCTTGGAAGTGGAAGGAACAAGAAAGATAGCCATTTTTTATTTTGTAAATACTATTCCCTTGGAGCTTCTCCACTAAGTACTTCTAATGGAAACATAAGAAATAAATGGTACCTATTCATTTCTTCCACACAAGGCACCTGCCATTTGCATCATGTATGAAAAACCTTCAGTAACTACCCACCTATAGTAGCAGAATGAAGGTCTGTTTCCCATTACCAAGCTCTATACTGTTGAGTGTCTCCTGAGGACGATTAATTGGAAGGATACCTTGGGGGTCAGGGATCTTCATTGGGGAGCTGAGTATGGTAGAGCTGAGCTGGAAGTAGGTGGTGTCTGTGTTGAGTATGGGTTTCCAATGAACTTCATTTCTCAAGTTTCCAGGTTCAAAAGTAATGGTTTTGAATTTCTTTTTTGTTGTTGTTGTTCTTGTTGTTGTTAATACTCACCTGAGGATATTTTTCCATTGATTATTAGAGAGTGTGGAAGGGAGGGGGAGAGACAGAGAGAGAGCAACATCGATGTGAGAAAGACACATGGATTGGTTGCCTTCTGCATGCACCCCAACTGGGGTGGGGATCAAACCTGCAACCCAGGTACATGCCCTTAATGGGAATCAAACCTATGACCCTTCAGTCCTCAGGCCAATGCTCTAACCACTGATCCAAATCTGCTAGGGCATCGGACTTTTTACTCTTTTGTGTTATCCATGCTTCTTATCCCCATGTCTCCTTAGCTCCATTTAGAATTGGTTATGAATTTCAGAGTTCCTGCTGTGGTGAATTATGCCATACATACTTTAAGCAGCTCCTAGGCTAATGTTGCTACACACTGGCATAGAACAGTGGTTGGCAAACTGTGGCTCACGAGCCACATGCAGCTCTTTGGCCCCTTGAGTGTGGCTCTTCCACAAAATACCATGGCCTGGGCAAGTCTATTTTGAAGAAGTGGTGTTAGAAGTGACGTTAAAAAATTTGGCTCTCAAAAAAATTTCAATCATTGTACTGTTGATATTTGGCTCTGTTGACTAATGAGTTTGCCAACTACTGGCATAGAGGAAGACAGTTTGATTTCTAGCATAAGCTATGTCCTACTGAGTTTCTGTTGCCTTGTCTATAGTAGTATTCTCTAACAGAGATGCAAGGTAGATTACACATGTGTAATATTGAATTTTATGGCAGTCACATTAAAAATAAACAAGTGAAATTATTTTAATAGTATATTTTACTTAAGCCAACATATCACTGTAATATGTAACAAATATCTAAAGTGTTGAGATATTTTACAGTTTTATTAAACAAATCAATGACTTTTAATGTGCATTTTATATTTATAGCCCATCTCAGTTAGTTGATATTTTGCGCACTGGGGGGTGTCCCTCAGCTCAGCCTGCACCCTCTCCAACCTGGGACCCCTTGGGGCCAGTTTAGGCATGATCCTCTGGCATCAGGCCTAAACCGGCAGTAGGACATCCCTCGTACAGTCTGGGGCTGCTGGCTCCTAACAACTTGCCTGCCTGGCTGCCTGATTGCCCCTAACCACTCCCCTGCTGGCCTGATCAACACCTAACTGTTCCCCTGCTGGCCCAATCACCCACAACAACCCTCCCCTGCAGGCCTGGTTGCCCCCAACTGCCCTCCCCTGACAGCCCGATCACCCACAACTGCTCTCCCCTGCAGGCCTGGTTGCCCCCAACTGCCCTTCCCTGCTGGCCATCTTGTGGCAGCCATCTTTGATCACATTGGGCAGCCATCTTTGACCACATGGGGGTGGCCATCTTGTGCAAGAGCATGAGGGTCAATTTGCATATTACTTCTTTATTATATAGGATAATGAGTTAAGATTTGGAAAGGTCATAAAATTGTGTCTGGTTTGTGGTAAGTATTCTAAACGTTTGTTATACCAATGAATGCAATACATAAAATTTAGTGACTAGTGATGGCAGACAGCTTCTGTGTGACATACTTGGGATCATGGCATTGTTTGTTTGTTTATTTATTTATTTATTTTTAATATTTTTTATTGATTTCAGAAAGGAAAGGAGATAGAAACATCAACAATAAAAGAGAATCATTGTTTGGCTTCCTCCTGAATGCCCCCTACTGGAGAATGAGCCTGCAAACCAGGCATGTGTCCTTGACTAGAATCAAACCCAGGACCCTTCAGTCTGCAGGCCGATTCTATCCACTGATCCTGGGTATGGCGTTGTTTTTATTTGTTTGTTTTTTTTTGAGGGAGTGAATTTGTTTGTCTAGCTCCATGGTCAGCAAACTGCAGCTCGTGAGGGACATGCAGCTCTTTGGTCCCTTGAGTGTGGCTCTTCCACAAAATACCATAACCTGGGCAAGTCTATTTTGAAGAAGTGGCATTAGAAGAAGTTTAAGTTTTAAAAATTTGGCTCTCAAAGGAAATTTCAATCATTGTATTGTTGATATTTGGCTCTGTTGACTAATGAGTGTTCCGAACACTGGTCTAGCTGGCTTGAAGTCTGTCTATGATATACATTGACATGAAAGCAGATTCTAGACATTCTTGTAGTGGAATTGTATAAGGTCTATGCTTTATTTTAGTGAGTAATTAAAACATGTTTGTTGTAGGTATCTGAATTATCCCCTTTAAAGAATTTGCATATGAAATACCAAGAAATGCAAGTCTCTTCTAAAAGAATATATGAGAATATGTTGGCAATCAGGGCTGATTGGGGCTGACTCACCCAGTCCTGATTAGGGCTGGGCCAATCAGGGCCTGCCAGCTGAGGGAAGTGTTGGGGGAGGGACTGCAGGAGGTTGGCTGGCCCGCCACGGGGAGGGACCAGTTGCGGGGAGGTACCAGGATAGGTTGGCCAGGTGCGATAGGTTGGCTGTGGGAACACACTGACCACCGGGAGCAGCTCCTGCATTGAGCATCTGGCCCTTGGTGGTCAGTGTGCATCATAGCTACTGGTTGACCAATTGTTCTGGTTGTTCTGGTCATTCAGATCATTCAGTCATTCCAGTCGTTCCAGTCATTCTGGTCAGTCGATTGTTCTGGTCATTCGGTTGTAATGGTTGCTTAGGCTTTTATTTAGATAGATATTTGTTTTAGTCTGTCTGATATTGTCTACATGATTTCCTGAAAAATTATTCTTCCTGTAGCATTTAACTGGCATGGGCTATATTTTTGTTTAAGATATTTTACTCTTTTTACATAAACCAATTAACTGTTATATTTTACTAGAGGCCCGATGCACAAAATTCATGCATGGGGGGCGGTCCCTCAGTCCGGTCTGTAACCTATCACAATCTGGGACCCCTCAGGGGATGTCTGACTGTCAGTTTAGGCTGATCCCCGGGGCCTAAACTGGCAGTTGACATCCCTCTCACAATCTCCTTACCACTCGCCTGCCTGCCTGATCACCCCTAGCCAATTGCCTGCCTGTTTAATCACCCCTAACTGTTTGCCTGCCTGTCTAATCTCCCCTAACCACTCTGCCTGCCTGCCTGATGCCCCTAACCACTCGCCTGCCTGCCTGATCACCCCTAACCAATTGTCTGCCTGTTTGATCAACCCTGTTTACCTGCCTGCCTGCCTAATCGCCCCTAACCACTCTGCCTGCCTGCCTGATGCCCTAACCACTTTGCCTACCTGCCTGATTGCTCCTAATCACTCTGCCTACCTGCCTGATCATCCCTAACCACTTTGTTTACCTACCTGATTGCCCCTAACCATCTCTGCCTCAGCCCCACCACCACAGCTTTGTCTGGAATGATGTCCCGAAGGTCTTTCTGCTGTCTGGTCTAATTAGCATATTATGCTTTTATTATTATAGATTCTCCCAGGAGTAGTGAAATATAAAGTTGGTTGTCATCCAGTTTGCTAAGTATTAGAGGATAATGGCTTACTGTCTATATTTTAAAGTCTCTCCATTCAATCCTGACAGTACTTATGATGCAGAAGGTATTTACATGGTGGTGAAGAGAGGTCATACATTGGGTGTTAGCTGTACAGAGCTGCTCAGGTGATTGTACTTTTCCATTCAACAGCTGTTTGTGGCTGCAGATGACTGAAGCATGACTCCCTTTTCACTGTTTGCTAAAAAATTCACTGTTGTTGGAAAGCTTTGGTATTTGACTTGCTGAGTGGTTTGGGAATGACTCATTGAAATCTTAGGTCTATTCTGAAAATATGGATAAACAATATGGAAATATATTTAGTCAAATCTGGTACTTCAAATTCATAGGCAACAGTATCTTAGTATTAGAAGGCAACAATACCTTTATATATTTAGGTTTCTCTTCTGTAAAACATGACCTCCATCCTTAAGATGAAAAGGTGTTTTTGACAACTTCAATGAGATGATTTTTTTTTCATATTAAAAAGCTCATTCAAATAAACTGATTTGATGATTTATGAACAAATGAGTAAGGAATATAAGGGATTACATTTCTTTTGAACTGTACGAGTCTGTAAAAACTTGGTTCAAGATAAATGTTTGTTGAGCTGACTTATTGAATGTTTCTAAATGTTCTTTATAAAAACAAATATAAAACTATTTTTTAATATTTCTAAGCTTTCTAGAAGATGGCTGTGAAACTTGAATGACCGTAGGTTTATGCACAATTTCTAGCACCTGATAATTCCAATTGAGAATGTGGATGCCATAACTTCAGTGCAAGAAAATTGACAACTAGTTAAGTATCACAGCACCAAGAATAAAAAGAAGTCACATGACAAATCTTCTGAGTTTTGGGTCCACTTTCATTATCTCACCATTTGTTAACATTCCCTCACTGCCTTCTACGTGCCTGCACAGTGCCACGTGCTAGAGCTACAATGATAAGGAGAAATGCATCCTCTGCCTTCACAGAGTTTGCAGTACAGCAGAGGGGTCTGGACAAGAAAACTAAATATTATAAGATGGTGTTATTATCAGAGACAAATAGGGCAACTTTGGGACTCGTGGAACCTAATCAGGAAGGGCAGGAAGACTTCCTGGGAGAAGGGCAATCTAGGCTGAGCCCTGAATGATAAGCAGGTGGTTCCAGGTGAAAGGCGGGCTATGGAAGAAGATTGTTGAAACAGAGGGATCAATATGTATGAAGGATGTGCAAGGCTGAGAGCTTTCAGCTGCTCTTCAGTGCAGACAAAAAGCCTTGACTCTGAGGGCAGTGGGTGCGGCTCTGCCAGCTGTCACAGAGTGAGCGCTCACCAAGGATTTCCTACTTGTAAAGAGTACCTTCATTTTAAGTTTTGTACATGCATCTCATTCAATGCTCGCATGAAACCTGTGAACTAGGTCAGAGAAATGATGACTGCCAAGATTACTTAATAAGTAATGAGTTAGAAATGAGTCTCAAACTAGTTCCTCTCTTCCCTTCCCCCATCACCATCTTCTCCATCTTTATCTCTGTAATAATGGCCACTATTTACTTAGCTTCTACCATGGGTCAGATACCACAAGGCACTCTACAAACATGGTGTTGTTTGTCCTGATAACCATCAGAATCAAGTTATGCAGAGAAAGGAATCCATGCTGTTTTCACTCCATCCCACCTCCTTCCTCACGAAGAGCAAGGCTCACCCCTTTCCTCTTCTGTCATAACTGGAAAAGTTGCTTTGTGAGAGAAGGGGATGTTATTTAATAACAATTATATTTATTATTATTTTAAAATTTATTTTTATTGTTGAAAGTATTTCAGATGTCTTTGCCTCCTCTCCCCATGGATGCCTCCTTTCTGCTGGCACCATTCCCCAGGCCTCCCCACACAGTGTCCATGGGTTATGAATACATGCATTTAAATTCTTTAGCTAATCTCTTCTGATAGATTATCTTCTGGATCCTGTAAATTGTATAACTGGTCAGGCTTTCCTCTTTGATTAAGTGCCAGCCAGTTTAGAACTACATTTATATCTCCCACCCCATGTTCCCTGCACATGCATAGGCCTTTATGATACACTAGAGGCCCGATGCATAAAATTTGTGCATGGGTAGGGTCCCTAGGCCTGGCCAGCAATCAGGGAGGATCTGTGGGGTGACTGGTGGGGTGATGGGGGAGCCCCCGCTGGCACCCGCCTTGGCCAGCCTGGGGCCTGCAGGCTGAGGACAGCTCCTTTGTTGAGTGTCTGTCCCCTGGTGGTCAGTGCAAGTCACAACAACCAGTCATTCCACTGTTTGGTTGATTTGCATATTAGGCTTTTATTATATAGGATATTTTTATATTAGCTCCATTCTTGCCTCTATTTTATGGTGTAATCCATAGTTTTCTTCTAACTTCTTTCTTTTACATTTAGTTTATCTCATCATTTATAGGATAAAGCAATAAATAACCAAGTAAAATATGATTAAATTACTGAGCATAGCACAGGATTTAAGAGTTTTGCTTTGTTATTCTCTGATGCTAAGTTTGAATTTGCACCAATCAGTCCACACACTTTCAATCACTGTTCCCTAGGACCCCAGCTCTTGCAGCTCTTGTGTGTGAGTTGCAGTCCACAGTTTAGGGCCCTCAGGGGCCAGAGGACAGAGGCTTGGCTTACAGTCTCCCTAAATGTAATCAGCCTTGTGTTTCTTTTCTGTTGAGCTCACTGTTCATTCACTCATCAGATTTGTCTTTTCTTGTCTGCATAAATTACAACAAATTTTTTCAAGACTTTTACATTTTATTTTTTATTTTGTGTTAGTTTGAGGTGTGCAGCATAGTAGTTACATTGTCATGTCCTTCACAGAGTAGTTCCCTGATATTTCCAGTACCCACCTCACACCTGCATAGCTATCACCTTTTTATTGACTATATTCCCTGTGCTGTACTTATATCCCATGACTACTTTGCAACTACCAATTTGTACTTCTTAATTTTTTTACTTCTTTTGCCCAGTCCCCCAAACACTCTTCCGTCTCACAACCAACAGTTCACTCTCTGTGTCTATGAGTCTGTTTTAAGTTTGTTTGTTCATTTATTTTGTTCTTTAGATTCCATATATAAGTGAAACCATATGATATTTGTCTTTCTCTGTCTGACTTATTTCAGTTAGCATAATATCCTCTAGGTCCATCAATGCTGTTGCAAATGGTAGGATTTTGCCCTTTTTATGGCTGAGTAATATTCCATTGTATATATTTACCACTACTTTCATATCCACTCATCTATTGATGCGTCCTTGGGTTGCTTCCCTATCTGGGCTGTTGTAAATGATACTACAGTGAATTCAGGAGGTATACATTCCTTTGAATTAGTGTTTGGGGTTCTTTGGAGACATACTCAGTAGTGGAATTGCTGCATCATAAATCAGGTCCATTTGTAATGTTTTGAGGACCCTCCATAGTGTTTTCCATAGTGACTGGACCAGTCTGCATTCCCACCAACAGTGTACAACAATTTCCTTTTCTCCACCAGCACTTGTGAGTTTTGTTTTGTTTTAACAGAGAAACTTAAGGAAGATTTCAAAGCTGTGTGTTTTCATCTCAGAAAGACGTGCATGTAATTTACTGTAATTTAGATGGAAGTGATGGGATTCAGTTTAGTAAATCTCAACCTGAGAGGAACATAAGAAAATACTCTATTGTCAGAAAAATAGGAAATTATTTAAACTTCTTGATGCTGTTTGTTTAAATATGTCAAATAACAATATTGAGCTTGGGGCAAAGGACAGTTTATGATCAGAAACTTGGGGCTTGCCTGGACAGCGTGGCTCAGTGGTTGAGCATCAACCTATGAATCAGGAGGTCACGGTTTGATTTCCGGGTTGTAGGCTCCATCCCCAGTGTGGGGCTTGCAGGAGGCAGCCAATCAATGATTCTCATCATTGATGTTTCTATCTTTCTCCCTCCATCTCTGAAATTAATAAAAATATATTTTGAAAAAGAACATGGGGTTTGCAGTGATGTTAATTCTACCATTAACTTTGTGACTTTCAGCTGATGACTACATTGTGCTGTTTTCTTACCCTTGTTGGTTAAAAGAAAGCATGGACTCCTGCTTAGTTTTGTGGAGATTAAAGTGATTACATGAAACTGCTTGATAGAATGCCTGATGTTCAATAAGTGTTAGTTATGATTAGTCTAACATCTGCTTATCTTTTGTATCTAACTTTAGTTGTTACATCTTCTGGAAATATTTTGATAGAAATAATTATTATAATAATCACCATGGGGTTATCATATATACACATAAAGAAGTATTCTATATATACTCATATGTACATATAGTATATGTATTACTTGAATATATATATATATATAATATTCTCTGTATGTTATATATGTATAGAAGTAAAATGTTTTTGTTATTCTTGCTGTAATTTTGCCATTTACAGAGCTCATTTCCCCTCTGCTCACATATATAATTTCTTTGTTTACTGTTCATCCTTCCCTCCTAGAATGTGCACTACAAGAGGCATGACGTGTGTGTGTGTGTGTGTGTTCATAGTACAATAACCCCAGCATCTAGAACATTGCCTGGCATGCAGTGTTCACTCAAATCTATACTGAATCAATGAATGATCCTCAAACATCATCAAAATTTAATTACTATGACTTTTGATGATACTTGGAAAAAGCGTATTTATTTGGCTGAGAGTGGAAGCTCTTCCCCATGAAAGTGGATTCTTGAAAGGCCCAGAGAAGACTTGGGTTTCATGACTTCCTACAGTGGTTTGCAGCTCAGACTTCTGTAGTGATCAGCAAAGAAGTGCCTACTGTGAGCCAGAGAGAGACCAAGTAGGAAATCTCCAACATGTCTTCAGAAAACTAGCTTTTTTTCTATTTATAGACAAGGGTCTTTTGAGTAGACCAAGAAATATTAATATCTTATTTGGAATCCACAAATGTCAAGCATTTTTTCTTGTGTAGTGAGTGGCTGGTCTACTGATCTATCTGGGTGCATGAAAGGTGACTACTTGTATCTAAATACCAAAAACAATCTAAGTCTAAAGGTACAGAGAATCCTAAAGTAAATTTAGTCAACAAACATCACAGAGCACATATTATATGTAAAGCTGCTGCAAGGGGACGCAAAGATAAGAACCCACGCTTGATGGATACATGGAACAGACTGAAAACAGTCAGAGGGGAGGGAGGTGAGGAGCTTGGATGAAAGAAAGTGAAGGGATTAGCCAAAACACACACACACACACACACACACACACACACACACACACACACACACACACACACACACATTTATGCCCAGCTTGTGGGCTCAGTACAGACAACAGGGTGGTGATGACCAGCGGGAAAAGGGTTGGGGGGAGGTGGAGGTGAGCAAAGTGGGGAAAAGTGGGGACAGAAAGAGACTTTGCTTGGGGCATGGGTGCACAATGCAGTGTACAGATGATGTTTATTGACTTGTACACTTGACCTGTGTGGTTTTGCAAACCAATGCTACCCCAATAAATTCAATTAAAAGACAGAACCTGTGCCTTCCCTTGGGAACCAGCAGTTAAGTGGAGGGAATGACAGATATCAGCACCCAGGTTTGAAACATTCAGAAAACTTTTTTTCTTGTCTTTATGCTTTGGGGATATTTTTTAATTCTTCTGATTATATTAATGAAAAACTTTCTAAAATTGCCTCTCTTCTTATGTAAAGAGACTTAATTGAGAATAATTTCTTGACTATCACAGATAAAGATGAATGTTTTTACAATCTTTGGGCTTCTGGATTTTTGTAAGAAAGGGAATTACTATTTACAAACACTTCCACTGTGGCAGACAATATACTAAGTACTGTGTTATCTATTCTCTCATTTAGTCTCTAAATTTTATTGGAAATCAGGTGTAATTATTCCCACTTTGTAGGTAAAGAAGTTGAAGCACAGTGAATTTAAGTAATTAGCCCAAAGCCATGTAATTAAAAAATTTAGTTAGTAAGTGGCAAATATATTCCAAAATAAATTTTGACTCAAATACTGGAGTCCCCTGCTCCTTTTTTCTCAATTTACACTATTCATTAAAGGTAGAGTCACTGCTCTCTGAGAAGTATGTAATATTATGACATTGATTTTCCTGGTTCGAACAAGAATATCCCTATGTACTATTGTGTACACAGGAAACCTGCTTTAACCTAACTCTTACTCTGGTAAATGGAATTTTTGAGCATAAAATTTCACTTGAATTGTATAGATGCTGAGTTACTAGGAAGTTTCTCAAATGCAAATTGAAAGTTGTTATCAAATAGCAAAGAGACAGGTAATAACCATCAGGAACTGTCACCCAGTGCCTGTTGGAACACACTGGATTCTGAATAGCAGTGACTGCCTCCAAAATAAACGTGATTAGAAGAAAGAGCGCCATCATGATCATCCTCCGTGTTTGGTTTGCTGGTCTGTTTGCACTCAGCACAGCACTGAAAATAGATATATTATTTAGGTCAACATATGTTTCAAATTGCAGCCTGAAGGATATGTATGTAGTACAACAAAATATTTTCTGGCCTTTGGGTAACATAGACTAAAGAGTCCTTTCACAATGAAATCAGAGGCCCAGAGAGATCAAGTGATTATCCCCAAGCTAGCACATTTAGTAAATGGCCCCAAGAAATGTCAAAATTCAGTCTTCCCCAATTAGAGCCGCCTGCTGCCCTCTGTGCTATATTGAGAATTAACAAAGTCTTGCCATTTAGAAGTTTTATATAATGTTTGATGAACAGATAAAAATTGACAGTTATTCGTATGTTAGTGGGTGCTATTAAATTGCTTTAACCCATTGTGACTTTATGTTTCTTGTTGGTATTATTTGATTTTATTTTCTTAAACAGGTATATCTGACCAATAAAAATTATGTTTAAAATGTATAACCTGATAATTTGATATATGTACACATTGTGAGAAGATTCCCACCATTGAGTTAACATATTTGTTATCTCATATATTTCCTTTTTTGTCTGTGTACAAACACTCTGGTTCTAATCTCAGCCATCATGTTATATACATCACATCCTGAGACTTTATTCCTTCTATAGTTGAAATTTTGTACCCTTCACCAACCTGTTCCTCTTCCCCTCTCCTGTTCCCCTCACATGTACTATTGTGTTCCCTATGGACTATTGTGTACACAGGAAACCTGCTTTAACCTAACTCTTACTCTGGTAAATGAAATTTTTGAGCATAAAATTTCACTTGAATTGTATAGATGCTGAGTTACTAGGAAGTGTCACCACTGCACTCTGTTTCTATGAGTTTGATGTGTTTTTCTTTTTTTTTTAGGTTCCATAAATAAATGATACCATACAGTATTTGTCTTTCCATCTCTGGCTTATTACATTTAGCATAATGCCCTCCAGGTTCATCTGTGTTGTGGCAAATGAAAGGATTTTCTTCTTTTTTAAGATGAATACATAACATTTTCTTTATCCATTCATCCATCGATGGATGCTTGTGTTGTTTTCATACCTAGGCTATTATGAATAATGCTGCAATGAACATGGGAGTGTAGATATCTGTTTGAGATTATTTCACTTACTTTGAATATACATACAGTATATCTAGAAGTGAGATTGCTGGATCATATGCTGGTTCTGTTTTTAATTTCTTGAGTAACCTCCATCCTGGTTTCCACTATGACAGTTCCAGTTTAATTTCCACCAATAGTGTGCAAGAGCTCCCTTGTGCCACATCCTCCTTAACATTTGTTACTCTTATCCTGTTGATGACAGCCAGCCATTCTAGCAGGTATATGAGGTAGTTTTTTCATTTTCCTCATGTCCCAGTTGGCCATTCATATGTGTTTTTGTTTGTTTGTTTTTTAAATTACTCTTCAGGTGCTTTTGCCCATTTTTTAGTTGTGACATTTGTTGTTGTTTGTGTGTTTGTTTGTTTTTTGCTATTGAGTAGTGTTTTTGTATATTTTGATATTAATTTCTTACTAGCCATGTGGTTTATAAATATTATCTCTCATGTCATAGGTTGTTTTTTTCTGTTGTTGATGTTTCTTTGCCTTGCCTGCTGATTGACATTTCTCCTAGAGATGTAACAATTTACCAAATTGAAATACACCTACGAGTTATGCAGACAGCACTGAACTACAAACAAAAAGGTGAAGCAAACATTTATTTTCAGGTAACAACATTAACCTGAAATCAGTACATAAAACTACTGGACAGAGCATTGATTGACTTTTAAATGAGAATTGACAGTATAAAAGCAAGTTTAGTTGTTTTGTTTACACTCAATTTTAATTAGAGTGACCCAAATTAATAAAATTATACTTAGACTTTTTTTTTACTAAAATAAAGAAATGTTGTTATTGATAAGATTAAAAAAGAGATCTCAAACAATTGCTGAAATTTTAATTAATGTTTTCTAGCATAAGAGATATCAGTTTTAAGAAACCAAGATGGTGGCATAGGTAAGCACTTAAACCGCTGCCTCGCACAACAATTTCAAAACTACAACTAAAAGACAGAAGGAACACCATCCAGAACCACAGGAAAGCTGGCTGAGTGGAAATTCTACAATTAGAAGGAAAGAGAAAAGCTCAGGGAGAATTGGAGGATCGGCAAAGGGTTGAGGTATGGCAAAGGGTCTTTGTGCACGCAGAGAGGAAGGGCGGCTGAGAGCCTGGCTGACTTTATCTGGCGGGAGGGGGAAAGAAGCCCCTGTCTGCACTGAACCTCAGTTCCCACTGCACTGAACCCCAGTTCTGGGTGAAACCCCATGGACCCAGGCTCATACAGGGAGAGTCTGGACTGTCAGGTAGAGAGATAGGCACTCAGAAACTCAGAGACCCGGGGGAGACCCAGGGGAGCCCCCGCAGGCAGGGGTCTGGAAGCATGCGTGTGAGTGTGCACAAAGACTGCGGAGGTTGCCATGGGCTTTCCCTAGCAGAAGGGAGTCAGGAGCTCCTGACTGCACTGAGCCCCAGTTATGACTGCACTGAACCCCAGTTCCAGGCGAGCCCCTGGGGACCCAAGCTCTTGTGGGGGGAATCTGGACTCTTGGGCAGAGGCTCGGGAGCTGGGAAGGCAGAAGTATGGAGGTGCACTCATGCGCGCACACAAGGGCAGGGCTGACGGAAAGCCAATACTGTCTGTTCTGCCCTGAGACTCCACCCATCCAAGCTGAACACAGAGGCTTTTGCAATTTGGCAAGTCTAATCCTATAAGGCTGTCTCCAGCACCGAACTTCTCCCAGCTTAGACACAGCTGATCCTCACAGCCAACTGGCCTGGAGGTCAATTCCTCTCAGTGATACAAACAACAATCAAGACTTAACTACAATAAGGCTGTACACACAGTCCACAAAGGGGTGCACCAAGAGTGTCCACCTCAGGTAACTGGGAGGCTGACCCACTGGGCCATATAGGAAACCTAGAACACAAAGCTACCCTACCAACTCAGGGAAGCAGTGAAAATGCAGTGACAAAGAAACAGATCACAAATGAAAGAAATGGAGGAAAACAACCGACTGGATATAGAATTCAAAACCACGGTTATAAGGCTTTTCAAGAGTATCCTAGAAAAGGCCAATAAATATAACGAGACCCTCAAAGATATGAAAAAGGACCAATTAGAAATTAAATGTACACTGACTGAAATAAAAAATATTATACAGAGACCCAACAACAGACTAGAGGAATGCAAGAAGCAAGTCAAAGAATTGAAATACAAAGAAGCAAAAAAACACTCAACTGAAAAAGCAAAAAGCAAAAAAAAATCCAAAAAGTTGAAGAAAGTGTAAGAAGCCTCTGGGACAATTTCAAGTGTACCAACATCAGAATTATGGGGGTGCCAGAAGAAGAGAGAGAACAAGATACTGAAAACCTATTTGAAGAAATAATGACTGAAAACTTCCTCCACCTGGTGAAAGAAATAGACTTACAAGTCCAGGAAGCACACAGAACCCCAAACAAAAGGAATCCAAAGAGGACCACACCAAGACACATCATAATTAAAATGCCAAGAGCAAAAGACAAAGAGAGAATATTAAAAGCAGCAAGAGAAAAACAGTTAATTACCTACGGGGAGCACCCATACGATTGTCAGCTGATTTCTCAACAGAAACTATGCAGGCCAGATGGGAGTGGCAAGAAAGCTACAAAGTGATGAGTAGCAAGAACCTACAACCAAGATTAATCTATCCAGCAAAGCTATCATTCAGAATTGAAGGGAAGATAAAGAGCTTCACAGATAAGAAAAAGCTAAAGGAGTTCATTACCACCAAACCAGGATTATATGAAATTCTGAAAGGTATTCTTTAAGAAGAGGAAGAAGAAAAAAGTAAAGATAAAAAGTATGAACAACAAATACATATCTATCAACAAGTGAACCTAAAAATCAAGTGAATTAAAAACCTGAGGAACAGAATAAACTGGTGAATATAATAGAATCAGGGGCATAGAAAGGGAGTGGACTGATCATTCTCAGGGGGAAAGGGGTATGGTGGTGTGCAGGAAGAGACTGGACAAAAATCATACACCTATGGATGAGGACAGTGGTGGGGAGGTAAGGGCAGAAGGTAGGGTGGGAACCGGGTGGAGGGGAGCTATGGGGGGGAAAAGGAGAAACAATTATAATAATCTGAATAAAGATTTATTTAAAAAAAGAGATATCAGTTTTCTTTCATATTCAGTATTATTTTGTATTAGTTTTGGGTATAGCATAGTGGTTAGACAAAAATATACTTCATAAAATATTCCCCTTAATATTTCCAGTACCCACCTGGCACCATACATAGTTAGTACAGTATTATTGATTACATCTCCTATGCTATACTTTACATCCCCATGACTATTTTATAACCAATCTGTTCTTCTCAAGCCCTTTACCTTTTTCACCTGGTTCCCAACTCATCTCCCCTCTGGAAACCATCAGTCTGTTCACTGTCTTTTATTTGTGCGTTTTTATTGTTCTTTAGATTCCACATGTAAGTGCAGGCTGGGCTGAGGGACCCTCCTTCAGTGCATGAATTTCATGCACCGGGCCTCTAGTATCTCTATATATAAAAAGGCAGCTACCATAACGGCCATAACAACCTAACAACCAGTTGCTATAACACCCACTGTGGCCAGCGAACTGGCCCGATCAGGGGGTGGGTCAGGTGGCCAACCTCACAGCCCCTCCCCCCTGCCGGCCTGCCCCTGATCAGCTCTCCCACCCAGATCAAGAGTGGAGTCTGCTAGCCAAACGTCCCTTCCATTTCCCTCCCCCTCTGGCCAGCTGCACCCCCATCAGCCCGCCCCACCAAAATAGGCTCACAACCCCTCCCATCAGCTGGCCCCACCTCTGATTGCTCCCCCACCCGAATAGGGGGTGGGGCTGGCTGGCCAATCTCCTGCAGCCCCTTTCCCTGCCTGGCCCCAACCCAGATCAGCCCCCTACCCCAATCAGGAGCAGGGCTGGCCAGCCAACCATCCATGCCCCCTCCCCCAGGATGCTGGCCCCCAATCGGCACCCCCCACCCTTCTCATTTGAGGATGGGGCCAGCTCCACCACCCACAGCCCCTCCCTTTTGCCAGCTCCACCCCTAATTGGCCTCCTAACCCCAAATGGGGGCAAGGCCTGCTGGCCAATCACCTGCAGCCCCTTCCCCCAGCTGGCCTGGCCCTGATCAGGGGCCCAGATCTGGGCTGGCTGGCTAACCAACATCCCGCCATCTCCTCCTCCTGACAGGCCCAGCCCTACTATGCCCTGATTGGGGCCTGGCCAGCTGGACCCCACCTATGCACAAATTCATGCACTGGGCCTCTAGTCCTATATAATAAAGAGGTAATATGAAAATTAACCCTCACACCCTAACAAGCTGGATGCCTACGACCAGACCAGCAGGAGGGTTAGAGAGGGATGGACAAATGACTGAATAAGCAGGCTGCATGGGGTGACCAGGCTGACAGGGAGGTTAGTGAGAGACAACCAAACGACTGAACAAGCAGGCTGCGCATGGTGAACAGGTCCGCAGGGGGGTTAGTGAGGGATGACCAAATGACTGAACAAGCAGTCTGCATGGGGCAACCAGGCCAGTGGGGAGGTGGGGCATGAGGGGCAACCAGGCTGGCGGGGGTGGGGGGCAGTTGGGGGTAACCAGGCCAGCAGCGGGGACAGTTAGGGGTGAGCAGCCTCATGGGTAGGGTATAGTTGGGGGTGACTAAGCTGGTGGGGGGACAGTGAGGAGTGACCAGGTTGGCAGGGGGGAGCAGTTGGAAGTGACCATGCCGGCAGAGGGGGCAGTTAGGGGCCACCAGGCAGGCAGGTAGGTGAGTGGTTAGGAGCCAGCAGTCCAGGATTATGAGAGGGGTGTCTGACTGCCAGTTTAGGCCAGGATCAGGCCTAAACTGTCAATCAGACATCCCCTGAGGGGTCCCGGATTGTAGAGGGTGCAGGCTGGGCTGAGGGGACCCTCCCCCCAACCCTGCACATGAATTTCATGCACTGACCTCTAGTAGATATAATAAAAAGAAAAGTAAGAAGAAAAGAATAAAGGGGGAAATTCTACTTGTAATGAGAACTTTTAATATTTACTCTCCTAACAACTTTCCTATATATTATCCAACAGGGTTAGTTATAATTATCATGGCATACCTGACATCTCTAGTTATTACTTGTTTACTTTATAACTATAAGTTGATACTGCTGGGGTTTTTGTCTCAGCATTAAGAAGGGTTCAGCAATCTGGAGAAAGGCTGTATGTAGATTAAGTAGGAGTCCAAAGATGAAAAATAATTTTGAAAGGCATTAGGGATAAGAGGAGCTTCAGCAAAAAGGAGCTAAAGACTCTCTTTGTCTCAGGACCCTTGCTTTTTATTAACACAATTTGTCCTAAGGCAAGATGGAGATAATACACTTCAAAGGGTAGGGTACAGAAGCATTGTCAGATTGGGGAATAGCCTACAGCTGTCCAGGTGTTTGGCCAATAGGAGGCAATAACATGTAGATTAAGATGCTTTGAGCTGTCTGGCTGCAAACAATAACCCTATTCAGGTTTGGGGAAATGCCTATTAGCCATTCCAACAGGTAATTACATATGTGACCCAGCCCTTGTTGAGCCCCCAAGTTTCATCAACCTTTGATGAAACTCTTGTAATTATGACATGCTGGAATTGGCTTCTGGCATGCTAGCTTTTACCACCTTCCTCCAATTCCCCTTCCCCTTCCCTTCACCTTGATAACCACAAGTTTGTCTCTTTTCTGTGAGTTGTTTGTGGTTTTTTTGGAGTCCACAAATGAGATCTTTCTCTTTCTGATTTATTTCACTTGGCATAATATCTTCAAAGTTTATTCTTGTTGTCATAAATGGTAGAATTTCTTTTTTCATGGCTGAATAATATCTTGATTATATATACTTATATATGTACTAGAGGCCCAATGCATGAAATTCATATAAGGGGCTTGACCCTCGCAGCCCCAGCTTTGTCTGGAAAGTTGCTGGATGGTAGTTCTGCTGTTCGGTCTAAAATTAGCATATTAGCTCTTTATTATATAGGATATCACAAATTCTTGTGACAAATAATAGTTAATTATTTGTGGGCAACCCTTGTCAAACAAGTCTTTTGGTACCTTTTTTTCCAAAAGCATTTATTTCATGTGTCTAGGTCACATTTTGGTAATTCTTGCAACATTTCAAATGTTTTTATTATTATATTAGTTATGGTTATCTGTGATCAATGATCTTTGATGGTAATTTAGTAATTGCTTGGGAGCGCCAAAAACTACATCTATATGAGACAAAAAACTTACTTGATAATGTGTGCATTCTGATTGCTCCACTGACTAGCCTTCCCCATTTCTGTCCCTCTCTTTACACATCCTCTTCCTTAACCCACAGTGATATTAAAGTTAGTCAATTAATAAACCTAAAATGGCCTTTATGTGTTCAAGTGAAATGAATAATCACAGGTCCCTCAATTAAAATAAAAAGCTTGAAATGAAGGCATGTTGAAAGCTGAGATAGGCAAAAACTACACCTCTTCTGCCAAACAGTTAGCCAAGTTGTGACTGCAAAGGAAAAGTTCCTGAAATAAAGTAAAAGTACTCCTCCCATGAACTCATCCTATCTAATAGAGAGGGAGTATGCTAATTGACCATCACTCCATCGCAAAGATGCTGCACCCACAATTGAGGCCCAGTTCCCTTAAGGAGCCTTAATGAGCAATCAGCAGGGACCTGAGGCTACACACTCCCCGCCCCCATAGGGCTTGAAGGGGGACCTCAGGGTGTGCTTCCCGTCCTGGTGCTGGACTAGGGGCCCTCAGGCTGCTTCCCCCGCCCCAGAGCCAGGCCAGGGGACCTCAGGCTGTGCCCCCCCCCATCAGGTGGGGCTTGTCAGGGGACTTCAGGCCATGCCCCCCCACCCTGGCACCAAGCCAGGGGACCTGAGGCTGTGCCCCACTGCCTGGCGGGACTTGACAGGGGAACTCAGGTGGCCCCCCCCCCGCCCAGCGGGGCTTGACGGGGGACCTGAGGCTGCACTCCCCTGCCAGTGGGGCTTGACGGAGGACCTGAGGCTGTGCCCCCCTGCCTGGCGGGGCTTGACAGGGGATCTCAGGCCATGTCCTCCACCTGGCAGGGCTTGACGGGGGACCTCAAGGCACACTCCCCCCCTCCCCCATTCTGTCACCGGCCCAGGGGACCTGAGGCTATGCCCCCTGCCCAGGAGGGCTTGACAAGGGTAGAACTGGCCAGGTCTGGATCTAGCCCAATGGAAGGAGGTTGGTTGGGTCTGGGTCTCACGTGATTTTGAGGTACATGTGGGTGGGTGGGGACTTGACACTGGGTCCCCCTTTTAATGTGCATGAATTTCATGCACTGGACCACTAGTAAATAATAAGGAAGCAAAACTAACTTTTTGCTGATATGGAGAAAGTTTAGTGGTCTGGGTAGAAAATCAAACCTGTCACATTTCCAACAGCCAAGGCATAATCCAGGGGAAGGCCCTCACTCTTCTAAATTCTGTGAAGGCTGAACAAGGTCAGGAAGCTGCAGAAGAAAAGTTTGAAGCTAGAAGAGATTATTTAAGGAATAATGCTCACCTCAGTGCAGCTACTTCCTATCGCTGCACTTTATTCCAGGAGGAACATGTTTTCTCCAAATCCCTGACACCCAGACTGCAGATGGCATCCTTCCTCAGAATCCCATAGCATAAAAGAGCAAGGTGAAGCAGCAAATCCTGATATAGAAACTGCAGGAAGTTACCCAGAAGATCTAGCTAAACTAATTACTAAAGGTGGCTAAACTAAATAACAGATTTTCAATGTAGATGAAACAGCCTTCTTTCTATTGGAAGTAGATGCTATGCAGGACTTTCATGGTAGAGAGGGGAGTCAGTGCATTGGACAGTGATTTAGAGGACAATTTGACTTTCTTGTTAGGGGCTAATTCAGCTGGTGAGTGTGGATTGAGGCCAGTGCTCACTTACCATTCTGAAAATTGGAAGACCCTTTTTAGGAATTATGATAAATCTACTGTCTATGTCCTATAAATGAAACAACAAAATCTGTTTACAACATAGCTTACAGAATATTTTAAGCCCAAGTTGAGATATACTGTTCTGAAACAAAAAGATTGTTTTCAAAATATTACTGCTCATTGCCAATGCACTTGTTCACTTGAGACTTTCATGGATATGGAAAATGGGATTGCTGTTGTTTTTATGTCTGCCAACACAACATCCATTCTGGCAGTTCATGGATCAAAGAATGACTTTGACTTCTAAGTCTTATTATTTAAGATATACATTTGCAAGACTATAGCAGACTTGGCAGTGATTCCTCTGATATATTGAGGAGAGTAAATTGAAAACCTTCTGGAAAGGATTCAGCATTTTACATGGCATTAAGAATAAAAAGAGGAAATTGCAAATCCGGAGAATCCAAGATGGCGGCGCAGGTAAACACCTAAGCTGCTGCCTCCCACAACAATTTCAAAACTACAACTAAAAGACAAAACGTCTATCACCCAGAAGCACGGGAAAGCTGGCTGAGTGGAAGTTCTACAACTAGAAGGAAAGAGAAAAGAGCATTGAGACGTGCACGAGCGCTGAAAAGCTGAGGTACAGGGGTGCGTGATCCGGGCTGGCGGCAGGCATTGCTTTTTTCAACCCGAAGGGAGACAAGCCCCCGATTACTCTGAAATCTAGTCTCTGGGGAGACACGGGGGACCCAAACTCCTACGGGGAGAAGCTGGACTGTCTGCCATTGAGGGTGGCTTGCTTGCAGAGCTGCGCACAGGAATAATTGTTTACTGCACTGGGGCATGGGACTCTGGGATGCCGTTGGGGACGCAGAGCTGGCTAACTAGCAGCCATTGCTGTTTGCCATGCCCTAGCCTAGTGACACCCTGAGGCCCCGCCCTGCACAACCTACAAACCCACCCAAGCTCCAAGCAGCGGATTTAGCATAAGAAAGGCCTGCCCTATCGCAGCTTAACCTAGCAAACTTGCAGCCCGGGTCAGACAGCTCCAAAACCTCCAAACCCCAAGCAAAGAGGAGAAAACTGTAGCTCTCACTGTAGCTCCTGCTGGGTGGCCTCAGACAGTAGCTGACCTGCACCCCATTGGAGATCCAGAAGCCAGTGTACCTAGTGGTCAGTGTGAGACACCAGATTTCAACTCCTCACATCCATAAGTGACATATTCAAGAGGCAGACTCAGTGAGCACCAAAGCCCCACTGAAACAAGTCCTGCCCCATAAGCGTATCTTCAGCGCAGCAGTTCTTACATTATAGACACAGCGAGTGCTCACAGTTAATTGGCCTGGAGGTCAATTCCTCCCAGTGTACCAACAGCAATTAAGGCTTAACTACACCAAGACTTTACACTCAGCCCACAAAGGGGTGTACCAAGAGCATCCACCTCTGTGATTGAGGAGGCTGAGCTACTGCCCCCTATAGATCACCTACCACACAAAGCTACTCCATCAACACAGGGAAGCAGCCAAAATGCAGAGACAAAGAAACATGTCACAAATGAAAGAAACGGAGGAAAGCAAACTACTGGATGACATAGAGTTCAGAACCACATTTATAAAGTTACTCAAGAATCTTCTAAAAACCGCCGAGAAACTTGATGACACTTCTGAGGAGCTTAGTGAAACCTTCAAGGACCTTAATGAGAATGCCAAAAAAATGGAAAAGGATCAGTCAGAAATGAAGCATACACTGTCTGAAATAAAGAATATACAGAAACTCAACTGTAGATCAACGTACCCCAAGAATCAAACCAAAGATCTGAAATACGTGGAAACAAAAAACATCCAACCAGAAAAACAAAAAGAAAAAAGAATCCAAAAATATGAAGATAGTGTAAGGAGCCTCTGGGACAACTTTAAGCGAACCAACATCCGAATTTTTGGGGTGCCAGAAGAAGGGAGAGAGCAAAATATTGAAAACCTATTAGAAGAAATAATGACAGAAAACTTTTCCTACCTGGTGAAAGAAATAGACTTACAAGTTCAGGAAGTGCACAGAACCCCATACAAGAGGAATCCAAAGAGGACCACACCAAGACACATCATAATTAAAATGCCAAGGGCAAAAGACAAAGAGAGAATATTAAAAGCAGCAAGAGAAAAACAGTTAATTACCTACAAGGGAGCACCCATACGACTGTCAGCTGATTTCTCAACAGAAACTATGCAGGCCAGAAGGGAGTGGCAAGAAATATTCGAAGTGATGAACAGTAAGAACCTACAACCAAGATTACTCTACCCAGCAAAGCTATCATTCAGAGTTGAAGGTCAGATAAAGAGCTTCACAGACAAGAAAAAGCTAAAAGAGTTCATCACCACCAAACCAGGATTACATGAAATGCTGAAAGGTATTCTTTAAGAAGAGGAAGAAGAAAAAGGTAAAGATAAAAATTATGAACAACAAAAGGACATCAAATACATACCTACCAACAAGTGAATCTAAAAATCAAGTGAATAAAAAATCTGAAGAACAGAATGGACTGGTGAATATAATAGAATCAGGGACATAGAAAGGGAGTGGACTGATGATTCTCAGGGATGCAGGAAGAGATTGGACAAAAATCTTACTCCTATGGATCAAGATAGTGGCGGTGGGTAAGGGCATGGGGTGGGGTGGGGAATCAGGTGGAGGGGAGCTATGGGGGGGAAAAAAAGAGGAACACCTGTAATAATCTGAACAATAAAGATTTATTTAAAAAAAAAGAAATTGCAAATCCACCCAGCTATTGTTGCCATCATAATTATAGTAAGCAATAGAGAATCTAAAGAAAGAAATGGTTGTCTACCTTTTCTGTAATAAGAGCATTGGGAAGTGAAAAGGAGTGGGTAGATAAATAGGCTCACTTTGACTGCAATGGCATCTGACTTTCCCTTGGAGGTAGGTGGAGATCAGAAGAGTCTCAGAAGGAATGATTTCCTAGTACTTTGTACTGCACCCCCACAGCCTTCTCACTGTCCCCTTTAAGAAAGTACCAATGAAAACAGCTCTGTGCTTAACTAATGCGTTCCTATTTGTTGGGATAAATGGTGACATTTGGTGTAACGGTAGTGCAGGTCAGGTTGAATAATTGCTTTGCTGTGAAGGGATTCCAGAGTAGAAGGTAGAGCTGAAAGCAACATGAGACAGAAACAGTATTAAAGTTGCAATGTCCAATGAAAAAAAAAAGAATAGAAAGAGATCAAAATATTAATATTAACAGGTGTTTGGAAGAAGTTGATGCCATCCTTCATGGTGACTCTGAGAGTTCAAGATGTCAGGAGAGGGACTAGCTGCTAGAAGTGGGGCCTGAAGATGGGACTGAACTGCCGCATCTCATCATAAAAGTAACAGATGAGGTGTTGCTTCTTATGGGTGAACAAAGAAAGTAGTTTCTAGAGATAGAATCTGTTCCTGGAGAAGATGCTATGAAAATCATTGAAATTAAAACAAAACATTTAAAATATTACCTAAGCTTAGTTGATAAACCAGTAGCAGGGTTTGAGAGATTACCATTAATTTTGAAAGTTCTGTGGGCAAAATGCTATCAAACAATATTGAATACTGCAGAAAAATTGTTTGTGAAAGTACAAATCAATTAATGCAGCAAATATCACTGTCCTATTTTAAGAAATTGCCATAGTCCCAATCTTCAATAACCACCACTCTGATCCATGAACATTGAAGCAAGACCCTCTACCAGCAAAAATATTACAACTATGATAGGTTTTTGTTGTTGTTGTTGTTAATCCTCATTTGAGGATATTTTTTTCCATTGATTTTTAGAGAAAGTAGAAGGGAGGGGGGAAGAGAGAGAGAGAGAGAGACGCTGATTGGTTGCCTCACACACACACCTGGATTGGGTCCTGGGATCAAATCTGCAACTCAGGTCATGCCCTTGACTGGGAATCAAACTCATGACCATTTGGGGATGCAGGCCAATGCTAACCACTTAGCAACACAGACCAGGGCAAGATATGTTCATTTTTTGGTGTATAATACTATTGCACACTCTAATAAACTACAGGATAGTGTAAACATAACTTTTGTACGCCCTGGGAAGTGAAAAAACACGTGACTTTTTGTTGCAATATTCACTTTATGTGGTGGTTTGAAACTGAACCCTCAATATCTCTGAGCTATCCGTGTATAAAACCACAATCTTTTAGAATACAGGGAGAATCTAAAACTTTGATGTCTCCTTTCTTATCTGGGTTTGAAACTGAAATGTGGCTCAACAAAACTTAATTAACTCTCCTGGGACTCTTTGAGGAAGGATGCCATCTGCAGTTTGGGTGTCGAGGATTTGGAGAAAGCATGTTTCCTCCTGGAATAAAGTGCAGCGATAGGAAGCAGCTGCATTGAGGTGATCATTATTCCAGTCTGTGTTTCTCTTGGCTTGAGTTTGGAAGATGAAGGGTTTTTAGCCCTTGGAAAGTGGGTCCTTTGTATGTACTACTTAGCTCCCAGGTTTGTATTTACAGAAGCAAGTTCTACAGAAACAGATTGAAATTGAACAAGACCAAGTATTCACTTATAGGTTCATGAAAAAAGTTGTTTTTAACATTTTCCCCTTCGGTAGCTTGTAGGATGTCTCAGGGCTGCCTCATTATGAGTGATTTGCACATTAGGCCAAAAGTATGTTATACTTCATATTTCTTTCTATTTTCCTGGGCTTCAGCACACAGGGAATTTTATTTGCATTCTCGAGCATTTATATTCCTGCTTCCTGCTGATTTCAGGACCGTTGCAGGGAGCTACAACTGAGGAAGTCACTTTCCTTTAGAAGCAATGTTAATTCTTTCAGATCAAAGAAAGTACTTAAACATTGTCAGACTTCTAACTTATATGTGGAAACCTATCACTCTGAGCATTTTTGAAGCATTTGGGAATATTTGAGAAAATAAATTATATACTTGCAAAGTCTAAATAATTAAATGTCCCAATAATAACTATTCCCCTTTGCCTCTTTATTTCCACATTAGCAAAAGGCCAAACATTGAGCCCTCCTCTGGTATTGCCGCAAAGAACCCCTTGCTAACTTTGAAGGTGAAAATCAGTGTACTCTTATTTAATCTGAACTTCGGGGTCAGAAGGAAAGAAAATACTATACTCAGTATAGTATCCTTTCTTCTGCTTCCAGGATCCTGCTCTATCTTGGAGGAAATATGGTATATTATAATCATGCATGAATTACTTCCTCCATTTACTCATTTAACACACAATGTCTACATGGCCATAGTATGTGGGATACGAACTAATTCTTAATATTAAAGAACTAAGAGTATAGCTCTTAAAGATAGCAAGATGGCAACAAAGTAAGTGGAAGTTACAATCATCGCTTCCCAGGACCAAACTGGAATTATAACTAAATTATAGAATAATCAACTTGAGTAACTAACTGAAAACTAACTCTACAGAAGTTTTACAACCAATAATTTATAGAAAACACATTGAGACTGGTAGGAAAGGTTAACATGTTAAAGAGTTGGCCCCATACCCATGTGCTATGGCTGAAAATCCCTGACACTTTTCCCACCACAAAGACCTGTAGGCACCTGGTGGGTCTTAGCTGCCTTGATGTATCCTGGGACCTTTGTTGAGTAACCTCAAATCCAGCATGGGATCTAAATTTTAATCTGGTGGACACCCACTGACTTAATGAGAACCTACTTCACACAATTTGAATATTAGCAGGAGCTCTTATATTGACTGAGCCTAACGGGCAGCTGCAGGAGGACGTGAGGGGTGGGGGGGTGTGTATCTTGTGTGCCTTTTGCCTTTTGTTGAACAGTTTCTGGTTCTGTGCTGATTGAAGCTGGCCTTGGTTGAGCCCTTTCCATGCACATGCAAGCACAGCAGAGATGGCCACAAACTTTGGAATGTTTTGTATGTAGGTTTAAACAGGTTGCCCAGTGCCAGTCATAGGCAGAGTCTGCCTCGAAGTCCCCCCTCAAGAGACCTCAAACCCAACACACACAGTGGCAGACTTCAGGAAAAAAATCAGAGCAGAATCCAATTAGCCCCACAAGTGGCACATCCAAAGGAAGATCTTAGAAGGCACCTGATCCTGCTGAGGCAAATTTCCCTTTATGTTGCATATCACAGCAGAAATAAATACAAAAATCAATGAAACCAAGAGCTGGTTCTTTGAAAATATAAAAAACTTGATAAGTCTTTAAACTGACCTATCAAGAAAATAAGGAAAAGACTCAAATAAAATCAGAAGTGAAAGAGGTGAATTAACAAGTGACACTTCAGAAATAAAATAATTATAAGAAAGTATTACTAACAACTCCAGTATGTGCTAACAGATAGAACAATGTGGAAAAAGTGGATAAGTTCATAGAAACATACAATCTCCCAAACTGAGTCAAGAAGAAACAGAAAATCTGAACAGACCAATTACAATTAATAAAATGGAAGCAGTAATCACAAAACCTCCAACAAACAAAAGTCCTGGACTGAATAGTTTCACAAGCGAATTCTAGCAAAAATTCAAGGAAGATCTAACACCTATCCTCAAATTATTCAAAAATATTCACAAGGAGGGAAGACCCCCAAGCTCATTTTATGAGGATAAAATTATCCTAATTTCAAAATCAAATAAAGACACTGCAAAAGAAAAAAAATTATAGGCCAATATCCCTGATGACCAAAGGTATAAAAATCTTTAATGAGCCCTGACCGGTTTGGCTCAGTGGATAGAGCATCGGCCTGCAGACTGAAGGGTCCTAGGTTTGATTCTGGTCAAGGGCATGTACCTTGGTTGTAGGCACATTCCCAGTGGGGGTGATCAGGAGGCAGCTGATCAATGTTTCTCTCTCATTGATGTTTCTAACTCTCTATCCTTCTCCCTTCCTCTCTATAAAAATTCAATAAAATATATTTTAAAAATCTTCAATGACATATTATCAAACTAGATCCAACAATATATTTAAAAGATCATATACCATGTTCAAATTATATTTATTCCTGGAATGCAAGGTTGGTACAATATCCACAAATCAATTAATGTGAAGCACTACATAAATAAAATGAATAAAAGTCATATGACCACATCAATAAATACAGCAAAATTTTTGACAAAATTTAGCACCCATTATGATAAAAAAAATCTCAGTGAAGTGACAATACAGAAAACATGTCTTAATGTAACAAAGGTCATATATGACAAACCCACAGTGATCATCATATTCAATTGGCAAAAAACTAAAATCATTTTTCTTGAGATCAGGAACATGATAGGAATGTTCACTCATCACTCTTATTGAGCACAGTACTAAATGTCTTAGCTATAGCAATCAGACAAGAAGGAGAAATAAAAGGCATCCAAATTGGGAAGAAATAAGACTGTCATTATTTGCAGATACATGATACTTCATATAAAAAACCTAAAAGATTCCACCAAAAACTATTATAACTGAGGAAGTAAATTCAGTAAAAAAATCAGGATAAAAAATAAATACACTGATAAATAATTATAAGAAAGAGAAATTAAGAAATCAATCACATTGACAATTGCATAAAAATACAATGGAATAAATGTACCCCAGGAAGTAAATGGAAAATAATAAGACATTGAAGAAATAAATTGAAGTGGATACAAATATATGGGAGCATATACTGTACTCATGGAAATAAAGAATTAACATCCTTAACATATCCATACTACCCAAAGTAGTCTTTAGATGCAATGCCATTCTTATCAAAATACCAATGACATAGTTCACAAAACTAGAATAAATAATCTAAATTTTTTACAAAACCACAAAAGACTTCTAATAGACACAACATATCTTGAGAAATAGAACAAAGTTGGAGGAATTATGCTATCTGATATCAAACTATGCTACAAGGATATAGTTATCAAAAAAGCATGGTACTGGCCTAAAGGAAGACACTTTGATCAATGGAACAGAATAGAGAGCCCAGAAAAAAATCCATGCCTATATGGCCACTAATATTTAACAAAGGAGGCAAGAACACACAGTAGGGTAAAGACAGTCTATTCAATAAATGGTGCTGGGAAGAGTGTACAGATAAATGCAAAAAAAATTGGAACTAGACAACCTTCATATACAACATTCAAGAATAAACTTAAAATGGGTTAGAGATTTACATGTAATATTTAAAACAATAAAACTCCTAGAAGAAAACATAAGCATTAAAATCTAAGACATTTCTCTTAGTAATATTATTTCTGATATATCTCCTTGGGTAATGGAAACAAAGAAACAAAAAAAGCAAATGGAACTACATCAAACAATAAACTTTTTCCACAGCTAAGGAACCCATCAACAAAATGAAAAGGCAACCCACTTAAAGTGAGAACATATTTGCCAATGACACATCTAATTAGGAATTAATATCCAAAATGTATAAAGAACTTACACAACTAAACACCACAAACAAACAATCCAGTTAAAAAATGGGCAAAGGATATGAATAGACACTTCTCCAAAGAGGACATACAGATGGCCAACGGACATATACAAACATCGCTAATCATCAGAGAAATGCAAATTCAAACCCTAATGAGGTATCATCTCACACCTGTCAGAGTGGCTATTACCATTAATCAACAAACAAGTGTTGACAAGGGTGGAGAAAAGGGAATCCTCATGCATTGTTGGTGAAAATGTACATTGGTGTAGTCACTATGGAAAACATTATAGAGGGTTCTAAAATTTTTTTAAATGGAACTGCCCAATGAACCAGTGATTCCACTTCTAGGTATACATAAGAAGAAATCTGAAACACTAATTTAAAAGTATATATGCACCCTCATGTTCATTCCAGTGTTATTAACAATTGCAAATCCATGGATGTAATTCAAGTGCCCATCAATAGGTAAGTGGATAAAAAAGCTGTGGTACATATTGATAGATTCTCCCTTCCCCCAACAGAGTATGATGTAACCTGCACCTGCAGCCTGGACATTTCTGAGCACCTAACCAGGCACCTTATATGGACCATACATTGAACCACCAATCAGCACCTGCCAAATACCCTAACCCTTGATTCTTAAGTACATAAGTGCCTAATCATGGGCCTTATATGAAACCACCAATCAGCACCCGCTGAGTACCCTAAGCCCCATCCCTTCCCATTCCTCCCCTCTAAAGTCGTGTTCACCTCTGCATGTGTTGCTGTTCTCCCATTGCGAGACAGGCCAGCAGGGTCCTTCTCCTCTAATAAAGCCTGTAGTCCTGGTTTTTCAGCCCCCTGTCTCATTCTTTCATTTGGTGCCGAAACCCGGGAGAGGTGCATGGGAGCGTGGACGATCCTCGAATCTAGCCCTGAGCTTCTGACTCCTGCTCTGGCTCTGCACGGTGGCATGGTTCTGAGTTGATTGACCCGCTCTGAACACCTCTTGAACCCTGCCATACCAGGACACATGGGGATCTCATCACTTCCTTCTCACCCGTAAGCTTCAGAGACTTTCCCAACTGCCTCCCCTCCCGCGTCCCCCCGCCCCCCTGCATCGTTCCCTTGACCTGGAAGTGCCTCAAAAGCTTCCCGTCTAGTCAGCTACATGTTCTACATAATACAAAAGCCCAGGTATCTGGCCAGGAAACTCTGCTCTACTCCATAGGAAAGATCTCGGGGTGATGACCTTGGAACCTTTTCTCGCCTCTCTCTCTCTTATAGGTTGGCTGAGGGAAAAGGAGGACACTTCTTTTCCCTCTCCAACTTCCTGGTGGCCCTTCCCTCCGGTCATGGGGACCTCTCAGTCCAAACCCCCTCCAAACATACCCTTAGGGTGTCTACTTGCCAATCTCTTGACCCTTGGTCTTTCTGGCTACATCAAACCAAAGAAGCTCTACCTGGCCACAATATAAATTCGATAATGGCTCTCTGTGGCACAAAAACGGCACTTTTGATTCCAATATCCTCCAAGACCTAGATAATTTTTGCCACTGGACAGGGGAGGCTTCAGAGATCCCTACAAACAGGCTCCCCCCCACCCCTACCCCGCTCTAGCCCCTCACTTTACTCCTCATGTTCCATCCATCAGATCCTCCTCGCAAAGTCCTCTTCACCCCCTCAAACTGGTCCTCAGACCCTTTCTCTGTCTTCTGACTCTTTCGACCCAGCCGATCATTCATCTCCACCTCTCCTGCTCCCACCACACCCTTCCCCTTACAACCCCGCTGCAGAATCTGCATTCCATGCTCTACCCTCTGAGAATTCTAACTGCCTGCCTTTCTCTGTGTGCTCTCCACCAAATCTCTGCTCCCATGACCACCAGCAACTGAATTCACAGATGGCTGGCTAGTTCCTTTATGTGAAGTTGCAGGGAACTTCGGGTATCATCCAGGTAGCCATTCCCTTCTCACTCTCTGATCTTTCTCAAATTGAAAAATGCCTCGGCTCTTTCTCTTCAGACCCTCTTAATCAGCAGCCGCCTTCTCCCCAGTCCCTGAGATCCCAAATCCTGAGAATGTGAGCTCCAAAACAAGCCTTTCCCATCTAACACTCATTCTCAGGCCAACCAGAGACTACATTCCTCAACAGCCCTTTCTATTCCCGAGTCCATTCTACCCCTGGGGGAGGCAGCAGGAACCGAGGGCATAGTCTGAGTCCACATCCCATTCTCTATGTCCAGCCTCACAGATTGAGAGGCATCTCTGGTTTCTTTTTCCACTGACCTGACCACCTTTACTCCCCTGATTATACGCTGCAAACTTCAAAAAAATAGATACAGGTCCACAAACCCCTCAAAAAGACCTTGTTAACCTGACTTTTAGTCTTTAATAATAGAGACGAGGAGACCCAAATCCAAAAACAAAGGCTAGATCAGGCCAAGGCTGAGGCTCAGTAGAAGGCCTTCTAGCTCCTAGCCACCGCTCTCATGAACCCCAAACGAAGTGCCAGTCCTCCAACTGCGGGTAAGTCAGGGGCTAAACCTCCTCCTGGCCCACGCTTCAAATGCAGCAAGGAAGGACACTGAGCCAAGTCCTGCTCAAATCCGAGACCCCCGCCTGGGCCCTGCCCAAGGTGTGGAAGGGAAGGCCACTGGAAATCAGACTGTAGTCTGGCCCTCCAGTTCAAGCCTCAGCCAGTCCAGCATGGCCGCCCTCTGGATCCAGTATGGAGCTCCCAGGCCTCCTGGGACTGGCCACCGAAGAAGCTGCCCAGGCCCTGACAGGGCCCTAAACACTTACATCACCAAGACAGAGCCTTAGGTAATGACTGTGGTGGCAGGTAAGCAGATCTCTTTTGTAATTGACACTAAGGCCACTTATTCTGCCCTCTCTGAATTTGCTGGGACTCTTGTCCACTCCTCATTCTCTATTATGGGGGTTGATGGATTAATCTCACAGCCATTAGCCACCTCATCTCTACACTGCATCTTACTAAATTCACCCATTCACTCTTTTCTTATTCTACCTCAATGCCCAGCCAGGGCTACCATGCATCCCCTCATAAAGCCCAGTTGTCCCAAACCACAGTCACCTACCTTGGTTTCACTCTCACTGCACAAGGCCGAGTCATTCCTTGGACTGTAAATGCCTGATCTCATTATCTCCTCTAAGACTGTCCCCTCCTCTGAACAAGAAATTTTCTTTTTTTTTCAGGCTCACTAGGTACTCTCGCCTCCAGGTTCTCAACTTTAGTCTTCTTGCAAAGCTCCTCTATGACATAACATGGCAAAGGGACCCCCTCACTGAGCCTTTAGATCCCAAGGCCAACATTCTCACCCCTTTAATGCTCTGAAAACTGCTCTGACCTCAGCACCTTCTCACTCTGCCCCACTCCCCCACTCCATCCTTCCCAAAGAACAACTTCCTTGCTGGCTATTATCAGAAACAGGTTTTTATCTCTAGGAAAAATGCAGCAGTTTAAAATTCAAGCAGCTAGAGGCTTGGGAACAGGCTGTGGGGCCTGCCCCTCCTCCCCCTGCCTTTTCTAAATATTTAAAAATAGCATACAATACTAAAACATTGATTACTAGACATGTTTAGAAATACTTAATGGGAGGTCTGAGGCATGGTTATGCATTTTTGAAGGACATAGAAAGAAGGTTTGAAGGCTAATTTGAAAATGTGAAATTTGTGAAGGTTGTGTATGTGATGAGAAGAAAAAGAGAAATGTTGAAAGAAAGAAAGAACTTCTAAAGTTCACTGTTGACAAGAATTGTAAAGGGCCATTTTACTCTCAGCAAGAAAGTGAGGGTTCAGTCTCCAAGCCTTGCAGGACAAGGTTGTAGATACTTCTTAAGCTAACCCAGAATATTCAGTGTCTAATTTCTTATCCAACCATACAGGTCCCTGGCTTCCACTACTTCTTTCTTTCCCTTTCCCTCCCACTTTCATGGCAATACAATCTCAAACACTCATCTGTCACCCCTTATTGGTAGCACCATGGTGACTACCCTCTCAGCTTGGAGCACAGGACTAGAAAAAGGAATCTCATACCCTTTAGTCCACCTCTTCTCCTTACACCTTTCAGCTTGTCTCCGTGATCAGGGATTTTTCTTCCTCTGTGGGGAAAACACATACATCTGTCTTCCCATCAGCTGGATAGGAACCTGTACTTTCATTTATCTCTCACCCATTGTAGATGCAGCCCCAATAATCAGTCTTTACCTGTCCCTGTAACCCATCATATCTGACACAAAAGAGGAGTCCAGGTAATCCCTCTCCTCATAGCCCTCAGCATCACAGCAGGGGTAGGAACTGCTCTACCTATTTTGAAACCCTGTCTCAGGATCTACAAGAAACATGTGGATGCCTAGCAAGGGGAAAAACTGGGAAAACAAGAACCTCACCCCCAGGGTAACCTATTCTCCCCTTTCATATCACTAGTGAGGCAACTGATACCCCTACTCTTTTCCCCCCTAAAAATAACATCTAGGTTGTATTTTAGTTCCAGGCCCATAAGGAGAAAAACTAGACAAGTGATGCTGTGGCAGCCTCAGGGCCAGCTTTTTACCTCCCAAGTGACTCAACAGGATCGCTCTCCAGACTTTACCAACCAGTCTCTTGGGGAAATCATGCTGCTGCATCCCTCGTCCAGCACGGAAAATACTACCTGTTTTTCACTCACTTACCCAATGGCTCCTCCCACTATTAGGCCCACTGGTATTTAGTCTTGTAATTTTGCTCTTTGGCCCCTCTCTCATGTGCTGTTTCACTAGTTTTTCTTTTTTTTTCTTTTTTTTTTTTTTTTTTGCAGAACAGAATGCAGGCATTCACCAACCAGAAGGTGGGAGACCTCTATCTGGCCTTGAATTCAGAACCTAGAGACACCTATATCACCAGAATCCTTGAAACCTGGGTAGACACCCCTGATGATGTCCCCTATCAGCAGGAAATATCTACAGAAGATGGACCTTCACCCCCTGACCTTGCCTGGACTCTCAATTTTTTTTAATATTACCAAAAGCCTGGAATGATAGATCCTCCCTTCCCCCAGCTGATGGACAGAATATGACATAACCTGCACCTGCAGCCTGGACATTCCTGAGCACCTAACCAGGCACCTTATATGGACTATACATTGAACCATCAATCAGCATCAGCCAAATACCCTCAGCCCTTTATTCTTAAGTACCTAAGTTCCTAATCATGTGCCTTACATGAAACCACCAATCAGCACCTGCTGAGTACCCTAAGTCCCATCCCTTCCCATTCCTCCCCTCAAAAGGCATGTTCACCTCTGCACGTGTTGCTGTTCTCCCATTGCAAGACAGGCCAGCAGGGTCCTTCTCCTCTAATAAAGCCTGTAGTCCTGGTTTTTCAGCCCTTTGTCTCATTCTTTCACATATATACAATTAAATATTACTCAGCTAATAAAAAATAACATCTTACCATTTTTTACAACAGAGATGGACCTAGAGTGTATTATGTTAAGTGAAATAAGTTAGAGACAAATCCTATGGTTTCACTTATGTGTGGAATCTAAAGAACAATATAAATGCACAACTAAAACAGAACATATCCATAGATATAGAGAATGGGCTGATGATTGCCCTGGAGGGGTGGTGGTGTTGGGAGGACTGGGTGAAAGGGTGAAGGGATTGAGAAATACAGATTGGTAGTTACAATAGTCATGTGAATGTAAAGTACAGCAAATGGAATGTAGTCGGTAATATTGTACTAGCTATGTATGGTGCCAGGTGGGTACTGGAAACATCAGGGAACACTTTGTACAGTATTTGATTAATGATCTAATCACTATGCTGAACTCCTGAAATGAATACAAAATAATATTGAAGTAAACTATCATTGAAAATAAAAAGTATAGCTGTTCAAGAAGGACATGCACACAAGTAAATGGACTAAAGTGTTATACAGGATGTGGCAAAAGGCTTACAGTTGTGAGTACTTGAAACAGAGTTAATAAAGCTAGTGTAATCATCACAACCTGCATGTCTTTTTCCATATGAACAACTTTACACCTACTTTTGCCCCACCTGGAACCTTCTGTGCTGCAATATGTGTAGTCACAATAGGAGAAACAGATGACCTCTGGCCGATGACAGATGCTTGAGATAAGAGGGTACTTAGCATTTCCTATGGCTGGTCTCATAAAGGAATTAAAATAGAAGTGGGAAATAGGTTGTTTTCTGAGAAGCAATTTGCATGTTTTTAGACATTTTCTTAGTGCCTCTTAGTAGTGTCACGAATCCTACATCATGCCTCTCTGACTTCCCAGAGCTGGTGGGATAGGAGCACTCTGCTGCTGGTGAGGACTGGTGGTGCAGAAGTATGACCTGGACAGAATCTGGCTCCCTGGAAGGATCCATGTGAATTTTACATCATAATATCAATATGAATAAATTAAATGGATGAATGACATCAGTATTTTTCTTTAGCTTTGTTACTAACTCATTTTGTGACCTCCTTGGATTTCCTTTTTAATAGTTGTAAGAATCAGTGCTTTATGTCAAGGAGGCTGATGTGAAAGATGAAGAGTCAAAACTAAGGAAATATTTTGAAATGTGAGAAGTACTTGAGAAAACTATACATATGTAAGAAATTTATATTAATCCTTGTATCCTTGGGGAAAATGTGGCAGTGAAGAGATGTGGGAGAGAAGGAAAGAAGGAAGGATGGAATAGAAAGATGAGAGGGGATGATAGAGAAAGAAGAAGGGAAGGAAAGGTAAAAGAAAAGAAGAATAAAATGAAACACATACTAAGACACCCATATTCAGATTCTGGTCCCTGAATAACATTGAAGTATATAGGAGAGACTGGGAGAAATAGAGATTCTGGTTAAGGAGGATCTTGTAACCAGAACACACCAAGGGCTATAACCTCCTGGGTGTGTTTGGACTCACTATTTAATGACTGGAATTGACCTTTGCGGATTCTACTAAATTTGTAGCAGTAAAAGGGAAGGACTTTGGCCAAATAGATGACACAAAACCAACTTCTGCTTGTTTTCAAAACTGTTGTTTTTGCCTTCTCCATGGTTTTAGGCAGAAATAGTACATAGTTCATGGAAAATGACCAGCCAGAATGTAGAGAATACCAAATGCTACACAATTGTTTTCATCACAGCTAAGACACAATTTTATTACAAATATTCACTCCTGCATAACATGCCTTCAAAAAAAACCCCACATTTAAAACCATTAGATGGGCTCTTGCATTGCTGAGCAGATGCTGTGCCCTGAGAACTGTGCTTGTCTCTAGTGGGTGGTGAGAAGATTGGGATGGGGCAGGGGCACGAGAAGAACTCCAAGGAGGAAAGAGGTAGCTCCTGACCTTGGAGCATGGTGCTGCTGAGAAGGGACTGCACAGTATCAGAGGAGAATGCAAGCACACAGCGCCATGTGATGCAGTGGAAAGCAGTTCTGGGTTTCAGCAAGAGGGCACTCTGATTTGAACTCACTACATGTATGTACGGCCTTACCAGGTCCTGTCAACTTCCTATCTGGCTCTCTGTTCAATGAAGAGACTCAAATAATAGTCTCTGAGCTTCCTGACAGGCCAGGCATTTAAAAAAAATAAGTACAAGTTTATTTAGTACCTTGAGAGTACTGAGTTATAATAATAATATATTAGAATATGTAATTTATTATTTTGTGCTAAAATATTTGCTTATTAAATCAGTTCATTCTCATGCAACCTTCTAAAATTGGTATTTTCTACCTATTAAAAAGAGATTCAGAAAGATCCAATATTCTTCTCTTCACCACTGCCCTATTACAATGATACCAGTAGCTCACATTTACACAGAACTTGTCATGTGCCCTGAACTGTTCTAACATTTTGAACATATTAACTCACTCAATTTTCACAACAAGGCTATGAGGAAGCTACTATACTATTACAGTCTCCATAACATAACCAAGGAAGCTGGTTCATGGTCATTTTAGATCACTGGGATAATAAATGGCACATCAGGTGGTCTGGCTTCAGATGTCAAGTTCTTAACCAGAAAGCTGTTCTGTCCTTTGTTCTGTGAATAACTGTGGACAAGCATGGCTTTAATAATGTAATGACATTACCTTCCACCCCAAAAGTAATGTGATGTGTGTGTGTGTGTGTGTGTGTGTGTGTGTGAGAGAGAGAGAGAGAAAGAGAGAGAGAGAAAATGCATGAGTGTGTGTGTGCATGCACATGCAGGCATGTGTGCTCAGCAGGATATGTATGTATATATATGTATGTAAGTGTGTATACACTACTGGCCCAGTGCACAAAATCTGTGCACATTAAAAGGGGATTAATTAGAGGAAATAATTTAATATTGCTATTTGCCCTTTATCTATAATAGAAGTGTCAGAGATGAAAGAAAATTAGTAAGATGTATATGAAAACCTTCCTGTTGTCAGAGTCTGGGGTGCACCACAGGACCCAGAGTCAAGTCCCTGCCCACCCACATGCGCCTCAAAATTGCATGAGACCCAGACCCGGCTGGCCCCCACTCCTATTGGGCTAGATCCAGACCTGGCCAGTCCCACCCTTGTCAAGCCCTGCTGGCCAGGGAACGTAGCCTCAGGTCCCCTGGGCCAGTGCCAGGATGGGGGGCGTGGCCTGATGCAGCCCCACCAGGTGGGGGATGCAGCCTCAGGTCTCCTGGCCCAGCACTGGGTGGGGGGCACAGCCTCAAGCCCCACTGGACAGGGGGCACGGCCTGAGTTCCTCCAACCCAGCACTGGGGGTGCACCTTGAGGTCCCCTGTCAAGCCCCGCTGGGTGGGGGGCACGGCTCTAAGGTCCCCTGTCAAGCCCAGCCAGGCAAGGGGGCACACTCTCAGGGCCCTTGACCTGGTGCTGGGGCGGGGGATGCAACCTGAGGTCCCCCAGCCTGGCGCTGGGGTGGGGGGAGCAGCCTGAGGTCCCCTAGTCCAGCACCAGGAAGGGATGTGCACCTTGAGGTCCCCCATCAAGCCCTGCCAGGCGGGTGATGTGACCTCAGGTACCCTGGCTTGGAGCTGGGGTTGGGGTCATGGCCTGAAGACCCCATCAAGCCCCACTGGGCGGGGGGTGTGGTCTAAGGTTCCCCAGCCTGGTGCAGGGGTGGGGCCATGGCCTGAAGTCCCCTGTCAAGGCCCGCTGGGTGGGGGGGCATGGTCTGAGGTCCCCTGTCAAGCCCCACCTGGTGGGGGCACAGCCTGAGGTCCCCCAGCCTGGTGCTGGGGCAGGGGGAGCAGCCTGAGGTTCTCTAGCCTAGCACCAGGACTAGATCCCCTGTCAAGCTCTGCCGGGTGGGGGTCATGGCCTTAAGTCCCCTGGTCTGGCGCCAGGGTGAGGGGCATGGCCTGAGGTCCCCTGTCAGGCCCTTCCGGGTGTGGGGCACAGTCTGAGGTCCCCTGTCAAGCCCTGCTGGGTGGGGGATGCAGCCTGAGGTCCCCTGTCAAGCTGTTCTGGGTGGGGGATGCAGCCTGAGGTCCCCTATCAAGCCCTATGGTGGTGGGGGAGGGCATAGCCTCAGGTCCCTGCTGATTTCTTATTAAGGCTCCTTATGGGAACTTGGCTTCAGCTGTGGGTACAACCTTCTTTGTGATGGAGTGATGGTCAATTAGCATATTCTCTCTTTCTTAGATAGGATATATATATATATATATAGTCATCACATCATATATTTCAAATGTATACAATGTTATATGTCAATTATACCTGAATAAAGATGAAAAAAGCAACAAAATTAACCATTATTCTAGTCCTATCAAATCTTAAAACTAACTGTGCCGTTTAAGCTTTAATATATTTTCACATCTCTAACTCTCTTTCCTTCTTTACAAAATATGCTCACTCCTTTTTCTGCCTAGCAAACCCTCTACTCCAGCTTCAAGCCTCAGCTCAAACATCCATCCTCCTCCCCCCAGGACCGCTGCTGCTCCTCTGGAACTGCTGCCAGTTCTCCTGGGACCACTGCTGGTTTTCTTCAACACCCTCCTGGCCTCCTTGCATTTCCACCTCGGTCTCTTAGTGCTTAATATAGCACCTGGTGTGTGGAAAATTCTAAACTCTGATGAATAAAAGTACATCAAATGACATGTGTTAGTTTGCCTCAGGCCACTTGGAATTCAGTACAGTAAAAGACAATTAAAAACCACATTGTCTGACACCAACCCCCTTTGGTTTTTCCCAGTTTCCATCACTAGGTCAGGAGCCTATGGCTTAGATCCTGAAATGGTCTCCTAAAAGGCTTCCTTGGTTCTGAGTCTCTCCACGCAAACACACTGAATTTGATCCATAAGCAGATCCATCTTCCTAAAATGAATATTTATATCACGTTTCTGTGTAAAACTTTAATCTCTATTTTTTTACCCACTAAAGTTCAAACTCTTTAGCCATAAATCTAAGGCCCCACAATTTGACCATACCCTTATTTTATTGCTTCATCTAAGACTTTTTCCCAGCAGAAACGTTGCTCCGTGGCCAAAGCTGTCACTACGCAGCTGCTGCCCACCTGTTAGCTGACCGTGTCTCTGCCCTGGTCAGTGGCAGCTCTGTTGTTTGGAATGTCTGCCTTCCTCACTTCCATCCTTACCCTGATGCTCTCTCCCTGTCCTTTGCTTGTTCTTACTCTTCTTCTCATCCACCTTGTGCTTCTTTTTTTGCATCACACCATGGGAAGTAATCCCTCCATCTTCTCGGCAATACTTAGGTTATTTATTCTACCCACTTTGAATTTTTACCACACTGCATTATCTTGAAAAAGCCAGACCAGCTTCATCATCTTGTATAATAAAAGCCTAATATGCAAATTGACCAAACGAAGGAATGACCGGTTGCTATGGTGTGCACTGACCACCAGGGGGCAGACACTTAATGCAGGAGCTGCCCCCTGGGTGGTCACTGCACTCCCACAAGGGGAGCGCCCCTCAGCCAGAAGCTGGGGTCACAGCTGGTGAGCGCAGTGGCAGTGGCGGGAGCCTCTCCTACCTCTGGCGGCTCTAAGGAGCAGTGAGCCAAGTGGTAAGGAGCAGCAAGCAGGAGGGCAGTAAGGAGTGAGGGGTCCCAGACTGTGAGAGGGATGTCCACCTGCTGGCTTAGGCCTGCTCCCATGCATGAATTTCGTGCACTAGGCCTCTAGTTTATAATAAAAATGACATTTATTTTTGATATGGGAATGGTGATATGTACTATTTAACCTTTGTTTTAGTATGATAAAGATCAAGTATGAAATGGCATTTGTGTGAAAGTACTATAAACTGTAAGGAGGCTGTTTTGTTATATTTTATCTTTTATGTTGATTTGAGAGTCTTAAGAAAGCCAGACCTGCATGATGTGCACAACACTTTCTCTCTGTACCTGGGACAGTTAGAGAGGCTGCCTTGCACAGGATGGGGGCTCAGGAAGCATCTATTGACTGAATGATGAGTCATCTCCATGGGAAACCAAGTGGGCCAGTTACCTGTCCTGGTGAGGATGTGTTTGTTGACAAATGAAACTACATATCATCTCAATATGTGTGATCATGGAGATTCTCTTTCTGACACTCTCCTTTTAAGCTTCTCTTCCCTCCATATCCCCAATATACTCACACTCACACCCACTTATTTCCTCTTTTCCTAGCTGTCATTGTGCTCTAGGAAATAAATAGCTACCAGGAACACCTGAATTCATTTTACTTGGGTGCTTGTGCTTGCATGAGCCACTGGAATTTTTGCCCAGCCCTGAGTGAGACTGGAATATGTCCAGGCACTGAGTATATTTCCTTGGTTATAACAACAAGGACAAAGGCCAGTGACTTATCCTAAAATGTCATAAGGAAAGAGTAAGACAGCTGAAGTCAGAAACTGGAGACACATGGCTTCATGGCTCTCTGTTTTTAGAGTTTAATAAAAATCACCATCTAAAAGATGTACTCTAGTGGATGCCACTGCAAAGACTAAAGAGTTCCTGACGTTGTTATGAAAGAGAACTGCCCCTCAAAATGAAGAACCAGCAATGCATCTGATACTTCAATGAAGCCGAGACCCTGGTTAAGAGCTTGTTAAGTTACCCTGGAATATGTGGTGCAGGAGCCTGGTGACACTTCTGTCCATGCCAAGCCATATTAGAATTCAAATAAAAAAGAAAAATCAGTAATATTGATTCTACCTTAAAAATTATATTAATCATGGTTTTTTGCACTAATTTTACATTTTATAATATTGTTTTAAAACCTATTTATCTTGTTTATTGAGCTTTTTGGCTTCACCTTAAATCTGTACCCAAGGCAAGTACCCTTCTCATCTGACCCTAGTATCAGCCTTAATTCATTTTATTTCAATGTGTGTGTACTGGTAACAAATAAAATAGATTTTAAAATTGCCTCAATTATAGAAAAAGTGCTAGCTTCCTGGCCTGCAAATCATAGAATAATCATGATTTTTATAATGTCAACGTTTAGTGGCTAGTTGTTTTTAGATTTCTGCAGGTGTTTCCTAGAATGCTGTGATCACATGTGATGCCTCCCTTGTTAGGAGGTAACCCGGGTAGGATACACTGGGAGCATTTAGGTGCAGGTGACATTGGTGAACACCCACGATGGCCTGGCTGGCCTGGGAAGCCAGTTTACGTGCTTTGTCTCATATTTCTCACAGTGACCTGAGCCATACGGCGTCATTTTTAAAACAGACTTTACTTCTTAGCTTACTTTTTGGTTCACAACAAAATTGAATGAAAGTGCAGCGTTTCCATAGATCCCCCTGACTACCCTCTTCCCAAACACAACCTCCTGACTCTCACCATTCATCACTAGATTGATGGCATTTGTCACATCAATGAACATAGATTGAAATATCCTTATCACCCGAAGTCCATAGTTATAATAAGGTTCCTTCTTGGTGTTGTATATTCTTTGGGTTTAGACAAATATGTAATGACATGTGTCCATCACTATAGTATCATACAGAGTACTTTCACTTTCCTAAAAATCCTCTGTGCTCCATCTAGTTCCCCCTCCTCCTCAACCTTGTAACAACTAACCCTTTTACTGTCTCCATAATTTTTCCTTTTCCAAAATGTCATATAGTTGAAAACACAATATGTAACATTCTCAGAGTGGCTTCTTTCACTTAGTGATATATATTTAAGGTTTGTTCCTGTCTTTTTATGGTTTGGCGGTTTATTTTTGTAACCTGTCAATAATATTTCATTGTCTTGATGTTATTAAATTTATTTTCATCAGAAGAAAACAAAACTCAGTGAGCTAAAATATCTACAACAGAGTCAAAGTGAACAAAGAGAGCAGTTTGAGATCCAAGTTTCCCATCATTTCAAGTGTTATTTCCATGAGTCTACAGTTGCTTCAGATAAGTAGTGGGCACGTCCAAATATTTATGGATGATAGAGCAATGCGCTTTACCAGGGCCTCCCAGGAACAGAGCCGTCTGTAGAACTCCGTTTTTAGAAGAGGTTTGACTGGGCTAAGCTGCCACAGATTCTGGCGATTCCAGAAAGGTTTCCTGTTGTGGAGTAGTGAGGAGTCATTTTAAAGGTGTCTTAGTGGGTGAGAGAGAGACTGGGATTTGGGAGTCTCCCAAGCATATGATGCGAATTGGGAAATGTAGGACATGTGAATTAGCTAACTTCGTGAGAAATTTCTTGTACAAAGCACATAGTGTTGTATAACTAGCTATCAAATTAGCGCAACCAAAGGATGACAAGTATGAACTCTTTCCATAGAATCAAGTTTATGTTTCTCTTATGAGTCTCTCAAGTCCTTCACCTGTAAAGTGTGCAGAATATTAGCCTCTGTCTGTTTGCTGGCCGTGAGAAAAAACAGGTCATGCGAGTAGCAGGTTCTGCTGGGATATCCCCACGTTACCACTGTTCGCTGCTCTTTGGAAATGCCCCAGGTTTCATAGGTCACTGAGGACAGGGCTGCACTCGAGTCTGGGAGTCTGAAGCCAACGATAACAGTTCTTGCTGCTGGTTTTCTTGGTCTGGGAGGGAGAGAAACCGGGGAAGGATTTTTTTTTTGCGGGGGGGGGAAGAGTGGACCATTTACTTTAATCCTTGGGATAAACAAAAGTAGGTTTATAGTTATGAGTCTGCAAAACAGTTCATTTTGTGTTATCTATGAATGATTGTAATATTTATTTAAATTACAACTGTGATTGCCCACCCCGGTGTTGGCCCCTGTGTCTCATGGCCGCAGCCTGGGCTGGGCGCTGTGCTGGGCGTGGACACGCTGAGATCTCCTGTAGCGCAGTCTCTGTGACTCACTGAAGTGGGTGCTGGCATTTCCTGATGGTTAGGTGATCAGTGAAAGCAAGCACAGGTTACTCTGGCTGCAGAAGGACGGAAGCACCAAATGCAGGCGAGTTTGGCAAAAGTAGGCTTGAGCCCTACTTTTGGCTCAATGGATAGAGCGTTGGCCTACGAACTGAAGGGTCCTGGGTTTGATTCCAGTCAAGGGCACGTGCCTGGGTTGTGGTCTCGATCCCCAGTAGGGGGCGAGCAGGAAGCAGCCGATCAATGATTCTCTCTCATCATTGATGTTTCTGTCTCTCTCCTCCCTTCCTCTCTGAAATCAATAAAATATACATATAGCTCAGGCCTGATATATATATATATATATATATATATATATATATATATACACACACACACATATATATATATGTATATTTTATAAAATATATATTTTATAAAATATACATGTATATATATGTGTGTATATATATACATATATATATATATATACACACACATATATATATATATATGTGTATATATATATATATCAGGCCTGAGCTAGCTAGACAAAGGACAAAGGAGGAAGGACGTCACACACTGAGGGAATGGTGTGCATGGGGGAAGGAACTGTGAGAAAGCATGGCACCAGGGACTTCACATACTCCCGTCTGCCTGGTGCGTCGGAGGGTGACAGAAACTGGGTGAGGAAGAGGAGAGGAGCCCGCGCAAAAGGGCCACATGCCGCCAAAGGGAGTAGACATTCATGTTCTCTTAATTTTATATGTTTTAGTTTTCAGTTACAATTTGCATTCCACATTACTCTGTGTTAGTTCAGATGTGCAGCATAGTGGTTGGAACGGATGTGCTTTTCAGGGTGGTCTTGCTGCTTCACGTGCCACCTGGCCCTACACACAGTTCTCACAACATGATTCCTGTACTAGAGGCCCAGTGCACCGTCCCTAGGCCTGGCCTGCGATCAGGGCCATCTTCCCTGGCTGCCCGCAGCCAGCCCTGCCCCCCGGCCCCCCGTCACCACCCACCCCGGGTTCCCCATTTGACATCTGGTGATTGGTGCCTGATGGCCGGGGGAAGGACTGAGAGGTCGGCTGTTCCTGCCCACCCTGCCAGCCCCACCCCTACCACAGGTCGCCCTCTGTGTGTGGGATGACTGATGGGGTGGGGGCCTTGGCTGAGTACCACCATGCCCCCACCACCCAACCCCAGTTCCCTGTTCACCATCAGGTGATTGGAGCCTGCCGGCTGGGGAAAGGGACTGAGAGGTGGTCAGTGCGCCTCATGATGACTGGTCCAGCTATCGTACTGGTAGTCCCACTGTTAGGGTCAATTTGCATATTACCCTTTTATTATATAGGGTTCCTGTGCTGTGACCTGCATCTCTGTTTCTACGCTGTAACTACCCATTTATATTGCTTAATGCCTTCACCTTTTCCACCCAGTTCTTCAACCCCTTGACAGCTGTCAGTCTGTACTCTGTATCTATGTCTGTTTCTACTTTGTGTTTATTTTACTCATTAGATTCCACATATAAATGAAATCAGATAGTATTTGTCTTTCTCTGACTGACTTCTGTGAAGAATAGAGATGATGGTTACCAGAAGCAGCATTTAGATTCTACTATCTTGTAAGCAAGATAAACAGTAATATAGGTTAAAGCTCCAGCAGGGTCTGGGAAAGGAAACTAAGTATTTGAGGTATTTTGGAGATACTTTAGGAGTATAGGTCATTGGAAGTGGAAAGTAATTGAGAGGGAAGAAGCTGGGGTGACTCCCTGGTTTCTGTTTGGTGACAGGGAAGATGGTTGTTCATTAGCACGAGGAGAAGTTAGAGGGACTTTGAAACCATCTGTCAGGGTCCTGGAGAGAGACCTGAGATGGCTGAGGGAAAAGGAGTCAGCCCTGTCCATGAAGGAGCCAAGAGCTGAAGATGGCTGTGGAACAGATGGCCCTGGAGAAAGTACGAGAAGCTGTGCTCCTCCTGTGTTTCCAGAGACCTCGGGTTTCACTGCCTGAATGACAAGCGCTGGGTAAAGCTCCTCTAGGAACCACCATTGTAGGCATTTTGTGGGGTTTGCACACTTCTCTGCCTGGCAACTGTGTAACTAGGAAATTATTAGGCAGCCAATAGGTTGGCTACTCCCCTTCCGCCTTGTCACTGCCATCTGTGGCCGAATCAAGTGCAGGTGAGGAAAGGGCAGACAAAAGGCCCCCTTGGCTGCCTTGAAAGACCCCAAGTTTATTAGGATTGGTGATGAACCCCTTTAGACTTGTAGTGCTATTTTTGAATTTGTGTTGCCTTCCCATGCTATTATAGATGATGGAAATTTTGCAGTCTTAATTGTGGTCAGTATTCTTTTTTGTATGAGGCATAGCTGTTAAAATTTAGTGAGCTTTTGTTTGTTTGTTTAGCTTTTTGTTTGTTTTCTAACTTTAATGACTACCCCTCCCCAGGCCCTTTCTCTGGAATGCTGCTTGCAGAGTGAGTAGCTCTCAGAACTCTTTTTAGCTCAGAATTTTATCAGCAATTCTTATGCTAAGAGGGTTCAGAAAATGAGGCATTTCTCAAGTTACCCTTGAAGCTACTCATGAATAATAGCCTATTGTCTGCTCAAACATAAGCAACCAAACATAAAGGCAGAGGAAAAAGTAAAGACCACTGAGTAAGCCAGAAGAGCTGGTGTAAAAAATGCAAGATGGAAAATATTGTTGTGTGAGGGGAAATGTTTAAGTAGATTGCTACTCAACGGTACAGAATAGGCCAGATTCCCTAGTTTAAAGATAAGTAGAACAGGAAAGCATTCTGAAATCTTCAGAGTGAGTTTAAGGAAATCCCTACCAAAGAGGAATGTAGCTAAATACATTAGGGGCTGTTATTCCAGGCTGACGTGTAACTGACCAAGGAGCACCTGGGCTTTTCCCAGCCCCTTCATACAGTCCCTGGGGTTCATGCTGCCAGTGTCTGCTCTTAGGGAAACCTGTCACTCCCAATGCTTTGATTTCCTTGAACTCCAACTGGAGTTTTCCATTTGTAGGGTTGCACAGGCAGGAGAAGGTGATAAGCAAGGCCAGGGAAGTCAAAGGTGTCAAACTAATTCCTAACTAGAGGGCTAATAGGTCCTGTCATGGGAAAATATGTTCCATTTCTTCGTGGGACAGCTGTATGTTTTGTTTCCCTGCCTCCAGGTAGACAATATAGATGAAAACAAAGACTTCTAATTTGAAAGCACAGCACCTACAATCAGAGAACTCATCTAAGACTCTCAAGAGAGGGGCCACATTTAAAATGAAAACCTGGCGGGACCTGGCGGGACCTGGCGGGATTTTGATACCGTGCTGGCTGAGCATTTTGAAGAGAGAGGGGGAAACTAAGAGCTCACCACTAGGTGGGCACAGCGAGTGACTAAAGATCTAGAAGAGGGCACCCTGTGCTGCCCAACCAGGGAAAGCCAAGCCTTTTGTGCTGGGGCACAAGTTCAGGGAGTGATGGATGCTTCGTGCCCTGAGCCACAGTCAGACCGTTCAGTCCCTGGGCCAGGCTGCTGCTGGGCCTATGAGACAACTAACTGGCTCAGGGAGTCTGGACTTTTGTTTCAGTATCTTTGGCGCAGTGACATCACATTTGAGGGACCAGTGGCACCTTCAGAGAGGCAAGCGTTAAGTTCCTATGTTTTTTACTACGTGTGTTAGAACTAAGCAGAAAGGAAGCCTTTAAACTTAACTGTGAATAAGTTGAGACTTTTATTTTTATTTACTTATTTTTTAAAATACATTTTTGTTGATTTCAGAGAGGAAAGGAGAGGGAGAGAGAGATTGAAACATCAATGATGACAAAGAATCATTGATTGGCTGCCTCCTGCACATCCCCTACTGGGGATCGAGACTACAACCCAGGCATGTGCCTTGACTGGGATTAAACCTGGGACCCTTCAGTCTGCAGTCTGATGCTCTATCTACTGAGCCAAACTGGCTAGGGTAGCTGAGACATTTTTTAAAAATTGTAGAATTCTTTTTTTTTTAATGTATATATTTGTATTGATTTCAGAGGAAGAGGGAGAGAGAGAAATATCAATGATGAGAAAGAATTATTGATTGGCTGCCTCCTGCATGCCCCCTAAGGGGGCTCAAGCCAACAACCCAGGCATGTGCCCTGACCGGGAATGGAACCGTAACCTCCTGGTTCATAGGTCGAAGCTCAACCACTGAGCCACGCAGGCTAGGCCAGCTGAAACTTTTAAAGAAAAGAACTACAATAGCACCACTTCAACTCTCCAAGACTCTTAGATTACGCCATGCAGTACTGAAATTCAGACAGGAGAGAGGAAAAGCATTGTGCTCTGGCCTGAACCTTCCTGGTTTTGTTTCAAACAAAGAGTTTCAGAAAACAATCTTCTCCCCTGCCCCTCCCCAGTACAAGCTCAACACTAGTGAGACTAAACCAGTGGCTTGATGCTGATGGTCTCTGAGAATGTGCTTTAAATTGGTGGTGGTGCAGGTGGGGTTCCATTCCAGAGTGTGTATGTATGTGTGTGACCTTTTGAGTGAGATGAGTCATGGACTGTTCTAAGAACCAGCATATATTCCTACCATGAATTCTTTGGATTAATATGGTAACAAATCAGAATCTATAGAAACAGAATAAGAAATACAAAGGGGTTTGCTAAATGTTTGTTCTCTATCACATGACACTAGGTGGAAAAGCCCTTTAATTACCCTAAACAGATGAAAATCTTGACATACAGGGCCTATGCCTTCCATTTAAGAACTATTATACAATATTAAACACCCTCCTAAAATGACTATCTAGCCCTAGCCATGATGACTCAGTTTTGTTATACTCAGCACTTTATTTTTAACATACTAAAAAGCTTACTTATAGCTCTGGCTAGTGTGGATCAGTTGGTTGGCGCAACCAACATTCTGGAAACTGAAAGGTCATGGGCTTGATCCCTGGTCAGACTTTGCTTTGACTGTTCATTTTTATGGGTGAATAATACTTCATTACATACCTACCTAGGTTGTGAGTTTGGTCCAAGTCAGGGCATGTACAAGATGTTTCTCCCTCAAATCAATGTTTCTCTCTCTGTGTCTCTCTCTCTTTCCTCTCTCTAAAATCAATAAATAGATCCTTAAGTGAGGATTAAAAAAAAACACAATACAACTTACTGATACATGCATTTATTAAACCATTCATTTATCCACTAGGCATTGATATGTTAAGTGTCTAGAGTGGGTATAATATCAAACTAAGTACTGTGGGAAATACACAAATAATCCTCTATAATAAAAGGCTAATATGCAAATCGACCAAATAGTGGAACTACTGGTCACAATGACGCACACTGACCACCATGGGGCAGACGCTCAATGCAGGACCTGCCCCCTGGTGTTCAGTGCATTCCCACATGGGGAGTGCTGCTCAGCCAGAAGCCAGGCTCATGGCTGGTGAGCACAGTGGCGATGGCAGGATCCTCTCCTGCCTCTGCAGCAGTGCTAAGGACCCCGCAGGGAGCAGGCCTAAGCTGGCAGGTGGACATCCTCTGAGGGGTCCCAGACTGTGAGAGGGCACAGGCCAGGTTGAGGGACACCCCCCCCCCCACAGTGCATGAATGTCATGCACTGGACCTCTTGTAGTAAAATAATAGTCCTAGGCCTTGGGAGTAGATTGTATTGACTGGGCAAGAAAATAATTTATTTAGTGACTAGACACAACCCAGTGCAGTGGAGGTATGAGACTGTGGTGGGAAATGACACGTGTTTTGAGAAACAGGGAAGGCTCATGGAATGAGGCCAATTTTGAATTGACTTTTTGGACACTTTTTTTCAAGTTTATTTATGTATAAATTAATTATGTAAATAGTTACTTTTTTCAATAATTCTTATTTTTGTTACATACACTTTATTTCAAAAGGACTCTAATTAGAGCCTGAGATTTCTTTTTTCCTTCAATTCACTTTTTCCTTTTCAACTACAGTTTACATTTCATATTATTTTGTATTAGTTTCAAGTGTATGACATAGGGGTTAGACAATCATGATTTACAAAGTCTCCCCCCCTGATATTTCCAGGACCCAACTATGACCATATGTAGTCATTACAATATTATTAACTCTGATTCCTATGCTATACGTTACATCCTGTGATTATTTGGTAACTACCAATCTGTACTTCTCAATCCCTTCACTTTTCTCATCCAGTCTGCCACCACCACTTTAATAATCATCAGTCTGTTCTCTGTTTAAATGAGTCTGTTTCTGTTTTGTTTAATTATATTGTTCATTAAATTTCACATATGTGTGAAATCACATAGTATTTTTCTTCCTCTAACTGACTTTTTTCACTTAGCATAATACCTTCTAGGTTTATCTATGCTATCCCAAATGCTAAGACTTTGGTTTTTATGGGCGAGTAATATTCCATTGTATATAAATAGCACAACTTTTTTAATCCATTCCTCTATTGATGGGTACTTGGATTGCTTTCATAGCTTGGCTATTGTAAATAAGGCTGCAATGAACATAGGGATGTATATATTGTTTTGAATTAGTGTTTTGTGTTCTCTTGATATATATCCAGAAGTGGTCATCAAGCAGTTCCATTTTTAATTTTTTGAGGAACCTCCATACTGTTCTCCACAGTGGCTGCATCAGTCTGCATTCTCATCTGTAGTGCACGAGGGTTCCCTTTTCTCCACATCCTCACCAATTATTGTTGTTTGTTGATTTATTGATGACAGTCATTCTGACAGGTATAAGGTGATATCTATTGGGAGTTTAATTTGCATTTTTCTAGTGATGAGTGATGTTGAACATCTTTTCATATGTCTGTTGGTGGCCATCTGTATGTTCTCTTTGGAGAAGTGTCTATTCAGGACCTTTGCCCTTAAAAATTTTTTTTATTGATTTCAGAGAGAGTAAGGGAGAGGAAGAGAGGGATAGAAACATCAATGAGAGAGAATCATTGATCGCTGCCTCTTGCACATCCCTAGTGGGGATTGAGCCTGCAACATGGGCATGTGCCCTGACTCAGAATTGAACCAAGACTTCCTGACTCGTGGCTCAACACTCAATCACTGGGCCACACCGGCCAGGCGGCCCTTTTTAAATTGAGTTGTTTGGGGGGGGTTGGGTTTTTTGTTTTTTGTTTTTGTTTTTGGTGTTGTGTGAATTCTTTATAAATTTTGGATAATTCCCCTTATCAGATGTATCACTGGAGTATACGTTCTCTCATTCAGTGGGTTGTCTTCTCATTATGTTGGTTTCCTTTGCTGTGCAAAAAATTTTTAATTTGATGTAGTCCCATTTACTTATTTCTTTTTTCTTTTTCTGACATAACTCTTTGCTTAAAGAGATATATAAGATATAATATTGCTAAGAGAAATGTCCAATATTTTATTGCTTATGTTTTCTTCTAGAAGTTTTATGTTTTTGACTCTTACATTTAGGTCTTTAATCTATTTTGAATTTATTTTGTATATGGTATAAGAGGGTGATCTAGCGTCATTTTTTTTGCTTGTATTTGACCAATTTTCCCAGCACCATTTATGGAATAGATGGATTTTCCTGCATTGTATGCTTTGATGTCCTTTATTGAGTATGTAGATATCGGTTTATTTCTGGGCTTTCTATTATGTTCCATTGATCTATATATCTGTTTTTATGCAAGGAGCATGCTGTTTTGATAACTACTACCTTGTACTATAGTTTGATATGAGGTAGTGTGATTCCTTAAATTTTGTTATTTCCCTAGACTGCTGTGACTATAGGGGTCTTTTATGGTTCTATATAAAATTTTCGAGTATTTATTCTAGTTCTACAAAATACATCATTGCTACTTTTATAAGAAATGTGTTAAATCTATAGATTGCTTTAGGTAGTTTGGACATTTTAACAGTGCTAATTTTCCTATCCATGAGCACGGTATATGCTTCCATTTATTGGTATTTTTTCAATTTTTTTCTTCAGTGTCTTGTAATTTTCTGAGTCTTTTACTTCCTTGGTTAAATTTATTCCTAGGTATTTTTTTATGCAATTATAAATGGGATTGTTTTCTTAGTTTCTCTTTCAGGTATTTGTTATTAGAATATAGACATGCAGTTGATTTCTAATCATTTATTTTGTATCCTGCTACTTTGCCTAATTTATTTATCAGTTCTAGTAAATTTTTTGGTGAAATCTTTATGATTTTCTATTTATAGTATCATGTCATCAGCAAATATGACAGTTTTACTGTCTTCTTTCCCATTTGGATGTCTTTTATTTCTTTTTCTTTTTTTCTGATTGCTGTGGCCAGGACTTCTTGTCTGTGTTTAATAAGAGTCGTGAACGTGGACATCCCCATCTTGTTCCTGATCTTAAGAGTGTACTTTTAGTTTTTCACCATTAAGAATGATATTAGCTGTGGGTTTGTCATATGTGATCTTTATTCTGTTGGATATATTCTCTCTATTCACACTTTGCTGTGAATTTTTATCATAAATGGGTGCTGGATGTTGTCAAATGTTTTTCTGTATTTATTGATATGATCAATTTTTTTTTGTTAATCCTCACCTGAGGGTATTTTATCCATTGATTTTTTAGAGAAAGTAGCAAGGGGCTAGGGGGAGAGAGAGACAGAGCGAGCAAAACATTGATGTGAAACACACTGATTGGTTGCCTCCTGCACGTGCACTGACCAGGGCCGGGGATCAAAATTACAACTGAGGTATGTACCCTTGCCTGAGAATTGAACCTCTAACTCTTTGGTGGGTGGGCCAGTGCTCTAACCACTGAGAAGCGCTGGACAAGGCATCAAGTGGGCATGAAACGATTTTTGTACTTCATTTTGTTTACATGGTCTATCACATTTATTGTTTTGTGGATATTGTACCAACCTTGCATCCCAGGAATAAATCACACATAATCACGCTATATGATCTTTATTTTTGTTGTTAATCCTCACCCAAGGATATTTCTTCCATTGACTTTTAGAGAGAATAGAAGGAAGGGAAAGAGACAGAGAGTGAGAAACATCAATGTAAGAGAGTCATATTGATTGGTTGCCTCCCATACCTCTCCCAACTGGGGTTGGGATCGAGCCTGCAACTGAGGTACATGCCCTTGACCAGAATTGTGACTCTACAGTCCTCAGGCCAACACTCTAACCACTGAGCCAAACCAGCCAAGGCAGCTATATTATCTGTATAATGTATTGCTGGATTTTTGTTTTTAGGGTTTCTGCCTCTGCTCTCATCAGGGATGCTGGCTTTTCTCTGGCTTTGGAAGCAGGATGGGCTTGGGAGTCTTCACTCCTCTAGGAATAGATAGAGAAAGGTATGTGTTAACTGTCATTTGAATGTTTTACAAAATTCACCTATGAAGCCACTGGGTCCTGGATTAGTACTTTTTGGAAGTTTCGTGATTACTGCTTTAATTTCATTAGTTGTAATCACACTGTTTCAATTTTCTGTTTCTTCTTAACTCGGTTTTACAAAATTGTATGTTTCTATGAATTTATCCATTTCTCCCAAATCATTCTATTTGTTGTCAAATAGTTGTTCATAATGTTTTCTTACTTTCTTAAAATCCTTGTATTTCTGTATTGTCAGTTGTTAATTACTCTCTTTCATTTTTGATTTTATTTATTTGGGTCCTCTTTCTTTTTTTCTTGGTGAGTTGGTTACAGGTTTATCTAAGTTCTTTATATTTTCAAAGACCCAGCTCTTGTTTTCAATGATCTTTTGAATCACTGAAAGAGAGAGAAAGAGAAAGGGGGTGAGGGAGAGAGAGAGAAAAACATTAATGCAAGAGAAACATATATCTGTTGCCTTTCATATGAGTCCCAACTGGGAATCAAACCCACAACCTAGGTATGTGCCCATACTGGAAATTGAACCTGTGACCTTTTGATGTAAGAGACTATGATGCTCCAACCAACTGAGCCACACTGGCCATGGATGTGTTGTTTTTAAAGTCTATTTAATTTATTTATCCTCTGAGGTTTATTATTTCCTTCCTTTTACTCACTTTGTTCACTGTTATTTTTCTAGTTCTTTTAAATAGATTGTTTGAGATTTTCCTTCTTTCTTGAGATTAAATTGTCTCTTAGGGATTTTTTTGCTGTGTCCCATAGACACTTTAAGTGTGTGCGTGCGTGCGCGCGTGTGTGTGTGTGTGTGTTTTGATTACTTTTTTGAGTTCATTGTTAACCCATTCATGGTTTCATACATGTTATTTAGCCTCTGTGTATTTGTGTGTTTTTCGGTTTTTTTGCTTGTATTTAACTTCTTGTTTCATACAATTATGTTCAGAGAAGATACTTGATATTATTTCAGTCTTCTTACATTTATGGAGACTTGTCTAGTGTCCTAACGTGGTCTATCACGTGCACTTGTAAAGAATGTATAATTCTGCTACTTTGGGGTGAAATGCTATGAAGATATCAGTTAAATCCATCTATTCTAGTGTGTTATTTAATTACACTCTTTACTTTTTGATTTTCTTCTGGAAGATCTATCCATAGATATCAATGTTAAATCTGTATGCCCATCTCTCCCTTAATGTCCATGAAGGTTTGCTTTATATGTTTAAGTGTTCCTATGTTTGGTGTATAATGTTTTCCAGCCTTATATACTTTTATTGAATTGATCCCTTTATCATTATGTAGTGTCCTTCTTTGTTGTTCATAATAGCTTTTGTTTTTTTCATTATTTTAAATTTTATTGGGCATATAGGTTACATGTGTGGATTACTAATTTACAAAACCTGTATTAGGACCATGAGCCCACCACCCAAAGTCAAATCTTCTCCTGTCACCTCACATTAAGAACCCTTTCTTCCCCACCCCCGCCCTCTGGCAACCACCACACTGCTGTCTGTGTACACAAGTTTCAGTTTTATATTCCACATATGAGTTAAATCATATAGTTCTTAGCTTTCTCTGTTTGACTTATTTCACTTCGCATAATGTTCTCAAGGTCCCTCCATGTTGCTATAAATGACTCTATTTCATCCTTTCTTATGGCCATGTAGTATTCCATTGTGTATATGTACCACATCTTCTTTACCCAGTCCTCTATTGTAGGGCACTTTGGCTGTTTCCAACTCTTGGCCACCATGAATAATGCTACAATAAACATAGGGGTGCATATCTTTGCATATAAATGTTTTTGAGTTTTTCGGGTATATACCCAGGAGTGGGATTGTATATACCCAGGAGAGCTTTCATTGTATGGAAGCTCTATTTTTAATTTTTTGAGGAATCGCCAGACCACTTTCCATAGTGGTTGTACAGTCTACATTCCCACCAGCAGTGAATGAGGGATCCCTTTTTCCCACAACCTCTCTAACACTTGTTGTTGCTTGTCTTGTTGATAATGGCCACTCTAACTCGTATCAGGTGGTATCTCATTGTAGTTTTAATTTGCATTTCCCTGCTTGCCAGTGAGGTTGAACATCTTTTCATATATCTATTGGCTGTTTGTATGTCTTCTTGAAAGTGGTGTATTTTCAGGTCCTCTGCCTACTTTTTGATCAGATTGTTTATTTGTTTGGTGTTGAGTTTTATGAGTTCTTTCTATGTTTTGGAAAATAAACCTTTGTTGGAGCTACTATTTGCAAATATCATCTCCCATCCGGTTGGTTGCCTGTTGGTTTTGTTGTCAGTTTTTTTGCTGTGCAGAAGTTTTTTAGTTTGATATAGTCCCATTCACTTATTTTTGTGTTTACCTCCCTTGCCTTTGGGGTCAAGTCCATAAAATGTTCTCTACCACCCAGGTCCATATGTTTGGTACCTATATTTTTTTTCTATGTGACTTATAGTTTCGGGTCTTATGTGTAAGTCATTGTTCCATTTTGAATTAATTTTTGTAGATGGGGACAAACTGCAATCCAGTTTCATTCATTTGTATGTGGCTTTCCAGTTTTCCCAGCACCATTTATTGAAGAGCTATCTTTACTCCAATGTGCATTTCTGGCTCCTTTGTCAAAAATTATCTGTCCATATATGTGTGGTTTTGTAGCGGGGCTCTCTATTTTGTTCCATTGATTTGTGTATCTGTTTCGCTACCAATACCATGCTGTTTTGATTATCATAGCTTTGTAGTATAATTTTATGTCAGGTAGTGTAATACCTCCAGCTTTGTTCTTGTTTCTTAGGATTGCTTTGGCTATTCAGGGTCTTTTGTGGTTCCATACAAATCTGATGATTTCTTGTTCTATTTCTTTTTTAAAAATGACATTCGGATTTTGATGGGGATTGCATTAAATCTATATATTGCTTTGGGTAAAATGGCCATTTTAATTACGTTGATTCTTCCAACCCATGAACACAGGATATTTTTCCATTTCGTTGTGTCTTTTTCAATCTCTTTTAATAATGTTTTGTAATTTTCAGTATGTAGGTCTTTCACATTCTTTATTAAGTTTATTCCTAGGTATTTTATTCTTTTGGTTACAATTGCAAAAGGAATTGTTTTCTCCATTTCTTTTTCTGAAGTTTTGTTGTTAGTATACAGGAAGGCAATGGATTTTTGTACAATGATTTTGTATCCTGCAACTTGACTGTATTTGTTTATTGTTTCCAGTAGTTTTTCTGGTAGAGTCTTTAAGGTTTTCTATATACAGCATCATGTTGTTCACAAAAAGTGACACTTTGACATCTTCCTTCCCTATTTGGATGCATTTTATTTCTCTTGCCTTATTGCTCTGGTTAGTACTTCCAGAATAAGAGTAGTGAGAGTGGACATCCTTGTCTTGTTCCTGATCCTATGGGAAATGCTTTTAGCTTTTCACCATTTTGTATGATATTGGCTGAGGGTTTATCATATGTGGCCTTTTTTAAGTTGAGGTATTTTCCTTCTATTCCTTCCTATTTTATTGAGTGTTTTAATCATAAATGGATGTTGTGTCTTATCAAATGCTTTTTCTGAATCTATTGACAAGATCATATGATTTTTATCCTTTCTTTCATTATTGTGGTATATTATGTTGATTGATTTGCAAATGTTGAACCATCCTTGTCCCCCTGGAATGAACCCCACTTAATCGTGATGTATTTTTTGGATATACTGTTGTATTCGATTAGCTAGTGTTTTGATTAAAATTTTTGCATCTATATTCATCAGGGATATTAGTCTATAGTTTTCTTTTGTGTGTGTTATCTTTGCCAGGTTTTGGTACTAGGGTTATATTGGCCTCGTAGAATGTGTTAGGAAGTATTGCCTCTTCTCCAAGTTTTTGGAAGAGTTTGCAAAGAATAGGCTTTAATTCTTCCTTGAACATTTGGTGGAATTCACTGGTGAAGCCATCTGGTCCTGGATTTTTGTTTTCTGGGAAGTTTTTGATGGTTCTTTTAATTTCTTCGCTGCTGATCGGTCTATTTAGATTTTCCAGTTCTTCATGATTTAGTCTAGGAAGGTTATATATTTCTAGGAACTTATCCATTTCTTCTAGATTATTGAATTGGGTGGCTTAAAGGCTTTTATAATATTCTAGTATTTTCCTTTGTATATCTGTGATGTCTGTGGTGATTTCTCCTCTCTCATATCTGATTTGTTTATATGGGTCTTTTCCCTTTTTTCCTTAGTGAGTCTAGCCAGGGGTTTGTCAATTTTATTAATCTTTTCAAAGAACCAGCTCTTTGTTTTATTATTTTTTTCTACAGTCTTTTTGTTCTCTATTTAATTTAATTCTGCTCTGATTTTTATTATTTCCTTTTTTCTGCTAACTTTGGGTTGCTTTTGTTCTTCTTTCTCTAGTATTTTTAGATGTGATACTAGGTTGTTTACTTGGAATTTCTCTTGTTTCTTGAGATAGGCCAGTAGTGATATAAACTTCCCTCTTTTGCTGCATCTTAGAGGTTTTGATATGTTGTGTTGTCATTTACATTTGTCTCTATATACATATCTTTTGATCTCATCTTTTATTTCTTTTTTGACCCAGTCATTTTTTAGTAGTATGTCATTTATTCTCCACTTATTTGTAGTTTGTTTTTTTTTTTTTATCTCCTTTTTGCAGTTGATTTTTAATTTCATGACATCATGGTCATGAAATATACTGGGAATAATTTCAATCTTTTTGAATTTGTTGATGCTTGTTCTGTGATCCAACATATGGTCTATTCTTGAGAATTTTCCATGTGCTCTGGAGAAGAATGAATAGTATGATGTTTGGGGATGAAATGCTCTGTAAATGTCAATTATATCCATTTGGTTTAGTGTTTCATTTAATGATGATATTTCTTTATTGATTTTTTGTTTGGTTGATCTGTCTAGAGCTGTCAATGGAGTATTAAGGTCTTTAACTGTAATTGTGGTTTGATCTGTTTCTCCCTTTAGTTCTGTGAGTAGCCGTTTAATATATTTCAGTGCTCCCTGGTTGGGCACATATATATTAAGAAGTGTTATATTTTCTTGATGTAGTTCCCTTTATCATTATAAAGCATCCATCTTTGTCTCTTGTTATCTTGAGATCTATTTTGTCAACTATAATTATGGCTACACCTACTTTCTTGTGGATATTATTTGCTTGGAGAATGATTTTCCACCCTTTAACTTTGAATCTACCTTTGTCTCTGCTGTTTACTAGGTGTACCGGTTAATAATGCAGATTTTTTCAATAGATGGAGTTACACATATGTTGATATATATGTGATTTAATATGTATGCTATTTTGTTGTACTGACAACAAGCTTCAAAACTTCATATGTCAAATTTTCTGAAGGTGTTAACATCATAGATATTTTTACCCTTAAAAATGTGGAATTTCATGCCAAAACAAGAGCATTTGCGGCAAGTTTTAATTCATTATTTTATTTTGAAGAAAAGTGCTGCTGAATACTTTGGGAAGCTTATGGTGAACATGCTCCATCTCAAGATCCTTGTGAATGCTGGTTTAAATGCTTTAAAAGTGATGATTTCTATGTGAAAGACAAAGAACGTTCAGGTCAACCAAAAAAGTTTGAAGACCAACAATTACAAGCATTATTGTATGAAGATGCATGTCAAACTCAAAAACAACTTGCAGAAAGATTAAACGTTGTTCAGCAATTTCTGATCATTTACAAGCAATGGGAAATATTTTAAAGGAAGAAAAATGGGTGCCACATCAATTGAACAAACAACAAATGAAAACCAAAAAGTCATCAGTGAAATGTTGCTTCAATGGCATAAAAGAATCGAATTGCAGCGAATTGTGACTGGCAATGAAAAGTGGATTTATTTTGAGAATCCCAAATACACAAAATCATGGGTTGATCCAGGTTAACCATCAACATTGACTGCAAGGCTACATCACTTTGAAAAGAAGACAACGCTCTGTGTTTGGTGGGATCAGGAAGGAGTGGTGTATTATGAGCTTCTAAAACCAGATGAAACCATTAATACTGATTGCTACTGACAACAAGTAATCAATTTGAATCACACTTTGATAATAAAATGACCAGAATGGGTCAGAAGACACAGCAAAGTACTTTTGCTACATGATGACATGCCATCACACACTTCAAAACCAGTTAAAGACACATTAAAAGATCTTGCCTGGGAAGTATTAACCCACCCACCGTATTCACCAGACCTTGCTCCTTCAGATGACCACTTGTTCTGATCGATGGCACACGCACTTTTTTAGCAGCACTTCAAAACATACGAAGAAGTGGGAAATTGGTTCTAAATGGTTTGCCTTAAAACAAGAAAAGTTCTTTTGGGACAGTATCCACAAATTACCTGAAAGATGGGGAAAATATGTAGCTAGCAATGGAAATTACTTTGAATAAAGCATTTTTGATGTTTCTCTTGAAATTATTGTGTTTTGTTTGATTACAAAATCGGCATTATTAACCATAAATGTGTCTCTTGTAGGCAGCATATTGTTGGGTTTTGTTTTTATCCACTCTGCGACTCTGTGCTTCTTTACTAGTGAATTTAGACCTTTTACATTTAGGGTGATTACTGATGTGTGAGGATTTCCTACAGGCATTTTATCTTTTGTTTTGTGGTAACTCTGTGCCTCCATTGGTTCTTTTCCTCCATGCTTCTGTCTGTTGACTTTGTTTGGTGGTGTTCCATACATCTTTCCTTTGTTTCCTCTTTTTTTAAGCTATATGTCTTGTTTGGAGAATTTTGGTGTGTGGTTGCCATTAGTTTTATAAAAAGTGAAGTTGCATATACACCATAGTATTTTCCCTTTTGAGTACATCTGATCTTCCTTTGCCTATCAAAACCTGTCCCTCTTCCCCTTGTATGATTTTATTATCACAAAATAACCCTGTTTATGCTGAGTTTTTGGCAATCCTACTGGTAGTGTTATGACTTTATGTTCTTTGTTTCAGGTAGAATAATTACCTTGAATATTTCCTGCAATGGAGGTTTTCTAGTGATAAAAATCCCTCAGTTTTTATAGGTCTGGGAATGTTCTTATTTCTCCTTCATATTTAAAGGATGATTTTGCTGGATATAATATGCATGGCTGGTAATTTCTCTCTTTCAGGCATTTGAATATTTGGTTCCACTCCCTTCTTGCTTGTAAAGTTTCTTCTGAGAAGCCGGGTGAAATTCTGATGGGTTTTCCTTTGTAGGTCACTCCCTTCTTTTCCCTGGATACTTTGCGGATTTTTCTTTGTCACTAATTTTTGACAGCTTCATTACTAAGTGCCTTGGAGAAGGCCTCTTTGGGTTGAGGTAACTAAGTGTTCTGTTTGTTTCTTGAAATCTAGGATCTAATTCTTCCCATAGATTTGGGAAGTTCTCATCCACTATTTGTTTTAACAGACTCTCCATTCCATAATCTCTCCTCTTCCTCTGCTATGCCTATGATTCTGATGTTTGTTTGTTGTTTTTTTTAAATGGAATCAGAGAGGTCTCATAGGGTTATTTCATATTTCTTTATTCTCAAGTTTTTCTCTTCTTCCCTCTGCATCATTTCTTGATTCCTATCTTCAATATCACTAGTTCCTTCCTCTAACTGGTTGGTTCTATTTTCTATGCTCATCAGTTCACTCTTAATTTCCTTAATTGTCTGCTTTATTTCCAGGATTTCTGTTATATTCCTTTTTAACAATTCAATTTCTTTGGAGAAAAACTCATTTTGTTCATTGATTTATTTACTGAGTGAGCTGAATTATCTGTCAGTATTTTCTCGCATCTCATTGAGTATTTTCAAAACCGCAATCTTGAAATCTCTGTCATTCTACTCACATAATTCCATGTGTGGCAGCCTGATTTCTGAGGATTTTTCGTTTTCTTTCTGATTATCCTTGTTGTGGTTGTTCATGGCCTTTACTTCTCCTTTGTTTTCCCATTTATCTCTGAGGAGGTCTTTCTACTCAGTTCCAGTAGATGGCGCTGAATTACAAGATTTCACCCCCCACCCCCGCCCCTCCCCACCCCCTCTGTAGCCTCACAGTTTTGAGCCTCTGCAGCTTCTGTAGGGCTCTACTGTCTCTGCTGCTTGGGAGTGAAGCTTGTTTTTCCCTTACAGTAATAGCAGTCCTTGACCTCCAAGGGTTTAGACCAAGCACCCCTCCTGGGGTTCAGTCACAGAGGGAAACTGTGTTTCTACTGCTACATCTCTTGCCTTACAGACAATGCTCTCCTGGAAACAATCCAAGGGCAAAGGGAGCCAAGACCTGGGAGTCTAGTCAGTGGCAGGGCTCTGCAATCTACTTTCTTTGCCTGAAAGCTGGTAGCAAGGCCTAGCCATGGGAGCCACTCTCATTCACAATGCCCCCATGGTTCAGACACTCACTGTTTGTGTGCATGACCACACAATGTTGCCACTCCAGTGGCTGTTCCAACAGCCAGACACTTGCTGGGTGAGTTCTGTTGGTCCAGACCAGCTGAGGAAAATGCCTACGACTGCTGCCATCAGTTCCCAGTTGCGCTGCAGAGAGCTGTAGCCATGTTTAGCTTCCCTCTCTTCTTTTACGTTCCCGCTTATTTCAAGGAGCGAACCTTAGTTGTTCCAGTGTTCAGGTCTCTCAGGTGTGCATCTGTGTTGAGCAAGGACTTCTTTGTTGAATGATAGGTGATTATTTTGTTGAAATGTTAGGAGGAGATAATGATAGGTGATTATTTTGTTGAAATGTTAGGAGGAGAGGATAGATGTACCCTTATGCCACCATTCCTCTGATGTCACTCTGATAGCCTTTGTTTTATAATCTATTAGAGGCCCGGTGCATGAAATTCATGCATGGGAGGGAGGGGTTCCTCAGCCTGGCCTGCATCCTCTCAAATCTGGGACTCCTAGGGGGATGTCTGCAGGGATTGGGCTGAAACTGGCAGTGGGACATCCCTCGCACAATCCGGGACTGCTGGCTCCAAACTGCTCGCCTGCCTGCCTGCCAGCCTGATCACCCCCTAAACACTCCTCTGCCAGCCTGATTGACACCTAACTGCTCCCCTGCTAGCCCAATGCCCTCCCCTGCCAGCCTGGTCACCCCCAACTGCCCTCCCCTGCTGGCCTGATGACCCCTAACTGCGCTCCCCTGCGGGCCTGGTCACCCCCAATTGTTCTCCCCTGCTGGCCATCTTGTGGTGGCCATCTTGTGACAGACATCTTGTGATAACATGAGGGCATTTCATGAGGGCATCACGTGAGGGCGTGAGGACCACCTAGGCTTTTATTAGTATAGATTTTATCTGATATAAATATTGCTACCCCAGCATTTTAATTTTTATTTACTTGAAACATTTTTCCCTACCTCTTCACTTTCAGTCTCTGTGTGTCTTTTATTCTGAGATGGGTTTCTAGTAGACAGCATATATACATGGGTCTTGTTTTCTTTTCCATTCAGTTACCTTATGTCTTTTGATTAAACATTTAAACCACTTACATTTAAAGTGATTATTGATAGATATGTATGTATTGCCATTTTATTACTTGAAATCGAGGATCTAATTTTTTTTCTTCTTCCTTTTTAAAGAAGACACTTAAACATTTAGTGTAAGAACTAGAGGCCCAGTGCATGAAATTCGTGCACGGGGGGGGGGGTGATGTCCCTCATCCCATCCTGCACCCTCTCCAATCTGGGACCCCTTGAGGGATGTCCAACTAGCCGTTTAAGCCCGATTAGGGTGGGATTGGGCCTAAACAGGCAGTCGGACATCCCTCTCACAATTCAGGGCTGCTGGCTCCCAACTGCTCGCCTGCCTGCCTTCCTGATTGACCCTAACCGCTTCTCCCTGCCAGCCTGATCACCCTTAACCACTCCCCTGCCAGCCTGATTGATGCCTAACTGCTCCCCTGCCATCTTGTTTTCCCCTAACTGCCCTCCCTTGCAGGCCTGGGTCCCTCCCAACTGTCCTCCCTTGCTGGCCATCTTGTGGTGGCCATCTTGTGTCCACATGGGGGCAGGATCTTTGACCACCTTGTGGACACAAATGTGTGTTGAAGTGATCGTCAATCTGCATATTACTCTTTTATTAGATAGGATAGAGGCCTGGTGCACAGGTGGGGGCCAGCTGGTTTGCCTTGAAGGGTGTCCCAGATCAGGTTGGGGGTTCCCTTGGGGAGTGGGGCGGCCTGGGCGAGGGGCCTGTGGTGGTTTTCAGGCTGGCCACACCCCCCAGCGACCCAAGCGGAGGCTCTGGTATCTGGTATTTATTTGTTTTCTACAATTGAAACTTTGTAGCCTGGAGCAGAGCCAAGCCTTCTGCTTGCTCTGTGGGGGCAGCCATTTCTGTTGGTATTTATGTATCTTCTATAATTGAAACTTTGTAGCCTTAAGCCGAGGCCTGGGCTGGCCAGGGTGTGCAGAAAGCTTGGCTTCCTCCATTGCCGGGGGCAACCTTAGCCTCCTGCTCTTTCCAGCTCCATGGCTGTTGCCATTTCTGTTTGGATTTATGTATCTTCTATCATTGAAACTTTGTAGCCTTGAGTGGAGGCCTAGGCCAGCAAGGGCAGGCGGAAAGCTTGGCTTCCTCCATTGCTGGGGAATCCCAAGCCTCCCTCCTGCTCTCTGTGGTCGTAGCCATCTCGGTTGGGTTTCTTTGCATATTCGCTCCTGATTGGGTTGTGGGCATAGCAGAGTGATGGTTAATTTGCATATTACTCTTTTATTAGATAGGATGGTTTGTTGGTAATGTACTTCTTGTCTGGGAAGCTCCTAATTTCTTTTTAAATTTTAAATGACAGTCTTGGTTATAGCTCCTGGCTTTTCATCAATTTAAATACATCATGCCACTCTTTTCTGGCCTGAAATTTTTTCTGTTCAGAAATCAGAAGACAGTTTTATAAGAGCTTCCTTAAAGGTAAGCAACTATCATTCTCTTGCTGCTTTTAAGAATCTCTTCTTATTTTTAATTTTGCCATTTTAATTATTATGTGTCTTGGTGTGGGCCTCTTTGGGTTCACTGTGTTTGGGATTCTTTGTGATTTCTGGTGTTGTGTGTCTTTTACATTCATCAGATTAGGGAAGTTTCTTGAGCATTCTTGTAATCATTGTTTTGAACTTTATATCTGGTAGATTGTTTGCTTTCATTTCATTTAGTTCTTTTTTTTTGGATATTTCTCCTTTTCTTTCATTTGGGGCATGTTTCTTTATCTCCCCACTTTGGTTGCCTCTCCATGTTTGTTTCTGTGTATTAGGTTTGCTATGTCTTCTAGTCTTGGAAGAGTGGCCTTATGCATTAAGTATCCTGTGGGACCCAGTGGTGGACCCTCCCCACTCTCCGGGGTGCTCCAGGTGCTCCAGTAAACCCTTCTTTTGTAGTTGATTCTTGACTGTTGTTGGCCCATCTGTGCATGGGGTTTACTGTTATGCTGCCTGACTTTAAAGATTAACTCGACCACAGTGTATGAGCTGCTGTGTGGGTGCTGACCACACAAAGTGGAAATCATCTCAGCAAGGTCTGGTGCCTGCCAAGATCTTCTTTTGGATGTGCTGATTGCAGTGCTAAGATTTTCTCTGAAGCACAGCACAGGGTGTATTGGTTCTGGGACCATTTTGTAGGATCAGGCCAAAACCAGCTCTTCGACATCCCCCGAGGAGTCCTGGATTGCAGGAGGCACAGGCCAGACCAAGGGACCCCATCAGTGCATGATCAGGGCCGGGGAGGGATGCAGGAGGTTGCCAGCTGGGGAGGAACTGTGGGAGGGCTTCAGGGAGTGTCTGACCCATCTTTCTCAGTCCTGATCGACTGGACCCCAGCAGCAAGCTAACCTACTTGTTGAAGTGTCTGCCCCCTAGTGGTCAGTGGTCAGTGCACATCATAGTGAGTGGCTGAGCGGCCTTAGCATATCATTAGCATATTACACTTTGATTGGTTAAATGGCTGACTGGACGACCAGACACTTAGCATATTAGGCTTTTATTATACAGGATAAATTCTAGAAACATGGCAAATGGCCATTTTGGAAAATACCATATCTATTGAATAGAATGTTAATTATTCTTGAAGGATATTTAAACACCAAAAATGTTCCTGATATGATGTTAAATTAAGAGGGTAGGATGAAAAATTATTTACATTATGGTCCAAATGTTGTAAAGATACATAAATATATTAATATGTAAACACCCACATATGTAAACAATTAGAGGGTAATATATAAAAATACCCAAAGTGGTTGTATTTAATTATTATTATGAATAATTTTGTCATATTTAAATTTTTTTTTGAAGTTTGGTAGCAAATGTGTTACTGTTATAATCAGAAAAAGTGATCAACAATAAAATACACATTACTTGCTCTAGCTGGTTTTCTCAGTTGGAAAGAGCATCAGCCTGCAGGCTGAAAGGTCCCAAGTTTGATTCTAGGCAAGAGCATATGCCTGGGTTGAGGGTTCAATCCCCAGTGTGGGGCATGCAGGAGGCAGGTGATCAACAATTCTCTCTCATCATTGATGTTTCTCTGCCTCTCTCTCTCTGTCTCTCTCTCTTCTTCTTCTCTGAAACCAATTAAAATTTTTTAAATACACACACACACACACACACACACACACACACGTGCATATGCATCGCTTGTATTGTTTTGAGTGTCTGCTAAGCATTAGGGAAGACAGAGAGGATGGTTCCTCCTCCCCTGCAGCACCTGGGCTTGCCAACTGCTGGAGAAGCAGGACATGCACCACAGGGAGGTCCTGGTGGTCTCAGATCTCACAGGCCAGAGGAAATAGAGACAGAGTAGGAGTGATTGTGGCTATCACTGAACCAGGTGGAAATACTATTGAGATCTGTTCCCCTCTGAGAAGTTTCTGGATCCAGATGAGCCTACTCTCCTAAATGTTACCCCAGATGGAAAACAAATATTCTGACTTTTCAATTTTAGTTTTTCTTACAAAGCACCTCTCTCCCTGTGTTGTTAATTGTTTGTTTTAATGGCCATCTCTTACTCTAGCCTGTTAAGATTTGATGGGGCAGTGACTCGTTCTGTTGGTAATGTTTGCTGAAGGAACACATTAATGAATAAACTTGGAAACTAAACTAGAGAGAAGAACGCAGGCTTCCAGTAGTTTCACAACAGTGTGTGTCGTTTCTAGCCATACATTCTACTTGGGTCCTTTCCCCTTTTCTCTCAGAATCCTAATACATAAAAACCCTGGGTCCATCACATCCACAACAACCGGAGGCTCAACCAACCAGAAGTCAGTCCTGCAGTCAGCGCTGGGTTGCCATGGTGACCCAGCACTGATAGCTGGGCTACAGGTGCCTCAGCAGAGGCAACCCAGCACTGACTGCTGAGCGGGTTGTGATTAGGCCTAGACAGAGGCTGGGAGAGAAAAGCAGGGTATGATTGCAGCCCTCATAGCAGTCAGTGCTGGGTCAGCATGGTGGAAGTCAGTCCTGCAGTCAATGAACAGAGGGTCAATTAACATTAAGTGAACATAGGGTCAATTAATATCTCTTTGAGAGGAGTTGAGAATATAAAGTACAGTGTACAGCAATTACTTATATTATTTCACATAAAACTTTCAACTAAGATATTTTCCTTTATTTAAAATGTATCTTTATTGTTGAAAGTATTACAGATGTCCCTTTGTTTTTGTTTTGTTTTTTCCCATTGCACCTGAACCTGCCCCTTCCAGGCCTTCCCCAGACTATTCCTATCTAATACATAAAAACCTAGAAAGATTGAGAGAAATAAAATAAAATATATGCCAGGTAAATATTGAACAGAAGAGCTGAAGTTGCTGCATGAATACAGGCTTGAAGCCAAAACACAACTCATTAGATAAAGTTAGTCATTGTAACATAACAAAAGGTTCCTTTCACTAAAGAGATGAGATGGTTCCCAATACTTATACACATAATAGAACAGCGTGGGGGTTCAGAATGAGCCTCACCAAGATGTGTCTCAGTGGTATGCAGATTTTTGAGTTAAGGGCAATTTTAGCTTCAGGCTCAAGTAAAAACTCTGCCCTTCCCTTTAACTACCTAAAAAAATGAATTAGAGGCCTTGCCCATAATAACACATTATCCTATATAATAAAAGACTAATATGCAAATTGACTGAACAGCAGAATGACTGGTTGTTATGACATGCACTGACCACTGGGGGAGCGGGCCTAAGCAATCAGTTAGACATCCCCTGAGGGCTCCCAGACTGCGAGAGGGTGCAGTCTGGGCTGAGGGACCCCCCACCCCCCCAAGTGCATGAGTTTTGTTCACTGGCCACTAGTTTATTCATGACAGACTTAGCTTGTTGGCCATTCAGTCCCACTTCGTACTGAAAGTCACAATTGATGAGGATCTAAGGAAAAAGAAAGTAGATGAAAGGCAATGGAGTACAGTGCTCAAGAGGATGCGCTCAGGCTCTAAATTTCCTGGGTGTGAAAATTGGCTTTTCTATGTGATGTCTCTTTGATCTTGTGCAGGTAACTTGACTTATTTTTGCTTTAGTTTCTTTATTGGTCAGTGATGATAACAACAGTGTGTATCTCCTAGAGTTCTGTGAGGATTAAGTGTTTATCAGACACAAAAAGCTTAGCACATTGCCCCTCACAGTATGCTACAGAGGTGGTAGCTATTGTTTTTTATTCCCTAAAAAGCAGCAGTTATCTTTTTTTGTGTGTGTCTTCAGGGGCAGACACCAAGAAGGCAGGCTGTACTGTATGCTTTCCCTGTTGGCACTGACAGACCAAGGCAATGGTTTGGGATGGGCCGACCACATTGGCATTCTCATTCTTCCCCTATCCTACTCTTCCTAACCCATTTCCTCCATGCAGAGGCCCTAGAAAACAGAGATGACACGTTTGGCAGTTTGACTAGCTTAGGAACCCAGAGCAATGGCTGCTGGAGCTGATACTCCCACTTTCATGCCAAGGCTGTTTGCTACCAAATTTCAGTGACCAATTTGATTAGACCTGTAGTGGTGTGAGTTCACTATGGAGAATCTTGTGAAAAAAGAAGACGCTTGCTGCTGAGAGAGCAATCTGTCCTTGGATCCTGATGACCTTGGTCAGGAAGTAGACACTCCAGTGCTCATGTTTGGCTCAGGGAGTCACCAGTCAATATGTAAGAGAAGCCACTTGCTCAAGCATTTTGCCTTTCAAGTCACATCTTGTTGCTGGAATTACTCAGTGAATTAATAGGTATAGAAATGCAAAGCTCTTCTCTTATTACAGTCTATCGATCTGCTTGCAGTGTCATTAATTGAAAGACTAGGAAAATGTTCAATGCAAGAGTCTGCGTTCAGTTCAGCCGGGTCTGCTGGAAGAAGCTGCATGAACCAGGCTGCAAGAAGCCTTGGTCTGATATGAATACTTGTCCTCTGTCAGTGGTTGTAAGAGTGCTTGGATCCAGTGGGATTTACAGCGTAAAATCAACACTGAGAATGCGTATGGAAAGAGTCTGAAGTAATTTATTTTGTTACTCTCTTCTATAGGTTACATATATATGATATTAATAAAAACACACAATTCTGACAGAAACAAATTCTGACTCAAAACTAGAGAAGTGGGCATTTGGCTGTACATTGTACGTGATTGCATAGGTCCTATGCCGACAGTGGTCGGAAAACTCATTAGTCAACAGAGCCAAATATCAACAGTACAATGATTGAAATTTCTTTTGAGAGCCAAATTTTTTAAACTTAAACTTCTTATAACACCACTTCTTCAAAATAGACTTGCCCAGGCCATGGTATTTTGTGGAAGAGCCACACTCAAGGGGCCAAAGAGCCGCATGTGGCTAGCGAGCCGCGGTTTGCTGACCACTGGCATAGGAAATGGTGTGGTTGAGAAGCATGTTGTCTCATCACCAGTACGTCCATCTCATCTCAGTGTCATGTGAAACTTTACAGAAACTGCTCTATGGTTATGGTTAGTTATTTTCTTCTGGGATCATCTGACCTACTATCTCTTGAATTTTCCCCATACATTTAAGTTAACTTGAAAATTTTGTGTGTACAGGTATGCCCACATACACTTTTAATAAATGTCTTCTAAGATGAAAAATGTAGAAGGATCTTTTAAAATATTCTAATACTCTATATAAAGGGAAAATTTCTGGGCTCAGACAAGAACATAGTAGATTATATTTAATTTGTTGGCAAAGGCTGAGTGAGCTTGGTTTTTTTTTTTTTCTGCTTTCTATTTAGACTTTAATGAGGGGGTTATTTTTCTGTTATATTTTAAATATTTGAAGATTGAAGTGAATGGAAGGAATACTCAAATTTAAAGCACATCTAAATGACATAAAATATCATTTATCTCTTGCTTTTAGTAAAGATTTTTGTTTGGTGAAGTGTAGATGTTTAGAAATTGTTACTACTAATAATTTTTTTCTTAAGTGTTTGAATTGTTTTTCTCAAGGTATGATTTTTCCTCCAGGTCGTGCTTCTAGTTTTGTTTTGTTTTATTTTTAAATATATTTTTATTGATTTCAGAAAGAAAGGGAGAGGGAGAGAGAGAGAGAAACATCAATGATGAGAGAGAGTCATTGATTGGCTGCCTCCTGCACACCTCACACTGAGGATGGAGCTGGCAACCCAGGCATGGAACATGTGACCTCCTGTTTCATAGGTCGCCTCTCAACCACTGAGCCACGCGGCGGTCCTGGTCGTGCTTTGGGTGATAGAATGAGTCATCTGTGGAGCGATGGGAAGTGAGCAGATTGGCCTGCAGCATAGCCTCATTGGGCACGCCTCTGAAAATGCACTGATGCTTCCAGCGTGCATCAAGGATGGATTGTGGGATGGGTCCACCTAACTGCCCTCTGCGGGCGAGAAACGTGGGCTGTTTCCTCTGGTCACTAGCGACTCCCAGTGACAAGTCTGCACCAACGTTAGGAAGGAAATGCGGTGGACAAGTGCACAGGCTGCCTGTTCCCTGACATTATGTCTAAAATACACCCGCAGGGAGGCAGGCCCGCGGTCACGCCTGGATGTGGAGGGGCTTGCGCCTGTGTTTCCTGCTGTCCCTCTGAATTCCGGAGCAGGAGGGGAAGGGGGGCAGAGGCCTGCGGCTACTAGGAGATGGGTCATTGCCTCTGCTCCCTGTTGCCTTGAGTGGCCCTGGACCGGACGAGTTTTCACAGGTGCTGCGGGGGACAGAGGGGCGCTCGCTCCCTGGGCGCTCTCGGGGCAAGGCCTGCGCCTCTGTCCTCCCGGGAGGCCGAGCACTGGGAACACTGGGCAGGGGTGCGGGTGCGCGTGGCAGGACCGCCCGTGGTCTATGCGGTGCTGTCACTCCCTTTGGCCAGCCAAGGAGCCTGCAGGTCTATGGCCGCCTGGCAGCCACCTCACACCGTTTCCTCCCTCCCTCTCAGCAGGGTTAGGGTTTTTTTCCTTTCTTAACAGACAGGTTTGGGGAGCGGGTGAGCCTCCTTCCCTGGCCCTGCTTTACCCTGAGAGGGCGGGCTGTATCCCAGTCCTCACACCTCCCTTCCTTAGGAGGTTCGCTCAGCCCTCACCTGGTCCATGTCACTTAGATTTCAGGCTGCTGCTGGGGTGTTCTCCTTGAGTGTTACCTCCAAATAGTCACCTCAGATGTTAAAGGGGTAAAACTGCCGTCTGAGCCATTTTGTTAGGAAGACAGCAACTTGCTCTTCAGAGAGACAGTCCCCAGACCTCACTCCGGGTTTTGGGGAAGATGGCAGCCTGTAGGACACTCCCATGCCTTGTTTGAAAATTACTTCAACTCTTAGCAGGAAAGATGTAGTTTTCATGCTCCAGAAAAGGACAAAAGTCATAGATGACATCATTCCCTTTTAAATTTCCAAAGTTAAAAGGCATCTCTCCCTTTTTCTCCTTGTGTGTCCAAATTGACAACATTTTGATGCCCTAGAAAACTGAAAGGCAAACATTATTTTTCAAAAGGGTTGATTTTTTTGATTTTTCTGCAAATTAAAGTTTATTTATATTGTTTCAGAGGGTTATCCAAAAATACACCCAATGCAAGTTACCACAGGTATAGCCAATGTGAGCTGCATGCCCATGTCCAATTAAGGCACACATTCACACACACACACACACACACACACACACACTCACACACACACACACCACTGGGTCCACAACAAACCCACCCACTGGTAACCAAATCCAGAATTGGATTTGAACCTGAAGTATGATAGCAACCATACTTGGGTAAAAATTGCTGTTTAATATTTTAACCTTGCTGTTTTGGGTTCTGTACTCATTTAAAAATTATTTTGATTTTCTGAACTTATGTATGATTGAATACTCTATTGATGATGGTTTGAATATCCCATTGATTGTGATCTCACTGGTCATCGAAGCACATTCCTCTGGGACCCAGGACAGATAGTGATCTTAAATTGGCTCAGCAGCTACAGATAACTGAGTTTCGGTTGACTCAGTGATCTCAGAATCTGGAAAGCATAATTATTCTAAAATTGCCCAGGTGGTCCCAGATAATGTGTTTCTGTTGATTCAGTGATTCGTAGATATTTTAGATAACTAAGTTGCTCGATTTCGCTTCTGTAAAAATGCTTTTTCGCGAAACAGTTTCCTCATTCCAGACCCAAAGATGTAATCGATACCTTTGTGATATTCTGCCAAGATAAGCCAGATGTGGCAAGCTGTTCGGGGCTGCGAGGTCTGGAGCGCTTTGCTCTCTCGTATGCTGCCGGCTTTTAATAAATAACTCCTTAATTCGACCTTTTTTGAGGTGTCCTTTGTAAGATTCGGGGTACATCACAACAAACCAAAATAATCTCATCTCCTAACAGAGGAGAATTAATCTCCCATATGCTTTTCTATAGCTGAGTGTTTCCCTCTGGTTTTCACTATTGTTTTGTTAGTTTGTTCCATAAAAGCCACTGAAATGGTCAAAGAGCTATACCCGAATATTAATTTAAGTTCTAGTGGCACTTGCTGAAAATGGAGCATGGATCAAATGTGTCATAAAGTCTTATTGTCACCAGATATGTCCTTTTAGTTCAGCATAATGGGTTTCATTTTATTCCCAATGATGTAAAAAAAACATGTGTGTCTATTAACACTTGCAGCTGGACATATTAATAACCTGCAATATTACGTAGATTTCAGAGATAAACAGAAACAAACAGGGGAAGTGCCCTTATCTGCAGCCAGCAAGCTTGGTGGTGCAGGTGCTGGAGTATTTGCACGTCTTCCTATCTTTGTTCCTCAGTGCTTGCGGCATCAGCTATAGCTGACTAGTTGATAGTTGTAGTGACTGCTGTAGGCTCCTTAGGCTAGACACGAATGCAAACATCGAGGAACACACATCTCACTTATTTACACAGGCAGACAGTCTTCATACAAATAGAGGTGTGATGGAGATAGCAGGACACAACACAGAGAGGGAAGAGGAGAGGGAGACTGAGAGAGGGAGGGAAGAGGAGAGAGAGAAAGAGTGGGGGAGAGAGAGAGAAAGAGAGAGAGAGAGAGAGAGGCAGGTACACCCCTGCAGAGAGCTCTAACAGGCGCTTGCAAATGCAGAAGCCTTCAGGACCATCCAATAATTCAGGCACCTTTTATTTCTAGTCTGCGGGATGCCTTCAACCAGACCCTCCCTCCCGCCCTGCCCCCGCGCCCCTCCCCCCCCCCCCCCCCCCCACACACACACACGCGGAACTGGTGAGAGCTCTGCCATGTTAGCTCAGAATTCCTGATTCCTCCCCTCCCACTACCCTCCCCTCCTCCTGCTGCCCTCTCCTCCTCCCCTTTATTTCCTCAATCCTCTTTCCTGCATCCTGGCAGTTGCCCTTGCTCCCCAAAGCAAGTTTCACCGCGGGAGCAGAGAGAGCGTGGAGGGAAGGCACCGTCAGAGCCCAGGCTGTCTATTGTTTCTTGCTTTCACTGCTCTGCTTCTTTTTTTCTTTTCTTACTAGTGGCCTCTGTCCAGGAGGAGGGGCATAGAGAAGCAGAGCTGGGAGGTGTAAACACACACATTGCGCACTGATTTGATAAACAGCTCAGCAACGCTGTCCGGGGAACTGAAAACGCAGCGAGTGGAGACGCAGTGGGGGTGGGGAGGCTTTGGCGGTCGCTTCAGATTAGAGGCCAAAGGCAGTTCTTTGCAAGGATTTATGTGACTTTTCTGCTGCATTTTCAGTTTTAAAAAATCATGAGAAAAATCTTGCTCATCTGTTAAGCTTCCGATTTGTTTATTTTTGTGCAGCTGCTGAACAACTAGATGGTAATTTTAAGCAAGGCCATGTCTGCTGTTTGTGATTTGCTCAAATGTTGAAATCACGTCAGTCTGAGTCATGATGGCCTTCAGATTATTTAAACTTGTCTGTAATGTGTGTGGTGACTTTCCAGTGGATGTTGCCAACAGTGGCTTGGCCATTGTTTGGGTGGCTCTGAATCTTGGGGTTGGGCTATAGTGCACCATCCCCATAGCTGTTCTTGGGGCGGCATTAGTGCACAAGTGATTATCTTCCTTGAACAGACCAACTCCTCTGACAAGTCTCAAAGTTTTCAAAGGCTACAGAGCCACACTTTCAAAATAGATTTTTAAGAAAAATATTTCAAATGGGCATTTGAATTAAGTTTGAAAACACTGGGGATTTTTTCCAGCATCTTTACCTTTGCATAACCTATGTTCTTCAAATAAATATGAGTGATTAAAACTGACTCTATTAGGAGCAGAAATAGAAAGCATTGGGGACCAGCTACAATCATTCATCCTGCTCTGCTAACCGTGATGGTTCTGTCTTGACTAGAGAAAGCACATGCTCACTTGCTGGGAGCTGGGAGCCCTGGGGCATGGGCGCTGATGTCAGAATGTGGTCTGTCCTTCCCAGGACTGCCTGTCATCATGGATAGAATCACAACCTCATGGCACCTGGTCCTGGGGCACCCAGGGCACCATGTCTGTGACTCCCCACAGCCCGCATGGCTTGTAACCTGTAATGATTATCCCGTGCCCACTTCCCCTGCCTGTAATTCCTACTTCCCCATGTAATCTTGTCCTGCTACCCTATATAAGCAGCCGGCTTATGGGGAGAGGCAGAGCAGATTTTTGTGGACGACTTGCTGCTCTCCCAGGCTGCCGGCAGGGTTGGAATAAACATTCACATGATTCAACCCTGCCTCTGCTTATTGGCTGGAGTATTGACCAGGCAGCACGGACCCTTTGGTTGTCCATATAATTTGGCTACTCTGGTGGGACTCAGGTGGGGAGTGTCCTTGGTGAGTACTGGGGATCCCACTTGCTGCTAGGACTCGGGGTTCCCAGAGCTGAGGCCTGGACTCTTATTTGCAGTGCTGCCAGGAATTTTCCTGTTTTGAGTCCCAGCCCCAGCTTTGGCAATCCCCATCATCTCACCTAAGATGTAAATTAAGTCAAATCTTGTATGACAGGAGGAGAAATCGAGTGTGTTTGTATGGCACGAGAAGCACTGGCTGCTCTTGTCTGGGCTTCTCTGTAAGGAAGCATATACTGTGTAAGGCATGCATTTACTGGGTGGCAAGAGGCCTACAGTGGTCCTTGCGTGGTCTCCGAGCCCTTAGCCGGATCCCCGCTGGGACAAGAGACATTGCTCTGCTTCTGTGGTTTTCTAAACGCAGGGCGTTCTGAGGTTTCTGTGGTTGGACAGACAAGGAGCATGGTGTGAAGTTCTTGTCTGTGGGTAGTGCACGCCTGTAAATATCATATCTAAGAGTGCCTCTTGATTGTTGTTTGTGTCTCTTTGTTGTTTAAAGATGGGGCAGAGCCCATGCTGCCGGAAAAGTTTTGTCTATTGTTGTGTAACTTTGGTTAAAGATGTTCTTTGCTTGCTTTCTTACCTTTTGGGAGTACTTATTTATTAAGATTTCTTCTTATATGCAAGATTTTATGTTGTTACAATATACTCAGAAAGAAAATTATGGGAAGTTGAAAGACCAGTCGGGAGCCAAAAACCAGGATTACAGGCTTTATTAGGGGAAAGAGACCTGCTGGGCTGTCTTGCAAGGGGAGAACAGCAACCTGTGCAGAAGTGAGCACACCTTTTGAGGGGAGGAACGGGAAGGAACGGGGGCTTAGGGTACTGGGCGTGCTGATTGGTGGCTTAATGTATGGTGCATATAAGGTAGGCTTTCAGGTACTTAGGGACAAGGGCTTAGGGTATTCCAAATACCCTAATCAGGTTCTGATTGGTGGTTCAATGTATAGTCCATATACGGTACATTGTTAGGCACTCAGGTATTTCCGGGCTGCAGGTTATGTCATACTCCACCCATCAGTTGGGGGAAGGAATAAGCCTCCTAAACCCATCAAGTTTTTCTCCTAGAAGGGCCTGAGCTACAGAAGTGCCCTCAGGCAGGGGCCATTCCCATGTTGTAAAGAGAGAGAGAAAAAAAATAAAGTCCTCAGTAACGTAAAACTTTGGAGTCCTGCTGGTTTAAATAGTAGAAATTATTAGATATCTGGGCATTTTGAAATAAATGGAAACTGAAATATTAATTAGCCTGAGTTTGCCTACTTTTGACTTTTTATTACAGAAAAGTTTGAAGATACTCTCGAATTTGTTAGTGAATGTTTTTATTAGAAATATGTCTCTTAAAAGTGTGACTGTATTTGCCAATCTAAAGAGTCCTAACTGCTTACCTTTTGGTGGTCATCTAAAAATTAAGGTTTCTAAAAAATTAAGAATCTAACCAATTGGAAAGAACTTGTATAGTTTTGGAAATAGAAGGCATGAAGCATGGAGATGCGTTTTGAAGGAAAAGAAACTGAGTTTAAAGCTGGTTATTTCTGAGTGGGTAAAAGGTTTGTGAACATTATAGAATGCTTTGTGATAGTTATGGAAGGGTTGTGAAGTGAAATCTCAAAAGGTAATTATAGGTAATCTAAACAATAAATTTAATCAGATAAATGAATCCAAAATCAGCTAGTCTTCTCTAGTCTGTTAAAAGGGAAAAAGTCTTTCCTGTTTTTTGCCCAGGAAACAAAAGTTTTATAAATTATTCAAATGGTTATCCATATTAATATATTAATAATAGCTTAGGGTCATCATGACCGGTCTGGACGACCAGTAACCAGGAAGTGCATGGAACACCTCTTGGTCCCTCCCCTCCACACCCTACCCCTGACCCGAAGACTCCCATCAGGCTGGAAGGCCAATGGAGAGCCATGGGGAACTAGGCTGGGTGGCAGCAAAGCGGGAATGTGGATGGGCTAGCAGACCTCCTGGTCCCTCCCCGCAGCCGGCATTCTTCTGAAAAGCAAGTGGTGCCTCCACTGAGCAGCCTCCCGGGATGCAGACTCACTGCTGTGAGAGGCTCCAGAGCAGAGCAGAGACTTCAACAAAGACTTCAGTGCCTCCTGGGGCGGGGGTGGGGGACCACCACCTCGCTACTCCACAGCTGCTTCCATGTCTGCAAGAAACTGTGCATGCTCCTCCCTGCGAGATGGGCGGGGGCAGAGTCTGAGTTGAGCGGTGCCTTGATGGCAGCTGGGCCAGTGCAGGGATGGGGGGAGGAAGGGCGGGGCAGGAGCAAGGGGGAAGCCCTGGTTCCCTGCACCTCTTCCCACAGGCATAGCCCTTCCAGGTGTTATGATAAAAAGAGTTGTGTTTCTCTAACTCTGTCTGGGTAAAGGAAACAAGTGTCTGTTGACATCAGATCTTACTCTCCCAGCCGCCAGTTAATTCCTCCGGATGCATCATATCCAACCTCTAAAAGATCGGAGGGGCAGGCAGGTTCAACCTTCCTCCCTCAGTTGAGGAAACTGACCAGTAAACACATGGGTCTCATGCCTCAGTGTCAACTCCCCTGGAATTCTCTAGGTAATAACTCAGATTGTATATCTAAGGCTATATTTTCTTCTGTTTTCATGTTTAATTCAACCCCAGGAATCAAATAATACAACCTTACCTAATAATAGAGAAACATGTAAATTGACCATGCTCACAGCGGATCAGAGTATGCAAATTAACTCAACAAAGATGGTGGTTAATTTGCATACATACCTGGGTCACTCCCAGAAGGCCATCGGAGGGCGGGGGCTTCCCAAACCTAAAGCCTGGGACTTGGGAAGGGGCTGAGCCTGCCACCAAAGGCAGACCATCTGGAAGTCAGCAGCTGCAGCCTGGTGACCCAGCACTGACTGCTCAGGTGGCTGAGACCGAGAAAGTGAGTCAGGTTCTGATCTGCAGCCTCAGTGGAAGCTGTTTATCAGTGAACTTACTTCTCTCTTTCTCTCCCTCTTTCTTTCTGATCTTCGCTTGCAGCCAGGCTTTTCTTTCTCTCCCGGCCTCCTCAGGGGCTGCTGCTAATCACTGCCTCTTTGATCAGGCCCAGAGATAGGCCCAGAGATGTTGACTGACATAGGAACCAACCAATCAGAACCAAAGGTGGGTGCTGTGGGGTACCAATGGCTGCCTAAGAGGTGGAGCTTCTGACACTGACTGGCATAGGAACTGACCAATCAGAACCAAAGGTGGGTGCTATGGGGAGCCAATGGTTGTCAGAGCTTTTGATGCTGACTGGCATAGGAACCAAACAGTAAGAACCAAATCTGGGTGCTGTGGGGAGCAATGGCTGCCTAGGAGGTGAAGCTTTTTTTTTTTTTTTTTTTTTTTACAGAGAGGAAGGAAGAGGGATAGAGAGTTAGAAACATCCATGAGAGAGAAACATTGATCAGCTGCCTCCTGCACGCCCCCTACTGGGGATATGCCCGCAACCCAGGTACATGCCCTTGACTGGAATCAAACCCGGACCCTTCAGTCCACAGGCCGACGCTCTATCCACTGAGCCAAACCGGTTTTAGCAGAGGTGAAGCTTTTGATGCTGGCATAGGAACCGACCAATCAGAACCAAATTGGTCAGCAGAGGAGGGCAGTTGGGGGCGACATCAAGCCTGCAAGAGAGGGCAGTTAGGGGTGATCAGGCTGGCAGGCAGAAGCAGTTAGGGGCAATCAGGCAGGCAGGTGAGCAGTTAGGAGCCAGTGGTCCCAGATTGTGAGAGGGATGTCTGACTGCCAGTTTAGGCCCGATCCCTGGGATCAGGCCTAAAGTGGCAGTCAGACATCCAGCAAGGGGTCCCCAATTGGAGAGGGTGCAGACTGAGTTGAGGGAATTCCTCCTCTGTGCATGAATTTCATAATTCATGTCTGCATGCCGGGCCTCTAGTAAAGAATAAAATGAGTTCAGAGGACTCAGCATTGTATTCCCAGGGCCTTTGGTCCCACACAAACTGCAGAGCTCAGTTATCCTAAGATGAAAGAAAGGGAAAGACAAATGTGAAAGGTTTCCCAGCTCAGTCACAGAGACATATCATAGCCACATACTAAGGACAAGACATTAACTTAGGCGTGGGAAGGACACAAATGGAATAGAAGATGGAGCCATTTCTGTTCACATTCAAACTGAGTTAACAAGGCAGAAGAAACATTGGATGCTGTGGAAGAATAAGGTGAAATGGTCAGGTAGGGAGTGTCACAGACCTCGCAGGGACAACACTGGGGCTCTGGACATGATGGGAGGAGAAAGGGGGCTGGGTGAGAGGAAGTGCATGGAAAGGCTTGGGAGTAGGAACAAGAGGGTGATGCAGAAGGTGGGCTCCACCAGGTGATGACAGGGGGCAAGCCTGCGGGAGGTGACCAAGTGCCCCCACCTCTGCTGAGGGTTGCATGCGTCTGTCCTGGGAGCTGCAACTAATGGAGAGGGAGGCTATGGCTCTATGTGGATGAGTTGCTAATGACAGCTTCCCTGCAGCTACAGTACTTGGTGTTCTCAACAAGGCGGGAACACAGGATCATGTACACAACTTAACAAAAGAAAAAGCATCCTATTCCCAACTTATTCACAGACTATTTCTGGTATCTATATTCCCAATGTGTCCACACGTACATTTGGAAAAAGAAAAAAGTTTTGTGTGCAATGTGACTGCATCTTTAGAAAACCCAAGTGATCACAACCAGAACACTTTTAACACCTAATGAGCCAAATACACTGGAGAACAAAAATAGACCCAGAGACAGACGCATGAACAGACTGTGGAACCTCAGAGGGAAGGCGGGGGAGAGTGGGTGGGTGGGAAGAGATCAACTAGTGGCCTATGTTCATATATGCATCACCCCTGGACACAGACAATGGGGTGGTGAGGACCTGGGGCGGGGGTAGGCTGAAAAAGGTTAATGGGGGGAAAGGGGACCTATGTAAACCTTTCAACAATAAAGATTTAATAAAAAGAGTAAAAAATAAAATAATAAGTAAAAGAAAAGCCAAGAATAACTGCCCTGGCCAGGTGGCTCTGTTGGTTGGAGCTTCATCTTGCATATTGAAAGGTGGCGGGTTTGGACCCAGGTCGGGTTGTATGCCAGAGGCCACTGAGCAAGTGGTGCCTGGATGAGGGAGGCTCTTCAGACCTAAACACAGTTCAGGCCTCACCCATGATCCCTGGATCTTGATTTTATCTGTAGCTTTTACCCCAATAATACTAAAATTTATAACACAGTTTGTCTCCACCAGGTTACAAGCCTTAATTGCACTCAGGGAATATCACCTCTAAACACCATTGCCACCTCCTTCTGTGCTCAGGCTTCATCATCCCTCTGACAAAGAGCAAGGGTCTCTTGGTTCTAAAGGAAAAACTTTGTCCCTCCTCAGCATGAAGCAGATACAGAAGTGACTCTGCGCTCCTTTATTCTGAAAGAGTTCAAAGCCAAGATCCTTGAGGGGGATGTGGTGGGCTTGTAGACAGACATGAACAGAGCAAGGACAATGGGCCAACCAGAGGAAAAATGAACAGGACCCTGAGACATGCTTCTCACCACTCCAATGACTCTGAAGCTGGCAATGGAGGAACCTGTATAGAACTGACCTTTACATCTTGCCTAGTAGGAGTTGGGACACCTATTGCTAATATAGAGAATTACTAGAGGCCCAGTGCACAAAATTTATGCACGGGGGGTGGGGGGTGTCCCCTCAGCTCAGCCTCCACCGTCTCCAATCCGGGACCCCTCAGGGGATGTCCAACTGCCCATCTAGACCAGCATTCAGTACATCCCTCTCACAGTCCTGGACCACTGCTCCTAATCGCTTACCTGCCTGCCTGCCTGGTCACCCCTAACTACCCACCCCCCACCCCCCACCCCCGCCAGCCTGATCACCCCTAACTGCCCACCTCCTGCTGGCCTGGATGCCTCTAACTGCCTCCCACTGTCGGCCAGGTTGCCTCCAACTGCCCCTTCCCTGCTGGCCTGGTCACTCTTAAATGCACCCCCCTGCTGGCCTGCTCACCCTTAACTGCCTGCCCCCCGCCAACCTGGTCACCCCTAACTGACCTCCTGCTGGCCTGGTCACCCCACCTACTGGCTTGGTTGCCTCTTACTGCTCCCCTGCCATCCTGGTTGCCCCACACAGTGTTTGGGCATCCCTTGGGCCAGCCCTGGGTAGCTGGGCAGCCACCATCCGAGGCTTACCTGCTCCTTGGGCTTGCCCTGGGTGGCTGGGAGCTGAGGGAACTGGGGGACTCTGGAGGCAGGTGCATGGAGAAGCTGGGCCCTCCTGGGGATGGGCCCAGCCTTGCCATGTGCCTGCTGCCCCAGCAGGGCTGAGGGGACTGAGTGCTGCCATCTTGTGGCTGTGGGCACCACCATCTTTGAGGGCATGGCAGTCAATTAGCTTATTCCCTCCTTATTAGCTGTGGGTGCTGCCATATTTGAAGGCGGGCACTCAACTGCCCCTTTCCTGCTAGCCTGATAGCCCCCAACTGCCCTCCCCAGTAGGCCTGATCACCTCAAACTGCCTGTGCCTTGGCCCCCAGTCTGGCTTCCCTCTGGGGGCACCGCCCCCATTATCCTGCTGCTGCCACCACAGCTGGCCTGAGCCTCAGCCCTTCGCAGCTGCCCATGGCTGCCTGAGCCTCGGCCCTTGCAGCTGCTGCAGCTTTGTCTGGAAGGTTGTCATGAAGCCAACCTCTCTAATTAGCATATTACCCTTTTATTAATGTAGATTTGGGGACCTTTACAACTATACAGAACTTAAAAAAAACACATGGCCCTGGCTGGTTTGGCTTAATGAAGAGAGCATCGGCCTGTGGACTGAAGGGTCCCAGGTTTGATTCTGGTCAGGGGCACATGCCTGGGTTGTGGGCTCCATCCCCAGTAGGGGGTCTGTGGGAGACAGCTGATCAGTGATTCTTATCATTGACATTTCCATCTCTCTCTCCCTCTCCCTTTCTCTCTGAAATAATTAAAAAAAAAAAAAAACAACACATGATCTTCACTTTGGGCTTTGTCATTTTACAATATCCTTTGTGCAGTATTTTAACTTCCCGCAACTTTCCTTTACCCGCCCTTAAAATGCAGTCTACTTTGGGGAACATGATCAGGAAAGTGATTCTAGTAGTTGCTTTTAGAGGGGATGGGGTTGTGAAGATATTTAAAAATTGAGCATGGTGATGGTTGTACCACTCTGAATTTACTTTAAAAAACCAGCTCATTATACACTTTAGGTGACGTCTACAGTATATGAATTAGATCTCAACAAAGCTGCTCTTTTATTTCTTTTTAAATAAAGACCAGTCTCATAATCATTGCAGATGTTTTAAGAGGCCCCCAGGATTTGCTTACCGCGTCCCAAACCACGGCTGCGACTCCCAGTTGCCTCCAGTCCTGGCGGATCTGGATGGTGTGGTTTGCGAAGGAGAAGGTGGCAAGAGGCCTATGGAATTTCTGCAACCCCATTCCCCCGGTCTCCTCATAGGGCACCAGGGCCATTTCCACTGCCAGCTCTCTGCTTCCTTTAACCTGTTGGGCAAAAGAATCCTGCGTGCTCTGGCCAGAAAGTGCGTTCTCTCTTAGGTGGCCCGAATGCATTTTTTAAGGTCGTTTTATGGATTCAAAAGAATAAACAGAGATGTGGAAAGCTTTTGTCAAAATCCTTTCATATGGTTCTTCCAGTCTCATGGGAAGTGAGATATGGCTCTGAATTCATCCCAGAGTGTGTCTTTGGGCGAAAGAACCCAGAACGGCACAACTCCTGCAGGATGCCCTACACACTTCACTGTCAGGATTTGGGGGCTTGAGGGTGAGCGAGGCGGCGGTGCCAACACAGGACCCAGGAGAAGGTAGCGCTTTCTAGGCTACCCAGGCCACGTGGACTGCCGCTGTACCCGCCCAGGTGGGCAGGGTGTTCCTGCTGTTTTGTTTTGGTCTGGCCTCCACCCCGTCAGCCACGGACCTGTGTCTGCACTGAGACTGAACGGTTTGATGGTCCTACTTTTTGGTGGACAGTGGATGCACTCCCACCTCCCAGAGACTGGCAGTTAGACTCTGGCAGCTTCTGAGTCCCTCATGGGGAGAGCCCGGCCCTAGGTCAAGAACACACTCGGGCGTCCTCGGCCAGGAGGCCTCCTCGGGCTAGGGGCTGCCACAGTTTGAAGGCCAGCCATGACCCCAATCCTGGCAGGGGTCTCCTCTGGGGAGCTGGTCAGCCTGGGTTAATGGCCTCCCACAGTTTGGAGGCCCATCACAACCCCCGATCCTGGCGGGGGTCTCTTCTGAGGTGTTGGCCAGCCTGAGCTAATGGCTGCCCATGGTTTGGAAGCTGGCCATGACCCCCGATCCTGGTGGGGGTCTTCTCTGGGGCACTGGCAGGCCTGGGCTTGGGTTGCTGGCAGTTTGGAGGCCAGCCATGACCCCCAATCCTGGCAAGGTCTCCTCTGGGGTGCTGGCCAGCCTGGGCTCTGGGCACAGCAAACGGAGAAGTTCCTGAACCTGCTTCCCACACACCTAGGCTAGGATACATCTCATAGGAGGCAGCGGCGGCCAGGTCCTCCAGCGCCTCACCTCCTGGGCTGCAGTCCCACGTCTCCCAGCGCCCCAGCCTCGGACATACCCCCGCAGTTGCCTGCACCACCCGTCGCCTCAGTGCAGGCCTCAGCAGCCGAAAGCCGGCCTCCCAGCAGCCGGGCCACCACACCCACCACCGCTGGTAGCTCTCCACTTCTCGCTCACTGCTGAGCCCTGTTTGCTGGGGTGAGGGTGTGCTCCAAGCCGCTCCCACCCCTGGCGTGTGCTCACTGCCCAGAGGCCCTCCCTTCCTCCACAGCCTGGCTTGGGAAGCTGGCCTTGTTGCCGGGGCTACCATGCCAGCGTCCCTCCCTGGCCACTATGGGCGCCACCATCTTTGTAGCGGAGTGACGGTTAATTTGCATATTACCCTTTTATTAGATAGGATTGCTGTAAGACAAAGCAGATATACATATCAAAGTTAAGGTTTGGTGTACAGAAGGCTTTGTCAGATTGGAGAAACTGTCTTGGCTGTTCCAGTAGCAGGCAATAATACACGCAAATCTTTAGCTTTGGGGAAATGCTTTCCAACAGGCACTAACATGTATTCAGCCCTGCTGATCATAGAATTCCATCAACCTTTTGAGGACTTCTTGCATTTTATTATGACACTAGTAGCCCATTGTGCAATATTGTGCACAGTAGGCCGCCCACAGCTTCCGCGGGAGCTGGTGGGAACTGCAGTGCGCCTCCAGGAGCTGCACTGCTTCCACATGAGCCATGTGGCTTCTGCAGGAGGTGGAAGCGAGCTGCCGGTGCCCACAGGAACCAGGAGGGAGCCATGCTGTTTCTTCAGGAGCCGGGAGGGATCCGCGCTGCTGCCACAGGTCTCCTCTCCAGGCCTGTGCTCGGTGGCCAAGGCTGTGGGCCAGCCCCTCTGCCCCTATCCATGTCCACTCCATCTCCAGGGGGCCAGCCCAAGCCAGGCACGGTGGCTAGTGGGCCCCTGTCTTCATCTCCATCTCCGCTCCGGGCCTCACCTGTGTGCATAACCTCCTCCTGTCTGGTCGTGACCTGTTGTGGAGTCCTGGTCTAATTTTCATATTTCCTCTTTATATAGATAGATGCTAGAATTAGCCTCCAGCAGTTGGGCCCCACTGTTTGGGAAAAGAATGCAAGGATGTTTTCTCTAAAGGTTGCTGCAGTAGCTTCCTGTGGTGAATGTCTGACTTGAACCGGGTGTTCTAGTTATTGTCTTTCAGTGTATCTAACAACTACAATATGAATTGCTTGGATAATTTCACCCTCTCTTATAGTAAGCTGCTGGCTTGCTGGTTTCTGAGATATGTGAGGTAACTGTTTATACATCTATTATAGGCCCAGTGCACGAAATTCATGCACTGGGGTGGGGGGTGTTCCTCAGCCAAGCCTACACCTTCTCCAATCTGGGACCCCTTGGGGGATGTCCAACTGTTGATTTAGGTCCCATCGGTTTAGGACCCACAGGGATGGGGCCTAAACCGGCAGTCAGAAATCCCTCTCACAATCCAGGATTGCTGGATCCTAACTGATTGCCTTCCTGCCTGCCTGATTGCCCCTAACTGCTTCTGCCTGCCAGCCTGATCACCCCCTAACCACTCCCTGCCAGCCTGATTGATGTCTAACTGCTCCCCTGCTGGCCTGATCACCCCCAACTACCCTCCCCTGTTGGTCTGATAGCCTCCAACTACCTTCCCCTGCCAGCCTGGTTACCCCCAACTGCCCTCCCCTGCTGGCCTGATCACCCACAACTGCCTTCCCCTGCTAGCCAGCTGTGGCAACCATCTTGCGGTGGCCATCTTGTGGTGGCCATCTTGTGATGATGTGGGGGCGGTCATCTGTGGTGCCATCTTGTGACAACCTGTGGTGACCATCTTGTGATGACGTGGGGGTGGCCATATTGTGGTGGTCATCTTGTGATGATGCAAGGGTGAGATGCCACCTAGGCTTTTATTAGTATAGAATCCTGCTAACAACCCTGTTCCTTAGGATGAATGACTGTCATCATGTCTCAGAAACATCACAGGGTACATGATGTTCAGTTTGTACTGAAAGAGACCTTCTCACACTGAAGGCAACCTGTGGAGCCCTGTTGAACTGATGCTTTAACCGTTTTTGTTATGCTGGTTTGGTAGGCTCCCTTAATGTAGAAGTGACCCAGCTGGTGTGTAGCATGGTAATGCCCTTGAGTGCCACTTCCAGGGCTACACAGGGGATAAATCAAGAGCTAAGCAAGGTCAGGGAGGCAGTTCTAGAGAATCAGGCAGCAATAGTTTATTTGTTGTTGCAGCATAATCACAGTTGTAAGGAATGTACTGTTTTAATCTTTCTGGCCATTCTTAATTGATAGAAAACAACATTCAACAAGTTAGGGAAACCATCTCCCAAGATCCTGCATTCGCTGTATTTTATCCCTGGGAATTGCTTTCAAGCAGAAGAAAATGTAGTCTAGCAGTATAAGATTTTTCATCTAAAACTAATCTCATAGATATGAAATGATGGAAAAAGCAGTGGGGAAATGTTAGGGGCAGAAATAAGATATATTGTGGACCAGCTACAATCAAAAGAAAATATTAATCGTGCTCTGGTTAACCTTGATGATTCTGTCCTGATTAGAGAAAGTACAGTCTAACCTGCTGAGAGCTGTATGCCCTGGGGCATGGGAGTAACATGGGAATGCAGTGGATCCTCCTTCCAAGGACTGCCTATCATCATGGAAAGATTTGCAACCTCATGGCACCAAGTCCTAGAGGGACCTGCTCTATACACCCCCAGCCTCTGTTACCTGTAATCTGGTCCTGGGGCACCTGCCCTCTACACACCGCCCCCTGCCCCCCATAGCCCACATGACTTGTAACATGTAATGATTACCCCATGCCCACTTTTCTATGCCTGTAATTCCTACTTCCCCACGTAATCTTGTCCTTCTATCCAGTATAATAGCTGGTTTATGGTGGGGTGCAGAGCATATTTTTATGGGTGACCTGATGCTCTCCCCCACTGCCAGAAGGATTGGAATAAATGCTTATAAAGATCCAACCCGATCTCTGCTTAATGAGCTGAAATAGTGACAGGCAGTCTGGACTCCTTAGTTGTCTGGTTACAATTCCACATAGAAAAGAATCAGAGGGCAGGTCCATCTCCACCCACACCCAAACCCTCTCTGTCTTTTCAGTGTGATGCTTTCCATGCCACAACTAAAATACAGAACAACCTCCATTCAGAACCTCTGGAAAGCTGGCTGAATGGAAGTCCTACAACTAGAGAAGTAAAGGAAAAATAACACTGAGACTAATAGGAGATGCAGAGGCACAGAACGAGCTGGTCTAATACCCACATGTGCTGTTTTATTTTAATTGGGAGGGAGATCATCTCTTTGGAGGCCACTCAGAGGAGCAAGGGATCCCAGCCCCACACTGACCCCCAGCCCAGGGTCCAAGAGCTGGGAAAAATGTCTCTATGGGCAGTAAGAGCTCCAGGCTATAAAAACTAGTGTGGGTTGGGGGTCAGTGACACAGAGGCTGCTGGAGACTTAGCTGTTCTTCTTAAAAGGCTGGCACCACAATCTGAACTTACAAGGTCCTGCTTCCTCTGAGCGCCAGCAAAGGCTCTGGGGAACACAAACACATATGAAGAGGAACTGGACTGTCTGGCATTGGGGCAGGAACTTGGGGGTGGCTTTCTCCCAGATGGAAGTGCTCATAGGGATCATTGTTCCTATGCTGGGACCTTCCAGGTCACAGGATTGACTGGCAGCCGTTCCTGTTTGCTTTGCCATGATAATGCCCTAAGATCCTACCTCATCCAATTTACAACCCCACCCAAGCTGTATACAGTGGCTTTTGCATATGAATGGCCTGTCCTTGATCACGCTAAAATCTCACAAACAAGCTGCAGCTGGGTCAGGAAACCCCAAACCTACCAATAAAAGGCCCAACACCCGGCACCAGCATCAGCCTGCCTTGCTCCACAGCTGGACCTCATCTGGGTGCTTCCAAACCTGATACCAAGAGCAGGAATCTGCATATCTCTCTGTAGCTCCTGCTTGGTGGACCCAGACAGTGGCTGACATTGCACTTCCATGGAAACCCAAGAGCCAGGGTACCCAGTGGTCAGTGTGAGACCATACCAGATTACAATTCTATACATCCATAAGTGACACACTCAAGGGGCAGAGTCAGTGAGCACCAAAACCCCACTGAAGCAAGTCCTGATCCATAGAGGTGTCTCCTGAACAGCAGCTCTCTCACTATAGTTGCATGCATCTGGTCCTCACAGCCAATTGGCCTGGAGGTCAATTCTTCCCAATGTCACCTATAGCAGTCAAGTCTCAACTACAACATGACTATGCTCACCCTACAAAGGGTGCACCTAGAGTTTCTAGCTCTGGTGCCTGGGAGGCTGAGACACTGGACCCTATAGAACACTGGTTGCACAAGGCCAATCTACCAACTAAGGAGACATAGCATCTCAACCCAATACATAGAAACATATACAAGAATCAGCCAAAGTGCAGAGACAAAGAAACAGGTCATAAATGAAAGAAAGAAAACTACTGGATATAGAGTTCAAAACCATGATTATAAGGTTACTCAAGAATCTTCTAGAAACCTCCAAAAAATTAAAAAGAACCAGTTGGAAATTAAGCATACACTGACTGAAATAAAAAAATAATATACAGGGATTCAACAATAGAATAGACAATTCTGAGATTCAAATCAATGATTTGAAATATGAGGAAGCAAAAAAAAAACAACAACACCTAATCAAAAAAGCAAAAAGAAAAAAGAATCCAAAAATATGAAGACAGTGTAGGGAGTATCTGGGACAACTTCAAGTGTACCAACATTACATCATGGGGGTGCCAGAAGAAGAGAGAGAGCAATATATTGAAAACCTATTTGAAGAAATAATGACAGAAAACTTCCCCTACCTGGTGAAAGAAATAGACTTACAAATCCAGGAAACACAGAGAGTTCCAAACAATAGGAACACAAAGAGGACCACACCAAGACACAACATAATTAAAATGCCAAGGGCTAAAGACAAAGAGAGACTCTTAAAAGCAGCAAGACAAAAAGTTAATTACCTACAAGGGAGCATCCATGTGACTGTCAGCTGATTTCTCAACAGAAACTATGTAGGCCAGAAGGGAGCGGCAAGAAATATTCACAGTGATGAATAGTAAGAACCTACAACCAACATTATTCTACCCAGCAAAGCCATCATTCAGAATTGAAGGTCAGTAAAGAGCTTCACAGATAAGAAAAAGCTAAAGGAGTTCATCACCTCCAAACCAGTATTATATGAAACTAGTGACCCGGTCCACAAAATTCATGCATATTAAAAGGGGATTAACTAGAGGAAGTAATTTAATATTGCTATTTCCCCTTTCTCTATAATAGAAGTGTCAGAGATGAAAGAAGCATGGCTTGAGGTCCCCTAGCCTGGTGCTGGGGCAGTTGTAGCAGCCTGAAGTCCCCTACCCCAGTACCAGGACAGGAAGTGCACCTTGAGATCTCCAGTCAAGCCTTGCCGGGTGGGGGGTGTGCCTGAGATTCCCTGTCAAGCCCTGCAGGGTGGGGGGCCCAGCCTGAGGTCCCCTGTCAAGCCCCATGGGGATGGGGGAGGGCATAGCCTCAGGTACCTGCTGATTGCTCATTAAGGCTTCTTATGAAAAGTTGGCCTCAGCTGTGGGTGCAGTCATCTTTGTGATGGAGTGATGGTCAATTAGCATATTCCCTCTTTATTAGATAGGATGTTGAAGGGTATTCTTTTTTAAAAAATATATATTTTATTGATTTCAGAGAAGAAGGGAGAGAGAAAAAGATAGAAACATCAATGATGAGAGAGAATCATTGATCAGCTGCCTCCTGCATGCCCCACACTGGGGATCGAGCCCCCAACCCAGTCATGTGCCCTTGACTGGAATCAAACCCAGGACCCTTCAGTCTGCAGGCTGACGTTCTTTCCACTAAGCCAAACAGGTCAGGTCTGAAGGGTATTCTTTAAGAAGAAGGAGAAGAAGAAAAAGAAAAAGATAAAAAATATGAACAACAAAATGGCAACAAATACATACCTATCAACAATTGAATCTAAAAATCAAAATAAAAGATTAAGAAATCAAATGAACAGAATAAACTGGTGAGTAAAATAGAATGAGAGTCATGGAAATGGAACAGATTGATGATTCTCAGAGGGAGTTATTTTAGCATTTAATTTTTTTAATTTTATTGTTTAAGGTATTATTGTTAAGGTATTTTTTGCTTCCTCATATTTCAAACCTATCAATAAAAGGCTCTAGACCAGGCACCAGCACCAACTTGGGGGTTGGGGGGCTGGAAGACCTGGGGCAGGGTGAGAACCAGGTGGAGGGGGGCAAGAGGGGGAAAAGAGGGACATCTGTAATAATCTCAACAATAAAGATAAAAAGTAAAAGAATTAAATGTCTAAAAAAAGAATCAGAAGGCAGAATAAATTTAAACTCCATGTTAAAATAGTTTTTCAAAATCAAGCATATTTACAAATTTTATAAACTTAGTTTATCGTTGGAAAAATCAGATATGATTGGTTCTCCATAGTTTTCTCCCTTCTAAATATTGTACAGTCTATAATTATGTTTAAAACAGTATTCCAAATTTGTTTTTCATAAGCCATCAAACTTCTGGCATGAGCCCAGGACTCTTTAGTATCATCAGAATTTGCTAACACTCAGTACTTCAATTCTAGAATGTATTTTAAGTCACAAGGGGATATATCAGCATATAGAGGAAGGAATATTTTTCTCTCAAGAAGACATTCTATTTTATAGTACATGCTGGTGAGTTGATGTTCAATATGATCTCATGATCTCTTTCTTTTCCAAACAAGGATTGTTGTCTGTTTGCTAAAGGTATAGAATGAATTTTGGATTTCATAAGAAAACACCTAACACTGAAAATCTTAGATTTCCATGTACGTGAACAGCTGCTTTGGCTCTCTGCCAATGAACTCTCTGCCTCTTCATTTTCAACACCTAGATTCAGGGGACTTGGACTCAGCCACTCTGTCTTCTTCTGTGAAGAGACATTTTGAAATATCTGAACAATGCAAACCTGTTGAAAAATGCAGAGCGGGTCATGGTTTGAATGAAATTCTGAATTTTATTGATGCCACCCTGGTAGCACATTGTTCAATTCCCAACATACAACTGCACTGGCAGCCCTAGGCTAGGGATTCTGAGTAAGAAAAGTTGATCTGTGATAATGCTGCCTATCTTTTGCCAAGGGACAGTAAATGGGGTTGACTCAAAAGTCAAATTTACACAAACATTTCAAAAATCTTTGTGTATGGGGAAGTTGGTGTGATAAATGCTCACCTGTCCAAATTCAGATAACGGAGACAGAAGTATGGTGAAAACAAGAATTGAATGCTCTCTAGAGAGCTGGTGTCTGTCAGGTTGTACAGGCACACCTGGGGCAGCAAGCAAGGTCCATTTACTCAGTCCCCCCTCTAGTTCCTCATTGGCTAAGCACTATGGAATCACATGTTTCCTCATACATCACCGAGGTCTTGCTGTCTCCCATTGGGCCATTTAAAAGAAAGGCTGAGGCCTTTTGCGATGCCTCCACCTCCTGTCTAGAGGCAGGTGCCTGGGGGCAGGGGTAGAGGGGTGAGGAATTTCCACCATAATGCTGGCCCACGTGCACAGCTCATTGTTCCTCTTCCCTCCTCCCTCTGTTTGCCCTCTGGAATTCAACAAATTCCATCAAAAGTCAACCATGCTGGAGATATCACAGAGGCCCATTTCCTACAGCGGGTGTTACTAATTGCTTCACAGAATTTTAGACAGAGAAATGGAGAGCCGCATCTTCTGACCAACTCTGCTTTGGTAAAGGGTGAGATGGGGAGGTGGCTGAAACATGACAAGGCCAGTTAGTACTTTCACTTTAAAATGCTAAAGACAAGGAGGTTGATGAAAGGCTCCAGGGCTCTGTAATTGAAGCAGAGCAAACCAGCTCCTTTTACACTCAGAGCAGTGCGATTCTTCAAGGAGCTGAGGGGTGCTCATCATGAAAGAAGACACTGGGTGGGAGCCCCATCTCTTAGCTGCTGCCCCTGCAGATGTTTAACTTCTACTGGGTCAATTTAAAAAAAAAAAGAGCAGATTTTGTGTCCAAGGTCAATCCCAACATTTAAAAGACACTGATTCAAGTTTAACCACTAATTCAAATACTTTACACAACTGCCCGTCATTGTTCCAGTAGATATAAAACTTGCAAATTCTACATAAGATCTACTTTGGGCATGTCTTGAAAATGGACTCACTCTCCTCCAATGTTTTACATATTTAACATCATGTGGTCAAAATATTATCTTTGCCTTATATCTTCTGGGATCTAAAAAATACAACCATCTTTATAAAATAAAGGGGAAAATAATATCTTTGGGCATTTAATTTTTTAAAATTTTATTGTTTAAGGTATTACAAATAGTAGTACATATGTCTCCTTTCTCCCCCCCCACCCCCCGCCGCCCATTGACCTTCCTCCTGCCTCCCTTACCTGCTCCCCCTCCTCCTCCCTCCCCCCCGCACTTGCCCTCACCTCCCCCCAACCAGTGTCTTGCATTTGTTGGTTATGCTTATATGCACGCATATAAGTCCTTCAGTTGATCTCTTACCTCCCCCCAACACTCCCCTACCTTTCCACTGTAGTTTGACAGTCTGTTTGATGCTTCTTTGCCTCTGTCTATTTTTGTTCAACAGTGTATAATGTTCTTTATTATCAATAAATGAGTGACATCATGTGATATTTATCTTTCACTCACTGGCTTATTTCCCTTAGCATAATGCTCCCCAGTTCCATTCATGCTGTTGCAAATGGTAAGAATTCCTTCTTTTTTTACAGCAGCATAGTATTCCATTGTGTAGATGTACCACCGTTTTCTAATCCATTCACCTGCTGATGGGCATTTAGGTTGTTTTCAAATCTTAGCTATTGTAAATTGTGCTGCTATGAGCATAGGGATGCATATATCCTTTCTGATTGCTGTTTCTGTTTTCTTGGGATATATTCCTAGAAATGGTATTACTGGGTCAAATGGGAGTTCCATTTCTAAATTTTTGAGGAAATGCCATACTGTTCTCCACAGTGGCTGCACCAGTCTGCATTCACCAGCAGTGAAGATGGTTCCTTTTTCTCCACATCCTCTCCAGCACTTGTCATTTGTTGATTTGTTGGTGATAGCTATTCTGACAGGTGTGAGATGGTACCGAATTGTTGTTTTGATTTGCATCTCTCTGATGATTAGCGACTTTGAGTATGTTTTCATATGTCTCTTGGCTTTCTGAATGTTCTCTTTTGAAAAGTATATATTTAGGTAGTTTGCTCATTTTTTTTAAATTGGGTTTTTTATCTTCCTTTTGTTAAGTTGTATGAGTTCCCTGTAAATTTTGGAGATTAAATTCTTATCAGAGATAACATTGGCAAATATGTTCTCCCATGTATTGGGCTTTCCTGTTGTTTTGTTGATGGTTTCTTTTGCTGTGCAGAAGCTTTTTATTTTGATGCAAACACATTTGTTTATTTTCTCTTTAGTTTACATTGCCTGAGGAAGTATTGGTAAAGTTATTGCTACAACAAATGTCTGCTATTTTGCTGCCTATGGCTTCTTCTGAGATTTTTTTATGGGTTCCCATCTTATGTTTAAGTCCTTTATCCATTTTGAGTTTATTCTTGGGTATGCTGTAAGTTGGTGGTCTAGTTCCATTTTTTTTGCAAGTATCTGTCCAGTTTTCCCAACACCATTTATTGAAGAGACTGTCTTGACTCCATTGTATGCTCTTGCCTCCTTTGTCAAATATTAGTTGAGCATAATGGCTTGTGTTGATGTCTGGGTTCTCTATTCTATTCCATTGGTCTAAATGTCTGTTCTTGTGCCAGTACCAGGCAGTTTTGAGAATAGTGGCTTTGTAATATAGCTTGATATCTGGTATTGTGATCCCTCCAACATTGTTCTTTCTCAAGATTGCTGCAGCTATTCGGGGTCTTTTTTTATTCCAGATGAATTTTTGGAGAATTTGTTCTAGGTCTTTGAAGTATGCCCTTGGTATTTTAATGGGGATTGTGTTGAATTTATAGATTGCTTTGGGTAGTATAGGCATTTTAATGATGTTTTTTGTACCAATCCATGAACATTGTATGTTCTTCCATTTGTCCATGTCTTCCTCCATCTCTTTTTTTTGTAGCATCCTGAAATTTTCTGAGTACAGGTCCTTCGTCTCCTTGGTTAAGTTTATTCCTAGGTATCTTAATTTTTTGTTGCAATGGTAAATGGGATTGCTGTTTTAATTTCTCTTTCTGTGAGTTCATTATTGGTGTATAGAAAAGCCATAGACTTCTGGGTGTTAATTTTGTATCCTGCTGCATTGCTGAATTTATTTATTAAATCTAGTAGTTTTTTGATGGAGTCTTTGGGGTTTTCTATGTACAATATCATGTAATCTGCAAATAATGACAGTTTTACTTCTTCTTTTTCAACTTTGATGCTTTTTATTTCTTCTTCTTGTCTGAAAGCAATGACTAGTACTTCCAGTATTATGTTGAACAGGAGTGGTGAAAGTGAGCATCCCTGTCTTGTTCCTGTTCTTAGGGGAAATGGTTTTAGTTTTTGCCCATTGAATATGATGTTGCCTGTGGGTTTGTTATATATGGCTTTTATTATGTTGAGGTATGAAACTTCTATTCCCACCTTGCTGAGAGTTTTTATCAAGAAAGAGTGTTGGATTTTGTCAAATGCTTTTTCTGCATCAATGGATATGATTATATGGTTTTTATCTCTCAGTTTGTTTATATGGTGTATTGCATTTATTGATTTGTGGATATTGTACCAGCCTTACATCCCCAGAATAAATTCCACTTGGTCATGGTGTATGATCTTTCGAATGTAATGCTGGATTTGATTTGCTAGAATTTTGTTGAGAATTTTGGCATCTATGTTCATGAGGGATATTGGCCTGTAGTTCTCTTTCTTTGTATTGTTCTTATCTGGTTTGGGGATTAGGATAATGCTGGCTTCATAGAAAGAGCTTGGAAATGCTCCTTCATCTTGAATTTTTTGGAATAGTCTGAGGAGGATAGGTTTTATTTCTTCTTTGAATGTTTGATAAAACTCCCCTGTGGAGTCATCTTGTCCAGGGCTTTTGTTTGTTTGAAGTTTTTTTTTTTTTTTTATTACTGCTTCAGTTTCCTCCATAGTTATTGGCCTATTCAGATTTTTTTATTCCTCCTGGTTGAGTTTTGGAAGGTCGTATTTTTCTAGGAATATGTCCATTTCTTCTAGGTTGACCAGTTTGTTGGAGTAGAGTTGCTCATAGTATTTTTTTTTATGAGTCTTTGTATTTCCGTGGGATCTGTTGTTGTTTCACCTCTTTTGTTTCTGATTTTGTTTACTTGGGTCCTCTCTCTTTACTTCTTGGTGAGCCTGGCTAGAGGTTCATCAATCTTGTTTATCCTTTCAAAGAACCAGCTCTTGGTTTCATTGATCTTTTGTATTTTTGTGTGTGTGTGTCTCTGTGTCATTGATTTCCACTCTGATCTTTATTATTTCCTTCCTTATGCTCACACTGGGCTTTTCTTGTTGCTCACTTTCTAATTCTTCAAGCTGCAGAGTTAGACAGTTAATTACCAGTTTTCTTCTGTTTGTTTGTTTGTTTGTTTTGTTTTGTTTTTGTTTTTTTGTGGTATGCCTGTAACACCATGAACTTCCTTCTCAGATTGTTTTCACTGTGTCCCAAAGATTTTGGTTGTTGTGTTTTTATTGTTGTTTGTTTCCATGATGTTTTTTATTTCTTCTTTGATCTCTTTGGTAACCCACTCATTGTTTAATAGTATGCTATTCAGCCTCCAAGTGTTTGAATTTTTGTGATTGTTTTTACTGTAGTTGATGTCTAATATTATGCCATTGTGATCTGAGAAAATGCTTGATATAATTTCAATCCTCTTGAATTTGGAGAGACTTTGCCTGTGTCCCATTATGTGGTCTATCTTTGAAAATGTATCTTTGAGAATGTATATCCTGCAGTTTTGGGGTGGAATGTTCTAAAGATGCCGATTAAATCCATCTGATCTAGTGAATTGTTTAGGATTGATGTTTCTTTGCTAATTTTTTTGCCTAGAGGATTTATCCAGTGATATTAATGTAGTATTAAAGTCTCCTACTGTGATTGTGTTGCTGACAATCTCTGCCCTGATATATTCCAGGGTTTTTTGTTTTGTTTTGTTTTGTTTTTAATGTATTTGGGTGCTTTTGCATTGGGTGCACAAATGTTTACCAGATTTATATCCTCTTGTTGTATCGATCCCTTTAGAATTATGAAGTTGCCTTTCCTGTCTCTTGGTATGGCATTCACTTTGAGGTCTATTTTGTCAGATATAAGTATTGCTACCCCAGCTTTTTTTTTTTTTCATTTCCATTTGCCTTATAGATATTTTTCCATCCTTCACTTTCAGTCTTTGTGAGTCCCTTGTTCTGAAGTGGGTCTCCTGTAGACAGCATATATATGGGTCATGTTTTCTTATCCATTCAGTCATTGGATTTCTTTTGATTGGAGCATTTAATCCATTTATGTTTAATGTTATTATTGATAGGTACTTGTTTGTAGCCATTTCTGTACTTTATGCCTGTGTTTCTTCCTCCCTTTCTATTTCTTCTTTTCACAGCATTCCCTTTAGCATTTCTTGCATTGCTGGTTTGGTAGTGATAAACTCCATTTGCCTTTTTTTTTTTTTTTGTCTGTGAAGCTCCTGATTTTCCCTTCAATTTTGATTGATAGTCTTGCTGGATAGAGTATTCTTGGATTCAGTCCTTTGCTTTGCAATCACTTTGTTTACTCCCTTCCATCCCCTTGTAGCTTGATGTATTTCTGTTGAGAAATCATTTGATAATCTGATGGGGGATTCTTTGTAGGATCTCTCTTGCAGCCTTTAAGATTCTCTCTTTGTTGTTAACATTTGCCATTGTAATTATGATGTGTCTTGGTGTGGGTCTTTTAGGATTCATCTTGCTTAGGACTCTCTGTACTTGAGTAATTTCTTTCTTCCCCATATCAGGGAAGTTTTCTTTCATTATTTCTTCAAATAGATTCTTTAATCTTTGCTGCTCTTCTTGTCCTTGTGGCAGCCCTCTTATATGTATGTTACTTCATTTTGCATTGTCCCAAATCTCCCTTAGGCTCTCTTCTTGCTTTTTATTTTTTTTTCTAGTTGCTGTTCAGATTGGGCTTGTTTCTCTACCTTATCTTCTAACTCACTAATTTGGTCCTCTGCTTCTTCTAGTCTACTGTTAAAACCTCCCATGGTGTTTTTTATTGTAGCTATATCACTTTTGATTTCTTCCTGATTTTTGCATAGGTTGTTGATTTTCTCATCCATTTGGTGTATGAACTGTCCGACCATTACTCTGAATTCTTTTTCTGTCATGTTTCATGCCTTGGTTTCACTTATTTCCTTTCTTTGCAATTCTTCTTTTTCTGTCCTCTGGGGATTGTTATGTTGTCTCCCCATTCTAACTATCACCAGAAGTTTCAAATGTAGAGATGCAGGGACCTGGGCCATGTGCAGTGGGAGCTTTGCACCCCCCAAGTGTCACTGACGAGCTCCAACAGAGTCCCCTAGAGTGTGCCAGGAGTCAGAGACCCCCTTGTGCCCATGCTGAGAATCAAGTATTAAAGTCTCTGTTGCTTGGTGTGGCCTCACACAGAGAATCAGGGTCTCTGTGTGTGCATGTGCCAAGAATTAGAGTCACTGGCTCTTAGTGTGAATGCGCTGGGAATCAGGGATCCCAGACGCATGAGATGAGAAACAGAATCAAATCACTGGTGCTCAATGCTGCCTCTCGCACAGAGAAACAGGGTTTCTTGATCTGCTAGGGGGACCAGGTTGCACAGCCACCCTGTGTTGGCAGTAGGTCCACTCCTGCGCTGCAGAAAACAGACTTCCGTGTGCGCTTGACAAGAATCAAAGTCAGGTTGCACTGCTGCCCTGTGTGGGCGTGGGGTCTGGTCACATGAGAGTGAGCTGTGGGAAACAGATTCCCAGTGTCAGTGTGCCCAGGCTCTAATTCGGGTAGCAGAGCCACCCTGTATGGACAGGAGGCCTGCTTGTGCAGCACTGGTCTAGCAGTTCCTATGATGTTGCCTTGAGCCTGTGAGGAGAGGGATGGGTCCTGCGACTCACAGTAATCTGTGGCTGTGATGTCTGGATTCTTGGTGTCTGTGGGTCTGCAGCTGTTTTTGCAGGTCTTTGTCCCTAGTGGCTGTAGGGTCCCAGTTTGCATCTGAGACAAGATTGGGTGGTGGTGAGGCTAGGATCCCAAGTCTCAAGCAGTTCTGTTTTTCAAGATGGCGTGGTCTCTGTGCCCACACTACCTGCCCCTGGAGTGTCTGCTGTGGCAGTGGGGTTTCACAGTCTAAGACTGCCCGGTTTAGCAGCCCCTTGGAAGACCTGCAAGATCTAACTGTCCCTAGCTCACACACACACACACACACACATACACACACACACATCCACATACTCCTCTATCACTCCCTCACTCTCTCACACTCTCTCCCTTCCTACATTTTTGCTGGTCACCATATTTTCTCCTTTCTCTTTGGGCATTTTAGAACAACTTGTCAAGAATCAAGCAAACGATCACATGTATGTGTACCTATAAAATGAAATAGGATGTAGCTCCTTACTCTTTTTACCCACATACCCTCAGGCCAATTTAAGAAAATCACTAAAATGTCAATGTAGGACCCAGCTGGTGTGGCTCTGTGATTGAATGTCCACCTATGAACCAAGAGGCCACAGTTTAATTCCTGATCAGGTTGCTGTTCAATCCCCAGTAGGGGGCGTACAGGAGGCAGCCAATCAATAATTTTCTCTCATCATTGATGTTTCTATTTTTTACTCCCTCTCCCTTCCTATCTGAAATCAATTTTAAAAAAATGGCAGTGTACGGTCCAATATACTAAACTTACTTTCAATCCCCTCATTAACTGGAAAAAAAAATTTCCTCTAAATAAAATGATTCCTTGAGATTCTACAGTTTAGTAGCAAACACATCTTTCAGGGTTATGACCTTAGAAACCCTTTCAAATGTCATTTTTTCTCCTTCAAATTGGTTTGCTTCTTCTTGAATCATTAGCACACCTTCCTTTACCTAATTGAGACCTTCAGAGATAAACTGCTCATTTATTTTCCTTTGAGATGTAGGGATCCTGATACTTCAAAGATGTGTGAAACATAGTAACAAAATGAAAACTTTCTACAGTGTTAATCATCAAACTCTTCTGGTAATATTTTAGGAAGCAAGTAGAGAGATTTCAATAGTATGTTAAATTAGCCAAGAGCTGGCACTTGAATATGATGTTTCATGTTCAAGGAATTAGATTTTTAAAATGAGCAAATATAGAAAGATGAGGATTTGATCCATAGGGGATGCTTTGACTAAGCTCTATTTTCTCTCAGGGGAGGTAGGCACTATTTCATTTATATAAACTTATTAGGTTAAATAAGGATATTTGGGATTTCCTTGAAAAATAATTATATTATTTTGACAGTTGATGTTTTAAACAGCATCTGACCTCAAGAATATGCTGAGTTACGTGGCAATCCAAGGCCAGGTTTTCCACATTCATTTAATATAAAATTATATGTACAAGAAAGGGTGATGGTTTGTAGAACATTTCCCATGACCCACTTCTCTGAGCCTAGATCTGGAAGGGTGAGAAGAGAACATGTAAAATGCCTCCTCCAGAACTTGTAACAAGAAAGTTTATGAGAGTATTTTAAAAGGAAGAGCTCAGGTTGGGTATCCTTCAAAGTTAGCAATTTTATAATGACTCTTTCAATATTCTCCAATTCCTTTACCAATCCCTATTGTTTGAATCCCTTTACCCATTAAACATCAATTTCCAATTCCTCCCTCTCTCCAGCCACTGGCAGTACCCTTCTAACTTCTTTCTTTGTGAATTTCACTATTCTATGTGGAATCATATAGCATTTGTTGTTTTGTAACTGGATTATATTACTCAGCATAATGATCTCAAGGTTTATCCATAATGTAGCATGTACTAGAATTTCTATTGTATGTATAGGCCACATTTTATTTTTTCATTCATATGTTAATGAACACTTGATCATTTCCTCTTTATGGCTATTGTGAATAATTCTGCTATGAATATGGATATACAAATATCTCTTCAAGACCCTGCTTTCAAATGTTGGAGATGTGTCCAGAAATGAGATTGTGGCATGACATGGTAGTTCTGTTTCTAAGTATTTGTGGCACCACTACACTGTTTTCCACATTGGCTGGATCGTCTTACCTTCCACCAACAGTGCCCACAGGTTCTAACATCTTTACATCTTCTCCAACACTTACTTTCTGAGTATTTGAGGTAACCGTCTCAATGTGTGTGAGGTGGTATTTCATTGTAGTTTTGATCTCTGTTTCCTTGGTGATTAGTAATGTATCTTTGCATGTGATGATTGGCCATGTGTATGCCTTCTTTGAAGAAATGTCTATTCAAGTTACTTGCATTTTGATCGAGGTATTTGTTTGTTTTGATGTTAATTTGTAGGAGCTCTTTATATATTCTGGATCCCTTATCCGGTATTTGATTTGCAAATATTGTATCCCACTTAATGGGTTGCCTTTTCACTCTGTTAATCATGTCATTTAATGCACAAAAGTATCTACTTTTTCTGTAGTCCAATTTATCTATTATTTTTCTTCTTCCATTTGGCTTTGAGTGTTATATCCAAGAAATCATTGACAAATCCAATGTCATGAAACTTTTCTTCTCTCTTTTCTTCTAAGAGTTTTATAGGTTTAGGTTTCACATTTAGGCCTTGGATCTATTTTATTTAGTACTGTTTTACCCATTCCTAGGCAGTGAGTTTCCTAGGCAGGGAGAGGCTGTGACTGGCATATACCTTAGCACTTGGCATATACCTGGTGTATAGAATAGATGCCAGGAGAGATTTGCATACTGCAGAGGTTTGCTTCTTAAGGGTGCACCTGCTTGTCTGCCAGCCAGCAGCCTCCTTGCTCATTTCCTGGTACGATGACTGGGGTCAGAGGGCCTCCAGACGCCTTTGGCTCCCACCATCACTCAAGCCTGCTGATGCCTCATCTGGGTGCACACACGACTTCCTTTGAGGAATGGTCCAGTTATTTCCCTCCCAGAATGGGGAGCAGTGCCCTGTTCTTGCCTTTGGAGATGGCTTGCTTCTTTCTTCCTTCTAAATAATCCAAGCTGTGTCATGCATAGCTCATACTTTCTACCACTGGGGCTAAGCTGAGCTGAATTAGTGTCTCTGTTGGTGAGCTGCAAGTGTGTAGTAGATGCTCAGTAAGTGAAGAAGATGTTTGTTTGTGATCTGTTCAGGAATCCAGTAAAAATACACTGTCAGCTTTCCATCTGGTTCATCGTTGGAATGTTCTAGTAACACTTATAATATTAGAGTGCAGGAGAATTCAAAAGTCATTTTTGTTTAGCTGTGGGAGTTAGACATTCTCTCCTCCCTCTTCTACAAAATCACATTTCTCTTCTTAATAATCATCCAGACTAGTTAATAGTGAGCATGACTTGCTTTCTCTGCTCATGATGGGTGGTCTGTACCTGTTGTTTGACATAGAACAATCCAGGGTGGTTATCTTCCTTCCACCCTCCCTCCCTCCTCTTTACTTCCTTCTTTTCCTTCTCCTCTCTCTCTCTCTCTCTCTCTTATTTTTACTTTTTGTGCATAAAATAGAGGCATAAATCATTTTTGAAGAAGGTACTATTAATGACAATTGGTGGGGACATGGTTGAAAAAATCTAATTTAAAATAGGTGATCCTCTCTTCCTTTTAACTCACTAATTGTGCTCCAGGTTTATAATTTTATTTGTTCCAAATTCCACGAATATTTGTGAAGCCCTTGTTTTAAGTCCCTGGGCTGAGTACAATGAGATGAATCCAGCCACACAGAAATTTCAGTTTAGCTAAGAATATTGGCCATTGGAATTATATGGTAAAGCTCTGTATAAATTGATAGCCAACTTCAATATGAAATAAAAAGAGGAGAATAAGTAAATATCAGTTAATCTGATTGTGGGCATGACACCAAAAGCTTATTACACATTTCAGTTATCTCCCAAAACCATGCAAGATAAGCAGTGCTCTTACCACATCATAAATGAGGTAATGGAAGGTCAAAGATCTTGAGTAATTTGCTATGTAGTAGTATATTAGTTGCAAAGCTAAGATCTAGGTGACATAACTAATATTTGGAAATTCAGCTGTAATTAGAACCAAGCACTGGATCTGACAACCCTCAGATTCTTTCCTGTTCATATCTATAGAAAGGCAGCTGTAACAGAGGCAGAGTGCTGTGTAGACAGCCATCTGTGGGGTCCAGGCTGGTGCGAAAGACTCCGAAGGATGCAACATGAAGATCCCTTACCCAACACAACAAGTAGCAGTGATTATCCAGCCTTACAGTGGTCAGCCATTCTTTGTTCAAAATGACACCACCCTGGTCATGAATGCCAGTGTAGCAATGGCTGTCCATGACAAGGTTGTAAGTCACCTTTTCTTCTAAAATTGTCAAAAGTGAGAATAAAAAAATAATTGATTCCTGCTTTTCTCCTAGATCAGTGGTCGGCAAACCACGGCTTGCAAGCCACATGCGGCTCTTTGGCCCCTTGAGTGTGGCTCTTCCACAAAATACCACATGCGGGCACTCATGTACAGTGCAATTAAAACTTCATGGCCCATGTGAAGAAGTCGGTTTTTGACCTGGGTGAGTCTATTTTGAAGAAGTGGCATTAGAACACTCAAGGGGTCAAAGAGCCGCATGTGGCTTGCGAGCCGTGGTTTGCCGACCATTGTCCTAGATTATCTCATCCCCTTGACCAGCAGGGGGAGCTGCACATGCTCTCATGCCATCATCCTATCTAATAAAAGAGTAATATGCAAATTAACCATCACTCTGCTACACCCATAAGCCACGCCCACCAGCCAATCAGGAGTGAGTCTGCAAATTAACCCAATCAAGATTGCTGTGGCCACAGAGCAAGCAGGAGGCTTGGGTTTCCCTGGCAATGGAGGAAGCCAAGCTTTCCACACACCCTGGCTGGCCCAGGCCTCCACTTAAGGCTACTAAGTTTCAATTATAGAAGATAAATAAACCCCGACAAAAATGGCTGCAGCCATGGAGCTGGAGAGAGTGGGAGGCTGGAGTTGTCCTCAGTAATGGAAGAAGCCAAGCTTCCACAGCCTTGGCCCACCTTGGTCTCCACTCAAGACTACAAAGTTTCAATTATAGAAGATAAATAAATCCCAGATACCAGGGCCTCTTCTTGGGTCACCGGGGGGCATGTCCAGCCTGCAAATCACCAAAGGCCCCTTGCACAGGCTGCCCCACGTCCCAAGGAAACCCCTACCCTGATCTGGGACACCCTTCAGGGCAAACCAGCTGGCCCCCACTCGTGCACCAGGCCTCTATCTTATCTAATAAAAGAGCAATATGCAAAGTGACCATCATTCCAACACACAAGATGGCTGCCCCCATGTAGTCAAAGATGGCTGCCCCTATGTGAACACAAGTTGGCTGCCACAGGATGGCCAGTAGGAGAGGGCAGTTGGGAGGGACCAGGTCTACAAGCGAGGGCAGTTGTGGGCAATCAGGCCAGCAGGGGAGGGCAGTTGGCAGGGACCAGGCCTGCAAGGGAGGGCAGTTGGGGGCAATCAAGACTGCAGGGGAGGGCAGTTAGGGGTGACCAGGCTGGCAGGGGAGCAGTTAGGCATCAATCAGGCTGGCAGGGGAGTGGTTAGGGGGTGATCAGGCTGGCAGGCAGAAGCGGTTAGGGGCAATCAGGAAGGCAGGCAGGCGAACAATTGGGAGCCAGCAGTCCTGGATCGTGAGAGGGATATCCGACTGCCCGTTTAGGCCTGATCCTACCGGGCAGTTGGACATCCCTCGAGGGGTCCCAGATTGGAGAGGGCGCAGGCTGGGCTGAGGGGCACCCCCCCCCAGTGCACGAATTTCATGCACTGGGCCTCTAGTAATATATAAAGAGCTAGGCTATGTCATGACCTAAATGTCCAGACAGACAACCAAACACCAAGCTAGGGTCATAGCCTGCATAGTGGAAGTCAGTCCTGGGTCCCAGCCAACGCAGTGAGAGTCAGTCCTGGGTCACAGCAGCCCACCGCAGGAGTCAGTCCTACCCACCTGTGGCTGGAGTCAGTCCTGGGTCCCAACAACCCACGGCAGGAGTTTGTCCTGGCTGCCTGCAGCAGGAGTCAATCCTGTGTCCCGGCTGCCCATAGGGGCAGCAAGGAGGGAGCTGTGGGCCCCGACCACCTATGGCATGGTGGCTGGAAGGAAGCTGTGAGAATGGAACCATGCTGCCATCCAACTAGTATCTGGGTCTCTCCCCCCCATCCACATGCTCTGGGGTGCAATTGGACTGGCCTCTTGGTTCCTCCCCACCTGACCCACAGGCCCCGGGAACTAGAGCCATGCTGCGATGGGACTGGATCCTACCAGAGAGGTCCCAGATTGTGAGAGCGTGCAGGCTGGGCTGAGAGACCCCCTGAGTGCACGAATTTTCATACACTGGGCCTCTAGCCTATATATATAAAAGCCCACTCTGCCCTGGCTGGTTTGGTTCAGTGGATGGAGTGTTGGCCTGTGGACTGAAGGGTCCCGGGTTCAATTCTGGTCAAGGAAACATGCTCAGGTTGCTGGTTTGATCCCCAGTGCAGGGGGGTGTGAAGGAAGCAACCAATCAATGATTCTCTTTCATCATTGATGTTTCTATCTCTCTGTCTCTCTCCCTTCTTCTCTGAAATCAATAAAAATATATTTAAAAAATAAAAAAATAATAATAAAAGCCCAGCGAGCAGAACAGAGGAATGACCAGAATGACCAGAACAACCAGAATGACTGGTGGCTATGACTTGCACTGTGGCAGCCAACCAGCCTGATATGGGCCCCAATTGGCCCCTCTCCCCAGCCAGCCCCATCCCTGATCAGCCCCCAAAACCCTGATCAGGATGGGGCCAACTTGCCAACCTCCCATATCCACCCCCTGCTGGCCTGGCCCGATGGGCACCCATCAGGGTGGGCTGGCCGGACCCCACCCATGCTTGAATTTGTGCACTGGGCCTCTAGTCTTATTTATAAACCACTGCATCAATCAACAGTGTATCAGAAGGGACTGACTGAGTGAGTGAGTGTGTGCCAGGCACAATACGTGCTTTCTTGTGTATATCACCTCATTTCTTCCTCACAACACCATTTTGAGATTCATATCATTTTTCTTATTTTAAAGTTTGAAAAGACTGAAGCTCAGAGAAGGAAAATGACTTGCTCAACTCATCCAGTGGTGGTGCAGGATTGTCATTCAGATCTGGATCATTACCAGGGGCCTGCTCTCTCCTGAAATGGAGCAACTAATGCATGCCTGCATCTCATCTGAGATCCTGGTTCTAACAGCCAGTATCCAGGAATGTTTCTTTTTATATGAAATACTTCTCTTTAAATTTCTGTAAAACTGATATCAACTAATCCAGACATTCAAATATTCCAACTTTAGATGAGACAAAAGAGAGACAAACCACTTAGTTTAGAAATTTAGACAAAATATTAACTTCTTGGATGTACATTTATCTCAGTACAATTTGTTGTTGTTAATTCTCACCCGAGGATATTTTCCATTGATTTTTAGGGAGAGTGGAAGAGATAGGGAAAGACAGAGGAAAACATTGATGTGAGAGAAACATATTGACTGGTTGCCTCTTGCACAAGTCCTGACCAGAGCCCTAGGCCAGGGAGGAGCCTGCAACCAAGGTACATGCCCTTGACCTAAATCAAATCCAGGACCCTTTGGTCCTCAGGCTGATACTCTATCCACTGAGCCAAACTGGAAAGGGCTAAGTACAAATTTTCAGGTCAATAATATATACCTTCTAACTTACTGAACTATACCCGTGGTCGGCAAACTGCCCCTTGCGAGCCACATGTGGCTCTTGGCCCCTTGAGTGTGGCTCTTCCACAAAATACCACGGCCTGGGCGAGTCTATTTTGAAGAAGTGGCATTAGAAGAAGTTTAAGTTTAAAAAATTTGGCTCTCAAAAGTAATTTCAATCGTTGTACTGTTGATATTTGGCTCTGTTGACTAATGAGTTTGCCAACCACTGAACTATACCAAAGCTTACAATGGTGACCTAGAGTTGTGGCAAGGACCTAAATTATTAAAGACAATCAAAGAAGAGCATAAAAGAAATATAACTGATTTTGAAAGTTTCAAGAACATAGGCTTGACCCCCTTGCAGCCACATAGGGCATGTGTCTAGACAAAGTGATCACCCTCCCTTCAGTTTCATAAGCTGAAGGGCAGATACGTGTAGTAACTCAAAAAGTTGTTGTGAGATGTGGAAAAGGTAGCAGGAGTGTAAATACCCTAGCCCAGGGTGTTTGTACCTCAGTAAATCCTATTACTTGTACTTCAGCAAACAAGTAATTTTCAACCACAAGTAAAACAATGTGGAACTGGTCATTTAGTATTTGTCTTCATTTTTACCATTAGTGTTGCATCTATGAAATGGGCCAAGAGGGCTAGGGAGACAGCCCATTTGCATAGGCAGAAAGGCTCTGAAAGTGGGCATGCCCTGTCAATCAGCTCTCTGCCTCCTACATTCTTCTTGCTTCTATCACTGTAGGTTCTAAAAATGGCATGCTGTATACCGAAAAACAAAAATATAGAGATTTGAGCAACCCACAGTAGAATTAATCAGTTTATTACTTGAATTCATCAACCCAACTTTCTTTAAGCAAACTTAGCAAAGGGGAGCAAATCAGGTAGGACCCCACTCAATTCTTTATGCCTTTTGCACTATTGTTGTATTCCTCTACCTTCTGTCCAGATAGCTTAATCAACTTTAGAGATGTTTTGTCCAACCTCCTATGTATCTAGATCAGCAATTTTCAACATTTTTCATCTCCTGGCACACATAAACTAATTTACAAAAATTCTGTGGCACATCAAAAATATATTATACTAGAGGCCTAGTGCATAGATTCATGCACCAGTGGGGTCTCTCGGCCTGGACTGCAGGATTGGGTCTAAACTGGCTCTCTGACATCTCCCAAGGGGTCCTGGATTGTGAGAGGGCACAGTCCAGACCGAGGGAGCCCACTGATGCACAACCGGGGCTGGAGAGATACACGGGAGGTTGGCCAGTCAGGGAGGGACTGTGCAAGGGCTCCAGGCCATATCTGGCCCATCTCACTCAGTCCTGATCAGCCGGACTCCAGCAGCAAGCTAAACTATCAGTTGAAGTATCTGCCCCCTGGTAGTCAGTGCACATAATAGCGAGTAGTTGAGTGGCCTTAGTATATCATTAGCATATTATACTTTGATTGGTTGAATGGCCAACTGGTTGACTAGACACTTAGCATATTAGGCTTTTATTATATAGGATATTTTCCCAACCTGACAAAAAATAGGTATAATTTTGATTGAGTAAAAGTAATAAAATAGGAATTATATACCCTTTTTTCTCTAAAGTGACTTTTAAAAAGTGAGGTGTCTATACTTGTACATAAGAATTAAGCAATCAGACACAGCCTTATCATGCAACCTAAGCAATAAGATGCAACTCTATTATATGACCTCTATATTTATGGTTCAAGACAGGGCATTCACATAGAACAGCTACTGTGTTAGCTTTGGCCATTTTTTTTTTTCTGACAATCTAAGGGAAAAGATGTCAGTGCCCCTGACTACATAGTCAGGTGTTGCATTTTTTAAACATTCTTTCATCACACCAATGTGCTGCCTGCAGCACCCAGTAGAAATTTGATGTCTAGATGGGTCAAGTGTACACCAATGACCCCAACATGATGAAGACCATGAGGAAGACAATATATTGAGAAATATATTCAGTTGTATTTACAAATGAGCCTTCTATGGGGCTATGTAGAAATGATTTTGAAAGTCTCAAGGTAGACCTTGGTTTGAGTTCTGGATTTACTGCTCACAATCTTGTGACATTGGAAAAGTGACTTAACATCTCTAAGCCCTAGTTTCCAGTAAAATATACCTGGATCACCTAATGAGTTCTCAATAAAGTTAAGTTACTAAGTAAAGGTTGCTTTCTGTTTAGCCTCCTGTTGATGACTTTATTTTGCTTCCAGCAACTTCTCTAGGACTGGGGTAAACTTTATCCACATCGTTCTAAAGCAGTTCACGTTGTCGGACAGATGGCACTGGGCTGTTGGGGGTTCTCAGCTAAGGACAGCACAATACTGGGTACCAGTGGCTCCTGCTGTTTCTCTCCCTGATGGTCTTCTTCATGCTCCCCTCCCTGGAGGGAGGTCACAACAATAATGTTGATATAGCAAATGTAGGCTTCCATCAGGAACCCTGAGCATGACTTTTTTATCTAAATTTGCAATGATTTTTGTCTTACTGCAGACATTACTCTTTAGCATTATTGATCTCTGTCTACAGAGCCACATCTGATGGCTTTGAACTTGGTTTGCACCAGGAGCAGCTGAGAGGCCACTTGAGACCATCTGGCATTGTAATTAAATTAAATTCCTCTTTCTGTTTCCATATGCTTTTTTGTTTTGCTTAAACTGGTCTGTGCCATTGCAGGTGGGTAAGTCTGTGTCCTTGGTGCATTCTTCTCAACCCAGTAATGGCAAGGGCTCCTCCTATGGCGGGAGTCCCTTCTGTGGTGGCATCTGCTACCCAGGGAGGGGAGGCTTTCAGCTCCTGGGAGTTCTTCTCCAGGAAGAAGGCCAGAACAGTTTCTAAATGAAATAAGGAGGGGGCTGGAGAAGCAATTATTCACTCAGGGCATGTGAACAGAAATGACAGGGTAAGATGAGGAGACAAGGGAAATCAAGACTAAAAGTAGTGAGAGATTTAAAATGGCAGAAGAGTAGGAGGATGCTGCACAGACATGCTCCCAGGAACAAACTGGAATTACAACTGAGATATGGAAAGGCTTCCTGAATAATGGAAAACTCACAGGAGAGAACCCTGATACCCAAGGACCGAAGGCGGAGACTGCATAGAGACTGATAGGAGGGGTGGAGGCATGAAAGGGCTGGCCAGTCACCCACAGATGGCAACTGAAGTCCCAGAGAGTTATCTTAGCTGTAGGGGGGTGCCACTGAGAACTCTGGGATCTAATCCCAAAGCTGGGTCCCCAGCAGAGAGCACCAAATTGAGAAGGGTACCCACATAGCATCTAGCTGTGAAAGGCAGTGGGGTGCTGTCTGCCAGCAGAAAGTTCAGGCACCCTCTTAAAGGGCCAATGCACAAAAATTCCCTGTGAAGTCATCCACCTTGTGCTCTGGCAGAGGGAGGGTGAAGTGGACTGGAGCTGTGAGAGCAGAACCCAGGACTGGGGACCCAGGGGATAGACTCAGATGGCAGACACCCCAAGTTTCCTGGGCTGAGTCATTTCCTCACACAGTGGAGAACATCCTTCCCACATAGACATTGCCTTGCCTGGGGGGAAGACAGTGAACACACAATATTGGAAAACACCTTGCCCTGAGGCCACTTAAGAGATTAAAAGTAGCAATTAACCTCCAGGCAGAAGCAACTGCCCCGCCTTGTTGAAAAAACTCTTGCCACACCTGAGGACGATTGCCTTGGGGCAATTCAAGTTGGAATCTTATTGTCTGTAGACAGAGGTGGTTTCTGGAGGATTTGAGTCTTTGCCTAATCTAATTAGTCAGAAACAGCCTTTAACACTGTTCTCCATTAGAGATTGAGAGGTGTAGAGGATCTACCAAAAACATAGTCACAAACCCAAACAGACAATCAAAATGAGGAGACAAAGAAACAACTTCCAAAGGAAAGAACTAGAGAATTCTCCAGAAGAAGAGATAAATGAAGCAGAGATAAGAAATTTATTTGAAACAGAGTTCAGAGTAATGATGGTAAAGATGTTCAACAGTATGAAAAAAATATAGTAACTATGAAAAAAGAACAGTCTGAGATCAAGAATGACATAACACAAATAAAGAACACATTGGAAGGAATACACAGCAGATTAGAGGAAGCTGAGGATCCAATCAGTGAATTAGAAGACAGAGTTGAAAATATCACTCAGTTAGAGAACCAAAAAGAAAAAACAATTAAAAAACAGGAGGAAACCTTAAGGGAGCTGTGGGACAATGTGAAATGTGACAATATTACACAGGTATGCCAGAAGAGGCAGAAAGGGAGAAAGGCATAGAGAAGGTGTTTGAAGAAATAATGGTAGAAAAGTTCCCTAACCCGGTAAAGGAAAAAGTCACACAAGCTCAGGAGGCACAGAGAACCCCAAACAAGAAGGACCCAAACAGGCCTATGCCCAGACACATCATAATTAAAATGCCAAAAGTTAAAGGCAAAGAGAGAATTTTAAAGGCAGCAAGAGAAAAGAAAACTGTTACCTACAAAGGAGTTCCCATAAGGCTGACACCTGACTTCTCATCATAAATGCTACAGGCCAGAAGGGAATGGCATGAAGTACTCAAAGTAATGGAAAGCAAGGATCTGAGACCAAGATTACTATATCCAGCAAGGCTATCATTCAAAATATATGGTCAAATAAAGAGCTTCCCAGACAAAAAAAAAAAAGGCTAAAGGAGTTCATCACCACCAAGCCAGCATTACAAGAAATGCTAAAGGGCTGTAAGGGATTGCTGAGAAGAAACAGTGAGAGAAACTTAGCCATACAGAATTAAAATGGCTATAAATAACTACCTCTCAATAATAACCCTAAATGTAAATGGCTTAAATGCTCCAATCAAAAGGTGTAGAGTAGCTGAATGGATACAAAAACATGACCCAACTATATGCTGTCTACAAGAGACCCATCTCAAAACAAAAGACACACACAGGATGAGAGTGAAGGGATGAAAAAAGATTTTCCAAGCAAATGTAAAAGAAAAAAAAAAAGCAGGAGTAGCCATACTCATATCTAACAAAATAGACATTAAAAGCATCATGCTATGTGAAATAACCCAGTCAGAGAAAGATAAATATCATATGACCTCACTCATTTGTGAAATATAATGAACAACATAAACTAATGAACAAAAATAGAGCCAGAGGAGGAAAATATTCTAGAATATAACAGAAGTAATCCTGTTATTTGCGGATTTTTAATATTTCCTACAACTTTTGTGAGATCATACTATATTAGTACAGTTTTGGTAATATTATTATACTTAAAATCCTTTTATTCTTGAAATATTAATGTTTATATGATAAAGCTCTGTATAGGATCATTTTTCTTAAATAATTGGTGTTCACTGCATGTAACATCATATTTAAAATAATTTTTCTTGAGATATTAATGTTTATTGCATGTAAATTATATTTAAGATTGTTTTTCTTGAAATATTAAGGTTTATTGCATGTAACATTATTATATTTAAAATCTTTTTTCTTGAAACAAAAAAAACCTGAAAAAAATAAAAGGAGAACATGAACTTAAAAAAAAAAAAAAGCTAACAGTAGTGATTCCACCTTCTTCTTAGAGTTTAAAGTCACCTCCAGGTCTTTAGTGAGAAAAGAAGTCAGGAGAGTTTTTTCTACATTCTTTTCTATTGCCCATTCCAAGACATCAGGAAATAGTCATCACCTGGAATCGTTCTTCCTGTCAAAAAGCTCTGCTCAGCTGCCATGCCTCAGGATGCGAGCCACTTGTTTTCCTCCGTCGGTGAGGCTGCATGACAGCCCGCTCACCTGCCCTGTGCTGTTCACCATTACTGCTTCTGGATTCTGAAGCTCGGCAGAAGCAATTACACTGCAGAGCATTCAGCTCCTGGTCCACAGAAAGCAATCAGTAAGTCTCTGTCACCAATGAACTGGTCACCATGGCAATGCCTTGAAAAGTTATAATGATAAAAGAAGGTACCAATATTTCAAATGGAGAATTTCCTTGGAGACATTTATATAAGCACTTCAACTATTCAGTCCCTATACCTAAGAAGAAGCAGAAGTTGGGTTTGTGGGAAGCATTTGTGGAGATTCTATGGGATGCTAGCCAACCATGATAAGCATAACAGGGTACAGATGGATAAAAGAAAAAGAGATTCACTTCAAGTATTTGGAGTTTAGTTAGGAAACAGAACTAATAAATGTGAAATAAGTGATAAAACATAAATGCAAATGCATAAACAGGCAGCAGAAATTGAGGCACTTATTCAGATAATTGAATCAAAACCTTTTATCTGTGAAATACTGTACATTTTAAAACATATTGCAATATAACAGATTCATTTTCTCTCTTTGAAAGCTTTTTAATAAAAAAGGAAGAAAAACTTATGGTTTTGCTTAGGTTTCAGATCATGGCCTTTAGTTTCTGGTTTTGGCTTTGCTTCTGTTTCACTCTATGAACAATCACCTGTCACCCTTGAGCCATGCTTCCTATAAATCTATAATGAATAGTTGAAATTATGTCTTATAACCATATTTTTTACGGGTCTTGGATTCTAAGGATATGCACTGAGTGGTTATATTTTTATTATGATTGCTTTTTTTTTTAAATTTTCACCCCAGGACATGCTTAGAGAGAGGGAGAGACAGAAAAGAGAGAGAGAGAAAGAGAGAGAGAGTCATCAATGTGAGAAAGAAATATCAATTGGTTGCCTTCTATAGGTGCCCTGACCAGGGACCAAACCAACAACCCAGGTATGTGCGGGGACAGGAATTGAACCCACAACCTTTTGTTGCACAGGACAATGCTCAACCAACTGAGCCACTCCAGACGGGCTATTTTGGTGGATTTTTAAAAATTTAATAAATCTTTATTGTTCAGATTATTACAATTGCTCCTCTTTTTCCCCCCATAGCTCCCCTCCACCCAGTTCCCACCTTACCCTCTGCCCTAACCCCCCCACCGCCACTATCCTCATCCATAGGTGTACAATTTTTGTCCCATCTATTCCCACACACCCCCACACCCCTTTTCCCCAGAGAATTGTCAATCCACTCCCTTTCTATGCCCCTAATTCTATTATATTCAGTTTATTCTGTTTATCAGATTTTTTTATTCACTTGATTTTTAGATTCACTTGTTGATAGATAAGTATTTACTGTTCATAATTTTTATCTTTATCTTTTTCTTCTTCTTCCTCTTCTTAAATAATACCTTTCAGCATTTCATATAATACTGGTTTGGTAGTGATGAACTCCTTCAGCCTTTTCTTATCTGTGAAGCTCTTTATCTACCCTTCAATTCTGAATGAGAGCTTTGCTGGGTAGAGTAATCTTGGTTGTAGGTTCTTGCTATTCATCACTTTGAATATTTCCTGCCACTCCCATCTGGGCTGCATAGTTTCTGTTGAGAAATCAGCTGACAGTCGTATGGGTGCTCCCATAACTGTTTTTGTCTTGCTGCTTTTAATATTCTCTCTTTGTATTTTGCTCTTGGCATTTTAATTATGATGTGTCTTGGTGTGGTCCTCTTTGCATTCCTCTTGTTTGGGGTTCTGTGTGCTTCCTGGATTTGTAAGTCTATTTCTTTCACCAGGTAGGGGAAGTTTTCTGTCATTATTTCTTCAAATAGGTTTTCAGTATCTTGCTCTCTCTCTTCTTCTGGTACCCCCATAATTCTGATGTTGGTAAGCTTGAAGTTATCCCAGAGGCTCCTTACACTATCTTCATATTTTTGGATTCTTTTTTTCTTTTTGATTTTATGGTTGAGTGTTTTTTGCTTCTTTGTATTTCAGATCTTTGACTTGATTCTTGCAATCCTCTAGTCTGCTGTTAGGTCTCTGTATAATATTTTTTCAGTCAGTGTATGCTTAATTTCTAGTTGGTCCTTTTTCATATCCTTGAGGGTCTTGCTAAATTTATCAGCCTTTTCTAGAAAATTCTTGAAAAACCTTATAACCGTGGTTTTGAACTCTATATCCAGTCATTTGCTTTCCTCCATTTCTTTCATTTGTGATCTGTTTTTTTGTCTCTGCATTTTGGCTGCTTCCCTGAGTTGATAGAGTGGCTTTGTGTGCTAGGTGTCCTATAGGGCCCAGTGGCTCAGCCTCCCTAGTTACCTGAGGTGGACACTCTTGGTGCACCCCTTTGTGGGCTGTGTGCACAGTCTTGTTGTAGTTAAGTTTTGATTGTTGTTGGTATCACTGGGAGAAATTGACCTCCAGGCCAATTGGCTGTGAGGATTAGCTGTGTCTATGCTGGGAGAACTTCTGTGCTGGAGACACCCTTATGAGACAAGACTTGCAAAAGCCTCTGTGCTCAGCTTGGAAGGGGCAGAGTCTCAGGGCAGAGCAGACAGCATTGGCTTCCTGTCAGCCCTGCCCTAATAGCCTCCTGTGTTTCAGTGTCCCATGGTAATCGCTGCAAGCACCTCTGAGAGAAAGCCACCTTCGACTTACAGTCCAGTTTCTCCCCGAATGAGTTTGGGTTCCCGGAGTCTTTCCCAGAACTGGGGTTCAGTGCAGTCAGGAGCTTTTGTCTTCCTCCCACTTGAGAAAGCCAGCTGCGCACTCAGTTGCCAGTCATTTCTGTGCACGCCTCAGTACCTCTGCCTCCTGCAGCTCCTCTGAGTCTCAGTGTGCTTTTCTCTTTCCTTATAGTTGTAGAATTTCCATTCAGCCAACCTTCCTGTGGTTCTGGATGATGTCTGTTTTGTCTTTTAGTTGTAGTTTTGAAATTGTTGTGTGAGGCAGCAGTTTAGGTGTTTACCTATGCTGCCATCTTGGTTTCTGCTCTATTTTTGGTGGGTTTTTACAGACCTCACTTTTTTTCCTTAGACTTTAAAATTTTTATGCATGTGCTTGGGTGAAAAAAAAAAAGCTTTGGCACACTAAAGAGAAACACTTGAGGTTATAGACCCCAATAAAAGCACATATCTCCCCAGCTCTTCTAATTTATGTCTGTTATATTGATGACATACTTTTCAAATAATTTAATTTTTTATTTTTTACTTTCTCTGTGTTAATTATTGATGCCATAGGTGACCGAAATTTTCTAAGATTTGATAAACTCTAAAATGACTGACTTTAACTATGCCCCCAAAAGGGCACAAGCTAAGTTTCCACTAAAGACACATATTTCCAAATGATGAACTGGCACATAGAGTCAGGCCCTCAGGGCCTATGCATCAGAAGGACCATGGCAAGGTGTTTGGGGTCCATGGAAATAGAATTGACCATTGCTTCAGCAATTTCTCCAAAATAATGAGCAAGAGGCCTTTCCAGCAGAGATGGGATGTTCCAATAATGTCCACATCATAGAATAATCTTGCTTTTTTCCTCTGATATCATTCAATTATATAACTTCCAAGTTATAAGTGATATTAGAAGTCATTTAGTCTAATTTTGCAATAATTGAAAGGCTTCCACAAATGGTATCTTTAAATAAAAGTCCACTCAGGCTCTGTGTAGACCTTGGTTTGTATAAATAATGAGAAAATGTTGTAGGACGCCAGCATCATGACAGAGTGAGAGGACCCCTTTATTTCTCTCCTAAGAGTTACAAGTCACACAACAATAATTCAACACACAAGCATATGTGAGAAATCCACATATTGAGACATCTGACGGCAGGCATGTTGGAGCAAGCAGGGGTGGCAGAGAGTGGAAGGCCAGCGGCTGGGGCCACAGATGCATTCTGATGCCCTCCAGGCTCCAGCAGACACAGTCGCAATGCCAGAGTCTGGCTGCTGCCCTCACATAACAGCCTGGAGGTTTTTCAGGGAAGAAGCAACATTCCAGTTAGAGCAGCTGTCTCCCATGCGGCAACGCCTGGTGGCAGAGAAGATCATGCAGCACAGTGGTATGGGAGCTGTGGGTTGGTGGCTGCCACTGCTATCAAGAAAGCAAAGCCACAGACTCCCTTCCTTTGGGCCCACCTTGCCCCCATCTTGCTCCTGCCACCCACCAGCAGAACCTGTAGAAGCAGCAGAGTTGCCTTGGATTACAACATGGCTGGCAGCCTCTGGGTATTAGAAGGCAGTGGCAGGAACTCATAGGCTCAGAACCCCACAGGGTGGTGCCTTGAGGATGAGTTGACTTGAATATAGAGGGGTACCAACCACCTCAGTCAATACAAGGCATTTCCCACAATTAAGGTGACATGGGCCCACCAATAACCCAGGGGTGACAGTAGAGCAGGTAAGAGAAAACAAAAACCTGCACCATCTACTGGAAATCAAAAGAAAGACCACTACTTATCAATCTGCTGAATTGTTAAGAGAAAAACAGTGCTTTAAAAAAGAAATTAGCCCTGGCTGGTTTGGCTCAATGGATAGAGCGCCGGCCTCTGGACTGAAGGGTTCCAGGTTAGATTCCAGTTAAGGGCATGTTCCTGGGTTGAGGGCTTGATCCCCTGTGGGAGGCATGCAGGAGGCAGCCAATCAATGATTCTCTCTCATCATTGATATTTCTATCTCTCTCTCCCTCTCCCTTCCTCTCTGAAATATATATATATATAAATTAGTCCACTATGTCCAGGAGAGAAACGATTTATTTAATACCATGAATAATGAAGGTAATACGGCAGTTTACAAAGAAAAGGAAAAGTCTCCAAAACCAAAGTCAAACACATGGAAGATTGTGACTTAAATAGCAGAGAATTCAACATTGCAGTTATAAAAAAAATCAACAAGATACAAGAAAAGCAGTTCAATGAGCTCAGGAATAAATCAATGAACAAATGGAGGCCTTTACCAAAGAGATTGAAACTGTAAAAGAACCAGACAGAATTTTGGAGTTGAAGATCTCAATATTTAAGATGAGGAATGCATTAGAGAGGCTTGGATACTGAGCAAATGAAATGGCAGAGAGATTAGTTAACTTGAGCATAGAAATCTAGAAATGACTCAGGTGGAATAATAGAGAGAGCTGAGAGGAAAGAAAGAAAGAAAGAAAGAAAGAAAGAAAGAAAGAAAGAAAGAAAGAAAGAAAGAAAGAAAGAAAGAAAGAAAGAAAACTATAAAAACTGTCTGACTCCATTACAAAAGCAATGTAAGAACAATGGCTATAACAGAGAAAGACAAAATGGAAAAGGAAACAGAGAGCCTATTCAAAGAAATAATCAATGAGAACTTACCAAACCTATGGAATAAGCTAAACCCTTGAATTCTAAGATCTAATAAGACACCTAATTATCTCAATGCAAAAAGATCTTCTTCAAAATAAGTTATATTAAACTGTTCAAAGTTAATGATAAAGAAAGGATTCTTAAGGCAGCCAAGGAAAATGGAAGACTGTCATCCTATATAATAAAACCCTAATATACAAATCGACCAAACAGTGGAACTATTGGCGGAATGACCAGTTGCTATGATGCATGCTGACTACCAGGTGGCAGAGGGGGAAGCTCCTGTGTTGAGCATCTGCCCCCCAAGAGGGAGGTGACCAATGGTGATCAGAGGGCAGGGCAGGCAGGTGAGCAGCACCAGGCTGCCAGCCAAGGCAGGTGCCAGTGGGGGCCCTCTGACCGCTCCACCCGCTGGTTGCCCTGCAGATGGCCTTGATCACTGGCCATGCCTAGGGACTCTACTCTATTTTTTGGGGACAGTCTCTTAGACTTAAAAATTAAAACCTGGCCAGGCCACTCTGACACTGAAAAAACAGGAGGATGCAGCGATGACATGCATGGACTCTGGCTTGCACATTTTGTGTCAGCCCTGATTCTGACACTTATAACTGTGTGACAGAGCCAGTTACTTAACGTCTCTCTGCTTCAGTTTTTCCTCCCATAAGATGGGGAAATGGTACTACTGCCTCAGAAGGTCATGTTATGTACTGCTTTTTATAACCAGGGCAAAAAGATGTAGCTGCCCATACAACAGCAAGATGCCTTCCACCTGTGTGAAAAGCATGGTCACTGGTGCATGCAGCGTCCTGGATTGCGGGAGGGATGTCTGACTGCCTGTTTAGGCCCGACATCTCCTGAGGGGTCCTGGATTGCGAGGGGGATCTTCAATGCCAGTTTAAGCCTGACATCCCCTGAGGTTTCTTGGATTGTGAGAGAGCACATGCTGGGCTGAGGGACACCCCCCACACCCACCCATGCACAAATTATATGCACTGGGCCTCTAGTTTACAAATAAAATCCCAATAGATTATCATTAAATTTTTACAGCAAAACCTTACAAACCAGTAGAGAGTGCAATTAAATATTCAAAATATTGAAACAAACCACCAACCAAGAATAAAATATCCAGCAAAATTATCCTTTAGATATTAAGAAAAATAAAGGTTTTAAAGGAAAAACAAAATCAGAGGGAATTTACCACCATAAGAATTACATGAAAGAATTTTGAAGGGAGCCTTTATACCTGAAACAAAAAGACAAAAAAAAAATGCAAAACTTTAAATAAGGTGGCAGACAGATAGAAGCAGGAAATGTAACTCTGTTTCAGATACAATATTAAACACTTAAATATAAAGGCTAAAGGGGAACAAGCAAAGTACTCAAGATAGTGAAAAACAAGGATCTGAAACCAAGACTACTATATCCAGCAAAGCTATCATTCAAAATAGAAGGTGAAGTAGAGCTTCCCCGAAGCCCCCAAAAAAAGGCTAAAGGAGATTTTCTAGAAAAAAATCATTAAGGAAACAGTGAACTTAAATGACACAATAGGTTAGATGGATTTAATTGAAACAGAATATTCCACCACAAGGCTGCAGAATATGTATTCTACTGAAGTGCACATGAGGCATTCTCAAAGATAGGCCACATGTTAGGGCACAAGACAGTTCTCTACAAGTTCAAGAAGATTGAAATCATATTGAGCATCTCCTCAGATCACAATGGCATAAAACTAGAAATCAGCTACAATAAAAAAACTAAAAAACATTCAAATACATGGAGGCTAAATAGCATTTTAGTAAACACTGAATGGGTTACCAATGAGATCAAGGAATAAATTATACACTTTCTGGAAACAAATGAAAATGAACACATAACAACCCAAAATTTATGAGACAACAAAAGTGGTCCTGAGAGGTAAGTTCATAGCACTATAGCCCTCCCTAAGAAACAAGAAAAATCTCTAATAAAGTATCTAACCCTATAATTAAAAGAATTAGAAAGAGAACAAGAAAAGTCCAGATAAGTGCAAGAATAAAATAATAAAGATCAAAGCAGAAATAAATGACATAGAGGGGAAAAAAATCAATGAAAACAAGAGTGGATTCTTTAAAAAGGTAAGCAAGATTGATGAACCTTTAGCCAGATTCATCAGGAAACAAAGAGAGGAACCAAATAAATAAAATCAGAAATGAAAGAGGTAACAACAGACCCCACAGAAATACAAAGGATAGTAAGAAATGATTACCAACAACTATATGCCAACAAATTGGGCAATCTGAGTGAAATGGACAAATTCCAAGAAACATGCAATCTTCCGAAATTCAATCAGGAAGAAGCAGAAAACCTGAAAGTCAGGCCAATAACAATTGATGAAATTGAAGCAGAAAAAAAAAAAAAAAACAACAACTCCCAGCAAACCAAAGTCCTGGACCAGACTGCTTCACAGGGTAGTTTACTAAACATTCAAAGAAGAACTAACACCTATCCTTCTAAAACTATTCCAAAAAAATCCAAGAGGAAGAAACACTTCCCATTCCTTCTTATGAGGCCAGCATTATCCTAATTCCAAACCATATGAAGACACTACAAAGAAAGAGAATTACAGGCCAAGATTCCTGATGAACACAGATGCTAAAATTCTCAACAAAATATTAGCAAATTAGATCTAGTAATATACTAAAAAGTATTCACCATGACTAAATGGGATTTATCCCAGGGATGCAAGGCTGGCACAATATATGAAAATCAATAAATTTGATACATTACATAAACAAAATGAAAGATTAAAATCATATGATAATTTCAATAGATGCAGAGAAAGGATTGGACAAAATCCAGCACTAATTTTTGATAAAAACTCTCAACAAAATGGAAATAGAGGGATAATACCTCAACACGATAAAGACCATATATGACAAACCTAAGCTAACATCACACTCAATGGGAATAAAAGAAAACAATTGCCCCTAAGAAGAAGAACAACACAGGTATGCCCACTTTCACTGCTCTTATTCAACTCTGGAGGCCCAGTGCATGAAATTCATGCATGGGTATGGTCCCTAGACCTGGCCAGCAATCAGGGATGATTGGGGCCTTCTTGCTGCTGGCTGGAGCCTCCCTTCCCCAGCTGCCGTGTGCCGGCTGGGGCCTTCCTTTGTTCTGCACCACCCCCAGGTTGTCAGAGCATGTCATAGCGAGCAATTGAACTCCTGGTATCCAGGTCAAACTCCCAAGGGGACACTTTGCATATCAGCCTTTTATATATATACTAGTGGGCCAGTGCACAAAATTCGTGTATGGAGGGGGGCGTTCCATCAGCCCAGCCTGCACCTTCTCCAATCGGGGATCCCCTGGAGGATGTCCGACTGCTGGTTTAGGCCTGATCCCAGGCCTAAACCAGCAGTCAGACATCCCTCTCGCAATCTGGGATGGCTGGCTCCTAACTGCTCACCTGCCTACCTGCCTGATCATGCCTAACTGCCATCCCCTGCCAACCTGACCTCACCCCCAACTGCCCTCCCCTGCTGGCCTGGTTGCCCCCAACTTCCCTCCCCTGACGGTCTGGTTGCCCCAAAGTGCCCTCCCCTGCTGGCCTGATGTCATCCCCAATAGCCCTGCCCTGCCGGCCTGATCTTGTCCCTAACTACCCTCCCTTTGGTGGCCTGGTTGCCCCCAACTGCCCTCCCCTGCTGCCCTGATCAAGCCCCCAACTGCCCTCCCCTGCCAGCCTGATCTCACCCCCAACGGCCCTCCCCTGCTGGCCTGATCTTGCCCTTAACTTCCCTCCTCTGCCAGCCAATTTGGTTCTGATTGGTCGGTTTCTATTCCAGTCAGCGTCAAAAGTTCCACATCCTAGGCAACCATTGGCTCCTCACAGTTTACCAAGATTTGGTTCGGTGGGGGTGGGGTGGGAGGTGGGGTGGAGGGTGGCCTGTTTATTAAGTGTTTATTACAGGGGTCAGACCACACAAGTGGTGTCAGCCCCAGGAATGTGATTTGTCAATGTTGATCACAAAGCCCCCAAGGGTGATCCTGGTGAGCATCAAGGTCAGAAATGAAACTGAAAGGCCTCTGTAACTTGCTTCTAACAGGCGTCCAGTCTGGGCAGCAGAAAGGGGATGCCCATGACATGCTAGGTCTTCCCATCAGAGAGCACCGAGGTCTGGTAGGACAGCAGCTGCATGCCTGCCTCTGCCAGGAGCCCAATCATGGTAGGCAACATGGCAGGGTTGGAGGGCTGAGCCCGGAACAGGAGCAGGAGCAGACCCCTGTGGAGAGACACTTTTGGTCTAAAGGCAGCACCATTGAGTGCCTGCAGCATAGGTGTGGTGCCCTGGACAAAGCCTACAGTCTGGTAGGGAGCACCTGCCGGGGCCATGCTCAGGAGGCCTTACCTGCATCCTTGCTCTCCTGGCATAGTGGAGTTATAGGAGGTAGTTACAGTGAGGCCGGCCTCCTTCACCAGCAGCTTGGCGTTCACCAAGTTCACATCCACATGATTAGAAGCATCTTTGAGGAGGTGGACCATGACTGCAGGGCTCAGGCAGTTCCTGGCATTCTTCAGGGATAAACCCTGTGTCATCACCTGGATGGTCCCTTTGGGGGACCCTGCCCAGGCTCGCATCAGAGTCCCCAAAGCTTCTGTCAGACCAACCCAAGGTTTGGTGTGTGGAGAGAAGACGCTGTTAAGGACCTGGGCATTCACGACGCCAGCGAGGGCTCTCCCCTTAACCCTGTCCATGAACTTGACAGTAATCTCCTCCCTGCAGTGGCTCTGGGCCTCCTTGGTGCTGGCGCCCAGGAGGGGGCAGCTGGTGACATTATCATGGTCCACCAAGGAGCGGTCCCAAGGTGGCTCCTCCGTGAACATTTCCAGTGCTGCCCCGACTGCAGGACCCGGAGCAGGGCGCCCTCATCCACGATCCCTCCAAGGGAGCAGTTCACCAGGTGCACGCCCTTCTTGCACAGAGTGAAGGTGCTGTCGTTCAGCAGACCTATCATGGAGGGCAGGAGAGGGGTGTGCATAGTGATGAAGTCACAGAGGGGCCAGATCTCATCCAGGGACAGCTGCTGAACACCAAAGGGGGTGGAGACCTCTGGTGAGATGATGGAGTAATATGCTACAGTCTTCACCCTAAAGGACTGCATCCAGAAGGTGACCTCTCTCCTGATCCTCCCCAGGCCAAGAATTCCCAGGGTCTTTCCATTCAAGACAGTTCCCATGAACTTCTTTTGGTCCCATTTGCCATCCTTCATCGAAGCAGTCACCTGGGGAATCTGCCTGGCCAAACACATGATTATCTCAAAGTTGAGCTCCACAGCACTAAGACTGTTCCCATTGAAAGTGTTCATGACCAGGATGCCCTTCGTCATGGTGGCCTCCAGATCCACATTGTCCATGCTGTTGCCATCCCTTCCCTCCACCTGGATCTCCTCTGCTGCATTGATGACATCCATGGTCACGTTGGTGGCCAAGCAAATGATAAGGCCTTCACAGTCCTGCAGCTTGGCTATTGGATCCTTTTTGCTCAGGTTCTGCTTCTCCACCACCTGCAGCCCTCCATCTTGCAGGATCTTCTGGCAGCAAGGGTCCAGGTTGTTACTGATGAGCACTTTCTGTAGATATGTGAAGGCCATTGCTGAAGCCAGCCTTGGGATCCACCACTCTCACTGGACAGAAACACCTCTAAGCCCCCAGATTTGGTTCTGATTGGTCAGTTTCTATGCCAGTCAGCATCTCTGGGCCTATCAACGGGGCCTGATCAGAAAGGTGGGGCTGATCAGCAACCCTGGTGGAGTCCTGGAGAGAAATGGTGGGGAAGCTGCTGGCCAGACTGGGAGAGAAAAAGAGAGGCAAGTGCTGATCAAAAGCTGCCACAGAGGCAACTGATTAGTCCCTGCTTCTCTCTTCAGGCCTCTCTCTGACCCTGATTCACAGCCCCCTCAGCAGGGTTATTACGCCCTGGCTCTTTATTATTGACATAGATAGTACTGGAAGTATTAGCCACAGCAATCAGACAAGAAGAAGAAATAAAAGTCATCCAAATAGGAAAGGAGGAAGTGAAACTGTCATTATTCAGATGAGATGATATTATACATCGAAAACCCTAAATATTCCACCAAAAAATACTAGATTTAATAAATGAATCTGGTAAAGTATCAGGATACAAAGTTAACATCCAGAAATCAATGTCATTTTTATGCACCAATAATGAACTCTCAGAAAGAGAAACTAAAAACAAAAAACAAACAAACAAAAAAGACTCCTCATTTCCCATTGCAATAAAAATATTAAGATACTTAGGAATAAACTTAACCAAGGAGGCAAAAGACCTGTACTCAGAAAACTACAGGACATTGAAAAAATAGGTAGAGGAAGATATAAACAAGTGGAAGAATATACAACACAACGTTTATAGATTGGTAGAATTAACATCATTAAAATGTCCATACCACCCAAAGCAATCTATAGATCAATGTATTCCTTATTAAAATGCCAATGACATATTTCACAGATCTGGAATATATACTCCCCAAATTTATATGGAACCCAAAAAGACTATGAATAGCCACAGCAATCTTGAGAAAGAAGAACAAAGTTGGAGGGATCATAATATTAAGTTATACTACAAAGCCACTGTAATCAGAACAGGCACAAGAACAGGCACATAGATCAATGGAACAGAACAGAGGCCTGAGAAAGACCAAAGTCATATGCTCAATGAATATTTGACAAAGGAGACAAGACCCTGCAATGGACTAAAGACAGTCTTTCCAATAAATGGTCCTGATAAAATTGGAATAGTACATGCAAAGAGATAAATCTAGGCCACCAACTTACACCATAAACAAGAATAAACTAAAAATGGATAAAAGACTTAAATGTAAATCATGAAACCATAAAAAAGTGTAGAAGAAACCATTGACATCAACGTCTCAGACATTTCACGCAACAGACATTTCACCAATACATTGCCTTGGAAAAGAGAAACAAAGGAAAAAATAAACCATTGGGACTATATCAAATTCAAGAGTTCTGCACAGGAAAAAAAGGAATAAATAAAAAAAAATAAAACAAACAGACAAACAAAAAGGTATCAAAATGAAAAGGGAATCCACTGTATGAGAGTAGCTACTTGCCAATGATACATGTGATAAGGGGGTAATTTCCAAAATATACAAAGAACTCATATAACTCATATAGTTCATAGCAGCACAATTTACAATAGCTAAGATCTGGAAACAACCCAAGTGTCCATTAGCAGATGAGTGGATAAAAAAGTGGTACATTTACACATTTATACCATGGAGTAATATGCGGCAGTAAAAAGAAGGACCTATTACCCTTTGAGACAGCATGGAAGGACCTGGAGAATATCATGCTAAGTAAAGTAAGCCAGTCTGTTAAAGACAAATATCACATGATCTCACTTTTATGTGGAATCTAATGAACATAATAAACTGATGAACAAAATAAAACTAGAGACATGGAAGCATGGAACAGACTGATGAATCTCAGAGGGAGCATGGGAGGGGGTGGGGAAGAGATGAACCAAAGAACTTACATGCACATATGTATAAGCCAAGGACACAGACAATAGTGCAGTAAAATCCTGGGGCATGTGCAGGAGCAGGGTGGGAGGGCAAGAGGGGGAAATAGGTACATCTGCAATACTTTCAACAATAAAGGTAATTTTTTGAGAAGTCTACAACCTCATTATTTGGATATGAATACAAAAAATACAAACAATGAACACAAAAACATAAAAGGGGAGGAAAAAAAAGGACTGAACTTGCACAGTGAATGAAAATAATGTGCAATGAGAAGAAAAAGAATGAGACATCTATATATATAAAAGCCAAGCAACTGAAATGCTGGAATGACCAGAATGACTGGAATGACTGGCCACTATGACACCTACTGCAGCAGGCCAACTGGCCTGATCAGGAAGTGGTCCCTCCCTCCTGGCCTTCCCACCCCCCAAGTGGTCCCCCACCCCAATTGGGGGTGAGGCTGGCCGGCCAACCACCCATGCCCACTCCCCGCCCCACCAGCCTTGCCTGATTGGCCCCCATGGGGGGTGGTTCAGCCAGACCCAACCTGTGCATGAATTTGTGCACCAGGCCCCTAATTTTTTACCTAAACATATTGGTAACCACAAAACAAAAATGTAGAAGTGAGGCATGTAATGTAAGAAAAGAAACAAAGAAAAAAATCATAGAAATCACCAAAGTAAAATAGCAAACAGAACCACAACAGAATAAAACAATATAAATACAGGGCAATCCGAAAACAAAAGACAAAAAGACTTCAGTAGGTACTCATATGTCAATAAACACCCTAAATGAGAATATACTAAACACATAAAAGAAAAAAAAGGCAGAGAGCAGGATGGGTTAAAAACCAAGGTCAACTATGTATTGTCTTCAGGAGACCCATCCCAGCTACAAAGAGATGAACTCAGCTCTAAGTCAGTGCTTCCCAGCCTTTTGGCCATGCCCCACCTAAGCATCTCTAACATCCTGATGTCCCCTGTGACATAGAATTCTTATTGTTCAAAAAGTGAGCTCCTATTCACATGGAGGAAGCCTACAAGGAAATTAACTTGTTCTGAACAAGCTTCAAAAGCCCATGGCATCCATAAAGAGAAAAATAAAAGAACAAAAGGACAGTTGAATTACTGAGGAAGAAATCACAAAGAAGTTATTTTTTTTTAATTTCTTTATTGATTAAGCTATTACATATGTGTCCTTATTCCCCCATTACCCCTCACCTCCCATTCATGCCCCCACCCCCCTGTTGTCTGTATCCATTGATTAGGTTTATATGCATGCATATAAGTCCTTTGTTTGATCTCTACCCTTCCCCCACTATCCCCTACCTTCCCTGAGGTTTGGCGTTCTAATTGATGTTTCTCTGTCTCTGGATTTATTTTTGTTCATCAGTTTATGTTGTTCATTATATTCCACAAATGAGTGAGATCATGTGATATTTAACTTTCTCTGCCTGGCTTATTTCACTTAACATAATGCTCTCCACCTCCATCCATGTTGTTGTAAATGGTAAGAGCTCCTTCTTTTTCACTGCAGCATAGTATTCCATTGTGTAGATGTACCCCAGTTTTTTAATCCACTCATCTGCTGATGGACACTTAGGCTATTTCTAAATCTTAGCTATGGTGAATTGTGTGGCTACAAACATAGGGGTGCATATATCCTTTCTGATTCGTGTTTCTAGTTTCTTCAGATATGTTCCTAGAAGTGGGATTACTGGGTCAAATGGGAGTTCCATTTTTAGTTTTTTGAGGAAACTTCATACTGTTCTCCACAGTGGTTGCACCAGTCTACATTCCCACCACCAGTGCATGAGGGTTTCTTTTTCTCCACATCTTCACTAGCACTTGTCGTTTGTTGATTTGTTGATGATAGCCATTCTGACAGGTGTGAGATGGTACCGCATTGTTGTTTTGATTTGCATCTCTCTGATGATTAGTGACTTTGAGCAGGTTTTCATATGTCTCTTGGCCTTCCTTCTTTCTTCTTTTGAAAAATGTCTATTTAGATCAGTTTCCAATTTTTTTGATTGGGTTGTTTATCTTCTTTTTGTTAAGCTGCATGAGTTCCCTGTAAATGTTGGAGATTAAACCCTTTCATTGATATCATTGGCAAATATGTTCTCCCATGCAGTGGGCTTTCTTGTTATTCTATTGATGGTTTCCTTTGCTGTGAAAAAGCTTTTTATTTTGATGTAGTCCCATTTATTTATTTCCTCTGTAGTTTCCATTGCCCTAGGAGCAGTATCAGTGAAGAAATTGCTTTGGCGTATGTCAGAGATTTTTCTGCCTATGGATTCCTCTAGTATTTTTTGGTTTCCCATCAAATATTTAAGTCCTTGATCCATTTTGGGTTTATTTTTGTGTATGGTGTAAGTTGGTGGTCTAGTTTCATTTTTTTGCATGTGTCTATCCAATGTTCCCAACACCATTTATTGAAGAGACTGTCTTGACTCCATTGTATGTTCATGCCTCCTTTGTCAAATATTAATTGAGCATAATGATTTGGGTCGATTTCTGGGTTCTTTATTACATTCCATTGATCTATATGTCTGTTGTAGTGCCAATACCAGGCTGTTTTGAGAACAGTGGCTTTGTAATACAGCTTGATATCTGGTATTGAGATCCCACCTACTTTGTTCTTCTTTCTCAAGATTGCTGTAGCTATTCAGGGTCTTCTTTTATTCCAGATGAATTTTTGGATAGTTCGTTCTAGGTCTGTGAAATATGCCATTGGAATTTTAATGGGGAGTGCATTGAATCTATAGATTGCTTTGGGTAGTATGGACATTTTGATGATGTTGATTCTACCCAATCCACGAACATGGTATGTTCTTCCATCTGTTTGTCTTTCTCCATCTCTTTTTTCAGTGTTGTGTAGTTTTCCTTGTATAAGTCTTTTACCACCTTAGTTAAGTTTATTCCTAGGTATCTTAATTTTTTTGGTGCGATGGTAAATGGGATTGTTTTTTTAGTTTCTCTTTCTGTAAGTTCATTATTGGTGTATAGAAATGCCATAGATTTCTTGGCATTAATTTTGTATCCTGCTACATTGCTGAATTCATTTATTAAGTCTAATAATTTTTAATGGAGTCTTTAGGGTTTTCTATGTACAGTATCATGTCATCTGCAAATAAGGACAGTTTTACTTCTTCTTTTCCAATTTGGATGCCTTTTATTTCTTCTTCTTGTCTGATCACAATGGCTAGTACTATGTTGAACAGGAGTGGTGAAAGTGGGCATCCCTGTCTTGTTCCTGTTCTTAGGGGAAACGGTTTTAGTTTTTTCCCATTGAGTATGATGTTGGCTGTGGGTTTGTCATATATGGCTTTTATTATGTTGAGGTATGATCCTTCTATTCCTACTTTGTTGAGAGTTTTTATCAAGAAAGAGTGTTGGATTTTGTCAAATGCTTTTTCTGCAACAATTGATGTGACTATGTGATTTTTATCTTTCAATTTGTTTATGTGATGTATCGCATTTATTGATTTGCGAATATTGTACCATACTTGCATCCCCAGGATAAATCCTACTTGGTCAAGGTGTATGATCTTCTGATGTACTGCTGGATCCAATTTGCTAGAATTTTGTTGAGGATTTTGGCATCTATGTTCATGAGGGATATTGGCCTATAATTCTCTTTCATTGTGTTGTCTTTATCTGGTTTTGGTATTAGGGTGATGCTGGCTTCCTAGAATGAGCTTGGAAGTGTTCCTTCCTCTTGAATTTTCTGGAATAGTATGAGGAGGATAGGTTTTAGTTCTTCCTTGAATGTTTGGTAAAACTCCCCTGTGAAGCCATCTGGCCCCGGGCTTTTGTTTTGCTGGAAGCTTTTTGATGACTGCGTTAATTTCTTCCATAGTTATCAGCCTATTGAGATTTTTAGTATCTTCCTGAGTAAGTTTTGGAAGGTTGTATTTTTCTAGGAATGTGTCCATTTCCTCCAGGTTGTCTAGTTTGTTAGAATAGAGTTGTTCATAGTATTTTTAAATAATCCTTTGTATTTCTGTGGGGTCTGTTGTTATTTCTCCTCTTTCATTTCTGATTTTGTTTATTTGGGTCCTCTCTCTTTGCTTCTTGGTGAGCCTGGCTAGAGGTTCATCAATCTTGTTTATCCTTTCAAAGAACCAGCTCTTGGTTTTGTTGATCTTTTGTATTGTTTTTTTGTTTTTTTTTGTCTCTATGTCATTCATTTATGCTCTGATGTTTACTATTTCCTTCTTTCTGTTTACTGTGGGATTTTCTTATTGCTCTTTTTCTAATTCTTTGAGTTGCTGAGTTAGATTATTTATTATCATTTTTTCTTGTTTTTTGAGGTAGGCCTGTAGAGCTATAAACTTCCCTCTCAGGACTGCTTTCATTGTGTCCCATAGTATTTGCATTGTTGTGTTTTTATTGTCATTAGTCTCCAGGATGTTTTTAATTTCTTCTTTGATCTCATTGATAACCCAATCATTGTTTAATAGCATGCTATTCAGCTTCCAAGTGTTTGAATTTTTTGGAATGTTTTTAATGCAGTTAATTTCTAATATTATGCCATTGTTGTCTGAGAAAATGCTTGATATGATTTCAATCTTTTTGAATTTGGGGAGACTTTGTTTGTGACCAAATATGTGGCCTATTTTTGAAAATGTCCCATGTGCACTTGAGAAGAACGTATATTCTGTGGCTTTGGGGTGAGATGCTCTGAAGATGTCCATCTGATCTAGTGAATCATTTAGAATTGCTGTTTCTTTGCTGACTTTTTTCTAGAGGATTTATCCAGTAATGTCAGTGGTGTATTAAAGTACCCTACTATGATTGTATTGTTGTTCATCTCTCCCTTGATATCTTCCAGGATATGTATTTGGGTGTTCCTGCATTGTGTGCATATATGTTTATCAGGGTTATATCCTCTTGTATTGATCCCTTTGTTATTATGAAGTGGCCTTCCACAAAGAAATTATTAAAATATAATAATAATAATATGTAATGGTATGAAAAAACAGCAAATAAAGTTTCAAAACATATAATAGAGAACTGAAATGTGTTTGTCACAATATGTATTTATATACTGTGTCTGAGGTCCCTAAAATCATAAGAAATGCAAAAATTCACTCATTTTCAAATTGCCCCCTTAAAAAATAACTCATTCTCAAATTGCCCACTTAAAAATCAAATTGCCCTCCTTGTGGTGCATGTGCCCCATTGTGGGAACAGCTGTTGTAAGTGAAGAGATGGAAGATGATACTTCAACCAAACAGCATCCAGAGAAAAGGAGTGTGGCCATCCGGATATCACAAAATAGATTTCAATATAAAAAGTGAACAGAAGACAAAGATGAACATTTTAAAATAATAAATAAGATAATTCAACATGAAGATATAATACCTCAAGATATATGCATCTAATCTGTGAGCATTAAAATATATAAAGCAATTAATGTCAGACCTAAAGTGAGAAACTGAAAAATATAATTTTTGTATGGGACCTGAGTACCCATTTACAGCAATGAATAGTCATCCAAAAAGAAATACAATAAGGACATATTGGCCACATTGTTCCAAGCTTTTACAGAACTTTCCAACTCAAAATAATAGAATATATATTCTTCTCAAGTGCACATGGAACATTCATTAAAACAAACCATGTATTGGGCCACAAAACTACTCCAAATAAATTTAAGAAGTTATAGCAAGAATATTTTCCAACCACAATGCTATGAAACTGTAAATTAACTACAAGAAGAAAGCTGGAAAAAAAACACAAATGAGAAGATTAAACAACATGTTACTGAACAAGTATTACATCAAAGAAGAAATAAGAGATCAAAAGATACATAGAGACAAATAAAAATGGAAATGTGATAAAACTTTGGAATGCAACAAAAATGATACTAAGAGCATCATAGGACTACCTCAAGAAACATGAAAAATTTCAAATAAGCAATCTAATATTTCATCTTAAAGAGTTGGAAAAAGAACAAACAAAACCCCAAGTCAGTAGAAGGAAGGAAATAGTGAAAATTAGAACAGAAATAAAAAGATAAGTACAACTGAAAAATCTCTGGCTAGACTTACTAAGAAAAAAAAATAGAGAAGTCTCAAATGAATAAAATTAGAAATGAAAAAGGAGAAATCACCACAGACACCACAGAAATAGAAAGGACTAAACAAGAATACTATGAAGGCTATATGCCACAACATTCTATAACTTAGAAGAAATGGAAAATTTCTTAGAAGTGTACAGCCTTCCTAATTTGATCATGAAGAATTTGGAAGCATAAACACTAGAAAGGAAAAAGAAGTAGTAATTAAATATCTTCCCTCAAAAAAGCCAGGAGCAGATGACTTCACTGGTGAATTTTGTCAAATATTTAAAGAAGATTTAATACCAATCTTTCCTACACTCTCCCAAGAAATTGAAGAGGAGTAACACTTTCTAAATAATTGTACAAGGCCAACGTTATCCTGATACCAAAACCAGGCAAGTACAACACACACAGAAAAAAATAAACTTATGGGGCAATATTTCTGAATGATGAAAATAGATTAAAAGTCCTAAACAAGATAATAGCAAATAAAATACAAAAAATACATTAAAAGTATAGCATATCATGATCAAGTGGAGATTATTGCAGGGATGCAAGAATGATTTAACATATGCAAATCAATCTGTGTAATACACCACATTAACAAAATAAAAATAAGCATCATATTAATAGATGCAGTACAATCATTTGACAAGATACAGCATCCATTTATGATGAAAACATTCAATAAAATGAGCATAGAAGGAAAGGACCTCAGAATAATAGAGATTATATATACCAAACCTCAGCTAATATCAGACTCAAAGTGAAAACCTGAGAGCTTTTCTTCTAAGATCAGGAACAAGACAAGGATGTTCAATGTCACCATCGTTATTCAACATAGTTCGAGAACTCTTTTAAAGATCAATCAAGCAAGAAAAATAAATTAAAGACATTCAAAATTGGAATAAATAAATAAAATTGTACTATTTGCAGATGATACGTTTCTATATATAGTAAACCCAAAAGACTATTAGAAACAATAAAACAAATACAGGAAAGTTGCAGGATGCAAAGTCAACATAAAACATTTGTTACATTCTTATATATTAAAAATAAAATATCAGAAAGAGAACTAAAAATGAGAATCCCATTTACAATTGCAACAAAAAGGATAAAATACCTAGGAATAAACTTTAAAAAGACAGTTGAAGTATGCATACACTGAGAACTACAAGACGTGGTTGAAAGAAATTGAGGAAGACACAAAAAGTGGAAACATATTGCATGTTCATAGATTAGGAGAATTAACATATTTTAAATGTCATGTTAAAGCAATATACAAATTTAATGAAATCCCCATCAAAATCCCAATGGCGTTTTTCCAAGAAATAGAACCAAAAATTCCTAAAATTTGCATGAAACCACGAAGCCAAAGCATTCTGAGAAAAAAAGAACGGAATCTCTGTCTTCTGACTATACTACAGGAATCGAAACTGTGGTATTGGCAAAAAAAAACCCAAACAAAAACAAACAAACAACAACAAAAAAACAGGCACATACACTAATGGAACAGTATCAGGAGCATGGAACTAAACCAACATACATATGGGCAACTAATTTTCAACAAAAAATTTAAAAACACAAGAGGAGAAGGTAAAGTTACTTCAGTAAATGGCATTGGGGAAACTGGGAAGTCACACGCAGAGAATGGAACTATACTGCTCTCTGACACCACACACACAAAATAACTCAAAATCGATAAAAGACTTGAATGTAAGACCTGAAACATTAAAATACATAGAAGAAAACATAGCATTGAACATATGGACCCTGGTATCAGAGGGGTTTTTGTGAACTTGACCCCAAAGGCAAGGGTAGTAAGAACAAGAATATACAAACGGGATGCCATAACACTGAGAAGCTTCTGTAGAGTAAAGTTACCATGGTAAAAACAAAAAGGCAACAGCCAAATGGAGGATGTTTGCAAACCGTACCTACAGGGGGCTGCTATCCAAAATATATAAGGAACTCCTACAACTCAAGAACAAAAAATCTAACAATCTGATTAAAAAAATAAAAGAGCAACCCTAGCCAGTTTTGCTCAGTGGACAGAGTGTTGGCCTGTGGACTGAAGAGTCCTGGGTTTGATTCTGGTTAAGGGCACAGGCCTGGGTTGTGGGCTCGGTCCCCAGTAGGGGACTTGCAGGAGGCAGCCAATCAATGATTCTCTGTCAACATTGACGTTTCTATCTCTTTGTCCCTCTCCCTTCCTCTCTGAAATCATCAAAAATATTTCTTTAAAGAAGGGAAGAAGACTTAAATAGACACATTTCCAAGTAAGATGGGCAGATAGCCAACAGATATTAAAAGATGACTAAGTTCACTAGCTATAAGGGAAATGCAAGTCAAAGCCACATAAAATACTACTGCACACCCTTTAACATGGCTACTGTCAATAAGACAGAAATAGCAAGTCTGGGAGAGTGTGGGCCCTAGGAGTCCTGGGCATGCTCTGCTTCTGGTTGTGTAAGATGGTGAAGCCATATGGAAAACAACACAGAAGTTCCTAAGAAATTGGAGAATTAAGCTGCAAGAGCCCAAGTGCCCATCAGTGCACAAGTGGATGGAAGGAGCTGTGGCACATGTACACCATGGAGCACTAGGCAGCAGTGAAAAAGAAGGGGCTCTTACCCTTCAAGACAGCATGGAGGGACTTGGAGACCTTTGTGCTGAGTGAAATAAGCCAGACAGAGAATGACAAGTATCACCTGAACTCACTCATATGTGGAATCTAATGAACAAAATAAACTGATGAACAAAATAGATCCAGAGACATAGAAGCATAGAACAGACTGTCAAATCTCAGAGGGAAGGCAAGGATGGGCGGGTGGGTGGGAAGAGATTAACCAAAGAACTTGTATGCATATATGCTTAACCCGATGAGAAAGACAGTAGTGTGGTGAAGGCTTGGGAGCCTGCAACAGAGGTACATGCCCTTGACCGAATCAAACCTGGGACCCTTCAGCCTGCAGGCCAACACTCTATCCTTTGAGCCAAACTGGCTAGGGCTAAGTGAAATAATTTAGATGGAAAAGAATAAGAATCATATGATTTCACACACATGTGGATTATAAAACAAAAAGTAACAAATATATAAACAAAACAAAACAAAAAAACACCATCAAATGTATAGATAAATACATTAGAATGGTGGTTACCAGAGGGAAGAGGAGATGAGGAGAGGAGAAAGGGCGATGTGGGTAAAATACATGGTGATAAAATGAGACTAGAGTTTGGATGGAGAGCATAAAAAAGAGTATATACTAGCAGATATCATATTATAAAGCTGTAAGCCAATAATTATATAATGTTATTAACTGTTGTTACTCCTGATAAATTTAATAAAAATTAAAATGATATCATTTTATATCTCTCTCACCTAATTATGTTTCAAAGGAGCTCTGAGGGGCTAACATTAATATCAAGTACTATTATAGACTAGAGGCCCAGTGCATGAAATTCCTGCACAGAGGAGGGGGTTCCCCTCAGTTCAGCCTGCACCCTCTGCAGCCTAATTTCCCCCAACTACTCCTCCTTGCCAGCCTGGTTGCCCCCAACTGGACCCCCTGGTGGCCTGGTTGCCCCCAACTGCCTCCCCTGCTGGCCTGGTCACCCCTTACAGCCTGCCCGCCAGCCTGGTTGCCCCACACAGCCTGCTTGTTCAGTTGTTTGTTTGTCCCTCATCAACCCCTTACTGGCCTGGTCATAGGCAGCCACCTTGTGAGGATGTGATAGTCAATTTGCATATTACCTCTTTTTTATATAGGATACCAACCACAGTTTTAACTATAATAGTAGGAAATTTTCTACATTTAATGTAGATGAGTAACTGCAGGCTGTTAACTGATTTGATAATAAGAAAGCAGCCTGCAGTGTTACAAAATAAAAGCCTCTTTAACACCCTCCTCTAATCCAAAATGCTCCTGTGATGAGTATGCTTGAATGTGAACTGGTAAACATTGGAGGAAAGAATTGGGACCACTGACTGAAGCACATATCTAGTAATAAGTCCTGATTTTTACCTTATTTCTTTGCTTCATATTTTTCTTCCTTTCTAAAACAAAAACTCAAATTTATTTATGTGTTTACTAGAGGCCCAGTGCACGAAATATGTGCACTTGGGGCCCTCAGTCCAGCCTGCACCTTCTGCAATACGGGACCCCTTGGGGGATGTTCAACTGCCAGTTTAGGCCCGATCCTGGTAATCGGCAGTCGGACATCCCTCTCACAATCCGGGACCACTGGCTCCTAACTGCTCACCTGCCTGCCTGTCTGATCATCCCTAAATGCCCCCCCTGCTGGCCTTGTAACCTCCAACTTCCCCCCCCTGCCAGTCTAGTTGCCCCCAACTCCGCCCCCCCCCCAGCTGACCTGGTCGCCCCTTACTGCCCCTGCTGACCCACCTGCTGGCCTGGTCGCCCCACACAGCCTGTTGCGCGGTCAAATCATATCAGGCATATACTCTGACAACTATGGCTATTCAGGCTCTTGTCCCTTATTTAAATGGACTGTTTGATTCTTTTGGTGTTAAGTTGTATGAGTTCATTATAAATTTTGGATATCAACCCCATATCAGATGAGTCATTGATGAATATCATCTCCTATTTGGTAAGTTGTCATTTCCTCTTGTTAATTGTTTCTTATGCTGTGCAAAAACTTTTTAATTTGATGTAGTCCTATTTGTTTATTTTTTCTTTTGTTTCCCTTGCCCAAGGAGATATAAATTACTGACAGCAGTGTCAAAGAGTTTACTACCTATGTTTTTTTTTTTTCTGAATTTTATTGTCTCAAGTCTTATATTTCAGTCTTTAACCCATTTTGAGTTTATTCCTATATTTGGTGAAAGAGAGCGGTCTAGTTTCTTTTTTTTCATATATCTGTTCAGTTTTCTAAAACCATTTATTGAAGACATTGCCTTTACACCATTGATATCCTTGCCTCCTTTGTCATAGATAAACTAGAGGCCCAGTGCACAGATTTGTGCACATTGAAAGGAAATTAATTAGAAGGTGGCCAGCAGGGTGGGACTGGGTGAGATGGGCTGGACACACCCTAGAGCCAATCCCAGTGGTCTCTCCCCAGTATGTGTGGAGTGAACAGGGTCCCTCTGGCAGGGGGGTCCCTCAGTTGGGTCTGGGGAATAGGGCCAAAACTGGCAGTCTGACATCCCCCGAGTGGTTCTGGAATGCATGAGGGCACTCTGCAAAGTTGCTGTCACTTTGCAGCACCTGCATTGAGCATCTGCCCCCTAGTGGTCAGTGAACACCATACCTACCAGCCAATCAGCTGGTCACTTAGCCTTTTATATACAGACTAGAAGTCCAGTGCATGACATTCTTGCACTGGGGAGCAGGGTGGGTCCCTCAGCCCGGCCTACACCCTCTCACAGCCTGCCAGACATCCCCCAAGGGGTCCTTAGCGCTCCTGCCACCACTGTTGCTGTTGCTAGCCATGAGCCTGTCTTCTGGCTGAGCAGTGCTCCCCCTGTGGGAGTGCACTGATCACCAGGGGGCAGCTCCTACATTGAGCATCTGCCCCCTGGTGGTCAGTGCACATGATAGCAACTGGTCGTTCTGCCATTTGGTTGATTTGCATATTAGTCTTTTATTATGTAGGATTGCCCATATAAGTATAGGAGTGTTTCTAGGCTCTCCATTCTGTTTTGTTGATCTGTGTCTGTTTTTAAGTCAGTACCATGTTGTTCTGCAGTATAGTTTGATATTAGGTAAAAGGGTGCCTACACTTTCTCAAGATTACTATTGTTATTCAGAGATTTTTATGGTTCCATATCAATTTTAGTTCTGTGAAAAATCCCACTGGTATCTTGACAGGAATTGCGTTCAATCTGTAGATTATTTGGGGTAGTATGAACATTTTGACTATGTTAATTATTACTATTCTCAAGCACAGTTTATGCTTCATTTATTTGCATCTTCTTTCATTTATTTCTTGTTTCTCCAGGTAGGCTGATAATGCTATGAATTTCTCCCTTAGGACTGCTTTTGTTGTGTCCCAAGATGTTGGATTATTGTGTTTTCATTTTCATTTGTCTAAAAGTATATTTTTTATTTTTTCATTGATCTCATTGCTAACCCATTCATTGTCTAGCAGCATGTTATTTAGCCTCCATTTGTTTGTGTGCTTTTCATTTTTGTTTGTAATTAATTTATAGTTTCATGCCATAGTTGTCAGAGTATATGCCTGATATGATTTGAAGCTCCTTAAATTTATTGAGATTTGTTTTGTGGCATAAATGTGGTCCATCCTGAAAAATGGTTTATATCAAAAGAATATCTATTTTGCAACTTGACATGAAATCTTTGGCATTGAAATAAAAATATCAATTAAACACACCTGGTGAAATGTGTCATTTAACACTGCCATTTCCTTTTTTATTTTCTACCTAGAAGATATATCCATTTTAGAGTGAGCATTATAGTCCCTTTCTATGGCTGTAGTACTGTCAATCTCTCCCTTTCTGTCCATCAATATTTGCTTTATATATTTAAGTGTGCCTATGTTATATATTTAAGTGTACCTATGTTTACAAAGGTTCTATCCTTTGTTGAGTTAATTCCTTTATCATTATATAATGTCTTCCTTTGTCTCTTATTATAACCTTTGTTTTAAAGTCTATTTTGTCTGATATAAGTATTCCTATCTCATCTTTTTTTCCCATTTCCATTTGCATGATTATTCTTTTCGCATCTCTTTATTTTCAGTCTGTGTATGTCTTTCAATCTAAAATGTGGGTCTCTTTTAGACTCCTTAGGTATAGATCTTGTTTTCTTATCCATTCAGCTACCCTTTGTAATTTGATTAAAACATCTAGTACAGTTACATTTAAAGGGATTATTGCTAGGTAAGTAGTTATTACCATTTTATTATTCAAATTTATGTATGGGATTTTTTTTTCTACTTCTTAAAGCAGTCCCATTGACATTTCTTATAATACTTGTTTGGTGGTGATGAACTCCAACTTTTTCTTGTCTCAGTAGCTTTTTATCATTTTATTTTTAATTTTGAATAATAGTCTTGCTGAATAGACTCATCTTGGTTGTAGGTTCTTGCTTTTCATCATTTTGAATATTTCATATCACCCCCTTCTTACCTGAAAAGTGTCTGTTGAGAAACCAGTTGACAGTCTTATGGGAGCTCCCTTGTAGGTAACTAACTGCCTTTCTCTTGCTTCTTTTAAGATTTTTAAAAAACCTTTTGCACCTTAATATGATATATCTTTGTGTGGGCCTCTTTGGGTTCATCTTGTTTGGGGCTCTCCATGCTCCTTGGATTTACATATCTCTTTCCTTCACCAGGTTAGGGAGTTTTCAGTCATTATTTATTCAAATAAGTTTATAATCTCTAGCTCTCTCTCTTCTTCTAGGACTGCCTCTATGTGTATGTTGGGGCATTTGATATTGTTTCAGAGGTTCCTTAGACTATTCTTATTTAATTTGTTTTTTCTTTTTCTTTCCTTCTTTTTTTTTCTGTTTTGATTGGGAGTGTTCTGCTACTTTGTCTTCCAGATCACTGATTCTATTTCCTTTGATTCATGTAATCTGCTGTTCATTCACTCTAATGTGTCTTTATTTCTAACAGGTTACTTTTTATGTTTCCTATCTCCTTATTGAAGTTATCACTGAGTTTATACATTCTTCCCTTTAGTTGAACATACTTATACCCCGTGTTTTAAACTCTGTATCTAATAGAATGTTTATTTCCATTTTTTCAGTTCTTTTTTTTTTTTTTTGGAGTTTTGTTCTGTTCTTTCATTTGGGACATGTTTCTTTGTCACCTCATTTTGACTGACTCCCTGTGTTTGTATTTATGTATTATGTAGACATGCTATGTCTCCTGGGCTTGGCAGAGGGCCTTAGGTAGCAGGTGTCCTGTGGGACCCAGTAGCACAGTCTCAGGTCATCTGAGCTGAGTGCTCCAGAGGTGTCCTGTATGTGAGTATTTTTGTGTGCCCTCCTGTTGTAGGAAAGCTTTGATTAATTTTTGCATGTTGTGTGTGAGGTTGTCTCTCAGGCTGACTTGTTGTGAGGGTTGCCCATGACTACAGTGAACAAGCTGTCATGCTGAGGCTAACTTCAAACAGCAGGAGTCACTTTAGCAGGGTTCTGGTTCTGGCTAAGTTTGTCCTTTGGGTGTGTTGTTTGTGGAGCTGGTTGAGTGGTGCTGTTTTATAGTTTAAAGCCTGCCACTGAGTATACTGTTTCTGGAGGCTGTTGGGATGGACACCAGTATAGGACAAGCTCAGCCTCCTTGCTTGGGGCTTCCTGGTAGGAGCTACAAAGTGATGTGTTTGGTTTGTACTTGTGCTGATCTTAGAGGCACTGGGGATGCTATGCTGTGAACTGAGGCCAGCTGCCTCTTGTGCTTCAAAAGGGACCTCAGGACATCTTACTGGTTAGTTGCAGCTACGTTCTAATCAGCCAAGACTGGTCCATGCTTATGCCAGACTTGGGGCCACCTGGTGGGAGTTACAGTGCAAGGTATGACCAGTCACCACTTGTGCTGGGCTTGGGACCACTTAGCAAGAGGTATAGGGCATGCCAAGGCCATCCATTATTTGGGGGGAGTTGGTGGACCTTTGTAAGGTTTTTGTAAAGTCCAAAGCACAAAACAAGAGTAGCTGCTCCTGTGAAAAACCCGGTGGAAGTGGCTCAGGCAGGGCAGATAAGTTAGTTGGGGCAGGGTTTCAGGAAATCTCCAGGGCAGGGTGAATAGTGGTATCCAGGTCAACAAAGAGCACAAACTTGGTGCCCACATACATCAGAGCTAGGTGGGAGGAGAGTTTCACAAAAAGACATTGGTGCAAGCCAGCCTATTTGTCCCCACAGAGAGCTGCCCTGACCCTTTTCCAGCCCTTGTCTGAAGCTAGTCAATTTATTTCCTTCCCATATGTCCCTTGTGCTTCTTAGCTGCTTCCCCTGTGCTAGAGCATAGAGCCAGTGAGTTTGTGAGCAAGTGAATTTATCTTTGGGTCCCTCAAGAGCAATGCCTCATGTCCAACAGCCTTCCATCTCACTCAGATGCAATCCCTGGTGGTTTTTACAGATAGACACAATGGAAACTCCTCTTTTTAGCACTAGTCCCCCCTGAGAAGCAAAGTGGGGGACTTCCATAGCTGAGATATCCCTCTTGGTTTTTCATCTCCATGCTGTAGGTGTGGGAAATGCCATTGGTATCTCTATTCTGCCTACCAGTTTCCTTGTGGCATGGCTCTCCTTTATGCCCTTTGGTTATGGTACTTCTGTTCAGAAAGTACTTAGGTGGTTGTCAATGATGACTTTTCTATAAATCGGTTATAATTTTGATGTGGTAATAGGAGAAGGTAAGCACAACAGTTATCTGTCTGCCATCTTGACCACAAGTCAATCAGATCCAATTCTCTTTCTTTTCAACTCTGATCTGTTCTTCTGATTAATTATGACAATTAACAATTCTAGACTATCTTTATCCATTATTATCACACATAGTGCTTACCTGTGTATATCTGAGGGGCAAACTAATTACCAATTTTTCTTCAGAAAAATTATTTTTAGAGGCAGACATGTATGTGTGTGTTTGCATTTGTGTATTTAGAGGGAACCGTAATATTAATTAAATATAAGTTTTAGAATTATCATCTCACTTAACTGCTCCATAGCAATGCTCCTCTACATTAAGACTAGCAATTTATAATACATCACACCTTATACTTATATGGCCTTAAAATAAGTATAAAATATGTCATTCATAAATTTGTTATTTTTTAAATTTTAAGAAACTTTTTATTAAAGTATAATCCTCTATAATAAAAAAAGCCCAACGACTGAACAGCAGAATGACCAGAACGACCAATAGACCAGTGGTTATGATGCACACTGACCACCAAGGGGCAGATGCTCAATGCAGAAGCTTCCCCCTGGTGGTCAGTGTGCTCCCACAGTGGAAATGCTGTTTGGCTAACCAGTATGAGTGGCACTCCCACAGCAGGCTGGCGCCAATCACCACAGGCCACATCCCTCACCAGTGCATGAATCCGTGCACGGGGCCTCTAGTCAATAGATAACATTATATTAGTTTCAGGTATACAGTGTCATGATTTGATATTTGTATATATTGCAAAATAGTCATCACAATAAGTCTAATTAACATCCATCACCATATATAGTTACAACATTGTTTTTACTTATAATAAGAATTTTGAAGATCTCTCTTGACAACTTTGAAATATGTAATACAGTATTATTAACTACTAGAGGCCCTATACATGAAATGCAAGAATAGGCCTCCCTTTCCCTGGCTGCCTGCACCGGCATCCCTCTGGTATCAAGGACCCAGGTTTCCCTCTGGCTGCCAGCCGGCACCTGGGACCCAGACTTCCCTTGCAGCCCCAGTTTGTCCTGAAGGATTTGGTCTAATTAGTATATTACACTTTTATTATTATAGATAGTAACCTTGCTGTACATTATATCCTCAGACTTTGGTTGTTTCGGAAAGACCCACATTGAAAGAACTGTTGGCTACTTTCAGGGCTTACTCAAGTGCTATTTACCTAGATAACACTTTGTAAATGGCAGTGACAAATGGTCCTGTGCTTCTGGGAGCACAAGTGTATTTCTAAAGGTCAAGCACATCCCAGTGATCTGTTGATGTTTTGTAAAGCCACAATACAGAACAGCAGACATAGCTGAAAGGTTAGCAGAGAGCTGAGTGGCCCTGAGCTGGGAGGCATTAGAGGTCAGGGATCCTGTGCTTTCTAACAAAGTCTTTCACAGCAACCTTGGCACCTCGTGACATGTGAGCCCCTGAGAGGGCCCTGGCCCCTGGGGCTGCCTGTATCAGACTGAAATATGGTGGAAACCCTCGAAAGAAGCTCCTTCATTGTCTGTTAGATACATGTTATCCTTCTTCCTCAAAGGCATTTTCTGTGATTATCTGCTTTGCCAGTTAGAAAGCCCTTTACTGGAATTCACTAATGAAGCTCCTAGCTCCATGGATTGGGATCCTGGGCCATTAGATGCAGAGAAAAAGGTTAGGTTAATTGCTCAAGGGCAGACAGTTTCAATCTGAAGTTAATCTAGACATTAAAGATGCTAGTTCTAAAAAGTTATTCTGTTTCTGAAACTGAGTTGTAATTCTTTTGTATATGGCTTATGAAGTAATTTATTTATTCATTCAATACACATTTACTAAATATCAATTTTTACTAGGTTAGATGTTAGAGAAATTAACATAAATAGAATGAGATCTACAACAGCAATGACTTTAGTCTAGAAGGAGAGAGATAATAAAAATAATTACAATGTCACATGACTAATGTCCTGTTAACATAAACAACATTCAAATCTGTAAAGAATTTTTGTGAGTTTATTTAAGCTAAACTGTCAACAATTGCTGGGAAGCAGAATCTTAATGGATTGGAATAATGCTCCAGAGAATGTCGGTTTCTCACCTTGCCTTATACATTACAGTCAAAGGAGGAGGCTTAAGTGGGGTACATGAACTCCAATGCTGATAGATTAAGGAGGCAGGAGAAAGCAAAGCAGGGAAACCTCTGGGATTGGATAAAAAGTGAAATGATAGACACTCTCTTCTTTTACGTAGGTGGGTGCAGGATAGTTAACAGTCAACAATTAACATGATAACAATAACAATAACAATGAAGAATTTATGGTCTCTGTCCTGGTGCCCAGGGTATTCGGTTGTGTCCTGAGGGGTTTGGCAAAAGGGAAGTTAAAGTTTCCCAGATATTTATTTCACAGGGAGGTCTTAGATGCAAAAAGACAATAGGCTCAGAGTGACTTTTGTCACAGAAGATACTAGCCTAGGATATGACTACCCACTATAAACAACTTTTAGTTAAAGTTTTAATTTCATACTAACCTTTGTGGTTACTTTAGGTCTTTGAATTTGCAAAACCGCCATGCAGGCCTTCCCTGAGCTGGTCAGGTTAGCATGTGGCACAGTCCTAAGAGAAGAAAAAATGGACAAGTGCAGGTGACAGAGCTCTCAGCACAGCCTGCACCCTTAGGAGGCTAGAGACAGTGTACTGAGTCCTGAAGGATTGTGGGAGTTTTCCAGGCCCCAAAGGGGGAAATGGCATTTTCCCTAATGACTTAGACCTCGACAGTGTCCAGCAATTTTCTCACTTCTCTTTCTAGAACTCTCTTTGCTGAGAAGGTTGGGACAATCTGATGTGAGTTGCCTCAACTTTCCTCCATATCACAATGTCTATCTCTCTTCATTTGTCTTCTCTCCCTCTTTCTGCATCAGAGGAAGAAGCACATTCCTCTTAGGCAAGGCCAGTGCTCCTACTGGAGCCAGGCCATGCGAGCTCTCCATCTTCTCCTTCCTTACACATTGTCCACAGCTCTCCTTTGCAGCTTTACTCTTTCTCTACTTAGAGGTTTCATTTGTATAACAAATAGAATCTGTTTGTTTGAGAGGAGAGAAATTTCTTTGGACTAATATCCATCTCTTGTCTCCTTTTTGTTACCACATTTCAAAATGGTAAGTCTATTCAGGCAAATTCAAATGAAAAAAAAAAAAAAAAAAGAAAGCTGGGGTAGCAATACTTATATCTGACAAAATAGACCTCAAAGTGCAAGGCATAACAAGAATTAAGGAAGGCCATTTCGTGGGCCAATACTAAAGAGATCAATACAACAAGAGGATATAATCCTGGTAACCACATATGCACCCAATGCAGGAGCACCCAAATACATTTTTTTTAAAAAAACCCTATTGGAAGGTATCAAGGGAGAGATAGACAACAATATAATCATAGTAGGAAACTCTAATATAACATTGACATCACTGGATAAATCCTCTAGACAAAAAATCAACCAAAAAACTGCAATCTTGAACAACTCACTAGATCAGATGGACTTAATCAACATCTTTAGAACATTTCACCCTAAAGCTACAGGATATACATTTTTTTCAAGTGTACATGGGACTTTTTAAAGATAGACCACATATTGGGACACAGGGAAAGTCTCTTCAAATTCAAGAAGATTGAAATCATATCAAGCATCTTCTCAGATCACAACGGCATAAAATTAGAAATCAACTACAATAAAAACAATAAAAAACATCAAACACTGAGACTAAATAGCATGCTATTAAACAATGATTGGGTTACCAAAGAGATCAAAGAAGAAATAAAATAAAAAAAACATCCTGGAAACAAATGACAGTGAAAACACACAATCCAAAATCTATGGGACACAGTGAAAGCAGTCCTGAGAGGGAAGATCATAGCATTACAGGCCAACCTCCAAAAACAAGAAAAACTTGTAATAAAATATCTAACTCTGCAACTTGAAGAATTAGAAAGAGAGCAACAAGAAAAATCCAGAGTGAGCTGAAGGAAGGAAATAATAAAGATCAGAGCAGAAAAAAATGACATAAAGACCAAAAGAAACAATACAAAAGATCAATAAAGCCAAGAGCTGGTTCTTTGAAGGGATAAACAAGATTGATGAACCTCTAGCCAGGCTCACCAAGAAGCAAAGAGAGAGACTCAAATAAGCAAAATCAGAAATGAAAGAGGTGAAGTAACAACAGACACCACAGAAATACAAAGGATTGTAAAAAAATACTATGAACAACTCTATTCCAACAAACTAGTCAACCAATAAACATACATCACATAAACAAACTGAGAGACAAAAATCACATAATCAGATCAATTGATGCCAAAAAAAAAACATTTGACTAAATTCAACTCACTTTTTTGATAAAAACCCTCAGCAAAATGGGAATAGAGGGATCATACCGCAACATAATAAAAGGCTTATATGAGAAGCCTATGGCCAAAATTATAGTCAGTGGACAAAAACTACAACCATTTCCCCTGAGAACAGAAATAAGACATGGCTGCCCACTTTCACCACTCCTGTTCAACTTAGTACTGGAAGAGCTAGCCATAGTGATAAGATAAAAATAAGGAATAAAAGGCATTCAAATTGGGAAAGAAGAAGTTAAACTATCATTATACATAGATGACATAATATTGTACATAGAAAACTCTAAAGATTCCATCAAAAAACTATTAGACTTAATACATGAATTTGGCAATGTAGCATGTAACACCCAAAAATCTATGGCTTTTCCATACACCAATAATGAACTCACAGAAAGAGAAACAAACAAACAAACAAACAAAAAAACACCAATCCCATTTACCATTGCAACAAAAAAAAATTAAGCTACTTAGGAATAAACTTAACTAAGGACGTAAAAGACATGTACTCAGAAAACTACAGGACATTGAAAAAAGAAAGAGAGGAAGACATAAAACAAATGGAAGAATATACCATGTTCCTGGATTGGTAGAACCAACATCATTAAAATATCCATACTTCCCAAAGCAATCTAGACATTCAACGCAATCCTTATTAAAATACCAATGACATATTTCACAAACCTAGAACAAAATCTCCAAATATTCATTTGGAATAAAAAAAAAAAAGACCCTGAATACCTGCAGCAATCCTGAGAAAAACAAAGTTAGAGGGATCACAATAATACCAGATCAAGCTATATTACAAAGCCACTGTTATCAAAACTGCCTGGTACTGGCACAAGAGCAGACATAGAGACCAATGGAACAGAACATAGAACCCATTATGCTCAATTAATATTTTATTTTTATTTTTTATTTATCTTCTTTTTTTATTATTGTTTTAAGTATTACAACTAGTAGTACATATGTCTCCTTTTTACCCCCCATTGACCTCCCCCTGTCCTCTCCCTACCCCCCAGTACATGCCTTCACCTGCCCACCCCCCCCCCACCCCAGTGTCTTGTATCCATTGGTTGTGCTTATATGCATGCATACAAGTCCTTCAGTTGGTCTCTTACAGCCCCCCTCGCCCAACCTCCCCTGTCTTCCCAATGTAGTTTGACAGTCTGTTCAATGCTTCTTTGCCTCTGTATCTTTTTCCCACCATTTCTTTCCTTTAAAAAGTTTTGCCTTTGCAGACTAGAAATAAACATATAACAAAACAAAACAAAACAAAAAAATGTGTGAGTCCCAATTTCAATGTCCAACAGTTCTGAGTCCCCATTTCAATGTCTAACAGTTCCTTATGTGTACATGTCAGCAGTGATATCTGGATGGTGGGCACATGGTGGCAATGCAGGTCCGACCCTCTCTGGTTTGGTCCTAGGTAACCTGCAGCTGTGCACAGCTGCTGACTGCTCGCGTGGCAAGGCTTTGTCAGCGTCTTCCATCTCTGGACTGTTTTTTCCTCTTGTCTTCATGGTTGGAGCACACCTGTCAATTCCTCTCTGTTGCAAGAATCCATCTGGTCTTGGGGTTGTTTTCTGAAAATATACAAATATATTCTCAACCACAAGTTAATAAAGGAATCTTTTCTATATAATTGATTTGGGATCCTTTTTATTTTTGTTCAAACGATTTTTCTTTGTCTTATTTAGACACCATGTGTGTTTTTAATGGCCATCTTGCTGTTAGCATTACAAATGAAAATTAATTTGGTAAAGGAAAAATTTTCTAGATGTAATTTACTTATAGGATATTTTTCCTTACATGATATTGCCCTACTATCCCTCCCCCCTTTTTTTTATTAATGGAGGTTTTTGTAAATTTTATAATGCAGTCTTGATAACTTTAAATTTAATTTTTTTTTTTTTTGCCCACAAATATGACTGCTTTAGGTTCATTGCATATTCAGGAATTTTACCATAAGATGAACTACCAATAGAAATTTTAGTTATTACTTTAGGAACAGCTTTTTGTCCAGTACAATTAAATTTACTTGAATATTCACTTATTTCAATTAGCCTATTTAAATTAATCTGAAAACTTGATCACTATTTTACTGTCAAATTTATTGTTAATAAAATATTGTTAATATTCTACCAACAATCTTAGTTTACCCTGTAAATATTAGTGGGAAGGATTATTTGCATTCTTGAGTGGGTCCTGAGCATTCCAGATGCTAGGCTGAATTTAGATAAAGGGCAGCTGCTGTCGGCCAAGTCTCTTGTCTGTTACCTGGGTCCCGATCTGAGCTGGGCCAAGTCTCTGTCTGTCACCTGTATCTCGATGTGAGCTGGGCCAAGTCTCTTTCTGTTGCCTGGGTCCCGATCTGAGCTGGGTGTGGGAGGCGCGAAGCAGCCATGGGGGCAGGAGACCTCCTTCAGAAGGGGCGAGGGCTCAAGCCCCTGCAATGCTGGGGGGGTGAGGTTCTGTGCCCCACTTCTGTTGCCCCACCTCCCCAAGTTCTCTCCTGATGGCCCCTAGCGACTGTGCCTGTCTTAGGTTGTTCCTTCCTTGAGGAATCTTACCCATCTCTGGCTAACCAGCCACCCTCCAGGGCCAAGCAGGGTGGTGTGAGGTTCAGTTCTGTCTCCTTGATAGCCTACTCAATTAATATTTGACAAAGGAGGCAAGACCATACAATGGAGTCAAGACATTCTCTTCAATAAATGGTGTTGGGAAAATTGGACAGATACATGCAAAAAAATAAAACTAGACCATCAATTTACCTCATACACAAAAATAAACTCAAAATGGATAAAGGACTTAAATGTAAGATGGGAAACCATAAAAATCTTAGAAGAATCCATAGGCAGCAAAATATCAGACATATGTCATAGCAATATCTTTACCGATACCGCTCCTAGAGCAATGGAAACTAAGGAGAAAATAAGCAAATATCACTACATCAAAATAAAAAGCTTCTGCACAGCAAAATAAACTATGAACAAAACAACAAGAAAGCCCACTGCATGGGAGAACATATTTGCCAATGTTATATCTGATAAGGGTCTAATTTCCAAAATTTATAGGGAATTAATACATCTTAACAAAAGGAAGATAAATAATCCAATCAAAAAATGGGCAAAGGACTTAAATAGACATTTTTTGAAAGTGGGTATAAGAAGGCCAAGAGACATGAAAACCTGCTCAAAGTCACTAATTATCTGAGAGATGCAAATCAAAATGACAAGAGGTACCATCTCACACCTGTCAGAATGGCTATCATCAACAAATCTACAAATGACAAGTGCTGGCGAGGATGTGGAGAAAGAGGAACCATCCTGCACTGCTATTGGTAATGCAGACTGGTACAGCCACTGTGGAGAACAGTATGGAGTTTCCTCATGTGGACTAAAGGGGCCACATGCTAACGTGACAAGCTCAGGGGAGGCCTGCATGGCAGTCTTGCAAATTCAGAGACCTAAAGTAACCACAAAGGATGGTCTGAAATTAAACTTTAACTAAAAGCAGTGATGGTGGGCATTTATGTCCTAGGCCGGTATCTTCACAGAGAAGATCAGCCTTTACCTTAACTGAGTCTGTCTTTTTGCATCTATGATAACATACCCTTAAGTGTCTGGGTAACTTGTAACCTCCCTTTTCCTAGACCCCCTGGGGGACAACCAAGTGTGCTGGGCCCCAGGATAGAGACCACAAATTCCTTCATTATCATGTTCATTGTTCCTGCACCCACCTAAGTATATGTCCATCATTTTACTTTTTATCCAATCCCAGGGTTTCCCCACTTGCTTTGATTTCTCCCACCTACTTAATCTATCAGCAATGAATTTCATGTAACTCACCTAAGTCTCTCCTTTGACTGCAATGTATAACTACAGATGTAACCCGCCATTCTCTGGAGCATTATCTTAATTCGTTGAGGTTCTGCTTCTCTGCATATGTCTACAGTTTGGCTCAAATAAACTCACAAAAATTCTTCATAAGTTTCAATGTGTTGTGTGTGTTTTTTTATGTTAACACTCAAAAAATTAAAAATGGAACTCCCATTTGACCAGTAATCCCACTTCTAGGAATATATCCCAAGAAAACAGAAACACCAATTAGAAAGTATATATGCACTCCTATGTTCATATCAACACAATTTAAAATAGCTAAGATTTGGAAACAGCCTAAGTACCCATCAGCAGATGAGTGGATTATAAAACTGGTACATGTACACAATGGAATACTACACTTCTGTAAAAAAGAAGGAACTCTGATCATTTACAACAGCATGGTTATACCTGGAAAGCCTTATGCTAAGCAAAATAAGTTAGTTGGAGAAAGATAAATATCACATGATCTCACTCATGTGTAGAATATAATGAACAACATAAACTGATGAACAAAAATAGATCCAGAGATAGAGAAGCATGGAACAGACCATCCAACTTCAGAGGGAAGGAAGGGCAGGTAGGGGGGTAAGGGGAGTAAGAGATCAACCAAAGGACTTGCATGCATGCATATGAGCATAACACATGGACACAGACACTAGGGAGGTGAGGGCATGTGCTGGGGGTGGGAGTGGCCAGGGAGAGGTCAATGGGGGAAAAAGAGACATATGTAATTCTTTAAATAATAAAGACTTTAAAAAAATATATGTCTAGATTTCCTAGCATCACTTTTTGTTACCATCCCTATAATTTGGCTTTCCCATCCATTTCTTCTGGAATCTCTGCTCTCCTTGTGCTTCATTCACCGCTGTGCATGTCTTAATTGCTTTGGAGGCTCACCCACTTCACATTGCTGTCCAACATGGCTGGCAGTTAGTTACTCACCTGCTTTCTTTCAAAGCATTTCCCTCTTGCTTCCATGACACAGTGTTCTCTTGCTCTTCTTCACTGCTACTTCTTTTCCTCAACCTTGCGAGCTCCTCCTTAATTATCCATTTTAATTTGATAACTCTCATGAATTCTTTCTTCATTACTTCCATTATTTGTGTTTCTCTTTAATCTTATCATGTGCTAGCTGGCCTTATAATATCCTTTTCAAGGACTGTGTCTTATTCATTACTAGAGGCCCAGTGCACGAAATTCGTTCTCTGGGGGTAGGGGGTGGGAGGGGAGGTGTGTCCCTCATCCCAGCCTGCACCCTCTCCATTCTGGGACACCTTGAGGGATGTCTGACTGCTCGTTTAGGCCCGATCTACTGGGATCAGGCCTAAACAGGCAGTTGGACATCCCTCTCACAATCCAGGACTGCTGGCTCCCAACCTCTCACCTGTCTGCCTGCCTGATTGCCCCTAACCTCTTCTGCCTGCCAGCCTGACCACCCCCTAACCACTCTCCTGCCAGCCTTATTGATGCCTAACCGCTCCCCTGCTGGCCTGATTGCCCCTAATTGTCCTCATCTGCAGGCCTGGGTCACCCCCCACAACTGTCCTCCCCTGCAAGCCTGATCACCCCCAACTGCTCTCCATTGCAGTCCTGGTCCCTCCCAGCTGCCCTCCCCTGCTGGCTAAGCCAACAACTGCCCTCCCCTGCTGGCCCTTTTGTGGTGGCCATCTTGTGTCCACATGGGGGCAGCCATATTTGACTACATGGGAGTGGCCATCTTGTGTTTTGGAGTGCTGGTCAATTTGCATATTACTCTTTTATTAGGTAGGATGACAAGAAGCAGCATTAAAGAGTGGCTGGAAGTACAGTCTGAGCCAAACTGTCTGCATTTGACCCTTGCAAGGGTCAGCTGTGTGGCCATGGGTAAGTTACTCAGCCACTCTGAGCTCAATTTTACTTACCTGTAAATTTTTTACCATGCTGTTATGAGGATCAAATGAGTTAAAATTTATTACATGCCAAGAACAGTGACTGGCATGTGGTCACAGTCTACACGTGTTATTAGCTGTATTTGTATACACCATGGTGCCCACCTCATGAACAATTATTATATTTCAAAATATATTTTTGTTGATTTCAGAAAGGAAGGAAGAAGGAGAGAGAGAGATATAAACATCAATGATGAGAATCATTGGTCAGCTGCCTTTTGCATGGCCCCTACTGGGGACCGAGCCCACAACCTGGGCATGTGCCCTTGACCGGAATCAAACCCAGGACCCTTCAGTCTTCAGGCTGATGCTCTAAACCACTGAGCCAAACTAACTAGGACTGGGTTTATTATTATTATTTACTATTGGCACATTTTGACCTAACTTTTTTTGTTGTTGTTTTATCTCACTTAATCCTGTTAACATAAAAACATTCAAACCTGTAAAGAATTTTGTGAGTTTATTAGAGCCAAACTGTTGACAATTGCTGGGAAGCAGAATCTCAAGAGATTAGGGTAATGCTCTGGAGAATGGCAGTTTTTTACCTTGTTTTATTCATTACAATCAAAGGAGGAAAATTTAAATGGGTTACATGAAATCCATTGGTGATAGATTAGGGAGATAGGAGAAAGCAAAACAGGGAAACCTCTGGGATTAGATAAAGAGTAAAATGATAGACACACACTTCTTTTAGGTAGGTGGGTGCAGAATAGTTAAGTCAACAATTAATGTGTTACCAATACCAAAGGATTTATGGTCTCTGCTCTGGTGCCTAGGGCATTTGGTTGTACCCTGAGGGGTTCAGAAACAGGGAAGTTAAAGTTACCCTGACATTTCACAGGGAGGTTATCTGAGATGCAAAAAGATGATAAGCTCAGTTAATATATAGAGTAACCTTTGACAGGGGAGATACTGGCCTAGGACCTGACTACCTACCATAACTTCTTTTAAAGTTTTCATTTCAGACCATCCTTTGTGGTTACTTTAGGTCTTTGAGTTTGCAAGATGGCCATGCAGGCCTCCCCTGAGCTGGTCAGGTTAGCACATGGCCTTTTTCCTCCACAGCCCTCACAACCCTAGAATTGATGTCATTATTGTCTCCATTTTCCAGATGAGGCAACCTCATCTGTGAGAGGAGCTAGAGCTGGCCTGCCTCCAGGCTGCCAGCCTTTAGCCTCTGTGCTCCGAGTAGGGATCCTTGAGGGCCAGCTGACTAGCACACATGGGCAGTGCACCTGCCTCCTCTCACAGCCCATCCCTGGAAACCCGGCTCCACATGAAGAACATGCTCTTACTCTGTGGCATTTAAAAAGCTATATATTTGTATTCATAAAATCAAAATTGGTATTATATTGGCCTGCATCCACCTAGATGATCTATTGTTTTTCTTATGCTTCTTTTGAGTAACTGTTACTTGTAAGTGTGTGGAGGGTAGAGAATCCTATTATTTACTTTTTTTTCTTAATCCTCACATGAGGATAATTTTTCCATTGATTTTCAGACAGAGTGGAAGGGAGGGAGGAGGGAGGAAAAGAGAGAGAAACATTATTGAACTGAGAAAGACACATTGATTGGTTGCCTCCCACACGTGCTCTTACTAGGGCTGGGGATGGAATCTGCAACCGTGGTATGTGCCCTTGACAGGGGATTGGATTCATGACCCTTCTGTCTATGAGATGGTGCTCTAACCACTGAGCAACCAGCCAGGGTTCATTTACTAATTGTATGTGTCCTTAACAGTGTCTGATACAGTGCTCTGTGCAAACAGTCTTCACTGATATACAATAGGCAAGACCAATGGTATAACAGAACGAAATTCAGTGACAGGCCTAAACCAGCAGTCGGACATCCCCTGAGGGGGTCCCAGATTGGAGAGGGTGCAGGCTGGGCTAAGGGACACCACCTCCTCCCCACTCCCAGTGTATGAATTTCATGCACTGGGCCTCTAGTTTTGCATAAGATTGGTGAAAGTGGATCCCTGTCTTGTTCCTATTCTTCATGAAATCCTCCCCCACCAGCCACATTGATTATGATGTTAGCTGTAGGTTTGTCATAAATTGTAGAGAGTGCCTGGGAAGGCACATGAGCATTTCTTTAACTATTGTCAGCTGAATCCAGTGGTGTTGGCAGAGCCACATCCTGGAAACACACCTTGCCAGAGGCAGGAGTGTTGTCAGCTTGACCTTCAGCCCAGGTGCCAGGGTGTGGGTTTTGTTATATAAATCTGGTCAAGCACCAGGAATGAATAAGACTCTGGCCCACCCAAGAATGCACATAATCTCCTTTGTCTTGACCTTTAGTAAAACTTCCTGATTTTTGCTGTATAAAATAAACACACTGTATTGGCTCTGTGTCCCTGTCTCTCCATCAGAGGACAGTGGTTCCACCCAGTCCCAGCTTTCCCTTCTGTATTTGTGTCTGTCTCTTTTATTTTCTCAATCTCCCATCACCCCTACTCAGGAACTGGACCACTCTCTAGCTGCTCTGGATATGGAAAAGAGAGAAATATTTATATCTGGCACCTGTATCCCAGGACCTGAATACTGGAGCATTCTCAAAAGTCAGGCAAGGGAGTCACTCCAAGAAGTGCACTGTGCAACAAACTAAAGAAGTAAGGTAAGGAGTGGATTGTTGTAAAAACTGGGTGTAAAACATGGGATATTCAGGATCTCAGGAAAGAGACCTCTACTCTCAAATGCTTAAAACTATGCTTAAAGCTAGAGGATGTTCTGTTAAGCATAGTCAGATTCTTGATTTCTTAAGTTTTGTTCATGAAATTTGTCCTTGGTTTTCTGAAGAGGGAACATCAACTTTCAAACATGGGAAAAGGTCAGAAAGCAGTTGCATGACTGATACATAGCAGAAGGTCCAGAGAAGATTCTTATTCCTATATTATGGTTTTTAATTCATGATTGCCTTGATCTAGCACAGGAGAGTTTAAGAATGTCTAAGCAGGATGTAGCCACAGCTTTACAGCCTACAGTGGAGGGGTGAAAATCTCTAAAAATACCACTTCCCCCCTCTGTACCTCCTCTGCCTCTGCCTGTGACCACAGTCAAGAGCCCATCTGATAAAGATTTACCTCGTAATATTGAGCAGGAGCTATATAGAGTTTGAGGCAGAGCAGGACAAGCATCACTGTGAGTGGGATGACTCAGATGATAAGGAAGGTTTTGCTTGCAGCTGCCCAGCCTTTATGACTGGATGCAGGCACTCAGCGAAAAGTGAAAGCAACTTCATATTTCATTTTGCTCGAGGCTCAAACTACTTGTACTGGGCTGAACCAAGTAGAAAGGATTAAAGGAATTTCTCAACAACTACCAATAATTCTTTATCTTAAAAAATCTTTTTCTTTCCCTCTCAGACCATCAGAAACTCGTAGCTAGTTAAATTTCCTTCTATGTGTCTGTTTTATAACTTTAATTTTCTTTTCTCTGATTTATTATTTTATTGTGCTATGTTAAAATTTTAAGATTCTAAGATTAATTTGAAAGTGTAAAATCTGTAAAAATTTCAACCCAGGGAAGTTTAAACAAAGGCCAGTTAATTCCAAGCACACCTGTGATGCATAAACCCATGAAGGCCAGCTCTAGGGACATGAAGCATGTAAATGGATGAGCGGTACATGTGGCCCATAACACAGGGTCTAAAAAAAATCCCTAGACAGAAGGAAGTAACTAAAAAATGTTCTAGCCCATTGACTAGTTTTTTGGTGATCCTGTAAAATAGGTGCCCACTCCCAGGAGTGTTAATAAAAGTCACATTTTGCCATGTTTTTATTTCCCAGTCCGTCATTTGAAATTTGGATAAATGAGACATTCTTCACAATTTTGGGATATGTCTAGAATTTTTGCTCTCATGAAGAGATAAAGGCTAGATTAAGAGAAATGGCACACCCCACCCAATATTGGGTGGCTCTTGAACTGAGCCCCATATCTCTTCATGGATTCTATAGAATAAACCCCAAGACTTTTTTCTTTAAAAGATGGCAAAAATGACATAAGGCTGTATTTGGGCAACCAGATTAGTGTTTCCATAAAAAAGGGTAGTTATTGAATAATAATGGACTGCATTACAAGGTTGCCTCACAGGTCCTGGGGCACTCCTGTTTTTATAAAGGAAAATAAAATAAAATGATATTTTAACATTAAAGCCACTGAAAGTCATTATGTTATTTCTGTTACAGAATTTGCCAAAGAAAATGCCTTAAGTAATAATAATTGATTTTAAAATCAAAGTTGTTAAGGCAAAATATACATAACTAAAATGAAAGGTATACCGTAAATCTTTTTCAGTGGTAATTATATATGACTAAACACAGTTTTCTAAAGTCCTTGGTAACTTAAGGACTTTGGAACATTGCTAAATATCTAGGTATTTTAAAATGACAAGGTACTGAAATGTTCGTCTGAATTTGCCTTGTGTGAAGAATCTAGAGAACAGAATTGAATCTATTAATTGAGTGTGCCTTGTGTTTTTTTTTTTAAATATATCCTTAGAAATGTGGATATGTTACTAATCTGAGAAATGCTAGGTGTTTGGCTTGCCAACTAGAGTTTGAGGCTTCTGGAAGTTTGGAGTTCAGGTTAGGTTGGGAGAAACTGTATGGTTGAGATGGCAGAGTGCATGGAGTGTGGAGGTTCATCTTTGAGAGGAATGGTTCTTGTGTTTTCTCTGGAGAGATTGGTGGTTCGGAGTGTATTGTGGGCCTTATGTATATTGTGTGTGGTGAAATTTCAACCTAGGAAATAGTATTTTGTTGGCCTAATTAAAGGACAAGGATTAATTCTATGGTCTGAACCAAATTTTTAATGTTAAACCAGTTTGAATTTAATTGGTGTCTTTTAAAAATAATTACAAAAGCTATATAATGTAATCTTTGGGTTAAGTATATTTAATAGTCTTTCCAAGTTAAATTTCAAGACTGTAATTGAGAGATACCTTTAGGACATTTCAGGGGCCCTGAAATGATTCAAGGATTTATTCTCTCCTCTTAAAAGAAATATTTTTGAACTAAATTAGGCCTCAGATGGTAGAAATATGAAAGGATTGCCTCAAGACCTTAAATGACTTTTAAAGGTTATTAGAGGACATTAATTAGTTAAGACCTTATCTAAAAATCTCTATGGGAGAAATGACAAATTTATTCAATATACTTAGGGATCCTAAGAAAGTTTTTATTAAGTGTATGCAAAGACCTACAGAGTCAATTTTCTAATTTCGTGAATTGCATGTAACAGCAGTTTGCAACCATCTAATAAATATAAATGCCAAGCAGCTTGGGCCATCTAGTAAACCCTGTCTTCCCTAAACCAAGGACACTTAAAAGTCAGTGATTTACATTTTGCCTCCCAAACAGAGGGTAAATAGCTTATGCCAAAGTACTCAAAAAGACTGATAGCAGAAATCTAATTAATGTCATTTACTGTCCACACCCTTGGTCAAATAAAGTTCAGAGGAACTGATAGCGGAAGGTTACCAGAAGCTTAATATTGTTGTAGAGGTTTGTCTCTCACCTAGAGATTACTCATTATGGAAGCATTTTATCCATGTTTGTGCTGATATTGGACCAGCCTATGTTCAGGGAATGGTATTAACTGCTGCATTAAAAGAGATGTTATACCTCGGGCATTCACCATTTTTACAGATGGATCCAGTTCTGGAAAGGCTGGATCCACTACAGCAGGGGAGCAAAGTTCCTTCAAACCCCTTATATTTCAGCACAACAGGTAGAAATTCAAGCTCTTATTTATGCCCTGACAGGTTTTGTTACAGAGCCTATCAACCTATAGTGATAGTGCTTATGTGGTAAGTATAGCCAAACTTATTGAAACAGCTACTATAGGGCACACTAATTTGGAGGAACTCTTTCATTTATTTTTCAGCCTTCAAAACGTTGTTTGAACAGGACAATTTCCATGTTTTATTGGCCATATTAGATCCCATTTTGGCCTTCCGGGTCCCTTGGCTACAGGTAATGAGAAAGTAGATTGCCTCGTTGCCTCAGTAAAGGAGGTCACTCCATTTTTCATGGGACAGGCCTCGCATGCCCTACATCATAAAAATGCCTCTGCCTTGCACAAGGAACTCCATATTTCCTGAGAGCAGGCTCGCCAAGTGTCAAGCAATGCGCTCAGTGTGTTATCCACCTCCCTGGGCCAGCATTAGGGGTAAATCCCAAAGGACTTAAACCTAATCAAATCTAGCAAATGGATGTCACTCATATACCTGAATTTGGCAGATTTCAGTGGGTCCATGTCTCCATAGATACATGCTCATGCTTCATTTTCACTACTCCCTAAACAGGGGAAAGTGCAAAGCATGTAATTAACCATTGCCTACCAGCTTTTCCAGTCATAGGATCTTTCTTGGAGATAAAAACAGACAATGGACCCTCATCCGCTAGTTCTGCTTTTCAGCACTTTTGTCAGCAATATCAAATTTGTTATAAAACTGCTATCCCTTACAATCCTCAAGGTCAAGCAATAGTGGAAAGAGCCAATTGTACTCTTAAAATGCAGTTACTAAAACAAAAAAAGAGGAGATGGATGTTATATGTCACCTCAAAACAAATTCAGTCATGGTCTTTATACTTTAAATTTTTAGAATTGCGATGCAGAGGGAAAGGCATCGGGCCTCCTGTACAATAGCTTTCACCAGGTTAACCTGGTGGAAGGATGCACAAACCAGACAAGAGTTTTACCAGATTCAGTAATGATGTGGGGAAGAGATTGTGTTTTGTATCTTTCCAGAAGGAGCAGTGCAGCCAATTTGGGTGCCAGAGCATTACGTGAATCACCACAGTGGACCCAGAGAAGCTCCTTGTCCCTTTACTCAAAAAGACTGAGAGTTGTCCCAATGACAGCAAAGTGGAAGAAGAAGAATATGAACAATATGCAAGGGACAGAGTTGCCAAGATGGGGTCAGCTGAAGAAGTTAACAACTGCAGCCCAGAAGATAGTAGAAAAGCAAGAAGAGGAAGCTACTCCCTCAACCATGTTTCTAGCTATGCTAGCATTGGTTAGCTGCCATTCTTCTGCAAAGTCTTGCACAGCCAAGTCCGAGGACTCTGAGTAAATATATAGCAGCAGCAAAAGAAACTTTCATTTAGTAGCTAAAAATGTTAACATGTCGGTAGTTTGATTTCTCTCATATTGCTGTGTTGCATTGGCATTGTTTTGTCATTATTTTAATAGCCAAAGTTTTGCTCTTGACATTCAAGTTTTAAAATGATAACCTGTCTGCAGTTTGGTTTTTGCATTGGCATTGTTTGCAATTGTTTTATTATCAGAGCTTTGTTCTTGATGTTTAAGTTTTACTTTTATTATAGTAGCTTAAAAACAAAAGAAGGGTGAGATGTAGAGAGTGCCTAAGAAGGCACATGAGCATTTCTTTAACTATTGTCAGCTGAATCCAGTGGCGTTGGCAGAGCCGTGTCCTGGAAACACACCTTGCCAGAGGCAGTAGTGTTGTCAACTTGACCTTCAGCCCAGGCACCAAGGGCCAAGAATGCATATAATCTTCTTTGTCTTGACCTTTAGTAAAACTTCGTGGTTTTTGCCGTATAAAATAAACAGGTTGTATTGGCTCTGGGTCCCTCCATCAGAGGACAGTGGTCCCACCCAGTCCTGGGTTTCCCTACTATATTTGTGTCTGTCTCTTTCATTTTCTTAAATCCCCATAACCCCTACTCAGGAACCTGCTCTCTAGCTGTGCTGGATGTGGAAAAGAGAGAAAAAAAAGAGAAATATTTATAAATGGCCTTTGTTACATTGAGATATGTTTTCTCTATGACTACTTTGCTGTGATATGTTGTTGTTGTTGTTTTTTCATCTTAACTGGGTGCTGGATTATATATTTTTTATACTTATTTAGTTTATGTTGTGTATCACATTAGTTGATTTCTGAATACTAAAGTGTCTTTGCAGGCAGGAAACAAATCCCATTTGATCATAGTGCATGGTCATTTCAATGTATTGATGAGTTTGTTTTATTCATATTTTTTAGGATTTTTGCATGTATACTTATTGGGGAGATAGGCCTATAATTAATTTCTTTGTAATGTGTTTGTCTGATTTTGGAATCAGGATAATGCTGGCCTTATAAAATGATCTGTGGAGGCTTCCTTCCTCTATAATTTTTGGAATTGTTTGAGAAGGTTAGATGTCAGGTCTTCTTTGAAAGATTTGTAAAATTTACCTGTGAAGCCATCTGGTCAACGACTTTTGTTTGTTGGGAGATTTTTGATTAATGCTTTGATATCCATGGTTTTTATCAGTCTGCTTAGAATTTCTGATTTTTTCTTCTTGATTTGGGCTTGGATGATTGTACGTTTTTAGAAATTTATCAGTTTCTTCCATATTGTTTAATTTGTTGACATATGGTTGTTTGTAGAATTTTCTTATAATCCTTTGTATTTCTGTAGTGTCAGTTGTTATTTCTCTTCTTTCATTTCTTATTTATTTATTTGGGTCCTCTTTTTTTTTTCTTGATGAGTCTAGTTAAAGGTTTATCAGTCTTGTTTATCTTTTAAAAGATACAGCTCTGGGTTTTAATATTTCTTCATGTTTTCTTTTTAGTTTCTATCATATTTACTTCTGCTCTAATCTTTTTTATTTCCTTTCATCTCACTTTTGTGTATTCTTGTTGTTTTATTTCTAGTTCCTTTATGTTAAGGTTAGCATGTTTATTTGAGATTTTGTGTGTGTCTTGAGTTAAGCCTGTATTCCTATGAATTTTCCTGTTCTGACTGCTTTCATTTGTCCCATAGATTTTTGGGTTGTTGTGCTTTCCTTTATGTTAATCTCAATGTATTTTTTAAAAAATTTCTTCCTTGATCTCATTGTTAACCCATTTATTGTTTAGTAAAATGCTAATTAGCCTCAATATGTTGGTGTGCTTTTCAGTTTTTTCTTATAATTGATTCTTAATTTCTTTCTTTTTTTTTTTTCAGGGTCTTTTCTTCCCTTTTTTCATTCACTTTTTTTAATTTAATAAATCTTTATTGTTCAGATTAATACAATTGTTCCTCTTTTTCCCCCCATAGCTCCCCTCCACCAGGTTCCCACCCCACCCTCTGCCCTTACCTCCCCGCCACTGTCCTCATCCTTAGGTGTACGCTTTTTGTACAGTCTCTTCCCACACCTCCCACACCCCTTTTCTCCCAAGAATTGTCAGTCCACACCCTTTCTATGCTCATGATTCTATTATATTCACCAGTTTATTCTGTTCATCAGATTTTTAATTCACTTGATTTTTATATTCACTTGTTCATAGACATGTATTAGTTGTTGATAATTTTTATCTTTATCTTTTTCTTCTTCTTCCTCTTCTTAAATAATACCTTTCAGCATTTCATATAATACTGGTTTGGTAGTGATGAACTCCTTCAGCCTTTTCTTATCTGTGAAGCTCTTTATCTACCCTTCAATTCTGAATGATAGCTTTGCTGGGTAGAGTAATCTTGGTTGTAGGATCTTGCTATTTATCACTTTGAATATTTCCTGCCACTCCTGTCTGGCCTGCATAGTTTCTGTTGAGAAATCAGCTGATAGTTGTATGGGTGCTCCCTTGTAGGTAATTAACTGTTTTTGTCTTGCTGCTTTTAATATTCTCTCTTTGTATTTTTCTCTTGGCATTTTAATTATGATGTGTCTTGGTGTGGTCCTCTTTGGATTCCTCTTATTTGGGGTTCTCTGTGCTTCCTGGACTTGTAAGTCTATTTCTTTCACCAGGTGGGGGAAGTTTTCGGTCATTATTTCTTCAAATAGGTTTTCAGTATCTTGCTATCTTTCTTCTTCTGGAACCCCCTTAATTCTGATGTTGGCACACTTGAGGTTGTCCCAGAGGCTCCTTACACTATCTTCAAATTTTTGGATTCTTTTTGCTTTTATGGTTGAGTGTTTTTTGCTTCTTTGTATTTCAGACCTTTGACTTGATTCTTGCAGTCCTCTAGTCTGCTGTTGGGTCTCTGTATAATATTTTTTATTTCAGTCAGTGTACATTTAATTTCTAGTTGGTCCTTTTTTATATCCTTGAGGGTCTCATTAAATTTATTGGCCTTTTCTAGGAAATTCTTGAAGAACTTTATAATCTTGGTTTTGAACTCTATATCCAGTCATTTGTTTTCCTCCATTTCTTTCATTTGTGATCTGCTTCTTTGACTCCACATTTTCACTGCTTCCCTGAGTTGGTAGAGTAGCTTTGTGTGCTAGGTGTCCTATAGGGCCCAGTGGCTCAGCCTCCCTAGTTACCTGAGGTGGACACTCTTGGTGCACCCTTTTGTGGACTGTGTGCTCAGCCTTGTTGTAGTTAAGTATCTATTGTTGTTGGTATCACTGGGAGGAAATGACCTCCAGGCCAACTGGCTGTGAGGATCAGCTGTGTCTACACTGGGAACACTTCTGTGCTGGAGACACTTTTATAAGACAAGACTTGCAAAATTGGAAAAGCCTCTGTGCTCAGCTTGGATGGGGTGGAGTTTCAGGGCCGAACAGACAGCCTCGGATTCCTGCCAGCCCTGCCCTATGAGGCCCCTGGGTCTCAGTGTCCCTCGGTAATCTTCCTCTGAGAGGAAGCTGTCCTTGAGTTTCGCCTGCTGCCAGACAGTCCAGTTTCTCCCCAAATGAGTCGGGGTTCTCAGAAACTTCCCCGGAACTGGAGTTCAAACAGTTGGGAGCTTCTGTCTCCCTCCTGCTTTAGAAAGCCAGCTGTGCACTCAGCCTCATGTGCATTCAGCAGTCAGTCCTCTCTGCAGGCCTCCAGACCTCTGCCTTCCGCAGCTCCCAAGTCTCAGTGTGCTTTCTTTTTCCTGTCAGTCCAGATTCCCCCCGAATGATTCTGGTTTCCCAGCATCTCGCCCGGGACTGGAGTTCAGTGCAGTCAGGAGTTTCTTTCTCCCTCCTGCTTTAGAAAGCCAGCTGCATACTCAGCTGCCCATGCACACAGCCGCCCTTCCTCTCTGCATGCGAGCCTTTGTACCTCAGCCTTTTGTAGCTCCTCTGAGTCTCAATGTGCTTTCCTCTTTTCTTCTAGTTGTAGAATTTCCACTCAGCCAGCTTTCCTGTGGTTCTGGATGGTGTTCATTTTGTCTTTTAGTTGTAGTTTTGATATTGTTGTGCGAGGCAGCAGTTTAGGTATTTACTTGGTTTCTCCCTCACTTGTTGATTACACTTCTCTGATTCTTAGTTTCTAATCACTGTGTTAGGAGGAGATGCTTGGGATAATTTCAGTCTTCTTAAATTTAATGTAGTCTATCCAGGAAAATGTTCCTGTGCACTTGAAAAATATATATGATCTGTTCCTTTAAGGTAAAATGTTCTGAAAATATCAATTAAATCTATGTGGTTTAATGTGTCATTGAAGGCTACTGTTTCCTTGTTAATTTTATGTCTGGAAAATGTACCCATTGATGTCAATGGAATATAAAGGCCACTGCTATGACTGTATTCCCCTTGATCTGTCCTTTATATTTTTAGGTGCCCCTTTTTTGACTGTATTCCCCTTGATCTGTCCTTTATATTTTTAGGTGCCCCTTGTAAATGTTTACAAGGGTTGTATTGTCTTGTTGGATTTATCCCTTTATCATTATGAAATATCCTTTGACTCTTATTATAACCTTTACTTTAAAGTCTATTTTGTCTGATGTAACTATTGCTATGCAGCTTTATTTTTGTTGTTTACATTTGCATGAAATATATTTTTTAAATCAATACTCACCTGAAGATAATTTTTTCCCATTGATTTATAGAGAGAATGAAAGAGAGGGAGGAGAGAGACATGGAAGGGAGGGAAGAGGGGGAGAGGGGGAGAGATAGGAAGAGAGAGGGGCATTTATTGGTTGCCTCCTACATGCTCTCCTACCAGGCCTGGGGAACCTGCAACTGAGGTACATGCCCTTAACTGGGAATCAAACTCATGGGCCAATTTTCTAACCACTGAGCAAACCAGCCAGGGCTGAAATATCTTTTTCCATTCCTTTACTTTTAGTCTGTGTGTGTCTTTTGTTCTGAGGTGGATACTTTAAAAACAACATGTTATGGGTCTTCTTTCCTTAACCATTCAGCTACCCTATGTCTTTTGATTGGAACATTTAATCCAATGATAGGTATGTATTTATTGTCATTTTATAATTCATATTTATATTCCTATTTTTATTCTTCCTAAAGAAGTCCCTTTAACATTTTTTGTAATACTGGTTTGATGGTAATGAACTCCTTTAGCTTTTTCTTAGCTTGGAAATGTTTTATGTCTTCCTTTCAATTGTTAATGATAGCCTTGCTAGGTAGAGTTGTATTGATTGCAGATCCTTTCTTTTCATCACTTTGAATGTTTTTGTGTCAATCCATTCCAGACTGCAAATTTTCTTTTGAGAAATCAGCTGACATTCTTATGGCTATTCCCTTGTAGGTAATTGTTTTTCTCTTGCTGCTTTTAAGACTCTCCCTGTCTTTAATTTTTTCAAATTATCAAAGCCTAGGGCACCCAGAATTCAGGCCATAAAGTGGAGGAGAGAATGATCAGCACCATAAGAAAGGACTGTGCACTTGAAAAATATATATGATCTGTTCCTTTAAGGAACAGAATATGTGAGCTCTCCAGAGGCCTAGAGGTGGGCCCAGCAGAGCTGATGTTCCAGCAAATATGCCAGGGGTATTCAGTGTGTACCCTTCTCCCCATCATCTATTTTAATTCTCTGGACCTTTGACTTCTGAGAAACTGAGTTATATATACTTAATTACTAATTTACATAACTATACTGTCACTTGCATAGAATTAAGCATCTTATCTTGGACTTTTCCTGATCTTTTTTTGGAGAGATTGAGGATAAAATGAAAGAAAACTTTTAAAAAAAGATATGCCATCACTTACCACCCTTGAAGAGATTCAGTCATGTTACAGAAGTTGTAAGTACAGTGCTGACAGAAGGCCAGGCATGTCACTTCCTAGAAAAGGAGGTTGGATGAAAAGCTTCACTGAAGGCTTTTATGAGACCCTGACCCATACCAACAGTTATTAGAGGAGGACTCCTTCATTAATCTATGCTATGGCAACCCTCAGGAGCATATCTTTTAGGAATTTAGACCCACATGTTCAATACTTTTTTGTTCACATGTTTTTCTCATGGCTGAATATAAAAATCCATAAGTGCCCCACAAAGAACTTTTCCATAGATGTAGACAAAGCAGATAGAGGTCATATACAAATTATCTGAAAAGAAGATAGGGGCATTACATGCTGACAGTTGATTGAAGAAGAAGGCATGACCCACACTATTAAGAAGATACACTTGACTAGTTGCAAACTAATGAACTACTTGAATAAAAGAAAATCAAACACTGAAATGCACACACATGAGGACACTCACACACAGATACACACACTTGCCTCAAAGGTCTATTAGCTCCCTTTTATTGGAAAACCTTAACTAATCAACCATGTCAATCAGATGGCCAAACAGATATAATAGAAACTGATTTCATGTATATGATATTAGAGATACACTTAGCAGAAAATAGTTATGTAGGCATTGGCATTGCCAACAGTTTTTGGGATATCAAAAATACATGAACATGAAAGTTTTGGAACACCAGATTCTCACATATTAGAATCACCATTTGTTTCATGTTGACTGAAGAGTTCCAGCACAGCCAAAAATGATGTTTTTTAGACAAAACAAAACAAAACAAAAAGCAGAAGTTCTCTAACAGAAATATGCCTAAGAACCACTCAAGAGTTTGTCAAAATTACAGATTCCTGATACTGAGAAAGACTGCGGTTCAGGGGGCCTCAGGTAGGGCATAGGACTCTCATCTATTAACAAATCCTCAGATGATTCAGAACCACATTCTGAGAAGCATTGAAAAATGGCCACCATCAAGTTGATGAAAAAATATCATTTATTTATTTATTTATTTATCTATTTAGTTATTATTTGATCAAAACTGATTAATTAGAAACTTGCATATGCCAAAAACTGTGCCAGCAATACAAAGAAAAACACACAGTTTCCACCCTCAGGAAGAGCAGAGTTTAAAAGTCTTACAGGACAGTTGTGGTTATGTATTATATTAAACTAGAGGCCCGGTTCATGGACTGTGCACCGGTGGAGTCCCTCATCCTGCCTGCACCCTCTTGCAATCCAGGACCCCTCTGGAGGGAGTGATGTCAGACTGAGGCCAAAACCCACAGTCCAACATCTTCCGAGAGATGTATTAGTGTGTGAAACAGCAGGCAGCCAGGGAAAGCCCGAGCCCTAGCCAGGTGACATGCCGCTCCTGTTCATCCTGGCCTACTGCGCCTGCCCAAGTTGCTGCATCCACGGGGAGAGAGACTCGCACCACCGCAGCTGCACTTGCCAGCCATAAGCCTGGTGTCCGGTGTCTGTTGGTCAGCTGAGCAGCGCTCCTGCTGTGGGAGCACACTGACCACCAGGGGGCAGCTCCTGCATTGAGCATCTGCCCCTTGGTGGTCAGTGTGCATCATAGCAACCGGTCCAACAATCAACTGGTTGAACGGTTGCTTAGGGTTTTATATATAGATACTTTTAATACCAAAACAGACTATTTGAGGGTAGACACATCCTATCTAACAAAGAGGGAATATGTAAATTGACCATTATGCCATCACAAAGATGGTAGCACCCATAGTGGAGGTGGGGTTTCCGTAACACAAGATGGCTGCACCCGCAGCAGAGGCAGGGTTTCTGTAATACAAGATGGCTGCACCCACAGTGGAGGCCAAGTTCCTGTAACGAGCCTTAATGAGCAATCAGCAGGGACCTCAGGCTTCGTGGCACTGGGCTGGAGCAGGGGACCTCAGGTCATGCCTCCCGTCCCAGCGCTGGGCCGGGGGAACCTCAGACCATGCCCCCTGCCCAGCAGGGCTTGACAGGGGACCCTGAGTCTGCAAGCCCCCACCCAGTGGGGTTTGACAAGGGCCTGAAGCTGCTCCCCCCACCTAGCAGGGCTTGACAAGGGTGGGGCCATCTGGGTCTGGATCTTGCTCAATTGGGGTGGGGCTAGCTGGGTCTGGGTCTTGTGCAATTTTGAGGTGCTGCAGATGGGCGGGGACTTCACTCTGGGTCCTACAGTGTGCCCCAGACTCTGACAGGAGGAAGATTTTTATATACATTTTACTAATTTTCTTTAATCTCTGACACTTCTATTATAGAGAAAGGGCAAAATAGCAATATTAAAATATTTCTTCAAATTAATCCCCTTTTAATGTGCATGAATTTCGTGCACCAGGCCACTAGTAATGTTATAATCAAGTTTATTATAGGAAAATAATCCTGGGAAAGATTAAAAGCAATGTTATTTGGAATAAAGCAATTAAATATAAATATTATATGACAATCTATAATGTATACCCACAATCTAGTGTAGTAGTTTTTTAAAAATAAACTTAATAAATCAGAGATTAATCTTTTTTATTATTTTGACCAGAATGCAATATCAAATGCCTGAAATCTATCACATTTCCTTGGGTTATGTCTTCATGAGGAAAATTGAAAGTGTCGCCTGGAATGGGAGCTGTGACCACTGAACTTGTTACTTATTGAAGGAAATTAATTCCAAATACTTCAAAACAGAGGATTTGACTAACCTAGATGGAATCTGATAACCTAGGTAGTTATGAAAGATACTAAGCTATTGTGTGGGCAGGATTGAAGCCTCATTTTGATGTAATAGAAAGTGTTTTTCTCCATTTTTGGACTATAGAATCCATGGCACAGGTAGTTTTAAATGATGTTTTAAGGTTGCACTGAAAATTAGTTACAAAATTAGGAAGTGAATTTCTACTCCTGTGTACTCTTCCTAAAAAGTTTGCCATGTAATGTCCTTTCTGTTTACTCTTGACAGTGTTTCCTTGGGGAGGTAGGAATAACTAAGATAAATGTCTATGAAAAAATGAATATTGATGATACATTATGTAAGGTTCAATAAAAATTGTGAATTCACCAGATGCTGGGAAAATCAGCAGCTTCTCTATAATGCATTCATTGGCCTGGGCTTGGATGGTTTCCAAGAAGCAGTTACAGAAGCAAATGGAAAGACCTGGTAGGAGTGGTATGTGTGTATGTGTGTTGTGTGTGTGTAAACTCTAACTTGTTAAAATGCAAAATGAGCAAGCAACTTTCAAATTCTTCTTTAACTAAAAGATGAGCTCAGATTTTCTAGGAAATCAAATTAGAGACTGAAAATGCCCTGGTCCTTTTCTGCTCAGCAGGCTGGCCTCCAGGCAGTCATTTTCATGAGAACCTGGTTCTTACTGCTAAGTTTGCTTAGCAGCACATTTTCTTGATGAGGGTTCTCTAAGCAGAGGGAAGTGAATGGAGGTTTGATTAACCACAGGCCATAATGGATATATCAGTTTCTTTTTGTAAGTGAAAGATTGTCGTTGCATATTCATAAGGAATGTCTAAACTTTGATGCTGGAGCTGTCAGGCCTCTGCGCCCTGTGGGATTAGTCAGTGTGTGGGAGGCCTCCCATGGGTCGCTTTGGGGACATTTTTTCACAATCAAAGAATCCAGATTGCTCAGAATTTACTTATAAAAGTTGTTAGGCATAAAAAGAGATAATAGAATTTATTTTTCCCATAGACCTTTAAGGACAATGAATGGGTTGCATTTAATGCAATCCTGGAGCTTTTGAAATGAACTGTTCCTGGAATGGAAGAGCCAAAGGAAACGTGGAAACTGAGAGACATGGAGGTCAATCCAATTATCTTAGCAGCTGGGCGGGGACCAGGATGAAAACTAGACCCTGTGTGGGATGAAAGATGCACTTTTTATTTTAGAATAATTTATATTTTACTAATAATATGTCTGTTTATATATATATATGTATATATATATATATATATTAGAGTCACTGAATTAGAAAAATTAATAAAATGCTCATATTATTTGTACCAGAGTCAACCAACTCCTAAAGATAGTCATATATGCATATATATGTATATATGTGTATATATATGTATGTATATGTGTATATATTAAAGTTATTTTAAAATATAATATCTCTTTTTTTCCCCAAAAAAAGCTTAACTCAGTAATCAGGATCAGGTCTAAATTATTTACATCCTGTCTTGAATTACTGGCAAGGCTAAGATTAGAATTAAACATTCTTTCCACTAAACCACATGCTTACTTCCTTCTGCATGCTTCTCATCTTGGTATTATTGAATTCTACAGTTTTATAAAAGCTTCAGTATGTCAAAGAGTATTCCCGCCTAGAGACCTTAATGTGGAGAGGAGATCACAGCTACCTCTCCTAGAGTAAAGAAAAGTAGATTTCCACACCACTGCTTCCACTCCACCCTACATTTCACAAAACCTGGGACTGAGAAGCAGATTCACAAACATTTTCCAAGAGACAAATGTGAAGGTGAGACTTAGCCTCTCCCAAAGCTTTCAAACAATTCCTACTCAAGATGCAGATTGAAACCTCTATGATTCTATTAACTAATGTCACCCCAATAAATTCAATTAAAAATTTAAACCTGTTGAAATGCAATCATGGAAAACAGTTATGAGGGGTCATTTTACACCTGTTAGGATGGCTGTTACCAAAAAGCAAGAGAAAAGAAAAAGATGCAGATTTAGCTTAGTGATACACAGGCTAAGTAGTGAAGAAAGTTGGTTTTGTCTGTGAGCTCCTAGAGATCATATTTTTGATTCCTAAATTCAGCTTACAAGAAGCTTTAAACAAAAGTATGCTGCATTATTCTCATTATTCAATTATAACTGTCTTTCCCTCAGCATTTTAATTAGCATTCCTTTACTGAGAAGTAAATTGTCATTGTAGTTGGATGGTGGTATGCATCCTCCAAAGAAGTGCCCCAGGGACAAGCATGTCATAAGATAATAAAAGCGCCATATAACTCAATGCTCCAACCCACAGCTTAGAATGGAGCCAGACAGGGCTTTTCTGTCAGCCATTTCTTAAGGCCTTAACAATTACTGTGTAAGAGGGAAAGTACCATCTTGAAATTTGAGGCCTAATCATCTTGGATCAAGAAAAGCTGATCCTTTGAGTTCTCTGTGATGCTATTAAACAGGAAGTGAGACATTTGCCTTCTGCATGACTGATTCTTCTCCTAAGTAAGAAGCAGCCCTGTGGACGAAAGGGACCACATGCTAACCTGATAAGCTGAGGGGAGGCCTGCATGGCCGTCTTGCAAACTCAAAGATCTGCTAGTAAAGTCACTGCAAAGGATGGTCTGGAATGAAAACTTTAACTAAAAGCAGTGATGGTGGGGAGTCAGGTCCTAGGCCTGCATCTTTCCTGTCAAAGGTCACTTTTCCTTAACTGAGCCTGTTGTCTTTTTACATCTCACATAACCTCCCTGTGGAATGTCAGGGTAACTTTAACTTCCCTTTTTCAGGACCCCTCAGGGCACAACCAAATACCCTGGGCACCAGGACAGAGACCACAAATTCTTCATTGTTATTGTTGTCATGTTAATTGTTGACTGTTAACTATCCTGCACCCACCTAAGTAAAAGAAGCCTGTGTCTATCATTTTACTTTCTATCCAATCCCAGAGGTTCCCGCCTCCCTAATCTATCACCAATGCATTTCCTGTCACTCACTTACTTCTCCTCCTTTGATTGAAATGTATAAAAATAGGTTTTAAAAAAACAACCTTCCATTCTCTGGAGCAGTGATCACCAGCCTTTCAGACCTCAGGGACCACCAGTTAGTGACTGCTGCTCTGGAGCATTATCCCAATCCATTGAGAGTCTGCTTCCCAGCACTTGTTGACAGTTTGGCTCAAATAAACTCACAAAAAATCTTTACAGATTTGATGTTTTTACATTAACAGTTATTAAAATATTGTTGACTATTCTGTCTTTTACATCCCCATAACTATTTTGTAACTATGACTCTGTTTTTCTCAATCCCTTCACCTTTTTCACCCAGTCCCCAATCCCATCCCCTCTGGCAACCATCAGTCTATTCTCTGTATGTAAATCTGTTTCTGTTTTGTTTGCTCATTTATAATGGCCTTTAAATTCCATGTATTAGCTAAATCATATGGCATTTGTCTTTTTCTCACTTTTACTTAATATAATATTCTCTAGGTTCTTCCACATTGTCCAAAAAAGCAAGATTTCATTATATTTTACAACAGAGTAGTATTCAATTGTATAAATGTGCTACAGTTGTGTTTTGATTTTTTATCCATTATCTACTGATGGGCACTTGGGCTGCTTTCAAATAGTAGCTATTATTAATAATGCTGCAATGAACATAGATGTACATATATTCTTTTGAGTTCATGTTTTGTGTTTCTTGGGATATATACCCAATAGAGGAATCACTGAGTCACATGATAGTTCCATTTTTAACTTTTTGAGGACCCCATATACTGTTTTCCATAGTGGACCCACCAACAGTGCATGAGGGTTCCCTTTTCTTCCCATCCCTGCCAACACGTGTTGTTTGTTGATTTATTGATGACAGCCCATCTTACAGGTGTGAAGTGATATCTCATTGTTGTTTTAATTTGCATTTTCCTGATGATCAGTGACATTGAGCATCTTTTCATATGTTGATTGGCTACCTGTATAGATTCATTGGAAAAGAGTCTATTCAGGTCCTTTGCCCACTTTTTCATTGGAATGTTTGTTTTTTTGATGTTGAGTTGTGTGAGTTACTTATAAATTTTGGATATTAACACCTTATCAGATTATCATTGGCGAATATATTCTCCCATTCAGTGGGTTGTCTTTTCATTTTGTTGATAGTTTCCTTTGCTGTGAAAAAAACAAAACAAAACAAAACAAAAACCTTAGTTTGCTGTAGTCCCATTAGTTTACTTTTCCTTTTGTTTCCCTTGCCCCAGAAGATATTGCCAGAAAAAAAAATATTACAGAGAAAAGTTTCCTAGATTTTACAGCCTATGTTTTCTTTTAGGAGTTCTATGGTTTTGAGTCGTATATTTAAGCCTTTAATCCATTTTAAGTTTATTCTTGTATATGGTAAAAGAAGGTGGGCTAGATTCATTTTTTGCATGTACTTGTACAATTTTTACCAATACCATTTATGAAGTAGACTGTCTTTATCCCACTGCATATTCTTGCCTCTTTTGTCAAATATTAATTAACTGTATAAGCATGGTTTATTTCTGGACTTTTTGTTCTGTTTCATTTATATGCCTGTTTTTATCCCAGTATCATGTTGTTTTGATTACTATGGCTTACTAGTGTAGTTTGATATCATGTAGGGTGACAATGTCAACTTTATTCTGCTTTCTCAAGATTGCTGTCATTATCTAGGGTATGTTTTAGTTTCATATCTACACTAATAAAAGAGAGAGATGCAAATTGACCATACCTCCGTGACACCCATCAGCCAATCTGGCATGAATATGCAAATTAACCCAACAGAGATGGCAGGTTAATTGGTAAATGCAGGCATGGAGTGAAGACTGAAGGCTCCGCCGAGTGAAGACTGAAGGCTGAAGGCTTGGCTCTGCTGTGGCTCAGAGGAAAACCGGTGCCAGCAGCCAGGGGAAGGAAGGCCTATTGCATGAATCTTTGTGCAACGGGCCTCTAGTAAGTACATAATTATTGCCATTTCATTCTTTATATCAATGTTCCTCTTTTTTATTTATTTCTTTTTTAAAAAGACTCTTTAGCATTCCTTGTATTACTGGTTTGGTAGTAATGAACTCCTTTAGTTTTTATTTGTCTGAAAAGCTCTTTATTTCTATTTCAGTTTTAAATTATAACCTTGCAGGTTAGATTAGTCTTGTTTGTATGTAGGTCTTTGACTTTCATCACTGAATTTTTTATGGCAATCCCTTCTGACTTGAACTGTTACTGTTGACGATTCAGCTGACATTTTTATGGGCACTCTCTTGTCTTTCTCTTGCTGCTTTTAAATTTCTCTCTTTGCGTTTAACTTTTACCTTTTTAATTATGTTGTTTCTTGAGCCTCTTTTGCTTCATCTTGTTTTTGACTCTCTGAGGTCCCTGTATTTGTACCTATTTTTCCTTCACCAAGTAACAAAGTTTTCAGTCATTATTTATTCATATAATCTCTTGCTCTCTCTTTTCTGCTTTTGGTATTTCTATGATGCAGATGTTAGTATGTTTCATGTTTTACCAAAGGTCCCAAAAACTATTTTTATTTCTTAAATTTGTTTTCTTTTTGCTGCTGTATTTGGTGCTGCCTAGTCTTCCCAATCACTGATTTGATCCTCTACTTCATATAATCTCCTGTTTCTTACTTTTAGTGTATTATTTATTTTATACTGGATTCATGCATTGGGGGGGTGGGGGGTGTCCCTCAGCCTGGCCTGTGCTCTCTCACAATCCAGGACCCCTCAAGGGATATTGATCCCTACAGGCGGGCCTGTGGGGATCAGGCATAAACCAGCAGTCGGACATCCCCTGAGGGATGTAGTAGTGTGATACGTGAAGCAGCCAGGGAGGCACCCGAGCCCAAGCCAGGGCTGGGCATCACACTGCTCATGCTCATACCGGCTCGCTACACCTGCAGCCACAGCAGCAGCTGTGTTTGCCAGCTGTGAGCCCAGTTGCTAGCTAAGCAGTGGTCCTCCTGTGGGAGCTCACTGATCACCAGGGGGAAGTTCCTGCATTGAGCATCTGCCCCCTGGTGGTCAGTGCACATCATAGTGACTAGTCAACCAGTCGTTCCAGTCATTTGGTCATAATGGTTGCTAAGGCTTATATATCTATACCAGTGGCCCAGTGCATGAAATTTGTGCATGGCGGGGGGTGGGGGGGGGATTCCTTCAGCCCAACCTGCACAGTCTCCATTCGGGGACACCTTGGGGGATGTCCAACTGCTTGTTTGGGATTGGGCCTGAAGTGGGAGTCAGACATCCCTCTCACAATCTGGGACTTCTGGCTCCTAATTGCTCACTTGCCTGCCTGCCTGATCACCCCTAACTGCCTTCCCCTGCCGGCCTGATCTCTCCCCTAACTGCCCTCCCCTGCCAGCCTGATCTCACCCCAAATTGCCCTCTTTGCCTCAGCCCCCATCACCATGGCTTTGTCTGGAAGGAACTTGATGCCTGGAAGATGGCCAGTCAACCCAGTCTAATTAGCATATTACCCTTTTATTAGTATAGATAGATTATTTAGGATAGGATTGCTTAAATGAGGAGGGGGAGCCTTTTACAGCAGGAGGAGATGCTCTTGGCAGACAAAAATACATAATCCCTATATATGGACTGCTAGCCAGCCATATTGACAAACCAATCATTAAAAAGTTGAACCGCTTTCTTACACCTTACACCAAACAGCTGTTGCCCTTAAAACCCCTCCTCAGCCCCCACCTTAGGTTCTGCCTTTGCAGTTCACCCAGATTAGGTTCTACTTGGTTGGTTTCTATGTCAGTCAGCATCGAAAGCTCTGCCTCGTAGGCAGCCATTGGCTCCTCACAGTTGACCCATATTTGGTTCTGATTGGTCAGTTTCTATGCCAGTTTGCATCTCTGGGCCTATCTCTGGGCCTGACCAGAGAGGCGGAGCAGCCCCTGAGGAGGCCTGGAGAGAAATAGAGGTGAGAGAGAGGCAAGGGCTGATCAACAGCTGCCACGGAGGCTACAGATCACACCCTGCTTATCTCTCCAGGCCTCTTTCCAGGTCTGACCTGCAGTCTTCTTGGCAGTCAGTGCTGGGTCACCACGGCAACCCAGCACTGACTGCAGGACTGAATTTTGGTGGGTCCAGCCTTTGGTCATTAGGGACCCTGGGTTTTTATATATTAGGATATTATGACCACCTGACATTTTTAGGCAAATTAGCCGTACATTGCATCATATGGGATATGGAAGCCGAAGGCCTGTTCAAACACCTTTGCTGTCTGCAGTTACCAAGGTCAAATGTCTCCAATATGCACAGGAACACAAGGATTGGACAGTTGAGCATTGGAAAAAAGTCATGTAGTCCAATGAATCATGTTTTCAGTAGCATCATGCAGATGGCAGAGTGAGAATTTCATGGAAACAGTATGAAAACATGCACCCTACATGCATGAGTACAACCCTTCAAGCTGGTGGAGGCAGTGTTATGGTTTGGGACATGTTTTCCTGGCATGATTTGGGCCCTTTAATTCCTGTGGAACAACATCTGAATAGCACAACATACCTAAGTATCATTGCTGATCAAGTTCATCCTATTACCTTGATGGCGTATCCCAATGGAGATGGCTTCTTCCAAAAAGACGATGTGCCATGCCACAGTGCTCATATTGTGCAGGAGTGGTTTCAAGAACATGAGGGAGACTACTTTGCTTAGGTGGCCCCCACAAACACCAGATCTCAATCCAATTGAGCATTTGTGGGACAAAGTTAAAAGAGCCATCAGGCAGCGGGTTCCACAATCATCAAATCTCACAGAACTGGACAGTGCTATTCATCGGGCATGGTGTCAGATCCCTTGCATCACCTTTCAACATCTCGTGGAGTCAATGCCAAGAAGAATCGTGACAGTATTGAAGGCAAAAGGTGGCCCAATGAAGTACTGATGCATGGGCATAACAATCTGGCCACTCAGTGTGTATGTATGTATAAACATACTCACACACTAGAGGCCTGGTGCATGAAAATTCATGCAGTGGAGGGGGGATTCCCTCAACCTGCCCTGCCCCATCTCACAGTCTGGGAGCCCTCAGGGGTGGGAGGTGACCTGACGATCAGGGAAGGTGATGACCCCATCACACCTCTGCTGTTGCCACTGCCAGCAGTGCAAACCTTGGCTGACCCTGGTTACCTGAGCCTCAGGCTGCCCTGGACAGCTGGGCAGCCACCATCTGAGGCTTGGCTGCACCTCAAGCTGGCCCTGGGTGGCTGGGCAGCCACTATCCGAGGCTTACCTGTGCCTCAGGCTGGCCCTGGGCAGCTGAGGGGCTGAGGGAACTGGGGGGCTTCAGAGGCAGGTGGTACACCTGCCGCCTGCCACCCCAGCGGGGCTGAGGGAACTAGACACCCATCTTGTGGCTATAGGTGGCACCATCTTTGAGGGAGTGGTAGTAAATTAGCACATTTCCTCCTTATTGTCCTTACTGGCTGTGGGTGCCGCCATCTTTGCGATGGTGTGATGGTTAATTAGCATATTTCCTCTTTATTAGATAGGAGATATATGTGTGTGTGTCACACACACACACACACACACACACACACACACACACACACACTAGAGGCCCAGCATGTGAAATCATGTAAGACCCAGATCCCCCGCACTGTGGGACCCAGATTGCTGCACCAGTAGGACCCCAGACTCTGGCACACCACTGTGGGACTCCAGACTCTGCCGCGCCGCTGTGGGGCAAGACCCCAGACTCCACGGTGCTGCCATGGGCGGTACCCCAGACTCTGCTGTGCCACTGTGGTGGGACTCCAGACTCTGTGGGGCCATCATAGGCAGGACCCATCAATGCACCTCCTGGTGACCAGTCATTTGGTCATTCTGGCATTACGGCTTTATGACCACTGGCATATATATATATATATATATATATATATATATATATATATATATATATTATTATTATTCTTTATTTCTGATTGGTTATTTTTTATGGGTTCTTTGTCCTTTTTCATACTGTTGAAGTTCTCACTAATTATTTTGAGCATCCTTATAACCACTTTTTTTAACTCTATATTTTGTAGATTGCCTGTCTCCATTTCATTTAGTTCTCTCTCTCTCTCTCTCTCTCTCTCTCTCTTTTTTTTTTTTTTTCTTTTGAGGTTTCTCTTATTCTTTCATTTGGGGCATGTTTTGTTTTCTCCTCATTTTAGCTGCATCTTTGTGTTTGTTTCTGTGTATTATGTAGATATCTTATTATTCCCAGGCTTTGTAGGGTAGCCTATGTGATAGGTGTTTGTGGAGCCTAGTCTTCCTTATTCACCTCAGCTATGTCCTTTTATTGGTTATGTGGGCCATCCTATTGTAATTGATTCTTAACTGCTGTTGGCCCTTTCATGCACGGGGCAACTTTGGTTGGCTGGGTGTGAGGATTGACCCCAACCACGGTGTACAAACTGCTTGGTGGGTTCCCACACCAAGCAGCATTCTCCTTTGCAGGTCTGGTGCTTGCTGAGATCTCTGTTGTGAAGCATGGAACATGATGGGCATAAGCCATGGTAGGCTGGTGGAGCAGGTGAGCTAGTCACCAGACCAAGGAAGGCCCAGTCACTGTCATTGGGGTGTGACTCTGGTGGTTACTGAAAATTCTTTGCTCCTGCACACCATGGTCCCACCAGGCACTTGCACCCACTGCCAGCACCGTCCCCACTCACACCTACAGCTGGCACCTGGTGCCAGTCCCGATTGCTCTGCACTATCAGTGGGTGCAAGCGGTGGCTGCTGGCCCCGATCGCCCCTGAGGGCTTCTCCACCTCCCCCTGCTTTTGAGCAGTGATTGGGGCAACAACCATTGTTCAAACCCCTGATGGTGTCAGCCCCGCTCACTGACCATGTAATGCTTACATTACAGTTTGTTTATATATGTCAGCTTTCTTTTTTAAATATATTTTTATTGATTTCAGAGAGGAAGGGAGAGAGTCAGAGATATACATCAGTGATGAGAGAGAATCATTGATTGGCCGCCTGCATACCCCTACTGGGGATTGAGCCCACATCCCGAGCATGTGCCCTTGACTGAAATCAAACCCGGGACCTTTCAGTCCACAGACCAACACTCTATCCACTGAGCCAAACCATCCAGAGCTCTATGTGTCAGCTTTTTAATGATGAGAGCCTAAGTGCTAGGGACCAGGACCGATGCCAAGGCCAGTGGCCTGTGGGAGCCTGGCTTGCTCTGCGGACCTGACGGAAAGAGGACACTTGGCTGATGGAGAGAGGACACTTGGCTACAGTGGCTCTGACATGGGGAGAAAGTGCTAAATGGGACTCAGGAGACTTGTTCCAGCTCAGCAACGACTGGTTCTATGATTTTGGATGAAGCATTTGTCTTTCTTGGTCTTGGTTTTTCTGTCTGAGAAGTGAGGAGGTAGGCTAGGTCCATGGTTACCAATCTGTTCTCTGCAGAGCCCTATAATCTTCACAGATGTGCCAAGAGGATCAGTCAGCATCTATCCAAGCCCTTTCCAGCTCTGGATCACGGGAGTTGGCAGGTCCCAATGTGTGCATGCCCTTTTCTGAGTCCATAGGAGCACGCCCATCTGGGAGGACATTGATTTGGATTTGGGACTGTCTACAGGAGTCCTTTCTCTACTCAACTCTGATAGAGAATATGAAGCTTCTAAAAATGAACTCTAATGTTTCAGGAATCCTATGATCATGAATTGCAAACATGGAAAATACACAGAAGAAAGCATATTAACTATACAAACATGATGGCAACTATTGTATGCCACATCTTACGAAAACTGATTGCTTTCTGAAAAATCTGCCACTGAATTAATTTTAGTAAACCAAACTAGAACTAACCTGCTTAAAAATATATAAATGTGGTTCCTAGACCATGATTTGGACTTACATAGCTTGTACAACCCTAGACTTGTCTTTATCTCAAAGTATTTCTTAGCAATTCACTTAGAGGAGATTTCCCTGGGTTTGGTCTCCATTGTGTGTGTACATGTGTTAAAATTCTTTCTATGGACTGTACTAAAAGGATTGTCCCTGTACTGTTTCTCTAACCCTGACTTTCCCAGGTCAGTTTCTTAAAGCAAGATAAACAGGTACACAAGTGCTGAGGTGCCCAGGGGCAGCGTTCCAGCAGAGGTTGTCACTTAGAGACAAACTGGGCACACAACAGAGCGTGTCCCAAAGGGTGGCCTGCATGGCGCTGACAGCAGCCCCCTACAAACAGCAGGCAGCTTGTTGAATGGCTGAAGACCATTCATTCATTTCATCATTCCAGGGAGCTGACCCCACTGAAAAGCTTTGTGTAAATTATTGATTTCCTCTTTGGAGAACTGAAATAAATCTATGCTCCTCCTAATAAATATACTTTCACCTGGACTCACTCAGCCAGTGGGGCTTCATATGCACCTGGCTTTGATGATCAGTCTTCTTTCGGTAGACTAAACACAGATGTTCACCTGTTCAATAGGATTCTCCTCTTTGGCTTTTCACCTTGACCATTGGACAGTCATTCCTCACAGCGGCTACTGACAAAAACGGACTTTTTTTTATGTGGATAGGGTTAAGTCATGACTGGAAACTTGATTCTTAAAAAGACAGTGAAATCTAGAAAAGTAGCATTACACTGAATATGGTTCTTTATTGGATTATGCGCAATATACAAATAAACACATTTTGACATTGTTTTGATTGCTTGTCATATTATAAGTAAATGCCTAATTGAAATTTGACAATCTGAGTTTGACTAATTGATTTCAGATTCCCATGGGCTTGAGAGCATCTCCAGGAAACAGCATTCTATTCCTACCTCCAGGAGACAGGGAATTGTAAAGAATGTCCTATGAGAAAGGTGGTTAATACATTACAAATATTATGGGGTTATAAATTCTAGGAAGTCTGTTCTGGCACATAAAGGATGAATGGTCCAATTCATTAAGCTAAGAAAAGTATAGGTTAGATAGCAGGAGGCAGCAGTGAAGACACCCTGGGAGTAGGGAGCAGAATACTTGGGAGAAGGCTTGGCAGCTTTCTGCTTGACCTTGAAACTTTTTGGAGCTTAGTATGCCCACTGTAGACTAAAGACAGGATTGTCCGCCTCTCACTTTTCATTGATCTTTGGAGGTTTGTAAAGATAATAATAATGAGAGCATTATATAGGATGTGGTAAAAGTAGATTTATAGTTGTTTGTATGGGAAATAATGCAATAATCTCTATATATAAAAGCCTAAGCAACTGAATGACCAAACGAGTGGTTGACCAGTTGCTATGATGTGCACTGACCACCAGAGGGCAGATGTTCAACACAGGAGCTGCCCCCTGGTGATAAGTGTGCTCTCACAGCCAACCTCCTGTGGTTGACAGGCCAACCTCCCATGACCCCTTCCCCTGGTGGCCTGCCAACCTCCTGTGGTCCCTCCCCCTGGTTGGTCAGCCCACCCAATTAGCTCCAATCACCGGCCAGGCCGAGAGACCCCATCCATGCATGAATTCATGCACCGGGCCTCTAGTCCTATATAATAAAAGCCTAATATGCAAATTGTCCCCTTGACCAGGAGTTTGACTACTTGCTATGACATGTGCTGACCACCATGGGGTGGCGTGGAACATGGTGGGTGTGGGCAATGTGGCACTGACAGCAGGTGGCAGTGGAGGTGCTGCCAGCCACAGTGGGCCCCAATGAGAGCAAGACCATGGTGGGATGGAGGAGCAGGTGAGCAGTCAGCGCCAGACCAAGGCAGGTGTGTGCAGGGTCTGATCACCCCACTGATCACCCTATAGATGGTGACCAGTAGCAATGGTGGGATTATGGCCTCCGTCCAGATCCCAGGCATGGAGGGAGCTGGACAGGGGCCCAATTACTCAAGTGGAAGGGAGCACTCAGGGACCCGGGGGTCCAGGTGTTGCCAAGGCCTCATAGGACAACTGGGACTTACAGTTCCATGCCAGACACTCGCGCTTTGATCGCCAGCCAAGCCTAGGGACTGCACCCATGCACAAATTTCATGCACTGGGCCTCTAGTCTATATAATAAAAGCCTAAGCTACTATTATGGCAGAATGACCAGAACTACCAGTTGCTATGATACACACTAACCACCAAGGGGCAGATGCTCAATACAAGAGCTGCCCCCTGGTGGTCAGTCTGCTCCCACAGGGGGAGTGCCGCTCAGCCAGAAGCTGGGCTCACAGCTGGTGAGCACAACAGTGGTGGTGGGAGCCTCTCCCGCCTCCATGGTGGCACTAAGGAACAGTGAGCCAAGCGGTAAGGAGCAGCAAGCAGGTGGGTGGTAAGGAGTGAGGGGTCCCAGCCTGCAAGAGGGATGTCTGCCTGCCAGCTTAGGTCCACAGCTCTGGGCCTCTAGTTAACAAATAATAATACAAGAATAAACTCTCAGCTGTAAACCTGCTTTTGCCCCACCGTGTAGTTCTAAAAGTCTTTAAAATATACAACAATTCTTCATGATCTGGCTATGGCAGAAGCAAAGGCATTGAAGCCACACAGACCATTGTTCAAACTCTGCCATTTCTTCTCTTTTTTTCTATTTTTTTATTAACCTCCACAGAAACTTTCATAAGTTTATTACATCAGTAATAAAATCACATTATGATACTCATAAAATAAATGTTCCCATTTGCATACAGAAGACAGACTGTCCAGGCCCAGCCTGCCCCCAGGAGAGTCACACAGATGGGCAGCGGCAGAGGGAGGGCAGTCCCTTCCATGGAGGATGGAGGGGTTCTGATCGGCAGGAGAGTGGTTGGTGGCCAGGTGGTGGGTAGGCAGGCAGGTGCGGGTAGGCAGGCAGGCAAGCAGGCAGGCGGGCCACAGGCCAGGCACTGGGCATTACTGAACCTGTGACTATGAGCTTCCCTCCTCATAGTCATGTTGTCATTTATGGCGATGCCCTGAGAAATGATTCTGAGCCACAAAATTATGACTTCACCTTTAAAAAGGAGACAATAATTTGTTGGAGTAAAAATGTAAGTTACCTTCCACAGTAGATATTCAATTCCTGGTCTTCATCATTCTAACTAAGAAATAGAAGTCTCTTCCCCATGCAGCCATGTATTCACTGAACAGCTGTAGTGCATGTCCACTATGGACATTGGACATGACATTTAATGTCTAATGCCATTTAATGCCAGCTTGTGATGTCAGTGGAGACATAATTTTAATGCATAGTAAGGGAATCTTTTGTCCTTAAATGAAATGTGAAAGTTCATAACTGACCCATACGTTGTGCACAAATTGCTTTTGTTCGCTCTTTTGTTTGCATTTAGACTTACATAATAAACAACTCCTTAAAGCAAAACCCATGTCATAGTTCACTCTGCCTTTCAGTGTCTAGGAATAGACCATAGTGCCATTTGAAAACACCGAGCTTTAGGAGTTTCATGAACTGACTGAAGAGACTCATTCTGGCTGTATGTGGAGAAGACATGGTTAGGGGCAAGATGAAGGTAGGAGACCTTTGAATGATCATTGCAATAATAAAGAGGAAACGTGGCATTGATTTGGTCTTAAATGGCTATGGTGGGAAGTGGTGATAAATTATCAGATTCTGGTTCTGATTTGAAGGTAGAATTACAGATTTTGCAAGTGGATTGCAGTGTGGTGTGAAAATAAGAGACATGTCAAGCCTGAGTGCAAGCATTTTGGATTGAGCATAGAAGAATGATGCTCTATGTACTGAGATAAGAAGACTGGGGGCAAGTGGGAACTTTTTTTGAGGGGAAGATCAATGATACAGTTTCATACAACCTAATTTGACAGGTATATTAGATACTCAAGAGAAGATGCAGAGTTGACAATAAGATATTTGAATCTAGATTTCAGGGGAAATGTTGAAGCAGGAGATAGAATTTTGACCACCTTTGGAGTATAATTTGTACTCAATGGCACAAGACTGGAAGAGATCAGCAGAGAGTGACATAGAAAGAAAGGAAGATGTGTTGCCCAGGTTGAGCACTTCCATGTTTAGAGGTCAAGGAGATGAGAAGGGACCAAAAAAAGAAAACAAAAGGCAGGCTGATAGGAAAGCAGAGAACACAAAGAGCGATCGTTGTCTCAGAGACAAGCAAGAAAGTGAACACAGTAAATATATTTTAAGGAGAGAAAAAGTAGTCAACTGTGTCAAACATTGCTAATAAGCAAAATAAGATGAGAACTAAGAATTTATTTTTAGATTTGACAAAATAAAGGTTCATTGATAGCCCTGAAAAAACCTATGATGATGGACCTGCTGGCTTGGCTCAGTGTCAACCTGTGAACCAGGAGGTTGTGGGTTGGATTTCCGGTCAGGGCACATGTTTGGGTTGCGGGCTTGATCCCCAGTGTGGGGGCATTCAGGAGGCAGTCGATCAATGATTCTCTCTCTTCAGTGGTCTCTCTCTCCCTTTCTCTCCCTCTTCCTTCCTCTCTGAAATCATTAAATATATATATATTTTTAAAAAGCTATGATGCTGGAAAATTGGTCATATAACCTTGAAATGTATTCAAAAGGAAAGAGGACAAGAAATAGAGACAATGAGAATAGACAACTCTTTCAAAGGTTTTGCTATAAAGGGGCAAAAAGTAATTGAAGGAGGGAAGATTTTAAAAAAAGTAGAGTCTAATATTAGTAACTAGTGGCTTGGTGCATGAAATTGGTGCACTTGCGGGGGAGGGGGGTCCCTCAGCCCAGCCTGAGCCCTCTCACAGTCCAGGAGCCCTCAGGGGATGTCTGACTGACAGCTTAGGCACGCTCTCTGTGGGGAGCCATCAGTTGGACATCCTTAGCGCTCCTGAGGAGGCAGGAGAAGCTCCCGCCAATGCTGCTGCACTTGCCAGGCATGAGACCCACTTCTGGCTGATCAGCACTAGAGCGTACTAACCACCAGGGGGCAGCTCTTTCACTGAGCGTCTGCCCCTTGGTGGTCAGTGAGCATCATAACATCTGGTCATTCCACCGTTTGGTTGATTTGCATATTAGCCTTTTTTTATATAGGACTGTGGCCTAGATACAGCCACAGATCAGATTAAATGCCAGACATGGGTGTGGAGCAGAATTGGAGGGCCTTGCTGACCCAGACTTTAACTTTTGGTTGCTGAATTAGGGAATGCCTAGGTGGCCTCAGGGGAGAGGTTGGGTTGAAAAAAGTGGAAGGGGGTTACTTAGGAAGCTCAGGGCAGTGGGTTCTTGCCAACAGGTTCACAAAGTGAACATCTTAAAAACCAGCATGGTAGTTCCAGTGTATTTCAACTGAACATCAGCCTTGGATCCATAGAGTTTTTCCCCCTCTTTAATATCTTTAAATTTTAATATAAGAATATCCCAGCATATTTTTATGATAATAAAAATGACCAGAAGAGAGGGAATATTTTAAAATTTGATGATGTTAAAGAACAAGGTGAGAATTATATGAGTGAGGATGAGATTAGCATATAAATGAAACTGTTGATTTTGATAGAATCACTCTATTTGTTCCTTACAAGTGGAAGGAGCACAGAGGACAGACATAGGTTAGCTGCTAAGAGGTGGTAGAGCACATATGGAATTTCTTTCCTGGCTGCTTCTATTTTTTCTGCGAAAGAGGAAATTTATTAAAACCTCAGATTTTTTCTTCCTCAGGATTACTATGCAGCCACATTTTACCTGAGATTCATGTAGAAATCCTGGTCACTAGGCCAACTTTTGATGTATGATCTGTGTCCCTCCAGGATACATCCAACTGTGGAACTTTGGTTTCATGGATGATGCTCACACCAGTTCCTTTAGGACCAGTTTGTTTAGAATGTGATGACCCCGACCCTCTCGGACCCTGCTTTGCTGTGGAATGACCCCCAAAGGAAGTGGTCTTGCATGGCACAATAATGTATCCATCATAGATGAGGCCATCCCAGCACCTGACTCAGACTCGGTGTTCAATAACTATGTGCTGTGTTACTACATGAAGGAAGGAGGGGAGGAAGGGAGGAAGGAAAGGAAGAAGAAAATGAAGAAGGGGAGGTGTAATTTGCATTAAAAAAAATGTAAGGTCTAACATTAATAACTAGCAGCCTGGTGCATGAAATCTGTGCACTTGCAGGGGAGGGGTGTCCAGCCTGAGGGCCACCACTAGTCTGAGGGCCACCACTAGTCTGGCTTAATTGCGCATGTTTCCTCACAGGATTGACATCTTGTTTATTATGAACTCTTCTGTTGCATGTTTGGCATCCCAGTATTTTTGCCTGGACTTGCAAATACATCCAAAGTGGCCAATGAGGTGAGCGTCTGAGCACCTGCCTCACTCTCTCCTGCAGTTAATGTGCAGAGGCACAAACAGGGAGGAATGTAATGCGCCTTTACCCAGAGGTCTTGTGTAGCTTAACAAAATATTGACTAGGTGTCTGATTCGCTCTCCCCTGACAATGGGCTAAAGGCATCAACCAATGAGGTTGTTCGCTCCTCCAGCTCCTCAGGGTCATTCGATTAAGCCAGGCAGCCAATAAGGAGTCACACTTTTGATTGGGGGGGGGAGGGGGAGGCTGGTGAGGGGAGAGCCCTCTTAGCTACAGCTGCAGAGAACCTTGCACACACGCAGGGGCAGGGCAGCACGCCTGCGTGGCTGCAGTGAGCCATCGCTGACCACGTCTCTAGGGCTTTTGTTTGGCCACAGCTCCAGCTCCCACGGACCAGTTTCTGTTCACAGATCACACGCTCACCTGGGCAGCCGCCCATAATCCCTTTTTAATGGAAGGCAGGGGCAGTGCTCCTCTCTCTTCCCCTTCAACGCACATTAAGAGCAAACTTGGATCTGCAGGTTGATTCTCGGGCTTTGTTTTTGAAATGTTTTGCTTTGATTATTTCCAGGGAGCTGGCCCATCCGTGCTCCCCTGAGCCTGCTTGCACACGGGGAGGCGTGGCCTGTGGCTCCTTCTGCTCCCCGGCCCCTTCCCCCCCTCACCCCCCATCCAGCTCAGAGCTCAGTGGGCCTCTGCTGTGTCCCTCATTGCCGGGGCCTCCACCAGCGGAGGCGGGCGCTGTCCCCTGTCAGCATGACATTGGCAAAGTCTTTCCGAGTCGCCTGCCTCAGACGTTTCCAGTTCTTGTTGAAAGGCTGCCTCCGAGGCTGCGCACTGTGTTTTCATGTTTCCTCAGCGGCTGCACGTCTTTATTTTATTCCCCAGGTCCTGGGCCTGGCGGCCGCCTGCCAATCAATCGTTTCTCAAAATTAGTAGCGGCCATGGCTGCGTACCTCCTTGCTCCACTCTCCCACCCGTCCTGACTCGGTCTATTTTGAATCAAGTGGGCATGGCAGGTAACAGGGGATGGGGTGGGAGTTGGGGGGCATATTGCTTCCTGACACTTCTTTCCCCCATGTCTCAGCCACTTGGCTCTGATGCCTGTGCCAACTTGAACTTTTGATTCAAAGGCCTCTGCCCACAGCAAGCGTCCGTCCCACTGCGTGCTGTCCCTCTGTCCTAGGACACCCAGGAGGCCCGCCAGCCTTCACTCGGAGGCACATGCGCTTCATACCAGAGGAAGGACCCGAGATGACTTCAGGCAGTTTCCAGTCAAAGCAGGGCTATTGCAGAGGAAATGCAGCCAGCTCTTGTCTGTGTTCTCACCTGGAAACAGGGGGACATGGCAGAAACGGAAGTGAGAGAGAATTAAACTGACAAGGAGAGCACTTTCCTGAATGTTAAGGTTGACAGGACCTGGGATATGTTACGGAGTGACCATTTGGAATCCCTGTCTGAGATGGTAGAACACCCCTGGGATTTGGGTGGGTGCCTCTGCACAGATGCAGACAAGGGCAGGGAGGCCTGGGCAGCAGGTGGGCTTTGGAGTCAGATGGGCCCAGATTTAAGTTGTGGCTTTGCTGTAACCTAATAATGTGGTGGTAGCAAATTTCTTAACTTCTCTGGGCCTATAGAAAAAGATCTATAATAATAAAAGCATAATATGCTAATTAGACCAGACATCTCAGGTGCCTGCTGGCAGCCAGAGGGAAGCCCGGGTCTGGGTGCCAGAGGGAAGCCAGTGCCACAGCCAGGGGAAGGAAGGCCTACTCTTGCATGAATTTCATGCATCGGGCCTCTAGTGTAAAATAGAAGTCACAATATCCAACATACAGGTTTAAATAAAATCATGTGTATAAAATGTCTACCTTAGGGTTTACCGTGTAATAAGCATTAAAAAAATGTTAAATCTTCCTCCCAATTCTAGAATTCTCGGATTTTCACTTTATCAATAGAATTATGGACACAGTAGTCAGAAAAAGAGAAAGAAAACTCATGGACGGGGACAACAGTGTGGTGATTGCTGAGGGATAATAGGGGATGGGGAAGGTAGAGGAAGGGGTATAAGGGGGACAAATGGTGACGGAAGGAGGCTTGACTTGGGGTGGTGAACACACAGCACAGTGTACAAAAGATGTGTTGTGGAATTGTGTACCTAAAATCTATAAATTTGTTAACCAGTGTCACCCCAATAGATTTAATAAAGAGGAAGAAATAAAATCCATAAGATCCAAGAAAATTTCTTTTTTTTTTAAATGTGGAATTGGAGTCCTTGGCTCTCTCTTCTTTTAAAATATATTTTTATTGATTTCAGAGAGGAAGGGGGAGAGAGAGATAGAAACATCAATGATGAGAGAGAATCATTGATAGGCTGCATTCTGCACGCCCCCCACTGAGGATCAAACCCTCAACCCAGCATGTGCCGTTAACTGGAATCAAACCCTGGACCCTTCAGTCCATAGGCCGATGCTCTATCCACTGAGTCAAACCAGCTAGGGAGGGCCAAGAAAATGTCTTAACTTAAAAAGTAAAATGCAAATGAGCATCTACACAGACTTTAGCACTGTGAGTTTCTGCCCATGAACACTGACATTTTAGAACACGAAAGAAACCAAACAAGTTATATGCAGGGAGCAGCAACACCAATGCTCACTTCATAGAGCCAGTGTGTGTCTACGTGGGATGAACTGGGTTAGAATCACCTGAGAATACATGGCAGGGACATTGGGGCTTGATTCAAGCTGTAAAGAAAGGCCAGAACTTGGATAGCGTAAGGGGTAGAGGCAGGGAGAAGGAGTACCCTTCCTTTGAGGTATGCATGGCAGTGCAACTCTTAAGAGAAGAGATGAGTGTGACTGCTGTGAAGAGAGGAGAATGGTTGGCAGGGGAAAGAAACTTTGAAAGTATATTGCTAAAGAGCTCAGGTCCTAGACTTAGGCCTATCTTGGTTTCTGTTAAGAAACTATCATTTATGTCTTTGTGACTCAGTTTTCTTAGCTGTAAATGGGCATAATATTAGGATTAAATGGTATTGAGAGCAGATAAAATCTTCAGAGAAGGCTGACTGCAAACACCATGCTTTATCCAACACATACACTGTTCTCATAGAGAACAGATAATAAAATATTTTTATTGTGAGAAATTAATAAATAAAAGACATAACTATGAATGATGGCTGGACAGAATCAATGCTGCTTAGAAACTGCAGGACAATGCCGTGTCATTCAGCTGCTGAGGCCCACTGCTTCCTCTGAGGATTGTGATTCAGTACAGAAGTACTTTCCCTTTGATCTCCTCATTTGCATGCTTCTGTTAGACCTGGGTCTGCTTGGACCTGCATCTGCTGAGAGGGCTGGCCCATCATAAAAGCCCCATAGGCACTAATGCAGTCTGGTTTGGGGACTGGCTCTAGGTCAGGAAACTACTAACTGTAGAGTCAGAGACCACCTTCAGCTGTCAACACTCTTTAGTGAAAAACAGGCTGGTTGCTTAATGGATAGAGTGTCGGCCTGCGGATGGAGGGGTCCCTAGTTTCATTCCCGTCAAGGGCACATACCTTGGTTGCAGGCTCCTCCCCTGCCAGGCCCTCAGAGCTCATGCAGGAGGCAATCAATCCATGGGTTTCTCTCACATCAATATTTCTCTCTTTCTCTCTCTTCCACTCTCTCTAAAAACCAATGGAAAAATATCCCAAGGGAGGATTAAACAAATGAACACAGCCTGGTGGCACTTGCACCCCTCCACTCCATTGTAAGCAGCTGAGCACCAGCCTTCTCCCTGCAAGGGTCTCCTACAAAGCACACGCATCCTGTCCCAGATCCAAGGTGTCTGCGTTGCTCAGGAGCAGACACAATGATAATCTCTCTCCAGCTCTATGCTTGTTGTAACTGGCAGGTTGGTGGGAAATAGAAATCTGCAAAAATGCTACAAATCAGGACTTTTTCCTTCCTGCAGAGCGACGTGTTCAATACTGATCATCACACTGCTGGAAAAGAGGTGGGTGATTTCCAGCTGGCAATTCCTGAGAGTACCACTGTGAAGTAGGGTTTTTCATACTCCAGATCCTATCATTTTCTATGGCATTAAATTCACTTTTTTCATTGCTTATATAGAATGGAAAATTGAGAAACAATATGAGACTATTTGAAGAGTCCACTCAGCTGGATCTAAGTTCAATCCCTACTCCATACTTACTTGACCTTATTTACTGAACTGTTTTGAGCCTTTGTTTTCTCATCTGTAAAACGGGGCTAATAATAGGATCAACTTAAAGTTACAATGAACATGCAATGCAATATTTCATGTAAAGCACTTAGTGCAGTACCTGGCATGAAACATTCAATAAATGTAAACTATTTTATTAATCTGTATTTGTAATTCTGGTTGGGGATCACATTTAAAAATTTGATCAAATATAGACTAACCATTGACATAGCATGGAGAGACCTGGAGAGTATCATGCTAAACAAAATAAGCCAATCAGAGGAAAACAAGTTTCACATGACCTCACTCATATGTGGAATCTGATGAACAAAATAAACTTGAGAACAAAACAGAACCAAAGACATGGAAACATGGAGCACACTGAGGAATCTCAGAGAGAAGGGGGGCGGGAAGAGATTAACCAAAGAACTTATATGCATGTATGCATAACCCATGCACACAGTGCATGGATGTAGTGCAGTGGGCCAGGGTGTGTGTGTGTGTGGAGGAGGTCAATGGGAGAGAAAGGAGGGCATCTGTAATACTTTCAACAATGAAGATCAATTAAAAAAAAGAAAAGAAAATAGTATAAACTAACCATGTTCTATCAGGCTTGTCATGAATGTAGAAGTTTAATAAGGACATGATGTGACAGTTATCTGAACCATGCAACAGACTTTATCACTCTGGTGTGTGCTTCAGCATTTAAAGATATTGTGCAAAACAAAATGCAGCACAACCCACATGCCCTGTAATTGACATAATACACAAATTCAGCCTCTTACAGTAACATGCAAATAAAGCATCTTCATCAGCACAAAACATTCATTTCTATAGGCATGCTAGAACAAAATGATTTACAAATACAGTTTCCATTCTTTTGGAATTTATGGTACAAAAGAGAAAACACTAAAATCTGTCTTATATGTAGACAGATGAGAGGGGGCAGGCTTATTCTGAACTAACTTTGCAACTTGAGAGCCGATTGTGCCATCTTTCCTTTGATGACATATATCTTACCAAGAGTTTCAAAGATAGCAGGTAAAATGAAACAGTTTAGAGTTTCCCATATATAAGTGGGCTCAATCTAGTTTGACTAGTAAATACTAATAATAAAGAAAGCCTACAAAATGTTTCTTCTCTCCAAGATATGGATATTAAAAAGGGGGAGAAAGATTTAAATCAAACCAATATCTTTGTTATATAAATCTCAGTGTAAATTGGGGTAAATGACCAATCTCTGTGACTAATGTAACTGATTTTTCTGGAGAGCTATTTTATTTAATTGGTTGATTTTATTTCCTAGCAAATGAAATCTGAAAATACTATCCCCAAGGACACTCATTTGCTACAAATCCCTTCTCTTACCTAAACCTCATTTATTTCAATTAATATTTCATTGTTCAGTAACTTTCTACAACAATTTCAGTAATTCATATATTTCTTTCAAGGCAACAATTCAAAAATCAAACACAAAAAGTTAAAGACTTCCAATTCTACCATCAAAGGTAATTTTAAGGAACAGTGGTTGCCCTCATGTGTTGCTGTGGGAATGTAAGTGGGAGCAGCCACTTTGGAAAACAGTTTAGTCATGAGTTGTTTAATGTTACATTAAAACTTAGTATAAGACTCATCAATTCCACTCTTAGAATAAATTTACCCAAGAGCAGTGAAAATACATGCTCAGGTAAAGACTCAGACATTAATGTTCACAGCTACATTGTTCGAAATAGCCAAAAATGTAACCAATTCAAATGCCCATGAATTGTAAATGGATAAACAAAATGGGGTATATCCACACAATGAAATACTATCATACCTAATAATAGACAAACATGTAAATTGACCGTACCTCTGCTAAGCCCAGAGCCAATCAGAGTGAGTATGCAAATTAACCCAACAAAGATGGAAGTTAATTTTCATACGCAGGTGCACCTGGGTGCTGAGAAAGTTCCCGGGACAGCAGCCTGGGTCCCGGGAACTTTCACAGCACCCAGGTCACTCTGAGGTAGGCCCCCGTGGGTCCTGAGCAACCTGGGAAGAGCCTGAGCCAGGGGACTCCTGGGCAGGAGCAGGGCATGGGCGGGGCAGGGGCAGAGTCGGGTGATCGGCAATCCGAGGGAGCTGGGGGTCCCCTGTCCAGGCCCCAAGCCCTGGCCAGGAGCCCCCTGGCTCAGGCCCTTCCCAGGTTGCTCAGGACCTGGGCAGGGGCAGAGCCAGATGATTGGAGGGTCCCCTGCCCAGGCCCTAAGCCCCGGCCAGAGGCTTTAGGCCTTGGCAGGGGTGGAGCCAGAGATCGGAGGCGATTGGTGTGAACTACAGAGGAAATACCTTTTCTGACCACTCATTAGCTAAGCTCCCTGTTTGCCACTGGTAATATTCTTAGTAACTTAGGTATAAGAATCCAAAAAGGTCATCTAGGGTTTTTCCACTACACTCCTGGAGAAAAAAAGGAAGGTCCACTGCTGGTGGGCTAAGAAATGTCATATCCTGCCCTAGCCAGTTTGGCTCAGTGGATAATGCCTAGGCTTGCCGACTGCAGGGTCTGGTTCGATTCTGATCAAGGGCATGTGCCTAGGTTGCAGGCTCCTCCCTGGCTGGGGTCCAGGTCAGGGTTCATGGAGGAGGCAACCAATCAAAGTGTTCCTCTCACTTTGATGTTTCTCTGTCTTTCCCTTTCTCTTCCCTGCTCTCTAAAAATCAATGGAAACATATCCTCAGGTGAGGAAAAAAAAAAAAAAAAAGAAAGAAAGAAATGTCATATCCTATGAAAGACACATCTTGAAAATGCCTAAAGAAAGTTGTCATTTTTTCATGGTGAAGGGACTGGAGTCCGTGTTGATGTAAACAGCTTGGTGGCTGCGGTGACTGGCAGTGGCTACAGCAGCGGGGTGATGGGGGTGGTGCCTTCTCCTGATTAGCCTGGTCACCTCAGTAGGACATCCCCTGAGGGCTCCCAGTATGTGAGAAGGGGCAGGCTGGGCTAAGGGACCCCTCTCCCCACAGTGCACTAATTTTGTGCACTGGGCCCCTAGTTCAATAATTAAAAACACCAGCGGTACATGCTACAACCTAGACGAACCTCAAAAATATGCCAAGTGAAAGAAGGCAGATATGAAAGTTCTCCTATCATGAGATCCCATTTATATGGAATGTCTAGAAAATTCAAATTTATAGATACAGAGAACAGAGCACTGGTTGGCTAGGGCTTGGAGGTTGCCTAGGAATGGGGATTAGGTGCAGAAATCCACTGCAAACAGGCGTGAGGAAAACTTAGGCAATGATTGGAATGTTTAAAACTGGATTGTGGTGATAGCTGTCTGACTGTATACATTTAAAAGTAATCCTTAAATTATATAGTTGCAGTAGGTAAATGTCATGATGTATAGATTATATATCTCAATGGACTTGTAAAACTGATTAACTTGGTACTATGTTACCTTCATATTTTTATTTTAGTGATATTAGAGTTTCAAAAACCCTTCTCAGATAATGTTAAAGCAGTATTTAAGCACAGAATCTAGATTTTAAGTTGGCTTCTTTCCTCTTCCCTGAACCCCTGAGACCCTTCCCCTGTATACCAGTAGAGACACATGCAGTCTGTGAAACATTTTTCTCCTTCAGACTGAGCTCTGATGACACCAGCTGTATTTGCAATGCACCTGATTAAGGCCGTGATGTTACTTAGATTCTTGAATGATTAGAATTGCAGATACCAGCCTAGTTCAGGAATAGGCATTGCTGCCTGGCTCTAAAACAGAAGAGGAAATAACCAGACTCAGCGTAGGTAACAGAACGCTCTAGGTCTCACCTCAGTCCAACAGGAAGATAGTATTGACTGTCAATGACAGAGACTTGCCTATTTCACATGGGGCAATGTTTCCTGTATTGAGGCAGCATATCTAGGCGACTCACCCCCTGTGAGTACACCGGGAAGTGCTGGGGAGGATGGAGGGACCCTGAGGTTTGATGTTGGACAGAACTGAGCTCAAATTGTGCCACTTACCAATCAGTGGTCTTTGGCTAATTATTTAATTTCTCTGAGCCTGCATATCTTCATCAATAATAGGGGAGTCAATGATCTACCTCAAAGGATTTAAGAGGTAATTAAATGAGATCACAGGTCACTGGGCCTATCATATAACAGGCATTTAACAACTGGAATCTATTCATGTGATAGCTTAGATAAGGTGAATTGCTTTGACTCGACATTCATTCAACAAATATTAACCGAGTGCCTATAAGTCATTTGTTCCTTCAAATCAGTAAATATTTACTGAGCACCTACTATATTTCTGGTAATATGCTTAGTGTTCAGGGTACATTAATAAACTAAAAAGGATAAAAATCTACACCATAGTAAAGCCTACTTAGACAATAAACTATAGAAACATAATCTGTAACTAATGTTTATGTATGTTACAAAGAGTTATGTCTTATGGAAACAACCCCACAAATAGGGTAAGTGGGGTCTAGAATGATGGAGGTGGGAGAAGGGATGAATTGCAATTTAGGGTGGTGAAGGAGGGCCCAGTGAGTAGGTAAAAATTGTGCAAAGTCTTAGAGTAGGTGAGTTAGCTAGGCGTCTTCCTGCAGATTTCTGAGGAAGAGACTTGTGGGCCAAGTAAACAGCCAGTGTTAAATCCCCAACTAGAATGTTCCAGGCACCTTCAGGAAGCACCGGGGAGCCAGTTACTGCGGAGTAACTAGATATACAAGTTAACTAACCAGTCAGAACTGTTCAAATTCTGCCTCTGTCACTTGCCAATTCTATGATCTTTTGCTAATTACTTAGTTTCTCTGAGCTAATATCCTTTCATCTACCATATGAGATTTGATTATCTATTTTTAAAGGATTATCTGTCTTAAAGGATTAAGACAATCATTTGTCCCAGTCATCTTTGAAACTAGAATTTGTGGATAATGCTTCAGCAGAACAGAAACCACTGTTTATTTTTGTCTGGTCCTAATCCACTTTGTCACACGTGGAATCCTCTTACCCAGCTTATTCTGATACTCCAGCTCCGAGGGTGGGCAGCAAGGAGGGGGGCTGGCTCAACTGGAGGAGCATTATGAGACCAAGAAAGGTGGAAAAGAACACAATGGGGTGTGGTCATGAGTTTTAGGTACTGAAATGAAACTAAATTTTATTCACATATAAACGCATGTCTGTGTGTGCACATGTGCTTATAGATTTTTTTACAACCTGTGCATCAAAGGTGATTCAGACATTTTTAGATTTTTTTTTATCAGAGACTTCTGGTGAAGTATGGGTTAGAGGTTAAAGAACGGAACTCCATGCTGGCTCCTTCCCCGTTGGCCTTCTCACTCTTTTCCTTTGTGTCTCTGACTGGCTCTGAGTGATGTTCTGGAAAGAATACTGGATTCAGAGTCAGAAGACCTCTGAGTGTACCTGTGTGACTCAGGTTTGCCGTTTAATTCTCTGAGCTTTATTTTCCTTGCGTCCTTGCTCACGTATCGTTCTCACTCTCCACACTGTGGGCTGCTCCTAAGTAGGACTAAGGTTTTTGCAGTTTGTTCTCTCTCTAGTGTTCACCCCAGTGCATGACTCCACAGGTGCTCTGTGTGTGTTATTAAGTGGAATGGTGTCTGGCCCTTCCCACACACCATGGCTGGGGGAGGAAGACAACCTGGGAGTCTCTCAATGTTCCATAGCTCTTAATATTTGGGGAAGACTTGCATTTGGTTAAAACATAAAAATATTTCTTTTTAAGTAATATTGAATTTGATTGTGCTGGTAACACCAGCGAGAGGCTAGGCGTGGCTGAAAGGCAAGCACAGTGGGGTCTCTGCCTATAAGGCAGAGCTCTCTGTGCTTGGCAGGCTCAGGGCTGCCAGAATAGTTTACAGGCATTTTCTGAAATACAAATAGGTATTTCTTTGAGTGGTGAAATATGTAAAATCAGATTTGATAAGTTTTTAGGAATTTTCAGTTCTATTTGAACCTTCATTCCATGACTTTGTCTATAAACTACCGACTTCTGTAGTGACCACGTGGGAGTCTGAAACTTATGGAGAGTCCCTACCCCCCAGCGTGTCCCAGAGCAGCTGTCAATAACGCTCTCCTCTGAGCTTTCCGCTGAAATGTCCTGGTGTTGGCTCAATCATTATTTAGTCACGATTTGTTTATCATCATGTTGTTCTTTGCTTTGCCTGTAGTAAAAACATTACATTTTTTTCTGATTTAATTTCCTTCTATATTTTATATACTTTAAATAATATAGGAGGTGTGTGTGATTTTAACTTTTAGATTTTAAAATGGAAAATAATTTACTGGGAAATTTTAACTAATCAATTTAATTATTTTTTATCACTAAGACTCAAATAGAATCTCCCAAATATTTTTCAACATATATCGGTTTTGCTATACTTTTCTGTGTGTATCGACATGAACACGTCAGGGCAACGCTGCTCTAAGTTATGCTTGCTGCAATTCCCTCTGGGAGCTTGATTGCAAGTGGAAAGATGGTGATATTAGAGGGAAAGGTTGTTAGAGAAGCCAGGATGTCGCGTCCTCTCTCATTTTCTAGGTTTCATTTGCTGGCGTTATGAAGTAAGGAGGGCAGCTTGAACAAAATATAGTGCACAATGTTGAGTGCTGTCTGATGAGATTGAAGCGTTTCTTCAGATTCCTGCTGTTCAGTGGGTTCTCCTGCCTTCCTTCCAGAGAGATGGGCCTGGAAGGATGACAGGAACTGAAAAATAAATGTCATAGGCCTGCCTGACCTGCTTGGAAATTGAACAAGAATTTGACAGATTTCAAAGTGTCCCAGGGTTATGATTAATAAAATCACTAAACCACAATTAATAAAAGTCACTAAACCACATTTAAATCAAAAGTAAGTGATAACCCTAATATCCTAATATATAAAAACCCTGGGTCCATCACAACTGGAGGCTCGACCAACCAGAAGTCAGTCCTGCAGTCAGAGCTGAGTTGCCATGGTGACCCAGCACTGACTACTGAGGGGGCTGTGAATCAGGCCCAGAGAGAGGCCTGAAGAGAGAAGCAGGGTCTGATCCATAGCCTCTGTGGCAGCTGTTGATTAGCACTTGCCTCTTTCTTTCTCTCGAGGCCTGGCCAGCAGCAGCACCTCGATTTCTCTCCAGGCCTCCACTGGGGCTGATGATCAGCCTCACCTCTCTGATAAGGCCCCATTGATAGGCCCAGAGATGCTGACTGGCATAGAAACTAACCGATCAGAACCAAGTCTAGGTGAAGTATGAAGAGCCAATGGCTGCCTAGGAGGCAGATCTTTTTTTTTTTTTTTAATTTTAGAGCATTTATTATTATTTATTTATTTTTATCAATCTTTATTGTTCAGATTATTACAGTTGTTTCTCTTTTTTCCCCCCATAGCGCCCCTCCACCCGGTTCCCACCCCACCCTCTGCCCTTACCCCCCACTCCCACTGTCTTCGTCCATAGGTGTATGATTTTTGTCCAGTCTCTTCCCGAACCCCCCACTCCCCCTTCCCCCTGAGAATTGTCAATCCACTCCCTTTCTATGCCCCTGATCCTATTATATTCACCAGTTTATTCTGTTCATCAGATTTTTTATTCACTTGATTTTTATATTCACTTGTTGAATGTATTTGTTGTTCATAATTTTTACCTTTACCTTTTTCTTCTTCTTCCTCTTCTTAAAGAATACCCTTCAGCATTTCATATAATACTGGTTTGGCAGTGACAAATTCCTTTAGCTTTTTCTTATCTGTGAAGCTCTTTATCTGACCTTTAATTCTAAATGATAGCTTTTCTGGGTAGAGTAATCTTAGTTTTAGGTTCTTGCTATTCATCACTTTGAATATTTCTTGCCACTCCCTTCTGGCCTGCATAGTTTCTGTTGAGAAATCAGCTGACAATTGTATGGGTACTCCCTTGTAGGTAACTAACTGTTTTTCTCTTGCTGCTTTTAATATTCTCTCTTTGTCTTTTGCTCTTGGCATTTTAATTATGATGTGTCTTGGTGTGGTCCTGTTTGGATTCCTTTTGTTTGGGGCTCTCTGCACTTTCTGGACTTATAAGTCTATTTCTCTCACCCGGTAGGGGGGAAGTTTTCTGTCATTATTTCTTCAAATAGGTTTTCGATATCTTGTACTCTCTCTTCTTCTGGCACCCCCATAATTCAGATGTTGGTATGTTTGAAGTTGTCCTAGAGGCTCCTTACACTATCTTCATATTTTTGGATTCTTTTTTCTTTTTGCTTTTCCTGTTGGGTGTTTTTTGATTCTTCATATTTCAAATCTTTGACTTGATACTTGGGATCTTCTAGTCTGCTGTTGGATCTCTGTATTATTCTTTATTTCAGTCAGTGTATGCTTAATTTCTAGTTGGTCCTTTTTCATATCCTTGAGGGTCTCATTAAATTTCTCAGAAGTTTCTAGAAGATTCTTGAGTAAACTGTGGTTTTGAACTCTATATCCAGCAGTTTTCTTTCCTCCATTTCTTTCATTTGTGACCTGTTTCTTTGTCTCTGCATTTTGGCTGCTTCCCTGTGTTGATAGAGTGGCTTTGTGTGCTAGGTGTCCTATAAGGTCCAGTGGCTCAACCTTCCTAATTACCTGAGGTGGACACTCTTGGTGCACCCCTTTGTGGGCTGTGTGCACAATCTTGTTGTAGTTAAGCCTTGATTGCTGTTGGTATCACTGGGAGGAATTGACCTCCAGGCCAATTGGCTGTGAGGTTCAGTTGTGTCTACAATGGGAGAACTTCTGTGCTGGAGGAACCCTTGGGGCAAGACTTGCTTCAGTGGGGCTTGGGTGCTCACTGAGTCAGGAGGCAGAGCTTTTGACACTGACTGGAATAGAAACCAACTAATCAGAACCAAATCTGGGTGAACTGTGAGGAGCCAATGTCTGCCTCGAGGTGGAGATTTTGAAGCTGACTGGCATAAAAACAGATCAATCAGAACCAAATTGGCCAGCAGAGGAGGGAATTTGGGGGCAAGATCAGGCTGGTAGTTAGGGGTGATCAGGCAGGCAGAGGCAGTTAGGGGTGATCAGGCCAGCAGGGAAGGGCAGTTGGGGGCGAGATCAGTCTGGCAGGGGAGGGCAGTTGAGGGCCATCGGGCCATCAGGGAAGGGCAGTTGGGGGCCATCAGGCCAGCAGTGGAGGGCAGTTGTGGGGGACCAGGCTTGCAGGGGAGGACAGTTAGGGGCAACTAGGCTATAATGGAAGGGCAGTTGGGGGGCATCAGGCCAGCAGTTTGGGGTGAGATCAGGCTGGCAGGGGAGGGCAATTGGGGAGTATCAGGCTGGCAGGGAGCAGTTAGGTGTTAATCAGGCTGGCAGTAGAGTGGTTAGGGGGTGATCAGGCTGGCAGGCAGAAGCAGTTAGGGGCAATTAGGCAAGCAGGAAGGCAATTGGTTAGCAGCCAGCAGTCTCAGATTGTGAGAGGGATATCTGACTGCCAGTTTAGGCCTGATCCCACAGTTGGATATCCCCTGAGGGGTCCCAGATTGGAGAAGGAGCAGGCTTGGCAGAGGAACACCCCCCAGTGCACGAATTTCATGCACCAGGCCTCTAGTCTATATATATAATGAGGCGGGGCCCCTAATGTCCACAATGACCAAGGTTCAACCAAACACCAGAAGTCCGTGCTGCGTTGCTGTGTTGACCCAGCACTGACTGCAGCCAGTCCTGGTGCAGCAACCTAGTACTAACTGCAGAGGGGGCTGTGGATCAGGTCTGGAGAGAGGCCTGCAGAGAGAGAGGCAGGATCTGATCCACAGCCTCCGTGGCAACTATTGATCAGCCATTGCCTCGCTTTTTTTCCCCCGGTTTTGCCAACAGCCTCACCTCTGTTTCTCTTTGTTGCCTCCACCGGGGCTGCTGATCAGCCCTGCCACTCTGATCAGGCTCAGAGCTAGGCCCAGAGACACTGACTGGCATAGAAACTGACCAATCAGAACTAAATCTGGGTGAAGTGCGAAGGCAGAACCTAAGGTGGGGTCTGAAGAGGGGTCTTAAGGGCAACAGCTATTTGGTGTAGGTGTAAGAAAGTGGTTCAATTTTTTCATGACTGGTTTGGCAGTAAGTGCCTATGGCTGGCTATCAGTCCAGATATAGAGATTATGTGTTTTGTCTGCCAAGAGCATCTCCTCCTGCTGAAAAAGGCTTCCCACTACCCCCACCCCTAATTTAAGAAATCCTATCCTATATAACCTATCTATACTACTAAAAGGGTAATATGCTAATTAAACCAGGTTGACTGGCCATCTTCTGGGTGTCTGACTTCCTTCTGGACAAAGCCATGGTTGTGGGAGCCAAGGCAGAGGCAGTTAGGGGTGATCAGGTGGGCAGGGAAGGGCAGTTGAAAGAGAGATCAGCCCAGCAGGGGGTTAGGGGAAATCAGGCCAGCAGGAGAGAACAGTTAGAGGCAATGAGGCAGGCAGAAGAAGTTAGGGGTGATCAGGCAGGCAGGCAGGTGAGCAATTAGAAGCCAGCAGTCCCAGATTGCGAAAGGGATGTTTCCCAGCGAGAGAAGTAAACACAGGAACATAAACAAAATGGGAAATGAGCAATTCCTTACATCCCCTGAGATGTGTCCTCAAGCCACCCACACAGTGCCAGGGTCTGAGGGAAGTTCTCTATGGCCTGTTTGAGAATCTACAGCTTTGAGTGAGTTTTAGAGGAAACAGGTCCGTCTTGTGTTGTGTGTGATAGTTTTACCCATGCTTAAAGCCTCGCCTGCTCAACGTTCTTCAGCTTGTGCTGCTGCCTGAATAGGCAGGGCTTTCTGCCCTTTGGGGACAGGAACGGAGGCGCAGAGTAGGGGGAGGACCTGGCTCGCCCTCTGTTTCCCTCCCACGCGGTGTGATGGGGCTGCTGTCCCAGAGACAGCAAGCTGGGAAGGTGGTTTGTCTAGAAACTTTCGGGTGTGGACAAATGTCTTTTTTTTTTTTTCATACTGCTTTTAAGAACTTTACTAACCAGTCTAAGAGTTTCTTGTTTTTGTTTCTGTCTGTCTTCTTTATTTCTTCTGTTACCTGTACCTTGTTTTGTGTTGTTGGTGATAGGAGGAGGCTATCTGGGGAAATTATACTTTACTCATCACTGTACAGAGTTACTGTGGATTGAACCTTTAACTCTAGGAATGTTTATTTTGTCCCTAAAGTTAATATTAGATGCTGCTTTTCTCTTTTGTTTTCTTTGCAAATTTCCTAAAGTGCTCCATCCGAAGATTTCGCACAGACTCTGAGAACCTACCTTGACTTTCCTTTCCCTGGGAGCTGCCCACAGCCGGTTCTCCTCTTGCCCAGGAACTTGCCTCTCCCAGTCGCGCGCACGCGCATGCGCATGCGGAGAGTCTGCCTTTCTGGGGCCCAGTGTCTCCCCGTGAGGGCTGGTTTTGCTCTCCTGCGCCACCTGCTGGAATCAGCGCCAAACGCAGCAGCTTTCCCAGTCTCTGGCCCTGGATTCCCAGCGGGAGCCAGAGCCAAAACCTCAGACAAAGCAGACAGTGTTTAGGCTGCCAGGTTTCTGTCCTGTGCTTATCTCTGCCGCCTCCGCTGGCTCGCCAGATCAGAATTCCAATGTCCCCAAATGACTCGCCTCAAGTCATGCAGACCCAGAGCTCCTTGGCTGAAAAGAGGGACTTTGCCAGCTCGGAGGCGGTGGCTCGCAGCCCTGCCAGCTTCCCCAATGCGTGGTTCCCGGAGGCTGCTCTATCCTCAGAGAATGCAAGTGGTTTCCTTTGCAGCAACGTCAACATACACAGGGCACTTCCCCTTCCTCCGCCTCCATACAGTGTCTCTCCTGGGACCAGTCCGCTTCCTTCCAAGTGGCTCAGGAATTGGAAAATGTTTTTTGTTTGTTCGTTTGCTTGTTTTTTAGCTAAGTTCTCACCAAACCTGGTGATTCTAAGAGAGAGACGCCAAAGAAAGTGGAGTGCTGCTTTTTATTAAAAAGTGCCCCATTGTTTGTATTCTAGACAAGAGATCTCCGATGGCAGGGATTTATGCATTTTTTTATTCTCCATCACACACAGCTCGGCACTTCCGAAAAGCTTGTTGAAATGCGCAGATTTGCTGCGGTCAGAATTATTCTTGAAAATCCTTTTCTATTTGTTTGTTAAAAGTAAAAACAGTCAGATCTGAGTTTCTGATTGTTCATTCCTAATTTAAACCCCCAAATAAAGCTGAGTTGGTAGAAAGAAATGAATGATTTCTCCTGTTACTCTGATGAGAAGGAGGGCAGTAGCCAGCCGTTGTACCCTGAGGTTGGAAAACTAGAAAACAGAACAGCATGTGTATGCAGGGGAGAGAGTTGGGTTGGATATGAGACAGGACTTCCTGAGAGCAAGGTCTTAGGCTACTCTTATAAAATACAAATGAGGAGCTTATGCCAGCAGCTACTCTAGAGATATAGACACATCCAGTTAGTTCAATAAACATTTATTATGCTCCTACATTGTACCAACAATGTGCTAGAAGCTCGAGTTAAAAAGATTTAAAAAGTACTGTGCCCAACCACAGGGAAGACAAAGACAAATAAACAGACAATTCCAATGCCATTTTCCTAAACGGTAAGAGAGAGACGTGCCCACAGTGTTATGGAAGCACGATAAAGGGGCACTCATTCAAGCTGTGTAGTCAGGGAAGGCTTCCTGGAAGAGGTGATGCCTGTCCTTTGTGTGAGAAAAACCTAGCTGAATAAATGCAGTCAGTGATTCCAGGAGAGAGGAACTGCTAGATGAACTGATGTAGAACATTTTGATCCTAGAAAATCCTGTCAGCCTTTCTGCGTTGTTATCTCGGAAATGCTACTGGCAAGAAAGGGATCAGATTTTTGTTCCATGTTTGGTGTAACTCTATTGGGACAGCTTTTTGTAGATTTTCTGCATCCAAGAGGCACGGTTCTTTAAGCAGCCTCTCTGTGCATCTGCAGAGCCGGCCCTCCCTGAGCCATCAGCGCTGGCATGTTAGGGGGCTGCCCGCGCAGCCATGCTGGCTGGGCGCAGGAAGCTGTTGGTCATGTGATCCGGTGGCTACAGAGGAGACAGAGAGGGCTGGGCGGGGCTGCTGGCTCAGGGAAAACAGATTGGGACCTAGAAACTCTCCCAGCAGCTCTTCTTCGAACTCTAACAGATCATTTCACTAGACCCCATTGTACAGATGAAAGAACCAAGGGTGAAGGTCATGGAGCCGCTTCCTAGGCTCTGGAGAACAGTGGGAGGCCACCACATGCTCGAAGTCTCCTGTTTTCCACTTCAGTGCTGTACCTAGTACCTTCCCAGAGAAGGAACCTCTTAGGGGCATTTTTTCCAGAAAGAAATGTTTTTGAAAGGCAGGCCAGCTGGTAGTGGGTACCTGCTTCCTGGCTTGGCATCGTAGGAGCTGTGAGGGGATCCCCAGCCTCCTCCAGGGAGGTTGGTCAGTCCCAGCATGGCAGCGGGGTCCTCCCTGCCCCAGACCCCAAAAGAGAAAGGACTTTGAGGGGAAATAGAGTGAGCCCTGCACCCCCACTCGCCAGGGTTGGCCCCGTGGGGCTGGCACCAGGTACTGTGCGGCTGCTCCACCCTTTTCCTGGGCCCCCAGCTTGTCTGCTGCTCTCGGAATCCCCACCTCCTGAATGGGCCTTTGTGTGCCCAGAGCTGGCCATGCTGGGCCCAGAGGACTCGCTGGACAGAGATGGCCCCTCCTGGTCCCACACCTTGACCAGTTCCACTGGGCTTTCTCCACTCTTCCTGTGCTACTTGGCCACAGAGGTGCCTGTGCTAATATTAACACCAACAGGCACAATGAAAGGCTCACTGCCTCTGTGATGAGCATTTGCTAAGGCTTTCTTTAATTAAACCTTCTCAGCAATCCTGTGAAAATGTTATTTTATATCCACATTTTGCAGGTGAGGAACCTGCCCTGGGAACTCTGGATACAGATCAGATGCGTCAGTGCCCTTGTCCCCTCCTTTTAGCCTCCAGGCATCTCAGACAGGAGAGGCCTGAGCCACTCCACACCTGTTGCCTGAGGAGTCACCAGGCTCTGGGCATCGACAGACCTAGGTAGGTGCCAACTGGGAATCGAACCTACAACCTTTCAGTGTACTGGATGAAGCTCCACCAGCTGAACCACCCAGCCAGGGCGACCGACTGATTTTTCTATGTGTTATTCTCCAATAACGCATAGAAAATAATAATAACACCTGGCACCAGCCCCACAATCTTTATGTATCGCTCTGATTCCTTATTTAACCCATAGCTGTCATCGAGGATTGGTATCACAGTCTAATTGTGGTGACATATAATAAATACTTAAGTTTTGAGGAATCGGCACCTAAGCGTGGCAGGGAAATGCCACCACAATCAAAATAACAGCCTGTAGATGCTGGCCGTCCAAGACATTGATGCCCTCCCCTCCCCGTCTCCGCCCCACTTCCGTTTGTTATGGCAGAAAACAGGCCGGCAGGAAGCGACAAACCAAACGCCCTCGGAGGTTCGGAAGAGGACTGTTGATTTGCACCAGTGCTGGCCCAGCGGAGTCCCCTCCAGAGGCTGAGCGCTGAACGGAGCGGGGCTTTGTCTTCTATGCACTCCTAGGTTCTTTGTCTGCCATACATGGCATGCACACACATTCTAGACATTCTTCTATGTTACATGCTAAGCTTCCGGGTATCCATTGCAGTTTGGGGAGGAGGGGCAGGGCCGCAACCAAGCAGAGCTTGGGCCCTCCACACCCCTCCAGAGGTCAGGGCTGGCAGCCCGCCTCCCTCACTTCTAGGCGGGTGCACTCCCCCCCCCTAGGGTTGCCTGCCCTCTCCCCTGTTTCTTCGTGCTGAAGGCTGTTGCCTAGGCTACAGGGGGCGGGCTCGGGTCTTTCTAAGGGGACCACCCGGACCAACTGTGGGAGAGACTGCCGCCTGCATGCATGGTGCCCTCCCCACCCCTCCCGCTGCTTCTCACTGTCAATCCGCCAAGAAGTGAGCGAGATTACAGCAGCCAGGGGCTTGGTGATGGGGTGCAGCCAAGAGGGGGGTTTTAGCTGCTCTGGACTTGCCTTCTCACCTTCAGTCCCAGCCTGTTCCCCTCAATATGCCCTCTCTCTTGGGGCTTTTCCTTGGGAGTCTCTTTCTTTTTCACTTTGCCAGTCTCATTTTTGAGAGTGGAACTCACGTTTCAAACAAATAATAGTTAAACACAGCAAAACTCAATGGCATGAGGGATAATTTGGAATAGACAGAGGAAAGGACTTGGGAAGATGTAGGGGAGAAATCCAATTGGATAAGAAAAGTGAAATTTACCTTTGGTGCATGGCTACTGTAAGAAATAAGGTGCACCCCCATTCCAGGGGTCCTGTGGGAACAAAAAGCACACTCAGAGCCAGGCAGCAGGGCAAATGGCTTTCCTTCTACAGGAGGGCATGCACACATGGTCTGGGAGCACGTGCCCTGAGTAGGCGGCCCCTCGGCTTCTAATCCTGACACATGTGACCTGTCTCTCACTCTTAATTGGAGCTCAGGCTCACAGTCTTTCCTGATTGACTAATTCAAAGGAATGGGTTGGCCTTTGCCATTTCAAGATGGTGGCCCCCAGGGAAGCTGCAGGTCAGGTGAGCCTAAATGGCAGCTGCCAATTATACAGTCCAAAATGGTGGCTGTCTAAACTGTTCTTTGACAGAAAAGATGGCTTGTTTATGCGAGTGCCCCATGTTGGGCACCAGTTGTGAGTGTGCCCCCCGCTCCCCCCCCCCCCCCGCCCGTCCTGCATGGTTCAGGGTTCGGGCTCTGGAGGAGGCAACACACAAATGAAAGACACTAGAAAATATTTGGAAATATTGGGGGCCAGGCAGGAGCCCAACTCAAGGGGAAGGACTCCACTTTGCTCTGGCTTTGCTATCTCTTTTATTAAGACTATGGGATACACCCATAGCCCTTAGGCAGGCAATTCCAATAATGGCCAATCAGCAAGCATTTACATAAAACTAGAAGGTGGAAGTTGCTTTAGCTCAGGTCCTCAAACTTTTTAAACAGGGGGCCAGCTCACTGTCCCTCAGACTGTTGGAGGGCCGGACTATAGTTTAAAAAAAAACTATGAACAAATACCTATGTGCACTGCGGGCCCGGGACGAGTTGGCTGCTAAGCAGGACAGGCAGCGGCACCCGGCAGGCTGGATAAATGTCCTCGGTGGGTCGCATGTGGCCCACAGGCCGTAGTTTGAGGACCCCTGCTTTAGCTACCATTGTCTCAACTAAACAGTGGATGGAGGCTTTGACCTTTCATAGCTTCAAGGTTGGCCAGCCTTCCGGGTTCCTGGTCCACACCTCTCTGCTAGTGAGGGCAATGGGCAGCTTCCAACATCTCCCCTGTTGTTTTTTTTTTTTCCTTAAAAAATCTTGCATCTGCAGACTAGAAATAAACATATAAGAACAAAAATGAGACAAGCAATAGTGGTTATGCTGAGAGGCAAATGAATCAGTCTGTAGTAAATTTCTTTCTGGGCCAACAGTTCCTTGAGTCCCAATTTCAATGTCCAACAGTTTTGAGTTCCAATTTCAATGTCCAACAGTTCCTTATGTGTACATGTCAGCAATGATATTTTAGTTCTGGATGGTAGACAAATGGTGGCAATGCAGGTCCAACCCTCTCTATTTGGTCCTGGGCAACCTGCAGCGATGCACAGCTGCTGACTGCTAGGATGGCAAGGTGTCTTCACCATCTTCCACCTCCTGTCTTCATGGCTGGAGCAGTCCTATCAGTTCCTCTCTGGAATCCGTTGTTGCAGGAATCCACATGGTCTTTTTTGGAAATATACAAACATATTCTTGACCAAAGGTTAATAAAAGAATCTTTTCTATAAATGAGACTTGGGATCCTTTTTCATTTTTGCCCAAACAATTTTCCTTTGGCTTATTTTGACACCATGTGATTTTTTCATGGGTGCCTTGCTATTATCATTATAAATGAAAATTAACCTTCAAAGTAAAAAAAAATTCTTGATGTAATTTACTTACAGGATTCTCCACATATCATATTTTCCCACTATCCCCCCTTTTTTTATTTAAATATTAGGAGACTTTTGGAAAATTTTTAATGCACTCTTGATAACTTTTAATTTTAATTTTTGCACAGAAATTTGACGGCTTTGGATTCATAGCATGTTTGGCAATTTTACTATGAGATGAACCACCAATAAAAATTTTTATTTAATACTTCAGGAACAGGTTTTTGTCCAGTACAATTAAGTTTTCTTGAATATTCACTAATTCAAATTAATCTGAAATCAGGGTTTTTTTTTTAACTTTACTTGTTTTAGGTTATGGACAATAAGTGACATTAACCATTTTTTTGCAATTAGTCTTTGAATAAGTACAAAAACTTAGTCAGGAAAGCAAAAAACACAAATTATTTACTTCCGTTTATGAGGCCAAGTTTATCAACTTTTAATTATAGTTTTTAGGTGTTTGAAGAAAACCTCTCTTTATTTCCTTCCAAAATAATTCTCAGGCTACAGAGAGCTTTATTTAAGAACCTTTGTCTTTCTTTTTACTAAGTGACCTACAAGGCTGCTGCTTAATGCCAGCGGATATTGCCAGGCTATGTCACATGAAACAACTTCTCTTAAGGTTATGGTGACTACTAGTACTGATCAGATTTAATATTTTAATAACCTATGGTTTACCCTGTAATATTAATGGAAGAGATTTCAAAATTTTCAAATTTCTCCTTTTTATTAAGCCTATAATTATATTTTTAAAGAGTATCCCTTTTGGCTAATTAGCATAAACAGAGGGATCATGGGAGGTCTCAGTGACTTTAGTCAAAGAGAGGGGTTGGCCTTTGTTTTTTTAAGATGGCGGCCCCCAGGGGAGTGGCAAGCCATTAGGCCAAAATGGCAGCTGCCAAGTCAGGCAGTCCAAAAATGGTGACTGTCTAAACTGTTAAAGCCAAAACTACACTACAGACAAAAAGAAATCTCACTAGCTGTTTCTGGTGGCTTTATTAGAATTTAATTGTTTATAATTTAAGTAGGTATCTTTAATTAAAAAGCAAAACAAAGCAAATTTAGTAAATGTTTACATCTGATTCACAAGGCGCAAAAGCAGCCCCTCCTTCAGCCTAATTAAAAATGCAGGTGGCTATGGGCTTTTTGTCATTTTAACTTTCCACTGTTGGATTTTAAGAAACATTTTGCCCTCCTAGAGGCCAAAACCTTTATAACATTTCTAAGTAAAATACAGTTATTAATTTTTTTTGATAAAGCTTACCATGCAATTTCAAGTATATTAGATCGGTTAAATTCAAAATATCTCATTTAAGAAGAGAGAATAACTGCTTGAATTACTCTGGGCCCTTGGAGCTCTCCAAGAATTATCTCTCGGTTAAAAGCCTTGAGATTTTAACATGGAAAAAAACCATCAAACAAATATCTATATATGATTTAAAGATTATATAACTTTTTATAATTATCTCAAGATATCAATTATATTTAAACTGGTCTTTGCATTAAAAATTTTGGTTGGGATCACAGAATTAATCCTCTTATTTAATTAGACCAATAAACAACATATCTTGAATTCCTAATTATTAGAGAAAACACATTTTAAATTTCTATACTTTAGGCATTTAATTACCACAACTATATAATTTCTCCCAATTTAATTTGAACTTTAAACTTTTAGAGCTGGCAAGTCAAATATTTAGCAGTTCCTAGATTAATAACACTTATATTTTAAGAATAAATTTCAAAAACACAAGATATAATCAATTAATAGATTCAATTCTGTCCTCTAGGTTTTTTCATAAGAAAGCAAACTTCTAAAATTTTAAGCTGCCACATTTCTGGATGGCAAAATAGGTTCTGCAAGGGCTTAATCAATTGACTTTAAACTGACCATGTTTTTTCTCTGCCCAGGGAAATTGAGTAGCAAGCCTGCAGGTATTCAAATGCAAAAATTGTAACATTCTTTAAAAATGGCTGCTGGCGGGAAACTGGATTACCTGTTCTTCTGGGGGAAGGACGTCTACCCCTTCCTCTATTAACAAAGGGCATAGCCAGTCTTTATCTGGGCTACTTGATCTTTATAATATATTTTTCAATAATTTTTGAGTTTCAAAACCAATCCCAACTATTTTAAGGCATTTACTTTGGATAAATTCTTTCGTAACACAATTCACTGATTTTCTTGAAGGCCTTAAAATTAACTTTTGAATACGCTTCATTAGCATTTTAAAAACTACCCTTTATTATGGAAATGCCAATCTGCTGCTGGAACTAGCCTGTGTTCTTTCCTTTTGGTCAAACCCGCCATTTTTCTCAGGAAAAAACCAGTCTTGGATTTTTCATTTCTATAGCTTTTGTAGAGAGATTCCAGCTTAAAACCCTATCTAATATGTCCAAAAATTGGACAGTTGTGTGCATTTGTTTCAAGCCAGGATTCTCTCCCCAGGAGTACAGAAAACCCAGACACATTTCTAAATTTTTTAAAACTTTTCATGGCAAGAAGGAGATTTTAAACTAGCATACTGGGAGAGTGGGCTTCCACATTGGATTTCCACATGTCTCCCTTACCCCTGTTTGCTCTAGGGGAAGTCTTCAGTAACAGACCTTGCTGTGTATCTTTTCATGCTTAATAGAGAAAGACAGATCTTAAATGTTTTCTTTCTTTTTCGCTTTCCAAAGTAATTACTAGCACCCAATTTGACCAAATTTTGCATTTTCCTGTGAGTTCTTCTATAATTTTTAAACAAAACTTTAAGTAATCTCATTGTGGGAGAGCAGATAGCCATGCACTCTCCTGCCACCTTCGAGTTTCTCTGCACCAGAGTTGGTTTCAGCAGTGGAGTTTCATTTCTTATTACAGATTTTAGATTCCAAATACAAATTAAGATTTTAATTTGAATAAGAAAGCACATTCCTTAAGCATGCAAACCAAAAGTCTATAGTAAAGTTTACTTTATAACCTAATTCTGCCCCATTAGCCTGGCTGAAAAAGACATCTTCACTCTACTTACAGATCACAACTTCTGCAGTTGATCATGGGCTTTGCATGCAATGAATTTCCCTCACCTATATGGTGATCTTTTCCCCACCTTTTCGGTGAATTCTTAATCTTCCCCACCTTTTTGGTGAAATCTTCCTTTCTTTGCTCTAGGCGAAAATATCATCTCCTCCAGAGGTCCCACATCGAAGGTGCCAGTTGTGAGTGCCCCACGTTGGACTGCCACTTGCGAGTACCCCACGTTGGGCACCAGTTGAGAGTGTCCCCCGCCACATCCCACATGGTTCAAGTTTCAGGTTCAGGGTTTGGGCTCTGGAGTAGGCCACACACAAATGAAAGAGACTAGAAAATATTAATTTGGAAATATTGGGGGCTAGGCAGGAGCCCAACTCAAGGAGAAGAACTCCACCCCACTCTGGCCTTGCTATCCCTTTTATTAAGACTATGGGATACACCCATAGCCTTTAGGCAGACAATTCCAATAATAGCCAATCAGCAAGAATTTACATAAAACTAAAAGGTGGAACCTGCTTTAGTTACCATTGTCTCAACTCAACAGTGGGTGGTTGGCTCTGACTTTTCAGAGCTTCAAGGTTGACCAGCCTTCTGGTTCCTTGTCCACACCTCTCTGCTAGTAAAGGCAATGAGCAGCTTCCAATATGTTTAGTCTCACAATTCCCCCTTTTTCTTTATCTAAACTCTTTTCTTTGAACTCAGCTGACATTGACTTTCCTGCTCTGCAGTGTCCAGGAGGAGACTGTTTGCTGTTTTGTCAACGCGGTTCAATTACCCTTTGGGTAAGACATAGGATGATGTGACATCCCATCACTGTAGCTCCCAATCAAAGGGGTGAAGTGGAGACCATGGCTCCTTCTACTTTCCAACCATCGCTCCAGTGAATTGGAGAAGGACCCTAGGTCCCAGGCTCCAGCTCACGTGTCATTGAAGCTGCCAATGCTTTAGGCTCAGTGACGGTCCATATGCTGTGTTGGCAGAGATGAATGTGCAGCACTGGCCCCAACATTACACATCTTCCTCCTTCTGCCAGAATCATATCCAAGGCCAACCTACTCTTCCAGGTCATCTTTCTGCTGGCATCTAGCTGCTCACTATCCCTTTAGCTGTGTCACAAGCATAATTAATGAGCCTTTGCTGGTTCTAGAAAATATAACTAATCCACCACATTTGTGTTCACAACGGCCACCAGCACAGGACAGACTCTAACCCGGTGGCAATCTGAGTTCCAGCCTTCAACTCCTTGGCACTCCTAGAACCCTAATATGTGTATATGGGGATCAAAGGAGCCCCCAGACTCTCTCTCCTCTTCCTAGTCTGTCCATTGAAAAGGGTTTATAATATGCCAACCTGAAAGGGATAACCAATTGTATCAGAGCTCAAAGTCCACTCCAACTGCTGGGCAAGGCCCAAGTCAGGGTCCCTCATGACACCACCAGATATCAGCACAGGGTACTGGCAGTGCAGCACAATGGGTTTCTGAGAATACTCGGACATTTACACATCTGGATACATTTCTCATAAACTCCAAGCACTGTTCCTCTGCTTGAGAGGCAGGAGATATAGTTTCCGTCAGAGGATGGGGTCAAATCATTTTGGGGGTTCTTGCTCTTTACCTCCATTTAGGGAGCAAAATGCAATTAATTTACTCTTAAGTGTCCTTGGTTTAGGGAAGATAGGATTTACTAGATGGCTCCAAATTATTGTTTAACTAGTTCAATTTCCCTATTCTACTTATCCTGCCTTACTGGCCTGTGTCAGTTATTCAACTTCTTTTCAACATTTTTCTTTACAAACATTCTCTAACTTTCATAAACCTTTCTTTAGAAATCTTACAAGTTTCAGAAATAACCAGCTTTAGAAACCATTTTCTTTCCCCTTCAAAATGCATTTTCATGCCTCCTGCTTTCTCTATTATACCAAAACCATAATTTCTTTTAATAATTTTTGAATTCTTAATCTTTAGAAACCTTAATTTTTAGGTAGCATGTGAGTAGTTAATATTCCTCAGATCAGAAATACATTCACATTATATGAGATAATTCAAATAAAATATAAGACTTATCCATTAATAGATTCAAATCCATCCTCTATATTTTCCCTAAGAGGCAAACTCAGATTAATTAATGTTTCAGTATCCTGTTACTTCAAAATATTTAGATGTTTATTATTTTACCCAGCAATGCTCTAAAGCCTTTAAGTTATCAAAGCCTTTGGAAAATTATGTGTACGCCTAGGAGGCTGGAGGAAAGGGTGGGAGGAGAGAGCAGACCCCACAGCCCATTCCCAGGCCTCTAGCTGCTTGGGTTCAAAACTGCCACATTTTCCTTAGAGATAACGTGCTAAGGTTTGGGCGATACTGCTGTGGCCTCTGTTTCTGGCCCTCAGGGCCAGCCCTTCCCCGGGCCACTTGTTCTACACTTGTGAGCATTATGTTAGCTTTCTGTTTCTGCCTCTCTCATCTCTATGTACTTAGATCTTCTGGGCCACTTTGAATATCTCTTCTGTACTTCTATCTTTCCAGTTCTATAACTTTGAAGTTTTCTTGAGATGTTAGGCCAACTATTGGTGACAAATGTAATTTTCATATTTCTGGCCCAATGGGTCCTTGGGGTCTGACCCAGAGTACTTTCTCATTTGATCTTTTAGTCTTGGTAAAATTCGGAAGACCTTCGCCCTGCTGACTATTTAGGTTCTGAGATGGGGGGATTGCTTCCTTAACCCTTTAATTATTAGTCCCTTGAGCTCTCTCATGTGTCCCCTATGGGCCTTGTTGTTAAGATCCCACTGGGGCCCCCAGGTTTGGAAATTTTACATCTGCTGAAAGTACTCCAGGGCCAGCCAGGTGCTCCTTTTTCCAGAGAGCCGTAGCCAACCTTTGAATCATTCCCCCTTCTTTTCCTGAGAATAGTATTCCCAAGAGAGACATTAACTCGGGTCTATGTATACACTTGTGGGCCCAAAGTGGGCCTAGCTGGTCATCTTAGCCACATGGCTCTTCCAGCAGAGGCTTTAACTTTTTTTTTTCTTTTACTGCTCCAACTCTTTTCGCAGCCTGGAAAAGCTGGTTTCTGGTGGCGCAGAAGGCTCAGGGATGGTTGGAGCCTTATCAGGACAGCCCTCCTCCTGAGGGGGAGGCTGGCATTGTAAATCGCCATCTTGGCTATTCCCTTAGATTGCCCCCTAGTCACATAGGGGGGAGAAGGCAGGACAGGGGTCTCATTCCTCTATCTGCCCTTGTTCTCTTTTAGGCTTCTCTACTTTTAAAGGGAGAAGGACAACTGGCCCCTTCCTCCAACAGAGAGCACAGACAGTCTCCTTTTGAGTGACTGGACTAACATATTTATAATTATTACTGAAAAGTTTTATCATAAATTTTTCATTTTAGTTATATCTAAAGCATTTTCTTGACCAAATTTGTAAGAAGGATAACTCAATGGGAAAGTACCATTTTATTTTATTTTCCTTTATAAAACAGGAGTGCCCTGCTTCACAGCTAGAGGGTACCTCTACAGATCTGTTCCTTCCAGTGTATGGGGACAAACAGAACATTGGGGCCTAGTTATAGTTATAGGAAATATTAATTATGCTGTTAACCATGATTGCCCTTTATGCTCAAAGAAAGGGCATTTCAATCTGGCTGGGAGTTGTATACCCCTGGGACCTGGAATGTGGTCCATTCTCATTCAGGAACTGCCCATTATCATGGAAGGATTAACCTTCTTGCCTAAACCAGCCTGTTTAACTTACTTTCCCATATTCACAAACCAGGGAAAAGCAAACTAAATTCCCTAAAAGATAGAAAGCCAACATTACATTACAGATACACAGACAGAAATCTCACTAGCTAAGAGTTTCTGGTGACTGACACCCTGAGAGGGAGAACAGGAAGGGTCCCCAAGATAAAAAAAAAAAAAAAAAAAAAAAACACACGCAAAACTCTTGGAAGCTGCTGGGACTTTCCTGCAGTTTCTGTCACATGTTCAGCCTCACCACACATAACTGGGCTTCCCCAAAGTAGGACTTGCCCCATCTTTAGACAAATTAAACAAATAACAAAGAGACATAAAACCTCAACAGAAAACACTCTTATACAGGTGTGCACACAACACACTAAAAGTTTACACCACAGAATGCCCTGAATTAAGAACCACTAAATCAGAACAATGTCTTCTGTCCCTGGTTTGGGAACTTGCCTCCCCAGAACCTCAGCATTCTCCCAATGGACTATTTTGGGGGAATGTATTCCCTAGGCCTAGAATTTCTGTTTCCCATCCTCGGAAGGTCCTTTGTGACTATGTACTCAACCTCCTATGCTGGAGGTTTCTTATACTCCCTGAGATCTGCTTCATCCCTCTCTGGCTGCTTCCTTCTCAGGAGAATGGAATCACAGATCGGAACTCTGTACTCACTTTATGTCCAAGACACATTCCAGTCACATATTCCTGACCTCTGAGGATACCCAATCACCAGAGTAGTACTGAGTCCAATTTCCCACTTTGGCTCATGCTTGGGGTCACCTGACTGCCAGAGGTCTTGCTTGGGCCCTTCCTGCATTGCTGGCTGACCCTTGATCCCAAGCTCACAGCCAGCCCAGGGATAATGGCTGTCCCTCCTCACCGAGGCTGCTGCAACTTGGCAGAGGGTTGCACCTCCTCAGGAGAAGGGTCTAATTGCCCCTTGTGATGACAAACAGTATCCCGGTTGTGTCCTGAAATTGTAAGAAATAAGGTGCGCCCCTGAATCCAGGGGTACTGGCAGAACACAAAGCACACTCAGAGCCAGGCAGCAGGGAAAACATCTTTCCTCCTGCAGGAGGGTGCACAGCACATGGTCTGGGAGCACACACCCTGAGTGGGTGGTCCCTTGGCTTTTAATCATGATGCATGTGACCTGTCCCTCACTCTTGATTGAAGCTCAGGCACACAGTCTTTCAAGATTGGCTAATTCAAGGGAGGGGTTGGCCTTTGTTGTTTCAAGATGGTGGCCCCCAGGGAGCAGCAAGTCATGTGGCCAACAAGGTGGCTGCCAAGTCACATGAGCCAAAATGGGGGCTGTCTAAACTGTTGTTTGACAAAAAAGATGACTTGTTTATTCTCATACTACTTAAGACTGAGCAATGTTCTGAGTCTTAGCTCTTTATTCAAAGGGTAACAGGTCAGTTGTTGGACAATTTAATCTTTGTGGACAAATCTGTCCATTTACTTGTTGGACATTGGCTGGGAGGCAATGCAGAATCACTGTGAAGATCAGGCAGGAGAGTATCCCCAAGCGTTTGTGAACAGAAGAGCAATGTGAATGTCATGTGAAACGGATATGATGGGCACATGTTAGTATAGGAAAACCAAACGGGAAGTTGCAGCAAAAGCCCTGCAAAGAAAAGAATGACAACTTCCAAAGGACTATTGCCACAGGAATAAAGGGAATGGAAAAATTTAGGAAATATAACGCAGAAAGAATGGAAAGCGTTGGCCACCAAGCAGGAGGGGCTTAGGGGAGGGAGGCATTAGCTGTGACATAGTCACTGTCAGTTTGGGCAAGTGTCAAAGAGCCAGTGGGAGTCACTGGTCTTTCTGCCCCTTTCTTGCTTAGCAACAAGGAGGGAGCCACAGTGGTCTGTTAGCTGTGCAAATCCTCCACCACCACCATTATGGATAGACTATGCCCTTAGCACAGGTGAGTCCAAATCAGAAGCAGGGTGGCGGACACAGGCCTGTGCCTCACTGGAGGATGGTGCAATTGGATAGGTGCCTTTGCCAGTGCTCAGCCCCCGTCTTATTTGTGATGATATGTAGCAGTCAGGTGGCTTTCGGTGAGTGGGCTCTCAGCACACAGAACTGGGACATTGACCAAGGACTGTGAGGACGAAAGTCCTGGGGCCTGTCAGTGCCATCAGGCCTGTCCTCTCCTTGCTCTTCTTGTCACCATTTCCTGCTCAGAAACCAAAGGCCGGTACATCCATCGTTATTGTGAGCAGTGCAATGGGAACTCACTTGCCATTAAATTCTGTGTTCATTGCTGTGGTGCCACCTGGAGCCTGTGGCACTGGGAGATGCCATGGAGGTGGCAGCATAGGAGCTCAAGACTTGTCTCAATTACCTCCCCTGGGTCCTCTGAGGTAACCAGCAGCACTGTGTTTTTACCAGTCTGATCGGGCCTAAACCGGCAGTCAGATATCCCTCTCACAATCCAGGACTGCTAGCTCCTAATCACTCACCTGCCTGCCTGCCTGAGTGCCCCTAACTGCTCTGCCTGGCAGCCTGATCACCCCTAACCGCTCCCCTGATTAACACCTAACTGCTCCCCTGCCGGCCTGGTTGCCCCCAACTGTCCTCCCCTGCCAGCCTGATCTTGCCTCCAACTACCCACCCCTGCCGACCTGATCTCTCCCCCAACTGGCCTCCCCTGCTGGACTAGTTGCCCCCAACTACCCTCCCCTGCAAGCCTGGTCCCTCCTAACTGCCCTCCCCTGCCGGCCTGGTTGCCCCCAACTTCCATCCCCTGCCGGCTTGATCTCACCTCCAACTGCCCTCCCCTGCAGGCCTGATCTTGACCCTGCCCTCTTCTGCCAGTCAATTTGGTTCTGATTGGTCAGTTTCTATGACAGTCAGCATCAAAAGCTCTGCCTCCTACGGAGCCATTGGCTCCTTACATTCACACAGATTTGGTTCTGATTGGGCAGTTACTATGCCAGTCAGCATCTCTGGGCCTATCACCGGGGCCTGATCAGAAAGATGGGGCTGATCAGCAGCCCTGGTGAAGGCCTGGAGAGAAATGGAGGCATGCCTGCTAGTTAGGCCTGGAGAGAAAGAGAGGCAAGTGCTAATCAACAGCTGCCACAGAGGCTATGGATCAGACCCTGCTTCTCTCTTCAGGCCTCTTTTTGGGCCTGATTCGCAGCCCCCTCAGCAGTCACTGCTGGGTCACCACGCCTGCTGCCGTAGCAGTCAGTGCTGGGTCGCCATGGCAACTCAGCTCTGCCTGCAGGACTGACTTCTGGTTGGTTGAGCCTCTGTTCGTGATGGACCCAGGGATTTTATATATTAGGACTAGAGGCCTGGTGCCAAAATTTGTGCAAGAGTAAGGTCCCTAGGCCTGGCCAGTGATCAGGGCTGGTCAAGGCATTCTGGATGCCGGCGTGGGCCTTCCTTCATTCTGTGCTGCCCCCTAGTGGTCAGCACATGTCACAGTAAGCAATTGAATACTTGGTCTCCTAGTCGAACTCCTGAGGGGACACTTTAAACATTAGCCTTTTATGTATATAGATGAGTCACATCATAGGGTTCTAGACTTTTTCCATCTGACTTATTTCACTAAGCATGATTTTCTCACAATGCATCCATGTCGTCACAAAGGGCAGCATTTCATTATTTTTTATGGATGAGTAATATCCCATTGTATGCATGTACCACATCTTCTTTCCCATTATCTATGAAAGGACACTTTGGTTGTGTCCATTTTCTTTTATTCGGACTCCAGGACAAGATAGAATATTCTTCCAATAAGCAAAGCCCAGATGACATATATACTAGAGGCCTGATGCACAAAAATTTGTGCAAGAGTGGGCCTTTCTTCCCCTGGCTGCAGCACAGCCTTCGCTCCAGCCTGGAGCCACCTTTCTGCCATTCCACACTTCCCAGAGACCCAGAAAATCTGGGGCTTCCCACCTCACCCCCGGCCGCTCGGTGCATGTGTATGCAAATTAACAAACCATCTTTGTTGGGTTAGTTTGCATACTCACTCGATTGGCTGGTAGGCATCGCAAAGGTAGAGTCAATTTGCATATTTCTCTTTAATTAGTGTAAATATATGAAAAACCCTGACTATAGCAGCTCTTGAGGGTCTAGCTTTATTATTTTTTAAAATATATATATATATTTTTTTATTGTTTAAAGCAGTGGTCAGCAAACTGTGGCTCGCAAGCCACATGCCGCTCTTTGGCCCCTTGAGTGTGGCTCTTCCACAAAATAACATGTACAGGCATGCATGTACAGTGCGATTAAAACTTCATGGTCCATGTGCAGAAGTCGGTTTTCAGCTATCAAAAGAAATTTCAATCATTGTACTGTTGATATTTGGCTCTGTTGACTAATGAGTTTGCCAACCACTGGTTTAAATTATTACATATATTAGTACATATAGCTCCTTTTTTTCACCCATTGACCTAACCTCAACCTCCCCTACCCCCTGTCCCATGCCCTCATTCCACCCCCCCCCCCCAGTGTCTTGTGTACATTGGTGTGCTTATATGCATGCATACAAGTCCTTTGGTGAACTATTTCCCTCTATCCCAAGAACTTCCCAGCCTTCCCGCTGTAATTTGACAGTCTGTTGGGTGTTTTACTGCCTCTGTATTTATCTTTTTATTCATCAGGTTATAATGTTCTTTATTTTCCATAAATGAGTGAGATCATGTGGTATTTTTCTTTCATTGCCTGGCTTATTTCACTTAACATAATGCTCGCCAGGTCCATCCATGCTGCTGCAAATGGTAAGAATTGCTTCTTTTTTATAGCAGCATAGTATTCCATTCAGTAGATGTACCATGGTTTTATAATCCACTCATCTACTGATGGACACTTAGGCTGTTTCCAAATCTTAGCTATGGTGAATTGTGCTGCTATGAACATAGGGGTGCATATGTCCTTTCTGATTGGTGTTTCTAGTTTCTTGGGATCTAATCCTAGAAGTGGGATTACTAGGTTAAATGGGAGTTCTACTTTCAGTTTTCTGAGGAAACTCCATACTGTTCTCCCCAGTGGCTGCACCAGTCTGCATTCCCAACAGCAGTGCACAAGGGTTCCTTTTTCTCCACATCCTCACCAGCACTTGTCATTTATTGATTTGTTGATGATTGTCATTCTGACAGGTGTGAGAAGGTACCACATTGTTGTTTTGATTTACATCTCGCAGATAATTAGTGACTTTGAGCATGTTTTCATGTGTCTCTTGGCCTTCCTTCTGTCTTCTTTAGAAAAGATTCTATTTAGGCCTGTTGCCCATTTTTGGGGGGATCACTTATCATTCTTTTATTAAGCTGTATAAGTTCCCTGTAGATGTTGGAGATTAAACCTTTATCAGTGATAACATTTGCAAATATGTTCTCCCATACAGTGGTCTTTCTTGTTTTGTTGATGGTTTCTTTTGCTGTGCAAAAGCTTTTTATTTTGATGTAGTCCCATTTGTTTATTTTCTCTTTAGTTTCCATTGCCCTAGGAGCAGTATCAGTGAAGATATTGCTTTGGCATGTGTCTGAGATTTCTCTGCCTGTGGATTCCTGTAGTATTTTTATGGTTTCCGGTCTTATGTTTAAGTCCTTTATCCATTTAGAGTTTATTTTTATGTATGGTGTAAGTTGGTGTTCTAGTTTCATTTTTTTGCATGTATCTATCCAATTTTCCCAACACCATTTATTGAAGAGATTGTCTTGACTCCATTGTATGTTCATGCCTCCTTTGTCAAATATTAATTGAGCATAGTGGTTTGGGTCGATATCTGGATTCTCTATTCTATTCCATTGATCTATATGTCTGTTCTTGTGCCAGTAACAGGCTGTTTTTAGAACAGTGGCTTTGTAATACTGCTTGAAATATGGTATTGAGATCCCACCTACTTTGTTCTTCTTTCTCAGGATTGCTGTGGCTATTCAGGGTCTTTTTTAAATTCCAGATGAATTTTTGGAGAGTTCTTTTTAGGTCTGTGAAATATGCTGTTAGTATTTTAATGGAGAGTGCATTGGATCTATAGATTGCTTTGGGTAATATGGACATTTTAGTGATGTTGATTCTACCAACCCATGAACATGGTATGTTCTTCCATCTGTTTACATCTTCCTCTATCTCTCTTTTCAGTGTCCTGTAGTTTTCCACATATAGGTCTTTTACCTCCTTAGTTAAGTTTATTCCTAGGTATCTTAATTTTTTTTGGTGCGATGGTAAATGGGATTGCTTTTTTAGTCTCTCTTTCTGTAAGTTCATTATTGGTGTATAGAAATGCCATTGATATCTTGGAATTAATTTTGTATCCTGCTACATTGATGAATTCATTTATTAAGTCTAATAGTTTTTTGATGGAGTCTTTCAGGTTTTTTATGTACAATATCATGTCATCTGCAAATAAGGACAGCTTTACTTCTTCTTTTCCAATTTGGATGCCTTTTATTCCTTCTTCTTGTCTGATTGCAATGGCTAGAACTCCAGTACTATGTCGAACAGGAGTGGTGAGAGTGGGCATCCCTGTCTTGTTCCTGTTCTTAGGGGAAATGGTTTTAGCTTTTGCCCAGTGAGTATGATGTTAGCTGTGGATTTATCATATATGGCTTTTATTATGTTGAGGTATGATCCTTCTATTCCCACCTTGTTGAGAGTTTTTATCAAGAAAGAGTGTTGGATTTTGTCAAATTCTTTTTCTGCATCAATTGATATGACTATGTGATTTTTATCTTTCAATTTGTTTATGTGATGTATCACGTTTATTGATTTGTGGATATTGTACCATCCTTGCATCCCCATGATAAATCCTACTTGGTCATGGTGTATGATCTTTCTGATATACTGCTGGGTCCAATTTGCTAGAATTTTGTTGAGGATTTTGGCATCTATGTTCATGAGGGATATTAGTTTATAATTCTCTTCCATTGTGTTGTCTTTATCTGGTTTTGGTATTAGGGTGATGCTGGCTTCACAGAAGGAGCTTGGAAATGTTCCTTCCTCTTGAATTTTTTTTGGAATAGTCTGAGGAGGATAGGTTTTAGTTCTTCCTTGAATGTTTGGTGAAACTCCCTGTGAAGCCATCTGGCCCCAGGCTTTTGTTTGCTGGAAGCTTTTTGATAACTGCTTCAATTTCTTCAATATTTATTGGCCTATTGATATGTTTAGATTCTTCCTTATTGAGTTTTTGAAGGTTATATTTTTCTAGGACTATGTACATTTCCTCCAGGTTGTCCAGTTTGTTGGAATAGAGTTGTTCATAGTATTTTTTTAACAATCCTTTGTATTTCTGTGTGGTCTGTTGTTATTTCACCTTTCATTTCTGATTTTGTTTATTTGGGTCTTCTCTCTTTGCTTCTTGGTGAGCCTGGCTAGAGGTTCATCAATCTTGTTTATCCTTTCAAAGAACCAACTCTTGGTTTTGTTGATCTTTTCTATTGTTCTTTTGGTCTCAATGTCGTTTATCTCTGCTCTGATCTTTATTATTTCCTTCCTTCTGCTTACACTGGGCTTTTCTTGTTGCTCTCTTTCTAACTCTTTGAGTTTTAGGGTTAGGTAATTTATTACCATTGTTTCTTGTTTTTTGCAGTAGGCTTGTAGAACTATGAACTTCCCTCTCAAGACTGCTCTTGCTGTGTCCCATAGATTTTGGATTGTTGTGTTTTCAATGTCATTTGTTGCCATGATGTTTTTGATCTCTCTGGTAAACCAGTCATTGTTTAATGGCATGCTGTTTAGTCTACATGTGTTTGATTTTTTTTTGGATTGTTTTTATTGTAGTTGATTTCCAGTTTTATGCCACTGTGATCTGAGAAGATACTTGATATGATTTCTATCTTCTTGAATTTGAAGAGACTTTGTTTATGACCCGTCATATGGTCTAACTTTGAAAATGACCCATGTGCACTTGAGAAGAATGTATATTCTGTGGCTTTGGGGTGAAATGTTCTGAAGATGTCAATTAATTCCATCTGGTCTAGTGAGTCATTTAGGATTGATGTTTCTTTGTTGATTTTTTGTTTAGAGGATTTGTCCAATGGTGATAGTGGGGGTATTAAAGTCTCCTACTATGATTGTATTGCTGTCAGTCTCTCCCTTGATATCGTCCAGGAGTTTTTTATGTATTTGGTGCTCCTGTATTGGGTGCATATATGTTTACTAGAGTTATTTCTTCTTGTTGGATTTCTCCCTTTAGTATTATGAAGTGGTCTTCCTTATCTCTTGTTATGTCCTTCATTTTGAGACCTAATTTGTCAGATATAAGTATTGCTACCCCAGAGTTTTGTTCTTTTCCATTAGCCTGAAAAACCTCTTTCCATCCCTTCACCCTCAGTCTGTGTGCGTCTTTTTTTCTGAGGTGGGTTTCTTGTAGACAGCAGATATATGGGTAGTGTTTTCTTATCCAATCTGTTACCCTATGTCTTTTTAAAAAATATATATATTTTATTGATTTGTTTCAGAGAGGAAGGAAGAGGGATAGAGAGTTAGAAACATCAATGGGAGAGAAACATCGATCAGCTGCCTCCTGCACACCTCCTATTGGGGATGTGCCTGCAACCAAGGTACATGCCCTTGACCGGAATCAAACCTGGGACCCTTCAGTCCACAGGCTGATGCTCTATCCATTGAGCCAAACCAGTTAGGGCAAGTTACCCTATGTCTTTTGATTGGGACATTTAATCTATTTACATTTAAAGTTATTATTGATAGGTACTTACTTGTCACCATTTTTATTCTTTACCCCTGTGTTTCTTCTTCGCTTTCTATTTCTTTTTTTTTACAGCGACCCTTTAGCATTTCTTTCATTGCTGGTTTAGTGGTAATAAATTCCCTTAGTCCTTTTTTGTCTGTGAAGCTCCTGATTTCACCTTCAATTTTGATTGATAGCCTGGGTGGGTACAGTATTCTTGGATTCAGACCCTTCCTTTGCATGACTTTGTATATTTTGTGCCATTCTTTTCTGGCCTGATGAGTTTCTGTTGATAAATCAGTTGCTAGTCTGATGGGGCTTCCTTTGTAGGTAACTTTCTGTCTCTCTCTGGCTGCTTTTAAGATTCTTACTTTGTTGTTGGTGTTTGCCAATTTAATTATAATGTGCCTTGGTGTCAGTCTTTTGGGATTCATTTTGCTAGGTACCCTGTGAGCTTCTTGGATTTGTGTGGGTTTTTTCTTCCCTATATCAGGGAAGTTTTCTGTCATTATTTCTTCAAACAGGTTTTCTATTTCTTGCTCAGTTTCCTCTCCTCTGGGACCCCTATTATGTGGATGTTGTTTTGTTTCATGTTGTCCCAAAGTTCCCTTAGGCTCTCCTCCTGCTTTTTAATATTTTTCTAGAAACTGCTCTACTTGGGTATTTTTTCCTACCTTGTCTTCTAGCTCACTGATGTGGTCCTCTGCTTCTTCTAGTCTACTCTTAATGGTTTCTATTGAGTTCTTTACAGCAGTGATGTCGTTTTTCATTTTTTCTTGGTTCTTCTTCATTTCCTCTTGGTTCATACTCATATTGTCAAATTTGTCTTCCATTCTATTCAGCCACCTTATGACCATTTCTCTGAATTCTTTCTCTGACAGGTTGCTTGCCTCTATTTCGTTTACTTCCTTTTCTGGTGATGCCTGCTTTTCTTTCATATGCAGGCTGTTTCTTTGTCTCCCCATGATCTCTCTTCTCCAGGTGTCTGGTTCTGTTGTTCTCTCTCTCCTGCGTTGATTTAAAGGCACAAAATACAAAACAACCCGGTACAATGCACAAAGCACTGAACAGAAATGTATTCACGATATTAATAACCCCAAATAAACGTGACCACCAAAGAAAGGCAAATTAGAGGATAGGAAATAAAGAAGAAGAGGAAAAAAAAGAGAAAGGAATGCAAAAATGAAATTGGGAAAAGGAAAAAAAAAGTAAGAGAGAAAAGAAAGAGATCAAGAAAGAAGAGGGGAACAAACTATATATATGGAGAGAAAACTCCAATAAAACAGCCACTAATCCCAACAAATGCCAGCAACAAGTACCTGGAGATGAATACAAACTACAAACAACAACTAATATCAAGTGAGGCGAGGGGAAACAGAAGTGAAAAACAAACAAAAACAAAACAAACAAAAAATAGACATGTCTGAGACAAGGCTTGGGACATGTCTGTTTATTCCGCTGCCTTTTTTTTTTTTTTTTTTTTTTTGTCTAGCTGTATTCTTAAAGACAGGAACTTTTATTATTTTACAACACCATTTGGTTTCCTCATTGAAAGCTACTTATTAGCCTAAGATGTCCTTGCTCTTCTTAGTTGGAAATGCTAATATCTACTATCATTAATTGGTATAGGAAAACTCAGCATCTGTATAGTTAAAAGTCAGGCAAGCTTTACTTTGTAAATGTGCTCTGGGTCTATAGGTCCTCTCTAGCTAATGCTTAGATCCTGCTTTTCCTGTGGCGCTCAATACTGGTTTGTGGGAGTGAGTTGCCCCAGAGCTGGTTCTCTGATGATTATTCACCTCTCTGATCCCCAGGTTCTAGAAAATCAACTTTCCCTGCAGTCTCTTAGGGTGTCCCCAATTGGGTGATCCTATGTATAGGGCTTAGTAATCAGAAGCAAGGATTTAAAGAGGAAAAAGAAAAAAAAAAGAGCCAGCGTAAGTGTACGAATTCTGGGGCTGCACACAAGCCTGTGCAGTCTTTTTCCCCCCTTGGGTCTAAGCAGCTGGCACACTTTTAAAATTTTTAGGTTGTCCTTTTGCGTCAGATCAAAATGGGTTGCTTTTTAGAGATCCCTATTGTTAGCAGCCCTGAAGACCCCTTTCCACATTCATGGATCACGCCAGCCCCAACAGCCACAGATTTTTCTAGGCACAGACTTCCCCCGTTCCTCCAGCTCCTGCAGTGCATGCGTTTCTCTCTCTTGCCAGGACCAGAGACCTAACCCTATCCCAGGCGAAATCTGACCTTTCCGTGATGGAGTATAGAGCTCCTCTGAATCTGTGTGTTTGCGCCAATTGGGGACTGGTGTTCTGGGGTTAGCAGCTGTTCAGTGGGTACCGTAGTTGTAGATTTTCAGGCTTCCAATAACATCCACTTTCCCCTTCAAGATGGCGTGGTCTCCAAGTCCCAGCTGGTCGCTCCAGGAGGGAACCCAGCAGCAGTGGGGGCTGCCCAGTCAGAAGACCCCTATCCAGCACTCCCCCACCATCTCCTGGAGTATAGCTGTTCTTCAACTCACCAATAAACACTCCTCACGTGACCCTCAGATGTTCTTTCTATCTGCTCCAGGACACATCTGTCTATTCTTCCACCTTTTTTTTTTTTTTCCCCTAGCTGTATTCTTAAAGATGGGAACTCTTATTCTTTTACAACACCATTTGGTTTCTACATTGGAAGCTGCTTATTAGCTTAAGATGTCCTTTCTTTCCTTGGTTGGAAATGTTAATATTTACTATCATTAGTTGATATAGAAAAACTCAGCATCTATGTAGTTAAAAGTCAGGCAAGCTTCACTTTGTAAATGTGTTTCCAAAGCATGGAGAGGCAGTCACTTCTGATTGCCAGGTCCCTTCCTCCCAGCCCCTCCCCCCACCATGAGAGCTGTTGGAGAGCATCTGGGGCCACTGGTGCTGGCCCTCTTGAATGAGTCCACCTACCCTTTGCTCACAATTGCCAGCCTTTTTGATAAGGGCGTTGATGTCAGCTGCTTTGGTTCTAAGAAGTTGTTTACCACCTGCCAATGAGACCTGCTCTCATTTCTTTTGTCTTCCAAGTTAAAAAATGGCAGGTTTGACCTTGGAACTCTTTAGTATCTGTCTGAGTAAGAAGGTTCCATACTGAACCACTGCTCTTGATATCTCTGGACACATGTGGGTCATCTCGGCCTGTGAGAATGAGTTCAAATTTTTCTTTTTAAAATATTCTGTGTCCCCAGTCTGAAAAACACACTCAGAGTCCAAGCATGGACCTTCAATGCTGTTTCCTCAGATAACCATGACTTGATGCCAAAATTGAGGACACAAATTGATCTTTTTTTGTGTGTGTGTGGTTGAAAGGCTGTCTTGCAGGCATGTCTCAGAAGCAGTCAGTTCTCAATGATCTGCACAGGATGACATGGTTTGTGATTTATTCATGGGTAACTTTTAAAATATATATATTTTTATTGATTTCAAAGAGGAAGGGAGAGGGAGAGAGAGATAGAAACATCAATGATGAGAGAGAATCATTGATTGGCTGCCTTCTGCATGCCCCACACTGGGGATCAAGCCCACAACCTGGGCATGTGTCCTGACCAGGGATTGAACAGTGACCTCCTGGTTCATAGATTGATGCTCACCCACTGAGCCATGCCAACCTGGCTATGGGTAATTTTTAATTGCAAACTGCCTGTACTGCATGGCATGCTCCATTAAGGTAGCCCTTATGTTGCCCCCTCAGCTGAGGATGCTTAGGTGATGCTACACATTCTAATATTGGCATCATAAAAAATAATAGGGAGGTAAATAGGAGGAAACCCAACCCAAAGTGAAAATTGCTTATAACCCATCCTCTCTGGTAAAAGCATCTATGCCTGCTGCACCTTCAATATGGAACAAGAACATTTTGTGTTCAGAGCCTGGCGAGAGGGAAGGAGAGCAGACTTCTGAACACACCACTTGGTTCAGCACTTTCAGGGCTTGTAATGGGCCTGGCTTAAAAGAACTCAGCAAGCTCTACCTGGGCCAAGGAAAACTGCAGCACTTTCATAAAACATGTGTTTAAGGTCGATGAGAGGCACTGGGCTTCCCTGAGAACCTAAGGAGAAAGCATGGTGTACAGAACATTCAGGAAACCAGAGAGGCGCCTTCAGAACCACTTTCACATATAGTAGTGGGTGGAGCCACACCAACTCGTTCTTTTTTTATATAAAAATATACTTTTATTGATTTCAGAGAGGAAGGGAGAAGGAGAACGTAACATAAATGGTGAGAGAGAATCATCGATTGGCTGCCTCCTGCATGCCCCCTACTGGGGATCAAGTCAGCAACCCGGGCGTGTGCCCTTGACTGGAATCTAACCCGTGACTCTCCATTCTGCAGGTCTATGCTCTATCTACTGAGCCAAACCAGCTTGGGCTCAACTGGTTCTTAAAGATGGGATGAGTGAGGTGTAGCAGGGGCGAGCTTGGGTAGAAGGCTTTCTCCTTCCATCATGTGCTGCATTATTTCCCTGAGCAGTAATGCCAGTCATCTTGCCCAGTCTGGCTGCCCACGAGTTGGTCCTTTTCCTCTGGCCCTGGAAAGCTGGCTGAGAACATGCGGACATTCTCAGGCCAGGAGGAAACCTTATATGAACCGACTACTTCTGGTGTTGCAAGGCTTCTCACATCTTTTTCCCCTCAAAGGTAAAAAGGAAGAACCTTATTTTGTGTGCCTGCTGCTTTCCCTGCAGACCTCATGATTCCTGGAAGTGGGTTTACGTGGCTTCCCTCTCTCCCTCCCTCCCTCACTGTTTGTGACCTCCCTGAGGAATGGCCATGGTCCCACTGATACACCTATCACTTACGTAGTCCTCGGCCCAGAGTCATTACTAAACAAGTCATTAAGTGACTGATAGTAATTCAGATTCATGATTTTTACTAACATTTTTATTTCTATTTCTATAGCATATCTCAGAGTATAGGAAGTGTTCAGTGAACTCTAGTTGAATTCAGATTTTTCTGATTAATTCACAATCTATTGATTACCCTCTCATGAAAAATGAGCACTTCCTAGAAATGGAGAAAATGAATCTTCTGATGAGTCTTCTTGGTTCTTTACACCCAGATGATCATCCAGTGCCTTGCCTCTTCCTTCCTCTTCAAAACTCACTCTTATCCCCACTTCTTACCATCTCCCAAAACATCCCAGGTATCTTGGAGCACTCTATAGGCTCTCTCCACTTCTCCCTACCTTGACATTATTTTTATTGATTTTATCTTTCTCTAGTTTCTTCTATCCTTAACCTCTGCCTCTTCCCTCTTCCACTTAAGCCCTATGTCTCCTCCACTCAATCAGAGATCAATTTTTTTTGTGATCAAAGAAATCATAAAGTACATGTTACTTTCACAAGTAGAAATGATATAAAGGGTTTTGTTTGTTTATATTGTTTGCTCAGTAAGAGATGCCTTGAATGTGGGTATATACCACAAAGCAATTTCAAAAGTCATAAGGAAAGGTTTCTTTGTTTGTTTTTTTGTTTTTTACCAATTCTGTATGATTACAATTAAGTGTATGTAATAAAGTGGATGCTGTTAATTGTTATGCATCATACAAATCATGTCACTTAAATAATCCTCTGACTCTCAACTCTACAATTTAAAAGACCATTGTGTATGTGTGCATGCATTTATTTTTTTTATTTTTCAGTTACAAATGAGGTACAATATTTAATTAATTTCAGGTACACAATCTAGTGATTAGACATACATATGTAACTTATGAAGTCATCATGCCAATAAAACTAATACCCACCTGGCACCATGCATAGTTATTACAATCTAATTGACGATATTCCCTGTGCTGTACTTTACATCCCATGACTATTCTGTAACTACCAATCTGTACTTCTTCATCCCTTCACTTATTTTTACCTAGCCTCCAAGTTCCCCCTCCCATCTTGCAAACATAAAAATGTTCTCCTTAATTATGAGTCTGTTTCTAAGCTGTTTGTTTATTTATTTTGTTTTTTTAGATTCCACATAGAAGTGGAATCATATGGCATTTTTCTTTCTTTGTCTGACTTATTTCACTAAACACAATACCCTCTAAGTCCATCCAGTCTTTAGACTTGGGAAGCGACCCCCCCCGGCCCCGCCCATCGTATCGCAGACTCAGCCACTCCGATGGCCAGCTGGGAGTGACCTGGGTGCTGAGAAGGTTCCTGGGACCCAAGTATGTATGTAAATCAACCGCCTTCTTTGTTCTGTTAATTTGCATACTCACTCTGATTGGCTGTGGGCGTAGCAGAGGTACGGTCAATTTACATGTTTCTCTATTATTAGGTAAGATATACATGTGTATATATATATATATAATATTAATATATATATTTCTATATTGAGTGCATATAAATCTGCCAGGGTTATATAGTCTTGTTGGATTTATCCATTTAGTATTATGTTGTGACCTACTTTGTCTGTTGTTATGGCCTTAGCTTTGAAGTCTATTTTGTCAGGTATAAGTATTGCTACTTTTTTTTTCATTTGCATTTGCATGGAAAATTATTTTCCATTCCTTAGCTTTCATCTTGTGTGAGTCTTTTGTTCTGAGGTGGGTCTCTTGTAGAAAGTGTATATACATATACATATATATGGATTATGTTTTTTTAATCAATTCAGCTACCCTATTTTTTGATTGAATGATTTAATCCATTTACATTTCAGCTTATTATTGGTAGGTACTTATTTTCTGCTATTTTAATTCTTTACGCCTATGTTTCTCTCTCTATTACAGTAGTCCCTTTAACATTTCTTCCAATGCTGGTTTGGTGGTAATAAACTCCTTTAATCATTTTTTTTTTATTTTGTCTGGGAAGCTCTTTGTTTCATCATCTATTTTGAATGATAGTCTTGCTGATATAGTATTCTTGGTTTCAGATCCTTGTTTTTCATTACCTTGAATATTTCATGCCATTCCCCTTTGATCTGTAGAGTTTCTGTTGAGAAATCCACTGAGAGTCTTATGTGATCTTCTTTCTAGGTAACAGATTTCTTTTGCTGACTTTAAGATTCTCTCTTTGTCTTTAATTTTTGACATTTTAATTATGATGTGTCTGGTTATGGGCCTCTGGGTTCTTTTTATTTGGGACTCTCTGTGCTTCTTGAAATTATGTGACATTTTCCTTCAACAGGTTAGGAAAATTTGCTGTCATTATTTTTTTCAAATAGGTCTCTATCCCTTGCTCAATTTCATAGCCTACTGGTACACCTATAATGTGGATATTGTTATGTTCCATGTTGTCCCACATCTCCCTTAAACTGTTTTCCTGTTTTTTAATTGTTTTTTTAATTTTGATTCTCCTATTGAGTGATATTTTCTACCCTGTCTTCTAATTCACGGATTTGATATTCAGCTTCCTCTAATCTGCTGTTTATTCCTTCCAGTATATTCTTTATTCCTGCCATGTCATTCTTCATGTCAGACTGCTTGTTTTTTCATAGTTTCTATATATTTCTTCATGCTGTTGATCATCCTTACAATCATTACTCTGAATTATACACACACACACACACACACACACACACACATATATGATAAGTTGCTTATTTCCATTTCATTTAGCTCTTCTTGATAATTCATTTTGGGTTTGTTTATTTTTATCCTCATTTTGGTGCTTATCTGGGCTTGTTTCTATGCATTAGGTAGATCTTCTATGACTCCCAGCCTTGGTAGGCTGGCCTTATGTAGTAGGTGACTTGTGGGACTCAGTGGTGCCGTCTCCCTGATCACTGGGTGCTCTAATGATGTCTCTTGTGCACATTGTGTGGGTCCTTCTGTTGTAATTGGGTCTTAATTGCTAGTTGTTCATTCGAGCTTGGGCTTGTCCCCCAGGCAGGCTGACAGTGAGACTCAGCCCCCAACACACTGTGCAGGCTGCTGTGGAGGTGCTGATCACATGAAGCAGAATTCACTTCAGCTGGTTTGGTGCTGCCAATAGCTCTCTGTGGACATGCTGTTTCTGTAGCTTTTTGGATCCTGCTCTGTTGTTGTCTGAAGTGGCAACTGGGTTTATTAGTTTTGAGCTACTTTGGAGCATCTCTATTACAGGCCAATGTCAGAAGTTGTCTCTAACTGTTCCTGAGTACCCTGTTTGGAGCTATCAGCAAACCATAGCTTGCGGTTCACTCTGCTTGGGCTAGTTGCATATGGAAAGGACCAAGCTGTGCACCAAGTTCTGCTTTTCCTAGCACAGGGACCAGGAATAGGTCAGGCAAAGACTCAATGCATCCAAAGATCTGCTTCTTTATGAAGTCTGATAGTTAGTCTCAGTCACTTAATGAGCTTCAGGCTGTAGGACTCAGCATGGAGTAAACTCCACTGGGTAGGGTGAGAGCATTTCCAATGGTGGGACAATTGCTACCCTCCCCTCTCCAGGCTAGGGATGCATTAATCGGAAACTCTGCCTGAGAACAATGTCTTCTGTAGATGGGGGAATGCTCAGTGCAGGGATCCCTGCTGCTGTCCTCTCAGGTCTCTTCCCAACCATAGACTGTCATCATACAGCTCTAGTACACTCTGCCCTCCCTCTGCAGAGCCCAAGATAAGGGCTGCAAATGAAATTTAGCTCATTGGCTCTTTAAGGAGGTGCCTGTGTTCCTAGCTGTCTCTCCCTGATAGCCAGGACCCCCAGTGCTTTTCACACCCAGATGTTATGTGGGCACCTTTCCCAGTTCTGTTACTCTAGGCTGAGGACCCAGATAAGGGTTTAGACCTTAGCTGAGGACCCAGCTAAGGGTTTAGACTTATCGAAGGAATCTTCCCCTCCCCCAATCTGAGATATCCTTCCAGAATTTCAGCTGTCCAGCCAGTCTCGAGGCTCTGCACTTCCTACCAGCCTCAATGTGGTCTCCTCTTTACATCTTTGGTTATAAGGATTCTTTCCAGCCAGTCTTCAGATGGTTATTCAGGATGGTTTATCTATATTTTAGTTGTAATCCAGTTTGGTATTGGAAGAGGGTCAGTGTAGTTTCCACTTAATCTGCCATTTTGGAATCTCTTATTTTCTTATATTCTGCTCCACATGAGAAATCCTGATTGGGAAAGTTTTCCCTTCAAATGCAGAGAGGGTCCTGGTAGCTGCCCTAGGATCCAGCACAGAGACAGCTGACTGCACCCAGACACTTTCTTCTTCTTCTTAAAGACAATCCTCTAACATTTTTTATGATACTTGTTTGCTGGTGATGAATTCCTTTACCTTTTTGTCTGGAAAGCTCTTTATCTCTCCTTTGATTCTAAATGATAGCTTTGCTGTGTAATTTGATTTTAGATCCTTGCTTTTCATCACTTTGAATAGTTTGTGTCAATCACTTCTGGCTCACAAAATTTCTGTTGAGAAATCAATTGACCATATTGTGGGAATTACCTTTAACTAATAACTGCTTTTCTCTTGCTGTTTTTAAGATTCTCTCTTTGTTTTTTTATCTTTGTCATTTTAATTCTGATATGCCTTGGTGTGGACTCTTTGTTTGGGACTCTCTGTGCTTCCTGGACTTGTATGTCACTTTCTTTACCAGGTGAGGGAAATTTTCCATGATTATTTATTCAGATAAGTTCTCAATCTTTTGCTCTACCTCTTTTCTTTCTGGTCCCCCTATGATGAAGATGTTTTTATCCTTAATGTTGTCTCAGAGGTCCCTTAAAGTATCCTCATTTTTGTTTGTTTATTTTTTTCTACTCTAATTGGGTATTTTCTGCTACCTTGTCTGACAAATCTCTGATTTGATCTTCTGCTTCATCTGATTTGTGGTCAATTCCTTCTAGTGTATTTATATATATAAAATATGTTAAGGGACCAGGAATAGGTCAGGCAAAGACTCAATGCATCCAAAGATCTTAATTTATATATATAAAATATGTTAAGTGTCCTTCCCTCCATCTAACCATTCGCTATGACATGTACTGTCCATCAGGGTGCAGACTTTCAACACAGGAGCTGCCGAGCTGCAGTGACTTGGCAGTGGTGGTTCTTGGGTGATGCACCTCAAAACCAGAGAGAAAGGAGCCTGATTCCACTTTTGGCCATGGGTTATATTGTTGCTGGGGCACTGTTGACCCAAATCTGGTTTACTTCACAACCTTTATGACAGCAGCTTTGCAGAGTTCCCTCTTGCACCCTGAGACCCCTCGGGGGATGTCAGAAAGCTGGTTTTTGCCCGATCCCTGCAGGCCAGGCTGAGGGACCCCACCTGCCAGAGGGACCCCTCTCACTCCACAACACCTTTTGAGCCATGAAACCACCCCAGGTGTGGCCATCTGGTGAAGGACTGTGGGAGGTTGGCTTCAGGGGGTGTCCAGCCCATCTCACCCAGTCCTGCCCCACCAGTCACCTTCTAATTAATTTCCTTTCAATGTGCATGAGTCCATGCACTGGGTTACTAGTTATATTCATAATTCCTTACTGTCTTTTTTATAGTTTCTCTGTCCTTTTATGCTGTTGAAATTCTAAGTTACTTGAGCATCCATATAACCATTGTTTTAAAATGTATCTGGCAGTTTTCTTGCCTCCATTTTATTTAGTTATTTTTCTAGAGATTTCTCCTGTTCTTTCATTTGGGACATGTTTCTTTGTCTCCCCATTTTGGCTGCCTCTTTGTTTGGGTACATTAGGTAGATCTTCTAGTCTTGGTAGTGTGGACTCATGTAGTAGGTGTCTTATGCACAGCCTCCCTGGTCACCTGAGCAGAACTCTCCAGGTGTTACCTATCCCTCATGTGGGCTGTATGCACCCTCCTGTTGAAACTGAGCCTTGATTTCTGATAGCACATCAGTAGGAAGGATTGACCTACAGACTGATTGGCTATGAGGACTCTGTGATTACAGTGGAGGATCTGTTGTGCAGGGGCTGGCCCCACAGAACAAACACACTTTAGAAGGTTTTGGTGCATGTCAAGTTCTCCTCTTGGGGGCATCACTTGTGGAGGTGGTTGGGTGGTGGTCCAGTGTGGTCTGAAGCTGTCCACCAGGTGCATTGATTTTGAGGTCTCTTGTGAGGTATAGGGCAAGTTCAGCTGCCACATATGACCTGCCCAGCGACAGTTGGTATGCAACTGATGGTACTTATGCTGGGCTTTGAGTACCTGGGAGAGGCCAAAATATGAACTAAGTGACCTGGGGCACACAGAGGTTAGATGCTGCTTGTTTGGGGTTAATGAACCTTTGAAAGCATTTACAAATGTCCACAGTATGAGCCAAGACAGAGCATTTATATGGAAAAGCCACTGGAACCAGCTTGGGTAAGCCAGCAATTTGGGTAGGATGGGATCTCAGAGAATCACCAGGGCAGGGTGAACAGTTAGGTTGATGGAGACCCCAATATAGCATCCTGTAGATGGCCTACAGGGGGTGGGCTCAGCAAAGGAAAGATGGCTTCTGCCAGCACTTTTGTCTGTTAGAAAGCTACCTATCCAGCCCTCACCCCAAAGCCAGATATTCAGTTCCTCCCTATATGCACCTTTGATCTGCTGCCCAGCATTGAAGCTCAGAGTGAGTAAGTCCATCATTGAATTAGTCCGTGCTCAGGCCATTTAAGAGGAACTCTTGGGACAACAACAGCCCTCTGTCTCCCACAGCCACAACCCCCACTGGTTTTCACAGCCAGAAGTTATGGGGACTTCTCTTCTTGGGATTGGAAAGCTAGGCCTGGGGGCCTGATAAAGGGTCAGGATCCCTCACTCCTCAGGAGGGACTTCTGCAGTAGAGACATCACTCCCAATTTTTATCCATCACTCGTGGGTGTGGGACAAGCCTGTTCCACATCTCGCTTTCCTACCAGTCTTGATGTGGCTTCTTCAGTATATCCTTAGTTATAGGACTTCTGTTCAGCTAGATTTCAGGCAGTTCTCAATGATGGTTGTTTTGTAGTTTAGTTGTAGGTTTGATGTGGTTATGGGAGGATGCCAGCACCACATTTGCCCGCTGCCATCTTTACTGACAGCCTGTCCAGAGGTCAATTCTTTAAGGCTCAGTTTCCTTGTCCTTCACCCTAGCCAGATTTCCACTAATTTTTACACGTCTACCTCAGTTCACATTATGTAAACAATCACAAAAACACATCACCTACCAGCACCCCTCAAAGCACCATAACATTCCTTTCTTCCTTAATAGCAATCTTCAACATTTTTATTTTTCCTGCTCATATTTTTTTTTACCTTCCCAACTTACACTGGAATGCATATATATATATATATATATATATATATATATATATATATATACACACAAAAGATTGCATAGTGGGCAACAATTTCACCTATACTTTTTACCTATACCATGTGTCATAAGTAGTGGCCAAAGTGCAGGTGGTATTTGTTTTAATTTACTGTAATTCCAGCAGATAATTCCTGATTAATTTTAGGTCCTGTCTTTAAACTTTGACATAGTGCATACAAAAGGTGTCATTTTTCTTTTCCTTTGTTTTCATGCCTTGCTGATGCATTTTGTATGTGTATATTTTGCTTCTTTCTCCATTAAAATAGTCTATAATGAAATTATCTTTGGAGGCAGCAAACAGAAATCAGGCAATACTCAATCAGAGAAGATATAGCAGGAATTCAGACATGAGTGGTGAGGGTGTAGATGGCTTCTACATATCTTTTTTAAAACCTGAGATTCTCTTTAAACTAATCAGAGTGTAGGAGTTTTGCCTTTTTCTTTGTGTTTTTCATTATACTATAGGGCATTTGACCCACTTTAGATGTGCTTAAATATTGGAATTATCTGAGATAGTAAAATAAATAATTCTGTTTGAGAGAAAGAGAGGAAAAGGAGGCAAACATGCTTTGGATTTAGATGATCATTGAACATATTAGACCATGAGGTCTACCAATAGGAATTCAATGCTTTCTGTGAGGATCTCCTATGTTTCTTTTATGCATATTCTCTTTTTGGATCTCAGGTTATTTTTAAAAAATATATATATTTTTGATTTATTTACAGTGAGGAAGGGACAGGGATAGAGAGTTAGAAACATCGATGAGAGAGGAACATCAATCAACTGCCTCCTGCACACTCCCTACTGGGTATGTGCCTGCAACCATGGTACATGCCCTTGACCGGAATTGAACCTGGGACCCTTGAGTCTGCAGGCCAATGCTCTATCCACTGAGCCAAACCAGTTAGGGTGTATCTCAGGTTATTTATAGACCCAAATGCTCTCTGAGCTGGTTATTTCAGTCCAGTAGGTCTTTATGCTTGGGCATTCTCCTTGACCAAAAAGCACAGATGACAGAGCCCTTCTAACTTTCTCAAGACAGGACCATTGGTTGTGATCTTGCCAATAATTTTGGATTGAACTAGCAGAATATTTTTCTTCCAGTGAGTCAAAAAGCATTCTTGTGCATTTCCTCCCATTGGTTCCATTGTACTCCACTCTGAGCTTGGCAGAACAAAGATCACCATTTTTCTACTTGAAAGCCCGGTGGATATTTGAAGGCAGTAATTATTTTCTACTTGGAATGTATCTTTATTTGCCTAAACATTTCCAGTTTTCCAATTCCTCATGGTATGATTTCAATTCTCTTCTTTACTTCGGTTGCTGTATTTTCTGTGTTCTCCATTTTGCCTGGTGTGGGGCCCAGACCAGAACAAGACTCCTTCCCACCACATTTGTTTCCCGTTTTCAGCCCCTGATCCAGTAGCCTTCACATGTTCCAGACATCCTGATACTTTCCCCTTGAGAAGTAGTTCTGGAGTTTTATTTCATTCTTCATAATCTATGTGTATGAAAAGGATTTTGTTTTTGCAGCTCTCCTTGAATTCTCCAAATCCTTGTTGCTGTTTTTTACTTGACTTAAATTCATGACAAAGTTTACTATATTCAGGGCAGGTTGCTTTTTTCATATCTAGTCCAGAGCTCAATACAGATCTAAGAAGTATTCATTGAGTTCATGGTCAGTAACTTGTACTGATTTGTCTTCATTTCATCATCATCATCATCATCATCATCATCATCATCATCATCATCTTAGTAGCACAGAGCTCCTTTTGCTTAGGGTGTTTGTTTGTTTCCAATATTTTCTATGGAGAAAAAGCCCATGAAGAAGCTGTGGTTTTTAATAAATGGGGTTTTATTCCAAGTTCAGCCTTCCCATATGTTTCAGTACAGAGCTGCCACCAACATCAGGAGGGAGTGGAATTTAATAGATGTGTTTTGCTGAAATTAATATGAGGTGTTTTGCATTGACCCCCTAGCCAGAGTTCCCTTGGCAGGATGGCTAAAACCATCCCTGAGGCAATGAGATGTGGTGAGACGAGTCCCAGGCTTAAATAGACTTAAGTTTGGTTTCTATCTCTGCCACTTGTTTTATAGTAAGCACCCAGACTCCAGCCTCTTCCTGTATAAAATTGGAGTTAACCTAACTTAACAACCAAGATCTCAGCACTGGTAGGATGGTGAAATGAAATAATCTTTCACACCACATGCAGTGAACTCTGGGAAGAACAAATGTCCTTATTCAGGCCCCAAAACTGGTTCTGGGTAAATAAAGGACATTCCAGTAGGACCATTGGTTGTTTTCCCGTCATTCGACATAAGAAATTCTCTCTGCAGCCTCAGTCTGGTCTCTAAGTCACACCCAGCATGCTGTCCTTGCGTGGGGAGTCAGTTTCTCCTCAGGATGCAGCTCATTGCCCTGTGGCAGGAGGTAAGCGAGCTACTGTCCCTGCTGGCCGAAGCGCAACCTACACACAGGGGCAGAGGAAGTGTGACACGGAGCCCTTATCGCAGCTGGTGTTTTCTTTTTCAGTGCCTTGGACTCTGTCCTTGGTTTGCATGAGCTTCTGATTTTGTTTGCAGAAATAGTAATGGGTTTGATTTCCTACCTGCCTGTCAGGGTGGGTGAGAACGAATGACTATTTCTCTGGAGAAAGATACTATTTGGACAGCCAGTCTGTTTCCATCAGGGGGGTGGGGGCAGTAAGTTGTCAGGGCTCCAAAAGTCTGTGCGCTCACCCTGGCTAGAGCACAGGAAACTGGATAATCACCCTTTACTCAGACAGTGGACTACGCCTGTCTCCCCATCACAGCCCTGAGTGAATGTCCCACTTTATGATACATTTGTGCCAGTGACAGAATTGGACACGAAACAGAGGTAAATGGTTGCCAATCACCACTTCCCATACAGAGCATGAGCTGTGCAACCTCATGATTCATTCCATACTCACCTGGACTAGAGAGACCTCCAGGCACCTAGAACTCTGCCTCCCCAAGCATTGCCCTGAGTAATTGTAGAGGGCCGTAGCACTTCAGCTCACACAGAGAACTCATTTATGGCTGAGGTCTGACTCCACACCCACTGGGTCACACCTCTGAGGGGTGTGGACCTTGCTCTCTCACCCTCCCCTCAATGAGGCACTGATGGTCTTGCCATACCCCACATCTCCCACAAGAGTCCCCCGGAGGGCAGCGGAGTTTTGGAAACTGAAATTTTCTTTTGTCCTCTGATTTTCAAGCACTCAACTGTGAGATTTCTTTGTTGCAATGTTGGGGTCTGAGATAACACTTCTGGAGGCTGTGTGAGAACCGTAGCCATACCACCTTTTATTGTTTGTTGTTATTAAAAGGAACTAAGGAAACAAAGAACTTTAGGACATGCATGGCTCACAGGCCCTGGATGCAGGCCAGCGGCACCAAACAGACAGAAACCAAGAAACCCGAAGGCCAGGCAAGAGGTGCCTGTTGCTGCAAAGCTCAGGTAGGTGCCTTGAGAGGACGATGGAGGGGAACAGGGGCAGAGGAACCGAGCTCCTGATGTGGAAAGAGTGCATGGAGCCCAGCCTGCGTGGCTCAGTGGTTGAGTGTCCACCTATGAACCAGGAGATCAGGACTTGATTCCCAGTCAGGACACCTGCCCGGGTTGCAGGCTCAATCCCCAGTAGGGGGTATGCAGGAGGCAGCTGATCAGTGATTCTCATCATTAATGTTGCTATCTCTCTCTCTTCATCTCCCCTTTTCTCTAAAATAAATAAGAATATATTTTTTAAAAAGAGTGCATGGAGCAGACAGTGGTCAAAATGAGAAGGTGTGCCTGAAAGTCTATCTGATCATTCTGGTTGCGTGTTATGAAGCCACACCAGCTCTGGACTTCTGACCTACACCAGAAGGTATTTTGGTCTGATGGTGCTCTCCACTTTGAGCCAATGTTTCAATTGCCTGCAGTTTCACTTGCAAATGGAATGGGAATCAGAAGTTTTCTGCTACTTTGAGGGATTTGCGTAAGCCAGGAAACTGGAGTTTCCTTTTTCCTTGACTACAAAGGGAGAGAAGAGCATATTACTGATAGCCCTTATAGGATTTTTCTGAGTATTTAATGAGTGTGATAATATGAATAAATGCTCTTAATAGGCCATAATTGCTAAAGAAAAGATGGCCTTAATAATAATTGATCAGTTAGTATACCCTCAGATTCCTCTCAGCAGGGTGTCTTCCTACTGAGCTTTGCAGGAATGTGTGTGTGTGTAATTTAAATACACAAAAACAGATTTCCCTGGCACTTTCTAGAGGAACTCTTTGGCAGATAAGCCAGAAACATGCTGTCCTTTCCCTTTAGCCACCTTTAAATGTTCTTCCCAGCCTTGGCGACATGTTCCTGTCTCTCAAACATGCAGATAGCGAGTGATGGTATCTTGGGAAAGGGGTCTGCGTCCTGGACTTTTGCTGCCTGAGTAAATGCTGCATTGTGTCTCAGCACACAGTCAGACCGATTGTGTTTGGAAGAAGCAAACAAGAGGCTGGGTTTATTATCCCATCACCATATTCCTTTCCTGGGATGTTCTTTCCAGACCCCATGTTATTTATTCACTGAAATGTCTCAGATGGCAGATTGTGGTTCTGCATTCTCTGGTCAGGCTGGTCCAGTCAACCAATGAAGGCTGAGGTTGGCCTTCACACACTGTGAATACACCCACCCTTTCCTTGGATTCCAGAGGCAGTGTGGTGAGTGGGGAAGGTGGTGCAGACATGGACAAACAACAACCTGGAGCCTACCCCCTCCTTCCTGCATCCAGATGTAGATGTGAGTGCTCCTGAGATTATACCTGACACACCAAAAGCTGGCAACTCCAGTGTGATATAACTATAAGGCATCATCATCATCATTCTGCTGCATGCTTCTTACCAGTGATTTACCTATATTTCAGAACCTTAATCATTTTAAATGCTGTATTTCCCCAGATGTTAATGAACTCTCCTTCTTTTATTCTTCACCAATCAACTGGAACATTATTTGTAGAGATGCTAAGTTTAAGACCTACACCTATCCATCTTGAAAGTTACCTAAATCATGATTAGATACACAATATGTACATAGAATGTATTTTTCTGAAACCATCAACCATATATATGTACTAGAGGCCCAATGCACGAAATTCGTGCATAGGAGGGGGAGGTCTCTCAGCCCAGCCTGCATCCTCTCCAATCCAGGACTGCTGGCTTCTAATTCTTGCCTGCCTGCCTGCCTCATTGTCCCTAACCCCTCTGCCTGCCTGCCTGATTACCTCTAACTGCTTCTGCCTCAGCCCTACACCCAGGATTCCCTCCTCTGGCCAGCCACAGGCACCCAGGATCCGGGCTTCTCTCCCTCTGACCAGCCACAGGCACCCAGGACCTGGGCCAGCTTTGCCTAGGCCAGTCACAGCCACAGGGGACCATGGACAGTTGGGATGGTCTGGGCCACAGCCACAGGTGCCCGGGACCTCAGGGCAGGCAGCTTTCCTCCCTTTCCTGGGCTGCAGCCACCTGCAGGTGATGGCGCCCAGGACAACGGGGTGGGCGGCTTCTCCCGGGCCCGGCTTTATCAGGAAGGACGTCTAGATGGCTGTCTGGAAGACGTCTGGTTTAATTAGCATATTACCCTTTTATTAATACACACACACACACACACACACACACACACACTGAGTGGCCAGATTATTATGACCACCTGACGTTTGTAGGCAAATTAGCTGTATACTGCATCGTATGGGATATGGAAGTGGAAGGCCTATTTGAACACCTTTGCTGTCTACAGTTACCAAGATAAAGCATCTCCAATTCGCACAGGAACGCAAGGATTGGACAGTCGAGCATTGGGAAAAAGTCATGTGGTTGATGAATCATGTTTCCAGTTGCATCATGCAGATCGCAGAGTGAGAATTTCACAGAAACAGCATGAAAGCATGCACCCTTCATGCATGAGTACAACTCTTCAAGCTGGTGGGGGCAGTGTTATGGTTTGGGGCTGTTTTTGTGGCATGATTTGGGCCCTTTAATTCGTGTGGAACAACATCTGAAGAGCACAACATACCTAAGTATTGTTGCTGATCAAGTTCGTCTTATCATGTTGATGGCGTATCCCAATGGAGTTGGCTTCTTCCAACAAGACAGTGCACCATGCCACGGTGCTCCTATTGTGCAGGAGTGGTTTCAAGAACATGAGGGAGACTTTACCTTGCTTAGGAGGCCCCCACAAGCACCAGATCTCAATCCAATTTGAGCATTTGTGGGACGAAGTTAAAAGAGCCATCAGGCAGCTGGTTCCACAATCATCAAATCTCACAGAACTGGACAGTGCTATTCATCAGGCATGAGGTCAGATCCCTCACATCACCTTTTAACATCTCGTGGAGTCAATGCCAAGAAGAATTGCCGCAGTATTGAAAGCAAAAGGTGGCCCAACGAAGTACTGATGGGGTGATCATAATAATCTGGCCACTCAGTGTGTGTGTGTATGTGTGTGTGTGTGTGTGTGTGTGTGTGTGTGTGTGTGTATGAACCCCTTGTCCTATCAAGCATGCACTTACTCCCCTTTTAATACAAAATATATACAAATATATATTTGACCAATAAAACACACTGGTGTTCACATAGCATACTCACTTAGCAGATTTTAATGGGGTAGAGGAATGAACATATCACCCTGTCAGCATCTCAGTTATTTTCAAGTACAGAGTGACCACAATACACTACTGCACTGAGATTCATGTTGCTAAAAAAATCATGAATCTGTTTCTCCCTAGTAATGACTATCAATATCTCGCCTCTTCCAAGGCAGATTCTCGGCGGATTTAGATACTTTTAAATGAGTTTTTAAAAATAAATTTGCAAAGTCAATTATTTTGAATCTCATCTGAAGCAATTAAAAAACATCCTGACATTTAAGGTGATATTTTTTCCAAGTAAAATAATTATCAATAATATTAATTATGAACAAATCATTCAGTTACTCTCACTCTGGCTCAACCTTTAGGTTAATAAACCAATCAATTAAAACTCATCTTGATCAAAGGACCAATTTGTTAAAAAAAAATGTAGTGACATTTCACTACAAGTATGACTGATAGTTTCTTTAACAAAGAGCTGTCTTCCCAGAAGATGGTATGGTCAACTGATAGGTATAGAAAACTAGCATTTTATTATGCTTCTCTTGGTAATGCTTCTCAGTTAGGTACAAAATGACGATGATGAAGAAAATGATGATGTTAATGTACAAGACTAAAAATTGGAATTCAAAAACTACCTTAAAGAGATTTCTGAAAATCTCAGGACAATTGCTCACAGAAACTGACAACATCAATCTGCACAGTGGTAAAGATGCCAGCTGTGTGTCCCCATCTGCCTATGTGTTTCATTTTCTCCAAAGGTATAGGAGAGGGATTTGGCCCAAACACCAAATCTAATCTGCCACTTGTTTCTGCAAATAAAGCTTTATCAGAATAATGCATGTCTCCTTATTTGCATGTTGTCAATGGCTAATTTTTCTTTTTTTGCTAACCCCAGGTGTAGGGTAATAAAAAATACCAAAACCCAGTTATCTTTGAATTTATAACATCAACTAATATTTAAACAGACCTTTACTGTTTGTAAAATCTGACCACATTATTTTGTAATGGGTATCATTCTCACTTACCTGATGAAGAAATTTGCAAACTTTCCAGGTCATTCAGCCCTTTAGTGGTGCAGGTCAAACGCAGCCTCTGAAGAGGGAACGGTGCTGTCCTGATGGCAGCCTTTAGGGAAGCAGAGAAGGGGGCAGCTCTCAGTGCAGTAGGGCTCCTGTCGCATTCATGTGCCCAGATGTGATCATTGCCATGTGATCATTGCCATGTGATCATTCCCATGTGATCATTGCCTAGTGATCAGTGCCCAAATGATCATTCCCCTGTGATCATTGCCCAGTGATCAGTGCTCAAGTGATCATTCCCACGTGATCATTTCCATTTGATCATTGCCCAGTGATCAGTGCCATGCAATCAGTGCCCAAGTGATCATTATCATGTGATCATTGCCCATGGTGTCAGTGCTATGTGATCAGTACCCATGTGATCATTGCTGAAAGACAGCAGAGGAAGCAAAATTCGAGACTTTTATTCTGTTCTCTCTTTATCTGACCCTGGCCTGGGTGATTTTAACCTCATTCTGGTCCTATGTCCCCATTCTCAGAAACAGCACTAATAAACAGAAAGGAGATCAAAGTGCTCTGTAGTCATAGCTACGCTTCAGTGCATCAACTCTTGCTGTCCACACTGAAGAAATGCATTTACCCTGAAATTGGCATTGTGGCACAGAGTCTGAAATAACCAGTAACAGAAAAGTCTTTGTTTTGGGGATTTGCTATATTTTTTAAAAGTTTGCTTTCTGAAACAGCAAATCCCATCTTATGTATTTTTCTCACTTTCTTATCAAAATTATATTTTTTCCAAGCTTATTCAATTGGCTAGCAAGGTGGGCCACAGGTGCTGGAACAAAGACCTTGCCTTTGAGATATGCAGATATAAAACCAATTGTTTAGAGAAACAAAATATTTTATTTTATTCTTGTTTTATTTTTCAAATTTATTTTTATTTACAGTTAGCATTCAATATCATATTAGTTTCAGGTGTACAATATAGTGATTAAACATTTATATACCATAAAAATGATCACCTTGATAAGTTTAGTAGCCATGTGACACTACACATAGTTATCACAATATTGTTGAGTATATTCCCTGCGCTGTAATTTCCATCCTTGTGACTATAATTATAACTGACAATAGTACTTCTTAATGAATGTGTTCACAATTTTTACCCAGTTCTCCAACCTCCCCTTCCATCTGGAAACCATGAATATGTTCTCTGTATCTATGAGTTTGTTTCTGCTTTGTTTGCTCATTTATTTTAAGACTGCACATAAGTGAAATCATCTGGGACTTACCTTTCTCTGAAAGACTTACCACAGCTGCTAGACCCATCCCCGCTTGTCACTATGGTAAGGTTTCTCCTTTCTGAGTCATATTCCATTGTGTATGTACCGCATCTTCTTTATCCAGTCAGTTGATGCTTAGGCTGCTTCCATATTTTGGCTATTTAAATAATGTTGCAGTGAACATAAGGATGCATACATCTTTTTGAATTAGGATATTGGATTTCTTTGGGTAAATACTCAGAAGTGGAATTGCTGGGGGTCATGTCTTAGTTCTATATTTAATCTTTTCTTAACTCCACACTGTTTTCCGTAGTGGGTGCACCAATTTACAATCTCACCAACATTACACAAGTGTTTCCTTTTCTCCACATCAAATCCTTGATGTTTCCTGATTTATTGATGAAAGCCATCTGACAGGTATAAAGTGATATCTCATTGTGGTTTTAATGTGCATTTCCATAATGATGTGTGATGTTGAGTACCTTTTCATGTGTCTATTGGCATTTGTATGTTTTTGGAGAAATGTCTATTTGGGTCCTCTGCTCATTTTTTAAGTGGTTTGATTTTTTTTTTCTTTCTTGGTGTTAAGTTGTATTAGTTTCTGATATATTTTGGATATTGTGCCCTTATCATTGACAAATATTTTTTCCCAGTAAGTAGGTTGTTTTTTCACTTTATTAACAGTTTCCTTCTCTGTGCAAAAATGTTTTAGTTGGATTTAGTCCCATTTGTTAAATATTTTCTTTAGTTTTTCTTGCCCAGGGAACCTAATAAAAAAAATCTTGCTAAAAATGATGCCAAAGAGTTTACTGCCTATGTTTTTCTCTAATGGTTTTATGGTTGAGGGTCTTACATTTGTTAATCCATTTTGTAATATTTTTATGTAGTATAAAAAATGGTCTAGTTTTATTATTTTGCATGAGTTTGTTCATGTTCCCCAACATTATTTATTAAAGAGACTATCATTACTTAATGGTATAATCTTACCTCTTTTGTTATAGATTAATTGACTATACAGGTGTGGTTTTATTAGTGGGCTCTCTATTCTGTTTCATTGATCTATGTGTCTGTTTTTATGTCAGTATCACACTGTTTTGATTACTATGGCCTTGTAGTACCGTTTGGTATCAGGTAGGGTGGTGATACCTCCAACTTTGTACTACTTTTTAAATATTTCTAGGACTATTTGAAGTGTTTTAGTGGCTTCATATAAATTTTAAAATTATATAATCTAACTCTGAAAAATGCCCTTGGTATTTTGATAGGGATCACATTAAATCTGTAGATTGTTCTGAGTAGTATTAACATTTTAATGATGTTAGTTTTTCCTAGCCATGAGCATTTATTTGTATCTTCTTCAGTTTCTTTCTTTGGTGTCTTATAATTTTCTGAATATAGGTCTTTGACTTAGTTGATTAAATTAACATCTATGTAATCTGTTCTTGATGTAATTATAAATGGGATGTTTTCTTAATTTCTCTCTCTGATAGTTCATTATCCTATATAATAAAAACCTAATATACAAATTGTGCACTCAACCGGGAGTTTGACCAGGGGGCGGGGCAGGCCAACCAACTGCCTGCAGGCCCTCCTACCGGCTGACCCCGCTGCCTATCTTCCCCCCCCTTGATGGGGTGGACCGGCCAACCACCCATGGCCCTGCCCCCAATTGCCCCCCCCAATCCCAATCAGAGGCAGGGCCAGCCGGCCAATTTCCAGAATCTCCTCCCCCCAGATGGCCTGGCCCAATCAGCCCCAATCAGGGCAGGCTGGCTGGATCCCACCCATACATCAATTCATGCACCAGACCTCTAGTTAGTGTATACAAATGTAATCAATTTTTGAATATTAAATTTGTATTCTGCTACTTTACTGAATTTTTTTACTAGTTCTCATAGTGTTTGTTAAATTCTTTAGAATTCTCTCTACCTAGTATCTGAAAATAATGACAATTTTATTTCTTTTGTTCCAATTTGGATGCTTTTTATTTTTCTTTCTTGTCTGATTGCTGTGGCTAGGACTCCAGTGATATTGAATAATAGTGGTGAAAGCACATCCTTGCCTTATTCTGGATCTTTAAGAAAAAGGTTTTAGCTTTTCAAACTTGAATATAATGTAAACTAAGATTTGTCATATATGGTCCTTATTATATTGAGGTATGTTCCTCTATCCACACTTTGCTGAGAATTTTTATAATAAAGAAATATTGGATTTTGTCAAATGCTTTTTCTGAATCTATTTATGTGATTATATTATTTTTATTCTTCATTATGTTTATGTGGGGTATCATATTAATGTATTTATAGATATTGCTAATTAGTTTTGCTGATATTTAGTTGAGGATTATTACATGTATGTTCATGAATGATAATTTAAAAATTTTGTTTTACTTTATCTTTCCATTACCATTCATCCCCTCTAGGTGCTCTTCCACCTCCCCATTCCTCACCCCTCTCCCGCCATCACTACAATTGTCCATGTCCATAAGTTCTCTCCCTTTTTCATTTTTCTTTGCTCAGTCATTCCCTCTCCAACACCTCCCCCACCAGAGCTGCCTGCCTGTTCTCTATGTATGATTCTGTATCTATTTTGCTTAATAGTTCAGTTTGTTCATTAAATTCCACATATGAGTGAAATCATCTGATACGTGTCTTTCTCTAACTGGCTTATTTCACTTAGCACAATGTTTTCCAGGTCCATCCATGCTGTCACAAAAGGTAAACTCTCTTCCTTTTTATGGCAGAGTAGTATTCAATTGTGTAAATGTCCCACAGCTTTTTTATCCACTCATCTGCTGATGGACACTTGAATTTGTGCATCCAAATTTTGGCTATTGTAAATAATGCTGCACTAAATATAGAGGTACATATATTCTTTTAATTAGTGCTTCGGGTTTATTCAGATAAATTCTCAAAATTGGAATAGCTAGGTCATAAGGCAGTTCCTTTTTAAATTTTTTTAGGAATTTCCATACTGTTTTCCATAGTGGCTGCACCAATCTGCATTCCCACCAGTGCACAAGGATTCCCTTTCTCCACATCCTTGCCAACACTTACTGTTTCTTGATTTATTGATGATAACCATTATGATAGGTGTGAGGTTTTAATCTGTATCTCTCTTATTATTAGTGAGGTTGAGCATCTTTTCATATGTCTATTGGCCATCTGTATGTCTTCTTTTAAGAAGTATCCATTCTGGTCTTTTGACATTTTTAATGGGGTTATTTGATTTTTGGTGTTGAGTTTTATAAGCTCTTTATAAATTTGGGATATTAACTTCTTGTCAGATGTATCATTGGTGAATATGTTTTCCCATTCAGTGGGATGTCTTTCCCTTTTTTTGATGGTTTCCTTTGATGTAGGTCCATTTGTTTATTTATTCTTTTGTTTCCACTGCCTGAAGGAGTATATCAGAAAAAAATATTGCTATGAGAAATGTCTGAGATTATACTGCCTGTTTTCTTCTAGTATTTTTATGGTTTCAAATCTAATATTTAAGTCTTTAATCCATTTTGACTTTATTTTTGTGTGTGGTGTTAAGAAGGTGGTCTCGTTTCATTTTTCTGCATGCATCTGTTCAATTTTCTCAGCACCATTTATTGAATAGACTATTTTTGTCCATTGTATGTTTGTGCTTCCTTTGTCAAATATTAATTGCCCATAATGGTATGAACTTATTCCTGGGCTCTCTACTCTGTTCCATTAATTTATATGTCTGGTTTTATTCTAATACTATGTCATTTTGATTACTGTGGCTTTGTAGTATAATTTGATATTGGGTAGCATGTTTCCTCCAACTTTGTTCTTTTTCCTCAAGATTGCTGTTGCTATTTGGGTTCCATATAAATTTTTGAAACATTTGTTCTAGTTCTGTGAAATACTCCATTGGTATCTTGATAGGAATTATGTTGAAACTGTAGATTGCTTTGGGTAGCAATTTATTTTTTCTGTGTCTTGTAATTTTCTGAGTACAGGTATTTTACATCCTTGGTTAAATTTATTCCTAGGTATTTTATTCTTTTTGAAGCAATTGTGAATTTTTCTTAAGATTCTCTTTCTGAAGTTCATTATCCTATACTAGGGGCCCAGTGCATGAATTTGTGCACCTTGAAAGGATCTGTGGACCGCAATGCTGTGGTAGGCACAGGGGTGGGTCTCACTCTATCCTACACACCCCCACCCAGCATCCCCCGTGGCCCCAGCCCCTGTCTGCCAGCAGCCCCATTCCCACTACCACCGCTCCCACACACTGACAGCGCCTGCCCTGCTCACACCCGCTGACAGTGCTGAGCAACTGGGGCCAGCACCAGCAGCGGGTGCTATCACCCCTCAGGAGCACAGGGAGGTGGAGAAGCCCTCAGGGTTGATCAGGGTCGTCAGCTGCCTTTCGCACCCACTGATGGTGCTGAGCGATTAGGACCAGCACTGGGCACCAGCAGTGAGTGTGAGCAGTGGCTCTGGTACTGGCTATGGGTGTGAGCAGAGTGAGCACAGGCAGTGGGTGTGAGGGGGGCCAGTGCCTGCAGCAGTTGCAAGTGCCAGGCAGGACCACGGCATGCAGGAGCAAAGAATTTTCAGTAACCACCAGAAGCTCGCCCTAATGACAGTGACTGGCACCTCACCTTGGTCTGGCACCCCTGCTCACCTGCTCCACCATCTCACTGCAGCCGATGCCCGCCATGTTCCATTCATGCCCCCTGGTGGTCAGCACATGTCAAAGCGACTGGTTGTTCCATTCCAGTTGTTCCGCTGTTTGGTCTATTTGCATATTAGCCTTTTACTATCTAGAATAATAAAAGGCTAATATACAAATTGTCCCCTCGGGAGTTTGACTGATCAGGAGTTTGACTGCTTGCTATGACATGCACTGACCACCAGGAACAAAAGAAGGCAGCTGACAGCCAGGGGAAGGAAGGCCCTGACCAGCAGCCAGGAGGCCCTGATCGTCCCTGATTGCCAGCCAGGCCTAGGGACTCTACCCATGCACAAATTTCGTGCACCGGGCCTCTAATTGGTGTATAAAAGTGTAACTGATTTCTGAATATTTATTTTCTATCCTGCTATTTTTCTAAATTCATTTGTCAGTTCTTGTAGTTTTTTTGGTGGAAACTTTAGGGTTCTCTATATACAACATCATGCCACCTGCAAATAATGACAGTTTTATTTCTTCCTTTCAAATTTGGATGCATTTTATTTCTTCTTTTTGTCTGATTGCTGTAGCTAGGACTTCCATTACTATGTTGAATAAGAATGGTGAAAGCGGATATCCCTGTCTTGTTCCTAATCTTAGGGGAACACTTCTAGTTTTTGTTCATTGCATATGATGTTGGCTGTGGCTTTGTTATGTATGGCCTCTATTACATACTTTGTTCCCTATAGTAATACTTAGTTGAAAGTTTTTTTTATCATAAAGGGATGCTGAATGTTATCAAGTACTTTTCCTGCATCTATTGATATGATCATGTGGTTTTTACCTTTCAATTTGTTTATGTGATGTGTATCATGTTTATATTTTGAAGATATTGTAACAGCCTGCATCCAAGGAATAAATCCCACTTGATCATGGCTTGTTACCTTTTTATTATATTACTGTATTCAGTTTGCTAATATTATGTTGAGGATTTTAGCATATATGTTCATTAAGGATATTGGTTTATACTTTTCTTTCTTTGTTATGTCTTTATCTGGTTTTGGAATTAGGATTATACTGGTCTTGAAAATTATCTTAGGAGTCCTCCCTCCTCTTGAATGTTTTGGAATAGTTTGAGAAGGATAGATGTTATTCTTCTTTGAATGATTTGTAAATTTCATCATTAAAACCATCAGGTCCAGGGCTTTTCTTCGTTGGGAGTTTTTTTATTATTATTATTACTGCTTCAATTTCACTAATTGTAATCTGTCTATTCAGATTAGATGATTCTTCTGGATTTAGTTTTGGAAAGTTGTACGTTTCTAGAAATGTATCCATTTTTTCCAGATTGTCTAATTTGTTGGCATATAGTTATTGGTAATATTTTCCTACAATTCTTTGTATTTCTGTGGTATCAGTTGTTACTTCTCCTTTTTCATTTCTGATTTTATTTATTTGGTCCTCTCTTGTTTTCTTGATGAGTATGGCTAAAGGTCTGTCAGTCTTATTAATCTTTTCAAAGTACCAGCTTGGTTTCATTGATCTTTTAAATTATTTTCTAGATTCTATTTTATTTATTTCTGCTCTGATATTTATAATTTTTGTGCTTCCACTCACTCTGGGCTTTGTTGCTGTTCTCTTTCAGGTCCCTTTAAATATAAAGTTAGATAGTTTATTTGAGCTTTCTTGTTTCTTGAGATAGGTATGTAATGCTATGAATTTCCCTGTTAGAACTGCCTACTCTGTTGCTCACAGATTTGGGGCTGTTGTGTTCTCATTTTCATTTGTCTCAAGGTATCTTTTGATTTCTTCCTTGATCTCATTGCTAACCCTTTTATTGTTTAGTAACATGCTATTTAGCACACATGTCTTTCAGTTTTTCACTTTTCTTCTTGTAATTGATTTCAACTTTCATAGCATTACGAGAGGCCTGGTACATGAAAATTCATGCACTGGAGGGGGTGTCCCTCAGCCAGGCCTGCCCTCTCTTACAGTCCAGGAGCCCTCAGGGGCAGGAGGCAACCCGGTGATCAGGAGAAGGTGACTCCCCCATGACACCACTGCTGCTGCCACTGCTGGCAGAGCAAGCATTGACCATCCCTGGTTACCTGAGCCTCAGGTTGGCCCTGGGCTGCTGGGGGGGCTGAGGGCGGGTCTGGCTGCACCACGCACCTGCCAATCCCCCCAGCAGGTCTGAAAGGACTGGGGGACTCCGGCAGGGGCGAGGGGACTGGGCGCCACCATGTTGTGGCTATGGGCACCACCATCTTTGTGTCAGCATGACGGTCAGTTTGCATATTCCCTCTTTATTAGATGGGATGGTAAGAGAAGATGCTTGATATGATTTCAATCTTCTTAGATTTATTAAGACTTGTTTTCTGTCTTTAATGGGGTATATGCTAAAAAAATATTCCATATGCACTTGAAAAGAATGTATATTCTGATGCTTTAGAGTGAAATGTTCTGAAAATATCAATTAATTCCATTTGATCTATTGTGTCATTTAAGGCCACAGTATCCTTCTTGTTTTACTGTCTGGAAGATCTATTCATTTATGTCTGTGGGGTGTTAAAATCCACTACTATGACTGTACTACTGTCAATCTCTTCCTTTATGTCCATCAAGATTTGCTTTACATAATAAGATGCTCCTATATTGGGTGCATAAGTGTTGACAAGGGTTATATCCTCTTATTGGACTGATCCTTTTAGCATCCTTCTTTGTCTTTTAATATAGCCTTGGTTTTAAAGTCTATTTTGTCAAATATTAGTAGTGCTACCAAAGCTTTTATTCCTTTCCATTTGCATGAAATATCTTTTTCCATCCCTTTACTTTTAGTCTGTGTTTATCTATTGTTCTGAGATGGGTCTCTTGAAGACAGCATATACAGGGTATTCCAAAAATGTATACACACTTCAACAGCTGGTAGTTCAATTTTTAAAATGAAATGTATTTTAATAAACATTGTCCTTTATAATTATTTAAAGTATGTGTATACATTTTTTGGATACCCTATATATGGGTCTTGTTTTCTTATCCACTCAGATAACTTATGTTTTTTGATTGTAGCACTTAAGCCATTTACATTTAAAGTGATTATTGATAGGCAAGTATTTTTTACCATTTTATTTTTTAACTGTGTTCCATGGTGTGCTTTTTCTTTTCTTATTTTTTTCTTTTGCTTCTTTTTTTCTTAAAATACATTTTATTGGTTTCAGAGAGGAAGGGAGAGGAAAAGAGATAGAAACATCAATGATGAGCGAGAATCATTGATTGGCTGTCTCCCACATACCCCACACTGGAGATGGAGACTGCAACCGAGGAATGTGCCCTGACTGGGAACAAACTGTGACCTCCTGGTTCATAGGTCCATGCTCAACACTTGAGCCATGCCTGCTGGGCTTTTCTTCTGCTTCTTAAAGCAAGCCCTTTAACATTTCTTTTATACTGGTTTGGTGGTAACAAACTCCTTTAGCTTTTTCTTATCTGGGCAGCTCTTTATTTCTCCTTCAATTTTAAATTATATACTTGCTGGGTAAAGCAGTCTTGTTGTAGGTCTTGTTTTTCTGAAAATGTTTCTGTTGAGAAATCAATGCACAGTCATATGGGAGCTCCTTGATATGTAATTAACTGCCTTTCTCTTGAGGCTTTTAAGATTCTCTGTCTTTTTAACGTTTGGCATTTTAATTATGATGTGTCTCAATGTGGGCCTCTTTGGACCCATCTTGTTTTGGTCTCTGTGCTTCTTGGACTTGTATGTCTTTTTTCTTTGCTAGGTGAGCAAAGTTTTTGGACATTCTTCAATCTCATACTCTAGTTCTTCTCCTTCTGGGACCCCTCTGATTGGACATTGTTATGCTTCGTGTTGTTCCAAAGGTCCCTTAAAGTATCCTTATTTTTAAGTCCTTTTTTCTGTTCTGATTGGGTGTTGTTTTCTACTTTGTCTTCCAAATTACTAATTTCAACCTCTGCTTCATTGAGCCTGCCATTTTTTTTTCTTCCAGTGTATTCTTTATTTCAGATATGACATTCCTCATTTCTGATTGGTCCTTTTTTATTATTTGTATATCCTTTTTTCACATTGTTGAGCACCTGTATACTTGTTACTCTGAACTGTATATCTGATATATTGCTTACCGCCATGTCATATAGCTCTTTTTCTGGAGAATTCTCTTGTTCCTTCATTTGGGACCTATTTCTTTTTCTCCCTATTTTGGCTGCTTGTTTGGGTTTGTTTCTATGCATTAGGTAGATCTTCTATGACCTCCAGCCTTGGTAGGCTGGCCTTATGTAGTAGGTGATCTGTGGGACCCAGTGTTACAGTTTCCCTGATCACCAGGTTCACCAGGTGCACCTTGAAAGGAACTGTGGACCAGTTCTAATAACTGGGTGCTATAATAATGTCCCTTGTGCATGTTGTGTGGGCCCTTCTGTTGTAATTGAATCTCAATTGCTACTTCCTCATTCATGTGTGGGCTCGACCCTCAGGCTGGCTGACAGTGAGTCTCAACCTCCAACACAGCACGCAGGCTGCTGTGCGGTGCTGATCACACGAAGTGGATTCACCTCAGCAGCGATGGTGCTGCCAACACCTCCCTGTGGATGTGCTGCTTGTGAAGCTTATTGGACCCTGCTCTGCTGTTGTCTGAAGCTGGTCTCTTGGTGGATTGGTTCTGGGCCTCTTCCAAGGATCTCTGGTTCAGGCCAATGTCAGAAGCTGTCTGTGACTGCCCCTGAGAAATCTGCTTAGAACTATCTGTGGCTCCCTCTTCTAAACCTGGGTCCATGTGGAAAGGACCAGGTTGAGCACCAAGATCTGCTTTTACTAGCCCCAGGCCCAGGAGTAGTTCAGACAAAGACTCAAAGCACCATGGATATGCCTCTGCCTGTAGGCTGTCCATTAGTCTCAGTCACTTAATGTGCCTCTGGCTGTAGACCTCAGCAGATCATAACTTCTGCAGAGTGGGGTGAGAGAGATACCAATAGGTGGTGCTTTTGCTCCTGTCTCTCAGGCTAATGCTGCGTGGATGGAAATGTTCTGGCTGAGAAAGACAGCTTCTGTAGTATGAGGGAATAACTCAGCATAGGGATCCTGGCAGCTGTGCACTAGGCTTTCTTCCCAGAACCACTAACCCCAGACTTTCCTCACACAACTCTAATACCCTCTCTATCCCTCTGCAAAAGCCAAAGGTGAGTAGCTACAAATGAAATTTTGTGCATTTGTCTTTTAAGAGTGTGTCTGTATTTCTAATTATCTCTCCCTGGTGGACAGGAACCCCACTACTTTACAGAGCCTGATATTAAGTGTTACCTTTCCTGGTTCTGGTGCTCTGAGCTTGGAATTTGGCTTGGGGTTTAGACCTTAGACTTCTCAGAGGGAATCCCCTGTAACTGAGATATCCCTCCAGAACTTCAGCTGATGCCTGTGGGGGTCTGGGTAGTCCTTTCACACCTCTGTACTTCCTACCAGTCTCGATGTGGCCTCTTCTTGTAGTCCTTGATTTTAAGGCTTCTCTTTTGCTTGTCTTCATGTGGTTATTCAGGATGATTTTTCTATATTTTAGTTGTAATTCCAGTTTGATCTTGGGAGAAATTCAGTGTAGCTTCTACCTAATCTGCCACCATCTTAGAATCAGCCCAAGAACTAAGATATTTGATCCAAAAAACATGGAATTCTTCAGAAATGACAAAGTGAAGTTTTTAAATCAGGATAATTTTTTTAGTATCTTTATCTGATTTTGGTAATAGGGTAATGCTGGCCTTGGAAAATAAGTTTGGGAGCCTTTCCTCCTCTTCAGTTTTTTAAAAAAATCATTTGAGAAGAATGGATTTCAATTCTTTTTTTTTTTAATGTATGGTAAAATTCACTGGTGAAGACATCTGATCCAGAAATATTGTTTTTTGGCAGTTCTTTTGATTATTGATTCTATTACATTACTAGTTATTGATCTGTTCAAATTTTCTGTTTCTTCTCGATTCAGGATTGGAAAATTATATGTTTCTAGGAACTTATCCATTTCTTGTAGATTGTCAAATTGTAGTATTTTCTTATCCTACATAATAAAAGCCTAATATGCTAAGTGTCTGACTGTTTGACTGTTTGACCAGTCATTATGATGCGCAGTGACCACCAGGGGGCAGACATTCAGACCAGTAGCTTAACTTGCTGCTGGGGTCTGGTGGACTGGGACTTGGTGAGATGGGCCAGACATGTCCTGGAGCCCTCCCACGGTTCCTCCCCAGCCCCAATTGTGCACCAGTGGGATCCCTCGGCCTGGCCTGCATCCTCTCACAATCCAGGACCCCTCGGGGGATGTCAGAGAACCAGTTTTGGCCTGATCCTTGAAGGCCAGGCCGAGGGACTCCACTGGTGCATGAATGCATGCACTGGGCTTGTTCAGGCCCGATCCCCACAGTCTAGGCTGAGGGACCTTACCAGTGCATGAATCTGTGCACTGGGCCTCTAGTAGTCTTATATTTCTGTGATGTCAGCTTTAATTCTTCTTTGTTCATTTATAATATTTATTTAAGTCATCACTCTTCTTTTTCTTTCTTTTTTTTATGAGTTTGGCTAAAATTTTTCCAATTTTAAGTTTTCAAAGAATCAGCTCTTCATCTTATTGACTTTTTCTATGGTTTTTAGATTCTATTACATTTGTCCCCTCTATAATCTTTATTGTTTCCTTCTTTCTACTGAATTGGACTTTGCTTATTCTTTTATTTTTACTTATTTTAGATGTAGGGTGATACTATATATTTGATATGTTTGTTGTTTCTTGGGGTAGGCCTGCATTGCTTCTAAACTTCACTGTTATAAATGCTTTGACTGAGTCTCATAGCCTTGGATTATTGTGTTTTCATTTTAATTTGTTTCAATGTAGTTTTTAATTTCTTTCTTGATCTGCTTGTTAACTCAGTAATTGTTTAGTAGCATGTTACTTAGCCTCCACATGTCTGTGTGTTTTTCATTTTTCTTGTAATTTCTAGTTTTATACAATTGCTATCAGAGAAGATGTTTGATATTATTTCAATATTGTTAAATTTATTGAGACATTTTGTGGCATAACATATGGTCTATCCTGGAAAATTCCCCATGTGTACTAGAAAAGAATGTATATTCTGATGCTTTTGGGCAAAATGCTCTAAAAATATTAATTAAGCCTATGTGGTCTAATGTGTCATTTAATGCCACTTTGTTGATTTCCATCTGTATAATCTATTCATTGATGTTGATGGCTCTTAAAATCACTTACTCTTATTGTCTTACTGTCTATCTCTTGCTTTTTATCTGTAATTATTAGCATTAAGATTAGGTGCTCCTCATTGGGTGTTTAAGTTTAAAATTGTTTAATCTTTTTGATGGATTGAGGCTTTTATCAATATGAAATGTCCTTTGTCTCTTGTCTATTTTATCTGATACTAGAGGCTCAGTGCATGAGATCTGTGCACTTGAAGGGGGGGACCTCAGCCAGGCCTGCACCCTCTTGCAGTCCAGGAGCCTTTGGGGGATGTCCAACTGCTGGCTTAGACCTGCAGTCAGACATCCTTAGTGCTGCCTCGGAGGTGGGGAGGTGGGAGAGGCTCCCACCACTGCTGCTCCCACCACTGCTGCAGCACTCCCCCTTTGGGAGCACACTGATTGACCACCAGGGGGCAGCTCCTGCATTGAGCATCTGTCCCCTGGTGGTCAGTGCCTGTCAAATGACCAGTCGTTCCTCTGTTTGGTCGATTTGCATATTAGTCTTTTATTATGTAGGATAAGTATTATTAACCCAGTTTTTGTTTTCATTTCTACTTGTATGAGGTATCTTTTACCATCCTTTTAATTTCAGTCTATGTGTGTCATTTGATATGAAGTGGGTCTCTTTTATGGGTCTTGTTGTTTTAATCCATTCAGCCAGCCTATGTCTTTTAATTGGAGCATTTAGTCTATTTACATTTAAATAAATTATTGATTGTTATGTAATTACTAGTGGCCCAGTGCACAAACTTCATGCCCATTAAAAGGGAATTAATTAGAAAAAATATTTTAATATTGCTATTTGCCCTTTCTCTATAATAGAAGTGACAGAGATGAAAGAAAATTAGTAAAATGTATATGAAAATCATTCCCCTGTCAGAGTCTGGGTGTGCTGTGGGACTCAGAGTCAAGTCCCTACCTACCCACACATGCCTCAAAATCACGTGTGATCCAGACCCAGCTAGCCCCACCCAAGTCCTGCAGGGCAGGGGGTGCAGCCTCGGGTCCCCCAGCCCTGGAACGAGAGCATGAGGGTGTGATGACCATTTGCATATTAGGTCTTTATTATATAGAATTACCATTTTATTATTTTCTGAATATTTGTATAGTTCTTTCTGTTCCTTTCTTAGTCTATTGTTTACTTTTCTTACATATTGATGACATACTGTAGAGTTTTCTTCAGATTCATTACTTTTTATTTCTTACACTAGAGGCCTGGTGCACAAAATTAGTGCATTGGGTGGGGGGGTGTCCCTCAGCCCAGTCTGTGTCCTCTTGCAGTTGGAACCCCTAGAGGGATGTCTGCCTGCCAGCTTAGGCCCTCTTGGGGAGGGGGCCAAAGCTAGCAGGAGGACATCCCCCTCTCAGTCCAGGACCCCTCGCTCCTTACTGCCCACCTGCTTGCTGCTCCTTACTGCTTGGCTCGCTGCTCCTTAGTGCTGAATCAGAGGTGGTAGAGGTTCCCGCCACCACCACTGCACTTGCCAGCTTTGAACCCAACTTGTGGCTAAGTGGCGCTGACCACTAGGGGGCAGCTCCTATATTGAGTGTCTGCCCCCTGGTGGTCAGTGCACATCATAGAAACTGGTTGTTCTGGTTGTTCTGCTGTATGGTCACTTAGGCTTCTTTTGTATAGATGTCTTCTATAGATTTTTGGTTTGTTTTTACTATATGCCCCATATATACCATGTTTATAGTAATCTACTTTAACTTGGTGGTCCCTTAAGTTTGAACATATTCTAAATTATTACAATTTTTACCCCCTCATTTTATATTTCTGTCATTTTTTAACTTCTTTTTTGTGTATCCCTTAATTTAATGTTTAATTATACATGGTCTTCCTATTTTTGACTTTTAGTCTTTGTAATGGCTTTATAGTTGGTTGGTCCATTGCTTGTTCTGTTTGCCCTTATTGGTAAGAATTTTTAAAAATATTTTCTTATTCCTATTACTTATCTTTTCTTACATTCTTAAAGACATCCCTTTAAAACTGGTTTAGTGGTGGTAAACTCTTTTAGATTTTCCTTGTTGAGGAAAAGTTTAATTCTCATCCTATATAATAAAAGGCTAATATACAAATCGACCAAACAGCAGAATGACCAGTCACTATTATGTGCACTGACCACCAGGGGGCAGATACTCAATGCAGGAGCTGACCCCTGATGGTCAGTGTGCTCCCACAGGGGGAGCACTGCTCAGCCAGAAGCTGGGCTCATGGGGAGCAGGCCTAAGCCAGCAGTTGGACATCCCCCAAGGGCTCCTGGACTGCGAGAGGTGCAGGCAGGGTTGAGGTGACACCCCCCGACCCCTGAGTGCAAGAATCTCGTGCACTGGGCCTCTAGTTTGATTATAAATGATACCATTACTGGGTAGAGTGATCTTAATTGTAGGTTTTGTTTTTCATCACTTTGAATATTTTGTCTCAATCCCTTTCAGATTACAAAGTTTTTGTTGAGAAATCAGTTGGCAGTCATATGGGAGCTCCCTTCTAGGTAAACTAACTTGTTTTCTTTTGCTTCCTTTAAGATTCTCTCTTTGGCCCTAGCAAGTTTGGCTCAGTGGATAGAGCATCAGCCTGTGGACTGAAGAGCCTCAGGTAGGTTCAAATCCGGTCAAGGGCATGTACCTTGGTTGCAGGCACATCCCCAGTGGGGGGTGTGCAGGAGGCAGCTGATCGATGTTTCTCTCTCATTGATGTTTCTAACTCTCTATCCCTCTCCCTTCCTCTCTGTAAAAAATCAATAAAATATATATTTTTTTAAAAAAGATTCTCTCTTTGTCATTAAACTTTGCCATTTTAATTATGATGTGTCTTGGTATGGGCCTTTTTGGGTTCATCTTGTTTGGGACTCTATGACTCCAGGACATGTATATCTATTTCCTTCACTAGGTTAGGTAAGTTTTCAGTCATTTTTTTTTTCCAAATAGATTTTCAATCCATTTGACTCTCTGTTCTCCTTGTACCCTTATGATGCAAATAATGGTATTCCAGAAGACCTTTAAACTATTTTCAAGCTTTTGATTCCCTCTAATGTATTCTTTATTTTTTATTGTATTCATCATTTCTGACTAGTCTTTTATGCTTTCTGTCTCTTTTTTTATATTTTCTACTAGAGGTCAGGTGCACAAATTCATGCACCAGTGGGGTCCCTCAGCCTGGCCTGTAGGATTGGGCTGAAACTGGCTCTTTGACATCCCCCAAGGGGTCCTGGGTTGCAAGAGGGCACAGGTCAGATCAAGGGACCCCACTGGTACACAATTGGGGCTGGAGAGGGACACAGGAGGTTGGCCAGCCAGGGAGGGACCACAGGAGGGCTCCAGGGCATACCCGGCCCATCTCACTCAGTCCCAATTGGTCAGACCCCAGCAGCAAGCTAACCTACCAATCAGAGAAGCTGACCCTGGTGGTCAGTGCATGTCATAGTGAGTGGTTGAGTGGCCTTAGCATATCATTAGCATATTACACTTTGATTGGTTGAAAGGCCAACCAGATGAACGGACACTTAGCATATTAAGCTTTTATTATATAGGATGTCTTTGTTGAGGTTATCACTGAATTAAACAATTATTTCCCTCAGTTCATTGAGCATTCTTATAACCATTGGTTTGAATTCTAAATCTGATAGGTTGTCTCCATTTTGTTTTGTTTTTAGTCTGTATTTTGTTCTGTTCTTTCACTTTGTATATGTTTCATTGTCTCTTCATTTTGGCTACCTCTCTGTGTTTGTTTCAACATATTAGGTACATCTGTTATTTCTCCCACTCTTGGCAGGGTGGCATTATATAGAAGGTGTTCTGTGGGGCCCAGTGGCACAATCTCCCCATTCACCTTAGTCAGGTCCTCAGGGGGTGTCTTTTGTGTAAGTTTTGTGTGCCTGCCTGCTTTAGTTGAGCCTAAATTGCTGTTGGAACATCAGTGGGTGCGTTTGACCATCACAGCTGACTGGCTGTGTGGTCTGGCCATGACTGCATCAAATGAACTTTTTTTTTTGGGTGGGGGGCGGACAACCCCACAGAGTAGCAGTCACTATAGCAGGGTTATAGTGCCAACTGATTCTTCCCTTTGGGAGTGGTACTTATGGAACTGGTTGGGTGGTTTTCTGATGTGTGCTGAAGCCAGCCACGGGGTGTGATGTTGTGATGTTTCTGGAGGCTCTTAGGAGGGGCTTTATTGCAGGCCTAGGTCAGCTTCTGCTTGTGTCTTGCTTGGGGACATTTTGTAGAAGCTACCTAGTGATCTGAGGGTGGTTGCCACTTGTGCTGGGCTTAAAGGTACTTGGTAGAGGCTATGCTGCAAACCAAGGCCAGCTGCCACTGTTCTTGGCTTGAGACCCTCGGTTGGCCCCATGATATGAACTCAGGCCAGCTACCGTTGTGTGGGGTTTTTTAGTTGAAGAGTGTTCTAGGTCAAGATTAGCCATCACTGTGTGAGGGTTGGGGCCACCCTATGGAACTTACAATGCAAGTTGTGACCAGTGCTGCTTATGCTGATCTTGGGGCCTCTTAGCAAGACATGGAAGGCATGATGAGGCCTTCTGCTGCTTTTTGGGGTTTTTTGGAACTTTAGATATTTGGGGAAAGTCCACAGCATGAGCAAAGGCAGGCTGCTTGTTTGGAGGAGCTGCTAGAAGAGGCTCAAGCAAGGTGGTACTTTGATGGTGTGAGGTCTCAGGGTTTCACTGGGGCAGGGTGAATGGTGTTATCCAGTTAATAGAGACTCAGACTGGGTGCTCACCTGTTCCAGGTGGACTGGTTTGGAGGAGAGTTCAACAAAGGAACTATGGAGCCTGCCAGTGCTTCTGGCCATGAAGGGAGTTGGCCCAACCCCTGACTCTCCAGTCTTCACCTTGAAATTAGTCAATTTAGTTTCTCCTCATAGGCCCTGGCATGGGTTGAGCTGTGTTCTTACACTGGAGCTTAGAGTGAGTAGTTTGTGAGCAAATGAGTTGTGTGCTAGCTCTTTAAGAGAAGTGCTTTCATCTACAACACTCTTTTTCTTGCTCAGATGCAATCCCCACTGGTTTCCATAGCCAGATGTTATGGGGACTCCTCTTCCAGGCACTGATGCCTTAGGTTTTGGAATTCTGTGTGGAGCTAGACTTGTTGCTCCTCAGGGGGCATCTCCTCAGCTGACATACTGCTCCTGATTCTTCATCTCCACACTGTGGGTTGGGTTCTGCCCATTCCATCTACATCCCTCCTACCAATTTAAACATGGTTTCTTCTTTAAATCCTTAGTTATAACAATTCTGTTTAACTAGTATTCATGTTGTTCTCAATGATGGTTGTTCTATAATTTAATTGTAATTTTAATGTGGTCCTGGGAGGAGGTGAGCACAGAATGTACCTACTCTGATGTCTTGACTGGATGCCTCAGATTTTCATAATATTATGTTTGTTTGGAAAGGGAGATAAGGGATAAAACATGAGAGCCAAGAGTAAGAAATTCTTATGCTAATCATTTTCTAAAGTTTTACAGCCAAAGATTTAAATAATTTAATTATTTCAATTTTCCCATGCAACCAACTTTTATATTGTCCACTCTGGCTGACATTGTAAGGAGGTGAAAGATGATCTTATTGACTAAGATTGATATATATTATAGGAAGTGATTCAATGGAAATATGAACATGTTCTTGTGTATTTATAATACATACTAGAGGCCAGGTGCACAAAATTTGTGCATGGGTAGGGTCCCTAGGCCTGGCCGGTGATCAGGGCTGATCTGTGAGGTGACTGGTAGAATGATCAGGGGGTCCACTCTGGTACCTGCCTTGGCTGGCCTGGTGCCTGTGAGCTGGGGGAAGCTCCTGCATTGAGCATCTGCCCCATGGTTGTCAACGCATGTCATAGCAACCAGCCATTCCACCAGTTGTTCTGCCATTTGGTCGATTTGCATATTAGGCTTGTATTATATAGGATTAGAAATAAAACTGGAATGGGTGCGCAGATAATAATCTGAGCAAGCTCTAAGGAGCAGTATTATTCCTGATTGGACAATCACTGAAGATTTTGTGGAGATAGCAGTTTTGTAAAATGTAGGGGGTGGGCATATGAGGAGGAAACAGAGGCAACAAAGTCATAGAGCAACATGTATAATTAGTACGTGATCAGAAACCCATTAACTCTATTTGGAGCATATATTTATGTGGGAGTGGAGGAAGATAAGGTTGGTGAATTAGGTCAGAACTACATTCTAGAGGGCCTAGAATTGTAGCTTAAGACTGGTCTTTATTCTATAGGTGAAGGGAACTATTGCATATTTATTTATTTTTTTGCAGAATTACATGATCATACCTGTGATTTGGAAAAGAGTGTGACAGATGTTTGAAAAGAACTTGGAGGCAGGGTCACCAGTTGGTGGCTGGGGTCTTGGTCCAGGCAGGGTGAAGACTCTAATCCAAGAAAGTTCCTCTGTGGTCTAACTCCCGAGGTTAAAGCACTCACTGAGGGCTTTCTGGGGGCATTTACTTAATAACATGCCAGTGGCATTTACTCATAACACCAAAATACCACTGGGGCCAGAAATAGGGGTTTTGGTTACTTCCCCATACAGGATGCACTTGGGCTGATTATCCATGTGATTCATTGGGGTCAGGAAACAAGAACTCTACAAACTAACACCCCTCCCTCCAGCCCAGTGACTCATGGCTTCTTCAGTTTGCAAAAAAAAACTCTGAAGTCCAGACAGAACTTGAGATAAGATGTTAAATCATAAATCCTTTGTGCTCGTTGTTACAAGAGAAATATCTATATCCATTCTTTTAATCATTCAAGGAATAAGTACTGAGCTCTTACTGTTTTGAGACACACAAAACCTGGAGTTATAAAACATAGTTCCTGCCATAAAATATTTCCCAGTTTATCTGGAAAACAGATACAGCATAAACAATATGTAGAGTATCACATGAATCTTATAATAGAGAAATGCAGAAAGTACTAAGGGTCAGAGGAAAGACTCAGAACTGCTTTGTGAGAGGAAGGGTGGAATGGGACTTGGGTCCTAAAAACTGACTGTTCATCATGTATTCACTCATTAATTCAATAAATAATTATCAAGCACTGACTGTATGACAAGCAGTTTACTAGACATGAGGATCCATGCCTGTGGAGCTCACATCCCAGCGAGCAGACCCAGATAGTAAATATATCTGGGAACCAATACCTTCATGGAATTTACATTTGCATAGAGAAAAATTACCAAAAACTGTAACTAGCATTTTATTCCAAGAAAGAAGAAGAACATATGCAAAAAGAAGTATATATCCAGCTCTACTTGGAAAAAATGGAGAAAGGAACCTCAGGTTTGGGGGTACCCATATAACAGGAAGTCTTATTAATACAATTGAGAGAGGATAGCCAAGTTGACATGACACTCTTTGGCTGGAGTTGACAGAAATGGGTACCCTTTTCACATCGAGATTCACAGCATAGAGCTCCAAGACATTCTGATTTTGCATTGTTCACCAGGGAAATGAAGTCACTTATTCATGTATGTCATTACTATGGTTTCAACTCACTAATAATCTTTAGGTACCTTCAGTCTGACTGCTCCACAATGGCCCAGTGCCATGAAAATAAAAACTTAAGATACTGACTACCTAGTTGCTTAAATCATATTCAGGTCAATTCTGTAACAACCAGTTCTGACTTGGAGGTCATACTTGATTCTCCTATTATCAGGTTGTCTAAATGAGGCAGGCACAAGATAGTTATTGTTATGGTGTTCATTGACATGGGATTTGACCTATATCAGGAAAAGAAGTAGGACAGAATGCTTTCAGCCCACCTCAGGCTTGGAGGATTTCAGTAGAAGCAAGTGCAGAACCACAGAGCTGGAAGGAACTCAAGGTTACTTAAGGTTATTCTGGCACCTGCCTCTAGAAAGATATAGGACTATCAGTAAATTTAATATAAATGGTATAACTCACTATTTTAGCAACACATTAAACATTTACCCATCCTGATTAGTATAGATTCCTTCAGGGCAACAATGCTGCCTACCCTTAGGTAACATATCTTTGAATCTTGTATTTTACAGATCTCAGAACCTATGCAGTATATTCTTTTGAATGCTCTTAGTAGGAGAAAATCATTGTCTTTAAAGGAAGATATTCTGAATTTTCCAAAAAAATGAAATGCCATATATAATTGGTCCAATTGGATAATATCATAATGCTATAATCACCCTCAAATATGCTTATTTATGAGAAAAAGGGGGGAGAGAGAGAGAGAGAGAGAGAGAGAGAGAGAGAGAGAGAGAGAGAGAGAGAGAAACATTGATGTGAGATAGAAACAGCAACCCAGGTATGTACCCTGATTGGGAATTGAACACTCTATCTTTCAGTACACAGGATGATGCTCCGATACTCCAACCAACTCAACCACATGGGCCAGGACAATTAGATATTTTTTTTATTAAAAATAAATTTAAATGCAGCTATGAAGCTATGAGGTGACATTTTCTTTAGTTTAATTGATTCAAAAGGAACCTACCAACAATTGTAAAAGTAATTAATAAAGTACTCTCCCAGATGGCTAATTTGGAGGTTTCTGAGTCTTGTTAAGCTATGCTGTCTCTCACTCTGTTTGATAAACTAGAGACCAAGGAGCATACTTTGTCTAAAAATACCCACTTACTAGAGAGGCAGGTGTGTGTCAGACTATTTGTTGAATGAATTAGAAAACAATCATGCCATCACTTTGTAATCATATTGTGTATTATTTGTCCTTTTTTTTTCACCAAATATGAAAGCTATGATCACCTTTTATCTTGAGGCTTATGAGTCCCAAATGCTCAGGAAGGCAGTGTGCTGAACAGACAGTATTCTGGGAAGAGAGTTCAGGTTCCAGCATAAACGCTGTTATGAGCAGCAGTGGGTGACTCTGGGAAGGTACTTAATCCTGTGTCTCCATTGGAAGGAAATGATTGAACTAGGTGATGGGAAAAGGTCTATTTGAGGAATAATGTATTGAGTAACTACTTTGTGCCCATCTCTGTGGAGGTTGCAGTATATTTTTTAAGGTCTTAGTATAGATCAGGATTCTTGTGTTTGCAAGTTTCAGGAACACAGTTTGATTTAGATGAGGTAGAAAACAAACCCCAGAGAGGACAGGGAGATTGCAGGCCCCAGGGAGGACCAGAATCAGGGACACAAGCACTTCCATGGCACAACTCCCCCAGTTTTGGCCTTGGCTTCTCTCTCAGGCTCAGTGTCCTCTGTGATCCTAGAGAAATTTACAAAACCTGTGGGAAGTCCCTGGGTGCTAGAACAAGATACCATGACTGACAGCTGCTCTTATAACCATGAGGTTGGCAAGAGAGAGGGCAGCTTTCCTAGAAAAGAGGTTGATATACCAACAGAAACATAGGGCTCCACTAAGCCTGCTCTGGGCTTGCTGCCCACACCCTCTCGGCTCCTCTTGCTATACGCACATTGGCCAGTGACCTCCTGCCATTCCTGAAGACTATGCCCAACTACATAATGTCTGAGGGCTGATTGCCTAGGCAGCACATCTTGCTGCCTGTGCTCTCAGAGCACATTGAAACCATTGCCCTGGGGAAACACAGCTCTTCATATTGTTTGTCATTGTCTGTCCACAGATTTTTCTCCCCCTTGAGATGGGTTCTGGTGATTCAAAGAGGAGGAATCCAAGATCTTTGTTGTCAAGATGCTCAAGGTCTAGTGGGAAATACATGATAAACAAAGACTTGCAATACAATGTTGTGGGATGAGTTGCCAGACGTCAGCGCTGATGCTACAAGAGCCCATGGGAGAGAGTCTTCCTGAAGCAAGGGCAGGGGAAAAGGCCTGAGCTGGTCCTGATGAATATGATTGAATGAGGTTGTGTAAGGTCTGAAGGGAGGGAGCATTCTCTGCAGCAAGAACATTCTATAAGAACTCAGGGAATGCTTGAAATCACAATGTAATTAAAGGCTAATGTTTAAATAAGACATAGATGAAATTATTGGAAAATAAGAGTTTCCAATAAAGTACCAATTTTATAGTACAATGCACTAGGAATTTAGAAAAGATTGAGATTACCATGGTCTTATGAAGGAAATCTTTCAGAAAATATACATATTGCCTCACTACATGGAGAGCTGACAGTGATAAATCTGAAATTGGTGAGTCTGGGTTTCAATCTCACTTTGCCAGGTATTAACTTGGTAATTTCTCAATCTTTAATTTCTACATCATAAAACAAAGACACAAAGATTCATATCTCAGAGTTATATTGAGGATAAAATAATACATGTACATGAACATGCTTAATAAGTTCTAAAGTACTATACAAACTTAAATTATTATTTAAATCTGCTTCTCTGTAAAACAGATTTATTAACTGACAAAAATATTTGGAAGATATGAGAATGTATATAAATATAGTCACATAGCAAGATGCAATATTCACATTAAGAGGTATGTTCATTGCACTTACTGGCTAAAAATCCTGGTTGGTGCTATTGCACAATGCATGTATCATGTTAATGAGCTAACTCTGGCATTTTATCCATTTCTGACTCTGATGACAGGGCAGAGAAACACCACTTCTAGGCAGGCAGTCGGACTCCACTGGGCATGTGCTGTGCTAGGAATTCAGTCATTGAAATTCTGTGACTGTTAGGTATTCTGTCTACCAAGTGAACTACATCCTGGTAGACAGAAGGTTCACCTTAGAATTTCCTTCTAGTTATAGAACTCTAAGAGGTAAAACTTTCCCTTTAGCGCTTTCATGTTCTCCTTTTAAATGGCCATATAAAATGCCAGCGTTTTAAAGTGTCATGTGACATACAAAGGATCTGAACAAGTTTAATGCCATTATCTTCTGTGTGAGTCCGTCTTATGCTCTGCTGAAGGGTGGGAGAGGGCAGGGAAATACATGAGCAGATACGAAATGGCCTGCTGAAGGAATCTGAACTTTTTGAGTGTATCTTAAGGACTATGGGAAAATATTAAAATTTAATTGATACAGTGTGTTTAGGCACACAGTATAAAAAACTTTACTCTGGGGTGCTCCTCCAGTTCCTGAGAGTCCTTTGCTCTCCCCTGGGAATAAGCCCCTGCCTTGCCTCCCACATTCCCCACTGAGGCCAACTCTGAGCTGATTATTACAGAGGAGCTTGATGCCAATGCTTTTCTATGTTGCTATGAAGGTGACCTTGAAAAGCATGGGTTGAGGCATCCAATATTTGTTATTCACTCTTGTTCAAGGATAAACTCCGAGAACCTGGAAAGGAGTCTCATCACTCCCAAGTATGGGGTCAAAGTCATGGCCAGTTGGTAGTCCTTTCTCTCTCTCTTATACCCAATTATTCAATAGCCCTGGTCCTGACTCTTCTGAAAGGTGCTTTCTAAAAGTTATGTAAGGAAGGAGAACATGACCCCTTTCTTATGACATTAGGCCTATGAGATATAAATAAGAAGATATTGTAAGGTTAAATGAGTTCTAGTATGTCCGCATTGAACATACAGAAGGCACAAGCACTTAACTATGGCTGCAAAAAATACAGAGCTTCCCCAAATTTATTTCACTACAGAACTGTTTTATTTAGTAATACTCATTAGCATATTGAGTTCTTCTTGTTCCTCCATAGATAGTTTGGAAAACTATGTTCTTAGATGAATTTCATTAAATAATCCTACTGAAGGGTGAAATCTATGTCTTAGATGGAAGAAAAGTTGAATATAGCTTACTTGAAATTAGGACTATAGGTTTACCATCACAAAGGGTCTTGGAAACAGCCCATTCTTTATTAAATCAAAGGTTTGAAGCGGGGGCTCAAATAAGCAGTTATCATTCTAGTTCATTTATCCAGGAATGCTCTTCTTTTAAGATTAATTTTTAAAAACATGTTATTTTTTTCCTTTTCTATTGGACGGGATAGATTTTATGGAAAATCCTTTGAAAACGTTGAAATTGACTCTTCCTCTTCTTTTCCTCTGCCTTTTTCCCTCTTATAAAGAATTAGTCTGGGCTTGATTTATAACAATTATAATTAGTTAAGGGGCCTATAGAAACCTACTTGCAAAGAGAGAGTAACAGCTAATAGTTTTAGCTATAATCACAGAAAAATCCTTTCTTCTTCGTCCACCTTTCCATTGCTCTGTGCTCATGAATCATATCTGTAATAGAACCCTTCTAGTAAGTGCTAAAATTATGCTTTTTTCCATAGGCCTTCAAAGTACCATTTCTTCACTCCTATGAAATAGCCAGAAGAATCTGAGGAAATGGGATCAACTCCATTCATTACACACTTTATTTTACCCTTCCTCTCTGAAGATTTCCTTGATTAAACTCTTTCCTCCTCTTATCACTGCTTTATCCTATACTTTTAAAGATTTTATTCAGTTTATAGGATATTATTTTACTTATGATGGCCAATGATTCTCAATGGACCTCTGTCCATTTATCTCTATTTTTCCTGCCAACTAAATTTTAAAGTTTAATGGAGGCAGTTACTATGTATTTAAACATTTTATATTATGTTCAAAGTCTCATATGTATGTTCTACAGAGAGCAAACATTTATTTACTTGAGTTGATTTAAGATTAATTCATATGGAGTGAATGTGAGTAAGGATATTTACTCATCTTTTGGGTTGAATCATTACAGGACAAGAATATGAATGCTAGAGTCCACCTGCCTGACTTAAATCCAGGGCCAAAAACTCCAGTAGTCTTTGTGCTCTTTATCAGGCAACTTATCTTCTCTGAGCTGCCACTTCCTGACACACATAACAGAAGTGTTAGACCTACTTTTGTGTTAAAGGTCTAAATGAAGATATAGTTTAATCCTGGTGTCAGACACCAGGGTTTGACTCTCATCTCTGTTGCTTTCTTGCTACATTATCTGGAACAAATTAATTAACCTCTCTGAGCCTGTGAATTGGGCTCCACAGTAGCATTTATATTGAGAAACAGTTTGAATTTAATGAAATAATGCATGGAACACATAATAATGGACCTCAGGCCTAAGGAAGAACTTAATTAATGTAAACTATTACTATAGAAGAGCATCTAGACGCCTGACATCCATAGGCCTCCAAAGTATCATTTCTTCACTCCTATGAAATAGCCAGAAAGATCTGAGGAAGTGTGATCAATAAACGTTTGTTCTTTCTCTTGATAATTCTTATCTTTAAAATGTTTGCTATTGACAGACACACTTTGTAGACTTGTTGGCTAAAGGGACTTGATGCATAACTTTTGTGTATAAATGCCATTCTGACTCTTTTACCTGTCTTAATGGCACCACATCCTTCTGAAGGAAAAACTTTCTTGGGAATACAATGAGCAACCAGATTTAAAAGACCTTACATTCATTGAATACAGCCATTTTGTGATTTCACTTCATTGGAATAGGGAGGGGAAAACAGCAACAACTGCGGTTTTGTCCTGAAATAGAGGCAGGGCGGGCGGAGGACGTTTCCTGGCAAGGCAATTTACACACGTGTGTTTTTCATAGTGAGTCATGTTCTAGGATGTGTTTCATATGTATGTCCATGAGTTTCCAAATCTGGAAGTAAACATAGCCAATAAGGGGAGAGAAGGAAATTACTTCTAATCCACCTAGTTACCATTCATAGAGTTCTAGCAGAACTTAAAAAAAAAAAAAAGATTATTCTAGTGTCTCACTTTTAGTCATATCTTTAAAACCATTGAGAGAGAAAATTGGCAATTCACTTTCAAAATATCTTCAGCATAGCAGCTCTAGTGTTCTTGCAGAAAAAGTCGTGTGTTTTTTTCCAATAATCTATTCCCCAAACCTTTGTTTTGCTTTCATATTGTCTGACCTAAGTGTATTTTAAAATGTCATCAGAAACTTAAAAAAAAAAGTTATCAGTGAGAGATCAACCAAAGGACTTGTATGCAAGCATACAAGCATAACCCATGGACACAGACCGTGGGGGGGGGGGGGGTGAGGGCATGTGCAGGGAGGGAGGGTGGGCGATGGCCTGGGAGAAGTCAATGGGGGGAAAAAGGATAAACAATAAAGAATTTAAATTAAAAAAAAAAACAATTATCAATGCTTACTCCCTAGTCTTTTTCTTTTTCCAATCAAGCAATCTCAACTTCTTTAAAAAGCTCTCTTAAGTCCAATTTTTCTATACGTCAGGTCATTCTGGGTTCCTCTTCTGATGATGCTCCTCAGGTAGCCTAACAATGGAATAAAGCGTAAACACTTCGTTGGAGTCACTTGTGTGTCCTCAGGACCTAGTGCCACCCAGAGCACATTAAAAGTGCACAAATAAAATGTTGGCTAATGATGGATATGGCCTCATATTTGTACAGCTTTTAACACTTTAAGGAAAGCTTTAACTTCTGCAAAAACTGCTATATAATCTCCTCTTATTTTTCTCTGCTAGCCCATTCCCCCTAAAACTTTAACTTTAGTTATGAAGCCAGCAAGTGGCAAAGTGGAGACCTGAACTGAGGTTTCCAGTTCCTAGTCACGTATGTTTATTGACTCAACCTGTACATTTACTAAAGTAGAACTGCTAGTGTTGGAAAATGCAGACCCCCAAATGGAACTGCATCCTCAAACATAAAAGAGAATAACGGAAGGGACGCATACTAGTCCATATATCACCTCTAACATGTCTCTGCTGGAAATATATTTGAACATTGTTGGATTTTTGTTTTTTGTTTGTTGGTTTCTGTAAAATGTGATTTGTTCATGAATCCCTTTTAGTCTTCTCTGACTCTGAGCTCCATTCCATTGCCTTTCTGCAAGCTTATCATTTTTTTTGGCTTTGAAACTCGAGACTTTTAATAAAAATACCAGTTGTCTAACAACTACATTTAATTTCAGCTTATCAACATTTTCTTTTTTTAATTTCTTTATTGATTAAGGTAATACATATGTGTCCTAAGCTTACCATTTTTTTACATGGTATCTCCATGTTTTTTCCTGGGTATAAAATATTAACAGGGCATGATAAGGCATATATATACTAGAGGCCCAGTGCACAGAATTCATGAACTGGGCCGGGGGGGGGTCCCTCAGCCCGGCCTGTGCCCTCTCACAGTCTGGGACCCCTCGCTCCTTACCGCCTGCCTGCTTGCTGCCCCCTACTGCTCAGCTTGCTGCTACTTAGTGCTGCTGGGGAGGTTCCCTCCACCTTCGCTGCACTCGCCAGCCTTGAACCCAGCTTCTGGCTGAATGGCGCTCCCCCTGTAGGAATGCACTCACCACCAGGGGGCAGCTCCTATGTTGAGCATCTGCCTCCTGGTGGTCAGTTCATAGGGACCAGTCATTTCACCGTTTGGTTGATTTGCATATTAGAGTTTTATTATATAGAATAGGATATTGATTGTGAACTGTAAATTAAAAATAAAATTTAAAAAAGAACCAAATAAAATTTTAGATCTGAAAAATTTTTTAATATATATATATATATATTTAATTCTCACCTGAGGATTGTTTTAAAATTGATTTTTAGAGAGAAACATCCATGTGACAGAGAAATACCAGTAGGCTGCCTCTGCACCTGCTGACCCAGAGGGATCTAACCTAAACTTAAGTATGTGCTCTAACCTAGAATCCAGCAGGAAATCCTTTGGTGCACAGGTTGAGACTCCAACCAATTGAGCCACCTGGCCAGGGCAGATCTGAAAAAAAAAATTTAAATGTACCTCTAGGCCCTGGTTGGTGTGGATCCTCCCACGCACCAAAGGGTCATGGGTTCGATTCCAGGTGAGGGCACATACACAGGTTGTGGATTCTATCCCTGCTGGATTGCTTGGGCAAGTGATCGATGTTTCTCTTTCTCTTCCCCTCTTCCTTCCTCTCTCCCTAGAATCAATGAAAAGGACATATCCTTAGAGGAGGACTTAAAAAGAAAAATGATGCTGGTTTGGTTCAGTGGATAGTGCTTCTGCAGGAGAACTGAAGGGTACCAGGTTGGATTCTGATCAAGGGCACGTACCTGGGTTGCAGGCTTAAACCAGGGCCCTAGTCGGGGGTTCAGCAAGGGGCAACCAATTGATGTCTCTGACATTAGTTTCTGTCTTTCTCCCTCCCTTCCACTCTCTGTAAAAAAAAAAAAAAATCAGTACAAAAATGTCCTCAGGTGAGGATTAACCAAAACAAACAATCCCATCCCCAGTGTGATTACTGAAGGAGCATATGAAGTATTTGTTGAATGACCAGGAAGGGATGGGACCTCACTTTCTGTTTTAGCAATTCTGCAAGCCAGAGTGTTTATTTTTATTTTTTAAAAATATATTTTATTGATATTTTACAGAGAGGAAGGGAAAAGGATAGAGAGTTAGAAACATCCATCAGCTGCCTCCTGCACACCCCCCACTGGGGATGTGCCTGCAACCAAGGTACATGCCCTTGACTGGAATCGAACCTGGGACCCCTCGGTCCACAGGCCAACGCTCTATCCACTGATCCAAACCAGTTAGGGCCAGAGGGTTTATTTTTTATTTTAATTTTTATTGATTGGTTATTTTAGAGAGAGGAAGGGAGCTAGAGAAACACCAGTGTGTTGTTCCATTTTCAATGCTCTCTTTGTTTGCTTCTTGTCTGCGCCCTAACCAGGAATCCAACCCGCAACCTTGTGTGTCAGGAGGAGGTTCTAACTCACTGTGCTGTGGGCTGCCTGACAGGGCCTCTCAACAAACCCCCTCTGGCTGCCCTGGCCCCTGCTGTGGGCTGCAGCTCCTCTGCCAGAGCAAAGGTTTGGGTTCCATTCTGTCAGGGCACCTACTTACGTTTTGGGTTTGATCCCCGGTCGGGCTGACTGCTGCTCAGGAAGTGACCGAGGTCCGTGTGCTTTAGTAATTCAGCGGGAGCTGGGGTTTCATTGTTGACATGGCGGACTCTGATCGCTGCTACCCCCGCTCCTCCATCAAGGATGACTTCAACTATGGCAGCTGCGTGGCCTGTGGGTATGTCGCCCGCTCCACTGCTCGCCAGGCCTGGCTGCTGTACGGTCGCCCCAGGAGGTGGATTTTCGGGTTCCCAGGGAGAGCGCCCTCTGAGCCAGACTCCCAGGGAGAGCAGGTCCCGGAGGGAAAGCACTTTGCTCCACCTCCCTTTGGGGCTCCCTGGACAGAGTGGTGCACCGGTCCTGCTCGAGGCTGGGAGGAGAGAGGCACCCAGGGAGGCCTCCTAGTTGGGTGTGAGAAATGAAGCTGGAGCCCTTCCTCCTGGAACCTGTCGTCTTCGGACATGGGAACGCATTTTATTTTATTTGATGCAGCGGCCTTTTGGAGCACACAGCCACGCCACCCACTTCTGCTGGACATTACCGTGAGGGTGTCCTGGCTGATTAGCATAGTCCTCTCTTATTATATAGGATTGATTTCAGAGAGTAAGGGAGAGGGAGCTAGAGATAGAAACATCAATGATGAGAGAGACTCATTGACTGACTGCCTCTTGGGATTGAGCCCACAACCTGGGCACATGCCCTTGACTGGAATTAAGCCCAGGACCCTTCAGTCCACAGACCGGTGCTCTGTCCACTGAGCCCAACCAGCTAGGGCCAATAGGGTACTTTTAAGCTTGATTGAATGGTGCATGCTCAGTGTGGAGACCTTAGGACACTTCACGATAAAACCCTTGCTTCTCCATGATTTCTTTAGTGTGGAGTCAACTATCTCACTGTTCCTTTTATTTACTTGACTGGAACTTATAGAGTTAGCCCAGAGTGGGTATTAAATGATCTGGGACAGGGTCTCTGGCAATGAGCTCCTCAGAGGCAGGGGCTGCATCAGAACTGCTACATCGACCCCCCACTCCAGCCTCCTTTCTGCTGAATAAGATGTGAATTGCTCTTAAAGTCCAGCTCCAAGTCCAGGGCATGTTGTTGGCTTGGTAGGAATCAAGGTGTCAGCTGACTGTGCTAGCTGTCATGGAATTCAGTCCAGGCTTCTAAACATGGGTGTAGACACGGTTCATGCTTTGCTATTCACAAAGGCTGAAGACAAAAGGAACAATCTCACCTTCTGTCCCCTGAGAGAAAAAGCCCTTCTGGTTTTAGAAAGCTTGGAACCTGGTTGTGTTTCACACTCTATCTCGTGTTGTTCTGATAGGTGAAAAAGAGAACATTCCTTCTCTTTCCTATAAGAATGTTAAAATTAAAGAAAATTCATCCAGGTTATTAAAGTTCAGAACAAAAAAAAAATAAATAGCCTTGCTGGTTTGGCTCAATGTATAGAGCATCAGCTTGCAGACTGAAGGGTCCTGGGTTCGATTCTCATCAAGGGCATATGCCTGGGTTGTGGGCTCGATCACCAGTGTGGGGTATGCAGGATCAATGAGTCTCTCTCATCATTGATGTTTCTATCTCTCTCTCCCTCTCCCTTCCTCTCTGAAATCAATAAAAATATATTTTTTTAAAAAAAGAAAGAAAATCAAGTAGGACAATAACTATTTAAGGGGAAAATTAACTGGTAGGAGCTTGATTTAATTCTAAGGCTGTCACCCCCTTCATTCCTGGTAGCCAGTCATTTAACACTGAGCAGCTTCATTTATGTGAGAGTGGAAATAAGCTGGGACCCTGAGGTCATAACTTGAACAGAACCTCCAAGATGACAGTGGCTCTTATAACATCTTTCCCCTGGTGGTAGTGATGCAAACTGGAAGTAGAAAAATTAATCTTCTTTGAGGGGCTTATGAGGGCACAAAGACTTCTCAGAACCACAAAGAGGAAATCTTTCCCCTTCCTTTTACTTATTTATTTAAATTATTATTGTTTTTTTTAATTGATCTTAGAGAGAGGAAATGAGGAAGAAACATCAATGTAGGAGAGAAACATCCATCTGTTGACACCTGCACACACCTGTGGAGGTATCAGACCTGCAACCTGGGTATGTGCCCTGATTGGAATCAAACCAGCCAACTGTTGGTGTGTGGGATGACGCTTCAACCAACTGAGCCACCTGGCTGGGCTAGACCCCTTCCTTTTAAATATTGATAATCCTTGACTGAGTGAGGGGTTGAAGCTGGGGTGGCAGGTGATTCTTATGTAGGAACTAGAGGCCCGGTGCATGAACATTCATGCACTGGAGGGGGAGGGGTCCCTCAGCCCAGCCTGCCCCCTCTCACAGTCCGGGAGCCCTCAGGGATGGGAGGTGACCCGGCAATCAGGGGAAGGTGAAGCCCCATCACCCCTCTGTTGCTGCCACTGCCTGCAGTGCAAGCCTCAGCTGGCCCTGGTTACGTGAGCCTCAGGCGGCCCTGGGTGGCTGTGCAGCTGTCATCCGAGGCTTGCCTGCACCTCAGGCCGGCCGTGGGCTGCTGGGGGACTGAGGGAACTAGGGAACTTTCGGTGGGGCTGAGGGGACTGGCACTGCCATCTTGTGGCTGTGGGCACCACCATATTTAAGGGCGTGGTGGTTAATTAGCATATTCCCTCTTTATTGGCTGTGGGCACCACCATTTTGCGATGGTATGGGGGTCAATTAGCATATTCCCTCTTTATTAGATAGGATGGACTCTCAGATGTGATGCATTTGGTCTTAAGAAAATGAACTCAGTTGCTGCAGATGGCAATGTCATGATGACAGGGTTAGAGGGCAATGTCTTGCTGGGCTGTGGGCTGTGGGAAATGGCTTCTCAGTTTAGAATTGTCTCAGATTATTCTTTGAGCTTCAAGGTCATGACCAAGGGGTGCAGCCCAACTACAGAGCTGGCATTTATCTTAGCAACATTATTTTATTTTTATTCCCTTAGACACTGCTATTCATTCCACTCAAAGGCCCAGCAAGAATCAGGTTGTAATCTGTATTCTGTGGAACATCTTTATAATGTGGGGTCTCTGTCTACCACAACCAGCCCCTGTTAGGGATGATTTCTATGCTTGTAAAGAATTTATTATACCAGAGAATTTGTGTGAACCTGATGGGTTTGGCCAAGGAACCATTTCTACCCACTTCATTCCTGTCAGATCCTACAACTTTCAGATCACAGATAATAAGCCTTAGTTTTGAGGAGTCTGGAAATCCCTAAAAAAAGTGCACATACAAAAAAAATTGTGAACATACAAAGTGGGGCAAAAATAAGTTTACAGTGTGAGTACACAAAAACAGTTTATTCTTATATTATTATTTATAATTATTTTATTATTTTCCATACAAACAACTGCAAACCTACCCTCCCTCCCCTGTATGAGATGAGAGTTCCTACAGTTTTCATAAAATTTTTGTAGAAGCCTGAGAACCAACAAGCAGTAAGAGTCACTACTACAGAGGAAGTAAGCGTTCTGCAGCATTCATTGGTCTTTTTCAATTACATGTCCTGCTTCAAATTTGAGATCGAACCTGACCAAAGGTGAACAACATGGGGCACGCTTTGGAGTCAGAGCCTTGGTTTTGGCTTGGACTCTGGCTCTACTTTTTCTGACTGTGTGAACTTATACATGTCACTCCTCTATGCCTCACACACACCTGAGACCATACAGTATTTGCATTTCTGTGTCTGATTTATTTTATTTAGCACAATGCCTTCAACATCCATTCATGTTGTCACAAATGGCATGATTTTCTTGTTTCATTTATTGCTGTTTGGTAAGTGGGCCACTTCTTTATTCATTTATTCATCAAAGGACATTTCAGTTGTTTCCAAGTCTTGGCTATTTTAAGGCTTCTGAATGAGCCTTACTGAGGGTGTGTTAGAGGTTGAGTTTTACAATTATACCCATTTAGACAGAAAAATACTTAGAAGCCCACCACAGTCTTGTGGATATGCACCTTCTGTCTTTCTTTCAATCTTGCATTTCATAAAACAAATCACAAGCAAAATCAGAATGACACTGGCCTGCCTGACTTATGACTGAGACCAGAGAAGAGTAGTAACATGTTCTACAGGATGACTCTAGAGCCTCTTATATCAATGGACGGACTCACCTGAGAAGTCAGGGGAAAGATAGCTACACGGCTACAGCAGCTGTTTACAGTAGCCAGCTTCTTATGAGGCACACCTGAACCTGAGGCACTAGCATTCAAAGCAAGTGGTCCAAGAAATTATCCCCCAACAAATGGTGTCTTTCTTATTTCCTTTATTGCTAGTCAAGGCCCTGTATTCACCTTGGATTACTCAGTACTATATCTTAGGTGTGTCTTCCTTGTCAGCACTTATGCTGCTCTTTAATCCTCCTTGTCTTAGAAAAAAATATAACCAAGACACATGGCATTGGTCCTTACCTTGTATTTCTATTAGGGAATGATAAAAAAGTAATTAACATTTATTGGGTATCTATTGGTGCCAGTTAATTTACTTACTCCCCAAGTCAACATGTTTTAGATGCGAAAAATTGAGTATGAGGAAATTAAGCAACTTATTCTAGGTGAGTGTGGGACTTTGTTTGAAGCCCTAGGCTGTCAGCCTCTGCATTTCTACAGAGCTCTTCAGGACAATAAGAAAGTACTAGAGACTAGGTAAAAGGACAGGGCTAGTGATAAGGACTATTCTGTTTGAAGATTTACTTTCTTGCTTCCTTGCATACCTTTTCTTTACAGACCAACACAGAGAGACTGTTATTTGCATATCCACATGTGTGAGCTTAAGGCCTCTCCAATATTCCCTATTCATACAACAGCAAAGTTTCTAGTTCCCTGATGTGGAGATTAGGGTCCATGGTTGCACTTCTGGCCACAGGAGTTAAAAGAACATAGACCAGAGATGGATTTGTAAGTGCCAGATCAAAGATGTGTGTGGCCAAACACTGGAGAACATCACCCATCTTAATGTTCAAAGTAATTGCGTTTGAGCTTGAATTATTTGAAGTCAGTATTATAACTCATTTTGGGTGTCCTTTCTGAGTAGCTTTATTTAGTGTTTAACTATCTGTGCTTCAATCTTAAGAATTTCTCAAATGCCTTTCTTCCTCAGCCTCTATTCCTGCCATTCTTCCCTACTGAGCTTGTATACTTGGGACAAAATAGTATATTGAATGCCAAGTGCAAGTCAACAGACATCTCTGTGAAAACCAAGGGGAACAGGAGCTTACCATTTCCCATTACTTGTTAAAACATACTGAAACAGCTTAACATGGTGCCAAGGTCAAGGATGTCAGCCTACACTTGAGCTTAGGCATTTGAGTTTGTCAGATGACTCATCAAATGGAAATATTGGAGTATGCTGGCTGGATGCATATAAATATCACTGTGCATAAAAGATGTCTTGCTATAGAGCATTTGCCATTATACTAAAACAGTGTTCAGCAAACTGCAGCTCACAGGCCACCTGCAGCTCGCGAGCCGCGGTTCGCCGCTCTGCTGACTAATGAGTTTGCCGACCACTGACCTAGACTCTCAATTCCAATAATTACAGGCTGTTGTTGTTCCTTGTGATTAAGCCCCTATCCCAGTGGTCGGCAAACTCATTAGTCAACAGAGAGGCAAACCACGGCTCGTGAGCCGCATGTGGCTCGCCAGCTGCAGTTTGCCGACCACTGTACTAAACCATTTGTTTAAAGAGTGACCAATGTCTTAAGTACATTTGTCCTTACAAGAAGTTCCATGCTGCAGGGGCAGATGGATTTTGTTGAATATTCTTTAATCTGCTCTTTCCTTTCCTCATCTCTCCTTGATTATCTATTGTCTCCATCACACCTCCTCTGCACTTCTACTAGAAGAAGTATACCCTTTCCTTGTCTGTTGGCAACACCAACACACATGCAATTATTTGTGCACCAGTTATTGTCCCCGCTAGCGTGGATGTTCCATGCAGACCTATTTTACCACTCACATGGAATTCATCTGCAAGTCACTGGTGCCAAGTTGATTGTTGACATAAACTAGGCATTCAATAAATATTTGTTGAATGAGTGCATGATAAAATGAGTAGAAAAGCACATTCATTTATTTTACTGCATGTCTGGTTTCATGGAAACATTTGAATATTTTTCTTTTTAATATCATTCATTTATACTGCCACTCTGCCTTCCTCAGTCAATATTTATGGAGAGTCTTTGATGTGTCAGGCCTTGGACTATATGCCAGCATGAGTAAGAAATGGTTCCTACTTCCCAGAGTGGGTTATACTGATCCCGTTAGGTCTGAGTCAGGCAGCCATACTAGTGAATCACTAACCACTGTGGGAATAGTTGAAGTGGCTATTTGTGGGAGGATGCAGAAGAAAAAGACATTAACCTGATCTGGAGACTTTCACACTCATGGAAAGTAAACAAAAAATATATATAAAATACATGCATATAAGACCTTTGTCTAATCTCTTCCCTCACCCCTTTCCCTCTTTGAATCATCAGTCTGTTCCATTTCCAAGCCCCTGATTCTATTCCATTCACCAGTTTATTCTGTTCATCAAATTTTTTATTCATTTGATTTTTAGATTCATTTGTTGATAGATATGTATTTGTTGTCCCTTTGTTGTTCATATTTTTCATCTTTACCTTTTTCTTCTTCCTCTTCTTAAAGAATACCCTTTAGCATTTCATATAATACTGGTTTGGTGGTGATGAACTCCTTTAGCTTTTTCTTGTCTGTGAAGTTCTTTATCTGACCTTTAATTCTAAATGATAGCTTTTGCTGGGTAGGGTATTCTTGGTTTTAGGTTCTTACTATTTATCACTTTGAATATTTCTTGCCACTCCCTCTGGCCTGCATAGTTTCTGTTGAGAAATCAGCTGAAGTCAGATAGGCACTCCCTTGTAGGTAACTAACTGCTTTTCTCTTGCTGATTTTAAGATTCTCTCTTTGTCTTTTGCCCTTGGCATCTTAATTATGATGTGTCTTGGTGTGGCCCTCTTGGATTCCTCTTGTTTGGGGTTCTCTTTACTTCCTGGACTTATAAGTCTATTTTTTCAACAGGTAGGGGAAGTTTTCTGTCATTATCTCTTCAAATAGGTTTTCAGTATCTTGCTCTTTCTTTTCTTCTGGCACCCCCATAATTTGAATGTTGGTATGCTTGAAGTTGTCCCAGAGGCTCCTTATACTATCTTCACATTTTTGGATTTTTTTTCTTTTTGGTCTTCTGGTTGGGTGTTTTTTTTTGTTTTTTTTTTTTTTTTTTGCTTCCTCATATTTCAAGTCATTGATTTGATTCTCAGGATCCTCTAATTTACTGTTGAATTGCTGTATATTATTCTTTATTTTAGTCAGTATATGCTTAATTTCTAACTGATCCTTTTCCTTTTTTTTTTTTTTTTTGGCATTCTCACTAAGATCCTTGAAAGACTCATTAAGTTCCTTAGAAGTTTCCAGACGATTCTTGAGCAAATTTATGACTGTTGTTTTGAACTCTATATCCAGTAGTTTGCTTTCTTTTATTTCTTTCATTTGTGACATGTTTCTTTGTCTTTGCATTTTGGCTGCTTCCTTGTGTTTGTTTCTATGTATTGGGTATCTGCTAACGCTCCTTGAGTTGATAGAGTGGCCTTGTGTGGTAGGTGTCCTATATGGCCCAGTGGTTCAGCCTTCCCAGTCACCTGAGGTGGACACTCTTGGTGCACCCCTTTGGGGGCTGTGTGCACATTTTTGTTGTAGTTGAGCCTTGATTGCTGTTGGTGTCACTGGGAGGGATTGACTTGCAGTCGTTATGTGGACCAGTTGCAACTACAGCGGGAGAGCTGCTGTGCAGGAGACACCCTAATGGAGTAGGACTTGCTTCATTGGGGCTTTGGTGCTCATTGAGTCTGCCCCTTGAGTGTGTCGCTTATGGATATGAAGAGTTGTAATCTGGTCTGTTCTCACACTGACTACTGGTACACTGGCCCTTGGGCCTCCAGGGAGGTGCAAAGTCAGCCACTGCCTGGGGCCACCCAGCAGGAACTACAGAGAGATCTGCAGATTCCACTTATTTGTATCAGATTTGGAAGTGCCCAGATGAGGCCCAGCTGTGAAGCAAGGCAGGCTGGTGCTGGTGCTGGGTTTTGAGCCTTTTATTGATAGGTTTGGGGCTCCCTGACTCAGTTATAGCTTGTTTAACAGAGTTTTAGTCTGAAAAAGGACAGGCCATTCCTATGCAAAAGTTGCTGCACACAGCTTATGTGGGGTTGTAAATTGGGTAGGGTGGGGTCTCAAGAAATCACCAGGGCAGAGCAAACAGAAATGGCTGCCAGTCAGCCCTGCACTGGGGTGGTCCCTGCATGGGAACAATGACCGCAGTGAACACCTCCATCTGAAATAAAGCCACCCCTGTGTTCCTGCTCTGATGCCAGACAGTCCAGTTTCTCCCCATATGTGTCTGGGTCCCTCAAGACTCACCTAGCACTGGAGCTGAGAGGAAGTGGGAGGTTGTAAATTCTGTTCATGGTGCCAGCCTTTTAAGAGGAACTGCTGGGTCTCTAGCAGCCTGAGTGTCACTCAGCCTCAACCTGCACTGATTGTTTTTAACATTTGTCTTTTCTTTATTCATTAAGGTATTACATATGTGTCCTTATTGCCCCATTGCCTCCCCCACCCCCCATGGCCTCACCCCTCTGCTGTCTGTGTCTATTGGTTAGACTTTTATGCATGCATACAAGTCCTTTGGTTGATCTCTCCCCCTTACCCCCACCCTCCCCTACCTTCCCTCTGAGGTTTGATAGTCTGACCAATGCTTCTCTGTCTCTGGATCTGTTTTTGTTCATCAGTTTATGTTGTTCATTATATTCCATAAATGAGTGAGATCATGTGATGTTTATCTCTCACTGACTGGCTTATTTTGCTTAGCATAATGCTCTCCAGTTCCATCCATGCTGTTGCAAAAGGTAAGAATCCCTTCTTTTTTACCACAGTGTAGTATTCCATTGTGTAGATGTACCACTGTTTTCTAATCCACTCATCTGCTGATGGGCACTTAGGCTGTTTCCAAATCTTAGCTATGGTAAATTGTGCCGCTATGAACATAGGGGTGCATATATCCTTTCTGATTGGTGTTTCTAGTTTCTTGGTATATATCCCTAGAAGTGGGATTACTGGGTCAAATGGGAGTTCCATTTTTAGTTTTTTGAGGCAACTCCATACTGTTCTTTACAGTGGCTGCACCATCCTGCATTCCCACCAGCAGTGCATGAGGGTTCCTTTTTCTCCGCATCCTCACCAACATTTGCCACTTATTGATTTGTTGATGATAGCCATTCTGACAGGTGTGAGATGGTACCTCCTTGTCATTTTGATTTGCATCTCTCAGATAATTAGTGACTTTGAGCATGTTTTCATGTGTTTCTTGGCCTTCCTTCTGTCTTCTTTCAAACAGTTTCTATTTAGGTCCATTGCCCATGTTTTGATTGGGTTGTTTATCTTCCTTTTATTAAGTTGTATGAGTTCTCTGTAAATGTTGGAGATTAACCCCTTATTGGTAATAACACTGGCAAATATGTTCTCTCATGCATTGGGCCTTCTTGTTGTTTTGTTCTTTTTCTATGCAGAAGCTTTTTATTTTGCTATAGTCCCATTTGTTTATTTTCTCTTTAGCTTCCATTGCACTAGGAGCAGTATCGGTGAAGAAATTGCTTTGGCGTATGTCTGAGATTTTGTTGCCTGTGGATTCCTCTAGTATTTTTATGGTTTCCTGTATTATGTTTAAGTCCTGTATTCATTTTCAGTTTACTTTTGTGTATGGTGTAAGTTGGTGGTCTAGTTTCATTTTTTTACATGTACCAGTCCAATTTTCCCAACACCATTTATTGAAGAGACTGTCTTGACTCCATTGTATCTTCTTGCCTCCTTTGTCAAATATTAATTGAGCATAGTGGTTTGGGTCGATACCTGGATTCCCTATTCTATTCCATTGGTCTATATGTCTGTTCTTGTGCCAGTACCAGGCTGTTTTGAGAACAGTGGCTTTGTAATACGCTTGATATCTGGTATTGCGATCCCACCTAATTTGTTCTTCTTTATCAGGATGGCTGCAGCTATTCGGGGTCTTTTTTTATTCCAGATAAATTTTTGGAGAGTTTGTTCTATGTCTGTTAGATATGCCACTGGCATTTTAATGGGGAGTGCATTGTATATATAGATTGCTTTGGTTAGTATGGACATTTTAATGATGTTGATTTTACCAACCCATGAACAGGGCATGTTCTTCCATCTGTTTATTTCTTCCTCTATCTCTTTTTTCAGTGACCTGTAGTTTTTCAGGTACAGGTCTTTTACCTCCTTAGTTAAGTTTATTCCTAGATATTTTAATTTTTTTTTTTTTTGGTGCAATGATAAGTGGGATTTCTTTTTGTAGTCTCTCTTTTTGTAATTTCACTCTTGGTGTATAAACATGCCATAGATTTCTTGGGTTTAATTTTGTATTCTGATACATTGCTGAATTCATTTATTAAGTCTAATAATTTTTAGATGGAGTCTTTAGGGTTTTCTATGTACAGTATCATGTCATCTGTGAATGACAGTTCTACTTCTTCTTTTCCAATTTGGATGCCTTTTATTTCTTCTTCTTGTCTGATTGCAATGGCTAGTACTTAGAGTACTATATTGAACAGGAGTGGTGAGAGTGAGCATCCCTGTCTTGTTCCTGCTCTTAGGGGAAATTGTTTTAGTTTTTAACCATTGAGTATGATGTTGGCTGTGGGTTTGCCATATATAGCTTTTATTATGTTGAGGTATGATCCTTCTATTCCTACTTTGTTGAGAGTTTTTTATCAAGAAAGAGTGTTGGATTTTGTCAAATGCTTTTTCTGCAACAATTGATGTGACTATGTGATTTTTATCTCTCAATTTGTTTATGTGATGTATCACGTTTATTGCTTTGCAGATATTGTACCATCCTTGCATCCCCAGGATAAATCCTACTTGGTCATGGTGTATGATCTTTCTGATGGATCCGATTTGCTAAAATTTTGTTGAGGATTTTGGCATCTATGTTCATGAGGATTATTGGCCTATAATTCTCTTTCATTGTGTTGTCTTCATCTGGTTTTGGTATTAGGGTGATGCTGGCTTCATGGAATGAGCTTCAAATTATTCATTCCTCTTGAACTTTTTATAATAGTCTGAGGAGGATAGGTTTTAGTTCTTTGAATGTTTGGTAAAACTCCCCTGTGAAGTCGTCTGGCCCTGGGCTTTTGTTTGCTGGATGCTTTTTGATGACTGCTTCAATTTCTTCAATAGTTATTGGCCTATTGAGATATTTAGATTCTTCCTGATTGAATTTTGGAAGGTTGTATTTTTCTAGGACTATGTTCATTTCCTCCAGCTTGTTTAGTTTGTTGGAATAGAGTTGTTCATAGCACTTTTTAACAATCCTTTTTATTTCTGTGGGGTCTGTTGTTACTTCACCTCTTTCAATTCTGATTTTGTTTTTATGGGTCCTCTCTCTTCACTTCTTGGTGAGCCTGGCTAGAGGTTCATCAATCTTGTTTATCCTTTCAAAGAATCAGCTCTTGGTTTCATTGATCTTTTTTTCTCTCTCTATGTTATTTATTTCTGCTCTGATCTTTATTATCTCCTTCCTTCTGCTCATTCTGGGCTTTTCTTATTGCTCTCTTTCTAATTCTTTAAGTTGTAGAGTTAGATGATTTACTACCTTTTTTTTTTTTTTTTTTTTTTTTTTTTTTTTTTTTTGAGGTAGGCTTGTAGAGATATAATCTTCCCTCTTAGGACTGCTTTCACTGTGTTCCATAGATTTTGGATTGTTGTGTTTTCATTGTGATTAGTTTCCAGAATTTTAAAAATTTTTTCTTTGATCTCTTTGGTAACCCAATCATTGTTTAATAGCATGCTATTCAGCTTCCTAGTGTTTGAATTTTTTTATAGTTTTTATTGTTTATTTCTAATATTATGCCATTGTGGTCTGAGAAGATGCTTTATGTGGTTTTAATCTTCTTGAATTTGGGGAGACTTTGCTTATGACCCAATATGTGGTCTATTTTTGAAAATGTCCCATATGCACTTGAGAAGAACATATATTCCATGGCTTGGGGGTGAAATGTTCTGAAGATGTCAATTAAGTCCATCTGATCTAGTGAGTCATTTAGGATTTCTGTGTTGTTGTTTTTTTTTTGTTTGTTTGTTTTGTTTTTGCTATTTTTTTTTTTTGGTCTAGAGGATTTATCCAGTGATGTCAATGGTGTTATTAAAGTCCCCTACTATGATTGTATTGTTGTCAATCTCTCCATAGATATTTTCCAGGAGGTTTATTTTTAAGTGTATTTGGGTGCTCCTGGATTGGGTGCATATACGTTTATCAGGGTTATATACTCTTGTTGTATCAGTCCCTTTAGTATTATGAAGTTGCCTAACTTACCTCTTGTTATGGCATTCACTTTGAGGTCTTTATTGTCAGATATAAGTGTTGCTACCCCAGCTTCTTTTCATTTCCATTTGCCTGAAAGGTATTTTTCCATCCCTTCACTTTCAGTCTGTGTGAGTCCCTTGTTCTGAGGTGCATCTCATGTAAACAGCATATATATGGGTCATGTTTGTTTGTTTTTTAATCCATTCAGCCACTTGATGTCTTTTGATTGGAGCATTTAGTTCATTTTCATTTAAAGTTATTATTTATAGGTGCTTGGTTGTAGCCATTTTTATTTTTTGTGCTTGTGTTCCTTCTTACCTGTTTATTTCTTCTTTTTACAGCATTCCCTTTAGCATTTTTTGCATTGCTGGCTTGGTAGTGATAAACTCCCTTAGTTGTTTTTTTTGTTTGTTTGTTTTGTTTTGTTTTGTCTGTGAAGCTCCTTATTTCCCCTTCAATTTTGAATGATAGCCTTACTGCATAGAGTATTCTTGGATTCAGTCCCTTGCTTGGCATCACTTTGTAAATTTTCTTCCATTATTTTCTGGCCTGATGTGTTTCTGTTGAGAAATCATTTGATAATCTAATGGGAGATCCCTTGTATGTCACTTTCTGTCTCTCTCTTGCATCCTTTAAGATTCTCTCTTTGTCCTAAACATTTGCCATCGTAATTATGATGTGTCTTGGTATGGGTCTTTTCGGGTTCATCTTGTTTGGGACTCTCTGTGCTTGTGTGACTCTTCTTCCCCACATCAGAGAAGTTTTCTGATATTATTTCTTCAAATAGGTTTTCTAACCCTTGTTCCTCTTCCTGTTGTTATGTCACCCCTATTATTCAAATGTTGCTTCATTTCATGTTGTTCCTCAGCTCCCTTATGCTCTCCTCCTGTCTTTTAATTTTTTTCTCCAATTGCAGTTCAGTTTGAGTGTTTTCTTTTCTTCCCTGTCTTCTAATTCTCTAATTCAGTCCTCCACTTCTCATAGTCTAGTGTTGAAACTTTCCATAGGGATTTTATTGCAGCTATATTACTCTTTATTTCTTCTTGATTTTTACATAAGTTGTTGCTTTTTTCATCCATCGGGTTTATGAACTGTATGACCCTTATGCTAAATTCTTTTTCTGACATATTGCATGCCTCCGTTTCACTTAGCTACTTTTCTCGTGATTCTTCCTTTTCTTTCCTTTGGTGGTTTTTTTGTCTACCTATTTTTGTTCTCACCAAAGGATCTAGATGTCAAGTCATGCAGGGGCTGCTCCTTGGGTGGCAGTGGATCTTTGGGCATCAGTTGCTCCTCGGGCAGTCATGGCAGTGGCTGCTCCTCAGTTGGCAGAAGCTCCTCTGGTGGGTTCTGTTCGCAGCAGTGGTGGCTCCTCTGGCTGGTGGGAGGAGCCTGCTTGCAGAGCTGCTGCTCCTTGGACGGGGTGGGCTGCTTGCACAGCTGCTGCTCCTTGCATGGGGGTAGACTGCTAATGGGGCTGCTGATCCTTGGATGGGGGCTGGCTTCACGTGGCTGCTGCTCCTCAGACAGGGGCGGGCTGCTTCTGTGGCTGCTATACGTCAGACAGATATAGGCTGCATGTAGCTGCTGGTCCTCAGAAGTGGGAGGGCTGTTCAGGGCTGCTGCTCCTCGGATGTGGGTGGGCTGCTTGCACAGCTACAGCTCCTTGGACAATTGCAGGGTGCCGGCTGTGTGCAGCTGCTGCTCCTCAGATGGGGGCAGGCTGCATGGGGCTGCCACTTCTCAGTTGCATGCAGGCTGCTCACACAGCTGCTGCTCCTTGGACAGGGGCAGGCTGTGTGAGGCTGCCACTCTTCAGCCTGGGGAAGGCCGCTTATGGAGCTGTTGCTCCTCTGACAGGAGTGGGCTGTTCATGTGTCTGCTGCTCGCGTGGTCACAGTGCCCTGGGCTAAATCATTGGGGCCAGTCAGAGGGGAGCATGCTTCAGAACTCACAGGATCCTGTGCCCGGGATGGCTGGAGTCTCAGTGACTGTGGGACCACATCCGAGGTAGCAGGTCCCTGGCAGGGGTGGTTGTAGAGTCCCAGGTGTTATCAGAGGGCACCCTGGGTGGAGGTGAGGCTGGGCTCCCAGTCACAGCAGCTCTCCCCTTCAAAAAAGTGAGGTCTCTGAGGAAGAGTTGGCCCCTCCTGGACTGTTTGCAAGGGTAGCAGAGGCTGCCTAGTTAGGCAAGCCCTGTTAGCCTGCCCCCAAAGACGCTTTGAGATCTAACTGTGCCTCATTCACACATACACACACACACCCCACATGACCACACACTCCTCTTTTGCTCCCTCACTCATTCATGCTCTCTCCCTCACTTTTGCCTTCTTCCAGCCTCTGTAGTTGGGTCTGGAATGTTACTGACCAGTTCATGCATGGAGTCTCCTCTCTGGGTGTCTGGTTATGTGGCTTTCTCTCTAGCACATTGGCCAAACAGGATAAAATTCACCTCAGCAAGACATGACACAAAGGGAACAAAACACGAATGTACTCACAACACCAATAACCCCAGTATAAGTGACCACCAGAAAAAAGAGAATTAGGGGAGAGAAAAGAGAGCACAAATTATATTGAAGAGAGAAAAAATGGTATGAGAGAAAAGAAAAAGGATATATATATATATATATATATATATATATATATATAGAGAGAGAGAGAGAGAGAGAGAGAGAGAGAGAACACTAGAGGACAAACAGATAAAGCAAGACATACAAACACCAAATTCACAGTAAAGAGGGTGGGGGCAGAATCTTATGTACATAAAGTAAGAATTGGATGAATATGGGGAGGACCTCAGTTAAGTATAGAGGAAGTAGAAAGAGATGAGTGGATAAGAAGAATGAGAAAGAGAAGAAAATAATAATAATTAATAATAATACATTTTTTAAAATGATTAAAAATTAGAATAAAATAAGTTGGAATGATGGAAAAATAATGTGAAAAGAAATATAAAATAAAGAAATAAACAAAAAAAGGAAACCAAAGGAAAAAAAGAGATAACAAAATAATCCTATATAACAAAAGTGTAGTATGCAAGTTGTCCCCTCAACTGGAAATTGTCTGGGAGTTTGACCAGGGGGTGGGGCCGGCTGGGGGTAGGGAAGGAGTACCCAGCCAGCAGCCAGCAGCTGTTAGGCGCCCTACCAGTGCACGAATTTCATGCACTGGGCTTCTAATAATAAAATAAAATAAAAATGAAAAAAGTGAAGTGTCATTCCTTTGGCTGGTTTAAGATCCCACTCTTCTGTACTGTCTGTGGCTTCTCAGTTTCCTGTTGCTGGGATTGAAGGCCTCTCTTTAGGTCAGTCCCTGTGGACTCTCAGGGACTATTCAGATTTCTTTTTGTATCCTTTGTAACACTCAGGGTATACTATGGGTGTGGCTGTATTGGTTGCCTGGAGACTGCAGGGAGGGGCTATCTCTTCAGGAGAAAATGGTTACCTAGGTCCTGCAGGTCAGGTATGATTCAGTGCCAGACTCTCGGCCACTTCTCCTGGGCCCTCTCCTCACCCCAGCCTCTCCCCAGACTCCACAAGTTTGCATCTTCTCCTGCACCTCAGCAACGGGTGAGTGTCTATATCCGAAAGGTCATATGAACTAGGTTCAGTGAAGAAAAGCAAAAGCCACAAAGAGGGGAAAGAACTGTGCTCTGTGGCCCCTCTCCTGCCAGCATTGTGCAGTCTGGGAAGCCCTCCAGGCTGCCCCCTCTGGGCTCAGTCTTTCATGGCTGTGGACCCTGATCTAGAATCCCCTGCCATCAGCAGTCCTGTGGACCTCCTTTCCACAGTCAGACGCTGTGCCTGTCCCAAGGAATGCAGCTTGGTGCCATTCGGTTTCCCTCTGACCCTCTGGGATCCGAGGTCTTGCAGTTATCTCCAGTCCAGATCTTCAATTTTACCTTTCTCCATGTGTCCTCTGCCCTTCCCAGCTGAAAATTGTCTCACCAGCTGTGTCTCCTTTGCCAATTCTGAGTGGATGTTATTCGATCCAGCTGCTCATTCTATCTGCTCCAGGACAAGGCTCGGGACACGTCCATCTATTCCACTGCCATTTTGTCCTCCTGCACTGGTTTTTACAGTCCATAGTTCTTATGGCCCAGCCCATAGGGACTTCTTTCCCCAGCTCTGGAACCCTGGGCTGAGGGTCTGGTGTGGGGCTGGGACCCCTTGCTCCTCCAGGTGGCCTCCACAAAGGCAATCTCCCTCCCAATTAAAAAAGCGGCACACCCAGGTTCTGGACCAGGCTATTCTGCGCCTCTGCACTTCCTACCAGTCTCAATGTGCTTTCTTCTTTACCTCTCTAGTTGTAGGACTTCCACTCAGCCAGCTTTCTGGCGGTTCTGGATGATAGTTGTTCTGTATTTTAGTTGTAATTTTGATGTGGTTGTGGGAGGCAGCAAGTACTGGCATTTACCTATGCTGCCATCCTGGTTCTCTCTTGCTTATAATTTTTTTTTAAAGACCTTCATATTGTTGAGGTGACAGAGAGTGAGTTTAGGAGAAGTAGGAAGTAAGAGATATGGCTAAATAACTCCAATAATCTCAGTGATTGAGGGCTAACATATTTTCAGATGACTTGTTTCATTCTGGCCTAAGATTTCTAATAAATTTTCAGATTTAGCCTTCCATCTCTACTGTCCACACTAAACCTTTAAATTGTAAAGAAATCCATTCCCTGTTTTACAGTGACTAACAAAAGCATCAGAACTTGTATTAATTTAGTGCACATTTATTTGGTACTTACTATGTGCCAGAAAGTGTCTTAGGCTCTAGGAATTCACCAGCTCCCAAAACATTAACCCTATGCTGACATCAATAAAGTTGGCTTTATATGTCTTTATAAGATATATTTTAAGGTGCTTCTGAAAGAGTTCTGTTTTTAACAATAGAATCCAGCTTGCATGTGTGTGATTTGGTTTTAATCAATTAAAGGGAATAAGAAGCAGAGCTGAGTAACATAGAAACTAAAATTAAAACGATTTGAGAATTTTCACAAGCATGACCCTCTTGAAGTCCTAAATCACCATGCTGTCCAGCTTCTGTGAGGAAAACAAGATGGCTCAAAGGACAGTTATCTGCTCTACATCGTATGAAGAGGAGTGTTGTCTTTTATACACTGACCTAATGTTTACAATGCCTTAGACACAAGGCTACACACTTTTACAAGCCTTATTTCATTCAATTCTTCCAATAGCTTGTGAAATATATCTTATTACTACTTTATGGATAAGGGAACTGGGGCTCTGAGTGACTAAGGAAGTCACCCAAGAAAACACACCTAATAAATAGAGTGGGAAACAAGTACAGATTCATTGATTTCAAAGTGCTTGCTTTAGATAGAAATCCCTTTTTTAAAAAAAAAAATCTTTATTGTTGAAAGTATTACACGGGTCCTCCTTTTCCCCCATTAACTTCTTCCAGCCACTCCCGTCCTTCCCCTGCCCAGGTCCTCATCACCCCATTGTCTGTGTCCATGAGTTATGCACACATGCTTACAAGTTCATTGATAGATCTTTTCCCACCCATCCTCCCCTGCCTTCCCTCTGAGGTTCAACAGTATGCTCTATGCCTCTATGACTCAGTCTATTTTTAATCATCAATTTATTTGGTTCATTAGATTTCAAGTATGAGATTACATTATACTTACCTTTCTCTGCCTGGCTTATTTCACTCAGCATAATACTCTCCAGTTCCATCCATGATGTTGCAAATGGTAAGAGTTATTTCTTTTTATTGCCATGTAGCATTCTATTGTGTACATGTACCATATCCACTCATCTGATGATGGACACCGAGGCTGTTTCCAAGTCTTAGCTAAAATATTCCTGTTAAGACTTAGAGCCACTTCTTGGTGACTCAGAAACTCTTCGAAGACTAAAGGAGAGAACGATTTGGTTTTGAATTTACCTTCTTAAAACCTGTGGGATTTATTGGAGGGTGTTATTACTTGCCATTTTGGGCCTGCTATACATAAAACATGCTAGAGAGCCCCTTTTCAACTCAGCCATCTGTGTTCTTGGCTTTAATTTACATGAAAATTTCTGGACACATTCTTCTATTTCCATTCATATTTTGGGCCAGGGAGAGACATTCTATTGGCCTTCTTCCATAATCTTTCCTAAGGTTGTTTTCAGTCCCTCTTCCAAGGTTTTTATAACATCTTCCCTTTCTTGCATATGTGTGTGTGTGTGTGTGTGTGTGTGTGTGTGTGTGTGTTTTACACTATTTGTTATAGTAATTATATTATGTTAATATACTATAATTAAAACACAATGTACTAAAATATAAAAATTATATATTTTAATCATTAAGAACCAATGCAAATAACAAGCAGCTTCTGAATTTGAAAAGTCTCCAAGTGATAGCCCAGGCACCCAAAGACAACTCAACACTGTTATGAATAATCCATCTTATATGGCTTATGTACACAGCCACCTAAAGGCAAGGAACTGAGCTCAGGCATAGACTTTTACAACTTAGAGCATTTGAGATCTAGCTCCTCCCTTGTAGAACAGGAGCTGAATTCTGGAAAGTTCATTATTTGCCCGAAGTCAAACAGGAGAGCAAAACAGGATGTAGATACTGATTCTCAAACTTTTATTTTTCGGTGAAAAAGGGCTGTTACAACATAGATTCCTGAATCACAAACCAGAGAATCAGACTCAGAACAGGTGTGGGGTTCAGTCATTCCTGATTAATACACCTCTTGGGTGGTTTTTAAGACCACACTTTAAAAAACAGTCATCTGGAATCTAGGCCTCCTGATCAGTTTCTTCCCAGTGGACTATGCTGCCTCCCTGCATTGAAAGGCATTCCACAGAATACATTCGCCTTTTGTGGTGCACATGAGTGCTTTTATTCCTAACTCAACAATTAACTCGTGATTGCATCATTCACTGAAAGGTTTTCTTACTCAATAAATCAGTCCTTATGATGTGCCAGGTACTGTGCCAAGAGCTAGAGATAATACAAAGATTATAATAGCTCAACCTCATGCATAGCAAGAGTTATGGCTATCATTTTTGAACACTTTATACAGTTTATCTCATCCACCTATTCCTTATGTTTAGGTAAGCCTGCACATGGTAACAACATAATTGGAGAGTTTTTCATATATGTAGAATCATACATATTCTATGCAACTTGTTCTTTATCCTTAATATGTTTTAAGAAGTATTTCTTTGTCTGTTCTTTATATATGCCTACTATTTACAACTAGTGGCCCTGCGCACGAATCCATGCTCGAGTAGCTCACTGCCGCTTCCCTCAGCTGGCCACCCCACCCACCACCACTCGTAGCTCTCTGCCCTGCCCTCCTGTAGCTCTCCACCCACTGCCCCACCCTCCTGTAGCTCTCCACCACTTGTAGCTCTCTGCCCCACCCTCTTGCTGATCGGTCATTATATGATGGCATCTGGACCAATTTGCATATTATCCTATTATAAGTATAGATAGCTACAGAGTTTTCCCCATTGTTGGTGTGCCACCATGTATTTAACCATTCCCATATTGACAACTATTAAATTGGTTATATTTTCTTTTATTAAAAATAGTCCCAGGGTGGATTCCAAAGTAAATATTGTTGTCCCTGTTTTACAGATGAATAGAGAGACAAAAGTTAACTCTTTGTTTAAGATCTCACAGTGGCAGGATTAGGATTCAAACTGAGGCATGTCTCCCTCAAAGGCTACAAAGTGACTGTTATGCTTTCTAATAATTGCAACAGGCTTTGGTAAATGTTGTGGTGTGTACTACAGGATCACCATAAATTCTAGCTGCTGCTACCACCTCAGTGTCATCTGGGGAGGTGACATGTAAGCAGAATCTAAAAGTCTTATGGAAGAGAGGGAGAAAGCCACTCTAATAGGAGGTATAGTTTACTACAAGCCAATCAATTACAGATATCGATCACCCACTAGAGGAAACCTGTAATGTTTCCACTTGTGGGGAGATTCATAGGAAGAAGATATGATATTGACACACCAGATCTTACAGCATAATGTGTGTGTGTGTGTGTGTGTGTGTGTGTGTGTGTGTATGTGTGACAAATACTGGAAATATAAACTGGTGAGTGCAGTATAAATAAATACCTACCTCATTGTCAGCTTCAGGAGAGCCCTGGGAATGACGGACAATGGGTCCTGTCTACATGGCATGGCAAATAAACTTCCCCTTTTGATAGCTCAGTCTCCTCTGGAACCAAAAAATACCTAGTCTCTGCCTACCTGACAGGGATGTTGCAGGGCTTGGTTAAATTTTGTAAATGTTTTGAGTTCCTCCAAGATGAGGTGTATATTTTGGAAAAAGAAGAAACTAATAGCCGCTGCCAGAATCAAAGTGAAACAGAAGTGAGCTGCAGTCATTTTCAGAGAAACACAATGGCCACAAAGCGTGAAGCGCACCCGGCTTGTTGAAAAGGCAGCCTGGGCCTCATACAGGACATAGGACAGCTCAGGCCCTGACCTCAGGAGGGAGCATCCAGGAGATTTTTCTGGATTTTCCAACGTTTAATTTCCCCACCATTTGCTAAGAGTGAGAGCCCATGGTATAGCCCATCTGTGAGGTATGAGTGTGCAGGGAAGGGGACTCTAGTAAAAGCAGAGATCTAACAAAAAAGAAAGAAAGAAAATGAACATGGAGTTGGTGCCATTTTGGAATCCTCTGCTAACATGTCTAAACAGAAGCTTCATTGTGTCAGCTTCAGTGAGGACAGCTGGCCACGTGTGAGCAAGGCAGCGAGGGGGCCAGCATTGCTTTTCCTCAGGCTTTTCTGTTCACTTGGTGAGGGTTTGGGATGCCTTTGTCTGCCACAGTTCTAGAGCACCTACATTCAGCCAGTGTGCTGCAAGAATTTTTAAAACATGCAATACCTGCCTGGCTGGCCTGGCTCAGTGGTTAAGCGTCAACCTATGAATCAGGAGGTCATGGTTCGATTCCTGGTAAGGCACATGCCCAGGTTGTGGGCTTCATCCCCAATTGTGGGATGTACAAGAGGCAGCCAAGCAGAGATTCTCTCTCATCATTGATGTTTCTCTCTCCCTCTCCCTTCCTCTCTGAAATTAATTTTTAAAAGAATGCAATACCTGACTCTTTAGTCAGGGGCAGGGACCTCTTTTCCCTTTGGTTGTCAAATAAAAAAATGACAACAAGCCAACACAACCATAGTCGTCCAGTATGAATGAATCAAAATTATACTTAATTTTGCCAGATCCTCAAACAATATGTTATTTGATGCGCAGCAGAAGGTGCTTGATTAGCTTATGTGCACAAGGTGCCTAGAGGGGCTGCTTGGAGGAAAGGCAGCTCTGAGTTTGAGCAGCTGCATACTGCCATCTCTACCTGGACATGGGGGGGGCAAAGCGGAGCTGGGAGGACACCCAGTGACCAGGGCGCTGGTGATAACTTAGCATGCGCGGTCCTGAACCATGAGCTCCCCTTACTCTTGTCGCCCCAAGGAAAGCCCTGTGTCTGGGGCAGAGGAAGCCATCTGTAGCTCTCAGGTTCCGCAGCCATTCAGGGCAAGCACAGCTCCACGCAGCCCACGGGGCAGCGGCCTCCTCAGGAGGCCGATGACTGCAGACGTACAGAAACAGGGTCCTGGCGCTTATCTGACTTGCATGGAATGTCTCATCATTTCCTGTTCCCGGGGCGGGAGGGCGGGGCGGCGGGGGGGGGATCCTATGTAAACCTGTTTAGACAGAGTTTCATTGTATTTTATGCCTGAGCTCCAGCAGGCTTCCCCTCCCCAGGTCAAGCCTCCGAGTGGAGGCTGTCTCCTCCGTCCCCATTTCTGCTGGGGCTCCAGGGCCGCAAGGAAAACTCATCAGGGCCTTCACCTCCATCCCTCGCTGCTGTGCTCAGGATCACTGAGAACATCTGGCAGGCTGACCTCCCTGTCCATTTGCCAATGGACTGGAGCGAGGAGGACTGGAGGCCCTCTGCAGCCTCTGTGCTGATGGAGGAGGGCCGGGCCAGCTCGGCCTCGTGTCAGGCAAACCTGCAAGCCTGCATGTCTGGCTCAGTCATGGAAGGATGGATGAACTCCCTCAGTGGCTGGGAGGCCACCACCTCACAGGCTGCTATGCCGTGTTTCCTGGGGCCAAGGCGAGAGAAGTGGCCTCTGTCCTGTCGCAGGAATCTGAAAATAAAGCTCAGAATTAGTACCTAATACCTCGTTAGCAGAACCCTCCCTGTCTCCCAAAAAGTGGATTTCCCAGCTCAACATGTGGAGTTCTGCAGAGAAAGCCAAGTCCATGGAAATGAGAAAAACTCGGATGTGGTGCCCATAGGCCCCTGCTTCTAACAAGGGACTTGACTTACCCAGACCCCCCACTGAAGTCACTGTCTCATGAGGTGGGAGGTCTTCAGGGAACCTGTGAATGTACAGCAATATCCAGTGACTGTGGGAAGCTTCCTCAGAGCCAAGGTGTGATGGTGGAGTCTGTCATGGATAAGTGTCCTGAACAAAGGGCAGGTCCCCTGCTCTCAGGTCCTCCTCAGGCACAGCTGTGTGACCCCATAGCAGGAGGAGCCTGGCAGTCATTTAAAGAGGATGGGGCATCCAGATCTCACCACATGTCTTCTCTGGCTCCGCTGACCCTCCCCAGCCCCGGGCCTCCGGGACATCTCCTGGGCATGCTACTCTGGACCTGGTGCATTGATTGGAGAGAGGTCTTTATTCTAAAGATTGTGAGAATAAAATCTGTAAGACCTATTTTTGCGAGATAAAAATCAACCTGAATTCCTTCTTTTTAGCTAGAATGTCCCAAGCTATAGCTATAATATTATCAGTAATACTTTCTAGGAATCCAAAACTTTCTCACAGAGAGGCTCTGCCCCATTGCCATGAGGAAGATAAAGAAATGCTGATGAGAGGAGTTTTGAGTCCCCCAGGAATGGCAAACACTTGGTATGTGGTTGCTCATCAGCCTCTCCCACCTTGGCAGGGATAACTGACTGCGTGCTCACAAAGCACTCTCTTCTGAGATCAGGCAGGATTCAGATCCCCAGGTCATACTCCAGGCAGCCCCTCCCCCTCAGGCAGAGCCGGCATCAGGAATTAATTTTAAAAACATAAAAATGAAAGAGGCGAATTATGTGCTCTACATGACATAATTCAGTTTCTCAGGAAGGGGTTTGACTATGTGGTGTTGCCAGCCTTTCTGTTCACAAATTATTTAATTGGGACTCAAGACTCAACTTTTTACTCACCCCACCCATTTTTGTCTACTACCCCAAATCCCACTCCAAATGAAGTGAGAAAGGCGATCCTGCTCTTATGAGCTCTCCTGAAGGGGTTTCTGGCTCATATTAAATGTCAGAAATAAATTATTTAAATGAGATGAAAACACAGAGATGGGATTATATTATGGACATTAATCCTACCCAAGAATAGAAAACTAACTCCGTTGAACATCCCCTAAGTGACCCTATTACTTTTAAAACTATAATAGCCACATGCCTTGGGAACACATAGAAAATATGGAAACATTTTACACAGGACACTTGACCTTGATGTCCTCTCTTCAAATCTTAAATGTATCCTCTCCTCAGTCCTGCACCATGTGTGAAAATGAGGAAAACTCAGTGAGCACTAACAGTGACCTCAGGTCTGCACAGAAGAAATAGTCTAAATAGACTGAAACCATTTTGCAGAATTGGGCCTGTGCCCTGTTACCTGTCACTCATGATCAATTACAGACATGCACAGCTGGATTGGCATACCAAGAACGTCTGTCATCAATCTCCAACATGAGCGTCCATTGCTTCTTTAGGGTCATCCACGATGCCAACTGCTGCAGTCCAGGTGGCCGGAGCTCTCTGTATTTTTGGATTATAGGTCATACAGACTTGGCTGACTATGAGTAAGGGCATCACCCAATTCCTTCATCCTGGCCTGGACCCTATCCGGTTTGGGGAAGGGTGAGGACTCAATTCTGGTCCTGACATTACAATAAATGTGAGCTTTGGAACCACACTCACTTCCTCTGCAAGACAATGTGCAGTAACAGTAGCACCTGAATTTAGGAGGTAATCACTAAGTGATGTGTAAAGCATGTTACCATCTGCAGCCTTCGCTCACACAGACGAAGAGGCACAACATTCTGTTTCAAACCCTATGGGCGGCACAAAACTGAACTTTATGGCACAGTAAGGGAAGGTCAGCTTACGAAATGTGAAACAATGGGGTATTTGACCCCAACAAGGTTAAAAGTGGTGAGAGATTTGGATGGCAAGTACTTATATATTATGTATGTGAGATAATATATACAGTACATCTAACAAATATGTGCCAATATTAATGTTAAAAATAGAAGCTGTATTACTTTATACTTTTTTAAAAAGTAAGTTTTTATTGATTTTTAGAGAGAGTGGAAGGGAAAGGGATAGAGAGATAGGAACATCGATGAGAGAAACATCGATCAGCTGCCTCCTGCTCACCCCCTACTGGGGATTGAACCCACAACCCAGGCATGTGCCCTGACCCGGAATTGAACCACTGGGGACTTCTTTGTTCAGGGGTTGATGCTCAGCTACTGAGCCACACCGGCTGGGCCTACTTTATACTTGAGATGTGTCTGAGCAACATTTTTTGTTTGTTAGGCAGTTAATATGGCTATTTCCTCTTTTTTCATCTCAAAGAAAGACGTATTGAAGTTCTTTCTAATATGATGTGGAAAACTATGTGTTTTACCTGAAAATCATCTCTGTTGACTTTTCAGGCACCTAATGCAGTCTTTCTTCCAGGCTAGCCTACCATGTTGATAATTTATTTGTTTTTCCTGGTATCATTCCTTTTCCCACAGAATTGGTAGGTTTGATGGGAGAGCGGGCGTGATGTATTGAAAAGTATCTGTTTTCAGTTCTTTGGGAATTTGGAAAAGCATAAACCAACTTTTAAAGGGAAACATTTTTTTTTTTTTTTACAATCTAGATGGAAAGAATCCTCCATTACAAAGACTAGTTATTGCATTAATCCTGTAATTTAGTTATTCTCTTTAATGATATAGGGTCTTGCAGTGTCTGAGCAGATATTACCTACATGGGTGAAGCAGCCCCACGCTCTGCAGGCAGCACACGGAGCCCACAGGCACCGAGGCAGGGTTTCTCAGGGTCCAGACCATGGCAGCTTCCTGGACAAATGAAAAAATGCAGGTGTCGCTCCTGTGACCCCAGACCAAGCAGGTCACAGGGTAATTGCCCAGTTGCCTGTTGGGATAGGCCCACCCTGCTCTTCTTCCTCAAGGTTCATTTTTCATTTTGATTGTGTCCTTACGGCTTCGTGCTATGAGCCATCTGAGGACCTGCCTTAGAGGAGGAAGGGCATGACGAGCTCCAGTGACCACCCGTTCCCTCAACCCAGGGCTCCACTGAAGGTCGTCTGTGGAGGGCAATCAGGGCTGGCAGCAGGGCTGAGTCTTTCTTGGAGAACGAGTGGCAGGGGCCCAATCTCCCCTTGCTAGCCCAAGTTTCTGGGCTGCCTTCATTCCATGGAGGGAGCACAGCCTGCATTAGCTTTGACGTGTGAAAACCAGATCACGTCTGACAACGGGAAGAGATGGGAGCTGCAGAGCCTCCCCCAGCATGAAGAGACACCCCAGTTCCAGGCCGAATGCAGAGGCTTCTCCCATCCCTTTACCAACCCCTGCCAGGCCCCCCTGAGAGGTGTGGCTGAAGCAGGGGCGTGGGGGGGCAGGCTGCCCTCCCTGGAGATCCTCTAACCTGGGAGGAAAGCGCACACTCCTTCTGCCCACCAATGTCACGTCTTGCTAATCTGTTCTCAACAGAGAAGCAGGTGTGCGCACACATAATACACACACACACCCCACACACACCACACATGCACACCACACACACACACACACTGCACAGACACACACACACACATAGACCACATGCACACTACATGCACACACACACTGCTCAGACACACACACAACACACACAACACACACACATACACCACACACTGCACACTCACATAACATACACACCACACACACACCACACATGCACACCACACACGCACACACACACTGCACAAACACAAACACACACAACACACACACATACACACACAACACACACACACACTGCACAGACACACACATCACACACACCACACACACACTGCACAGCCACACACACAAATGATACACACACCACACACCGCACAGACACATTCACACCACACACACCACACATATAACACACACATGCCACACACATGCCACACACACCACACATGCACACCACATACGCACACACACACTGCACAGACACAAACACACACAACACACACACATACACACACAACATATGCACAGTACATGCGCACACACTGCTCAGACACACACACAACACACACACAAAACACACACAACACACACACACACTGCACAGACACACACATCACACACACCACACACACACTGCACAGCCACACACACAAATGACACACACACTACACACCGCACAGACACACACTCACACCACACACACCACACCACACACACACACCACACAGACAAACCACACATATAACACACACATGCCACACACATACCACACACACCACACATAGCACACACAGCATACACATACACCACACACAACACAGACACCACACATAACAACACACACATCACACACACACACACCACATGCACACCACACAGCAGACATCACACATAACAATAACACACACACCACACACACATTGCACACACACTGTACAGACACACACATATAACATACATATACCACACACACCACACACCACACACACACACACACACACACACACACACACCCCACATACACCCTGGGCAATCATTTAGGAGGTTTTATTGCCCACTGCCTTTCTGTTCTGAGAAGGTTTTAGAAATTCTAATGCAGGTGCCGAGAAAGAAAAACATTGCTTTATTCAGTCCAAACTTCTCATCCGCAAGGAAATGGTTAAATGTTTCCCAATTCAAATGCTGACACAGAGGAGATGCGGCTGTGGGAGGCATCTTCTCGCCTGAGCATGGGGATTGCTCTGAGGTCCCTTCTGAAATGCAATCTGGTTTAGAACCTAAACAGGTTTGAGTTAAAGATTTTGGAATTGCCCCATTCTCAAAAAGCTGACCTCTCTGGGACACCCTCCTGATGGGGATAGGTTCACTGGTGGTACACTGTTTCTGCAGAAGCCTGGCCTACAGCAACACGGGCGGACTCAGGCCCCTTTGCCTCCCTCTCTCTCTCAGGGACCTGGCGGAAGTGGAGGGATGGAGGCTAAGAGCACAGAGAAGAATGGACTCCAAGCAAGGGGATTCCCAGGGCATGGTGCTTCACTTCCGGCCCCTCGCCCCACTGCTCCTCAAACACCAAGTGCAAGTACCCTTCTTTGTTCAACACCCATGTTTTAAACATTTTAAATTAAATTCCCCAACACTCTCCCTCCAACTAATCCTATCTAATAAAAGGGTAATATGCAAATTAATCATCACCCCATCACAAATATGGTGGCACCCATAGCCACAAGATGGCGGCACTCGTCCTCTCAGCCCTGCCAGAGTCTTCCAGGCCCAGGGTGGGCGGCCACTGAGAGCAGGCAGCATGAGTGGCCTGGCAGAATGCCTGCTTCATTGGAGCTGGAGTGGACATGGACAGGGACAGTGGGGCTGGCCTGCAGCCTCCACGGCTGAGAGCAGGCCTGGAGAGGAGACAGCAGGCCCGCCTCCCATGGAAGCAGTGCAGGTCCCTCCCACCTCCTGCGGAATCAGCGTGGGTCCCTCCCGGCTCCCGTGGAAGCAGTGTGGCTCCCGGCAGTGCGCTGTGGTTCCCACCAGCTCCTGTGGAAGTGGCGAGTGGCCTACTGCATGTGATATCACACGATGGACTACTAGTCATGTATATGCAGGCACACACATGCACACATGCCACCTATTTAGCTTGTTGCTTTTAGAAGATGACTTCATGTGCATCAGGGGGCCGGGCAGCCTGCACAGGAGCCGGTTAGTGCAGAAGGCAGAGCAGCTTGACAGGAATCCAGGATGGAGCGCAGGGAAAGGCCGAGGACCACGTCTGTGCTGGGAGTGTACACAGGTCTCCTTAGCAACTTGCCTGCATTTATTTTTCCCTTCATGTGTGTGGGTTTCTTCCAAACTCGAGGGAAGTAGAAGCTGAGTTTCCAACAGGTCTCTCATTCTCTTCTCTGCCCAGCCCTCCCCATGTAGGGAGCCCCTCTACGGTTGACTGCGTGGTTGTGGAGGCTTCCAGAGATGGCTGTCTCTCCATGGGGAGGCGAGGCTGTGTGCAGGCACAGCTGTGCGGGTTTCTCAGTGGGACCAGTCAGGCCGCTCCTCACAAGTCTGCTGTGAAGGGGACACAACAGCGCTCCATCTTCTCACTATTTCTTTTCTTTCCTGTCTTGCTCTTCTCTCTTTTCATTGTTCTCCATCCACGCACACACACAGAAAGTCCATGGTTCTAGTCAGAAGGCCCATGTGTTAGGAAAAGACCTGCCTTTTAAGAAACTGGTTTGTTGGATTGGATGTGACAAGACTCACTTCCAGGGAGACATAAAGACTGCAATGGTTTTGCCTAAAATCACTTCACCTTGAAATCACTCTAGAGGCGTAGAGCTGCTGTCTCATTGGAGCCAGTGTTGAATATAAATCTCAATACATCTCCTGTTAGAGTCAGGGGAAATAGCAAAAAAAACCTGGCCAGCAAATGCTAAGGTTTCCTCTTGGCTCTCTTAGAAACAGATGTTGTTTGTCATTCTGTTGTTGTTAAACAGGCACCGGATTGGACCAAGCAGCAGTGCGTGTGCGTGTGCATGTGCGTGCGTGTGTGTGTGTGTACACATGCATGTGCGTGCACGCCATGTGCAAAAGAGAGAGGGTGGGGAAGAGAGAGAGAAAGAGAGAGAGAGGAGAGGAGAGAGGGGAAAATAGGATGGCCAGGGGAGGAAGTCTTAGGGTGGGACTATATTGGGGGTGGGGTGGATATAAGGGCTGGAATGCAGAAGAAGATTGGTTTGGGGAAAAGTTTACAGCAAGAACTGGGTAATAACTATTTTTCTGTCCAAACTTTAATTTGGAGGAGACTAGAAAAACGTGTTTTATTTGGTTGTTGATAGTTTTTCTAAACCAGGAGTGGGGAACATCCAACCCACGGGCTGTATAAGCCCCAGAAATCATTGGGTCTGGCCCTGCCAAGGCATTACGGCAAGTTAATTAAATGTTTGACCAAATACAGCAGGCTAATCTTTAAGTTGACAATTTCGTCTGGCCTGAGAGTGATGCTATGAAACTCCACATGGTCTGGCAGGGAACAGGCTCCAGCGCCGGCTCTGGACCGGAAGGGAGATGTGGACTCCACAGGGACTGCCCCAGGCGAGCTCCTGGCTTCTGCGGAGAGCTAATGCAGGCTTCTCAGATGTGAGAAATGGCTCACCTGTCCAAATTTCAAATGACGGATGAGGAAACAGAAGCATGGCGAAAATGAGACTTTAATAACACTCACGAGAGAGGACACCCATTGTACAGGAACACAGCCTATTTATTTAGACCCTCCTGCATTTCCTCATTAGCTGAGGACTATTTCATCACCTATTTCCTAATGGGTCACTCAGGTCCTGCTGTCTCCCATTGGGTTATTTTTAAAAATGGGCTGGTGCCTTCTCTAGTGGCCTCCACCTCCCTTTGTCTAGGGGAATCATCCTAGGACACGTGCTATCAGCCACATGTACAGCTCTCATCCTCTCTCCCCACCCCCACATCCTATTTGCTCTGGGGAAATTCAGCAGCCACCTGGCCACATGCTGTTTCTTTCCTATGAAGATAAATCAGAGGCATATTTCTTACAAATTCCCCCTCTTTTTCTTACTCTGATTTTTATCTTCATTAGCTATTCTAAAACTTGTTGGCTTTCTCAGAGGAAGGGAGAGGGAAAGAGAATCCACAAAGGTTCCTCCATTGTCGGCTTCAGAGCGGTTGAGAGTAGTGAGAAGCACATCTCAGGGTTGGCCCATCGTCCTTGCTCTGCCCATGTCTGTCTAACTGCCTACCACACCCCCTCAAGGATCTTGGCTCTGAATTCTTCCAGGGAAAGGGGCATTGGTGGCCTCCTAACTGCTTCCATGCCGAGGAGGGGCAAAGGTTTCTCTCAGAGCCAAGAGATCCTTGCTCTCTGTCAGAGGGACAATGAGGCCTGGGCATGGAAGAAGATGTGGGCCTGTGACCTGGTGGAGGCAAACTGTATTATAAAAGTAGTATTACTAAGCAATTAGAACAGCAAGAATTATAACAAATGGTATGGTGGAAGGAAAAAATATATTTCAGTTCTAATAATTCCCTATTGAAATAGAATTTTTCTCCCTAAAATCACCCTTATTTTTATTAAAAAGCCAAATTAAGACCAATTTATCTAATGCATTAAGTCTAGTTTTAATTCAGCCTGATTGTTTGCATAAACACAAGAATGGCAACTGACTGCCTTTGCTGGAATTTCATGATTGAGTCTCAATGTGCCCTCAGGGAAGAGAAGCCAAGCCATCCAGCTGCCATTGGGCCTCCTGTAGTATCTGCTGGGTTAGGTGAATTCCTCACCAAGATCTGTATCTGCTGTGGCTCCACCTGGGCCCTTGCCCTTGGTTTCAAGGCCCACCACAGCAGCCCTCCTACTCATTGCAGTGTAGCACACATGCGGGGGGTAGGGGGGTGGTTGGCAGGATGCAGAGGCACCCTCGCTGCTTCCCTCCCACTCTGACTGACTGCCAGTGATGGCAGGGTATGGGCCCAATGCCATCCATTTTCAGAGCTACCAAGCAAGATACCAGGCATTCTCTATGGCACTCTTATTGGCTTCAAGTCTCCAGAGTCCAGACAAGGCTCTTTAAAACATGGCACTCCAGTCAAAGTTTTCGGTAAATAAAACCACCATAGGAAACCATTCTTATTGAATTTATGTGAAGAAATGCATTGCCATGATTCATTCATTGAAAATTGCCAAATTTTGGAGGGATAATATAGGGGTAAAATACACTGACCTGCTTTAAGGCCTTCTGATCTTCCTTGCCAGTCCTTCCCATGGACTCTTCGGAAGATGTACATTTTTCCAAATACATTATAACAAAACAGCAACTGTCTCCAAGTGACGAGAAGAAACTTAAAATGACATGGTTATGGATTTCATTATAATGCAAATAACATTCCGCAAAACACAACATTCTATAATATTATAACCAATAACTATTAGTTTTAACTGTATTTGAGAAAGGTTCCTATGTACCTTCAGTATAAAATTTTCCTTCATAAAGAGAAAACAAATCCTTGAAGTATCTAGGGCCTGTTGGAATGACACAAAGTGAACTCTAGGTCAAAAAAACTTTTGTTAAAATTCAAACCCTAGGAAGGTTGCCAAACCCATCCTGCCAGAAGATTATGTACCATTCCAAGTGGCAGGAGGGTCTTAGACACAAACGTGAGCTGATGAAATTCAGTGCCCACAATAAGATTACTGTTTTAAGCATTAAGTACCTTATTAAAAATATAACAGTATGTGATTATTCTAATAATTTATATAACTTTTGCTTCCTAGGAAAATACAGGAAAAACCTTTTCCCTTTTAATAGAACACTTCTTCCCTGGAAAAGCTCTAAACAAATTCTGTATTAGTCTATTTTAGATTCACCTACCTATAATTTCCCTTTAAGATTTCTCTTCACAATCCCTCTATAATTTTCACAAATGTTTTATTCATTTAGCTTTTGAACAACGTAATTTCCTAATTATTTCAATAATTCATCTCCATACTTCATGCCTTCTATTACCAAAACCATATAATTTCTTTCCCATTTGCTAGAATTTTTAACTCTTAGAAACCTTAAATTTTGCGTGGCAATTTAAGTACTTAGCATTTCTCAGATTAGTAATGCATTCACATTTTTAAGGATATATTTCAAATAAAGTACAAGACATATCCAATTAATAGATTCAAATCTATCCTCTGTATTCTCCACATGAGGCAAACTCAGATTAATTAATGTTTCAGTATCATGTTATTTCAAAATACCTAGGCATTAATATCTTTTTTTTTCTATTTAACCCAGCAATGTTCCAAAGCTTTTAAGTTACCAATTAGGCATATGAGGCTGGAGAAAAGGCAGAGGGGGGAGGGAGCAGGCCCTGTAGCCTCCTCTAGGACTGCAGTTTCCAGGCCCTAAGCTGCTTGGATTTAAAATTGCCACATTTTTCCTTAGTGATAACATGCTAAGGTTTGAATGATAATGAGTTCAGCTTCTGATACTATCAGGACTGTTAAGAAACTCTTCTTTGGGAAGGGGGTGAGAATGCTTGCCTTGGGATCTAAAGGCTCAGTGAGGGGTCCCTTCCTGTTTTGTGTGTGTGTGTGTGTGTGTGTGTGTGTGTGTGTGTGTGTGTGTGTGACCCATGTGCTCCCCCTCTTTTGGGATGTCCATACTGTTGTGGCCTCTCTTTCTGGCCCTTAGGGCCAGCCCTTCCCCAGGCCACTTGTTATACAGTTGTGAGCATTATGTTAGCTTTCTGTTTCTGCCTCTCTCATCTCTATGTTCATAGAGCTGAGCCTTTTTAACAGCTCTTCTGTACTTCTATCTTTCCAGTTCTCTAACTTTTCAGTTTTCTTGAGATGTCAGGTCAACTATTGGTGACAAAATGTAATTTTCATATTTATGGCCCAATGGGTCCTTGGGGTCTGGCCCAGAGTGCTTTCTCATTTGATTTTTTAGTCTTGGTAAAATTCGGAAGACCTTCACCGTACTGACTATTAAAGGCTTTATTTAGGTTCTGAGATGGGGGACTGCTCCCCTAATCCCTTTAATTATTAGTCCCTTGAGATCTCTCATGTGTCCCCTATGGGCCTTGTTGTTAAGATCCCACTGGGGCCCTGGGTTTGGAAATTTCACATCTGCTGCAAGCACACCAGGGCCAGCCAGGTGCTCCTTTTCCCAGAGAGCCATAGGCGACCCATCACTGCTAGAGGGTACTTCTACAGATCTGTTCCTCCCAGTGTTATGGGGGAAAATAGAACACTGGGGACTAGTTATGGTTATTGGAAATATTGATTATGCTGTTAACCATGATTTCTCTTTATGTTCAAAAGAGGACATACCAACCTGGCTGGGAATCGTTTGCCCCCAGGACCTAGGAGTCAACCTGGGAATGTGGTCTGTTCTCATTCAAGAATTGCCCATTATCATGGAAACATTAACCGTACTGCCCAACCCAGCCTGTGTAGCTTACTTTCCCATGCCTGTAATGCCTACTTCCCCATGTAATCTTTGTTCTTATATTCATAAACCAAGGAAGAGTAAACTAAAGTCCCTAAAAGATAGAAGGCCAAAATTACATTACAGACATACAGACAGAAATCTCACTAGCTAAGAGTTTCTGGTGGCTATAGCTCTGAGAAGGAGAGCAGGAAGAGTCCCCAAGATTAAGGATTCTTGGCAGCTGCTGGGACTTTCCTGCAGTCTTTGTCACGTGTTCAGCCTCACTTTGCCCCTCTCTGGCCATTTCCTTTGTGGGAGAATGGAACCACAAATCAGAACTCCACACTTGCTTTATGTCCCAGACATTTCCCAGTCACATGTACCCGACCACCGAGAATACCCAACCACCAAAGCGGCACTTAGTCCAATTTACCATTTTGGCCCATTCACGTGGCTTGCCTGGTTGCTGCACGTGTATCCCCCTTGTGTCAATTTCACCATCTTGCAAAGAAAAACAGCCTTGGGCCTATTCTATGGCATCCATGAAGTGTTGGGGCTCAGGCCAAGAGGCCACCCAAAATGAGGTGGGATGCTCCTCCCCTTAAACCAGCCTTTCCCTCTTCATGGGTATAGAAGCTCCAGATGCACCCCCAAATTGTGAGAAATAGTTCACCTGTCCAAATTTCAAATGATGGACTGGGAAACAGAAGCATGGTGAAAATGAGACTTTAATAACACTCTCGAGAGTGGGCATCCATTGTACAGGATCACATGTAGGGCAGGAGACACAGCCTATTTATTTAGACCCTCGTCCAGTTCCTCATTGGCTGAGCACCATTTGGCCCCTATTTCCTAATAGGTCACCCAGTTTCTGCTGTCTCCCATGGGGCCATTAAAAAAAAATGGGCTGGGGCCTTTTCTAGTTGCCTCCACCTCCCTTTGTCTAGGGGAATCTTCCTAGGATGTGTACTATCAGCCACACATACAGCTTTCATCCTCTCTTCCCATCCCCACATCCTGTTTGCTCTGGGAAAATTCAGCAGCCACCTGGCCACATGCTATTTATTTCCTATGAAGATAAACCAAAGGCAAGTTTCTTACATCAGAGGCTCCTCCTCCATATGCATCTGTCTCTGAAGGAAGGCACACGCCTTTCTGAACTTAGGTGTGATCATTGGCCCTTTTGTGAGTATCGTGGAGGTGCCAGGCTCTTTGCACCTTTTTCAAAACAGGAATCCTACTGCTGCAAGGCCAGCACTAAGGAAACTGCCTGCAGGCGGGACCTCTCCTCCCACAGGATCCATCGCTCCATCCTCAGCTCTTTCCCACCGACCTGCACTCTCAATGAACCCATAGCTTCCTAGTCTAGTTGTGGCATTTCCTCAGAAGCAAACAGAGCTTCAAATATCAGAGTGTTCATGTTGGCTGCATATAGTTCATTTATATTTTAAAAAATGATAAACATCTGTTTTTTAGAAATATGTATCTTGGTTTCTTTATCAAAATATATATATATATATATATATATATATAAAAAAAAAATATATATATATATATATATATATATATTGATAAAGAAACCAAGATACATATATATATACACTTACTAGAGGCCTGGTGCACAAAATTTGTGCATGGGGGGGTCCCCTCAACATAGCCTGCATCCCCTCTCCAATATGGGACCCCTCAGGGTATGTCTGACTGCCGGTTTAGGCCCGATCCCATTGGGCCTAAACCAGCAGTCGGACATCCCTCTTACAATCCAGGGCTGCTGGCTCCTAACTGCTCACCTGCCTGCATGCCTGACCACCCCTAACTGCCCCCATCACCAGCCTAATCACTCCTAACCACCTCTGCCTGCTGGCCTGATTACCCCTAACTGCCCCCTCTGCCAGCCCGGTTGCCCCCAACTGCCCCCCCTACTGGCTTGGTCATCCCTCATTGCCCCCCTCTACCAGTCTGATTGCCCCTGCCACCCTTTGCTGTCCTGGTCGCCCCCAACTGCCCCTCCCCTGCTGGCTTGGTCACCTCCAACTGGACCCATGCCAGCCTGGTCACTCCCAACTGCCCCCCCTGCTGGCCTGGTCACCCTCATGCCCCCCTCTGCCAGCCTGGTCACCCCCAACTGGACACCCACCAGCCTGGTTGCCCCTCACAGTCCCCCCTGCCAGCCTGGTCACCTCCAACTGCTCCCCCTGCTGACCTAGTCACCCCTCATGCCCCCCTCTGCCAGCCTTATTAGCCCTCACTGCCCTCCCCCTGCTGGCCTGGTCACCCCATGCAACCTGTTGTCCAGTCGTTACTGTGAGGGTGTCCTGGACAATTTGCATATTACCCTTTTTAATAAAAGGGTATATATATATATATATATATATTTTTTTTTTTAATATATATTTTACTGATTTTTTTTACAGAGAGGAAGGGGACAATTTGCATATTACCCTTTTTAATAAAAGGGTATATATATATATATTTTTTTTTAATATATATATATATTTTTAATATATATTTTACTGATTTTTTTACAGAGAGGAAGGGAGAGGGATAGAGAGTTAGAAAAATTGATGAGAGAGAAACATCAATCAGCTGCCTCTTGCACACTCTCTACTGGGGATGTGCCCGCAACCAAGGTACATGCCCTTGACTGGAATCGAACCTGGGACCCTTGAGTCCACAGGCCAGCGCTCTTGCCACTGAGCCAAACTGGTTAGGGCGATATAGATATAATTTTAAATCTTTTGAAACCCTTCCTGGCTTTATTAACAATAGCACTAAAAAGGCTGGCATCATTGTTTGCATTTTTAAAGGAAGGAAAACTGCCATCTTGAGCAAATTCATTGCTTTCAGAAGTGAAAGCAGTCCCTTCAGCCAGCTGCACACGAACCCATTTGTTCCTGGAAGCTCTTCCCTTTTGTTCCATCCAGTGAGTCCAAAGCAAATCTCCCTCCACTGTCTCATTCTTAAACACTTGATCTCTGTTACACCTCTGGGGTAAGTGAACAGCTAGTGGGTTTACTATTGTTTTTAAATTTTAAAAAAAGCTGACCGCTCTAATAACCTGCTGTGTCTGGCTTATTCTAGTGCCATTTTCAAGTCTTTGTTCTGTAGTCACCCTAGCCACATTGTCCTTTCCCATGTGTCTTTCTCTAAAATGAGGGGTGTGTGTTAGAAGATGAAAAATATCGATTTCTAACTTTCTCTTTGCTTGAAAGGAGCATGAACGCCATGTGTCTCCTTGCTGCCCTGCTCCCTTCTGTCTGTTTTCCTGGGAGAGAAGCATTAGCTCCATCTTGGCTGGCTGGTGTTGGGGCCGGGCACCTCTGCACTGAGCCTGGGAGACACCCACAGGAGGCCTGAGTCCAGGCAGTGATGTCACAAGTGGATAAAGTGTGCTATGTTGCATGGCAACTGTGAATTACACTTGGAACAGCAATTGCTGGATGTGTCTCTTTTGTTGAAGTGATTGGATCTTTCTACCAAACACAAGGACTGCAGAGGGTGAGAGAAAAGACATCAGGGAAACTGAAAAGCCACAGGGAGACCAGAGACTAGCCATGTCCCCAGCTCCTGGTGTCAGAGTGAATGTCAAAGCTTAGATTTGAGTCCTTTCTTTGTGTCTTCCTGCCTCCCTCCCTCCCTCCCTTCTTTCTTCCTTCCTTTTCTGTTTCATTCTCTTTCTCTGTGTGTCTTTTTCTTTCTCTCTCTCTCTGTCTCTTCTCTCTCTCTCTCAAATCCAATAAAAACATATCCTTTGGTGAGGATTAAAAAAAAAAAAGCAAAGTGGAGAGAAGGAACTCTTTCTGCTGGCCTTGTTTTGCTGGTATCACTGTGGATCTGGTGCTGGCATCCAAGCCAGGGAAAACTCACACAGGTTCCCTTTGTTGGCAGCTGCACAGGGAGCTGCCTCGCTGATGCTGATGAAGGCGCACAGCAGGGAGAGCAGTCCAGTGCCTAAAACAGGAATTCAAGGGGGCGGGGGCGCGACTCAGGAACCACCACAGCCAGGATTTTACTTCTAGCAGCCCCATCCACAGAGAGAAGTAATAACTCCTGGACCATTTCAGAACCAAAACGTTAAAATGATGTTTCAGGGAATGGTTGTCCATTACACCAGGGAATGGTTGTCCATCTTGATTATACCTTAATCATTTTTTAATTATTGATAGTCTATCTCTTAATCATGCTTAGCAAAAGAGCAGCATTGGAATTTGAGTGTATCCTGAGAGTTCACATTCCTGTTTGATCATTTTTCTAGTAAAATTCTTCTTGAGGTTCATTTGTAGCCAGGGAAATTCCAGGAGGAATATGAAAGTTATTTTTTTTTTCCAGAACCTTTATATCATCTGTCATTCAGGAAATTAAGTAAACATAATGCTACACAGTGTTTTTCTAGAATTATTTTTGTTTCCGTTTCTGGTGTTCCTTTTTACTGTTATTCTGCATTAATTCTTATTTAGCTTTACAAAAGAATTGGATGGCAAAAAGTAACCAACTAAAAAAAAAAAAAAAAAGCAAAAATCTTGATCCATTTAATATCACTTAATTTTCCAGACACGAGTGGATGGTTTGAAGATACTGGCCTGCAAGATGCAACAGGTTAAAAAAGTAAGGTTTATAAGAAGTTACTTTTTTCAGGTAATAGTATTTTCCTACAATTTCCCTAAACCTTCTATCCTCAAATGTTGCATATTTTATTATACACACACACACACACACACACACACACACACACACTGAGTGGCCAGATTATTATGATCTCTGAATGCATAATAATCTGGTCACTCAGTGTATATCCTATATAATAAAAGGCTAATAAAAGGCTAATATGCAAATTGTCCCCTTGACCAGGAGTTCGACCAGCAGGCAGGCAGGCCAACTGCCCATGTCCCATCCCCCTTGCCAGGCTGGCCGGACCCCACCCATGCATGAATTCATGCACTGGGCCTCATTTTTATATATATATATATATATATATATATATATATATATATACACACACACACATATACACACACACACACTGAGTGGCCAGATTATTATGCGTTCAGAGATCATAATAATCTGGCCACTCAGTGTATATATTATGAAGAATAACTGCATTTTTAAAAAATATTTTTTTTCTTGAAATCAGAGAGGAAAAGAGCGGGGGAGAGAGGGGAACATCAATGATGAGAATCATTGATCAGCTGCTTCCTGCACACCCCACACTGGGGATTGAGCCACTGGGCATGTGCCATGACTAGAATTGAACCTTGACCTCCTGATCCATAGGTTGATGCTCAACCACTGAGCCACACCTGCTAAGCTAGAATAACTGCATTTTAAACTTGATTTTTAAAAGTAGCAATGACTTTTATAATATTCATCGCCAAGGAGTAGAGCAGCCATGGCATTCAATTTTATGGAGTTCTGAAATTTTTTGGAAAAATTACTTTGCAGTGCTACTTCTATTGACAATGATGTAGGCAGAATCATTTAAAACCAGCAGTTACTGTCCTTACACTCTGTGCTGTCTTTGCTAATTAAATTTTAAAATATAAGTATTAGAGGATTGTTTCTGAAAAGCTCTAGAATCCTGGAAGACAGGGTTTATTATATACATTGCATAGTAATGATATTGATGATTTAACTATTCCTAGATTGGTAGTACTGCATGCATGTCATGGAACTCTCCATGCATGTCCAGTGACTAAGCTTTGAGCTCAGCTATTGGTATAAGTAGTTTCCTTTCAGTGTTATTGAAGGATTTTGTGCCAATTAGACAGACATTTTGAAATAATATAAATGATATATTTGCTTGACAAATTATTTTGCCATTTTTTTTTCAAATGCATTAGCCTATATTTTTCAACTTAATTATTAGTATTACATCTAAAAGAGCACCATAGAAACTTCTCTGAAAAGAACACTTATTTTTCTCCTCAATACAAAGAAAATTCTTTTAGGAGATATTCAATTCATATTTTAGAAAATATTTATTCCCAAACCAACCATTCTTTTACTAGGTCAGTATTAGACTCTTTTTCTTTTTCTTTTTTTTTCCAGCAGCATGGGCACCTTCGGATGCCTCTTACATTTTCTAAAAAATTAAAATTGAATTGTTTAAAAACTAATGCTACAAACCATTTGGAATGTATAATTTCTTTGTCCCATATTTGCTAAAAAATTAAAAAATACAGATGCCTCCCAATTGAAACACAGCATTGAACTCCTTTCTATGGACTCATGAAGGTGGTGCCCCTTAAATGGCTAAATGTAACATTTTGACAAATTCTTATCCATTGTTATCAAATATTGCATTATATTTTTTAATAAACCTGATAACAACAATTCATTCTCAACACTTTGGGACCTGGGCCTATTCCTCTGTGTGTTAATAGGAGCTTCTATGTCACATGTTTTAGCCATGCTTAACGTGCTCACAGTGCCTGTCTACAGCCACTCCACCCTATGCTTTTGTCAGAGATCAAAGGGAAATAGAGACTCAGAGTTCACTTAAAATCTTTTATTTTAGAAAGGAAATGAACATTTAAAAATAAAATGAAGATCATTCTGAGGTGACTGGTTTGGATCCACCTATTTCCACCTGCTGCTGTTGTGTCTTTTGGATCTAAAAGTCAAGCCAAAAGGCTGCACTCGATTACGAGATTGGCAGCCTTTGTGTTGCCAGTGGCTGTAAGCACATGTGGGCCACAGGCGGTCAGTTTCAGCGACACAGGAGGACAGTGAAGTGAATGATTACATTTCAGTCCCTATTTGTCCTGTTGTTGGTTTCCTGAATTCTTGCTTTCACCTTTGAGATTGTGTACTTAAGGGCCTGCTCTTTTCTCTGAATAATCCCCAAATTCAGCCCCTTCTTGTTTGTTATTAGTAGAGCCTCCTAGATTTTTAAGGAAGGAATGATGTTCATAGGTTGAGGCAAACGGGGTAATAGTTTTGAGAGCCAGGATCTACAGACATTGCTCCTGAAAATGAAAAGTGTCTTTTATGGCGTCCTGCAAAGGGTGCATGTTTTCCCCAATGCCCAGGGAGGGGGTCATTTCACTTTCTGTCATGTGTCCTTGAAGTGCATATGATTAGAACCATGTCTTCAGTCACATTCACAAGGGAGGCATTCATGATAGCTTTATGTCTTGGATGTTCCATTCTTACAAACAGAAATTTGGATTTGAAGAAAGTATATTATGTTGAAATGAAACCATTGTATGAGAAAGACTCATAAACTGAATCCCATGTCTTCAATCAGTTTTGGGGGAAGAAATTATAAAACTTATTTTCTGGAATAAATTTTATTAAATATGCCAACACTTGCTCAGTTTTGGTGTTTGAACCAATAATGGGGGTACGGTGAGGCTGGGGAACAAAAATACAGTGGGACCTCAGTTGTTGGACTTAATTTGTTCCTGAAGGCTGTTTGAGAAGTGATTTGTTCGAAAACCAAATCATCTTTTCCCATTAGAAATAATGTAAATTGAATTAATTCATTCCAGACCCCCAAATGATTCCCTATTTTAACCTTTCTTATATATAGTACATGTCTAATGGGCTGTTTAATCTATAAACAAGCACTTCTTAAATTTATGGAATTACTCCTACTGGCCTTGAATAAGTCACTGTCAGCGCTCGTTCAGGGCTGTCTTTCAGGGGGTCATTGTGTGGCATCTTCCCTTTTTCACATGTCACTGCCTCTGAAATGCTGGCCCCAGCTCACTGCTTTTCCTTTATTCAAATCTGTTGCCTATCTTTTCAATTGCCTGTGGTCATTATTTCTTTCACACCATTAGCAACATCAGCACTCTCGATGGCCTCCTTATGCTTTAAAATTGTGTTACTCATTCATTTTGCCAGCAACAAAAGCAAAAACATTTCCCGAGATGTTAACAGGTGAGGTTTGGCGGTAACCTGACTCACACCTGTGCATTCTCCCCTTTGTTTGGTGTCTGAGAGACTCTTTGCCATGCCATGTATCAGCATGAAAGGGTTATCAGGTTGAGAACTGAAGTTTTTGTTCAACAACCAAGATATTATTTTTGTGGACAACTTGGTCAAGAACTGAATTGCTCAAGATGGGAGGTTTGACTGTACAAACTTTTCCCAAAGGTTTATCTTCCATTGTAACACCCTACAAATCTCCTCTAGAATAGTCTTTAGAAAATACTCCCCAGCCTGTTGGCGGTGCTTGCCAGCTTGTTTCAGCTGTTTTCTGGAAGCAAGTGGAAAAGGGAAATCTCACCCTCTTCTTTCATGGAATCACAGGTATTTAAAAGCATGGACTTGCATTTGAGTTCTCAAGTGTTTTTCTCTCCTACCCTTTCCCTACAACTTACAGAATTTCCTTTATTCTGCTCATGTTCTATACCGATGTCACTTTGCCCTGATTGTGTGTTAAGGACTGAATAAATGAGTCTTCTATAATACCGAGCAGTGAATGAGGAAGCTCCCCTGCAGCCCGCTGTGTCTGGAGAGCATGTGAGAATAGGGGGGCCTGTGGAAAGAATATAGAAGATGCTGCTGAACTTTTGCTCTTTTCAAGCAGGATGGAGTATTTCCATTTCTGGCATAAAATAGTGGATGGAAGAATCTTTGGTTGAAGTAGTGGTTTTAATGTTTTATTTTCAGACATGTCAAACCCACAAACAAGAGGAGATACTGATACCTGTGGCCACAAACCCATAGATCCGAACTTGTGTTGACAGTCACACAAGTTTTTATCTACAGGTATGTGTCTGTTAGGCAATGTCGCAGACCAAAGGCTTTTCCTGCATGGGCTCAACATCCCTCACCTTCCTCTATTCTCCCTCTCTTCCCCTGGTTTCCTATAAGAAGGATGGAAATGGGCCCAGCCAGCATGGCTCAGAGGTTGAGCATCAACTTATAAACCAGGAGGTCGCAGTTCAATTCCTGGTCAGGGCACAAAACTAGCTTGCAGGCTCGATCCCCAGTGTGGGTCATGCAGGAGGCAACCAATCAATGATTCTCTCTCATCATTGATGTTTCTCTCTCTCTCTGCCTCTCTCTTCCTCTGAAATTGATAAAAATATATTTAAAATCTGAAAAAAAGAAGGGTGAAAATGGAAAGGGGAGGGTGACATGGAGAAAGGAAACTTTTTGTTCTGAAACTAATGAGGTTCTTCAATGATTAATTTATAAGCTTGCTCTTTTCCCTTATCTCTTGTAACTAAATTCAAATTGAGAGACTGGGCTTGCAGATGAGGCGGTAAGAATCTGGGTGCCTCAGACAATGCCTTATTGAGTGATGAGGAAATAGATACATAAATAAGGGTTTGTTTCTTTTCTGTAAGTTGGACTAATTCTTTTCAAAGTTGTAGTCTTTTCCAGAGACTGACAGAGACTTGCTTGAAGGACCCGTTGGGCCCTGACTTGGGCTGAGCCTTGTAGCAATTCTTCCTCACCCATTGTTCTGCAAGGGCCATCAAATCAGCCCTTATCTTTAAAAATAAAAGAAATGGGAGGAATGGATATGCATAATTATTTATATTTCTGTAAATATCCAGTCCTGTAAAAACACAAGAACTTGTTATGAAAAATAAGTAGCCTTTTTTGGTCCTACCTCAGCTTTGTTCAGAATCTTCACTATGTTTAAAGGCTGAAATGAAAATAATTTTATCCCTTTGCCTCTTAAATGTCACCTTTGTGCCAAGATTGGAAAGCCAGACTGACTACAGATCAAAGCAGAACTGGCTATATTTGTCTCCTTCCAGCCATGTGAGCTGCAGAGTCTGTAAACAGGACCCGGGGTGAAAAGTTGATCCAATTTGAATGACTCAAATCTTTGTATTCCCCTTTGGTCCAACACAATGCCAGGAATTCACTTAAGTTTTTTGTTCATTTTTGTGCAGGTTTTGTTTTATATATGTACTAGTGGTCCGGTGCATGAAATTTGTGCACGGGGCAGGGATGTCCCTCAGCCCAGCCTGCACCCTCTCCAATCTGGGACCCCACATAACCATCTGCCTGCCTGATCGCCCCTAACCACTCTGCCTGCCAGCCTGCTTGCCCCCAACTATTGCCCCCACTGGCCTGATTGCCCCTAACTGCCACCCCACCAGCCTGTTTGCCCCAACTGTCCTCCCCTGCTAGCCAGCTCGCCCCCAACTGTCACCCCCCCCACACTGACCTGAACACCCGCAGCTGCCCTCCCCTCCTGGCCTGATTTCCCCTAACCACCTCTGCCTTGGTCCCACCACCATGGCTTTGTCCAGAAGGACATCTGGAAGGTCTCCCAGAAGGTCTCCTGGTTTAAGTAGCATATTACCCTTTTATTAGTATAGACTACAGGCCCAGTGCATGAAAATTCATGCACTGGTGGGGGGTCCTTCAGCCTGGCCTTCCCTCTCTCACTGTTCAGGATCCCTCAGGGGCAGGAGGCAACCTGGCAATCAGGGAAGACGACGCCCCATCACACCTCTGCTGCTGCTGACACTACCGGCAGTGCAAGCCTTGGCTGGCCCTGGTTACCTGAGCCTCGGGCAGCCTTGGGCAGCTGGGCAGCCGCTATCTGAGGCTTGCCTGTGCCTCAGGCCAGCCCTGGGCAGTTGGGGGGCTAAGGGGACTGGGGGACTCCAGAGGCAGGCACATGGAGTGGCTGGACCCTCCTGGGGGCAGGCCTGGCCATGCTGCACATGTGTTGCCCTAGCAGGGCTAAGAGCACTGGGCGCTGCCATCTTGTGGCTGTGGGCGCCACCATCTTTTAGCATAGCAATCAATTAGCATATTCCCTCCTTATTGGCTGTGGGTGCTTCCATCTTTGTGAGGGCATGCTGGGCAATTAGCATATTCCCTCTTTATTAGATAGGCTACTAGAGGCCCAATGCATGAAATTTGTGCAAGAGCAGGCCTTCCTTCCCCAAGCTGCTGGCACCAGCTTCCCTCTGGCACCTGGGGCCCAGGCTTCCCTTGCAGCCCTGGCTTCGTCTGGAAGGACTGAATGATGGAAGGACATCTGGTCTAATTAGCATATTTTGCTTTTGTTATTATAAATAATAAAAAGAGTCAATATGAAGTATTTATTAAGAAATAAAAGTAGATACATTTTATTTCATTAAATGTTGTCTCTTCTTCAGAGCTAGAATTCTCTATGAAGTATATAGAAATTAAACTGTGTATATCAGAATTAGGAAGGCCCCAACACAGATCATATCTGTGTGCAGGCTCTGCAGTGTTACAGCCTTGTGAGGGTGCCTGTTCTTCATGGTGGCTCCGTGCAGTATGGAGGGGGAGTGTCTGTGGACTTCACCTTCCAGCTGCCAGGAAATATCTGCTTTATTATAAATGATGGAATGTTATATCCAGAACCAAAGTCTGTCCAGCTGGTATGCCTCACACATCATTGTTTGCCCAAAGCCTTTATCCACCCATTAAGCAAACAATCTTCCCTGGCCGGTTTGGCTCAGTGGATAGAGCACTGGTCTGGGGATGGAAGGGTCCCATGTTTGATTCCGGTCAAGGGCATGTACCTCTGTTGCAGGCTTCTCCCCAGCCCTGGCCCTGGTTGGGGCATGTGCAGGAGGCAACCAATCTATGTGTTTCTCTCATATTGATATTTCTCTCTGTCTTTCCCTCTCTCTTCCACTTTCCCTAAAAATCAATGGAAAAATATCCTCGGGTGAGGATTAAAAAAAACAAAATCAATCTGCTTGGTTGGTTGTACATGCCTCCTTGGTGTGGTTGACCAAGAAGATAAACTGCTAGCAGATCAAATGTGTACCTTCTCTGGATAAGCACTTATGTTTGATACAGGCAAAACCACATCTCTACTCATCATCTATGTAACCTGCTGTAAGTGTGCTATAGGGGGCCCAGGAGTTCATGGATCCCCAAGACACTTAGTGGCCTCACTCCTCACCCAGGACAGCATCAGAACCCCAGGGGGCCAGGGGTGACTGCCAGGTGGTTCCTTTAAATGAATGGTTTAAAACCCCAAGAAAAAAGGATTATGCAGAGCAATCAGTCTTTCAATGTTCCTAAAAGACCTGCGGCCTTACTAGTTGACTCACCTGTCTGGGAAATAGCATAGGGGACAGCCCAGAATCCTGGTCACCGGGAGCAGGATATTAAATGCTTCACATGATGATTAAAGCCAGTATTTCACCTCTCCCATGTGAATGAATGGTGCTATAAACACCAATTAGTCCTTTGGGGGTCTCTCAGAGTGGACCAAATATTCTACAGGAAGCTGCATAATGTCAGGTGTTTCCTTAAAAGACCCTGAAATATATTTCAGCAGTCATTACATGAACGTTTAGAGAGAATGGGAACAAAACAAACTAGTTCTATTACAATTCTCAAATCATTACTATCAAAACACATTTATTAAGCTGTAGCAGGAAAATAGAGTTTAGACTTTTTTAAAACAGAAAAAAATGTATTCCAAGAATTGCATTTAATAAAGCAATTCACCCTGATCATCAGCTTTTGGGGGAGATGTGAGAGCTGAGGTTTAGTTCTGAAAGGATTTCTTGTTTGTATTCCCAACTTAATCAACTGAATTTTCTATATGTAAAAAATGGTATGTGTAAGATAGAATCAATTTTGAGTTTTAAGTTAATATGATTTTTGAAGCTTTAATCACTTACCGATCACTCCTCTGTGTTTGTGAGGCCCAGTTGGTCCTCATCTGCTGACTAGTATTTAACCTCATCAGACATCACCTAACCTCTCTGAGGAAGATTTTCTTTCAGATTTACATTGAAGTTTTTTTTTTACATTTTTAAAATTCTTTATTGTTTAAAGTATCACATATAGTATTACATATGTCTCCTTTTCCCCCCATTGACCTCTCTCTGGCCACCGTGGCCCACCCCCCAGCATATGCCCTTACCCCCTAGCGTCTGTGTCCATTGATTATGCTTATATGCATGCATACAAATCCTTTGGTTGATCTCTTATGAAGTTTATTTTTTTCATTTTTCTTTTTTTTTCTTTTACTCTTTATTGTTGAAAGCATAGGTCCTCCTTTTCCCCCCATTAACCTCTTCCAGCCCCTCCCCCAAGTCCTCACCACCCCATCGTCTGTGTCCACAGGTTATGCATTTATGCATACAAGTTCATTGGTTGATCTCTTCCCACCCGACTTCCCCTGCCTTCCCTCTGAGGTTCAAGTCTGTTCATGCTTCTGTGACTCTGGGTCTATTTTTGATCATCAGTTTATTTTGTTCATTAGATTCCACTTATGAGTGAGATCACATGATACTTGTCTTTCTCTGACTGGCCTATTTCACTCAGCATAATACTCTCCAGGTTCATCCATGCTGTTGCAAATGGTAAGAGTTCTTTCTTTTTATTGCTGCATAGTATTCCATTGTATAAATGTACCATATTTTAAAAATATATTTTATTGATTTTTTACAGAGAGGAAGGGAGAGGGATAGAGAGATAGAAACATCTATGAGAGAGAAACATCGATCAGCTGCCTCCTGCACATTCCCTACTGGGGATGTGCCTGCAACCAAGGTACATGCCCTTGACCAGAATCGAACCTGGGACCCTTCAGTCCACAGGCTGACGCTCTATCCACTGGGCCAAACCGGTTAGGCTATACCATCGTTTCTTATCCACTCATCTGCTGATGGCCACTTAGGCTGTTTCCAAGTCTTAGCTATTGTAAATTGCGCTGCTATGAACATAGGGCTACATATATTCTTTCTGAGGAGTGTTTCAGGTTTCTTAGAGTTTCTCATGCCGGTCATATTGCTGGAGGCTTACAAAGACATCAATATGAATGAATCTTCAATTGTGAAGATTTATTAACAGCTAACACAATGCTCAATAAAGTGTGGTGCAGCCATAGAGCTGGAAAAATGTGAAGATCGATTCCCTCTCATTAATTCAACAAACCTTGAAATGCTTACTATTTATTTAGCATGTTGCTGAATATTAAAGGTATAACGCTACTTCAAAAAACTATCTGGTCAGGGACCCCTGTGCAGAATTGCATGTCAGCCAATCTGACACAAGTTTTAATGAATCACATGTTTTAATCGTAACATTTGTCCAACTTCCAAATAGCTAGTCAAATACAGGATATATTTACTAATGGGGACCCCTGCTTTGCACAACTCTAGACACTTGTGGTGTCATTTGAGGTTCATTCTTCTCTTCACTTAAAATCTCAATGCTTACTCCACTGAGAGTCTTGTTACATGTATTCAGAAAACCTTTGGAATATATCTTTTTAAAGTTAAAGAGTACAATAGATGTTTTTCACTTAAAAATCCTATATAATAAAAGCTTAATATGCAAATTTTCCCTTCAGGTGGGAGTTCGACCACTCGCTAATATGTGTGCTGACCACCAGGGGGCAGCGCGGAACATGGCAGGTATAGGCAATGCAGCACTGGCAGCGGGTGGCAGTGGAGGTGCTGCGGGCCCCATTGGGCCCCAACAAGAGTGGGACCTCAGCGGGATGGTGGAGAAGGTGAGCAGGTGGTGCCAGGTGGGGGCCCCCATTGATTGTGCCACCACCACCCAGCTCCCAGGCACTGAGGGAGTTGGGCAGGGGCTCCAGCCCCAATTCATCATCCCACAGATGGTGACCAGTGGCAGTGGCAGGGGGCGAGGCCAGTGAGCAGGCAGCACCAGGCCAAGGAGGGGTGCCAGATGGGGTTGTGGGGCTGCAAGGTTGGGGCCACGAACTAGGGCCTGATCTCCTCAGGCCACCCCAAAGGACCCCATCCATGCACAGATTTTGTACACCGGGCCTCTAGTATTATTATAATTCTTTTACTTTATTTTTTCCATCACCTTTAATCCCCTAAATGCCCTCTTCTACCTCCATCCATCTTCCTCCTCCCAACAACCACCCCACTATTATCCATGTCCATAGTTCTTTCTTTTTATTCTTTTTTTGCTCAGTCCCTCCATCCCCATACCTCCCTCAGAGCTGCCTGCTCTCTATCTGTAAGTCTGTCTCTATTTTGCTTGGTAGTTCAGTTTTTCCATTACATTCTACATATGAGTGAAATTATATGGTACTTGTCTTTCACTTAGCACAATATTCTCCAGGTCCATCCATGCTGTCCCAAAAGGTAAAATTTTCTTCCTTTGTACAGGTGAGTAGTAATTCCATTGTGTAATTGTACCATAGCTTCCTTATCCACTCATCTACTGATGTAGAAAAAAAAACTAAAATAAAATAAAAAACATAAAAATGAGATTAGTTAGATTAGGAGAAAGTCATGTCCAATATGACTGAAGTCCTTGCAGAAAGCAGACACTTGGACACAGACATACGTACAGGGACAACACCATGAAAGAGGAAGGCAGAGATCAGCATGATGTATCTACATACAAGCCAAGGAATGGCAAAGGTTGTCAGCAAATCACAGAAGCTAGGAGAGAGGCAGCAAAGAGATTCTCTTCTATGAACCGCAGAGGAACCCACCCTGCTGTTACCCTGATCTTAGTCTTCCAACTCCCAGGAATGTGAGACAGTAAATTTCTGTTATTTAAGGCAAAAATAAAAATTAAATTAAATAAACATTACAACTACGATTCTCCTATAAATGCTACTTATATTATTTTTAATAAGATTTTTTAAAAGATATATTATTATTGATTTCAGAAAGGAAAGAAGAGGAAGATAGAGATAGAAACATGAATGATGAGAGAGAATCATTGATTGGCTGCCTTGTGCATCGCCCTACTGGGAATCAAGCTTGCAACGTGGGCATGAGCTCTGACTGGGAATCAAACCTCCTGGTTCATAGGTTGATGCTCAACCACTGAGCCACACCAGTCAGGCTCAATAAGACTTTTATGAAATCATTCTATATCATAATTGCATATTGTTACATGCCTCCAAATATTTACACTGATTATGTGATTAGTTCTATAATTGCACAAATACATAGTAACGGACTAAAATCAGTGTGCATAAACAAAAATTCATGCAAGCAAAGAGCAGTGTATTGAAGACCTTTAATATTCTACAAGCAACACTTTTTTATCTTTGACCTCTGGAAGATGTACATGGAGGAAGACTAATTTTCCCATTTCCAAATATTTGAAAGATTTATGATGTATGTTTAGGCTAATATACTAGCATTTTAGTACATCAGAGTGGATCCTCTCTTTGTTGTATTTTCTTTTGGTAATTCTTATCTGCCCTCCATGGCCTTGTCTTCCATTCAAAAGGGTGTTTACAGAATCTGGTAAAGTATTAATGGAAGAAAAATGAGAGAAATTCAAATGCAAAGGAAAGAAATTGAGTTATATTTTCTTTTAATGTCCCAGTGGATATTAAATCTTATGCCTAAGTGAGCGTCTAGAGCAGAGGGTTCACAGTTACTCCTGAGTTTCCACAGGAGATCCAGGGTTTGAGGCAAACTTGGCTTTCTGAATATTTCCTCTCTGGAATTTTTGACAGAAAATTTGCTTTACTATGATTGAATTCACAACCTAAGTGGAATAACAAGGGATCTGACATAAAAATAACATAACCTGGCCCTTAACTTTAGGTTCATACTCCCATTTTATTCATTTACTCATCCGTTTTTATTTTCATTCAACAAACATGTTTTTAGATCGCTACTGTGGGTTAAGTGGTAGACATGCAGGTGGTTCCAGACTTACAAAGGTGAGTGGCACTGTCCTGCTTTCAAATAGCTCAGGGTTTAGTGAAAGGAGAGAGACATTTAAGTGATAAGCCGTGGTGTTAGGGTTAAAATACGAATGTGTGTGTGAAACCGTGAGATAATCAGAGGAAGAATTGAGGATTGAAGGATGACTGAGGGTTTGCTTGATAAAACTAACTTCATAGTGTTTCCCCCAAACTGGGTAACATTGATCCAACAGAAGTGGCCTCCTCAGAAAAGCTGCCCCAGCCTCTGGCAGCTGCTTGACAGAGGAGGGTTGGAAAGGTAGTTCTCCAGGTAAGTGGGGGAGCATGAAGGAATACTAAACCTACAGCATTTGGATCTCTCTGTTCAACGTTAGCAGCACCACAGAAGTACCGCTCTCCCCTACCCCATGTGTGCAGACACTCCTTCCTCTGTACACGCCTAACCCCAGCTCTTTTGTGGAACAGCCTTTACCAGGAAAAACCAGGCTCAAGCTAAGCAAGGAGGAGAGATGACCATCACCCAGCTTGTGAGTCTGTCTGCCACTGCAGCATCTAACTGGACCTGAAACTAAAGGAAAGACCCAAGTTAGACATTAAAAGAACAAATACGAAAATTTACCATATTCTCTTTTAAAGAAAAAAGCAGTCACATTTTTATATGTCGCTAAATAAACTGTTGGGGCAGACTTTATGGAAAGTGCTGAAACATTAAACTCTGGAAGGAAGAACACTTTGCAGATATGTGAATTATGTAATATATTTGATCAATACTGTTGAGTGAATGTGCACCACAGCTTCTATAATATTTGTTTATCTATACTTTGCTCAGAATCTTGTTGTCTATATCTTTTCACTGTGTTTTGGCTCAAGCTATTTCTCCTTGCTTATTGATCTTTTAGAAATTCTAGTTTTTCAGTTTCAGAAGAGAAACATTTATTTTCCTAATCTTTTTTTCAATTGTCCAAATTTAAATATTACTCTACTTTCATATTCTGTCCAAAGATACCAGAGGGCACTAGCTTGATCAGAACAACTGCCATTGTATAGCATTACCATAATTTTCATTCACAAATAATTTCAAAGAGACACATCCCAAATATTTCCTCTCTTCTTGTCTCCACCATCATCTCAAGCCAAGGTGCTTGTGATATTTAATCTGCTGTCAGACCCTTTAATGTGTTGTCTCTTACAAATGGCCCAAATAGATGACAGCACGATGATCAATAATAAGGCTAACTTGCAATTTCATTGCTTAAGAAATGGTAGCTTTCCAGCGCTCGTGAATGTGTGTTCCCAGGTTGAGGTAGTAGGTTGTATAAGTTAGAATGACATGAGGTAGGTAACTGTACCGCCTCCTCGATTTTCTTGGGGCATGCACAGAGCAACATGCCAAGAACAGTCGCGATGCATCTGGGCCTTTTATCCCCAGGGAAGCTATGAAGGGTAAGAGGGGGACAATCATTTTACTGCTGTTGTAGAATTCAGGTGTTGTTTGATTCTTGTGCCACACTGTATTTTCATGTTCTGTTTCTTTGGGTTGAATTCTGTTTTACCAAAAATGTAAGTTATTGAGAGATTCAGTATACCCATTATTCTGTCACACTAATGCTGTATAATCCTAGCTAATAAAGAGGGAATATGCTAATTAACCATTACTCTGTCACAAAGATGGCTGCACCCACAGCTGAGGCCAAGTTCCCATAAGGAGCCTTAACAAGCAATCAGCAGGGACCTGAGGCTACGCCCTCCTCCACCCCCATGGGGCTTGACAGGGGACCTCAGGCGGGCAGGGATTGACAGGGGACCTCAGGCCACCTTCCACACCCGGCAGGGCTTGATAAGGGACCTCAAGGTGCGCTTCCCTTCCTGGTGCTGTGCTAGGGGCCTCAGGCTACTCCCCCTGCCCCAGTGCCAGGCTGGGGGACCTCAAGCTGTGCCCCCCATCCGGTTGGGCTTGACAGGGGACCTCAGGCTACACCCCCCACCCAGCGTGGCTTGACAGGGGATCTCAGGCCATGTCCCACACCTGGCGGGGCTTGATGGAGGACCTCAAAGCACGCCTCTCCCACCCCGGTCTGGGCTGGGGGACCTCAGGCCATGCCCCCCATCCTGGTGCCAGGCCAGGGGACCTGAGGCTACGTTCCCTGCCCAGTGGGGCTTGACAACTTGACAAGGGTGGGACTAGCTAGGTCTGGATCTATCCCAATGAGCGGGGGAGGGTAGCTGGGTCTGGGTCTCACGTGATTTTGAGGTGCAATGTGGGTGGGGGGGGGGGACTTGACTCTGGGTCCCTTGGTGTGCTCCAGACTGGTGGAAGGTTGACAGGAGGAAGGTTTTCATATACATTTTATTAATCTCCTTTCATCTCTGACACTTTTATTATAGAGAAAGGGCAAATAGCAATATTAAATTATTTCCTCTAATTAATCCCCTTTTAATGTGCACGGATTTTGTGCACCGGGCCACTAGTAATAGCATAAAACCTCAGTGGCAGACAACAAGAAATCTATATATTTAACTTAAGAGTATGTGGATAGTGACTTAGACTGGGCAGATTTTCTGGTCGTGGCTGGTCTCATTCATTCTGACTGTAAGCTGTAGAATGGAGTCACTGCGATAACCAGACAATTCACATCCTCCCAGAAGCTCCTCCTAGCACTTTCTCATGGCAAAGGCAGTAGAGTAAGGACAAAAATAGCCCAAATGGCTTAAGTGTTTTGCAAGTTTCTGCTTGCTTTCTGTTTGCTAATACTTCATTTGTCAAAGGAAGTCACATGACCAAGCCTGGAGGTGTAGTAGGAGACACTACAAAGTTTCATGGAAAAAGGCATGAACTGAGGAAGGCATGATCAGTGGAGGCCATTTTTGCCATCACATTGCACTTTATTGGATTTCATCAATAGAAAATAATTGCATAACCTCCATCCCAGGAAGCTCCCAGGTCTGTTGAATTCACACTTGGCCTTTCAAACTAAGCTGGTCTTTGTCTGAATGATACTTATATCCCTGTTAATGAGATGTGCTCCAGACAATTTCTGTGGAAAAAAATGCCAAGAGACTGGAATGGAGATTAATTATATTAGAATCTGAGGTTTAGTCATTTAATAGTGATAACCAATGTCATTGAATGGTGGACATTCTGCTTGACTTGAGCTACACTCACACAATCTCCACAGAGTATATGAGCAGCAATCCAACACTAAAATCAAATGCTGTTGCCTAGAATGGGGCTGCTCCAAGCCCAGACGATTTTAAATAGAAACTACAGACAGGTAATCAGAAGGTACCTAATGAAGTCTTTCATTCTTTTCTGGCATTTTAATATATAATATATGTAAACAAATGTTCTTACAACCTCTAGCTATAACTCTCTCTAAGCTAGCATAAAAAAGCTGAGATCCTAGGACCGCCATGAGATCAAATATTCTCTGGTGAATTATAGTAGTTGTTACATTACTAACAGGTCAAGGATAACTAACTCCAGTTTGATGACAAAACACAGTTGAAGGTTCAGTGTTAGTTTTATGTCACCTTGAAACTCTGCCACAGAACTGGGAGCAAGATCCTAAGGCTCCTGGCATGGTCTTCCTTTGTTAGCTCATTTGTGCACCCTTTGGAGGGGCCTGTGGCCTTGGTCTCAGACAATGGGATTACATTGTCACATTAGTTATGAGTTTGACATGAAACAGCTATTACCTATATATTCTTTGGGTAAGAGTTTGTGTATTAAACATTTGTAGCTACTTGATATATATGCGCCTACTTAGTACTGTTTATATATTTATAAAGGTGTTTTTTTTTTAATCAAGTTACCTTCCTATACAATGCAATAGGTTCCTCTCCTTTTTGGTGGCATAAACTTGAGTGTTTTAAAACACCCATTGTCCTAAAGACAAAGTAGTATTTGGAGTCCTGCTTTTAAAGATAAAATAATTTTTCTATGATTTGGTATAAAGTCGTATCTACCAGAGTTTAAATAATGCCCCATTTGCATTTAGAATGGCTATGGCATCTAGGAGGTCATACTGTTGAGTTTTTCAGCCAATACCCCATGCTAGGACAGAGAGCTTGGAAACTACAAGACAAATAAATGGTATTGGAGATCACTTTAGATATATCTTAGTGTCAGTTTTAGCAGTAGTGAATGGGTAAATTGTTCTTCAGAATGATAATTACTTATTTTCATCATTGGTGAGTGTGTGGTCTATTTCCTTATGGAAACTCTTCACTGAATTTTATATGTGACGATAATTCTTAGTCCCACACCATTGATACAAATGGCCATAGTATATCCTGAGAATTAATCCTAGGATTTAAAATAGGAAACAAAGTATTGCAGAATGCTACATTTAAAAAAAAATAACACCAAGAAATGATAATATATATATGGTGGTGTAAATGTTACTTTAATTTTTCAGAATGTGGTCATTCAATCCAGTGGTTTTGTAGCTCATTGATAAGCTTCAAAACATAAATGTGTTGCTGGCATCTTGACCTTCATCATCCAACAAGAAATGTTTTGCTGACCCAATTTAAGAAAACTCTGGATAGTTAGTATAGTGAGTTTACAACCTTTCTTGGAGACAGGACATCTGTACTTCATTTGCACACACTCATTTTTACTTGGTTTAGACATTCAGCTGGTAAGCGATAATGCAATCAGTCCCCATCCAGTACTGGGCAAGCATGCACTTCCAAAGGCCTGAGGACAAACACTAGCCTTCTCAAAGTTGGCTTTGGCTGCTTGTCTTCTCTGAGCTTTCAGAAGAAGACCCAAAGAGAAATGAGTAAACCAAGTTATTTCTATTTCAACCAACATATGTTTTCTAGATACCTAGTGCAAGCTTTGACTGAAAATAGAGCAACAACCTATCTCATTAATATTCTTGTCCCACTCAACTATTTTTCCTTTATCTCTTGCCCTCCAAGTTCTAACCCCAACTGAACACTTGTTTTCTATTCGGAGTTGGATAACTCTCTGGTTCTTTCATAGCTTACTTCTCTAGCAGTTGTACTTCCAAATTCTATCGAAAACTTCCTGTTAGTAGTATTGATCACACTTCACTATGAATCCCCTGAAATACTTTCACTATGCAGGTTCTGATTTAGTAGGTCTCAACTGGACCTGAAATTCACATTTCTATCCAATGCTTAAGCAAGTCTGATGCTTTTGGTGCATGGAACACACTGTTGGATAGCCAGGTTTTACAAAATCAAGTGCTTTTAAATTCCAGATGCCCAGGCAAATATCAGTAAACTGAAGGTAATACATGTGGAGTTTCTCATCTTCAGATAAGTGCAGCAAGTTCTCCTTTTAATTGTACTCACATGGCTTATCATTTTAAAATATCTTAGTTCAGTCTTGGCCAGTAGTAACTCAGTTATTTCAGCATTGTTCTGTGCATCAAAAGTTAATGAGTTTAATTCCAAGTTGGGGCACATGTGCAGTTCAGGTTCAGTCCCAGGTCCAGATGTGAACTAGAGGCAACTTATATCCTCTCTCTCTCTCTCTCTCTCACTCTCTCTCTCTCTCTCTCTCTCTTCTATCTTCCTCTCCCCACGTCCTTTCTCTCTAAAATAAATAAAAGCATATTTTTAAAAAATAAACAAATAAAAATATCTTAGTTAATTTTACTCATATAGAACCTTAAGATTCATCACTATAAAACAGTGATATGTGACATTGAGCATAGTCCTAAAGATTTTTATATCACAACTAGAGGCCCGGTGCACAACATTCATGCACAGGAAGGGGAGGTCCCTCAGCCCAGCCTGCACCCTCTTGCAGTCCAGGACCCCTCAGGGGATGTCTGACTGCTGGGGATCGGGCCTAAGCCGGCAGTCGGACATCCCCCACAGGTTTCTTGGCACTGCTGCAGAGGTGGGAGAGGCTCCCTCCACTGCTGCTGTGCTCACCAGCTGTGAGCCCTGCTCAGGGCTTCTGCTTGAGTGGCGCTCCCCCTGTGGGAGCACACTGACCACCAGGGGGCAGCTCCTGCATTGAGTGTCTGCCCCCTGGTGGTCAAGGCGCATCAAAGCGACTGGTTGTTCCACCATTCAATCAATTTGCATATTAGCCTTTTATTATATAGGATAATTAGTCATTCAACAGCAGCATCTTAGAATAGCTCATGTAGAGATTCAGCTGGGAGCATGAGCGCAGGTACCTAACCTGGTTCTGCAATACCCAAATCCTTTAAGGTTTCTGAACATCAGTATTCAATTATGTAAACCCATGGACTGGAATGAAGAATGTCTGAGGTGTCTTTAATACAGGATATTCTGCAACTCTGGGAATGTCATTCAGGAATCTTAGATGGCAGTGACCAAAATGTTATGCCTCAGCATCCATATCCTTCTGCCTTATAACAAAAAAGATATTACCAATTGTAGCTCTGTATTGTGTAAAGTACATGAACAGAATGGTATGGAACAGTTTGGAATAATGTTTTCCACAATAAGCTATAAACACTGAAAGCCACATTAAGGCAATGGAAAAGTGCCTAAGTGAACAGTTAATACTAACCCCCTTGTTCCTTCCATGGTGGGCAGATCACGAGGGAAATAAATAAAAGTAAATTAATTTCTTCCAGGTTAGTGTCTATGGCAGGATATGTTAACACACTAAATGTCATGTTGTGGCAGAGACCATCTCGGTGATGAACAGAAGAGGAATGTGTAGGATATGTGAAGTCCACCACCTTCTTCCTTGGTCCCTGTTTGTGTTCCCCCTAAACAAAAGTCACGTGCTCTGTGCCCCAGCACCCACTGCAGCATGAAAGCAAAGCGTGTCATGGCCTTCTCAAGCCTGTTCTGTGAGTCTCAGAACTCCCACTGTTCTGTGCTCATGCAGAATGCAATAACGTTTAGCAATAGGACATCTCCGAGTCAAGAGGTTAACAGAAAACACATCTCCCATTGTGTTTCTGCAGCTCAGATACTGTTAATGGTGAAAACACCATGGAGACAAATAAATTTCTCTTTATTCAGGGAGCTTCAAGAGAAGAGAAAATATATATGACATCTTTTCAATATGCGAGCCCTCCCTACATGGCACATTAAAGGAGGATTAAGGAGGGAAGGAGTCAAGTAACATGGTGCTTGATAGGACCCAGTCTTGTCTAGGGGGATGCTTCTGGGTCTTCCATTTCTTTCTGTTACTTAGAAAACAAGTTCCAGTTCTGGGAGGGAAGTGAGATTTAGCTTTTCAAGGTACAAACTCTGGGAAAGAGCCTCTGGCTAAGTGTAACGGAAGCTTTAGGGGAATTTTTTAAATGAGACCAGAAGAAATAAATGATGACACAGCTGCCTCTTTCATAACTTACTTTTGTACATCATGCCTTTCTCTGTGTGTGCTCCAGGTGGAGGGACTATGAGTATGTCTGTGAAAGGGAACCACTGCAGTCCAGTCGGCTTGGCTCCATGGTTGAGCATCAACTTATGAAACCTATAAACCAAGAAGTCACAGTTTGATTCCCGATCAGGGCACAGACCCGGGTTGCGGGCTCAATTCCCAGTGTTGGGCATGCAGGAGGCATCTGATCAACGATCTGCTCTCATCATGGATGTTTCTATCTCTCCCTCTCTTCCTCTGTGAAATCAATAAAAATACTTAAAAAAAAAAAAAAAAGAAAGGGAACCATGGGAAAAGAACTATACATTGTAATTATGCTGAGATTTTTACTTAAAAATTACCTGAAAGTAGACTGTGTGTTCTGTATGGCCATATAAAGATCATATGCAAACATTTTTGTGGAGTTATTATCATTCATGTGAGAGTGTCCTGTAGGAAAATCTTAGTCACGGTCACTTCTTGTACCTATAGATCTTTAAAATTGTTTTATAGTTTATGAATTGTGACTCAGAGGCTAAAATTAGGATGCTCCATTTCTTCAATACTTAAAGCCTTTAGTCTGTGGTAAAAAAAAAAATCTGGATCAAGAATTTGTTTGGGAGAAGTTATCGTCACAGTTTAGATACAACAAATAATTATTGATTTTTCTATGTTATAATAGTTTGAAACATTTGGAGGACATACACTATTGGTTCCCATGGCCTGGTTGTGGGGACAGGTGGAGAGCACACCTTTGCAGGCCAGGCCAGCACTGTGGCACCAGGACTCTCATTGTTGGTTCAGTGGATCAAGTGTAGCCAAATTTCATGTATAAAAGCTCATCAACTCCAGGAAAGAGGGAAAGGAACTGAGAATGACTCATTGTTTAATGAATAAGGCCCCAAGTGTTGTGTGGTTGCCACTTTAAAATTTGAGTAACATATATAACATTCAAACCATAACTTGAATTCCACATGAGAGCTGATTATCCTCCATGGTGAGACTGCAGTGTTAGAGCAACATGCAACTTCGCAACCTAAATGGGCACCAACCATGTGTGTGCTCTGAGTCCTCTAAGGGTTGAGAGTCTCTCTCTCTCTCTCTCTCTCTCTCTCTCTCTCTATATATATATATATATATATATATATACACACACACACACACACACACACACACACACACACACACACACTAGAGGCCTGGTGCACTTAATTCGTGCATGAGGGGTGTGTCCTCTCAGCCCAGCCTGGACCCTCCCCAATCTGGGACCCCTCTGGGGATGTCCATCTGCCAGTTTAGGCCTGATTAGGAGGATTGGGCCTAAACCGGCAGTTGGACATCCCTCTCATAATCTGGGACCACTGGCTCCTAACTGCTCACCTGCCTGCCTGCCTGATTGCCCCTAACTCCCCCCACCCCCGCTGGCCTGGTCACCCCCAACTGCTGCCCCTGCAAGCCTGGTAGCCCCACACAGCCTGCTGCTCAGTCGTTTGGTTGTCCCTCACCCCCCTGCCAGCCTGGTCACCCCACACAGCCTGTTTGGTTGTCCGTCTGGTTGTTTTGGATGCGATGGTCACTTAGCCACACACACACAAACACACAAACACACACACACACACACACACACACACACACACACACTAGAGGCCTGGTGCATGAAAATTCATGCATTTGGAGGGGGAAGTGATCCATCAGCTGAGCCTGCACCCTCTTGTGCTCCCCTGGGGATTGGGCCTAAGTTGGCAATCAGACATTCCTCTGGCAGCCAAGGAGCCCTTGGGGGATGTCTGACTAATGGGCCTAAGGCATTAGTCGGACATCTTTAGCACTGCTGCAGAGGTGGGAGAGGCTTCTGCCACTGCTACTCCACTGGCTAGCCATGAGCCAGCTTCTGGCTGAATGGCGTTCTCCCTGTGGAAGCACACTGACCACCAGGGGCAGCTTCTGCATTGAGTATCTATCTGTCCCCTGGTGTTCAGTGCCTGTCATAGTGAGCAGTTGTTCTTGGTCATTCTGCCATTAAGGTCAATTTGCATATTACCCTTTCATTATATAGGATACTAGAGGCCCAGTGCACGAATTCATGCATGGGTGGGGTCCCTTGGCCTGGCCAGTGATTGAGGCCTATCAGGGAAGCTGGCCGGGGGAGGGGCCACAGGATATTGGCCAGCAGTGGGGGAGTGGCCATGGGAGGTTGGCTGGGGGAGTGTACTGACCACAGGGGGCAGCTCCTGCATTCAGCACCTGCCCCTTGGTGGTTAGTGCACATCATAGGGATTGGTCAAATGGTTGTTCAGTCATAATGGTCTCTTAGGCTTTTAAATATATACTAGAAGCCCAATGCATGAAGAATCATGCTAGAATGGGCCTTCCTTTCCCTGGCTGCCAGAACCACCTTTCCACTCCGGCTCAGCCCCGGAGCCACCTCTTTCTGCTCCAGCCCCACCTTCCCATGTTGCCTAGAGGCCCTGAGAGACCAGAGGTGGGGGTGGAATGCCTGTATCATCATCATGGCAATGAGGCAAGTGTCCCACCCACCCCCAGTCACTTGATGCCAGTATATGCAAATTAACCTCCATCTTCATTGGGTTAATTTGCATACTCACTCTGATTGGTTGTGGGCATAGTGGAGGTATGGTCAATTTACATGTTTGTCTATTATTAGGTAAGACTAGAGGGCCAGTGCAGGAATTCATGCACAGGTGGGGTCCCTCTGGGTGGCCTGCAGGGATTGGGCCAAAACCAACAGTCCAATGCCACCTACAGCTCCTACCTGCTGCTCCCACTCATCCAAGCCCATTACACCTGCTGCTGTGGAGTTGGGAGAGGCTCCTGCCATGGCAGCTATGCTCTTCAGCCATGCGCACAGCTTCTGGCTGAGCAGTGCTCCCCCTGTGGGAGTGCACTGACTACCAGTGGGCAACTCCTACGTTGAGCATCTGTTGGTCAGTGCACACCATAGAGACTTGTAGTTCTGGTTGTTCCACTGTGAAGGTTGCTTAGGCTCTTATTATATAGGCTAGAGGACTAGTGCACAAATTCCTGCACCAGTAGGATCCCTCGGCCTGGCTGCAGGATCAGGTCAAAACCAGCTCTCCAACATTCCCCAAAAGGTCCCAGATTGCGAGAGGGCACAGGCCAGGCTGAGGGACCCTACCAGTGCATGATCAGGGCCAGGGAGAGACATGGGAGGGATCCAGGGCATGTTCAGCCTGTCTCACTCAGTTCCAATTGGCTGGACCCCAGCAAGCTAATCTACCATTCAGAGCATCTGCCCCCTAGTGGTCAGTGCATGTCATAGTGACTGGTCGACCAGTCAACTCTCTGCCCTGTGGTGGTCAGTGTACATCATAACCAGCAGTTGAGTGGCCTTAGCATATCATTAGCATATTAGGCTTTTATTGTATAGGATATATCTATATCTATCTATCTATATATTATTGATTTGAGAGAGGAAGGGAGAGGGAGAGAGAGATAGAAACATCAATGATGAGAGAGAATCATTGATCAACTTCCTCCTGCATGCCCCCTACTGAGGATTGAGCTCACAACCCAAGCATGTGCTCTTGCCTGGAATCAAACCTGAAACCTTAAGTCTGTAGGCAGATGCTCTATCCACCGACTAGGGCAAGTTGAGAGTCTAAATTTACTTGTAGCTTTTTATCATCTATACTAATAAAAGGGTAATATGCTAATTAGATGGGATAGACCGGATGTCTTCCAGATGTCATTCCAAAGATCCTTCCTGACAAAGCCGGGGGCATGGCCAGCCTGCAAATTGCCTGTTAGTGCACATAATAGTGACTAGTCTACTGGTGGGGCCTGATCAGGGGTGGGGCTGGCCTGCAAACTCCACGGCCCCCTGTCCCAGCCAGCCCCGCCCCCCAGTGAGGACCCCCCACCTCAATTCAGGGCAGGCCAGCCAGACCTCACCTCTGCACCAGACCTCTATCCTATATAATAAAAGGGTAATATGCAAATTGACCTTAATGGCAGAATGACCAGAATGACCACTGGACCAGTCACTATGAGGCCCACTGACCACCTCTTGGTCCCTTTCCTCAACTGGCAAGCTCCGATTGCCTGATGGTCACCCGTGGCAGGGGCAGGGCCAGTGAGCAAGTGGGAACCGCCAACTTCTCAGTCCCTTCCTTCAGCTATCAGGCACCAATAACCTAATGGTGAATGGGGAGCCAGGGGTGGGTGGTGGCAGTGGGCAGGGCCAGCTGCAGCTAGCTGGGGATGATGGCCCTGATCTCAGGCCAGACCTAGGGACCATGCCTGCACACGAATTTCATGCGCCAGGCCTCTAGTTGAGTAATAAAGTGTTGCTGATACACTGGAATCAATACTCAAAACACATTAAATCAACAAAATTAAAGAAGAATAGAACCACAAAGACTGAGCACAAAAGTACAAAATGAATTTTTGAGAAATAAACCAACAAGCAGAATTTTTTGGTTAATCAATATAGATTCTTTTAAAAAAACAAAATTATCTAATATAATAATAGGCTAATATGCAAATCAACCAAACAGCAGAACAACTGGTAGCTATGATGTGCACTGACCACCAGGGGGCAGACACCCAATGCAGGAGCTGCCCATTGGTGGTCAATGTGCTCCCACAGGGGGAGCACCACTCAGCCAGAAGCCAGGCTCATGTCTGGCTAACGCAGTGGTGGGAACCTCTCTTGCCTCCTCGGCAGCACTAAGGATGTCTGACTGACTAAGCGGTCAGTCAGACACCCCCCAAGGGCGCCTGGCCTGCGAGAGGGTGCAGACTGGGCTGAGGGACGCCCCCAAAGTGCACAAATTTTGTGCATGGGACTTCTAGTCATATATAAGATACACGTAAAACTAGTTTAAAAAATAAAGATTATATTCTGCTTAAAGTTAAAACTGTTATAAACACAATGTAATGTTTCAATAGATTTAGAAATTACTCAGAATCCTGTATGCCTCAAGATTAACATTATAAAGCTATATTTACATTCTATATTTAATTGACACATAGAAGTGCCAATTATAGGCCTCACCTTGGCAGATTACCAGGTGTATCGGTTAATAATGTGGATTTTTTTCAATAGATAGAGTTACACATATGTTGATATATATGCGATTTGATATGTATGCTATTTTGTTGTATTGACAACAAGCTTCCAAACTTCATATGTGAAATTTGCTGAAGGTGTTAACATTATGGATATTTTTATGCTAAAAAATGTCAAATTTCATGCCAAAAAAAGAGCATTTGTGGGAAGTTTTAATTCATTACTTTATTTTGAAGAAAAGTGATGCTGAATACTTTGGGAAGCTTATGATGAACATTCTCCAACTCAAGATACTTGTGAACACTTGTTTAAACACTTTAAAAGTGATGATTTCTATGTGAAAGGCAAAGAATGTCCAGGTCAACTGAAAAAGTTTGAAGACCAACAATTACAAGCATTATTGGATGAAAATGCATGTCAAACTCAAAAACAACTTGCAGAAAGATTAAATGTTGCTCAGCAAACAATTTCCGATCATTTACAAGCAATGGGAAAGATTTTAAAGGAAGGAAATGGGTGCCACATCAACTGAACGAAAGACAAATGGAAAACCGAAAAGTCATTAGTAAAATGTTGCTTCAGTGGCACAAAAGAAAGTTTTTTTTGCATCGAATTGTGAATGGTGATGAAAAGTGGATTTATTTTGAGAATCCCAAACGCGCAAAATCATGGGTTGATCCAGGTCAATCATCAGCATTGACTGCAAGGCTACATCACTTTGGAAAGAAGACAATGCTCTGCGTTTGGTGGGATCAGGAAGGTGTGGTGTATTATGAGCTTCTAAAACCAGGTGAAACCATTAATACTGATCACTGCTGACAACAAATAATCAACTTGAACCACGCTTTGATCGTAAAATGACCAGAATGTGCCAGAAGACACGGCAAAGTAATTTTGCTTCATGATGATGCACCATCACACACTTCAAAACCAGTTACAGACATGTTAAAAAATCTTGCCTGGGAAGTATTAACCCACCTGCTGTATTCACCAGACCTTGCTCCTTCAGATGACCACTTGTTCCGATGGATGGCACACGCACTTTCTGAGCAGCACTTCAAAACGTACGAAGAAGTGGAAAATTGGATCTCTGAATGGTTTGCCTCAAAACAGGAAAAGTTCTATTGGGATGGTATCCACAAATTACCTGAAAGATGGGGGAAATGTGTAGCTAGCGATGGACATTACTTTGAATAAAGCAATTTAGATGTTTCTCTTGAAATTATCATGTTTTCTTTGATTACAAAATGTGCATTATTAACTGGTACATCTGGTACTTGTTAAATTAGATGTTGGTCACTATGTCCTATGACTTAAGTTGAAAACTCATGTTAATATTAACTGCCTGATCTCATCTAATGGCCAAAATATTCTGTTGCAGATTCAGCACTGCTCTCAGCCAATCTACCAAGATGTTTAGGTGTACACAGCCCATATGCCCCTGGGACTGTGGTTTTAAACAGCCGGCCCCGCTCTCTGTTTGCCAGGTCATCCTGTGCTTCCCATCCTGCGCTCAGGAATTGGTCTCCATGGCTGCCTCCAAGTCTTTCCTGCCTTCCCTCGGACTCCTAAGTGTGTTCATCCAAAGAAGCAGCAGCAGGGCCCATGGAGCTCCACCACCCTTTCTCCCCGGGGGCCACAGAAGACCTCTCCGCTTCTTCGGGACTCTGTGTGGTAACAACTGTCTTCTATTGTTAGTTCCAGGATCTTCACCATCCCTTGTTAGTCTCTTAATCCCACCCAATCTTTGTAAATACAGCTCACCGTTGAATAACGGGTTTGAACTGTGCAGGCCCACTTAGAAGTAGATATTTTTCAGTAAATATACAGTCAGTTTTCATATTCCCAGGGTTCACACTGGGATTCAGCCAACAGAGGTTGCCACAGGCTGACTAAATGTATTGTTCTAATTCACTTTATACAAGGATGTGAGCATCCAGGGACTTAGGTATCTGTGGGGTCCGGGAACCATCCCCCTCAGAGAGCAGGGAGGACTGCAAGAGGGTTGTAATTCTTTCTCTAAACTTCCCCCAGTTTCCCCTCTGAGTGTGCTATTTTCTTGTCTGAACTCTAAATTTGTAACTAAATTTCTAGCTAAGCTACATAACAGAAATTAGTGATTCAATTTCCATTTCCATCCTGTGTGGGAGATGAGGGGTGCGGGAGTAGACATTTATGTTTTCCATAATACAGTAAGCTCTGGAAGGGAAGGGATCCTGTCCAATACCTCTTTTATAAATCTATAAATCTCTTACACACACACACACACACACACACACACACACACACACACACACACATATATATATATATAATTTATATTTATATATATATAATTTAAAAGTATATATATATATATATATATATATATATATAATTTTTTTAGAGGAAGGGAGAGAGAGTGAGAGATAGAAACATCAGTGATGAGAGAGAATCAATGATCAGCTGCCCCCTGCACACCCTATTCTGGGGATCGAGCCTGCAACCCAGGCAGGTACCCTGACTGGGAATTGAACCATGACCTCCTGGTGCACAAATTGACACTTAACCACTGAGCCATGCCGGCTGCATGTGCAGTGACAGGGAGAGTCTACTGAGTTCCTCTGAAGTCCTCACATGTGTTATAGGCCTAAATAGAATGTAAGCTCCTGACTTAGAATGTAGTCAGGACCACACTATTTTTTTCAACAGTATTTTTAATAATCTCACATGACACAAATATCAGAACTAGTCTGGAAATTGTACCTTGATAAAAATATAAGATAAACTGTGTGGGTTAGGTTAATCTTGGTATGGTAGATGAGAAATAATTCTATTTAATATATTTAGATCTAATGTTTCTTTTGTATCATAAACTCATCCCCTACTATTAGTTAGTTTTTCCCATTTCTACTATTGTTAACATATTTAGTTATATCAATAGTAATATAATAAAATTATGTAATAGATAATGTATTATATATAACTAGAGGCCCGATGCATGAAATTTGTGCAAGGGCTTTGACTCCAGCCCCCACTCGCCACCACCATAGCTGGGGGCCTCTGCTGCCTCTTCCTTGGCCCCAGCCTTCTGTGGCTTTGTCTGGAAGGAAGTACATCCAAAAGGACGTCCAGTCTAATTAGCATATTATGCTTTTATTAGATAATTAATATAATTATATATTAAAATATCTATAATAATAAAAGCATAATATGCTAATTAGATTGGACAGCTTAACAACCTTCTGGAGGAAGCCATGATGGTGGGGACCAAGGCAGAGGCTATTAGGGATGATCACGTAGGCAGGTGAGCAGTTAGGAGCAATCAGGCAGGCAGGTGAGCAGTTAGGAGGAATCAGGCAGGCAGGCAAGTGGTTAGGGGTGATCTGGCAAGCAAGCAGAGGGTTTAGGGGCAATCGGGCAGACAGGAGAGTGGCTAGGGGCAATGATGCAGGCAGGCAAGCGGTTAGGAGCCAGCAGTCCCAAATTGCAAGAGAGTGCAGGCTGAGCGGAGGGATTCCCCCCGTCTTGTGCATGAATTTCATGCATTGGGCCTCTAGTATAATATATTTATTCACCTCTTCAGTAGTATTGATAATTTTCTGATATAACATGGGTAGAGGTGTGTGGTTGAAATAGGATTTAAGAACTATAGCATTGCCCTAACTCTGTGGTCAGCAAACTGTGGCTGTCGTGCCACATGCGGCTCTTTGGCCCCTTGAGTGTGGCTCTTCCACAAAATACCACGTCCTGGGTGAGTCTATTTTGAAGAAGTGGCGTTAGAAGAAGTGTAAGTTTAAAAAATTTGGCTCTCAAAAGAAATTTCAATCGTTGTACTGTTGATATTTGGCTCTGTTGACTAATGAGTTTGCAGACCAGTGCCCTAACCGGTTTGGCTCAGTGGATAGAGTGTCGGCCTGTGGACTGAAGGGTTCCAGGTTCAATTCCAGTCAAGGGCATGTACCTTGGTTGCGGGCACATCCCCAGTAGGGGGTGTGCAGGAGGCAGCTGATCAATGTTTCTCTCTCATCAATGTTTCTAACTCTCTATCCCTCTCTCCTTCTCTCTGTAAAAATTAATAATATATATGTATATATATATGTATATATATATATATATATAAAGAACTACAGCATAAAAGGGAATAATTACCAGAGAAGGTGTCTTTACCATTTCTTTGGGGTTCTTAATGCTGATTTGCTCTTTGACTTTTACTATAATGCCAAATTTCATGAAATATAGCAAAAGGAAATGGGAAAACATTGATTCATAAAGTTTGCAAATTAATATCATATTTTATTGTATTCTTTCTCTACTTTGTGCAAAACAATGTTTTACTACATAATTGTTCTGAAACCAGTGAAAATAGATTAGGAAAAACAGGAAGTACTTGTCCTTTGATATTCTTTACTGAAAGGAAACTGCCTGGCTAGTTCAAAGAGCAGATTCCTAGTTCTTCATATTTTGCAACCAAGATCACTTCTTAAACAAATGGAGATGGTTGAACATGGGCAACTCAGATAAGCTAACTGTGTCTCCCTGCTAAGTGAAACTGTTTAATGATAATTTTACTAGCTCACTTGGGAAATGACCAGAGCACTATTAGATAAGTTAAAACAAAAAAGGGAAAGCATGGAACATTGTCTTGCCAACTCCTTGGCCTTTTGGCAAAAATGAACCTTTAAGTTCTCCATCTAGGGGCTATCTCTCTGGGTCAGACGGGATGATCTAATAGGTCTTTATAATCTCTAATTCTTGGTGCTTCTATCTTCAAGTGAACTGCATAGTTTATTTACACAGAAACACACTCACCATCAGCATGACTAATGCTGAGGAAAATAAGCCAGAGCGACTTAAGTGGCTTCTTTTCCAAACTGGGCAAGTAAATTAAAACACAGACATTCTCTCCATTTCCCTCCAGCTTCTCAATTGTACGTTTTAGATGTCACAGTTCCCGGGAGTGAATTCCCTTTCTGCCACCGAGTTACAAGCATGCTCTCTTGTTAAATCAGCAAACCTTTGCTGTACTTATCAAGAAAGCTCTTTAATGGAAATATGGTTGAATGGTTATTTTTTTATTCTATCCCAGGCACTTGGAAAGTTAAAAATGTTGGAATGATAGAAAAATAAAAATTGCTAGAAAAATTCAAGCATGAAAAATAAAGCATAATCATTGTGCATTTGAACTTTAATAATATTCTGTTTGGGGTTACATTTATCTAGACAAATGAAGCATTGGAGAAATTTCAATATTTGCATTAAAAAGTAGTTTCCTCAGGACTCTTTTGGCACAGACAACATTTTTAAGAACACGTTTTTTCCTCTATGCTGTACAAACACTTTTTGCTTTCCCCCTAAGGTCAACTTAGAATTGTCTATCTGGGACTAAAAATCAAAACTGTTTGCATAGTTGTTATTTTTAAATAAAATCTCCATATCTGATATCATTCCCTCTTAAAATAAGTATAGGGACAGTCAGAGATCTTTCCAGAGGGCATCGAGTTTCTCAGCTCAACTCGCTCTGGCATACACAGACTAGACGAATGTAAGACATACCAACATAGAACATGGAATGTATTCCCATTTTACAATCTCACTGGTTAGGTGAAAATATCACCCTTCTGAACATAGCTCATTTTACTAACATATCTCAGTTTAGTGTCTACCTATGATTTATCTTTAATCTCAATTACTTTCATAGCTCATGTTTTGAAACTGCCCTAAAACTTATTCCTGGTGAGAACTGGGTTTATGGTGGAGGGTGCATCTCCACCATATATCTTCCCAAGTCCAGCTAAGAGGTCACTTTCTTTTTCTTTTTATTTCGCACTCACCTCCCTCAGGCAAATCATTCTTTTCTGCCCACATAATACTTTGTTCAAACAGCTACTTTATGAAATAATATGAATGTTATATACATCGATTTTACTGATAGTTTTTATTAATTTTTGATGGGGTGAACACCACTCAATAAAGATTTATTACTTGAACCAAATTTTCTTTCAGTAAACTATTTTTGACAGGCCTGTGATTTAGGAAATGATAAACTCAAGTAACATTTGGACCTTGCATTTAAGTTCTGTATCATATTTTGTAACATCTATAGACATTTCTCCTTTCATTTGCTGCTGTTTTAGTGGACAAGGTGAATCTGAAATTGGCTTAATAGCCAAATCAAATTAAAGTACAACTGAGACTTGGCTTTTGAAAAGTTTCCTTAGTATGTTCAGAGTTCCCAGAAATTAAAGGTTTGTTAAACTAGACGTACATAGAATAAGCCGCAAAGAGAAATATTTTTATACTTATCAGAACAGAACTGACTAAATTCCATTACTTATTTTTATTTCAGAGTAAACCCAAGCAGTTTCCCTGCAATGGGACAAACCTTACTGGGGAGAAATTGTCCTTGATGCACCCTATTCTGCATTATCCATTGGACGTTAAAACCATCATGGTCATGAGTATGATGCGTGGTTTTGCTTTGATGTCACTAAGCTTTCACAGTTGGTGTAGCTTCCTACTGAACTAATGTTCCAGTATAGTTTTTCATGCACTTTTTATCCTCAGGACATATTTATTGATTTTAGTGAGAGAGGAAGGAGAGAGAAGAGAGACTGAGGGAGAAGCATGGATTTGGTGCCTTCCGGAGACCACCCCCCTCCCGCCATCCATATAGTGAATGAACCCTCAGCCCAGATATGTGCCCTGACTGGAAATTGAGTCCACAACTTTTTTTTGTATCCAACCAACTGAGCAAACCACCACAGGCTGGTTTTTCATGTTTTTTTTAAACTAAGGAATATATTTTTGATGATGGTAGTAGTGATAGCGATAGTGATGTGTTTCATTAATATTCCGTGTACAAATGGAATATATAGTACATACTGAGTTACGTTTTCCTCTTAATCAAAATTATAAAGTCCTTCAAATTAAGTGATATAACATCACATTATTAATTATGTCTAGCACTGTCTATTCCATTTAAACATTTGTAGCATACATTTTTTCTTACATTTTGTTTTTTAATACCAGGAATGAAATAAATATATCTGTCTATCTGAAAGGATTGCAGTACAACCCTACCTAAAGAGTTAATACCACAATAGTTAACCACTCATGTTTTTCCCAATCAATTGCATTTCACTTTATCAAGTAACTAGAGGCTCAGTGCACAAAATTGTGCATGGGTGGAGTCTGGCCAGTCCCCCCCCCCCAACACTGATGGAAGGCAATCAGGCTGCACAGGCTAGGGGGAGGGGACGAGGGCAGTTGGCAGGAAGGTCCCAACCCCTGTTGGTGGGGGGGGGGGGCAATCAGGGCTGGGATGGCCAGGGGGAGGGGCCCTGGAAGGTTGACTGTTGGCCCCACCCCCAATGGAGGTTGGAGTGGCTGATTGGAGGTGGGGCTGGGAGGGGGGAGGGGCTGCCCTCTAATTGGACCTCTTGGCCAGCCACAGTGTGCATCCTAGAGATCGTCATTCTGGTCGTTCCGGTCATTCTGGCATTCCAGTTGCTTGGCTTTTGTATATATAGATGTGAAACTACTCTTTTGTCTCTCTTCCACATGTCTATTTCATATTTTAATTTATTAATAATATGAGCCACTAACAATGTGTCCAATCTTCTCTGTTATACATAGTTTATATCATATGTATATATTTTATATATGATATATATATATATATATATTAGGCATATAGGGTAGTCCCTCTTATTTATGTTATGCTTTCCACTGTTTCAATTAACTGTGGTTAACCAGTCAGAAAATAGTAAATGGAAAATTCCAAAAGTACACCATTTATAAGTTTGACATTGCACTGTGTTCGGAGTAGTGTGGTAGACTCTCGCACTCTCCTGCTCTGTCCTGCCCACATGGACATCACCCCTCTGTCCTGGTCCACACTGCACTGGTGGCACAATGAGGTATTTTCAGAAAGAAAAAAACCACAGTCACATACCTTTTATTTTAGTATGTCATTGTAATTGTTCTATTTTGTTATCAGTTATTGTTGTTAATCTTACTGTACCAAACTTATAAGTTAAACTATCATATAAAATATTGTATATATAGGGCTTAGTACTATTTGTAGTCTCTGGAATCGAATGGGGAGCCTTGGAATGTATCCCTCACAGATGAAGAATACTAGATACATATTATATTTATTCATTCAGTTATTAAATAGCACTTTAATGAGCATTTGTGCTAAGCACTGTGGTGAATGTTAGATGGAGATATATTTCCTGCCCACAAAGATCTTAAAATGTAGTAAGAAGACTAAAATAATTACAAAATAACTTATTTTAACGATACAAGTGCATTATATATAATTCCAAAGTGCAATGGTGAGTGAGATGATGAGGAAATTTCCAGTTGTAGAATCAAAGGAGGCTTCATGGAAGATGTGTATTTTGAGCTTGAGGAATGGATAAGGTTTTGAGCGACAGAGATTGGAAGCAAAATATTGACTGGAGAGACATGGGCATATCTAGGAACCCAAAGAGTCCATTTGGACTTAGATAGACAAATGATTTTAACAGAAGACAAAGCTGTGCAGGTATCAGCTAAAGGTTGTCACCACCAATTCAACACCAAAGGAATCCCAAGTTTGGAATGTGGTGAGGGAGAGAGGTTTTATTCAGTGAAAACAACTCGATTGTGAAATCGCTCAACCATGGACTGACAGGGCGAGGCTATAAGGCAGCTTGGGCAAGGTAGCTCTGCTGTGACATCTCCAGTGCAACATCCTGGCTGGGGAAATGCAGGGTTTGGTGAAAACTGAGTGTACTCCCTTCAGGCAGAGGTAAAGCTGGCTTTACCTAGAGAAGAGTGCCCACCCTATTCCCTGATTGGCCTATTTCTTTGCAAAGGAGGACTCCAAATCCTCACAGCTGATTGGTTCAAGTAGCACCATCCTGATTGACTGGAATGGAGTCACTCTGATAGGTCAGTGAAGGTGAAAATGAGGATATAGCTCCGTAACTCTGATGGACAGGGAACGTCTCAGTCCTATTGGTCGAATTTCAATCCTAGGAGCTCTCTTATAAGGGTCAACTGAGACATCAGGAGCCCGGTGCAGGAGACGTGGCCGTGGGGTCTGTGGCTTACTCTGAAACGCAGAGTGCACAAGAGGCCCTTGTTTAGCAATGACTACCAGATTCTTCTTATACATTTGAGCCCAATTAGCCACCAGGAGTTTTTAACGGGTGCATTTATTCTTGAGGTCAGCACAGGTCACCTGAAACCATTTCAGAAGAACGTGAATGACATTAAAGGTGTTTGGAATGTCGCTGAGAGGGGAGGAGCTATGGGGAACAACTTGGTTGATTACTTCTCTAATTTAAAATGGTTACTTAGCTTATAAAGTGGACAAGATAGGATGCGGGAACGTTAGTTAAGAACTTACCACCATAGGCAGGTGATCTGGGTATCAGTTTAAACTAGACTGTTGGCAATGTGTGTACAAAGGAGGGCATATTTGTCAGTGGGACTGGGATTCAACAGTAGTTGAAAGAAGAGTGAAAACTTGGTTGAAGGTTGATTAAGTAAATTAGTTTGGATTTAAATAGCGTGGTCTTGTGAGTTTTTCAGAAATACTTGGCAGAACAGGAATAGAAGGAGAGGAAACAAATGGTGATTACTCAGGACCATAGTTCAAAAAATGAAAACATGTGAAAGGTCAAAACACAGCAAACCCTGTGGTGCTGGGGAAACAGTGCTGACACACTTCACAGGTGCTGCGCACCAGACAGAGGTCAGTTTCAATACAGGAGTGAGTGCTGGGCGGGACCAGAGGAATTCTGGGGGTTTTGTGTCAAATAGAAATGGAATAGATTGAAAGAAGTGAGGTGTGGATGTGTGATAACTGATGGGTTTCCTAAGCTGAAACAGTGCCAGGTCCTGATAAAGTTCAGGTTGTGCCATGTGCACTGATGACAGAAGGGAAAAGAGACAAACATCACTTTATGAGACCAGGGTTTTTGAAAGGCCCTCGATGTAGACAAGGTGGGAAAAGGGCCATAAACTGAGACAGACTAAATTATAGAACTAAAGCATCCCAAACTGCATAAAAGTTCAAGACAAATTTCTAGGAACTGTCTCCATCTCTAAGAAAATTGTGATACTCAAATGGGCAAGTGTTAGTGAAAAAAAAATCCCACTATTTCTTCTGGGTCTGATAACTTAAGAATTCTCAATTAGTTCCTTGATTTTTCAAAAATTCAATTTATCATTTCAAATGCAGTTTACTTATTCTCTTATTCACTAAAAGCAAGGGCATGTAAATTTACAATCATTGCATGTGTTTAAAGGTAGAATCAATTCTCATTATTTATGAATTCCATATTTTGCAAATTTGCCAAATCACTGAAATGTACTTATTTGTAAACCCAAATTATCCTGGCAATGCTTTTGTGGTCATTTTCAGATGCGCACAGAGCAAAGAAACATTTCTGTCCGCTGATGCACACACTCCAGCTGTAGTCTAGCAAGGCAATGCTCCACCCTGTATTACAGCTCAGACCACGTCCTTTTTGTGATCTATTTGGTGCCATGGTTTTTGCATTTCTGCACTTTTTGTTGATGATTTCACTGTTTAGAATGGCCCCCAGGTTTAATGCTGGACTGCTGCCTAGTGTGTGATATGCTTATGGAGAAAATGCCACTCTGTGGATTCTAGATCTTTCACAATTCCTCATGTATCGATTGATATGGCAACCAGAATTGAAAGTATCCTCAATCTGCTCAGTCAGTGGAGAACACCATGTAGTCTCTCCCTATTTTAACAGCATAATTATATTAATGGAGTCTCAGAGTGCTTGGCTCTTTTGGGAGAAAACTTGTTGGCTTGCTTTGTGTTTCCCTTATAAATAATCAATTTCCCCTTTTTGCAATTCCTTGTGTCCTCACCCTCATCCTGAATATTTTCCTCTGAAAATACTTTAAAATAATTATAAATTATTACAAGAGGTCTTCCCTACCCAGTTCAATTGGAATTTTGAACCTAGCATTAAAAACATTTATTTCTGTCATAATTTGTGCTCCTTTTTTTGACCTCTTGTCGGGGTCCTTTTTTAACTTTGATCTTGTCTGGTACAGTTTTTATTTCCCCACACTTTTAATATCTGCATATTTGATAAGAATATAATCTATTTTATTCCAAGGCTCTAATCAAATAAGTAAGACAGGGTGAAGAACAGAGCTCTTGGGCAAATCACCTATGCCTGGTTATTGCAGGACATAGAAAGTGCCCACCTGTCCATCACTCAGCTCCATGTCTCTCCCAGGGGACCCTGTGTAGGAAGAGCAGCACATGCTCGCTGACCACTGGGCCTGACCCAGCCAGAGCCCGCGGTGGCATGTTGGTCATCAGTTTCAAACCAGATCAAACTTCAGAGAATATGGGGCACATTGTATCCTGTCCTGAAGCCAACAATCTTCACTGTTTCCAGTGACAGTAATTCTGTCACATTTTCTTATGGTGGAGTTGTCTTGTCTCATGGTCATGTAACCATGCAATGGTGTGTGGTAAGTTGTTGGTAAAGATTTGGGCTAGTGAATGACAAAATAAAAGAAGAATTTAAAGCACAGTATTCTGTTCCTGGAACTTCAAATGAACTGGAAGGGGAAACACTGGGGAAAGGGAGGTTAGTAGGGAAGCTGCTGGAGTTACCCAGGAGGCAAAGAACATAAACAAAGGCAGTAGTGAGAGGTGGAGAGGAAACAACGGATGAAAGACATAGATGTTCCACAGAAGGGCAACAGAACTTTGTAACTAAGAATGGATTTGGGGAGGGCAGAGTTCAGGAAAATCAAAGAGAACTCCCACATGTTAATCTGGAAGAATGGGGGCTCAGTAGCAAAGGAATTGGTAAAGGAATTTCTTCTTAGAGTGAGACTGGTTTTATTGTTTTTATGTTTGACTTAATGATGATAAAGACAAAAGTTGCCCTAGCCGGTTTGGTTCAGTAGATAGAGCATCGGCCTGTGGACTGAAGGCTCCTGGGTTGGATTTCAGTCAAGGGCACATGCCTGGGTTGCGGGCTTGATCCCCAGTGGGGGCGTGCAGGAGGCAGCCAATCAATGATTCATCAATGATGTTTCTATCTCTCTCTCCCTCTCCCTTCCTATCTGAAATATATATCTCCGATCTAATAAAATAGTAATATGCAAATTGACCATCACTCCAACATACAAGATGGCTGCCCCCATGTGGTCAAAGATGGCTGCCCTCATGTGGACAAAAGATGGCTGCCACAAGATGGCCAACAGGGAAGGGCAGTTGGGAGGGACCAGGCCTGGAAGGGAGGGCAGTTGGGGGCAATCAAGCCTGTAGGAGAGGGCAGTTAGGGGTGACCAGGCCTGCAGGGGAGGGCAGTTAGGGGCAATCAGGCTGACAGAGGAGCAGTTAGACATCAATCAGGCTGGCAAGGGAGTGGTTAAGGGGTGACCAGGCTGGCAGGCAGAAGCAGTTAGGGGCAATCAGGAAGGCAGGCAGACAAGCATTTGGGAGCCAGCAGTCCTGGATTATGAGAGGGATGTCCGACTGGATTGTGAGAGGGATGTCCTAACAGGATCAGGCCTAAATGAGCAGACAGACATCCCTCAAGGGGTCCCAGATTGGAGAGGGTGCAGGCTGGGCTGAGGGACCCCTTGTGCCCCCTCCCCCCCCACTGCCCATGCACGAATTTCTTGCACTGGGTCTCATAGATAGATGTAGATGTAGATTAGATATAGATATAGATATAGATATAGATATAGATATAGATATAGATATAGATATAGATATAGATATAGATATAGATATAGATATAGATATAGATATACACACACACACTGAGTGGCCAGATTATTATGACTACCTGACGTGTATGTATATATATATATATATATATTTTTTAAAGTTACTCTCCATGAGACTCTAAGACTAAAGAGTCATCACCGTTGGTGTAGAGAGAAGGGTTTCTGAGGGATGCCATATGAAGTAGAAATACCAGTGGTCTCCTTGGTGGCATGGCAGAGCTGTAGGCTTTCAGTAGCTATCAGTGCCTCTGTGTTTCCTGGCACAGAGTTGGATTATTGCAAAAGCAATAACTATTCCATATTGAACCAAGGATCTCTTAGCTTTGCAGATCTATTTTAAATGTTACACATGTTGGAGAATCCAAGATGGCGGCGTAGGTAAACACCTAAACTGCTGCCTTCCACAACAATTTCAAAACGACAACTAAAAGACAAAACATCTGTCACCCAGAACCATGGGAAAGCTGGCTGAGTGGAAGTTCTACAACTAGAAGGAAAGAGAAAAGAGCATTGAGACGTGCACAAGCGCTGAAAAGCTGAGGTACGGCAGCGCGTGATCTGGGCTGGCGGCAGGCATTGCTTTTTTCAACCCAAAAGGAGGCAAGCCCCCAATTACTCTGAAATCCAGTTTCTGGGGAGACACGGGGGACCCAAACTCCTACGGGGAGAAGCTGGACTGTCTGCCAGTGAGGGTGGCTTGCTTGCAGAGCTGCGCGCAGGAATAATTGTTTACTGCACTGGGGCACGGGACTCGCGGATGCCATCAGGGAGTCAGGGACGCAGAGCCGGCTAACTAGCAGCCATTGCTGTTTGCCACACCCTAGCCTAGTGACACCCTGAGACCCCGCCCTGCACAACCTACAAACCCACCCAAGCTCCAAGCAGCAGCATTAGAATAAGAAAAGCCTGCCCTATCGCAGCTTAACCTAGCAAACTTGCAGCCTGGGTCAGACAGCTCCAAAACCTCCAAATCCCAAGCAAAGAGGAGAAAACTGCAGCTCTCACTGTAGCTCCTGCTGGGTGGCTTCAGACAGTAGCTGACCTGCACCCCATTGGAGATCCAAAAGCCAGTGTACCTAGTGGTCAGTGTGAGACACCAGATTTCAACTCCTCACATCCATAAGTGACACATTCAAGAAGCAGACTCAGTGAGCACCAAAGCCCCACTGAAACAAGTCCTGCCCCATAAGCATGTCTTCAGCACAGCAGTTCTTCCATTATAGACACAGCGAGTGCTCACAGCTAATTGGCCTGGAGGTCAATTCCTCCCAGTGTACCAACAGCAATTAAGGCTTAACTACACCAAGACTTTGCACTCAGCCCACAAAGGGGTGTACCAAGAGCATCCACCTCAAGTGATTGAGGAGGCTGAGTTACTGACCCCTATAGATCACCTACCACACAAAGCTGCTCCATCAACACAGGGAAGCAGCCAAAATGTGGAGACAAAGAAACATGTCACGAATGAAAGAAACGGAGCAAAACAAACTACTGGATGACATAGAGTTCAGAACCACATTTATAAGGTTACTCAAGAATCTTCTTAAAACCGCTGAGAAACTTGATGAGACCTTTAAGGATATTAATGAGAATGCCAAAAAAATGGAAAAGGATCAGTCAGAAATGAAGCATCCACTGTCTGAAATAAAGAATATACAGAAACTCAACTGTAGATCAACGTACCCCAAGAATCAAACCAAAGATCTGAAATATGTGGAAACAAAAAACATCCAACCAGAAAAACAAAAAGAAAAAAGAATCCAAAAATATGAAGATAGTGTAAGGAGCCTCTAGGACAAGTTTAAGCGAACCAATATCCGAATTTTTGGGGTGCCAGAAGAAGGGAGAAAGCAAAATATTGAAAACCTATTAGAAGAAATAATGACAGAAAACTTTCCCTACCTGGTGAAAGAAATAGACTTACAAGTTCAGGAAGCGCACAGAACCCCATACAAGAGGAATCCAAAGAGGACCACACCAAGACACATCATAATTAAAATGCCAAGGGCAAAAGACAAAGAGAGAATACTAAAAGCAGCAAGAGAAAAACAGTTAGTTACCTACAAGGGAGTACCCATACGACTGTCAGCTGATTTCTCAACAGAAACTATGCAGGCCAGAAGGGAGTGGCAAGAAATATTCAAAGTGATGAACAGCAAGAACCTACAACCAAGATTACTCTACCCAGCAAAGCTATCATTCAGAGTTGAAGGTCAGATAAAGAGCTTCACAGACAAGAAAAAGCTAAAGGAGTTCATCACCACCAAACCAGGATTACATGAAATGCTGAAAGGTATTCTTTAAGAAGAGGAAGAAGAAAAAGGTAAAGATAAAAATTATGAACAACAAAAGGACATCAAATACATACCTACCAACAAGTGAATCTAAAAATCAAATGAATAAAAAATCTGAAGAACAGAATGGACTGGTGAATATAATAGAATCAGGGACATAGAAAGGGAGTGGACTGACGATTCTCAGGGGAAGCAGGTGTGAGGGGTGCGGGAAGAGATTGGACAAAAATCTTACTCCTATGGATGAAGACAGTGGCGGGGGGTAAGGGCATGGGGTGGGGTGGGGAATCAGATGGAGGGGAGCAATGGGGGGGGGGAAAATAGAGGGACACCTGTAATAATCTGAACAATAAAGATTTAATTTTAAAAAAATAATAAATAAAATAATAAATAAATAAATAAATAAATGTTACACATGTTAATGTGGTTATAAAATCTTGAAAATCGAAGTTGGCTAAGATAGATTATATCCAAATCATAAAATGGGTCATAGGCGTAAAATCGTGGGTATCCCATTATTTAACCATCAGAAATATTCTGACAGTGATCTACCTATTTCTAAAAAGTAGAACGTTCTACTTTATTCTTTCAATGGATGCTCAATATATAGTCATTCTACCCGCCCCACACAAATAAGTACGAGGAGAAAATGAAAAGATATTAACCTGAAGCCCATTAATCAGCCTTTAGAGAAGACCCGACTATTAGCTCTTGATCATCATCAGCATCACCAGATACTCATCAAACACCCAACTGGCTGTGCTCTGCTGAGCATGCAAGTGCTGGGAAGAAGTCACAGGGGTTTGTCCGCTCCGAAACTGTGGACCTACACAGAAGAGCAAGGGAGAAATCATGTAAAACGGCCATACAAAAGTGCTAAGTGAGCCCCTCTTCAATCATAGCAGCAATGCCTCAGCTATTCCATCTTATCAAAGAATAATATTTTCCATCTAAACAAATAAATGTTCATCAGAACAAACATATACCTATCCAGCCATCACAACAACTTCTACATTTTCAGCTTCTTTCAACTGTTTTCTGTACCTGCCCATGTGATGTCTAAGGGTCATCGCATGAAAATGCCTTTGTTTAATTTCATGCTCTCAAAAATCTTCCTGTGCTTTTCGTCTATCTGTCATTTCAGGAGTCTGCTCTCAGCAGTCGATTTTCTTGTTGTTCTTTGGCCTCCCCTTAGCTTCTCTCTCATTCACATGCATCTCCAGGCTTTGTTAACCAAGTTAAGCAGATTGTCATAAATTGAAGTGAAGTGAGTCAACATACCGTTCTGCGTGGGGTGCTAAAAGAAAGGCACATAGCCATGCTGGGTAGATAACAGCTCACTGCTCGGAGTGCTCAGAAACACATGATCCAACCTGTCGTGACCCACAGGTTGAGAACCGCTAGCAGGGTCGCCTAAGACCATCTGAAAACACAAATATTTACATTACAATTCATAACAGTAGCAAAATTACAGTTATGAAGTAGCAACAAAAATAATTTTATGGTTGGGGGTCACCACAACATGAGGAACTGTATTAAAGGGTCACAGCATTAGAAAGGTTGAGAACCACTGCGAGTCTAGGAAGTTAAGGTTGAAGAAATATCAACCTTTGGGTACAGGCGAAGGGCCTGTGGCTGTTCTGTTTACAGTGTAGATTGTCAGGTCAATAGTTAACATATATGTTAGGGACAGAAAGCCAAGTCTCATATCTGGAAAGTGGAGAAATATAACTTTCATGTAATCAACCTGCTAAAACAAAAATGTAGTATCAATGACATTATAAAAATAAAGATAAATATTTTACACCCATTTGGCTGTCTTCTCTCCAATACACATATATGTACACAACACTTTTTAGATTCCACTGGTGGTCATTTTCTTAAACCAGAGAAAAGTGTTTTTATCCCACTAAAGGGACTGCTGCCTTGGTCAGAGCTTCGGGAGAGTGCAGAGCCGGGAGTCCGGGTGGTGTGCCCTGCGAGCGGGTGCTGGGAGGAGGCTGGCACACACCTGGGGAGCAATGGGAAAGGCATTCACTTTGAAAACCCACAGCTCTTCTATAACTAAAAGACTAAGAAGCAAAATGGTTTGCTCAGAGTGTCAGGGTTTGTATTAAACCTCCTGAAGTTATTTGTGAGTCCCTGTCAGCAGCTAGGGGGCTCCCATGGGTCATGTGACATGTAGCATCCTTTTCTTCCTTTGAGATTTTTAGGTTCTTCTAAGAATGTACATGTGGCCATGCTCTTCATTATCCAGGCCACATACTATTTAAACTGACACAGACATAGTTTGATTAAAACCACCACTGAAATGGCCTTTAGTAGCATCAATAAGAGAATCTGTTCTGCTTGCAAATTAGAATTGTGTTTGTATTCCCAGGGGCCTGTTTATTTGTCTGTAGTAGATCCATGCAGAGTGCCTGAGCACTGCATTCCCATTTCAGACCTGGTTACACCAGGGCCCCGGGAGGATGGAGCCAGGTCAGGCCAGGACAGCAGAGCCCCAACCAGGGCTGTCTGAAGGGAGCAAGGCCAAGTTCAACTGAGCAGGGAGGTTTGGTGGTAGCAGACTAAGGTTCAAGCATAGAGGCATCTAGGAGAGAGGATGCACCTAGGCAAATCCTACAGACCAGGTGATCCGTGGGGATTTGTTAACAGCAAAGCTGGAGTCAGTCTTCGGCAGGGCAGCTTCCTTCCAGCGCTGTTTCATGCTGTTTGCTGACACAGGTAGCTGCGGGCCTCGGGATGCCATCAGAGTCAGACAGGAGCCAGAGATGCATCCTGCCTCAATGAGACAGGAACAGAAATGCATAGACATTTACAGTTGGTTCTATGGAAGCAGCACCTAAAACTGATTTTCTATTTCATTGCACAGTTCCTTCCATTAAATTATGAAATAGATCGCAGTATTTGAAGAGCCTTTTCTTTATCTTAATGAAATGGTTTCAGGAAAGATTTAAGCATTTGATTCTAAAAAGAATCTGAATAGCACTACAAGAAGAAACAACTTCTAGAAAGCTTTTTTCTTTTCAGAAGAAAAATGATTTTTAAATTAATTTGCAAATGCTTGCATGTTCAGTGTAAGGAATATAGAGTAGTTAGGAAAACGTAGCAGGTATTTGAAAACACATGAAATGTGTTGAAACATGGCATACTTCTCTAAGATTGAGACCAAAAAATCATATATCTAGGCAAAAATTCAAATTAAAGCCAAATCTAGAAGTTAACCTCTTCCCCCAAGTAAAAACCATAAAGAGACTTTGTAGTAAGCAGTAGCAGTCAATCTCCCTTTGGGGTGTTGAGATGATAACCATTTCAATATTTGATCACTCACAGATGCTGACAGGGAGGGAGTCGTGCATGTCACACATTTATTACGTGGCTACTTTGCTTACATTCCACATTTACTCCTTCCAAAAATACCACAATTAAGGACTTATTATTTCCATTTTACAGATGAGGATGCCCTGGGTTTGAGAGGTTAGGCAAACTGTTCAACACCACACTAGCCCAGATCCAAGCTAACCACTCTGTTTTGGCACTGTGCCATATTACCTTCCCCTCTTCTCTGAGTGAATATCATTATATTTGAAGAAAATCTGGCATTGAGCACAGTTTGTCAATTAACCACTCACTGAGATGACATTCAGCTTTTGCCTTGTGTGTAGAAAGAATCATTTATCCAGTGCATCTTATGCTGAAGAAAGGGAATTTTGGTAAGACAGTTTGATTAGCTGATTAAAGACTTATTCTCAATTCTTCACAAGCTTCACATTAATCAGTCCCTCTACAGATTTTAGCTCTAATAGGATTGTAGAATATGAGGTGGTTTGAGGATCCAAGAGCTAAATATATTTGACTCCTTCTTTGTTCATTTTTGTTTATTCATATTATTAGACACTAGGGGCCCAGTGCATGAATTCGTGCATCTTGAAAGGAACTCTGGGCAGTGAGGAGGTGGTGGGCACAGGGGCGGGTTTACACCCAACCTCTGTGCTCTGGCCTGGCCCCTCCTGCCGTGACCCCCAGTCCCCTGTCAGCCAGCAGCCCACTCCCACCCACCGCTCCCATGTGCTGACAGCAACTGGCCCTGCTCACACCCACAGCCGGCGCCGGAGCCACCACTCGCACCCACTGCCAGTGCCCGGTGGCAGTTCCAATCGCTTGGTGCTGACAGCGGGGTGAGCGGCGACTGCTGCCCTGATCGCCCCTCAGGAGCAGGGGGAAGTGGAGAAGCCCTGAGGGGTAACCAGGGCTGGCAGCTGCCATTTGCACCTGCTGACAGCACCTAGTGATCAGGTCCAGTGCTGGGCTCTGGCAGCAGGTGCAAGCACTGGACAGGACCACGGCATGTGGGTGCAAAGAATTTTCAGTAACCACCAGAGGCTCGCCCTGATGACAGCGACTGACGCTCCGCCTTGGTCTGGTGCCCCCACTCACCTGCTCCACTATCCCGCCATGGCGAATGCCCGCCATGTTCTCCACTCTGCCACCCACTGCTGATGCCCACCATGTTCCACACATGCCCCTTGGTGGTCAGTGCACATCATAGCAACAGATTGTTCAGCTGTTCTGCTATTCGGTCTATTTGCAGATTAGGGTTTAATATATATAGATGCATAATTTTTTTTTTAAGTCCAATGTGCCATTCTTATTCTTGTGAGCACACCTCCCCTGTTCCTGGTAGAACATCAATGCAGATCTTCTGATGTCTGGATCTAACCTTGTGCTATCTAGACCAAGGGTATGTCAATCTTCATAAAGGACCAGAGAGGACATATTTTAGGCTTCTCAGGCATCTGATCTCTGTTGCAGCTACTCAACTCTGCTACTGTAATTTTAAAAAGCATTATCACTAAAGGAAGGAAGTTGGTTTATTAACAAACAATCTTTAAAAAACAACTCACCTCTTCCTATATTTCATGAAGAGCCCTTCCATAGTCTACTGAGGAACATGGAAAAATGACGATGCTCCAATCACAGAATTGTGCTTTTCTGCAATTGGCCATTTTAGTCAAACATTCATATCCATCAGCCTTTTATTTTTTACTAGAGGCCCAGTGCACAAAATTCGTGTTCTCATGGGGGGTCCCCCAGCCTGGCCTGTGCCCTGTCACAGTGCAGGAGCCCCATGCTCGATCACCCCAAAGAGGTAGGCCTAACCACCCATCCAGGGCTACTCAATGGATTGCCCCAAAGAGGTAGGCCAGAGTGGGGGGTCCTGCCTTCACACCACATGGAACCAAGAGGTGGGACCAACAGGACCCCCAGGCAGGCCTCGCTGCATGGACCCGAGACCCCCAGGCAAGCCTCACCACACAGAGCCGGGGACTCCCAGGCAGGCCTCGCCAGACCCCCAGGCAGGCCTCGCCACATAGAGCCAGGGGACCCACCTCCTCACAACTCTATGCGAAGCCTGGAGGAGGAAGACCCCCAGGCAGGCCTCACCATGTGGAGCCGGGGGACTCTCAGGCAGGCCTCGCCTTGCAAAGGCAGGACTCCCAGGCAGTCTCTGTGCCGTGCATGCAGCATCAAGCCCAGCCCCATCCACCTGTGTGCACCCGCTCTGCACACAGTCATCTTGTGATGGTGTGAGGGCATCATGGCATGACAACCACTTAGGCTTTTATTAGTAAGGGTTTTTTGTTAATCCTCACCTGAGGATATTTTTCCATTGATTTTTAAAAAATCTTTATTGTTGAGAGTATTACAGATGTCCCCCTTCTTCTTCCCATTGCCCCCCTCCACCCAGTTCCTACCCCAGACCTTCACTACCCTAGTATCCATAGGTAAGATCTTTGGTTAATCTCTTCCCACACCCCTTCCCTCTGAGATTTGTCAGTTTGTTTCATGCTTCCATGCCTCTGATTCTATCTTATTCACCAGTTTTTTTGTTCATTAGATTTCATTTATTTATTTATTTATTTATTTTATTTATTTTTATTTTTAGATTCAATTGTTGATAGATGTTATTTGTTGCTATTTTATTGTTCATATTTTTATCTCCTCCTTCTCTTCCTCCTCCTCCATTTCTCCTCCTCCTCCATCCTCCACTTCTCTTCCTCCTCCACATCTCCTTCTTCTTCTTCTTCTTCTTCTTCTTCTTCTTCTTCTTCTTCTTCTTCTTCTTCTTCTTCTTCTTCCTCTTCTTCTTCTTCTTCTTCTTCTTCTTCTTCTTCTTCTTCTTCGTCCTCTTCTTCTTCCTCTTCCTTTTCTTAAAGAATACCCTTATGCCCTTCAAAATTTCATGTAATACTGGTTTGGTGGTGATGAACTCCTTTAACATTTTCTTGTCTGTGAAGTTCTTTATCTGACCCTCAATTCTAAATGAGAGTTTTGCTTGGTGGAGTAATCTTGGTTATAGGTCCTTACTCTTCATCTCTTTGAGTATTTCTTGCCACTTTCTTCTGGCCTACAAAGTTTCTGAAGAGAAATCAGCTGACAGTCATATGGACACATCCTTGTAGGTAACTAACTGCTTTTCTCTTATTGCTTTTAAGATTCTCTCTTTGTCTTTAACCCTTGGCATTTTAATTATGATGTGTCTTGGTGTGGGCCTCTTTGGGTTTCTCTTGTTTGGGACTCTCTGTGCTTCCTAGACTTGTAAGTCTATTTCTTTTACCAGGTAAAAGTTTTCTGTCATTATTTCTTTAAATAGGTTTTTAATATCTTGTTCTCTCTCTTCTCTTTCTGGTACTCCCATAATGCAAGTGTTGGTATGCCTGGAGTTATCCCAGGGTCTCCTTAGTCTATCTTCATATTTTGGATTCTTTTTTCTATTTGCTCTTCTGATAAGGAGTTTCTTGCTTTCTCATATTCCAAATCATTAATTTGTTTCCCTAAATCCTCTACTCTACTGTTGGGCACTCTAGGTTCATCCCTATGTGGGTTGTACACACAGTCTTATTATAGTTGAACCTTGATTGTTTCTGATGTCACTGAGAGGAATTGACCTCCAGGTCAATTGGCTGTGAGGACCAGCTGCAACTATAGTGGAAGAGTGGCTGTGCAGGAGACAGCCCTATGGAGCAGGACTTGCTTCAGTGGGGCTTTGGTGCTCTCTGAGTTTGCCCCTTGAATGTGTCACTTATGGGTGTGTAGAGTTGTAATCTGGTATTATCTGAAGCTGTCCACAAGGTGCACTGGCTCTGGGGCCTCCCGGGAGGTGCAAACTCAGCCACTGTCTGGGTCTACCAGCAGGAGCTACAGAGGGATCTGCAGATGGCTGCTATTTGCTATTTGTATTGGGCTTAGATGTGCCCAGGTGAGGCCCAGCTGTGCAGCAAGACAGGCTGGTGGGAATGCTGGCTCTTGGGCCTTTTATTGATAGGTTTGGGGCATGCTGACACAGCTGCAGCTTGTTTGAGAGCTTTTAGTAAAGTCTGAAGTCTGAGCCAGGACAGGCCATTCATATGGAAAAGCTGCTACAAACAGCTTGGGTGGAGCTGCAAATTGGATGAGGCAGGGGTTTCCCAGGGTGGAGCAAATAGTGTGCTCCAGGCTGATGGAGACTCAGATATGGCTCCCAGTCAGCACTATACTAGGGGAAGTCCAAACACAAGTTCAATGATCCCTGTGAGCACCCCTGTCTGGGAGAAAGCCACCCCCGGGTTCCTGCTCCAATGCCAGAAAATCCATATCCTCCCTGTATGTGTCTGGGTCCCCAGGTGCTGGAGCTGGGAAGAAGTTTGACCCTGTGAGTTTGTGTGTAGGCTCTTTAAGAGGAGCACCTGGGATTACAGCAGACTACTTGCCACTTAGTCACAATCCCCACTGGTTTTTATATCTTGAAGTTACGGGGACTTTTCTTCCCAGCTCTGGATCCCTGGGCTGGGGGGCTGGTGTGGGGCTGGAACCCCTTGCTACTCACAGGTGGCCTCTGCAGAGACAATCTCCCTTCAAAATAAAAAACGGCACACATGGATGCTGGTCCAGCCCATTTAGCTGCCCTCCACCCCTTCTACCAGTCTCCATGTGCTTTCTTCTTTACTTCTCTAGTTGTAGGACTTCCATTCATCTAGCTTTCAGACAGTTCTGAATGATGGTTATTCTATATTTTTGTTGTAATTTTGATGTGGTTGTGGGAGGCTGCATGTACAGGCATTTACCATATGCCACCATCTTCTCCATTGATTTTTAGAGAGAGAGGAAGGGAAGACAGGAACATTGATGATGTGAGAGAGACACATAGATTGGTTGCCCCTCACACACCCCTAACCAGGGCTGGGGATCAAGCCTGCAACCAAAGTACGGGACTTTTCAGTCTGCAGGCTGACACTATCAACTGAGCCAAACTGGCTAGGGCTCAAACTGAAAGTGTTGACTATATTATCCATTTTGTTTCTGGAACAAAGGGTGTCTGTGGTCCCTTTACTAAGTGTGTCTAGGTACTTCTATCTAGACATTTACCTAAACATGCATTTCCTGTGTCTACAAGGAAGCTAATCTCACCTTGACTTTCTTTTGTCCAACGCTCTCGCTGCACCCATTTTTTCCCTTCCCCCCTGAAATCTTCACGTGGGAGCATTTCCCACCACTTGTTTATCTTTTTTTTTCTTTTTTGTTTGTTTGTTTGCTTATTCAATAGCTTACTTTCTATTGACTGCTTTCCATATGAAAGCAGTGTCTAGATAATCTAGAAACAATGGGTAATCCTCAAGTCCCTCCTACTATGGAATGCTTGATGTGATTTTAAGGAGAAAATTTTACTGATTGTATCCTGCCCAACCTAATAAGAAAATTAACTCTAATTTCTGGGCACTTCACTGAGCAAAGTTATATACAGGGTGGGGCAACAGTAGGGTTACTGTTATGAGTATATGAAACAGTTTCTTTCTATATTATTATTTACTAGAGGCCCAGTGCATGAAATTCATGCACTGGGTGGGAGGAGGGGGGAGTTTGGCCCTCAACCCAACCTGCACCCCTCAGGGGATATCTGACTGCTGGTTTAGGCCCAATCCCACACGGAACAGGCCTAAACCAGCAGTCAGATATCCCTCTCACAATCTGGGACTACTGGCTCCTAACTGCTTGCCTGCCTGCCTGCCTTATTGTACCTAAATGCATCTGCCTGCCAGCCTAATCACCCTGAACCACTCCCCTGCTGGCCTGATTAATATTTAACTGCTCCCCTGCCAGCCCAGTCACCCCCAACTGCCCTCCCTTGCCCGCCTGATCTCACCCTCAACTGCCCTCCTTTGCTGGCTAATTTGGTTCTGATTGGTCAGTTTCTATTCCAATCAGCGTCAAAAGCCCTGCCTCCTAGGCAGCCATTGGCTCCTCACAATTCACCCAGATTTGGTTCTGATTGGTCAGTTTCTATGATAGTCAGCATCTATGGGCTTATCTCTGAGGCTGATAATAGAGGCGGGGCTGATCAGCAGCTGCCAGAAGCTGATGGCAAGTAGCTGAACTGACCTCTGGGATCAAACCCTGCTTCTCTCTCCTGGCAAGCCAGCAGCTGCTGCCACTGCTGATCAGTCCTGCCTCTCTCTCTCTCTAAGAGGTCAGAAGTTCAGCCCTCTCACCTGCTGTGCACACAGCCTGGCAAACTCCTGATCATTGTGGATGTGACAGACACAGGGTTTTTATATATTAGGATTGTATTATTTTCCATATGAACGACGATAAACCTACTTTTGCTCCCTCCTGTATAAGTGTGACTGTGATTAGGAAAATCATTTGATATAAAAAAATAATCTTATAATAAGAGATCTGAATACATACATAATGAAATAACAGTTGTATGAAACCCTGCTATTTGTCTTGGATGTGTATCATTGTACTTAAATGATATCAGGCATTTCATATGTATTATTGTAACCCTTACAACAACTGCATTATGAGGATATTATTGTCTTTATTTTGCAGATTAGGCTTTGAGAGGTAAAATTACTTCCCCCAGGACTCAAAAGGATAAAGAAGGGTTGTAATTTGTACTCATTCTTCTAATAATAGACCTAGCACTCTTTAAGCAGCTGTCCATGGTATATAGTGAATAGACCCTGTACAACTCAGAAACATCATTGTCCTCCTTAGTTCTGGGCACTGAAAGGACTGTTGATATAACAATACAAGACAGAGTTGCTGCCTGGAGGGAATTTTTAAATTATTTTCAGAAGCCAGGCCTTCAAACTTCTATGCCTTTGCTCATGTGCCTCTCTGCCAGCCCTGTTTTTCCCCTTGTCTATGTGCTATCCTTCTACACATTATACTTAGCAAACAGAATGGGATATCATTTACATGCAATATTTTTTAAAATATTGGCTAATTTGGTTCTGATTGGTCAGTTTCTATGCCAGTCAGCATCAAAAGCTCTGCCTCTGAGGCAGCCATTGGGTCCTCACAGTTGACCCAGATCTCCCTTCCTCTGAGAGGAAGGGAGAGAGGAAGGGAGAGGGAGAGAGAGTTAGAAACATCGATGAGAAACATCAATCAGCTGCCTCCTGCACACCTTCTACTGGGGATGTGCCTGCAACCAAGGTACATGCCCTTGACTGGAATCAAACCTGGGACCCTTGAGTCGGCAGGCCAATGCTCTATCCACTGAGCCAAACCGGTTAGGGCTACATGTAATATTTACATGCATCTTCATTCATTGATGAGTTCTGATAGAATTACATTCATAAATAGCCATGACAATCAAGATACAGAACATCTTCACCATCTCCAAAAATTTCATTGTGCACTTTGCTGTCTATTCTCCCTCTGGCCCTGGGCCTAGGCAAGCACTTTTTGTATCTATAGATTAACTTGAATTTTTATGATTTTATGTAAATGGAGTCATACAGTATGTGCTTTTTTTGTATCTGATTTATTTCATGCAGTATAAAGATTTTGAGACTCATACACATGTTGCATATGTAAGTAGTTTGTTCCTTTCAATTATTAGAATTAATCAATTTTAATATATTAAAATATATTACAATAAAATAAGATATATCACAATTTGTTTATTCATTTGTCACAGATGGACATCTGGGTTGTTTCCCGTTTGGGGCTATGGCAGATACAGCTGCTATGAATATTTGTGTACAAATCGTTGTGCATGCATGTTTTTATTTGTTACACACTAGTAGGATTTCTGGGTCGCATGGTCAATCCTATATAATAAAAGAGTAATATGCAAATTGACCACACCTCCGCTACACCCACAAGCCAAGCCCACCAGCCAATCAGGAGGGAATATGCAAATAAACCCAACCAAGATGGCTGCAGCCACAGAGAGCAGGAGGAAGGCTTGGGTTTCCCTGGCAACAGAGGAAGCCAAGCTTTCTGCCTGCCCTTGCCAGCCCAAGCCTCCACTCAGTGCTACAAAATTTCAATTATAGAAGATAAATAAATCCCAACCAAAATGGCAGTAGCCATGGAGCTGGAGAGAGCAGGAGGCTAGGGTTGCCCGCAGCGATGGAGGAAGCCAAGCTTCTGCAGCCCTGGCCTGCTTTGGCCTCCGCTTAAGGCTACAAAGTTTCAATTATAGAAGATAAATAAATCCCAACAAAAATGGCTGCAGCCAGGAGTGAGCAGGCTTGGCTCCACTCCAGGCTACAAAGTTTCAGTAGTAGAAGATAAATAAATCCCAGATCCCAGGGCCTCTGCTTGGGTCACAGGGGTGTGTGGCCAGCCTGCAAACCACCACAGGCCCCTTGCCCAGGCTGCCCCACGCCCCAAGGGAACCCCCACCCCGATCCAGGACACCCTTCAGGGCAAACCAGCTGGCCCCCACCCATGCACCAGACCTCTATCCTATCTAATAAAAGAGTAATATGAAGATTGATCATCACTCCAACACACAAGATGGTTGCCCCCATGTGATCAAAGATCCTGCCCCCATGTGGACACAAGATGGCCACCACAAGATGGCCAGCAGGGGAGGGCAGGTGGGAGGAACCAGGCCTGCAAGGGAGGGCAGTTAGGGGTGACCTGGCCGGCAGAGGAGGGAAGTTGGGGGTGACTGAGTCTGTAGGGAAGGGCAGTTGGGGGGACCCAGGCTTGCAGGGGAGGGCAGTTAGGGGTGACCAGGCCTGCAGGGGAAGGCAGCTGGGGGCAAAGAGGCTGGCAGGGGAGCAGTTAGGCATCAATCAGGCTGTCAGGGGAGTGGTTAGGGGGTGATCAGCCTCGTAGGCAGAAGTGGTTAGGGGCAGGCAAGCAGTTGGGAGTCAGCAGTCCTGGATTGTGAAAGGGATGTTCAACTGCCCATTTAGGCCTGATTGCACTGGGATCAGGCCTAAACGAGCAGTCGGACATGCCTCGAGGGGTCCCAGATTGGAGTGGGTGCAGACTGGGCTGAGGGACACTCCCCCCACACACACATGAATTTCATGCACCAGGCCTCTAGTGTATATATAACTTTGTAAGAAATGGACAGCTGTCCACCAAAGTTTATCCTTTCACATTCCTAGTAAGAACATATGTGAGTTCCAGTTTCTCCATATTCTATGAAAACTTGCTATTGCCAGTCTTCTAAATTTAGCCATTCTAATGGGTGGGTAGCCTTATCCCATTATGATTTTAATTTACATTTTCTTGATGACTGATAATTTTGAGCATCCTTTCTTGTGCTTATTCACCATTTCTTTATCTTATTTCATAATGTGTTTGTTTAAATGCGTCTTTTTTTTTAAGTTGTCATTATTGGGTTATAAGAAAACTTTATATATGCTAGGTACTAGTCTCTCATGTTATATGCATTACAAATATTTCTCTCAATTTGTGGTGTGTATGGTCATTTCTTAATGGCGTTCTTCAAAGAGCAAATATTTTACATTTTGATCAAGTCCAATTTATTGAAATTTTTCTCTTGGTTTTTGTGCCTATCTTTGCCTAACCTCCCAATTTTGGACATTTTCTTCTAGATGTAGTGAAAAATTGGGTCAATGTTCATTCTTTTCTACACAGCTATCTTCTTAGGGCACCACTTGTTGAAAATACTTTTTCCTCATTGAAGTGGTTTGACACTTGTAAAAACCAACTGGCCACATAGTGTGGATTTATTTTTGGACTCTATTCTGTTTCATTGATCTGTATGTTTGTCCTATTCTCCAATAGCACACTGACTCTACTATTATACCCTATAGTAAATCTTGAAATAAAGCAGTATAAAACCTCCATTCTTAGTAAAAATTATGGAACTTTTGTATAAATTTATATAATAATTTTCTATATAAATTTTAGAATCCAGTTGTCAATTTCTGCCAAAAAAAGCTTGCTGAAATTTTGATTGTGAACTTGCTTTGAGTGTATAACTCAATTTGAGTAGAACTGACATCTTAATGATATTAGATCTTCTAGTTTATGAACCTGATATATCTCTGCATTTCTTTAGGTATTGAACTTGCTCTCAGCAATACTTTGTCATTTTCACTGTAAAGGTCTTACACATTGTATTTGTTTCCTAAGGCTGCTATAATGAACTCTTACAAACTGGGAGGTTTAAAGCAACAGAAATTTGTCCGGTTGGTGTGGCTCAGTGGTTGAGCATCGACCTATGAACCAGGAGATCACGGTTTGATTCCTGGTCAGCTCACATGCTGGGGTTGTGGGTTCAATCTCCAGTGGGGGGCATGCAGGAGGCAGCCAATCAGTGATTCTCATCATTGATGTTTCTATATCTTTCTACCTCTCCCTTCCTCTTTCTAAAAATCAATAAAAACATTAAAAAATTAAAAAAAAATAAATTTATTATCACTGTTCAAGAAGCCAAAAGTCTAAAATCAAGGTATTGGTAGGTTGTTTCCTTCTGAACTTTCTGATGAAAAATGTGTGCCATGCCTTGCTCTGATGTCGGCAAGCAATCCTTGGCATTGCCTGGCAATCTCTGCCTCTGTCGTAATGGTCTTCTCCTTCTGTGTCTCAGGGTCTTCTTTTCTCTCTTATAAGGACATCACCATTGGATTTAGGAATCAACCTAATCCAGAATGATCTCATCTTGAGATCTTTACCTTAATTATTTACAAAGACCCTTTAAGAAAAGTCACATTCTTAGGTTCTAGGTAGACGGACTTTTAAAAATGTATTTCTAAGTATTTTATGACACTATTATAAATGGAATTTTAAAACTTCTTTCCCAATGACTTCTTGCTAGTATATAAAAATATATCTTTCTGATGATTAGTAACTTTGAGCATGTATTAATCTTGTATCTTATTACAAACAGTTATTAGTTCTGATTATTGTTATATGGATTTTCTACATAAACAAACATGCTGCTTACAAATAGAGGCAATTTATTTTTCTATCTATCTATGCCTTTTTTTTTTTTGCTTTATTACATTTGCTAAGATGTCCAGTGAAATGTTGACTAGAAGTGATAAGAGCAGGCATCCTTGCCTTCTTCCTCTCCTTAGAAGAAAATAATTTGATAGTTAACCATTAAGGATGTTGTTAACAATCTTTTTTTTTTTTTCAGAATGACTTTTAACATATTAGGAGAATTCCTTTCTATTCCTAATGTGCTGAGAGATTTTTCTTTTAAATCGTGACCAGGTATTGAATTTTATCAAATTATTTTTCTATATCTATTGACATAATGATGCTTTCCCCCATTTATTTTATTAATATGGTGAATCACATCAATTTCTTAAATTTTAGTTTTCAATTAGAGTTGACATTCAATATTTTTTTAAATCCTCACATGAGGATTTTTCCATTCATTTTTAGAGAGAGTGGAAGAGAGAGGGAAAGAGAGATAAATATCTATGAGAGAAACACATCAATTGGTTGCCTCCTGCACAAGCCCTGACCAGGGCCGGGCCAGGGAGGAGCCTGCAACCAAGGTATGTGCCCTTGACCAGAATCAAACCCAAGAACCTTCGGTCTGCAGGCCAACGCTCTATCTACTGAGTTGAACAGGCTATGGCTCAGTATTTTTTAATATTAGTTTTAGGTGCATAGACAATTGAATTACAATGATTTTTTTAATTTAAATTCTTTATTGTTTAAAGTATTACATATGTCTCCTTTTTTCCACCATTGACCTCTCCCTGGCTGTTTCCACCCCAAGTTCCTTCCCTCACTCCCCTACTATCTGTGTCCATGGGTTATGCTTATATGCATGCATACAAGTCCTTTGATTGATCTCTTACCCCTTCCCCTCCCCTACCTTCCCTCTGATGTTGGATGGTCTGTACTCTTCGATGCTTCTCTGTCTCTGTATCTATTTTTGTTCATCAGTTTATATTGTTCATTATTTCCCACATATGAGTGAGATCATGTGATATTTATCTTCCTCTGACTGGCTTGTTTTACTTTGCATAACGCTCTCCAGTTCCATCGATGCTGTTGCAAATGGTAAGATTTCCTTCTTTTTTACAGCAGCACAGTATTCCATTGTGTGGATGTACCACAGTTTTTATCCACTCATCTACTGATGGGCACTTAGGCTGTTTCCAAATCTTAGATATTGTAAATTGTGCTGCTATGAACATAGCGGTGCATATATCCTTTCTGATTGGTTTTTCTGATTTCTTGGGTTATATTCCTAGAAGTGGGATTACTGAAACAAATGGGAGTTCCATTTTTAATTTTTTTTCAGGAAACTCCATACTGTTTTCCACAGTGTCTGCAACAGTCTGCATTCCCACCAGCAGTGCACAAGGGTTCCTTTTTCTTCACATCCTCGTCAACACTTGTTTGTTGATTTGTTGATAATAGTCATCCTGACAGGTGTGAGATGGTAACTCATTATTGTTTCTATTTGCATCTCTCTGATGATTAGTAACTTCAAGCATGTTTACTTATGTCTCTTGGGCATCTGTATGTCCTCTTTCAAAAAGTGTCTATTTAGGTCCTTTGACCATTTTTTTTATTGTATTGTTTATTTTCATTTTGTTAGGTTGTATGAGTTCCCTGTAAATGTTGGAGATTAAACCCTTATCGGATATAATATTGGCAAATATGTTCTCCCATGCAGTGGACTTTCTTGTTGTTTTGTTGATAGTTTCTTTTGCTGTGCGTAAGCTTTTTATTTGGATGTAGTCCTATTTGTTTATTTTCTCCCTAGTTTCCATCCAGCTCCTAGGAGCTGTATTGGTAAAGTCCTATTTGTTTATTTTCTCCCTAGTTTCCATCCAGCTCCTAGGAGCTGTATTGGTAAAGTCCTATTTGTTTATTTTCTCCCTAGTTTCCATCCAGCTCCTAGGAGCTGTATTGGTAAAGATATTGCTTGGACATATGTCTGATACTTTGCTGGCATGAATTCTTCTAAGATTTTTATGGTTTCCCATCTTACATTTAAGTCCTTTATCCATTTTGCATTTATTTTTGTGTACAGTGTAAGTTGGTGGTCTAGTTTCATTTTTTTGCATGTATTTGTCCAATTTTCCCAACACCATTTATTGAAGAGACTGTCTTGACTCCATTGTATGTTCTTGCCTCCTTTGTCAAATATTTATTGAGCATTATGGCTTGGGTCAATTTCTGGGTTCTCTGCTCTGTTCCATTGGTCTATATTTCTGTTCCTGTGCCAGTACCAGGCAGTTTTGAGAACAGTGGCTTTGTAATATATCTTGATATATGATATTGTGATCCCTCCAACATTGTTCTTCTTTCTCAGGATAGCTGAGGCTATTCTGGGTCTTTTTAAATTCCAGATGAATTTTTGGAGAGTTTGTTCTAGGTTTGTGAAATATGCCATTGATATCTTAATGGGGAGTGCATTGAATCTATAGATTGCTTTGGGTAGTATGGACATTTTAATGATGTTGATTCTACCAATCCTTGAACATGGTATATTCTTCCATTTGTGTATGTCTTCCTCTATCTCTTTTTCAACATCCTGTAGTTTTTGGAATACAGGTCCTTTACCTCCTTAGTTAAGTTTATTCCTAGTATCTTAATATTTGGTGCAATGATAAATGGTGTTGTTTTTGTTTGTTTTTTAGTTTCTCTTTCTGTGAGTTCATTATTGGTGTATAAAAAAGCTGTACATTTCTGGGTGTTAATTTTTTTTAGCCTGCTACATTCATGAATTTCTTTATTAAGTCTATTAGTTTTTTATGCAGTTTTTAGAATTTTCTATGTACAATATCATGTCATCTGTGAATAATGACACTTTTACTTCTTCTTTTCCAATTTGGATGCCTTTTATTTATTCTTCTTGTCTGATTGCTATGGCTAGCACTTCCAGTACTATGTTGAATAAGAGTGGTGAAAGTGAGCATCCCTGTCTTGTTCCTGTTCTTTGGGGAAATAGTTTTAGTTTTTGCCCATTGAGTATAATGTTGGCTGTAGGTTTGTCATATAAGGCTTTTATTATGTTGAGGTATGATCCCTCTATTCCCACTTTGCTGAGAGTTTTTACAAGAAAGGGTATTAGATTTTTTCAAATGCTCTTTCTGCATCATGATTTTTGTCTCTCAATTTTTTTATGTGATGTATCATGTTTATTGATTTGTGGGTATTATACTAGCCTTGCATCTCTGGAATAAATCCCACTTTGTCATGTTATATTATATTTCTAATGTAATGCTGGCTCCGATTTGCTAGAATGTTGTTGAACATTTCAACATCTATGTTCATCAGGGATATTGGCCTGTAAATCCTTCTTTGTAGTGTCTTTATCTGGTTTTTGGATTAGGGTAATCCTGGCCTCATAGAAACAGCTTGGAAGTGTGCCTTCCTCTTGAATTTCCTGGAATAGTTTGAGGAGGATAGGTTTTAGTTCTTCTTTGAATGTTTGGTAAAACTCCCCTGTGAAGGTGTCCAGACTAGGGCATTTGTTTGCTGGAAGATTTTTGATTGCTGCTTCAATTACATCAGTAGTTATCAGCCTATTCAGGTATTTTTAGTCTTCCAAATTGAGTTGTGGAATATTTTATTTTTCCTGGAATATGTCCATTTCGTCTAGGTTATCCAATTTGTTAGAGTAGAGTTGTTCTTAGTATTTTTTTTTACAACCCTTTGTATGTTTATGGGGTTGGTTGTTACTTCACATCTTTCAGTTCTAATTTTGTTTATTTGGGTCCTCTCTCTTTGTTTCTTGGTTAGCCTGGCTAGAGGTTGTTCAGTCTTGTTTATCCTTTCAAAGAACCAGATCTTGGTTTTATGGATCTTTTTTTTTTTTTTTTTTTTTGGTCTCTATGTCATTTATTTCCACTCTGATCTTTACTATTTCCTTTCTTCTGCTTACTCTAGGCTTTTATTGTTGCTTTCTAATTCTTTAGGTTGTAGGATTAGATAATTTATTACTGTTTTTTATTGTTGTTGTTGTTTTTTTTTATTTTTGAGGTAGGCCTATAGAGCTATTAACTTCCCTCTCAGGATTGCTTTCACTGTGTCCCATAGATTTTGGACTGTTGTGTTTTCATTGTCATTGGTTTCCAGGATGCTTTATATTTCTTCTTTAATCTCTTTGGTAACCCAATCATTGCTGAATAGCATGCAATTTAGCCTCCAATTGCTTGCTTTGCTTTCATTGCTTTTACTGTAGTTTATTTCTAATTTTATGCCCTTGTGGTCTGAGAAGATGCTTGATATGATTTATATCTTCTTGAATTTAAAGAGACTTTTCCTATGTCCCAATATGTGGTCTACCTTAGAAAAGGTCCCATGTGAACTTAAGAAGAATGTATATACTGTAGCTTTGTGGTAAAATGTTCTGAAGATGTCAATTAATTCCATCTTTAGCATTGCTGTTTCTTTGCTGATCTTTTTTTGTTTAGAGGATTTATCCAGTGATGTCAATGGGGTATTAAAGTCCCCTACTATGATTGTATTGCTGTCAATCTCTCCCTTGCTACATTCCAGGAGTTTTTTTATGTATTTGGGTGCTCCTGTATTGGGTGCATATATGTTTACCAGAGTTATATCCTCTTGTTGAATTGCTCCCTTTAGTATTATGAAGTGGCCCTCCTTATCTCTTGTTATTGTTTCCACTTTGAGGTCTATTTTGCCATATATAAGTATTGATACCCTACCTTTTTTTTTTTTTTTCATTTGCTTGAAAAATTTCCCCCTTCTCTTTACTATTAATCTGTATGAGTCCTTGTTCTGAGGGAGGTCTCTCATAGACAGCAAATATGTGGGTCATGTTTTCTTATCCATTCGGCTACTCTATGTCTTTTGATTGGAGCATTTAATCCATTTACATTTAAGGTTATAATTGATAGGTACTTGTTTGTTGCCATTTTTATTCTTTATGCCTGTGTTCCTTCTTCCATTTCTACTACTTCTTTTTACAGCAGTTCTTTTAGCATTTCATGCAGTGCTGGCTTGTTGGTAATAAACTCTCTTAGCCCTTTTTTATATGTGAATCTCCTGATTTCACCTTCAATTTTGAATGATAGCCTTGCTAGATATAGTATTCTTGGATTCGGTCCTTTGCTGTGCATCACATTGATAGTCTAATGGGAGATCTCTTATAGGTAACTTTCTGTCTCTCAATGGCAGCCTTCAAGATTCTTACTTTGTTGTTGGTGTTTGGCAATTTAATTATGATATGTATTGGTGTCATTATTTTTGGGTTCATCTTGTTTGGGACTAGCTGAGGTGGTCCTCAGATTCTTCTAGTCTACTGTTGAAACTTTCCATTCTGTTCTTTATTGCAGCTATGTCATTCTATATTTCCTCTTTATTCTTACACATGTTGTTGAATTTGTCTTCTGTCCTTTCCAGCATCCTTATAACCATTGCTCTGAATTCTTTCTATGACAAACTGCTTGACTCCGTTTCGTTTATTTCCTTTTCTGGTGTGTCCTCCTTTTCTGTTGTATGGGGGTTGTTTCTTTGTCTCCCAATTTTTGCTGTTACTTTGTGATTGTTTCATGTATTGGATCAAACTTGTATGTCACCCAGATTTTTTTGAGTTTGTCTTATATAGTAAGGAACCCAGTGGAGCAAGCTCTCAGGTCTTTTGGGATGGGTATTCTAGGGATGTCCCCTACTTGAGATATTTGTGTTATCTTGGTGTAGTGGGGTCTTTAGTGTTATTGTCCCATTTGTGGATGGAGTCTCCTCTCAGGGTGTCTGGTTAAGTGGCTTGCTATCTACTGTGTTGACTGAAAAGCATAAAATACAACTTGACAAGACACAACACAAAGGGAACAAAACATGCATGTACTTGTGACACCAATAACCCCAATAAAAATGACCACAAGAGAACAGAGAATTGAGAGAAAAGAGAGCAAAAATGATATCAATAAAAGGAAAAGAGAAAAAATAAAAAGAAGAAAAAGAAGAAGAGAAATATATATGGGGAGAAAACACCACAAAACAAAAAAATAAACAAAAAAATGCAAACACCCAGAAAAAGGCATGAGACAGAATCTGTAGAGCCAGAGCTTACATACAGATAGTAAGGTTAAGGAATTGAATGAATAGGGGAAGGACCATGGTTCAGTAAGAGGAGGTAAAAATATAATGAGTGGATAAGAAGAAAAAAGAATAAATAAATAAATAAATATTTTTAAAAACATTTATCTATCTATTTATTCATCTATTTTTGGAAAGACAGAATAGAGGAGAGAGCAGATAGGCTTGAGTTTAGTGAGTGAAATTATCTAAACAATTAGGAAAAGAAGAGAGCAAGAGAGGAGAGGAAAATTAAAAGCATAAAAAATTGACTAGAGAAAAGAGAATGGTGCATGGACTTGGAGCAGGGGAGAGGAAATTAGATATATAAGTAAGCCAACAGACTCTACAATAATAAGAACATGTCAATAAAGCAGATAAAGAAGATCAATTTTTAAGAAGGGTTAAAAAGAAAGGAAAGAGAAAAACTAAAGCAGGAACAGAAGAGAACACAGGATGAAAAAGGGAACAGTGCGAAAGAGAAGGGTGGAAACAAGAAAAATAAGATAAAATAATTTTAAAAAGTAGAATAAAGAAAAAATAATACAAACATAAAAGATTAAAAAATTTTTTTCTTAAATAAAAGATTTTTAAGAAGTAAAGTGTTGTCCACTTCAGCTGAGTTTTACTTCCCCATGGGCACTGGTTTAAGACCCCACTCTTCTGTTCTTTCTGCCACCTCTCAGTTCCCTGTTTGGTAGTCAGCACCATGCTGAAGTTCCAAGCGATTCACTGCTCCGCTGTGTCTGTCTCCACAGCCTTGGTGGCTGCAAGCAGGTGGGACCAATCTCCCCGTTTTGCTTGTCTTCCTGCTGTCTGTCTTAATCACTCAAGCGACTGTTTCTGACATGGGCTTTAGATGGGGGTGTTGCTTTATTGGTTTCCGGGATCAAAGGGCCCCTCAATCCAGTCTCCCAGGGCTCCCTGAGGCTATTCAGATTCTTTGTTTCCTCTGCAAAGCTTGAGGCTGGGTGCGGCTGCACTAGTTGCCCTGCAGGTGCTGCTGGGAGAGGCTGGCTCTTCGGGATAAAAATGGCTGCTTAGGGTTGGAGGGTCTGGTATGTCCCCGTGCCATATTCCTGTTCAACTCTCCTTGTCCTGCTCGTCTCCACAGCCTCTCCCCAGCCTCCACAAAAATGACCCTCCACTTGCACCACAGCCTCAGTGAGTGTTTATAATTGAAAGGTCCTATGAACCGAGTTTAGCGAATAAAACCAAAGACAAAACAGAGGCAAAGCAACCACGTGACTGCACGTTTCTCTCCTCCTGGCACCGCATGACTTGGGCTATTCTTCAGGCCGCCCTTCTGGACTCAGCTTCTCTTGGCTGTAAACTTAGATCTAGATTCCCCAGACACCAGCAGCCCTGTGTGCTTTCTTTCCACCATCAGATGTTACACCTGTCCCCAAGGGACTCGGATTTGATGCAGTGCAGCTTCCTTCTGACCCTCTCTGCCCAGTGATGATGCATCTCTCTCCAGCCCAGATCCCTGATCTTACCATTCTCCAGGCATCCTCTGCCCTTTCCAGCTGTAAATTGTCTTAACAGCTGTGTCTAATTTGCCAATTCTGGGTGGATGTTATTAGATTTAGTTGCTCCTTCTATCTGCTTCAGGACAAGGCACAGGACATGTCTCCCCATTCAGCCATTTTCCCTCCTTGTTACATTGACTTTTAAATATAAAATCAAGCTGAGTTTCCTAGAATAAATCCTAATTGGTAGTGATATATATACATTTTTATCTATTGTAAGATGTGATATTTTGAAATATTTTTGCATTTACCTTTATGAAGAATATTGGTCTGTAATTACCAATTTTATTACACTGGCCTGTATTTAATTGTCCAATTTTGGTTAAGAATAAATTTGGAAGTATTCTCTCTTCCTTTATTTTCTGGAAGAATTATGTAAGATTAGTGCTATTTCTTGATAGGAATCAGCAATGATGCCACTTGGATACAGAACTTTCTCTGTGGGAAGGTTAGATAATGAATTGAATTGCTCTGATAAAAGGCTATTTAGATTTTTTGTTTCATCTGTGTCAGTTTTATTTTTCAATAATTATTTTTCATTTCATTTAAAATCTGACCTACTTATTTTTATAGGTTTAGCCTAAATATCTTTTTTCTGTGAAGCCTTACCTGATGCTTTACCTGATGCCTTCAATGGGAGGGAATTGTGCCATACTTTGTATAATTTGTACTTTTCACCTTCCTTTCAGGTTATCTGTGCCCATGTCTCTCCCTATACTAACTAAAGGGCCCTTGAGTTCAATGATTACATTCTATATATCTTTGAGTCTTTGTCTCCTTGTATGGTGCTTATTACATAGTAGATACCCCCCAGGCTTAAATTATCACTTTATTACACTTTTTATTATCTAATTTATACAGACATGTTTCTAAGTTCCTCAGTAGATTATGAGCACCTTTTGGAAAAAAAAAAATGGCAAGACTTATCAATGCTCATACACCTTCTATATCATACTAGTTACCTGGTGCACAAAATTTGTGCACATTAAAAGGGAATTAATTAGAGGAAATATTTTAATATTGCTATTTGCCCTTTCTCTATAATAGAAGTGTCAGAGATGAAAGAAAATTAGTAAAATGTATATGAAAATCTTCCTCCTATCAGAGTGGGGTGTGCCACAGGAACCAGAGTCAAGTCCCTGCACACCCATGTGCACCTAGAAATGGCACAAGACCCAGACCCAACCAGCTCCACCCCCATTGGGCTAGATCCAGACCTGGCCAGCCCCACCCCCATCAAGCCCAACCAGGTGGGTAGTGTGGTCTCAGGTCACCTGGCCTGGCACTGGGGTGGGGGGGGGTGCCTTGAGGTCCCCTGGCCCAGGCCAGGGTGTGCAGCCTGAGGTCCCCTGTCAAGCATGGCCAGGCAGGGGTGGGTGGCCTCAGGTCCCACAGCCCAGCGCCAGGGCATAGGGTATGGCCTGAGGACCCCATCCAGCACCACTGGGTGGGGGATGCGGCCTGAAGTCCCCCATCAAGCCCTGCCAGGTGGGGGGCATGGCCTGAGGTCCCCCAGCCTGGCGCCGGGGTGGGAGGCAGGGCCTGAGGTCCCCTGTCAAGCCCCACCAGGCAGGATTGCAGCCTCAGGTCCCCTGCCCCAGCCCAGCTCCACACAGCCTCAGGTCCCTGTTGATTGCTCATTAAGGCTCGTTATGGGAACTTGGTCTCTGCTGTGGGTGCAGCCACCTTGTGTTATGGGATCCCCGCCTCTGCTGTGGGTGCAGCCATCTTGTAATGGTGTGGCGGTCAATTTGCATATTCCTTCTTGATTAGATAGGATATTTAGAATAATTTTTAGAACTGTTAAATTAAATATACCTGCTTGCTGAAGTGTTCAGAAAAATCAGTATTCTGTGAACTAAGAGAAGAGCAGTTGATTGATATTGGGAAAGCATGCATCACCAAAGGAAGAGAAGTAAGGGAACTAACTTTATTGAGTGCTTACTGTATGTCAGACACTGTGATAAACAGTTTATATTTTTTACCTTAAAATAATTATACATAGAAGATATTATCCCCATTTTACAGGTCAAGAAACTGAGGTTCAGAAAAGTTGAGCACTTTGCTTAAGTCCACAAATTTATTAAGTGGAAGATCCAGGTTTCACATCCAAGTCTAAATGATCTCATTATTCATGTTCTTGGTTTCAATTGTACTTTTGCCCATTTGGTTTTCTATAAGATGCTTGATCGATTTCCCCATTACCTTTAAACTTTGACAGAATAGAATAGTCTGTGGTTCCCCTAACTGATATTGAGAATCATTAAGCTTTGAAAAAACTCCAAAGTAGTCCCTGGATAATTATTCTGCCTACAGCATAAATTTATAGAAGTAGCATAGAAGTTCCAAAAAAGACTTATCTCAAACTATGCTGCACAACTCCATGGCATTTATTTGATATCAGATGCTAACATTCTGGATGTGGCTAATCCGGGACATCATTGGTTCCTGAATTCATACCTAAATAGCATAAAAGAAATTAAGAGTTCAAAGCCATGATAACTCAAGCAATTTCCATGGCTTGGTGTGAAAGGAGAGGATCTCTCAGAGATGTTATTTTTACACTAGAGGCCCAGTGCATGAAATTTGTGCACAGGTATGGTCCCTAGGCCTGGCCTGCAATCAGGGCCATCTTCCCCAGCTGCAGGCAGCCGGCCCTGCCCTCCCTCCCCCCACCACCACCCAACCCTGGTTCCCCATTCGCCATCAGGTGATCAGAGCCTGCTGGCCAGGGTGGAGGGACTGAAAGGCTGGCTGTTCCCACCTGCTCACCAGCCCCATCCCACTGCCAATTGCCCTCTGTGTGTGGGGTGACCAGCGGGGCAGGTGCCTTGGCCTGGTGCTGCCAACATCCGCCACCACCAACCCCCTGGTTCCTCGTTCCCTATCAGACAATCAGGGTCTGTGGGCTCTGGGCATCTCCTGTGTTGAGCATCTGCTCCCTGGTGGTCAGTGCACATCATAGCAACTGGTCATTACAACATTCAGTCGATTTGCATGTTACCCTTTTATTATCTTTACGTATGGTCCACATTAGCTCAGTTTAGAAAATTCTGTGGGATAATTTGTGCAAGGCACAGTCCTTTTTCTCATGCCTTGACCGAAGATACATGAAACAATAGATTCAATCACATCACCTCTCTACTGCTACTAGCTAAGAAGTTTCTACCTTCAGTCTCTTTTCTCCTTTCCTCGCTCAACACTAGAGTACTATGCAAGTGACCTAAATCTGGGTTGCATGTAGTAACCAGACTTTTCCCAATTATAAATGTGAATAATGTACCATTTTACCAATTCATTTTAGCCAAGAAACTGGAAGGAAAGATACATTTTTCTGTGGTTCCAGCCTACCAATTGAAGCAAGATGCTTCTGAGGTCTTCCCAATGTAAAAAATAAAATTACATATATATATATATATATATATATATATATATATATATATGTAATTTATATATATATATACATATATATACACACACACACACATATGTGGTATTTATATATGGTATTTGTTTATTTATTTGTTAACTTGCCACTTCTACAGGGAAATTGTTTGCAACACATCATTGAGGAGACAGTCAAACAATTCACACTGATCATTCCATGGTCTGCCATGACTAGGGTGATATTTTCAGGTATCATAAGAATAAGACAAAGAAGCTGGATCAATCCTTTCTTGAAATTTGAGTGTCTGTTGGAATAACTCCATTAGGCATTCATAACTCTGGGTTCTTTCTGTCTAAACTCTTAGGCTGGTCACATTAGAGAAAAAATATCAAAAGAGCATTTCTGCCTTTTAAATGTCTGCCAGGGATGACCAGCAGACCCTGAGCTATGGATGAATGATTACTTTGACACATGGTTCTGTGAAAGAGAAGGCTAAAGGACTACTTGGCTAGAGAAACCGAACAGCCCCATTCACCTGCCTCCTTAGGCTTTTATTGTAACAACAGCTTGAACTAAAATTAACTATTAGGTGCTATCAGCAGGGTAAGCATCCTTGAGAAGACACATGCATCTGCAGTGTCCTTTAAGCAAGGACGTCTGAAGACTAAGCATAAAGATTCGAGTAAATACCCAGATGCTCACAGATACACAGACTTGCTTCCCTACAAATGTCAGAGATCAATATGGATATCTTCTCACTTTTGGCAGTAGATACAACCTCTTTGTGTTCTGAGTATCAAACTTTAGAAAGAAGGAACTTGGTTGAGATTTAACATTAATGAATAATGTTTATCATGCAAACCTGGATAGATGGTATGCTAAATTGAGGGAAAAGGGAAGAAGATTGAATAAATAAGTGCCCCCTCCAAAGCTGTTTTTGGCTGAGAACTTTTTAAAATACGTTTTTATTGACTTCAGAGAAAGAGAGATGAGATGAGATGAGAAAGAATCATTGATTGGCTGCCTCCTACACGTCCCCCATTGGGGACTGAGCCTTCAATCCAAGTATGCACCCTGGCCAGGAATCAAGCCTGACTTGAAATCAAACCTGGGACCCTTCAGTCCACAGGCCGATGCTCTATTCACTGAGCCAAACGGGCTAGGGCTTGGTTGAGAATTTTTTAGTAACCCCTTAAAATCAAGGAAAATGCAAGGAATAGTAAAAGTTGGAAATAGTAGGCTTTGGAGCAAGACATAAATATGCTTATCTTTTACTTAACACTGTGCTTAGGCAATGCACAGTTCCTATAAGAGCTGCCTTATAAAAACTTGTTGAATGAATGAATGAGTGATGCTAGACTCTGACCTTTCTTACATGGTAGTTTCCAACTGTGGTGGATTTGTGCTGCTGCATCAGAGTGATGCAGAAAGCCAGGAGGGCCTTCCTAAGGGATCCTATGGGCTGAAAGTAAGCTCCGAACTGCCTGGATGGGACCAGCTCTGCTTATCCAGAGACTGGGTGGACCCCTCCCACCTGCAACTGGAGCACAGTTTGTTGCCAGTTTCCACAAAGGACCTCTGTTGTCTCAGGAAACAGTATTTCCTCTTATGAGGTGTGATCTTGGCTTCTCTGCCAGGAGGGGGCTACTCTTGGAAATGTACTCCAGAGACTTTCTTATTTAACCAAAATACCCAATCCACTGCTACATACTGAGGGCCTATCAAGGAATGGGTTAGGCTGGATACAGCATGACGTTAGGACAAATTTTCCCTATTCTTCCTGCTGCACACACAGAAGTAAACTTAATTTCAACAAGATGACTCCATTCTTAGGATGCCTTTCTAACCATTTTTACCCATAATGCTTCTAAATCCCTGTCTTTGATTCAAATTGTGCAGGGAAATAAGGAAATGAAAAAAGTGAAGCTGGGTTTCTAAAAAGTAAAATGACATTTAATTAAAACTAAGCTTGCAAATTCATGGGGGAAAATATATTTTGCTAGAAACAAACAAAAACCCTGTGATTAAACTTCTGGGCAGCATCACTGTCCTTTTGCGGGTTTGAGTGTCTTTAATTTGTACATTGGCAATAGATATTTGTCATGTTGTTAACAATTGCTCTGCTAAATTACATGTTCAGCATTGCGCATCCTGTTAGCCTTGTTTAGTCATGGGGTTCATTTTTTTTCTGTACTTTTGTTAAGCTTGTTTCTGAGTGGTGGTTTGTTCACACAAGCTTTCAATTTTAAGTAACACATCCATTTACTAGGCATCCTTATTTGCTTAAAGTGAAGAACCAGATTGAGATTGTGTTGTAAATAAGTCAATCTTTTCTTTTCCTTTATAGGAAAAGCTGTGGATTCTAAAAAAAGAGAACAAAAAGAAATAAAAATTCTATTACTCAGTTATTAGCATAAGTAGGGCTGTATGTATGGGCTGGAGGGGGAGAAAAAAATGGAAAAGGTGTATTTAGAGTTTTTAACGTTAAGCCACCCCAGGATCCATCTTCTCTGCTTCTTTTCTCTACTTTTTCCCACCTCTGGCTCCCCAAAGTCAAAGTCAAAGGCAACTGGGAAGCAGAAAGGAGGCTTAGGTGATGCTTCACAGTAACCTCAGCAGGTGGAGTCAGGAAGACCGCCTGGAGAATCTACTTTTTACAGTTCTGCAATTGGCCGTAGCTGGTTTGGTTCAGTGGTAGAGTGTCGGCCTGCAGACTCAAGGTTTCCAGGTTCAATTCCAGGCAGGGCACATGCCAGATTGCAGACTTGATCCCCAGTAGGGGACATGCAGGAAGCAGCTGATAAATGATTCTCTCTCATCATTGATGTTTTTTTCTCTCTCTCCCTCTCCCCTCCTCTCTGAAATAAACATATATTTTAATTTCTAAAGATCCTGATATCTTTAATATCTTTATAAGTAAAGACTTTTTGGCATTTAAAGAACTTAACTTTGCCTTTTAAGGCAGGAAAATATAGTGAACAAATAAACATTTCCTATATATCTACGCATTGAGTATCGACTCTCCTGGAAATATTGGAGCAGCTGTTAGCCAAAAAGTGTTGGTAGTTTTCAAAGAGGACCGGCCAAGTCATGGAGGATGAGGAGGAAAGGTTTATGTGTCCAGCATTTATGTAAATCTCAGGTTTTAATATACTAGTAAAGAAATCTGTTGCATAAAAACCTTTGGAAACATATCATCTCTCTTTCCTTAACTACCTAGATATCCCAACACAAGTACCCTGTTCTACCAAAAAATTACTTTGGAAAATAAGAAAATCAACAAGGTCCTAAAAAAGAAAATCTCTTAATTTTTTTTATTTATTTTTATTTATTTATTTTTGTCCCAGCTGGTGTGGCTTAGATGGTTGAGCATCATGCTGTGCACCAAAAGGTCATTGGTTCAATTCCTGGTCAGGGCACATGCCAAGGTTGAATTTTCAATCCCCAGAATGGGGCATGCAGGAGGCAGCCACTCTCTTGCATAAATGTTTCTCTTTCTCTCTCCCTCTCCCTTTGTCTCTATCTTAAAAAACTGAAAAAATCAGCCCTGGCCAGTGGTGCTCAGTAGTTAGCATGTCGGCTTGCACACTGAAGGGTTTCAAGTTCGATTCCTGGTTAAGGGCACTTATCTTGGTTGTGGGCTCACTTCCCACCTTCAGTCAGGGGGCAAGTGGGAGGCAAAAGGATTTTCTAAGACTCACACAAGAGGAAGAGATGTTGTAGAAAGATTTATTTCTGTGGAATCCAATCCTTGAGTTTCCAAGGTCCCATTTCTCTTTGTTCCTCCAAGGAAGAAGTATAGCTGGGGCTTCAGCAGAGCTAGAATCAGAGTGAGCTTCCAGAGTTTCCTTTCCTTCTTGGTGCAAAGTCCAGCCCAGCACCAGGCTGGACTTTGGTTGTTTTGTGTTCCCTGCTTCTGTCCATCAGTCCATTGCATGTGGGGTCCACGGGACTATCTGGCTGTGGACGAAACATGGGCAAATACAAGGAAGTCAAGAGCAAGCCACAGGCCAAGAATCACAAGAGAGCGAACTCTTTTGTTTAGGGAATTATATATCACCAAAATATCACGGACTTGCATTGGCTCCACCCATACTGGCCAGTACATGTTTCCTCAGACTTGACTGACAGGCAAGTATGTTCCCTACATCACCCCAAATTCACCAGGCATGTGTCCATCTCCCCTTTGTGGGGCACCTTCCTTCCAGTGATTCTGCAGGGAATGGGCTGGTGGTTCCCTGGGAAGTGTGAAATGGCAACTTCCTATTGAAGCTGCCTAAATTCCCATGCCTATAAGGTCTGGCCTCTGCCCCTTTCCTATGATTAATAACTAACTAATCACAATGGTATCACTGTGCATTATTTGTGTGTGTTTCTTTCACCATCAACAATACAGAAGTTTTCAGCAGTATAATTTCAGCAGAGCTTATGAAAGTCAAGTTAGCCAGGGGACTGCCCAATTCCACTGGGTTATGGCACAATATTCTCGTGGTCATTGGAATGGTGGTTTCTTTATCAGACGACATAATTGAATGCGAGGCAGGATCCTGGGGTCAGGCCTGACTTCATCTTCACAGTGTGATCTAGAGTGAGTTGTTTATCCTCCCTTTCCTTTCCCGTTGTCTTGAATGAGATGTGTAATTCTTGCCCCTTCCAACAACATGCTTTCTTTTTGCCCAGGAATCTTGTCAGACTTTCTTTGTTCCATTCAAGGATCAGTCAGGCAATTTTGAAGACAGATAAATGGGGATACTGTTTTCATGACCTAATTCTATGATTAAATTAGGCCACCATTCTTAGACACATAATATTTTTCTTCTCTTGTTTTGTATATTTAGACTCTAAATAGTTTTTAGCATCACTTAATATATTCTACTAGTATTTGTTTTCTAAATTCAAATTCCATCTATATCATAACTTTTAAGAAAATATTCTTGTAAGAGCATATTTTCTAAACAGAGGCACTCTGCAATTCTAGAATTTCCCTAAAGGAACTTAAGAGTTCATCTACTCTAATATTCTCACTTTATAGTTGAAGAAGGAGCTAATGATTTGAGAGGCAAAAAGTTTCATCCAAGACAGAACTAATCAAGGAATCCATGCTTAACTTTCACTTCTGTATTTTTTACATTGGTTCATATGTCTTGGGATCACTAAAACCAGAAACAGAACTTGAAGATCAAGTATGAACACCAGATAAGCATATGTAAGCTTATGTTTCCCCAGGGTCAGAGTCCAACTCTGTTCATAACGTGGCCAGCAGGTGGTCAACATTGTCATGGAGGATGAAGGATTCATGGTTATGAATCTTCTTTGCTCCTTCCTGTCCCACAAGACCCAGCCCAGAATCTGGATCTAATTGAACTTCTATCTTTTCATATTTATTTTGGACGTGGTTGACACGTATTTTATCTTATCACTCTTAAATTTTATCTTCAACTTGACTTACTTATTTAGATTAACATGTGCTGAGCACTTACTGTGTTTCAGTCATTGTTCAGTGGTCTGGAGATAAAGAGCTGTATCTCAGTCTCTTCAGTGTGATACAACCCGACTAAGATATGTTTACAGGCTGGGAGCCCTGAGGAAAGGCAGACTGAGTCATAAGAGATTGGCTGAGAATTCTCTTGCCTTTTTTCTATTGCCATTAACTCCCCTTCCTTATCAGGGCAGAGAAATTAATTTTATACAATGGTATTTTAAAGTGTAACTTCTCAGAGAGAATCCAAGATGGCGGCATAGGTAAACACCTAAACTGCTGCCTCCCACAACAATTTCAAAACTACAGCTAAGAGGAATCCAAGATGGCGGCGTAGGTAAACACCTAAACTGCTGCCTCCTACAACAATTTAAACTGCAACTAAAAGACAAAACGTCTATCACCCAGAACCACGGAAAAGCTGGCTGAGTGGAAGTTCTACAACTAGAAGGAAAGAGAAAAGAGCATTGAGACGTGCAGGAGCGCTGAAAAGCTGAGGTACGGAGGCGTGTGATCCGGACTGGTGGCAGGCGACTGGGTGCGTTGCTTTTTTCAACCTGAACGGAGACAAGCCCCCGATTACTCTGAAATCCAGTCTCTGGGGAGACGCGGGGGACCCAAACTCCTACGGGGAGAAGCTGGACTGTCTGCCAGTGAGAGTGGCTTGCTTGCAGAGCTGCACCCAGGAATAATTGTTTACGGCACTGGGGCACAGGACTCCGGGACGTGGTCGGGGACACAGAGCCGGCTTGCTAGCAGCCATTGCTGTTTGCCACGCCCTAACCTAGTGACGCCCTGAGACCCACCCCACACAACCTACAAACCCACCCAAGCTCCAAGCAGCTCAATTAGCATAAGAAAGCCTGCCCTATCGCAGCTTAACCTAGAAAACTTGCAGCCCGGGTCAGACAGCTCCAAAACCTCCAAACCCCAAGCAAAGAGGAGAAAACTGCAGCTCTCACTGTAGCTCCTGCTGAGTGGCCTCAGACAGTAGCTGACCTGCACCCCATTGGAGATCCAGAAGCCAGTGTACCTAGTGGTCAGTGTGAGACACCAGATTTCAACTCCTCACATCCATAAGTGACACATTCAAGAGGCAGACTCAGTGAGCACCGAAGCCCCACTGAAACAAGTCCTGCCCCATAAGCGTGTCTTCAGCGCAGCACTTCTTCCATTACAGACACAGTGAGTGCTCACAGCTAATTGGCCTGGAGGTCAATTCCTCTCAGCGTACCAACAGTAATTCAGGCTTAACTACACCAAGACTTTGCACTCAGCCCACAAAGGGGTGTACCAAGAGCATCCACATCAGGTGATTGGGGAGGCTGACCTACTGCCCCCTATAGGTACTGCCACCTACCACACAAAGCCACTCCATCAACACAGGGAAGCAGCCAAAATGCATAAACAAAGAAACATGTCACGAATGAAAGAAACGGAGGAAAGCAAACTACTGGATGACATAGAGTTCAGAATCACATTTATAAGGTTACTCAAGAATCTTCTAAAAACCGCCGAGAAACTTGATGACACTTCTGAGGAGCTTAGTAAGACCTTCAAGGACTTTAATGAGAATGCCAAAAAAATGGAAAAGGATGAGTCAGAAATGAAGCATACACTGTCTGAAATAAAGAATATACAGAAACTCAACTGTAGATCAACATACCCCAAGAATCAAACCAAAGATCTGAAATATGTGGAAACAAAAAACATCCAACCAGAAAAACAAAAAGAAAAAAGAATCCAAAAATATGAAGACTGTGTAAGGAGCCTCTGGGACAACTTTAAGCGAAACAACATCCGAATTTTTGGGGTGCCAGAAGAAGGGAGAAAGCAAAATATTGAAAACCTATTAGAAGAAATAATGACAGAAAACTTTCCCTACCTGGTGAAAGAAATAGACTTACAAGTTCAGGAAGCACACAGAACCCCATACAAGAGGAACCCAAAGAGGACCACACCAAGACACATCATAATTAAAATGCCAAGGGCAAAAGACAAAGAGAGAATATTAAAAGCAGCAAGAGAAAAACAGTTAATTACCTACAAGGGAGTACCCATACGACTGTCAGCTGATTTCTCAACAGAAACTATGCAGGCTAGAAGGGAGTGGCAAGAAATATTCAAAGCGATGAACAGCAAGAACCTACAACCAAGATTACTCTACCCAGCAAAACTATCATTCAGAGTTGAAGGTCAGATAAAGAGCTTCACAGACAAGAAAAAGCTAAAGGAGTTCATCGCCACCAAACCAGGATTACATGAAATGCTGAAGGGTATTCTTTAAGAAGAAGAAGAAGAAGAAGAAGAAGAAGAAGAAGAAGAAGAAAAAGGTAAAGATAAAAATTATAAACAACAAAATGACATCAAATACATACCTACCAACAAGTGAATCTAAAAATCAAGTGAATAAAAAATCTGAAGAACAGAATGGACTGGTGAATATAATAGAATCAGGGACATAGAAAGGGAGTGGACTGACGATTCTCAGGGGAAGCAAGTGTGAGGGGTGCGGGAAGAGATTGGACAAAAATCTTACTCCTATGGATGAAGACAGTGGCGGGGGGTAAGGGCATGGGGTGGGGTGGGGAATCAGGTGGAGGGGAGCTATGGGGGAAAAAAAGTGGAACACCTGTAATAATCTGAACAATAAAGATTTAATTAAGAAAAAAAAAAACTACAGCTAAAAGACAAAACGCCTATAACCCAGAACCATGGCAAAGCTGGCTGAGTGGAAGTTCTACAACTAGAAGGAAAGAGAAAAGAGCATTGAGACGTGCAGGAGCACTGAAAAGCTGAGGTACGGAGGAGTGTGATCCGGGCTGGCGGCAGGCATTGCTTCTTTCAACCCGAAGGGAGACAAGTCCCCGATTACTCTGAAATCCAGTCTCTGGGGAGACACAGGGGACCGAAACTCCTACGGGGAGAAGCTGGACTGTCTGCCAGTGAGGGTGGCTTGCTTGCAGAGCTGGGCGCAGGAATAATTGTTTACTGCACTGGGGCATGGGACTCGGGATGCCATCAGGTACGCAGAGCAGGCTAACTAGCAGCCATTGCTGTTTGCCACGCCCTAGCCTAGTGACACCCTGAGACCCCGCCCTGCACAACCTACAAACCCACCCAAGCCCCAAGCAGCGGCTTTAGCATAAGAAAGGCCTGCCCTATCGCAGCTTAACCTAGCCAACTTGCAGCCCGGGTCAGACAGCTCCAAAACCTCCAAAGCCCAAGCAAAGAGGAGAAAACTGTAGCTCTCAATGTAGCTCCTGCTGGGTGGCCTCAGAGAGTAGCTGACCTGCACCCCATTGGAGATCCAGAAGCCAGTGTACCTAGTGGTCAGTGTGAGACACCAGATTTCAACTCTTCACATCCCTAAGTGACACATTCAAGAGGCAGACTCAGTGAGCACCAAAGCCCCACTGAAACAAGTCCTGCCCCATAAGCGTGTCTTCAGCGCAGCACTTCTTCCATTACAGACACAGTGAGTGCTCACAGCTAATTGGCCTGGAGGTCAATTCCTCTCAGCGTACCAACAGTAATTCAGGCTTAACTACACCAAGACTTTGTACTCAGCCCACAAAGGGGTGTACCAAGAGCATCCACCTCATGTGATTGAGGAGGCTGAGCTACTGCCCCCTATAGATCACCTACCACACAAAGCTACTCCATCAACACAGGGAAGCAGCCAAAATGTAGAGACAAAGAAGCATGTCACGAATAAAAGAAACGGAGGAAAGCAAACTACTGGATGACATAGAGTTCAGAACCACATTTATAAGGTTACTCAAGAAAATACTTAAAACCACTGAGAAACTTGATGAGACCTTTAAGGATATTAATGAGAATGCCAAAAAATGGAAAAGGATCAGTCAGAAATGAAGCATACACTGTCTGAAATAAAGAATATACAGAAACTCAACCGTAGATCAACGTACCCCAAGAATCAAACCAAAGATCTGAAATATGAGGGAAAAAAAAAACATCCAACCAGAAAAACAAAAAGAAAAAAGAATCCAAAAATATGAAGACTGTGTAAGGAGCCTCTGGGACAACTTTAAGCAAACCAACATCCAAATTTTTGGGGTGCCAGAAGAAGGGAGAAAGCAAAATATTGAAAACCTATTAGAAGAAATAATGACAGAAAACTTTCCCTACCTGGTGAAAGAAATAGACTTACAAGTTCAGGAAGTGCACAGAACCCCATACAAGAGGAATCCAAAGAGGACCACACCAACACACATCATAATTAAAATGCCAAGGGCAAAAGACAAAGAGAGAATATTAAAAGCAGCAAGAGAAAAACAGTTAATTACCTACAAGGGAGTACCCATACGACTGTCAGCTGATTTCTCAACAGAAACTATGCAGGCTAGAAGGGAGTGGCAAGAAATATTCAAAGCGATGAACAGCAAGAACCTACAACCAAGATTACTCTACCCAGCAAAACTATCATTCAGAGTTGAAGGTCAGATAAAGAGCTTCACAGACAAGAAAAAGCTAAAGGAGTTCATCGCCACCAAACCAGGATTACATGAAATGCTGAAGGGTATTCTTTAAGAAGAAGAAGAAGAAGAAGAAGAAAAAGGTAAAGATAAAAATTATGAACAACAAAATGACATCAAATACATACCTACCAACAAGTGAATCTAAAAATCAAGTGAATAAAAAATCTGAAGAACAGAATGGACTGGTGAATATAATAGAATCAGGGACATAGAAAGGGAGTGGACTGACGATTCTCAGGGGAAGCAAGTGTGAGGGGTGCGGGAAGAGATTGGACAAAAATCTTACTCCTATGGATGAAGACAGTGGCGGGGGGTAAGGGCATGGGGTGGGGTGGGGAATCAGGTGGAGGGGAGCTATGGGGGAAAAAAAGTGGAACACCTGTAATAATCTGAACAATAAAGATTTAATTAAGAAAAAAAAAAAACTACAGCTAAAAGACAAAACGCCTATAACCCAGAACCATGGCAAAGCTGGCTGAGTGGAAGTTCTACAACTAGAAGGAAAGAGAAAAGAGCATTGAGACGTGCAGGAGCACTGAAAAGCTGAGGTACGGAGGAGTGTGATCCGGGCTGGCGGCAGGCATTGCTTCTTTCAACCCGAAGGGAGGCAAGTCCCCGATTACTCTGAAATCCAGTCTCTGGGGAGACACAGGGGACCGAAACTCCTACGGGGAGAAGCTGGACTGTCTGCCAGTGAGGGTGGCTTGCTTGCAGAGCTGGGCGCAGGAATAATTGTTTACTGCACTGGGGCATGGGACTCGGGATGCCATCAGGTACGCAGAGCAGGCTAACTAGCAGCCATTGCTGTTTGCCACGCCCTAGCCTAGTGACACCCTGAGACCCCGCCCTGCACAACCTACAAACCCACCCAAGCCCCAAGCAGCGGCTTTAGCATAAGAAAGGCCTGCCCTATCGCAGCTTAACCTAGCCAACTTGCAGCCCGGGTCAGACAGCTCCAAAACCTCCAAAGCCCAAGCAAAGAGGAGAAAACTGTAGCTCTCAATGTAGCTCCTGCTGGGTGGCCTCAGAGAGTAGCTGACCTGCACCCCATTGGAGATCCAGAAGCCAGTGTACCTAGTGGTCAGTGTGAGACACCAGATTTCAACTCTTCACATCCCTAAGTGACACATTCAAGAGGCAGACTCAGTGAGCACCAAAGCCCCACTGAAACAAGTCCTGCCCCATAAGCGTGTCTTCAGCGCAGCACTTCTTCCATTACAGACACAGTGAGTGCTCACAGCTAATTGGCCTGGAGGTCAATTCCTCTCAGCGTACCAACAGTAATTCAGGCTTAACTACACCAAGACTTTGTACTCAGCCCACAAAGGGGTGTACCAAGAGCATCCACCTCATGTGATTGAGGAGGCTGAGCTACTGCCCCCTATAGATCACCTACCACACAAAGCTACTCCATCAACACAGGGAAGCAGCCAAAATGTAGAGACAAAGAAGCATGTCACGAATGAAAGAAACGGAGGAAAGCAAACTACTGGATGACATAGAGTTCAGAACCACATTTATAAGGTTACTCAAGAAAATACTTAAAACCACTGAGAAACTTGATGAGACCTTTAAGGATATTAATGAGAATGCCAAAAAATGGAAAAGGATCAGTCAGAAATGAAGCATACACTGTCTGAAATAAAGAATATACAGAAACTCAACCGTAGATCAACGTACCCCAAGAATCAAACCAAAGATCTGAAATATGAGGGGAAAAAAAAACATCCAACCAGAAAAACAAAAAGAAAAAAGAATCCAAAAATATGAAGACTGTGTAAGGAGCCTCTGGGACAACTTTAAGCAAACCAACATCCAAATTTTTGGGGTGCCAGAAGAAGGGAGAAAGCAAAATATTGAAAACCTATTAGAAGAAATAATGACAGAAAACTTTCCCTACCTGGTGAAAGAAATAGACTTACAAGTTCAGGAAGTGCACAGAACCCCATACAAGAGGAATCCAAAGAGGACCACACCAACACACATCATAATTAAAATGCCAAGGGCAAAAGACAAAGAGAGAATATTAAAAGCAGCAAGAGAAAAACAGTTAATTACCTACAAGGGAGTACCCATACGACTGTCAGCTGATTTCTCAACAGAAACTATGCAGGCTAGAAGGGAGTGGCAAGAAATATTCAAAGCGATGAACAGCAAGAACCTACAACCAAGATTACTCTACCCAGCAAAACTATCATTCAGAGTTGAAGGTCAGATAAAGAGCTTCACAGACAAGAAAAAGCTAAAGGAGTTCATCGCCACCAAACCAGGATTACATGAAATGCTGAAGGGTATTCTTTAAGAAGAAGAAGAAGAAGAAGAAAAAGGTAAAGATAAAAATTATGAACAACAAAATGACATCAAATACATACCTACCAACAAGTGAATCTAAAAATCAAGTGAATAAAAAATCTGAAGAACAGAATGGACTGGTGAATATAATAGAATCAGGGACATAGAAAGGGAGTGGACTGACGATTCTCAGGGGAAGCAAGTGTGAGGGGTGCGGGAAGAGATTGGACAAAAATCTTACTCCTATGGATGAAGACAGTGGCGGGGGGTAAGGGCATGGGGTGGGGTGGGGAATCAGGTGGAGGGGAGCTATGGGGGGAAAAAAGTGGAACACCTGTAATAATCTGAACAATAAAGATTTAATTAAGAAAAAAAAAAACTACAGCTAAAAGACAAAACGCCTATAACCCAGAACCATGGCAAAGCTGGCTGAGTGGAAGTTCTACAACTAGAAGGAAAGAGAAAAGAGCATTGAGACGTGCAGGAGCACTGAAAAGCTGAGGTACGGAGGAGTGTGATCCGGGCTGGCGGCAGGCATTGCTTCTTTCAACCCGAAGGGAGACAAGTCCCCGATTACTCTGAAATCCAGTCTCTGGGGAGACACAGGGGACCGAAACTCCTACGGGGAGAAGCTGGACTGTCTGCCAGTGAGGGTGGCTTGCTTGCAGAGCTGGGCGCAGGAATAATTGTTTACTGCACTGGGGCATGGGACTCGGGATGCCATCAGGTACGCAGAGCAGGCTAACTAGCAGCCATTGCTGTTTGCCACGCCCTAGCCTAGTGACACCCTGAGACCCCGCCCTGCACAACCTACAAACCCACCCAAGCCCCAAGCAGCGGCTTTAGCATAAGAAATGCCTGCCCTATCGCAGCTTAACCTAGCCAACTTGCAGCCCGGGTCAGACAGCTCCAAAACCTCCAAAGCCCAAGCAAAGAGGAGAAAACTGTAGCTCTCAATGTAGCTCCTGCTGGGTGGCCTCAGAGAGTAGCTGACCTGCACCCCATTGGAGATCCAGAAGCCAGTGTACCTAGTGGTCAGTGTGAGACACCAGATTTCAACTCTTCACATCCCTAAGTGACACATTCAAGAGGCAGACTCAGTGAGCACCAAAGCCCCACTGAAACAAGTCCTGCCCCATAAGCGTGTCTTCAGCGCAGCACTTCTTCCATTACAGACACAGTGAGTGCTCACAGCTAATTGGCCTGGAGGTCAATTCCTCTCAGCGTACCAACAGTAATTCAGGCTTAACTACACCAAGACTTTGTACTCAGCCCACAAAGGGGTGTACCAAGAGCATCCACCTCATGTGATTGAGGAGGCTGAGCTACTGCCCCCTATAGATCACCTACCACACAAAGCTACTCCATCAACACAGGGAAGCAGCCAAAATGTGGAGACAAAGAAGCATGTCACGAATGAAAGAAACGGAGGAAAGCAAACTACTGGATGACATAGAGTTCAGAACCACATTTATAAGGTTACTCAAGAAAATACTTAAAACCACTGAGAAACTTGATGAGACCTTTAAGGATATTAATGAGAATGCCAGAAAATGGAAAAGGATCAGTCAGAAATGAAGCATACACTGTCTGAAATAAAGAATATACAGAAACTCAACCGTAGATCAACGTACCCCAAGAATCAAACCAAAGATCTGAAATATGAGGGAAAAAAAAAACATCCAACCAGAAAAACAAAAAGAAAAAAGAATCCAAAAATATGAAGACTGTGTAAGGAGCCTCTGGGACAACTTTAAGCAAACCAACATCCAAATTTTTGGGGTGCCAGAAGAAGGGAGAAAGCAAAATATTGAAAACCTATTAGAAGAAATAATGACAGAAAACTTTCCCTACCTGGTGAAAGAAATAGACTTACAAGTTCAGGAAGTGCACAGAACCCCATACAAGAGGAATCCAAAGAGGACCACACCAACACACATCATAATTAAAATGCCAAGGGCAAAAGACAAAGAGAGAATATTAAAAGCAGCAAGAGAAAAACAGTTAATTACCTACAAGGGAGTACCCATATGACTGTCAGCTGATTTCTCAACAGAAACTATGCAGGCTAGAAGGGAGTGGCAAGAAATATTCAAAGCGATGAACAGCAAGAACCTACAACCAAGATTACTCTACCCAGCAAAACTATCATTCAGAGTTGAAGGTCAGATAAAGAGCTTCACAGACAAGAAAAAGCTAAAGGAGTTCATCGCCACCAAACCAGGATTACATGAAATGCTGAAGGGTATTCTTTAAGAAGAAGAAGAAGAAGAAGAAAAAAAAGGTAAAGATAAAAATTATGAACAACAAAATGACATCAAATACATACCTACCAACAAGTGAATCTAAAAATCAAGTGAATAAAAAATCTGAAGAACAGAATGGACTGGTGAATATAATAGAATCAGGGACATAGAAAGGGAGTGGACTGACGATTCTCAGGGGAAGCAAGTGTGAGGGGTGCGGGAAGAGATTGGACAAAAATCTTACTCCTATGGATGAAGACAGTGGCGGGGGGTAAGGGCATGGGGTGGGGTGGGGAATCAGGTGGAGGGGAGCTATGGGGGAAAAAAAGTGGAACACCTGTAATAATCTGAACAATAAAGATTTAATTAAGAAAAAAAAAAACTACAGCTAAAAGACAAAACGCCTATAACCCAGAACCATGGCAAAGCTGGCTGAGTGGAAGTTCTACAACTAGAAGGAAAGAGAAAAGAGCATTGAGACGTGCAGGAGCACTGAAAAGCTGAGGTACGGAGGAGTGTGATCCGGGCTGGCGGCAGGCATTGCTTCTTTCAACCCGAAGGGAGGCAAGTCCCCGATTACTCTGAAATCCAGTCTCTGGGGAGACACAGGGGACCGAAACTCCTACGGGGAGAAGCTGGACTGTCTGCCAGTGAGGGTGGCTTGCTTGCAGAGCTGGGCGCAGGAATAATTGTTTACTGCACTGGGGCATGGGACTCGGGATGCCATCAGGTACGCAGAGCAGGCTAACTAGCAGCCATTGCTGTTTGCCACGCCCTAGCCTAGTGACACCCTGAGACCCCGCCCTGCACAACCTACAAACCCACCCAAGCCCCAAGCAGCGGCTTTAGCATAAGAAAGGCCTGCCCTATCGCAGCTTAACCTAGCCAACTTGCAGCCCGGGTCAGACAGCTCCAAAACCTCCAAAGCCCAAGCAAAGAGGAGAAAACTGTAGCTCTCAATGTAGCTCCTGCTGGGTGGCCTCAGAGAGTAGCTGACCTGCACCCCATTGGAGATCCAGAAGCCAGTGTACCTAGTGGTCAGTGTGAGACACCAGATTTCAACTCTTCACATCCCTAAGTGACACATTCAAGAGGCAGACTCAGTGAGCACCAAAGCCCCACTGAAACAAGTCCTGCCCCATAAGCGTGTCTTCAGCGCAGCACTTCTTCCATTACAGACACAGTGAGTGCTCACAGCTAATTGGCCTGGAGGTCAATTCCTCTCAGCGTACCAACAGTAATTCAGGCTTAACTACACCAAGACTTTGTACTCAGCCCACAAAGGGGTGTACCAAGAGCATCCACCTCATGTGATTGAGGAGGCTGAGCTACTGCCCCCTATAGATCACCTACCACACAAAGCTACTCCATCAACACAGGGAAGCAGCCAAAATGTGGAGACAAAGAAGCATGTCACGAATGAAAGAAACGGAGGAAAGCAAACTACTGGATGACATAGAGTTCAGAACCACATTTATAAGGTTACTCAAGAAAATACTTAAAACCACTGAGAAACTTGATGAGACCTTTAAGGATATTAATGAGAATGCCAAAAAATTGAAAAGGATCAGTCAGAAATGAAGCATACACTGTCTGAAATAAAGAATATACAGAAACTCAACCGTAGATCAACGTACCCCAAGAATCAAACCAAAGATCTGAAATATGAGGGAAAAAAAAAACATCCAACCAGAAAAACAAAAAGAAAAAAGAATCCAAAAATATGAAGACTGTGTAAGGAGCCTCTGGGACAACTTTAAGCAAACCAACATCCAAATTTTTGGGGTGCCAGAAGAAGGGAGAAAGCAAAATATTGAAAACCTATTAGAAGAAATAATGACAGAAAACTTTCCCTACCTGGTGAAAGAAATAGACTTACAAGTTCAGGAAGTGCACAGAACCCCATACAAGAGGAATCCAAAGAGGACCACACCAACACACATCATAATTAAAATGCCAAGGGCAAAAGACAAAGAGAGAATATTAAAAGCAGCAAGAGAAAAACAGTTAATTACCTACAAGGGAGTACCCATACGACTGTCAGCTGATTTCTCAACAGAAACTATGCAGGCTAGAAGGGAGTGGCAAGAAATATTCAAAGCGATGAACAGCAAGAACCTACAACCAAGATTACTCTACCCAGCAAAACTATCATTCAGAGTTGAAGGTCAGATAAAGAGCTTCACAGACAAGAAAAAGCTAAAGGAGTTCATCGCCACCAAACCAGGATTACATGAAATGCTGAAGGGTATTCTTTAAGAAGAAGAAGAAGAAGAAGAAAAAGGTAAAGATAAAAATTATGAACAACAAAATGACATCAAATACATACCTACCAACAAGTGAATCTAAAAATCAAGTGAATAAAAAATCTGAAGAACAGAATGGACTGGTGAATATAATAGAATCAGGGACATAGAAAGGGAGTGGACTGACGATTCTCAGGGGAAGCAAGTGTGAGGGGTGCGGGAAGAGATTGGACAAAAATCTTACTCCTATGGATGAAGACAGTGGCGGGGGGTAAGGGCATGGGGTGGGGTGGGGAATCAGGTGGAGGGGAGCTATGGGGGAAAAAAAGTGGAACACCTGTAATAATCTGAACAATAAAGATTTAATTAAGAAAAAAAAAACTACAGCTAAAAGACAAAACGCCTATAACCCAGAACCATGGCAAAGCTGGCTGAGTGGAAGTTCTACAACTAGAAGGAAAGAGAAAAGAGCATTGAGACGTGCAGGAGCACTGAAAAGCTGAGGTACGGAGGAGTGTGATCCGGGCTGGCGGCAGGCATTGCTTCTTTCAACCCGAAGGGAGACAAGTCCCCGATTACTCTGAAATCCAGTCTCTGGGGAGACACAGGGGACCGAAACTCCTACGGGGAGAAGCTGGACTGTCTGCCAGTGAGGGTGGCTTGCTTGCAGAGCTGGGCGCAGGAATAATTGTTTACTGCACTGGGGCATGGGACTCGGGATGCCATCAGGTACGCAGAGCAGGCTAACTAGCAGCCATTGCTGTTTGCCACGCCCTAGCCTAGTGACACCCTGAGACCCCGCCCTGCACAACCTACAAACCCACCCAAGCCCCAAGCAGCGGCTTTAGCATAAGAAAGGCCTGCCCTATCGCAGCTTAACCTAGCCAACTTGCAGCCCGGGTCAGACAGCTCCAAAACCTCCAAAGCCCAAGCAAAGAGGAGAAAACTGTAGCTCTCAATGTAGCTCCTGCTGGGTGGCCTCAGAGAGTAGCTGACCTGCACCCCATTGGAGATCCAGAAGCCAGTGTACCTAGTGGTCAGTGTGAGACACCAGATTTCAACTCTTCACATCCCTAAGTGACACATTCAAGAGGCAGACTCAGTGAGCACCAAAGCCCCACTGAAACAAGTCCTGCCCCATAAGCGTGTCTTCAGCGCAGCACTTCTTCCATTACAGACACAGTGAGTGCTCACAGCTAATTGGCCTGGAGGTCAATTCCTCTCAGCGTACCAACAGTAATTCAGGCTTAACTACACCAAGACTTTGTACTCAGCCCACAAAGGGGTGTACCAAGAGCATCCACCTCATGTGATTGAGGAGGCTGAGCTACTGCCCCCTATAGATCACCTACCACACAAAGCTACTCCATCAACACAGGGAAGCAGCCAAAATGTGGAGACAAAGAAGCATGTCACGAATGAAAGAAACGGAGGAAAGCAAACTACTGGATGACATAGAGTTCAGAACCACATTTATAAGGTTACTCGAGAAAATACTTAAAACCACTGAGAAACTTGATGAGACCTTTAAGGATATTAATGAGAATGCCAAAAAATGGAAAAGGATCAGTCAGAAATGAAGCATACACTGTCTGAAATAAAGAATATACAGAAACTCAACCGTAGATCAACGTACCCCAAGAATCAAACCAAAGATCTGAAATATGAGGGAAAAAAAAAACATCCAACCAGAAAAACAAAAAGAAAAAAGAATCCAAAAATATGAAGACTGTGTAAGGAGCCTCTGGGACAACTTTAAGCAAACCAACATCCAAATTTTTGGGGTGCCAGAAGAAGGGAGAAAGCAAAATATTGAAAACCTATTAGAAGAAATAATGACAGAAAACTTTCCCTACCTGGTGAAAGAAATAGACTTACAAGTTCAGGAAGTGCACAGAACCCCATACAAGAGGAATCCAAAGAGGACCACACCAACACACATCATAATTAAAATGCCAAGGGCAAAAGACAAAGAGAGAATATTAAAAGCAGCAAGAGAAAAACAGTTAGTTACCTACAAGGGAGTACCCATACGACTGTCAGCTGATTTCTCAACAGAAACTATGCAGGCTAGAAGGGAGTGGCAAGAAATATTCAAAGCGATGAACAGCAAGAACCTACAACCAAGATTACTCTACCCAGCAAAACTATCATTCAGAGTTGAAGGTCAGATAAAGAGCTTCACAGACAAGAAAAAGCTAAAGGAGTTCATCGCCACCAAACCAGGATTACCTGAAATGCTGAAGGGTATTCTTTAAGAAGAAGAAGAAGAAGAAGAAGAAAAAGGTAAAGATAAAAATTATGAACAACAAAATGACATCAAATACATACCTACCAACAAGTGAATCTAAAAATCAAGTGAATAAAAAATCTGAAGAACAGAATGGACTGGTGAATATAATAGAATCAGGGACATAGAAAGGGAGTGGACTGACGATTCTCAGGGGAAGCAAGTGTGAGGGGTGCGGGAAGAGATTGGACAAAAATCTTACTCCTATGGATGAAGACAGTGGCGGGGGGTAAGGGCATGGGGTGGGTTGGGGAATCAGGTGGAGGGGAGCTATGGGGGAAAAAAAGTGGAACACCTGTAATAATCTGAACAATAAAGATTTAATTAAGAAAAAAAAAAAACTACAGCTAAAAGACAAAACGCCTATAACCCAGAACCATGGCAAAGCTGGCTGAGTGGAAGTTCTACAACTAGAAGGAAAGAGAAAAGAGCATTGAGACGTGCAGGAGCACTGAAAAGCTGAGGTACGGAGGAGTGTGATCCGGGCTGGCGGCAGGCATTGCTTCTTTCAACCCGAAGGGAGACAAGTCCCCGATTACTCTAAAATCCAGTCTCTGGGGAGACACAGGGGACCGAAACTCCTACGGGGAGAAGCTGGACTGTCTGCCAGTGAGGGTGGCTTGCTTGCAGAGCTGGGCGCAGGAATAATTGTTTACTGCACTGGGGCATGGGACTCGGGATGCCATCAGGTACGCAGAGCAGGCTAACTAGCAGCCATTGCTGTTTGCCACGCCCTAGCCTAGTGACACCCTGAGACCCCGCCCTGCACAACCTACAAACCCACCCAAGCCCCAAGCAGCGGCTTTAGCATAAGAAAGGCCTGCCCTATCGCAGCTTAACCTAGCCAACTTGCAGCCCGGGTCAGACAGCTCCAAAACCTCCAAAGCCCAAGCAAAGAGGAGAAAACTGTAGCTCTCAATGTAGCTCCTGCTGGGTGGCCTCAGAGAGTAGCTGACCTGCACCCCATTGGAGATCCAGAAGCCAGTGTACCTAGTGGTCAGTGTGAGACACCAGATTTCAACTCTTCACATCCCTAAGTGACACATTCAAGAGGCAGACTCAGTGAGCACCAAAGCCCCACTGAAACAAGTCCTGCCCCATAAGCGTGTCTTCAGCGCAGCACTTCTTCCATTACAGACACAGTGAGTGCTCACAGCTAATTGGCCTGGAGGTCAATTCCTCTCAGCGTACCAACAGTAATTCAGGCTTAACTACACCAAGACTTTGTACTCAGCCCACAAAGGGGTGTACCAAGAGCATCCACCTCATGTGATTGAGGAGGCTGAGCTACTGCCCCCTATAGATCACCTACCACACAAAGCTACTCCATCAACACAGGGAAGCAGCCAAAATGTGGAGACAAAGAAGCATGTCACGAATGAAAGAAACGGAGGAAAGCAAACTACTGGATGACATAGAGTTCAGAACCACATTTATAAGGTTACTCAAGAAAATACTTAAAACCACTGAGAAACTTGATGAGACCTTTAAGGATATTAATGAGAATGCCAAAAAATGGAAAAGGATCAGTCAGAAATGAAGCATACACTGTCTGAAATAAAGAATATACAGAAACTCAACCGTAGATCAACGTACCCCAAGAATCAAACCAAAGATCTGAAATATGAGGGAAAAAAAAAACATCCAACCAGAAAAACAAAAAGAAAAAAGAATCCAAGAATATGAAGACTGTGTAAGGAGCCTCTGGGACAACTTTAAGCAAACCAACATCCAAATTTTTGGGGTGCCAGAAGAAGGGAGAAAGCAAAATATTGAAAACCTATTAGAAGAAATAATGACAGAAAACTTTCCCTACCTGGTGAAAGAAATAGACTTACAAGTTCAGGAAGTGCACAGAACCCCATACAAGAGGAATCCAAAGAGGACCACACCAACACACATCATAATTAAAATGCCAAGGGCAAAAGACAAAGAGAGAATATTAAAAGCAGCAAGAGAAAAACAGTTAATTACCTACAAGGGAGTACCCATACGACTGTCAGCTGATTTCTCAACAGAAACTATGCAGGCTAGAAGGGAGTGGCAAGAAATATTCAAAGCGATGAACAGCAAGAACCTACAACCAAGATTACTCTACCCAGCAAAACTATCATTCAGAGTTGAAGGTCAGATAAAGAGCTTCACAGACAAGAAAAAGCTAAAGGAGTTCATCGCCACCAAACCAGGATTACATGAAATGCTGAAGGGTATTCTTTAAGAAGAAGAAGAAGAAGAAGAAGAAAAAGGTAAAGATAAAAATTATGAACAACAAAATGACATCAAATACATACCTACCAACAAGTGAATCTAAAAATCAAGTGAATAAAAAATCTGAAGAACAGAATGGACTGGTGAATATAATAGAATCAGGGACATAGAAAGGGAGTGGACTGACGATTCTCAGGGGAAGCAAGTGTGAGGGGTGCGGGAAGAGATTGGACAAAAATCTTACTCCTATGGATGAAGACAGTGGCGGGGGGTAAGGGCATGGGGTGGGTTGGGGAATCAGGTGGAGGGGAGCTATGGGGGAAAAAAAGTGGAACACCTGTAATAATCTGAACAATAAAGATTTAATTAAGAAAAAAAAAAACTACAGCTAAAAGACAAAACGCCTATAACCCAGAACCATGGCAAAGCTGGCTGAGTGGAAGTTCTACAACTAGAAGGAAAGAGAAAAGAGCATTGAGACGTGCAGGAGCACTGAAAAGCTGAGGTACGGAGGAGTGTGATCCGGGCTGGCGGCAGGCATTGCTTCTTTCAACCCGAAGGGAGACAAGTCCCCGATTACTCTGAAATCCAGTCTCTGGGGAGACACAGGGGACCGAAACTCCTACGGGGAGAAGCTGGACTGTCTGCCAGTGAGGGTGGCTTGCTTGCAGAGCTGGGCGCAGGAATAATTGTTTACTGCACTGGGGCATGGGACTCGGGATGCCATCAGGTACGCAGAGCAGGCTAACTAGCAGCCATTGCTGTTTGCCACGCCCTAGCCTAGTGACACCCTGAGACCCCGCCCTGCACAACCTACAAACCCACCCAAGCCCCAAGCAGCGGCTTTAGCATAAGAAAGGCCTGCCCTATCGCAGCTTAACCTAGCCAACTTGCAGCCCGGGTCAGACAGCTCCAAAACCTCCAAAGCCCAAGCAAAGAGGAGAAAACTGTAGCTCTCAATGTAGCTCCTGCTGGGTGGCCTCAGAGAGTAGCTGACCTGCACCCCATTGGAGATCCAGAAGCCAGTGTACCTAGTGGTCAGTGTGAGACACCAGATTTCAACTCTTCACATCCCTAAGTGACACATTCAAGAGGCAGACTCAGTGAGCACCAAAGCCCCACTGAAACAAGTCCTGCCCCATAAGCGTGTCTTCAGCGCAGCACTTCTTCCATTACAGACACAGTGAGTGCTCACAGCTAATTGGCCTGGAGGTCAATTCCTCTCAGCGTACCAACAGTAATTCAGGCTTAACTACACCAAGACTTTGTACTCAGCCCACAAAGGGGTGTACCAAGAGCATCCACCTCATGTGATTGAGGAGGCTGAGCTACTGCCCCCTATAGATCACCTACCACACAAAGCTACTCCATCAACACAGGGAAGCAGCCAAAATGTGGAGACAAAGAAGCATGTCACGAATGAAAGAAACGGAGGAAAGCAAACTACTGGATGACATAGAGTTCAGAACCACATTTATAAGGTTACTCAAGAAAATACTTAAAACCACTGAGAAACTTGATGAGACCTTTAAGGATATTAATGAGAATGCCAAAAAATGGAAAAGGATCAGTCAGAAATGAAGCATACACTGTCTGAAATAAAGAATATACAGAAACTCAACCGTAGATCAACGTACCCCAAGAATCAAACCAAAGATCTGAAATATGAGGGAAAAAAAAAACATCCAACCAGAAAAACAAAAAGAAAAAAGAATCCAAAAATATGAAGACTGTGTAAGGAGCCTCTGGGACAACTTTAAGCAAACCAACATCCAAATTTTTGGGGTGCCAGAAGAAGGGAGAAAGCAAAATATTGAAAACCTATTAGAAGAAATAATGACAGAAAACTTTCCCTACCTGGTGAAAGAAATAGACTTACAAGTTCAGGAAGTGTACAGAACCCCATACAAGAGGAATCCAAAGAGGACCACACCAACACACATCATAATTAAAATGCCAAGGGCAAAAGACAAAGAGAGAATATTAAAAGCAGCAAGAGAAAAACAGTTAGTTACCTACAAGGGAGTACCCATACGACTGTCAGCTGATTTCACAACAGAAACTATGCAGGCCAGAAGGGAGTGGCAAGAAATATTCAAAGTAATGAATAGCAAGAACCTACAACCAAGATTACTCTACCCAGCAAAGCTATCATTCAGAGTTGAAGGTCAGATAAAGAGCTTCACAGACAAGAAAAAGCTAAAGGAGTTCATCGCCACCAAACCAGGATTACATGAAATGCTGAAGGGTATTCTTTAAGAAGAGGAAGAAGAAGGAAAAGATAATGATAAAAATTATGAACAACAAAATGACATCAAATACATACCTACCAACAAGTGAATCTAAAAATCAAGTGAATAAAAAATCTGAAGAACAGAATGGACTGGTGAATATAATAGAATCAGGGACATAGAAAGGGAGTGGACTGACGATTCTCAGGGGGAGCAGGTGTGAGGGGTACGGGAAGGGATTGGACAAAAATCTTACTCCTATGGATGAAGACAGTGGCGGGGGGTAAGGGCATGGGGTGGGTTGGGGAATCAGGTGGAGGGGAGCTATCGGGGGGGGGAAAGAGGAACACCTGTAATAATCTGAACAATAAAGATTTATTTTAAAAAAATAAAATAAAGTGTAACTTCTCCCTTGTTTTAAACAGGAGTGAAGTAGTTATACAGTAAGTCCTCACTTGATGCCTTTGATAGGTTCAGCAACTTTAAGCAAAATGATGTATAACAGCCAGGACAGTGTGGCTCAGTGGTTGAACATTGACCCATGAACCAGGAGGTCACCAGATTGACCCCAGTATCAGCATCTCATCGACATTAAAACAAAATGACATCGAAGAAGACATTGAGAACCTGCTGTACTTCCCTGTCTCTATAACCTAGACACTCACCAGTTCTCCATGAGTGCCCTGAACAAAGCCAGCTTCCTGAGACTTCAAACTATTCCTACTGTACTGTGGAAAGCAAGTCATTAGGGCCCAGAAATATATACACTTATAGATTAGTTGGGGCAAAGATATTGTTCACCAATCATTTCCTCCCGTACTTTGGTTTTTGAATATGTGTCCTCTGTTTTTAACAAGACATTGACATTCAGACACCTAGATATTTAGTAGAAACACTCAAAGCACCGTTAACATTTTAAACTGGTCTTATGTTTCCTATTGTTTTATTTTCAGTTATTTTCCTCCTTTCTTTCTTTTTTTTAAATAAAACTTTATTCAAATTATTACAATTGTTTCTCCTTTGTCCCCCCATAGCTCCCCTCCACCCGGTTCCCACCCACCTTCTGCCCTTACCTCCCCCACACTGTCCTCATCCATAGGTGTACGATTTTTGTCCAGTCTCTTCCTGCACCCCCCATACCCTTTTCCCCCTGAGAATTATCAGTCCACTCCCTTTCTATGCCCCTGATTCTATTATATTCACCAGTTTATTCTGTTCCTCAGGTTTTTAATTCACTTGATTTTTAGGTTCACTTGTTGATAGATATGTATTTGTTCTTCATAATTTTTATCATTACTTTTTTTTTCTTCCTTTTCTTAAAGAATACCTTTCAGCATTTCATATAATACTGGTTTGGTGGTGATGAACCCCTTTAGCTTTTTCTTATCTGTGAAGCTCTTTATCTGCCCTTCAATTCTGAATGATAGCTTTGCTGGGTAGAGTAATCTTGGTTGTAGGTTCTTGCTATTCATTACTTTGTAGATTTCTTGCCACTCCCGTCTGGCCTTCATAGTTTCTGTTGAGAAATCAGCTGACAATCATATGGGAGCTCCCTTGTAGGTAATTAACTGTTTTTCACTGGCTGCTTTTAATATTCTCTCTTTGTCTTTTGCTCTTGGCATTTTAATTATGATGTGTCTTGGTGTGGTCCTCTTTGTATTCCTTTGTTTGGGGTTCTGTGCACTTCCTGGACTTGTAAGTCTATTTCTTTCACCAGGTGGGGGAAGTTTTCTGTCATTATTTCTTCAAATAGGTTTTCAGTATCTTTCTCTCTCTCTTCTTCTGGCACCCCCATAATTCTGATGTTGGTACACTTGAAGTTGACCCAGAGGCTTCTTCCACTATCTTCAACTTTTTGGATTTTTTTTGCTTTTTGCTTTTTCGGTTGAGTTTTTTTTGCTTCTTTGTATTTCAATTCTTTGACTTGATTCTTGCATTCCTCTAGTCTGTTGTTGGGTCTCTGTATATTTTTTATTTCAGTCAGTGTATGTTTAATTTCTAGTTGGTCCTTTTTCATATCTTTGAGGGTCTATTATATTTATCAGCCTTTTCTAGGACATTCTTGAAAAGCCTTATATCTGTGGTTTTGAATTCTATATCCAGTTGTTTGTTTTCCTCCATTTCTTTCATTTGTGATCTGTTTCTTTGTCGCCACATTTTCACTGCTTCTCTGAGTTGGTAGGGTAGCTTTGTGTGCTAGGTTTCATATATGGCCCAGTGGGTCAGCCTCCCCAGTTAACCTGAGGTGGACACTATTGGTGCACCCCTGTGTGGACTGTGTATACAGCCTTCTTGTAGTTAAGTCTTGATTTTTGTTGGTATCACTGAGAGGAATTGACCTCCAGGCCAGTTGGCTGTGAGGATCAGCTGTGTCTAAGCTGGGAGAAGTTTGGTGCTGGAGACAGCCTTATAGGATTAGACTTGCCAAATTGCAAAAGCCTCTGTGCTCAGCTTGGATGGGATGGAGTCTCAGGGAAGAGCAGACAGTCTTGGCTTCCCGTCAGCCCTGCCTTTGCGCACGCGCCTCCAAAACTCTGCCTTCCTTGGCTCCTGAGCCTCCACCCAAGAGTCCAGATTCCTCCCGCAAGAGCATGGGTCCCCAGGGGCTAGCCTGGAACTGGGGTTCAGTGCAGTCAGAACTAGGGCTCAGTGCAGTCAGGAGTTTCCAACTCCCTTCTGCTAGGGAAAGCCTGTGGCAACCTCCACAGTCTTTGTGCACATTCGTGTGCATGCCTCCAGACCTCTGATTTCCCTGGCTCCCAAGCCTCCGCCAGAGAGTCCAGACATCCCCTGTATGATCCTGGGTCCACAGGGTTTCGCCCGGAACTGGAGTTCAGTGCAGTCAAAACTGAGGTTCAGTGCAGTCAGGGGCTTCCTTCCTCCTCCCGCCAGAGAAAGTCAGCCAGGCTCTCAGCCGCCCTTCCTCTCTGAGTGCACAAAGATCCTTTGCCATACCTCAACCCTTTGTCTTTCCTCCAATCCTCCTTCTAGTTGTAGAATTTCCACTCAGCCAGCTTTCCTGTGGTTCTGGATGGTGTCCGTTCTGTCTTTTAGTTGTAGTTTTGAAATTGTTGTGCGAGGCAGCAGTTTAGGTGCTTACCTATGCCGCCATCTTGGTTTCTTCTCCTCCTTTCTTACTTTAGAAATTTTCTCACTTTCCCATGAATTTAAAAATGTGCGTTTTTAGGCACTAAACTCATGGCAGGAGAGAAAAATCATCAATTGAAGACTGCTTGTCTGTATATAATTAGTTGATTGGCCTGTGCTACATAACAATATGACCCTAGGTTACGTTAAATTCCTGGAAGAGCACAGAAGGAACAATACTTTGTAAGTACTTATTATGTGGCTGGCACAATGCAAAGCATAGTAGAATCAACTCACCCCTTCTTCATTCAGTGCATGTAAATATCATGCAGAGCTGAGTGTTTAGACACAGGGGCCCAGACACCAAGCAGTCCCCACTGGGGGTAGGTAGTCAAAATATCCTAATGAATATTTAAAAAGACTTGAAAATGCAAAAAATTACTTAATCTCATGTAGGAGTGTAGGTTGGTCACAAATGATCGTTGGTTATGCTGTATGCTGACCTGGGTTGGAGCTCGCAGTCCTACATCCCTAACAGGCAAGCATCAGAGCCTGAAGGACACACTGCCTCCTTTGACAGTTCTCTGAGCTCTCATGTCATTGTGATTTATGTCATGGAGAGACTCCTTGAGAAGTGTCGAATGTGCCAAATTTTAAATCTCCGGAGTAGCAGTTTCCATCCTTAAAATACTCCTCAGCTTCTGCCCAAGTGCTCCTCATTAGTTGCACTTGGTTTTGTCATGGGCAGCAACTCTGATACAGCCACTGCACCTCAGTTCCAAACATAAGTCTCAAATATATGTGTCTCAATTATTTTAATTGCATTAATTCTTCACACTCCTGCTTTTGAAACTCATGTATTTTACAAATGCTAAAGTAAATTTAACCATGCATTTTTGAAGTTCTGCCTTATTTGAAGGAAATAAAGATGAACAAAGTATTATTAACAAGACCTTGGCTTTACACAAACTCACTCTGAATGAACTCAAGGCAGTTCACATATATTCACTCATTTTTCCTTACAACAGCTGGTTAGAGGGACCTAGATTCTATTCCTGGTGCTATAACAACCTTTTTTGTGTAAAAGTACTTAGGCACTAATGCCCTCAGGTTCCAAATATGAAATGGGAATGATGAAATGATATGAGAATATTTATTTCCCCTTCTCCTTTTTCTAAAGCATTATAACTGAAATAGCTTTAAGAAATCGGAAAGACTGAAAAATTTGGATAGTTTGAAAGTGATTTTATTTTTTTTTCTTATAAATCTTTATTGTTCAGATTATTACAGGTGTTCCACTTTTTTTCCCCCCCATAGCTCCCCTCCACCTGATTCCCCATCCCACCCCATGCCCTTACCCTTCGCCACTGTCGTCATCCATAGGAGTAAGATTTTTGTCCAATCTCTTCCCGCACCCCTCACACTTGCTTCCCCTGAGAATCGTCAGTCCACTCCCTTTCTATGTCCCTGATTTTATTATATTCACCAGTCCATTCTGTTCTTCAGATTTTTTATTCACTTGATTTTTAGATTCACTTGTTGGTAGGTATGTATTTGATGTCATTTTGTTGTTCATAATTTTTATCTTTATTTTTTTCTTCTTCTTCCTCTCCTTAAAGAATACCCTTCAGCATTTCATGTAATCCTGGTTTGGTGGCGATGAACTCCTTTAGCTTTTTCTTGTCTGTAAAGCTCTTTATCTGACCTTCAACTCTGAATGATAGGTTTGCTGGGTAGAGTAATCTTGGTTGTAGGTTCTTGCTGTTCATCACTGTGAATATTTCTTGCCACTCCCTTCTGGCCTGCATAGTTTCTGTTGAGAAATCAGCTGACAGTCGTATGGGTACTCCCTTGTAGGTAATTAACTGTTTTTGTCTTGCTGCTTTTAATATTCTCTCTTTGTCTTTTGCCCTTGGCATTTTAATTATGATGTGTCTTGGTGTGGTCCTCTTTGGGTTCCTCTTGTATGGGGTTCTGTGTGCTTCCTGAACTTGTAAGTCTATTTCTTTCACCAGGTAGGGAAAGTTTTCTGTCATTATTTCTTCTAATAGGTTTTCAATATTTTGCTCTCTCCCTTCTTCTGGCACCCCAAAAATTCGGATGTTGGTTCGCTTGAAGTTGTCCCAGAGGCTCCTTACACTATCTTCATATTTTTGGATTCTTTTTTGTTTGTTTGTTTTTCTGGTTGGATGTTTTTTGTTTCCACATATTTCAGATCTTTGGTTTGATTCTTGGGGTAGGTTGATCTACAGTTGAGTTTCTGTATATTTTTTATTTCAGACAGTGTATGCTTCATTTCTGACTCATCCTTTTCCATTTTTTTGGCATTCTCATTAAGGTCCTTGAAGGTCTTACTAAGCTCCTCAGAAGTGTCATCAAGTTTCTCAGCGGTTTTTAGAAAATTCTTGAGTAACCTTATACATGTGGTTCTGAACTCTATGTCATCCAGTAGTTTGCTTTCCTCCGTTTCTTTCATTCGTGACATGTTTCTTTGTTTCTGCATTTTGGCTGCTTCCCTGTGTTGATGGAGTGGCTTTGTGTGGTAGGTGACCTATAGGGGGCAGTAGCTCAGCCTCCCCAATCACCTGATGTGGATGCTCTTAGTACACCCCTTTGTGGGCTGAGTGCAAAGTCTTGGTGTAGTTAAGCCTGAATTGCTGTTGGTATGCTGGGAGGAATTGACCTCCAGGCCAATTAGCTGTGAGCACTCACTGTGTCTGTAATGGAAGAACTGTTGTGCTGAATACATGCAGGACTTGTTTCAGTGGGGCTTCGGTGCTCACTGAGTTTGCCTCTTGAATGTGTCGCTTATGGGTGTGAGGAGTTGAAATCTGGTGTCTCACACTGACCACTAGGTACACTGGCTTCTGGATCTCCAATGGGGTGCAGGTCAGCTACTGTCTGAGGCCACCCAGCAGGAGCTACAGTGAGAGCTGCAGTTTTCTCCTCTTTGCTTGGGGTTTGGAGGTTTTGGAACTATCTGACCCGGGCTGCAAGTTTGCTAGGTTAAGCTGCGATAGGGCAGGCTTTTCTTATTCTAATGCTGCTGCTTGGAGCTTGGGTGGGTTTGTAGGTTGTGCAGGGCGGGGTCTCAGGGTGTCACTAGGCTAGGGTGTGGCAAACAGCAATGGCTGCTAGTTAGCCGGCTCTGTGTCCCCAAAGGCATCCGCGAGTCCCGTGCCCCAGTGCAGTAAACAATTATTCCTGCGCGCAGCTCTGCAAGCAAGCCACCCTCGCTGGCAGACAGTCCAGCTTCTCCCCGTAGGAGTTTGGGTCCCCCGCGTCTCCCCAGAGACTGGATTTCAGAGTAATCGGGGGCTTGTCTCCATTCGGGTTGAAAAAAAGCAACGCACCCAGTCGCCCGCAGCCACCCCGCATCACACGCTTCTGTACCTCAGCTTTTCAGCGCTCGTGCACGTCTCAAAGCTCTTTTCTCTTTCCTTCTAGTTGTAGAACTTCCACTCAGCCAGCTTTCCCGTGGTTCTGGCTGATAGACGTTTTGTCTTTTAGTTGCAGTTTAAATTGTTGTGGGAGGCAGCAGTTTAGGTGTTTACCTACGCCGCCATCTTGGATTCTCTCCTCTGAAAGTGATTTTATAACCATTAGTGAAAGATATTAGGAGTTTGACTAGAAACAGTGAAATCCGAATTGTAATCCAATCACTTGTTATGATGAACCCTTAATGTGGATGGATGGTGAGTACTGTAGACAAGGCTTGATCTTCTCAAAAGCATTAATTTTGTTAGCAAAGATGTCTCTAGGAACCGTGGCATCAATAAGACTGGATCTGAGACCAAAGCACTCCTATCTTCCAAAGCCCACCCCCACCCCACCCCTCTCTTTCCCTCACAACATGCAGGCCTCATAGCAGTTTCAAAAAACATATGAACGTCTCCAGACCAAATTCTTGGACTGTGTCCTTGGTTGCATATCATCTCTACACTCTTGGCTTAGCTATCTCGATCTTCAAAAGTCCCAGCAGTAGAAACATGCCTCTTTGCTTGCCAGCCTAACACTAATAACTCCATGGCAGGGAACCTGGACTGACATAGGAATTGGCGTTTAGCTGACACACTTCAGACAAGAAGAATGATGTTTATAATGCCAGGCCCATTTCTCTTAGTGCCCAGGTAATGGGAATCTCACATTTTAGAAGGGCCTTGATTCTCTCTCTTTCTCTCTCTCACTTTTCCCCTTACTATGCAGCAGTGAAAGCTTTTCTCCTTTACTTTCCTAGACTCCAAAACTATTAAAATGAACTTTCTACAAATTGGTAAAGTCAGGCCCAAAGCAATGGACTATAGATTAGATTCCAGAGAGCTTCACAGACCATGTGAGCCCATCAGATAAGTTAAAGCTAGAAGCCAAATTCCCTGAAACTCACCCAATGAGGGATAAAGAGGCAATATATTTGTTTTACAGGTTCATAGCAAAATATTACATACACACACACATACACACATACATGCACACATCCTAATATATAAAAACACAGGGTCCTTAATGTCCAAAACGACTGAAGACTTGACCAACCGGAAGTCAGTCCTGCAGTCAGTGCTGGGTTGCAACTGCTGTGGGTGCAACAACCCAGCACTGACTGCCAAGGGGGCAGAAAGAGGCCTGGAGAGAGAATCAGGGTCTTATCTACAGCCTCTGTGGTAGCTGTTGATCAGCCCTTGCCTCTCTCTTTCTCTCCAGGCCTGGTCAGCAGCCGCATCTCTCTTTCTCTCCGGACATCCACAGGGGCTGCTGATCAGCCCTGCCTCTCTGATCAGACCTGGAGATAGGCCCAGAGTCACTGACTGGCATAGAAACCAACCAATCAGAACCAAATCTGGGTGAAGTGGGAGGAGCCAATGGCTGCCTAGGAGGTGGAGCTTTTGACACTGATTGGCATAGAAACCAACCAATCAGAACCTAATCTGGGTGAACTGTGAAGGCAGAACTTAAGGTGGGGGCTGAGGAGGGGTTTTAAGGACAACAGCTGTTTGGTGTAAGGTGTAAGAAAACAGTTCAATTTTTTAATGACCAGTTTGGCAGTATAGTGCATATGGCTGGCTATCAGTCCAGATATAGGAATTATGTTGTTTTTAAAATATATTTTATAGATTTTTTCAGAGAGTAAGGGAGAGGGATAGAGAGTTAGAAACATCAATGAGAGAGAAACATCAATCAGCTGCCTCCTGCACACTCCCTACTGGGGATGTGCCTGCAACCAAGTTACATGCCCTTGACCAGAATCGAACCTGGGACCCTTCAGTCCACAAGCCAATGCTCTATCCACTGAGGCCAAACCAGTTAGGGCAGGATTATGTATTTTTTGTCTTTCCAGGGCATCTTTTCCTGCTGAAAAAGCTTCCTCTCCCCCCCCCCCCCATTTAAACAATCCTATCCTATGTAATTTATCTATACTAATAAAAAGCTAATATGCTAATTAGACCATGTCAACTGGCCATCTTCTGGATGTCTGACTTTCTTCCAGACAAAGCCATGGTGATAGGGGCCAAGACAGACAGGGCAGTTGGGAGAGAGATCAGGCCAGCAGGGGAGAGCAGTTAGGGGCTAGATCAGGCTGGCAGAGGAGGGCAGTTGAGGGCAACCAGGCTGGCAGCAGAGGGAAGTTAGGGGTGATCAGGCAGGCAGAGGCAGTTAGGGGCAATTAGGCAGGCAGGCAGGTGAGTGGTTAGGAGCCAGCAGTCCCAGATTGTGAAAAGGATGTCTGCCAACGGGTCCCCAATTGGACAGGGTGCAGGCTGAGCTGATGGAACCCCCCCATGCAAGAATTTTGTGCACTGGGCCACTATTCTATATATAAAAGCCTAATATGCATATATATACATGCTAAAGAGTTATCTCCCATGATTTCCCCTAGTATCTTAAAAGACTAAAGAAAGCAAAAAAAAAAAAATTAATAATAATAAAATAAAAAGAAAACTTTTCCCCCCTCTATTAGGCCAAAATCCAAGTATTTAGCCTGACACTTGGAGCTGGTGTGACTTGGGGTTTAAAATATACCTCATGACTCCTTTTGAGAACTCTTGAGCTACTGATTGACTGTCCAAAACACTGCTCCCTGATTCAAAGTCTCCTCATTTTAGGAAAAGAGTTTTTACTAACCAAACTGCATAAGTGAGTTTCACATTGCTCCTCTTCCTGTGAAGAGTAGTAAGGAATAGTTCTGTCAATCAATGAGGGACTCTTGCTGAGGGAATTTAGATTGTTCACATCTAAGGGATGTTTGAAGTTCATGGACTAGAGGAAGTGGGCTATGGGTACCTATCCAGCCCTCCCTGGAGAGATGCTGCCAGCCCCAAAAAGGCATCTATAGAAACTGTTCTGGATGGATATGATGAACATTACCTGAGCCTACTGAAGATAGTCACAGATTTGTCTTCAAATCCAGTGGTGTTGAAACTCCAAATGTGCAAAACCACTTGTCTGAGGACAGAGTGAACACCTTCGTGCTCCCCTTCCCCTTCCCTATTCAGAGACAGGAGTTGCTCACATGAAGACTAGAGTAGAAGCTAGCCTGCCAACACTGCTATATACACATGTTTAAATAGTCTTTCTTCATATTGTCTTTAGTTCATATTGTCATGAACCATTTCTAGCTTCTCAACAGCTTTCTCTGAAATGAGGTCATCTGAGCCAGGTCGGTTATATCCTCTCTGGACTCACCCACATGCTCTCAAAGATCTCCACCCCTGTTCATGGCCCAGACAGCCCTTCACAGCCCTGTCATCCAGACACTTCGTCACTGACAGCACCTCCTCATCCACAGAGCAGTAAGATTTCAGACAGCGCATGCCGGCTCCACACAGGACATGGAGCGTGAGTTAACCATAGCAATTTGATATATTTCAGAAGCACAAATAAACATAGCTCTAAGTGGGCCTCAGCCAGTGTACAGCTTAGGAAATAAAGTAAGGCTTCAATTCACCATTTATTAAATTCTACTTTTATGGGGCATTTTATTCAGCATTATTCTAAGGGTTACTTTATTTTACTTTATTTTTATTGTATACACTATTACAAATTTCCATTTTCCCCCTTTACCCACCCCAGATCTCTCTAAAAGTTACAATCAAAACCACATTAGCATAAAATTGTATTTAAAACTTCTGCTCTGTGCCAGGTTGAGCTATATACTTGGAATGCGAAAGGGACCATGCCATACCTTTACTTCATTCACCTTAGAGTCTGGCAGTGGAGACAGCATAGAATGTGGGCAGTGCCATACCGCAGCATTGCCTTCTGTCCTCTAGCTAAGGAGATTGCCTGCCTAGCACAGTGCCTGGCATACAGTCAAGCACTCAATCCATATTTACTGGATGAAATGAGATAAATGAATAAATGTTAAGATAGAGTAAGTATAGGGCCCTGTGGAAAATACATAGAAGGAGAAACTAAACTGGTTTGAGACAGTAACTGCAGAAAGTGTCAATTACACTGAGATGGGGTCAAAAAGCATCAGGATGCAAAGAAAAGGCCATGCTGATGGATGTAAGCCCAGGTTTAAGTTCTAGCAGGCCCTCCTGAGCAGGACAGCTCTCAAGGTGCTGACCCTTATGCTCTGCATTTGTAAAACACAGATGATGGCTTTGAAGGCTGTTTTGGAGTCTAACTGGAATGTTTGTTATGGTTAAGTGTCTGTCACCAAGAAGAACCTCAATGAAAGCTGTCAGAGGAGATGCAGAAAACAGCATTGCACATTAAAGCAATAAATACTAAGTAGTAAGATTAAGAGCACAAGTATTCTGAGGGCTGGATACTGATAATAAGTTGAAAGTCCTTGTGGAAATACAGGATAGGTGCAATGGTAGCTCTTAGCCTGTAAGCCTGCAATGAAATACTACATGGTCATAAAAAAGAAGGAAATCTTACCCTCTGAGACAGCATGGACAGACCTGGAGATTCCTATGCTAAGTGGAATAAGCCCGTCAGAGAAAGACAAGTACCAAAAGGTCTTCCTTATATGTGGAATCTAATGAACACAATAAAGTGCTGAACATAATAGAAACAAAGGCATGGAAGCACGGAACAGAATGACGGGTCTCCAAGGGGAGGGGGGACTGCATGAAAGAAGGTGAAGGGATTGGTCAAAGGACATATATGCATAACCATGACACAGACAGCAGCGTGTGAAAGCCAGGGAGAGGCCAGGCAGGGGGAGGTGGGCAAAGGGTGAAGAGAGGCAAGTGATTTGTGAGCATTTGTCTTCCTCTTCCAGCCCACCCCGAAGGTCTTCATATTCACTTTTAACTGCAGATCCATATGGCCTGTCACTGCTCACAGCATTGGAAATAGAGGCTCGATATGGACTACATGTGTGATGTGTGTGTGTGTGTGTGTGTGTGTGTGTACACACATATCGTTATATAATAAAAGGCTAATATGCAAATAGACCTAATGGTGGAACAACTGGTCACTACGATGCACACTGAACAGAAGAGGGCAAACACTCAACACAGGAGTGGCGGGAGCCTCTCCTGCCTCTGTGGCAGCACTAAGGATGTCTGACTGATGGCTTAGGTCCGCTAGCTTAAGCCATCACTTGGACATCCCCCAAGGGCTCTGGGACTGTGAGAAGGTGCAGGCCAGGCTGAGGGACCCCCCTCCAAGTGCATGAATTTTGTGCACCGGGCCTCTAGTATATACATAAAAATATAAAGTTTTCTCTGTAAGTTCTTGCAATAATCAGCTTCTGTTGCTTATATCCTAAATATCTATAACTACACCAGACTCCTTTCTTCTGTTCTTTCTTCTGTTCCTGTACATCAGACCCTTTTGTGCTGCATTCATATAATTAGGTCAGTACACACACACCGCTGTTCTCCACTGGCTTCAGCTCTTATCAAGTAAGCTTTTGGGAAATGCCCTGAGATGAATTGTCAGATACGTTAATGTGGGCAGAGAAGGGCTGGGAGTGGGAGATGCTGGCAGCAGACTTTGGGGTTTGCAGTCCATACCATGAGATAGAACTATATTTTTATATGGCAATAAAGTCAACTAAGAGTGAGAGGAGATGGTAGTTTGCCACAGATGAAAAAAAAACGGTTAAACCTGAAAACATTTTATCATAAAAATTTGGAGAAGGGAGAGCATGTGTTTACAATGATGAGGGGAGAGGAGAAGTAGTTGCCTAGAGCCTTTGAAACCAGACCAGGAGCCAGGCCCAGGCAGGGGCAACGATAGGCCCAGGGAGGAAGTTCAGGGTGAAAGCTGGCTCCAAGTAGTGTGGGGAGCAGGACGCAGGGCGGCGAGTCCGCACAGTCTGGGCTTGCAGGGACCAAGGGTTGGAGAATGCCATGGCCTTTGTAGTTCTGAGAGGGGGTGACAAACACTGGACTTCGGCTCACAAGCCTGGGTTAAGGTGGATTTTGGAAAAATATTTTCTTTGCTCCCAAACTCTTAAAACGAATCATCGCACAAAGGCTTCCAATCTTGGTGCAAACACGTGTCCTGCACGCTCCCTTTAGCAGGTCTCGCAGGGGCACCTGCTGGCTGGCTAATGGGGTTCTTCCCCTTTCATGTTCCGTAGATACTGTGAACTTGACTGAACACAATATCTTTGTGATTTCCCTTCACCCATCCTGCATGCTTCCCATCTCCCAGACTCCTAGAGTTCATCCCCAGGACAACCTTGCTTTGAAAGAAAAAAATGTTCAAGATTTGGATCCCAAAGGCCGCTATCTGTCCTGCCCCAGCCAGACCCAGGCAACTGGCCCAGATGCCGTGAAGACAGAGGAAGAAGAGTGAGTTTCTGCTGCTTTTTGTTTCCCAGGCCTGGTTGCTCTGGAGAATCACGTCCCTGAATCATAGGGTTGCTTTTTCTTTTTTTTTCCCCTTTCTTTCTCAGCAAAATGAACTGATATCCCCTTGCTGTCCTGGGTGTGATTCATAAAGGCAAGTGAATTAGAAAGTGCTTCTTCTTTGCTGCTCAGGTGACATCCCTGACTTGACCTGACGTGCCTGTTTTCCACATCGTAACACTTAAAGCTGTGCCCGTAGTTGACAAATCATTGGTACTGATTGTCCTTCTCCAGAATAAACGCTACACAATGGGCTGCGTGGTGTGGTTAGGATCAGCTGGTCCCTCTGCTTGTAGGAATGTCTTCTTTGGAGATTTTCATGCCTGTTTGTTACTCATCAGAGGGAAGGACAAGGACTGAAGACTTAAGGAGGGTGTGGTTCAGCGGCTTCCTGCTCACTCCTGGCTCTAGCTTCTGCTTCTCGCTTTCTCCATCTCCTCTCCTGGCTCCTGGGATCCACCTTAAGCCACTGTCAATGAATTAGCTTCCAACTTTCTCTTCTATTATAGCCTGTGTTAGATTCAGTCAGTGGGAGACCATTCCCCATTACCAAACTCATCACATTTGTGATCTCAGCATATTTCCAACCAACATGTAGACTAGACAATTGCATCTACTCCTTAAACTTCTTCCATCCTAGAATTATTAGCCAAGATATTAATAACAATAATAATACTATATTTAGAAGCTCTTTGGCACATTTTATCTCCCAGAGTCTTAAAGATGTTAACTAATTAATCTTCACAACACCCCACACAGGAGAGGTAAATATTATTAACTATAATTAAATATAAAATGGGTATACTAAAGACAGCAAAATAGTTCACTTATTTATCACGGTTCACTTCATATAGTATAACTGGTATTTTAAAACACCCATCATAGGTACAATAATTAGAGATGTGCTTTTGCTAACAAAACCACTACCCACTTCTAGAGTCCCCTTGGGTACTAAATAATTACCCACTTTGTGTGGTTATCTAGCTCACTAATTACCCACAGAAATTGGGGTCAGGTGTTAACTGCTTGGAATAAATATCCTCCAAAGACATCCCTCAGTTGTATAGAGAAAATGATGTGTTCATAGCAAAACTTTCATAACTCATAACTCATATATTTGTATATCTTTGTAAGTAGAGTGAATATGGATGAGGCAAATTAGTTTACTGTGTAAAAATCATCAAGCTGAATTATTATTGCAAATGCATAGAGGTTTAGAAGAGTCTCAGTCCATTCCATTCCCTATTTACCTTTTCTTTTAGAGATGAGTGCAAAAATATGATGCCCACAATCTTGTCTCCATGTACAAGCACACGGAGACAACGCACTCTGCTTAGAAATGATTCATCTTGGCATTGCAAGGAGGCACCCAGTGAGTCAACGATGCTGTTCAACAGCTCCACCCTTTATGATCATTCTAGCCTGTGTCTTTTCCTCTAGTCTACTCCAAACACACTATTAGACAAATCTGAAAAAAATTCTAACCTAGTCACCAACCCCTGCCAACCATCTTTCTCCTTCCCAATAAGGATAAAAGGGGAGTGGGGGGGAGTATTGAATGAAACCCAACACTATGATTGCAGGTCTTTCTCTTTTTGGCCTCTATTTGTTCTCATTTCCTCTCTTCTTCTCCCTTCTCCTCCCCTTTCCTCCCTCTCCCTTCCTCCTCTCTCTGAGGCTCCCATTTGCCTGTGCTCTTTCTTCTCCTTCTCCTTGGCACACCGCCCTGCTTGTGCAGGTTTCACAGTCGGAGACGAAGCATAATCTCCAGTTGAGCACAAAGAAGCTATCTTTTAAAAATATGGACTTGGAGGAAGCCTGCGTTCTCAGATAGCTCCCTGGCTCCTTCTGTGCACAGAGCCAGCATTGCCCTTCACACAGACGGCCTGCTGTCTGTGACTCCAGCCAGGAAAACTGGGTTCTGAGGCAGCATGCCCATTGCGTGTAGAGTTAGGAAGAGACCCTCGTTTTGGGGTGATGCCTGTTTGACAGGATCATTGTGTAGCTGAGCTCTTAAAATGTGCCAATAGAAATGGTGGGAAATGCTCTCCAGGTCAGTATGCCTTTCATTTCTTTTTTGTGCCACTTGTGGTCATCTGAATTATTGCTTATCATGATGAAGGGACTCCAGGCTGACCAGGGAGATGTGTGTGTATCTGGCGGACATTTGAAGTGAAATGCGTCAGGAATAAGAAAAATGTCTGCAGCAGAAGCAACGGGTTAGGATGAATTACAGTGGCTGATGGCGTTCATTTCAAAATCCAAGGGGACCTGAGTGGCGGATGAGGACGAGGACACATGGCTAATAGAGTCACAGAGCGAAGCCGGCAACTCGAAGGAAAGAATTTCAGCACCGGAGTCCTCACATGCCTGCAGTGCCTGCAGATTTAAAATCTAGACTAAACCGCCGCTCTCTATCCCTCTACAGCCCTCTTGCAAAGAAGGACCTGGGAATCGTTGACTTCCTGTTCATGGAGAAACCCGCCAAAGATTCATCAGCTGTATCCCCTGCATGTGTGTTTTCAAGTTCCTGGGGGCTTGGCACACCTAGCGAGGGCTCAAGGTGGCCCCTCTCCTAGCCTCCCCCTCCACATCCGCTCAGAGAACGTGCTATCTGACCCTCCGCAGGCTGCGGGGGTTTGTGTTGGTGTGAACCGCGTCTGCCTCGCTCCTGGCCGGCCTGCTTTGGGTCTCATCAGCAGTCAGGGAGATGCCTAGGCGCGCCCGCGAGGGGAGATGGGACGAGGCAGCAGAGGGAGAGGCTGGAGAGGGTGTTAGAGAGGAGGCTGGCCTGGAAGATCTGGAAGGAAGTGAGCAGTGGGGGGAGGACCGCAAGCTTTGTATGCGGGACCCTGCCGGGCGGAGCAGCGGAGCAGCCAAGTGGGTTCCCGAAAAAGGAGGAAAGCCCTGGAGAAGCTGAAGGCGAGAGGAGGGGTGGGATTCCTGGTTCGGCCGCAGCTCGCAGGTCGGTGCCGGCACGCGAGGGACCCGCGCACTGAAGGCCCTGCTGCCTCCTGGAACCAGACACGCAGGCTTCCCTGGAGCAGGGAGAGGAGAAGAAAGGGGGCAGTGTGGGCTCGGAAAACGCAGCTTGTCGCTGATTTGTGCCTGATGCTTGCTGTCCGTCAGCAGCCTCCCTTACAATCTCCCCCCCCCTTTTTTTTTTCCTTCTTCTTCACTGAAGCTTAGGGGAGCCAGCAAAGATTAAATGTGCTTTCTCAAAGGCAGCCACTTCACGCTGCTATGTCGAACGGGCCATTATTATTTTTTATTTTTAATAGTAAAGGGGAAAGGAGAAGAGGTAGACAGAGAGAGAGGGCAGAGAGGGGAAAGAGAGGGGCTAGGTAGGATGGTGACGGATAGCTGTTCGGAGAGGACAGGAGAGGGAGCAGAGGAAGGACGGACGGGACCCAGGAGGACTGTGCCCCGAGGAGCCCGAGGTGAGAGCGCCCGGAGACGCGGGGTGGGGCGCTGCTCGGACCGGACCAGGGGCGGGCGTCGTCCAGCTCTGGCCGGTGGTTCCACTTCGGAGGGGAGAGCGGGAGCTTCAGCAGGTCGAGTTGCATATGGGTGCAAACAAAATGTTCAGCATTGTTGTCAAGTGCTGAGGCCCCTCCAAGTGTCTTCCTCGAGGGGCTGCTTTGTCATTCTCTGGGACCAGACAGCCATCTACCTTGCTCAGACTGAAGAGAGAGGGAGGGAGGGAGGGAGGGAGGCAAGGAGGACGGGAGGGAGAGGGAGGAAGGGAGGGAGAGGGAGGGAGGGAGGGAGGGAGGGAGGGAGGGAGGGAGGGAGGGAGGGAGGGAGGGAGGGAGGGAGGGAAGAAGGAAGGAAGGAAGGAAGGAAGGAAGGAAGGAAGGAAGGAAGGAAGGAAGGAAGGAAGGAAGGAAGGAGGGAAGGAAGGAAGGAGGGAAGGAAGGAAGGAGGGAAGGAAGGAAGGAAGGAAGGGACAGTTTTGAGAGTTTTTTTCCCACCCGCCTCCCCTCCTTTCCTTTCCCTCTGGGAGGTGTCGCAGGAGCCTCTTGCTCGGCTTCCAGGCAGATGGGGACGCGGCCAGCCCACCGCCAGGAGCCGCCTGAAAGATGGAGGAAATATGCTTCAGATGCCTGGACTGTGGGCAGAAAGCGCCCGGGGCCGGGGCGGGCGGGGGCCTGCCTCCCAGACGCACCCTCCCCGGCGGTGACAGCGCGGCGCTGGCCGCCACTTGGCCTTGGCTGCAGCCGAGAGCTCTGCCCGGAGGCCCGCGGCGTGCACGGGAAGGAACAGGAAGATTTCAGGCAGACTTGGGAGGCCCTTAATTTCAAAAAGAATTAACTGAATATTTTCAAAATCGTCAGCCCCTCCTTCCTCACTCCCACCAAAATCGCCTCCCCTTCTCTCTCTCTCTGGTCAAAGCGTGACCCAGAGCTGCAGCCTGGGCTCTGGGCTGCGGCCCCGCCCCGCCCTCCCGCCAGCTCGGCCTCTATTGAAGCCCGGCCGCCGAGTGCGCGGAGCTCCGGCCGCCCCGTGGAGCCGCGAGGCTGCAGCCCGCCCGCTTCCAGCCGGTGAGTTAAGGCGCGTTCCTGCCCACGCTTTCCCCGCTCCACGCCCTGCGCCCGGTCTTCTCCTCCTAACCCTCGATTTCTGTAGTTTTGTGCGCGGGGTGCCGCCGCGGGGAAAGGGATGCCTCCGAATGTTCTTTAGCTAATTGCGCTGGTTGCACATTAAAGCTTTGGAGAAACACTTGGCCCTTATTGCAGACCGCGGTTTAAAACGTGGGCATTTCTGAGTCTGCTCATAGTGCTCTCCATTGTGATGAGCGATCCGGCCACCGCCGCAGAGTTGTCTGCAATGTGCTCACGATCGTGTGTGCAGGTATGTATGTGTGCCCGGGACACTGCACGCCGGCCTGTGTGTCCTGCACCGCAGTGGCACCCACACCTGTGGCCGGGACGCTGGGGGTGAGGGAGACCCGCCACCTGTTTGTTCCTTTTCATCCTGAAGCTAAAGCAGGAGCCTGTCACCTTCTGCTGCTTTGCTTTGTCTCAAGAAAGAACAGTCTGTTGCGCCCCTCTCGATCCCTGAGACCCTAACTTGTGATGTTTACCGTTTAAATCCACGGGTTAGGCTCTTGGGAGCTGCGAGCCGCGCCTTAGCACCTGGAGATTTGGTGGAGCTTTTCCCTTTAAAGCAAAACGAAAGAAAATAAAGTTTGTCTGAAGTGACTGAGTGCACCGCTGAGGTTTGCATTGTTGGTGGGATCAGGTGACTGACTCAGAGGCCTGGGCGTTGAGCAGGTACCGCTGCTGGCGAAGGGCCTGCTGGCTGCTGCGTCCTGGCGCTGCTGCTGTGGGAGGCTGTGGGCGTCCCGGGGTCCATTCCCCAGAGCCACAGACAGTGCCATCAGAGTAACAGGAACAGCCCGGCACCTGGTGCTGGACCTCAGAGCACACCAGCTGAAGTCCCAGCATGCTCCAGGCTCCCAACTTTGAAACTCAACAGTTCATCTTAAAATTGTGCCCTAAAAAATGGGCATGTGGACATATGAGATATTCAGTTCCCATACATGTGTATCATACATGGCTAGATAGTAAACACAGACATAGATAGTGGTGAACCAATGATCTGGGCTAATATAGCCATAGGCTAAAATTTTTACTCTCCTTATTCTAGATGAAGGGTGGCATTTTGGTGTTAAAAAGACTAAATTTGTACTTCTTTGCAAGATCTTAAATAAAATAAAAAGAGATATATAGCTTCCTTGCTTGGCTACTGTTTCAAAATGCTATGTACGATGATTTTAAAAGTAATAGGGATTGGAAATGTATGATATACACTGAAAAAAACAGGATGCTCACAAAAAATAGTGTATCCTTTAGGATTAACTATAAGTATTATTCTTTGTGTAAAAATTGGGGAAATTATCAGGAAGTTAATTCAATCCAATGTAGTTATTTATTATTTATAACACAAAACTATACATTTAAAATTATCTCTTGAGGTAATCGTTAGCATGACCTAGTTTGCAGTTTTCTGAAAAATGTGACATTTTGTAACAGAATAATTTCAGTGATTTAGGTCTGTGTTATAGTTAGGAAAGAGAAACAGTGACTTGTCTTTCTTTGTTGTAAAAAATTCCAATATACAATTTCATTTAAACAATTTTAGTGTTCTTGGACCAATATTTGCCTTCTATTTTTTGAAAATACCTAAATCCATCCTGAATTCAAATTCATTCTTCATTTAGAGACTTTATATTGATTGTAACTTGTTTATGCATGTTAAAGGTTAAGGAAACTCTTCTCCTCTGTCTTTTGTTTTTAAATATTCATTGCAATTTTAGTCTTTGACTCTAAATCATAGTCAAGGAACCATTTTGTATCAGCAAACTGAATTGAGAGGATGAACTGTGGAACAATGTGCCATGTCTTTTGTTGAGACCTCTTGTGTACTTGTAACATTTAAATATTACTCTCCGGCCTTTGATAGTCTGAATGTGTTTCAAAGAAAAGTTTTTTGATTTTTCAGGTCATTTTTTGGTTTGTATAGACTGGATTGATGACTTCTCCCCATCTTAGCTCATGTGTATGCATAGGTATTTGGAAATTATGGAAAGGCATCTCTTTAATTTATGGATCTATAGCACCCCATGATTCATATCAAATGTTTAAAACATGTGATGCCTTTCAAAGTCAAAATATATCTGCAGTTAATTTTATGAAAATGTATGCATGGATCAACAAAAACTTTCTAGATATCATTTTTCTGTGATTTTAAATTGTAACTGGATAGTAATTTAATCCAAGTGATACAGTTTGTATTCGAGGGAACTCTCTTGGTTTTTTGCATGTTTTCAAGTGGATTGCTCATGTTCTGAGGTTGCTATTATACAACTGATCACAAGGCATTTAGGAGTGCATAACAACACACAAGATTTTATATTTCAACAGGGAACTGCTTCAGTATAAGGATAGGTTTCTCAATACCCCTTCTTCCTCACTGAGCCCATCAGTGAAGTTCAGTGAAATGAATAACATAATTGGTAGTTGGTTCAATCACTACCAGTCTAGACTAGCCCAGACGCATCAATTAGAGGGGCTGTCTTTTAAAGAGAGTGCAACCGAAACAAGCAGGGCATTATGGAATGGATACTGATCTTTAAAAGTGCAAATCCAGCTTTGCAGATAAAAAAATAAAGCGGGGAATGGGGGGGGGGGGGGGGGGGCGGGGCTTGCAGGAAGAAAAGAGAAAGAAGTGAACTGGAGCTTTGGGACAAGAAAGACAGGAAGTGGGAGAGAGGGAGGAATAATGAGTGAAATGCCATGCAGCACCTCGGTGGACAAAGTTACAGTTCAGCCCAGAGCATATGGTTCACCATATTTAACTAGGCACCGCCCCCCCCCCAACATCGCTTTTTTCCTTTTTTGCATGTTTCCTAAGACCAATGCCTTTGAAAATGTAGGAAGCTCCTAGTGAGAATGAAGCCAAGTGGTGCCAATCAGCCAAAACTCCTTTTGCAACATTTTTTTCCCAAAAGAAAAAACAGAAGATGTTTATGTTTGAGTCTCTAATCATACCTTTTAAAAAAAATCAACTGTATTAATGAACAGTGCTCATTTTAAATCCGGCAACTAGGAAGTAATTTTATGGGCAAGACACCTCTAGGCAAGCACCTCATAGTTTTCTGTTGAATACAGTAAAAGTATGAAGACTGTAACAAAGGCTTGGTGATTTGGAGGGGTGGGGGGAGGAAGATGGATAAAAGACAGAGGATTTAGAAAGCATTAGGAATATATCAAGCCCCAGGGAAAGAAAGGGTTTAATTGGTATTAATTAAAACACTGCTAATATATTCTAAGAAAATCAAATTTGATGTTCTAAACTAATCTCCTTGCTATGTCAAAGGAAAAGTATTATCTTATTTGCATCTCTTCAATCCAAATGCATTGCTCATTCAGCAGAATTAATGATTACCACCAGTCTGCTTAATCTCTTCACACATTTAGTCAAACTTATTCTTTCAGACTAAAAGGATCAAGGCAGGGAATCCATGCAGGTATTGGGAAGACTCATGGCTGTCCTTGTCACTGGCTTCGTATTTTACTATGTTCCTTTCTCCTCAATGACTGTAATGAGGTGGGAAAATGGTGAGACTGCAGCGAGAATAATGAATAGTTCATTTTTCCTTTTTTTCTTCTGCCTTCCAGGTTATTTAGGAATTGCAGTTGCCAATTTATAGGAGTGTCATTTATTTATATGGCTGATGTTAGTCTGCTAATTAATATCTTATTTATTTCTGATTTCAGAATCTACTTTATTACAAATTACTATTGAAAAAGGCTCTCAAATCAGAGACTAATGACCCTTTCTCAGTTGTTTTCAACTGCAGTCCTCCTAAATGAATGAGGAGGTGAATGCAAAATTTCATCTACCAAGAACTGAACTCTTTGTTTCCTTTTTTAAGTTAAAATTTCTGCAGGGAAATTCACACTTTTATCAAATGGTGACTTTTATTCTCTTTAGTGTTGAACTCTCACAATGGATAAAATTGCCCCCAAGTGACATCATAGCAAAAATATTTCTCCACCCCTTAGTCTCCCATGACTATGATATCATATATAAATATGTGGCTAACACCAACAATAGATAAGCTAACTATATTGAGGATACGTATGTGTATTTGAAGGTGAGGGATTCTGCACACGATTGAGGATGTGAACTTCTGACTCACCTGCTGACGCTGCTGCGTTTCTGCCCTCACTGCCTTTCCCAGCTCCTCACCGCAAAAGAGCAGTTGCAGTTCAGTTCCCATGTATTGTTCTATACTCCAGGCAATAAATGCTAATTAGCAATGCTCAAGGATCTGACTATTCAGAGTAATTATCATAATTTACATCTTCCTTGCTAAAGACATTCCTTGCTGATTAAAAAAAAAATTAAATTGTTGTTCTACCATTGCACTGCAGTGGAAAGCACACTGGAGAGATGTGTGAGGTAGGGTCGGATCATTTGGGTTTCATTCAAAGTCGCCAGCAGGTGCCTCTTAGCTTATTCCAGATGGAATTGCAATTTATTTTCTAAAAATGAACTCATGGAAATACACAAAGTTTTGCATGTGCACCAGGAATGTATGATTTTATTTTACAAACCCTAAGGCTCCTCCTTCTGGGCCCATCCCCTTCCTAAAATCACTTACTGAGCAGAACAAAGGAAACTGCTAACTACAGAGGCATCTCAGGGAACAGCAGCAGCATGATACAGTCTGTGATATGACAACACATTGCACTGCACGAAAGTGCAGTGAAATAAATCATTTAAATAGTAACCCTAATTAGCAACAGATCTTTAAGGAGGAATCAAGAAAATGGATCCAACCAACTTGAATAATATGCTCCGTTCCCCAGGATCACAGCTGTACTTGGTGACCTGGTGACGGGTTGAGTCACACAGAAAGAGGAGGACAAAGCCTGTTTCTCAAAACGGAGCTGTGCCCAGCACCCTCTTTAGGGCACATTCATCAGACATTTTGTAAGAACAGAATGGAATGCAGGGCTCTCTCTTTGCAAAGGTATAATCTGCCATTCCCTTGCACATTTTCTTTTATCAATTGATCTAAAATATCATCTGAAAAATTGTGAACCCCTTAGATTTCCATATATAGCTGCAGAATATACGTGAAGTCTTCTTCACACTCTATAATGAGGCTTGTAGTCCAGATTTTTTCTTATTGCTTGAAGCAAATAAGGATACTATGCGCAGAAGGAACAGAATAAATAACCATGTTGAATATTCTATTTTGTGGAGCTTTATCTATCAAGGTTATATTCCCAGGGTCTGTTGTTCATTCGCCTTTATGGAGAACTTCAGCTTTTACTTGAGGGCTGTGAGCATATTAGAGGGATAATTCCCTTTGAATACTACACAGAAGGAGCCACCTGCAAAATGTTGATGCTCTTATTGAAATCTCAAGTGGAATCAGCTTTCAAAAAATTAGATATTAGAGACATCCAATATAATTTGCAACATGTAATTATACTAAAGTGCATATAGATGTGTTTGCTTTACATGTTTCCTACTTGAGATTTTTTTCCCTTTGGCATTTCTCATTATTTGACATGGATCCTGAGTAGAATGTTTTTAAAGTCAACTTAAAAAAATTTCTTGTTAATTAACATAAGAATAAAAGGACTCTATGATCTGTGTTCTCATGCAAGAATGCATGTGTATAACCTCGATGTTGACAATTAATCATGTCTGAAAGAGTTGTCATTGCAGAGACTGTTGAATTATTTGTAAAATATTAGCTGCTTTAATCTTTATCCTAACTTTGGATAATTTGAAGTAAGGAAGAACACTAGAATAGTAAATATTATTCATAAGAAATCCATTTCCTTTATTTAAATAATGAGATAACATGTCAGGGAAATGGTCTTAGGCAGAGATAATAATTTTAATCTAATCAAAGTAATCAAGCTCATAACAATAATTTTCCTCCATTTTGCATGGCACGTGATTAAGAACTGAGACTCTGCCTGGCATCATAGATGCCCCAGCATCGGCTTCCCTTTGGATGTCTCAGTGTGGTCAGTTCTTGGGCTACAACTCCCTCTCCATAGAGCTGAGCCCTGAAGATCTGCTATTAGGGAGGAATCTAGGCCAAGCAGCAGCAGCAACTGGTCCACCTGCCACTGCCACCTGCTCTGTGCACAGGTGTTGATGCTCTTCATGAAAATTGGAAGACTCATCACAGTCAGGTCACAGAAGTACCTGAGCAACCAATGCCAGGGCCCCAGTTTATGTTTATATGTTCAGGAGACCAGATTCCAAGGGACAAGGGATGCTCATGCAGAGATGAAACAGGATCTTACTTCATCCCAACTAAGTAGGCATGGATGCCAAGGAAAGCTGATTTGTTAAACATTTGACTCATAGTACACTCCTAGAATATGGTGGTTCACTTATTTATACTTCTTCAAATTTATTTTAAAAGAGGGGTCCATATTTTAAAAGAGACATCGCTATGGGCTATATCTATGATACACCAAAGCAAAACATTGGTTTACTTTTCATCTGGGCTTTCTGTTAAGTTACCCAAAGGAGTAAAAAATAAATTCTGTGAAACATCTTTCCTAACACAATAGCATTTTAATTTATTCACAATTAAGTCTACCACACATATAGCAAAGGCTTAGCATCCCACCCTCCATTTTGTGTTCACAACATAATGAATTCTAAAATATGTAAGATGTATATTTTACTTAACTACTCATCTAGGATCCATTCTTGCATGCTTGGTCAGAACAGAAAAATACCTATTAACGATATTTAGCAGCAGGTTATTTTACAGGTCCCGGAGCAAATGTATGTTATACTTGCCATCTAGAGAGCCAACGTCTTTAATGAATCCCAAGTGTTTAGTGCAGAGAGCAGTGACAGAAGGTGGAATATCTCTTGGTGTACGTACCTAACTCATTACGCATCCTCATTGTGTGAGCTTAATGAAGAGGATGGCAATAAAGGGTTTAGTTAAATTAAAATCCACCTGCAAAGTATACTTCATTCATAACATCTATTGTATAATAAAAGAAATATTAGTACAGCTCTTCCCAAACATTCTGATCTGTAAGATGTGTGGGTTGGGTTCTTTGGTCTCTAATTCTTTTAGCTCTGAGAATTTGTGAAGCTGCTCTAAAGTAGAGGTACAAGAACAACTTCAGGACCCTTGACTCCAGAGGTTTTTGTATTAAGACTTGTCCTTTAAAGTTATATTCAATTCCACCTCCAGGTACTGTATTTACTAACATGAAGTTGTCTTGATGTTAAAATAGTAAAGTTCATTTTTAGGGAAGGCAGTGGCAGAGAGAGGAATAGCTGGAGAGTGAAAAATGCTCTCAGTTCAAAGCCCACTCTCTGCAACATAAGCATAGAAGAAACCCAGACAAGCACCTGGCCCTCTATTTGACTTATTAAACATCTTTGTTGTTGAAAGTATTACACATGTGCCCGTTTTCCCTCCATGGACCTTTTCCAGCCTGCCCCCAACCCCTACCCCGGCCCTCACCTCCCCATGGTCTGTGTCCATTGGTTATGCAAATATGCACACAAGGTCTTTGGTTGATCTCTTCCCACCCACCCACCCTTCCCTCTGAGATTCTGCAATCTCTCTATTTTAAGAGCATATTCTTTAATCCCTATGCCTTCATTTAATTTCTTGCTATATGGTTTGCTTTTCTCATTGGGCTGACATTTTTGAATTTCATCTTTCCCTTTCCACTTGACTTATTTGAATCATGTTAATATTCCCTTCAAAAGTCTACAATAGTTATATTAACACACCACACTTCTAAAATTAAATCTTAATATGTTCAAAACTCCTGAAATTTGCTTTGCCCCATTTTCTAAAACCACTCAAATATATCTTTTTTTTTTTTAAGCAAACCTGTTTCCCCTGGCTTCCAAGTCTTTGAACTTGTTCACATGCTGTTTTTCCTCTCTGTACACTCTATGCCTCTGCCTCTTCCACACCTCAGAAACCCTTTTTATTTCTTGCTTTCTTTCCTTCCCTCTTCCCCCATTTTTTCTCTCTCTTCCTTCTCTCCCTCTCTTCCCCCCTTCCTTTCTTCCTTCCTTTCTTCCCTTTGTTCCTCTATTGGGCATGAGCCAGGTGCTATACATTTAAATACAGGAATTGACATTAACTCCTAGCAATTCTGGCGGCTTTGATCACTCCTGCATTGCTGAGGACTTATGTACCCACAATTATTTTATTTTGCATTTACTCTTTAGCTATTTGAACAAGTCCCTAATGTCCTGCGTTCTGCTGTTGGTTCTCTGCGTGCCCTATTTCAGTCAGTTGCCTGTGGGATTCACCTGAAGTTTTTCTTACAGCGCATTTTCTCCCGGAGGATTAGCATGGTGCCCTCACACACACCCACAGAGCTGTTGCTGGTCTTGAGCCAGGGGGACAGTAAGAAAGGGCTCCGTGTTCCTGGTGATGCGGTCTGCACGTAGTCAGAAATAGCAGGGAGCTAAAGTATCATTGCACGTGTTTATGTTTATTGAACACTAAATGTGATGACTTTCTGTGACATGTTCTGCTGTGTTTTTAAATTGTGTTGATGTTCCTTTCAGCTGGTCCTATAGCCCCCAGGAAGATTCAAAGACCACAGAGAGAGCCGAGGTGGATGCCCAGGCCACTCAGAAGTTGAAACAAAGTAATCGCCTGAGGACTTCTCTCCTGCTCAGCAACACCCTCTCGTAACACGTGGCAATCCCTTCAAGAAACAGAGAATCCCTTCAAGAATGCCATCTAGATTCTTTGAAATTGGTTTTGAGAGAGAGAGACAGAGAGAGAGATGGGCAGACATACAGAGAGAGATTTGGTGTCTGACTTATTGATGTATTCAGTGGTTAATTCTTATATGTGCCCTAGCGGGGATCAAACCTGCAACCTTTGCATATCAGAACCACACTCTAACCAACTGAGCCACCTGCCCAGGGCTCATGCCATCTAGATTTTTCATGAGCCAAAGACATTTCCTTCCTCATTTGTATTCCTCTGCTTGAATTTAAATTTAATGTGACATTTATTTTCTTAAAAGCCGTCCTAGTATAAATTTGCTTATGAATGCACCAATTTTTAAAATAGAAATTGCACAAATGTGTTAATATTTTAAGGAACATTAATGCTCTAAGTAGATTGATTTTTAGCCACACCTTAAGAGTGACCTAAAGAATATAAAGTACTCTTGAAATAACAGCCATGAGAGGCAATCCGAAAGGTAAAATAATGAGGGAAGTCATAACGCAAATAGAAATGCCATGTGATCCTGCCTGACATCAACCAAGCAAGCACTCTTTTTATTTGGCGAGTTAGGACACGTGAGATACGGTCACTGCTTCTAGCCAGGAAATCAGTCAGACAGAAGGACATAAACTTTTGAAAAGACAAATAACAACTCAGGTCCATAGATGGCAAGACCCAAATCCAACCCAAAACTAACGATTTAAAAAGGATCCCCGATGAGATCAGCAGAAGCAGGACAAAACTGGTCTGTTCAGGGAAGAAAGTTCCCCTAAAGAGAAAATTATAAAGTAAATCTTAAAGGATGTTAAAGAATTAGATAAATGGAAAGAAAGGAGAAAAGCATGTCTTTTAGACAGATGCATTACTGTGAGAGCAAACGCACATGCACACGCAGCTGTCTCACCCCAGGTGTTGCCTAGAATTATGATTGTATTTCTTTGCCATTAAAGAAAGAGAGTGACTAGTAATAATATGAGAGCTTGTGATTATTCTGTTAACCTAATAATAATAGCTACTTATTGTATTCTCACTATATGTTAAGTATTTTATGTTAGCTCACTTAAGCCTCATAGCGATTCAGCAAAGTGGTATTATTCCCATTTTATAGGTTAAGAAAACTGAGGCTTAATGAGGTTAAGTAACTTGCTAAATAGCCAATACAGGGTTCACATCCAGAATTGCAGTTGCAAAACTCATAGCCGAGGGCCATGACTTCCAGCTGGCGCACTGCCGGAACGTGTAAACCATGCAACACCTGACTGGTCAAGGCAGGGCACTGCCCTCTTTCCCCTGAGGTCGTCAAGTCAGAAAATGACAGCCCAAACAATAGTAGCTGTCCAGTGTGAATGAATCAAAATTATACCTATATTTTTTGTCAGATTGGCAAAAATGTAATCTATTTTTGGTGTGTTGCAGAATTTCAGTAATTAGTTTATGTGTGCCATGAGATGAAAGAAGTTGAAATCCCTGATCTAAGGCCTGCAGTCGCAATATTGCAATCATTACATTACTACTTGATATGTTTTTTGTGGTAAACAAAGAGCTATTTCATTTAATTATCCCTTCAAATTTTTCAGATTTCTGGTTAAGTTACACTAGAATGATAGAATGTATTTTCCTAATAGAAAATTGAAATATTTGGGGAATAGAGCGTATCAATATTTTAGGCATTTTCCTTTTTTGCTAGACTTTGATGAGATTCTTCAATTTATCTGCATACAGTCTCAAATTCTTGAAAAGAAAAAAAATGGGTTGGTAGTTATTAAAGGTCAGTTAACCTATGTCCTTTCTGCAGGTGAGAGAGAGGGGCTCATGGAGACCACACATGTACATTCCCCAAGGCTAATCACCAAGACTTGAACCACCCACCCTGCCTAAACCAGTCATGAACTTGAATTTGATTAGTGGAAACATTTTATCTCAGAGATCTGGGAGCCTTGTACCTAGTAGATTGTTTCAGTTTTGCACCTCTTTGGCTTCCAAGGTTAATATGAAAAATAGCTAGCTGTGAACTAACTACCATTTCTAGATCCAGAAACTGTCACTGGTCCCTGGCCAGTTTTCTCAATGGTTAGAGCATCAGCCCATGGACCAAAGGGTCACAGTTTCGATTCCTGGTCAAGGGCACCTCGGTAGCAGGTTCCCCAGTCCCAGTAGGGGTGCAAGCGGGATGCAACCAATTGAGGTATCTCTCTCACATCGATGTTTGTCTCTCCCCCTCCTCCTACCCTTCCAATCTCTCTAGAAATCAATGGAAAAAATATCCTTGAGTGAAGATTAAAAACCAATCATATAATGGCCCAAGTTATTATGTGCAATATATTCAATGATATTCTTAAGGTATTTGAAATGTTGGTTCACCTAAACAAATCCAATCTTCTAAGTATTTTGTTAACCAATTTTGTGCACAGTATGCATTTCATTTATAAGTGTTTCTGCATGAATATTTACATATGACTTTCAATAGTCCTTCAATTTTTAAAAATGTCAATGGTTATTTGCTATTTTAATCCTCACTTATCCGTGTATCAACTCAAGAATACTTCAGCCATGAAAAGCTAGAATTGAGGAAATTTCACTCTTTACCAGCCCCTTTGCATTTAATTGGCATTTAGTTATGATTAATAAAATGCTCAGCTGGCCCAGCAGGCATGGCTCAGTGGTTGAGCATCAACCTATGAACCAGGAGGTCATGGTTCAATTCCCAGTCAGGCCACATACCCGGGTTGTGGGTTCAATCCCTAGTGTGGGGCATACAGGAGACAGCTGATCCATGATTCTCTCTCATCATTGAAGTTTCTATCTCTCTCCCTCTCCCTTCCTCTCATTAATCAATAAAAATACATTTAAATAAATAAATAAATAAATAAATAAATAAATAAATAAATAAATAAATAAATAAATAAAATGGTCAGCTGGATGACACAGAGATTCAGAACACAGTTCTGTCTTGAAGGAACCCGTGAAGTGGGGTCCACTTCAGGACCAGCGTCTCGCTTGGGACGCCCGATAAGAGACAGCTGCACATCTCCTCTTAGACACCTGGCATTGTCAGACTTAGAGCTCCTCATGGATGAGCTCGGCCTGTTTTCCAGATGGCTATTGGTGGTATTTCACCCAGTTCTCGTTCAATGAGGTTGTAAATAAACAGGGTTTTTTTAAAGTAGCCAAGCACAGAATATGATTTTGTTGGCATTTTATGAGGCTTTGTTATATGTCCCTGGAATCCGCAATAAAAGGAATATTGCATCCACTGTGAACTTGTGTTTGTTTCCTGGAAGAGCATGCTCTCGTGACAAGGTTGTTGGCACCAGTGTGCACAACGCTAGCTTCAGGGTTCAGGGGAGCAAGTAATCTAACATGATAGGACAATTTCAATTCAGAGACAATTTCTAAATGACCCTATGTTGCCTTTCAATAAATGTCACTGTCATCTACCCAAGTCAAAAACCAAGGAGTGATCCTCATCTTTCTCTTTTCACCTGTCATGGCCAGTCCATCGGGTAAGTCCTTTTTATTTTTCTTCTTCCTGTTTTCAAATACATCTGCGTGTCTTCACCTTCCACATGGATGCAGTTAAGACAACCCTCACTTCTCATCCAGATCAGGGCGTCAGGCCTCCAGTTTTTCCTCCTATGCTGCCAAGTGGTAACCAGCAAAATCTCCCTAAACCACAAATATCATCATATCACTTGCAGTGTCCAACATTTTTATTGGATCCCTATTGCCCTTGAAATAGCTAGACACCTAAAGCCCTTCATATCCTGGATCCTGGCCCAACATTCCTCTCCTTACCAATATTCTTTTCAATGTTGCTGCCACACATATTTGCCATTTCTTAATGCTCTTTTTATATCCTGCGCTTTCTCAGACATCTGCACCATCTGGGTAGCTCTCACTCCACTACCTCTTCCAGACTGCATCTCGCCCCTTGGGTCTCATCCTGGAACCTTTTCCTCTCGGGAGTCTTTGCCTCAGCCATCCTGCCATCACCCCTAAGACTCGCTTCTTTCATCAGTGCTTCCATAGCCTTCTGTGCACCACTCCTATTAGCACTGATCACCCAGATTATGATAATGTGTGTGCCAGTCTTCCCCCTTTGAGTATGTGGTTCTAGAGTTGCCATGTTCAGTAGGATCACCACTTGCCATATGTGGCTATTTCAATTTACATTAATCTTAAGTAAAATAAAAAATTTAATTTCTCAGGTGCACTGGCCACCTTGTAAGAGCTAGGGGCCACGTGACTAGGTGTCCCCCTTAATCATCTTGGTAAAGAGCAATCCCATCTCCAGGAAAGCAGTCCAGGACCAGGCTGTTCTGAAAGACAGGCACTGTGTCTCCTTTGTCACTGCACCCCCTGGCACTGACAGCCCTTCCTAGCGGGGCTTGCCCTCTGAACCACAGAACAAAACAACCAGGTGAGTGACTCTTTTCTCAATTCTTTCAAAAGTAACATAGCACTAAAACTATGCTATATGCATGGGAAGTAAATCCTATCTAATAAAAGAGTAATATGCAAATTGACCATCACACCAAGACACAAGATGGCCGCCCCCATGTGGTCAAAGATGGATGCCCCTATGTGGACACAAGATGATCACCACAAGATGGCCACCACAAGATGGCCTGCAGAGAAGGGCAGTTGTGGGAAGTTAGGGGTGACCAGGCCAGCAGAGGAGAGCAGTTGAGGGTGACCAGACTGGCAGAGAAGGGCAGTTGGGGGAGACCAGGCCTTCAGGGGAGGGCAGTTGAGGGTGACCCAGACCTGCAGGGGAGGGTAGTTGAAGGGGACCAGGCCTGCAGGGGAGGGCAGTTGGGGAAACCAGGCCTGCAGGGGAGGGTGGTTGTGGGGACCAGGCCTGCAGGGGAGGGCAGTTGGGGGGGACCAGGCCAGCAGGGGAGGGCAATTGGGGGGACCAGGCCTGCAGAGGATGGCAGTTGGGTGATCAGGCCAGCAGGGGAGGGCAGTTGGGGGGACCAGGCCTGCAGGGGAGGCCAGTTGGGGGGACCAGGCCTGCAGGGGAGGGCAGTTGGGGAGGACCAGGTCAGCAGGGGAGGGCAGTTTGGGGGACCAGGCCTGCAGGGGAGGGAAGTTGGGAGTCAGCAGTCCTGGATTGTGAGAGGGATGTCCAACCACCTGTTTAGGCCTGATCCCAGTGGACGGTCGGACATCCCTCAAAGGGTCCCAGATTGGAGAGGATGCAGGCTGGGCTGAGTGATACAACCTCCCCCCTCCCCTGCGCATGAATTTCATGCACCGGGCCTCTAGTTAATGTATAACATGTAAAGATGCCCAAGGTATTAAGGCTTAATTTTAGCATAAAGCCTTCACTGAGAAAGTCTCCTTTAGACTATCACAAATGTAAGTGCCTTATAAGTGCTGGCTGAGTAAGGATATGACACATCTGAACACAGAGGTTTTGTTTCGTGTGTTTTGTTGTGTGGAATCATGTAGGAGGCATGTCTAGATTCCCAAGAGCCTCTTCTCTAGAGGCTATGAGGATAGATATTTCCTCTCTTTCACCCCAAGAATAGCTGACCTGTGTCGCTGCAGTAGGATTACCCATTCTTTCACTTTACTTGGTTTCTGCTGGGAAACAGAAATAGAGAACTGAGCTGTTATTCAGTGAGTAAGATCAAAGTGAAAGTGATCGAAGTAGCTATCAGATTTTATTAGACTACGTGTTTTTAGGGAACTGCCAAAGTTCACTTATACTGTTAATTATTTCCTGAGCACCACACACTTTGTTAGGTACTGAGGACACAGAAAGGAACAATATGGACACAATTCCTGTCTCAGAGCAAAGTAACATTGACATTATTATTCCAGTTCCTCTCCCTGCATTGTACCAGGAGTACTCGACCTTGGCTGACGTTGTAACCACTTGGGGAATTTAACAAAATACTGATACCTCGGCCCTTCCTCAGAAGACTCTGACATAATTGGCATGGCCTGGGATTCTGATTTTTTAAAGATCCCAGGAGATTACAGTGTGCAGCCAATGCTGAGACATGATCTTGGAGTAAACTCGGAGATCAAGAGTCTTTGGTATTAATAATTGATAGCATATTGGAACCAGAAGGAGGAACTTTAAAATGGCCTGTTGAGCATATCCTCATTTTACTGTTTATTTCTCATAAGATCAGCTTACACCTCAGCGTCCAGGCCAGTAGCCAGTTCATGACTGAGGTGAGACCTGACAGTGGTTGTCTGCGCCAGAACAGTGCTTTGTTCACCACCCCACGCATCTCAGGGGAATGGAACATACAACTATCTTCACGTCAAGAGATAGACCATCCCCTGTGGCCATAACTTTTTACAACATGGTATATATATATATATATATATAGACACACACACACACACGTAGCATACATATATATATATAGTTGTGCATGTGTGTGTGCACACATGTGCATGTGCACGTGTGTGAATGTGCGTGTGTGTGTGAAGAGAGAGTTCAGTTCCTCAGGATCCCTAACTACATTCTTATGAATTCTAAAATCAGTATACCTGTGTTGAATTCCACACATAACTAGGAAGAACACTTTGCCTTTAACCTTGAACTACTCAATAGAAGAAAGAGTAGTGGGAGGAAAAATGAGTGCATTGTGCTCCCACATTTTCTCACCCACCTTATTACATAACTTTCTCTTCAGTGTAATACTTCATAGTGCAGGTGAAAATCGCCAGTTTGTCCCCTGGAAAATAACTACCATTACAAAGTGAGCTCTCTTAGCCAACACTACACGCATTTTTAGATTCCACTCAGGGATCAAGAAATCTCAGGAACCATAAATCACTGAGTTCACGCTCCACCACATAGCAAATGTGTGTCTTTCCATTCTTAAGGCATCAAAATAAAACTAACGTGCACACACTCCTTTCAAAATGCATTTCAGTGTGTGAGAGCCTACGCAGTTGGGAAATTCTGTTTTATATCTATTCCAAATCCTCGAGCTGTCATATAATCCCATTTTCTTTTGTTCCCTGTGGAGAAAAAGAACAGCTGGTCTCCATTCTTTCTGAACTCAATCCCTTCAGCTCCTTAAAGACACCCAGCTACCTTACAACGCCTCTTCCCTGGGATAAGTAATAACAATTCCCATCAGATAGTGTCTCTCCTGCATTGTGCAGCCTCACTGTCATGTCACATGTACTCATGCTCATCACACCATGCTCATAGCAAAGCAAGCCTGGGCCAGCAGCAAAACCAAACAAATGTGTCCTTGTTTTCATAAATGAAGTTATAGATCCAATAATGGATACTGAATACATAGTTGTGAATGCTAATCTTCCAATAATTATGTGCCAAAATTATTATAATTTTGTTCAGAAAATATTGGCCATCTGTTGCATTTGGAGAAATGAATTAAAACTTCAGTGATTAGGTTTTAATTTCCTTTATGCAAGTGTTCCCCAAACCTGCCTGGAATGCCCCCCCTCACCATTCCCCAGCAGGAGTCCCATCGCTTCACAAAAACAGATACTGAATTGGAGCATCCAGTCAATGGAGGAATCACTGTCTGAGCATTCTTATCCTCTTTGTCATTCACATTTTAATAAATATCAAATATCGTCAAGCTGTTCCAAGTTGTGCCAAGTGTAGCTAATAACATGAAGTGACCAGCTGCAGTAAAGAAATGTTAGCATGCCAGTCCTGTAATGCATCAACATTTGGTGTGTGTATGTTTTCAAACCCCTACATTTTAAGTGATACTCTGAAATTAAACATGAATATTTAGCAGAATCTTGCTCTTATCAACCTTCTGTTAGGATATTCAGTTTTCATAAAGGAAGCATTGGTGAGGTGGGGTTCTACTTAACCTATCAAGGAAGGCTGGCATCTGTTAACCCAAAGGATGACACTGCACAGCTAGCAAACGCGGAATGTTAAATTATCATATGATTTCTGTTTCTCTGCCAGTTTACTGTATCTCCATTCAGGATGCTCAGATAATCACATGTTAAATTCATTTGACATTTCATGATGCCAAGATTTCAGACAAACCAGTCCTGAAAAAGATGATGTATGTGTATGTGCTTGTGTGTGATTATTGTTATTAACCCGCATGCATACTCACCCCATGCATGCTCACCCTGTACATACTCAACCCGTGCATACTTACCCTATGCATACTCACCCCATGCATGCTCACCCTGTACATATTCAACCCATGCATACTCACCCCATGCGTACTCACCCCATGCATGCTCACCCTGTACATACTCAACCCGTGCATACTACCACATGCATACTCACCCCATGCATGCTCACCCTGTACATACTCAACCCGTGCATACTCACCCCATGCATGCTCACCTTGTGCATGCTCACCCCGTGCATGCTCACCCCATATATGCTCACCCTGTACATGCCCACCCCGTACATGCTCACCCCATACATGCTCACCCTGTGCATGCTCACCCCGTGCATGCCCATCCCATACATGCTCACCCCGTACATGCTCACCCCGTGCATGCTCACCCCGTGCATGCTCACCCCATGCATGCTCACCCCATGCAAGCTAACCCCATACATACCCACCCCGTACCTGCTCACCCCGTGCATGCTCACCCCCTGCATGCTCACCCCGTGCATACTCACCCCGTACCATGCTCACCTCATGCATGCTCACTCCATGCATGCTCACCTTGTGCATAAGTTGGCCACCAACTGTTTCAGCACTTTGAGAAACTTATTATCCTGGTTTGGTGGAGCCCACTGAATTTTCACAATGTTCCAGAGCTGCAGTGAGGGCAGTGTGAGCCTCACTCACATGGAGGCCATCCCTACATGGAGGGATGTGCCTAGAGAGGCGAGTTCCTCAAGGATGAAACTCTTCAGGTTTATCTACTAGTGAAAAGTCACCTGGGACCTGAGGCTTAAACTTTGCTCTGATTATATATTTTGCACTAAGTCACTTAAGTTAGCCTATCAGAAAACTCTCACTTTAGGCTTCTCCTCTTATTGCCCTTGGGTTACTAACTGCCAAAGACAGGGTTATTTCCTGACACCAGGCAAGTCAGTTCAGTGTAAAACTTGTAATAAACTCAAGGACTGAAAAGAACCATTTGTGTTTTGCCCATGTTTACAGCCTCTTAAATGCTTGCCACACTGCATCACTACCTGGGGTCTAACATTGCATGAAAGAGAGTGATAGCATAGCCTACAGTAGTGGGAAGAAGAAAATCAAAAGCAGTGGAATTGTAATGCATATGTGAGGTCCTCAGCATTTCTTTTTTCCAGTTTTCTCTTGCTCTGCCATAGTGTGATAGTGGTACATTTAGTGGGAAAATATGACCTAGCCAATAGTAGAATGACCATGATATTCTGAAGACGTATAGAGAAGAGACCTTTAAAACATCCCCACTTACTGATTACACACTTGCTCTCCTAGAGTGCTACCATCATTCTATATAATAAAAGGCTCATATGCAAATTGTCCCCTTGACCAGGAGTTTGATCTTTAGCTTTTGGCATTTTAATTATAATGTGTCTTGTTGTGGGTTTATTTGTGTTCATCTCATTTGGAACTTCCTGGGTTTCCTGGGTCTGAATGTTTTCCTCCCCAGGTTAGGGAAGTTTGTAGTCATTATTTCTACAAATCCAGAGATCTCTCTCTCTCTCTCTTTCTCTCTGTCTCTCTCTCATTCTGTACCCCCCATGCAAATGTTAGTCCATTTAATGTTGTCCCATAAGCACCTTATGCTTTCTTCACTTAAATTTTTTTTCTCTTTTTGCTACTTTGATTTTACTATCCTGTCTTGGAGTTGATCTTTTTCTTCTTTGTGTACTCTGTTGTTGAGCCCCTCTAATGTATTTTAAGTTTGTTTGTTTGTTTATTGGGCTCTGTGACTTCTGTTGGTCACTTTTTTATATTTTCCACATTTTGTTGAAGTTCTTACTGTGCATGTCCTCCCCTCCCCAGTTCGGTGGTCATCTTGATGACAGACAGCTGCTTTGAGCTCTTTATCAGATAAGTCATTTACTTCTGTCTCATTAATCCCTACGGTTTCTATCTCATTCTCTCCATAGGGCATACTCCTTTGTTTCTCCATTTTGTTTGACTCATTGTAATGATTTCTGTGCAGCAGACAAGACAGCCTTCTCCTCTGCCTTGCAGGTGCACCTCCTGTGGGCAGTGGAGAAGCCTGGCCTCCAGCCTTGCTGACCCTTCACGGTCTCTCAAGCTCATGGTTGGCCAAGCGGCTTTGCATGTTATTCATGGCTCCTGGGAGCTTCGAACATGATCCCTGAGGGGAGAACACCAGCACCTAGAGCTAGGCTGTCTGGAAGCCAGCTCTTTAGGCAGCAGTGTTTTACCATGTAAATATAAACAGTCCTGTGGAGCCACAAGTGCTAACCCTGCTGGTCAGGTGATGGGCAAGATCCCCAGGGTGACAGTTGCAAAAAGTGGAGCAAAAGTAGGTTTACAGTTACACAAACAAATAATGCAATAATTAATAAATGATGAAACAAAAATAAACTGTGTTTGGCATACTCACCAGGGTTACCCTACCTTTGCTCATCTCTGTGTAATCTATTTTTCTGGGAGATGCCAATGAGCTGCAGCCAAGACAGGGGCGAGCGCCTCAGGCTTTGCAGCCAGCTCTCCTTGGACAGCACCACGGGACACCGAATGTGGCCAAAGATGGAGCCTGCCCCTCGGACCACAGCTCCAAGACAAGCACACAGCCTGCCTTCACAGGAAGCGTGGGGATGCCTTGCCCGCTGCCTGCACATACCTGGGGCAGCCTTCTCAGAGCCACCTCTCGGTCTCTCTGGGTGCCCAAGTCTGTGGGACCAGGAAGGCAAGACACCTGGGCACCAGGGCCAGGCAATCAAAATCACAACCATTGGTTCTAAATTACCCAAGTTAGTAGAGAAGAGTAGGGATGCAGATGTCATAAACAAAATAAAACCATTTTTCAGAATGTACCTTCGATGTATGCTTCAGCCAAATTTCCCTCTGAATTCTAGATCCATAAATTTTCAATAATGAAGATACCATAGAAGCCACCTAGCCTCTCCCCTGCTGGCCTGCCAACTCGGGGGCCGCTACTTCATCTTGGGGCAGACAGGGAGTTTACTTACTTTTTCTTTATAGTGAATCCTACTTCTACCCATAAGCTGTTCCTACTTTTACCCATAGGTCATGCCTACTTTTACCTATAGACCATACAGTGCAGCTGATTATTTTTGTTAGGCTCCACACTCCAGTTTGTCTCTCTGCCTATTAAAATGTGTTACTTAGAATTGAATTAAACTTTCTACATCTGGACTAACAGATGGAGGGCAGAAAGTGATACTCACTTAAAGTGTTTTTTCCTAAGTACTGAATCTCTGTACTAAACTTCTTATCAACCAACTTGGCAACCGTTTAGCAGTGTTGACCCATCTCATCCTACTATTCCCTAAAACACTTAAGTCAATTTTGGGCATGCCACTCTCAAACACCATTTCCCTTATCCTTTATACCTATTCAGCCAATTCTTCTGTCTCCCAACATTTTTTATCCTAATTAAGGTATCTGATACATTAGACATTTCTCTTAGCATCACTTTATAGACTTATTTGAATCAAATTTGCCCAAAGATTACAAAAAGCCTTGTCAAGTGACTTGCTGAAATTTGGATCCCAAATGTCATTTCCCCAAACTGTCAGTCTAATAACTGTCAAAGAAAGAGGTGAATGTAATCTAGAATATTTGGGGTTTTTTTGTTTTTGGTCTCATGTTTACATCAGTTTTTTAAACAATGGCAGATGCTGGGAAGAGCCAGCTAGATGAATGATAAGTGGTGACGGAATGATGGTTTGGGATCAATACTTTGCTTCAGTTAATCAATGAAACAACATTTCGTAAGTGAAGAATTGAGATTACTGTTGCATATGTTGATGTTTTAAATACTGAATTTTCCTCTTTCTTGCTCTCTTTGGTTTGATAAATAATCCCCCTTGAAAGAGAAAATTTAGGGTAAATGGAGTTGGAAAGCTCTTGTCCATAATATGTAAGGATATCAATATGATCTTACATCCTTGCTCTTATCTATTACATATAATAAAGGAAAAGGAAAGGTAAAACAAACAAACAAACCAAACACACCTTGGTTTCTCCCTGCAATAAACATTCTCTGTAGGAAAAAGGGAGTTATGTAAGGTGAGTTTGGTCTGACAACTATTCAAGGGGTTGTTACCAAACTGTCTAACAATGCTCATAATAATGCATTTCTATTTAATTGATTTAGTTCAGATGAATTGAAATTTATGACACAGCAGTTCCATAATCTGGCTTCAGAGAACAGAATTCTCAGTGAGGCTCCAGTGTGCTGTGCTCTTGAGTGGTGATGTTATCCGGACATTGAAAGCCCTCTTTTCATTCTTTTTCTTACTCTTTCTGTGTGGAGACATGGGAATTCTTTTTCTGTACTACATTTTCTTTTTCTTTTTTCTTCTTTCTTCTTTCCTCCCTTCCTCTTCTCTCCTTTCCTATCTCCTTTTCTCCACTTTTCTTTCTTTCTATCTTTCCTCTTTCCCTTTCTTCCTTTCTCTCTCTCTCTCTTTCTCTCTCTCTTTCTTTCTTCCTTTTTTGTTGGTATCTTCCCCCTTTTTTAACTTAGTTTCTGAAAATTATTGCTCTTTTACCAATTATTAACATTTAAATGACATTGCTACTTACATTTGGTGGGTACTTGTGACCTTATTTCTCACGCTACTGCTGTTCTCTCAAGACTTTATCTTTGAATAAACCTGTGTTAAAATAAAGGAACTCCTCATCCCTCCTCCTTGTCCCAATGGTTAACCCCACTCACTCTCATTATTCTTGTGACCATCACTCCGAAAGTGGTTCTTAAATTGGAATGTACATCAGTTGACCCTGGAGAGCTGTTCACCCACAGGTTGCTGGGCACCACCCCCGATTCCCACTCCAGCAGATCTGGGCAGATCTGGGATGTGCATTTCTATCAAGTTCCAGTGTATTGCTGCTGCCACATTTGAGAGCCACATTCTAATTCCAAACAATTATTTCATTTTCCTTCAACTATTTCCTCAATGAGACAAATAGCATCAGTTCCTTTAATCTTCTTTAATAACATTCATTTTAACAACTTTTCATCATCAAGGTGGCTCTTCTTTGGACTATTTCCAAATCCTTGTTCGTTGGGTGCCCAGACCTGGACACCAGACTGGGGATAATTCTAACATAATGAGAGCAGCAGCTCCTTATATTTCTATGATGTATTTCTCCCAAAGGTTTGGTGCAGTACTTTCTTATTATTTTGTTTGTCTGGCTAATATTGATGTGAATCTATCTAATTGTGGTAAAGGAGGCAACTGAGGGAAGAGACACTGAGCAATTACCAGGAAGATCTACAGGACAAGATGTAAACTCAGCCTTTATGTCTCCTGGTTTACAGCTTTATTTTAAATCTTGGAGGATTTCTTTAATTTATAAATTCAAAATCTAGTTCAGCTCCTTGAATCAAGTGAACTGCTTTGATCTATAATAAAATGCCCCCAAAATTAGAGTATTACTTAATTTTGATTAAAAGTTGTTATTGACTGTTCAGACACAAACTAAGCCTAATTTAAAGAAGTCCACTCAAATAATATGCAACTTTAAAACTCTTTTATGTGGATTTTTATTATTCTGATCACAAATAATGGCTTTTAACTATGACCTCACCTTTGGCTTTCAGTTCATGAAACATATTAATTTTGGTGCAGTTTGTCTCCCAGATTCTCCCTGCTATTGTACAATAGCCTTCTACTTTGGTCTACAAATTGGTGATAGCATTGTTTCATTTTTATAAGCTTAGTACTCACAAGATAATTAGGAACCTCTATGTTGTTCATTTAGCTGGTTTTATGTACTGCATATTTACAAAAACAAAAGTGAGACGAGAGATTAGAGGGTAAGCAGTTTCTCAACATACCAACTTTATTATTTACACTGGAGGCCCAGTGCACGAATTCGTGCACTGGTGGGGTCCCTCGCACGGGTGCATGATTGGGGCTGGGGAGGGACTGCAGGAGGGCTCCATGGCATGTCCAGCCCATTTCGCCCAGTCCTGATTGGCTGGACCCCAACAGCAAGCTAACCTACTGGTCAGAGCATCTGCCCCCTGGTGGCCAGTGCACATCATAGTGACCAGTCGAATGGTCAGACACTTAGCATATTAGGCTGTTATTACATAGGATTTTTTCAAAGTCCTTTAGCTCCTTAAGCCCCATGGTTCTCTCTCTGGCTTTTTAAAACCCTGTACTGTCTTCCCACCATGACAAAGAAAATGAAGAGTCTGATAGCTTGTAAGACAACAAAACTGAGTTGATGGGCTCTTGAGGGTCTTAGTATTTTCCCTGAAGCCTCTGTTGCAAAAGGGAAAGGGTCCACCTGTGACTGACATGCACGGTGCCATCAGCAGGAGGAAGCGCATTCATTTCCACCAAGGAAACAAGCAGCACCAGGGACCAGTGTCTCTCACCCACATTAGACAAACCGAATCAGTTCAAATTGTTAGAACACATTGTGTCTGATTACATATAAATCTGCCTTGTGAATGGCCACTTACCTGCTTGCTAAACCAACATTTAAAAAACATTATAGCATAAACTGGCAAGTATTTTAATGGGTTGTTATATATTTTATACTTAATTATTCAATTAAGTATCTTGGGAATACAATGAATAGCACATATCCCTGGTCCTCGGAGTGCTCTCCAAGAAGAGGAAACAGAAATGATTGCCCTTCTTTGGCTTTGAGCTGCATTCAGTCCCAGGAAAGTCAGCAGTGTGGGTTTCTGCCTACTTTACGCTTGTGGAAAAGGATGAGGAGACTGTTGAAAATATCCAGAAGAAAGTAAAAAATGACCATTTGCATAAAGGTTCATGTTCAGTGCCTCCTGACAAACTTTTCTAGTAAAGGCAGGTTTTAGGTGAAGGAAAACATAAGAAGGCATGGAAATATTCCAGGCAATTAGAAATTGCTTTTAGGAGATCTAGAATGTTGCGATTCCATTCTCTCTGTTCTTATGCATAGTTAAGTAAAATATATTGAAAACATTTACAGGGGAATCACTAGCAGTGGGGAAGCATGTTTTGTCTTCATATTCTGTCTCTATCCTGGAAAGAGTTGATTTACTTGGTTATTCCTTTATTTATTAGACTGACCTGGCTGACCACAGGCAGCTGGACCCATGTATCAAAGATGCACCTGGGTCCTCCAACACTCTCTTTTTCTAAAAGATATTTTTATTGATTTCAGAGAGGAAGGGAGAGGGAGAAAGAGGAAAACATCAATGATGAGAGAGAATCACTGATCAGCTGGCTTGTGCATGCCCCACACTGGGGATGGAGCCTGCAACCTGGGAATGTGCCCGTGACCGGGAATCAAACCCGGGACCCTTTAGTCCACAGGCCAATGCTCTATCCACTGAGCCAAACCAGCTGGGGCCTTGCATGCTTTTTATTTTGTATGTAGTTTATAATCACTTTTTCTTACATTTGGTTGAACATCTGACCATGTGAAGCTACATGAATACTAAGGAGCAAATGCTCCAAATAGGGGCATCTTTTTAACTTTTTTTTTTCCACAGAGAGGAAGGGAGAGGGATAGAGAGTTATAAACATCGATGAGAGAGAAACATCGATCAGCTGCCTCCTGAACATTCCCTACTGGGGATGTGCCCGCAACCAAGGTACATGCCCTTGACCGGAATCGAACCTGGGACCCCTCAATCCGCAGGCCAATGATCTATCCACTGAGCCAAACCAGTTAGGGCCATCTTTTAACTTTTATTGTGTGACTGATGCGAGTGTTTCTCTGAAGAGTGTTTTGCATATTTATGACTTTATGTGACTCCATATATGTGATGCCAGGAGCTATTTACCGAGAGCCAATAGAGGCCCTTGTGCACTTGAGGTCCTGGTTGAGCCTCTACAGGATTTTCTCCAGCATCAGCTCACTCAGCAGGGCCTGTGCCCAACCCTGAGCTCCAACATGTCCCCTCCCTCAGGGCCTCCGGCTCAGCTCTCTGTACCCATCAGAAAATAATTGATAGGTTAATGCTTCCTTAAGTTATCATTTAATAAGGTAGGTTTCTCCCATAGGTATTATGCTTTAATAAAGGAACACTGAAAGCTGAAAAGACTTAACATCTCAGAGAAGACTTCTTCCGTGAATGGTTTTTCTGAGATCAGGACAGACTGTGACGTGAAGGCAGAACCCAGCTGAGTCCCTTTTGTCTGGGTCTCACCCCCTGGGGAGCACTGGCAAGCAGGGGAGCTATTCACCTGCCTTTTCCCACTCTTCCAAGGGTAGCCTCTAGGCTTTATTTTCATAAATTCTACTCTAGGTGTGTTTAAAATAGACATCAAATCAGAACCAGAAGCAAAAGGTGACTGACTCGAGAAAGACAAGTATCCCATGATCTCACTCATATGTAGAATCTAATGAACAAAAAAACTGATGAACAGAGTGGATCCAGAGACATGGAGGCATGGAACAGAGCACAGAATCTCAGAGGGAAGGTGGGGGAGGGTGGGTGGGTGGATGGGAGGTAATCAATCAAGGACCTTGTGTGCATATATGCATGGCCCATGGCCACAGACAATGGGACTGATGAGGGCCTGCGGTGGAGGTGGGCTGGAGGGGGTCAATGGGGAAAAAAACGGGACATATGTAATACTTTCAACAATAAAGAATTATCTTTTAATAACCCCTCACATTTAATTCCATTTAACTGCTGCTTGTCTCTGCTTCTGTCACTCCATCCATCCAGAAGGGCGAGAGCATGTCCTTGGCACCAGACCTAGACACAGACTTGCATATTCTCATGAAAAGCCAAGTTAGGGTTTCCTTTAATCAGATTCTTTCCATAAATCCTAAAGGCAGAAATTTAACTACAAACAAAAGATACTTAGAGTTTAAAGATGTACAGAATTTTATTTTTTGAGACATCCAAGATGGAGATTGATGGTATACTCAAACTTCCTTCTTGTTGCTTTGTGTTTATTTTTCTACTTATTCAGGTTTATTATTTATTAATTGACCTACTTTTTTCCCTCTCTCTTTCTTTGTCATGGCATTCTCTGAATCATAGTTCTGCCTGCATACTTTGCTTTATACATGCACTCAAAATTATTAGCCTTGATGCTGGACCCCTTGCCATCCTCACGAAGTTCTAGAAACATCTGGTTTTAGCGTGGACATACCTTCACATGGATGTCTACCTAGTCTTCTTCTGTGAAGTCACTAGCCATGATTGGAACAGAAACACTGATTCCTCAAGAAGCCTCCCTCGCCTCCCAAATTAGAGCCTGTCTCTTTGCTTATCTATATATAAAAAAAGGCAGTGACTGTGACAACTGAAACAACTGGTCGACCAAACAGCAGGCTGCGTGGGGTGACCAGGCCAGCAGGGGGGGCAGTGAGGGTGACCAGGCTGGCAGGCAGAGGTGAGTAGGGGTGATCAGGTTGTCAGGGGGGGCAGTTAGGGGCGATCAAGCAGGCAGGCAGGTGAGCTGTTAGGAACCAGCAGTCCAGGATTGTGAGAGGAATGTCCAACTGCCGCTTTAGGCTCAATCCAGCAGTCAGACATCCCCCAAGGGGTCCAGGATTAGAGAGGGTGCAAGCTGAGCTGAGGGGGACCTCCCCGTCCCATGCACGAATTTCATACACTGGGCCTCTAGTGCTCTTACAACCAGCTGTAATGCCTTTCTTATACTCTTCATGGTTTAAATTATGTATTTGGGCAATAATATGATAAATGCATAAATGCATGCCCTTCAACAGGGCTGTGAGCTCCCGCAACTGCTGCACTCACAGCTGCATCCCTCTCTCTTCATCCAAGCCTAGCCATACAGTATTGGTCAATGTGCATTTATAGTTAGTAGTAGTAGTAGTAGTAGTAGTAGTAGTAGTAGTAGTAGTAGTAATAGTAGTAATACTAAGGTCTATGATCAGCTTTGTTTTTATTATGCAACCCAAACTGGCTATAGATAAAGATTTATATATTTACCTGCTTTTTCTTCCACTCACACTTTCATTTATTTGTTTAGTCTATACAGCTGTCAAACAAATAACAAATATATATTGTTTGACTATTCTGCTTAAGCCCCTTTTCAAACAAACAAGGCTGAAGCAGTGGAGCACTCTGCCCATTTAAGGAACTTGTCATTGTTTAGGGGAGAAAGACAGATACATAAATGCTTCTAATAGGAAGTAGAGCCTGCTAAGTGCCCAAGAGTGCTCCAAAGTCCCCGCAGCGTGGAGGCCTTAGGACCACCTCACAGGGCATTGCGTTTGGCTGAAACTCCAAGGTAATGGCTCACCTGGACAGGCAGAGATGAAAAGGAACAATGTTCCAGGTGAAGATGAGTGTGGGGGTAGGAAGCTGTGTGGGGGGAGGGTGAGGTATTAAACAAAAAGGTAGAAAAGAAAAAACTCTTGGACACAGACAGCAGGGTGGTGACTGCTGGGGGAGGTGGACGAGGGTAAAGGGGTGTTAAATGGTGATGGAAGAAAACTGACCTGAGGAGGTGAACACACAGTACAGTGTAGGGAGGATGTGTTGTGGAATTGTGCATCTGAAACCTGTATAATTTTATGAACCAGTGTCACCCAAAAAAATTCAATTTTAAAAGTTTGTGTCTCTATTTCTTGAATGCCATGCATACCTATAGGAGACAGTCGATATCTGAGTGACCTCAGACAGCAGACAAAGCTGACAGTGGGGACAGAAAGAACTCGTGTGCTCATCACAGGAGTGGATATTTCTATTCTTAGGCCAGGGAGAGGAGGTCTCTGAGCCAGATGACCTCACTGGAATTGTGTGTTGGAAAGATCGATTTGGCATCACTATGTCTCACGGTTAAGTCAGTTGTTGTGTTGATTGAGGCAACTCCCACCCTTAGGGCCTGTGCCTGTCTCGGTGCCTTAGTCCCCACTGGCGGCGTCCACACTTGCCCCACATTGACTACCTGCAGGCTCACTTCTGCTCCTCACCTGTGTGGACTGGAAGGGCACACCGAGTCTCGGTCTGTTTTAATGGACTATTTAAGAAATGTACACAGAGTCTGAACCGGGTCTTCTTAGTTCCGTTTTCCCATGTGGAACCTGAGGCTAGGGTAGAACTGATTTTCCAGCCCAAGTCCTCTGACTCTTTTCTGTCATGTTTACAGTCTCTTTTAATTTTAATAAAAAGAGTGAGTTCAAGTTGAACAACAGCAATTAGAGTCCATTGAATAATTTATATGGTAAGCCCTATTCTAAGTGCTTTCATGTGCATTTAATCATTTTATAATCACACAAAAATCTTATGAGGTGAGTACTATTGTCCTTTGAGCTGGCGAGGAAGCTGTGATAAGAGAATTTAAGGAATGCGCCTCAGCATGAAGTTATTAGGAAGAGGATCTGGGCAGAGATGCACAGCCTGCACCCTTCTGCTGGCTTTTGCCCGTGAGTCAGGGAGGGACACGTGTGAAAGCACCTGCTCATTGTCCATGTATCGGAGGTGCTCAATAAATGGTGCCTGAACGTAGGTTCACTCCGTGACCTCAGCTAACGCTGCGTCTCTCTTGCCTGGGGCCTCCGACCAATCATGCAATGTGTGACTTTTTCTCCAGATGCTCAAACGCAGGGGGTCATCTGCGAGGATTTGTTCCACTGCTGGGCGTGTGGGTTGGTCCCTCACCTGTTGACCATCCTGAGTCTATCTCCACTTTTTAAATGATCAGCCTGGACTCTCCAGGCCATGCCGGCCTTCCCTGGTCTGGTGGATGGTGGAGGCATTCACTCTTCTGGAGGGGACGGATGTGGTCTTTGGCATAGACCCACATCACCACTTTCTAGGGAATGAACCTTATAGGAACCCATACTTCTTCTATTAGATTTATATGGGCTTCCAAAGACGACCAAGAAAGACTTTTGGGAATGGCAAATAATTAAATCAAAAATTCAACCATAGGTAAGGAATTTAAAAAGAGAAAACTAGTAGCTATTATACCTTTACAATGTTAACTATAGGAATTATACATTTTCACCCACATGTGCTATTTCGTAGTCACAAAAATTATATGAATAAGAAATTAGGTAGAAAAGTAAAGATGCTCATGGTTACAACAAGTACATTGTAGAATTACAGTATAAACATAAAAGGTGTCTGACTTCAAGCCCATCCATTTTATTAACCAATATGTATTAAGTGCCTACTGTGAGCTAAGCACTCTGTTGAGCCCTAGGAATATGTGAACTAAGCAAGTTAGGCATGTTCCTTATCTGTAAAGAGCTCACAATGCAGCAAGAAGAACAAATAACTGTATAAATAACATCAAGCAAGATGAATGCTGTGACTGAGAAAATGCAATCAATGTGACCCTTCCATATATTCTGTATGTGGCAAAAAGTGTAAGCCTTAAATTTTAAAAACTACACATTATCACATTTAATGAAACAATTATTCCCTTCACTCAAGTCTCCATTCCTCGTGGTTTTACTCTAAATGACTGAGGAGCTGAACTTGAACAGTTCAGGTCCTGCCAGCATGTAAAGCACTGGGTCATCAGCTGCTGGAGATGTGTGTGGTGTGTCTGGTCCCAGGACGGAAGAAGCTTAAACAAAACTGGCAAAAAATGTGGGCAACATAGATGCTAAGAAATTCTAGGAAAAGCTTATAAAAGAGGGTCGGTTTCAATACACCAGGTCTGTTGGCCCGAGTGGTCGGGGAAGCCAGCTGGCCGGTGGTGCTTTGGTGATGGCAGTGCCAGGCTGTGGCATGAGCGGAGCTTGTGCCCTGACGTTGTTTACCATCCATCAGAGGCTTCCTGAGCTTAGCCCAGCCAGGCAGACTCTTCCTCTCAAATATCAAACCTGATCTTTTCAAATAAAACAGTACAACGCACATTAAAAGCTTTGATCCAACTGTGTACTTTGCATTTGTGTGTGTTGGGGGCCCTGGGGACAAAGGAAGGTTTTATGAGGCCCGGCGGTGGAGGCCAGCAGCTGCAGGGAGGGAAGGGGCGGCTCGGCCATGACACATGGACGGTCAGCTCTCAGACCCTGAGGCTCTCGCTAACCTTGCAGGCTTGTTCTGGGGATCTCCTACTTTCAGTCTCTTTGTTCACAAGAGGTGAGCCTGGGATGCGAGGCCTCGGAATTTATTTAGCTAGTCCTTCCCTCTGCCCCCAGACAGGTCAGAGTCAGGCTCTTTCTTTCTTTCTTTCTTTCTTTCTTTCTTTCTTTCTTTCTTTCTTTCTTTCTTTCTTTCTTTCTTTCTTTCTTTCTCTCTCTCTCTCTCTCTCCCTTCCTTCCTTCCTACCTTCCTTCCTTCCTTCCTTCCTTCCTTCCTTCCTCCCTCCCTCCCTCCCTCCCTCCCTCCCTCCCTCCCTCCCTCTCTCCCTCCCTCCCTTCCTTCCTTGCTTTCTTTCTTCCTTTTTTTAATTTTTTTTAATTTATTTTTAGAGAGAGAGAAAGGGAGCAGGATAGAGAGATGGAAACATCGATGAGAGAGGAACATTATCCATTGGCTGCCTCCTGCATGCCTCCTACTGGGGATCGAGCCCACAACCCAGGCATGTGACCTTGACCAGAACTGAACCCAGAACCCTTCAGTCTGCAGGCTGTTGCTCACCACTGAGCCACGTTGGCTAGGCAATAACAGAGTTTTGATTACAGGAAAAAGAAACCTTTAATTGGTTCCTAAATCTACCAGATACTTTCAACAGATGACATCATTAATCTTCTCAAAAGTACCATGAAGTAGGTAAGATTTCCCCTCTTTAATGATAAAAGATCCTGAAACTCAGGGAAGCTAACAATGATACCTGTTACCTATCGCAGAGGGGTGTCCCATTGGAGGGTCAGGTCAGTCTTCCCGGCTAGTGGCCTGAGGGCAGTGCTGAGCTCCCACAGGACTCTCTGCAGCCACCAAAAGCTCAGCCTATGAGTTATTGCCTCAGAAAAAAACCCTTCCATGCCTGTTTTCTCTTAAGTTTGTGTTCAGTGGACACAGAAAAGCTGCTTTAAAGATTTTGAGATCCCTAAGTGAAAGGAAATTGTGTGGGCAGAATATACAGTATTTTGAATGGGGATCCAGAAACCTTCTTCTGTTTAGGAACGAGGCCAAAGGGTAGACGCAGTGGGTGCAGCATGGAGCACCCCAGTGTTCACAGAGATGCCCTCCGGTCTCCACCCAGGCTACCTCCTTCCCTGCTGTCCACCCACCCCACCATGGTGCACGCTGAGGCCTGCTCTCTCAACAGTTCCAGGATGGCACTAGGAAGGAGAGGGACTTAGAAATCCCAGTGCAAACACAGTGCATACAGCTTAACAAATCGCAACATTTGGTAAAATTAAATCCTCATTTTAAAAACATAGTTATTGCTAGATTTCAAAAACAATGAGACATTTTAAAAATAAAAATAAAACATGATTGTTGAAATGGAATTTTAAAATATCTACTCGATGTGTGTGTGAGTGTGTGTGTGTGAGAGAGAGCAGCTAGGTACTGTAATTTTAATTAGTTGTAATCCAAGCTGCATTTTTGCTCCTTTTTTCCCCCTTTTTTTATGTATCAGTTAATCTATTGGTTACATTTTCAGCTTTTCTTTGCTTCTGGTTTCATTTTCAGATGAAAAAATGCTAGGCACACAGTGCTGCTGTCTGGTTGCCATGGCGACCACAGCCTATTATCCGGCCTTGTCATTCATCACGAAAGAATTGCACTTGACAGAGGAGAGGGAAATGCCTGCAGTCCGCAGCATAGAAGGAAAGGGCTTCTTTCTTCCGCATATGAAAGGCCTTTGGTGCCTGTCTAGTTGCATCTTTTATTTAGCGTTATTTATTGCTTGTAAGGACAATAACTGATATCTGTAAAAATATAGCCCCTCCCCACAAAGTATTTAACTGGCAATTTGTACATTTGCCTTGCTTTCCAGTTACAAACTCACAAACTTATATCTCATGCTGCACCCCTGCCTTCCTGCCAGGAACAGCCGTAAGATTATATTTTCAACAGTGAATGATCCTTGTCAAGGTAATCAACAGAACCGCTTCTTCCTAAAATTATATTTTATTACCAACAGTTAATTTGTGGGGTTTTTTCATTGATTTTAGAGAGAAGAAATGAGAGAGAGAGAGAGAAACACAGATGTGAAAGAGAAACATTGATCAGCTGCCCTCGATGGGGAATCAAATCTGCAACCCGGGTATATGCCCTGACCAGGACTCACACTGTCACCTTCTAGTGTTTGGGATGACACTCCAACACTCCAACCCACTGAGCACACTGGCCAGGACTTGTTCTGCTGTTCTTAAAACTAATTAGTATGATACATGATCAATCAATAATTGAATATAACTTTTAATTAAATTACTTCTCCCAGTATGTAATGACTATGAAATACAGCATCAGCAAATCATAAAAAGATAGCATTGGCTGTCTTTCCACTAGGTAATTCTATCTAATAAAGAGTGAATATGCTAATTGACCATCACTCCCTCACAAAGATGCCGGTGCCCACAGCCAATAAGGAGGGGATATGCTAATTGACTGCCATTCCCTCAAATATGGCAGTACTGACAGCCACAAGATGGCAGCACCCAGCCCCCTCACCACCCCCGGGATAGCAGGCATGCAGCACGACTGGGATCGCCCCCAGGTGGGTCCGGCTGCTCCAGCCGCCTGCCTCTGAAGTCCCCCAGTCACCTAAGCCCCCAGTCACCCAGGGCAGGCTCGAGGTGCAGGCAAGCCTTGGATGCCGGCTGCCCAGCCACCCAGGGCCGCCCAAGGCTCAGGTAAGCAGGACCAGCTGAGGCTTGCTCTGCCTGCAGTGGCAGCAGCAGAGGTGTGATGGGTGTCACCTTCCCCTGATCACCTAGTTGCCTCCCACCCCTGAGGGCTCCTGGATTGTGAAAGGGGGCAGGCCAGGTTGAGGGACCACCCCCTCCAGAGAATGAATTTTCATGCACTGGGCCTTTAGTTAAATATAAAAGCATGATTGCTCTTTATAAATTTGGATCCAACTCTAATCCATTGCTATTCAAAGTCAGAAAAAAAGTAATTACTTATTATTTGACTATTCCTCCTCATACTGATTTGAATTAATTAAAATTGTATCTGAAAACAATTGGTCTAATAATTGTATATGCTGCCCTAACTGGTTTGGCTCAGTGGATAGAGCATTGGCCTGTGGAATGAAGGGTCCCAGGTTCAATTCCAGTCAAGGGCATGTATCTTGGTTGTGGGCACATCCCCAAGTGTACAGGAGGCAGCTGATGAATGTTTCTTTCTCATCAATGTTTCTAACTCTCTATCCCTCTCCCTTCCTCTCTGTTAAAATCAATAAAATATATTTTTTAAAATAATTGTAAATGCTTACACACCAGTCCTATTATTTATTTTTTAAGTCTGATATTTTCGACCTCATTATTCAACTCTTTAAATGTCTGCATCTGATGGGCCATTTTAAACAATTTTGCTCTGTTGATTGCTTTGCTCTTCTTGAGTTGTTTGACTTTGGTTTTCTCCTTAGGTGGAGAAAGCTTGTAAAATAGGCAGTAAGATACATTGCGATCTCTAAACCTGGACTTTGAGTATTGGGCTGATTTTTTGTCTCAATGATCAGAGAGAAGCTGGGCAATAATGACACTTCATATGGAGTTGGTAAAAGAACAGCGCTCAGAAAATCTGAGGTGTGTTGCAATTAAGCCATTCCATCTTGCATATAATTGGGCAGCCAGTTTGAGCAATAAAGAGCTTTTGAAGTTCAAGTTCTCTTCTATCTGAGGACAACTTCAGGAGCGCACAAGGGACACTAAAATCCCAATTCTACATGCTTAGTGAAACAGAGAGTTGGATAAGTATCCAGTCAGTTTTGGTTTTGAGATGGTTCAGATTCTAACCTTCCCACCACTTCCTCAAATATCTGGAAAATTCTGGAAAGAGGAGATTTGGGGGTGGAGAGGGATAAATATAAAAGAATTAATTATAGCTGTCAGGAAATCTGGATTTTAGATATTGCTACATAATAACTCAATATCTCTTGATTTTCATTCCATCTAAGATAAATTCCACTAATGCATACTTTATATATTCTGGCATGTTAAAACATAGCAACCGTGGAATTCTTTTCTTTAATTTTGACATTGGGTAGAGCAAGGAAACAGCAAAAAGGAGAAAAGACATGTTGACTTGAGAATTATGGCCTTTCCTATTGGTTCTAAACTTTTACTTTAATATTGCAGCAATACCATGGTTCATTTCCTGTTAACCTGCAAGCCTACCTTACCTTCTGATTTTCAAATATCCTTTAGGCCAATGTTTTCACTAAAGAATGAAAATGAACAGGCAGAAACAATTAAGGGAGCAGATACAGTGAAAGAGAACACTGCCTGGCACTTTCACAGAAATGAAAGTGTATAAAGGAATGCCGCTTGGAATTTGATCCCATAGCAGCAAAGCTCTTGCTTCTTGTCATTTTTCCCTCGCCCACCCCCCATGCACACCACTTCCCCTTTATGGGCAAAAAGAAAGAAATAAAGAAAGATCTAGGCACACAAAGGAACTCCTAAATACTCACAGGCATGGGAAATATTTTACCTGTCTGTTACTGGTCCAGGATTATCTCCAAGGAAAAAAAAATTCATCTAGAAATTCTAAACTGCAAATGGTTCCCAAAACCTGTTAAGTGTTCACATATGTCTTTATAAAATGCGTAACATGGAACTATGGATTGTTTGTGCAGCCCTGATTAAGGATATGAATATTATTAAAAGGATCAAGTCAGCTTAATTAAAGGTGGAAAATTATAAAATCATATAGAATTGTAATCTACAATTAGGAATATGAAACTAATAAAATAGTTTAATAAATAGTACATTCACTTATTTATTCAGATAATTTCAAGTAATATTATTTTATGCATAAAATGCATGCCAATAACTGAGTGAGGAATAAAGATTCAGGGATAAAACACACAACTCTTACTTTGAAATCTATGATCTCAAAGCAATGATAGAGGAAGTGAGATTTTTACTAGAATTTAAAAAATTAGTAGAAATTAATCTGGCAAATAGGGGAAGAAAGAAGCATGTTTATATATTGTGGAGTTCAGAAAGCCATAAGAGAATGCCACACCCAGGGGCTGTGGGGTGCAGACCTCAAACAAATCAGTGGGTTATTAATTTAACGTTATTATTCTATGAATAAGGTATCATTTACCTATCAGGAAATATACAGATTTTAGGTATACAGTTTGATTAGATTTGACCATTGAATTCTCTTGCATAATTCATACTCCAACAAGACACAATGGATTGTGCTGCAATGTGAAATATGCATTCCTAAAAATCAGCATTGTCATGCAAAATCATGCAATAAAAATCACAAGTCTTATACAAAAACATGGGGCTGGGGCATAACATTCAGACACATTGTCAGAGACATGTAAATATAAATAGAAGATTAATAAAAACAGTAGTGCAGTTTTGCATATTAGGTGAATAAGAACTTTTTAAATGCTATCCTATATAATAAAGAGGTATTATGCAAATTGACCATCACACCCTCACAAGATGACTGTCTATGACTAGGCCGGCAAGGGGGCTAGTGAGGGATGACCAAATGACTGAACAGCAGGCTACATGGGGAGACCAGGCTGTGTGGGGCGACCAAGCCGGCAGAGGGGCCAGTTGGGGGAAACCAGGCTGACAGGGGAGGCAGTTGGGGGTGACCTGGCCAGCAGGGGGGGGCAATTAGGGGCTACCAGGCCAGAGGGGGTGTGCTATTGGGGGCAACCAGGCTGGCAGGGGGGAAGTTGGGGGCAATTAGGCTGGCGGGAGGGCAGTGAGGAGCAACTAGGCCAATGGGGGGCAGTTAGGAGCAACCAGGTGGGCAGAGGGGTGCAGTTGGGGGCGACCAGGCCGGCAGGGGGTTGGCAGTTAGGAACGACCAGGTCAGTGGGGGAGGGGGGCAGTTAGGGGAAACCTGGCAGGCAAGCAGGTGAGTGATTAGGAGCCAGTGATCCAGGATTGTGAGAGGGATGTCCAACTGCCGGTTTAGGCCCGATCCTAAACCAGCAGGCCTAAACCGGCAGTCGGACATCCTCTGAGGGGTCCTGGATTGGAGATGTTGCAGGCTTGGCTGAAGGGACCCCACCACCACCACCATGCACAAATTTTGTGCACTGGGCCTCTAGTAATAAATATGGAACTTTACCTTGAAAAATAACTGAAGTTTGCTCGTGGACATGGCCATCAGAAGCGTTCTAGTTTGTGAGTTATTGTGAAGTACAGAAAGGAGGATTACCTAAAAAGAGATGAAAATATGTCACAGCTGATGTCGATGGTTGTGGCTCAGTATCCACAAGAACAACTAGCTGTTTCACGTGTGTTCCTGTGCAGAGGTTTGTGTGTTCTTATGCAGGTCAATTCAACTGGACAGTTTTCTGCATTCACACAGTGTTTCCTGCAGACAGAATTCCACATAAGCAAATGAAAAATCCACATGGTCCTCCAACTCCTTCCTAAGATGTCAATTGTTCTGGAACAAATTCTCAAGTTTAAAGCATGTGTTACAGCTGCTCTGCCTGGGAGAACATCACCAGTTAGTTCCCTTAGACTTCTGCCCAATCACCAAGTCCCCATCCCCAGCAACCACTGTTCTGATTTCTATCACCATAGGTTAGTTTGCTTCTTTTGGAACTTCATATACATGGAATCTCTGTACAGTTTGTGTCCTGGCTCAAATGTCTTCGAGTTCATTCATGTTGCAGTTTCCTGGAAGGTTCATCCCTTTTATGATTGAGTAGTAGTATTCCATTACATGGATATTCAATCATCTGTTTTTCCATTTTCCTAGTGGTGATCATTATGGCCATTACAATACCATTTTTTTATTATCATGTATAAAGCTACTATGAACATTTTGTACATATTTGTTTGTGTTTTAAGATATGTTTTAATTTCTCTTGGGTAAATACTTAGAAGTGAAATTGCTGGGTATGGTATACATTTAATTTTGTGAAAAATGGTCAAACAAATTTCAAAAGTAGTGTACCACTTTATCTTCCATCAATAATGCTGAAGGTTCCCAGTGCTCCCCATTCTCAGCAACAGTTGACGTGGTTAGTCTTTTAGGCTTTCTACTGGGAGTTTTGATTTATACATAGAAATCAGGTTGTGTTGGTTGATAAGATGGTTCAAATGTTACATATGCCTATTGATTTTCTATTTAGTTATTCTATAAATTTTTGAGATCAAAATGTTGAAATATTTAACTATGATTTCAAATTTGTCTGCTGCTTTCTCTTTTTCTATCCATTTTTGCTTCTTGAATTTGGTGCTATTATTACATACATACCCCTTTATAATTACTGTATCTTTATGATTTGACATTTCTATCATTGTTTATTCTTTTCTGCTAAAAATAATTTTTATAAAATCAGTTTTGTCTAATATTAATATAGCCACTGCATCATTCTTATGATTGTTTTTCATCTTTTTCCACATTTTACTTTTATCTGTGTTATTACATTACATGTGAATCTGTTATAATCAGCACACATTGGGGCATGCTGTTTAGTACAGTATGCCAATTTCATCTTTTAATAGAATACTTAGTTAATTTATAATTAAATAGTTGGATATAAAACTGCTCTTTGTTTTCTATTTGTCACATCTGTATTGTGTCTCTTATATCCTCTTTCCAGACTAATTTTGCATGAGTAATATTTACTATTACATTTTGTATCTTTTGTTAGTTTTTTATTTATACACCATTTTATTTTTAATAATTGCTTTAGAATTTGTACAAATCCTTAACTTTTCATAATCTGTCTTGAATTAATATCAGTCTACCACATATAAAACATATGTACTTAAAAGTTTTTACTTTTTTTATATACTAATGCTGTCATATATATATATAACTATTTTTCTATGCTGTCATAACTGAAACTCTGTTGAATTTTTCAGCCATTTTCTTGTCTGTGCTTCAGTTTAGATAATCTCTATTTTCCTGTATTCAAATTCACTAATCTTTCCTTTGCTGTTAAACACATCCACTGACCTTTTTACTTCAGGTGTGTGTTTCTTAAGTTCTAGGACTTACCTTTGTTCTTTTATGCTCTTTTAGTGAAATTTCTATTCACTATTGTGTTTCTCTACTTTACTCATTGCTGCACTTTATGCATGTTTCCCTTTAACTCCTTGAACATGTTCATAATAGTTGTTTTGAAGTTCTTGTCTGTTAATTGTATTATGTCTGGCATTTCTGAGTCTGTTTTTATTGATTGTGTTTTCTCCTGGTTATGTGTCACATTTTTCAACTTCTTTGTATATAACTAGAGGCCTGGTGCATAAAATGAAATTCTTGCATGGGCGGGGGGTGGGAGGGGTCCCCTCAGCCCAGCCTGCACCATCCCCAATCCGGGACATCCCTCTCACAATCCAGGACCACTGGCTCCTAACTGCTCACCTGCCTGCCTGCCCGGCCACCTCCAACTGCACCCCCTGCTGGCGTAGTCACTCCCAACTGCCCCCCCACTGGCCTGGTCTCCCCTAAGTGACCCCCGGCCTTCCTGGTTGCCCCTTAGTGGCCCCCCTGCCGGCCTGGTCACCCCCAACTGCCCCCCTGCAGGCCTGGTTGCCCCATACAACCTGCTGCTCGGTTGTTTAGTCACCCCTCACTGCCCTACCAGCGTGGTCACCTCAAATTGCCCTCCCTCCCCACCAGTCTGGTCACCCTCAACTGCCCCTTCTGCAAGCCTGGTAGCCCCACACAGCCTGCTGCTCAGTCATTTGGTCGCCCCTCACTAACCCCCTGCGGGCCTGATCGCCCCACACAGCCTGCTGCTCAGTTGTTTGGTTGCCCCTCACTGCCCCCCACCTGGCCACCTGATCACCTCCAAATGCCCCCCCCCCTTCTGGCCTGGTCACCCCACGCAGCCTGCTGCTCAGTCATTTGGTCGCCCCTTTCTGCCCCCCAACCTGCTGGCTTGGTCATCCCCAACTGCCCCCCCATGCAGGTCTGGTCACCCCACACAGCCTGCTGCTCAGTCGTTTAGTCACCCCTCACTAACCCCCCTACCAGCCTGCTAGCCCACCACAACTTGTTCAGTCATCTGTTCGGTTGTTTCGGATGCGATGGTCATTTAGCCTTTTATATATATAGATACTTTCTGATTTGATGCTGAACATTATAAATCCCATGTTGTTGAGTGTCTGGCTTTTGTTATCTTCCTTAATAGAGTATAGAATTTTGTTCTGGAAGGAAGTTAAATCAATACTGCGTGATTCTTTTTGGTATTGTTTTTAAACATGTGAGGGTCTAGAGTAGACTTTATTCTAGGTATAAGCTCTCCTAAGGCATGACCTTTCTGGTTTCTCTACCAAGCACTGTAGTTGCTCTGAGGTTTCTACACTATGCTTGGTTGGAACTTTTGCCCTCAGCCTTCTGAAAGGTCTAGTACTGGTTTTACTCGCAGTTTCTCAGTGGTTTTTCTTTCCCCAAAGCTGCCTTTTCTCGTGAGTTGTTCTGCACAGGACCTCCTGGCTCTTGCCCTGCACATGTGAAGTGTTGTGCTCAGACACTCAAGGGCTCCCAGTACAGATTTCTGAAGCTCTTGGTCTGTGCAGCTCCCTTTGTCTAGTATCTGACCCACAAATTTGAGCAAATTCTGTTCTCTTTCTTTTTACCCAAGCAAGACCATTGTTTTCTAGGTTCCTTTCCCTGCATGGCAGTCAGAGTGGGCCTCCAAGCAGAGAACTACTGAGATGACGAAGCTCACCTAACTTAGTTTCTTTCCCACGGTGACCATGGTTCTTGTTTGCCTATTGTTCAACAACTGAAAATGGTTACTTAGTATGTTTTTCCCAGTTTGATAGTCCCATACCAGTTACTCAGTTATCATCAGCAAGCAGGTATTTTAATGCTAAATAATTTTGGTTATCAAGTTCTTTGCAAAAAGGTAGAAATGTGTTCCTTCATTACAAGAAACATTACCTAAGTAATTATACTATTATAAATTTGGTATATTTGTTGTTTATATAAATGTGTGGTGTGTGTGTGTGTGTGTGTGTGTGTGTGTGTGTGTGTGTGTGTGTGTAATGGGATTTTAGTCCTCACAAGGCAACAATCATTTAGTACAGTGGTCGGCAACCTCATTAGTCAACAGAGCCAAATACCAACAGTACAACTATTGAAATTTCTTTTGAGAGCCGAAAACTGACTTCTGTGCATGGGCCACAAAGTTTCAGTTGCACTGTACATACATGCCCACACGTGCTATTTTGTGGAAGAGCCACACTCAAGGGTCCAAAGAGCCACATGTGGCTCGCAAGCTGCATTTTGCTGACCACTGATTTAGTACTATACATACTATAACCTTATCTATTTTTTTTTCATATCACTTTTGGTTAGCTTGGAATTTACTGAGGCCTGTGAGAATTATAGCTATAAGAATCAGAATGAAAGCAATTTTTCTCTTATTTAATACTGAACTATTTTGCTTTTCAGATATAATTAACCTAAGGCAGAGAATAATCCTCTTGATTATGTTACATTAGGACAGTCAGAGCATCAGAAAATACGTCCCCATTGGTCAAGAGGGTGCCGAGGAAAGTTCCTATACTGAGCATGCCAAAAGCTGGAAATATGAATGGGCAGGGCCTGAGCAGTCAAAATCTAGCAAGAAAATTGAATAGGAAAGAAGCCTTCCCCTTCTATCCCTAAGAGATCTGTGAACCTGAGCAGGAAGGAGACATGGTCTTTGAGAGGAGAGTCTGTCATTCTTCCAGTGGTGTGGCACCTAAATAAACCTCTTTCCTTTTGCACCTGCCTCTTTCCCCGTGGCAGGAAGCCAAACCTGAGTTGGAGAGCTAATTAGAGTCAAATATACCCTAATATACCTAAGAGACTTCACATAAACTGCAATGTAAAGTGGATTTATTCTTTGTATTCATATGTGTGGTTCTGGAAGAACATTGTTCACAGTATTTGTGAGATACTAGTTGGAGTGTCCAGGTCAATGAAACAATTCAATTCACGTAAATTTTATTGTTCAGGCAGTAAAATTCCATGTGTATTAACTTGTAGCCAACTGAAACAAAAAAATGTATCCATTATATTGAATCATATACTATCTGGTACATTTTTGAAACTGATTTCTGTGATACAGACATAGCTAGTAATTTGTCTGGAGGGCTCTCCTAGTGTGAATAGCTATTCGGCCTTGTAAATTTTGAGTCTCTATTAACACCCTGGAAAACATGGTCAAAACCAAGGTTGCAAACACATAGACTTCTTTAATAATGAAATGCAAATATTGTCGAGTGTCATTAATTTAGTTGGTCATTTAACAAATACATTTGGAGTACCAGGTACCATGTCTAGGTGCTAGAAAAAACTATGGTGATGGTTCTAGGTCCATGATAGAATATCTTTTAGAGAAAACCAAGATGTGAATGTGAATGACCATTTTTATTATACGTACATTGGAAAAAACTAGAATTTGAGAACTCAAGTTCCCTATCTTTCACTCCAGGAACATGAAAGCTGTTGCTCATCCCATTGAAAACTGCCACTTGGCCAACGAGAATTTTTCTTTCCTTAGGTGGAGCTGCTTTGGCAGCAGTCATCACTGCGTTTTATGTCTGCTGGCCCTAAAATAACCCTCAGCTGAAGGTAAATGCTATGGGTGGGTTTTCATTTTCCCTTAAAAAATAGGTTTTGAAGTCATAATGTTCATGGGCTAAATAATCAATGCTGGAGTTTGCTCATCGGGAATCTCTTTTCTTAACGCTACATGGAATCAACCCCAGTTTCCACATAGCTTCCAGAGTTATTGTTTAGAGCTAAGTTAATTTTCTGTTGTAGTTGGCAATGTGTTACATCACATACAATTGAAGATTCCTCTGGGAGATAAACTACAGAATGTTATAGAGCCCTCATCAGATTCATTGGTTGGTGTTTGTAAAGCATTTTTAAAATTAAATAAAGCAGATAATTTATTTTGATCAGCTTTAGAACTTATTTATTCATGGAACTGAAAGGTAATACATTGAATCTTACTTATAGATCTATATTTGAGGCTGACACTTGAAGCTTGTATTAGAAGCAAATGCAAAGAGAAAGAGAGAGAGAGAGAAGCAAATGCCAATCAATGTCTGTGATTCTCATCTAAAAATACATAAAGCTCAAGTTATGCTCGGGAGATTAACTGGCTTTATCAATAACAAATGTCCTCCTTCATCTGAGTTCAGCAAAGAAAGATATACTTTATGTGCTTAATTCACATTTCCCTTCCTATATTTTAGTATTTTCTTTACAAATTCAACATATTTTAATTATATGCTTTGATTTTTACATGAATATGCATACAATAGGGCTTCCAGTCAAGATGGCAACATAAGTGAATGCTGTACTCAGAACCTCCCACAGGACCACATCAAAATGTCAACCAAACTTCAGAATAACCAGCATTCAGAACCCTCTGAAATCTAGCTGAACAGAAGTCCTACCACCATGGCTGCAAAGAAGAAGCCACATGAAGATAAACAGGAGGAGCAGAGACTCAGAACAGGGGCAGGTACCACACCCACATGAGCAGTTAAAGATCGGGAGGGATATGTGGGCTTCAGAAGTTCCCCCACGAGCCAATGGGCCCATCATTACAGCTGGCCCGAAGCTCCTGGTTCCAGTACCAAGAAGACAAGTCCCACAACTCTGGCTATAAGCACCAGCAAGGACTGAGGCTGAGGGAGACCAAGGGCTGCTGAAGTCCCGGGTATTCCTCTTAAAGGGCCCATGGACTTACACAGACTCACTCCCTCTGAGCTTCCTGCTGGGAAGCAGCTTGAAAGGCACCAAGGACATTTGGGGAAAAGCTGAATTGTTTGGCATCAGAGCTAGAGCTGCAGGGGCAGTGTTCTCTCAGACAGAAGTGTTGGCAGAGGCCATTGTTCCTTTGCTGAGCCCTCCCTCTACAGAGCTGGCAGGCAGACACCAGATTTCAGTCTCTAACACTGTTCACCTTGCCCTGGTGATTCCCTGAGACCCCACCCAATTTGCAGGCCCACACAAACCCTTTCCAGTGGCTTTTCCATACAAATAACTTATCATGACCTAAGCTGCCAACTTTCCTAAAATCTCTGAAACAAGGAGGCTCTGGCCTCTGTATACCTGTTCCTCTCACTAAGTGGCTCCAGGCCTGGCATGAGTGGCAGACGCCCTTGGTTCACAGCTTGGCATCTCCCTGACACCTACAAGCCCAGCACAAGTAACAGCCATCTGCAGATCACTCTGTAGCTTGTGCTGGGTGGTCCTGGGCAAGGCATAAAACAAGACCATATGTATGCTGCCTATATGATACTCACTTCAAGTCGAAAGACACACACAGACTGAAGATAAAGGGAAGGAAAATATTAGAAACAAACAAAAAAGCTGGGTTAGCAGAACTTATACCAGACAAAATAGATTTTAAAATAAAGGGTATAACAAAAGACAAATAAGGACCCCGCAATTTCACTTCTGGATATTTTGGAAACCCAAAACACTAAATAGAAAAAAACGTACTCATCTATATGCTTATTTAAGCATTATTTATGATAGCTTAGAGAAGTAACCTAAGTATTCATTGATAGATGAATGGATAAAGAATAAGTGGTGCATATATACAATGGTATATGAGTCAGTCATAAAAAATGAATGAAATCTTACCATCTGCAGCAACATGGATTGACCTATAGGGTATTGTGCTGAGTGAAATAAGTCAGACAGAGAAAGACAAATGCTAGATATGAAATCTCAAAATCAAACAAATAAGCAGAGTAGAAACAGAGTCATGGACACAGAGAACATTTTGATGGTTGCCAGATGGAAGGGGCTTTGGGGGAGGGGTGAAAAAGCTGCAGGGATTTAGAAGTATAAATTGGTAATCACAGAACTGTCACAGGGATGTAAAGCATAGGGATATACAGTCAATAATATTATAATAACCATATATGGTGCCAGGCAGGTACTGGACTCATCAAGGTGTCCACTTCATAAGTTATACAAATAACAAATCATGGATTTGTGCACCTGAAACCAATATTTTACATTAACTATAATTTAAAAATAAAAAATTTTAAATAAAAGTTTTAAATATATCAATATTTAAATTTAAAACTTTAAATATATATATATATATATATATATATTTAAAACTTTACCAGTTTTAAGTAGGCTTATATATATCATTCTGAGAATGATATATATAAACCTACTTAGCATCTTCAATTACTTGGAAACTATGAACAAGGCAAAGTGTTTATTTTCTTTTTAGGGTTCTTTCACTTTAACCTTCAAACTGTGATGGACATGGTCCATGTATACTCATACTGTTTTATGTAATCAGTATCATACAGAGAGAATCTTTAAATAATAGTTTTCCATTAATTTTCATGTTTTCATTTTTAGAATCTTTCCAATCATGTTACAACATGTAATAGTCGTCATCAGTACCAGTGGGTCTTTCCTGGATAATGTAGGGTGACTAATTCTTTCTTCTGCTTTGCCCGGGACCAAGAGGTTTCAAGAGACATGGAACTCACAGAGACATGAGGAAGTTTGGGCAAATCAGGGCAGTCACCAAAAACGAGGGACACTGACTGAGGTGGCCAATACAAGTGCCTCCAATACTTATTAAAGATGTAAATGTTAGGTGTGGTGTTAAGCAAGCAACTTTTTTTCTTCTATTTAATCCTCCTGAAAACTCTTTGAGATAGGTATTCAATTTCATCTTCTATAAAAGATAAGGAAACCAAAGCTTAATCAGAAGACATAAAGTAAAACATGCATATTGAATCTACCAGAATATGTGTTTTATTAAATCATGTCTTCTATGTCCCAAACTCTTATTATAATATATATGAGTATATAATACTATTTTATAGTAAGCTTGATGAGTGAGTGAATAAAAAGGTAGACATTAAAAAGAATTGTTTCAGCTTAGTTCAGAAGGACTGTCCCTGGGAACAATGTACTTGTCACTGGAATGGACTCATTTCTTATAATATTAAGATGAATAGCAATTAAGTCAACCAGGTGTTTTTTAAGAACTTGAGGCCAGTTCACCTTGGTGTAAATGGAAGAATTAAAACGGAAGCTCCCATTCATCATATATTTTACATATTAACTGTGCTTCACTGGTTTTGAAGGATAAAGGAGAGAGGTCTTAATTTGGGGAAGGCATGGAGGGCAGAGGAGGAGTGGAGTATACCATATGAGAAGAGCAGGCATTCAGGGAGGAGAGGGCAGTGACATGAATGAAGCAGTGCAGGCTACTCTGCCTTCTCCTTAAGGCTGAGCTTCTAATGCTTTGGTCTGGCTCCTCCGCTCTCCCATCCGCACTTGAGCCCTAGCAGAGTCTGGTACTTGATCTTAATATCTAAAGGTATCAGGCTAGTATTATGAGGCTATATATTAACCAGAGTTAAAACTTGGTTGAGTAGCAGGATTGACAAAGCAAGTGTTGAAATCCATAGAAAGGGATAGGGTTTCTCTTCCTGAGACCTCATAATGATCATGACCCAAACCCTTATAGCTGGGATCCTGCTCTCTATCCTGTCAGACAAATATAAAAGCAAAGAAATGAACTTGGCGAAACACATTATCCATCTCTCTATTCTTCCAAATCAACCTGCAGCTCATCTACTCAGACTTATGTTGCCAATATTTTTCAGAATCTCTGATGGGACTGATACCCCCAAAGAAGCATGATGTCCAGAACGCAGGGCCTAAGTCAGGAGCAGCAGAGGCCAGAGCCAAGCTGAGGACAGAAAGCCCTGCAGGTCATAATCTTGGGCTGAACCAATGGAAAATCAGTAGACCTGGAGCAATTAAAATTACAGGGTAGGACATCAGAAATCCAAGCCCCACCTCATTCTCGAATCATCCAATTCCTGCCTCCTGGTGCGCCAGCCTGTGCTTGAAGATTTCTTTGCCTACAGCACCCTCTCCTCAGCTGGCACCTTGTACACATGACTATCAATGCTGGAAACTTTCTTCACATTGAGTCACCATTTATCCCCATGTTCCTTCCATCACTGGTTCCCTCTGAGGTAACACAATGAGTTTCATCCTTCTGTCCCACATAGTCCTGTGAGTTGCAGGACCTAGTTGTTGAGATCTTCTTGGTTCATCTTTTCTCTAGATGGAAGCTGCTCAGATTCTCCTATGATTTTTCTGTGCTTATCACATCTAAGTGGCATGTTTATAGGTATTTATTTACTGAAAAATTCCCTTCTTGTTATTGTCAAATATTTACAGAATGACAGATACTGCCTCAGACTATGTTTAAATCCTAACATCAAGTGCAGGTCACACAATTCAAGGACAAGTAAACCCCAAATGAAAATAAGATAGAAAGGGGCTCTATCCTCCATTCAAAAGCAAAATGAAAGATCACTGTTTTACATGAGTTTAAGTGGAAGATGACAGAAAATTCAGGGTAGAGTTAGTGAAAGAAAAAACAATCTATTGGTTAATTGTTTCCACAGAGAAGTCTAGATTGGGTAGAAATAGAGTATGTCTATACCTGGATATATATGCATACTGAATTAGACAAGAAAAGAATGTACAATAGTATCAATATGTTGTTATTTTTATGGGTTTTTTAGCTTTATTTGTCTATGCAATAAAGAAGAGTCCCTAAGTTCCATGGGAAAGATTTGCACAACATAAGCTGTAGCAGAAAGCAAATGGCCATCTGATTCTAATAACTGTGTGCAAACAGAACTGAACTGTTGCTAGTGATGTCATCAGCAATGATTTATTTGGGAAGCATGGTAAAGGGGCTTTCACCCTCATGGGATATCTTTTCTTTCAATGTTTGTGATTGTCTACAAAACACTCAAAACGTCTGCATATACACCAAACCCTGCAGTCCATCGTCTACATGGCTGACAATGCGCAATGCCAAGCGACTGAATGCTAGGGAAGAGAAATGCAAGTGACCAAAGTACTTATCTATATGTTAGTGGCTAAATCTGAGGAATTCTTCAAAGGTTGGCCATAGACATCTCACTGGAACAGAATAGAAATCTAATTCAGGGCCCTTAGTCTGTCAGATCCTCCTTGGTTCTTCACTGTTTATAAGAGTGTGCAGTCCAAATGTGCCGAGGCACCAGCTCACTCTGCTATTTGGTTCTGGTCTCTCATCCCATCCTCACCTGCTGCTACTTTTCACCCTCTGCTTCTATGGGGCCTCAGGAGAGTAGCCCTCATGCTGTGCGTTGTCATTATTTGCCAGGGCGTCTCTCTTTCTGATTGAACTGTGAGCAGAGAAGGAGATGTGTCTTTTAATCTGTCACTCTTCTGTACCTAGAAGAGTGGCAGGCTCATAACTGGCTCTCCACAGATGATATTTGAATGAATTTATTCCAATTTAAACTCTTTTCCTTCAATGAGAGGATTTTTTAATCTGAATAAATTTGGGTCCTTGTTCAATAATTCACTCCAGCTATATCTATGATAACTAAAGGAATATATATTAATCCAATATTGATTTGATTACATAAGTTTAAATGATAATGTGTTCAATAAACTTTAATTCATTGACTGAATAATTTGCATTTTATGCAACAGTGTGGAAGACACATTTTTGTAGCACTTTAACTATTATTTACAAAATACACTTCAGTGTGTATGTAGCTGTGATAGATGAAGATGACTGGACAATCTTCGGGAATTTTCCAATCTCTCTAGGATGTATAACACTGAAAAACACAGTGAATGTTAAATACCAAGTAACATTCACAGACATTATGTTCATAGCATGAAAAACTATAAAATAATTATAGAATGCCCTATTCACCTCTTCACTTTTGGGCATTAAGTAATTTTCATCATTTTTGGCTTTATATTACATTATTTGGAAAGAAAATAATTTCTAATATTATTATTTCACATGTGTATGTAGGTAGGTAGCCATATACATTATATGTGTATATGTTTTGTTTTATTTATAGTGAATGTACAGAGAGATACACACATATACATTTATATACACATACATATAAATGTACATTTATGTTCAGTGAAACGGAAACAAACCAGAACCCAAGAGAAAATTACTTATCCCCACAACTACTCCCATAGCTTCTTGAAACATCCCAATACCTTTTATTGCCACACCAAAATTGTCAGTATAAAACGAACACTGTGGAATGAAGGGCGATACAGGAATGGCTTCACCAGCTTTAGGGTGAGAGATAATGAAACCAGCTCCTGGGATCAGCATATTTATTGGGTTTGCTATGTATCAAAGGTAACAAAAGTAAAAGATCTGAGGGACACCCTGTGTGGTTCTTTTCACACTCTTTGATCACACAATTCCTCTTTAATTCAGATGCAGTAGAGCTTAAGTGGCTTCATTGATGTGTTAAGTGTGGAATGATTTTTGTATAAAATGAAAAAGGCCCCATTATGTGTGCAGAAAAGCCTGTGTGTGCTTGTTTATTGAGACAGGAAGTCAGTTTCCCACACGGAACAACAGTTCTGGGTGCTGGCGCTTTGTGTGCAGAGAAGAGCAAAAGAAACTTCATTTTCTACCTGCAGAGTCGGCTGCTGCGGGAAGGGGCAGACAATGCGATCGGCTTCCCCTGCATGAGAGGACTTGATTGATTTTCAAAAATGTGCAGTGCCAGGCAGAAGAGGTGGACTGAATACTTTGGTGAAGAAAACGTACAATGTATAACATGCGCCTGTGTTTTGTGCTTTGCTTAACTGTATCCTTCTAGCCAGCACCCTCTCATGGAGTCTGGTGGGGTAGAAGGGAAATGCTCTTTTGAAATTTTCCCTCCTAGAATTGTCTACAGGTTAATTCTTTTGTTTGTTTCTTTTTTAAATTTTTATTATTATTATTTTAATAATCCTTTATTGTTGAAAGTATTACATATGTCCCTTTTGTTCTTGTGGGAATTTGTTTGCTTGTTTATTTGTTTAATAATCAGAATGAAGAATACTTCTGTGACCTTCCAAGGTAAAAATTAAAAATCCATTCATTGTTTAAATATTTAGCCCAGCTGCTTTGGCTCAGTGGATAGAGCATAGGACTGTGGACTGAAGGATTCTGGGTTTGATTCTGGTCAAGGGCACATGCCTGGGTTTCGGGCTGGGTCCCCAGTAGGGGACGTGCAGGAGGCAGCTGATCAATGATTCTCTCTCATCATTGATGTTTCTATCTCTTCCTCTCCCTGCCTCTCTGAAATCAATAAAAATATATTTTAAAAGTATGTATTTAGGCATGGACAGAATTGCTATCTGCTGGGAGTAGATCTTAGTCTTGTTAAAAATCAAAATTCGACTGAGTTGATTTGAAGACTTAATTGGCTCTCTTCCATGATTTATGAATCAGGCAGCATCCTATCTAGCAAATGGGAAGGAGCTCTGAGGAGCTATATAAAAGGGAAGGCTTTTAACAGCAGAATGGGATTTGGGAGAGGAAATGAAAGAATGGGTAATTTCAGGCAAGGTCGCTGTTCTTCAGGCAGAAGCAGGTTGTCTGGGAGGCAGATTACCTCACTGGAGCCCATCAGGAAGTTCCAGATGGAAGGCTAAGATTACATTCCTGGGAAAGGCTGAATCTGACAATAGGTTTGGTGTTAAATCCTGGTTTTGTGATATGAGACTTAACATGAAAGACTCCATTTTGGGGCCTATTGTCCTTTATTTCTTAACATTATAAATCCATAGAACAAACCCTCTGCTGTGGTCACAGGATGACCAGGAGAAGATGGGAATTCATCTCAGCCTCATACTGCAAAGCCCAGGCTCCTTCCTGGACAGGGAGCTGGACTCCAGCTGCCTCCCCAGGGCTCAGGTCATGGCCTGGTCTCATCTCAGGGCTATTGTCACTGCCGTCTTTTTCTTCAGATTCATTATTTGAGAAATGCTTACCTATCAGAGTTAAAATAACGGACTTGGAGACAGAAGTGTGGAGAGAACGAGACCCTTAATACGTTCTTGCAAGAGCGGGAGTGGGGACAGGCACAAGGAGCAGTGATCACAGGCTATTTATCTGGAGGTTACCAAGTCTCTCCTCCAGCTCCTCATTGGCTGAGCACCAGGGGGTACCTGATACTTCATAGGTCGCCTAGGTCTGCTCGCTCCCATTGGGCCATTTAAAAGAACGGGCTGAGGCCTTTTCCAGTTGCCTCCCCCTCCCCCTGTCTAGTTGAGGTGGGCACCTCGGGAGTTTCCTCAATGATGCTGGCCACGCCCACAGTTCTTGGTTCTCACATCCTCTCCCTCCTCCCCACATTCTCTTTGCCCAGGGATCTCAGTGACTGCTTCCATCTAGAGGTGGCCCTGCTGGAGGTGGACCACAGAGGCCCACTTCCCACAGTTATGAACTCTAAAAGCTTATGTTTCTTAGCTGAGATTTTTTTCTAAGAGAATATGTTACATAGATTTTCCACTCAATAGTGTTATAATCTGAAGCAGACAGCAATGAAACGGACCTAACACAATGAGCCCAGGGGATATTTTCCTTGGTAATGTTGTCAGTGGAAGTGGGTTTCTTGAGGTGTTAGGAGAAAACACATTTCAGGGGCCCACAATGGAGAATGAGTCTCATGGAAAGATTTATTCATGGTGCAAAAGCAAAGGAATCCCCCCGCCCCCCGGGCTTCACGGGACCATCGCCGTCTGTCCCATCATGCAAAAAGTCCAACCTTGTCCTCAGCAAGGCCAGCACAAAAACCAGTGTCCAGAGTTTCTGCTTCATCTTAGTCCTTTGGAGCTTGCAGGGTCTGTGGGTCCCAGTGGCTGCTAGACCCACATGGCAGAGTGTTCCGGGGGTGAGGGGGGAGAGAGAATGCAAAGTGACAGGTGAGTTTGGGTCAGGTATGGGTCAAGGGGGGGGGGGGGGGAGAGAGAGAGAGAGAGAGAGAGAGAGAACTATTCACTTTCTTTCCCTGGGGTTTTAACCAGAAACTTTTTAAGCTTTTGATCATTTGCGTTGGGTCCACCCCCTAGCCAATGATCTTTTTCCAAAGCTAGACTGACAGGCCTTTCTGGTCAAGCACTTCCTCCTGCACCATTTTTACTGCTAGTGCACCTGTGCTCTCTGCCCCCCCCTGCCTTCGCCCCCCCACACACACACACACATAATCAGGTACTGGAGGGGAAAGGAGGGGTGTTCATCCTTGGTGGCCAAGCAAACAGGCTCATGCTCTTCAGCCCATTAGGCTCAAGAATGTCTGATTTATTTGTTTCTCTTATTATTATTATTAATATTTAGCAAACTACGGTAACAGTAGCATTTACTTTATTAGTATTAGAGATATTATGGAGACAAGTGAATTTTCATTGTGAAAAGCTCAGTAAAGTATTGATAATTTTCATGTCCAAGAAAATGATTATTCTGTGAAAACTCTGTGGCAGAAAGGGTTAGAAGAGCTGTTTGACTGAGGCTTGGTGAGGGAAGTAAAAAGGGTAGGTGTCCCAGGTACAATCACACTTGCAAGCTGATTATTTCATTTTTCTAGTGTAGTTGTATCTTTTTTGTCTAATTTTTACTTTTTGCAAACCTACTACTAATATAATTTCTACTTTTTCTTCCCATCATGTGTAGGTGAGTGTTTTCTTTAAATTTTATGTCACATCATTTTGATCATTATAAATTTGTTTATAAAAGAATCTCAGAGTCAAGAAATTCTAGGGGTTAAGTATTGGGACAAGGCAAGGAATGTTCTTCAAGGAGGTCCTCAACTAATAATGAACCCCCTTCCCCATGGCACTCACAATGAATGTCATCCAGAATCCTGGGTCAGTCTCACAGTTAGCCTCATCACAGGTCACAGTAGCTCTGCTGTTGCTGTTCTCCTGGACACAGTAAACCCTCAATTTGTGCACCTCAATTTAATGCACTTTGGAATGAATGGAAAAAATTTCCAGTCCATATGTCATATGTGAAAATGAACATCCTGTTAATTTAAAAATGCTTTTTATTAAGATTTATTTACAATTAAATTATAAGGTTATTCCTTTGTTAGTAATTCACTGTTATTTTTAGCAAATTCTACCAAATAGGTCATATGTTTGAAAAAGCACTGTAGTAATTTTGCCAACATAGATAAATATTACGTATTTACAACTATAGTCTATATATCTAAATCCAAGAGTCACACCTCATAAACAATGTTCTGGGAATGATTAGCACATAATTACATTGCATCCAGCACACTAATGGGTTCTGTTGTAGTTTGGTGTGACCTTCTGCAATTGTAATCCATGAAGGCCCATGTTCCCACGTGCACTAAGACACACCCAGCTGTGTGCATTTGTTTACTGTTGGTGACTGGTGAATGCAGGCATCTACTAAACCTGTTCAGTATAAATTTAAAATTACAGTAATATATATAGAAAACTTTCCTGTGAAATTAAACTTTTCATACATACTTAATTTTAATTATACAAATGTAGAAACAGGTAAACTAACTAATTAGTCAATTTTTTAACATACACGTTCAGAAAACCCACTTTATTATATAAAGGACTTTTGGCTTTAACGGACACCCTTCACCCAGATTAGTCTGTTATACTGAGGCTTTCCTGTGCTTAATGATCCTTATTCATGCACTTCTCACATTCCTTCCATGCATTTGTCATTGAGACTCATCTCTTACCCCCTCCATCTATGGATGTAATGCTTGCTATATGACTGTTGCCATGAAAAGCAATAGACCCTAACCAAATTATGTGACTTCCGTTTGCCATGTCAGATACCATTTTTTTTCTTGGAAAGAATTAGTTACTGCTAATTCTTTTATCTCAATATGACAAAATTTCTGAAAACCAAAAATAAAAACAAACCTCTTAAAATCTCTATTCACCTTATATTTATATTAAAAAATGCCACAGATATTTATTACCATAGTTAAGTGAAAAGATGGGAAAATATCCATGAGCTGAATTCGGATCCTGGTACTGTAACTGATTTCTTACAACTCAAGACCACTTGTTTAATCTCTCGAACCTTCAAGTTTTTCATCATAAATTTGTCATTTTTCTTTTTTTAAATATATTTTATTGATTTTTTACAGAGAGAAAAGGAGAGGGATAGTTAGAAACATCGATGAGAAAGAAACATCGATCAGTTGCCTCCTGCACACCCCCTACTGGGGATGTGCTGGCAACCAAGGTACATGCTCTTGACTGGAATCGAACCTGGGACCTTTCAGTCTGCAGGCCTACGCATTATCCACTGAGTCAAACCTGTTAGGGCTCGTTTTCCTTTCTTCCCTTCTTTTCTTCTTTCCTTCTTTCTCCTTTCTGTCTTTTAACTCATGTTTATTGAATATCTCCATTCTCAAGGAGACAACAAAAAACAAATGAAGCATTAAAATAACACAAGGCTTTTGTAATGAAGCAACCAAATAAAAATGAATAAACTCCATATGCATTTGCAAAGCACTATATAAAACTATGCTTCATATGGGAGAAAGACACCCCTGGAAAGATGGAATAATATAGAGGTTATAACTTGGGCTTTGGAATTAGAAAAACATGAGTTTCAGTCTTAATAGCTGTGTGACCATGGGCACATTAAAATTTCCAAGTTTTCTCATCTGTAAAATACAACATGTTAATAAAAGTATAGAACTGAAATAATAGTTGTTGTGAAGATTCAGTGAGTGAGATTATGTATGCAAAAGGCTGAGCATAAATGCCTAGCATATAATAAACGCTAAGCAATGTTAGCTGTGATTTAGGGACCCAGAGCAACTTGCAATCTTACCATTTTGTCATTTAAAAAAACAATAATAATCCCAAAGGAAGCAAAGGTCTTGGGCTGGAGGAGTGGGGGCCTCTGAGGGTGTCAGTTCCCCTGGAGAGGACTTCGTGGAGGGAAAGGCATGGCTGCCCTGGGGGAGAGGCCTGGGGACTCCCGTGGAGGCTCGTGTTTCTGAGCCTGCTCACATGTTGATTGCCGGCTTCTCCCACTCATGAGACTCCCTCTTCTCAGCTCTTGATTGAGCTTGTCTTCCTGTTCTCTCTTCCTGTGTGTCTCTGGGTGGAACTTCCTCTGAGGAAAATCAGCTGTGGCTCAGAATCTTGCCCTTCTCCCTGTCTCTGTCGAACCTGCTCATTCTTCCAGGCCTGGTTCAAATGGCAGCTCCTCCACAAAACCCTCCTCTGCGACCCAAGTGCCTGCTCGTGTTCTAGGTGCATTCTTAAAGCAGCTGATCTAGAGTGACTGTGTTTGAGGCAGGGCTTGAAAATCTCTCTGTGGGCCTTTCTCTGGTGTTAGACCCTAAGCTATTTGAAGGCAGGTGTTACAGTGTATTCATCTTCGAACCTCATGTCCTTTTTTTTTTTTATCCTCACTCAAGGAAATTTTTCCATTGATTTTAGAGAGAGTGGAAGAGACAGGGAGAGACAGAGAGAAATACCCATGTGAGAGAAACACATCATTGGTTGCCTCCTGCACGTGTCCCAGCTAGAGCCCTGCCAGAATGAGCCTGCACCGAGGTACATGCCCTGGACCAGAATCAAACATGGGATCCTTTGGTCCGCAGGCCGTCGCTCTATCCACTGAGCAAAATGGGTGAGGGCTGAGCCATATCTTCCTTGTGCTTAGCCCAGAGTAGAACTAGACAAATGAAAAGGAATTGCTAATATTAAAATTGAACAAAGCCCTGCAAAGGAAGGAGCAATAGGCTGCTTCCTAAGAGCCTCATGAAGGTGTTGTTATTGAGGTGGACACATGCAACCAAGGAGAGGCCCCAGGGGCCTGAGTCCAGCTCGAACCTTCAGCTCCCCACAAGCTGCCCTGGGTTTCACAGGGAGGCGCCATCACTACTGAGGTGGTGGGTCCCCTGAAGCTGGAATAGAGGGTGACCCATGCGCCATGTTTGGATTAGGGCCCTGATGATAGTGGTCACAAGGCACAGGAGCGCGGTGCACATGGTGGGACGTTCAGATGGCTGGTGCTAAAATGCTTAGAGGGTGTGGGAATTACATTGGGCTAAATGTTGTCAAGCAACTTCTTGGCTAGGAAGATAAAATATAATCTTTTTTCCTCCTTTCCTAAAAATTTTTTTTTGCAGCTCAAGATGGAGTTTCGTTGTTTTTCCCTCTGTTTCAGGTCCCTTATCTGATTTTAATCAGAACTGGTTTGATATGATTTGAAACAGCTGAGACTGAAATGCCCTTAAAATTTTATCTTAAGTTGAAACTAAACTTTTTACTTATTGCACTCCCCTTGTGTAAAGCATATGTGCTATCAAGTGGAAATGTTGGGAATTATGAATTTACCCTTAAAACATTGCACTGCCCTGCAATTTTCTCAGCAATTCTAAAGCCCTGTCACCCATACTACAATCAGTTCTTGATTAACCCACCAAAACAGGAAATGAATGGTGGCACAAATAATCCAAAACAGAAGAACAATCAAAATGTTCCTTATATTTTACTTTGGAATGCTTTGTATGGCTTTGGGGGATTCAGACTTTCCTCCCCAGTGATGTTCTTCTCAGGAAAATGTTAAAATGAGTTTGCATTCCCTAAGCCCACACTAAATAACTGAGGGGGATGCGGCCCGGCCACATACTGGGTGGCAGGGAGATGGAGGCTGAAATCTGAGGGAAATTCCAGGATAATCTAGAAGTGGAACATGCCCATATGAACAGAATTCGGTCTTGTAAATCAGTGTGAACACTTTCCCACCCTCGCTTTTTAAAAACCAGGTTATCCTCTTCAGAGATTACACGGGAGCTTGCAGTGCTCCCGTCTCCGCCTCCTTGTTGCTTGCAGTGCGCTGCGCCGCGACGTAGTGCTTGAGGCCGGGGAGCCTGTCCTCGCTACTTTCTTCAGCTCATGCTATAACCTTCTGCAGTGGGACACATGTGGCTCATAAAACGCCAGGCTATGTACTAAGTCTTGTCTCAAAGGTGAGAAAATGAGGACTCAGACTAATTCGTTACTTATCTAAGGTCACAGCTGGTCACTGGGGAGAGGCCACATTTGAGCCCTCCTACTTTGGAATTGGGGTGGAAAGGAAAAGAAAAACAGAAACTTATTTTTAAAAGAGGTTTAGTAAGTGAATAAATGCAAGTTAGTTTGTAATTCTGATTTAATGTGTGTGATGTTCCTACAGGACCAAGTGCCTAGTGCCACTGATTCGGGCCATAGAGATCAGAGAGCATTGTCTTAACGGACAGGACGGGATGCCTGGGGGCAGGCGTGGGGGCTTCGGTAGGTTCACACAAGGTAGGAAACCTCAGACATGTTCAGAGAACCATAAGTTGATCTGATAAAGAATCGGCTCAAGTTGAAGAAATATAAACAAAAATGAAAATAATGACCACAACAAGAAGTGTTTAAATAGCATAATAGTCTGACCTAATACATTCGTGTGGAGAAATGTAAATGCTCGTGTGTTATCTAGTGAAGGGCCATATAGAGATCTTTCAATGATGTTAGTGCTGAGAGGAAATGAGAACAATAAATAAAGATATAAAATTGGTTATGTCAAGGTCACCCAATTGGCCACGTAAATCCCCAAACGCAGGTCTCCGACTCCTGGCCCTCTGACCTTGCCCTGGCCAGCTGGCTGTGGGCTCCATGTTAGCATGCTAGCCTCAGAAAGTGGGGACTCCAAACTGTTTCCAAATTATAACTCAAGGCTTATAGAGTCTCAATTAGTTCTGGAAATTTCCACAGCTGTCTTAGCCAAATCATAATCCTCTTCCCAGGCAAACAATTTTGTCTGGACTTGACCCCTCCTTTGCCATCTTCCCGCTGTCACCACGGTTTCCTCCATGAAGCCTGGTTTCATCCCTTCTTTACAAATGCAGAAGCCGTCGTGGTTTACTCACCTAGATTACCATCTCCTAGGTCTCTTGTCTCTTCAGTCTCTGGGGCTTAAGTGACTTTGGGCACCATTCTTTGGTCTATGAACGATGTCACATCACTGTGGACATGACCCCCATGGAAGTGGCCCTGGAACTCTGGTTCTCCATGGAGAGTCCCACCCTCCTGCAGTGGGTAGTCTGCCTCATCACCTCTCTCAGACCATGCACTCCAGCTGCTGGGGGGGGGAGGGGGGGCGGGGGGCCTGTCTTCTTACCTCCCACAGCAGAGCCTTCCCTGGAAATTGCTGTCGGTCGATGGAAACATCCAGAGATAACTCATATCTAATGAATGCCCAGACACTCTGACATATTTCCAGACAACCATGGGGGGCTATCAGAGCTGCAGAACTCAGTGATGCCCTCTCTTGGGAATGCCCCACCATTCAACTTCTTCCTTTGCCAAGTGCTGCTGCTCCCACTCTCTCAAGAGTATCATTCCTGAGAGAAATCCAAAGGAACTCTTTGCATGCAAATCTCCACTTCAGCATCAATTTTCCAAATAATTTGATGTATGACATTTTCTTTTTTAAAAAATATATTTTTAATGATTTTAAAGAAAGGAAGAGATAGAAACATCAAAGATGAGAGGTAATCAATGATCCTTGCCTCCTGTATGCTCTCTACTGAGGATGGAACCTGCAACCCTGGTATGTGCCCTGACCAGGAATTCAACCATGACCTACTGGTTCATAGGTCAACACTCAACCACTGAGCAACACTGGATGGGCTATGTATGACATTTTCATGGCCCCATATTTATTGTGACTTCTATGTTGTTGCTGTAGTCACCTGCCCTATAACGAAAGAAAAACTTGCAAACTTTAAAAAGGTCAGAGATCCGCCCTAACCAGTTTGGCTCAGTGGATAGAGCATCGGCCTGTGGACTCAAGGGTCCCAGGTTTGATTCCAGTCAAGGGCATGTACCTTGGTTGCTGGCACATACCCAGTAGGGAGTGTGCAGGAGGCAGTTGATTGATGTTTCTTTCTCATTGATGTTTCTAACTCTCTATTTCGTCTCCCTTCCTCTCTGTAAAAAATCAATAAAATATATATTTTTTTAAAAAGGTCAGAGATGCAGTTTTGGTAGATTATGTACAACAACCTTCACTGAGTCAAGCTCTTGACCCAGTCCAGACATTGTCTTATTTCTTTATCTCAATTAAAAGGAGAATCATTCCTAGGCACTGACTCTCTGTGGACTATATGATGGTGTGATGGGGAGGAAAAATGAACAGCTGGTGAAGCAATCCCCAGAAGACTGGTAAGTGCTGTGGAACACTTAAATGCTGTGGTAGAAGCTCCAAAATCTGAGCCCCATAAAGCTGAGATCCCACAGAGCCCGCTTCCTTGGAAGTAGTTTTGCAAATACCCTTTGCTTCATTTCCTGTGTGTATTGTGCAACCCACAGAATTCCTCTGGGGACTCAGCCACACCCCAAATCTTAACCTGACCTGAATAACCAATTTTAAAATGGATTCACAGGAATTTGTCAAGAAGCTCACCACTTTTTTCTATCAAATTGTATCCAAATGTATAGTGTGGCTGAGAATTCAGTTGAAAGGGAAAGCGTCTCAAGCTAATCGACTGCTAAATTGTGATATTTCAAACAGAAATGAGTTTGGCTTGGCTTTAAAACTGGGAGGAAAGTTTTGAGGCATAGTATCTTATCTAATAAAGAGGGATATGCAAATTGACCATCACACCATCACAAAGATGGCCGTGCCCATAGCCACAAGATGGCAGCGCCCAGTCCCCTCAGCCCCGCTGGAGTCCCCCAGTCCTTTCAGCCCCACCGGGGGGGTGGCAGGCACATGGTGTGGCCAGACCTGCCCTCAGCCCCCAGCCGCCCAGGGCCAGTCCAAGCTGCAGCCAAGCCTCAGATGGTGGCTGCCCAGCTGACACCCAAGACACAGGCAAGCCTTGGAAGTTGGCTGCCCAGCCACCCAGGGCCAGCCTGACATGCAGGCAAGCCTCGGATGGCGGCTTCCCAGCCACCCAGGACTGCATGAGGCTCAGGTAAACAGGGCCAGCTGAGGCTTGCGCTGCTGGCAGTGGCAGCAGCAAAGGGGTGATGGGGGTGTCACCTTCTCCTGATCGCCGGGTCACCTCCCGCCCCTGAGAGCTCCCAGACTGTGAGAGGGGGCAGGCTGGGCTGAGGAACCCCACCTTCAGTGCATGAATTTTCATGCACCAGGCCTCTAGTATGATATAAGCCCTGGTCCAACTCAAAACAGTTTTCACTTTTTCTGGGGGGTTCTTGTTTCAGATGTGTATCTGACCCTGCTAATGGAAACAGGTCTCTGTGCACATTCCCAGTGACATGGGTGGCTCTGGAGCAGAGTCCACTGTAGGGAATGGTTAGGGTTAGGCCTCAGACTGACCTGCTGGCAAAGTCGCAAACAAGTCCCAGCTTGGAGGGCACAGCCCTGTAAGCATAATTAAGCTTGATCTTGTGACTGCTCCCTAGATCTTTCCTGGGTAGCTAATGGGCTGTGGGAGGTGCAGCAAGTGCTACCAAAACAAGTGAAACTTACAAGAACATTATAAATTACCTTGTTTACCCCTGACTATAAAATAAAGCATCAGCTTGCAGTCTGGATCTGTTCTGTGGCCTCAGCCAGGCACAGAAGATCCACCTAGACCCAGCTTATTCGCTTTGTCTGTCTTTTCTTCATCCTTCTCCGGCCCTCCCTCAGGCTCACCGAACCCTTGGGTGTGCTGGCATGGCACAGGCCACTCTAAGCCTGACCTGCACATTCCACTCATGGGAGATCCTGTAGCCCCATCCTCAGGAGCCCTGGCAGTCCCTCCCTGCCAAGATCAGGCCCTACCAGAATCTAGACAGTCTGAGTTGTGTGGCTCTTGGACAGGGGCCATTTTTCCCTATCATGCCAAATCAGTGCAGAGCCCTCCCTTCATGTGGCCAAATCTTAATCTGTTTGAGTAAAATAAACTCTGCTGGCCTTACTCTGATGGATTCATAAGACCCTGCCCCATCACAAACATGTGTGAGCCCCCAGTGGGTGGCAGCTAAACTGAGTGGACCCTGGGACTTTGTGGAGGGGCCACAGGCCCAGCACTGCCACACAGACTGAACCTGTCTTTTTCTGGTGAACACCACTCACTGCTGCCATTTGAGTGCCTCCAGAGGCACTTTCAGAGACTGAGCCTCGCTGGCAGCTGGGAGGTGAAGGCACATCTCAGGGTGCCTGGGGACTTTTGATGATCTGCCTCTGGGCCCAGTGCTGGTAAAAGCTGACCTTGGTGCACAGCTGCCCAGGGCCAGACACAGGCAGCACATGACATTGGTCTGTACTGGAGTCCCTCCCAAAAGGCCCCAGAAAATACATGCCCAGTGGCCAGCTTCAGACAATATCCAAACAGGATCCAATTAGCTGCACAAGCAGCATATTCAAAAAGAGATTTGGACAGGTACCAGATCCTGCTGTGGTCAGTACCAGGACATCAGCTGGTGCACACTGTCATTGGTGTTGATCATGTCAGCCAGGCTGAAGTTCAACCCCACACATGAATGGGCCAATAGAAATTAAGACTCAATTACAATAGGAGGGCCCACACAAGAGACATTCCTGGAGCATCTAGTACATGTGATCAAGGAGATTGTGCCACAGGGTCCTACAAAATACTTACTTACATAAAGCCACCAAGCCAAGACTGAGAGTCACAACAAACCTACCTGTTACATAAAGATAAATAAAAAGAGGCAGCCAAAATGGGAAGACAAATGAAAATGTCCCAAATTAAAGAACAGGAGAAATATCCAGAAAAAGAGATAAATAAAACTGAGGCAAGCAATTAACCCGATATAGAGTTCAAAACAATGGTTATAAGGATGCTTAAGGAACTTAGGGGGAAAAATCAATGAAAACTTACAGTAAACAAATAGATAGTAAGACAAAAAAGGGCATAGAAACCCTAAAAAGAACCAGTCAGAAAAGAAGGCAACACCCAAAATGAAGAATACACAAGAAGGAATAAACAGTAGGTTGGATGAAATAGAGGATCAAATCAGTGAATTGGAAGACAAAGTAGAAAAAAATACCTAATCTGACCAGAAAATAAATAGATTAGAAAATGGGGACAGTTTAAAGGACATTTGGGACAACATGAAGCATAACAAAATCCACATCATGGGGATACCAGAAGGAGAAGAGAGAAAGCAAAAGATGGAGAACTTATTTGAAGAAATAATGACTGAAAATTTTCCTAAACTGGTGAAGAAATAAGATACATAAATTCAGGGAGCCCAGAATGTCCCAAAGAAGATGAATTTAAAGAGGTGCAAACAAAAATACATCATAATTAAAATGGTAACATTTAAAGACATGGAGAGAATCTTAAAAGCAGTAAGAGAAAAACAGTAGTTAGTTATAAGGGAGCTCCCATGAGACTATCAGCTGATTTCTCAAGAGAAATTTTTCAGGCCCAAAGCAATTGGCATGAAATATTCAAAGTGATTAGAATAAAAAACCTGCAAACAAGACTACTTTACCCAGCAAGGCTATCATTTACAATTGAAGGTAAAATAGAGAGCTTCCCAGAAAAGACAAAACTAAGTGAGTTTATTATCAGCAAACTGGTATAAAAAGAAATATTAAAGGGTCTTTGTTTACAAGAAAAAGAAGAAGAAAAAAAAACAAAGAAACATAGTTAAGAGAATAAAATGTCAATAAATACACACTTTAAATGTAAATGGTATAAATGCTCCAATCAAAAGACATCAGGTAGCTTCATGGATAAGAAAACATGACTCATATGTATATATACTCTCTACAAGAGACCCACCTCAGACTGAAAGATGCACACAGACTAAAAGTAAAAGGATGGGAAAAGATATTTCATGCACATGGAAATTTTAAAACAGCTGGGGTAACAATATTGGCTTCAACAGATAGATCTTCCAGACAGAAAATCAACAAGAAAATAATGGTCTTAAATGACAGTCTAGAACCAATAGATTTAATTGATATCTTCAGAGCATTTCACACAAATATATATATAAATGCAGTATATATATTATTTTCAAGTGCACATGGAACATTTTATAGGGTGGACCATATGTTAGGACACAAAACAAGGATAATTATTTGAGAAGGTTGAAATCATATCAGTGATCTTCTTTGACTTTAATGGTGTGAAAATAGAAATCAAACACAAGAAAAAAAACACTGAAAAAGACATAGAGATATGGAGAAGATAACATGTAACTAAACAATGAAGGGGTTAACAATAAGTTCATGAAAATGATCAAAAGTTGCCTTGAAACAAATGAGAATGAGAACACAACAACCCAAAATTTATGGGACACAACAAAAGCAGTCGTAAGAGGGAAATTCATAGCATTATAGGCCTACCTCAAGAAATAAGAAAAATCTCAAGTAAACAATCTAACTTTACAAATAAATAAATAAATAAATAAATAAATAAATAAATAAATAAATAGAATAAGAAAGCCTCGCCCAGCCTGTGTTGCTCATGTGGTTGAGTGTCATCCTATGCACCAAGAAGTCACTGGTGGTATTGATTCCCAGTCAGGGCAAATGCCCAGGCTGTTGGCTCACTCTCCACTAGGAGGCATGCAGGAGGCAGCTGATTGATGTTTCCAACACTCTCTTCCTCTGACTTCCTTCCTCTCTAAAAATCAATGAAAACCTCATTTTTTAAAAGAAAGCATGATGTGAGTAGAAGGAAGGGAATAATTAACATCAGAATGGAAATAAACATATTAGAGTCTAAAACAACAATATAAAACATCAATGAAACCAAGAGCTGGTTTTGTGAAAAGATAAAAAATATTGACAAACCTTTAACCAGACTCATCAAGAAAAAAAGAAGAGAAAGAGAGAGAAAGAGAGAGAGAGAGAGAGAGTATTCAAATAACTACAATCAGAAATGACAAGGGAGAAGTAACTACTGCCACCAAAGAAATACAAAGGATTGTAAGAAAATATTATTAAAAAATTGAATGCCAATAAATTGGACAATCTGGGAGAAATGGATAAATTCCTAGCAACATACAATCTTTCAAAACAGAACCTGGAAGAACCAGAGAATTTGAATACAAATTACAACTAGTTAAATTGAAGTATAATAATAAAAAACAACAACCTCCCAACAAAGTCCTGGACTGGATGGCTTCAGGGGAATTTTACCAAACATTCACAGAACTAACACCTATCATTCTCAAACTATTTTTAAAAATTCAAGAAAAGAGAAGACACCTATGATCATTTTACAAGGCCAGCATTATCCAAATTTAAAACCACATAAAGACATTAAAATGAAAGAAAATTATAGGACAAAACCCCTGATGAATGTAGATGCTAACATATTCAATAAAATATTAGCAAACTGGATCCAGCAATACATTTAAAAAGATCATATATTATGATCAAGTGATATTTATTCTTGGGATGCAAGGTTGGTACAATATTAATAAATGTGATAAACCTCATAAATAAAATGAAGGATAAACATAATCAACAGATGTAGAAAAAGCATTTGATAAAATCCAGGATCCATTTATGATAAAAATAAAAAACGCAGAAAAGTGTTCTGAGAATATGCCTCCAAGTAATAAAGGCCATATATAACAAACCCAATGGGCAAAAACTAAAACTTTTCTCTTAACATTGGAAACAAAACTGGGGTGCATGCTTTTACCACTTATTCAACATAGCTCCAGAAGGCCTAGCCACAGCAATCAGGCAAGAAGAAATAAAAGCCATTCAGATAGGAAAGGAAGAAGTAAAGTGAGTAGTATCATTATCTGCAGATGACATGATACTATAGAGAGAAAACTATAAATATGCCACTGAAATCTACTAGAACTTATAAATGAGTTCAGTAAAGTAGGCAGATACAAAATTAATACATATAGAGAAATCAGTTACATTTTTATACACCAATAATGAACTATCAGAAAAAAAACAAACAATACTGTTCACAATTCCTTCAAAAGAATAATACACTTAGGAATAAATTTAACTAAGTACATAAAAGTATGTAATCGGACAATTATAAGACACTGAAGAAGAAATTGAAAATACACAAATAAGTTGAAGCACATATGTTTCTGGTTAGGGAGAATTAACATCATTAGAATGCCCATACTGCCCAAAGCAATCTATAGATTCAATGTAATTCTGATCAAGATATGTCAATGTCATATTTCATAGAACTAGGACAAATTTCTAAATTATTATATGGAACTGCAAAGACTCCAAATAGCAACAGTGATCTTGAGAGAGAAGAACAAAATTGGAGAAATCATGCTATTCTATATCAAACTACACTACAAAGCCATAATAATCAAAACAGCATGTATGGGCATAAAAACAGGCATATAGATCAATGGAATAGAATAAGGAACCTGGAAATATATCCATACTTTTGTGTCAATTAATATTTGACAAAGGAGGCAAGATAGTCTATTCAACAAATGCATTGGGAAAATTGGACAGATACATGCAAAAACTTAAACTAGAACGCCTTCTTACACCATACACAAGAATAATCTCAAGCTGGTCGGTGTGGTTCAGTGCATTGAGTGTTGTCTCATGCACTAAGAGGTCACCGATTTAATTCCTAGTCAATCCTTTGTGTGTTCAATCCCCATTAGGTGGCATACAGAAGGAAGCCAATTGATATTTCTCTCTCATTGATGTTTCTATCTCTTTCTCTTCTCTCTTTGAAAAAAAAATCAATAAAAACATATTCTTTAAAAAGAATAAACTCAAAATAGATTAAAGACTTAAATTTTAGCCTCAAAACCATAAAAATCCTAGAAGAAAACATTGGCAGTAAGCTCTCGAATATTTTGCATAGCAATATAATTTTATGTATCTCCTTGGGCAAGAAAAAGAAAAGAAAAAAGAAACAAGTGGGATGACTTAAAATTAAAAAGATTTTGCATAGCAAAGGAAACCACAAAGAAAATGAAAAGACAGAGAGAGAATCCAAGATGGCGGAGTAGGTAAACACCTAAACTGCTACCTCCTACAACAATTTAAACTGCAACTAAAAGACAAAACGTCTATCACCCAGAACCACGGGAAAGCTGGCTGAGTGGAAGTTCTACAACTAGAAGGAAAGAGAAAAGAGCATTGAGACGTGCATGAGCGATGAAAAGCTGAGGTACAGAGGCGCGTGATCTGGGCTGGCTGCGGGCGACTGGGTGCGTTGCTTTTTTCAACCCGAACGGAGACAAGCCCCCGATTACTCTGAAATCCAGTCTCTGGGGAGACGCGGGGGACCCAAACTCCTACAGGGAGAAGCTGGACTGTCTGCCAGAGAGGGTGGCTTGCTTGCAGAGCTGCACACAGGAATAATTGTTTACTGCACTGGGGCACAGGACTCGCGGATGCCTTGGAGACTCAGAGCCAGCTAACTGGCAGCCATTGCTGTTTGCCATGCCCTAACCTAGTGACACCCTGAGGCCCCGCCCTACAAACCCACCCAAGCTCCAAGCAGCTCAATTAGCATAAGAAAGGCCTGCCCTATCACAGCTTAACCTAGCAAACTTGCAGCCTGGGTCAGACAGCTCCAAAACCTCCAAACCCCAAGCAAAGAGGAGAAAACTGCAGCTCTCACTGTGGCTCCTACTGAGTGGCCTCAGACAATAGCTGACCTGCACCCCATTGGAGATCCAGAAGCCAGTGTACCTAGTGGTCAGTGTGAGACACCAGATTTCAACTCCTCACATCCATAAGTGACACATTCAAGAGGCAGACTCAGTGAGCACCAAAGCCTCACTGAAACAAGTCCTGCCCCATAAGCGTGTCTTCAGCGCAGCAGTTCTTCCATTATAGACACAGGGAGTGCTCACAGCTAATTGGCCTGGAGGTCAATTCCTCCCACCGTAACAACAGCAATTAAGGCTTAACTACACCAAGACTTTGCACTCAGCCCACAAAGGGGTGTACCAAGAGCATCCACCTCATGTGATTGAGGAGGCTGAGCTACTGCCCCCTATAGGTCACCTACCACACAAAGCCACTCCATCAACACAGGGAAGCAGCCAAAATGCAGAAACAAAGAAACATGTCACAAATGAAAGAAACGGAGGAAAGCAAACTACTGGATGACATAGAGTTCAGAACCACATGTATAAGGTTACTCAAGAATCTTCTAAAAACCGCTCAGAAACTTGATAACACTTCTGAGGAGCTTAGTGAGACCTTCAAGGACCTTAATGAGAATGCCAAAAAAATGGAAAAGGACCAGTCAGAAATGAAGCATACACTGTCTGAAATAAAGAATATACAGAAACTCAACTGTAGATCAACGTACCCCAAGAATTAAACCAAAGATCTGAAATATGTGGAAACAAAGAACATCCAACCAGAAAAACAAAAAGAAAAAAGAATCCAAAAATATGAAGATAGTGTAAGGAGCCTCTGGGACAACTTCAAGCGAACCAACATCCTAATTTTTGGGGTGCCAGAAGAAGGGAGAGAGCAAAATATTGAAAACCTATTAGAAGAAATAATGACAGAAAACTTTCCCTACCTGGTGAAAGAAATAGACGTACAAGTTCAGGAAGCGCACAGAACCCCATACAAGAGGAATCCAAAGAGGACCACACCAACACACATCATAATTAAAATGCCAAGGGCAAAAGACAAAGAGAGAATATTAAAAGCAGCAAGAGAAAAACAGTTAATTACCTACAAGGGAGTACCCATACGACTGTCAGCTGATTTCTCAACAGAAACTATGCAGGCCAGAAGGGAGTGGCAAGAAATATTCAAAGTGATGAACAGCAAGAACCTACAACCAAGATTACTCTACCCAGCAAAGCTATCATTCAGAGTTGAAGGTCAGATAAAGAGCTTCACAGACAAGAGAAAGCTAAAGGAGTTCATCACCACCAAACCAGGATTACACGAAATGCTGAAGGGTATCCTTTAAGAAGAGGAAGAAGAAGAAAAAGATAAAGACAAAAATTATGAACAACAAAATGACATCAAACACATACCTACCAACAAGTGAATCTAAAAATCAAGTGAATGAAAAATCTGAAGAACAGAATGGACTGGTGAATATAATAGAATCAGGGACATAGAAAGGGAGTGGACTGACAATTCTCAGGGGAAGCAGGTGTGAGGGGTGCGGGAAGAGATTGGACAAAAATCTTACTCCTAAAGATGAAGACAGTGGCGGGGGGTAAGGGCATGGGGTGGGGTGGGGAATCAGGTGGAGGGGAGCTATGGGGAAAAATAAAAGAGGAACACCTGTAATAATCTGAACAATAAAGATTTATTAAAAAAAAAAAAGAAAATGAAAAGACAACTCACTAAATGGGAGAACATATTTGCCAGTGTTACATCTGTTAAGAGGTTAATATCCAAAATTTATAAAGAATTTATAAAAATCAACACCAAAATAACAAACAATCCTATATAATAAAGAGGTAATATGCAAATTGACCCTCACTCCAACACGCAACATGGCCACCCCCAGTGGACACAAGATGGCCCCCACAAGATGGCCAACAGGGGAGGGCAGGTGGGAGGGAGGGATCAGGTCTAAAAGAGAGGGCAGTTGGGGGCAATCAGGCCTGCAGGAGAGGGCAGTTGGGGGAGACCAGCCCTGAAGGGGAGGGCAGTTGGGGGGAACCAGGCCTGCAGGGGAAGGTAGTTAGGGGCAACCCAAGCTGGCAAGGGAGGGCAGTTAGGGGTGACTGGGCCAGTAGGGGAGGGCAGTTAGAGACAATCGGGATGGCAGGGGAGTGGTTAGAGGGTGATCAGGCTGGTAGGCAGAAGCAGTTAGGGGCAATCAGGCAGGCAGGCAGGAAGCGGTTGGGAGCTAGCAATCCTGGATTGTGAGAGGGATCCCAGATTGGAGAGGGTGCAGGCTGGGCTGAGGGACACACACCCCTCCTCCGTGCACAAATTTCATGCACAGGGCCTCTAGTCTAATTATAAAATGGGCAAAATGTAACTAAAAAAATCATAGGTTTGGCTGTCTGCCACAATGAAAGCCAAACGGGTGACGCAAGTGCTGGTGCAAAAGGAAAGTTTATTCAGGTGCCGAGTCACCTGGGATAATGGTGGACTTAAGACTCACAAAGGCCATCTTCCCTTCCTGCTCAAGCCCAAAGTTCTTATAGTGATAGGGAGGTGAGGGGTTTTTCCTATTAAATTATCTTTCTAGCTTTTGGGGTGCTAGGGTCCTATCCATTCATCTTTCTAGCTTTCAATGAGCTCTGGTCCTATCGATTCATATTTCTAGCTTTTGGTGCACTCCATGTAAGCAACTCTGCTGGGACCATCTTGGCCAATGTTGAAGACTCTGTACTCCCATGGACGTTTACAGTAAAAGACACTTCTTCAAACAGGACATAGACATGAAAAGATGCTCAATGTCGCTAATCATTAGAGAGATGCAAATTAAAACCACAATTAGGTGTCACCTCACACCTGTCAAAATGGCCACAACATCAATAACTCAAACAACAAGGGCTGGCAGGATGTGAAAAAGAAGAAAGAGAAAAAAAAGGAACTCTAGTGGGACTGCAGGTGGGAAGCTGATGGGATTGCAGACTGGTGCAGCCACTTTGGAAAACACTGTGAAGTTTCCTCAAAAAATTAAAAATGTAACTGTCGTTTGACCCAGTAATCCCACTTCTGGGAATATATCATAAGAATGCCGAAACCAATCAGAAAGAATATATGCAGTCCTAAGTTCATATCAGCACAATTTACAATAGCTAAGATCTGGAAACAGCCCAAGTGCCCATCAATAGATGAGTGCATAAAACTGCTGTAATACATTTACACCATGGAATACTATGCAGCTATAAAAAAGAAAGAGCTCTTACCCTTTGAGACAGCATGAAGGGACCTGGAGAGTATTATGCTAAGCAAAATCATCCAGTTAGAGAATGACAAACATCACATGATCTCACTTACATGTGGAATCTAATGAACCCAATAAACTGATGAACAAAACAGTTCCAGAGTTATAGAGGCATGGATGCATGGAACAGAATGACTGATGTCACAGAGGAGGAGGAGGTGGAGGGGATGAGAAGAGATTAACCAAAGATATATATGCATAGTATATATATTCATGTATATGCCTAACCCATGGACACAGACAATAGTAAGGGTGGGGCAGGAACTTGGGGAAGGGGGACATCTGTAATGCTGTCAACAATAAAAAACAAAAACAAAACTCATTAACACAGACAATAGTAACATGATAACCAGAGGGAAGGGGTTGGGGGCAGGTAGAAGAGGGTAAATAGGATCTAAATGGTGATGGAAAGAGACTTGACTTGCAGTGTTGAACACACAATGCAATATACAGATGATGTCTATAGAATTGTACACCTGAAACCTATATAATTTTATTAACAAATGTCACCACAATAAGCTCAATAAAAAAATAAAAATAAAATGCATCTTACCTTTAAATTCTCATTAGCCTGAGGCCCCTGAAAGCAAGACCTATCTCTCTTCATGCTTGAATCCAGAGTGGCTAACACAATAGTTAGCATGGAGTTGGTACTCCAAATATGTATATTGAATGAATGTGTCACCTCTGAGAGCATTTATAAATTATAGAGATTGTCTCTCAGTGAGCACACTTATTCTACTGGAGTGGTGTCCTCTTCAGACTATATCTTTCCTGGAGAGGACTGTAATGGAAATGTCAGGTGCATGAAGTTGTTTTGAAAAGGGTGAAGTTCATGGTGTCACTCAAATAACTCCATGTAGGTGACCCCTTGACCTCCCCAGACATCCATCTGGCCCAAAACCCGAGTTCCTAAAGAGAGGTATCCGAGTCTCAACATTCCCTGCTTCATTCAATGGCTCTAATTTGTCTCAGCTTTCACCTTGAAGCTGAGATCAAATATCCCCCAAGTATGGAGATAAGGGGAGAGGTGTTTCATTCTCTCACTTGACTTACTCCCCTCACCTCATTTCCTCTCCTTCGACATTTTTTTATGAATGCTTGAGCTAGATTCTAGACAGAAGTCTGACCTGCATAGACAGCACCACTGTGGGCTCTGATACTGCTGCAAGCAGCTCAGAATCAGGACAGAGCATTGCTTATGGGGTGCCTGAGTTCTGGCATACTGGGGAGAGGAGAAAAGGGTGGGATACAGGACTTATGTGATGCTCCATGTTCACAGAGAAAGGGCGGTGTACAGAAAGCTGACCACGGCTAACTGGACTGGGAAGAGGGCAGGAATGATTGTTTCTTTCATGCCTTTGTTAGACAATTTTCCTTGTGCCTCACATTTTTACATCTGGCTAACAAAGCACTGGCTGCCTTTGTTCTGGACTATCTCCTCAAGGCTGTTTCTATAGCAGAGAGCCTTGGAGGAAAGAGATAGTCTGAGCACAGAGCAGGTATTTTTTCTAAATGCGCATTATCTAAGCTCAGAGTTCCTCTCCCATAATGCAACCCATCATGTGACCAGCTATTACCTGGCTCTCTTCCCATTGCCCTGCAGATTTAGGGCCCAGTAAACCAGTGCAAATAAGCTGATATTCATGTTGCTTCCTGTGCTATAGTAATAGAGGTCTGTTTCCCACCAGGAGACTCATGTGTTCTGTCAGGTCTGCTTGCTAGCTGACCAGTAGCATCAAGCTTCAAACCTTGGCAGTTGTTGACAGTGCATTATCCTTGCCGAAAGGCAGTCCATGAGCGAATCCTGCTCTTTGTGAAGTGTATTAGCCCCATCTCCATGGGGGAAGAGAAGGGAGAAAAAGAGCACTGATTTATTGAATGTCTTTTGTTTGCCAAGCTGGATTGGGCTGAGCTCAGTCTTCCATGCATTAACTCATCGAATCTTCACAGTAAGCCTGGAAATGGACAGGACTCTCCCTTGTGCAGGTGAGGAGGCTCTGCAAGCCACATGCCAGGGAAGCAGGGGACTTGTGCTGTGCAGGGTAAATGGGCCTGGCTGCTGAGGGGCCTCTGTCTCTCTTCCTGGTACCCATGCTAGAAAGACAGGCTCTTATGTCTGGGGGAGTAGGCGACCCACCAGGATAACAATGCTACAAGCCTGAAATAACTTCTTACCACTCTATTACTGTTCATGATTTTGCCTAGATTGTGCCTGGATGTGATCCGATATTCCTAGTTTACCTGAGCACTTTTGTTTTTAACCTAATCTAATTTTCCGTCTCTTTCCTGGTGCTTGTCCTTGACCTTCTTGACCTTGGCTGTTCTGGGGTTTTTCCTACTTGGAAGCAAGGATCTGAAGCAATTTCTCCAATTTAACCACAGAACCAATAACACTCTCTAGACTTCACTGTTCTAAAGAATCTTGCTGGGTTTTCAGATGGGACTCCAATGGTTTGCACCTGGACATGAAGCCTTGACATCATGCACTTTTTTATGTAACCCAGCCATGCTCTCTCCTACACACCCAGCCATGTCTCTCCTACACACCCAGCCATTTCTCTCCTACACACCCAGCCATGTGCCTCCTACACACCCCAGCCATGTGCCTCCTACACACCCCAGCCATGTCTCTCCTACACACCCAGCCATGTCTCTCCTACACACCCAGCCATGTCTCTCCTACACACCTCAGCCATGTCTCTCCTACACACCCAGCCATGTGCCTCCTACACACCCCAGCCATGTCTCTCCTACACACCCAGCCATGTCTCTCCTACACACCCCAGCCATGTGCCTCCTACACACCCCAGCCATGTCTCTCCTACACACCCCAGCCATGTCTCTCCTACACACCCAGCCATGCTCTCTCCTACACACCCAGCCATGTCTCTCCTACACACCCAGCCATGTGCCTCCTACACACCTCAGCCATGTGCCTCCTACACACCCCAGCCATGTCTCTCCTACACACCCAGCCATGTCTCTCCTACACACCCAGCCATGTCTCTCCTACACACCCCAGCCATGTCTCTCCTACACACCCAGCCATGTGCCTCCTACACACCCCAGCCATGTCTCTCCAACACACCCAGCCATGTCTCTCCTACACACCCCAGCCATGTGCCTCCTACACACCCCAGCCATGTGCCTCCTACACACCCCAGCCATGTCTCTCCTACACACCCAGCCATGTCTCTCCTACACACCCAGCCATGTCTCTCCTACACACCTCAGCCATGTCTCTCCTACACACCCAGCCATGTGCCTCCTACACACCCCAGCCATGTCTCTCCTACACACCCAGCCATGTCTCTCCTACACACCCCAGCCATGTGCCTCCTACACACCCCAGCCATGTCTCTCCTACACACCCCAGCCATGTCTCTCCTACACACCCAGCCATGCTCTCTCCTACACACCCAGCCATGTCTCTCCTACACACCCAGCCATGTGCCTCCTACACACCCCAGCCATGTGCCTCCTACACACCCCAGCCATGTCTCTCCTACACACCCAGCCATGTCTCTCCTACACACCCAGCCATGTCTCTCCTACACACCCCAGCCATGTCTCTCCTACACACCCAGCCATGTGCCTCCTACACACCCCAGCCATGTCTCTCCAACACACCCAGCCATGTCTCTCCTACACACCCCAGCCATGTGCCTCCTACACACCCCAGCCATGTGCCTCCTACACACCCCAGCCATGTCTCTCCTACACACCCAGCCATGTCTCTCCTACACACCCAGCCATGTCTCTCCTACACACCTCAGCCATGTCTCTCCTACACACCCAGCCATGTGCCTCCTACACACCCCAGCCATGTCTCTCCTACACACCCAGCCATGTCTCTCCTACACACCCCAGCCATGTGCCTCCTACACACCCCAGCCATGTCTCTCCTACACACCCCAGCCATGTCTCTCCTACACACCCAGCCATGCTCTCTCCTACACACCCAGCCATGTCTCTCCTACACACCCAGCCATGTGCCTCCTACACACCCCAGCCATGTGCCTCCTACACACCCCAGCCATGTCTCTCCTACACACCCAGCCATGTCTCTCCTACACACCCAGCCATGTCTCTCCTACACACCCCAGCCATGTCTCTCCTACACACCCAGCCATGTGCCTCCTACACACCCCAGCCATGTCTCTCCAACACACCCAGCCATGTCTCTCCTACACACCCCAGCCATGTGCCTCCTACACACCCCAGCCATGTCTCTCCTACACACCCCAGCCATGTCTCTCCTACACACCCAGCCATGCTCTCTCCTACACACCCAGCCATGTCTCTCCTACACACCCAGCCATGCTCTCTCCTACACACCCAGCCATGTCTCTCCTACACACCCCAGCCATGTCTCTCCTACACACCCCAGCCATGTCTCTCCTACACACCCCAGCCATGCTCTCTCCTACACACCCAGCCATGCTCTCTCCTATGCACCCTAGCCAACCATTCTCCAATGCACCCTAGCCTACTCTGCTCCAGCAAAAGTGGTTGACCTCTTTGCTGTGTAGTTCCTGTTTTGAGGGGTTTGGTTTTTTATTTATTTTTAATTATGAGGGGAAAGCATCAGGCAGATGGACTATGTGTGTGAGGATGGAAGACAGAAAAGGAGCAACCTTTTTTATAGAGACTTTTCCATCACAAGGGTGTGCTGCGGGCTCTTGAAGATCACCATAATTATGCTCTGTGAAGTGCTATACTAGTAGATAACCCATATTCTTGGGGTGCACTATGGGGTTACATTTCAGTCATAAAGATAAATTTTGTAAATAATCTGCATTGTTTTGTAAATAATATACATGCTTTTTTTTTAATGGGATCGACTTAGTTCCGCAATAAACTAACAGCTAACTATCATTCTCCAGGGAGGAAAACTGTACCCAACCTCGAGTTCTGCACGACATCCAAATGCAACAAGAATGAACCAAATAGCAGTGAACGTTTTGTAACACTTGTTAACACTGCCTAGACTCAGTGTAAGCAAATTTCAAAATAAAAAAATCAAGGATGATGGGACATTGGGACTATGCTTTACGAAGCTCGTAAACAAGTTGAGAAAGAAAGCAATACTTGAGGAGGAACTAACCTGTACCAGACACTCATGAGCGCCATAGACAGTAACAACTGCGACAGACATTGTAAAAAAGTATCAGTGATCTTCAAGTTACCAAAACTCTAAATTGTGGAAACATCTTTACCGCCCCTCAACACACACACACACACACACACACACACACAGAGACTTCTTCAAAATCCCTCTTACATCTCCTCTCTCCATGCCTGGGGTCAGCCAGCACCCTACAAATAAGCCTTTTCATTGCATTATGATCATTTCACTTTACTTTTACAACGCTACTTGGTAGTTCTTACTATTATCTCCATGTCACTGATGTCTAAACCAAGTTCAGAGAGATTGTAAAATTCTCCCAAGATCCCACAGGGAGCTCACGGCAGCGCTGGAAAGTGAAGCCAGATGGTCTAATATTGTGGTCCATTGGTCATGTTTCCCTGGACTATCTAAAAGTCCAGCACATATAGAATCAGTGTTGGGAAGCAGCTGTGGGACACATTGGCGAAAGATGACCATTCATGATTAAAGCCATAGCCATGAGTGAGACTCTAGAGGAGTTCTGTAGAGAACAAAAAAGTGGAGATCCTTGACCAGAATAATAGGTAATGCTAACATTTTGGAGATAAATAGAGAAAGAGGTATCCTTAACATAGCAGAGAAAATAAGAGAACTAACAGAAGAATCAGGGAACCAAGAAAGAAAGTAGATTTGTCAGTAAATATGTGGTTAACAACATCAAATGCCACATAAGTATCTCTAAAGGGAGCGAGGAGGCAGCACAGCTTATGGGAAAGTTAAGGGCCTGGGCTGTAGCAGAGAGCTAAGCTGGGACTATCCTTCTGCTTGAACTTAAACTATGTAACTCAATGGTCATAATACCCATTTTGTAGGATTACATGAGATAATGGAATACAGGGACCTAATGCCCGCCCTGGCCTGCAGCAGATAACAGCAAACATTGATATGCAATGAACCAAGTCCTGGTCTGAGCATTCAGCACGCATTGTTCCATTTCATCCATGCAACCACCTTGTCAGACATGTTCTGTTTTAGCTGCAGTTGGTAGATGCAGAGACACGGGCTCAGAAAGTTCAAGTAAATTTCTCAAGCTCACACAGCTTGAGGGTGGCAGAAGCTGAGATTTGAACTCAGCCATTCTGTTCCAAGAGCCTGTGTGCTGAGCCACCATGCTGTTCTAAATTTTGTAGCACCAGTTATCTCTAAACTCCCTCTCAAGAACAAGTGAGCTATATTAGCTTTTAAGTAGGTAGATTCAAAATATTTAAACTAGGGACGAGCAAACGCCATACCACAGACCAGTGGCCGGCAAACTGTGGCTCGCAAGCCACATGCGGCTCTTTGACCCCTTGAGTGTGGCTCTTCCACAAAATACCACGGCCTGAGCGTCTATTTTGAAGAAGTGGCATTAGAAGAAATTTAAGTTTAAAAAATTTGGTTCTCAAAAGAAATTTCAATCATTGTACTGTTGATATTTGGCTCTGTTGACTAATGAGTTTGCCGTCCACTGCCATAGGCATACATGGCCCAATGCCTGTTTTTGTATGGCCACAAGCAAAGAATGGTTCTCTTACTTTTTAATAGTTGAAAAAAAATTATATTTTAAAACATTAAAATTATATAAAATTCAATTTTAATTTTCACACAAACTTTTATTGAAATACAAACATCTCCATTTGCATATTGTTCCACTTATACAACAAGAACAAAACGGAATTGTGAGAGAGACCAAACAGCCTTCAAAGTCTAAGGCATTTACTATCTGGCACGTTACAGGGAAAGTGTGCTGACCTCATTTAACCAAAACTTTCCTTGCCAAATGGAAGAGAAGGGCTTACGTTTCTCAGGCATGTTGTTGCCCTTCACCCCTCCAAGGCCCCCACCCCCATCCTCTATGGGCTGCCATGTACCCGCACTTCATTAGAGAATGGTGGTGCGGAGGAAAGAAATCTAGGTCAGAGCCATTTGTTGAGTTTTTTGGGTGGAGAAAGAAGATGGAAGGGGGTTTCCTGGGTAGGGTGAAGGGGAAGATTTCTTCCCAGCCCTGAATTACAGCCAGATGAATGGATCCAATGTCTGTCTATAGAATTAGAACTGTTAATGAGTAGGAAGCACAGGCAGTCAGCAGAGGAGAAGCCACAGCATCACTTCACGGCTGTCTTCCCTGGGGTCAGCCTGTGGTCAGCAAAGCAGGCTTCTCAGACCCTTTCAGGTGCTTCCTGCTCTTCACTGAGAAATGGGAAGAGCCTCAAGGGCCGAGCCCAGGGCTGGGAGCCAGTGTGCCTGGGTTCTATGCTGAGGTCTGTTAGACCTCAATCCTGGTGGTGGCAAGCTGGCGGTGGCCTTATTTAACATCATTAAACAGAATATTTACTAGGTCCTTCAGCATGCTCATGAATCCAACCTAGATCCACTAAACAATGGCTCCCCATTTCTCCCCCAAGGCTTGGCAACCACCTTTCTCAAACTCTAGGAATTTTATTTCTCTTGGTATCATACACAAATGGTATGATAGAATGTTTATCCTTTTGTATCTGGTTTATTTTACTTAAATATAGTGTGTGTCAGAATTCCCTTTTTTTAAGACTAAATAATATATATACCTATTTATATTATTAGATTTATTAAAGAGACATTGGTTAATAAAATTATATAGGTTTCAAGTGTATACTTCTATAATAAATCATCTGTATATTGTATTGTATTGTTGTTTTCTTAATCTATTCACCATTTTCACCCAGCCCCCTCCCCTCTGACAGCTGTCAATCTGTTCTCTATATTGACTGGTATGAGTGTGTTTCTATATTGCTTGTTAGTTTAATTTGTTCATTGGATTCCAAATATGAGTGAAATCATATGGTATTAGTCTTTCTCTGACTGGCTTATTTCACTTTAGTGTAATACTCTCAAGGCCCATCCATGCTTGTCACAAACGGTAAGATTTCCATCTTTTCCATGGCCAAGTAATATTTGATTACATTATGTGCCATGCATTCTGCAACCACTCTTCTATTAATGGGCACTTGGGTTGCTCCAATAGCTTGGCTGCAACAAACACAGGCTGTGTATATTCTTTCAAATTAGTGATTTGGGTTTCTTCAAATATATACCCAGAAGTGGAAATGCCAGGACATTAGAAAGTTCCAGTTATAATTTTTGAGGAGGTTCCATAGTATTTTCCATAGCGACTGCACCAACCTCCATTCCCACCAACAGCAGTACACAAGGGTTCCCTTCTCTCCACATCCTTGAAAACACTTGCTGTTGGTTTACTTATTGATGATAGCTATTCTGACAGGTGTGAGGTAATATCTCACTGTGGTTTTAATTTGTATTTCTCAGATGATTAGTGACATATTTCTATTGGCCATCTGTATGTCCTATTTGGAGAAGTGTCTATTCAGGACTTTTGCTCATTTTTTTAATTGGATTGTTTGTGGAATTTTAGGTGTTGGATTATATGAGTTTTTTTATAATTTTTGGATATTTACCCCTTATCAGATGTGTCATTGGTGAATATATTCTCCCATTCAGTAAGTTGTCTTGACGTTTTGTTGGTGGTTTCCTTTGTTGTGCAAAAACTCTTTAGTTTGATGTAGTCAAAATTGTTTATTTTGTCTTTTGTTTCCCTGGCCTGAGGAGACATATCAGAAAAAAACAGTGCTATGATAAATGTCCGAGATTTTACTGCCTATGTTTTCTTACAGGAGTTTTATGGTTTTGAGGCTAACATTTAAGTCTTTAATCCATTTTAAGTTAATTCCTATGTGCGGTGTAAGAAGGTGGTCATTCCATTTTTTTTGCACATATCTGCCCAATTTTCCCAACACCATTTACCTTTAGTCCATTATATGGTTTAGCCTACTTTGTCAAATATTAATTGGCTATAAAGGCATGGATTTATTTCTCGGCTTTCTATTCAGTTCCTTTGATCTACAAGTTTATTTTTATGCCAGTACCATGTTTTTTTATTACTATGGTCTTGTAATTGATATCAGGCAGTGTGATTCCTCCAACTTTGTTCTTCTTTCTCAAAATTATTGTTGCTGCTATTCAGGTTCATTTGTGGTTCCACATAAATTTTTAAAACATTTATTCTAGTACAGTGAAATACACTATTGGTATCTTGAAAGGAATTGCATTGAATCTATAGGTTGCTTTGTGTAATATGAACATTTTAATGATAGCAATTCTTCTTATCCATGAACATGTTATATGTTTCCACTTATTTCTACCTTTCTCAATTTCTTTCTTCAATGTCTTATAATTTTCTGAGTACAGTACTTTTACATCTTTAGTTAAATTTATTCCTAGGTATTTTAGTCTTTTTGAAACAATTATGAAGATGTGTGTGTGTGTGTGTGTTTTAGTTTTCCTTTCTGATACTTCATTATTGGTGTATAAAAATTTAACTGATTTCTGGATATTCATTTTGTATCCTTCTACTTTATTGAATTAATTTATCAGTTCTGGTAGTATTTTTTGGAATCTTTAGAGTTCTCTATATGCAAATATGTCATCTGCAAATAAGACAGTTTTAGTTCTTCCTTTCCAAATTGGATGGCTTTATATATATATAAAATCTTCTTCTTTTCTGAGTGCTGTAGCTAGGACTTCCAGTACTGTGTTGAATAAGAGTGGTGAAAGTGGACATCCCTGTCTTGTTCCCAAGTGTTTAAAGGAAACACTTGTAGGTTTTTGCCCATTGAGTATGATGTTGGCTGTGAGTTTGTCATGTATGGCCCTTATCATGTTGAAGTTCGTTCAATCTATTCCCACTTTGCTGAGAGGTCTTATTATAAATGGGTGCTGAATTTTATAAAATGCCTTTTTCTATCTCTACTAATATGATCATGTGGTTTTTATCCTTCAATTTGTTTATGTGGTACCATGTTTACTGTTTTGCAGATATTATACAAGCCTTGCATCCCCAGAATAAATCCCATTTGATCATGGTGCCTGATCTTTTCAATGTATTGCTGGATTCATTTTGCTAATATTTTGTTGAGGATTTTAGCATCTATGTTCATCAGAAATATTTGTGTCTATTTTTCTTTCTTTGTCATATCTTTATCTGGTTTTGGAATCAGGGTAATGCGGCCTCATAAAAATGAGTTTTATTGTCTTCCCTCCTAGTTAATTTTTTTGGAATAGTTTGAGAAGAATACATGTTAGCTCTTCAAATGTTCACCTGTAAGGTCTATGGTTTTGTTTGTTGGGGGTGATTTTTTTTATTATTATTACTTCAATTTAACCAGTTGTAATCTCTCTACTCAGATTCTTCAGTTCTTCCTGATTTAGTTTTGGGAAATTATATGTTTCTAGGAATTTATCTGTTTCTTCCAGATTCTCCAATTAGTTAAAATATATTGTTTCTAATATTTTCTTATAATCCTTTGTATTTCTCTGGTGTCAGTTGTAACTTCTCTTTCATTTCTGATTTTATTTATTTACTTGTGTCCTCTCTCTTTTTTTCTTGGTGAATGTGCTTAAAGGTATGTCAATCTTGTTCATCTTTCAGAAGTACCAGCTCTTGGTTTCGTTAATCATTCATATTGATTTTTAGATTCTATTTTTCTTATGCTGTGATCTTCATTATTTCCTTTTTTCTATGCACTCTGGGCTTTGTATGTTGTTCTTTTTTTAAGTTCCTTTAAGTGTATAGTTATATTGTTTATTTGAGCTTTTACTTGTTTCATGGGATAGAACTGTAATGTTATAGATTTCCCTCTTAGTACGCTGTAGTCCATAGATTTGGGTTGTTGTGCGCTCGTTTTCATTTGTTTCAAGGTACCTTTTGATTTCCCCCTTGATCATTGTTAACCCACTCATTTTTAGTAACATGCTATTTAATGTCCATGTCTTTGTATGATCAGTTTTCTTCTTGTGATTGATTTCAAGTTTCATAGCATTATTATCAGATAAGATGCTTGATATGATTTCAATATTCTTAAATTTATTGAGACTTGTATTGTGTCTTAAAATGTGGTCTACTCTAGAAAATATTCCATGTACACTTGAAAAGAAAGTATATTCTATTGCTTGCGTGGGGTGGAATGTTTTGAAGATATCAATTATATCTATCTGATCTAGTATGTATTTAAGGCTGCCATCTCCTTGTTGATTTTCTGGTTGGAAGATCTATCCATTGATATTTAAATTCCCTACTGTAATGGTATTACTGTCAATCTTTATTTTTTTTTAAGATTTGCTTTATGTATTTAGGTGCTTCTATGTTGGGTGCATAAATGTGTACAAGGGTTATATGTCCTTTTTGGGTTGATCCCTTTATCATTATGTAGTGTCATTCTTTTTCTCTTACTATAGTCTTGGTTTTAAAGTCTATTTTGTGAAAGAATCCAAGATGGCGGCATAGGTAAACACCTAAACTGCTGCCTCCCGGAACAATTTCAAAAATACAACTAAAAGAAAACAACGTCTATCACCCAGAACCACGGGAAAGCTGGCTGAGTGGAAGTTCTACAACTAGAAGGAAAGAGAAAAGAGCATTGAGACGTGCACGAGCACTAAAAAGCTGAGGTACGGAGGCTCGTGATCCGGACTGGCTGCGGGCGACTGGGTGAGTTGCTTTTTTCAACCTGAACAGAGACAAGCCCCCGATTACTCTGAAATACAGTTTCTGGGGAGACGCGGGGGACCCAAACTCCTACGGGGAGAAGCTGGACTGTCTGCCAGTGAGGGTGGCTTGCTTGCAGAGCTGCGCTCAGGAATAATTGTTTACGGCACTGGGGCACGGGACTGCCAACAGGGACTCAGAGCCGGCTAACTAGCAGCCATTGCTGTTTGCCACGCCCTAGCCTAGTGACGCCCTGAGACCCCGCCCTGCACAACCTACAAACCCACCCAAGCTCTAAGCAGCGGCTTTTGCATAAGAAAGCCCTGCCCTATCGCAGCTTAACCTAGCAAACTTGCAGCCTGGGTCAGACAGCTTCAAAACCTCCAAACCACAAGCAAAGAGGAGAAAACTGTAACTCTCACTGTAGCTCCTGCTGGGTGGCCTCAGACAGTAGCTGACCTGCACCCCATTGGAGATCCAGAAGCCAGTGTACCTAGTGGTCAGTGTGAGACACCAGATTTCAACTCCTCACATCCATAAGTGACACATTCAAGAGGCAGACTCAGTGAGCACCAAAGCCCCACTGAAACAAGTCCTGCACCATAAGCGTGTCTTCAGCGCAGCAGTTCTTCCATTATAGACACAGTGAGTGCTCACAGTTAATTGGCCTGGAGGTCAATTCCTCCCAGTGTACCAACGGCAATTAAGGCTTAACTACACCAAGACTTTGCACTCAGCCCACAAAGGGGTGTACCAAGAGCATCCACCTCATGTAATTGAGGAGGCTGAGCTACTGCCCCCTATAGATCACCTACCACACAAAGTTACTCCATCAACACAGGGAAGCAGCCAAAATGTGGAGACAAAGAAACATGTCACGAATGAAAGAAACAGAGGAAAGCAAACTACTGGATGACATAGAGTTCAGAACCACATGTATAAGGTTACTCAAGAATCTTCTTAAAACCGCTGAGAAACTTGCGAATGAGAATGCCAAAAAAATGGGAAAGGATCAGTCAGAAATGAAGCATACACTGTCTGAAATAAAGAATATACAGAAACTCAACTGTAGATCAACGTACCCCAAGAATCAAACCAAAGATCTGAAATATGTGGAAACAAAAAACATCCAACCAGAAAAACAAAAAGAAAAAAGAATCCAAAAATAGGAAGATAGTGTAAGGAGCCTCTGGGACAACTTTAAGGGTGCCAGAAGAAGGGAGAGAGCAAAATATTGAAAACCTATTAGAAGAAATAATGACAGAAAACTTTCCCTACCTGGTGAAAGAAATAGACTTACAAGTTCAGGAAGCGCACAGAACCCCATACAAGGGGAATCCAAAGAGGACCACACCAAGACACATCATAATTAAAATGCCAAGGGCAAAAGACAAAGAGAGAATATTAAAAGCAGCAAGAGAAAAACAGTTAATTACCTACAAGGGAGTACCCATACGACTGTCAGCTGATTTCTCAACAGAAACTATGCAGGCCAGAAGGGAGTGGCAAGAAATATTCAAAGTGATGAACAGCAAGAACCTACAACCAAGATTACTCTACCCAGCAAAGCTATCATTCAGAGTTGAAGGTCAGATAAAGAGCTTCACAGACAAGAAAAAGCTAAAGGAGTTTATCGCCACCAAACCAGGATTACATGAAATGCTGAAGGGTATTCTTTAAGAAGAAGAACAAGAAAAAGGTAAAGATAAAAATTATGAACAACAAAATGACATCAAATACATACCTACCAACAAGTGAATCTAAAAATCAAGTGAATAAAAATCTGAAGAACAGAATGGACTGGTGAATATAATAGAATCAGGGACATAGAAAGGGAGTGGACTGACGATTCTCAGGGGAAGCAAGTGTGAGGGGTGCGGGAAGAGATTGGACAAAAATCTTACTCCTATGGATGAAGACAGTGGCGGGGGGTAAGGGCATGGGGTGGGGTGGGGAATCAGGTGGAGGGGAGCTATGGGGGGGGGGGAAGAGGAACACCTGTAATAATCTGAACAATAAAGATTTATTTAAAAAATAAAAAATAAAGAATATAAAAAAATAAATAAATAAATAAAGTCTATTTTGTTAGATATAAGTACTAGTATTGTTACCCCAGCTTTTTTTTTGGGGGGGGTTGTTTTTTGGGGTTTTTTTATTTTTATTGTTTGAAGTATTACAAATAGTAGTACATATGTCTCCTTTTTTTCCCCATTGACCTCCCCCCAGCTTCCCCTACCCCCCAGTACATGCCTTCACCTGCCCGCCCTCTCCCCACCCCCACCCCCAGTGTCTTGTATCCATTGGTTATGCTTATATGCATGCGTACAAGTCCTTCGGTTGGTCTCTTACAGCCCCCCTCGCCCAACCTCCCCTGTCTTCCCAATGTAGTTTGACAGTCTGTTCAATGCTTCTTTGCCTCTGTGTCTATTTCCCCCCCCCCATTTTCTTTCCTGTAAAAAATTTTGCCTCTGCAGACTAGAAATGAACATATAATAACAAAAAAAAATAATAATAGTAAAAAATGTTTGAGTTCCAATTTCAATGTCCAACAGTACTGAGTCCCTGTTTCAATGTCTAACAGTTCCTTATGTGTACATGTCAGCAATGATATCTGGATGGTGGGCACATGGTGGCAATGCAGGTCCGACCCTCTCTGGTTTGGTCCTAGGCAACCTGCAGCGGTGCACAGCTGCTGACTGCTCACGTGGCAAGGCGTTGTCAGCATCTTCCATCTCTGGACTGTTTTTCCTATTGTCTTCATGGTTGGAGCACACCTGTCAATTCCTCCCTGTTGCAGGAATCCACATGGTCTTGGAGTTGTTTTCTGAAGATGTATAAACATATTCTCGACCAAAAGTTAATAAAGGAATCCTTTCTATATAATTGATTTGGGATCCTTTTTATTTTTGCCCAAACGATTTTCCTTTGTCTTATTTAGACACCATGTGTGTTTTTCATGGGTGTCTTGCTGTTAGCATTACAAATGAAAATTAATTTTGTAAAGTAAAAATTTTCTAGATGTAATTTACTTATAGGATATTTTTCCTTACATGATATTACCCTACCATTCCCCCCCCCCTTTTTTTTGATTAATGGAGGTTTTTGTAAATTTTATAATGCAATTTTGATAACTTTAAATTTTAATTTTCTTTTTGCCCAAAAATATGACTGTTTTAGGTTCATTGCATGCTCAGGAATTTTACCATGAGATGAACTACCAATAGAAAATTTTCCATTTGCATAATATACTTTTTTCTATCCATTTACTTTTGGTCTGTGAGTATATTTCATTCTGAGATGTGTTTCTTGAAGACAACATATACATGTGTCTTGTTTTCTGATAAATTCAGCTGCCTTATGTCTTTTTTTATTATTGGTTTTTACAGAGAGGAAGGGAGAGAGATAGAGAGTTAGAAACATCCATGAGAGAGAAACATCAATCAGCTGCTTCTTGCACACCTCCTAATGGGGATGTGTCCACAACCAAGGTACATGCCCTTGACCGGAATCAAACCTGGGACCTTTTAGTCCTCAGGCTGATGCTCTATCCACTCAGCCAAACTGGTTAGGGTCTTATGTCTTTTTATTGCATCATTTAAGCCATTTATATTTAAAGTAACTGGTAGATATGTATTTATTACCAATTTTAATTTTTTTAACTATGTTACTCTGTTGTTTTTTCTTTTCCTTCTTTTGCTTCTTAAAGCAAAGCTTTTAACATATATCTTATAGTAATGGTTTAATGCTAACAAATTATTTTGCTTTTTTTTGTCTGGGAAGCTCTTTATTTCTCCTTCAATTTTAAATGATAGCCTAGTTGGATAAAGTTGCCTTGGTTGTATGTCCTGGATTTTTATTATTTTGAATATTTCATGTGAATCCCTTCTGGCCTGAAATGTTTCTATTGAGAAATCAGCTGGAAGTCTTATGGGAGCTCCCAAGTAAGTAACTGACTGCTTTTCTCTTGTGGCTTTTAAGATTCTCTCATTGTCTTTAACTTTTGGCATTATAATTATGATGTATCTTGGTATGGGTCTTATTGGGTCCATTTTATTTGGGATTCTCTGTGCTTCCTGAACTTGTTTTTCTTTTCCTTCACCAGGTGAGGAAAATTTTCAGATAGTGTTTCTTCAAATAAGCTTTCAATTCTTTGATCTCTCTCTTCTCCTTCTAGTACCCCTACGACATGTATATTATTATGCTTCATGTTATCCCAAAGATCTTTAAACTACCCTACTTTTTAAGTATCTTTTTTTCTTTTTGCTGATCTGTTTGGGTGTTTTGTTTTTTGTTTGTTTGTTTGTTTGTTTGTTTTTTACATTTTCTTCCTGATTAGATTGCTTCATTGATCCTATTGTTTATTCCTTTCAGTGTATTCTTTAATTCAGATATGACATTCTTCATTTCTGATTGGCCTTTTTTTATGTTTGTTAAGTTGCTATTGAGCATACTTATAATTATTACTCTGAATTCTATATCTGTTATATTGCTGACCTCCACATCATTAAGTTCTTCTGGATAATTTTCTTATTTTCTCATCTGGGGTCTGTTTCTTTGTCTTCCCATTTTGGCTGCCTGTTTGTGTATGTTTCTATGGATTAGGTAAATCTTCTATGACTCCAAGTATTGATAGGGTGGCCTCATGCTGTAGTTGACCTGTAGGACCCAGTGGTGCAGACTCCCTGATCACTAGAACCTTGCTCATTTTGTGTGGGCCCTCCTGTTGTAATTGAGTTTTGATTGGTATTGGCCCATCTGCATATGGGCTCTAACCTCAGGACGGCTGACAGTGAGGCTCAACCTCCAACATAGCATGCAGGCCACAGTGCAGTTGCTAATTGCACAATGTGGAATTTGCCTCTGCAGGGTTTGATGCCTTCCAATATCTTCTTGTGTACACGCTGCTTGTGAAACCTATTAGATCCTGCTCTGCCAAAGCTGGCCACTGGGCATGTTGTTTCTGGGCTTCTTCAGAGGGACTATCATGCTGACCAATATCAGTTGCTGTCTGTAATTGGCCCTGAGCAACCTACTTGGGACACAACTTGTGGCTCCCTCTACTGGGCCAAGGAGTGCCCCAGTGTCTGCTTTTACTAGTCCAGGTCAGGCAAAGACTCAAATGGTGCAGACATCCAACTCTGCCTGCAGGCTCTCTGCTAGTCTCAGTCACTTAATGAGCCTCTGGCTGTAGTCCTCAGCAACTCATAAGCTCCTCATGATCAGGCAAGAGGGATTCCAACAGGTGGGTTCTTGCCTGTTCTAAAATGTAGTTTCATTTTTTAAATGTTTTATTTTCTTACCCTTCTCCAAGGCAATATATTAGAGATAATAAAGCTACAAAGAATGTCTGATATTTTATTGCCTATGTTTTCTTATAGGATGTTTATGATATTGAGTCTTATATTTAATCTTTAATCCATTTTGAGTTTATTCTTATATATGGTGTAATAAGGTGATCTAGTTTTATTTTTTTAATGAATCTGTCCAATGCCAACACCATTTATTCAATACATTGTCTTTACCTCATTTTATGTCCTTGCCTCTTTTGTCATTTATCAATTGAACCATATAGGTGTGGTTTTATTTCTGGGCTTTCTATTTTGTTTCATTGATCTTATGACTATGTTTATGCCACTACATATTGCTAATTATTAGGGCCTTGTATCATAGTTTGATTTAAGGTAATGTGATTCCTCCAACTTTGTTCTTCTTGCTCAATATTGCTGTGGCTATTAGGAGTCTTTTGTTGTTCCATATAAAATTTTGGATTATTTTTTCAACTTCTATGAAAAATGCCATTGGTATTTTGATAGAAATGTCATTGAGTCTATAGATTGCTTTGGTATAGACATTTTAACAATGTTAATTCTCTTTATCCATGTGCAGGATAAAAAAATTCCTATCTTGTTCCTCGTCTTTCAGTTTTTGCCCATTGAGTATTATGTTAGCTGTGTGATTGTCACATATGACCTTTATTATGATGAGATATGTTCCCTCAACTTTTACTTTTCTGATTGTTTCTATCATTAATAGGTGCTAAATTTTTTCAAATGCTTTTGCTCCATGTATTGTTATAATCATATGATTTTTAGCCTTTATTTTCTTTAGGTAGTGTATCATGTTAATTGTGGGTATTGTACTGACCTTGAACCCCAAGAATAAATTCCTCTTGATCAATGGTTTATGATCTTTTCAATGTATTCTTGGATTCAGTTTGATAAATTTTGTTGAGGATTTTTGTATCTTTGTTTATCATAAATACTAGAGGCTCAGTACACGACATTTGTGCACTCGGGGAGAGGGGGGTTCCTCAGCCCGGCCTGCGCTTTCTCATAGTCCAGGAGCCCTCGGTGGATGTCTGACTGACGGCTTAGGCCCACTCCCCATGAGAGGCTCCCACAACCAATGCTGCGCTCACCAGCCATGAGCCCAGCTTGTGGCTGAGTGGTGCCCCCCACCAATAGGGGTGCACTGACCACCAGGGGGCAGCTCCTGCATTGAGTGTCTGCCTCTTGGTGCTCTGTACATGTCATAGCGATCGGTCGTTCAGTCAATTTGCATATTACCCTTTTATTATATAGGATTGACTTCTAATTTCCTTTTGTTTTAGGTTCTTTATTTGGTTTTGGAATTAAGGAGATGCTGGCCTTGTAAAATGAGCTTCAGAGTCTTCCCTCCTTTTAAATTTGTTGGAATAGCTTGAGAGGAAAAGGTGTGAGTTCTTTGAATATTTGATAAAATTCATCTTTGAAGCCATCCAGTCCATGACTTTTGTTTGTTGGAAGTTTTTTAAATTATTTCTTCTATTTCATTAGTTGTAATCAGTCTATTCAAATATTCTGGTTTTTTCTTGACTCAGTTTTAAAAGATTGTATGTTTACTGGAATTTATCCATTTTTTCCTAATTGCCAATTTTTCTGCACACTGTTGTTTTAAATATTTTCTTACAACCCTTTGTGTTTCTGTAGTGTCAGTTGTTAATGCCTTTCTTTCATTTCTGATTTTATTTGTTTGGTTCCTCTCTATTTTTCTTGATGAGTCTGGTTAATGGTTTATCAATCTTGTTTATTTTTTCAGAGCTAACTAACTTTTAGATTCATTAATCAATTGTACTGTTGGGTTTTTAAATCTCTTTTATTTATTTCTGATTTGATCTTTATTATTTCCTTCCTTCTGATTCATTTATTGTTCTTTTTCTAGTTCTTTTAGGTAGAAGGTTTGGCAGGTTATTTGAGGTATTTTTTCTTTTTTTTTTTTTCTTGTATTGCTATGAATTTTATATTTTGAGTTTTTGTGTTCCAATTTTTATTTCTCTCAATTTTCTATTGATTTCTTCCTTTATCTCATTGTTAACCCATTCATTGTTTTCTGACATGTTATTTAGCCTCTATCTGTTTTTATGTTTCTCAGTTTTTTCTTGTAATTGATTTCTTATTTCATAGCATTGGTCAGAGGAAATGTCTGATATAATTTCAATCTTCTTAAATTTATTGTCACTTTTTTTATGTGTGGCTTATCCTAAAAAATGTTATATGTGCACTTGAATTCTGCTACTCTGGGGTGCAATGCTCTGAAGATATCAATTAAATCCATGTCATCTAGTGTGTCATTTAAAGCTTCTGTTTTCTTGTTGAATTTCTGCCTGAGAGATCTATCCATTGATGTCAATTAAATGTTAAAATCCCCTGCATTAACTGTATTAATGTTGATCTCCCTCTTTATGATCATCAAGATATGCTTCATATCCTATACTAGGAACCCAGCGCACAATTCAAAATCACATGGTGTTGCCCACCCTCGAGTCGCTGGTCCAGTCCTGTCTCACTCCCTGAGCCCCGCAGCAGCCACTGCCACTGCCGGTCTGTCCCTGCCTTCCTCTCCAACTCTTGAAGCAGCCACAAGCCGCTGCTGATCAGGCCTTCCCCCAGCACAGGCACATGGAGGCCCTGGCTGCCCCAACCCCAACCTCCTCCTGTCTGGTCAACAAGTTACGGCATCCTGGTGAATTAGCATATTTCTCTATTATATATAGATAATAAAGAGGTGATATGCAAATTGACCATCACACCCTCACACAAGACGGACACCCCCATGTGGTCAAAAGATGGCCACCACAAGATGGCCAGCAGGGGAGGGCAGTTGTGGGTGACCAGGCCAGCAGGAGAGGGTAGTTGAGGGCGACCAGACCTGCAGGGGAGGGCAGTTGGGGGTGATCGGGCCTGCAGGAGAGGAAGGGCAGTTGGGGGCAACCAGGCCTGCAGGGGAGGGCAGTTGGGGGTGGCCAGGCTGGCAGGGAAGGGCAGTTAGGGGCAATCAGGCTGCCAGGGGAGAGCAGTTGGGGTCAATTAGGCCAGCAGAGGAGCAGTTAGGTATCAATCAGGCTGGCAGGCAGAAGAGCTGTTGGGAGCCAGCAGTCCTGGATTGTGAGAGGGATGTCCAACTGCCAGTTTAGGCCCAATCCCTGTGGGTGCAGGCTGGGCTGAGGGACACACACACCCCCAGTGCACAAATTCTGTGCAGCGGGCTTCTAGTATATTTATGTTTTCCTATGTTGGGTACATAAATGTTTATCGTTATGTAGTGTTTTCCTCTGTCTTTTCTTATAGCCTTTGTTTTAAAGTTATTTTTATCTCATATAAGTATCGTTACCCCACTTTTCTTCATTTGCATTTGCATGAAATACTTTTTTCCATCCCTGAACTTTTAGTTTGTGTGTGTCTTTAATTCTTAGGTGGGTCTTTTGTAGACAACATCCATTGGGTCTTGTTTTATTATCCATTCAGCTACCCTTTGTCTTTAGATTAGAGCATTTAAGCCACTTATATTTTGATTACATTAGTTGGGGTGACATTGGTTAATAAAATTAACAAATTTTAGGTACACAGTTCTACAGTACATCACTTCTATATTGTATTGTGTGTTTACCACCAATTCAAGTGTCCTTCCATCACCCTTTATTTGCCACAACCCCCCAACCCTCTTACCTTTGGCAATCACCATGAGCCTTTCTTTTTTTTTCTTTCCTTAATCTCTTCATCCTTCTCACCCAGCCCCAAGGTCCAGCCCCTCTGATAGCTGTTAGTATGCACTCCGTATCCATGAGTCTATCTCTACTTTATTAGTTTATTATGTTCATTATATTTCATACTAGGGGCCCAGTGCATGAATTTGTGCACCTTGAAAGGAACTGTGGGCTGCAATGATGTGATTGGCACAAGGGAGGGTCTCAGCCCATCCTCTGTGCCCCACCCAGCTCCTCCCACTGTGGCCTCCGCTCCCCTTTCTGCTGGCAGCCCTGCCACCGCCGCTTGCACCCACTGATGGTGCGGACAAATTGAGGCTGGCACCAGCAGTGGGTGTGAGCGGGGCCAGGGCCAGCGGTAGGTGCAAGAGATGGCTGCCAAACCCGATTGCCCCTCAGGAGCAAGGGGAGGTGGAGAAGCCCTTAGGGGCGGTTGGGGCTGGAAGCTTCCACTTGGACCCACTGATGGCGCCAACTGATTGAGGCTGGGGCTGAGTGCCAGCAGTGGGTGCGAGCGCCAGGCAGGACTGCAGCACACAGGAGCATAGAAGTTTCAGTAACCACCAGACACTCACCCTGATGACAATGATGAGCGCCCCACCTTGATCTGGTGCCCCTGCTCACCTGTTCCACCATCCCGCCATGGTCAACACCCGCCATGTTCCACACTCTGCCACCTGCTGCCAACACCCACCATGTTCCGCATGTGCTCTCTGGTAGTCAGCGCACATCATAGTGACCGGTTGTTTGGTTGTTGGGTTGTTCCACCATTTGGTCTATTTGCACATTAGGGTTTTATATACAGAGATAAGTGAAATCATATATTACTTGACTTTATCTGACTGGCTTATTTCACTTATCATAAGACTCTCCAGGTTCATCCAGGCTTTTTCAAACAGTAAGATTTCCTTCTTTTTTATGGCAGAGTATTATTTTATTGTGTAAATGTTCCATAGCTATTTTATTCACTTATCTACTGATTGGCACTTGTGCTGCTTCCAAAAGTTAGCTATCCTATATAATTAAGAGGTAATATGCAAATTGACCCTCATGCCATCAAACAATGGTAGTGCACCCAGAGGAGGCTAGGTTCAGATAACACAAGATGACTATGCCCACAGCGGAGGCAGGGTTTCCATAACACAAGATGGCTGGGCCCACAGTGGAGGCGGGATTCCCATAACGAGTTGTAAGAAGTGATCAGTATGGACCTGAGGCTGCGTGGTGCCAAGCTCTGGTGGAGAACCAGAGGCTGCACCCCTCACCCGCCCAGCAGGGCTTGACAGCAGAACTCAGGCCATGCCCCCCACCTTGGCACCTGGCTGGGGGACCTCAGGCCATGCCCCCCACCCAGAAAGGCTTGATGGGGTCCTCAGGTCATGCCCCTGCCTGGCAGGGCTTGATGGGGAACCTCAGGCCGCAGCCCTCGCCTGGTGGGGCTTGACGGGGGACCTCAGGCCACACCCCTCACCCCAGTGCTGAGCCAGGGGACCTCAGGCTGTGCCCCCCACACAGCGTGCACCTGGGGACCTGAGTCTGCACCCCCTGCCTGGCAGGGCTAGACAGAGGTGGTGCCAGCCAGGTCTGGATCTCATCCAATGGGGGTGGGGCCAGCCGGGTCTGGGTCTTGTGCAATTTCAAGGTGCATGTGGGTGGGTGGGGACCAGACTTTGGGTCCTGCAGCACGCCCAAGACTCTAACAGGAGGGAGGTTTTCATATACACGTTACTAATTTTCTTTCATCTCTGACACTTCTATTATAGAGAAAGGGCAAATAGCAATATTAAAATATTTCCTCTAATTAATTCCCTTTTAATGTGCATGAATTTCATGCACCAGGCCACTAGTCATAAATAAAGCTGCAATGAACAGAGGGGTGCATATATTCTTTCCACTTAGTGTGTTAAGTTTCTTTGGATATATTCCCAAAAGTAGAATTGGTGGTTCTAAGGCAGTTTCATTTTTAATATTTTGAAGATCCTTCATACTGTTTTCTGCAGTGGCTGCACCAATCTCTGTTCTCACCAACAATGCATGAGGGTTCCCTTTTCTCCACATTAATTTATTGATGATAGCCTCTCTGACAGGTGCAAAGTGGTATCTCATTGTGATTTTAATTTGCATTTTCCTGATGGTTAGTGATGATCTTTTTATATGTCTATTGTTCATCTATATGTCCTCTTTGGAGAAGTATATATTCCAGTCTTTTGCCCATTTCTTAATTGGATTGTTTATTGTTGATTTTTTGGTGTTGAGTTTTATAAGTTCCATGTAAATTATGAATATTACGCCCTATTAGATGTATCAGCAAATATGTTATCTCATTCAGTGGTGTCTTTTCATTTTGTTGATGTTTTCCTTTACTAAGCAAAATCTTTTTAGTTTGAATAACTTTAATCAAATATGTAAAATACTTGTACTTGGGAAATCATAAGACATTGAAAAAGATACAAATAAAGGTAAGCATATATCGTGTTGAAGGACAGGAAAAATTAGCATCATTAAAATGTCCATACTGCCCAAAACAATCTACATATTTAATGTAATTCCTATCAAGATACCAATGGTGCCTCATCCAGTTTGGCTCAGTGGATAGAATGTCAGCCTGCAGACTGAAGGGTCCCAGGTTCGATTCCAGTCAAGGGAACATGCCTGAGTTGTGGACTCAATCCCCAGTAGGAGGAATGCAGGAGACAGCCAATCAATGATTCTCTCTCATCATTAATGTTTTAATATCTCTCTCCCTCTCCCTTCCTCTCTCTAAAATCAATAAAAATATTTTTTAAAAAGATACCAATGGCATGTTTCATAGAACTAGTACAATTATTCCAAAAATTATATGGAACCTCAAAAGACTCTGAATAGCAACAGTGATCTTGAGAAAGAAGAGCAAAGTTGGAGTAATCACACTAACTGATATAAAACTAAACTACAAAGCCATAGTAATCAGAACAGCATGGCACTGCCATAAAAACTTATAGATCAATGGAACATAATAGGGAGCCTAGAAAGAAGCCTACACCTTTATAGTCAATTACGATTTGACAAAGGAGGCAAAAACATAAAGTGTGGTAAAGATAATCTATTCAATAAATGATGTTGGGGAAATTGGACAGATATATGCAAAAAAATGAAACAAGACCACGTTCTTAAGTCATACACAAGAATAAACTGAAAATGGATTTAAAGACTTACATGAGACTCAAAACCATAAAGCTCCTGCAAGAAAACATAGGCAGTGAAATCTCAGACATTTCCCATAGCAATATATTTTCTCTCCATCTCTCTCTTTTTAACCCCCACCTGAGAATATTTTCTCTTTGCTTCTTAGAGAGAGTGGAAGGGTGACAGGGTGGAGAGAGAGAGAACGGGGAAAGAGAGAGAGAGAGAGAGGAGAGAGACACATCGATTGGTTGCCTCCTGCATGCACACTGACTGGGGCAGGGATCAAACTCGGGACCTAGGTACTTTCCCTTGATTGGAAATTGAACCCACTATCCTTTGGTGTGTGGGCTGATGCTACAACCACTGAGCAACACCAGCCAGGGGAAAAACAATATTTTTCTGACATATTGCCTCAGCAAGGGAAACAAAAGAAAAACAAATGGGACTAAGCCGTTTACATTTAAAGTAATTATTGATAGGTATGTATTTATTGCCATTTTATTCTTTATAACTATGCCCCCCCCCCTTTTTCTTTTCTCTTTTTCTTAAAGAAAACACTTGAACATTTTTATAATACTGGTTTGGTGGTAATAAACTACTTTAGATTTTTTTTTCTTGTCTAAGAATCTCTTTATTTCTTTTTCAATTCTAAATGATAGCCTTACTGGGTAAAGTAGTCTTGATTGTATGTTTATGCTTTTCATCACTTTGAATATAATTTGCTAATTCTTTCTGTCCTGGAATGTTTTTGTTGAGAAATCAACTAACAATCTTATGGGAGCTCTCTTTTATCCATTGCCATTTTAATTATGATGTGTCCTGGTGTGGGCCTTTTTGGGTTGACCTTATTTGGACTCTCTGTACTTCCTAGAATTGTATGTCTGTTTCCTTCAACAGGTAGAGGAAGTTTTCCATCATTATTTCTTCAAATAGGTTCTCAATCCCTTGCTTCCACACTTTTTCTTCTAGTACTCCTATGATGCAGCTATTGTGATTCAATGTTGTCCCAAAGGTCTTTAAACTGTCCTCACATTTAAAATTCTTTTTTCTTTTTACTGTTCTAATTGTGTTTCTTCTTCTACCTTGTCTTTCAAATTATTGATTCTATCCTCTGCTTTATTTAACCTGTTTATACCTTCTGTTGTATTTTTTCAGTTCAGATATTGTATTCCTCATTTAGACTGATTGTGTCTTATGGTTCTATTTTCTTTTTTTCATGCTGTGAAAGTTCTCACTAAGTTTCTTGGGCATGCTGTAACCATTGTTTTGAACTCTGTATCTGGTAGATTGCTTGCCTACATTCTAATTAATTATTTTTCTGGAGAATTCTTGTTCTTTCATCCAGGGCATGTTTCATTTTCACTGCTCTCTGTTTGTTTCTGTGTAGTAGATAGATCTGCTATCTCCCAGTCTTGGTAGGGTGGCTTATGGAGGTGTCCTGTGGGAACCAGAAGCACATTCTCCTTGGCCATTGAGCTGGGTTCTCCAGGAATGTCCCTTACCTGAGCACATCGGCTGTAGTTGACTTGTGATTGCTGTTGGCGTGTGTGGATGTGGGGGTCAGTCCTCAGGCTGGCTGACCCTGAGGCTTGACCCTAACCACAGTGCACACGTGGCTTTGCATGTGGTGACCAGACAGAGTGGAATTGGCCTCAGAAGGGCTTGCTGCCTGCTGTGACCCACTTTGGATGTGTCACTTGTGCAGCTCTTTGGATTCTGCTTCAAAATCATCTGAAGTTGCCATTTGGTGTGTTGTTTCCAGGGCTTCTTGTGGGGGGACTTCATGAGGGTTGATGTCAGACCCTGCTTATGCCGGACCCTGGGCAACCTGTTTGGAGCTATAAAGTGCTTCATGGTTTGTGGCCACCTCTTTAATCTGGGTGTGTGTGGGAAGGGTCATACTGCACATCAAAGCCCGCTTCCACAGCATTGATCCCAGCACAGGTGATCCAAAGACCCAAGGACCCTGATATCCACCACTACTTGCCTCTGCCTGCTGGATGACTATTAGGTAAATCCCTGAAAGAGCCTTTGGCAGTACACCAGTTGCATGAGGCAGGTTCTCAGTAAGTCACCAGGAAGCAGTGAATGTTCTTCACCAAATTGATTCAGGTCCAAAGCCACCAAGCAACAGCCCAGGGTCTATCAAAGCTGCTGCCACCCAGCAGGTGCCTACAGACCTTTATGGTAGAGCAGGGTTCCAGGGAGTCATCCATGGGGCAGCTGACAGTGTTTATCTAATCAGGCCACGATTTGGCCATGGGAAGGCAGGCCTCTGCATTAGTCAGGCATGCGAGGGAGAGATCACTCCTTCTGAGAGCCACACAACTCAGTCTGTCCAAATTTAGCCCAGACTTCCTAGAGATCCTGAGTTTGACAGGAATCTGGTGGATGGGGCTAGATCTCCCATGAGTGAGTGACACTGGTCAAGCTTGCCAAAGGTGAGGGAGAGATTACTCCCACCCCAGGTCATGTAACTCAGTCACTGACACTCTCTGGGCCCAGGTAGCTGGCTCCTCCCCAGGCATGAGCTCTGCAGAGCAGATTGGTGGAGAATGGAGAGGGGGCCATTGCATTTCCTCAGGCTGCTGTCCTGTGATGGGAGTGCTCCACGCAAGATGATGACCTCACAGTGTGGGAGGGGGACTCATCCAGGGACCCTGGCAGCTGTCCCCTCAGCTCTCTCTCCAGAGCCATAGAACACAGTCTCCTCTCATCCAACTCAGTTCCACTGTGAGCCCCCCTCCTTCTGCTGGAGCCCAGAGTGATCAGCTGTGAGTGATATTTTATGTGTTGTTCCTTTAAGATGGCACCTGGGTTTCTAGTTCATCTATATCTTCCCCTAATGAAGAGAATCTTTGCTAATTTCCACAGTGATGTGGGCTCCTCTTCCCAGCTCTGTGCTCTGGGCTGGGTTTGAGACCCTACACTCTTCAGGGAAAGCCTTTGCTGCTGAGCTATCCCTCCAAATGGAAACATTTCATTTTACTTGACTGATGAATAATATTTTATTGATATATATACCATGTCATTTTTATACATTGATGGACATGTAGATTGCTTCCATATCTTATTACTAGTAATGTGGCAATGAAAATAGGAGTGCATATATATTTTTTAATTAGTGTCATTGTGTTTTCTTCAAATACCCAGAAGTGGAATTGTTGGATTATATGGCAGCTCTATTTTTAATTTTTTTGAGAAATCCCCATCCATAGCAGTTACACTAGTTTATAATCCCACCAATAACACACAAAGGTCTCGATTTATGATGATAGTTGTGAGGCTATACTTCATTGTGGTTTTGAGTTGCATTTCCCTGATGATTAATGACATTGAGCATCTTTTCATATGTCTGCTGGCCACCTGTATGCCCTCTTTGGAGAAATGCCTATTCAGGTCCTCTGCCCATTTTTAATCATATTTTTGCTTGTTTTTGTTGTTGTGAAGTTATATAAGTTTCTTATATGTTTTGAATATTAACCCCTTATCAGATGTATCATTGGCAAATATATTCTCCCCTTCTGTAGGTTGTCTTTTAGTTTCATTGATGATTTCCTTCTCTGTGCAAACTGTTTTAGTTTGATTTAGTCCCATTTGTTTATTTTTCTTTTGTTTTCATTGCCTGGGGAAATATATACAAAACATATTGCTAAGAGTGATGCCAAAGAGTTTACTTCTAGGGAGTTTTATAGTTTCAACTCTTCCATTTAAATATTTAATCCAGTTTGAGTTTACTTTTGTAAATGTTGTAAGAAAGTGGTCCAATTTTCTTATCTTGCATGCATCTGTCCAATTTTCTAACACTTATTTAAGTGACCGCCTTCACCTCACTGTATATCTTTGCCTTTTTTGTTTTAATTATTGTAACTTTGATATCAGGGAGCATGAAACCTCCCACTTTGTTCTTTCTTAAAATCTCTTTAGCTATTCAGGGTCTTTTGTAGTCCTATATAAATTTTGGGATTCGTTGTTCTAATTCTGAGAAAGAATGCCGTTGGTATTTTAATAGGAATTCCAGTAAGGGCATTTTAACAATATTAATTCATCTAGTCCATAAGCAAGGTATATATTTCAATTTATTTGTGTCTTCTTCAATTACTTTCTTCAATGTCTTATAATTTTCAGAGTATAATCAAAACTCAGTTCTTGAATGTCTCTCATCTTGAACAACTTGCTTCTCAACCTGACGACCCTTTTATGCTGATCAGTCATGCATCTTTCAGGAGACGAACAAAGGAGAGAATGCAGGAGTATGGGCCAGTTTGCCACTACACCTAACATTGTTAACATCTCTAGAAATTGTGCTGTGAAAACTTTTGTGGTTTTTTTTTTTTTTTTTTGCTTTTGTTGCTGCTTATTAAGTTTTTATTTTTACTGCACATTTCCTTAAGCAAATATTGTCATATAAGTTTGTGTGTAAAAAACAATGAGCCAAACAAAATAAATGGACTATTTTATTGTTGAAATTGTGTGGAAGAGGCATGGAGTGGGGGGCAAGACAAAGCTGAACTTTCCTCTCAAGTGTCACTCAATAGAGGAGGTCACCCTCAATGTCTTCATCCCACCAGAACTGTGGTTTGGGAACACAACCAGACAATGTAGACCTAACTGCTGACTTACAGTTGAGGACTCTTACTCTCTCGGTTTTCCAGCCAGTGTCTCGGTAGATACTGGGGACACTCCAGGCTTCAGGGATGATCCATTCCTTACTTCTACCTCACAACTTTAATCTAAGACGTGGGAATTCAGGCAGCAGATCACTACCTCTGTGGTCAACCATTGCTGGCGCCAGTTTATCTTTTCCCAGGCGGGGACCTCTATGGGTCCATCCCAGGAGTCAAGCCTCTCCAGAACGTGCTGACCGAGGTGAGAACGAGCCTCTGGAAGCTGCGTCTTCAAAGTTGTTGAGACAACGTTTATTGAGATTGTCATTTAATTTCACTTTTATTCGGCTTGAAGTCTGGCTTCATTGTTTGCTCTCCTTCTCTAGTCAGATGGACAATATTGAAATGGGAGGTCAGGGTTAGCCATTTTCTGATAAATCTGAAAGAAAAAGTGAAGTCATATTATGTTCTCAATTCTATTTTTTCCTCAGCTATCTGCATGCACTGAGCCACAAGCAGATTGCCTTAATGACCCAATTAAATAATTTACATTTGCGTCATTTTGGTGTTTGTCTCAAATGGATGAAAATGGAATTGTAGATGGACCTTTTAAGGTAGAAGGTGCTGCTAAATTTCCAGAAATGGCCATACTTACTCAAATCTCCTTAATGAAACTGGAATGTGAACATGTCATGCATTTATGCAATTTAGTTTAACAAATAAACCATTCAACCCATATATATGTGTTATATGCTAGTTCTGAAAGTGACAATTAAGTAAAAGAAACACTTTCCTTAAGGAGCCTACAGCCTAAGAGACACAAAAACAAATGTAATCTTCTATCAACGTACCTGAGACACAGGGAAGCACAGTGTGCTGGACAGCACAACGGGCCAAGGCATCTTCCTCATCACGCTCACCAGTAACAGGCCCAACCGTGTGTGTGTCTCGGGCTGCAGACCGGGAGAAGCAGCCTGAGAAACCTGGAAACCCCTTGCTACTTCCTCCTTCTTTGTTGCCACGGCTGTGATAACCAATGGTCAGGAAAGCTACAGTTATAGCACCTGTTGACCGATATTAGAGGAACTTTTCTGTGTTGCAAATAGAGAACATGTTAAGGAGGCTGGATTCAAATGGATCCAGGTTTTGATATCTTCCTCCTCTGTTTCAGCAGACAAATAATCTGTTGCGACTTTGTGCTTCTCTCCCCAGCTTGGCTCTGCTCCCGGGCACCATTTTGTTCTAGGGGATGCCCACACGAATTTGCCAGTGTCAGCCAAAACAGGCCGGGCACCTGCCTGGCTTCCAGCCTGCTGGCACAGCTACTGTGAGGGAAGCTCTCTGCACCCAAGAGAGGGGGACAGGCTACTCTGTGACAGATGCACACATTGACATCACTAGAGAAACGAGAGAGAGAGAGAGAGAGAGAGAGAGAGAGAAGGGAGAGAGGGGGGGGAGAAAGGAAGGAAGGGAGGGAGGAAGGGAGGGAGAAAGGGAGGGAGGGAGGGAGGAAGGAAGGAAGGAAGGGGGATGGGAGTCACTTTGTTCTTCTATCCATTGTGGCTATTGTCTAGCTGAAACGTTGGTGAGGAGGTTGGTGGGAGCCTAGAACCCAAGGCGCAGGGTTCTCCTCCCCTCAGACTGTGACTGTGAAGGGGCAGCTGCTCTTTCCTGACCTCAGGTTCCTCCGCGAGGAAAAGGCCTTGCAGGTGTGTTCTGGGAGGCAGTGTCTGTAACGCAGCCAAGGGCATTGCAAGGTGGGAGGTCCAAGGGAACAGACATATAGGGAAGGGGAAGATACTCGTGCTTTCCCATGTACCCAGTTATACGAGGGACCTAAGCTGGAAGGTGAAATGTGAGGCCTTCAGATGGTTACCTGCAGCTTCTGTGGTTGTGGGGAAGCTTGTGGCTGACTCAGCTGCAGGGGCTGGACCCAGGTTCTTCAGAGAACAGAGCAAATCTATAAGAAAGCAACCTTGCGACCCTCTCTTATTCATAATGTGTACTGTTAAAGTAAAAACAAACAAACATTCAAACCTATAAAGAATTTCGTAAGTTTATTTGCAAACTGTCAACAATTGCCAAGAAGCAGTATCTCAATGGATTGGGATAATGCTCCTGAGAATGGAGCATTTATACCTTGTTTTTATAAATTACCATCAAAAGGAAAAGATGTAAGTGGGTTACATGAAATCCATTGGTGATAGATTAGGGAGGTGGGAGAAAGCAAAGCGGGGATTGAATAAAAAGTGAAATGATGGACATAGGCTTCTTTACAGAAATGAATACAGAATAGTTAACATAGTTAACAGTGGATAATTAACATAACAATAACAAAGAGGGAATGCCCTGGTGCCATTTGTTGTGCCCTGAGGGATCTGGGAAAAGGGAAGTTACAAATTACCCAGAGATTTCACAGGTATGTTATTTTAGATGCAAAAAGACAATAGGCTCAGTAAAGATCTAAGTTGACCTTTGTCAGGGAAAATACATGCCTAGGACATGACTACCCCCTATAAACTGCTTTTAGTTAAATATTTAATTTCAGACCATCCTTTGTGGTTATTTTAGGTCTTTGAGTTTGCAAGATGACCCTGCAGGCCTTCCCTGAGCCTGCAGGTTAGCACATGCCCCAGCTCCCCTTTTTTTGTCCATAGTACTCAGATTCTTTTTATCAAAATAGTAGCCTTAGGAGGCATCCTTGATTCCCAGACTTTGTGTATTGAGTCCAACATAAATGTTAGTCACACTCACTGATACAGCAAGTCCAAAAATCAGAGAAAAATTGTGCAAGGAGAAGCAGAGGAAGATAATAAGAAATACTTATATCTAAGGGGTGAAGTTGCACATAACAATATGGCAAAAAAATTAGTATTGAAAGATGTCTTTAAGTCCTAGCCAGTTTCACGTAGTGCATAGAGTGCCAGCCTGTGAACTGAAGGGTCCTGGATTCGGTTCTGGTCAAGGGCACTTGCCCGATTGCAGGCTCGATCCCTGGGGGGGGGGGGGGGGGGGGAGATGCAGGAGACAGCCAGTCAATGATTCTCTCATCATTGATGTTTCTATCTCTCTCACTCTCTCCATTCTTGTCTTAAATCAATAAAAATGTATTTTTAAAAGAAATGATAGTAAAGAAAAATTATGAACAACTTTATGCCCACAAATTTGATAATCTAGATGAAATGTCCAATTCCATGAGGTATACAATGTGCCAAGACTCACATAAAAAAACAAGAAAGAAAGATGTCTTTACAGATGACAGGTGTCTTTAGAGCCTCACAGACATGTGTCATCTGGATCCTCATTTACCATGATCACTTACTGAGACCTCCAGAGCACTGTGCCATCTATGGAGGAAGGTGTATCACCAGTCAAGGAAGTTACTATATATTGACCAACTGATATTTGTCAGGTGCTGTGCTGGGTGCTTTATATGATGACATGACTAAATAGCATGTTGCAGAATTTACCAGGTGACCGGAAAACACAAAATGGGTACTCAAAAGATTCAGTTGGGAAAAACCCTTTATTTGTAGATCTACTAGTACAGTGACTCAGGGGAGTCTGTTTCCAAAGCCTGAGTGATGAATATGGACAAAGCTCTCCCTTTATACCCTTAGTTTCTTTGTCATTCTCTGAGGTGAGATTACACTCAGAGGCCTGGCCTGTCTGGTGCCAGCACTGCCTACTCCCTCCGGGGGCTGTATATGGTTCATGGTGTATGGCCTCTCAAAGGGGAGTATTCCAGGAAACAGGTTCTGCAAGGCAGGACAGGCGTCACAGATAAAAATGGAGTTAATTATCAGCTAGCAAGAGTGTGTCAGAATGCAGGTTACCAGCACAAATTCAGATAGCTAGCCCCCAAATGTCTTATTTTCCCTTTCAGCACCAGATGTAGGTATCAGACACTTCGCTATGTACATAAAGAAGCTGAGGCTCAGGCTGTCTTAGGTCACAGGATTAAGTGGCAAATCCAGTCTTCCATCCCAGTTCTGTGTGACTACAAACCATCTACACAAACCCCTGCAATACCAGTCTCCCCACAGAGGGCTTCAGGATGCTAACAGGGACATGCAAGATGAAGCCTATATATAAATCTTGTGACTTTACCAACAGGCCAGGCTGGGAGGAGGGAGCTAGTTCTGCCAAAGGCTCCAATACAGCAAGCCATGCATTGCACTTAGGTGTTCACTGTGCTAATTAGTGAGTTCCTTTGTGCCTCTCTAGGCCTGTCTATCACTTTTGCACACAATATGCATTCTGCTTATTTCCTGGTCTTCAGACAAAGGACTCATACCTGCTCATTGAAAATATCAATTCCTTTCTATCTGGTATTCCATGTTCATAAAGCATTTGATGGGGATCCCTCGGTGACAGTGTCCACGGTCATGGGACCCAGTCAAGCTTCTGCAGTAAAGTTGCAAACCCAAGCAACAGTCAGCATTTCTGTTTCTCAATGGACTCTTTCTTCTGAGACCAATATTACAAGAATCACTCGTATAGAGGTTTCAGTTTCAGTGCAAGCCTCCTAGTATTCCTTGGTTTTCACAAAAACCAATCAAGATTTATTTATTTTTATAAAAGCACTATATCTAAAATAAACTTCAGATAGGCTTTTTTCTTATTATTTTAGTTTATTTATTTTATCTCTAAATTATGCTTTTATCTTTGCTCTGTGCAAATGATTTTGTTCCCAACTGCAACTAAGGGTATTTTATCAGGGGAAAAGGGTGCAAATATTGTTTTTTATAAGCAGAAAAATTATATGTATGAATTACTAAACTCAGACTCTCGACTTACTCACGAGTGAACTGAGAGCTTGTGGGAATTTTAATCATTGTATATAAAGTATCTGACAAGATGCCAGATATATAGTAGGTATTTGAAAATGTTAGCTCTTATTATTGTTAATATTAACATGACTTGTCTAAAGAATAACATAGAGGATAAAAGAAAAATACTATCACCATAACTTCTGACCCTTAATATATTATTTTCATACCTATGGTTTCCTTTCACCATAGATTATTGATTACAGAATAGGTTTTCTATGATATCTGTCATCATCTATTATCACCTATCTATCTAACTATCATCATCAAACAAGTCAGAATCAACCACTGTGCTGGCATGAGCACAGCCTTTCTCAGGTTGTGCTCCCAGCTCTTGCTGAAACTCCAGAGAAGCATCCCCAGAAAGCCACGTTCTCAGCCAGGTGGTCCGGTTCCCAGCTTTACCAAGTGAGGCCAGGAGGAAACAGCTGACCTGAGTGTGCTGGATCCGTGGGCTAGACTGTGGCCTGTGAAATCTCCAACTCCCACTCAGAAATAGGCTATGCTAATGAGAGCACCTCAACTCTCAATTAGTCTTGGGAATGGTGAGGAAGGTTAGGCTATTGCCAGTAGTAAGTGCTGCATTTTTAAAGGAGACATAGATCATGCCAAACTGGTCATTAAAAAGATGCTCTTAAAGTATGGCATCTGGAACAGAAGCCAAACCGCAGTGAGGGCAGATCCAGCTTTCTCTTACCTGGAAGGCCATGCACATTCCCTTGGGGGGGGAACGGGGGGGAGACTGGGGGCATGAGGAGAGGGTGACAGGCTGCCTCTATTACGTGTTCTCTGCAAAGAGAACATTGTTTGCAGCCTTGATGGAGGCAGAGCCTCCTCCTCAGGAGCTGCAATTAGACCTGAACACCGACCGCGGGCTGTGCTGCTGGCTGCACAGCCATGGAACCACAGAGCCTGCGGCTCACAGTGACAATATTTATGTTGTTGCAACAGGCATATTTGATTATACTGTGTATAGACATCTTTCAGGACAGGTGGGCAAATAGGAATAATGCTCAGGCCTGCAATGTGCCAAAAACGGCCTCATAGAATTATCACAACTTTCCTCTCCATTTGGTTCTTACTGCTGTTTATGAATGTGGAATCAGTACTCAGACAAGCTGACACACATTTTCAATGGTCTTCCTTCAAAAGAAACAAAATTGAGCTCAGATTTATAAAAACTTCAAAAGAGCAGATTGACAATTGCCCATTCTGCTGCTGTTTCACTGTATAAAAGCTGCTCCTGCCTCCAGATTAGTTGGATATTTGTTCAGTGCAGTCTGCATTCAGAGCCCTTCAACTCCCTCTGTCTCCACTTTTTTATTATTATTATTATTTCAGAGAGGAACAGAGAGGGATAGAGATTGAAGCATCAATGATGAGAGAAAATCACTGCAGGCTTCCTACACGCCCCACACTGGGGATCGAGCCCACAACCCGGGCATGTGCCCTGACCGGGAATTAAACCATGACTTCCTGGTCCACAAGTTGATGCTCAACCACTGAGCCGCACTGGCTAGGAGCTCTTTCTCCCCTTTTGTTTATGGCAAACTGCCAAGTGAGTCACCTAGTGCTACTTTCGTGGGTGTTGCTATGAGAGCCTCAGAGTAGTTAAAAGGTAAGATGTAGGTAAACTGCTTTTCTGGGTTGTGTCGCTTAGAAGCTGCCCATTTTACGAGTTTGGGTCCTGTCTCCCAGGAAACATAGAAGCACCCATGTCTCGGCCTCAGATGGATGATGCTGCTTCCTCCAGGGTTTCTGATTGGAATCTTGTCCTTGGAAAACAGCACACAGACAGTCCGGCCCTTTGCCATACTGGTCCGATGGCGTAAGGGAGCAACCACACTGTGACCTGGCCATGAAAATGGCCCTCCTCCTGTCTGACCTTTCACTGCTCCCTCTTAGGCCTGACCTGCCACTGCGGGGCCCAAGATGGTTGTACTCTAAGGACAAAGGAGCAGGTCTCCAGCTGATCAACAAAATACTGTTGAAAAGGCCAAAACCAGTGTCTCTTCTGTAGCTTCCACTGAGCCACCCGCAGTGGACACAAGCCCACTTTCAGCAACTGGCACACTGGAGCAATGTTCTGCTCTAGGTGCAGTGACTTTTTCTTAAATGATGAAAAAATAGGGAATTTTAATAATGTTGATTATTTTACCCTCGTAAATTAATGTGGGGCAAGCTACCTTCTGCTACATAATCCTAATATATAAAAGAGCTAGGTGCCCTCATGACCGAACGGATGACCAGTCCCCTCCCTCCCGCCCCGAGCCGCTCACCATGGGGGGGCGGTGGGCGGGACTGGGGACTGTTGAGTGGCAGTGGCAGCGAGTTTCACATAGCAGTCACAGGGTCGGGAGAGCCTTGAGGAGCCGTAGCATGGCAGGGGAGTTTCACGGAGCGCCCAGTAGCAAGCTTCGGGGAGCAGTGAAGGGGAGGGGAAGCATTGCAGAGCAGTTGCAGGGCGGGGGGAGTTTCACCGAGCAGTTGAGGGGTGCGGGGAGCTCCGGGGAGTAGTGGCAGGGCGGGAGGAATTTCATGGAGCATGGCAGGACTGGAGGAGCCTTGCAGAGCAGTCGAGGGGCTGGGAGCTTCCCGTAGTGTCGCAGGGCATCAGAGGCCAGCAACAGAGGCCAGGCTAGGCCTAGGGACCCTAGCCGCACACGATTTCATGCATGCTGGGCCTCTGGTTCGATTACAAAGCTGCTCACTCTAGGTTTTTAAAAGGTAAAACACTAGGAGTTTTTTCAAGTAAGAATTTTCAAATAAGATCCTGCCCCCCAAAATGACTGACTTTTCCCATTTTAAAATTTTTTATTGATTTTTCATATTAATTTTTATAGAGAAAGGGAGGGAAAGGGAGAGACAAACATGAATGTGAGAGCGAAACATTGATCAGTGCCGCCTACACGCCCCCTCCTGGGGATCAATCCCACTACCCAGACCTGTGCCCTGTCCATAAATCAAACCAGCCACCTTTGGGTGCATGGGACATTGGCAACCAAGGTGCCATACCAGTCAGGGCTCCTATCTTAAGTTTGATAATTTTATTTCTAAATCAAGTTTTATCTTTCTTTAACCTTTAAATTATAATTTCATCTTTACTCTGTAATGATAAGTTTTCTCCCAAGTACAATTAAGAATAATGCTAGAAAGTGAGCAGTTAAAATGAAAATGTCTAATGTTTTCAATGTGCCGTATTTAAAAAAACACACAAAACATATTATTTTAGTCAGAATGGGATCATTTAAGTCAATGGTTCTCAACCTTTCTAATGCCGTGACCCTTTAATACAGTTCTTCATGTTGTGGTGACGCCCAACCACAAAACTATTTTTGTTGCTACTTCATAACTGTAATTTTACTACTGTTATGAATTGTAATGTAAATATCTTTGTTTTCCGATGGTCTTAGGTGACTCTGCTAGCGGTTTGCGACCCACAGGTTGAGAACCGCAAGCAGGGTCGCCTAAGACCATCGAAAAACACAGATATTTACATTACAATTCATAGCAGTAGCAAAATTACAGTTATGAAGTAGCAACAAAAATAATTTTATGGTTGGGGCTCACCACAACATAAGGAACTGTATTAAAGGGTCACGGCATTAGAAAGGTTGAGAACCACTGATTTAAGCTGTAGTGACAAATGAATCCCAAAATCGCAGTGCTTAGCACACTAAATTTTTTTTATTTTTTGTTACAGGACATATCCACTGTGAATAACAGATCAGGGGCTGATGAGAGCTCCGTCATCTCAGCACAAGCCTCTGTGGTGCGCTGTGCCAGCCTCGGGAGACATCTATTCTTGTGTTTTGGCCTAAATTGAAGATACAGCCCTTCCGCTCACAGCACATGGGCTGGGACCTGTCGTGTGTCCTGCTGGGGCTGGAATGTGAGTGATGTGAGTGATCCATAACAACAGGTGCTTCTGCCACAAACATTTATGTCAGTGTCTTTACTTAAGCACATCACCTTGAAATGCTTCTAGTCTTACCATCCTATATAATAAAGAGGGATATACAAATTGACCATCACACCATCACAAAGATGGTGGTGCCCACAGCCACAAGATGGCAGCGCCCAGTCCCCTCAGCCCTGCCGGAGTCCCCCAGTCCCCTCAGCCCCGCCAGAGTCCCCCAGTCCTTTCAGCCCAGCCAAGGGTGGGTGGCAAATGGTGGTGTGGCCGGACCCACCCTCAGCCCCCCAGCCACCCAGGGCCAGCCCAAGGCACAGGCAATCCTCAGATGTCGGCTGCCCAGCCTCCCAGAGCCGCCCGAGGCTCAGGTAACCAGAGCCATGTGCTGCCAGCAGTAGCAGCAGCAGAGGTATGATGGGGGCATTGCCTTCCCCTGATTGCCAGGTCACCTTCTGCCCCTGAGGGCTCCTGGACTGTGAAAGGGGGCAGACCAGGCTGAGGGACCCCCCTCCAGTGCATGAATTTTCATGCACCGGGCCTCTAGTTAGTAATAATACAGGATCCAGGCATCAATTCCCAATTCTGATTGGGAGTGGGCTCTCATGCCCTCATTTTACTCCTCTGGAACCTGAGTTTAAGGAGAGCAATGTGTGAGTTCAGGTCATTGGGGGACCAGATGCAAAGCAGAGTGAGGAGTGGAAGAAATGCATTGGGGTGACTCCTGTGAAGCATAAAGGGGAGAGGGAGCTCTAGCCAGTTTGGCTCAGAGGATAGAGCATTGGCCTGCAGACTGAAGGATTCTGGGTTTGATTCTGGCCAAGGATATGTACCTCGATTGCAGGCTCCTCCCTGCCCGTGCCCTGGTTGGGGCATGTGCAGGAGGCAACCAATCAACGTGTCTCTCTCACATTGATGTTTCTCTCTGTCTTTCCCTCTCTCTTCCACTCTCCCTAAAAATCAATGGAAAATATCCTCGGGTGAGGATTAACAAGAAAACAGGTCAGGGGAGGGGGCAGTGGGCACAGCAAGTGGCTGGGCCGTCGGGGAGGCAACACCTGTGGGCTGGAAAAGAAGAGAAGCCTCCCAGTCCCACTCCAGTAGCTCTGGGGCCAGCCGCCCTCATGTAGCTCCCGGAGGTGGCAGCAGGGAGGCCACTTGGGAAAGAAACGAACGGGCCTAGCACCCAGGGTGTGCTTTGTCCTCCGCTGGGAGCTCACGTTCCTGGTCTGAGGGAGAGACACACAAGCCCTGCAGCCATGGCTGTGGCTGGGGGCTCTGCTCCAGTGGGCTTCCCGGGAGGGCAGGGCCCGCAGGTGCTGCCCGCACAGGAGTGTCAGCAAGCAGCCCCAGCTCCTGCAGCCCCAGCTCTCATACACTCTGCAAGCACTGCCACCGACAGCAGCACTTTCCTGTTAAAAATAAAGAGCATCAAAATGAAGATTAAAATGCAATAGGGAGAAATATCAAGATCAGGTAGTCATGAGATCACAATTTCAGCCTCTGTTGCCATTAACTAGCTCTGTGACCTTGACCTAGGCATCCAGCCTCTACATACTTATTCTCTTCTCTAAGTCAGATGATTGGACTAGATCCATTGTCCTCACATTTTATTGTGCATCAGAATGACCTGAAAGGCTTGTAAAAACATACACTCCTGGCCCCAGCCCCGGAATTCCTGTTTCAGGAGGTGGAAGTGGGGCTGCAAATTTGCATTTCTTACAAGTTCCCAGCACTCCTGCTGGTTGAGAGCCCACACCTTGGAAACCACTGGGCTGGGTGCTCCCCAGGCCACTCCAAACTAGTACTGTGTCCTTGTGATTCAGCAACATCACTTGCAAAGTATTGAGAAGGCTAAAAAGGGTTAATTCCAATGTAACCCTGGTATCTGGGGGGCTAGCAATCTGAATCCATGCCAGCAAGCTCAGTGTACATTCTTGATAACCTATAATTAAGTCACTCCCTCCTTCCCAGAAACTGGTCTTGCAGAACCTTTACAGAGGCCATAAAACTGTGAACAGTGCACTGCCCCAGAGGGAGGGTTATTAATGCTGGCGCCAGGCCAGACCATCAGATATGGCCTGGAGACCCCCAACACCTCGGGGCCTTCTTGCAAAGCCCTCAAAAAGGACGGGAAGCATAATCCATATTTGCAGGACAAAGACCCCAGAAAGATATAAAAGAGAAGCCCCTGCATGTTACTTTACTCAGATTTGGAAAGTTATTCTGAGTCGGCCAGCGTAAATAAAAAGTGTCACTCCTCTTCTTTAAAGCATCGCTTGGTTTTTCTTTGGTCTTCTGCAACACTATCACTGCCACAGTTATTGAAGCCAGCAGTATAAGCAAGAATAATGGTGCCTTTATTACTATCTACATAGTACCTGCATGGATTAACCTATACATTAAAATAGCTAATGATGCTTACCAAGTACATTTATTATGCAAATACAAAGAAGATATTCTTTATGTTTGAGAAGAGACTGATGGAAATAGCAACCTCAACCACATTCACAGCCTCGTCATCACTGTAACAACTTTTATTGACGACACGGTGTCCTGGACCTGTGCTAGCCCTTTATAGTCATTACCTCTGTAATACAGGTACATGATTAGATGCTATATACAAACTTTACAACACAGACAGAGAAGCAAATGGGCTTCAGAGCAGACGGAGGAGATGGGGATGGGGAAGAAGGAGTGGCCTAATTGGAGCATGGAGAGCAGTCTGACAAAGTCTCAGCATAGACTAGAGGTGTTTGAGGAAAGGGAAGGGGTACTGTTTGTATGGTTAGGAGAAAGGAATAGAATAAGTTAAGACATGCAGTCTAATGTAGTGGATCCAATGCATTTGATGACTGCAGCAGCTTAGAACAGCCTGGACTGTACCATCTGGATTTACTAGTCAGAATTAGAAGTCAACAAAAAGGAAATAAGACTTTTCTCAGCTTTGTGACCTTGAGCAAGCCTCTATGCTCTCTCAATATCCTGTTCTTATCTATGAAATGCACACGATATTTCCATGTCCAAAAAGACCGTGCAGAGGATAAAGTGAGAGCCTGCTGTTAGCTGCGAAGTTCTGTGCCTCGGTATGACATCATTAATAAGTAAGTTCTCTTCTGTTTTCAGATTTTTCAAAACATTTCCAGCTTTTTTGTTTGGTATGTTAACATAAAAATATTCAAACCTGTAAAGAATTTTTGTGATTTATTTGAGCCAAACTGTCTACAAATGCCAGGGAGCAGAATTTCAATGGACTGGGATAATGCTTCTGAAAATGGTGGTTTTTCACTTTGTTTTATACATTACAATCAAAGGAGGAGAGGTAGGTGGGTTATTTGAAATCAATTGGTGATAGATTAGAGAGGTGGAAGAAAGCAAAAGGGGGGGGGGGGACTTCTGGGATTGGATAAAAAGTGAAATGATAGTCACACACTTCTTTTAATTTTTGATAGTTAACAGTCAACAATTAACATGATAACAATAACAATGAAGAATTTATGGGTTCTGTCCTGGCACCCAGGGCATTTGGTTGTGCCCTGAGGGGTCCTGAAAAAGGGAAGTTAGAGTTACCCTGACATTCCACAGGGAGGTTATCTGAGATGTAAAAAGACAACAGGCTCAGTTAAGGTAAAGAGTGACCTTTGTCAGGGAAGATGCTGGCCTAGGACCTGACTGCCCACCATCACTGCTTTTAGTTAAAGTTTTCATTCCAGACCATCCTTTGCGGTGACATTAGGTCTTTGAGTTCGCAAGACAGCCATGCAGGCCTCCCCTGAGCTGGTCAGGTTAGCACGTGGCTTTTTTTTTCCCCACACTTAACAAATTTCAGTCTCTCTCAAGAAGTCCAGGACTCATCTCAGCAATGGTCTATCATTTACCTGTTGTCGGTAGGACGTCCTACACATTTACCCAGTGTGTGACTATGGAAAGGGGAGAGCCTGCCTCATGATGACATCATAGGAGTTTCCCACCCACATGGGGAGGTGTCCTCTCAGGGGTTAATGCAAATGGAAAACTCACAGAGAGTTAGTCCATGTGATATCTTGTGGTATAAGATGATTAAAAGGTAATAAGAACATAATAGAAAACTAAACCATGGTTAGCCTAAACATGTTGTAATTAATATATCCCAGGAGCTCAATTGGTTTCTTTCTCTGGTTGGAGTCTAGAGGAGCAAAAGAAAGAAGGAGAAAATCCAATTCAAAGAAAGAAAACGCAGCTCAGGTTACAATTAAGGCTGTACTCCAGGGACCTTTTATTAACCACTTGAAGGCAGGTTCCGAATGGGCTAATACTTGGCCTCAGGCAACAGGAATAGATTATTAAGGGTAAGTCAGTTTCTTAACCACAGAAAAGGCATGAAACCTTGTCTAAAATTCAATTAATAGATGCATCTAGAATTGGAATTTGCAAAAGTAAGTTTCTCTGGAAGAGAGCTGTATAAGCTGGCTAAATTGGGAAACTTTGCTTTCATGGGTTATCATTCCTTTTAAGCAGATAACTCAAATAAATCTGAAGGCATCTAAAGGCTGGCTTATAGGAAATAATTCAAAATTCAGAGAGGGATTATCATCTAGTCTCAAAGAGTAGATAATATCAAATGATTTATATTTGGTTTCAGAGTTTTATCCTAACTCTTTTTTTAGCATAGCCATTTTTAGCACATTTCACTATGTATTGGTCTTTTGTTGAGAAGAATATAAAAACGGACCAGCATTCTCTATGGCTTTTAACATGTAGAGTGAAGTGAAGGTGGTTGAGAATTCTGCTTTGGACAAATAAAATGTGAGGTGACTATAGACATCCATATGGAAAAGTGGAAATATGGAAAACCTTAAAACACTGATTGTGTCCTGAGCTAGAGTCCTCTGTTATTAACCATGAAAGGTTTCACAGTTCCCGTCTCCCCTTGATGTTCCATCCTGACAGCAAACCCAATTTATCTGAAACAAAACTGACCTTCTTCTTCAACATCTTACCATTCCCATCGCTGATGTGGATTTCATCATCTCTCCAACTCACTTACTAGCTAAACTTCATGGGTCTCTTCACCGAGGCATCAATCACATCTTTGTCGTGCCCATCCTATACTGCCTTCTTTTTCCACTTCATCCTGAATAATCTAGTCTAGTCCAACATCCCCAGGATTCCTTTACATCTAGAAGCTACTCATCTTGATTACAGACTCTTCCAACGTTTAATTTCATTCCAAGTACCACTTTTATATTTATCTTTCAGTGACAGTCCTTTGGGGGTGTCCTCTTTCAATTCAAAACTCTTCATTGACTCATCATTGACTTCCTTGTGTAGAAAGTTTTAGAGAAATGTAAAATTCCTTCCATATTGGAAAGTGTGGGCTGCCTGTCACTACTTGAGCCAATTAAGCAGAAAAAAAGATTGAGTCAGATTGAGCATTTTTTTCCAGTACTGCTGGCAGTATGGAGAGCAGCAGGTCACCCACAAACATCTGCTCTGATCCCCCCTTACCAGCTGACTGATTACATACATGAGGGAGAAGATAGCTACGTGCAACTGCGAGCTGCAAGTGTAACATGGAAAGGGAAGGGTAGAGTCAGCAGTCCAGCCTTCAGGAGCTCAAAGTCCAATAACAAGGTGGCTAATCTATGATGCTACAAACAGCTTAGCCTATTCCTGGGACTGGAAAATGGTCATCATTCCTGAGAAAAACTCCTAAAGGGAGTCAGGGTACAGCAAAGCAACCAAATCAAAGTGTGTCCTGTCCTTGGTCAATTCTCAAATGTATTTATTTTCTGAGTCATAGATGCATCGAGGCATCTTATCTTTACACAGCCTTGTTTCATCCTCCAGTTTCCCAGGGTCTGTAAGGAAACTTCTCATCTATAGTTAGTGAGAAAAATGATCATTAGACAACTGTGGCTCTATTCTCATTGCATGCCCTTCCTCCTATCAGTAACATTCAGTCAGATGCCAAGGAGATGTCAGCAGCAGATGTCTGGGTCTATTGAGTTGTTTGCTTCAAAAAGAGCAATTTCTTTATCCTCCTTTCCAGTGCTGAAGTGTGACCATATGTTGGAACTCCAGCAACTGTATTGAACCTTAAGATTCTCTTGAGGGTGGAAGCCAACTTTGAAGATGGTTAAACAGAGGATAGAAGGACACTGCAGCTCTAAGTACTCCATAAACCTGTCCTACCAACATGGAGTGTCTCATCTGTAACTTTTTTATTTATCTAAATGTGTAGGTTTAAGCCACTATCCAGGGGTATGTTACTTATAGCTGAATAAAAATCTCAGCCAATATACCATTATCCCAGGATGCAGAGAGTTCTCAACCTGATATTCACAATGAAAACTTGACCTGCCTCTAAGCCTGTTTCTACAGCACTTCTCCCAGGAACGTTTCTTGTAATTAAGTTAGTGTATACTGAATGGGCTATGCATTCTCTTGTTCTGGAATGTGTTACCTCAGGGACCCTGGCTTTCACTTAGCTCCGAAGCATCCATCGAACAAATACCTGCATTGGGACTCATCCTATCTAATAAAAGAGTAATAAGCAAATTAATCATCACTCCACTACACCCACAAACCACACCCACCAGCCAATCAGGAGCAAGTATGCAAATTAACCCAACCAAGATGACTGCAGCCACAGAGAGAGCAGGAGGGAGGCTTGCATTTCCCCAGCAATGGAGAAAGCCAAGCTTTCCACACACCCTGGCAAGCCCAGGCCTCCGCTTAAGGCTACAAAGTTTCAATTATAGAAGATAAATAAATTGCAACAGAAATGGCTGCTGCCACAGAGCGAGTAGAAGGCTTGGCTCTGCTCCAGGCTACAAAGTTTCAATTGTAGAAGATAAATAAATCCCAGATACTTGGGTCGCTGGGGGTTGTGGCCAGCCTGCAAACCACCACAGGGCCCTTGCCCAGGCCGCCTCATACCCCAAGGGGACCCTCACCCTGATCTGGGACACCCTTCAGGGCAAACCAGCTGGCCCCCACCCATGCACCAGGCATCTATCCTCCTATCTAATAAAAGAGTATATGCAGATTGACCATCACTCCAACACAGAAGATGGCTGCCCCAATGTGGTCAAAGATCCTGCCCCCATGTGGACACAAGATGGCCACCACAAGATGGCCAACAGGGGAGGGCAGTTGGGAGGGCCCAGGCCTGCAAAGGAGGGCAGTTGTGGGGGATCAGGCCAGCAGGGGAGGGCAGTTGGGAGGGCCCAGGCCTGCAAAGGAGGGCAGTTGTGGGGGATCAGGCCAGCAGGGGAGGGCAGTTGGGAGGGCCCAGGCCTGCAAGAGAGGGCAGTTGGGGGTGATCAAGTCTGCCGGGGAGAGCAGTTAGGGGTGACCAGGCCTGCAGGGGAGGGCAGTTAGGGGTAACCCTAACTGCCATGCAGTTAGCTGTTTGCCCCTAACTGCATGGGAGGGCTGTTAGGGGCAAACAGGCTGGCAGGGGATCAGTTAGACATCAATCAGGCTGGCAGGGGAGTGGTTAGGGGGTGATCAGGCTGGCAAGAAGAAGTGGTTAGGGGCAATCAGGAAGGCAGGTAGGCAAGCAATTGGGAGCCAGCAGTCCTGGATTGTGAGAGGGATGTCTGACTGCCCGTTTAGGCCCAATCCCATGGGCCTAAATGGGCAGTCGGACATCCCTCAAGGGGTCCCAGATTGGAGAGGGTGCAGGCTGGGCTGAGGGACAGCCCTCCCCCCGCCCCCCCGCCCCCCCCCCCGCCCCCCGTGCATGAATTTCATGCACCGGCCTCTAGTATAAGTAATAAAATAATAGACTTTTGAATATGGAAGGAATTTTACATTTCTCTAAAACTTTCTACACAGGGAAGAAACATTCTCTATAACATTGGTGCTCAACGTGTATTTGGTGACCAACAGCATTTTTAAGACTCTACGTGATTCACATGAACCTTCAAGTGTGAGAAGCATCTCCCCAGAGCCATTCCACTGCTTCTGAGGTTACTCACAGATAACAACCAAACGCTTGGCTTGCATTGACAGCGGAGATTGTCAGCCAGTTAGTTCCCATCAAAAGCTGAAAATTGCATCCTTAGAACTTTCCCTTATGTCTTTATTTCTGGTCTCTAGAATAACAATAAATAATACTGATCTGCCATCATTGTTTAAAGAAAGCTATCATTCGTTCTAAGCCTTTCTTTTCAAAGGTGAACAATTCATTTAAATTGGTATTCTTCACATGACCTGATTTTTAGACATTTTATCTACTCTTAATGCATGCTAAGCTGTTAGTGCCATAATTAAAATACAAAACCAGAATTCAGTATCACTTCCTAAATATGTGGAACTATTTGCCACTCTCAAATCTGCAACCTACTACACGCAAACTTCACTTAATCACTGCTGGTTTTTAAGCCATTTTTAATGGATTTTAGAGAAAAAAGAAGGGAGAGTGGATGAAAGAAAGAAAAAAATCCATGTGAGAGGGTAACCTCCATCAGTTGCCTCCTGCAAGTCCTTCCTGGCGATCGAGCCCATAACTGACATGTGCCCTGACTCAGCGTTGGACCTGCGACCTCCTGTTGAGCGGGTCCAAGCCACACAGGCCAGGGCCACTCCCGTTTCGATGTTGTTCTTGTGGTTGACACAGGTTTTTACTTACATGAATATTATAAAAATCATGTTTTATGTTAAAGTGTGTTGAAAATATCAGAAACCACACCTTGTTAGTTTACTTACTTATTTTAATTATAAAAAATGAGGTGTATCCGGGACCCCTCTTCTCTCCCTAGAGCTTCACCCAGTAGGACTTTGCTTCTAGTTACCTAGTGACATTTTCTCTTAAGTAACTTGCCTGCACCTCAAACTCCTCAGCTTTCCCCAACTCCTCTCTCTGCCCTTTTCATAGTTATGTGCTCATGTGCCTTACTACCCTTTTAAAGAGCAGTCTCCTTGACAGCTGGAATTCACATTCCCCATAACACCTGGCTCAATGAAATTCAGCACAATGAACATTAAAGAAATATTTTGAAATGAATGAGTCGCTGTTTAATCACTGGGACACAGGACATGAGGAGGTTAGACTGCAGCAGAATGGGCTGGGACACAAAAACTAGCCGAACACGAGAACTCTGCTTGCTCTCTTTAGGGGAAATGTGTAGCTCCCTCTGGGATCATCCCAACAAAGCAGCTGACCTAGTTTAATTGAATATAAATATAGTGTGTCCCAAAAGTCCCCAAACACCACCACACAAAAGTATGCCTTCAGCATTTCAAGTGGTGCAACTAATACAGATCAACCCACTTAGAATGAGCCTCTTCCCACATAGCAGCTCCTGTCTAGTCCAGGACTGTCCCCCAGGACTCTCGCTGTCTCCAGCCTGTGAGGGTCCACTCTCTTCTCTGAATGACTTTGAAGAATTGATGTTTACCCAAAGACAAATAAAGCCAACAATAAACAGGTAAACAGCAACAACAAATTTTACCAAAATCATGTGGTTGTAAGAAAGAAATAGAGGTGAATGTAGTCATGCAGAAGACATCCAACATGAGCATTTCCCATCATTTTATAATCTCAGCTTGCACAACCTAGCTCAGGACACTATATCTTCTATATATTTTGTCTGAGGTTAGAAAGCTGTCAGTGCAAAGTATATGATTATGGTTTCATGAAATATCTATAAACATCAGTATTTAGGCAAAAAATCGCCACCCTGCATTTCCTCCTAGTTGTATAATTTTCACAACTTAGACATCTATATATTGTACTAGGGGCCTGGTGCATGAAGATTCGTGGATGGGGGGGTGAGTCCCTCAGCCCAACATGCACCCTCTCCAATCTGGGAACCCTCAGGGGAGCCCTCTCCAATCCAGGACTTTCTGTCTGTCTTTGCAATCATATGGGCAAATTGTCTGAGACCCCAACCCAGTTTGGTTTGGTGCTCACAGTATAAGAGAGGTCTTTTTTTTTCTTTGCTCCATTGGTGGAGATTTCCTACAAGTCCAGGATATCTTCACTTTAATTTTTCCTCAACACTCTGACTTTACTTATGTCTCTCACCTTTGCTTTTCCTCCATCCCCCACCCGCAACAGTTACTTGCTCCAGGCTCACTTTGCTCTAGTGTCTAGAAGATCCCACAATGCATCTGCCATGAGAACTACGATTCCCAGAATTCCTGGTGCTCCCCATGCTCTTGGTTTCTACTTCCCATCCAGGGGCTGCACAAATGAAAAGGGCTGCGAACTCCAACTGCCCCAGTGTGGACTGACAGGACCAGACATTCCAGTGGTGTCACTGGGACCCCGGCCACGTGTGCGCTGCCCACAGGCCTGCCATCTTTGTCTGGTTAATTTGCATACTCACTCCTGATTGGCTGTAGTCATCTCAGAGGTATGGTCAATTTACATATTTGTCAATTATTAGTATAGATGCCTAAACAAACTGATTTATAACTATTTATCCATTTTGTCTTTCAATTAGATAGAAAAAAAGGAGTGGCAAGCAATGATACATTTAAACTTTTGTTTTGATCTACATACTTGTTCTATTTATTTCCTCCTATATACTGGAGTTACTGTCTAGTATTCCATCATTTCATTAAAAATGGCTTCAATGTTTCTTGTATGGCATATCTCCTAGTGACAAATTCAGTTTTTGATTATCTAGGAATACCTCAATTTCTTATTCTTTTCTGTGGAAATATTTTTCTGAATGTAAAATTCATAGTTGACAATTTGCTTGTTTGTTTTGTTGTATTTTTATTGGTTTTCAATTACTCAGCTAACTTTGAATTCCTTGGATCAACTCCACAATGATCATAATGTATTATTGTTCTGATACATCTCTTCCAAATTTTGGCAGAGGTTTTTGCATCTATGGTGATAAGGGACTGTATTCTGTAATTTTCCTATATTTTAATGTCTATCTAGTTTTCATATCAGGATAAAACTCACTTCATAAAATGAATTTAAAAAGGATGCTTCTTCCCAGCGGGTATGACTCAATGGTTGAGCACTGACCTATGAACCAGAAGGTCAGGGCACATGCCCAGGTTGTGGGCTCGATCCTCAGTAGGGTGCATACAGGAGGCAGCTGATTATTCCCTGTCATCATTGATGTTTCTCTCTCCTCATTTCCCTTCCTTTAAAATTGATATATTTTAAATCAATAAAAATATGTTTTAAAAAAGGATACTTCTATTTTTGGAAGTATTTATTTATCCCACAAATGTTTTGTAAAATTCACCAGGAGAGTTATCTTGGACTGAAAGTTTCTTTAATGGACGTTTAAAGTGAAGGGGGCCAGGCAGCTCTGGCTGTCAGCACGCCCCCTTGGCCACCGGAGCGGGCATCTGCGTCTGGCTCTGGCTCAGCTGATGGCCTGGAGTTAGCTGACACCTGTGTCACAGAGGAAGAAACGAGAATGCTGCCGCCGGATGCAGAAGCCTGTAAAGATGGAGTGGAATCCCCGTGTGTCCTTTTCCCCTGCTTTCCAGGGGACATCCGCAGCTTGGGGGACGAACGCTTGTCGCTTGTCAGAGCGCTGAGCAATGCCAAGAACCCCCAGGGAATGAGCCCCTGCGCCAGCAGGGAGCCGTGGTCCTGAGGAAGGAGAGTGACATGGGTCCAGAACAGCAGCGTTTCCCTTCTCAGTGGACAAAGCCACAACCAGAAGTATCTTTTGTAAATGGTGCTGCCAGCTTCATCACGAATGGGCTTAGTTCCATGGCTGTGGATCAGTGCCCACTGCGCCCGACTGGGAGTCCCTGTGTTCAGCCTGGCAAGCTGTGGCCTTCCTCCTCCCCATCCGCCCGGGCCCGGCCTCCCGAGCCTGAATACACTGTGCCTTAGCCAGAGGCCCAGCCTAGTGGGAGATGGGAATCCCTCCTACATTTCCTCCAGCAACAGAGAGGCGCAGCCTATCCTCAGAACCGGCCAGGTAAGAGAGCTGCAAATCTCCCCGCAGCCAGTGCAGCGGTCGCCCTCAGCCCGCTGCCCAGCTTAGCCGCGGGGGAAATAGTTCCTCCAGAGCGTGGCAAAGGCCAGTCTCCATGGAGAAGAAAAGACTTGTCCTTTTACTGAACTTCAGTTGAAGAAGAGAACTCCTTTTTTCAAATCTCCTCATGATTTTCTACTGTGAACCCAGAGAGTCTAAAGACATCACAGCCCTTTTCTCTTTTTGCCACTAAAAAGCCTTAAGTCTGAATCAAGTTTCCATCCTCCCTAAAATGGTACACTTCTCTCCTTGGCACCTATGCCGTAGGCAGGGGTTTTCCAGCCTGTTGAGTGAATCCCCACATATAAAATCACGAGGAAAGCTGTTCAGGGATGGGGAGCATGGAGGCCCACTGCCTGCTCACCCACCCTGACCCTGCACCCACTGCTCTCCTGCTTAGGAATCATGGTCCTCTCACCCTTTCAAACCAAGACTCACTGGGATCTCCCAGGAGGCTGTCCACTTTTTTAATTGAATAGAGATACTAGGGCCAGCCTGAAACTTTGCAACCACAACCAGACTGTGATCAACTTCACTCCTGCCTTTACCAAAACCAAAATGAAGATGGGGTGGGCAAGATCTATAGATAAAAGGGCTGAGGCTGGCCATTCCCTGCTCCCTTCCGGTCTGGAAGGAAATGGAAAAGATGTCAGGCTGGCCCTGACAAATGAAATGGTTTCACTTGGAAATTGATTCCTCAATTCAAAAGAGTGACTCCCACTGGGATTGCTGAGAAATCTGAGGACTAACTTATTGGAAGTTAGTTAGCAAACTGCCTCATTCCAAGCTGGGCCTGCTGTAGATTTTGTATCCAGAGCATTTCTTAGCCACAGTTCTATGGGTTCCTGCGTGCCCTTAGCAGAGGGGGCGGGCTCTGGCACCTGATAACGCACAGGCATTCCTCTGGACCTTGGCGGCACCTGGCAGCCGTCTTCAGGGCCAGCCTAGCTCTCATAAACAACAAACCTTTCCGTTAGCTCTTTTACTGTTGGTGGCATCTGGGAAAATTAACTTCTTTCAGGACAGAACCACTGGGGCTACCCATATAGGTAACCCACAGTATCTTAGATGAATGAGAGGAGAAAGGCAAGGGTTGGTCCAAGACATAGTGGCAAGACCTCCCTAAAGATTGTTCCTGATAAAATGACAAATTTCCCCAAACTCACTTACAACTCTAACCCAGTAGAGCCTGTGTCCACTGTGAAGTAGCACTTACCAAGGGGCAGCCCTGGAAGGCCCCTGTCAGTGGGTCCCCTCTACACACACTTGCTCCTGTGGAACAGCTCAGAGGGTGAATAATGGAACCTCACTTTTCTGGAAAAAAAGTAAAAAAGAAAATAAAAAGAAAGTTTAAAAGTTATTGTGTATAATATACAGATTATATATGTGTATATAATATACAGATTATACATATGGTATTAAAAGTAAATTATTATATATATACCAGAGGCCTGGTGCATGAAATTCGTGCATGGAGGGGCGTCCCTCAGCTCAGCCTGCACCCTCTCTAATCGGAGACCCTTTGGGGGATGTCTGACTGCCGGTTTAGGACATCCCTCTCGCAATCTGGGACCACTGGCTCCTAACTGCTCACCTGCCTGCTTGCCTTATCACCCCTAACTGCCTCTGCCTGCCTGCCTGATTGTCCCTAACACCTCTGCCTGCCTGCCTGATAGCCCCTAACTGCCCTCCCCTGCCAGCCTGGTCTAGGCCCCAACTGCCCTCCCCTGCCACCCTGATCTCACTCCCAACTGCTCTCCCCTGCTAGCCTAATCACCCCTAACTGCCTCTGCCTGCCTGATCACCCCTAATTGCCCTTCCCCATAGGCCTGATCTTGCCCCCAACTGCCCTCCCCTGATGGCCAATTTGTTTCTGTTTGGTCGGTTTCTATGCCAGTCAGCATCTCCAGGCCTATCTCTTGGCCTGATCAAAGAGGTGGGGCTGATCAGTAGCCCCTGCGGAGGCCCGAAGAGAAACAGAGGTGTGGCTGCTGGCGAAGCCTGGAAAGAAAGAGAGAGGCAACAGCTGATCAACAGCTGCTATGGAGGCTGCGGATCAGACCCTGCCTCTCTCTCTGGGCCTCCCTCTGGGCCTGATCCACAGCCCCCTCAGCAGTCAGCACTGGGTCACCATGGCAACCAAGCACTGACTTCCAGTGTTTGGTCGAGCCTTCGGTCGGTCATTACGGACTCTGGGTTTTTATATATTAGGATAATTTAATGATTGTATTAAATGATATATGTGTATAGGTGTATATATACATAATCCATTTTTCTTGATTTTAGTACTTTTTGGCTCTCAATAAATTAACCCATTTTTATAAGTATAACATTTACTGGCATAAAGTTCTCCATGCTATTTATTTAACATTTTGAAGGTATATTGGATTTGTTGTCATGGCCTCTATTTTTCCCCCAATCATGGAAATTTGTTTGTTTTCTCTTTTTAATTTCTTGTTAAATATGGCTGGAGGCTTCTAATTTTATTCTATTTTTTAAGAAGCCTCTTTTTTTGTTTCAGTGATTTTTTATCATTTTTTAATTTTTATTAAGGCTTGCTCTTATATTTATTATTTTCTCATATAGACTTTACATTTAATTTGTTAACCTCTTTCTTATTTATTAAAGTGGAATTTTGATTTTTGATTTGAGACTTTTCTAATATAAGCATTTTATGCTATAAATTTCCCTCTAATCAGTAATTTGTGTTCCACAAACTTTGATGTTGTATTATTATGTTTACTTAAGACAAAGAATTGAAATGACATTGTGATTTTATCATTGCCTTATTTATTTAGATATATGATATTTAATTTTCAAATATTTGGGGATGCTAAATACATCTATCTATTATTCATTTCTAGTTTGATTCCACTGTGGTCACAAAACATACTTTATATGATTTAAATTCTTTTCTATTCTTTGAACTGTGTTTTTAGCTTACAAATGATCTATTTGGTAAAATTTTGAAGTATTGTTTAAAAGAATGAGTATTTCTCTATTTGATTATATTCTACTAGAGGCCCGATGCATGAAAATTTGTGCAACAGTAGGCCTTCCTTTTCCTGACGGCTGGTACCAGCTTCCCTCCTGCACCTGGGACTAGGGCTTCCCTCCTCTGGCTATCATCCATCACCCAGAACCCAGGCTGCTTCCCTAGGGCCCTGGCTTGGTCAGGAAAGACATCCAAAATGATGTCTGGAAGACATCTGGTCTAATTAACATATTACCCTTTTATTATTATAGGTAAATATTTCTTGCACAAAGGTAATTGATATTGTTGTTTAGATTTTATATTTTCTGACTGATTTTCTTCTATATTCTTGCTGAAAGAGGAGTATTTATGTCTCTAGCAATGTCTTTGGATTTATCTAATTCTTCTTTTAGTACTACCAATTTTGGCTTTCTGTATTTTGAAGTTCTCTTACATTCTTGAATATGATCCTTCATTATCATATAATGTCTTTGTTATCTATATATAAAAAAAGGAAGTGACCATGATGACCAAAACAACCATCTAACCCATCACCCATGTGGTGCTAGCATAGATGCATAGACACAGGTAAAGTCTATGAGTGAACTAAGAATAAACAAGACAAATGCTTGCCTTCACGGAACTTGGACTGTAAGAAGGTTAGATCAGGGATGAGAATTCAAAATTGCCACCAGCACAGAACTGAGGTGCCACTTCTCAGAGCGGCCAGAGATACACCCAGTAGCGGACTGGGAGGGTGACTGAAGGGCTGGCACCAACATGAAGGCAGGGCCATTCTGGATTTCCCAGAGGAGCTAATGGCTGCCTAGGAGGTGGAACTTTTGATGCTGACTGGCATAGAAACTGACCAGTCAAAACCAAATCTGGGTGAACTGAGAAGGCAGAACCTAAGGTGGGGACTGAGGAGAAGTTTTAAGGGCAACAGCTGTTTGGTGTAAGGTGTAAGAAAGTGGTTCAATTTTTTAGTGACCAGTTTGGCAGTAGAATGCGTATGGCTGGCTATCAGACCAGATATAGGGGTTATGTATTTTTGTCTGCTAAGAGTATCTCCTCCTGCTGAAAAAGGCTTTCACCTCCCTCATTTAAGCAATCCTATTCTGTATAATCTATCTATACTAATAAAAGGGAAATAAACTAATTAGACCAGGTTGACCAGCAATCTTCCAGACATCCACCTTCCTTCTGGACAAAGCCATGGTGGTGGGGGCCAAGGCAGAGGCAGTTAGAGGTGATCAGGCCAGCAGGGGAGAGCAGTAAGGGGCAAGATCAGGCTGGCATGGGGTTAGGGGTGATCAGACTGGCAGGGGAGGGCAGTTGGGGGCAACCAGGCCAGCAGGGGAGGGCAACCGGCATTTGGACATCCCCCAAGGGGTCCCGGATTGGAGAGGGTGCAGGCCGGCCTGAGGGATGCCCGCCCCACCCCCATGCATGAATTTGGTGCATTGAGCCTCTAGTTCTTAATAACAGTCCTTATTCTGCAGTCTGCTTTTTCTCTTGTCTTGTATTAGTCTATCCACTTAGCTTTAAAAATTAAATTAGTGATTGAATGATATATATTTTCCATCCTTTAACCTTTAACTTATCTGTGTTTTTATATTTAAAACAGATTCTTTTAAATGGCACAGAGTTGAGTTGAGTTCTCTGCTTCTTGAGTTGGTTAGAGCATCAATGTTTACTCATTGCTATGATTCAGTTTAGATCCAACACCTTGACTAAATTTTATGTGTTGCACTGTTTTTTCTTCCATTTTCTTCTTTCCTGACTTTTCTATTCATTGAGTTTATGATCCTATTTTATCTTCATTGTTAGCTTATTATACCTTTAAAAAAATAGTGATTGCTTTAGAGTAGTGGTTTTCACCAAAATTTGCCTTCTAGGAGGCATTTGGCAATGTCTCAACATATTCTTAGTGGTGACCATTGTGAGGCTGGCTCATGACAGAGTGAGTGGGAGTTCAGCTAAACACCCTGCAATGCACATGCAGCTCTTTACAGCAAAGACCTCCCTGGCCCCAAAAATGTCAACTGTGCCTAGATTACAAAAAAAAAAAAAAAACACCCAAAAACTTGTTGTTCAATATACATCTTTAATATACAACATGTTACCTTCATTTAATAGTCTATTCCTTCACACATAATGTTATTGTGTAATTCAGCCTGGATACCACCACTGAGGAGTGGATTGCAGCCGTGAACATGAGCTAAGCCTGCCAGATGGTGGAAAGGCTGGACTGGACCAGCTTTTTGCTATGGCACAGAATCACTGGGCACTGGCCCTGTTTCTGACCCTGATTTCCCATGATGGGACAGACAGATGGGGCATTGAAATCCCAGGCCCCTTCTATTTTCACACAAATAAATCTTACCACCTGACCTCATCGTCCCTTGTGGGCCCCTGAAAATGCTTTTTCTCATGATACCACAAGGACCCCACTTCCACCAGCAATAGTACCTGCAGACCTCTTTACTATTTATCTCTGATAAATTTATGTCTCTAAAGTTTATCAGAGACAATTTTCTTTGATGTAGGTGTGAAAAAACAGATTTGAGTTGGATAGTTGTACTTTTGTTGATAATAGAACTATGACTAGAACCCAAGGGCACTCAAGATCGAGGGTATCAATTACTGAGAGTTCTGGCTACTCGGATAATCAATGGAAACCTCAGTCCCCACTCAGTGCTACATTTACTTCTGATTTTGGAGAGCTACTTCAAAATAGCTGCAGTTGCTATGGTTTTGGAATTCTAGGAAGCAAGGTGCTGGGTGTACAATGTTTTAAAAATTACCCAATAAATCATCTTAATGGTAACTACTAAGAGAATGGTCCTAATGGTGAAGACCCTGTTGAGGCTAGTTCACTCTTTGGTGTGTCACCTCCCTTCTTTATTTTCTTCTTTACTGATGCCTCTTGCCATCTTCCTTGGATACTCAGCTTCACACCATGACCATGAGCAATAGAAGATCCCAAAAGGCTACTGCAAGATGAGGGTAACAACAGATAAGACAAGGCAAGAGACACCAAGGAATGACAAGGTAGAGGTAGGAAAGACCCAGGGGGTCCTAAAAGCTGAGAATTAAGAGAAAACTAGAGATCTAGAAACAAGAGATCCGAAGAGTCTGTATATAGTCCTCAGCTGGGAAGATCAGAAATCGAGCACGTAGCCAGCACAGCAAACCCAAAGCACTAGTAGCAAAAAAGTGCTTGAAACGGAGGTATTTACCAATCTCAAGGCGAAACTAGCTTGGGACTCTGGGAGCAGAACTACAGGGAACACCATTCTTACTGTGTACTGTGAAGAGCAGGTCAGCAGTGTTAGGGCATGAGCTAGTGTCTTTAAAAGGTTAGAGATGAAAGAGGGATATAAATCTGTCCTTGTCACTTCACTGCCTAACATGGTACTGGAAAAAGCACTGAAATGCACACTAAGGAGATGTCTCCACAGGACGGTTTTCATGTTAGTGGAAACAAAAGCACTAAGCTAATGGGCTCAGTCTTTAAATGAGGGACATGTGGGGGCAGGAGGATGTGGGCATCCGGGCTTCTTAGCATCCAGAGTGGTGGTGTGCTCCCTGGGGCCTAGGTACCAAGTCTGATCACTTCGTTCTTTGGGAGAACACCCCACACAGCTGCTGAGGTCAATACACGTGCCTTTAGGTTGGAGTTTTTAACATTTAGCTCCAAGGCTGTCACCGGCCCTTTTTTGCTCTTTCCTTTAACACTGACCACCTTGTTCCCTTTCGTGCCCGGCACAGAGCCGAGCAGTGTGCATTGAAACCGACATCCTTTGTGCTGCTTGGGAACCTGAGGCTGCTATCTCGGGGCCTTTTTGTTTCTCTCTCCTCTCACCACAGCGACCTGCCAACTTCTCTGGGCTCTCCTGGGCTTTCGTCATGCCCCAGATCGATCACCACCTTTTCTTCCGTTGTGGGATGAAAGGGTGAGCCCTGCAGCACACTGGTGCTGGCTTTAGAAGTGGCTGGTTAGCATCTGACCCCGGCTCAGCAGCTCAGCGATATTGCACCAGATCCGAATTGTTGTTACCTCAGCTGCTCATAAAGGAGCCCATTGATTTTTTTAGTCTGCTACCCTGACTTCGCAAGGTCATTTCTGGGGTTTCATTCCATTTCTTTAAATATACCTTTTCTGTTTCTTTTCCTTATTAGACCTTGTGATCCTCAGGTACCCAGTGTACTAATTACCCCTGATGTTGGCCACAGACAGCAGGCGGCCACGGTTCTGTTAATTATGTCTGCAGGCTTAGGAATTCTCTTAGAAAGGCATCCAATCACCCACCTCCAACTCTTGGTCTGAAAGGAGGATGCAGGCATGCTTCTCTTCCCTTGAGCTCTGGAAACTAATCTTCTGGCCTAGAATCTTAAAGTTTATATGCTGTGCCTTAAAGGCGTATGATGGCAGAGCCAGGTACTCAATGCCTTCTACACTAATGTTTGGAATCACAGTTAGTGAAGGCTCAAGTTGACGATTCTAGACCTGACCAGCACAACATTCAAACACCAGTCACACGGACCAACTGGGAAAAAGTTAGCAGAGGCATTCTGGGAATACTTGTAGCGGTCTTAGGCCCTTCCCTTGTCCTTTCATCCCCCTAACCTGTCCTTTAGCCCAAACAGAGACTGCAGTTTTCCATGGAGAGTGATCTAAAGGTGAAAAGGAGCCATGCTTAATTTCTTCCTATTGGGGTGACTGAGAAAGATGGTAGTATAAGATATAAGGGGCCGGGTTTTCCAGAGAAGTAGGTTCTAATTAGTTAGAATATTTACGCCATGAGTGACTGGGCCTTTGTTTTTCATCCATAAAATGGAAGAACCATCTATTTCTTGTTTGAAGTGAAGCCAAGAGTATTAATTGTGCAATATTTTCCCCAAAGGTTTGGTATTCCATGGAGACAAGCTCTGTGTGCATATATGTGAACACACAAAGAGATGTAGACATACAGATAATCCCTCATTGATTGTTTCAAGATACTGAAAGAAATGAATTATGGGTAAGGAGAGCTGTTGAGCAGGGATTTTAGTCAATTTGTAGGTACTTGAAAGCAAAAGCGAAGGATGTGGGAAAAGAAATCAATGGGAAAATATCAATAGGAACTTCACTGTAAAGACAGTATCATAACAGCCTAACTAGTCATCAAAAATGCTATATATCTGTAATGTGGGCAAATTAAAGGGGGAAATAAAATCTTTGCATATAAGTAACAAAAATAAAGTAAAGCATGCTGTTAGCCTCACAAGTGATGAGACAAGCATGGAGGAAAAAAATACAATTTGTCCTGGTCAGTGTTAGACATGACTTATCTGGTCTACAATTACGCTCACAAATGTACCCGCCCAGATGTTTATGTGTTGTTGCTGGTGATTCTCTAACAGTCCTGTAAGACAGCAGGCAGGTTCCCTGTGAATCTGTGAAGAAGCTGGCTCAGAGGGTTTCCCCAGGATCTTGGGATATGCACACAGGAGGGTTGGGACTTCAGCCGGGGTCATACTTCTTCAGCCAGGGAACCTCCTACTACTCTCCCACCCTTGTTCTGGGAATTAGGTATTTCTTTGAGACCTCAGTTCTATTCTAGTACCCTGTACCCTCTCTTCCAAGAATCTGTTTCCACTGGTTCCTCTTCAAAAACTGCTAACCTAGGCCCATTTGATGCCTCATCTCTCTGTACCGAAGACCTTCCTCCTAAGTCAGGAAATTCCTCGCAACTGCCCTCCATGGTGATGTATCATTTGGCCCTGGCAAGTCTCCAAACTCCCTCCTCAGCCGATCTTTATTATTATTATTGATTAAGGTATAACATACTAGTATGTATCCTTATCCCCCCAAACCCCCCCCCACAAAACCCCCACTCATGCCCTCACCCTGCTAGTGTCTGTGTCCATTGGTTGGGCTTATATGCATGCATACAAGTCCTTTGGTTACCCCCGTTACTCCCACTCTCCCCTACCTTCCCTCTGATGTTTGACTGTTTGATTGATGCTTCTCTGTCTCTGGATTTGTTTTTGTTCATCACTTTATGTTGTTCATTATATCCCACAAATGAGTAAGATCATGTGATATTTATCTTCTCTTACTGGCTTATTTCACTTACCATAATGCTCTCCAGTTCCATCCATGGTGTGCAAATGGTAAGAATTCCTTCTTTTTTACTGCATTGTAGTATTCCATTGTACCACCGTTTTTTAATCCACTCATCTGCTGATGAGCACTTAGGCTGTTTCCAAATCTTCACTATGGTAAATTGTGCTGCTATGAACATAGGGGTGCATATATCCTTTCTGATTGATGTTTCTAGTTTCTTGGGATATATTCCTATAAGTGGTATCACTGGGTCAAATGGGAGTTCCATTTTTAGTTTTTTGAGGAAACACCATACTGTTCTCCACAGTGGCTGCATCAGTCTGCATTCCCACCAGCAGTGCACGAGGGTGCCTTTTTCTCCGCATCCTTGCCAGCACTTGTTATTTGTTAATGATAGCCATTCTGACAGTTGTGCAATGGTATACATAGTAATTTTGATTTGCATCTCTCCGATGATTAGTGACTTTGAGCATGTTTTCATATGTCTTTTGGCCTTCCTTATGTCCTCTTTCAAAAGTATCTATAAGGTCGATTGCCCATTTTTTGATTGGGTTGTTTATCTTCCTTTTGTTAAGTTGTATGAGTTCCCTGTAAATGTTGGAGAGTAAACCCTTATTGGTGATAATATTGGTAAAATTTTCTGCCATGTAGTGGGCTTTCTTATTGTTTTGTTGATAGTTTCTTTTGCTGTACGACGTTTTTTATTTTGATGTAGTCCCATTTGTTTATTTTCTCTTTGGTTTCCATTGCCTTAGGAGCTTTATCAGTGAAGATATTGCTGCGGCATGTGTCAGATTTTGCTGCCTGTGGATTCCTCCAATATTTTTATGGTTTCCCATCTATGTTTAAGTCCTTTATCCATTTTGAGTTTATTTTTGTTAGCAGTGTAAGTTGGTGATCTAGTTTCATTTTTTTGCTTGTATCAGTCCAATTTTCCCATCACCATTTATTGAAAAGACTGTCTTGACTTCATTGTATTTTCGTGCCTCCTTTGTCAAATATTAATGGGGCATAGTGGTTTGGGTTGATTTCTGGGTTCTTTATTCTATTCCATTGATCTATATGCATGTGCTTGTGCCAGTACCGGGCAGTTTTGAGAACAGTGGTTTTTAATACAGCCTGATATCTGTATTGCGATCCCTCCTACTTTGTTCTTCTTTCTCAGGACTGCTGCAGCTATTCAGAGTCTTTTTTATTCCAGATGAATTTTTGGAGAGTTCGTTCTAGGTCTGTGAAATATGCTGTTGGTATCTTAATAGGGAGTGCATTGAATCTTTAGATTGTTTTGGGTAGTATGGACATTTTAATGATTTTAATTCTACCAATCAATGAACACAGTATGTTATTTCATCTTTTTATGTCTTCCTCTATCTCTTTTTTCAGTGTCCTGTAGTTTTCCAAGTACTGGTCCTTTACCTCCTTAGTTAATTTTATTTCTAGGTATCTTAATTTTTTTGATGTGATGGTAAATGGTTTTGTTTTTTATCTCTCTTTCTGTAAGTTCTCTATTAGTGTATAAACATGCCATAGATTTCTTGGTGTTAATTTTGTTTCCTGCTACATTGCTGAATTCATTTATTAAGTCTAATAATTTTTTGATGGAGTCTTATGGGTTTTCTATGGACAGTATCATGTCATCTGTGAATAATGACAGTTTTATGTCTTCTTTTTCAATTTGGATACCTTTTATTTCTTCTTCTTGCCTAATTGCTATGGCTAGCACTTCCAGTACTATGTCAAACAGGAGTGGTGAAAGTGGGCATTTCTGTCTTGTTCCTGTTCTTAGGGGAAATGGTGTTAGTTTTTGCCCATTGAGTATGATTTTGGCTTTGGGTTTTTCATATATGGCTTTTATTATGTTGAGGTATGATCCCTCTATTCCCACTGTGCTGAGAGTTTTTATAAGGAAAGGGTGCTGGATTTTGTCAAATGTTTTTCTGCATCAATTGATATGACTATGTGATTTTTATCTCTCAATTTGTTTATGTGATGTATCATGTTTATTGATTTGCAGATATTGTATCATCTTTGCATCCCTGGGATAAATCCTATTTGGTAATGGTGTATGATCTTTCTGATGTACTGCTGGAACCGATTTGCTAGAATTTTGTTGAGGATTTTGGCATCTATGTTCATGAGGGATATTGGCCTCTAATTCTCTTTCTTTATCTGGTTTTGGTATTAGGGTGATGCTGGCTTCATAGAATGAGCTTGGAAGTGTTCCTTCCTCTTGAATTTTTTCGAATAGTCTGAGGAGGATAAGTTTTAGTTCTTCTTTGAATGTTTGGTAAAACTCCCCTTTGAGGCTGTCTGGCCCTGGGCTTCTGTTTGTTGGAAGCTTTTTGATGACTGCTTCAATTTCCTTCAGAGTTATCAGCCTATTGAAATTTTTAGATTCTTCTTGATTGAGTTTTGGAAGGTTGTATTTTTCTAGGAATATGTCCATTTCCTCTAGGTTGTTTAGTTTGTTGGAATAGAGTTGTTCATAGTATTTGTTAACAATTCTTTGTATTTCTGTGGGGTTGTTATTTCACCTCTCTCATTTCTGATTTTGTTTATTTGGGTCCTCTCTCTCTTTGTTTCTTGGTGAGCCTGGCTAGAGGTTCATCAATCTTGTTTATCCTTTCAAAGAACCAGCTCTTGGTTTCATTGATCTTTTGTATTGTTTTTTTGGTCTCTATATCATTTATTTCTGCTCTGATCTTTATTACCTCCTTCCTTCTGCTCACTCTAGCTTTTTCTTGTTGCTCTCTTTCTAATTCTCTAAGTTGTAGAGTCAGATAATTTATTACCATTTTTTCTTGTTTTTTGAGGTAGGCCTGTAGAACTATAAACTTCCCTCTCAGGACTGCTTTCACTGTGTCCAATAGATTTTGGATTGTTTTGTTTTCAGTGTCATTTGTTTCCAGGATGTTTTTAATTTCTTCTTTGATCTATTTGGTAACCCAGTCATTGTTTAATAGCATGCTATTCAGCTTCCCAGTGTTTGAATTTTTTTATTGTTTTTATTATAGTTGATTTCTAATATTATGCCATTTTGGTCTGAGAAGATGCTTGAATTTGGAGAGACTTTGCCTATGACCCTATATGTGGTCTATCTTTGAAAATGTCCCATGTGCACTTGAGAAGAATGTATATTCCATGGTTTTGGGGTGAAATGTTCTGAAGATATCAATTAAGTCCATCTGATCTAGTGAATCATTTAGGATTGCTGTTTCTTTGATGATTTTTTGTCTAGAGGATTTATCCAATTATGTCAGTGGGATATTAAAGCCCCCCACTATGACTGTATTGTTGGCAATCTATCCCTTGATATCTTCCAGAGCTTTTTATGTATTTGGGTGCTCGTACATTGAGTGCATATATGTTTACCAGGGTTATATCCTTTTGTTGTATTCTTCAGCTGATATTAACAGAGCAGCTTCTGAGCCAGCCAAGAAATTCAGTTCATTGCTTAATCACAGCTAATCTCACAGAAGAGTGATATGAAAGAATTAAGTCAAGATCTGCCTAAACCAATGCACACTAAACCTCATGTGACTACATAGTTTTCCCTTTCATCTGCAGGTCAGCACTGGTAGAAATAATTCAGATTTCCCTACTGAGCTCACTGATTATTTGTCCATGGACATCTACACTGATAAATAACTCTTAAGAGGGATTTTTAATTTGTACTTAGTTTTTCTGGATCTCCTCTTTTATGCTCTTCTTCTCTAGTTATTGAACTCTTTGCACAACCTTTCTCTTAGATTATTAGAATTCTTCTCAATTAATTAACTTCCCCACTCCCACTTGCCAATATAACTGGAACCCTTGGCTCTCTGATAGGTCTAGGTGCCAGGTTGAGGATGATGTTACATATGCAGGCTAGAAAAGACACCTATATTATCACCATTGAGTCCATTCTTTATCCTTTTTAGATCTAGGAGGAAATTACCTACAATCTCATACCCATCATAATGTTTTTCTGACACGTGGAAAGTGGGAGAGGGGAGCAGTGGCAATGTATACGTATTTCTCTCTTTACAGCATCCAGTGTGGCTAGAGAGTGGACAGGAGTCCTGAGTAGGGTTGACAGGGGATTGAGAAAGTGAAAGAGACAGAAACAAAGACAGTAGGGAAAGCTAGGACCAGGTGGGACAGCTGCCCTCTGATGGAGAGACAGTGACCCAGAGCCAGTGCAGTGCGTTTATTATATACAGCATGATTCCAGGAAGTTTTACTAGTTTCAAACAAAGGAAATTATGTGAAATCCTAGTTAAAGATCAAGCTGTAATTCTTCATTCTTGTGGTTTCTTTGTAATTGTCACTCCTGGCTGAGCCAGGTTAGTTGTGTCTGTTCCTTGCACCTGGCTGAACTTGAATAATGAAACCCACTCCCTGGCACCTGAGCTAAGGGTCAGGCTGACAACATACCTGCCTCTGGCATGGAATGTTTCCAGGATGTGGTTCTGCCGATGCCACTGGATTCAGATGACAATCAGTTCAGGGGCTTTTCCCAGGTGCTTTCTACATCTCCCCCTTTTTTATATTTTAAATGTAGCTTATGGACATCTAATTGGAGCCTTCGGACTTGAGATCGCAGGAACTTGCTGCTGACTGAAAGAAAGGAGGTTAAAATTAGTGGTATACAAAGGAATCCTATTAGGTACCAGGTGGTGAGCTTTAACATTTTCCATGGATTAAATCCTTTTAAATCATCCAGCAATTCTTTTGTCAGTTTTACTAGAGATATAATTTCATCATGACTATTCTGAATGGCCTGTACATGTTTGTGTAGCTGCACTAGGTCTATACTGACATTATTATGATGCCATATTCCCTATAGGCACATCTTGATTTTATTCCAGTCCCATAGAGAACTGTTATAGCGGGCTGAAGTCACACAAATATATGTAAAAACAGAATGTCATTGTAGCTGCTATCTAATCTTGACACTTTCTAATTGATTGCCTAGTCCTATTACTATAGCTTCCAAAGCATTTAACTTTGTTTCTAGATTTTTGTCTATGTCTTCTTGATCATGAAATGTAGTTGAGGTGTTCTGAGCCAATTCATTGACAAACTTCATGTTCTGGATGCTTTGGGTCAATGCAAGAGAAGCAGATGCGATAACAGTAACTAGGGTAAAAATACCAAAAATTATAAGTCCCAAAGCATGCTTTTCCTGGGATAGCTGATTGTGTAGTTCCTGCAATGCTTAGAGGCCTGCGTGTTGATACCATTTTCCTGTTATGTTGGTAGGAAGCATAATAAAAGAAGCCTGCATTAAAATTAGTATATCTTCATTCAGATTATGCCTGGAAACACAGCCGGTAAGGTTACAGTGATGGCATTGGACAGCATAATGGGTGTGTAATGTGGTGATGTTCACATTTCCAGTCACCAGTACATATGGGGGCTGGACACAGGCTCGTAAGCCATAGCAAGGGCTTGATGAACATGCTCCTTTAATATCAGCTAAGGAAGAGCCAGTAAAATTAAGAAAGTCAAGGGCAGCAACTAAACACCAAAGATCTTTCTGTAAGTTTCGTATTTTCATGGCCAGGGCATTACCCACAAACCCTCCGGGTGACATAGGCTCATGATGGGGATATTTAGCATCAAGCCTGTGAGACCAATCCAATACATACAAGTCAGAGCCAGAAATATTATGTCTCACTGGTACAGGGTTGGCGCAATCTTGCCATTGAGGAAATGCTCCCAGCTCAGTAGTGGTGCTATTAGGGCAGTAGGGGAGCGGGAGGTGCTTATCAGACAGCCATCGGGTGGCCTTAGGAAACCCCAGTTTAGTAACTGTCTGAAGATATTTCCCATATCCCAGGGGCCTGCGACGTTAGCAACATCTGTGCCTCCATAGGATGCCTTATTTTCTTGGCCAAGCTGCAAACATCCTGAAGTCCCCTTTTCAGATAAACAAATAGGGGGCTCCCCACTAAAGCCATTATAAGTATAATCACCTTGGGAAGGAGTTATGTGCTTGTCGGAGCTACTCCCGACCATATTGGTGTTGTTAGTAATAATTCCCTGGTCCAGGTGGCTGGATTGACCACAGGGGGTCTGGAACACATGTCCAGTACGTTTCTGCTGCAGCCATACTTACCTGGCAGCTGACAAGTGCAAGCAGAGCAACAAAAAGGGTAGAGGGGGCTACCTGAACCCCTGTTCTTTCACCATTTGCCAAGCATCGATGGTCAGCTTCTTCAGTTGGCCCCATGTGGGGACACTAGCTTCTTGGGTGGCCTTGGTCACCTGCCTTCTGCTCTCCTTTTTCTTCGGGGTTGGTGGATGAGCTGGCATCATCACAGGAGGTGGGATCTTCAGTTTCTTGAATGGCGGGATGAGCTGTTCTCCCAGGTTCATGGCTGTGATGCACGGCTCGCTCTGGCACCCGGATGGGGTGCCTTCTGGAAAGATATGAACGTGGCCTCTTCCCCACATCATTACTGGATCCGGCCTCCACTGGCCTATTTGCAAATCCTCCCATTGCACCATACCGGCAGATGCCACGGCTCCAGGAGCTTGATGCCTCTCGGCTGCTGTGGGACCCTCATCGTCACAACTTAAAAAATTAAAAATATAAAGAGCATGATTTAGCTGATTCTGTGAGTAGGATAATACCCATCTCCCCCTTTTTGTTTTTGTAACTGAGTCTTTAAGATTTGATTGGCTCTTTCTACAATCGCCTGTCCCTGAGGATTATAGGAAATTCCTGTTTTATGCATTATTTGATATTGCTTGCAAAATTGCTGAAAGGAGGAGCTAATATTTAAATGCAGCTTATAGACTTCTCCCTGTAAATTCATTATCTGTTTTTATTTCTAGGAGCCGTCACCTGACTGGAAAAGCAGCTAGGCAGTGATTAATTACATGCTTCGTGCTTTTCTTCATGAGAGAGAAAACGAACATTCAAGCCATTTCAGAGCCTACTGGGATGACCTAAAGCCAATTTTAGATTAGAGAAAGTTGTTTTTTTTTTAATTTAAACCCTTGAAGGATTGTCAAACTTGATTTTACCAAAAGATTATATATTAAAGTGTATTAGACAGAAACATAGGCTAACAAGCTTCAGTTCCTATGATTAAAAGATGTAGTGTTTATTTATTTATTTATTAAATACCTGATTAATGTAACATAATTATTTTACTAGAAAAGAGCTAACTAAAATAAGGCTTATTTTCTAACTTTATTTGTCCTTAGATGTGGACAGCAAATGACACTAATTGGATTTCTGCTATAAGTCTTCCTCAGTACTTTGACATAAGCTATTTAACCTCTATTTAAGGAGGCAAAAACCTTAATTTTTCAATAATAACCAAAAAATAAACAGCCAATATTTCTTAGATTGACATTTATGAACACGCTTTAAATGTATTCTTACTTTTAAGAAAATATACATTCAACAAAGCACAAGAGACCTTTTGTAATAAAAGCTAAGAGCACATGAATGAAAGCTTGTCTAGTAATCAATGTTTCAGTATTTTATGTATTTTAAAGTATTTATATGTTTATTATTTAACCTAACAATGCTCCAAAGTTTTTAAGTTACCAAGACTTGGGAAAATTATGTGTATGTACCAGTATATGAGGCTAGAGAAAAGGCAGAGGGAGGAGGGCGCAGGCCTTAGAGCCCGTTCCCAGGCTGTAGCCGCTTGAATTTAAAAGCCAGATTTTCTTAGAGACAACATGCCAAGGTTACTGCTGTGGCTCCGACTTCTTTCACAGCCTAGAAAAGCTGGTTTCTGGTGGTGCAGTGGCCAAAGGGCTGCTTGGAGTCAGAGGGGAGGCTGAGACTGTAAATCGTCATCTTGGCTGATCCCTTAGATTCTACCCCAGTTGCATAGGGAGGGGAAGGCAGGACAAGTGTTTTTATTTTATTTTTATTGTTCTTTGTTTTTTGTCTGCCCTTGTTCCTTTTTAGGCTTTTTTATTTTTACAAGGAGAAGGGTGACTGGTCCATTCCTCTAACAGAGAGCACAGTCAGTCTGCTCTTGAATGACTGGACTTTTATTATTAACATATTGATAATTATTACTGAAAAGGCTTTATCACAAATTCTTCATTTTAGTTACATCTATCTATTATATCTTAAAAACTTCGAGACTCTAAAACCAATTATTACTTAAAGTACTTTCTTGACCAATTTTGTACTTCCTTATGTTAATTTTAAGTACATTATATTGTTCTAATTTAGTCCAAAAATATTTCCTTTTGGGAGAGAGAATAAATCTTTGCATCACCTCAGGCCCTTGAGATGTCACGAAACTGTCTCTCAGTCAAATTCTTGAAATATTACATTCAGAAAAACTGTCAAAATATCCAATTTAAAAATTATTAAAACTTAAACCAGTTTTAATATTAAATATTTAGTCTTGACCACAGAATTAATTATTTTCAATTTGGCTATTAAGTGTTTATATTTTAATAATTCTACAATATACTTTGAATTGTAGAGAAAATGCTGGAAGGACACGCCTACCACCCATCCATTCCCATGTTTCACATCCCCAGGACTGGCCTGCGCAGGTTTATGTATCACAGACAGGCTTGGAATTAGCTGGCCTTTGTTTAAATTTCCCTGGGTTGCAATTTTCACAGATTTTACACTTACACATTAATCTTAGAATTTAAAAATGTTAATACAGCACAGTAAAATCATAAATCATAGAAAGGCAAATTAAAATTACAATATAGACATATATCTAACTAGCTAAGAGTTTCTGATGGCCTGGGAGGGAAAGACAGAGGTCTTTAAGATAAAGACTTCTTGGCAGCTGCTGGGAAATTCCTTTAATCCTTTCTACTTGGTTCAGCCCACTACAAGTAGCTTGAGCCTCCAGCAAAATGAAATATGAAGTTGCTTTCACTTTTGGCCAAGCACCTGCATCCAGCAGTAAAGGCTGGGAGGCTGCGAGAGAAATCTTTCTTACTGAGTCACCCCAATCATGGTGATGCTTGTCCTGCTCCGCCTCAAACTTTAGGTCCAGCTCATAATTAGGAGGTAAATCTTTGTCAGGTGGGCTTTTGGCTATGGTCTCAGGAGCGATGGGTGGAGGAGGAGGTGGCACAGAGGGGGAAGGTGGTATTTTTTGAGATTTGCACCCCTCCACTGTAGGCTGTAAAGCCATGGCTACACCCCTCTTAGACATTCTTAAACTCTCCTGCACTGGATTAAGGCAATCACGAATTAGTGTGAATATAGGAACAGGAATTTTCTCTGGGCCTTCTGCTGTGTATCTGTCACACAACTACTTTCCAACCTTTTCCCAGGTTTGAAAGTTGACGGTTCCCTTTTCAGGAAACCAAGGGCAAGTTTCATTAACAAAACTTAGAAAATCAAGAATTTGACTACGCTTAACAGAGCATCCTCAAGCTTTAAGCATAGTTTTAAGCATTTGAGAGCAGAGATCTCTTTCCTGAGACCCTGAATTTCCCATATTTACACCCAGTTCTTACCTTACTTCTTGAGCTCATTGTGCGTGCACTCCTGGAGCATTCCCCTTGCCTGACTGAGAGTTTCCCAGTATTTAGGTCCCTGAATTCAGGCACCAGATATAAGTATTTCTCTCTTTACCATGACCAGCATGGCTAGAGAGCAGACACGAGTCCTGAGTAGAGGCGACAGGGGATTGAGAAAAAAGATACAGACACACAGAGACAGTAGGGAAAGCTAGGACCAGGTGGGACAGCTGCCCTCTGATGGAGAGACAGTGACCCGAAGCTGTTTCAGTGTGTTTATTATATACAGCATGATTCCAGGAAGTTTTACTAGAGTTTCAAGCAAAGGAAATTATGTGAAATCCTAGTTAAAGATCAAGCTGTAATTCTTCATTCTTGTGGCTTTTTGTAATTATCACTCCTGGCTGAGCCCGGATAGTTGCGTCCATTCCTTGTGCCTGGCTGAACTTGGATAATGAAACCCACCCCTTGGCACCTGAGCTAAGGGTCAGGCTGACAACATACTTGCCTCTGGCACAGAATTTTTCCAGGATGTGGGTCTGCCGACGCCACTGGATTCAGAGGACAATCAACTCAGGGGTCTTTCCCAGGCGCTCTCTACAGTAAGGATTCTGGGTTCTGTTTTGATATGTGTGAATAAGTTGCATCAATCCAATAAGATCTAAACTTATACTACACACACACACACACACACACACACACACACACACACACACACATACACACACATACACACACACACATACACACACACACATACACACACACACACACACACACACACACACACACCGCCAGCGTGGCTGTATTCTCTGTTCTACAATCAACAAAAGATGACAGGGGCAAGTTTCAGCATCAGAAGACAGCAATGAGCTTTTGTTGGCAACCTTACTTGTTAACTGGCAACTCCAGGAAATAATGCTCCTGGGTCATCTAAGGACAGGTGGGAGCTGAGAGTTTGAAAGAAAACACAAAGAAAGGGTTGATTTCAATGCCTCAGGACTCTATCCCTGTGCACATCCCACTCTCCAGAGTCCATCCCACCTCTCATCACCCAGTCTGGTAGTGGGGTCAGATTGTAAAAAATAATAATAATAATAATGCGAAGCATTCACATTTCCTGACTATGCTCAGTGGAAAATACCTCAGGACAGTCCCTGTGGCTACAGAAGTTATTTCATTAGTAAACATCTGCCCTCTACAGCAGCCATCACCAATCTTTCGGACCTCACAGACCACCAGTGTTCCACAGACCACCGGTTGGCGACCACTGCTCTACAGCATCCTAGACAGCGTGGGAGCATCTGATACCAATAAAGAATGAAGTATTTATTTGATTGGTTTTTAATGGAAGACTGCCAAATGCTTCATTTTAATCTAATATTCTAAACCCATTTGGTCACAAATAGAGGATAAATTATTTTAATGAATATTTTGTCAATAAACACTGCATTTTAAAATAATTTTAGGTTTACAAAAAATGTTGCAAAGATAACACAGTGTTTCCATGAACTGCCCATGCAGTTTCCAGGATCAATTTTAACACATAGCCGAGTTTAGACTAACACTTTAAATAGAACCAAACCAGACTTTTAGAACTTTTTAGGCTTAATTTTTAGCAAAATCTCTTTTCTTCATAGCTAGAGTCCTTAACTCTGATCCAATGCTCAGTCCCCTCTCAAGCTTTTAACTGCCCTGACCAGCGTAGCAGACCCAGCCCCATAATCTGGCCTCAGCCACAGTTTCCAGCCCGTGGGCCCCAGATCGGAACACACTGGGCATCTACCTCATTTCATAGGAGGAGTGTCTGCACTAAGCCTCCCTCAGAACATCTGAGTCAAAAGCTGTGTGCTTACCTTCCAGCATAGGGAATGACTCAGTCCCTGGGTCTTGATTTTCGTCTGTCTTTTCTATGTTCCCAAGGGCCCTGCCTGTCTCCTGCTACAGACCAGCATGGATTCTCGATGCTGTGTGTGAGCCTGGATCACTATTTGCTTAAAATGAGGCCGGTTGGCAACACGCTGCCAAACCACACTTTGCAGGTTTGTGTCCTGACTGCTGGACAGGACTTTCTCCTGATCCCTGCTCTCAAATGAACGACTCTAGGCCCCTGTCCAGACCCTTCCAGGATCTCTCCAATCTGCTGACACTTGACACTGACCAGGCCCTGCTTCATCACAACACAAGTTATGTTAATACTCTTTTCAGTCACTTTTACACAAAAAAAATTACCGCCTATTACTTTCTAGGCTCCATTATTGAAGTTTATGGAGATGAATAATAAAACCTTTCTTTCACAGGCTCACAGTCTAGAAGAAAAGGTCGGTGTGACAAGTGAGAATTTCCTTGAAACAGAGTAGGAAGTTAGTCCAGGGTAAATGAATAGGTAGGACTTAACCCCTAAAAAGGGACACATCAGAATAGAAGCAGATTTGAAGATAATAATAAAAATAAACTCTGCACTTTGGATATCCATATTTAAAATAAATATAGGACATCCACATGAAGATGTCCATGATCAGTATAGAAGCCTGGGGCTAGGAAAGATGAGAGGACTGAATTTATAGGGTTATTCGAATACGGAGGTAAATTGCATACTAAAGCCCAGAGACCATGGGAAGGAGAAGAGTGTGAAAGAGAGTCTAGATGAAATAAACACTTAAGGGATAAGAGGGTCAATACTGAATAATTTCAAAAAGCATCCTTCCCACTTGGAGCATGTGGAGCATGAGGGGAGCTGTGTCTCCAGATTCTCTCTTCCCCGCACCTCTGCTCTCTTCCTGTAGTGCAACATGCATGGGCAGGCACCTGAGGAGGGGTGGGGGGTGTTGTTCTCTGATGTTGCTTAAAAAGAGCAAGAAAACCGAGTATCATGGCCTCTGATAAGGCCTAGGGAATACGTATTCTCCTCTGAGTCTGGATATTGATGCAGTTCAAGGAGAATTTGAGAAGCTAGGCACATCCACAGTCCTACGTCGATTCCCCCATCCTATGTAGGTCACTAGGGGCATTCTGGGGAAAACAAGCTGTGCTCCTGCAACAGGGGGTCCCTGGAAATCATCAAAGAGCGATTGGAACTGGAAAGAGTGAGTGGGAACTGGTAAATCCCAGGTTCTCAGAGATTCCAATACAACGAGGATCCCCCAAATAACTGAATGAGCAAAGGGTAAACTTTGGAGCCTGTACTAGGAACTAGAGAAAGAAGCATGTGTGATCAGTACCCAGCAAGAAAGAAAAACAGCCACCACACTAAAGGGTGACGGCAATAAGCGTGCCTAAAAGGATAAAACGCATGTGGGAGCTTCCATGTTTACTGGCGCTGAATTAACTGAGCTGTTATCAATAGTGAATATTGGTTTAAAGCTCCCGATATGGAAAATGTAGTATAATTGTTGTTTTGTGGATCCCGTCAGCACCTGATTTCAAGGCTAATCTACAATATATTTGTGAACCTTACGTGTTTTCCTGGAAAATTTGAGAACACATTCTGGGCTGCTTTTACATTTCTTACTTGAAAATATGAGTTTTAAAAGCCTTAAGTCTCCAGCCATGTGATGGACATGATGTTTGCTCTTTTGCAGTTTGCAAAAGTGAGAGAGGCAAGCAACAAGCAAGTAAACATTTTCAAATGTTAGTAGTGCTAAAGGATAATGGATTTGTTCACATTCTTTGCTGCTGCTCTCTCATGTCCTTCCCTATGAGGCACTTCCCTGATTCTATTCACTGTAGATGTGGTATTTTTATCTCACTGACACCAAACTTGGATGTACGATGTGCTTTGACCAATGAACCATGAGTAGAAGTGATCTATGCTACATCTAGACAAAAATTTAAAAAACCAGTGTGTGGTTTTGCCATTGTTTTTTCCCTATACCTCAAGAATTGGGTGCCCAAGATAGGGACAGCTTTTCCTACCTGTCCTTAAATGAAGATAGCCCTCCCACAGCCAAGGTTAGTGAGACAAGAATGATAAATAAACCCTTTGTTTCCGGAAGCCACTAAAACTTGGGGACTACCTGCTATTGCAGCATAATCTAGTGAAATCTAAATAGTACAATGGGTATGTTTTTGTGTTGTGGTAGAGGATGGAAGAGAACTTTTGAGATGGTCTCAAGAGTTTGTATCAGGAGCTAACACATTTTTTAACCGGCCTATAATCACTGTATATCCAACACAGTAAATAATTTTCCTCAAGCCTGTTTAGGCCATTTCTCCACAAATGATACTGTATTCATAAAATGGCTGGATTCTGAGTGAAATTCACAGAACACATAATGGAAAGGCTTATAACTGGATTTCTGTGCAGATTCATGAAAATTCCAATGATTCACCAAACATTTATGTTTGTATTAATTCTAAAGCATGTTTTGTCTCAAGATCTTTATTCCTTAATTTTAATCTGTAAGTCTGCTCAGGAAAATAAAATTCATATGTTTCTCATTCATTTACACTTACTTCATCAAAATACAATTTTAAAGAATCACTTGATTTTTTTTTAATGTCTTAAAGTCATATTTTCCTTTCCAAATTGGGAAGTTGCCTTCCCCATGGCCTGTACCTCAAAGAAAGAGGAAGTCCTGATCCTTTTGGGATATGGTGAGGTCCCCAGGTCAGATGATTCTCTCTCTTGGCCACAATGAAAATTTCTCCAAATGTGGCTCTATTATCATTATGGAATTGAAATCTGCCAAATAAGATTACAATGTCCAGCCATTGGAACAAGAATGTATTCCTTTAAGAAAAAAAAAATTCAAAGTCAGAATCCAACATTTCTCCAGGCACCTACTTTTTCAGACATGTACTATATTTATTTATTTTTTGCAACCAGGTCAACTTCAATATTTCATACCTTATTTCTAGCTGGTAGGAAAAGTACTTCTGAATCTTTCATCTTAAATATTTAGGAAAATGTTAAACATTTTAATCATAGCATAACAGCCCTTTGTGCTTCACCCTAGCTTATTCTTTTACTTTCCCTTAACACCAAACCATGTGCAATGCCTAACATGACCATTTCTGTTCCTTTGCAAATGCAGGTCTTACTAGCTGGGATAGTTTTGTGCCCCTAGTCAACCAGGTGCCTTCGGACTCTTTCTTACAGATTCTGCTGAAAGGCTTCCTTCTCCTCTGATTTCCATGCAATTATGAACCTCATCATCAGTACTCACACATGTCCATGCAAATGTTTCTGATTAACATTTACCTCATGGCGTTATAATTGTTCACATAATCTCCTCCAATAGATTTTGACCCATTTGAGTGGGGGGGGGGGAAACAGGCTTTATTTGATATTGTTTCTTTCTCATTTTCAGAACAACAGCCCTCAATGACCGTTACTGGTGAATAAATGGTGAAATATATGCACAGCTAACTGACATTTAATACTCGTTACTGTATCTTTATTGCAATGAGAAAACATATATGTTCTGGGTTGGAGAAGTGAGGTTCAAAATTGCACCTATAACAAAAAAAATCACAATTTAGCATTCTTTTAAGTTAATATAAAGAGAGAGATCCAAGATGGTGGCAGAGTAGGTGAAAGTTACATTCACTCTTTCTGAGACCACACTGGAATTACAACATAAGTATAGAACAATAAGCCTGAATCACCAACTGAAAACTAGCTGAACAGAATAATTATAACCAAGGTTTACCAAAGAAGCTGCATCGAAGCTGCTGGTCTGTGTGGAGACACTGGACTACCTCAGCTGCAAAGGTTTCTTCTGAAGAGAGTCACAACTCCATACCAAGCTCCCTAGCCCAGAGCACCAGGGCTAAGAAGAGGCACCCACATATCTGGCTGTGAAAATCAGTGGGGATTCTCTCCACCAGGAAGAGACAGGAGTTTGCTAGACACATAGGTGATCTCTTAAAAGGCCAGCACACTCATCTTGGGCTGCAGCAGAGGGAGGGCAAAGTGAACCAGAGTCTTGTGAGGAGAGACTGGGGTTTGTGGCTCCAGGGAGAGAGCTAAGGGGACAGCCCTCTGGGTCCCTGTGCTGAGTCCCTCTCCCCCACTGCAGACACCATCTTTCTTGGGTGGAGCACTCCCCGTACAGCATCAGGCTGGGGTATGCAATAGCCCCATCCTGTTGATTTCCTGACATTACCCTGCAGAGCTCACAGCCTATGCAGAGTCAGCTGCTTGGGCCAGAGTGTAGAGGTCTGAACAAACTCAGGCAATGTCACTTACTAAGTTGTGTTGCTCTGGAGTGGGGCCATTTCCCCAAAATTTCCATGAGCTTGGCTAGTGCCTCCACCTTATGAGAGTTCATCTAGCCCCACCCACTGGGCTCCTGGCTCTCAACTTCAAACTCCTGTGACCTCACCCTGTTAAGCACAGGCTTTGCAGGGGGTCTGGACAGAATCTGGGATAGACTGAGTTGTGTGGCTCTGGAGCAGGGGTCACTGCCCCCCCATACCTTTCTGTGAGCTTGATTTCCCCTCCCCCCACCATGAGAGATCTACTAATCCATCCTCCCAACTCCCAATGACCCCACCCTGCTAAGCTTGAGCCCCCAGAAAGTCCCTGCAGAATCTGGGACAGACTGAGTTATATGGCTCTAGGACAGGCTATTTCTCCCTTGAGCACCTGATGGATGCAGAGCTCTCTTCGCTAATAAATCTTGGTCAGTTTGAACCTCATGAACGCTGTTGGTCTTACACTTATGGCTCCCTGAGACCCAGGCCCCACTACAAAGGTTTAAAGGCACCTGGCAGGGAACAGTGAGATTTAATATACCCCAGGACTCTTGTTGAGAAACATCACAACCAGCACTGGCAACCAGTTTGAACCTGTATTAATCTGGGGAACACCACTCACCTCTATCTGGTGACTCACTGAGAACCTACCTCATACAACTTGGGTACCACCAGAGGCTCTTTCAGTGACTGAGACTAACAGGAAGCCAACAGGTGGAAGCAAGCAGAAGAGGATTTCATGATGCCTTGGGTATTTTGATGACCTGACCCTGGGGTTGGTGCTGGTAGAAACCAGCCTTGATATACAACTTGGTCCTTCCCATGCATACAGAGGACAGCAAAGGCAGCAACAAACTGTGAATGCCTTATAGCTCCAAACAGGTTGCCCAGGGCAGTCATGACAGTGTCTGACAATGACCTGCACTAGAATCCTTCCAAAAAAAATCTCAGAACAAATGCACCCATTAGTCAGCTTCAGGAAACACCAGAAGAGGCTCTAATTAGCTCAACAAGCAGCATATTCAAAGGAAGATCTGGGAAGGCTGCGGACCCAGCTGAGGTGAATTCTGCTTCTTGCGGTCAGCAATTGAAGCTACTACACTGTGGTCAGGTTTATCCTCACAGTCAGCCACCCTGAGGATAGAACCCAAAAATGAACTTGCCAATAGCAATTGAGACTCAATGGCAAGAAAGGCTTGCATAACCCAAACAAGGGACATTCCTAAAGCACAAGCTCAAGTGCTCAAGTAGACTGCACCACAAGGTCCCACAAGACACTTACTACATAAGGTCACCCTACCAAGACTAGGAGACATAGATCTACCTAATATATAGAAACAAACACAAAGAGACAGCCAAGACAGGAAGACAACCAAAAATGTTCTGAATAAAAGAACAGGAGAAATTGATAGGAAAACAAATGAAATTGAGGCAAGCAATCCTATATAACAAAAGCCTAATATGCAATCGACTGAACAGTGGAATGACCCGCGAATGACCAATCACAATGACACACACTGACCACCAAGGGGCAAATGCACAATGCAGGAGCTTCCCCCAGCCAATGGGCCCTAGGCCAGCCAAGGAGGGTGCCAGCGGGTGCACCCCAATCACCCCGCAGAGGGAGTTGACCACAAGCAGGAGTGGGGGCAGGGCAGGGGCCCCACTGGTTGCCCCACAGATCAGCCCTGATCGCCAGCCAGGCCTAGGAACCCTACCTATGCATGAATTTCATGCACCAGGCCTCTAATTTATCATATAAAGAGGATTTTTAAAAGGTTAAAAAGACGCTAAAGAAAATTAGTGAGAACTTAGAAGCATGAAAATTGGACATAAAAAGGAACTAGTGAGAAATGAAGAAAGAAATACCTGAAATGAAGACTACACAAGAAAGAATAGACAGGTTGGGAGGAACCAAGATGGCAACATAGGTAAACACCTGAACTTGTTGCCTTGCACAACCACATCAAAACTACAAATACAAAACAAAGTGGATATCATCCAGAACTATGGGGAGGCTGGCTGAGTGGAATTTATACAACTACAAGGAAAGAGAAAAGCACACTGAGATCTGGAGGAGGAGTGGAGGTGCAGAAGTGAAGTGCAGAGGTATGGAGGCACGCACGGAAAATGGCAACTGGGTACGTTGTTGTATTTTTCAATCGGGAGGGAGATACAAGCTCCCGACTGCTCTGAACTCCAGTTCTGGGAGAGACTCTGGGGACTGAGACTCATACGGGGAGAAACTGGACTGTCTGGCATCAGGCTGGAACATGAGGGCGGCTTTCTCTCAGGGTTGCTTGCAACAATCATTGTTGCTGCATAGTGCCGCGTAACACAGAGACACAGGACCTATTCCAGGTAGGGATGATCGTCAGCCATCGTTGTTTGCTCTGCCCCATGATTCCCTGAGACCACGTCTCACCCAATTTACAATGCCACCCAAGCTGTGCACAGAGGCTTTTGCATATGAATGGTCTGGCCTTTTAAAATCTGAAACCTAATAAACTGTAGCTGGGTCAGAAAGCCTCAGAACCTCCAAAATAAGGCCCAAGGCTGGTCAGCAGCTTGCATTGCTTCACAGCTGGGTCTCATCTGGGCACCTCCAAACCCCAAACAAAGAAGAGGAATCTGCAGATCTCTCTGTAGCTGGGTGGCCTCAGGCAGTGGTTGACTTTGTATCTCCTTGGAGATCCAAGAGCCAGTGTACCCAGGGGTCAGAGTGAGACCATTCAGATTACAACTCTTCACATCCATAAGAGACACACTCAGGGGGCAGACTCAGTGAGCACCAAAACCCCACTGAAGCAAGTCTTGCCCCACAAGGGTGTCTCCAGCACAGAAGTTCTCCCATTGTAGACACAACTGATCCTCACAGCCAATTGGCCTGGAGGTCAATTCCTCCCAGTGATACCAACAGCAATCAAGGCTTAACTACAACAAGGCTGTGCACATAGCCCACAAAGGGGTGCACCAAGAGTATCCACCTCAGGTAACTGGGGAGGCTGAGCCACTGGGCCCTGTAGGACACCTAGCACACAAAACCACCCTATCAACACAGGGAAGCAGCCAAAATGCGGAGACAAGAAACAGGTCACAAATGAAAGAAATGGAGGGAAGCAAATGACTGGATATAGAGTTCAAAACCACAGTTATAAGGTTACTCAAGAATCTTCTAGAAACCTCCAAGAAATTTAGTGAGACCCTGAAGGATATGAAAAAGGACCAACTAGAAATTAAGCATACACTGACTGAAATAAAGAATAACATACAGAGATCCAACAGCAGACTAGAGGATCCCAAGAATCAAGCCAAAGATTTGAAATACAAAGAAGCAAAAAACACTGAACCAGAAAAGCAAAAGGAAAAAAATCCAAAAATATGAAGATACTGTAAGGAGCCTCTGGGACAACTTCAAGCATACCAACATCTGAATTATTGGGGTGTCAGAAGAAGAGAGAGAGCAAGATATTGAAAATCTATTTGAATAAATAATGACAGAAAACTTCCCCTACCTGATGAAAGAAATAGACTGACAAGTCCAGGAAGTGCAGAGAGCCCCAAACAAAAGGAATCCAAAGAGGACCACACCAAGACACATCATAATTAAAATGCCAAGGGCAAAAGACAAAGAGAGAATATTAAAAGCAGCAAGAGAAAAACAGTTAGTTACCTACAAGGGAGTACCCATACAATTGTCAGCTGATTTCTCAACAGAAACTATGCAGGCCAGAAGGGAATGGCAAGAAATATTCAAAGTGATGAACAGCAAGAACCTACAACCAAGATTATTCTACCCAGCAAAGCTATCATTTAGAAATGAAGGTCAGATAAAGAGCTTCACAGATTTAAAAAAAAAAAAAAAAAGCTAAAGGAGTTCATCACCACCAAACCAGTATTATATGAAATGCTGAAGGGTATTCTTTAAGAAGAGGAAGAAGAAGAAAAAGGTAAAGATAAAAATTATGAACAACAAATACATATCTATCAATAAGTGAATCTACAAATCAAGTGAATAAAAAAATCTGACAAACAGAATAAACTGGTGAATATAATAGAATCAGGGGGATAGAAAGGGAGTGGACTGACAATTCTTGGGGGGTAGGGGGTGTGAGGGTGCAGGGAGAGACTAGACAAAAATCATACAACTATGGATGATGACGGGGGTGGGGGTGGTAAGAGCAGAGGGTGGAGTGGGAAGAGGAACAACTAGAATAATCTGAACAATAAAGATTTATTTTTAAAAATAAAAATAAATAAAATGATTCTGTGCTACAGCAACAAGAGAAAAGAAAAGAAAAGAAAAGAAAAGAAAAGAAAAGAAAAGAAAAGAAAAGAAGGAATATACAGTAGATTAGATAAAACAGAGGATCGAATCACGGATTTAAAAGACAAGGTAGTAGAAAATATATAATTAATCAGAGCAGAAAAAAAGAACTAAAAATATTAGGATAGTTTAAGGGACCTTTGGGATAAGATGAAGCATAACAATATCCACATCATGTGGTTACCTGAAGGAGAAGAGAGAGACCACAGGATCAAGATCCTATTTAAAAAAAATTACCAATGAAAACAAAATAAAGGATAAAACTCACATGATCATATCAATAAATGCAGAAAAAGCATTTGATAATATCAAACTCTCACTTATAATAAAAACTCTCAGCAAAGTGGACATAAAGGGAACATGCCTCAACATAAAAGGCTGTATAGGACAAGCCCACAGGTAACATCATACTAAACAGGCAAAAACTAAAAGTGTTTCCCTTAAGAACAGGAATAAGACAGGGATGTTCACTTTCAGCACTCTATTCAACACTAGAGGCACTGGAGGGGGAGTCCCTCAGCCCAGCCTGCCCCCTCTCACAATCTGGGAGCCCTCAGGGGCGGGAGGTGACCTGAGGATTAGGGGAACGCAATGCCCCCATCACACCTCTGCTGCTGCCACAGCCGGCAGAATAAGCCTCAGCCAACCCTGGTTACCTGAGCCTCCAGCGGCTCTGGGCAGCTGGGCAGCCTATATCCGAGGCTTGCCTGTGCCTCAGGCCGGCCTGGGCAGCTGGGGGGTTGAGGGGACTGGGCTCTGCCATCTTGTGGCTGTGGGCACCACCATCTTTGTGAGGGTGTGATGGTCAATTAGCATATTCCCTCTTTATTAGATAGTATAGAAAGTCCTAGCCACAGCAATCAGACAAAAAATAAATAAATAAATGGCATCCAAATTAAAAAGGAAGAAGTAAAATTGTCATTATTTGAGGATGATAAGGTACTATATAGAGAGAACAATAAATATTCCACTTTGGAGAATTGGTCTGAATTTGGGACTGTGCAAAAATTGATAATATTTGAGGGATAATGGAGCCGATTATCCATGGGGGAGGGATTGGTCCTTCATGTCTTTATTTCTCTTTTTCTTTGTGTTCCTTCTTGTTTGTGGCATTGATTCGCATCCGTGGTCTACAGGACTCTACTTGAATATCGCTGGCAATGTCATATCTTCAATCTCCCTCTACTTTCCTCATCTCAGGTTTCTCCTTTTCTGGTCCATTTAAATACCTTTTTCATTGTATTTCCTTCATAAAGGGTCTGTTGTTGCTTCCCCTCCCTTTTCATCACCCATTTGTTGGCACCAAGCAGCTTAACTTTCTCACCATCACTTCAGTGAACTGCCACATCCAGTGTCCTCTTCCCAGCCCCCATGGCACCTGCCTTTTTTGGCACTGGGTTAACCATTCCATTCTTCTTGAGTAATATCCAATCTCTGGTTTCTAGAACAAAGGCTCACCCTACTCTTTTGTTGGCTCTTTTTTTTTTTTCCCCCCATATTCCTCAAGTGACTCTGATCTTACTCCTTCCCCACCACATTTTCCCTCAGTAGTCTCATCCTTTTTTTTTTTTTTTTTTTTTTTTTGGCTTAAACCATCATTCTCATCTGGATACTTGTCCCATATTTTTATTTACCTTTTTGACATTTCCACATAAATATCTTCTTAGAATTTCAGAATCAATGTGATTAAAACCTAAATCATCCCCTATTTCTTCATCCCTGAGCCTCATCCTGACTTCCCAATGAAGAAAGGACAAGACACATGAAAATAAAATGCAGAAATTTCTTAGTTCTGAACAGTGAAGAGCTGGAGTGTATGTGTAGGGGGGGCGGGGGGGGGGAACAAAATTGTGCCAGTCACTCTACAGGGCATGAAGGAGTATTTTTAACTCATGAATTCACTCAATATTTATTTCCTTACCCATCTATTCATTAATTCATTCATCTATCCATCCCTCCATTCCTTTGCATTTATTTAAAAAGAATTAATTATGCAAATTTTTTGTCAGAAACAAAAATATAAGTAAGGAATAATCTCTGATTTCAAGACATTTTAGAGGAAGAGACAAAAATTTAATTAAACTTTAGAGATACTGATAGAAATAGTCAAAATTTGTTACACCAAGTCGGAGAGATAAGTTCAGAAAAACTTCAAAGTTAAGTGGCATGAGACATCTTAAAAGGGAGTTGGTGTCATCCGTGCACAGGCCCAAGATGCTACCTGAACAAACCAGTGTGAAACAGCCTGTGTCCTGGAGCAGCAGAGGGTGAAAAGCACTTAGAGTTGGAGCTGAAGATGTGGCAAGGCCAGGTAGAGACGATGGTGATGCTCACCAGGCACCGGAGTGTGCGTTTCATTCCGAAGTCTGTGGGGGCTCACTGGACCCAGGTGGGGGAGTGCCAGTTGCTCCTGCTGCCCTGCTACCACCGCCCTGCTCAGTTCTAGCGTTCACTGTTCTCACTTTAGTCTCTTCCCCAAAAAATAGCACAACCATCCTTTCTTGCCTCTCCTCCCAATTCTTGAAACAGCTGTTACAGTTTCCAGTTTTCAAATAGAACTTTACTAAATACTAAAAGGGAAATAAAAGGGCATTGTTGTAGAAGTGTCATCTGTGAAACAATAAAATTTCCCAAGTACAGATGTCTGAGTCTACCATTATTTTAGAAAAAGCAAAGTTGACTTGGTTTCCAAATCTCTTTCTATGTTTATACTACTCTTACCACTAGTTCTATTACTTCTACCACCACCACCATCACTGCTGCTACTATTCTAGCTGCTAATGTATATTAAATATATATCTTGTGCCAGTCATCAGATCGGTTGTTTTGTTGATAAATTCTCATTTAATCCCATACAAATAAATAAATATCAATATTCCATTTTACAGACAAGGAAACTAAAACCCAGATAGAAGTAAAAGAACTTCTTTGAGATCACACAGCAAGTAAATGACCAAACCAGCAGTCCAGGTCAGCTGTATTAGCAAGTTCAAGAAGTTTTCTCTGTCATGCTTTGCAACCAGAGCTGTTCGTTCAAAGATGAATGAATGACCATCTCACTGTAGCTTAACCTAAACACTTGCTGAACACACTCAAGCACTTGTCTTCCCTGTTGATGAATCTTCTCTAGTTAGCTTCATTGCCCAATCTAGAACTTTATTGGGATGGAAGAATAACCACTCTCAACCCAAAGCACTTCCCCACAGCTAAGATTCTTATAATTCTCTTGAACTGCACGCTCTTCTGAAGAAGGATTAGGTGAGAGAAGTGATCTGACATGTGGCTCATATAAACATTAATAGATGAGACTCAGGCATATTGTATTCCTTGTCATTCTCTTGGACGAAGAGCTTTGGGGAGAGAGGAAAGCAGTAAAAAACAACTGTGCCCTTTTGATGTGTGGTTTTGCGAGGATTCTTCGTGTATGTTCTAGATTTTTGTTTTGCTTATTTCCAAAAAGTGAACCAACCAAATCATCTTTAGAGGTAAAACAAAATAACCAACCAGTTCTGGATTCCTATAACACTGCCAGTGCAAGGGATTTTCAGGACCACATGCCCCTCTCTGGGACCCACTCTCAAGGGACTTGCAGCTACAACTGAAGGCAAATGGTCTCTTTCCTCAGAAAACAAAAATTATCATAGTTCATCACCATCATCTGCAATTATGAAACATATGTGTACCAGGTTATAGTCCCATCTTCAAATATTGTGTATATCTCACAAATACCCTACAATATAGGAATTAGCATCTCCACTTTAAGATGAATACATTGAAATTTAATAGTTGGTTAATTTACTCAATATCATAAATATTTAAGAGATAGAGATGTATTTCAAAACTATGTTGGATAACTCCCATACCTTACTTAGCATCAGTAAGTCCCTTGCTATTCAAATTTCTGGGATGCTGTTTCCCATTACATGCCTACATCCTGTCTTCCTCCCCTCTTTTTGCTAAGTCCCCACTAAGACACCACCCAATGCCTATAGATTTAGATTCTGCCTGTACCTTTTTATATGATTTGTAATCTCTCAGAACTGACTTCCATCTATTAACACCCTTATATCACTTCTATATAATAACTATGTATAACTATTCTCTGCCTCTTGTCTGTCTTTCTAGTTTGACCTGAAATTAAAGGTGTTGACTCCAGTCTCACACTCTGAATTCGGGAATCACACAGTTCTCTTTCTGCATGAAGCCCACAATCTTATTGAATCCTGTTGTATTCTGTGCCACCTACAGTACCCACCTGGGAATAATTTCTTATCTTCCTGCCTTTTTTCACAGCTACCCATTACTGGCCCAGACAATAAGACTACTAAAATGGACAACAAGGCACTGTTAATCAGAAATCAAACATTTTAAAGGAAAGCAACAATGATAAAGAACTGTTGCCCTAGCCGGTTTGGCTCAGTAGATAGATCATCAGCCCATGGACTAAAGAGTCCCGGGTTCAATTCCAATCAAGGGCATGTACCTTGGTTGCAGCCTAGATCCCCAGCCCTGGTTGGGGGGGTGTGGGAGGCAACCAATCATTGTGTCTTTCTCACATTGATGTTTCTCTCTCTCTGTCTCTCCCCCCGCCCCTTCCACTCTCTCTAAAAATCATTGAAAAAATATCTACAGGTGAAGATTAACAAACAACAATAGCAAAAAAACTGTCAACAATTTTGTTCCAGAGGCAATGACTGCACTTGCAAAAAAACGTAACCACTCAAGTTGGAAAGCCCCAAAGTTTTCCCTGCTGCGTGTGTATGTGTGTGGGTAAGTGGGTGGGTGGGTGGGTGGGAGTAATAATTTATTTAAACCTGAAAGTGTAATCTTTCGAGAAACAATTACCATACAGAACAGACAGATCTTCCTTCTTATGTTTAAATGGCACAGTGCAGCTATTGCAAATTAGCTCATTTTCCTAGATCATCTCAATACCCCAACTCTTTCTTTGTGCCCAAGTGCATAGCTGCTCAAGGTAATGAAGTATCTGTCCAGGTCATTTCAAGGGAACAATGATCTATAGCCCTAAGGCATTTCTAAAACACAAGCAACAGGAATGGCTATGTCATCATCACTGGCATTGATGGTAGCATATTTGTCACTTATAGTGTGATAACAAAATGTTTCCACACCCAACTTATAATTTGATTCCCATTAAAACCACCCTTGAATTAGGTAATGCTGATCCCAACTTTATATGAGGAAATGTAGGCTCAAGGAGGAGCCTACTGAGTATAAAGTCTACACTAATCCCCAGGCCTCCTGCCTTCAACATCAAGTTATTATGTCAAATTGTGCAGTCTGGGTAGGGTGACAGCACACATAGTCAAGCAATGTGGCATAGTCATTCAGACAAATAATTTTGGAGGCAGATTCCTTGAGGTTCAAATCTTAGCTTAGATGCTTGCTCTTTGTGTGGAGTTTGAGAGTTTTTTGAGACTCAATTTTCTCATATAAATTGAAGCTAAAATGTCTATTCACAATACTGAGGGGAAATTATATACAATAATGCTTGTAGAGCAATAAGGCTCAGTACAATGCTTGACACAAGTCCATGTTCAATAAATGGGAGTTCCACCCTGGCCGGTTTGGCTCAGTGGATAGAGAGTTGGCTTGCAGACCAAAGGGTCCTAGGTTCAATTCTGGTCAAGGGCACATACCTGCCAGGCCAGGGCCCTAGTTAGGGTGCATGCAGGAGGCAACCAATTGATGTGTTTCTCTTACATCCATGATTCTGTCTGTCTTTCCCTCTCTCTTTTACTCTCTAAAAAATCAATAGAAAAATATTCTCAGGTGAGGATAAATAAATAAATGGGAGTCCCATTACAGAAAGGTCAGAATTCTTCTTCTATCCTATATAATAACGATATAATATGCAAATGGTTGTTACTTTGTGAAGCGTAACGACCGACTGCATAATGACCAGATCACGGATCAGCAGGAGGCTGGGGCAGTGAGCTACAATTGGGTGGTGGAGAGCTACAGGAGGGAGCAGGGCAGCAAGCAATGGAGGGTCCGGGGGTGGCGCAGAAGGAGCTACAGGAGGGCAGCAGCGAGCTACTGGCTACAAGCGGGCAGCAGAGAGCTACAGGAGGGGGCAGGGCAGCAAGCTATGAGGGGAGTCTGGGGTAGAGGGTGCAGGGAGCTCCAGGAGGGTGGGGCAGCGAGCAGAGAGCTACTGGAGGGCGGCAGCAAGCTACTGGCACAGGGGTACTAGTTCAGATATAAAAAGCTCTGAAAAAAATAAAAAATAATTGATTTCACCACAAAACTCAACCTAAATGGACCTGAGGTTAGTTTGTATTTCTTTTTCATCATTTTGAAAGTTGTTTTTAATTCTGTTTATCCAACTTAATGTTAACATGCATGCATTTTCCTACAGGAATATTATTGATTTTGCTGCCACAGTCCCCCTGGGTGTATTACAAAATATTGAATATATGTACCATATGACCTTTCTAAAGTTCAAAACATTCTGTATTCTGAAACACAGCTGTCCATGAGGGTAACTGAGGTCCACACTTGCACATTGGTAGCACTATATTTCTATCATGCCTACTTCCTTCAGTATTTGTTTCTTTTACCTTCGGGCTCAGTGGATAATTCTGGGGTTGTACTATCTTGCCAGTCAGTGTGAAGTTCTGAGGGCCTGGAGCTGAAATGGAGAAGACAAACTGACAAAAACCAGCCACAGGGATGGGTAAACCAGGTGCGCTGGAGAGAGTGAGGCTCCAATGGCTAAGAAAGGAGCAAGGGCCCTGGTGCAGGGGCCAGACAAAGAACACCAATGTAGACCCTCTAAGGGGTGGACACCAACGTGGAATTAAACCTACAAGATATTTATTGATGGAAACACCTGTACATATAAGGGAAGAAGAAGCACAAGTACGCAGATTGCAATGTTGGTCTGACACCCATGAAAGAAAAAACAAGGGAAGAAGAAAGGAAATTTGGGTAGAAAGAACTTCAGGTGGCAGCACAGCAGGGTGAGCAAGGCTGAGGAGGAGCCCTGAGCACAGGTGTGTTAGGGGAGAGCTGCACAGGTCTGTGAAAGCCCCACTCTCACCACTGACTGGCAGCCTGAGTACACCCTGCTGAGGCTGCGGCCTTAGTGCAGACACAGTGGGGCACCCTGAGGTGCAGCAGCTGGAGGCTGTCAGTCACTTGAACCCTCTCAGCGCTGCTCTTGAAGGTGGGGCTAAGTAGCATATCTCCATAGCTGCCACCACAGTCAAATTTTGTCCTAGAAGGCATTCTGAATCTAGCAAAAAATGTGTCACAATAGGAGCCAGTTAGAAACAAGTAAACTGAAAGGAAAATATATTATCCTATATAATAAAGGTGTAATATGCAAATTAACCTTCACGCCCTCACAAGATGGCTGCCTACAAGCAGGCCAGCAGGGGGGTTAGTGAGGGACGACCAAACAACTGAACAAGCAGGCTGCGTGGGGTGACCAGGCTGGCAGGGCGGGGTGTAAGGAGGGATGACCAAACGACTGAACAAGCAGGCTACATGGGGCAATCAGGCCAGCAGTGGGGCTGTGAGGGGCGACCAGGCCTGCAGAGGGATCAGTTGGGGGCAAACAGGCCAGCAGAGGGGAGCAGGGGGCAGTTAGGGGTGATCAGGCAGGCAGGCAGGTGAGCAGTTAGAATCCAGTGGTCCCAGATTGTGAGAGGGATGTCCGACTGCCGGTTTAGGCCTCATCCCAGATTGGGGAGGGTGCACGCTGGGCTGAGGGGACCCCCCTATGCACGAATTTTGTGCACCAGGCCTCTAGTCTATATATATAAAAGGCTAATATGCAAAGTGTCCTGGGAGACCGGGAGTTTGATCACTCGCTATGATGTGTACTGAGCACCAGGGGGTGGTGCAGAATGAAGGAAGGTCACTCCAGCAGCCAGCTGCTGGCAGCCAGGGAAGGAAGGCCCGGCCTAGGGACTCTACCTGTGCATGAATTTCATGCACCAGACCTCTAGTAATAATATAAAATTATAAGATGACATCTAAAGACCTCCAAAAATATTGACAACTGCCCTTTCTGGTTCATGGAATTGTCTCCAGTTCATCCCATCAAGAAAAGAGAAGAAATTATTGAGTCATCCATCCATTTCCCTGGGGTCCTCTGGGGCAATCACTCCACAACTCCTCATTTATTCTTCTTTCAGGCCTTCTTCAGGAGACTGGCTGTGATATCCCAACACAATGCTCTGCACACACCAGACTACAGTCTAGAACAGAGAGACTAAAATTGTTTCTTCCTGGGTCTGATAGCTCCAGTCAAGGCAGAAAACTCTCTCTATTTCTGTCTCTCCTTTGTTTTTTCCACTGTTTTGTTTCAACAGAATGCTTATTTAAAAGGAAATAGTTGGGGGTCTTATTCTGAGTTGAAGATTCTGGAAAACCATAGACCCAATCAAGATGGCAAACATCTGCCAGAGCTAGTAAACTTGATTCACTTTATTTCAGAAACCAGAATCATTCAGGGCTTCTAGGTCAGCCTCTTTATAAATAGATACAGCTAAAGAGAGCTTAAAAGGACTGGAATAAAGAAAATGGCCATAGACTGACAGTTGCCTCAAAAGTTCTATAAGTTCTATAAAAGTAGAAACAGGCACATTAAATTGATAAAAGCTACAGTTTACAATGAAAAACTCTTTGTACACTAAATAATGTAGCTTCAAGATAAGCCTTCAGATATCACAAGAAACTCATCTCTAAAAAGGGACTTACTATGCATTACGCCTCTCTCAGCTAATGATAGATCAAGAGAACATATCACAAACAACACTTTTTTAAATTCATCTTTATTGTTGAAAATACTACATATTCAAATAGAGTAAAACTAAAACTAGAGCTATTATTAGAATAACTTTAAATAATTCTGGAGTAAAAAAACAACAACAACAAAGTGAGCCTTGTTGTCTATTAGAAACTAATACTATCAGGCTCTATGTGATACAATTAAAGTAGAACTCAATGGAAAATTTATAATTTTAATATTAATAAACAGAAATATTTTTTAAATTGAATTAAGTACAATACTCAAGAAGTCATAAAAAAAGTAATCAGAAAAAACCCCACACACAATAAAGATAAAAGCAGAAATTTATTTTAAAAAATCCAAAAAGGGAGAATGAATAAATATACTCACAAAGTAGAACTTTAAAAAGGTGAAGTAAAATAGGTAAAATATTAGCTAATTGAAGTATAAATACATAAAGTAAGAAATAAGAATAGAGACATAACCACAGATAAAAGTAAATAATCTTTAAAAACTGCTTTGTGAAGTCCAAGATGAAAGTTACACTCAAATCCTCCCAGGACCAAACTGGAATTACAACTAAAATATAAAACAATCAACCTGTTTAACCAATGAAGACCAGCTGAACAGAAGTTCTTATAAACAAGGATTTACAGAAGGAGCTGCACGGAGATTAGTAGGAAGGGCAGAGATGCAAAAAGGGCTGGCCCTTCACCAATGTGTGTGACTGAGAATTCAAAGGGATATCTCAGCTTCAAAGGTCCCCCCTGAGGAGAGAGGGTCTCAGCCCCATACTGGGTCCCCAGCCCAGAGCACCAGATCCAGGAAGAGGAGCTCAAATAACAACTGGCTCTGAAATCAGTGAGGATTCCGTCTGCCAGGGAGAGGTAGGAGACTGATAGAAATGCGGGCGGGCACCCTTTTATAGGGCCAACACACAAAATCTTGTTCATAGCTACTTACCCCAAGCTCTGGCAGGAGGAGGGCAACTGAGAGAAAACTAGAATTGTGCGAGGAAAGACTGGGTTATGTGGCTCCAGTGAGAGAGCTAAAGCAACAGCCACCAGAGTTCCTGTACTGAGTCCCTCTTCCACACTCCCACAGACACTGTCTTTCTTGGGTTGAGCACTCCCCTCCATAGCACATCAGCCTGGAGGGGGGGAGGGGAATGCTATAGCCCCACCCTCTTGACTGTTGTCAACCCAACCTGCCAAGCTCATCTCATGGAGTCAGCTACCTGAGCTGGTGGTATAGAGTTCCAGTTGGACAAAGCAAATGTCAGAGACTCAGTTGTGTGGGTCCGGAGCAGGGGCCATTCCCATCCATCCTGTGAGCCTGACCAGTGCTGGCACACACACCCCCCGCCCCCATGGGAGGTCCACCAGATCCACTCTCCACACTCCAATTGGCTCCACCTTGCCAAGCTCAGGTTTTAGAGGAGGTCTGGGCAGAAACTAGGACAGACTGAGTTGTGTGGTTCTAGGATGGAGGCCATATTTTCCTTACACACATGACCATTGCAAAGTCCTCCCTTCAATGGCCCAATCTTGGTCTCTGAGACCCTGACTCACAAAAACGGTCAGCGGCACCCCACAAGTGGTAGGTGTCCTTGGTGTACACTTGGACTTTTGCTGAGTGTTCTCAAACCCAGCAGCAGTACTGAGTATAAATCTGTATCAATCTGCTGAACACCACTTGCCCCTACCTGAAGACTCACTGAGAATTGACCACATGCAACTCAGATCCTGCCAGAGGGTATCTTAGCAATTAAGTATAACAAGCAGCTGGCAGGCAGAGGCAGTTCTTGAAGTGCATTGGGCTTTTTGCTGACCTGCCCCCGGGCTCAATGCTGGTGGAAGATGGCCTTGGTTAGCCATCTTTCTATTCACACTCAGCCCAATAGGGTCAGCAACAAACTGTGGATCACTTTGTATCTCCAAACAGATAGTTCAAGGTCAGTCACAGGCAGCATCTGACATTGACCTGCACTGGAGTCCCTCCCAAGAGGCCCCAGAACCAACATAACCAGAGACAGGCTTCAGACAACATCAGAGCACAACTGAAATATCCCATGAAGCAGCACATTCCAATGAAGATCTTGCAAGGCACCAGACCATGCTGAGGCAAATTCCACTTTGTGTGGTCAGCACACACACACTGGCTCTGACACTGTGGTCCAGATTGATCCTCACAGTCAGCCAGCCTAAGGGTCAACCTCACACACAGATGAGCTAAAGGCAATCAAGACTCAACTACAACAGAAGGGCTCACATAACCCACACAGAAGACATTCCTGGAACACCTTGCTCAGGGGATCAGGGAGACTGCACTACTAAGTGTCATACAATGCCTACTGCATAAGGCCACTATACCAAGATTGAGAGACACAGCAGATCTACCGAATACATAGAAACAAATATAGAAAGACAGCCAAACTGGGGCAGGGAGGGGATGAGAGATGGGAATAAATATGCCCTAAATAAAAGAACAGGAAAAAATCCCCAGAAAAAAATTTAAATGAAATGAATGCAAGCAATCTACCAGATACAGAGTTCAAAACAATGATCACAAAAATTCTCAAGAAATGTAGGGGAATAATGGATGAACAAAAAGTTAGTAAACATAAAAAAAGATACAGAAACCATAATAAAAGAATCATTAAGACATAAAGAATACAATATTTGAAGTGAAGAATAGACTAAAAGACATAAATAGAAGGTTAGATAAAGTATAAAATGGAATCAGTAATTTGGAAGACAAGGTAGCAGAAAACATACAATTGGAGCAGCAAAAAGAAAAAAACGAATTTAAAAAATGAGGACAATTTAAGGGACTTTTGAGACAATGTAAATCTTAACAACATCAGTATCATAGGGGTACCAAAAGGAGAGAGAGAGCAAGAAATTGAGAACATATTTGAAGAAATAATGAATGAAAACTTTCCTAACATGGTGAAGAAAAAGACAAGTCCAGGAATCACAGAGAGCCTCAAACCAGATGAACCCAGAGGCCCACAACAAGGCCCATCATAATTAAAATGCCAAAGGTTAAAGACAAAGAATCAATCTTAAAAGCAGCGAAAGAAAGACAGTTAGTTATCTACAAGCAAGCTTCCATATGACTGTCAGCTGATTTCTCAACAGAAACATTTCAGGACAGAAGGGGTTGGTAGGAAATATTCAGAGTGATAAAAAGGAAAGATCTAGAACCAAGACTACTCTACATAGTAAGGCTTGCATTTAAAATTGTAGGACAAATAAAGAGCCTCCCAGACAAGTAAAAGCTAAAGGAGTTCATCACCCACCAAACTAGTATTCTAAGAAATGTTAATGGGACATTTTTAAGAATCAGAAAAAAAGAGGAACATAATTATAAAGAATAAAATAGTAATAAATATATAACCATCAATAATCACTTAAATTTAGATGGATTAAATGCTCCAATCAAAAGACATAGATGACTCAGAAAAAAAGACACACACAGACTGAAAGTAGAGAAATGGAAAAAGATATTTCATCCGATTGAAAATGAAAAAGAAGCTGCATAGCAATACCTACATCAGAAAAAATAGACTTTAAAACAAGGACTATAATAAGAGACAAAAGACACTGCATAATGACTACCTCAAAGTGATCTACCTCAAAGCAATCCAGCAAGAGAACATAACTCTTGTAAACATTTATGCACCCACATAGGAACACCTAAATATATCAAGCAAATCTGATGAACAGAAAGGGAAAGATAAACAGTGATACAGTCATAGGACTAATTGACATCAATTTATAGAGCTATTCTAGATTTTCCAGAAAGAAAAAATTTATTTAATACTTTCAGAGCATTTTACCACTAATAAACAGAGTATACATTCCACCCATGTGTACATAGAACATCTTCTAGAATAGACATGTTAGGATACAAAACAAGTCTCAGTGAGTATAAAAGATTGAAATAATATCAAGCATCTTCTCTGACCACAATGGTATGAAATTAGAAAACAATTACAAGAAAAGAAAAACTGAAAAGCACATGGAGGCTAAATTACATGTTACTAAATAATGAATGGGTTAATAATTATATCAAAAAAGAAATCAACAGATACCTTAAGACAAATGAAAATGGAAATACAACAACACAAATCTCTGGGACACACCAAAAGCAGTCCTAAGAGGGAAATACATAGCAAAATGCACCTACCTCAAAAACCTGGAAAAATCTCAAAAAAAAAAAAAAAATCTAACCTTAACACTAAAGTATCTAGAAAAATCCAAAGTGCGTAGCAGAAAAAATAATAAATATCAGAGTGAAAAAAAATTATATAAAGTCTTAAAAAGCAATAAAAAAAAATCAATGATACCAAGAGCTAGTTTCTTAAAAAAATAAACAATATTTGCAAGCCTTTAACCACACTCATCAAGAAAACAGGGAGGATCCAAACAAATAGTATCAGAAATGAAAGAGGAGAGGTAACATCTAACACCACAGAAATATAAAAGATTATTCAAAATATTTATATTGCTAACAACTGTATGCCAACAAACTGGACAAACTACAAGAAATGGATGAATTCCTAGAAACATATAATCTTCCAAAACTGAATCAAGAAGAAACAGAAAAGCTGAACAGACCGATTATAACAAATAAAATAGAAGAAGTAATAAAATAAAATAAAAACTCCCGAAAAACAAAAATCCTGTACTGGGTGGCATCATGGTGAATTTTACCAAACATTCAAAGAATAAATAATACTTACTCTTCTCAAACTATTCCAAGTAATTTAAAAGACAAGAAGACTCCTAAGCTAATTTTATGAGGCAAGCATTTTCCTAATTCCAAAACCAGATAAAAAACACTACAAGAAAGAAAATTATAGGCCAATATCCCTGATGAACATAGATGCAAAAATCCTCAAAAAATATTAGCAGTCTGAAACCAGCAATACATTAAGAAGATCATATATCATTATCAAGTGAGATTTATTCTGAGGATGCAAGGTTGGTGTGATGTCCATGTCACTTAATGTGATATACTACAGAAACAAAATGAAGAATAAGAATTATGATTATATCAATAGATGCAGAAAAGCATTTTAAAAATTCCAGAAATTATGTATGATAAAAACTCTCAACAATGTAGAAATAAATAGATGGAACACAACTCAACATAATGAAGGCCATATATGACAAACCCACAACCAATATCCTACTCAATGGGGAAAAACTAAAGCATTTTGCTCAAGATCAGAAACAAAATGGAGATGTCAACTTTCACCACTCTTACTCAACAAAGCACTGGAATTCCTAGCCACAGCAATTAGACAAGAATAAGAAATAAAAGGCATACAAATTGGAAATAAAGAAGCAAAGCTGTCATTATTTGCAAATGGCATGATACTGTATATGAAGAATCGTAAACATTCAATCAAAAAACTAATAAAACTGATAATGAATTCAGTAAAGTAGCAAGGTACAAATTAAATATTCAGATATCAGTTGCATTTTATATATCAACTAGCAGCCCGATGCACAAAGATTCATGCAAGAATGGGCCTTCCTTCCCCTGGCTGCCAGCACCACCTTCGCTCTGGCCAGAGCCACCTTTCCACCTTCCCATGCTGCCCAGTGGCTGGGTTGGTGCAGAACACCTGCATCGTTGTCATGGCAACAATGCAAGGTCCCACCCCCAGCCGCTCAGTGCCTGTGTATGCAAATTAACCCACCATCTTTGTTGGGTTGATTTTCATACTCACTCCTGATTGGCTGGTGGGCATCATGAAGGTATAGTAAATTTGCATCTTTCTATTTTATTAGTGTAGACTAGAGACCCAGTGCATGAAATGAAAGAAGAAAGGTAACACTGGTAGGGTCCCTAGTGGCTGGAGGTGGCCGCTGGCCAGCTGGGTACTCCCTTCCTTCCTCTGGCTGCCTGCTGCCAGCCAGGGCCTCCCTCCCTTCCCCCAGCCAGCCCTGCCACCTGGTTGACCTCCCACAAGAACTCCTGGTGGAAGGGGCAATTTTCATACTATGCTTTTATTATATAGGATAATGAACTATCAGAAAGGGAAACTAAGAAAACAATACCATGTATTATTGCATCCAAAAATAAAATACCTAGAAATAAATATAACCAAGGAGGTAAAAATAACATGAAGCATATATTGTGTTCATTAAGAGGAGGAATTGACACTGTTAAAATGTCCATACTACCCGAAGCAATCTGTAGAATCAATGCAGTTCCTATCAACAGATCAATGGTGTATTTCCATAAAACTAGAACAAATAATATGGAACCACTAAAGATTTCAAATAGCCACAGCCATATTGAGAAAGAGCAACAAACTTGGAGAAATCACACTACCTGATACCAAACTATTGTATACACCTATAGTACTCATCACGGCATGGTAATGGAATAAAACAGACATAGAGATCAATGGAATAGAATTCCCCAAAATATTTATTTTGCCTTTATGGCCAATTAATATTTCACAAAAAGGACAAGAACATACAATAGGGTAAAGACAGTCTATTCAATCAATGTTGTCTGGAATACTGGACTTACACATGCAAAAAAGAAAGAAGAAAGGGAGGGAGGGAGGGAGGGAAGGAGGAAAGGGGGAGGGAGAGAGAGAGAGAGAGAGAGAGAGAGAGAGAGAGAGAGAGAAACTAGATCACCCTCTTTCACTACATACAAGAATAAACTCAAAATGGTTAAAGACATAAATGTAAGACTTAAAAGCATAAAACTCCTAGAAGAAAACATAGGCAGTAAAATCTCAGACTTTAGCAATATTCTTTTCTGATATATCTTCTAGCACAAGGGAAACAAAAGAAGAAATAAACAAATGGGACTATATCAAATGAAAAAGTTTTTTCACAGCAAATGAAATCATCAGCAAAACAAAAAGACAACCCATTGAATTGGAGAAGATGGTCAATGATGCATCTAGTAAGTGGTTAATAAACAAAATTTATAAAGAACTCATACAACTCAACACCAAAAAAACACACACAAAAAAACACCAAAATCACAAAAACAAAAGAAAACATTTTAAAAAGCAGGCAGAGGACCTGAATTAGACACTTCTCCAAAGAGGACATACATATGGCCAATAGACATATGAAAATATACTCAATATTAGTAATCATCAGAGACATGCCATTTAAAACCACAGTGAGATATCAACTCACACCTGCCAGAATGGCTACTATCAATAAGTCAACAAACAACAGTTACTAGTGAAAATGTGGAGAAAAGGGAATGCTAGTTCACTGCTGGTGGGAATGCAGACTGGTGCAGCCACCGTGGAAAACAGTATGCAATTTCCACAACAATTTAAAAATTAAACTGCCTTGCCCTGGCCAAGTGGCTTAGGTGTTGGGAGCATCAGCCCATACACCAAAAGGTTGCAGGTTTGATTCTGGTCAGGGCACATACCTAGATTGTGAGTTCAATTGCCCGTCAGGGTGCATATGGGAGGCAACTGATCAATGATTCTCTCTGTCTCCCCCTTCCTCTCTCTCTAAAAATCAATAAAAACGTATCTGCAGGTGATGATTAAATATATATGTGTATATATATATATAAAATTTGTGCAAGGGGGGGGGGGGTGCCCTTCAGCCTATCCTACACCCTCTCCAATTCAGAACCCCTCAGGGGATGTCCGACTGCCTTAGGATCGGGCCTAAACTGGCAGTTGGACACCCCTCTCACAATCTGGGACTGCTGGCTTCTAACTGCTCACCTTCCTGCCTGTGTGATCACCCCTAACTGCCTCTGCCTTCCAGCCTGGTCGCCCCCAACTGCCCTCCCTCCTGACCTGGTTGCCCCTAACTGCCCTCCTCTGCCAGCCTGATTGCCCCTAACTGCTCTCCCACTGGCCTGGTCACTCCTTACTGCCCCCCCCCCCCCGCTAGCCTGGTCACCCCCAACTGCCCCCCTACCAGCCTGGTCACACCACACCAATTGGCAGTAACAAAATAACTATGGGGATGTAAAGTACGATGTAGGAAATATCATATATAATAAAAGGCTAATATGCAAATTGTCCCCTCCGGAGTTCGACCTACCAGGAGTTCGACTGCTTGCTATGACATGCGCTGACCACCAGAGGGCGGTGCAGAATGAAAGAAGGCCCCAGTTGGCAGCTGGCCCTGGGGAAGGAAGACCCTGATCGACCCTGATCGCTGGCCAGGCCTAGCAACTCTACCCGTGCACATATTTTGTGCACCAGGCCTCTAGTAGTCAATAATATTGTAATATCTACATAAGGTGCCAGGAGGGTAGTGGAAATATCAAGGAGAACACTTTGTCTGTATTATTGTCTAACCACTATGCTGTACACCTGAATCCAATACAAAATAATATTGAATGCATACTGTAATTGAAAATAAATATATTTTAATTTTAAGAAAACTCAGAAAATAACAAGTATTGGCAAGGATGTGGGTGAATTGGAATCATTACGCATGATAGAGGGATGCAAAATGGTACAGCCACTATGAAATACAGCATGGATGTTTCTCCAAAAACAACGTTGGTCAGTTCTTTGCAGATATTTAAGAGAACTGATTTGACATGGATACTGTACTAGGAAACTATGCATTGACAAAGCTAACCTCAGGAATAATGAAAAGTTTAAACCTACCAATATTAACAAACAAGTACATACAGATTTAAAGAATTAGGCCTAGACATTTCCATAAATAAATTCAACCAAAGTTTTTTAAAAAAACAATTTTAATTGTATTTAAACCTTTTCCATTCAAGTGGCTGAGGCCTCCAGATGTTGCTGCCTGAGAGCGCATGAGAAACACACTCTCAGTTTCCACTTCAAACCTCCTCAAGGAAGATCTGGTTTTAACAAGATTTCTTGGTTTGTTGCACATTAAAGTTTGAAAAACTGGTTTATTTATACCAGCATTGAAGTGTCATGTCATATACCGCCATGGTATGTAGTACATAATTCACATATAAAATCAACACAATAACCTTCCTAGCAACGTACTTAGAAATTATAATGGTTTAAAAAAAAGAAAGTGAAAAGTGTACAAAAGATATAAACAAGTAATTTATTTTAAAAAGGTAATCTAGATGGTTAATGAGCATATGAAAAAATGACTCAAACTCACTAATAATTAGGAAACTCAAATGAAATGTGGTACTCTCTCATACCCTTCCAGATTGGGAAAACATGTGAAAGTTTTACTAAATCAAGTGAAAGTCCAGATGTGAGACACAGGAAACTCTTAAACACAGCTGGTGGGAGTAGATCACCTTCAAAACAATTGGACACTGTCTGGGAAATTTGGTGGTGGATTACTCATGACCCTTCCATTTCACGCTCAGAGAAACTGTCTCTCTTGTGTACAAGAGCTCTAAACCAGAATTCCCTAGAATCATTGTTGTGAATAGGAAAAGAAGGACACCCTAAATGTACATTTCCAGGAGGATGGGAAATAAATTGTGAAATCATCCATGGTAATGAATATACTAGAATTACACATATCAGTATGGATACATTCTCACAAATATGTTGTATGGATACATTCTCACAAATATGTTGAATGACAAAAAGCCAGCTATAGATGAATGCATTTATGTAAAGTTTAAAAACACACACACACACAAAAATCCATGTGCTGTTTACAAATTTTACTCCCTATGTTGTAAAAGTACTTTAAAGAATGGGTATGAATGATGCACACACCAAATGCAGGTAATAGTTCTTTCTGAGAGGGAATGAGGAGAAAGAGAGAGAGATTTCATCTTTATTAGTAATATTTTTAAATATATTTTTTATTGATTTCAGAAAGGAAGGGAGAGAGAGAGAAAGACAGAAACATCAATGATGAGAAAGAATCATTGATCGGCTGCCTCCTGCATGCCCCACACTGGGGATTGAGCCAGCAACCCAGGCATATGCTCTGACCGGGAATCAAACCCTGACCTCCTGGTTCATAGGTTGATGCTCAACCACTGAGCCATGTCGGCCAGGCAGTAATATTAAGCTGAGTGGTTAACACATGAGTAATTGTTTTATTATTGTTAATGCATTGTTAAATATCATTTCATAACATATTTTATAATAAAAATGTTTAAAGAAAATATCCCATTTAAAATGCAACAAGGGAAGCTAAATACTTAAGAATTTAAAACAATTTCATAAAGGAGTAGTGATCAATTTAATTATACTTTTTGGCATAGTGAAAGAAATATAAACATAATTTAAAGATTAACAAAAACTGGAGTAATATTTCTATATTCCAAAGGGCTAATGTATTTAATATACACAAAATTCCTTGTTAAATGTCATATAACCAATAATGCAGAAAAATAATAGTCATGAGCTGACAATCCACAGAAATACAAATAGTGCTTAAATATATAAGAAATGCAAGTGTAAGCCATAAACTAATATGTTTACCAATCAAATCGTCAGAGATGAAAAGGATGGTGAGGATGCAAGGAAAGAGTCTCTCTCATGTGTTGCCCAAATTGTATGTTACTGTACGCTGTTTAATTGCCTAGAGGGACATTGTAATGACCTATCAGAATGCAAAGCACCCACACCCTGTGGCCTAGAAGTCCACCCTGCGACTTCCTGGTGACATACTTGCACACATGAAAATGATTTATTACATTGTTCATAATTGTAAACTTTGGGGACAAATTAATATCTCTTGATAAGAAATTTGGTAAAATAAAATATGATAGAAGATTAAAAATGGCAGCAGAGTAAGTGGATGCTACATGGACATGATCCCAGGAACAAACCGGTATTACAACTAAAATACAAAAAAAAATTCTGAATAATCAACGGAAAACTCACAGGACAGAACCCTAATACCCAAGGACCAAAAGTGGAGACCACATAAGAGACAGAGAGAAGGGTCAGAGGCGTCAAAGCCTGGGCTGGTGCCCACAGACAGCAACTGAAGTTCCTGAGAGATATCTCAGCTGTGGGGGTTGTGACTGAGAACTCTGGGATCTAATCCCCATGCTGGGCCTCCCAGCAGAGAACACCAGAACAGAGTAGGGTACCCACATAACATCTAGCTGTGAAAAGCAGTGGGGGGGAAGAGGGGGTACCTGTCTTCCAGAAAAATTCAGGCACCCTCTTAAAGGGCCAATGCACAAAATTCTCTGTGGAGTTAAAGAACTAGAAAGAGAACAACAAGAAAACCCCAGAGTAAGGAGAAGAAAGGAAATAATAAAGATTAGAGTAGAAATAAATAGCAAAGAGACAAAAAAAACAATACAAAAAATCAATGAAACCAAGAGCTGGTACTTTGAAAGGATAAACAAAGTTGATGAACCTTTAGCCAGACTCATCAAGAAACAAACAGAGAGGACTCAAATAAATAAAATCAGAAACGAAAGTGGAGAAGTAACCACCAATACGACAGAAATACAAAGAATTGTAAGAAAATACTATGAATAACTATATGCTAACAAGCTGGACAATGTGGATGAAATAGACAAATTCCTAAGAAAATACAATCTCCCAAAACCGAATCAGGAAAAATCAAAAAAACCTGAATAGGCCAGTAACAACTGATGAAAAAGAAGCAGTAATCAAAAAACTCCCACCAAACGAAAGCCCAGGTCTGGATGGCTTCACAGGGGAGTTTTACCAAATATTCAAAGAAGAACTAACACCTATACTCCTCAAACTATTTCAGAAAATCCAAGAGGAAGGAACACTTCCAAACTTTTTGTATGAGGCCAGCATTACCCTAATTCCAAAACCAGATAAAGACAACACAATGAAAGAGAATTACAGGCCAATATCCCGGATGAACATAGATGCTAAAATCCTCAACAAAATATTAGCAAATCGCATCCAGCAATACATTAAAAAGATCATACACCATGATCAAGTAGGATTTATTCCAGGAATGCAAGGCTGGTACAATATTAGCAAATATATCACATAAACAAATTGAAAGACAAAAATCACATGATCATATCAATCGAAGCAGAGAAAGCATGCAACAAAATCCAACACCCATTTTTGATAAAAACTCTCAACAAAATGGGAATAGAGGTAGCATATCTCAACATGATAAAGTCCATATATAACAAAACTGCAGCCAACATCATACTCAATGGGCAAAAAATAAAACCATTTCCCCTAAGAACAGGATAGGGATGCCCACTTTCACCACTACTGTTTGACATAGTACTGCAAGTGCTAGCCATAGCTATCAGATGAGAAGAAGAAATAAAAGGCATCCAAATTGGAAAAGAAGAAGTAAAAGTGTCATTATTCACAGATGACATGATATTGTACATAGAAAACCCTAAAGACTCCATCAACAAACTATCGGACTTGATAAATGAATTCAGCAATGTAGCAGGATACAAAATTAACACCCAGAAATCTATGGCTTTTTTATACACCAATAATGAACTCACAGAAAGAGAAACTAAACAAACAATCCCATTTACATTGCACCATATTAATATACCTAGGAATAAACTTAACTAAGGAGGTAAAAGACTTGTACTCAGAAAACTACAGGACGTTGATAAAAGAGATGGAGGAAGACATAAACAAATGGAAGAATATACCATATTCATGGATTGGTAGAATCAACGTCATTAAAATGTCCATACTACCCAAAACAATCTATAGATTCAATGCACTCCCCATTAAAATACCAATGGCATATTTCACAGACCTAGAAAGGACTCTCCAAAAATTCATCTGGAATAAAAAATAAAAAAGCCCCCAAATAACTGCAGCAATCCTGAGAAAGAAGAACAAAGTAGGTGGGATCACAATACCAGATATCAAGCTGTATTACAAAGTCACTGTTCTCAAAACTGCCTGGTACTGGCACAAGAACAGACATGTAGACCAATGGAACAAAATAGAGACACCAGAAGTCGACCCAAACCATTGTGTTCAATTAACATTTGACAAAGGAGGCAAGAGCATACAGTGGAGTCAAGACAGAATAAATGGTGTTGGGAAAATTGGACAGATACATGCGGAAAAAAAAATGAAACTAGACCATCAACTTACATCATTCACAAAAATAACGTCAAAATGGATAAAGGACTTAAGCATAAGATGGGAAACCTTAAAAACTTTAGAGCAAACCACAGGCAGCAAAATATCAGACATATGTTTTAGCAGTATCTTTACTGATACATCTCCTAAGGCAATGGAAACTAAAGAGAAAATAAACAAAGGGGACTATATCAAAGTAAAAAGCTTCTACACAACAAAAGAAACCATCAAAAATTTAAAAAAAAAAACGACAACAACAAACACAAGAAAGCATGGGAGAACATGTTTGCCAATGTTATCTCTGATAAAGAGTTTAATCTCCAGCGTTTACAGGGAACTCATACAACTTAACCAAAGGAATCTAAACAATCAAATCAAAAAATGGGCAAAGGATGTAAATAAATACTTTTCAAAAGAGGAGATAAAGAAGGCCAAGAGCTATATGAAAACATGCTCAAAGTCACTAATCATCGGAGAGATGCGAATCAAAATGACAATGAGGTACCATCTCACACCTGTCAGAATGGCTATTATCAACAAATCTGGCGATGATATGGAGAAAAAGGAACCCTCTTGCACTGCTGGTTGGAATGCAGACTGGTGCAGCCACTGTGAACAGTATGGAGTTTCCTCAAAAAATTAAAAGTGGATCTCCCATTTGACCCAATAATCCCACTTCTAGGAATATAGCCCAAGAAATCAGAAACACCAATCAGAAAGTATATATGCAACCCTATGTTCATAGCAGCACAATTTACAATAGCTAAGTTTTGGAAACATGTGCCCATCAGCAGATGAGTGGATAAAAAAAGCTGTGGTACATCTACACAATGGAATACTATGCTGTTGTAAAAAAGAAAGCACTCTTTCCATTTGCAACAGCATGGATGGACCTGGAGAGCATCATGCTAAGTGAAATAAGCCAGTTGGAGAAAGATAAATGTCAAATGATCTCACTCATTTGTGGAATGTAATGAACAATATAAACTTATGAACAAAAATAGGTCCAGAGGAAAAAAATATTTTAGAATATAATAGAAGTAATCCTGTTATTTGCCAATTTTTAATATTTCCTATAACTTTTATGATATTATACTATGTTAGTACAGTTTTGGCAATATTATCATATTTAAAATCTGTTTTCTTGAAATATTAATGTTTATTGCATGTAACATTATTTACTTAAAATTGTTTTTCTTGAAATTAAAAAAAAATATGATGCATCCACTTTCTTGGATACACTGTAGTGGCTTTAAAATGGGGTCATTCCTCTGTGTATATTGAAGAGAGATCTGCAAGATCAGTTGTAGAGCAAAATATGATTCAGGGGAGAGAGTGTATTTGCAGAAAGAAAAACAATAGAATACACATATGCTAATATTTACCTATTTCTAAAAGAGAATGAAGTCAGTAGGAGTTACTGCCTCCAGTAGTGTTAGGGCTGTATGGGAAAACCTTAAATTATGTCAAAACCAAACAATTAAGTTAAAAAAAAACAAAACTTTAAAATGAAGAAGCTAAAAACCCAATCTAATTTAGCATCAACATATAAATTTTTAATTTTTTTAAATTGAGGAATGTTGCTGAGGTACATTTCTGAACCTACTTACTGTTAGGTTTGAAGGAGCAATTGAATTGACACCCCTCCCCCAAGAACTGGTTTTTCAGGTCATTTCACTATGGACATTCCCTTTGCTGAGACCACATTTCACTTGTGGTGACCACATTCCATTCTCTCCCCTCCTGGTCTGCATAAAGAAGTCTCTGCCCAGAAAAAGCCTGCCAAAGGTCCCTTAAAAGCCTCTGACTCCCCTCACTGGGAGCTGCAGCAACCCAGGCTCAGCCACCTGGTGTGCGGGTGATCCAATAAATTCGTGATCCCTCCCCACTCTGGCCTCATTTGTTCCTCCTTCGGGGACCTAACACTTACTTTCTTGCTAACCTCTAAACGTTTCTCTTGAAAGGTCCTGATACACAGTTGTTCAAGGAGAGGGAGAGAAAGAGATCTCGCTTGTTATCAACACAGCTCCACAAATCTAAGCAGCACCCTAAAAATGCTTTCCTGGTGCTTCCTGAGACATTTCTAATGAGAGAGCACACTGGCCAGGTGGGAGGCTGCAGGTGGTGGGGAAGGAGACCAGTGTAGGACAGGTCAATTTGATTCATTGCACATTGAACTTTTCACTTTTCCTTCTTTTGTAAATTTAGATCCATTATTGAGAGATTTTGGAGGTCTGCAAACACAAGGCAGTTGGTAAAACTGCCTTTAATTCCTTGTGTATGCAGTTTTGGAACTGGAGACCTGGATGGAGAGATGCAGTGTCTACCCTCAGAGATGTCATGAAACAAGGGCCTGCCCCCAGGGGTGTTGAGGCACACATCTAGGGGTGGGCATGGTCTTGAGGCAGGATAGGAAGGACAGAGCAATGCTCTCCAAAACATGCAAAAAGAATCTGCCCATATGTTGACTGCATATTGAGGGCAGTCAATAATGCTGGGTGAGGTTCATTAGCGAAAGTTTTTGGGGGTTTTGTTTGTTTGTCTTACTGATTTCAGAGAGGAAGGAAGAGGGAGAGAGAGATGGAAACATCAGTGATGAGAGAGAAACATTGATTGGCTGCTTCCTGCATGCTGGGGATGGAGCCCCCACCCTGGGCATGTGCCCTTGACTGGAATTGAACCCGGGACCTTTCAATCCACAGGCCGATGCTCTTTCCACTGAGCCAACCCAGCTAGGACACTGGCGAAAGTTTTGTGGCTCTGGAAACACAAGGAAAATTAAGCAACTTATTACGGAGTTAATAGAAATGTTAAACTGTGTTGAGCACCTACTGTTCTAGGTCCTAGGGATATGTCCCGGATAAACAAAGTCCTGATCCCAGCAGATTTCATTGTCCCAGCCAGGACAGAGGCGATGGAGCCTGAGGACTCTACCCTGAACTCAGTCATGAAAACACTACATTATTATGCAGCCTTTTCTCATCTCACAATAATTAACTCCATTTGAATCTCAGGCACGATGTGCCTGTTTTCGCCATTGCCATTTCCCAGAACTGTCCCTGCCTTTCCTGTGGGCACTCGCGCACTGACCTGAGCTGCGCAGGGCACCTCTCTGGGCGCCAGCAGACCCTACCTCCCCGCAGCCACCCCCTCTTTCCTGCAGGAAGCATACTCAAGGAGATGAGGAGGAGGGTAAAAGCACGGGGGTAACCTCTTTCACTCTTTCCAACTGAATTAGCACGTTGGGCACAAATGCTGTGCTTCTACCAAACCCAAAGCTGTGTGCTGTGCAGAGCACACTGAGGCCAGGGGCCGGCCTCTGGGAGATGCTGCTGCTAGGAGCAGCCAGGAGGGTCAGGATGCGCGCGGTCAGCGCAGAACCACCAAGACAATCGCCGGGCCTCTCGCGATGCCCAGGCAGGACCGCTCTGCGCAGGAGCAATGAGTCTGCTGCTGGAAGGCAGCCTGTGGGCGCAGCCAGCGCTCCCGCCTCCATGCTGCAGAGGCAAGGCAAGGAGGCATAAAGCCACCCACCCCTCCATCCGTCCATCCTCCCAGGCTTCTTGCCTGCAGCGTGCTCTGTGTGTGCGACATGATTGTTGAAATGACCACAGCTGCCTGACTCCTGGAAGGAGTCCCAGGGCCGTAGGTGCCTGAGCCTGCTCTCCAGCTCTCCGGCTCTCCCTTTGATCAGCGCCACTTGTCCCTGCAAGCTGTCATGCTCAGTGCCTGGGGCAGACTCAGACATTGGAGTGAAAGCAAACAAGCACCGCTATAAGTGAAGCCCAAACCTTCTGATAATTGAAGTGATGGTAAACCACACTTCCCAGATCTTCCTGAACGGGACTCAGGAGAGGCTCTGCCGCAGCCACCAAGGCAGGGAGGTGGGCTCAGGGCTCAGGGCTCAGATTGGATTTGGTCAGCTCTCCAGACACGGAGGCCAGGCCCAGGGAGAGAGAACTAAAGTGGAGGGGGCGGGGGGGGGGGGGGTGTGGAGGAGGGAAGGGGGCAGTTCATATTACTTGCAGGCTCCATAGAACTTCGGCTCCCAGCACCTCTAGGACAAAGCTCACAGGCAAGGCAGGGTGTGTGACTAGGCTCTCCTGGGACCTACTCACACGGACTCCCTCCCACAGCACTCACCTGTGGGGGCAGCAACTGAGGCTCCTGGCTGCCTTCCCTGAGGGCCTGAGGGCAGGGATCATGAACTAGTAAGTGTGAGCCCTCAGTACCTACCAGAAGCCCAGCAACTGCTCAAACAATTGTGAGTAAGTGAAGAACTGGCCCTGCACTAAAGTGGCGCACAAGCCAGAGGGGGTGAGCACAGTCAGCAGGAGCCTGTTTCCACACACTCTGCTCCGAAGAGCTCACTGGTGTGCCTGCCTCCCAGACCCACCGTGCTCTGTCAGCGAAGCTATTACAAAGTGTGACCCTGAATTAAGATTTCACGTTGCCCTGTGGTCCCTGCTAAGTGAGCTCCCTGGGGGCTCATGTACATCCTAAAATGGCCCTGCTTGCTCAGCAACCCTCCTGGAATTGTGGTCAAATTCCATTTATACAAGAAAACCCATCTAATTCATTTAAAGACTCATTTATTTCCCCAACAGTATTCCTTCAGCTTAATCGCCCAACAGATGCATTAGACACAACTTCAGAGTAACCTGTGTAGCTTCCCACACCAACTCCGCCCTCTGAGGATGAACATGCATGCATTTGAAATATTTAAGAATGAGCGCAAGCCATGTCCACACATATCCCTAGAGGAGAGTTCCAAAAAGCTTTGCACAGTTTTATATGATCTTGGAAATAAGCATAAACCTATCAAGGAGACTGCTTTGAAGGCATATAGGACTCCTTTAGGATTACATGTTCTAATGTGCTGTACAACAGTAATTCTAGTTATTGTATTTGCTGTGACCAGGCATTGTGTGTGTTTGTCTGTGTGTGTATGCATGTGTGTATTCTCACTGAATCCTCCCAATAACTATGTGAAAATAACAACAACAATAATAGCATTTATTGAGCACTTATTATGGGTCAGGCCCGGAGCTATAGATTGTTTCATTTTACTCCCCATTTCACAGATAAGAAAACTGAGGTTTAGAGAAAAGTTAAGTACTTTGTCACTTGCCAATAAGAGAGGAACTGAGTGAGATTCTTGTGCAAATTTCTCATTATTTTGATATATACTATGTTTAAGCTATGCTTTTGACCACTGTGATACAACCTTTGCATTTTTATTAAAATATTGGTGATTTATGCATATATGTGTCTATACATATATATGTTTATCTTACCTAATAATAGACAAACATGTAAACTGACCATACCTCCGCACCCACAGCCAATCAGAGTGAGTATACAAATTAGAAGGCCAAAGATGGCAGGTGCCTGGATGCAGAGTGGTCAGGCAGGGCAGGACTCCTGCCAAAGTGGGGGGGGGGGGGGGGGGGGCGGCAAGGGATCTACAGGAGCGCAGTGCCCCAGCAAAGACAAGACTGCAGACTCCGGAGTCTGCAGCAAAGCAGTGAAGACGAAGATGGCAGACTCTGACCAGAGCAAAGGCCTGAGTCCCAGGTGCTGGAGGAAATCTGGTGCTGAAAACCAAGGGAAGGAAGGCCTATTGCACGAATCTCTTCATGCAGTGGGCCTCTAGTGTATATATAATATATTACATGAGGGTCCTAATTTATACTTCTTTTAGTTGAAAAGATTGCCTAGTTCATTGTTCAGTGAGTACTAGTTAAATGGATAGACCTGTGTCTTCAGCAATGGCCTACCCAAGGCCAGGAAGTGATGCATGATGGTTCAGCTCCTCTGAGGGCCAGACTAAAGGCCCTGGTTCCAGGACAAGGGTAGCACAGCAGCTTTGTGGTCTGTGTAACATTTTGTTGTTTGTTTGTTTTTTTATCTTTATTGAAAGCATTACATAGGTCCTCCTTTTCCCCCCATAAACCTCTTCCAGCCCACTCCCATCCTCCCCCACCCCCTCAGGCCTCACCACGCCATTGTCTGTGTCCACAGGTTCTGCGCATATGCACACAGGTTCATTGGTTGATCTCACTCATCCACCCTCCCACTTCCCTCTGAGGTTCAGCCTCTGCTGGGCGCTGGGCCTCAATCATTCCGCCTGCATCCAGAATGGGTTCGCTCCCCTCTGGTCTTCAGACTTCCCCTATGAATATTTATAAAGGCTCCAGAGTCCTGGTATCCCATAAAAATGCAAAGTGCAATAGTTATTAATGATATAGTTAACAAGAAGGACATTTGTATTTCTACTCAATTGGTGTTCCCTGGGAGCACACGCAATCTTCTGAGAGTATGAATGTGCCCTCCGAGCCTGGACCACAGTCATTCTCTTTAGGGTAAAGTTGCCCCACTGTTCCAGGCATCTCCCTCCATTGCAATCTGAGCATCCTCTGAGCACAAGCTGCTCCGCAGTTTAGAGGCAACCATGGACTTTGCTGGGTTCCTGGTGTCAGGAAACAATTTGCTAAGATCAAGGCAGTTGGACGGTGAGACTTCCTCTGTTGCCGCGCAGCCACTGGGGGAGCAGGCTGCCCGACTCGTAAATCTAGTTTTATTTCCCCGTCTACTCACCTGGAACTAAGTGATTTTTTAAGGGCAAGGGGGAACCCATTTCCTTGTGTGAGAGCTCTCCCTCACTGTTCCTCAGACACGCCCTGAGCAGCAGAAGCGGAGCCTGTCTACCCTCAGCCTCACCCTTGAATTCTCAGCATTTACAGAAAACCCTGCAACCAATTTGGGATTTCCCTGTAACGATCCACTTCCTCTAAGTAAATCAAAATCACTTCAAATGTGAACCTCAGAAACAAAATGGATTTTTACAAACGCCTCTCGTTCTTTACCAAACTACCTTGCGCTCTTTCTGCCCCTTCCCCCACTCCCGTCCCCACTCACCCCCGCCCCCAGCCCCTCCTCTCCTCCTTAAGACTTTCCCAGGTTCCTCCTGGCTGTGGTTGACCGCCTTGGCTCCTGTCCACGCTGCAACAAAGGCCTGGCATTCCAGCTGTCTGCGCCTAATCTCCAGTGTCAGTTCTCATTATGTGGAAGCGTGAAATCAGAGGGCAGAGCTGCCCGGAATATTAAAACCACGATCAGAATTCCGCTGCAATGCCGGGAGCCTGCAAGCACCCTTAGCCAGGCTGTCAAACCACGCTTCGCATTAAATAAAAGAACAGATTTCTATCCCAGGAAAGCACAATCGGTGAATCGCTGAGCTCAATTAGCATTTTTTCCATTGGAGATCGAAGTTGATTTATTGTTCTACACGACATTAATGTAACTATGTGCTTGACCTGCTAAGGCAGCTAATTTTTCATTGAAATGGTTCCTTTCCTCCGCGGAGCAAAGACTGCAACCATATTTCAACGTTGCAGAGTGATCAGGAAAGTCTTGGAATGCTGCAGCGATGTCTGAGGCCAGGCTCCCCTCCCCCCACCCCTCCCCTTTCTTTTTCCAACCCCAACGCCTTCCTCTGCGCCTTCCCTTCCCCGCTAACCTCGCTGCTGCTGGTCAAGGTCACAGAGGAAGAGTGATCTCAAAGCCACAACTTCAAAGCCGCCATCAAAGAAGCCCTGCGCAGCCATGGAATTAGCCGTGAGGGGGAGGGCGGGCCTGGCAGGGCTCAGGTCCACAGAAAGGCCCTTTGACCCCTGCCCACCGGTGCGGCCCAACCTGAGGCACCCAGTCCCGCTCTCTCCCACCCCCTCTCAATATGGGTCTGCTCGCCTCCTCCCCACGCCCCTCCCCTCGAACACACGGCGCTGAGGATAATGCGCACGTCCAATTAGCCGCGCACATTCTAGTCATGTTCTCTTTTGCTGCCCGAACTGTCTTCCTTTTGCTGAAAAGCTGGGCTGTCATTCATGAAACCCTGCGTTCTGTTAATCTGAGGGACAATGCTGCTTTCTCCCTCAGGCCCCTCCCCCACCCCCACCCCCCCAACACACACACAAACACACACAAGAACCAGCTACTGGAGCTGGCCTCCTGTTCGGACCCCTGTCTGTCCCTCATTACGCACCTGATGTCGCCCAGTGGCAGTCAAGAGTGCTGGGACAGAGAGGGAAGGATCCACTGCATGGCTTCCCAAAGCCCCACTGCAGAGCAGCTGGCATCTTCAGGGCTTTTGTTTGTTTTAAAACACACTGACTTTAATCTCTGGGACGCTGACTACGTTTTAGAGTACTAGGGGTCCTTAACATTTATCAAGCTTTTCAGATCTTAAACTAGCTGGAAGTCCTGGAAAATCCCTGATAAATTCAATGTCAGCATTTATCTGCAATGTCTTATGAATGAATTCATTGTGTCCCACAGTGAGAAGGAAGGCCCTGGGGAGTGGGTGGTGGCCAGTGGGGGTGCTATTTGATACTCTTTACCAATTTAAATGCTACTTCTAAACAAAACAGACAGGGACCTGTAACTAGTATTTATATTTTATCTCCTCCTTGTAGGTATTTCTCTCTTACAGGGCCAGCTGGAGAGTGGGTCCAGTTCCTGAGTGGGGGTGGCTGGGGACTGAGAAGTAAAAGAAAGAGACAAGACACAGAGATAGAAGGAAAAAGCTGGGACCGGGTGGGACCACTGTCCTCTTCTGATGGAGAGACAGGGACCCAGAGCCAATCCCAAATAACAGGAAGTTTCACCAAAAGGTCAAGACAATAGGAGATTATTTGCATTCTTGAGTAGGCTCTGAGCATTCCTGTCTCGAGGCTGGATTTAGATATCAAAACCACTTCCCCACACCACAGGCTGAAACGAAGGTCAAGCTGACAACACCCTTGCCCTTTTGGTAAGACGTGCTCCCAGGGCATCGGCACACCACTAGGTTCAGCTGACAATAATTAAGGAATGCCCATGTGCCTTCCCAGGCACTGTGTACACCTCCCCCCTCCCCCAAACACAGACCCAGCCACTGCTACAGGGCTGGCTGTGCCCCGTGAGGGAGAAAATGACCCCCACGCCACCCCTTTGGCACCAGGGCAGATGAAGTCACTCCAAGGGTCAGCAGAATGGAGGAACCCATCCTTGGATGCCCAAGTTGGACCTAACTGGCCTCTCTTTGTCGGTCTAGTGGCCATGGAATGAACAGTCAGAAGCTGCTCTTTGCTCTGATCCAGGAAAAGGGCCTCCATGCAGGAAAGGTGAGGGTCTCGGCAAAAGACTGCTTAGCTGAATGCCCGGGGCAGGCTCCACTGTCACTGCATCCCTGTGCCATATGTCCAGTGGCTTCCCCTCACTCACCTCTTACTCCCGGCCTCTCCCCAGGCTGATTACCGTGCAAATCCACACTCAAGAGAGGAAGTGTGGAGGTGAAAGAGGGCACCGAGGGGATAAATGGTGATGGGAAAATAAATAAATGAATACCAGTGTGGACTTCATTGTCCAAAGGCAGCAGGCACTTGCTCCGGGTGACTCTCTCCGGGTGGCACAGTCTTCTGCAGGGAGAGTCAGTGTCCTAGATCAGGGCTCCCTCTTTCACCTGACGATCCACGTTCATTAGCCAAGACGGGGTATCTCAGCCACCGCTCCCACATTTCCCATCTGCAAACAACTCCATCGCAGAGCCACCTGAAGGACTCAAACACAAGGGTCTGTTATTGCCTGTGCTCATCATTTCCAGGGTCTTTTGTTCCCCAACATAATGCACCTCTTCTTTTTTTTTAATTTTTTTTTTTTTATAGCGAGAGGAAGGGAGAGAAAGAGATAGAAACATCAGTGATAAGAGAGAATCATTGATCAGCTGCCCCCTGCAGGCCCCTATTGGGAATCAAGCCTGCAACCCCGGCATGTGCCTTGACCAGGAATTAAACCAATGACTTCTTGGTTCCTGGGTTGATGCTCAACCACTGAGCCACGCTGGCTGGGCTAATGCATCTCTCCTTTCCATGAATACCTTATAGATATAGTTTTATTCATGGGATTAAGGACCCTCAGATGACTTTGGTAACTTTTGGTTCATGAGTATACAAAATGGAACCCTAGCTCCTAGAAGACACAACGCCAGCATTGAGCCCGTCACCCCTAGGGCTGCAACATGCTGTGGACTCAGCCAGCAGCCTGAGCCTCAAGGCTAGGAGTGAGGGGAGCTGGAGAACGGCATGTTCTTGAGTGCAGGGGACACTGGAGGGGGACCCATTTGACAGTAGAGGCAGACTGGCCAACACATGGTGGTCACAGAGCACGGTTTGAACAATCCTTAGCACCAGAGACATCCTGGAGGAGTGGGGCATTTGGAAGGAGGGCAGGGCAAAGGATGGGATCAGAGATCAGCCATTCAGCTCAAAAACATGACATACAGGCTCTACCCAAGATCAAGAATGACGTGGTGCATGATCACCAGCAGAGGCCGGCCCCCGGCTGGGCTTTGGAGATAAGACTCAGTCCTCAAGGAAAAATGAACTGATAATAGAACAGCAAGTGGAAGGCAGAGGAGCAGGCCCAATGCAGCTCCCAACCACAAGCAGGCCTCGCTGCTTTCTCACCTTAGAAAGGGATCGAATGGGAGTACCCCCATCGAATGGTAGCGAAGACAAGACATAATATTTAGATCTCTCTCTCTTTCTCTCTCTCTCTCTCTGTGTGTGTGTGTGTGTGAGAAATCACATCTGGCGCATTGAAAGTCACTATCTAAGTTACTGAATCTCAACACTATCAAAATGTTCAGGGCTCATCCCAGGTATATCCAACTCAGTGGCTATGAAGGTTTTTGTGTTTAAATAAAAGAATGAAACAAGCATTTACTAAGCCTGTCACAAAGGATGCTGGGAACTTTTATATGTTATTTACTTAGCTCAGCCTCATACTTACCGAAGCATCACAGCAACCTCGCAGGGCGGGTACTGCTTCTCCTCTTTAAGTTACAGAAAGAAAAGATCAGGGAGCCTGAGTGGCTTCTCCCAGATGAGACACTCAATAGAGGTAAAATATTGAAACTCAAGTTCCAAGATCTGACTCCAAATGACTTGCTCTTCAAAAACACTAAGAGGATTTCAAGGATCTAATCTCAGCGGTGGCTTTTTGTAAAATTGAGTCATTGCTTTTTGTAAAGCATTTAGGACATAAATCAGTAGTATAAAACAAGCCTGCAGGTACAAAATATTTCACTTGGAGAATAATAACTAATAATGAGAATCTCTTGAATATGTATTCAGTGCCATACAGGGTTCCAGGTAATTGCACGTATTAACACACTTAATCCTCACACCAACCCTATAAAATGTGTTCTGTTATTACTCCCATTTAAATATGGGGAAACCTGGGCACAAATATATTAAATAACTTTCCCAAAGTGACACATTTAATAAATAACAGAGCCAGTATTAGGAACCAGCCAAATATTCCACCGTGCCACACCACCCTGGTGGAGAATGTAGCCTAATTCCTTCTATTGGTCTAGTTCAGTAAGAAGTTTTGAGAAAGGCACATTGGAGCCCTGCAGCTATATTTGAGCCAAAATATATTTTCTTTTTTTAAATTTTTAAATATATTTTTATTGATTTCAGAGAGGAAAGAAGAAAGAGAGAGAGAGAGAGAGATCAGTGATGAAAGAGAATTATGAGCCGGCTGCCTCCTGCACACTCCACTCTGGGGATAGAGCCCTTGACGCCAGCATGTGCCCTGACTAGGAATTGACCCATGACCTTCTGGTTCAGAGGTCGATGCTCAACCACTGAGCCACACTGGCTGGGCAAGTCAAAGTATATTTTCAATATAAAAATTACAATCTTATTTATAAAGCTCCCTTTTATGAGGCTTAGGCCACTAATTTCCTCCTCCTGCTAGAATTTCCCAAGAACTAGGAAATATCTGGTCCTATAAGTTTGGGGGGCTGGGGAAGAAGGTGGCAGCAGGCACTTTTATGGAACCCTGCTGTGCCACTTCAGAAGAGAAGCACCTGCTCTTGGAGCACTGGAAAAGTGGTGATGAATTCTCACGGCGGGAAGAAATGCTGACTGAGAAAAAGGAAATGCTCTAAGTGACTCTCAAGGCATGGGAAAGATCCATAGGGAGAAAGGAGAGTGAAGAACGCTTCGGGCTGAGGGACATGCATGAGCAAAGCAGAGAAACTATGAACTCTCAAGCCAAGAGATTAATATGGCTTACCTCAGTGTCCTTCACAGTGCCTTCTTCCATGCCTGGATGTGCCTGGATCCCAGTCAGTGCACAATATGCTGAGTGAATCGGATGAACAATGCTCTCATTCATGCATGAATGAGTGAAATCAAAACACATGCTATGTCCAAAGAATACCAAGCAATCCAAGGCAGCTGAAACTGACCTGCCGGGCCATGCATATTGACTCCAGAGAGTGGTTTACACCTGAGTGATCAGTTCCTGCGGGTCTTGTCCCTGTCTCTCACCAGGCCACAGATCATCGCAGTGCTCGAGAGATTTGTTTGGAGCGGGGAAAGCATATTTGTATTTGCATTTGCTTAGCGCGTCGCTGTTGCATATTTCGCTGTGAGATGTAAAGTCATCTGCATGCACCGCTTGTGCAGTTAGAGAAGTCAAACAAGCGCGAGGCGGGCTGTCAGCCACATGGCCTAGGCAGACTGTCACACTTTTTTCTTTTCATCTTTATTGTTCAGGTTATTACAGTTGTTCCACTTTTTTCCCCTCCACCCAGTTCCCACCCCACCCCACCCCATGCCCTTACCCCCAATACTGTCCTCATCCATAGGTGTACGATTTTTGTCAGTCTCTTCCCGCACCCCCCACACCCTTTTCCCCCCAAGAATTGTCAGTCCACTCCCTTTCTATCCCCCTGATTCTATTATATTCACCAGATTATTCTGTTCATCAGATTTTTATTCACTGATTTTTAGATTCACTTGTTGATAGATATGTATTTGTTGTTCATAATTTTTATCTTTACCTTTTTCTTCTTCTTCCTCTTCTTAAAGAATACCCTTCAGCATCTCATATAATACAGGTTTGGTGGTGATGAACTCCTTTAGCTTTTTCTTATCTGTGAAGCTCTTTATCTGACCTTCATTTCTGAATGATCGCTTTGCTGGGTAGAGTAATCTTGGTTGTAGGTTCTTGCTATTCATCACTTGGACTATTTCTTGCCACTCCCGTCTGGCCTGCATAGTTTCTGTTGAGAAATCAGCTGACGGTCGTATGGTGCTCCCTTGTAGATAACTGATTGTTTTTCTCTTGCTGCTTTTAATATTCTCTTTGTCTTTTGCTCTTGGCATTTTAATTATGATGTGTCTTGGTGTGGTCTTCTTTGGATTCCTTTTGTTTGGGGTTCTCTGCACTTCCTGGACTTGTAAGTCTATTTCTTTCACCAGGTAGGGGAAGTTTTCTGTCATTATTTCTTCAAATAGGTTTTCAATATCTTGCTCTCTCTCTTCTTCTGGTACCCCAATAATTTGGATGTTGGTACTCTTGAAGTTGTCCCAGAGGTTCCTTACAGTATTTCATATTTTTAGATTCTTTTTTCTTTTTGCTTTTCTGGTTCAGTGTTTTTTGCTTTTTTGTATTTCAAATCTTTGGCTTGATTCTTGGGATCCTCTAGTCTGCTGTTGGATCTCTGTATATTATTTTTATTTCAGTCAGTGTATGCTTAATTTCTAGTTGGTCCTTTTTTATATCCTCAAGGGTCTCACTAAATTTATCAGCCTTTTCTAGAAAATTCTTGAAAAACCTTAAAACCGTGGTTTTGAATTCTATATCCAGTCATTTGCTTTCCTTCATTTCTTTCATTTGTGACCTGTTTCTTGTCTCCGCATTTTGGCTGCTTCCCTGTGTTGACAGAGTGGCTTTGTATGTTAGGTGTCGCATAGGGCCCAGTGGCTCAGCCTCCCCAGTTACCTGAGGTGGACACTATTGGTGTACCACTTTGTGGGCTGTGTGCACAGCCTTGTTGTAGTTAAGCCTTGATTGCTGTTGGTATCACTGGGAGGAATTGACCTCCAGGCCAATTGGCTGTGAGGATCAGTTGTGTCTACAATGGGAGAACTTCTGTGCTGGAGACACCCTTATGGGGCAAGACTTGCTTCCGTGGGGTTTTGGTGCTCACTGAGTCTGCCCCCTGAGTGTGTCTCTTATGGATGTGAAGAGTTGTAATCTGAATGGTCTCACTCTGACTCCTGGGTACACTGGCTCTTGGATCTCCAAGGAGGTGCTAATTTAGCCTCTGCCTGAGGCCACCCAGCAGGAGCTACAGAGAGATCTGCAGATTCCTCTTCTTTTTTTGGGTTTTGGAGGTGCCCAGATGAGGCCCAGCTGTGATGCAATGCAAGCTGCTGTGGGGCCTTGGGCCTTCTTTTGGATGTTCTGGGTCTCTCTGACTCAGCTGCAGATTGATAGGTAAGTTTAGAATTCAAAGGACCAGGCCATTCATATGCAAAAGCCTCTGCGCACAGCTTGGATGGGGCGGAGTCTCAGGGCAGAGCAAATAGCAATGGCTTCCTGTCAGCCCTGCCCTAAGAGGCCCCCGTGTCTCAGTATCCCACGGTAATTGCTGCAATCACCTCTGAGAAAAAGCCGCCCTTGAGTTCCGCCCGCTTCCACATAGTCCAGTTTCTCCCCGTATGAGTCTGGGTCCCCAGAGTGTCACCTGGAACTGGAGTTCAGAGCAGTCGGGAGCTTGTATCTCCCTCTGGCTTGAAAAAGCCAGCCACTTACTAAGTTGCCAGCCCTCTTTGCGCACACGCCTCTGTACCTCTGCTTTCCACACCACCTCTGAGTCTCAGTGTGCTTTTCTCTTTCCTTCTAGTTGTTGAATTTCCACTCAGCCAGTCTTCCTGTGGTTCTGGATGATGTCTGTTTTGTCTTTTAGTTGTAGTTTTGAAGTTGTTGTGTGAGGCGGCAAGTTTAGGTGTTTACCTATGCCACCATCTTGGTTTCTCTCTTGACTGTCATACTCTTTTGCCCATAACTGATGCCACCTTCTCTCTCCTCTTCCCCTGCTCACTTCCTTGTTCTTGAATCATTGCATCCTTAAGTTTCAAGGGTCTCATTTCTAACTGGCTTAATGATGCGGAAGACAGCACCTATACTGCCTGCAGATCCAAATTCACCAGGAGGGCAATGCCTCTCCCCATTTGTGCCTGTGGTCTCACTGAACAGACTTTGCATCAGTCTTGCCTCACCATCCCTCAGGGTGCCACCCTGCCCTGAACCATAGCATCCCCCTGAAAACAAATGCTAAACAAGAAACCCAGACCTTCTGGAAGGCCTCTGGGAGAAATAAGAAAGCATCTTGATTTTTCAAGCAAACCACACCCAAATTCACAAGTTGGGAAATTTTATTTCATGTAGATTTCACTGCTACCACATCAAGGCCATGCCACCCTGCACTTACACTTGTCCCTTTATCTGTCTTTGCTCTGAAACACTGAACCTGATAAGCATAAATTACTCACACACTACATACATGGGTGTGTCAAATGTCACAGACAAATAAATGGTTCTGAAGTAGCCCTGGTCCTGGGAATCTCACAGCCTGGGAAAGGTGGGCAGCATAGGCTTTGCCATCTCTGGGTGCTGCCAGGAGGGAACCATGCCTGGTTAATCATCTGGGTGTTTCATAAGCTCCTTTCCACTCCCAGAGAACCAGAGACCCATAGAAAAGTCTTCAGCACCTCCCAGGGTTCCTCCTGCTCAGTTCAGGTATCTTCCCTGCAACAGCCCCAGTGGATGGCCAGCCAGTCTCACTGTGGACACTTCCAGTGACTGCAAAACTTACCACTTTGTCAAACCACCCACTTCCTAGTTGAGCCACAGTTTTCCCACATGCTGGTCTTAGTTCTTCCTTCCACTAATCCAGAGAATAATGCTGTTCTTTTATTCAACATGCTCCTGACTCCAGGGGGACCGCAGGTAGGGAGACTTAGACAACAGAAATTTATTTTCTCACACTTTTGGAGACCAGAGGCCGAGGTTTCAGCAGAGTTGTTTCTTCTAAGGACTCTCCTTGGCTTGTAGGCAGCACCTCTTCCCAGGTTTCAACAGGGTTTTCATTCCTCTGGGTGTGTCTATGTCCTAATCTCCTCTTCTTACAAGGGCACCAGTCATTTTGAATAAGGGCTCATTATAATGACCTCATCTTAATTTAATTACCTTCTTAAACACTCTACCTCCAAATGCTGTCACATTCTGAGATACTGGGAGTTAAGGCTTTAACATATAAATTTGGGAGGGAGAATACAATTCTGCCCATAACACTTCCCTATCCTCATGCAACAGTTCAAATATTTAAAATATACAGTATATCCTCCTTCTAAGCTTTTTATTTTTGAGGATGAACATTCTCAATTTTTAAAAACTTTTTATTTTATTATATGGATTCCAGACACAACACCATCTTGATTATTCTTCTATAGATTATTAATGTGTCCACTAAAATGTGGGGTCTGCTAGGCCAAAAGTAAATTGGATTTTTATCTTTCTTGATTTGATAACACTAAATGATTCAGTGTGGCTCTTGGTTAGGTATATGTTTTGGTAACCATCTTGTACTATCAATATACACTGAGTGGCCAGATTATTATGACCACCTGACATTTGTAGGCATCGTATGGGATATGGAAGCTGAAGGCCTCTTCAAACACTTTTGCTGTCTGCAGTTACAAGATAAAACGTCTCCAATTCACACAGGAATGCAAGGATTGGACAGTCGAGCATTGAGAAAACGTCATGTAGTCTGATGAATCACGTTTCCAGTTGCATTATGCAGATGGGAGAGTGAGAATTTGGTAGAAACAGCATGAAAGCATGCACCCCGCATGCATGAGTACAACCCTTTAAGCTGGTGGAGGCAGTGTTATGGTTTGGGGCATGTTTTCCTGGCATGATTTGGGCCCTTTAATTCATGTGGAACAATGTCTAAATAGCACAACATACCTAAGCATCATTGCTGATCAAGTTCATCCTATCATGTTGATGGCATATCTCAATGGAAATGGCTTCTTCCAACAAGATAATGTGCCATGCCATGGTGCTCGTATTGTGCAGGAGTGGTTTCAAGAACATGAGGGAGACTTTACCTTGCTTATGTGGCCCCCACAATCACCAGATCTCAATCCAATTGAGCATTCATCAGACAAAGTTAAAAGAGCCATCAGGCAGCTGGTTCCACAATCATCAAATCTCACCGAACTGAACAGTGCTATTTATCAGGCATGGGGTCAGATTCCTTGCATCACCTTTCAACATCTTGTGGAGTCAATGCCAAGAAGAATCGCTGCAGTTTTGAAGGCAAAAGGTGGCCCAACTAAGTACTGATTGGATGGTCATAATATTCTGGCCACTCAGTGTATATAAAAGCCTATGCAACTGTTATGATTGAACGACTGGTCAACCACTTGCTATGATGTGCACTGACCACCAGGGGCCAGACAATCAGTTCAGGAGCTGCCCCCTGGTGGTCAGTGTGCTCCCACAGCCAACCTCTTACAGCCGGCCAACTACTTGCAGTCCCTCCCCCCAGCTGGCCAGCCCCCAATAGGCCCCTGGTGCTAAACTATTCATAGACAACCTGGGTTGGGGTTTCATAAGTAGCAGAGCAGCTTCCTCGCTGCTATCTATAGAAAGTCAGCCCTTGACACAAGGGTTTGTCTCATTCCTGTCCTCTCCCTTCCCCGTGGGCCACTCACCCACCACGGACCTGCGGTGAGGGAAGGAGGAGGGGGAAGCGGGGAAACACATGGTGGCATGGCAGTGTTGGTGTCTAGTGTCTGGTGTCTGGCATCTTTTCCTTCTGCACCCGGCCAGGCGACTGTCGCCTCCTCTCCTGACCTCGCCGGAGCCTTTGTTCCCCAGGCTGGAATGGGGAATGGGGGATGGGTGGTGGTGGATGCAGCCTCTTCCCCAGGGGGACCAAGGGCTGGATCCCTCCTCGGAGCTGCCACGGTTCCTTCTCCTCCCTCCCCTGTGCATGAATTCATGCACTGGGCCTCTAGTTAATTCATGTACTGGGCCTCTAGTTAAATGACTTTGGACAACTAAAAGCCTTGGGAATTACAAACTATTATTTATTGCATCTGCTCCTATTTTTAGCATTTTTTAAAAAGAAAAGTGTAAAATTCTATATGTATGAATGATTTGACCAAGATAGGGCATTACAAAGTCTGGAGCAGAACCCTAGAAATAGTATGTCCAACTATTAATCAAATCCTTTCAGGACAGTGGTTTTATCAAGCAAGAGCCCACCTAATTACACTATTGTTAAGTCCATGTTACTATGGGAACCAACTGTCAATGCCTTAATAAAATTCAAATCCATGTCTCTATGGCCACATTTCCCAAAATGTGTTCTAAGGAATACTAAATTCCATGGACTTCTCCAATGAAGGGTCCTCAAAAATTGTCCAAAGCAGCCGAAACCGGTTTGGCTCGGTGGATAGAGCATCAGCCTGTGAACTGAAGGGTCCCGGGTTCGATTCCGGTCAAGGGCATGTACCTTGGTTGTGGACACATCCCCAGTGGGGGGTGTGCAGGAGGCAGCTGATCGATGTTTCTCTCTCATCAATGTTTCTAGCTCTCTTTCCCTCTTCCTTCCTCTCTATAAAAAATCAATAAAATAAATAAATAAATAAAAGAATTGTCCAAAGCAATGTGATTATTTCTTCTTAAAGATGTCTAAACTGCATAATCATATAAAAGGCTATTAGGTATTCCAGGGTAAGAAGATCTATTTAACTTTATATAATACTAGAGGCCTGGTGCAGGAAATTCAGACCCAGGTAGGATCCCTAGGCCTGGCCAATCATCAGGGCCAATTGGGGCCTTCCTTCTCCCAGCTGCTGGCTGCCAGCCAGGGCCTTCCTTCATTCCACACTGCCCCCTGGTGGTCAGCACACATCATAGTGAGTGGTCAAACTCCCAGTAGGTCAAACTCCAGAGGGAACAATTTGCATATTAGCCTTTTATTATATAGGATATAGGATACTATCTCATAAACTTATTTTTAAAAAACACTTTAAGTTTATATCTTAATATCAATAGAACCAGCTCTGTGAAATGTACTTTGGGAAACACTAGTCCACAAGCTGAGCTAAATTCTACCAACAAAGTTTTGTTTCTATAGATTTTATTTAACCCTCTTATTATTGAGCAATTTTAAAAACTTGCCCTCTACAATGCTCCCACTGTCCTCTGGGCCTATCTTTTTTCTTTTTTGCCTTTCTTTCTATTTTTTACACGTGTAACACCTTCACTGATTTTCTCAGAAATGCCCAGATAGCAGAACCGCAGGCTAATGAAACGCACCATCAGGGTGTGAGCTCCATGTGAGGTCATCAGCAGTACCAGGTGAAAGTCATCCACTCAGGTTTGGAGAATGATCAGATATATGGGAGCAACTGGGGATTGACTTCAGTCAGAAGAGGACATATGTCCAAATTGCCAGTCGGGGAGGGATGCCTGTGAGTGACGTGCATGGGAGAGATGAAATTCTACTAGAAATACTTTATTTGGCATTGGACACATACTCTGTATCAGACACTATGGGAAGCTCAGGACATTACAAATGAATTCTCTATGTTCCCTTAGAAAACTTTGTGGTTCAACAGGAGAGGCAAATAGGTCAATAATTATGAGTCAGGGCAGTAAATGTTATAATTGAGGCAAGTTTCAGGTGTTATTGAGGCAGAGGGAAAAAATGTTAACTATGCCCATAGAGTCTCATGTTTGTCTTCAGTTTAAGCCTTAGCACTAAATGAAGTTGACACTATTTAAGTGATGAAAAGAGTGAGAGACTGACATTACTGGGCATCCCAATGCTCTCAAGTTTCCCACCTGAAAAACTCTGAGTGGGGAACGTCAGAGAGCATAGAATCAAGGGGTCAGAATAGCTGATGTCACACAGCCCTTTATGACACGAAGGCATCCTGATTTGATGGCCCCAAACAGTAACTTTGTTCCATAAACTGTCCGCTCTTAATGCTTGGTATGTGAGTGGCCCTTTGCAGTCCTTGAACTGCATCCACACCTATTACTCTCAGCAATCCCATGAGGTGCTTTAAATTGTCCCAATTTACAGATGAGATGATAGAAGCTCAGTGAGACTAAGGCACACAGTCGAAGTCCCATGGTAAGTGGAAGAAAGAAGAAGTTAACTTCATACTTCTTCTAACATCAAGTCTGGTTTTTTGTTTTTGTGAAATGAGAAAATTTGTGAGTATATGAGATATATTAAAGGGAAAACCCCATTTAATTTTTCCAAAGGTAGATGACAATGGGGATAGCCAAAGAGTGCAGATATACATAGTCCATAAACTGAATAGTGAAGAACTGCATAAGCTCCTTTCTCCCATAATGCTAAAAGTAACTTAAGGGCAGACGTATCCCAATAAGAGGTCCAAAAAGAAGGAGTATCACTGTCTTTATTTTTTACAGGTGAGAACATTGATTTATAGAAAGGAAAAGTGAGTTGTCCAAAAGTGAATTCTTCAAGCTGGAGATATAACTCCATCTGTTCCCTGTCAGATGAAAATGCAATTCAAATACAGCCTCATCATTCAGGGCTCACCAGCACCCACTCCCTGGGGAGATGTTCTCTCCCACTCAGAGCTGAGTGCTCAGTTGAAGAGAAGAAATTTCTTTGAAAGAAACCATCCTTACATCACGCCACTTTGAGAGCTGGAAGAAACCTGATGAACATGCCTGACCCTGGTATCCCAGTCTCAATTCTTTATATACTCACTGAGACCCAAGCAAGACAGCACACAATAGGGGTGAGTTAAGACAACCTTTAACTTTACCACCTGTCTTCCTCCTCCCTCTGCACTCTGTTGTAGCCATAATTCTTTCCCAACAGCTCCCTAAGGACTTTTCTTCTCATTGCTTTATTCTATGGCTTAGATAGGTATCCAGGTATTTACTCCCTCCAAACTCAACTACTCTAACATGTCATGGGGTCACCAGCAGAGAACACTCAAGCATTTGTCTAGAGGACTAGCAGACTGGATTTCTTCTGCTTCCGTAGAATGAAAGGAGGAACTTCATATTCACCAGGGCCCTAGCACCTCAGTCAATAGGCTGTGTATCAGGGAACTTCCCAACGCTCTAGGGGGTGTCTTCCATCCCAGTGGATTATTCTTTGATCAACTAACCAATTGCTAATATCAATTTCGTGTTTAATGGTTTCTTGTTGTTGACCTGAGTTCATTCAGTTTAATTTTTGAACACTTTTTATGAAACAGGTCACTATCAAAAATTCTGCAGAAGTTACAGTGTGCCTTCTTCTCAGCAGAGGACAGCAGAAAGCATCTAGGAAGAGTATGTGCTACTGACCTGTTTTTGTTAGTCACAATACTTATGAACAATTGTTTAGAGATCTCCATAGGAGGTGTTTTTTTATTGTTTGTTTGTTTTTGTTTTGTTTTGTTTTTTGTTTTTAGCAATGTGGCCAGAACATCTTGCAGAAGTGCAAATTAAATAAAATCAAGTTTTCTTCTCTTTAAATATGGTGCAGCATAGTCCAATCCTTTGGCCTCACAAGTTGCTAAAATTAGGAAATGGCACTTTCTGTGAAATCTTTTGGAGAGGTAAACAGAATGAGTTTAGACCCTCAAAGAAAGAAGAAAGGTAATCCTATGCATCAGTATTTCTTCAACTTGTATAATGTATGGATGTCTCTTTAGATAAAACAACTCTCATGAAGTCCTGTGTTTACTTTAATTCCTTTCAATCTAGGCATAAACTCCTTATGCATATAGCCCTTATACACTACAGTCAAAATTAACTTACAAATTAAGTGAAACTATAGCTAAAATAAATATTAGAATGATCACTACTAATGTAGCAGGACCTGTGGCAGTGTGATAAAGTTAGCTCACATGTGAGCATGAACACGGTGCCCAGTGCTGTGGTGCCCAAGTCTGGTCTTATTCTGCCTCTGCGCCTTGTGCTGTACAATGACTCCATCCTCTCAGGAGTTCTCTCTGTGAAAAGTCTGAGAAACCACCATTTCTTCAGCACACTTTGATGTCCTTTGCTCTTCACTAGGGTGCAAATAAATTCTACCTGAGCCTTTTTCTCATGAGCAAAGTAATTAAAGTGTACTACTCTCCATAAAGCAAATGCAGTTGGGACCCTGGAATTACATGGCAGTACTCAGTGAGAATGTCTCACAGATGCTCCAGAGTATTCTCATATGTGTTTTTTAAATCAAAAAAATGAAAATATAACATTGAAAATGTCTCATAAAAATTTTTGACTTTCCAAGAATATGCCTCCAGACCTCAACCAAGAATTCATATTTTCCTGCTTGACAAATATGACCAGGGAACCACCCTCATTTCTTCTGTCAGAGTCCATGATGATATGGCCTTGTACCACTCCCAGGCAGAGATGTGTGTGTTGGGGGGGTGGGGCGGGGGAAGGAGGGGAAGGAAAAGACATTGTCTTTCAGACTGATCCATCTGAAGAATCTTCCAGATGGGAATCAGGTACAAATTTAGTTCATCTGGAATAGTTTGCACTTGCCACAAATGGCCAAGAAATTATTATGAGCTCACCCTATGTAGGATGCTTTTATGAAATGTTACAAAAGGGAAAATACACATACTCTGGCTAGCATGAGAACCTAGATGGCACAAGGGCCTATTTCATCTGTAATTTCAGTGATTATCTAAATGACGAATAAACTCCAACTGCAAGTGATTTTATTATCTTCTCAATGAGGTAAGATATGAAGCTTGACCACTGGACATAATAGCTTCCTTCAGATATACTAGAGCTGAAATAATGCTGGGAATTTGGGCTGTGACCGGAATCTCTTAAAAAAAATATTACTTTGAAAACAGAGAGATTTTTATAATGAGACTAGAGGCTCAGTGCACGAATTTGTGCACCAGTGGGGTCCCTCGGCCTGGCCTGTGGGATCAGGCTGAAACCAGCTCTCCGACATCTGCCAACAGGTCCCAGATTGCCAGAGGGTGCAGGCCAGGCCAAGGAACCTCACTGGTACACAATTGTGGCTGGGGAGGGATGCAGAAGGTTGGCCAGCTGGAGAGGGACCGTGGGAGGGCTCCAGGGCATGTCTGGCCCATCTCGTTCAGTCCCGATCCACTGGACCCCAACAGCAAGCTAATCTACCTGTCGGAGCATGTCTGCCCCTTGGTTTCCAGTGCACATCATAGTGTCTAGTCTACCAGTCAACTGTCTGCCCCGTGGTGGTCAGTGTGCATCATAGTGAGTGGTTGAGCAGCCTTAGCATATCATTAGCATATTACACTTTGATTGGTTGAAAGGCCAACCAGTTGACCAGACACTTAGCATATTAGGCTTTTATTAGATAGGATCATCTTATACTGGAGGAGTTACATAGATGACTCTTAAAACTCAAAGGAACCTACCCCAATATGGCTATTACTAGGCAGTTGAGTTATCTGATTGGCAGTACTGAGCTAGTCACTAAAATCCTCCAGCCTTGACTAGGATAGAGAAGGAGCACATGGATCAAGCTGCTGATGTTCAGGATGAGGAAGCATGGAGTTCTAACTCCATATTGAGGTCACTGGGTAGAATCCAAACTGAGACATTCTCCTCAAAAATGTTTGAACTCAGATCAAGCCCAAGTCCCGAAAAGCCAGCAAACCAATTTCTGGGCAAATAAACTCACCATACATTAGATTAGATGTCATCTTTCCAGAGCAACCAGAACTGGCTTCTTTCCAATGGAGTGAAATCTCTGGGTAATACCCTTGATGGGATAGCAGCCCTGGGGGAACTACTTTGTCTTGCTTGGCTGAGGCTGTTTATGCCTGTTGCCTGACAGGCGGTAGTAGTTGAAACCAAGCTCACTTCTAATGCTACCTGTTGAATTAAGGTTTCTGCTAACAACTTCTGCCTATCTCAAAGCACCATCTAGGTATCAGTAACCCGCAACCATCCAGATAACTTTGGGCATTATTTCCTATCGATGGCTTCAGCCATCGTGCCCTAAAAGGGAAGGCAGATTTAAGCAGCCCTTCCTGCTAGAAGTGTGCAGGTGAGAGCCGGGGTTGCAGCTTTCTCACTTCGGATGGTTATATACAGTATTCATTAGACATGCACCTCCCAAACTACCCTCTTTTAAGAACCAATCTGTTTTCTTGCCAGATCAATGCTCTTATCTGTAATTGTGTGGACCACCAGCAACAGCAAATAAATGGTTAAAATTTAATTTCAGAAGAAAGGAAATGTGTTTATCAAACATGGATTGTACAAGTGTGAAAATGCCCTAAATGAAATTATTTGAGGCTTAAAGACTATAACTTATAAATCCATTTGCCCAACTGAACAAAATAATAGAAGGAAGTAGTACAGGTTTTGGAACAAATACACATAGTTTTGCTCAGGCTTCCCATTTTTAACCCTGGGAATGCTGTCACTACTGTGCTATAATAATAATGGTTGTCAACATCCCTCCATATTAGCTAGCTGCTAGCACAATGGCTAAAACAAAATCCTATCTAGTTTCCCTGCAGGTTGTTAACTTCTGACCAGAATGATGTTCTTCTGCCTCATCATTACACCCTCCTCTTTGGCTGGATAGTCTAGGTCCCCAAACATGTGTCTCCAGATGCTCATGAATTTATCATTAGAACTTGCCCTTGATTTACTTTGTTTGAAACGGGTGCATAGAAATATTTATACTTATTGAGACACTCTTTTGTTGTATAGAGGCTGTGCTATGATTCACATTTTTGTAATAGTTGAGTTTTATCTCTCAACCATGCTCCAATGCAAATGATTTTCTTATAAATCAAAACGTCATTCTAAGCAAGTAGAATTTTTCAGTTGTGAAAACATAGACTGTCTAACTGTTCACTAAGCCTGTATTCTCTTCTTCCATGTCACATAGCTAGGCTCTACTCCCCACTTTCCTTTTCTCCTGGACATGGCCATATGACTGAACTCTAGCCAGTGGAATCTGAATATACATGATGGGCTTCACTTCAAGGCCTGATCCTAAGACTATCTCCCATATACCATTCTTTATCTTTTTTCCTCTTCTACTAGCTTGACACAGATTAATGGCAGTTTTGGAAGTCAAGTGTTTATGATGAAGTAGTAGGTGAGAGCTGTAAGTCAACCAGCTTTATCTGAGAGAAAAGTAAACTCTCATGTTTGACCTTTACATAATTTTGGGTTTGTTTGTTATAGCAGCAAGCATTACCAACAATAATACAATGTGTTCCACTGAACATTAAATGACTGGAAGGTGTTAATTCAAGATTCCTAACAGTTTCAGGATGTTTTTCTCCCAAAATAGTGTCCAAAACAAGAGGAAAGCAACTTCATTTGCTTTGAGATTCAAGTTCCTTGTCAGAGATAGAAATAGGGATAAGGATAGAGATGGAGATGGAGATGGAGACGGAGACGGAGACGGAGACGGAGACGGAGACGGAGACAGAGACGGAGACGGAGACGGAGACGGAGACGGAGAAGGAGATGGAGACGGAGACGGAGACGGAGACGGAGACGGAGATGGAGATGGAGATGGAGATGGAGACGGAGACGGAGACGGAGACGGAGACGGAGACGGAGACGGAGATGGAGAAGGAGATGGAGATGGAGATGGAGATGGAGATGGAGATGATGGAGAAGGAGATGGAGACGGAGATGGAGATGGAGATGATGGAGATGGAGATGGAGATGGAGATGGAGATGGAGATGGAGAAGGAGATGGAGATGGAGATGGAGATGGAGATGGAGATGGAGATGGAGATGGAGAAGGAGATGGAGATGGAGAAGGAGATGGAGATGGAGATGGAGATGGAGATGGAGATGGAGGAGGAGATGGAGGAGGAGATGGAGATGGAGATGGAGATGATGGAGAAGGAGATGGAGACGGAGATGGAGATGGAGATGGAGATGGAGATGGAGATGGAGATGGAGAAGGAGATGGAGATGGAGATGGAGATGGAGATGGAGATGGAGAAGGAGATGGAGATGGAGATGGAGAAGGAGATGGAGATGGAGAAGGAGATGGAGATGGAGATGGAGATGGAGATGGAGATGGAGATGGAGATGGAGATGGAGAAGGAGATGATGGAGAAGGAGATGGAGATGGAGAAGGAGATGGAGATGGAGATGGAGATGGAGATGGAGAAGGAGATGATGGAGATGGAGATGGAGATGGAGATGGAGATGGAGATGGAGATGGAGAAGGAGATGATGGAGATGGAGATGGAGATGGAGATGGAGATGGAGATGGAGATGGAGATGGAGATGGAGAAGGAGATGATGGAGATGGAGATGGAGATGGAGATGGAGATGGAGATGGAGATGGAGATGGAGAAGGAGATGGAGATGGAGATGGAGAAGGAGATGGAGATGGAGATGGAGATGGAGATGGAGATGGAGAAGGAGATGGAGAAGGAGATGGAGATGGAGATGGAGATGGAGATGGAGATGGAGATGGAGATGGAGATGATGGAGATGGAGATGGAGATGGAGATGATGGAGAAGGAGATGGAGACGGAGATGGAGATGGAGATGGAGAAGGAGATGGAGATGGAGATGGAGAAGAAGATGGAGATGGAGATGGAGATGGAGAAGGAGATGGAGATGGAGATGGAGATGGAGATGGAGAAGGAGATGGAGATGGAGATGGAGATGGAGATGGAGATGGAGATGGAGATGGAGATGGAGAAGGAGATGGAGATGGAGATGGAGATGGAGATGGAGATGGAGATGATGGAGATGGAGATGGAGATGGAGATGATGGAGAAGGAGATGGAGACGGAGATGGAGATGGAGATGGAGAAGGAGATGGAGATGGAGATGGAGAAGAAGATGGAGATGGAGATGGAGATGGAGAAGGAGATGGAGATGGAGATGGAGATGGAGAAGGAGATGGAGATGGAGATGGAGATGGAGATGGAGAAGGAGATGGAGATGGAGATGGAGATGGAGAAGGAGATGGAGAAGGAGATGGAGATGGAGATGGAGATGGAGATGGAGATGGAGATGGAGATGGAGATGATGGAGATGGAGATGGAGATGGAGATGATGGAGAAGGAGATGGAGACGGAGATGGAGATGGAGATGGAGAAGGAGATGGAGATGGAGATGGAGAAGAAGATGGAGATGGAGATGGAGATGGAGAAGGAGATGGAGATGGAGTTGGAGATGGAGATGGAGAAGGAGATGGAGATGGAGATGGAGAAGGAGATGGAGATGGAGATGGAGAAGGAGATGGAGATGGAGATGGAGAAGGAGATGGAGATGGAGATGGAGAAGGAGATGGAGATGGAGATGGAGATGGAGATGGAGAAGGAGATGGAGATGGAGATGGAGATGGAGATGGAGAAGGAGATGGAGATGGAGATGGAGAAGGAGATGGATATGGAGATGGAGAAGGAGATGGAGATGGAGATGGAGAAGGAGATGGAGATGGAGATGGAGATGGAGATGGAGATGGAGATGGAGATGGAGATGGAGATGGAGATGGAGAAGGAGATGGAGATGGAGATGGAGAAGGAGATGGAGATGGAGATGGAGAAGGAGATGGAGATGGAGATGGAGATGGAGATGGAGATGGAGATGGAGATGGAGAAGGAGATGGAGATGGAGATGGAGAAGGAGATGGAGATGGAGATGGAGATGGAGATGGAGAAGGAGATGGAGATGGAGATGGAGAAGGAGATGGAGATGGAGATGGAGATGATGGAGATGGAGATGGAGTGGAGATGGAGATGGAGATGAGAAGGAGATGGAGAAGGAGAAGGAGAAGGAGATGGAGATGGAGATGAGATGATGGAGATGGAGATGGAGATGGAGATGGAGATGGAGATGGAGATGGAGATGGAGATGGAGAAGGAGATGGAGATGGAGATGGAGAAGATGGAGATGGAGAGATGGAGATGGAGATGGAGATGGAGAAGGAGATGGAGATGGAGATGGAGATGGAGATGGAGATGGAGATGATGGAGATGGAGATGTGAGATGGAGATGGAGAAGGAGATGGAGATGGAGATGGAGATGGAGATGGATGATGGAGATGGAGATGGAGATGGAGATGGAGAAGGAGATGGAGATGGAGATGGAGATGGAGAAGGAGATGGAGATGGAGATGGAGATGGGGGATGGAGAAGGAGATGGAGAAGGAGATGGAGATGGAGATGGAGATGATGGAGATGGAGATGGAGATGGAGATGGAGATGGAGATGGAGATGGAGAAGGAGATGGAGATGGAGATGGAGATGGAGATGGAGATGGAGATGGAGATGGAGATGGAGATGGAGAAGGAGACGGAGACGGAGACGGAGACGGAGACGGAGACGGAGACGGAGACGGAGACGGAGATGGAGAAGGAGATGGAGATGGAGATGGAGATGGAGATGGAGATGGAGATGGAGATGGAGATGGAGATGGAGATGGAGATGGAGATGGAGAAGGAGACGGAGACGGAGACGGAGACCGGAGACGGAGACGGAGACGGAGACGGAGACGGAGATGGAGAAGGAGATGGAGATGGAGACGGAGACGGAGACGGAGACGGAGACGGACGAGACGGAGACGGAGAAGGAGACGGAGACGGAGACGGAGACGGAGACGGAGACGGAGACGGAGACGGAGATGGAGACGGAGACGGAGACGGAGACGGAGACGGAGACGGAGACGGAGATGGAGATGATGGAGATGGAGATGGAGATGGAGATGGAGATGGAGATGATGGAGAAGGAGATGGAGACGGAGATGGAGATGGAGATGATGGAGATGGAGATGGAGATGGAGATGGAGAAGGAGATGGAGATGGAGATGGAGATGGAGATGGAGATGGAGAAGGAGATGGAGATGGAGATGGAGAAGGAGATGGAGATGGAGAAGGAGATGGAGATGGAGATGGAGATGGAGATGGAGATGGAGAAGGAGATGGAGATGGAGATGGAGATGGAGATGGAGAAGGAGATGATGGAGATGGAGATGGAGATGGAGATGGAGATGGAGATGGAGATGGAGATGGAGATGGAGATGGAGAAGGAGATGATGGAGATGGAGATGGAGATGGAGATGGAGATGGAGATGGAGATGGAGAAGGAGATGATGGAGATGGAGATGGAGATGGAGATGGAGATGGAGATGGAGATGGAGATGGAGATGGAGAAGGAGATGGAGATGGAGATGGAGAAGGAGATGGAGATGGAGATGGAGATGGAGATGGAGATGGAGATGGAGATGATGGAGATGGAGATGATGGAGATGATGGAGAAGGAGATGGAGACGGAGATGGAGATGGAGATGGAGAAGGAGATTGAGATGGAGATGGAGAAGAAGATGGAGATGGAGATGGAGATGGAGAAGGAGATGGAGATGGAGATGGAGATGGAGATGGAGATGGAGAAGGAGATGAAGATGGAGATGGAGAAGGAGATGGAGATGGAGATGGAGAAGGAGATGGAGATGGAGATGGAGAAGGAGATGGAGATGGAGATGGAGAAGGAGATGGAGATGGAGATGGAGATGGAGATGGAGAAGGAGATGGAGATGGAGATGGAGATGGAGATGGAGAAGGAGATGGAGATGGAGATGGAGAAGGAGATGGAGATGGAGATGGAGAAGGAGATGGAGATGGAGATGGAGAAGGATGGAGATGGAGATGGAGATGGAGATGGAGATGGAGATGGAGATGGAGATGGAGATGGAGAAGGAGATGGAGATGAGATGGAGAAGGAGATGGAGATGGAGAAGGAGATGGAGATGGAGATGGAGATGGAGATGGAGATGGAGATGGAGATGGAGAAGGAGATGGAGATGGAGAAGGAGAAGGAGATGGAGATGGAGATGGAGATGGAGATGGAGATGGAGATGGAGATGGAGATGGAGAAGGAGATGGAGATGGAGATGGAGAAGGAGATGGAGATGGAGATGGAGATGGAGATGGAGAAGGAGATGGAGATGGAGATGGAGAAGGAGATGGAGATGGAGATGGAGATGATGGAGATGGAGATGGAGATGGAGATGGAGATGGAGATGGAGAAGGAGATGGAGATGGAGATGGAGATGGAGATGGAGAAGGAGATGGAGATGGAGATGGAGATGATGGAGATGGAGATGGAGAAGGAGATGGAGATGGAGATGGAGATGGAGATGGAGATGATGGAGATGGAGATGGAGATGGAGAAGGAGATGGAGATGGAGATGGAGATGGAGAAGGAGATGGAGATGGAGATGGAGATGGAGATGGAGATGGAGATGATGGAGATGGAGATGGAGATGGAGAAGGAGATGGAGATGGAGATGGAGATGGAGAAGGAGATGGAGAAGGAGATGGAGATGGAGATGGAGATGGAGAAGGAGATGGAGATGGAGATGGAGATGGAGAAGGAGATGGAGATGGAGATGGAGATGGAGAAGGAGATGGAGATGGAGATGGAGAAGGAGATGGAGATGGAGATGGAGAAGGAGATGGAGATGGAGATGGAGATGATGGAGATGGAGATGGAGATGGAGATGGAGATGGAGATGGAGATGGAGATGGAGATGGAGACGGAGACGGAGACGGAGACGGAGACGGAGAGGGAGACGGAGACGAGACGGAGACGGAGACGGAGACGGAGACGGAGACGGAGACGGAGACGGAGACGGAGACGGAGACGGAGACGGAGATGGAGATGATGATGGAGATGGAGATGGAGATGGAGATGGAGATGGAGATGATGGAGAAGGAGATGGAGACGGAGATGGAGATGGAGATGATGGAGATGGAGATGGAGATGGAGATGGAGAAGGAGATGGAGATGGAGATGGAGATGGAGATGGAGATGGAGATGGAGAAGGAGATGGAGATGGAGATGGAGAAGGAGATGGAGATGGAGAAGGAGATGGAGATGGAGATGGAGATGGAGATGGAGATGGAGAAGGAGATGGAGATGGAGATGGAGATGGAGATGGAGAAGGAGATGATGGAGATGGAGATGGAGATGGAGATGGAGATGGAGATGGAGATGGAGATGGAGATGGAGAAGGAGATGATGGAGATGGAGATGGAGATGGAGATGGAGATGGAGATGGAGATGGAGAAGGAGATGATGGAGATGGAGATGGAGATGGAGATGGAGATGGAGATGGAGATGGAGAAGGAGATGGAGATGGAGATGGAGAAGGAGATGGAGATGGAGATGGAGATGGAGATGGAGATGGAGATGGAGATGGAGATGATGGAGATGGAGATGGAGATGATGGAGAAGGAGATGGAGACGGAGATGGAGATGGAGATGGAGAAGGAGATTGAGATGGAGATGGAGAAGAAGATGGAGATGGAGATGGAGATGGAGAAGGAGATGGAGATGGAGATGGAGATGGAGATGGAGATGGAGAAGGAGATGGAGATGGAGATGGAGAAGGAGATGGAGATGGAGATGGAGAAGGAGATGGAGATGGAGATGGAGAAGGAGGTGGAGATGGAGATGGAGAAGGAGATGGAGATGGAGATGGAGATGGAGATGGAGAAGGAGATGGAGATGGAGATGGAGATGGAGATGGAGATGGAGAAGGAGATGGAGATGGAGATGGAGATGGAGATGGAGATGGAGATGGAGATGGAGATGGAGAAGGAGATGGAGATGGAGATGGAGAAGGAGATGGAGATGGAGGTGGAGAAGGAGATGGAGATGGAGATGGAGATGGAGATGGAGATGGAGATGGAGATGGAGATGGAGAAGGAGATGGAGATGGAGATGGAGAAGGAGATGGAGATGGAGATGGAGATGGAGATGGAGATGGAGAAGGAGATGGAGATGGAGATGGAGAAGGAGATGGAGATGGAGATGGAGATGATGGAGATGGAGATGGAGATGGAGATGGATGGAGAAGGAGATGGAGATGGAGATGGAGATGGAGATGGAGATGGAGAAGGAGATGGAGATGGAGATGGAGATGATGGAGATGGAGATGGAGATGGAGAAGGAGATGGAGATGGAGATGGAGATGGAGATGGAGATGGAGATGGAGATGATGGAGATGGAGATGGAGATGGAGAAGGAGATGGAGATGGAGATGGAGATGGAGAAGGAGATGGAGATGGAGATGGAGATGGAGATGGAGATGATGGAGATGGAGATGGAGATGGAGAAGGAGATGGAGATGGAGATGGAGATGGAGAAGGAGATGGAGAAGGAGATGGAGATGGAGATGGAGATGGAGAAGGAGATGGAGATGGAGATGGAGATGGAGAAGGAGATGGAGATGGAGATGGAGATGGAGATGGAGATGGAGATGGAGATGGAGATGGAGATGGAGATGGAGATGGAGATGGAGATGGAGATGGAGATGGAGATGGATGGAGATGATGGAGATGGAGATGGAGATGGAGATGGAGATGGAGATGGAGATGGAGATGGAGATGGAGATGGAGATGATGGAGATGGAGATGGAGATGGAGATGGAGATGGAGATGGAGAAGGAGATGGAGATGGAGATGGAGATGATGGAGATGGAGATGGAGATGGAGATGGAGATGGAGATGGAGAAGGAGATGGAGATGGAGATGGAGATGGAGATGGAGATGGAGAAGGAGACGGAGACGGAGACGGAGACGGAGACGGAGAAGGAGATGGAGATGGAGATGGAGAAGGAGAAGGAGATGGAGATGGAGATGGAGATGGAGATGGAGATGGAGATGGAGAGATGAGGATGGGGATGGAGATGGAGAAGGAGATGGAGATGGAGATGGAGATGGAGATGGAGATGGAGATGGAGATGGAGATGGAGAAGGAGTTGGGGAAGGAGATGGAGATGGAGATGGAGATGGAGATGGAGATGGAGATGGAGATGGAGATGGAGAAGGAGATGGAGATGGAGAAGGAGAAGGAGAAGGAGATGGAGATGGAGAAGGAGAAGGAGATGGAGATGGAGATGGAGATAAACTGTGAAGAAGCAGAAGCACACTAAAATATTTAATTATAAATCTCATGAAAAAATCAAAAATTATTTTAAAATTATTTTTACATTTTTATTCATTTTCTAAAATTTCAAGAATCTCAGTCAGACAAAAAGCATGAATAAAGAAAGAAATATGCCTGATTATATTTTATTTTTGTAAGGACTAAATATGCATCTTTGTTAGAGTGACTATGATATGGCTGGCAAGTTTGTATTGCCTTTTTCTTTCACTCTGATTTTCATTTCTTATTTTATAATTTTGAATAAATATATAGTTTCTTCCCTTCCCCAACTCAAGATCTGTTTGAATATTTTGTGTATTGAAACAAAGGACTAAATAAATAGGCAAATGGGAAGAAACGGAATTATATGTCAGAAGTGATTTCCGTACTCAGTCCTCTTTGATTGAGTCCCAACCATGTCCAGAACCTGGCCTTAGTCTTCTCCTCTGAGGTTAAACTTCTTCTGATGTGTCTGATTAGACAGCCCACGGAGAATTCTCAAGGACCAGTGACTGGTCAAGCTCAGAGCTCCTGGAAGCTACAGCCTTTCTAATCCACAGGTCAGTGCTGGGTAAGAATAGTGACGTTTGAGAGAGAAAACATGGACAAATCCCACTGAATGTTCATTCTCCTCTTCCTATGCCTAGGGCTGTGCTCAATGTGTAACAAACATAGAGGGCCTTTCTTATTTCTGAAACTCATATGGATATGGAGCCAGATTTGGGTGGATCGTTTTTCCTTTGGTTTATTTAGTTTTAAAAATATATGTTTTTAATATTTCAGAGTAAAACTAAATTTTAGCTATGAAAGTTTGAAGGGGAAATCCACAAATCCACTTTAAATATTCCTTTTTTATGAGATAAAAAAGGATTATTCTCTGAAATACTTGACATAATACTATCCTAACTCTGAAGATGTGTGAGTCACTATAGAATTATTCTCTCAAATCTGAACAAAAATTTCATGGAATTACTGTGTTTTTAATTCAAAGAGTTGGGTGTTTGGAACTCCACAGTGCTTTGTGGTGGCATAGCAACCAGGGGGGCCCTCATGAAAACAATGTGTTGGTGAATTTTGGATCTGAGCTGTGGTGGGTAGATGAGTAGCAGGTGGTTTTAAGGAGACTCCTCTTAACTAGAGAAAGGGTTAGAAGATTAACATAGGTCCAAAATGTTTTAGACATTGGATGTGAATTAATTATTACATCTGAGAAGTAATTATTAGAATCTGTGTGTTGTGAAAATTTTTATTATTTGAGAGAGAGAGGGAGGAGAGATTATATCATGAGCATTCTCACATGTCATTAATTGCTTTATGCAATCATGATTTGTAATGGCTTTATACTGTTACCTCACATAGACATACTATAATTATTCCAAACTCGTCCTTATTATGAACATTTAGATTGCTTCTAATATTATACATTATATATTATACATAAACTGATAATACTCTTATACATAATCTTTTCAGGCACTTTTCATAATTTTTGGAGGATATATTTTTACCAAGACTGATGGTAGCAACTTCTCTATAGTTCTTGATGACTATTATCAAATCACCTTCAAGAAAATTAGTATCCAATTCCAAGATAGTGACAGATTAGGTAAAAGGTACATTAACTTTCTCCCACGACCAAACTGGAATTACAACTAAAATATGTAAAATTCATCCTGAATAACCAATTGAAGGCCAGCTGGAAACCTTACAGAGGAGGCTACATTAAGACTTGTAGGAAAGAAGTGCAGAGGTGCAAGCAGCCTGGCCAGGCTTCCACAGCAGAGCCAAAGTTCCGAAGGAATATCTTGGCTTCAGAGCTTCCCTCTGAGAAGTCTGGGGTCTGTATTCTAAGCCAGGATCCCCAGCCTGGAGCACCAGAACCAGTAAGGTGCCCACATAATGTCTGGCATTATGAAAAGCAGAGGGGTTTCTGTCTGCCAGGAAAGAATGGGTGGCTAGAAACACAGGCACCCTCTTAAAGGGTCAACACACAACATTTTGTTTGCAGCCACAAAATGCTCCAGCAGAGAGAGGGCATAATGGACTAGAGCTGCATGAGGAGAGTTTGGGGCTGGTGGCTCTGATAAAGAACCGAGAGGACAGCCGCCTGGATCCCTGTGCTGTCATTCCCTCATACTGCAGAAGCAGTCTTTCTAAGGCACAGCTGTCCCCTCCTTGCAGCATTAGCCTGGGGGAAGCAATGGCCCCACCCATTGGAATCCCTCTCACCACACCCTGTGGAGTTTACACACTATCTACAGTCAGAGGCTCATTAAGTGACTGAAACTAAGAGATAGCCTTCAGGCAGAGGTGGATCTTGGGTGCTTTGAGTCTCTGCCTGACCTTCCCCAGAGCCTGTGGCTAGTAAAAGCAGATGTGTACAGCTTTGTCCTTCCCACACGAACCCAGGCCTAGAAGAGAGCCACAAGTTGTGGACTGTTGGCCCTAAACAGCTCCAAACAGGCTGTTTAGGTCCAAGCCCGGATGCGTCTGACATTGGCCTTCACCTCAGGGCCTCCGAAGAGGCCCAGAAATAGTACACCCAGAAGCCAGCTTCAGACAACAGCAAAGCAGGGTCCAATAAGCTTCACAAGCAGCACATCCACAGGTAGGTGTTGGCAGCATCATCGCTGCTGAGGTGAATCCACTTCGGGTGATCAGCACCGCACAGCAGCCTGCACGCTGTGTTGGGGGTTGAGACTCACTGTCAGCCAGCCTGAGGGTCGACCCCATGCACAAATGGGCCAGTAGCAATCCAGACTCAATTACAACAGGAGGACCATGCAACATGCACAAGAGATATCATTAGAGCACCCAAGTCTGGTGATCAGGGAGGCTGTAACACTGGACCCCATGGGTCACCTACCACATAAGGCCACACTTCCAAGACAGGGAATTGTAGCAGATTGGAAAGGAGAAATTAAAACTATCATTATTTTCAGATGACATGGTATTGTACATAGAGAATTCTAAAGATTCCACCAAAAACCTACTATAATGGATAAATGAATTCAGTTATAGAAGCAGGATACAAAATAAATATTCAGAACATAGTAGCATTTTTATACACTAACAATGAACTATCAGAAAGGGCAACTAAAAAACCAATACCATTCACAATTGCTTCAAAAAGAATAAAATACCTAGGAATAACTTTAACCAAGGATGTAAAAGACCTATACTTTGAAAAGTATAAGATACTGAAGAAAGAAATTGAAGAAAATACAAATAAGTGGGAGCATATACCATGTTCATGGAGAGAAAATGATATCATTAAAATGTCCATGCTACACAATCAATGTAATTCCTATTAAATTACCAATGGCATATTTCTAGAACAAACATTTCAAAGATTTATATGGAACCACAAAATACCCCAAGGAGAAACAGCAATCTTAAGAAAAAAGAACAAAGTTAGAGGAATCATGCTACCTGATATCAAACTACTAGCATACTATAAGGCCATAGTAATCAAAACAGCATGATACTGGCATAAAAACACACATGTATGTAAATGGAACAGAATAGTGAGACCAGAATAAATCCATACATTTATAGTCAATTAATGTTTGACAAAGCAGGAAAAAACAATGGACTACAGATAGTCTATTTATCCCAGCCAGTGTGATGCAATGGTTGAGCATCAACCCAGGATCTAAGAGGTCACCAGTTGAATTCCCAGTCAGGACATATCTGAGGTTGCAAGCTTGACCCCCACAGGGGGTTGCAGAAGGCAGCTGATAGATGATTCTCTCTAATCATTGATGTGTTTATCTCTCTCTCCCTCTCCCTTCCTTTCTCTGAAATCAATAAAAAATAATAATTTTTAAAAGATAATCTATTCAATAAATAGTGCTGGGAAAATTGGACACATACATGAAAAAACAACTAGACCACCTTTTTACACCATCTATATATATAAAAGCCTAAGACACCATTTGACTGTTTGACCATTTGACCAGTAGCTATGATGTGCACTGACCATTGGGAGCAGATGCTCAGTGCACAGGCATGGAAACATGGAACAGACTAATGAATATCAGAGGGAAGAGGGAGGGGGAAGGTGGGAAAAGATTAACCAAAGTTCTTATATGCACACAGGAGGCCTGGCACATGGATTCGTGCACCAGTGAGGTCCCTTGGCCAGGGCAATTGGGCAATTGGGGCCATGTCGCCCAGTCCCCATCAGGGCTAATCGGAGCCAGCCATCCAGGGGATAGAACCACAGGAGGTTGGCTATAGGAGTGCACTGACTACCAGGGGGCAGCTCCTGAATTGAGCGTCTGCCCCCCTGATAATCAGTGTGCAACATAGTGACCAGTCAACCCGTTGTTCAGTCGACCGGTCATAATGGCTGCTGAGGTTTTTATATATATAGACTTGAGGCCCAGTGCATGAAATTCGTGCACTGGGAGAGGGTGTTCCTCAGCCCAGCCTGCACCCTCTCCAATCTGGAACCCCTTGGGGGATGTCCAACTATCCATTTAGGCCTGTGGGATCAGGCCTAAACTGGCAATCAAACATCCCTCTCACAATCCAGGATTGCTGGCTCCCAACCACTTGCCTGCCTGCCTGCCTGATTGCCCCTAACCGCTTCTGCCTGCCAGCCTGATCACCCCGTAACCACTTCCCTGCCAGCCTGATAAACGCCTAACTGCTACCCTGCTGGCCCAGTAGCCCCTAACTGCCCTCCCCTACTGGCCTGGTCCCCCCAACTGCCCTGCCCTGCCAGCCTGGTCACCCCAACTGCCCTCCCCTACAGGCCTGGTCACCCGCAACTGCCCTCCACTGCCAGCCTGATTGCCCACAACTGCCTTCCCCTGCCGGCCATCTTGTGGTGGCCATCTTGTGACCACATGGGGGCAACCATCTTTGTGTGAGGGCATGATGGTCAATTTGCATATTACATCTTTTTTATATAGGATGTTTATTTTATTTACCATTTATTTATTAGTGTTTTATTTAGGTTTTTTTTATATTCACACCCACAAATGAGATTGCTCCTTAGAATTATTGTTATTACAGATTAGATGTTTGTATTAGTGTTATATTCCATGAATTAGATATGTTCAATATTTTACTTTGTGCTTGAACTTTTCACATTTTACATGACTTTCAATATTTTAAAGAACTATCCGTCCCTACAACTTTTATCTGATAGAAAATCCATAATTATTTGAAAATTTTGCCATATTATTTCATCTGTTTAAAATGTCTGTTTTTGTTTAAATCACTTTTGGTAATTTATAGAAACCCTAGAGATTTTCCAATTTATTGTCTTTTTCAAAGTAGCATGAAGTTTTTCAAATAGTGTTCTCATTAAAATGCCACATTTATACATATGTAGCTTTATATCTTATTTATTTTAAATATGATACAATTTATAATTTCTGATTAAAATTTTCTCTACTGATTTTTTCTCTTTTATAATTCATTTATTTCTGTTGCTAATTTTACTATTTTATTTCTTCTGCTTTTCTGAGGTTGATTTAAGTTTTCTAGCTATTTGACAATAATGATTATATATTTTTTATAATTAAATTATTTTAGGCTTGAATTTACTTCAAATTAGAGCTTTGGCCATATCCTCTAAGTTTTGGTAAATAGTTTTCATTGCCATCATTTTATGAACAGGTTGAGATTGTAATTTTGATTCTTCTTTAATATACTCATCTAAGGATAATTTAGCATGCTTTTGTGAATCATCTCCTCCTAAACACATATACACTGCTCACACACATGCAACATTTCTCAGTCTTTGTTAATAGTCTAACTTGGTTAATTTGTGCAAACTTTAAAAATATTTTTCAATAACATTTTCTAAGATAATTCTTGACATTTTCCTTCAATTTTATAACCAATTTTTTAATTAGAAGTTATATGGTTAGACCCTGTGTTCTATCAACTTAAGATGTAAACACAAACACCAGTGAATTACTTAAAAGAACTATCCTAAATCCCATTATACTTTACAAATTCATTGTTCTTGATAACTACAATCTCAGTGCTATTTGTTACTGTGAGCTAAATGTTACATTAATCTATCCAGGAAATAACTTTGAAATAATGCCCTGTAGAAATTCTACCTGTAATCAATAATGGCAGTTACATCGGCATCATATTTATAGATATAAATTTACCAACTTTAATAGAGTTCCCCTTCATCAAGTTAACTCCTACTTTTCCTTATACACTCTGAGAAAAACAAACGCAACAAAAGTTTTTCCTTCTCCATAAAGCCATCCTTAATTTCTAGTTTTACTGAAATTCCCTCAGGATCATCAAGAGCATACTTCACATGCAACAATCTCCCAGTGTGTACTAGTTTTCTGGGATGGCTCCTTTACTAAACCTTTTGAGGGCAGTGCCTAGCATAGTATCACACTATTTATTTATAGTTAATGTAGGTTTTGTTAAATTCCTTACACCAATAGAAGGAAGAATCAATCAATCAATCAATCATATTGAATGGGCAGAACTCATACCTATTTGTCTTTCTCCACTGATTGGCTTTTTAATCCTAGTGTTGCAAAGAGGAAAAGTTAGAAAGAGACCTCCCTGGGGTTTCAAGAGAGTGGTCACCTACTAAATTAGCAGGTCAGTTACTCTTCACTATTGGGACAATAGTCACAGCACATTGTGAGATTTCAGAAACTTTGTAACTTCCCTACCTATTACTATTGGTTTGCCTTTTGCCCATTATTTTTTTCAATGACAGTTTTTAGCAACACATTCAAACATTTAATATATAAGAACAGTCTTCATACATCAAAACCAGGTTGATGGTACAGCTCCTCTGTACAGTCTTCCCTGACCCCTGCAGTGAGAGTGATTCCTTCCATCTCTAAACTTTCCACATGACCTTACCAGTTATTTGGCTTCTAACACTTATTGCTTTATATTATACTTTTTCTCATTATATGCATTTTCATTTGTGCGTCCACCCCTCCTTCAGATCTTGAACTTCACCGTGCATATCGCGGCAATTGGTGCCTCAGACAGGAGACTGGAGGAGAAGATTCACCTGAGCAAAAAACAAAGTGCAAAGGAAAAGTGGAAATTCATGGGAAAGGTGGAAACTCACCAGCACACAAAGCCTATGCCAGCTTTGAAGTCATGACCATAAGTGGGCAGGGATGTTTCTGGAATCAGCCAGGTTATAATGGGTATGAATTCGAGTAAAAAGCAAAAACATTATTGTAGATGTTTAGCTTGCATGCTCAAGGGTAAAAGAATTAAAATGTCAGAAAGTGTTCTCTTACAGTTTTTGCATATTGCCATAGAGTATAATCCTTGGTTCCCTGATGCTAAAACATTAGACCTTGATCTCTGGAAACAAGTAGGTAGGAATTTAAGGAGAAATCAGGCTCATGGAAAACGAGTGCCCTTGTCATCTTTATGTGGGCTCTTTTTCAAGCTGTATATTGCCCACTTCATACTGAAGACCAAAACCTACAGAAGGCCAGGAGGATTTGCAACCACTCCATTCTCCTTCGAAGGTAGAGCCTTTAAAGTCCCCCAATCCTCCACCTCCAATGTGGGAAGGCTCATCAACTAGAAAAAAAAATGGGGCTAACAGTCCTTTTACAAAAGGACTCCTTAATGCTTTCTCTGAAAATTACCATATGACCCCTTGGGCCTAGCAGATTTTAGCTAAAATGATTTTAGATGCCAGTCAATACTATGGAAAGCAGAATATGATAAAACCTGTAAACAACAGACTGTTTGTTGGTGTTCACTGGGAGCACTCTGGGCCACATCCGGCTGTAAGTCCCAGGCAATGTAAAACATCTGAAAGATCCATGAAAAGAACTCTGATTTATTAAGTCTTGTCTCTGTGTTATGCATGCTTGTCTATTGAGTGTTATTTTTATCTGTCTTTGTTGTTTGGTTTAATTTGCTTTGTTTACTGTTAGTCTATTAAGCATGCCTTTGATTTATCTTCATAGAAAAGAAACAGTAGGTGGCCAGGCCATTACTGAATTTCCCCAGAGCAAACAGAATGTGGGGTTGGGGAGAGAGAATATAAGTGGTACACTGGCCGATAACACTGGTCCTAGAAAGATTCCCCTAGACAAAGGGAGGTAACTAAAAAAGGCCCCACCCCACTTATTAGTAGGTCTCTTGGTGATCCTGTAAAATGGATGCCCCCTGTCAGGAGTGTTATTAAAAGTCTCATTTTCACCATGATTTTGTTTCCCAATCCATCATTTGAAATTTGGATAGATGAACAATTTCTCACAATTTAGGGATGCATCCGTAATTTCTATACCCATGAAGAGAAAAAGGGTAGCCTAAGACAGTGGCCAGCCAACTCATTAGTCAACAGAGCCAAATATCAACAGTACAATGATTGAAACTTCTTTTGAGAGCCAAAAACCAACTTCTGTGCATGGGCCACAAAGTATCAATCACACTGTACATGAGCGCCCGCATGTGGTATTTTGAAGAGCCACACTCAAGGGGCCAAAGAGATGCATGTGGCTCATGAGTCGCAGTTTGCCAACCACTGGCCTAAGAGGAGGCATACCCCACCTGATTTTGGGTGACCTCTTGGCCTAAGCCCCATCTCTTCACGGATAGTATAGAATAGGCCCAAGACTGTTTTTCTTTGGAAGATGGTGAAAATGACACAAGAAAAATATACAGACTGGGCTTGGGAAACAAGATTAATGTTTCCATGATAATGGGCAGTTCTGAATAATAATGGACCACATTCCAAGGTTCACTCCCTGGTCCCAGGGGCACTCCTGTTTTTATAAAGGAAAATAAAATAATAATATTTTAACATTAAAGCCACTAAAGGCCAGTGAATTATCTCTGTTACAGAATTTGCCAAGGAAAATGCCTTGGGTAATAATAATTGGCTTTAAGATCTCAAAGTTGTTAAGGCAAAATAAATATAACTAAAATGAAGGATATATTATAAATTTTTTCAGTGTTAATCATATATGCCTAAACATAGTTTTCCAAAGTCTTTGATAACTTAAAACTTTGGAGTTTGCTGAATTAAATAATAAAAATTATTAAATATCTAGGTATTTTAAAATAATGGAATACTGAAACATTAGTTAACCTGAATTTGCCTCCTATGAAAAATCTAGAGGATAGATTTGAATCTATTAATTGAATATGTCTTGTATTTTATTTGAAATATCTTTTGAAATATAAGTATATTACTAATCTAAGAAATGCTAAGTATTTAACTTGCCACCTAAAATCTGAGGCTTCTAAAAATTAAAAGTTCAAAATAAATTGGGAGAGATTATATGGTTGTAATAACAAAATGCATGAACCATAGAAATTCATTTTTGAAAAAAATAATTCTTGCATTTTCTCTGGAAAAAATTAATTCAAAATATATTATTGTCTATATATGTATGTGTGTCTGTGTACTTCATGTGGTAAAATTTCAACCTAGGATATAATATTTTATTAGGCTGATTTTTTTTCTTATTTTATTTATTTATTTATTTTAATAAATCTTTATTGTTCAGATTATTACAGGTGTTCCTCTTTTATTTTTCCCCATAGCTCCCCTCCACCTGATTCCCCACCCCACCCCATGCCCTTACCCCCCGCCACTGTCTTCATCTTTAGGAGTAAGACCTTTGTCCAATCTCTTCCCGCACCCCTCACACCTGCTTCCCCTGAGAATCGTCAGTCCACTCCCTTTCTATGTCCCTGATTCTATTATATTCACCAGTCCATTCTGTTCTTCAGATTTTTCATTCACTTGATTTTTAGATTCACTTGTTGGTAGGTATGTGTTTGATGTCATTTTGTTGTTCATAATTTTTGTCTTTATCTTTTTCTTCTTCTTCCTCTTCTTAAAGGATACCCTTCAGCATTTAGTGTAATCCTGGTTTGGTGGTGATGAACTCCTTTAGCTTTCTCTTGTCTGTGAAGCTCTTTATCTGACCTTCAACTCTGAATGATAGCTTTGCTGGGCAGAGTAATCTTGGTTGTAGGTTCTTGCTGTTCATCACTTTGAATATTTCTTGCCACTCTCTTCTGGCCTGCATAGTTTCTGTTGAGAAATCAGCTGACAGTCATATGGGTACTCCCTTGTAGGTAATTAACTGTTTTTCTCTTGCTGCTTTTAATATTCTCTCTTTGTCTTTTGCCCTTGGCATTTTAATGATGATGTGTCTTGGTGTGGTCCTCTTTGGATTCCTCTTGTATGGGGTTCTGTGCGCTTCCTGAACTTGTACGTCTATTTCTTTCACCATGTAGGGAAAGTTTTCTGTCATTATTTCTTCTAATAGGTTTTCAATATTTTGCTCTCTCCCTTCTTCTGGCACCCCAAAAATTCGGATGTTGGTTCGCTTAAAGTTGTCCCAGAGGCTCCTTACACTATCTTCATATTTTTGGATTCTTTTTTCTTTTTGTTTTTCTGGTTGGATGTTTTTTGTTTCCACATATTTCAGATCTTTGGTTTGATTCTTAGGGTACGTTGATCTACAGTTGAGTTTCTGTATATTTATTTTAGACAGCGTATGCTTCATTTCTGACTGGTCCTTTTCCATTTTTTTGGCATTCTCATTAAAGTCCTTGAAGGTCTCACTAAGCTCCTCAGAAGTGTTATCAAGTTTCTCAGCGGTTTTTAGAAGATTCTTGAGTAACCTTATACATGTGGTTCTGAACTCTATGTCATCCAGTAGTTTGCTTTCCTCTGTTTCTTTCATTCGTGACATGTTTCTTTGTTTCTGCATTTTGGCTGCTTCCCTGTGTTGATGGAGTGGCTTTGTGTGGTAGGTGACCTATAGGGGGCAGTAGCTCAGCCTCCCCAATCTCCTGATGTGGACGCTCTTGGTACACCCCTTTGTGGGCTGAGTGCAAAGTCTTGGTGCAGTTAAGCCTTAATTGCTGTTGTTATGCTGGGAGGAATTGACCTCCAGGCCAATTAGCTGTGAGCACTCCCTGTGTCTATAATGGAAGAACTGCTGCGCTGAAGACACGCTTATGGGGCAGGACTTGTTTCAGTGAGGCTTTGGTGCTCACTGAGTCTGCCTCTTGAATGTGTCACTTATGGATGTGAGGAGTTGAAATCTGGTGTCTCACACTGACCACTAGGTACACTGGCTTCTGGATCTCCAATGGGGTGCAGGTCAGCTACTGTCTGAGGCCACTCAGTAGGAGCCACAGTGAGAGCTACAGTTTTCTCCTCTTTGCTTGTGGTTTGGAGGTTTTGGAGCTGTCTGACCCAGGCTGCAAGTTTGCTAGGTTAAGCTGTGATAGGACAGGCCTTTCTTATGCTAATCAAGCTGCTTGGAGCTTGGGTGGGTTTGTAGGGCGGGGCCTCAGGGTGTCACTAGGTTAGGGCGTGGCAAACAGCAATGGCTGCTAGTTAGCCGGCTCTGAGTCTCCAACGGCATCCGCGAGTCCCGTGCCCCAGTGCCATAAACAATTATTCCTGCGCGCAGCTCTGCAAGCAAGCCACCCTCTCTGGCAGAGCAGTCCAGCTTCTCCCCGTAGGAGTTTGGGTCCCCCGCGTCTCCCCAGAGACTGGATTTCAGAGTAATCGGGGGCTTGTCTCCATTGGGGTTGAAAAAAGCAACGCACCCAGTCGCCTGCAGCCAGCCCAGATCACGCGCCTCCGTACCTCAGCTTTTCAGCGGTCGTGCACGTCTCAATGCTCTTTTCTCTTTCCTTCTAGTTGTAGAACTTCCACTCAGCCAGCTTTCCCGTGGTTCTGGGTGATAGACGTTTTGTCTTTTAGTTGCAGTTTAAATTGTTGTAGGAGGCAGCAGTTTAGGTGTTTACCTATGCCGCCATCTTGGATTCTCTAGGCTGATTTTTTTAACAAAAGGATTAATTCTATGGTCTGAACCAAATTTTTAATATTAAAACTGGTTTAAATTTAATTAATGTCTTTTAGAATAATTACAAAAAGTGTGTAATATAATCTTTGGGTTACATATATTTGATGATAGTCTTTCCAAATTAAATTTCAAGACTTTAACCAAGAGATAGTTTGGGGACATTTCAAGGGCCCTGGAATTATTTAAGGATTTATTCTCTCTTCTTAAAAGAGATGTTTTTGAACTAAATTAGACTGATCTAATATACTTGAAATCACATGGGAAGCTTTGCCAAATAAAACTTAATAACTGTGTTCTACATATATATGTATTTTAAATGTTATAGAGGTTTCAACCTCTAAGCTTGGCCAGAAGCCAGAATATTCAGCAATGGAATTTTAAAACAGGAGGGTACATAATGCCTCAGACACCTACCCAGCCTGCTCTTCAGATTGGCTGGGGACTAGGGGCTGGGGTGGCATCTATACTTCATGGGTCAAATGTATAGGTTTTCTTACTTTGCTTTTTCGATAAAGGAGCATACTTTAATTACTTAATAAGTTAGCTTTTCACAATATAATCAAGGTCTCATATAAACTCATTCATATGTGAAGCCAATATTTTATAAGCAATTGGTTATAGTAAAGTCCAAAAGAAAATTTTCATACATCTGCAAATGAACGCTAGCGAAAAAAAAAATGCTGTTTAAAAGTAAATTTAAGCTTAAGAAGAAACTTAAAAGTTTATTCCACTACTATTTACAAAGTAAACTAAAAGTTATTCAAGCATTAAATCTCACCATTAATGAGACACCATAAGTAAAAAAGAAAGTTATTTTTACTTGAGATACATGCATTGCAATATTGGCCAGCATGTCTCTCTCCTACCTGTTTTTCTGAAAAGCAATCAAGTTGGTTGTTCTGTTTAAAAGAAAATGAAAGTCTTTTAATATAGCAATTTATTGCAAGCCCACAGGAAAAGCAGACTTTAGCAATGTTTACCCAATTAAAAAAGAAACTCTCTATATGGGGCTTAAAAGATTGTTCTGGAAAAGGTACAGAAAGAAACACCCTTCAAATATTTAGGATCTGTAACTGAAAATCAATGTATTAAGCCTCAAAAGGTAGAAATATGAAAGAATTGCCTTAAAACCTTAAATAACTTTTAAAAATTATTAGATAACATTAATTAGTTAAGACCTTATCTAAAAATCTCTATGGGAAAAATGACAAATTTATTCAGTATATTTAGAGAATCCTGAGGAAGCTTTTATTAAGTGTTTGCAGGAACCTACAGAATCGTTTTCTGATTTCATAGCCTGACTCACTCAAGCAGTGAGATGGAAAATACAGCATAAAATAGCAGTTTACAACCATCTAAATTCTAGAAAATTTAGATGCCAAACAGTTTGGGACCATCTGGTAAACCTTATCTTCCCTAAACCAAGGACACTTAAAAGTAAATAATCTGCATTTTGCATCCCTAAACAGAGGGTAAATAGCTTTGTCAATGTACTGAGGGAAACTGATAGCAGAAATACAATTAGTGTCATTTGCTGTCCATACCCAAGGACAAACGAAGTTAGAAAATAAGCCTTATTTCCAACTGATTTTAACTGGCAAATTAAAATAAGTGAATATTCAGGGGAACTTAGTTGTCATCTACTAAAAAACAAGTTACTATAATTTTTGTATTACACCCCTATTATTATACCAAAAAATACTAGACAGGAACCTATTTCTGGAACATTAACTGTTTTTACTGATGGTTCATCTAATGGTAAAGCTGCTTATCATACAGTAAATTCAGATCAAGTCATCCAGACCAATCACACTTCTGTACAAACGATTGAATTAAAAGCTATCAAGGCTGTGTTACAGGACTTCCAAGAGCCTCTTGATATTATTTCTGATTCTGTTTATGCTGATGACCTGGTAAACAGAATTGAAACTGCTTGATTAAAATGGCTCAGTGACCAAAGTCTATTTATACTATTTAAACAGATACAGCAAATTGTACAGTAAAGAAAATATTCCTTTTAAATTACTTATATCAGGGCTCATATCACCCTGCCTGATCCTTTAACTAAAGGAAATGCATATGCTGATCAGTTAGTTGCTTTATTACAACAAGCCACAGAATCTCATCAGCTTTTACATCAGCCTGCCAAAAAGTCTAACCGATTCTCAATCACTCAACAGCAGGCAAAACAGATTATCAAGGAATGTCCCACTTGTATGTTACATCTGCCTGAAGGGCCTAATTCAGGAATTAACCCTCAAAAATTGATAAGGGACCATATCTGGCAAAAGGATGTAACACATTATAATCCTTTTGGATGCCTTGGGCATTGCATGTCTTTGTAAATATCTTTTCAAAGGTCCCATGGGCCACTTCATCTACAGAAGAAATGGCAAAACAGGTCATTAATCATTGCCTAGCTGCTTTTGCTGTCATGGGAATTCCAAAAATTATTAAAACTGATAATGGACCTGCATACCCAAGCTGTCATTTCCAACAATTCTGTAAAAAACTAGAGGTCCAGTGCATGAAATTTGTGCATGGGGGGAGGTGGGGAGTGTCCTTCAGCCCAACCTGCACCCTCTCCAATCCGGGACCCCTCAGGGGATGTCCAACTGCCAGTTTAGGCCCAATCCCACCGTTGGACATCCCTCTCACAATCTGGGACTGCTGGCTCCTAACTGCTTGCCTGCCTGATTGCCCCTAACCACTTCTGCCTGCCAGCCTGATCATCACCTAACTGCTCTCCTGCCATCCCAATCATCCCCAACTGCTCTCCCCTGCCGGCATGGTTGTACCCAACTGCCATCCCCTGCAGGCCTGATCATCCACAATGCCCTCCCCTGCTGGCCTGTTTGCCCCCAACTGTCCTCCCCTGCCAGTCTGATTGCCCACAACTGCCCTCCCCTGCCAACCATCTTATGGCAGCCTTCTTGTAGTGGCCATATTGTGGTGGCCATCTGTGGTGGCCATCTTATGGTGGCCATCTTGTGGTGGCCATCTTGTGATGACATGAGGGCATCACACGAGGGCGTGAGAACCACCTAGGCTTTTCTTAGTATAGATGGCAAATTCAGCACATTACAGGAATACCATATAATTCCCAAGGACAGGCAATTATAGAACATCAACATCAGCGGCTAGAATCCAAACTTGAAAAACAAAAAAAGGGGAATAGTGATGCTGGAGAAATCTCCTGTAGGTAGACTACACCAAGCCTTAATTACTTTAAATTTTTTCACTTGTAACGCTGATGGCAAGACACTAATGGAATTACACTGGTGTCATAATAAGCCAAAGAAAAATGGCATGATCAAATAGAAGGATCCTGAGTCTGGTTTATGGAGAGGTCCCAACCCTTTATTAACCTTTGTTTGAGAATATGCTTGTGTATTTACAGAAAACTACTTCAAGCCTATTTGGAATTCTGGGAGGAACATTAAACTTCAACATGTGTCTGAGAGAGGAACTAACCAAACTAATGAGGACCTAGCACCTGAAGCCTCACCCTATACCTGTGGCCACAGACAGATGACTACTCCAACCACAGATAGCAGTAGCCCCAAGCAACATACTGAAGATAAGGAATGGGATGAGGACAAGACAGATGACAAATAGTCCAGAGATGACCTGGGGAATGTCTGCAGATGCAGAATGAAGAGTCTTAAAGGGAATCAAGCCCTAGATACAGCATACACTTTTCAAGATTTATTAAGAAAACAAAAAGGGAGAGATGTGAGAAGCCACTGCAGGTCAACACTGTCATGAGCGTGCACCAAGGAACGCGAGAAGCCGATGGACCTTGAGCATTAGCAGGGCTTACGCTAGGCACCAATTGTTCATGTTGAGATAGTGGTGGCTCAAAGCAATCTCCTGACCTCATAGCCTCAGTAAGGTTTACTGGACCTTACTGATCTTTACTGACCTTTGAGACGGTCTGTCTGCTACATGCTTGCTGTGCTTTACTGAGGGCAAGATGTGTATCTAAAACTGAATAAAAAGTGGATAAGGCCAGGTTTCAGTGTGTCTCTTCAAGAAAGAGGCTCCCCCTAGCTCCCAATGCCTTCTAAATTCATATTTCTTATATAGCATTTTCATTTGTGCATCGGCCCCTCCTTCAGATCCTGAACCTCACCATGCAGGTCACGGCAGGGAGGGCAAAATTATCTCTACTCAAAAATTTTCCTCAACCTCAGTTCCTTCCACTCTGCCCTAATATCAGGAATAATGTTCTGAAAATGTTGCCTCCTCTCAGGAATAATGAACACAGTCCATTATTATTTACCAGAGTATTTCTGTGCTTCCTCACATCACATCTTATTCCTTGAGAAAGATTAAAGCAGTGTCTCAAAATTATCATCAGTAATTGAGACAATTCTTCTGAGAAAATCTGCACCCCCTCCAACTTCCCCTCATACATATATGCATGTAGATCTGTGCCTGGAACCAAGAGGCACATACTTAAACGCAGCTATACACATGTGCTCACACACATGCACACATAAATACACATTTTTCTGTGACTTGGGAGGACCTCCCTGATTAGTGAAGATGGAACTTGATGGCTCTGGGAGAATGGCAGGTTTCTAATGCCAGCTGCCATCAAGTACTGTCCAGACAAGCAGAAGAGCCATGTGGCTGAATTTCAGGGTAATTAAGAATGTTAAAGGGAGCCCTGGTGCCACTGAGCACGTAACAGCATGTGCAAAATTCTCCCAGCAGGAGAGAATTGGTCAAGTAAAGGTTTACTGGAAGACTAATGAGCAGGAGGCCAACAGTCTTCCAATCCCCTCCTTATTTGGCAAATGAGGCTGAGCCTGAACTGGGGAACATACATGTAGTAGCAGTGATGGCAAGGAAGAGTCACGTCCAGCAGCCAACATGGTGTGCTTTCCAGCTCTTAGCATGCTGTTGTCTCCCTGATTAGACAACTCTCCTGCACAGCCTTCTGGGCAACTCTCTCCCTGCCCAACCAGATTGTCTGCACAAACAATTGTGAGGAAGATGAGGGCAGGAACAGTGGCCCAATGATTTTTCATCATCCAACCTATACCTGCTGCTCCAGCAGGCAACTTGCTATGCCAGTCAGCTCATTTCCTGCCTGGTCTTGTTTACCTTCTATCATGTCTGTTCTTCAAATTCTGATGGGGCTCCATTGTCACATGCTCCTCTTCCAGTTTCAGATAACTGTAAACCTTGGAAGTAAGTGATTTTACTTCCTAGTAAGTGTCCCCTGTTCCTTATATTAATTCTAAAACATCTACACTAATAAAAACCTCCACGATGCCCACCAGCCAATCAGGAGTGAGTATGCAAATTAACCTGACAAAGATGGCAGCAGCCCTGCCCCCCAGCCACTCCAGGCCTGTGGGAGTTGGAGAAGTCAGGGGAGATGGAGAAGTTGGGCGCCAGCACCTGAGGCTGGCTGTGGCCAGGGAGACCAAGAAGACACCTGCCTCATGATCCCAGGCTTCAGCCAGCCACAGAAGCTGCCTGCCTCACATCCGCCTGCCCCACGTCCTGAGAGAGACATAGAAACTGGGTGCCAGTGCCTGAGGCTGACTGCAGCCTGGGAGATGAAGAACTGTGCAGCCTGGGAGACAAAGAAGCCGCCTGCCCCATAATCCCAGGCCGCAGCCAGCCGCAAAAGCCACCCACACTCCATCCCGGGGGAGACAGAGAAGCCTGTTTCTTATATTAATTCTAAAACATCTACACTAATAGGGGAAGACAGAGAGGCCACCCGCCTGCAGTCCAGGCACCAGCACCTGTGCCTGGTAGATGGAGAAGCCACCCACCCCGCAGCCCCAGGTGTCAGTGCTTGCAGCTGCGGCCCAGGTGAAGCCACCATCCCCTGCTACTGCAGCCGGCCTGGGTGCCTATTGCCGACCAGAGGGAGGGAAGCCCGGATCCCGGGTGCATGTGGCCAGCTGGAGGAGGGAATCCTGGGCCCCAGGTGTGAGGTCAAGACAGAGGTAGTTAGGGGCAACCACACCAGCAGGGAGCAGTTAGGGATGATCAGTCTGGCAGGCAGAAGCAGTTAGGGGCAATCAGGCAGTTGAGCAGTTAGGAGTCAGCAGTTCTGGATTGTGAGAGGGATGTCCGACTGACAGTTATCCCCTGAGGGGTTCCAGATTGGAGAGGGTGCAGGCCGGCTGAGGGACACCTCCTCCCCCCATGCATGAATTTCATGCACTGGCCACTAGTTATTAATAAGAATTAATAAATATGCTACTGATGGTAGAATTTTAGATCTTGTGATAATTGGAAAGGAGACAGTTTTTGGAAGACAATCTTCCTGGAGCTACTTATTTGTATGGTTGACTTTGATATTTTCCTTTTCCAACACCACCTCCTTAGAATTGTCTCAGTACTCAGTTTCCCCAACTTGTACCAATAGATATGAGGCTGCTTTAACTGCTCTGCTTATAGAAGTAAAGTAGATGGCCAAGATAGTCTCCACTTCCTGTTTTTTAGAAAAATGTTCCACCCTAGCCGATTTGGCTCAGTGGATAGAGCATCGGCCTGCGAACTGAAGGGTCCCAGGTTCGATTCCGGTCAAGGGCACATGCCCGGGTTGTAGGCTCAATCCCCAGTGGAGGACTTGCAGGAGGCAGCCTATGCATGATTCTCTCTCATCATGGATGTTTCTATCTCTCTCTCTACCACTTTCTTCTTCTCTGAAATCAATAAAAATATTTTTTTAAAAAGAAAAAATGTTCCAAGGGAGCATGGGAGAGACAGGATCCTTAGCATAGCAGAAGAGACCTTTTGGCATCAGGCTCCTTCCTGTCTACCTTTTCAGCTTCAACCTCAGCTGCACAAATTATACTCAGCAGTGCCAAAAGCCTTGCAACTCATTAACTCTGTGGCTTTCTACATGAAGTTCCTATCACCCAGAATGGCCTTTGCCCAGTTTTTTCCCATTTAGATATTCTCATCTCAGGGCTCCCATGATAACCTGTGCACAAATTTCTCATAGCACTGGGCTTTGGGAACACAAGGACAATCAGCTGGTTGTGTCCTGTTTTGAGACCTCTTTGGACAAGAGTATGAAAAAGCAGTTTCATAGAAATAGAGTAAAAAAATGAAGTGACATGAATGGGTGGGCTAGCACTCACTTTGTTGTCTACTCTATTAGTTAGGATTATACTGACAGAAAGTGGGGAAAAAAAAGTGGCTTATACAAAGCAGGTTTTTTCAGTCCCGTACAGAAGTCACAGCAGGCTGGCAGTCCAGAGCTAATGTGGTGGTTCAGTTACCACAGAGCTCTCTTCAGGCCTTAGTTTCACCCTTGCCACCATACACTGTGGTCCAAAATGGTAGCATCCTCATTCTAGAATGCAGAAATGAAAAGAAAAAAAAGAAAGAGAAGAATTGAGGGAGGGATATGGATTAACCAAATCTGTTAAAAATCCCTAAAAGGTGACTCACATTTCGGCATACATACAATGTCCAGTTACCTGGGAGCTAGGATAAGTAGTCATTATTCTAGGAGACCATATATTCAGCTGAAATACTATTACAATGAAAGGAGGGAAGAATAAGTATTAGAGAACAACTACTACAATATTATCCTAATGTTAAGGCAACATCACTACAAAATTACATTAGATCATGGTAGCATATTCTATAGTTATGGACAAATATTTCTTTTAAAACCCCACAGATGTCCTCTCTCACCTCTCCTATTCAGCATAATGCTGAAAATTCTACCTAATGCAATGTGACAAGAAAAAGGAAATAAAATATATTATATAAAAAATGCATTTACTTAACCAATTATCAAGGATTTGTTGAGAGTACTGTACTAATGAGAATTGCAGAAGTCTAAGACAGTCTTTTATGCATGTAATTGAAGCTAATTTTCTGATGGAAACTGTTTCCAAGCATCAGTAGCTAAATAAAGACAAGTTAATGAATATTATAAGGCCTGATTTTCAACACATCTCTAACCAGACCACAGACTTGTGCAGAACACATTCTTATGCAGATGCCTACAGAACAGATTCTTCTGGATCCACATAGATATTCATGTGAAACACTGAACTAATTTATTTTCTCCCAAAGCCTCTATTCCTCTAGAACCCCCTATCTGCAACTTCTGAAATCACCATTCATCACGTTGTCCAAGTCAGAAGTCTAGACTTCATCTTTTATCTGGACTTCACCTTTATTTCTTACGATTAATGAAACTACCAAGTCTCATCAATTCTATCTTCTTCCACACATTTCAATCAACACTGTCATTACATCACTTTAAGCAACCATAATTCACAACTTGGCTGTTGTTGCTGCTCTGGTCTTGTCTTCTAAGACAGGCAAAATTCTAAAGAAAAATTAAAATGTAATGGTTGCTTTAGTAGAAGTAAGAGGAAAGTAAAAAGGAAACATAGAGACTCAGGCCCTGTATCTGAGTCTCCATCAACCTGGCTAACACTGCTAGCCCCACACTGGTGATCCCTGCAGACTTCACCCACACAACCTGCAGGCCCACCCAGACACTTTGCAGTGGCTTTTCCAAATAAACAACCTATTTTGGCTTTTGCTGTGACTTTCATAAAATCTCTCAACCAGCAACATGTAGCCTCAGGATGCCCCATAATTTCCTAAGTGGCCCTAAGTTCAGCACTTGCAGAAGCCAGCCTCAGTTTGCAGCTTGGCCTCTCTTGGGCAACTCCAAGCCCAGCAGAACTAGCAGATCCCTGTGTAGCTCATGCCACATGAGGGCAGGACATAGGTGACAACTGAATGTGGTCTGCACCTCCCAGGAAGCCCCACCGTCTGTGCACCCAGTGGACAGCTTTAGGCACCATTGAAGCACAATGCATTAACCTCCACAATGACACACTCAGTAGGTCGCAGGGCCCTGCTGAAGTAAGTCCTGCTCCTTGTGGTGAGCCCCTGCACAGCTGATCCTCCAGGGTGGTGGCAGCCAGTACTGACAGTGGATTAGCCTGTGGGTAAATCCTTCCCACTGACATGCCAAAAGCAATCAGGCTCGACTTCAAGAGGAGGGTGTACATGGTCCACAGAGGAGAGTGCACCTGGAGTATCCAGCTGAGGTGAACAAGGAGACAGTGCCGCTAGACCCCACAAGACACCTACTACACAAGGCCACTCAACCAAGCCTGGGAGATGAAGCAGCTGTTTAAGAAAAACAGGAGTCAGCCAAAATGAGACAAAGAAATCTATCCAAATAAAGAAGCATAACAAAACTAGAAAAATAACTAAACAAAATGGAGACAAACAATCTACCAGATGCAGAGTTCAAAACATTGGTTATAAAAATGCTCAATGAACTTAAGGAAGAGTAGATGAACATAGCAAGAACTTCAACAAATTGATAGAAATACCAAAACAAAACAAAACAAAAACAAACAAAAAACTAGAAAACACAAAAAAGAACCAGTCAGAAATAAAGAATACATTAACTAAAATGAAGAATACATTACAGAAAATCAAAAGTGGAGTAGATGAATCAGTAGATCAAAGGAGAGATTTAGAAGATAAGAAATCCAAAAACATCCAATCAGAACAGCAAAAAGTAAAAAATAAAAATAAGAAAAACTATGTATAAGGAGCCTCTGGGACAACTTCAAGCATGCCAACATTTGAATCATGGGGTTGTCAGAAGAAGAAAGGATAGAGTAAGGAATTGAAAACCTGTGTGAAAAAATAATGATATGAAACCTTTCTAACCTAGTGATGGAAATAGACCTAGAAGTTCTGGAAAAGTAGAGAGTCCCAAACAAGATGAACCCAAAGACACCCACACCAAGACACATCATAATTAAAATGACAAACGTTAAGGACAAAGAAATTGTAAAAGCAGCAAGATAAAAGCAGTTATCTTTTCTCTTGCTGCTTATCCTCAAGGGAGCTCCTATAAGACTGTCAGTTGATTTATCAACAAAAACTTTGCAGGCCAGAAGGTACTGGAAAAAAAATAGTTAAAGTGATGAAAAGCAAGAATCTACAACCATGTTACTCTACCCAGCAACACTATAATATAGAATCAAAAGAGTTTCCCAGATAAGAAAACAACTAAAGGAGTTTATCACCACTGGTTACCAGTATTACAAGAAATGCTGAAGGATGTTCTTCATGATGGGAGAGGGTTCAGGGGATGGATAAAAAAGGTGAAGGGTTTAATAAGTACAAATTTGTAGTTACAGAATAGTCATGGGGATATAAAATAAAGCATATAGAATAAGATCAATAATATTGTAATAAGAATGTCTGATGTCAGATGGGTACTAGAGTCATCAGGGTGATAATTGAGCATTGCACTCCAAAGCAGCAGAATATACATTAATTTCAAATGTACATGGGACGTTTTTCAAGATATACCAATGTTAGGACATAAAATAAGTCTCAATAAATTTAAGAAAAATGAAATCATATCAAGCAACTTATCCAACCACAAGACTATGACAGTCGAAATCATTTACAAGAAAATAAAACACTAAAAAATACACAAACACATGGAGGCTAAAAAAAATGCTACTAAAAAACAAATGTGTTAACAATGAGATTAAGAAAAAAATCAAAAGATACCTGAAAGCAAATTAAAATGAACACACACAATTTGAAATTGATGGGGCACAGCAAAAGTAGTCCTAAGAAGGAAATTCATAGCAATACAGGCTTACCTTAAGAAACAAGAAAAATTGCAAATAAAAATCTAGCCTTACACCAAAATAAAGTAAAAAAAGAACAACAAAAAAAATCCCAAAGTGAGTAGAAGAAATGAAATAATAAAGATAACAGAAAAATAAATGAAATAGAATATTAAAAAAATAATACAAAAGATCAATGAAATCAGAAACTGGTTCTTTGAAAAAACAACCAAGACTTATAAACTTTTAATTATATTCATAAAGAATAAAACAGAGAAGACACAAATAAATAAAATCAGAAATGAGAGAGAAGTCAGAACTGACACCACAGAAAAAGGGTTGTAAGAAAATATTAGAAACAACTATATACCAATAAATTGGACAATCTGAAAGCAATAGATAAATCCCTAAAAACATACAATTTTCCTAAAGTAAATCAAGATGAAACAGAAAATCTGAACATGCTAATTACAACTAATAAAATCAAAGAAGAAATTTTAAAAACTGCCAACAAACGAAAGTCCTGGACCTGATGATTTCACAGGTGAATTTTACCAAGCATTCAAAGAACTAACACCTATTCTTCTCAGGCTATTCCAAAAAATTCAAGAGGAAGGAAGTCTCCCATGCTTATTTTATAAAGCCAGATAAAGACACTACAAAGAAAGAAAATTATAGGCCAATATTCCTGATTAACATAGATGCAAAAATCCTCAACAAAATATTAGCAATCCAAATTCAGGAATACATGTAAAAGACCTTACACCATGATCAAGTGGAATTTGACCAAGGAGGTAAAAGACCTGTACTCAGAATATTATAAGATACTGAAGAAAGAATCTGAAGAAGATACAAATAAATAGAAGCATATACCATGCTCATGTATAAGAAGAATTAATGTTATTAAAATACCGATACTACCCAAAACAATCTATAGATTCCATGCAATTTTCCTCAAAACATCAATGACATTTTTCGCAGAGCTACATCAAATAATCCAAAAATTTATATGGAATCACAAATAACCCTTAATAGCCACAGAAATCTTGTAAAAGTAGAACAAAGTTGGAAGTATTACCCTACTAATATCAAAATATATTACAATCACAACAGCATGTTACTTGGCATAAAAACAGACATATATGTCAGTAAAACAGAATAAAGAACTTGAAAATAAAACCATGCCTATATGGTCAACAAAGACATACATGTAAGACTCAAAACCATAAAACTCCTAGAAGAAAACACAGGCAGTAAAATCCCTTCTCTTGGCAATATACATATTGCTAGGCAAGGAAAACAGGGCATGAATTAGACTTCATCAAACAAAAATTTTTGCACAGTAAAGGAGACTATCAGCAAAACAAAAAGATAACTTGCTGCATGGGAGAACGTATTCACCAATGACACATCTGATAATAGTTCATATCCAACATTTATGAGGAACGCAGACAGCTCAACACCAAAAAGACAAACATTTTAGTTAAAAAGTGGAGAAGAACCTGAAAAAAAAACTTCTCCAAAGAAGACATACCAATACCCAATAGACAAAGGAAACAAAATGCTTGTCACTAATCCTCAGAGGAATGCAAATTGAAATCACAAGGAGATATCACCTCACACCTGTCAGAATGGCTGTCATCAATAATCCATAAACAACAAGTGCTGGCAAAGATGTGAAGAAAAGGGAACCCTCATGCAGTGTTGGTAGGAATGCGTATTGGTGCAATCACTATGAAAAACACTATGGAGGGTCCCCAAAATTTAAAAATGGAACTGTCTTATGACCCAGTGATTTCACTTCTGTAAATATATATCGAAGAAACCAAAAACACCAATTTGAAAGAATATATGCACCCCCTATATTTATTGCAGTATTATTTACAGTAGCCAAGATATGGAAGCAACTCAAATGCTCAACAGATGAGTGGATACAGACAATGTGGTATGTACTGTATACACAATGGAACATTACTCGGTAGTGAGGGAAAAAAATGAATCTTACTATTTGCAATAGTATAAATGGATGTAGAAGGTGTTGTGTTAAGTGAAATAAGTCAGTCAGAGAAAAACAAATAGCATTTGATTTCAGTTATATGCGAAATATAAAGAACAAAAACAAACAAACAAAATAGAAACAGACTCATAGATAGAGAACAGACTGATAGTTGTCAAAGGGAAGGGTTGAAGGAATGGGTGTAAAAAGTGAAGAAATCAAGAAATACAAATTGGTAGTTATGAAATAGTCATGGGGATGTAAAGTACAGCCTAGGACATTTAGTCAATAATATTTTAACAAACATTTATCATACCAAGTGGAGACTAGAAATATCAGCGGGAACACTTTGTAAGCTATATGATTGTCTAACCACTATGCTGTACACCAGAAACTAGTACAAAATAATTTTGAAAGTAAACTGTAATTAAAAATTAAATAACAAAAGCAGGAAATACAAGAAAAAATAGCGGTAAGAGAATTGTAAAGAGACCATTGAAGTTGGCCTCCACAAGAGAAGTTTTAGTGGAGGATGGAAAAGGAATATGTCCACCGTAGGTTTGAATGTGAGGGAATCCAGCCGCGGAGGGATAGGTTGTAGATAATTTTGAGGAGCTTGCCTATGAAGAGAGGAAGGGAGTTGGAAGCGTTCGGAGGTCACTTATCGGTTTCTGTCCCAGACTGTTTTCCATCCCCACAGCGTACGTACTCGCCAGATGGAGAACTCTCCCACATCGTACACAGCAAGGCCAGCTGTGCACACCCTCAGCTCTTTGCCACATGGTCTCCTTTATGCCCCCAACAGGGCATTTACATGCTTCTGTCCTAGGATCTACAAATACGGTTCTTGTCTTCCTAACCCCCTCAAGGGCAGAAATCATGTCAGACTCCTCTTTCTATCCCCTGGCTTTATAAATGTAAAGAGAAGGAAGGGAGGGAGGGAAGAATAAAAGTTAACAATGACCATTTATTCTGGGCCAGGTGATAAGTGTCTTCCTTTAATCTTTGCACTGACCCTCTAGACCATCTATTATTATCGCTGGGTTACAGCAGTAACGGAGGCCTGCCCAAGGCCACAGAGTTAGCAAACAGCTGAGCAAGCATCTGAACTTGGATATTCAGAGTCAAAAGCCTATATTTTTAATTATACAAAATCAAATACAGTATTTTTAAATGACATATAAAGGGATATATAAGAAATAATTTGGAATATTTACTTTCTAAAATAAAATTAGCAGAAGTCAACAAAAGCTACCTTTGGTCTTCTGAATTGCATTTCAATTGCCTTGCATGCTGCCATCAGTAGCTCCTGTGGCACTCCATGCTGTTCAGCGAGCAGGTGTGCTGGTTTTCTAAACCATCGAATCACAAGCCATCACCTAAAATACTTCTCACTGTCAGCTTCTAGAGCATAAAGTTAGTATTTACTGCTTTAACTTTCACTAACTTCAAAGGCCGAGGAAAAGTGATGTAGCAATGGCAGCAGAGCCCAGACCAGAAGGGCTCCCCAGTAAAATGAGCTTTTCCTCTTGGCTTTCATTTGAGCACAGGCATGAAGGAGTTGTCAGTATGCCTCCTTAAGGCGGGGGAGGCCAGGCATGAAGGGGCTGGTCACAGGGCTCCTTTCACCCTCATCTCTTCTTCCCACAGGCCAGCCAGATGTCACTGAGTCTGGGCCCAGGTCATGGGTGCAGCCAGACCTGAGGCCCTGGGGATCTTCAGACCAATACAAGATGCTTCCTGGTAAGCCTCCAAAATCACACAGCGAAGAAGTTAAGCCAAGCCGGTTTCTGCTTCAAATGTAACCTCTGCCAACTCCATACGGAAGATCAAACTTGGATCAGCCATAGTTTGCAATGGACCAAATGGTCAGACAATGCCTTAAGTTGTATTCTTTGGAAGTCACTTACCCTTTGGTGATCTTGTAGTTAACACTGCTCCCACCTCCGGAGCCGCAGAAGGATTCCTGTCCCTCTGGGGTTTGCAGGTGCATTTGGAGGAGAGGAGTGGGGAGTGGGGAGTGGATCTGCTCCTCACTGCAGGGATGGTTCCTTAACAAGGCCACCTTAACTGAGCTAGTTGTGAAGCATTGTGTCTAACATGTCAGGTATTTCCCACACGATACCTCTTGGACTTTGATACTGTGGTAACCCCTCACATTTCAGATCAGGAAACTAAAACTGAGGAAGGTCAGTTGCTGTTATGAGTTTAATTGTTAAGTCTTCACCTTCAGTACCTGTGAACATGACCTTCAGAACCGATAAGCATGACCTTATTGGGATAGAGGGTCTTTGCAGTTGGGATCAAGTTAGTTGAGGTCATTCCTGTGGTCCCTAGCCCAAAATGACTGGTGTTTGAGTAGAAAGGGTAGTGTGGGTGCAGACACAGACATGCACAGGGGGAAGACAACATGGGGCACACAGGGAGAAGATGGCCACTTGGCGGTAGAAGCAGAGATCAAATTGGTGCACTTACAAGCCAAGGGATGCTAGCAACTGCAGACAAACACCAAACACCTGGAGCTGGGAAAGGCGAGGGGTCCCCCCAGGGCCTTCAGAGGAAGCATGCCCTGCCAACACCTTGATTTGGGACTTCTAACCTCCAGACTGTGAGACCCTACATTCCTGTTGTTTTAAGCCATCCAAATGTGTGGTGCTTGGCGGGGTTTTTTTTGTTTGTTTTTGTTTTGTGTTGTTTATCCCCCATATTTTTTTTTCATGCAATAAATGTTAATATTTAAAAAAACGACTTTAAATACCATATTACATGCAATAAACATTAATATTTCCAGAAAAAAAGAATTTTAAATATAATAATATTACCAAAACTATACTAACATAGTATAATATCACAAAAGTTGTAGAGAATGTTAAAAATCAGCAAATAAGATAAATATCACATGATCTCACACATTTATGGGATATCATGAACAACATAAACTGATGAACAAAAGCAGCTCCAGAGACAAACATCGATCAGACCATCAAACCTCAGAGGGAAGGTAGGGGAGGGTGGGGGAAGGGGGAGAGATCAACCAAAGGACTTGTATGCATGCATATAAGCCTATCCAATGGACACAGACAACAGGGGGGTAAGGGCATGAGTGGGGGAGAGGGGTGTTAGGGAGGTAATGGGGGAATAAGGACACATATGTAACACCTTAATCAATAAAGAAGTTTTTTTTAAAAGATAAAAAAAAGAAAAAGAAAAATTCAGCAAATAACAGGATTACTTCTATTATACTCTAATTATTTTTTCTCTGGCTCTATTCTTATTCATCAGTTTATGTTGTTAATTACATTCCACAAAATGAGTGAGATCATGGGATATTTATCTTTCTCTGACTGGCTTATTTCATTCAGCATAATGCTCTCCAGGTCCAACCATTCTGTTGCAAATGGTAGGAGTTCCTTCTTTTTTACAGCAACATAGTATTCCATTGTGTAGATGTGCCACCATTTTTTTATTCACTCTGATGGGCACTTAGGCTGTTTATCATCTACTGATGGGCACTTAGGCTGTTTCCAAATCTTAATTATTGTAAATTGTGTTGCTATGAACATAAGGGTGAATATATCCTTTCTAATTGGTGTTTCTGATTTCTTGGAATATATTCCTAGAAGTGGGATTACTGGGTCAAATGGGAGTTCCATTTTTAACTTTTTGAGGAAACTCCATACTGCTTTCCAGAGTGGTTAAACCAGTCTGCATGGCCACCAGCAGTGCCAGAGGATTCCTTTTCTTCACATCCTCGCCAGCACTTGTCATTTGTTATTTGTTGATGATAGCCATTCGGACAGGTGTGAGATGGTACCTCCTTATTGTTTTGATTTGCATCTCTCAGATGATTAGTGATTTTGAGCATGTTTTCATATGTCTCTTGGCCTTCTTTATGTCCTCTTTCAGAAAATGTCTATTTAGTTCCTTTGTCCATTTTTTTTATTGGATTGTTTATTTTCCTTTCATTAAGTTGTATGAGTTCCCTGTAAATGTTGGAGATTAAGCCCTTATCACAGATAATATTGGCAAACATGTTCTCCCATGTAGTGGGCTTATTTGTTGTTTTGTTGATGGTTTCTTTTGCTGTGCAGAAGCTTTTTATTTTGCTGTAGTCACATTTGTTTATTTTCTCCTTAGTTTCCATTGCACTAGGAGCTGTATCAGTGAAGATATTGCTTGGACATATGTCTGATGTTTGCTTCCTGTGGAGTCTTTAGGATTTTTATGGTTTCCCATTTTACATATAAGCTCTTTAGCCATTTTGAGTTTATTTTTGTGTATGGTGTAAGTTGGTGATCTAGTTTCATTTTTTTTTCCATGTATCTGACTAATTTTCCAGCACCATTTATTAAAGAGACTATCTTGACTTCATTATATGCTCTTGCCTCCTTTGTCAAATATTAATTGAGCATAATGGCTTGGGTCAATTTCTGGATTCTCTGTTCAGTTCCATTCGTCTATATGTCCGTTCTTATGCCAGTACCAGGCAGTTTTGAGAACAGTGGCTTTGTAATTCAGCTTGATATCTGGTATTGTGATCCCCCCAAATCTGTTCTTTCTCAGGATTGCTGCGGCTATTCGGGGTCTTTTTTATTCCATATGAATTTTAGGAGAGTTTGTTCTAGGTCTGTGAAATATTCCATTGGTATCTTAATGGGGATTGCATTGAATCTATAGATTGCTTTGGGTAGTAGGGACATTGTAATGATATTGATTCTACCAATCCATGAACATGGTATGTTCTTCCATTTGTTTATGTCTTCCTCTATCTCTTTTTTCAGTGTCTTACAGTTTTCCGTGTATAGGTCTTTTACCTCCTTAGTTAAGTTTATTCCTAGGTATCTTAATTTTTTTGGTGCGATGGTAAATGGGATTGATTTTTCAGTCTCTCTTTCTGTACGTTCACTATTGGTGTATAGAAATGCCATAGATTTCTTGGCTTTAATTTTGTATCCTGCTACATTGCCAAGTTCATTTATTAAGTCTAATAGTTTTTTGGTAGAGTCTTTAGGGTTTTTTTATGTACAATATCATTTCATCTGCTTATAAGGACAGTTTTACTTCTTCTCCAATTTGGATGCCTTTTATTTCTTCTTCTTGTCTAATTGCAATGGCTAATACTTCCAGTACTATGTCAAACAGGCGTGGTGAGAGTGGGCATCCCTGTCTTGTTCCTGTTCTTAGGAGAAATGGTTTTAGTTTTTGCCCACAGAGTATGATGTTGGCTGTGGGTTTGTCATATATGGCTTTTATTATGTTGAGGTATGATCCTTCTATTCCCACCTTGTTGAGAGTTTTTATCAAAAATGGGTGTTGGATTTTGTCAAATACTTTTTCTGCATCAATTGATATGACTATGTGATTTTTATCTCTCAATTTGTTTATGTGATGTATCAGATTTATTGTTTTGCAAATATTGTACCATCCTTGCATCCCTGGGATAAATCCTACTTGGTCATGGCGTATGATCTTTCTGATGTACTGCTGGATCCGATTTGCTAGAATTTTGTTGAGGATTTAGGGATCTATGTTCATGTGGAATATTGGCCTGTAATTCTCATTCATTGTGTTGTTTTTATCTGGTTTTGGTATTAGGGTGATGCTGGCTTCATAGAATGAGCTTGGAAGTGTTCCTTCCTCTTGAATTTTTTGGAATAGTCTGAGGAAGATAGGTTTTAGTTCTTCCTTGAATGTTTGGTAAAACTCCCCTGCTGGAAGCTTTTGGATGACTGCTTCCATTTCTTCCATAGTTATTGGCCTATTGAGATGTTTAGATTCTTCCTGATTGAGTTTTGGAAGGTTGTATTTTTTTTAGGAATATGTCCATTTCCTCCAGGTTGTCCAGTTTGTTGGAATAGACTTGTTCATAGGTTTTTTTAACAATCCTTTGTATTTATGTGGGTTCTGTTGTTATTTCCCCTCTTTCATTTCTGATTTTGTTTATTTGGGTCCTCTCTCTTTGCTTCTTGATGAGCATGTCTAGAGGTTCATCAATCTTGTTTATCCTTTCAAAAAACCAGCTCTTGGTTTTGTTGATCTTTTGTATTATTATTACTATTTTTTTTTCTTTTTGGTCTCTATGTCATTTTTCTCTGTTCTGATCTTTATTGTTTCCTTCCTTCTGCTTACACTGGGCTTTTCTTGTTACTCTCTTTCTAACTCTTTGAGTTGCAGGGTTAGGTAATTTATTACCATAATCTCTTGTTTTTTGCAGTAGGCTTGTGGAGCTATGAACTTCCCTCTCAGGACTGCTTTCGCTGTGTCCCATAGATTTTGGATTGTTGTGTTTTCATTGTCATTTGTTGCCATGATTTTTTTTTTCTTCTTTGATCTCTCTGGTAACCCAGTCATTGTTTAATAGCATGCTATTTAGTCTCCTGGTGTTTGATTTTTTGGATTGTTTTTATTGTAGTTGATTTTCAGTTTTATGCCATTGTGGTTTGAGAAGATGTTTGATATGATTTCAATCTTCTTGAATTTGAAAGTACTTTGCCTGTGACCCAATATATGGTCTATCTTTGAAAATGACCCATGTGCACTTGAGAAGAATGTATATTTTGTGGCTTTGGGGTGAAATATTCTAAAGATATCAATTAATTCCATCTGAGCTAGTGAGTCATTTAGGATTGATGTTTCTTTGCTGATTTTTTGTTTAGAGGATTTGTCCAATGGTGAGAGTGGGATATTAAAGTCCCCGATTATGATTGTATTGTGTCAATCTCTCCCTTGATATCCTCCAGGAGTTTTTTTTTTTTTAATTCATTTGGGTGTTCTGTATTTTGTGCATATGTTTACCAGATTTATTTCTTCTTGTTGGATTGCTCCCTTTAGTATTATGAAGTGGCCTTCCTTATCTCTTGTTATGTCCTTCACTTTGGGATCTAATTTGTCAGATATAAGTTTTGCTACCCCAGCTTTTTTTTTCATTTCCATTCTCCTGAAAAACCTTTTTCCATCCCTGCACCATCAGTCTGTGTGCGTTTTTTTTTCTGAGCTGGGTTTCCTGTAGATAGCAGATATATGGGTCATGTTTTCTTATCCAATCTGTTACCCTATGTCTTTTGATTGGGGCATTTAATCCATTTACATTTAAAGTTATTATTGATAGGTACATGTTTGTCACCATTTTTATTCTTTACCCCTGTGTTCCTTCTTTGCTTCCTATTTCTTCTTTTCACAGCAGACCCTTTAGCATTCCTTGCATTGCTGTTTTGGTGGTAATAAACTCCCTTGGTCCTTTTTTGTCTGTGAAGCTCATGATTTCACTCTCAATTTTGATTGTTAGCCTTGCTAAGTACAGTATTCTTGGATTCAGACCCTTCCTTTGCATGACTTTGTATATTTCATTCCATTTCCTTCTTGTCTGATGTGTTTCTGTTGAGAAATCAGTCGCTAGTCTGATGGGGGATCCTTTGTAGGTAACGTTCTGTCTCTCTCTGGCTGCTTTTAAGGTTCTTACTTTGTCATTAGAGCTTGCCAATTTAATTATGATGTGCCTTGGCATCGGTCTTTTGGAGTTCATTTTGTTTGGGACTCTGTGAGCTTCTTGGATTTGTGTGGGTTTTTTCTTCCCTATATCAGTGAAGTTTTCTGTCATTATTTCTTCAGACAGGTTTTCTATTCCTTGCTCGGTTTCCTCTCCTTCTGGCACCCCTATTATGCAGATGTTGTTTTGTTTTGTGTTGTCCCAAAGTTCCCTTAGGCTCTTCTCCTGCTTTTTAATTTTTTTTTCTAGAAGCTGCTCTACTTGGGTATTTTTTCCTACCTTGTCTTCTCCCTCACTGATGCGGTCCTCTGCTCCTTCTAGTCTACTCTTGATGCTTTCTATTGAGTTGTTTACAGCAGCAATGTCATTTTTCATTTCTTCTTGGTTCTTCATTTTCTCTTGGTTCTTACACATATTGTCAAATTTGTCTTCCATTCTTTTCATTCACCTTATGACCACTTCTGAATTCTTTCTCTGACAGGTTGCTTGCCTCCATTTCATTTACTTCTTTTTCTGTTGATGCCTGCTTTTCTTTCATATGCGGGCTGTTTCTTTGTCTGCCCATGATCTCTCTTCTCTAGGTGATTGGTTATGTAGCTCTCTCCTGCATTGATTTAAAGGCACAAAATACAACACAACAAGGCACCGTGCACACAGCACTGAACACAAATGTATTCATGATACTAATAACCCAAAATAAAGGTGGCTACCAGAGAAAAGAGAATTAGAGGATAACAAAGAAAGTATAAGAGAAAAAAAGAAAAAAGAGAGAGAAACAGAGTGAAAAAATGAAATTGGGAAAGTGAAAAACAATAAGAGATAAAAGAAATAGGATAAAAAAAAGAAGAGGGGACAAAAACTATTTATATGGGGAGAAAACTCCAATAGTACAGCCACAAATCCCAACAAATGCCAGCAACAAATACCTAGAGATGAATGCAAACTACAAACAACTGCTAATATTAGGTGAGGTGGGGGAAAACAGAAGCAATAAAACAAACAAAAACAAAACAAAAAGAAAAAGCAAAACAATCTCACAAACAAGCATAAAAAACAATATAATCAACAATCAAGCAAACAGCAACAAAAGGACAGAGAGAAAAAATTTTGATAGTGAAGAAAGAGAAGAGAGTTGTGTGTATGGATTTAGAAGGGGCTTAGAAATTAGATATTTAAGTAGGGTGAAATTTTAACAGGGGGTAAAAAAAATGAATAGGGAAAATCTAAAGCAGGAATAGGATAAGAGAAACAGGACAACGAAAGGGGAAAAGTGAGGAAGAGAGTGTTGGCATAAAGGTAAAGTTGAAATAGAGTAAAATGATGCTAAAGGAAAGATGAAAATAGAATGTAAAAACCTAATCCCAAAATAAAATAAATAGAAAATAAAATGACACTTTCAAAAAAAAGGTAAAATAGTCATAGTAATAATACTGGTTAAAAATAAAAGTGTAATAATTAAAAAGGTAAAATCAAGTGTGGAAAAAAAGATAAAAATTTAGTTTCTTAAGTAAAAGATGAAAAAAATAAAAATGCTCAGTAGTGAAGGTCATTCACTTCCTCTACTGTTTTTTTTTTTTTTTTTTTTTTTTTTTGGCACACCTGTTTCCTAGTCAGAACAGTATTGAAGTTCCCTGTGTTCCACTGTTCCTCAGTGTTGTAGGTCACAGTCCTGATTTTCAAGCAGGCAATACTTCATTGTTTCTTATACTCCTTTATTTGTGTTTACACAAAAGTCAATTTGTGAATCAACCCCTGGGTTGGCAGTGTTTCTGGATTGAACTTCAGGTCTATAGGTCTTCTCTAGCCAGTGCTTAGGTTTTGTTTTCCCTGTGGCACTTAATACCAGTTTGGGGGAATGGGCTGCCCCAGAGCTGGTTCTCTGATCGTTATTCCCTGCTCTGAACCCCAGGTTCCATAAAAACACTTTCCCCTGCAGTCTCCCAGATTGTCCCCAATTGGGTAATCCTACGTATTGGGCTGAGCAATCAAAAGCAAGGATTTAAAGAGCAAAAAATAAATAAATAAATAAATAAATAAATAAATAAATAAATAAATAAATAAAAGAGCCAGAGCAAGTGTGCGCTCTCTGGCACTGCAGTGCAAGTCCATACAGTCTTTATTCCCCTTGGATCCAAGCAGTGGCACATTGTTAAAATCCCTAGGCTGCCCTTTTATGCCCAGTTCATCTATGGGTCACTTTCTAGAGTTCCCTTCTGTTAGCAGCCTTGTGGATCCCCTTCCACACTCATGGATCATGCCAGCCCCAATGGCCACAGATTCTTTCTGGGCACAGACTTCCCTGCATGTGCGTTTCTCTCTCTTGCCTGGACCACAGACCTCACCTTATCCCGGGTGAAATCTGACCTTTCCATGAGGAAGTGCAGAGTTCCTCTGAATTCACGTGCTCGCGCCATTTGGGGACTGGTGTTCCAGGGTTCGCTGCTGTTCACTGGGTGCCAGTGTTGTAGATTCTCGGGGTTTTCAGGCTTCCAACAACATCCACTTTCTCCTTCAAGATGGCACGGTCTCCATGTCAGAGCTGGTCACTCCGGGAGGGATCCCAGCAGCAGTGGAGGCTGCCCGTTCAGGGAAACCCCATCCAGCTGTCCCCCACAGTCCCCTGGAGTATAGCTGTCCCTCAACTCACAAACAAACATACCCCATGTGCCTACACACTCTTTCTTCATTCTCTCACTCACGCCCTATCTTGCAGTCTGCCTTCCCATCGGCAGCCATCTTTCTGTCCCTCTGGGCTTTATATTCTTTTCCATTGATCTGTGTCTGTTTTTATGCCGATATTACACCATTTTGATTATTTTGGCTGTTAATATAGTTTGATATCAGTAGCATGATGCCTCCAACTTTGCTCTTCTTTCTCAAGACTGATGTGGCTATTTAGGGTCTTTTTTGATTTCATATAAATTTTTGGAATATTCATTCCAGATCTTTGAAGTATGCTAATGGCATTTTAATAAGATTGCATTCAATCTATAGATTGCTTTGGGTAATATGGACATTTTAATGTTGTTAATCCTTCCAATCCATGAACACAGTATATGCTTCCTCTTGTTTGTATTTTCAATGTCCTATAGTTTTCTGAGTACAGGGTTGTTACCTCCTTGGTTAAATCTATTCTGAGGTATTCTATTTTGTGAATAAAGTGAACTGCAGAAAATAGCTTACTTGGTTGACATCTTTGCCATCTTGAATGAGTTAAATTTATCACTGCAAGGACCAAATGCAACATGCCTCGATTTGTCTGAAAAGATCCCATCATTGCAAGTTAAATTTTAGCTTTGGCAAAAAAAAATTGGATGAAAATAAAATTTACATGTTGCCTACCTTACCTGCTTTCTTTGAGGAACATGACATTGAACCAGACAAAAGGATTATAATGATAATTTCTGTGAAAGAACACTTGCACATGCTTGCAGATGAATTTCATCGTACTTTCCAAATCTACCTGACACCCCATTTGCATTTGTCAGAAGCTCATTCACAGTCAAAGTTGAATATGTTCCTGAGACAGCACAAGAGGAGTTCATTGAACTTATTAACAGCGATGCAGCGAGAACTGATTTCTCTGCAATGCCAGTTACAAAATTCTGGATCAAGTGTTTGCAGTCATATCCTGTTCTGTCTGAGACTGTGTTGCGCCTTCTTCCATTTCCAACAACATGTCTTTGTGAAACAAGGTTTCCAGCTTGTTGGTTATCAAGTCTAAATACAGAAGTAGACTTGTTGTGGAAGATGATCTTCGTTGTGCTCTTGCAAAGACTGCCCCAAGAATTTCTGATCTGGTGAGAAAGAAGCAATCTCAACTTTTGCACTGATGTTGGCTTTTTACGCATACTGTCGCAAAATGTAGCAATGTAGTTTACTGCTGTTATATTAAGACTGTTACCCATGCTACACCATGCTTCAAGACAAAATTTCATTTATTTGTAATTAGAAATAAATATTTTGCAATATATAATTACATATTGTTTTTGTGATTAATCACTATGCTTCAATTATGTTCAATTTGTAACAATGAAAATACATCCTGCATATCAGATATTTACAGTATGATTCATAACAGTAGCAAAATTACAGTTATGAAGTAGCAACAAAAATAGTTCTATGGTTGAAGGTCACCACAACATGAGGAACTGTATTAAAGGGTCACGGCATTAGGAAGGTTGAGAACCACTGATCTAGAGCCCCTCCCTACCACCCTGCGTCCGATGAGAATGCCTCTGGCTCGCCTGCTGAGCAACGCTGCTGCTGGCTCTCCAATGCTGCCTGCAAAGGAAGGGTTCCTCAGCAGCTCAGGACAAGAGACCCTATGTGGCCTGTGGCAGGGAAGCTCTGCAGAGGGTTGGGGGGGGGGGGCGGGAGAGAGTTTGTTTGCTTAAAGGCAGTTGCTCTTTATAGTTTGCAATCACAAACTTCCATGAGAATATGAAGAAAGCTTTAGACTGTCTCCTCCAGAAATGTGCATATAGACATGATATTTTGAACACAATTCGAATAGGTTCCAAAACTCTGGAATCCTCCATAGAGGCCAGTTAAGAATCCCTGCTTTAAAGTTACTTTTGAGGGCCAAGCAAATGGTATCTGTTCATGGACTAAAACAAGCACTTTGATCTAGATTGGTGGGGGGTTGAAGGAGTAATCAAGCCTTGGAAGCTGAGAATTTTACATTAAACTGTAGCAATACACATTGTTGTCATCCCCCGCCTGAACGAATTTTGTGTCTCAGAGACAGAGAAGGTTAAAAACACTGAAAAATAATGAGGTAGACTTGCAAGTTACTTTTGTGGGGCTTCATATTTCCTTGACTTTCTTACCAGATTGTGTAAAGAAACAGCATGCCCTTCACCATTGTGTTGGTGACTCCTAAGATCCTGAAGGTGCATGATTTTGGGGGGCCCAGAGCTCACACATGTTGCGCCTTTCAAAAGTTGTTTCCATTTTCTTTGGAGCGTTTCCCAATGACTTTTAATTACGTGTACTCTCTGTGGGCAGAAAGGAGATAATACGGAGAAAGGCTTTTGTGAACTCTAGCTGAAAAACCAAGCTTGTATTTGCTGGTTGCTGATTGATTGGTGGAAAGCTTAACTTGGTCATTGCAAATTAAACCGCAGTTCAGTGCTCTCTATGAAGTCAAGCTTGTGAAGAAGGCTCCTGCAGCACACGCATGTGCATTCTCTGGTGCATTTGCACTTTTGAGGCTTTCTTCAGCGTGAGGCTCTTGCTTTTGAGAATATGTTCCTGAAGAACCCCCAGGACAAGAAGTGAGCCCCAGCATGAAACAGTGCTGATAGCTGGACCAGATGTTTGGAGAAGAGGAGAGGTGTGGGGTGAGTGAGAGGCTAGTGCAGCTGTGCCTTCTCAGGAGCAGAGAAAAGAGGTTTCTGTTGTGCAAGGTGAGATGAGACGAGCAGCAGAGTTCTTTTCTGAATGTTAGCTCCTGGCTCGGAAAGAAACTAACCCATTCCTCTGCCTCCAAGCAACCAGCATTCAAATGGATTGTTTAGTTGTTGTTGTTGTTCTTTTTCAGCATTTCAAAAAAATAAATAAATAAAAGACATCCCAGCCTTCCTTTCCTTAACCGCACGTTCCAGCCGCTCCAGTGCCTCTGCTCGGGAAATGCTTCAGGTTCACTTAAATCTCTGCTTGTCCTCGGAGGCCGTTGCTATCCTCCACGGACTAGAAGAGCAGCTGCCTGGCCTGGCCAGTCACACCAGTCCAGGCTCCCGTTGTTCGGGGAAGAGCAGCTCGGCATTTTTGGTTGGTTCCCTGCCCAGCAGGAACGCAGGTCTGACCCCCAGGGTCCTGAGAGGAGTGACCTTTCAGTCTGTCAGGTGCTTCCCTGGGGCTTGTTCTCCCAGGACTCATGACCAGAGGTGACTCACCACCGCAGAGAGCCAGTCTCTGCAGAGACTTCAAGGATGGTGTATGAGTCTGTAGATATTGATGTGCTTCACACAGCATGTGCTTACGTAACTTCCACTCCAGGTACACCGACCATCATTTTAAAAGGAAGGATAAGGATTCAGCAAGATTGGCTCGACCAGCGTTTGCACAGAGAAGAAGAGGGGAAGCCAAGAGTTAGCCCTCAAATCACAGTGTGTCAGTTCCACACTGCACTGCCCCAGAGGTGCTTCCTGTGGAATAAATGAAGCCCTGGGCCACCAACCAGATACTTCCTGCTTTCACAGTGCTTCACCCAAGGAGCAGAAGGCCAATGCAGAAGGAAATGAGCATCAAGACTCATTACAACCTGTGGACACATGTAAAGACTTCAATCACAAGAACCGTGGAACTGGTGGTGGGGCGAACAGCAAGAAAGCCACACCCTGAATTATATATAGGTGGTCCAGGAGAGGGGGCTTTAAAGACACACAGACCTCATTTTCAGCTCCAAGTCTAACACATGCAACATGACACTAGACAGGTTCACTCCCCTCTGAGCTTCAGTGTCCTCATGCATAAAACGAGAATAATGATAGCTTTTTACAAATGGTTGTTGTTTTTTAAACATTTTTTAAAATATTTTTATTGATTTCAGAGAGGATGGGAGATAGAGAGAGACAGAAACATTAATGATGAGAGAGAATCATTGATTGGCTGCCTCCTGCACGCCCCCTATTGGGGATTGAGCTCGCAACCTGGGCATATACTCTTGACCAGAACCCTTCAGTCCACAATCTATCATCTGAGCCAACCAGCTAGGGCTTTAAAAAGTTTTTTGAGGAATGTATATATACTGTATATATATTTTCAGGCAGTTAATGTTAGTTTTAATTCTCCCCCTTTAGAGACATTCCTCTGGAGCCCACCATCTCTCTGTTCTATTTGTTCTCTAGGCTACCATCCCTGGATTCCCTTCATCATTGTATTGGGGATTCCTTTCACTTCTGTCCACTGGGATCTCTTTGTTCTGGCTTTTCCTTTATTCTGAAGCACTCTCCATTAAGCTTGCTTTGATAAGTGAGCAAAAGGAACATTTTTTTCAGGAACAACATTGACTGAATAATTTTTATTGTTGCTTCATACTTGATTAAGAGTTGAACTGAAGTTAGCATTCAATTTGGAGATATTTTTCTTTTTTTAATTTAAAGATTTAATTGGCTTTATTAAAAGATTCATGAATCAGGCAGCATCCCATCTAGCAACTATAAGGGAATTTCTGGAGGTATTTTTCTATTGGAATTTTAAAAACACTGCTGTATATTCTTATACCTTCCAATGTTGCTGTTAAAGTCTGATGCCATTCAAATTCCAAATTGTATGTAGGTGGCCCCTTCATTCTCTCTGGAATATTATAAAATCATCTCTTATTTTCTATCCTGAATATTTTTACATTAAAGTGATATCCCTTAGGTGGGCATTTTTTCTGTCATTTAGTAGAATTTTGAGACTGGAAGTACATAAGTAGTTTCCCATATGAGTTATTTGATTTATTTATATATTTAACTAGAGGCCCAGTGCACAAAATTCGTGCACTTGGGGGGTCCCTCAGCCCAGCCTGTGCTCTCTTGTAGTTGAGGAGCCCTCGGGGGATGTCCTACTGCCGCAGAGAAGGGAGAAGCTACCACCACCACCACTGTGCTTACCAGCCATGAGCCCAGATTCTGGCTGAGTGGTGCTCCCCCTGTGGGAGTGCACTGACCACTAGGGGGCAGCTCCTGCATTGACCGTCTTCCCCCTGGTGGTCAGTGTGCATCATAAAGACCGGTCATTCTGCCATTGGGCTGAAACCTGCTCTCCAACATCCCTTGAGGGGTCCCAGATGGCAAAAGGGTGCAGGCCAGGCAGAGAGACCCCACCAGTGCATGTTCGGGGCTGGGGAGGGATGCAGGAGGTTGGACTGCCGGGAGGGACCGTGGGAGGGCTCCAGGGTGTGCCCGGCCTGTCTCACTCAGTCCAGATTGGCCGGACCCCAACACAAGCTAACCTACCAGTTGGAGTGTCTGCCCCCTGGTGGTCAGTGCACGTCATAGTGAGTGGTTGAGCGGCCTTAGTATATCATTAGCATATTATGCTTTGATTGGTTGAAAGGCTGACTTGCCGACCGGACACTTAGCATATTAGGCTTTTATTATATAGGATAGGTTACTGCTAATACATAGAAAAGAGTTTTATTTTTTTATTTACTTTTGTTTCTTTTTTTTTTTTTACTTTTACCTTTTCAAGAGACACAAACATTTGTTTATTTTTTAAAATATCTTTTATTTTTTAATTGCAGTTGACATACAATATTATATTAGTTTCAGGTGTACACCTAAGTAATTAGACAGTGTATAACTTACTAAGTGATTATCCTGCTAAATCTTGTACCCATTTGAATTCCTAAATAGTTATTAGACTATTATTGAGTATATTCCCTATGCTGTACTTTATATTCCTGTGACTATTCTATAACTACCAATATGTACTTGTTAATCCCTTCACCTATTTTACCCACCCCTATATACCTCCTCCCATCTGGCAACTATCAAAATGTCCTCTGTATCTATGAGTCTGTTTCTATTGTGCCTGTTTTCTTTTTATCTTGTTAGATTCAATTGTTGGTAGATATGTATTTATTTCTACTTTATTGTTCTTATTTTTTACCTTTTTTCCCTTCTTCTTAAAACAGACACATTAACATTTTATATAATTCTAGTTTGGTGATGATGAACACTTTTGGCTTTTCTTGTCTGGAAAGCTCTTTATATAGCCTTTGATTTGAAATGATAGCCTTGCTAGGTAGAGTAATTTTGGTCGTAGGTCCTTACTTTTCATCATTTTGAATATTTTGCCCCAATCCTTTCTGTCCTGCAAAGTTTCTGTTAAGAAGTTAGCTGACAGTCTTATGAGAGCTACCTTATAGGTAACTCATTGCTTTTCTGTTGCTGCTCTTAAGATTCTTTGTTTTTAAATTTTGGCAATCTAATTATGACATGCCTTGGTGTGCGCCTCTTTGGGTTCATCTTGTTTGATACTGCCTACACTTTCTTGACTTTTAAGTCTATTACTTCACCAGATTAGGAAAGTTTTCTGTCTTTTTTTTTTTTTCCAAAAAGGTTTTTCATTTTTTGCTCACTCTCTCCTCTCCTTCAGGTACTACACTGAAGTGAATGTATGCTTGAAGATGTAGAAGAGGCTCCATTCACTACCCTTACTTTTTGGATAACTTTTATTTTTGCTGTGCTTATTAGGTGTTTTTTGCTTACTTATATTCCAAATGACTGATTTGGTTATCAGCTTCATTTTATCTGCTGTCGATTCCCCGTAAATTAATCTTCATTTCAGTTAGTATACTGTTCATTTCTTTTTTTAAAAAATAAATCTTTATTGTTCAGATTATTACAGGTGTTCCTCTTTTTTTTTCCCCCATAGCTCCCCTCCACCTGATTCCCCACCCCACCCCATGCCCTTACCCCCCGCCACTGTCTTCATCCATAGGAGTAAGATTTTTGTCCAATCTCTTCCCGCACCCCTCACACTTACTTCCCCTGAGAATCGTCAGTCCACTCCCTTTCTATGTCCCTGATTCTATTATATTCACCAGTCCATTCTGTTCTTCAGAATTTTATTCACTTGATTTTTAGATTCACTTGTTGGTAGGTATGTATTTGATGTCATTTTGTTGTTCATAATTTTTATCTTTACCTTTTTCTTCTTCTTCTTCTTCTTCTTAAAGAATACCCTTCAGCATTTCATGTAATCCTGGTTTGGTGGCGATAAACTCCTTTAGCTTTTTCTTATCTGTGAAGCTCTTTATCTGACCTTCAACTCTGAATGATAGCTTTGCTGGGCAGAGTAATCTTGGTTGTAGGTTCTTGCTGTTCATCACTTTGAATATTTCTTGCCATTCCCTTCTGGCCTGCATAGTTTCTGTTGAGAAATCAGCTGACAGTCGTATGGGTACTCCCTTGTAGGTAATTAACTGTTTTTCTCTTGCTGCTTTTAATATTCTCTCTTTGTCTTTTGCTCTTGGCATTTTAATTATGATGTGTCTTGGCGTGGTCCTCTTTGGATTCCTCTTGTATGGGGTTCTGTGCGCTTCCTGAACTTGTAAGTCTATTTCTTTCACCAGGCAGGGAAAGTTTTCTGTCATTATTTCTTCTAATAGGTTTTCAATATTTTGCTCTCTCCCTTCTTCTGGCACCCCAAAAATTCAGATGTTGGTTCGCTTAAAGTTGTCCCAGAGGCTCCTTACACTATCTTCATATTTTTGGATTCTTTTTTCTTTTTGTTTTTCTGGTTGGATGTTTTTTGTTTCCACATATTTCAGATCTTTGGTTTGATTCTTGGGGTACGTTGATCTACAGTTGAGTTTCTGTATATTCTTTATTTCAGACAGTGTATGCTTCATTTCTGACTGATCCTTTTCCATTTTTTTGGCATTCTCATTAAGCTCCTTGAAGGTCTCATCAAGTTTCTCAGCAGTTTTAAGAAGATTCTTGAGTAACCTTATACATGTGGTTCTGAACTCTATGTCATCCAGTAGTTTGCTTTCCTCTGTTTCTTTCATTTGTGACATGTTTCTTTGTCTCCACATTTTGGCTGCTTCCCTGTGTTGATGGAGCAGCTTTGTGTGGTAGGTGATCTATAGGGGCCAGTAGCTCAGCCTCCTCAATTACATGAGGTGGATGCTCTTGGTACACCCCTTTGTGGGCTGAGTGCAAAGTCTTGGTGTAATTAAGCCTTAATTGCCCTTGGTACACTGGGACGAATTGACCTCCAGGCCAATTAGCCGTGAGCACTCGCTGTGTCTATAATGGAAGAACTGCTGCACTGAAGACACGCTTATGGGGCAGGACTTGTTTCAGTGGGGCTTTGGTGCTCACTGAGTCTGCCTCTTGAATGTGTCACTTATGGATGTGAGGAGTTGAAATCTGGTTTCTCACACTGACCACTAGGTACACTGGCTTCTGGATCTCCAATGGGGTGCAGGTCAGCTACTGTCTGAGGCCACCTAGCAGGAGCTACAGTGAGAGTTACAGTTTTCTCCTCTTTGCTTGTGGTTTGGAGGTTTTGGAGCTGTCTGACCCAGGCTGCAAGTTTGCTAGGTTAAGCTGCGATAGGGCAGGGCTTTCTTATGCAAAAGCCGCTGCTTAGAGCTTGGGTGGGTTTGTAGGTTGTGCAGGGCGGGGTCTCAGGGTGTCACTAGGCTAGGGCGTGGCAAACAGCAATGGCTGCTAGTTAGCCGGCTCTGTGTCCCCAAAGGCATCCGCGAGTCCTGTGCCCCAGTGCAGTAAACAATTATTCCTGCGCGCAGCTCTGCAACAAGCCACCCTCACTGGCAGACAGTCCAGCTTCTCCCCGTAGGAGTTTGGGTCCCCCGCGTCTCCCCAGAGACTGGATTTCAGAGTAATCGGGGGCTTGTCTCCCTTCGGGTTGAAAAAAGCAACGCCCTCCGCTAGCCCGGATCACACGCCTCCGTACCTCAGCTTTTCAGCGCTCGTGCATGTCTCAATGCTCTTTTCTCTTTCCTTCTAGTTGTAGAACTTCCACTCAGCCAGCTTTCCCGTGGTTCTGGGTGATAGACGTTTTATCTTTTAGTTGTATTTTTGAAATTGTTGCGGGAGGCAGCAGTTTAGGTGTTTACCTATGCCGCCATCTTGGATTCTCTCCCGTTCATTTCTAAATGCTTCTTTTTATATAGTTTTATGTATATTTCATGCTGTTGAAGTTCTCAGTAATTTCATCTATTTTTCCCTGAAGTTTATTAAGTATCCTTAAAACCAGTGTTTTAAACTGTATCTGGTAGATTGCTTGTCTCCATTTTGTTTAGTTCTTTTCTGGAGTTTTGTTCTTTCATTTGGGACATGTTTCTTTGTCTCCTGATTTTGGCTGCCTCCCTGTGTTTGTTTCTATGTATTAGGTAAAGCTACTACATCTCCAAGCTTGGTCAGGTGGGCTAATGTAGTAGGTGTCCTGCAGGGTCCAGTAGCACAGTTTCCCCCATTCATTCAAACTGCTCCCTTCAAGTGTGCCCCTCCATGCCAGCTGAGTCCGCCTTCCTGTTGTCGTTGAGCCTTGATTGCTGTTGGTCAACTGACCAGCTGCAAGGACTGGCTGTGACCACCCACCATTGTCTCCCAACCATCATGGAAGATCAGCTGTGCAAGGGCCCACTCCACAGAGCAGGGTTTACTTCATTGGGCTCCAGTGTCCGCTGAGTCATCCCCTTGAGCGTGTCACTTGTGGAGGTGGTCAATGTGTTCTGAAGCTGTCAACTGGGTGCACTGGCTCTGAGGCTTCCTGGGAGGTGCAGACCAAGGCCAGCCATTACCTGTGTCCTGCCCAGGGCCACCTGACATGAGCTACAAAGCAGTCTTCTGATAGCTACTACTTGCGCTGCTTGGATTTGCACAGGAGAGGTTAAGCGGCAAACCAAGGCTGGCTGCCACTAATGCTGGGCCCAGGGCCACATAGTGAGACGTAAGGGGCATGCCAGATTATATTCTGCTTGTTTGAGAGATTTTAGAAAAGTCTGAAGCTTGAGCCAAGACAGACCATTTTTATGGAAGAGTCACTAGAAACAGTGTGGTGGGTGAGGTCTCATGAAATCACATGGTGGACTGAACAATGATAGCCAGGTTGATAGAGACTCAGATATGACACCAGTCTGCTGGAGGGCTCAGGAAGAAAAAAATGCTCTGCAAGCACTTCTGTCTGCAAGAGAGCTGCCCCTCCAGCTCTCACCCTGATTCCAGACAGTTCAGTTCCTCTCTGTATGTTCCTGGTGCCTTTTAAGCTGCTGCCCAATGCTGGCGCTTAAAGGGAGTGAGTGCAGGTAAGTGCATGCACAGGCCCTGTAAGAGGAATTGCTTAATACTCCAACAGCCCTCTGTCTCACTCAGCCATACTCTTTGCTAGTTGTTACAGTCAGAAGTTATGGGGGTTTTTTCTCTGGCACTGATACCTTGGGCTGGGGGCCTGGTAGGGCTGGGGTCCCTCACTCCTTAGAGAGGACCACTCCAACTGAATATCCTCCAATTTTTTTAAAAATTATTTTTTAGTGACTTCAGAGAGGAAGGGAGAGGGAGAGAGAGACAGAAACATCAATGAGAGAGAATCATTGATCAGGTGCCTCATATACGTCCCCTATTGGGAATCAAGCTTGCAACGTGGGCATGTGCCCTGACTGGGAATTAAACTGTGACCTCCTCATTCATAGGTTGACACTCAACCACTGAGCAACACTGATTGGGCATCCCTCCCAATTTTAAACTGCCACATGTGGATGTGGGACCAGCTTGCTCTGCATTTAGTTTATGTGGTGCATCACATTAATTGCTTGGGGATATTGAACCAATCTTACATCCCTGGAATAAATCTCTCTTGTTAATGGTATATAATATTTTTAATATATTGCTGAATTTGGTTTGTTACTATTTTAAGCATTTTTTTCATGTATGTTTATTAGGTGTATTGGCCTATACTATTGTTATAACATATTTGGTTTTTGAATAAAGGTAACACTGGCCTCATAAAATGAGCTTGGGTGCCTTTCCTCCTTTTGAATTTTTTAAAATAATTTGAAATAGATAAATCTGAATTCTACTTTCAATCCTATCTAATAAAGAGGGGATATGCTAATTGACTGTCATGCCCTCACAAAGATGTCAGCGCCCACAGCCACAAGATGGAAGCACCCAGTCCCCTCAGCCCCAATGGGGCTCCTGCCCCCAGAGTTCCCCCACCCCCTCAGGCCCCCAGCTGCCCAGGGCTGGCCTGAGGCACAGGTAAGCTTTGGATGGTGGCTGCCCAGCTACCCAGGGCCAACCTGAGGTGCAGGCAAGCCTCAGATGGTGGCTTCCCAGCTGCCCAGGGCAGCCCGAGGCTCAGGTAACCAAGGCCGGCTGAGGCTTGCGCTGCCAGCAGTGGCAGCAGCAGAATTGTGATGGGGTGTCTCCTTCACCTGATAGCCAGGTTGCCTCCTACCCCTGAGGGCTCCCAGACTGTGAGAGGGGGCAGCCTGGGCTGAGGACACCCCCCCCCCCTCCAATGCATGAATTTTCATGCACCAGGCCTCTAGTGTTTAATAAAATTCACCTATGAAGCCATCCAATCCAGAACTTTTTAATTTTTGGCACTTTTTTGTTTGTTTTACTGATTCAATTTTTTAGTAGTAATTGGTCTGTTCAGACTTTCTGTTTCTTTTTTACTCAGTCTTAGAAGATTGCATATTTCTAGGAATTTATCCATTTCTTCCAGATTGTCCAATTTTTGGCATATACTTTTTCATAGTACTTTCTTATAACTGCTTCTATCATGGGTGAATAACTGTTTACAAGGGTTATATTGTCTTGTTGTATTGATCCCTTCATCATTATGAAATGTCCTTCATTTTCTTTTATAGTCCCTTTTTAAAGTTATGTCTGATACAAGGCATTGCTACCTCAGCTTTTACTTTATTTCATTTACATTTGCATTAAATATCATTTTCCATTTCTTTACTTTCAGTCTCTGTGTGCTTTTAATTCTGATGTAGATTTCTTGTAGACAGCATGTGTATTGGTCTTGTTTTCTTATTTACTCAGGAATCTTATATTTTCTGATTGTAGCATTTAAACCATTTACATTAACAGTGATTATTGGTAGGTACATAGTTATTGCCATTTTATTACTCATATTTATGTTCCTTTCTCCCATTCTTCTTTTTAAAGAAGTGGCTTTAACATTTTTTGTAATATAGTTCGATGGTGATGGCATTTAGTTTTTTTCTTGTCTGAAAATCTCTTTATCTCTCCTGTTTTAAATGATAGCCTCACAGTTATAGTAATCATTGTTGTAGGTAGGTTCTTTTTTTCAATACTTTGAATATTTCATGCCATTTTTCTCTGGTTGGAATTTTTTTTTTTAGAAATCAGCTAACAATCTTATGGATCTTATGGGAGCTTCCTTGTAAGTAACTATTTGTTAAAGAGTGTGTGTGTGTGTGTGTGTGTGTGTGTGTGTGTGTGTGTGTGTGTGTGTATGTGTTTTACCTTTGCCAATTTTATTATAATGTGTCATGGTGTTGGCCTTTGTGAATTCATCTTGTTTGGCACTCTTTGCACTTCCTGATTTTGTAAGTCTATTTTCTTCTCCAGCTGGGGAAAAATTTCTGTCATTATTTCTTCAAATAGTTCTCTCTCCCTTGCTCTCTCTCTTTTCCTTCTGGAACCCCTATGGTGTGGATTTTGTTATACTTGAAATTGTCCCAGATATCCCTTAAATTATCATCATTTTTTAATTCTCTTTTTTTGTTGTGGTTGTTCTGATTAGGTTTTTCTACTACCTTGTTTTTCAAGTCACTGATCCTCTGGTTCATCTAATCTGCTGTTGATTACTTTTAGTGTATTTTTTATTTTAGTTATTTTATTATTCATTTTTCACTGGTTATTTTTTATGGTTTCTATGTTCTTTATAATGCTTACTATCTTTTTGTTAAAGTTCTTACTGAATTCATCTATTCTTCCCCCAAGTTCCTTGAGCATGCTTATAACCAGTGTTTTGAACTCTGTATCTGATAGATTGTGCACCTCCATTTTACTTAGTTGTTTGTTTGTTTATTTTTATGCAGTAAGGAGTAAATAGGTAATTAATGCAAAATGCACAGCAAATGATCCAACAGGAAGACCTAAATAAATATTTAAATGGTAGCTATTCATATTATGGAATGAATAAAACAATAAACCTGAATAGGATTTAAATCAGGAAAGGTTTTATGAAGACAATAAAAGTAAAATAGAAATTTAAACTATAATTGAAGCTTTGTGAAGTGGATACAAGAAGGAATTCTTTTTCCACCCTCAGCCTTTTGTAAGCACAGCTACATCAGTCTTTAAATGTGGATGACCAAGCTATCTGTCTCTATGGACTTTCAGATTTTTAAACACCTTGCATAACAGTGCAATAGCAGAATGTCATTAGAGAAGTTGCAGGCAAATGGCTTACAGTTGACATGGAGATATATCAGCATTAAAGCAAATTTTATCTTAGAATGAAGAATAGCTTCAGTGTAACACCACTGAAAACCGAGCATGCTATAATGTTGAGCTATTCTTAGTGTATATAACTTCTTAAGTGGTTAATTCTAATTACTGGGCTTACTTGCCATAGATCTGCTGCTTCTGACATAGATGACCTCTCTAAGACTCTACAAATTATTGGAAATAGAGAGAATGCAATTCTTGGAAGTTTCCTATTGATTAAGTAAAGCATCTGCTAAATGGATATCTAATTTGAAAGGTATACATTTAATGGAAGTAATAAGTGAACTGATTAGGTAAAGTGGTAAAAGTAACAAAAATGTCCTAATTGATTGGAGACCTATAACAGACCCTAAAGAGTAAGGAGATTAAGAGGGAAATTACTGGAAGCTCTTAGTGACTGTGGCAACACTGCTTTTGACATCTGCCTTGTGTGGATTTGTGGAATACAACCACAGTGCACAATATCTCCAAGGGAATATAATTAAGGATGCATTTCTATCCATGTATTACACAAAATTTATTTATTCATTAAATATATATATTTTTTTATTTCAGAGAGGCAGGGAGAGGGGGTGAAAGATAAAAACATCAATAATGAAAAAGAATCACTGATCAGCTGCCAACAGCATGTCCCACACTAGGGATTGAGCCCACAACCCAGGCATGTGCCTTGACTGGGAATCAAACCATAACCTCCTGGTTTGTAGGTCAATACTGAGCCAACGTGGCTACACACAATTTAAATTAAGACTGAAAGATTTTAGAAAATCTATCGTATGGATTGGTGACACCAATTCACCATGTGTGTTTCTGTGGTCAGTTAAATGAAGCCACAGGCTAGGTTGTCCTGCATGTTGTACCAGCTGGGAATACTAACAACATGGTGTGAAGTGTTTGTCTGGAGAATGACGTTCATAACCTGCTTTGGAAGGACAGCCCTCAAAAACAGATGCTGAAATAAGCTACTTGATTGAAAAATAGAGAAAGGAAATGACATCCATTTAAAATCTACTCTGGTCCAGTCACTTAACCTACATTATATTATTTAATTCTCATGGCTGTTCTGCAAGTTAAGAATTACTGAGCACATTTTACAAATGTGAAATTTATTAGCAGAACTATGATTTGAGCCTAGGTCCAACTGGCTCCAGTTAAAGAAGTTTTTAGAATGGGGTAAGGTATGGAATAATCCAGATTTTCCTTCCTATTCATAGAGTGCAATTCAATATAGAAAAGAGTAAAGGAAGACTAAATGAAAAAGCAAATAGTAAGGAGCAGAAGAGTCCAAGTTAGTAATAAATATTTGAACCAGGATGAAAATCAAAAGAGCTGGGAAAAAAGTGGGTGAGATCTTTTCCAAAAAAATAGCTAAAACAATATTTCCTATCCCAGGTACCCTTTCAGAAACTCGTCACTCCCCAGAAGTATTGTCTCTGACCCCTCCCCCTGAAGCTGGGCAGGACTTTGTGACTGCCACTACTAATAGAATATGAGAGAGTGACACTGCAGCTTGTAAGGCTGGATCATAAAAACCGACATAGCTTCTACCTGGTTCTCTCTTTCTCAGGAAATGTGTGCTTGAAAGCCAGCCATTGTGCTGTAAGAAAGACTAGACCACATAGAAAGGCCCATGTGGAGAAAAACTGAGGTCTTGAGCCATCAGCTAAGCTGTCTGCCAAAGTCAAACATGTGAGCGAGTCTTCTTGGAAGTAGGTTCTTCAGCACCCGCTGACCTGCTTCAGATGATGTCACATCCAGACTGAGCCCTACCCAAACTGCAGATTTGTGATAAAAATCAATGATTGTTGTTTTAAGTTTTGGGGCAATTCAGATAAGCAGCAATAGATCACCAGAACAAAAGGGGCCAATGGACAATTCTATAGTGTATCACCCCATAGGCATACTGACGAATCCTGGCCCAATGGTAACAAAGGTCAAATTCGTTTATTTGGTTGGGTCTCCATTGCTGTGCAAAGTGAAGGATTTAGAACTGGAAAACATGTGTGCATCTATTAAAACCAAATAATAAAATCTGATCATAGTATTCCTATGATATCCACTCTAACGGATAGAGGTGGAGATGCAGATAATTATTCTTAATGATGGATGATCCAAAGGAGAACAAACCTGCACTGAGATTCTATTATGTTTTAGGCAAAGTGTTAGATCTTTCATAATCCTTTTCTCAACTAATCCTCATAAAACAGTCTTACTCTAATTTTACAGAATCAGAAAAATTTGCAGAAATTATTTTTTTTTAATCTCACACCAATGAGTGGTAGGTGCAAGATTCAAATTCAAGTCTGATTTTAGTTCTCAGTCTCTTTCCACTATATCGTCTTCCATATTTGCCAAAGATGACTTCTCTTTGGTTTTTGCATACATGTGGTATGGATGGTTTTTTAGTTGTTCGGAGTGGATTATTTTTTCCAGCAGCAGAATATGTACCTTTCTTGGCTACTGTTTAAAAAACAAGAATTTGCATTCTTGAAGCATATACAATTTAAGAGTGTTACAAGCAGATGGTCCATAATTATGCTGAGAGACATGAGGAGTCAAAATTAAAAGAAAATTTGGCCACAGTTATGGAGTGCTAGGTGCTTTGTACATATGTACATGTAATGCAATTGTGTCATAAATAGAAGTGGCTTTTTCTTCTTTATTAAATTAACCATTACCTGTATTAAAGGTGTGCCTTAAATAAAAGCTATTTTGTCCATTGCAAGAGTATCTTCTAGATTGAAGTGCAGAACTGTGTTGTGCAAAACTTGCCGATTTCTGCCCTGATCAGTCTGCTGTAGAATCCGGTCAGAGGTGTGTGACTATCGCACAGGGAGAGCTCCCTCCATTATTTCTTGGAGTGAGAAGATGTTCAGAGGGCAAAAGGTGAGCGTCTGTCCATATGAGCGTCAGAGGGTTCGGTGATTGGGAGAAGTGGGTCCAGGCTCCTCACTTTTGCCCTGGCACTGCCACTAGACACTGTAACCTTGCTCAAATCATTAACCCTTTATTTGTCTTGTTGGTTCCCAGGGGGAAAGACACCAAGCCAGCCCTGTTAAAAAAAAAATGAGTTCTTCAGTAAAAGCTATCAGTATTTGTGCACACCCAAGCCTTTCGTTATAAACAAGCCTCTCTTTACCCACTGGCAGCAATGCATTTCTTTCCTCAGCATGCCATTCCCAAGACCTGGGACATTTCCCTGGACCCGATCATTGCCTTCCTTGTGAACTGCGCCAGTTTGTCAGTTTTAATCTGTCTAAAACCTGCACCTGCCAGCAGGAACCTTTTTATTTCATCTAAGTTGATACAAAGCTTTCACACATTGACTCCTGTGTAGCTGTGATTTCATGTAAGCTAAGCAAACAGTGAGGGGTTGACACTTGGGATAATGTACGCCCACTCAGATTAGCACAAATCAATGGCGTTGGCAAGTTTTGGATGAGGCTGAGGGGGTGGCGTCTAAACAGCATGAGCTGCCAGAACAAGACAGATGGTCCGAAGCTGACATTCTTACCTCTTTATCTTAATGGACTCATTAGCAGATTTCTCTCCTTTGGGTCTCATTTGAGTTTCTTGGCTTTAAATGGCACCCTATAGATTGCCCATCCTCCTGGAAAACAAGTGACATATCCTTCCTACCACCTGGCACAGAGATGTTCCAGTGTCCAGGGTCTGTTTATCCAATAAGATCATTGGGGCCCAAAGCGTTAATATAGTCTTGTTAACAACTACCATTTATTGAATGTTAAGTTCTGTAATAGGTGCATTATTTTATTTCTCACAAGAACTCTAAGGGGTAGATTATATTATTTTTGTTATTGTTTTTATTGTTCTTAAGTCATTTTATAAGTGAGAAATTGAGGATTAAGTAATCTGTCCAAGGAGCACAGCTGTGAGCAGAAAGGGCAGAATTTGACTCTGGATCTATGGGACTTCAAAACTCTGACAATAACCACGCTGTGACCCCACATTTTCTGTACGGTGGGTCTCATATGCAAGGTCCGATGGCTAAATCTTCAGGATCCTGAACTGGTTGCTACACAACCTTTCTTCCTGCCTCCCTGTCTGCCTCTCTTCATTCCTTAAGCCTCAAAAATTCTCAACTGTCTCTTTCCTCTTTTTGAAATAAACCTCTATCCTCAGGTGCTTTCCTCTCTAACGCTAGGAGTGACGCAGGTTGTGGTCTCCTTGGCACCCTTCTCTCCTGCTTTCTCTCAAGATGACCACCATCACATGGAAAATCATTGATAACCAAAGGTTTCAAAAATCCTTCAAGGTTTTTGTAGTCAACGATCCATCAAATAAAAGTCCTGACTTCTTTTTTTAATTTTAAAAATTTTCAGTGATTTTCTTTCTAGTTGTTGTCTTTTGAGTTCTCCCTTAATTGACTTGGCTACTTAAATTAAAGCTGAGAGATTCATCCTCAAAGATCGTCTAAGTGTGATATTCTCAGTTCTGGTCTCAGCCTAATTTATAACCTGAACCCCAAGTATGAGTTGCTTCTGCATTTCTCCATTCCTTTGCTCCTGGTCAGCTTCTCTGATTGAGGAGACTGCATTCCACCCCTGGTCCTAAAAGATTGTCCATGGGTTTTCAAACTTCAAGTTTGCAGATCATTCCCTTACTCAGAACAATCTCTTTGTCCCCGTCCAACAAGGTCCTGTCTTCTCTCTGTCTGTCTTGGAGGTTCCCCATCAGAACGCTTTGCAACTATACCCCGCCTGGCTTCTCCCTCTACCTGTACTGCCCTTGGCTACCTAGGGAATGAGAATCCACCTTCTCCACCTACTCAGTCTCTGAACTTTGCCACAGCTGCTCCTTCCACTTCAAAAGAAAAAATTCTCTGTATTGAGGTTTTTTTTACATTGCTTTCCTCTTCTACTCTGTCTTCTTTCCTTACCACTCCCTTAGGCGCAAATGCCATTGCTTAGTGCTTGCCTGCTTTTCGATTTTTACATGAACTGACCTCAAGAGCTTATCCAGAATCATGGCTCTAATTACCATTGTCATAATGATTCATAAATCTCCACATCTAGACACACTTTTCTAAAATCCACACCTGGGGATATGTTTTTATGGATTTTTTTTTTTGAGAGAGAGAGATTTGTTGCCTCCTGTATGCACCCCAATGGGGGATCAAACCTGCAACCTACCTATGTGTCCTGAGCAGGGCTCAAACCCACAACCTTTTGATGCATGGGACAGTGCTTCACCCAGCTAGGCCACCTGGTCAGGGCTAGTCACACTCCTCTTAATTCTAAATAACTTCCTATGGGAAATCTCTGTTTGAACCTTCTACCATTACCTATAATTTATCATGTCTAAACTTTCCTTTTTAGTCAATAGTATTACTATTCCCCAGACCCAATTCATTCATGCATTCATTCATCCACTCATGTATTTATTCACTCAGTAATTAAACAGTTGTTATATGCAATTCTGTGTCAGGGTCTGGGCAAAGCACTAAAGATTCAAAAATAAATGACCTGAATCTAACTTGAAGATCCACCACTCATAAGAGATATCTCCTACACAACCTTTGTTCTCATGGTTTCCAGCAACACTAAATGCTTTGGTCAACCCGATCTGTTACCCTTCACATTAACATGTTCTTTCTTACCTCCATGCATTTTTTTTATTGTTGTTCTTCCTGCCTGGAATAATTTCTCCCAATCTTTTTGCCATCTAAAATACACATTTCCTTCAAGTCCCACATATTTTTAAAGTTTCAACATAATGCTTGTTCCCTTCTCTGAATTCCTATGGATTTCGTGGTTCAGTGCTCTCTCCTTCCCATTGAGAATATTGGAAGAAGGGAGGTTAGCAGAGAATATCTTATCAATAGACAAGTCTCAGTAAAGTTGTCATAAGCCAGAGCATATTTTCTCATCAGGAGCAAGATTAATTTGTCCCTTTACTCCACCATTTATTTATTCATTTCTGAGCTCTCTGCAAAGAGGAGTGAGCTTGCCGTGTCTTCTGGCACATTCTGGTCGTTTCATGGTCAAAGCGTGGTTCAAATTGATTATTTGTTGTTGGTAGCGATCAGTATTAACAGTTCCCCCTGTTTTTAGAAGCTCATAATACACCACACCGTCCTGATCCCACCAAACGCAGAGCATTGTCTTCTTTCTGAAGCAATTTACCCAATGAATACTTCCTCCTGTTAAAATCCCTGATTGCCTTTGCTCCATGAAATTGCCTCTTCCCCCTTGTGTTGGGGCTTACATGAGGTCTCAGCCCATAGTGATCTTCTCTTTTCTCTGATTACCATCTTCACCAACTCTTCTTTATTGGACTTGGAGCTTGTTAAACAACCCAGTTGCGAAAGCCCAAATTGAGAATCTCCAGAAATAAAGCCTGAGAAGCTATACTTTCATAAGTTAATGTTCTAATGCACATTATTTGAGAACCATTGGACTTGTGTGATTGTTTAGGACTTACTATAAATTGCTCTTTATTGTGTGATAATTTCTCATGAGTTTGATCTAGCCTTCAAATGTAAACCATGATCCCCTTTCTACACAGAAATCATCATTTATTTCCGTGGTATTTTCCTTACCTGGCACAAGAAGTGCTCAGAAAATGTTGGTAGATAATGTTTGTGATAATTTGGATTTTATCACTTTTATAGGATGACAGGTTGAAAACATGTGGGTTTTACATGATTCCATCTTAGTAAAGTCACTACCAATTTCTATTCACTCAGACCTGGAAGATTTACTCAGATACTGGAATTTTGAGAATTTCCCAACCAGCTCACACTTCACAGGCTGTCAATACTTCCACATCCAATACAATGATGCCAGCACCCTCACTTCCAATACCACCTTACTCTTGACACTCCCAGCATCATCTCAGTGAAATAATTTCTTGAGTTCAAATTACCATATGACAAAAATTCTAACCTAAGATCTCCATCTATGCTAATACTTCATCTCCAAGAGAAATCTAGAGCAGAGAAAAAAGACAACATCACCATCTATACTAATAAAAGGGTAATATGCAAATTTGTCAGGACAGTCTCACAGTAATGACCGAACAGCAGGTTGTGGGGTACGACCAGGCCAGCAGGGGGGTTAGTGAAGGACGACCAAATGACTGAACAGCAGGCTGCGTGGGGCAACCAGGCTGGCAGGGGGGGCAGTGAGGGGTGACCAGGCTGGCAGAAGGGGGCAGTGAGGGACGACTAGGCTGTCAGATGGGGGCAGGGAGGGGTGATCAGGCTGGCAGGGGAAGCCATGAGGGGCGACCAGGCTGGTGGGGGGGGGCAGTTGGGGAGACCAGGTAGGTGGGGGCGGGGGCAGTTGAGGCGACCAGGCCGGGGGGGGAGGGGGACTAGTTGGGGGTGACCAGGCAGGCAGGGGGGCAATTGGGCATGACCAGGCTTGGGGGGGGGCAGTTAGGGGTGATCAGGCCGGCAGGCAGAGACAGTTAGGGGTGATCAGGCTGGCAGGAAGGGCAGTTAGGGGCAATCAGATAGGCAGGCAGGTGAGCAGTTAGGAGCCAGCGGTCCCGGATTGTGAGAGGGATCCTGGATTGGAGAGGGTGCAGGCTGGGCTGAGGGGAACCCCACAGTGCACGAATTTCATGCACCAGGCCTCTAGTTGGATCTATATAAATATCTGAAGTATGTAAGAAGCTGCCTTTGGTTGGAAGCATACCAGATATATCCAGTAACATGACTAAAGTAGTTGATCATATAAACTCAAAAAAACAGAGGTCACAGTGTGTTGGAAAATAATTAATTCAAATTCATATACACCTTCATTTCTTGGAAGGAACTTAAAAGACCTGAAGATAACTAGTCCTTTGCAGTAGGAGTCTCAAAGTCTGAGCTGACAATGTAAACCGTGGTTTTTGTAAGAACAGAAAGTTTTTCTGCTTCAAGAACACATACAACTGTGATGCACACCTTTCCTCAGACTGTAGCCCACAGTCAATAAGAACAATCCCATACAGATCCATCTGCATCCAAGGGAGAGCAAAACTAGCAAATGTTGAGGGTTTTTGTTGTTTTGGTTGTTTGTTTGTTTGTTGTTTTTACTTTCCTCACATTTAATTATTATTTTCAGCAGGCAGAAGAGCTGGTGGTTATTTGCTATCAAAACAGTTTCAGAGCTGAAATAAAGAAAATAAGAATAAAGAATTAAGGGAATGGGGAAAAGAAAATGGTTTAAAATAAAGAAGGAAGAAAAGAATTGAAAAGGAAAATACAGGAGAAAGCAGGTAGACTAAAAATAAGAAAAGGGAAAAAAGATGAGATATGGGGGGGGAAGAGGAAAAGACAAGAAAGAGGGGGCAAAAAGAAAGGAAAAAGATCGTGTAGGGAAAGGGAAGAGTAAATTAGATATATGAATGAAACAATTCTCATTTTCTTTATTTCAGCTCTATACCCACATATTCCTTTTTCTCACCTCCCCTTTTTTTGTCTTTAGTCCGTTTTGTTTTGTTTTGCTTTGTTTGTTAGTGTGTGGGTTTTTGTTTTGTTTGTTTGGATGTTTTATTTTTATTTTCACATTTTTTATTTCTTATCTTCTACCATTCTTGTTCTCTTTCCTCTTGCCTAATTCTCTCTTCTCTGGTGGCTGCTTTTGTTTTGCTATAGGGGTCTTGTGTAGGTTCTAGTTTTGTTTCTTTTGTTTCACATTTTGTTGGTTGTATTTTCCCCTGTTCTGTCAGCACCTCCACAACAGCTTGCACAATGTGGTTGGGGGTGATCCACAGTCAGAAGAGACTCCATCCACAAATAGGACAATATGTTATTGAATGTTTCAAAGAACAACTACAATAGGATAACAAAAATAATTCAAGCAAGAGATTTACCTAGAGCACTCAGCTCAGGAGATCCAAGAGACTGCACCAATAGGTCCAGCAAAACACCTACTACATAAGACCCACAAATTCTGGGAGGCATAGCAGTTTGATCTAATATATAGAAACAAAAACAAAGGGACAGCAACTATGGGGAGACAAAGAAACAACCCCCAAATGAAAGAAAATGAATTAAATGAAATGGAGGCAAACAATTTGTCAGATAAGGAATTCAGACTAATGGTAATAAGGCTACTCAAATAAATCAGTGAGAATAACTAGCAACTTAATAAGAATTACAAGGAACTTAATGAGCTATAATAAGACCTAATGAGAGCTATCCCAACATGAAAAGAGAGGTTGAAACAATAAATAAGAATTAATTGGAAATAAGAAATAACATAGCTGAAATGAACACCTTAGAAGGATTCAACAGTAGACTAGAAGAAGCTGAGGACTGAATCAGTGAATTAGGAGACAAAGAAGAAAAAACACACCCATTCAGAAGAGCACATAAAAAAATAAATTAAAAAGCAGAAGGAACATTTAAGGGAGTTTTGGGATAACATGAAATGTAACAACATTTGATCATACAGGTACCAAAGAATCCAACCAAGGATTAGAGAAACTTTTTGAAGAAATAATGGCAGAAAATTTCCCTAACCTGGTGAAGGAAATAGCCACTCAAGTTCAGGAAATACAGAGATTCCCAACCAAGATGAACCACAACAGACCCATGCCTAGGCACATCATAATTAAAATGACAAATATTAAAGACGAAGAAAGAATCTTAAAGGCAGCAACAGAGGGACAGAAAGTTACCAAGTAAGCTCTTATTACACTGTCAGCTGACTTCTCAATAGAAACACTTCAGGCCAGAAAGGAATGGCATGAAGTATACAAGGTAATGAAAACCAAGGGACTGAACCCAAGACTATTCTATCTAGCAAGGCTATCATTCAAAATCAAAGGTGAAATAAAGAGCTCTACAGATGCACACACACAAAAAGTCTAAACAAATGATCAAACCAGCGCTACAAGAAATGCTAAAGGGACTAGTGTAAGAAGAAACAATAGAGAGAAAGAGGACACAGGCATCAAGAGTAAGAATGGCAACAAATAAGTACCTATCACTAATAACCTTAATGTAAATGGCTTAAATGCTCCAAGCAAAAGAGATAGGGTAGCTGAATGGATAAGAAAAATCACCCATCTATATATGATGTCTACAAGAGACCCACCTCAGAACAAAAGACACACAGAATGAAAGTGATGGGATAGAAAACAATTATCCAGGCAAATGGAAATGAAAAAAAGAAAAAAAAAAAAGATGTGGTAGCCATACTCATATCTGACAAAATAGACTTCAAAGAGAAGCCTTCTCAAGAAACAAAGAAGGCCATATATACATATATATGGAGAGAGAGAGAGAGAGAGAGAGAGAGAGAGAGAGAGAGAGCGTGCGCCAGGATCGTAACATCCACAATGACCAGAAGCTCGACCGAACACCAGACTGCGCACACAGCAGGCAAGAGGGCTGAACTGCTGACCTCTTGGAGACAGAGAGAGGAGGGGCTGATCAGCAGCAGGGCCTCGCCAGAAGCCAAGTCTTTCTCTCCAGAGGTTAGCAGTTCAGCCTGCTTGCCAGCAGCCTGGACTGAACACCAGGCTGTGTGCACAGCAGGTGAGCAGGCTGAACTGTTGCCCTCTGAGAGAGAAAGAGGCAGGGCTGATCAGCAGCAGCAGCAGCCTCTCTCTCTTCCCCAGAGGTCAGCAGTTCAGCCCAGTAGCCAGCAGCCTGAGGCAACTGCTGATCAGCCCCGCCTCTATGCTCAGGCCGTAGATAGGCCCAGATATGCTGACTGGCAGAGAAACCAACCAATCAGGACCAAATCTGGGTGAATTGTGAGGAGCCAATGGCTGCCTAGGAGGCGGTGCTTTTGACACTGACTGGCATGGAAACCGACCAATCATAACCAAATCTGGGTGAACTGCGAAGGCGGAGCCTAAGGTGGGGGCTGAGGAGGGGTTTTAAGGGCAACATCTGTTTGGTGTAAGGTGTAAGAAAGTGATTCAATTTTTTAATGACCAGTTTGGCAGTATAGTGCATATGGCTGGCTATAGTCCAGATACAGAGATTATGTGTTTTGTCTGCCAAGAGCATCTCCTCCTGCTGGCAATGGAATACTACACTGCTGTAAAAAAGAAAGAACTCTTACCATTTGCAGCAGCATGGATGGACCTGGAGAGCATTATGTTAAGCAAAATAAGCCAGTCAGAGAAAGATAAGTATCACATGATCTCACTCATTTGTGGAATCTAATGAACAACATAAACTGATTAACAAAAATAGATTTAGAGACATAGAAGCATCGAACAGACTTTCAAACCTCAGAGGGAAGGCAGTGGAGGGTGGGCAGGGTAAGAGATCAACCAATGAACTTGTATGCATATATGCGTAACCTGTGGACACAGGCATTGGGATGGTGAGGGCCTGGGGGGATGGGAGAGGGCTGGAAGAGGTTAATGGGGGAAAGGAGGACCTATGTAACACTTTCCATCATAAGGATTAAAAGGAGAAAAAGAAATGTGTTGCCTGGAGCAAAGCAGGAGTACCGACAATAAGGACACACCGTTGAGGAGAGAGGCCACTCTGGCTTCCCTCTCGGGGGAGAAAGAAGTTAGGACCAATGGGGCCTTTCTCCACAGCTCCAGCTCCAGCACTTACCTCTGCACCTGTCCGCACAGTCCTTTATTTTGGCAGAACAGTGATGTCCCTGCACCTGCGCTTCAGTTGTGGTTTCCCTGAGCTCATCCAGGGGAGCAGGTACAGAAAGGGCGAGTCCAGAGGTGAGGAGCGCGGGCAGGAGGCGGCTCCTCTGAGAGCTTAGGCAAGCAGAGGGGAAGCAGAGGGGAAGAGCTGCCCCATTCCTGCTCAGGGAAAGAGACTTTAAAATCTTCACATTCAGCCATTGTAACAAACTTTGTCAAGAACCTGGGCGCTGGGTCTTGAAAAGATTTCATAATTCTTCCACAAGAGGGTGAGTAAAGTTAACTCCCTTTCAGACTCTCTTATCAAGAGCAAATAGTTTGCAACTTCGCATGTTCTTCCATTACTGACCCCCCCTTCCTGGGACCCGGAGAGCAAGTCTGCGATTGGGAGAACTCAACCAACACGAGGAAACGCGACCCGTTGGGGAACAAAAGTCTCAATGTGCTGCTCGCCACTGAAACCTGATTCCCCAAAACCAAAACGGTCCTGAGCCTCAGCTGGGAAACACTGCTGCCTCTGTCGGCAGGTGCTGAGCAATCGGTGGGCCGCCCCAAGCCAGCTGCAGGGTCCTCCCTGTCCAAGGAAGTGACCTGGGCCAGGAGCAGAGGAAAGGAAAGCAGCTGGTGCATGGGCAGAGGGGGGTTAGCTGGCTTTCCAAACTGGGTTTTTCTAGTGTCCACCTAAGTGACTGTCTAAATTACATCTTATTTCTAGGTCTCATTGCCTGCTCTGTGCAGTGGGTTACAATGTCACCCTCACCTGCTCACTGCTCACATCCAGGTGCCATTCCACCTGCCTAAAACCACACGGCAGTGCAGAGGGCTGGCCTTCTGTCCCAGGCTTGGCATCAGACAAGCTAACTTGTATTTCACTAGGAGCCTGCTTTTAAAAGAAAGTGAACTTTGCATTCCAGTAACTAATGGGATGTGAAAAGACAATAGGTATTTCCAATAAAAGTTTTTAAAATCTTTAAAGTTTTACCCTCTGTGCATGCATTACTCACTCAAAAATAATTATTTACATTTTGAAAATCTAAGTAACAATTTTGGAGCTTTCCCACTAATTCTTAATGTTCCATTGTATATGAAGGCCTAACTTTACACATCAATTTTGGTTACATTGCCCTTTATAATTTATCAACGTTCTCTTTATAATCAAGAACTTTTCACAAGGTATCTGTACAGTCCAGGCTTCAGCCGCCCCAGTGGTAGGGGTCCCTCCGCTCTGTTCCCGCTGGGGTGTCCACCTTCATTCTGCAAACTGTCTCTTCTGACTTTGGTCCACAAAGCAAAGAAAAGGCTCATTTGTACCTTTGAACCTTCTGGCTCTCCTCTCTTGCTCCCTTGGTCCTGAGCCCAGGATTGTCGCACCATATGAACATGAGGGAGTGAAAACCAAACCAAAACAAAACCTCCTGCTGCCTGCCCTTCACTTGGGAGGAAACAGCGCTGATCTCTGCACCGGACCTGGGGAGGAGGATAAATCACTAAGAAATAATTTTAAAATCCATAAACTTTCTAAATCCAATATTCATAACTTACAACTTAAGTTTATTTAGAAACTTTGAGACTATTTGGCACAGCCAAATATGTAATCTCCTATCTCAGTATTTCCTGCCTTCTAACCCTCCTCATTTATTCTTTTTTTTTTATAATTTTTTTTTATTGTTTTAAGTATTGCAAATAGTAGTACATATGTCTCCTTTTTTTCCCCCCCATTGATCTCCCCCCGACCTCCCCTACCCCCCAGGACATGCCTTCACCTGCCCACCCTCCCCCCCGCCCCAGTGTCTTATATCCATTGGTTGTGCTTATATGCATGCGTACAAGTCCTCGGTTGGTCTCTTACAGCCCCCCTCGCCCAACCTCCCCTGTCTTCCCGATGTAGTTTGACAGTCTGTTCAATGCTTCTTTGCCTCTGTATCTTTTTCCCACCATTTCTTTCCTTTAAAAAGTTTTGCCTTTGCAGACTAGAAATAAACATATAATAACAAAACAAGACAAAACAAAAAAAATGTTTGAGTCCCAATTTCAATGTCCAACAGTTCTGAGTCCCCGTTTCAATGTCTAACAGTTCCTTATGTGTACATGTCAGCAATGATATCTGGATGGTGGGCACATGTTGGCAATGCAGGTCCGACCCTCTCTGGTTTGGTCCTAGGTAACCTGCAGCGGTGCACAGCTGCTGACTGCTCGCGTGGCAAGGTGTTGTCAGCGTCTTCCATCTCTGGACTGTTTTTCCCTCTTGTCTTCGTGGTTGGAGCACACCTGTCAATTCCTCTCTGTTGCAGGAATCCATCTGGTCTTGGGGTTGTTTTCTGAAAATATACAAATATATTCTCGACCACAAGTTAATAAAGGAATCCTTTCTATATAATTGATTTGTGATCCTTTTTATTTTTGTTCAAACGATTTTCCTTTGTCTTATTTAGATACCATGTGTGTTTTTAATGGCCGTCTTGCTGTTAGCATTGCAAAGGAAACTTAATTTGGTAAAGTAAAAATTTTCTAGATGTAATTTACTTATAGGATATTTTTCCTTACATGATATTGCCCTACTATCCCCCCCTTTTTTTTATTAATGGAGGTTTTTGTAAATTTTGTAACTCATTTATTCTTATTTTTTATTTCTTTATTAAATTTTATTGGGGCGACATTGGTCAACATGAGCATATAGGGTTCATGTGTAGATTTCTAAGTTACAAAATCTGTATCTAGCACCATGTGCCCACCACCCAGAGTCATTTACTCTTCAAGTTGAATGTAACTCTGAGGGATCCAGGCAGACCATTATGGTTTTTATGGATTGAAAGTGCTTTTATTCTTAGGTTTCAGAGAGTATCAGTTACTTACTTTTTATTTTACTAACTTACTATTTTATTAAGATGTAGTTGATATACAAAACGGCCCATATTTAATGTATACACTGTCAGAGCTTGGTCATAGGCATACACCCAGCAAACCAGCACCGTGTTCATCACCTCCCGAAGTTCTCTCTTGTCCTTCAGTTTTTGTTTGTTTTGCTTGTTTATGTGCTTGTTGTGGTGAAAACACTGAACATGAGAACTGCCCTCTTAGCCAGTTTTTAAGTGCCCAACACAGGACGGCTGGCCACAGGCTCCATGCTGGACACAGCTCTGTAGAGCTCTTTCATCTTTCATAACCAAGACTCATCCCAACTTAGCGACAAGCCCCACGGCCTCCCTCCCTGACCTGCAGGCCCTCAGGCATGCTCTCCTTGATGAGCCTGGCTGCTTTGGGCACCACATGGAGCTGAGACCGCAGGCTTGCCTTTGGGACTAGCCCATTGTGAATCCTGCTGCAATTAACATGGAAATGCAGATACCAACTTTTAAGAAAATATACCCGGAAGTGGGATTGCTGGATCATAGGGTGGTTCTATTTTTATATTTTTAAGGAACCTGCATCCTTTTTTCCAAAGCAGCTATGCCACTTTACATAACCACTATAGGTATAGGAGGGTCCCAGTCTCCCCACATCCTCACCAACACTTGCTATGTTTTGGTCTCTGACCATTTTACCCCCTGTCTGTGCTTTCCTCATGTCTGATTGCTGTTCCAGATCTTCTTGAGGGAAGCCTAACTAGTCAGTGACCCTTCTGTGTGTTAACCGCACTGGAGGGAGAGCCATCTCTTCTGTTCTCTGAAATTGCCTTCCACCGTAGCTGCCACTTCGTGTAGGGCCCTTCCTTGGAGAGCGAGGCTTTTCAGCAAGCAGCCTGGAATCTTAAAGCACAGTCTTGGCCGATTTCAAGGGCAGCTTCTGCTGACCCTTCTCACATGCTCCTGTTTAGAAGAACCTCACCCCATAGCCTAGTTGTGATTTCAAAGTAAGTAAAACACTCATTAGGGACTTTAACAAAACCCTTTGTGTACATAAATTCAGAGCAAATAATAGCCTATTCCATAAATATCATCTCACCCCGTTAGTCAAGTCAACTAAGGCTCTGGGAGGTGAAAAACATTGTCCACATGTGTATAGCTAATTGCTGACAGAACTAAGTTTAGAATTTAGGTTACTTAAAACTACAGTGCATGTTTTAAGATATTATATTTATATTCCAATTAGAAATATATAAGATTAATCAAAGTTGGGAGAGATTTAAGAAAACCTATGGAGAAGGTTTGTTTTGAGCTGAACCTTGAAGGATGAAGTAGAATTTTGACAGAGGCCAGAGAGATCTGGGCATTCTATAGGAGGGAGTCAGCCAGGAAGCTCCCCTCTGACTTCATCGTTAATTGGGGAATTTCCAGTAGCTTGGTGCAAGGTCTATCAGCATCTGGGCTGGGCGGGGAAGTTGAGCCCTGGACCACATCCTTAGTAGCATAAGGCAGGTATTTTACTAAGAGGTCTGTGAGAAATGCTCACCTGTCTGAATTAAAATAATGGCCTCAGAGACAGAAGTGTGGCGAAAACTTGGGTGTCCCTCTGGTTGAACAGGCACACACGGAGCAGTGATCACAGGCTGTTTATCTGGAGGATGTGAGTCCCTCCTCCGGCTTCTCATTGGCTGAGTTCTGTGGGGTCACCTGATTCCTCATAGGTCGCCTAGGTCTGCTCTCTCCCATTGGGCCATTTAAAAGAGGCCTTTTCCAGTTGCCTCCCCCTGTCTAGTTGAGGTGGGCGCCTCCGGGGTTTCCACTAGGATGCTGGCCCACCCACAGTTCCTTGTTCTCAGATCCTCTTCCTCCTCCCCACATTCTGTTTGCCCTGTGACGGTTTCCATAAAAAGTGGAGATGGATCACAAAGGCCCACTTCCTACAGAATATGTGATTCATATTCCATCCCAGCACTTATTAGAAGTATGATTTTGGGCAAGTTATTTCACCTCTCTTTGCCTCAGTTTCCTTGTCTGTAATGTGGAGATTAAACAATATCTACCCCATAAGCTTGTTGTAAAAATTAAATTAGTTAACATAGGTAAAGTGCTCAGAACACTGTCAGGGACAAGGAAAGGGCTAGATAAATGTTTGTTGAAATAGTCCAACCTGACAGAATGCAGTAGGTTCTTTGAGAATATCTTCTATAGAGAAAAAGAAAAATTGTAAAAAGTTCCTATTCTGTTATTCAAACAAAAAGAAGGAGATAAATACATTAAGTCCCAGGATGAATTCATGAAAAATCAAAAAAAGTTGCTTGGGGTTCAGTGTCCTTTCTCATCGGGCCAATGCTCTGACTCCCTTCTGCGAGCAGATCCCAAACAAGGTGGCCCCTGTGTTGCTCCACCATCACCCTGAGATACTAGACTTGGCCAGACCCAGAATTAAGAGTCGGCTGCTGGCATTGAGCTTCTTTCTCCTCAGCTCACATTAGATCCAGCCTCTCTGGGGCTCCCTGCGTGAATTGTTTTCTGTACTCTTGGTTGCATTACTGTCAGAAAAAGATTTTTCAGTCTATTTTGGTCCTCTTTCCCCCACTCTTAGAGAAGTATTTACTTCTTAGAATGTGTCATTACCCGTAGTCAAAATAAATTCTGATTACTGAAATTGAAGCAATCTGTTGTCCAGTTGTGGGGAAAGCTGGGGTTTTTCTTTGGGAAGTCCTTTTGTAGGTCAAGGAAAAGGAAATTTGTTTCTTTCATGTGGAGACTCAAAGTGAAACATAGTGAGATTTGAGAGCCTTCGTAAGGCCTGTCAGGTGAGTAGACCCAACAGTTTAGTCAGTAGCACTATCCAATAAGGCAGCCTCAGCACATATGGCCACTGAGCTCTTGAAATGTGGTTAATGTGATTAAGAAAACTAATTCTAGCCCTAGCCAACTTGGCTCAGTGGATAGAGCATGGGCCTGCAGACTGAAGGGTCACAGGTTTGATTCCCGTCAAGGGCATATGCCTGGGTTGCTGGTTCGATCCCCAGTAGGGGGCGTGCAGAAGGTAGACAATCAATGATTCTCTCTCATCATTGATGTTTCTCTCTTTCCTCTCCCTTCCTCTCTGAAATCAATAAAAAATAGGAAAAAAAGAAAGAAAACTAATTTCTAAGCTAATTTAAATTTTAAATAATTTTAATGTAAAAACCGATACTTGACTCAGTTACTAAAAGGCTTTTTTTAAGTTTAGGAAAATCTGGAGATGTGTCCACTTAATCAACTATAAATATTGGGTCATTTAAACACATATCAAGTATATTTGATGAAAATTTAGCATCCAAATTGAGATGTGCTATAAGTATAAAATACACTAGATTTCATAAACTTAGTATAGAAAAATCCTCCTTGATAATTTTTTTCATATTGGTTGTATGTTGAAATAATAATGTTTTGGTTATGTTGGAGTAAATAAAATAATCATTAAAATTAATTTCACTGGATTCCTCCAAATTTTATTTAATGTGACTTAGAGAAATTACTTTTGGGGCTCATATTTATTTCTACTGGAGAGGATTGTTACAAAGCAATTTCAAAAATATCAATCTATTTATACTTTAAAATCCATGAGTTGGTTAAAATAGTTTTTATCTCTCTGTTTTAAAGATAATGAAACAAAGATTCTGTCAGTGGTGGCTCACCAAGCCATGGAATAAGAGCCAGAGCCTGACTCCATGTTTTCTGATTAAAATCCAGCACTTCTAGTGCATTGGAGTAAGTTAAAACTAAAGATGAAATGTAAGAAAGGTCTTCTGGACTCTCAAATTGAACCTGATAACTCTATGTCAGCAGCCAAAGGACCCTAGCAAGCCAGCTAGCCTTTAAAACACAGCGTCTCACAAGCAACGTTCACGAGAGCATGCAGACAACAGAGATACTTGCATTTACCTGGCCTTCCTGTCTCTCAGGGGATCCTCCAGCAAGCATCGCCAAGCTATAACCACGGGGTCCAATGTATTACATGGCTATGCCTCTGTATCCTGCAGAGCAATCTAGACAGCAAGTTTTGCCCAATAATTACAAGGCAATCTGACTAATTAAATGTAGGTTACACATAATAGTAAAAGAAAAACTATAAGGAGTCAAAAGCAAAACAAGAAATGTTCAATTTATTAGCTGAAAAAGACTTTACAGAAGATGATGCAAAATAAAACAAAAAATAGAGACAGCATATTCATGAATGGGAAATAAATTATTGTAAATTGTCACTTTTCTCTCAAACTACAAATAGGGAGCATTTAACAAAGGAACATACATGAGAATTTTAGTAAATATGGCAGAGCAAGTAAACACTCTGCTTCCCTCCTTCTAATACCACTTCAAAATTACAACTAAATTATAGAAACCAGTTAGTTACCTACAAGGGAGCTCCCACTAGACTGTCAGCTGATTTCTCAACAGAAACATTTCAGGCCAAACAATAAAAAGCTAATGGAATTCAATGCCACCAAAACGGTAAGTATTACAAGCAATGTTAAAGCATCTTCTTTAGCATGAAGGAGGAGGAGGAGGAGGAGGAGGAGGAGGAGGAGGAGGAGGAGGAGGAGGAGGAGGAAGGGAAGGTAGAGGAGGAGGAAGAGGAAGAAGAAGAAGAAGGTGAGAAGGAGGAGAGAGGAGGGGGAGGAGGAGGGGGGAGGAAAACTGAGGGATATAGATATAAAGAATAAAATGGCAATTAAAGTCACCTTCCTTGACATAAAATAGACATTAAAAATGGTGGCAGAGTAATTAGATGCTGCATGAACATGCTCCCAGGAACAAAATGGAATTACAACTAAAATACAGAAAAACTGCCTGAATAACCAATGGAAGACTTACTGGAGAGAACCCTGATAACCAAGAACTGAAAATGGAGACCACATAGAAACTGGTAAGAGAGACAGAGGTACAAAAGGGCTGGCCAGGCAGCCATAGACAGCAGCTGAAGTTCTGAAGAGATATCTCAGCCTTGGGGGGTCGCCACTGAGAACTGTGGGATCTAATCTAATCTCCAAGCTGGGACCCCGGCAGAGAGTACCAGAACTGAGAAGGTTATCTGCATAACATCTAGTTGTGAAAAGCAGCAGGGTTGCTGTCTGCCAGGGAAAGACCAGCTGGAAATTCAGATACCCTCCTAAAGGGCCAACACACAAAATTCCTTGTGGAGCCACTACCTTGTGCTCCAGGAGAGGGAGAGCAGAGTGGACAGGATCTGTGTGAGCAAAAGCCAGGATCAGGGGCTCTGGGGTTAGAGCTCAGAAGGCAGACACCCTAGTTTTCTGTGCTGAGTCATTCCCTCATGCTGTGAAGGTCATCTTTCTCAGACAGACATTTGCTATAAAGGCGACCTTGCCTGAGGGAAAGACAGTTGACCCACCCTATTGCAAAATACCTTGCCCAACTGTGCAGAGTTCCTGAGGCCACTTAAGAGACTAAAAATAATAATTAGCCTCCAGGTAGAAGCAAGTGCCTTGCCATACCTGAGGACAACTACCTGAGGGCAATTCTAGGCATAATCCTATCAGCCTGTAGGCAGAGGTGATCTCTGGAGTCATTGAGTCTTTGCCTGATATAATTAGTCAGAAACAACATTTGACACTGTCCTGCACTAGAGATTGAGAGGCATAGAAGATCTACATAATACATAGTCACAAACCCAAACAGGCAGCCCAAATGAGGAGACAAAGAAACAATCCTCATATGAAAATACAAGAGAATTCTCCAGAAGAAGAGATAAATGAAAAGGAGATAAGAAATTTATCTGATACAGAGTAAGAGTAATGATGGTAAAAATGGTCAACAGCATGAGAAAAAATATAGTAACTATGAAAACAGAAATAAAGAATAACATAGCACAAATAAAGAACACACTGGATGGAATACACAGCAGATTAGAGGAAGCTGAGGATCAAATCAGAGAATTAGTAGATAGGATTAAAAAATCACTCAATCAGAGAACAAAAAACAAATTAAAATATAGGAGGACAGCTTAAGAGAGAATGGGACATTGTGAAATGTAACAATATTAGGATAGCAGGTGTGCCAGAAGAGGCAGAAAGGGAGAAAGAGATAGAGAACGTGTTTGAAGAAATAATGGCAGAAAACTTCCCTAACCTGGTAAAGGAAAAAGTCAGAAACTTTCAAGAGTCAGAGAGAACCCCAAGCAAAAGGAATCCAAACAGAGCCACACCCAGACACATCATAATTAAAATGCCAAAAATTAAAGGCAAAGAGAGAATCTTAAAGGCAGCAAAAGAAAAGCCAACTGTTACCTACAAAGGAGCTCCTTATAAGGCTGACTGACACCTGATTTCTCATCAGAAACTCTACAGGCCAGAAAGGACTGGCATGAGGTACTCAAGGTAATGGAAAACAAGGATCTGAGACCAAGATTACTCTATCCAGCAAGGATATTCAAAATATACGGTCAAATACAGAGCTCTCTGGACAAAAAAAAAAAAAAAAGGAGTACATCACCACCAAGCCAGCATTACAAGAAATGCTAAAGGGACTGATACAATAAAAATAAGCAGAGAGAGAAACCTATGCATACAGAATTAAAATGGCAATAAATAAGTACCTATCAATAACAACACTAAATGTAAATGGATTAAATGTTCCAATCAAAAGTCATAGGGTAGCTGAATAGATACAAAAACATGACCCAACTGTATGCTGTCTACAAGAGACCCCACCTCAGAACAAATGACACACACAGGATGAGAGTGAAGAGATGGAAAAAATTTTTCCATGCAAATGAAAAAGAAAAAAAAAATGTAGTAGCAATACTCATATCTGACAAAATAGACTTCAAAATGAAGGCCATCACAAGAGACAACAAAGGTCACAATATAATACTAAAGGGATTGATCTAACAGGAGGATATAACCCTGGTAAACATACATACACCCAATATAGGAGCATCTAAATATATTTTTATTTTTAAAAATATTTTTCTTTATTGATTTCAGAGAGGAAGGGAGAGGGAGAGAGAGAGATAGAAACATCAATGATGAGAGAGAATCATTGATCGGCTGCCATCTGCACGCCTCCCACTGGGGATCGAGCCCACAATCCAGTCATGTGCCCTTGGCTGGAATTGAACTTGGGACCCTTTAGTTTGCAGGCCGACACTCCATCCACTGAGCCAAACTGGCTAGGGCTCTAAATATATATTTTTTTAATTTTTCTAGAGGACTTTAAGGGAATGATCAACAACAATACAGTCATAGTAAGGAAATTTAACAGCCTTCTGACTTCACTGGACAGATCTTCCAGACAAAAACTTAACAAGGAAACTGTGACTCTAAAGGACACACCGGATCAGATGGATTTAACTGACATTTATAGAACATTTCACCCCAAAAAAACAGAACATACATTCTTCTCAAGTGCATGTGGATCATTCACAAAGATAAACCACATGTTAGGAGACAAAACAAGTCTCTACAACTTCAAGAAGATTAAAATCATATCAAGCATCTTCTCAAATCACAGTGGAATTATATTAGAAATCAACTACAGTAAAAACACTCCAAAACATTCAAACACATGGAGGCTAAATAACATGTTATTAAGCAATGAATGGGTTACCAATGAGATCAAGAAAGAAATCAAAAACTTCCTGGGAACAAATGAAAATGAACACACAACAACCCAAAATTTCTGGGACACAGCAAAAGCAGTCCTGAGAAGGAAGTTCATAGCACTACAGGCATAACTAAAAAAAAAAAAAAAAAAAAAAAGAAGAAGAAAAAGAAAAGTCACCAATAAAATATTTAACACTAAAACTTAAAGAACTAGAAAGAGAACAATAAGAAAAGCCCAGAGGAAGTAGAAGAAAGGCGTTAATAAAGATTAGAGTAAAAATAAATAAACTGGAGACAAAAAAAAAACTACAAAAAAATCAATGAATCCAAGAACTGGTTCTTTGAAAGAGTAAACAAAGTTTATGAACCATTAGCTATACTCATCAAGAAACAAAGAGAGAGGACCCAAATAAATAAAGTCAGAAACAAAAGTGGAGAAGTAACTACTGACACTGCAGAAATGCAAAGGAGTGTAAGAAAATACTATGAACAACTATATGCCAACAAGCTGAACAATATGAATGAAATGGACTAATTCCTAGAAAAATACAATCTCCCAAAACTGAATCAGGAGGAATCAGAAAATCTGGAGAGGTCAATAACAACCGATGAAATACAAGCAGTAATCAAAAAAAGTCCCAGCAAACAAAATCCCAGGTCTAGGCGGCTTCACAGGGCAGTTTAACCAAACATTCAAAGAAGAACTAAAACTTATACTTCTCAAACTATTTCAGAAAATCCAAGAGGAATGAACACTTTCAAATTCTTTCAATGAGGCCAACATTATCCTAATTCCAAAACCAGATAAAGACACTACAAAGAAAGAGGATTACAGGCCAGTATTGTGATGAATACAGATGCTAAAATCCTCAACAAAATGTTAGCAAATAGCATCCAGCAATATATTAAAAAGATCATACACCATGATCAAGTGGGATCTATTCTAGGGATGCAGTGGTACAATATTTGCAAATATATCACAAAACAAATTGAAAGGCAAAAATCACATGATCATATCAATAGACCCAGAAAAAGCATTCAACAAAATTCAATGCCCATTTCTAATAAAAACTCTCAGGAAAGTGGAAATAGAAGGAGCATATCTCAACGTGATAAAGTCCATATCTGACAAACCAACAGCCAACATCATACTCAATGGGCAAAAACTAAAACCATTTCCCCTAAGAACAGGAACAAGACAGGGATGTCCGCTTTCACCACTCTAGTTTAACACTAGTGGCCCGATGCACATTAAAAAAACATTTTAATATTGCTATTTGCCTTTTCTCTATAATAGAAGTGTCAGAGATTAAGAAAATTGGTAAAATATATATGAAAATCTCCCTCCTGTCAGAGTCTGGGGTGCACCGCGGGATCTAGAGTCAACTCCCCACCCACCACATGCTTCGAAGACGCAGGAGACCCAGGCCCAGCTGGCCCCACCCCCACTGGGTGAGACCCAGACCCAGCTAGCCCCACCCTCATCAAAGAAGCCCTCCAGGCAGGGGGGTGAGCCTCAGATCCCCCAGCCCAGTGCTGGGGCAGGGGGCACAACCTAAGATCCCTTGTCAAGCCCCTCCGGGTGGGGGCCATAGCCTGAGGTCCCTATCAAGCCCCACGGATGGGAGTTGTGACCTGAGGTCTCCCCGCCCGGTGCCAAGGCAGGGGATGTGGCCTGAGATCCCCCATCAAGCCCTGCCAGTCTGGGGGGTGGGCGCAGCCTGCAGTACTCTGTCAAGCCTCACCAGGTGATGGGCATGGCCTGAGGTCCCTGTCAAGCCCCACCGTGCAGGGGGCACAGCCAGAGAACCCTGGCCTGGTGCTGGGGTGGCTCTGCCGGACAGGGGTGCAGCCTGAGGTCTCCCGGCCCAGCACCAGGGCAGGGGGCATAGCCTGAGGTCTCTCAGCCTGAGGTCTCCAGGACCAGTGCCAGTGCGGGGAACGTGGCCTGAGGTTCTCCGTCAAGCCCTGTTCGGTGGTGATGTTACAGAATCCTGGCTAATTTGCATATTCCTCTATTATATAGATTATATAGATAGATAGTACTGGAAGTGCTAACCACAGTGATCAGACAAGAAGAAGCAATAACAGGCATTCAAATTGGAAAGGAGGAATTAAAACTCTCATTATTTGCAGATGACATGATATTGTATGGAGAAAACCCTAAAGACTCCACCAAAAAATTTAATAAATGAATTTGACAATGTAGCAGAATACAAAATCAACACCCAAAAATCAATGGCTTTTTATACACCAATAATGAATTCTCAGCAAGAGAAACTAAAAAAACAATCCCATTTACCATTGCAACAACAACAACAACAAAAATTAAGATACTTAGTGATAAACTTGAGGCAAAAGACCTGTACTCAGAAAACTACAGGATGTTGAAACAAGAGATAGAAGAAGATATAAACAACTGAAAGAATATACTGTGTTCATGGATTGGTAGAATCAACATCAGTAAAATGTTCATACTACCCAACACAATTTACAGATGCAATACAATCCCTATTAAAATTTCAACAGCATATTTCATAGACCTAGAACAAACACTCCAAAAATGTATATGGAATTTAAAAGGACCCCAAATAGCTTCAGCAATCTTGAGAAAGAAAAACAAAGTTGGAGGAATGACAATACCGATTTCAAGTTATACTACAAAGCCACTGTAATCAAAACAGCCTGGTGCTGGCACAAGAACAGGCATATAGATCAATGGAACAGAACAGAGACCCCAGAAATTGACTCAACTTATTATGCTCAATTAATATTTGACAGAGGAGGCAAGAGCATACAATGGAGTCAAAAGAGTCTCTTCAATAAATGGTGTTGGGATAATTGGACAGATACATACCAAAAAAAAAAAAAAAAAAATGAAACTTGACCACCAACTTACACCATACACAAGAATAAACTAAAAGTGGATAAAAGACTTAAATGTAACTTGTGAAGCCATAAAAATCCTAGAAGAAATCATAGACAGCAAAATCTCAGACACCTTTCATAGCTACATGTTTACAGATACATCTCCTAGGGCAAAGGAAACTAAAGAGAAAATAAACAATGGGAATATATCAAAATGAAAAGCTTCTACACAGCAAAAGGAACCCTCAGTAAAACAAAAAGGGAGCCCACTTTATGGGAGAACATGTTTGGTAATGATACATCTGATAAAGGGTTAATATCCAAAATATATAAGGAAGTCATACAACTTAACAAAAGGCCCAATTAAAAAATGGGCAAAGGGTGTGAATCCAAGATGGCGGCGTAGGTAAACACCTAAACTGCTGCCTCCCACAACAATTTAAACTGCAACTAAAAGACAAAACGTCTATCACCCAGAACCACGGGAAAGCTGGCTGAGTGGAAGTTCTACAACTAGAAGGAAAGAGAAAAGAGCATTGAGACATGCACGAGCGCTGAAAAGCTGAGGTACGGAGGCGCATGATCTGGGCTGGCTGCGGGCGACTGGGTGCGTTGCTTTTTTCAACCCGAACGGAGACAAGCCCCCGATTACTCTGAAATCCAGTTTCTGGGGAGACGCGAGGGACCCAAACTCCTACGGGGAGAAGCTGGACTGTCTGCCAGCGAGGGTGGCTTGCTTGCAGAGCTGCGCGCAGGAATAATTGTTTACTGCACTGGGGCACGGGACTCGCGGATGCCTTTGGGACACAGAGCTGGCTAACTAGCAGCCATTGCTGTTTGCCACGCCCTAGCCTAGTGACGCCCTGAGGCCCCGCCCTGCACAACCTACAAACCCACCCAAGCTCCAAGCAACCGAGTTAGCATAAGAAAAGCCTGCCTATTGCAGCTTAACCCAGCAAACTTGCAGCCCGGGTCAGACAGTTCCAAAACCTCCAAACCCCAAGCAAAGAGGAGAAAACTGCAGCTCTCACTGTAGCTACTGCTGAGTGGCCTCAGACAGTAGCTGACCTGCACCCCATTGGAGATCCAGAAGCCAGTGTACCTAGTGGTCAGTGTGAGACACCAGATTTCAACTCCTCACATCCATAAGTGACACATTCAACAGGCAAACTCAGTGAGCACCGAAGCCCCACTGAAACAAGTCCTGCGTGTCTTCAGCACAGCAGTTCTTCCATTATAGACACAGGGAGTGCTCACAGCTAATTGGCCTGGAGATCAATTCCTCCCAGCGTACCAACAGCAATTCAGGCTTAACTGCACCAAGACTTTGCACTCAGCCCACAAAGGGGTGTACCAAGAGCATCCACATCAGGTGATTGGGGAGGCTGAGCTACTGCCCCCTATAGGTCACCTACCACACAAAGCCACTCCATCAACACAGGGAAGCAGCCAAAATGCAGAAACAAAGAAACATGTCACGAATGAAAGAAACGGAGGAAAGCAAACTACTGGATGACATAGAGTTCAGAACCACATGTATAAGGTTACTCAAGAATCTTCTAAAAACCGCTGAGAAACTTGATGACACTTCTGAGGAGCTTAGTAAGACCTTCAAGGACCTTAATGAGAATGCCAAAAAAATGGAAAAGGATCAGTCAGAAATGAAGCATACACTGTCTGAAATAAAAAATATACAGAAACTCAACTGTAGATCAACGTACCCCAAGAATCAAACCAAAGATCTGAAATATGTGGAAACAAAAAACATCCAACCAGAAAAACAAAAAGAAAAAAGAATCCAAAAATATGAAGATAGTGTAAGGAGCCTCTGGGACAACTTTAAGCGAACCAACATCCGAATTTTTGGGGTGCCAGAAGAAGGGAGAGAGCAAAATATTGAAAACCTATTAGAAGAAATAATGACAGAAAACTTTCCCTACCTGGTGAAAGAAATAGACTTACAAGTTCAGGAAGCACACAGAACCCCATACAAGAGGAACCCAAAGAGGACCACACCAAGACACATCATAATTAAAATGCCAAGGGCAAAAGACAAAGAGAGAATATTAAAAGCAGCAAGACAAAAACAGTTAATTACCTACAAGGGAGTACCCATACGACTGTCAGCTGATTTCTCAACAGAAACTATGCAGGCCAGAAGGGAGTGGCAAGAAATATTCAAAGTGATGAACAGCAAGAACCTACAGCCAAGATTACTCTACCCAGCAAAGCTATCATTCAGAGTTGAAGGTCAGATAAAGAGCTTCACAGACAAGAAAAAGCTAAAGGAGTTCATCGCCACCAAACCAGGATTACATGAAATGTTGAAGGGTATTCTTTAAGAAGAGGAAGAAGAAGAAAAAAATAAAGATAAAAATTATGAACAACAAAATGACATCAAATACATACCTACCAACAAGTGAATCTAAAAATCAAGTGAATAAAAAATCTGAAGAACAGAATGGACTGGTGAATATAATAGAATCAGGGACATAGAAAGGGAGTGGACTGATGATTCTCAGGGGAAGCAAGTGTGAGGGGTGCGGGAAGAGATTGGACAAAAATCTTACTCCTATGGATGAAGACAGTGGCGGGGGGTAAGGGCATGGGGTGGGGTGGGGAATCAGGTGGAGGGGAGCTATGGGGGGGAAAAAAAGTGGAACACCTGTAATAATCTGAACAATAAAGATTTATAAGAAAAAAAAATGGGCAAAGGACCTAAATAGGCACTTCTCCAAAGTGGACATACAGAAAGCTAAGAGACATATGAAAAAATGTTCAAAGTCACTGATCATCAGAGTGATCCAAATTAAAATGACAATGAGGTATCACCTCACACCTTTAGAATGGCTACCATCAACAAATCAATAAATAACAAGTGCTGGCGAGGATGTGGAGAAAAGGGAACCCTAGTACATTGTTGGTGGGAATGCAGACTGGTGCAGCCATTAGGGGAAACAGTATGGAGTTTCCTCAAAAAATTAAATATGGAACTGCCATTTGACCCCACTTCTAGAAATATATCTTAAGAAACCTGAAATATCAATCAGAAAAAATGTATGTACCCCCTATGTTTATAGTAGCACAATTTACAATAGCTAAGAACTGGAAACAGCCCAAGTGCCAATCAGTAAATGAGTGGATAAAAAAGCCATGGCACATTTATTACCATGGAATACTATGCAGCGGTAAAAAAGGATTTCTTACCCTTTGAGACAGCATGAAGAGACCTGGAGAGTATCATGCTAAGTGAAATAAGTCATTCAGAGAAAGACAAGTATCATATGATCTCACTCATATATGGAACCTAAGTAAGAAAATAAACTGGTGAACTGAGTGGATCCAGAGACATGGAAGCATGGAACAGAGTGTAATGTCGGAGGGAAGACAGGGGAGGGTGAGAGGGAGGGTGGGAAATAATCAACCAAGAACATTGTATGCATATATGCATGGCCCATAGACACAGACAATGGGGCGGAGGGATGGGGGGGGAGGAAGGTGGCTTGGAGGGGGACCATTGGGGGGGGGAAAGGGACATATGTAATATTTTCAACAATAAGGAATTATTTTTTAAAAGAACAAAATGGCAATAAATATGCACCTATCAATAATCACTTTAAATATAAATGGCTTACCTGATCTAATCAAAAGACACAGGGTAGGTGAATGGATAAGAAAACAAAACCCATATACATCCTATGTAATAAAAGAGTAATATGCAAATTGACCTGCCTCAGCTACACCCACAAGCCACACCCACCAGCCAATCAGGAGCAAGTATGCAAATTAACCCAACCAAGATGGCTGCAGCCACAGAGAGAGCAAGAGGCTTGGGTTTCCCTGGCAATGGAGGAAGCCAAGCTTTCTGCCTGCCCTGGCCTGCCTTGGCCTCTGCTTAAGGGTACAAAGTTTCCATTATCCTATATAATAAAAGGTAATATGCAAATTGAACCTCACACCCTCGCACAAGATGGCCACCCCCATGTGGTCAAAGATGGCCACTACAAGATGGCCAGCAGGGGTGGGTAGTTGTGGGTGATCAGGCCTGCAGGGGAGGGCAGTTAGGGGTGACCAGGCTGGAAGGGGAGGGCAGTTAGGGGCGACTGGGCCAGCTGGGGAGGGCAGTTGGGGGTGACTGGGCTGGCAGGGGAGGACAGTTGGGAGCAATCAGGCTGGCAGGGGAGCAGTTAGGCATCGATCAGGCTAGCAGGGGAGTGGTTAGGGGATGATCAGGCTGGCAGGCAGGTGAGCGGTTGGGAGTCGGGAGTCCCGGATTGTGAAAGGGATGTCCCACTGCCGATTTAGGCCCAATCCCAAGGGCCTAAACTGGTAATCGGACATCCCCCAAGGGGTCCCAGATTGGAGAGGGTGCAGGCTGGGCTGAGGGACACCCCCCATGCACAAATTTCATGCACCAGGCCTCTAGCAGAAGATAAATAAATCCCAACAAAAATGGCTGCAGCCATGGAGCGAGCAGGAGGCTTGGCTCCACTCAAGGCTACAAAGTTTCAATTATAGAAGATAAATAAATCCCAGATCCCAGAGCCTCCACTTGAGTCACTGGGGGGCGTGGCCAGCCTGCAAACCACCACAGGCCCCTCGCCCAGGCCACTCCATACCCCAAGGGAACCCCCACTCTGATCCAGAACACCCTTTAGGGCAAACCAGCTGCCCCCCACCCGTGCAGCAGGCCTCTATCCTATCTAATAAAAGAGTAATATGCAGATTGACCATCACTCCAACACACAAGATGGCTGCCCCCATGTGGTCAAAGATCCTGCCCCCATGTGGACACAAGATGGCCACCACAAGATGGCCCGCAGGGGAGGGCAGTTGGAAGGGACCAGGCCTGCATGGGAGGGCAGTTGTTGGGGGGGTTGGGGGGGAACCAGGCCTGCAGGGGAGAGCAGTTGGGGGTGAGTAGGCCTGTAGAGGAGGGCAGTTAGGGGCAATCAGGCTGGCAGGGGAGAAGTTAAGCATCAATCAGGCTGTCAAGGGAGTGGTTAGGTGATGATCAGGCTGGCAGGCATAAGTGGTTAGGGGCAATCAGGAAGGCAGGCAGGCAAGCAGTTGGGAGCAAGCAGTCCTGGATTGTGAGAGGGATCCCATATTGGAGAGGGTGCAGGCTGGGCTGAGGGACACCCCCCCACATGCACGAATTTCATGCACCGGGCCTCTAGTACTTGTATAAAACACACACCTCAGAAAATAAGACACACACAAATTAAAAGTAAAAGAGTGGAAAAAGACATTTTATGCAAATGGAAATTTTTTTAAAGCCAGAGTAGAAATATATATATTAGACAAAATAGAATTTAAAATATCTTATCGAGTAAAGAGGAGAATATGCATATTGACCATCATACCATCACAAATATGGTGGCACCCAGTCCCCTCAGCCCCGCCGGAGTCCTACAGTCCTTTCAGCCCAGCTAGTGGGGCAGCAGGTGTACAGTGCGGTCAGACCCGCCCTCAGCCCCCAGCTGCCCAGGGCGGGCCCAAGGCACAGATAAGCCTCGAATGTCAGCTGCCCAGCCACCCAGGGCTGCCCGAGGCTCAGGTAACCAGGGCCAGCTGAGGCTTGTGCTGCTGGCAGTAGCAGCAGCAGAGGTGTGATGGGGGCATCACCTTCCCCTGATTTCCAGTTGCCTCCTGCCCCTGAGGGCTCCCAGATTGTGAGAGGGGGAAGGCCGGGCTGAGGGACCCTCTCTCCAGTCCATGAATTTTCATGCATCAGGCCTCTAGTGGGCTATACTAGAGACAAAGAAGACAGTACATAGTGATAAATCAATCTAACAAGATGATATAACCCATGTAAACATTTATGCACCCAACATAAGATCACCTAAGTATATAAAACAAATCTCGCTGGACATAGAGGGAGAGTCATACAGTCATAGTAGGGGATTTTAACACCCCATTGACATCAATGGATAGAATTTCCAGACAGAAAACCAACAAGGAAAGAGCGTCCTTATGTGACACACTAGACCAGATGGATTTGATATCTTCAGAGCATTTCATCCAAAAGCAGAAGACTATGCATTCTTTTCAAATGCATACAGAATACTTCCCAGGATAGACCTTTTATTAGGACACAAAATAAGTCTCAATAAATTGAAGAAAATTGATATCATATCAAGCATCTTTTCTGACCACAATGATATAAAGCTAGAAATCAAGCACACAAAAAAATTAAAAGATACTTTGAAATAAATGAAAAGAACACAAACCTATGGGAAACAGCAAAAACAGCCTGAAAAGAGAAATTCATAGGATTGCAGGTCTTCCTCAAGAAACGAGAAAACTCAGAAACTAACCATCTCACTTTATACTTACAGAATGGGCTCAACCCTTGGGCTGGCTGACTGTGAGGCCTGACCCCGGCACAGTGGACAAGCTGCTGGCGTGTGCTGACCACCCTAAACAGAATTCACTTCCGCAGGGTCTGCTGCCTGCCGCAACCTGAAGCTCATTGAATCCTGCTCTGATGTTGTCTGTGGCCACTGGGTGTGTTGATTCTGGGCCTATTGAGAGGGACTCTGGTGCAGACCAATATAAGAAGCAGCCTGTGACTGACCCTGGGCAACCTGTTTGGAACTACTGATCCACCGTTTGTGGCTGAGCCTTCTCTGCCTGGGTGTGTGTGAAAAGGATCCAGGCTGCATCCACCAGCACTGTGTCCAGGAGCAGGTCAGCAAAAGGCCCAGCACCCTGAGATCTGCTTTCATCCGCCTCCACCCGCCCACTGCCCATGAGGCTCAGGCACTGAAAGAGCCTCTGATGGTACTCTCATTGCAGGAGGAAGGTTCTCAGAGACACCAGGTGGGGATGAGTAGTTTTAACCAGATTGATACAGGTTCAACTTGGTGCCAGTGGTCGGTCTAAGTCTACTCAGCACAACCCCAGGGTGCACCAAGGTTAGCAGCCCTGCTGCTGCCCACAGACCTTTGTGGTGGGCAAGGTCTCAGGGAGTCATCATCATGAGGCCAGCCAGACGTATCAGGGCTGAACAGAACAAAATTTCTTCATGTGGACGGAGTGCTCTGCAAAGATTAGTTGTGCAGGGGGAACATGGCCCATCTTAGAGCCATACAGCTCAGTCTGGGCCAGATTCTGCTGGGAGCCTGGACTGTGGGGCTAGTGGATTTTGCATGAGGGGGAGGCCCTGGTCTGGCTTGGGGGAAGGGGAGGGAGTAACTCCTGCTCCAGAGCCACACAACTGGGTCAATGACACCCCCTGAGTCTGCCCAAACCTCTACACCCTGCCCAGGCAGCTGACTCCTCAGCAGGGCACTGGCACCACAGGGTGTGGTGACAGGGAGTCCAGGTTTTGGGGCTATTGCATTCCCCCAGGCTAATGTCTTATGGAAAGGAGTGCTTCTCCCACAAAAGATGGTGTCTGTAGTGTGGCCTATGGGCTCAGCAGAGGGATCCTAGCAGCTGTCCCTTTAGCTCTCTCCTCAGAGCCACAGCACCCAGTCTCTCCTCACAAAAGTGGCTGCAACTGAAACTAGCACATTCAAGCTTCTCCCTGTGGATAGAATAGCCACTGATTTTCAGTCGGATATTATGTGGGCTCCTCTTCTCAACTATAGTGATATGGGCTGGGAAACCCAGTATGGGGTTGAGACCCCACTCTCCTCAGAGGGAAAATGTGTGGCTGAGCTATGCCGCTGGGATCTTAATCAGCCCTTTTCACATCTCCACCCTTCTTACCAGTCTTGATGTGGCTTCTTCTGTAAATCCTTGGTTATGAGACTCTGTTCAGCTGGTCTTCAGTTGGTTATTTATGATTGTTCTATATTTTAGTTGTAGTTCCAGTTTGGTTCTTGAAGGAAGTGAGTGTAGCTGCCACCTACTCTGGCACCTTGAGTTTTGTTTGAATGCTAATCTGCATATGCATGGGGTGAGAGTGCACAAGGCTTAGTAAAGAACAGCTACTAAAGAATAATAATTTACCAATAATTATAAACTGAACAGCGACCAGGGCTCTCACAAGACTGCAAGACATTCAAATTCCATCCAGAGGAGGGAGGACACTCATCACATTCCCAGAGAGGCCACAGAAATGTCATTCATTAGAAGTTGGGCTCAAATCACACTAAAGTAAAGGTTCCAAACAAAGCTTAAAAACAAGCTCCAAGGACCACACTGATCCAGAAATAAATTAATTTTCTGCCAGAATAAAACCCAACACTGTTTAAATACACATTCAACAAATAACATCTAAATATTTTACATCCACTCAAGAATTACTAGATCTATGGAGAAACAGAAAAATGTGACCTTTATTCAGGAACAAAATCAAGCATTAGAAACAAATCTAGAAATAATATATATGTTGAAATTATCAGAAAACACTTTAAACCAAATATAAATGTGGTCAAAGAGTTAAAGGAAAACATGAACACAATGGAAACTTCATGGTGCTTGTAGAAATGAATCTAGTGAAGGCAAATCAAGTCTATAGTGGCAGAGGAAGGTCAGTGTTTGCTAGGGTGCGCTGTTAGGAGATTGACTGGAATGGTGCTCTAACAACTTTTTTGAGTGTTGGGATATTATAGAACTGGTTGGAGGTGGTTATTATATTCAAAACACATAAAAATGTACAAGTTAAATGGTGCATTTTATTAGATATGTAAATTATATTAAAAAGACTGATTTAAAATGCTCAAAGGAAATAAAAGCAAGGGGAGGAATATTGATGTGGGTCTGAGTGCTAAACTGACCATGAGTTAGTGGTTTGGGGCTGGATGATGGCTCCATGGTTATTTGCTATATTTAAAATTCCCTTTAATAAAAATAATTAAGAGGAGAAGTGGGCTGCTGGTTCTGAAGGACTGTAATATTTTACATGATTTTTAAAGCCTCTCTTTAAACTATGTCTCTTTCTAAATACTTATTTTTGTTTTACATCACCAATCTTCATTTCATTCTTGCTCCATATAGGATCCACAGCCTTGGATCTTTGAAAAATAGTTTTTCCTTTAATTTATGTCTTTTTATATATTTGTCACTTGCTATCCAGGTCTTTTTTCATTGCTCTGACTGTTGAAGGGGTTTTACTTTTTTATTTCCCTATAGAGGGGTGCCTCATTGCCTTCTATTCTTCACTTTCACACACACACACACACACACACACACACACACACACACACACGCACACACGCAAAAACAAACAAAAGCCACCCCGTTCTTGTACATGGCTTGCATGTCTGTGTGCTGGTTTTTGTGGAATTTAACCAGTTGTGGGTTGCTGAGTCTTAGGCTGTATACATACCTAATTTTTATGAGAACTCCTTCCACAAAATCTTCAAATGGCTTCCCATCCCATTCAGAGTAAAATCCAAAGTATTTCAATATATAAAATGTCATTCTTCTCTGCTCCCATTTATCACTTTTGCCTCATTTTTCATGTTTTCCTTGTGACTTCCTAATTTCTCAGGTGAAGTTACACTAACCTTGTTGTTCCTTAAACGTGTGAAGTATGCTCTCAAATCCTGGCTTTGTGCTTGCTGTTCACTGCCAGATCTCTTCTTCGGGATATGGTTTATCACTCACAGGTCTTTGCTCAAGTGTATGCTTCTCAAGAAAACCTTTTACAGCCACCAAATTTGAAATTGTAATTCTTTTCCTCTATTATTCCCTCCCCTTTACCCTGTCCTTTTCTTCTCTATATAACTTTATTTTTCAATTGCATTTGTTGTCTTTTTCTCTGTCAGACTCTAAGTTTAATGAAGGGAAATATTTTTATATGTTGTTTCACTCATAATTTTTGCAGACCTAAAATTGTCTCTGGCCCATTGTTAGCACTCAAATATTTATTAATTGAAATCCTGCTAGATTCATCCGTAGACTGACTGGAGCAGTCTTTATCACTGTAAGCAACATGCACAGTCTCATTCCCCTCAGTCTACTCAAATATTTGGTAAAGAATGACTTCCTAATTTTTCTCAACCTGATGGATATACAATACTATATTTTTGTTTTGAATTTTTCTAATTACTAGTTAACTTGCACATTTTCTTATATGTATTTGCTGGTTGTTTGAATTTCCCCTTTTGTAAATTTTCAACTCATTACCTTTCTTATTTTTAATTGGATTTCTCATTTGTATTGTTGATTAACAAAGTACTATCTGACTATTCTAGACATTAATTTCATCAGTTTTTGACATAGAAATCTGTTACCCATCTGATGCAAGGTGACATATTAATTTTATTTATGGTGTTTTGATGGAACAATACTTATTTTGATGTAGTCAAATTTATCATTTTTTGTTTAATACAATTCTATTAAGGTATAATTTTAAAATGCATCTTTAAAGTTCAATGGTTTTTGATAAATAAATCACTCCTGTAACCACACACAATCAAGACATAATACATGTTCATCACTTCAAAAGGTTCTCTCATATTTGTTAAAATCAGTACCTCACCCCTAGTCTCAGGAAACCACTGATCTGCTATTACTGTAGATTGATGTAGTGTGTTCTAGAAATACATATACATGGAATCGTACAATATGTATGTACAATACAGAAGGTTGTATTGCTTCTTTTACTCAGAATAAAAGTTTTAAGAGCTATGTTTCTGTTGTGTGAACCAATGTATTTACTTGTTCCCCTGATGATGGGCATTCATTAGGGGGATTTTAAAAATGAATCACTGAGAACATTCATGTACAAGTTTCTGTGCAAACAAATGTTTTCAGTGAATTAGGGTAGATTCCTAGGAGTGGAATTGCAGGGTCATATGCTAATTATATGTCTAACTTTCCAAGTACTGCCAAACAGCTCTCCAAAGTGGTTTTAATAAAACCTACCAGTTTTCCATCACTTGTTTTGTGCTTTGGGGGTCTTGTTTAAGAAGTACTTCCTCACTTTAAGGTAAAAAAATCATTTCCTTTACATTTAGGTTTTAATCCACCTGCCATTCACCTTTGTAAATTGATTGAGGTAAAAGTGGAACTATATTCTTCTGATTAAAGAGAGCTAGTTTAAGATGTACCATACCTCTTATACTCCGCCCTTTTTCTACTGGTTTTGCTGCCACCACTGTTATCCCCAGATTTCATGATCCCCAAAGACCACCAGGGAGCCGAGTCTGATGCAATAGCAAAGAGCCTTTATTCGAGCTAGCCAGGTGACTGCTCTGCCATTCTCCACTCAGGGAGTCCAGAGAGCAGCCACCACCCTTTGTGCAGGACCACTTTTAAGCACATTAACCACATCCTGTTTTTTTCAGAGCAGGCAACCCAAGACAAAACAGTTTTTCCCAAGCAACGTCAGAGTCATGCCATTGATGACCATGTTATTCACAGGGTCATCCTGTTCTTCAGAAAGCTGACAGTGTTCTATGAAAGAAGGCCTACATGCTGGGAAGGGGCCATGAGACCGTATCTCAAGGCCTGGCCTGGTGTCAGAACTGACAACTTTATCTGGGGCATAGTCCACGGCTTCTCTGGAATGGGCAAAAATTCCCACTCTCCAACACCACCACATTATACCAAGTTACCACATAGATTGCTCTATATCTAATCTCTGTAATCTGTTGAGTCTATTCCTGTACTGTAACCCATTTGTTTTAAATTCCTATGCCTTATAGTATGTTTTCATATCTTACAGGTTATATAGTAGTCACATCTCTCTGCTCTTTTTAATGAACATTTACTTGACTCTAGGCTCTTTTTTTCATGAATGTTAATTTTAAATATTAACTTTGGTTTTATTTTTTTCTAAAACATCTTACTGGAAAATTAATTAACTCTAATTTAATTACATAAAAAATAAATTTGAGAGAGAAATATTAATAACTAGAGGCCCGGCCGAAACCGGTTTGGCTCAGTGGATAGAGCATCAGCCTGCGGACTGAAGGGTCCCGGGTTCTATTCCAGTCAAGGGCATGTACCTGGGTTGCGGGCACATCCCCAGTGGGGGGCGTGCAGGAGGCAGCTAATTGATGTTACTCTCTCATCGATGTTTCTAACTCTTTATCTTTCTCCCTTCCTCTCTGTAAAAAAATCAATAAAATATATTTAAAAAAAAAAAAAACTAGAGGCCCGGTGCATGAAATTTGTGCATGGGGGGTGTCCCTCAGCCCAGCCTGCACCCTCTCCAATCTGGGACCCCTCAAAGGATGTCCGACTGCCCATTTAGGCCGGATCCCTGGATCCCACCAGGATCCGGCCTAAATGGACAGTCGGACATCCCTCTCACAATCAAGGACTGCTGGATCCCAACCACTCACCTGCCTGCCTGCCTGATTGCCCCTAGCAGCTTCTGCCTGCCAGCCTGATCACCCCCTAGCCACTCCCCTGCCAGCCTGATAGATGACTTGCTGGCCCGATTGCTCCTAACTGCCCTCTCTTGCTGGCCAGGTTACCCCTAACTGCCCTCCCCTGCTGGCCTGGTTGCCCCTAACAGCCCTCCTCTGCAGGCCTGGTCGCCCCCAACTGCTGTCCCCTGCTGGCCCGGTCACCCCTAACTGCCCTCCCCTGCCAGTCTGTCACCCCCAACTACCCTCCCCTGCAAGCCTGGTCTCCCCCAACTGCCCTCCGCTGACCTGATCACCCACAACTGCCCTCCCCTGCTGGCCATCTTGTGGTGGCCATCTTGTGTCCACATGGGGGCGCCCATCTTGTGTGTTGGAGTGATGGTCAATTTGCATATTACCTCTTTATTATATAGAATAGTAACTCATTCCATCCACAGTTAACTATTTGTATCATTTGGAGTCTTCAATTATTTTAATATTTTTAGTTATTTTTTTACATAGAGAGCAAGTGAGAGGGAGAGAGAGAAACATCTATGTGAGAGTGAAACATCAATCTGCCACCTCCTGCATGTTCCCTACTAAGGACTGAACCCACAACCCAGTCATGTGCCCTGAAGCGGGAATCAAACCAGCCATCTTTCAGTGCACTGGACAATGCCCAATCAACTGAGCCACCCCAGCCAGGGCTTAAGTCTGCACATCAATAATAATAAAAGCATAATATGCTAATTAGGCTGGACAGCCGAACGACCTTCTGGATGTCATTCTGGATGAAGCCACAGTGGCAGGTGCTGAGGCAGAGGCAGTTAGGAGTGATCATGTAAGCAGGTGAGTGGTTAGGGGAGATGAGGCAGGAAAGCCAATGGTTAGGGGCGATGAGGCAGGCAGACAACTGATTAGGGGCAATCAGGCAGGCAGGCAAGTGGTTAGGGGCGATGAGGCAGGCAGGCGAGTGGTTAGTGGTGATAAGGAAGGCAGGTAAAGTGGTTAGGGGTGATCAGGCAGGCAGGTGGGTGAGCAGTTAGGAGCCATTGGTCCTGGATTGCGAGAGTGATATCTGACTGCTAGTTTAGGCCTACAGGGATCGGACCTAAACTGGCAGTTGGACATTCCCTGAGGCATCCCAGGTTGCAAGAGGGTGCAGGCTGGGCTGAGAGACCACCCACACCCTGCCCCCATGCATGAATTTCATGCACCAGGCCTCTAGTTGTTTATATAAAGCCATAAAGTTCTATTAATTCCTAGGTACTTCATCAGCTGTTATGATACTTTCAATGGTCATTTATTTTCCATTTTTTCATTTTTTAATACTCATGTAAAACAACATTATTTTTATTGAACTCATTATTAATAATCTGGTTTTGTAATATAGTAGGTCCTTGGGTTACATCAGAGATCCGTTCCGATGGCATGACGTAACGCGATTTTCACCCTAAGTCAGAACCCACCTACATAAGCACCTACATCATTCACATGGAGCACATACACAGCAGTAATGAAGTGAAACAGTAAAAATTTTTTAAAGAAAGATAACAATTCCTGACCTTTACTTGTGGTAAATAAATAATAAAAAAACATAAAGTGCATATGTATATACGTCGAAATGACAGAACTTTTTTTTACTAACTAAATGGGAGATGGTGATGTAACCATGAAATGATATATGTCGAGTCCAACATAAAGTGAGGACTGCCTGTATTGCAGAAAATATACACTGAGTGGCCAGATTGTTATGATCTCTGAACGCATAATAATCTGGCCACTCAGTGTATATCCTATATAATAAAAGGCTAATATGCAAATTGTCCCCTCGACCAGGAGTTTGACCAGCAGGCAGGCCGGCCAACCACCCATGTCCCCTCCCTCTGGCCAGGCTGGCCAGACTCCACCCATACTCACAAATTTATGCACCGGGCCTCTAATATATATACACTGAGTGGCCAGATTATTATGCGTTCAGAGATCATAATAATCTGGCCACTCAGTGTGTGTGGGCAATAATAGTTTTATATTTTTCCCTCTAACATTATTCCTTCTCCTTTTTCCCCATTTCTTATTGTATTGGTCAGGGCCTCCAATTCTTTGTTGAGCAATAACAGTGACTCTAGGCATTCTTTTTTTATTCTTATGAATCTAAAGTTTTCCATTTAAATATGAAGTTTGATGTATATTTTTATATTCTGTATTATGTTCAGGATTTTTCTTTAAACTCTTTGTTATTGGATAGTTTCTAATTACTAATAGATTTTGAACTTGATCATATGTCTTTTCTCAATCAACATTTATGCAATATTTTAATGCACTGTTTATTTCATCAGGCTTAGAGTTTATTTACAAATCCTGTGCTTATGTTCATAAATAAAATGGACCTATAATTTCCTTTTTGGTACTACCTTTGCCTTTGGTACTTTGGCACCAACATTACACATCTCTCAAACTTTGACTTGAGAAAATATCTGTCCTGTATGTTTTATGAAACAATGATTATCTCTTCCTTGAGCTCACTTGTAAATTTTCCAATTTTAATATTTTAGAGGGAGGGTGGCTATTCTGTGGACCATAACAATAACATAGCATCTCTGTCAGTAGTCTCAGAAGGAAAGGAGAAAGAAAGGGGCTTAAAAAATATTCAAAGGAATACAGCAAAAAACTTCCCAAACTTGGTAAAAGACACAAACCTGTAGACTCAAGAGGTTGTATGAACCCCAAACAAAATAAACCTCAAAACTCCACATCAGGACACATTATACAGGGTAAGGCAAAAGCAGGTCTATAGCTGTGAGCATGCAAAAGCAGAATTTATTCTGTATTATTTCTTAAGTATTGAATTATTTTACATATGAGTACTATAAATCTACTTTTGTTCCACCCTGTAATCAAACACTTAAAAACTAAAGGCAAGAAAAATAATCTAAAAAAGAAAACTGAAGGTACAAAAAAAGATTTTAAAGCAGACAAAAATAAATTATGCATTTTTATATTTAAAAATAATTTAAATGACAGCAGATTTTTTTTATCAGAAATCATGGAAGCCATAAAGAAATGACACAACATTTTCAAGTCTTGAAAGTAAAGAACTGTCACCCCAGAATTCTATATCCAGTGAAAATATTCTTCAAGATTGGAGGTAAAATAAAGGCATTCTCAGTTGAAAGAAAGCAAATGAAATTTGTTGTCAGCAGACCTACTCTAAAAGAAAGCCTGAAGAAATCCTTCAGACAGAAAGGAAACAATAATGGGGAAAAAAAACATAAGCTTTAAGAATAATTTTTAAAAAACAGCAATGCCAAAAGCAAGTATATGGAAAAAATGTAATACACTATTCTACTTCTCTTGAGGTTTCAAAATTGCTTTTGATAGTTAAAAGTAAAATTATAACGTTGTCTTATATAGTTTTCAATGCAACATTTAAGATAATTATATGATAAAGGTGAAGGGAAATAAACCTAATGGTGAAAGGTTTTTACAATTCTACTTGAAGTGGTAAAATGTTGATATTAGGAGACTGCAAATGTTACATATGTATATTATAGTCCCTAAAGCAACCATGAAAAATACTATATGAAGAGATATACACACACACACAATCTATATATAAGTCCAAATGAAATTATTGAAAAAGTTCAAGTACTTCATATGAAGACAAGTTAAGGAAAACAGGAATGATAAACAAAAGGAACAAACAAATTAAAAAGTTAAATGGCAGATTTTAATAATAACATTAATAAATCCATTAAAAGTGAATGTTCTAAAGATAACAATTAAAAGAGAGGTTGTCAGGATGGGTTAAAGTGGAAAGGGGGAAGGGAAAAAACATAATCCAACCATATGCAATCTATAAGAAACTCACTTCAAATATAATTACAGCAATAGATTGAAGACAAAGTCATGGGGAGGTGAATCATGTAAACATGGACAAACATAAAGCTGAAGGGGCTACATTAATACCAGAAAAAAATAAACTATGAAGCAAAGAAAACTACCAGAAACAAAGACATTACATAATGATAAAAATATTTAATTCACCAAAAATATCTGCAAAACCTAACAGAACTGAAAGAAGAAACAGAATCCATCAAATCTGAAACTGATACTTGGACCAAAAAAATCAGTAAAATTGTAACCCTCCAGCAAGATTGATAAGTCAAAAAACACAACATAAACAGATATAGAGAGTATTATGCTAAGTGAAATAGTCAGATAACGACATATACCATAATGTTTTACTTATATGAGAAATCTTAAAAAAGCATAATAAACAAGCAAACAAAACAAAAACAGACTCAAAAACAGAGACCAAAGGGATGTTAACCAGAATGGACAGTGTGGGGAGGTATGGAAAGAGGTGAATAGAAATATAGCCAATATCATGATGACAAGGTGCCATGGTGGCAGGTGATTCCCTTTAATAATAAACTAAAGTTTATTAGTGATAGGTGATCACATTGTAACATACAAAATTGTCAAATTACTATAGTGTACAGTTGAAACTAATATAACTAATATAATATTGTATACCAATTATACTTAAATAAAAATTAAAAATAAAATAAATAGGCCAGAGGTATATAATTTACAGCATAGGAAATAGCTATATATACAAAAGCCTAAGTGACTGTTCAATCCCCTGCCAGACTGGTCATCCCCAACTGCCCTCCCCTGAAGGCCTGGTCTCCCCTAACTGTCCTCCCCTGCAGGCCCAGTCACCCCTAACTGCTCTCCCCTGCAGACCGGGCCCCCCCCCCCCCATCAGCCTTCCCCTGCTGGCCTAGTTCTCCCCAATAGCCCTCCCCTGCTGGCCTGGTTCCCCCTAACATCACTCCCCTGCAGGCCTGGTCCCTCCAAACTGTCCTTCTCTGCAGGCCTGGTTGCCCCCAACTACCCTCCCCTGCTGGCCCAGTCACCCCTAACTGCCCTCCCCTGCAAGCCTAGTTCCCCCCCCCAACTGTCCTCCTCTGCAGGCCTGGGTCCCCCCCCCCCAACTGCCCTCCTCTGCCGGCCTGGTCACCCCTAACTGCCCTCCCCTGCTGGCCATCTTGTGTCTACATGGGGGCAGCCATCTTTGACCATATGGGGCAGCCATCTTGTGTGTTGGAGTGATGGTCAATTTGCATATTACTCTTTTATTAGATAGGATATACAGTAACTAACACAGCATTGCATTAGTGCAGGAACAACCACATAGATTAATAGAATAAAATAAAGAGTTTGAAATAGACAACCAAATAATTTTTGATAAAATTCAGAAACACTTCAATGAAGGAAGATTTATTTTTGAAAAATGCTGCTAGACTAATTCATAAGCAAAACAATAAACCTCAACGTATCCTTCACATCTACACTAATAAAAGATAAAGATGCAAATTGACTGTGCCTTCACAATGCTCACCAGCCAATCAGGAGTGAGTATGCAAATTAACCCAACAAAGATGACAGGTTAATTTGCATACACAGGCGCCCAGCATTGGGGGGCAGGACGTTTGCATCATCACCCCGGCCACTCTGGGCCTCTGGGCAGTGTGGGAAGGCAGAAAGGCGGCTCCAGGTGGAGTGAAGGCAGAAAGGCAGCTACAGGCCAGAGCAAAGGCTGTGCCGGCAGCCAGGATAAGGAAGGCCCATTCTGCATGAATCTTCATGCACTGGGCATCTAGTCTATATATATAAAAGGCTAGTATGCTAAGTGTCTGACTGTCCAACCAGTTGCTCTGAAGCGCACTGACCACCAGGGGACAGACTCTCGATGCAGAAGCTGCTCTGCTGCAGTGACTTGGCAGTGGCAGTTCTCAGGTGACACACCCCGAAACCAGAGAGAAGGGAGGCTGATTACTTGTGTGGCCATGCAATTCCACCTTCAGCCATGGGTTATGTTGTTGCTGGGGCACTATCAGCCCGAATCTAGTTACTGCACACTTGTGTTTGCGTTCCACACCCTGTATGACAGCAACTTTGCAGAGTGCCCGCTCACACTACAGGACCCCTTGGGGGATGTCGGAGAGCCAGTTTAAGCCCGATCCCTGCAGGCCAGGCCGAGGAACCCCACCCGCAGGAGGGACCCCGTTCACTCTACAGACACTGGAGAGGGACCACGGGAGGTTGACTCCAGGGTGTGTCTGGCCCGTCTCACCCAGTCCTGTCCCACCGGCCACCTTCTAATTAATTTCCTTTCAATGTACATGAATCCATGCACCAGGTCATTAGTTTAATTTATAAATTGACACAAAAGGGATCACTACCCACTAGTAACACATAAAACTATAAAAAATTAAGAAGAAAATGGGGGAAATCTTTATGATTAAGGGTTAGGAAAAGAGTTCTTAAACATGACACCAAAGCCATTATTCATAAAAGAAAAATGTCAATAAATTACACTTGATTAAAATTTAAAATACTTGCTCTGTGAAAGACCCTGTTAAAAGTATAAAAAGACAAGTCACATGCAGGGAGAAAATATTGGAAATTGCATATCCAACAAAGATATTCAAAATATATAAAGAATCCTCTTAATTCAACAGCAAGAAAACAAACATTTCAATTGGAAATGAACAAAAAAATTGAACACACTTCACCAAAGAAGACAGACACATGGATAGCAAATACATACATGAAAAGATATTCAACATCATTAAGAAAATGCAAATTAAAGATGTCACTGCACATCTATCAGAATAGCTAATATAAAAAAATATTGATGATAAAAATATTGATAATACCAAGTGCTGGTGGAACAACTGCCTCTCATACATTTCTGGTAAAGCCGCTGGAAAATTTTATAATTTCTTACAAAGTTAAACATTCACTGACCAGATGACCCAGAAATCATACTCTTAGGTATTTATCGTATAGAAATGAAAAGTTATTTTCCCATACGCACATTTAAAAAAAAAGAAAAACCTGTATACAAGTGTTTATAGTTTTGTTCATAATAGCCCCAAACTGCACCTTTTTTTTTTTTTTACTTGAGCAGGTGAATGGATAAAGAAAGAGGTACATTTGTACCTGGAATACTACTCAACAAAAAGGGACAAACTGTTTATACATGTATCGCTTTGGAGGAACTCACAGGTATTATGCTATTGGGGGGAAAGCCAATATCAAGGATTTATATTGACAAAATTCAAGGACAAGAGAACAGATCAGAGTTGGGGGAAAGGTATGATTATTAAGGGGTAACATGAGGGAATTTCTTTGAGAGAGATACGGAATGCAAAGACGAGTGAGAGATGGGCACTTGGGTGAAACCAATGTCCATTTCCTGGCTTTTCAATGCACTTTGTTTATGTAAGATATACTCTTTGGGTAAAGCTGGGTGAAAGGTACACAAGAAATTTATCTACTATTTTTTGCAACTTCTCATAAATCTTAAACTACATCAAATTAGGAATTAATAATAACATAATTTTAAAATATTACTGACTTCTATTTTCTGTGATCTACTTTCCCATTTCCTTTGTCATAGTAGGTTTGTGCATTTTATATCTTTTATTGTACTTTTAGTGAGGTTTGAGAAAATGGGGTGCAAAACCTGTGTTCATTCTGCTATGTTTAACCAGCAACCACTCTATTTTTATTCTTTTAACTAGAGGCCCAGCGCACAAAATCGTGCGAGACCCCAGACCCGCCATGCCGAGGGACTACAGACCTGCTGCACCTCTGCGGGAGCAGGACCCCCAGACCCACCACACCATGAGACCAATCAATGCACCTCTGGATGACTGATGGTTTGGTTGTTATGGTGTTATGGTGTTACGGTATTATGGTCACAGGCCTTTTATAATATAGATAGCTGTTGCAGAGAGTTTATGGGCTAGTTTCTCATAACATTTGTATTTTGATATGACACTATACTTTTATTCTTATGAAGGATCAAAAATTATGACCACTGAGTACCAAACTGGAAAAATAATAAATGAGGAAGTGTAAGAGAGTCGCAAACAAAAGGAAGCCAAAGCGGACCACACGAAGACAGTCATAATTAAAATGCCAAGGGCTAAAGACAAAGAGAGAACCTTAAAAGCAGCAAGAGAAAATCAGTTAGTTAACCACAAGGGAGCACCCATATGACTGTCAGCTGATTTCTCAACAGAAACTTTGAAGCCAGAAGGAAATGGCAAGAAATATTCAAAATTATGAAAAGCAAGGACCTACAACCAAGATTACTACCCAGCAAAACTATCATTTAGAATTGAAGGTCAAATAAAGAGCTTCACAGATAAGAAAAAGCTAAAGGAGTTCATCACCGCCAAACCAGTATTATATGAAATGTTGAAGAGTATTCTTTAAGAAAAAGAAGGAGGAGGAGGAGGAGAAGGAGGAATATGAACAATAAAATGGCAATAAATAATACCTATCAACAATTGTATCTAAAAATCAAAATAAACAAACAAGGATCTAATAAAAAAAAATAAACTGGTAAATAAAATGGAACCAGAGGCATGAAAACATAGAACAGACTGATAAACTTCAGAGGGAAGTGGGGGGAGGGGAAAGAGATTAACCAAAGATCTTATATGCGTATATGCAGTACCTACAGACACAGACAATAGGGTGATGAAGGCCTGGGGTGGGATGGGAACCTGGTGGAGGGGGACAATGGAGGGGAAAAAAGGGGGATGTCTATAATATTCTCAACAATAAAGGTTTTTTTAATTAGAAATAAATAAAAAGAAAGGGGGGGGGACACATGCATTGACATGTTACTAAATCTAACTAAGGATTTTTGAAGGGTACATTACCAGACTTTACCCAAACCATGAAACAAATTCTTGAAACACAAGCTGCCAACCTCATCAATTTGCTCAGATCTCTGCAACTTTGGTCTCAGCAAACTCCTTGCTTAACTCCTTCATTAGCTTTCTTAAGACTTTGAGGCTGATTGGGGTGGTAGGCAGAGGGAGCCTGGGGAACAGTTTAGCAAGCTCACAGTGTTGGCCCCTTTTGGAAGATCAGACTTCTGGAATCGATTTGGGCCGAGGATTGCATTACCCAAAGAATGTGGAGTATGCACAGTCCTTGATGGCTTGTGAACAACACTTCCTGGAGCTGGCCACCAGCCAGAGCTTAGAAATGAATTCTTTATGAGACAAAGAACAATCTACCCCATTTCTGAAGTTACTGAAGTAGAAAGCTTTTCTTTAAGAGCCTCAAATTTGGATGACACTTAGACTCCTTTGTATTCCTAGTACATGTGGGAATCAAAGGCCACCCCAAAAATCTTTTCAGCTACACAGCAGGCGCTGCAAGGTGTTGAGGAGCCAGGGACGCTATCTTGCTAAAACCAACCTGCTCTAATCAAAAGTCCATTTCCCTATCAAAAATACCGCCAACTAACTGCTCAAAAGACAGGACAGACAAGACTAAATGTGCTAAGAAAATTAATGATTTTGTCTCTCCAAAAACGTAACAGTCTAGCAAGCAGGAAGAGACAAGTATCTGTGAAGGATGCTTTAAAATCCCATATAATAAATGCCTAATATGCAAATCGACCTAACGGCAGAACAACTGGTGGACCAACTGGTCACTATGATGCACACTGACCACCAGGGGGCAGATGCTCTATACAGGAGCTGCCCCCAGCCCACAGGCCCCAGGCCAGCCAAGGCGGGTGCCAGCAGGGCCCTGATCACCCTGCCAGTTGCCCCACAGATTGGCCCTGATTGCAGGCCAGGCCTAGGGACCCTGCCTGTGCATGAATTTCATGCACCGACCCTCTAGTAAAAAATTTTTAAAAAGCAATGGTTTGGAGGGATATCCTACAGAGTTTTTATAGGAAAGGGTGAGCTGTGGAAACATAACTAAAAACAAAAAGAATATTCCAGATGTTGAAAAATGATGGAGATGCAGGCTCAGAAGCAGAAGTAAGCCAAATGTGTTGTGGGTCGTGCCTGGCGGGAGTGGAAATATCCAAGCATAAGAGTATGGCAAGATAAGCACGGGAGCAGAGGGGAGGGTAAAGAGAGAGTCATGTGGAGGCTTAATTTTGCCTTACGTTTTCAAGTAGATTTCAATTATCTTATGGTTGTTTTCTTACTATTTAGGCAATGAACATTTTCACCTGATATCTTTCAGACTAGTGCATTTCTGTCTCTTGTTTTGATCATTTTCTTCAAAGTCAAAGTTATATCCCTGAATGTGCTATTGACCCATAAAAGTCACTGCTGGCTCTCAAATCCTATAAGACCATATATGTCACCACATGAAGTTTCTCTTCTTCATCCAAGTAGGGAAGTATATCTTCTAAATCAGGTAATACAGGCAGAATTATGGTCAGACTCTGTCCCAATAATTGAGTAGTTGATTATGTAACACTGTACAGGCAAATCTGACACTTTTATCCCCCACTACCAAGTCTTGGAACCTACATGATAATGTTAGCTTAGGTAGCTAGGTATTACTAACGGAAGGCAGCAAGGAGCCCAACAAACTGGGGAGTTGAGTCGAACAATAAGCCTGCTTCACTGGCAGCTGCAAGGGCCATAAGCTCCCTGGGAGGCTGCAGCATCCTCTGCCTTGGGGCCTTCATCCTTGGGCAATCCCTGAATAATCAATCCCTGAAGGGGGAGGAAGGATTGTTACCAGTCATTAGCCAGGATTACCAAGGCGAGATGAGCAGTGAAGGGGACATTCCTCGCTGGGCACATGCCCAGGAGAAGCCAAGACTGTGCAGGAGGAGGTGCTTCTACTTGGAGGCACGCCAGTAGGAATGAAGATGGTGACCATAGGGGCAGGGCCCAGCCTGGGAAAAGAATTGGATTGGATATGGGACACAGAACCCCGGAAGATCTGAGACATGGGTAGGTTAGGGGGAGGACCCCAAACCAACTGCCAAGACTGGGAAGTTGGTTAGTTTCAAAGGGCACCTGGTCCTTTCCAAGCCTCAGGTAATCTGATCCGAGCTTAACAGAGACAAGGTTGCTCTCTGGCCCATCACATGCTCACCCAGGTGTTTGTGCATTCTCTCTCCTGGCAACCATGCAGACCCAACAGCTCTCCCACCGCTGGTCTCCTGGGTTCCAAGCATGAACCTGGGCAAAGCATCAGCCCAAGCACAGCAGGAGCAAACTAAACCAGCAGGATATGGCAGAGGCTAAACTGGAGTAAGCCTCGGCATGGCACAGAATTGGCCCTGTTTCTGGGCCTGATGAAGACAAGGCTGGACTTCACCCAGTGGGGAAGCCAGACATGAGATCCAGGGACCTGGGGCCAGTCTTCCATTTCAGCTCAAATAAATCTTACCACAGTACCTCAGCTCCCATGCGTGAATCCCTGAAAATGCTTTTCTCGAAGCCCCATGAAAGAACCTCATTTCCACGGGCAACATCAATAATGGTACTTACCATTAATGCGCATTTTCACGTATACTCTCTACTGAATTCCCCTTCCTACTTATGAAGAGTTCTAAGAAAAATCTACCTGCAAGGTACACATCTTACATTCCTCAGTGTCAGAATCACACCTATTTAATTAATTTCTCATCATATCTGTAATAAAAATGAGCATTCTCAAAGTGCATGAATTAAGATTCTGGTGAGGCCAGTGTTTCCAATGGAGCTCTAATATGAGTTGATTATACCAGTTACAGAGGGACCTATAGCTAGCCTGAAGGAATCCCTCCAAATTAAATGACTTTTTAAATAAGTTTATTTTTTAGTTTCTGCTTTCTAAACTAACAAAAGGACTATTATTTTTTGCCCTGTTTCTAAACAAACTTTAACCAACATAATTAAGAATCATGAGTATAAATTCTTAGAGGATATAGAAAATGCCCAGCATAGTGCTCTGGTGAACAAATGTGCGATTGAGTAAATAAATGAATTACTTTTGTAAAAGGAACTCCTTTTCATTAGTCAGGATAGGCCAATCCATATCAATGGTTGGAGGTGGTAGCAAATAAATTACTCAGGGTATCATAAGGTAGTGTTAACAAGAGTTTTGAAGAAAATCATCAGTTCAGTCTGCTTGGTCAGAAATCAAGGGGGTTGTAATTATTATCATAATGAACTACTGCAAACTAATTCCACTAACTTTCCACTAAGCAGTACATCCCAGGGCTTTTGAAAGACCCCAATATTTTACAGCCTGCCTCGCCAGCAGGATGGGCCCCTTAGGGATAAGCTGATTTAGCACATGTGTTTAGAAGAGAGAAGCAAAGGCCCTAGGAGGAGCGATAACATGCCCAGTGTCACACATTCATGGCAGAACAAAGGTCTCCTTTTCCAAACCCAGGCAATGTGCTTTCTGCTGCACTATGGCTCCGTGCTGTAAAGTCATGGAAAGGAAGAATAACCAGCCAGGAGAGCTGATGAGCCCAGGATGCTGACCCAAAGGACGATTTAGGAACAGCCTCTGCTGGCTGTAAGTATTCAGGAGCAATTGAGCAGCTACTACAGGATGTTGAACTGGGTGCAAAAAGCCAGCAGACCCCTGTCCAGGTGAATTAAAATGCAGAAAAAGCTTTGCTAGTGAAAGCTTGGAAAGGGAGCATTGTTGAAATCCTGTCAGTTACTCCAGCTGCTGAAGGACCTGTGCGCACGCAGCGGTACCAGAGGAATCTGACGGCCTTCTGCAGTTAGCTGGAGGGGGGGAAGTGGCTCCTGCCATCTTCTTCGCAAACATTACTAAGTGAGACACCATTATTTCTACTGAGGCACGAGCAAAAATAAAACAAAGAAATGACAGGCTGCTCAGATCCAAGGACAAAAGTCATTGTTTTAAGAGAAATAATACGTTCACCTTAATGTCAAGGACAGAACATTATGAAGAAAAAAGGTTGTGTTAAGACTTATCTTGACACATTACTGTGGCAGATAAAGGCAAGGCAACAAGGAGTGCTATGCAGAAGGGGATGAAACCATTTTTACAGCATGAAAAATTGGGCTGAAGTGGAATGTGAAGAAAAGGTTTTAAATATCAGGCCACAGAGTTTGGTAGATAGAATGTCTGAATAACCCCTGGGGAGGAAGCAGCATTCCAAGGGGTGGGGTCAGCAGAACTATGGGACAAGAAGGACTGCTTTTCATAGTCACCTCACCCAAACTCCCAGATGAAAATATTAAAATTCAGATAGTGCCTATAAACATGCCATTGAAACATAATCCAAGGTAAGAGACTCAGCTTCCTAATAAGGTGAAATGAACTAAGTCAGGTAGATGGGTTCCCTGGCTTCAGCCACACAGGTGATGGGATTGGCAAGGGTCAGAAATTATAGACATTCTGGAGCCAGGGTTGGCCGGTTTAACTAAAAGGGTTCAGTATCAATTTGGTTACCATGTGTGTAGACACAACTTTGGTTAATTATCTAAATGTTTAGGCTACATGAGATCAAATATTTGGAAAATTTAAAATATCAAAATAATTTTCTTTAAATTTCTGCCTAAATGCTTTGGCTTCATTGTCCTTAGAGTCAAGGAAGAAAGGTATGAAGAATGTAAATTTATAGTGAAAAAGTAAAAGTATGCTTCTATTCTTTTTAAACTTGATGCTATATTATGAGCTAAAGTTACGGCTATCTGTTTACAAGAAGAAGGAGGGGGCGAGGAGGGAGAGGGAGGGGGAAGGGAGGGGGAGGAATACAGTTATTGAAATATTTAAGGCATTATGTAAAAAATCTCCTTAAAGTTAACTTAGCCCAATCTCATCTATCTGATTTACCAGAAATAGCCATATTGAGGGAAATGAACAAATACATGATCCAGAAGAGAAAATTCCAGTTTTATTCTGTGTGAGAAGTGATTCAGAGCATAGAATTTTAAGTCAAATAGACTTTATATCATATTGTTATTATTTGTCCAAAGGCAAATTGCTTAACTTCTCTGAACTTCAGTCTATACATTGTTACAGTAAAAGGGGTCAGAGGGAAACACCAAAGCTTTATAATATTATTACGAGCATTAATTGAGATCACATATATAGGGCATGTAATACAGTACCCAGTAGGTACTCAGTAAATATTAGCTGAGACATAAATAAGGTTGGAATAAGTTTGGGACGGGGATTAAGACTTCCAGATAGAATTTGTGTGTGTTTGCTTTAACTGTGAGTATTACACAGAAATGCTTCCATCTCATAGAGTACTGAGCTCCATGACCTCTAAGAACTACTCAAATTAAACTAGAGGCCTGATGCATGAAATTCGTGCAAGGGGCTCAGCCCTCACAGCCCCAACTGCCTCAGCCCTGGCAGCCCTGGCTTCGTCCAGAAGGTCGTCCAGAAGGTCATCCAGATAGTCGTTGTGCTGTTTGGCCTTCTGGTCGATTTGCATGTTATGCTTTTATTATTATAGACTAGAGGCCCAGTGCACAAAATTCATGCATTGGGGGTGGGGGGGTCCCTCAGCCCAGCCAGCATCCTCTCCAATCTGGGACCCCTCAAGGGATATCCAACTGCCCATTTAGGCTCGATCTGGCCAAAATGGGCAGTCGGACCTCCCTCTCACAATCCAGGACTGCTGGCTCCCAAATGCTCGCCTGCCTGCCTGCCTGCCTGATTGCCCCTAACCACTTCTGCCTGCCAGCCTGATCGCCCCTAACTGCCCTCCCCTGCAGGCCTGGTCACCTTCAACAGCCCTCCCCTGCAGGCCATCTTTCACCACATGGGGGCGGCCATCTTGTGTGGTGGGGTGATGGTCAATTTGCATATTACCTCTTTATTATATAGGATGGCTGAAGTCACTTCCTTTCCTAACAGTTGTTCAATCATCATTACTTTGTTATGAGAAGACACCCAACAAGTGCTGAACCAAGTGTGGGGCCAAAACAGGCCTGGCAGTGAAGAAGGAACCAATGAAGAGTGCTCACTGCACAAAGGTCAGCAAATACACAGTTAAAATGCATTAGATATCTTTTATCTGCTCACAAAATGAGGACTCTGCTTGGCAATGTGTATGCTTTACCTCACTAAATCTCATAACCCTGAGGTTGGTACACATAATACCCCATTTCAAAGAAAACGAAGGTTAGGCTTGAAGAGATTTAAAATTTTACCTGATGTTACATGTAGCTAGAAAGTAGCATAGACTCAGGTGATCAAACCCATATTTAACCACTTCACTACCTGTTTATCATGCACCCTCCTCCAGTCTTTTAAGAGAATAAATGAAGAGACTGATGACAGCAGAGTGTAAGGAAGCCACACTCAACTGCTCTCAGGAACAAACTGGATTTACCATTAAACTATGGGGCAATTAACCTGAATAGCCAACTGAAAACTAGCTGAACATAAGTCTCATAACCAAAAATATAAAGTTGCCAGGGTCCCTGTGCTGAGTCACTCTTCCACACCACCCACAAAGGCTATCTTTCTTGGGTCAAGTACTCTCCTCCATACAGCATCAGCCAGGGAGGATGCAATAGCCCCACCCTCTTTTACTCCCTGTCCCTCCCCTGCCAAGCTCATGCCCTATGGAGGTGTCAGCTGTCTAGGACCATGACAGAGGCTTTCTTGGAGGGCTCTTGGAGGAGAATTCAGTCGGTGTCAGCACCAAGTTGTGTGGATCTGGGGTAGGAACCTTCTCCCCAACCTGACCTGTGCCTTTCCCTCACAGGACATCCACTAGCCTCTCCCCTGATTCCCAGTGGCCTGGCCTTCAGGGCTCATACACTGCACAGCTGTCAGCTTCTGTGACCAGCCTGGCCCGACCCATCTGAATTTCTAGGAAGGCTCTTGAGGAGGTAGAGGAAGAATTGAGAAGAGATTGGGTTGTGTGGCTCAAGAGAGAAAAACATTTTTCCTTTGCATGTCTAACTGGTGCCATTATTCCTATGCAGAGCGCTCCCTTCACATGGCCTAATCTTGGTCACTCTGGGCCTGCTGAACTCTGCTGAACTCACCCTGATGACTCCCACAGACCCCGGTTTACCACAAAGGTCTGAAGACACCCAGTGGGTGTGAATGGCCTAGGTCAGTGGTCAACAAACTCATTAGTCAACAGAGCCAAATACCAACAGTACAACGATTGAAATTTCTTTTAAGAGCCAAAAACCGACTTCTGCGCATGGACCACGAAGTTTCAATTGCACTGTACATGCACGCCCGCACGTGGTATTTTGTGGAAGAGCCACACTCAAGGGGCCAAAGAGCCACATGTGGTTTGCGAGCCACATTTTGCTGACCACTGGCCTAGGTGAACCCTGGGACTTCTGCTGAGTGGCCTCAGAACCAGCACAAATTTAAGTCTGTATCACTCTGGTGAATAACGCTCACCCCTAAATGGTAACTACCTGAGAACCTACCTCACACAACTTGCATACCCCCAGAGCTATTTCAGAAATGGAAGCCAACAGGCAGATGGCAGGGAGAGGCTAAGCTCAGGGTGTGCAGCCATTTGCTGCCTTGCTGCTGTGCTCAGTGCTGGAGGAAGATGGCCTGGGTGCATAGCTTGGCCATTCCCCCACACACCCAGGCTGAGCAGATGCTGCCAAAAATGTGTATATTTGTACCTCCAAACCGATAGCTTAGCACCAGCCACAGGCAGTGTCTGTGCTGGTGTCCCTCTCAAGAGGCCCTAGAACCTACACATCCTGTGGCAAGCTTCAGAAAGCATCAGAGCATGACCCAATGAGCTCCACAAGTAGCATATCCAAAGGGACCAGAGCCTGCTGGAGAGAATTCTGCTCTATGGGATCAGCACCCATAAAGGAGTTCATACACTGCAAATGTGGTTGCTTCTCAATGTCAGCCACAAATGGGTCAACAGCAATTAAGGCTCAACTATAAGAGAAGGGCTCACATAACCCCCACAAGAAACATTACTGGAGCAACTTGCTCCTGTGATAAGGGAGACTGTGCTACTGAGCCCCACAGATCACCTGCAATACAAGGACACCCTACCAAGACTGGGAGACACAGCAGATCTACCTAATACCCAGAAACAAATACAGTGAGACAGCCAAAATTGGGAGTCAAAGAAACATGCCCCAAGTGAAAAAGCAGAAATCCCCAGAAAAATAACTAAAAGAAATGGAGAAAAGCAATTAAACAGATACAGAGTTCAAGCAATGGTTATAAGGATGCTCAGGGAACTTAAGGGAAGAACAGATAACCTCAGTAAGAACTTAAAAAATATATAGAATTCATAAAAATGGATATAGAGAGCATAAAAAAAAGAATTAATCTGAAATGAAGAATACACAGGAAGAAGTCAACAGCAGGCTAATGAAGCAGAGGGTCAAATCAGCAACTTGGAAGACAATGTAGCAGAAAACACCCAATTAAAGCAGCAAAAAGAGTTTTATTTAATGAAGATAGTTTTAGAAACATCTGGGACAACATTAAGTGTGGCAACATCTGCATAATAGGGATACCAGAAGAAAAAAAGCAAAAGCAAGAGGCTGAGAACCTATATGAACAAATAATAACTGAAAACTTTCCTAACCTGGTGAAGGAAAAAGACACACAAGTTCAAGAAGCAAAAGAGTCCCCCAAAAATAAACCCTAAGAGACCCACACCAAGACACATAATAAGGTAAAAGTGAAGACAAATAAAATATCTTAAAAGTAGCAAAAGAAATGCAGTTAGTTACCTAAAAGAGAGATCCCATTAGACTATCAGCTGATTTCTCAACAGAAACATTTCAGGCCAGATATTCCAAATCACTGATTTCATTCTCAGTTTTTCCTGCTCTACTGTTGATTCCCTGTAAATTATTCTTCATTTCAGTTCGTTATCCTTCATTTCTGACTTGACCTTTTTTATGTTGTTGATGTTCTCATTAAATTCATTGAGCAGCCTTATAACCACTGTTTTCAACTCTGCATCTAGTAGATTGCTTGTCTTCATTTTGTTTAGTTCTTTTCCTGGAGTTTTGTTCTGTTCATTCATTTGGGACATGTTTCTTCATCTCATCATTTTGGCAGCCTCCCTGTGTTTGTTTCTATGCATTAGGTAGAGCTGCTATGTCTCCTGAGCTTGGTAGAATAACTTTATGTAGTAGGTTTTCTTTTGGGTCCAGTAGTTCAGTCTTTCCCATCACCCAAGCTGAGCACTCCAGGTGCACCCCTCTGTGTGGGCTGTTATACCCTCCTATTGTAGATGAGTCTTGATTGCAGGTTGATGGACTGCAAGGACTGGCTGACACCACTCACCACCAGGTGGGATCAGCTGTTCAGAGGCCCACCCCACAGAGCAGGACTTACTTCAGCAGGGTTCTGATACCCACTGAGTTTTTCTCTTGAGTGTGTCACTGATTGGGGTGGTTGGGTTGTGCCTCCACATGGTGTGAAGCTTTCCACTGGGTGCACTGGCTCTGGGGCCTCACAGGAGGTACAGACCAAGGTCAGCCACCACCTGTATTCTGCCTGGGGCCACCCAGCATGATTTACAAAGCGATCTGCAGATGGCTGGTACTTGTGACTGGCTTGGAGGTGCCCAGGCAAGGCCAAGCTGGGAACCAAGGCAGGCCATGACTAATGCCAGGTCTAGGGCTGCTTAGCAAGAGATACAGTGCATGTTGAGGCCAGATTCTACTAGTTTGAGATAATTTTGGAAAGTCTGAATCATGAGCTTAGACAGAGCAGTCCTATTGAAAAGCCACTGGAAACAGCTTGGGTCGCCCCATGAGTTCGGTAGAAATGGGTTTCAGGGAATAACCAGGGTGGGGCAACAGTATGAGCCAGGTTGGTGGAAACTCAGATATGGTGCTTGCCTGCCAGCTCTGTGGGAGGTGGGTTCCTCAGAAAAGGAACAATGATATTTGCCAACACTTTTGTCTCTTGACCTGATGTCAGAAAATTCAATTTCTCCCCATATGTCCCTGGTGCCTTTCAAGCTGCTGTCTCAGAGGTGGAGCTCAGAGGGAGTGAGTCTGGGTACGTCCGTAAAGGCCCTTTAAGAGGAACTGCCTAGGACTCCAGAATCTCACTGTCTCTCTCAGTCACAATCCCTTGTTTTGACAGCCAGCAGTTAGGGGGACTCCTCTTCCTGGTGCTAGAACCCTGGGTTGGGGGCCTGCAGTGGGACTGGGGCCTTTTACTCCTGGTGGGAACTTCCAGACTGAAATGTCCCTCCTGTTTTTTATCTGACACACATGCCTGTGGGGCCAGCCCTTTCTGCTTCTCTGATAGTTTCGTCTTTAAATCTCTAGTTATAGAACTTCCATTCAGCTGGATTGCAGGTGGTTCTGAATGATGGGTTTTGGTTTTGGTTTTTGTAGTTAGGTTGTCATTAGATGTGTTTGTGTAATGATGTGAGTACTGCATTTACCTCCACTGTCATCTCCACTGGAAGCCGCTCAGACATTTCTCATAGCAATACTTTTCCTGACATATCTCCTTGGGCAAGGGAAACAAAACTAAATAAACAAATGGGACTACATCAAACTACAAAGTATTTTCATAGCAAAGGAAACCATCAACAAAATGAAAAGACAACCTACTGAATGGGAAATGATATTTGCCAATGCTACAGCCTATAAAGCGTTCATATCCAAAACTTACAAAAAAATCAGACAACCCAATACCAAAAGAAGGCATACATTCCAATTATAAAGTGGGCAAGGATTTGAGAAGACATTTCTTTAAGTAGAACATATGGATGGCCAATACAAAGTTACTAATCATCAGAAAAATGCAAGTTAAAACCACAATGAAATATCACCTCACACCTGTCAAAATCATCAATGAGTCAACAAACAGTAAGTGCTGGCAAGGATGTGAAGGAAAGGGAAGCCTTGTGCACTGTTGGAGGGAATGCAGATTGGTGCAGCCACTATGGAATTCAGTATGAAGGGTCTCAAAAATTAAAAATAGAACTACTTTGTGACCCAGTTAATCTAGTGCTGGGAATTTATTCAAGTAAACTTAAAGAATTAATTTGAAAGACTATATGCACCCCTATGTGCATTGCAGCATTATTTACATGTGCCCATCAATAAATGATTGCATAAAAATGTGGTGATACATGTATATATTGGAATATTACTTTGCCAAGAAAAAAGAATGAAATCTTACCATATATAACAGCATGGATGAACTTAGACTTACAGAGTATTAAGCTTAGTGAAATAAGCTAGAAGAAAACAAATGCCTTATGATTTCACTTATATGTGGAAACTAAAGAACAAAATAAATTAACACAATAGAAACATACTCATAGTTACAGTTCAGACTGAGGGTTGCCAGAAAGGAGCGGGATTCAGAGACTGGATAATGAACGTGAAGAGGTTAAGAAGTACAAATTTGTAGTCACAAAATAGTCATTGGGATATAAATTATAGCAGAGAATACAGTCAATAATATTGTAATAGTATATGTGGTGCCAAGTGGTTACTTGAACTATCAGGGGTCCACTTTGCGAATTATATGACTGTCTAACCACTATGCTGTACACCTGAACTAAACCAAAAAAAAAAAAAAAAGAATGTAAACTCCAATTGAAAATAAATTTTAAATTAAAAGAAATAAAAGGTAAGATTACAAAAAAGAAAAGAACATATTCTGACTTTTTTGAAATAGAGACTTTTTCACATTCATAGTCCATTGCTTTATATAATATCAAATTATTCTTATTTTATAATTATCATCCCAGGTACAACTGAAATAGCAAGCTTTGAGAATAAATTCAACTGATTCTTAGTGAACACAGTTTTTCTGAAAAGAATTGCATAGACTCACTGGAAAGACACCTACTAGTTACAAGTGCTCCCCATGTAGTGAGCATCATTAACGAAGTCCTTTAGTGGGATAAAGCATTCACTAACCCAGCAGGTGAATTAAGTAGAGATGTGTTAAAGAGCTCTTTGATGTTAATGATGAGTCTTTATGAAACTGTTTACATATTACAACATCCTATCACATACATTACCAGACATACACATGTATTACCCTTGGCTGACCCTTTTTTTTCCAATATTTACTAAAGGTAGCAACTACACTGAAACCAAATCGTAAATGTTTTTAATAATTATTTCTCATTCTTTTTACTTTACTTTCATTTTTTTAGGTTTGAGGTGTCTTTAAAACTTTAATCTTTCTCCAAACAATTTACTAGGAAATAAGAACTAAAATGGCCAAAAGAGAAAAGGTGATCGTGTAATAAAAATTAAGATATGTATAAGGAATTGTGTATTTAACTTCTTCAAATCAAGGAAGTCTTCAGGAGAGATGAATGAGCTCTCTGTTATAGTTGAGTATACTAAAGGTTTGAATACCTAGGAGAGAAGGAAGGAAAGCCAGTTTCTTAAAAGTGAATGGTATAAACAAAACCTGGGAAAGTGTAGAGTGTGCTTTAAAATATAGGCCGTGCACAGGAGGAAGAGAGGACACTCAGAGAGAGGGTCCAGAGCCTGCTGCCGAGAATGACCTTCAGCGGTTTCGGAGAGAGAGGGGAGCTCAAAGGCCTATTCTCGGAGACAGATGAGCGACTCTCCACAAGCCACCTACATGGATTTCATGGCATTTAGATTTTCCGAAGCAAACTGAGAAAGATTTACATTTTCTCAATCTGGTGGTTTTATGTTTTTGAAACCAGAGCCTCAACGACAGGAATACAGAATTGCTAAGCAGATGGGGCCACCCACACAAGGCCCGCAGCCTCCAGCCAGGCGTTTAGTCTGGTCAGGTTTTGGGCACAAGACAGTCGGGCTTCCCCAGCAAGGTAATACAATATAGATATTATTGTTACCCAAAGCTTGTTTTTGTAGTGATCAAGCTTTCCAATAATCAAAGGGTTTTCAGATGGTATTATTTGGGTTTGCTTTTGGCATAATTTCCCAGTGGGCTATGTAGATGAAATATCCTTCTCTTTATAGGATATTTTAGAATTTGGTTGACTATAAAATATGAACTCTAAAGTTAATCAACAGGGTGGCATTTGGTGCCAAGGATTAAATATTTACTGGTAAAATACACAGTGACAAAAAGAATTTCTAAACAGGTGATAAATCATATGGTTTGTGCTCTGGATTAAGTATTTTTACCAGAGAAAACATAAAACTGAGACCAAGGGAAAAGTTAACCAGTTGTTGTGGATGCCTGGGGCAGAACTTGTGAAGATCACCAGGAATTTCCTTTTTTTAAAAAAAAAAAAGTAAATGAGAGAGATGTTATTTAATCTTTGAAATGATTCGTTTGTTGAGTGAAATAAAGAATGCTAACATCCCACGCTACCCTCAGCCAGGGTTGATCAGTTCTTCCTCAGGCCTCTCCCAGCTGGGCTTTCACCCACCTCTGCTGTCCACCATTGGTTAAGAGCACACACCCTGAGGATGTGGAGAAAAGGGAACCCTAGTCACTGCTGGTGGGAATGCAGACTGGTGCAGCCTCTGTGCAGAACAGTGTGCAGTACCCTCAAAAAAGTAAATGTGGAACTGCCATTTGACCCAGTGATCCCACTTCTAAGAATATATCCTAAGAAACCTGAAGCACCAACCAGAAAGAATGTATGCCCCCTGTGTTCATAGCAGCACAACTTACAATAGCTGAGATCTGGAAACAGCCCAAGTGCCCATCAGCAGGTGAGTGGATAAAAAAGCTGTGGGACATTTGCACCATGGAATACTGTGCAGCTGTAAAAAAAGAAGAATCTCTTACCCTTTGAGACAGCATGGAGGGACCTGGAGAGTATCATGCTAAGTGAAATAAGTCAGTCAGAGAAAGACAAGTATCACATGATTGAACTCATATGTGGAAACTAATGAACAAAATAAACTGATGAACAGAGTGGATCCAGAGACATGAAAGCATGGAACAGAGTGTGGAATCTTAGAGGGAAGATGGGGGAGGAGGGTGGGTGGGAGATAATCAGCCAAGGACCTTGTATGCATATATGCATGGCCCATGGACTTAAACAATGGGCAGAGAGGGCCTGGGGCAGAGCAGGGGTGAGCTAGAGAGAGTCAGTGTGGGGGAAAAGGGGACATATGTAATACTTTCAACAATAAAGAATTTTTTAAGTGCAAAAAAAAGAAAAAAGACTCTACAATTTTCTAAACCTAAACACACACACACACACAAAGAGTATATGCCCTACAGCTAGTCTGTCTAGGTCCAAATCCTGCCAATTCGTGTGTTATTTAACCTCTCCAGTCTTCAGTTTACTCATCCACAAAATGAATATAGCAGCAGTACGACAGCATTGGTTTCTACATAGGTTAAATTAATATATATGTGCCAGTCCACTAACACGCAGATATTTTTAATTAACTCAAGCAATTCAAACCCGCCATTCTCCCAGGGTCAGCTGGCAGCGGGGAATCCACACATAGGGTCCAACTTCAGTTAGAGGCCAATTTGGGGCTGTTGCTGGTGGCCATGCCCTACTACTCCTGCACTGTCGCAGGGCCCATGGTGTGTGTGAGTACGTATACAATCACTTAGAGCACAGCCTAGAAAATAGCCATCTCCACGTTATTGCTTTTCGTCTTCTTTAATTACTCAAATATTATCCATTTCTCAAAACCTAACGTAATTCTTTAATAACCTGTCTTTCATCAGTGCAAATCTTCCCTAAGTGTACATGGCCTCTTCGGCCTACACCTCTCTGATTTAATATCTAATTGCTTACTATGCACTGTTTCAAATTGTTTTATTATTTTCCTAATACACCATTCTGAGAGAGGAGAAGGTGAGATGAAATTTTTTAAATCTCTTTCAGCTGCATCCACCTTTAGACAAAGAATATGTCAATAGTATGTGTCCACCGTTTCGCATTTAAGGACAGCCTGATGCGTGCATTCTGATAAAAACCAAACCCAGCTCCCCATCCTGGAGAACGAGAGAGGTGGGTGCAAAGTGTAAGCATGTCCCTATGTGTTGGCTAACATTTGGCCTGAATAGATCTGGTCTTGACAAAGTGTTATTTAAGATGAATGGATGGATAGATTGACCAACAGGAAACCTGGAGAGAAAAAAAAGATCTGCAGAACAAAAACAGAGAAGTTAGCCTCAGGAAATGATTTACTACACAAAGCAGAAGCACCTTTTAGACTACACCTGTTTCACATTATTTGCAAGACATAGTAAAAGACTATGAAGGAGAATGCATTGAATTGAAAATCCAACAGGCAAGATGGTGATTAGGGATACTGAGTCAGGATAATGATTATGGTAGGGAATTGGGGGTTGGGGAAGAGAGAGAGACAGAGAGATGGGGAGACAGAGAGAAGAGAGAGACTGATACTGTGATCTTACTCTGCATTTTAATTCTATTCCCATTAACTCAGTGTTCAGGAGAGCAGCTAAGTGATTTTCTGCAGTTGAGACTTATGTTCCTAATTAGACTCAGTTATGCAACAACATGAAGAACATGCACCTGGTGGAGGCAAAAGAAAGCGATTGGGAATGGGGGGGAATGAAGGTCAGTGCTTTGCCTGGGTGCACAGAGATAATAGGAATGGCTCTCTTCTGTTCTCTTAATCATTTTAAAGACAAGGATCTCTAAGCAGAATCTCAGGATCACAGATCAGGATCAAGGCCATTTTAGACATGCCTGGCATCAGGATACGGAGGCCGTCTTTTAAGTCAGATTCAAAACGAACTTTTCTGTAGGTCGCCAGAGAGGGAGATTCAATAGGTTCGGCAAATGGAACTTTCTGCCAATCATACTTCTACCTGAAATCCTACACTGGTTTTCCCAATAAGTGAAGGCAAGATAAAGACTCGCGGCAAGATCTCTTATAAAAATCCTGGGAGGACAGTCATCAGGCCTGAAGTTTAGTCCCATTCTTTTCTGCTACTTTCTTAAGTGATTCTGTCAAATCATAAGCTTCCGAAGCTTAACCAGCGCCTGAGAAGGTCCAGCATGAGCCTTACCTCCCCAAACAAAACAGGAACACTAACCACTCACCGCACTTTTACATCACAAAGCATTTCTCGATATGACAGATTTAATGTTAAACCATTAAAAGATGTTTTAAAATTCACAGTGAAAGTCCAAGTGAGGATAGCAGTTATGACAATATGCTGGCCTGCTTCCCCATTAAGCACCATGCCCACTCCATTCAACTCCTCTTGCAAATTAAATTCCTATAAATGTTCCATTTTATACCTTGATTTCCAAGTTTCCTGGGTTCTTTTATACATCTTGCATATCCAGGATACCTACTCATTTCTGTTTGACCATGATGATACGTATTTCAAACAGTTCGCCCCAAAGGAATCGCCCATGGCCCACAGTGACAGCTGAACTCCACAGAACACAGCCTGAAGGGGAGGGTGGACATGTGACCTGCACTGGAGGACACGCGTAGCTGAGATGCATTGTCAGAGCAAACACCAAGTTACTGACTGTAACCAGCGAATGGAATCTGACAGCCTTAGGCAGAGTTCTCACAGGCACACTGGGGGAAATGCCAGCCTAGATGCCAACAGAAGTCTTGGTGAGGGGTTTACCCACATCTTAAGTAAATAAACAGGGACCCTCCTCACCCGAGAATGCTTTTCCTTGCGTGGAAGTATGACTCAATGGAAAGACAAACACTGCAGTTCGAAGCAGGAGTATCCTATGCATTGATATTAAACCACAGGACATGAAGCAGGAAAAGGAGCAGGAGAGGAAGCCACCCCTGTGGCTTCTCCTTGGGGCCACACCCACTGTCACTCAGGCTGTGTCACAGGCTCTTCCCTCAGACCCTGGGGACCCTGACCACTGGCTGCTTCCTGGTGAACTCCTCATCCACCTTCCAACAGCCTTGCCTCTATGGGGCCTGATCCAGCTCCCTCACCCTCTGTCATGGCCAGAATGTCTGTTCCACCCTAGTTCACCTAGGACACAGAGACCTGGACTCAACATACTAGGCTTCCCACCCAGGCTCCCCGACCTGGGCAGGTTACTCACCTCGTGCCTCCTCTTTTTTGGGGATAGCAATAACCACCTCCTTGTTTGTGAAGAATAAGAAGACAATCTAGTCCAAGGCTGTTTGCAGTGTGGGGGGCAAAATAATCAAGCAATACATTGTGGGCGTTTTTACCTTATTTTTTTCATCTACTCGGGTATATTTTGTGCATAACACAATGTGGGAACTTTAAATATTTTCCCCATTTAGCAAATAAATGGGTATTTACCATGCTTCACACTTTTCAAAGAGCTTTCGTACATGTGGTCTCATTGCACTTCCTACTAAGCCTCAGCTGGAGGCAAGGGAGTCAGAGCTCCTCCTGGAAGGAAACACCTGCCTCCATCTCCAGAATAGCTGCCAATCCTGGGACACGTCAGAGCTCAAGGACAACCACAAGGTCAGGCTGGACCACGTCAATCACTGCTGGTGAAGTTGTCATTTGAAGAAACCACTGAGCAGCGGAGAACACGGTAGCTGTTTCAGTCGATACTGACATTCCAGAGTCTGCCCTGGCCCAGTCCTTCCTCATCATCTGGAACTCCAATTCCTGCTGACAATGTCCGTGAGTCACATGGTGTACAGACAGCACTGACGGAGCACCCCAGCCCTGAGCTCTAGGTCTGTCTCTGCCGTTAGTAACTGTGGGCAAATCTGTTCATGGCTCTTAGTCTGAGGTTCGATATCTATAGAACCTGGTGCACGAAGATTCGTGCATGAAGGGTGGGTCCCTCAGCCTGACCTGCACCTTCTCCAATCTGGGAGCCCTCTCCAATCCAGGAGTTTCTGTCTGTCTTTGCAATCATATGTGCAAATTGTCTGAGACCCCCAACCCAATTTGGTTAGGTGCTCACAGAATAATAGAGGTCTTTTTTTTTCTTTGCTCCATTGGTGGAGATTTCCTAGAAGTTGCAGGATATCTTCCCTTTAATTTTTCCTCGACACTCTGACTTTACTTATGTCTCTCACCTTTGCTTTTCCTCCATCCCCCACCCGCAACAGTAACTTGGTCCAGGCTCAAGTGTCTAGGAGACCCCACAAGGCGTCTGCCCCCAGAACTACGATTCCCAGAATTCCTGGTGCTCCCCATGCTCTTGGTTTCCACTTCCGGTCCAGGGGCTGCACAAACCAAAAGGACTGAGAACTCCAACTGCCCCCAGGCTGGGCTGACAGGACCAGACACTCCAGTGGTGTCCCCAGGACACCGGCCGCTTGGCGCCGGCGTGCACACACTGGCCACAGGCTCGAAGCGGGTGGGGTTCCAGGGATGCCCACCGCATTGCCCCGGCTATGTGGAGGGCAGGTGGGCACCCCCCCACCTCCGGCTGCTCAGCGCCTGCGTGTGTGCATGCTGCCCACAGGCCCGCCATCTTTGTAGGGTTAATTCACATACTCACTCTTGATTTGCTGTGGTCGTCATGGAGGTACAGTCAATTTACATATTTATCTATTATTAGTATAGATGGGATGGGGTACCTTGTTCTGCTTACTTCACTGGGTTGTCAAGGCATGATGAGGCTTTGTAAACTACAAAACAAATATGAAGCTGTAGTCTCCCCCACTTTCCAGGCCGAAAATCATTTCTCTTGGCATAAGAGAAATGGTTAGACCAGCCTCCTTCCAGGTGGGCACCACCTGGTAAATACAGACTCTCTCATGCCTGCCAGGTTCTCCACGTACATCCTGAGCCTTTTTGCTTTTGATCTACCTCCAGGATCCTTCCTGACCTCTTGTTGATTTCCTGGGCCCCTGACTTCCTGTCAGTGGCCTGAGATTCTCCACCCACCACTGACGTTTTGTGCTGCTCATCTGATACTTACTTAGCAGGAGAGGCCTCAGAACCCCAGCGTACACTGGCCGCACAGTCAAACAAGTATGTCTTTCTTCAGTCTGAGTTTGACCCAAGACCTTTTATTCTCTTTGCTCAGAACATGGCTTTTCTATTAGTCAATGCTAAGTCACAATGACAAAATCCAAAAGCAAAGTCTGGGTACAATGTGTGCTGGGAAGTGTTATTAGTTTTCTCACTATATTATGTTTATATTTATAATGAGGACATTCTCATGAGGCCAAATCACCGGGCAATGTTTCCAGAGTTTAAGCCACTCCTTTTCTCTAGGAAAAAACTAAACGGAGAGAAACAAGTCACTTCTTCTGGCTGGGGCAAACATGCATAGGCAGCTGGGGGTGCGCCTTCCACCCCCAGATGATTTCCAAGCCCTCTTTGGCTTCCAAGGTTTTGTCTATTTCTGCTGGAGCCCACAAAAATCATCTTCTAGGTCCTGAGAGACAATAAACAAGGCAGAGGGAGCGGGGATGGGTGTTCTCAGGAGGATGAAGGCACAAGACTCCCTAAGGAAACCCATGAAAGGCTGCCTGAGGGCTGAGGTGAACTTGCTCTGGATCTCAGGCGATTTGGTTCTGTACATCCTGGTGGTACCATTTTAACAACCGGGTTATTATTTCACAGGAAAGTAGGAAAGGGAAGACTATGTAATATCAGCATGCCATTTACACAGCTTTGCCAAAAAGCTGCATTTAACACTCTCCAAGTGTGTTCCCCACTGATCGACGGGGGCAGGGACTGGCCAGAGACAGTTTGGACACATGCCTGGTGAGGTATGGGTGGTGCCTTTTTGTCAATCACACCTGGGAACAAATTCCTGGCCAGGTGTGGCCACTGAGGATCAGGAGACCTGAATATTTAAACTTCTGCACAAAGGAGCCTCTCTTGGCTCCTGCCTCTCGGCTCGCCTGTGCCCATGACTCCTGTGGCAGGGGGATGTGCTCCCAGCATTCGCCCATGTAGCTCCTGGCAGGTGGGACCCACTCAATGGACTAGTGGACTTTAATGAACCTGAATGCAGAACTGGGCCCGGCTGCAACATGGATCGGGAGCTCAGTGGCTTTCCTTAAGGCTTTGCTAAACCCACAGCTACACCTCTTTTAGGACTGGTTTAAGGGACATGGGACTTTACAACCCAAGGAGTGTAACTGCACATGAAGAAAGCTTTTTACCAAAGCTCATTCTCCCACAGGGGCTTCTGGAGATGCTTATTCCAGCGGTACCCCAAGAACCCCCACTCCCACTGGCGTTTGGGAAACCTAGCCTGTTAGCTCCTCTGGCAATGCTACCACTGACCAGCTCAGCTCCATGAGATGGATGGGAAAGGCACGGGGAGCCCTAGATGAGCAAACACAGAAGCAAGTCCTCTGTGCTGACCAGGGCTCCCACGTGCAGCCAGAGTGAACTTCTCCGTGGGCTCCAGCACTGGGCCTCCAGCTGCTGGCAGCTGTGTGCCTCCCAGCCCCTCACAGCTGGCTTCTCAGACAGAAATGACTCCCTCTAAGACAATTCGCCAGAAGACATTGTTTTGGATGCATTAAAGTGCAACTCATTGAGCGTAAACTTATGAACCAGGAGGTCAGGGTTTGATTCCTGGTCAGGGCACATGCCCAGGTTGCAGGCTCAATCCCCAGTAGGGTCATGCAGGAGGCAACCAATCCATGATTCTATTGCTCCCTTTCTCTCTGAAATCAATAAAAATATATTTTTAAAAAGTGTGACTCAACAAGTATCTCTAAAACTAAATGAATTGCATCGTTGGACATAAAGGTGTGCCTGGCCCAATGCATCACATGTAGGAAGTTCTCACTCCATGAATGGCAGATGTGTCCTTCATTTCTTTCTTTTCTATTTTTTTTTCACGCTGGAATGAAGAACAGTTGGAAATACTGTGAAGTATTTTCCGTGGGGGCTCCAGATTCCCACCACCGGTGCTCAATCTGTGAGAGGCGCATGCAGGTGCTCAATCTGTGTGGGTGCTTTCATGTGACGAGCTACCTGGGGCACAGCTACATCAGACGTCGTGTGTGTGCACACATGGGCATGCCTTGGAGTGTTTTCCTAACATCAGTCACAGCTCCTCTAAATTCAAAGTGTAGGACCCTGGAGGAGAGGGAAGCTCTGGTGACTTCCCTCAGGAGGGCAGCCTGAAGGCTGAGCGGCGAGCTCTTAGGAGGTCGATGGGATTGGGCTCAAGGCAATGGCTGAAGGAGAAGCCATGGACCTCTATTTTTATTAAATTATCTGCTCTATAGACATACACTTTAACTATTGACTTCCTGCGGCTCTAAGTATGAATAATCAAGAGAGGTTTGTTGTTTGGGATATTTTAAATGTTATAAACTTCCAACTTACCTGTTTTTTATTTTATTTTCCTCCCAATACCATTTAAACCCACTATGCCCTTTTCTACCCCACACCCACCAAGAGGGTAGGCATGGGGGGGGGGAGTGGGGTTGAGGAAAAGAGGGAAAAAGAGAAAGAACTCATGAACATGGACAACTTGCCTGTTTTTGAGGGTTACATTCATGTCTATGTGAGGCTGTTTGATCAGAGCTCAACAATTCTAATAGACAGTGGTTGGAAACTTTGAAATAGGCATTTATATTAGCGTTTTCTATTTTCCCCCTCATTTCCTTATCCTCATAGACCTCAAGCTATGTTCATTTATCCCTTTTTTCCTCTGTTCCTTCCTTCCTTTTTTCTTTCCTCCTTTTTTTTTTCTGTTCCCTGCCTTCTTGCCTTTTTCTTACTCTCCTCTTCTTTATGTCCCAAGCACTTGATTCTGTCTCCTGACACAGCCTCCCTTTTGCCAGATTACATAAATACCAGGCAGCCTATTCTCTTCCAAATGGTGTTTTTCCTCATATTTAACTCTTAAAAATCACTGTGCTCAGGGGCACTGTGAGCCTAGGCCTGGGAAAGAGAGACAACATGGAGGCTGGGCAGGCCCAGAGGATTGTAAAATCTACAACACCACAGCTAGGAGTTGTGGAGAGAACACGAGTGAACAACCACTTGAGTCCAGACCAAATTAAAATTTAGGGAGCCTTTATTAGCCGGCCAGTGACTGCTCTGCCTTTCTCCACACAGGGAGTCCAGAGAGCAGCCCCAACCCTTTGTGCAGGACCACTTTTAAGCACATTGACCACATCATGTTTTTGCAGAGCAAGTAACCCAAGACAAAACAGTTTTTCCCAAGCAATGCCAGGGTCATGCCATTGATGACCATGTTATTTACAGGGTCATCCTGTTCTTCAGAAAGCTGACGGTGTTCTATGTTCTATCTTGCAAAGCTATTTTGTGAGGTGCATCTAGGATTCAAGGCTAAGTCGACTAGGAGGAAGCATGCTCAAAAATGTCTACTCTAACACTAGGGGCTTAGCTTGCTCATTCAAAGTTTACCCAAAGTCACAGGGTTCAAATACCTGAAGGTAATACCACTTCCCTCACCACATGCTCAACAAATGCCCTTGGGTTTTCAATAGTCCTAACCTCTTGGCATTATGAGTCTTGATATTTTGCATTTTCTTTTTTCAGATTTTTAAACCTCAGCTTGTTCTTCCCCACTTAAGTTTCATGAGTGACTCACATGCCTCCTTACCTCTCTCCCACCATTTTGCTTTCTTTCTTTCTTTGACTTTTTCTGGAGGGGGCAGGGAAAGCAATGGGGGAGCCCTTGAGATCTCTGCATGGGGCACAGTATCACGGGAATGTTTCCAATGGGCTGGGGATGGGGTGGGGGGCAGCACAGGAGGTGGCTTAGCCACTCTCCCCAGAGAACAGAGTTCTCTTTCCCTACAGCTCCCCAATTTATTTGTCTGTATTTTAGAAATAGCTTCAGAAAGCTACAATCTAATCCTTATCCCCAGGCTTGTTCCAGGCTTTGGCACTGAACACAGTCTTCGAGTGTTGCCCTTGAGTAGGAAAAATGGGCTTCTTGTTCCATTGTATCTAACATCGAGGGTCCCCTGCACCTTATCAGTGCTCTCCTGGAGAGAGCCAAGACCCCATTCTGGGTGTCTTTCCCCAAGAAAGTCCAGTGGACTTGCAAAGTCCACCATCTTAGTAAAGAAGAGAGCAACAGTAAACACGTGCACATGGACCACACTTGCACATGCACCATAGTTGCATGCACACACAGGCTCACTGAAAACAATGGATCTGCCCAGGTGGAATTGTTCCATTGGTTGAGCACCATCCCATGCACCAAAAGGGTACTGGTTCGATTCCCACTCAGGGCACATACCTGGGTTGTGAGTTTGATTCCCAGTTCGTGAGCATACAAAAGGCAATCGATCAATGTTTCTCTCTCAAATCTTCTCTCCTCTCTCTCTCTTTTTCTCTCTCTCAGCATGTCCTCAGATGAGGATTAAATAAAAATAGTAATTTAAAAAAAAACAGTGGATCAATAATTGTAAGTGAGCCAACAAGTGTGAGTTTACACATATAAATATTTTTCACAGAACAGTCATGTTGTGAAGAAATAGAAATGATCTGATCGTTTTTTGGGATTTTTGTTTTTGTCATTATAAATCCTGACTTTACTCATATTGAGCATTCTAAGTATGCCATGTGCTAAGTGCTCTCTACACTTTATCTTCTTTACTCTTGCAAATAACCCTATGAAGGGGTACTATACTAATTCACTGCACAGATGTGGAAACTGAGGCCCAGATAGGTTATGTCACTTGCCTAATGCTATGGCTATTTGCATGTGTCTTCAAGTAGCTTAAAAGGAACAGAACATTCTCTTCCTTTCTCTCTGCCTACCACCTGGCATATATTATCAGCTCAGCATGCAATGGATGCCATATCAATATCAGTGACTGTTCACTTCCAAAGAGGAACATTTTAAACCAAAGAGCAAAAAGTCCCAAGTCAGGTTATGATTCTTTCCAAATATTCTGTCTTTATAGCCCCACAATCCACTCCCAGAAAGGTGGTGGTTCCGCAGGAAGCTAACAGTGAACTTGGTGGTTTGTCATTCAAGATCTCAGTGCCCCACATGGAGATCTGAACCCAAAGCTACGGAAGTATAAATACGGCACTCACCATCCTTTGTGCTGTTACCTTTCTCATTACTCAGATTAGTGACCTATTGACTCTATGTGAGAAAGAAGGCACCTGGATGGGGTTGTGTACCTGCAGGAGCCATCAATCAAGCAAACCCCAAGGCCCGGCACCCTGACTCCATGTTAGACAGCTTTTTATGCCTAGAAACCCAGATATCAAGGGCTTTCAGATCATCTGTATCCTTGAAATTTATCTTCCTTTCCACACCCCACTTCATTGGTCAGAACAATATGATAAAACACACACACACACACACACACACACACACACACACACACACACACAGTCAAGCCAATCTTCAGCTTCTGAGTTGAGTAGAGGCCTTTGTATTGCAGTTCTTATGCTGAGACAGTTTACTGGATGTTTCAGTGTATTCTTGAGTTATTCTCAGGTTTCTCCTGCGGCTCCATTTCTAGCTCGGCTCACAGGAAGCCCGGCGCCTGGCCCCATCGATCCGGTGAAGCACTCGCTACAGCCCGCAGTGGCTAATTAATTTGATCTTGCACCTGGGTGTAGACTAAGTGGTTTTATCACAAGCTGAATAACTCTGGTTTTGTCTATTTTCAGAGTCCATTGACTGCAGGGTCAGATGCTGGGAGCCAGAAGGGGCAGAGGAAAGAGGAAGGGCCTCTCTGTAAACACTCGGATATTCCAAGAAAGGCTCTTCTGAAAAAAATGGTCAATACAGAGGTTTACTGGCGTGAGAGCCAGAAGACACAGAGGAAACCACAGAGGCGGTCCTAGCACGAGTGTCGAGACTAAGATGTGTGCAAGCAGAGAAACAGAACGCACTATGAGAAGACACAAGATACAAAGAAAACATGGCTGAAACATGTAAATTTCAAACTATGTGCGTGAGATCTCTCTCTTCTGTCCACCAGGGATGAAATCAGACCACGAGCTAGAGTGTGGAGCCAGAGCAGACAAATCCAGCAGCTGATTCCGTCCCTTGGCGTAGCTTTCTGGGCTCTGCAGTTTGAACAACCTGTTTAATTTCCAACAGGGAAGAAAGTAAGCGAAATGCCGCTCTCAGAGAGCCAGGGTAATAGCTCCCGCTCCCCTCCAGTGCTTGCCTCTAAGGCAGCCACGGTCTGACACTCTCTGACTTCACCACGCACCCTCCGAGGTACTTCCCCATATGCATGTGGAATCTCTTTCCACCACGGTTTCTGCTGGGCCTCTGTGCTCCAGAAAGCTGACATTTGGGATGCAAAGTGCTGCTGGCTGGTCAGTTTCCTTTCATCCCAGTTGGGAGCCGTGGGTCTTCCCCATCCCTATGGCTGACCTGTTTTCCCCCTCACCCAATCAACAGCCCACAAGGAAACATCTTAAGCAGGTTTCAAATTGGAATCTCAAGGAAAAGATGTAATGATATTGATGAGAAGGCTATACAAATAGGAAAAGAAATGGAAACAGAAACTGTGATGCAAACCTACTGAAAATGGGATCGAAGTCTGGGAAAGATGAGCAAGAAAACCCGAGAGCTTTGACTAAGATGCAGAAGCAGAGGGAAGAATAAAAGTTCCCTCTCCAACAAGGCCACTAAAGCACAAAGAAGACTGTAAGAGACCGAAACTGGAGCCAAGAACATACATGGTCAGGAGCCTCACCTCTGGGGACACCAGCTGTCAAACAGCAGGCTCTTCTCCGGAAAATGGCCGTAATCATGTGTCCCTCCTAGAAATGTTCTGCAGTTTAAATGGCATCATAACATTAGCACTTCTATAGCACCTACTATGTGCTGGGCACTGTTAATGAACTTGCCTAAGGGCACACATCTAGGAAGTGGTATAGTGGTGATTTGAACCCAGAAAGATTGACCTCAGCCTGTGTTCTCATCTACACGCCTCTCAACCTCTGTTCACAAGCCACTCAGTCCGTGCCTGCCGGTGTGGTGTCGAGCTGTAGATGTCAGTTATGTTGTTGCTGTTGCTGCTGCTGTGGTGGTGGTGGTGGTTACACAGGGCATAAGAACAATCTTGTCACTAGAGACGCACTCACCAGAGAGGACTTGATGTTCTCTCGAGCTGTGTCTAGGCACTTGCAAGTGTTCTTGGTTGAGCACCATCATTTCTTGTTTTCAAAGACTGCAAGGAGCTCTAAGTTTCCATGGAGAGTTATAGATTCTCCTCACACTCTCACTTTACAAACAAGTACCAAGTTGCAGTACTGTATTATAGAAGATATGTAAAGTAACAGCTAAATTGGTAAGTCTCTTTTAAAAAAACTATTGATTTCCGAGAGGAAGAGAGAGATAGAAACATCAATGATGAATGAGAATCATTGATCAGCTACCTCCTGCCTGCCCCACACTGGGGATGGAGCCCACAAACCAGGCATGTGCCCTGACCAAGAATCGAATCGTGACCTCCTGGTTCATAGGTCAACCACTGAGCCACACCAGCTGGCAACAAAATTGGTAAGTTTCTTGATGCCGAGATAGCACTCTGTCTTTTAAATCTATAGCCAATACATACATTGGAGTTCTAGATTTCACAATTCCTTGTCCATTGTTGGCATAATTTCAGTTCTATTGGCCAAATAAATGATTTAATTATTGATTTGACAAAAAAAAAAAATGGTTCCAATAATGATTCATCACATGGAAGACAGTTATAGAACTTCTCTACACATTTCCTCCTAGTGGCCTGGGGGTAGGGGTGACAGAGGCACAGATGGTGGCACTTAAACCACAAGTCCTGACCCACCACAGGCCTGGTCTCAGATGGCCCTGAGGTTTGGGATCCCATTAGCCAATACTGAGACCCAAAAGCTCCCACTGAATTAGGGTTCAAGTGCTTCAATCAAGACATGAGACATTTACATCAGGGACCTCCTTCCAACCCCCCCCCCCCCCCAAATACCCTTTGCCTTTAAGGTTTCTTTTGAAAATCCAGAGTGTTCTCTCACACTCCTGAATCAAGTGTCCAGCAGCCAGCACCCTTCATTATTTGAGGTCTATGAGTCTCGTTAAATCTGAGGTGTCGTCAAGAGCTGGGTGTGAAAAAGGGAGGCTGTGGGGAGGACTGGAGGTCGCTGGCTTTACTGAAAAACCTAATTTATTCCAGCTTTTCAAAATGGACGCCCCTGCTTCCTGCTGCATTTATTTTTCTTTCTTTCTTTGCAAGGAATGAGTGAAAGGTGAGCTCAGCCTGCAGATTTAATCCTTACTAACAGCTGTTTAAATTCAAGATGCAGTTTGATGGACAGACAGGAGCCTCCATATATCCGCACCTAGAGGAAACCCAGAGAGATGATGGAAGACGAAAGTGTGCAAACGTCTGGCATTAGGCTGGCCATGCGGTGTCTGCCACCATCTGAGGAGGGCCTGGCAACCCTAGGAAGTAGTTCATCCAAATAACGTGCTCCTGCTTTTCCCAGGCTAGATATCTATGCCCTCCTCCTCCCACCCCCTTGAAATAGACATGGAGAGAGGTGTTCCGGGTTCCATACGAGGGGATGAGTCCTGGGACGGCAGGCCTCCAGCCCAGTGAGCACTGCCTCCTCAGGATGGACCTGGAGCAGCTGGACAGCAGCTGCAGACCCCTTGCGACCTAGGAGCGAAAACACTCATGGCTTTGCTGCTCCTGAGTGAGGCCAGCCTGTCCTGGGTGCAGAGCTCATAATGCAAATGTAAGCTCTGCCTCTGTCCCACCCGTGGGCAGGGGTCCCACAGACTAACCAGGAAGCCAGGGAACAAGATCAAGGGCAGTGCCTTGATGAATGGGGGGGTGCAGACAGTTCAGGGTGTGGCTGCAAACCCCGCCTCTATTTCTGTTTTACTCAGAACCTCCAATGCTTCAGATTCCTCAGCCCCTACGCCAGCGACCAGCGGGTGTGTTGGCTTATGCTCCTCTGAGTTCCTCCCTTAAGAGAAGACTGTGGGGCATCACACTGAGACAACACAAAACCTGCCTGCCTAGCGGGAAAGTGCGCCCTGGAGAAAGGTCACTGTGGGGAAGGATGGGGCGACGTACCCCCTCAGGCAGCAAAGCCCAGTGTGTTTAGATGTTTGCTCCCCCGTTCCTCTAACCATCCTCACCTTCCCTCAAACTATAAGGAACATAATTCCCAGAATGGGACCTATTCTTGGGAAAATGCACACACGTATTCTGATCTAAGAAAGAACAGCATCCAGGGCTCTCAGGTGCCCACAGTCTATACATTTATCTTCCTGGCTTGCAGCATCTAGCGCAAGGACCTAAAGAGAAATGTCTGATGATGGAAATAGAGTAAGACAGGGCTGAGTAAAGCGCACGCTGAGTCAGTGAAAGAGGACATCAATTCACTTCATTCTTATTTTGCTTTCAATTGAAGGGAATAGATTTTTTCTGGAGTCTAAACGCAATTCAGAATGCAAAAACCTTAGTACACCCTAGTTTCTACTCCACCACAATTAACCCCCCTCCCAAAGCCTCAAAATAAATAAGAAATATATAGGACATGGCAGTGCCCCCTCCATGCTCCTCATTTCACTCTGTGATGACCCTGACCTCTCAGGATCTCAATGTCCACATCACTGACCTTCCTATCACCTGCAACTTGGCAGAAATGCAAGTTCTCAGGTCTGACCTTAGAATCAGAGCCTCTAGGGCAAGGCCAGCAGGCTGTGCTTTAACAGTCCTTCGGTGCTTCTGATGCACCACAGCTTGAGAACAGTAGTGAGAGCATGGCCACACCAAGAGCCATGGCATCAATGTGACCTTTTCTACTCTAAGTTCTCTCTGCTTTACCTCCTTTCCACCTTTTCTACTCTCACAACTTTGCTAATTTAGTATTTGCTGCAGGAACCAGAAGGGCCCCAGGTTCGATTCTGGTCAAGGGACTTGTATGCAAGCTTCTCTGGGAGACTCAGTATACATAGAGCTTGTTATCAATAGGGTTTTCCTCCAACTATTTTGAAACCGAGTTCCAAAGGGTCATGGGGTCAGAGAAACGTATTGCCGCCCGTGCTCACCAGGGAGTAGGAACACTGGAAATGCACTCCTGCCTCTGTTTTACTAATCTACACCATCGCCATCCGGGGGATGGGAAAGATGGAGCCTGGGAAAGTAAACTATACATTTCCAACGGGCACCTCGCCCAGCCACATACAGGGCCGTGCGTGCTGCGAGCGCTGCCCAGAGCCTCCAGGCTCCGCACGAGCGTCCAAGCGTGACACAAACTTGGCAAAGCCTCTTCCTCTTCATCTCAAACTCGCCTGTGTATCCAGGGAGTGCGATCCCTGTTTCTACTGAGGAGCTTTCCCTTCCCAGAGCACCCAAGCCCTGCTCTATAGGCATGGACCCATGCAGCAGGAGCTAACAGCACCAGGGACCTGGCTGCCAAGCAAGAAGGCCACTCCCGCAGCAGGAAGAAGTGGTGTGTGGTCAGGTCACCCACATACCTCCCTCCCCACAGCAAAAGCGTTCCCTGACCCCTAACAATATACACAAAGAGCGAGGTAACAGTGCAAATTGGGGGGGAAACTGAAATCGTATTATTGAGCATTTAGCATGTCCTAGGAATGTGCTTAAGAACATTATATAGGCTTCCTCCTTTAATCTTTGCAACAACCCTATAAGATCAATTACTATTTTTGGCTGCTTTGTTTTGTTTTGTTGTTTTACTTACAGGGGAAGACACTGAGGACCAGATGGGTTGGGTAATTTCTCCAAGATCTAAGGGGCTCAGCTAGGACTAGGACCATAATCTATCTCATCTTAAAGCCTCTCACCCTCTTCCTACTCTACAAGATTGTCTCCAATTGCAGGGTCTTTAGAAACCATGAACAGAACACTACCAAAGTCACAGGGAGGAGAAGCCAGAATCTGGATTCTTCGCTCAGTCATTTCCCATTAGGTAGAGTCACCAATGATGTGTTTGCTTCACAATGCTTATTTGCCCCATTAAACTTCTAAGATGTGTCTAGCATTCTGTTAGTACAATTCTTAATACAATGCCATATGCAATCTGACATAAGGAGCACTGTGGAACAATGATTACAGTAAAAGAGATGTGTGGTGTGGATAAATTATTTTAACAAATAGTTACTTGTGCCCACTATACAATAAAGCTCTTAGGGTAAAAAATAATCTAAAATAATAAAAGTGTAATGTGCTAATTAGACTGGACGGCCAAACAGTGAAACAACTGGATGACCTTCCGGACGAAGCTGGGGCTATGAGGGCCGAGGCAGCTGCCAAGGCTGCCAGGGCTGAGCCCGTGCATGAACAGTAAAGTAATACTGATCCATACAGGCAGAGTCTCAGCCTGGCCTCCTAGCCTTACTAACAATACTCTCAGGAGCAAAGAAGACATTGTTAAAGCAAAACCATGTATAGACAGATATTCAAGTAACACAACTGAGAGGTGGCTCAAATCCCCACGGTGAAGGCAGAATGCCGAGTCAGCACTCTCCTCTGACACTATCACAGGCCCACCCCAGCTACAAGCTCGGTCTAACGTTAGCTCTGGTGTCCAGACTTCAACCATCAGCACAGACCGCACCCTCCTATCTTCCCCTACTTTCCAACTCAGTCAGCCACATACATCCGCGCCAGTGTTCCACCCACTCCCCACATAACCCACTCCACCTTCTCAACTAGCCTCTTCTTTGGTGTCCTTGCACCAGCATCCTTTCTGCCTCACTGTCTAAATGGAAATGTGGTTTCCCCTGAATTATAAATAGCTCTCAAGCCCCTTTTCCAAAGACGCGGTTTTCTCTTCATGGACCCCAGCTCAGAGGTCACGCTTGCTCTCACCTCCCTTGCAGAGCGTCATCCTGTAGCCATTGTACAAGACCCTCTCTTCTGCAGCTCTCATCCTTCCCTCCTTTTTGCCGCCTTCTGACTCTTACTACCTTGAGCACCTTTTTCTTTGAGACACCATCAACACACTAAGCTTTTATTGAAGATTGATGACCTTGACCTCTCAGGGTCTCAATATTCTCAACATCACTGACCTTCATATCTTTTCTGTTTCTCACAAGATAGTGGTTCTCAAAGCATCAGCATCACCTGAAACTTGGTAGAAATGCAAATTCCCAGGTCCGACCTTAGACTTATTGAATGAGAATCTCTAGGGCAAGACCAGCAGGCTGTGCTATAACAGCCGTAAGGTGCTTCTGATGCACAAAAGCTTGAGAACAGTAGTGCAGAGAATGGCCACACCATAAACCATGTCATCAATTTGAGCTTTTCTACTCTAAGTTCTCTCTGCTTCACCACCTTATCACTTTTTCTACTCTCACAACTTTGCTAATTTAATATTTATTATGGTCTGCCAGCCTAGAACTCTTTTGGCCTCACCTTCACCTGGTCTGGGCCCCAGTCAGTGATTTACATGATGCCTCAAAGTTTGCAATGGCCGTTTACCTGGATTCTCCTAAATTTGGACTTTTCAATAAAGCTGTGAAATTGTGCTAATTGAGGCCAAGCTAGTTATCTTATCTGGACCCTTGGGCTGGTTTATAACCATATTTTTCACTTCTTTTGAATTTGTTTATTTGCTATTTACAATCCTATATAATAAAAGGCCAATATGCAAATAGACTGAACGGTGGAATGATTGGTTGCTATGACACGCACTGACCACCAGGGGCAGATGCTCAACCCAGGAGCTTCCCCCTGGTAGTCTGCACTCCCCCTGTGGTGAGCACAGCAGTGGTGGCAGGAGCTTCTCCGGCCCTCATGGCAGTGATAAAGGATGTCTGTCTGCTGGCTTTAGGCCTAAGTCATCAGTTGGCTATCCCCAAGGGCTCCCGGACTGTGAGAGGGCACAGGCTGGGCTGAGGGGAGCCTCCCCCCACACACACCCCCCGCCCCAAGTGCATGAATTTCGTGCACCAGGCCTCTAGTATTTTAATATTTATCCACTTCAAAGCTGAAATTTTCACCTAGGTTTTTTCATTTTGGGCAGATGATCTTGAGTTTTACTTCACTAAGAATAAAGTAACTTAACCAAGTTTCCTAAATTTCTACCCACTGCTCTTTAAACCATCTCCATAGCTGCTCCTCCTGACTCTAATGCTCTGAATCTTCTCCCTCAAGACTCTACCAGAACCATGCTCCTCATAAATGCCGGTAGAATATAGGGCCGCTCAGAACAGAAGTTCAGGACCATGTCTTGCCAGAGGGAGGAGGTTGTCACTGACTGATAGTGTCAGATGCCAGAAATAGACCCAAGATAATAAAACTGAAGAAATGCTATTTTGTTGTGGCCATTACTAGATCACTGATTTCAAAATTGCTATTTCAGTAGAGCATTGAGGAGAGAAGATAGATTGTAGGGGGTTAAGAAGATGAAGTAAGCATGTACGGGTGTGCATAGTTCACTACCAAGAGAAGTTTATCTATGCAGCACAAAAATGAGAGCAGAAATGTAGTTCAAGGGATGGAGGACTCAATGGGCAGTCTTCTCTCTGGTCTGTGCAAAGAGAAAGCAGCCAGGAGGGAAAGACAAAGACACTAGGATATGGGGTAATTGAAGGATTAAGGTCTTATAAGGGACAGAAAAATATAGAACAGACAGCAAAACTGGAGGGATTTTTTTCCCATCAGGATTCTTGGTTGCAAGTGACAATATAACTTCATCAATGAATTTAGGCAAAAACAGAAAAATATTGACTCACATAACCAGCACGAGACATGTAGCTGAAAATGGCTGCATCCAGCAGGATGATGTTTCCGGGATCACCAACTCATCCCTGCTGTGTCCACTTATCTTTCAGTCGTGCTCTCATAAGGTAAACACACGCTGAACCCCTTTCCTGGCTTCTCCTGGCACATATCTTTTGGACATTTCTATGAGGAAAAAAAGGGGGGATCTCCTCAGCTCTAGTTAAATGCCATACAGACCCTAATTGGTCCAGTCTGAGCTTCATGCCTAGCCTGATGGCTAGGGAAAGAGGGAGAAGACAGAGTATTAATGTTCATGGTCCCCATTAGGAAATATGCATGAATGAAGGAGGAACTCTCCTTCACTCTCCCGCAAAAGGCATGGTGCCATGACAAACAAACCAGGGAGAAATGAGGTACAGGGCAGATATAGACAACCAATGTCAACTAGTCATGGTCAGCCTTGGATAAGAACAGCATCACCTCTTCTGACACTAGGATGCATGTGAACGTATTTGTGTGTGTGTGTATTTTTATATAAATACTAGAGGCCTGGTGCACGAAATCAGTGCATGGGGTGGGGGGTAATCCCTCAGCCCGGCCTGCACTCTCTCCAATCTGGGACCCCTCAGGGGATGTCCACCTCGCAATCCAGGACCACTGGCTCCTAACCACACACCTGCCCGCCTGATTGCCCCTAACTGCTTCTACCTGCCAGCCTGATTGCCCCCTAACCGCTCCCCTGCCAGCCCAATCGCCCCCAACTGCCCTCCCCTGCAGGCCTGATCTCGCTCCCAACTGCCCTCCCCTGAAGGCCTGATCTCACCCCCAACTGCCCTCCCCTACAGGCCTGATCTCACCCCTAACTGCCCTCCCCTGCAGGCCTGATCTCACTCCCAACTGCCCTCCCCTGCAGGCCTGATCTCACCCCCAACTGCCCTCCCCTACAGGCCTTATCTTACCCCCAACCACCCTCCCCTGTCAGCCTGATCACCCCCAACTGCCCTCCCCTGCTGGCCTGTTTTTGCCCCCAACTGCCCTCCTCTGCAGGCCTGATCTCACCTTCAAATTCCCTCCCCTGCAGGCCTGGTTGCACCCAACTGCCCTCCCTGCAGACCTGATCACCCCTAACTGCCCTCCCCTACAGGCCTGGTCACCTCCAACTGCCCTCCCCTACAGGCCTGGTCTCCCCCCAACTGCCCTCTCCTGCAAGCCTGGTCTCCCCGAACTGCCTCCCCTGCCGACCTGATTGTCCCTAACTGCCCTCCCCTGCCGGTCACCCCCAACTGCCTTCCCCTGCCAGCCCTGTCACCCCCAACTGCCCTCCCCTGCAGGCCTGGTCACCTCCACTGTCCTCCCCTGCCAGCCCAGTCACCTCCAACTGCCCTCCCCTGCTGGCCTGGTTGCCCCTAACTGCCCTCTCCTGAAGGCCTGGACACCCCCAACTGCCCTCTCCTGCTGGCCTGGTCACCCCCAACTGCCCTCCCCTGCCAGCCTACTTGTGACAGCCATCTTATGACCACAGGAGGGCAGCCATTTTGTGACCACACCATCTTGTGTGAGGGCATGATGGTCAATTTGCATATTCCCTCTTTATTATATAGGATTGTTTTTTAATTTATACCAATAAAAAGTCATAACCCAGGCCAGAGATCAGAATGTGGGCCTTTCCTGTTTCAGTGCCAGCCTGGGAGCAGCAAAGGCCAGCACAATTCACTGCCCGTGAACCCATGGAAAATAAACTCCCAGTTCTAAGATGGGTAGGTCTGATGGATTAAAACTGCAGTTGATTCTTTGACACAATGCTTATCAAGAAGTAAAGTCTATTCTCCCTTCCTTTGAATGAGGGCTGGCCTGTGACTGTTTTCATCTCTAGAATATATCAGAAGAGATGTTATGTTATTTCCAGGCCTAGCTTTTAAGAAACCTTAGTATCTGGGAGCCCTGAGGTATCAGGTAAGAGGCCCTGAGGTTGCTTAGAGATGAGGAGGATGCAGCGAGGCCCAGCCTCCCAGGCTGCTGGGTGTGCGAGGAGCTGGTTCTCGTTAGACCAGCCCAGGCTGAGTGCTGCTTGGCAAAGCCCTGACCAAATACACGACAAAATTGTGTGATGTGATAAAATGGAGTCATTTAAATCCTCCGATTTGGGGGTAGTTTGAAATGTGATAATAGATAACCAGAGGAGTATGAAAAAGCAGAGTCAAGGACATGGCAAGTTCTGGAAGCAGTTAACGGAAGACTGAAGGGTAACACTGCAAGGACTGCTCATGGAGGGTCGGCGATGGAGAGACTAATAAATACACAAGTTGATAAAAGCAACGAGTGATGGGTCTGATATGATTGCACTGAGGTGGACGCTGCTGGCTTCCAGATTCCCAGTGAAGTCGCAAACCAGAGAGCTACTGACGTTAACACCAGGCACAGATAAGGCAGTGACTCAGAGGAGACAAAGAGACTTGGGAAAACTGTGATGCAACAATGCCAGGAAAAATGCAAGATATGAATAACAAGGTCACCAGCAAGATTCCCCAAAGTCAGTGGGCCTAGACATTGGCCCATGTCATCAGCATTTGAGACCCTTTCACGTGATGCTGTGCCACTGAGAAGCAGAATTGGGATTGGCTCCACTGGGGGGACACCACCACAGGCCACAGGAGTAAGGACATCAAGAAAGGTTCAAGAGGGGAGACTTCGAGGGATTGAAAGTGCAGGCTTGAAGATGGCCTAGATGCAATAAAGTGAGGAAATGAAAGGCTGAGGGTGTCGGCATCTTGACAAAAGTAAAGATCAGCATCTTAGAGAACGGTTGTGAGTAACAGGGTTCCTTCATCATTTATTCATGCATTCAAAAATGCTTATTGAGTACTATGTGACATGTATAATTCAAAGCTGATCTGTTTCTATGCCGGAGAGTAAGCAAGAATAAAAAGGAAAAAAAAGAGATGAAGTCATTAAACAAAAGTTGAAACAAATGGACAATATGATCTTCAGCATCATCTCTGAGGTTGAATTACAATTCCATTGCCAGTAATAACAAAGGATTTACCACTTTCTAATTACTTAAACACACTGTTTAAACAGTGGATGTCAGGGCCCTGTTTGGTTCTAAGTATAAGGTATAGGCTGGCCTATGAAATATATCATATTCAGAAATATTTTAAATAACTGTGTTAATGTGCAGGCTGCTATAGAGAACACACAGAGAGCCTGACTCTGACCACTGCTACATATCAAGAATAAATAACCTTTCTGTACTTTGATGGAATTTATAATTCTGATCACTCCTGTCTGAGAACTCATTCATTCCACTTCCTGAATAGCCAAGTATGTGCCAGATGTTAGGCTGTGCCCAACAGAAACAATGATTATTAACACATGTTGTTCATCTTCAAGAAAACCTTGGTGAGTCTGAGAGATTGGCCTATAATCAGTTAACTTCAACACAACATGCCAACTGTCAATAGCTTGTGTTGATAGCATGTGTTCAACTAGTTAGTATATTGTAGGACAAAGGAATGAGAAGTCACACTAATTGAATGCCTATTATTTGCTATACACTTTATATTTCTAACAACATTTACTCCTCCCAAAAATCTGACAAAGGAGAAACTGCTTGCCCTGAGCTGCACCATGCAAGAGGCAAGTAACTTGTGCAGGGGCAGAATGTTAAAAATGGCTGGACTACCACCATAGCACTGGAAGTCCTAGCCACAGCAATTAGACAGAAAAGAAGAAATAAAAGGCATTCAAATTGCAACGAAAAACTGCTAGCACTAATAAATAAATTCATAAAGTAGCAGGATACAAAATAAATATTGAATAATTGTTTGCATTTTTATACACCAACTATGAGAAAGAAAGACTTAAAAATCTATCATATTTACAATTGCATTCCAAGAAGTAAAATGTCTATGAATAACTTTAAACAAGGAGGTAAAAGGCCTGTACTTGGAAAATTAAAAAATACTAAAGAAAGAAATTGAAGAAGGTACAGATAAATGAAAGCATATACCATGCTCATGCATTAGAAGAATTAACATCATTAAAATGTTCATACTACCCAAAGCAATCTATAGATGCATTGCAATTTCTACCAAAAGAGCAATGGTGTGTTTCCCAGAAATAGAACAAAAAATCCAAATATTTATATGGAACCACAAAAGGCTCCTAACAGTCATAGCAATCTTAAGAAAGAAGAACAAAGGGAGGAATCACACTATCTGATATCAGAGTATACTACAAGGCCATAGTAATCAAAAGAGCATACTACTGACATAAAAACAGAAACATAGAGCATTGGAACAGAACAGAGAGCTATGCATATATGGTCAATTAATATTTGATAAAGGAGGCAAGAACATACAATAAAGACAGTCTATTCAACAAATGATGTTAATTGGACAAACACATGCAAACACTGAAGCTAGACCACCTTCTTACACTATATACAAAAATAAGCTCAAAATGATGAGAGACTTCAATGTAATGCTTGAAACCATAAAGCTCCTGGAAGAAAACATAGGCAGTAAACTCTCTGACATCTCTCTTGTAATATTTTTTGGGATATATCTCTTCGGGCAAGAGAAACATCAAACTAAAAAGTTTTGCGTAACAAAAGAAACCATCAAAAAAATGAAAGGGAGAACATATTTGCCAATGATATATCTGACAAGGGGTTAATAACCAAAATTTATAAAGAACCCATACTACTCAATACCAAAAACACAAACAAACAAACAACCCAGATAATCCAATTAAAAGGTGAGCAGAGAACATAAACGCACACTTCTCCAAAAAGGACCTACAGATGAATAATAAACATGAAAATGCTCAGCATCACTAATTATTCAAAGAAATGCAAATGAAACCACAATGAGATATCACCTCCCTCCTGTCAGAATGGCTTTCATCAATAAATCAAAAAAGAATACGTGCACTGTTGTGGGAATGAAGATTGGAACCTCCACAGTATGGAGGTTCTTCAAAAATTTTAAAATGGAACTGCCTTATGACCCAGCAATTCACTTTGACTTTTTCTCTAAAGAAATTTAAAACATTATTTTGAGTTAATATATTTACAATAGCCAAGATGTGAAACAATGCAAGTGCCTATCAGTAGACAGTGGATAAAGATGTGTTACATACATACAATGGAGCACTACTTGGCAGTTAAAAAGAACAAAACCTCACCATTTGCTACAGAATGGGTGGACCTAGTGGATATTATATTCAGTGAAATAAGTCAGTCAGAGAAAGACAAACACCATATAATTTCAGTTCTATCTGGAATCTAATGAACTATATAAACAAACAGACTCATAGATTCAGAGAACAAACTGATGGTTGCCAGAGGGGAGGGGTGTTGGGGGACTGAATGAAAAGGATGATGGGATTGAAAAGTACAGATTTGTACTTACACAATAGTCACAGGGAAGTATAGTACTGTGTAGGGATTATAGTTAACAATACTATATAATAAAAGCCTAATATGCTAAGTGTCCAGTCGTCTGGTCAACTAGTCAACCAATCAAAGCATAATATGCTGATGATATGCTAAGGCCACTCCACCACTCGCTATGATGTGCACTGACCACCAGGGGACAGATGTTCTCACCAGTAGGTTAGCTTGCTGCTGGGGTCTGGCTGATCAGGACTGAGTGAGACAGGCCAGACATGCCCTGGAGCCCTCCCTCGATTCCTCTTCAGCTGGCCAACCTCCTGCATCCCTCCCCGGCCCCAATAGTGCACCAGTGGGGTCCCAGGGCCTGGCCTGTGCCCTCTTGCAATCCAGGGCCCCTTAGGGGGGCACAATGACTGTCAGGTAGTTCCATCTATATAATAAAAGCCCAAATGACTGTTATGGCAGAACGACCGGTCACTATGATGCACACTGACCACCAGGGGGCAGACACTCAATGCAGGAGTTGCCCCCTCTTGGTCAGTATGCTCCCACTGAGGGAGCACCACTCAGCCAGAAGCAGGGTTCACGGCCAGTGAGCGCAGCGGCGGTGGTGGAGCCTCTTCTGCCTCCACTGTAGCACTAAGGAGCAGCCAGCCGAGCGGTAAGGAGAGAGCAGGCGGGTGGTAAGGAGTGAGGGGTCCCAGACTGCGAGAGGGATGTCTGCCTGCCAGCTAGGCCCAATCCCCACAGGGCAGATGAACATCTCCTGAGGGGTCCCAGACTGCAAGAGGGCAGCAGGCCAGGCAGATGGACGCCCCCCCCCCCAATGCTCGAATTTCATGCACCAGGCCTCTAGTATTGTAATAATGGTGTCTGATGCCAGTTGGAGGAACATTTTGTCAAGTATATGATTGTAAACCACTATGCTGTACACCTAAACTAATACAAAATAATACTAAATGTAAACTGTAATTGAAAAACTTAAATGTAATTTTTTTTAAATCGCAAGGATTTGTGGAGGCAACTCATGATGAGAGCAAAAGTGAAAACTGTGTCCCTAGAAACTCAACTGAAGACAGTGACTGTCAGGGAAAAAGCCAGGAATCGGACACGGCCATCCCCAGGAACCTCCGATGCACTGCATGGACTCTGAGCCCTCAGGGGCTGGGCGATAAGCCACTGTTCCTCTTACATTGCTCTGCGTTACTCACTTTCTGATTAACAATTCCCTGAAAATATTCATGTGAATGTATTTCTTTATCATCTCTCTCTTCTCTCTCCCTCTCCCTCTCTCTGTCTCCTTTCCATCCCCCACCTCCTCCTTTCCCTTATTTTGCTCTCTCTCCTTAGCATAAGGTTTCAAACCTCAGTTTTCTATGGTTGCATTTTAAATTACCTCAAAATTAGCATCTTACTCCAGACAAGTTTATTGTCTCAGTTTCTGTAGGTCAGAAGTCTGGGTGGGGCAGGACGCATTCCCTGCTGGGTCTCACTGGGCTGAAATCAGGGTGCATTCCGGGACCCCAGGTTTTGCCAGGTCCTCCTGCAACATTACAGCTTGTTAGCAAAACTCACTTCCTGGGGCATTTAGAGAGGAGTCTTTCCTGCTGCCAGCCAGCAGCTGCTCCCTTCCCAGGCTGCTCTGTTCCCTGCTGTGGGCCCCGAGGCCATTTGCTGTCTCCCAATGCTGGGGGCTGGCTTTCTGACCCACCTCCGCATCTAGCAGGAAACCTCTGCTTTTGTGGGGCTGGTGAGCAGGCCAGGTCATAACTGACCTGGAGCACAATCCAACCGCAGCAGCAAACCCGCTCTGCTCTGGTGCGGGGTTATGCTGCGGGTTACGCGGGCAGACAAGGGACGGAAACTGGAGACCAGCTCGGAGCTCTTCCGCAGCTGAGCACGCACAGGCCGTGTGCGCGGCACGTGGTGTGCACCACGTTTCCTCTTTTTTCTCCCCGCGAGGGCTCTGCCATCCTATAGAAACACCCTGCGTGGTCCCCTGAGAAGCCCCTGTTTCTTGCGTCTCGTCTAACCCTCCGTGAGCCTCTGTGCCGGGTCCATGTCACCCCCAGCCGCCAGCCGCAGGTCCCCGTGACCCAACCTCCTCCCTCTACGGACATGCATCCCTAGAGACCCCTCGCGCTCCAGGGTGTAAGGTACCATCGTATACAATGGTTGCCAATGTCGCTCCGTAGCTCAGGTCTCTCTCCCGAATTCCCCTCCATCCCATTTGCTTCCTCAATATGTCCGCTTGCTGTCCAATAGGAATATAAAACTTAACATTTCTAAAAATAACTGATCTGGCCCAAACTGTTCCTCTCCAAGTCCTCCTATCTCCACAAATGACAACGCTCATATTCTACCATCTTTTTAAGCCTAAGATCTTAGTGTCTTCATTAACGCCTCTTACCCGGAGCCCAGACTCAATGCATCAGCAAATTCCTCGCTCTACCTTCCAAATGGTAGGATCTGGCCCTTGCTGCTCCGTGCTGCCTTGCCTGGGTTTTTGCAGTGGACACCTGACCACCCTAGGTACTTCCATCTTTAGTGCCCCTACCCTATTCAATTTATTCTCTACATGGAAGCTGGAGCGATCCCTTTAAAACATCAAATGGAACATGCCGCTCCTCTGCTAGAAATGCGCCCATGGCTTCCCACCTCACCCAGAGAAAATGCCAAGGTCTTCCTGGTCCGATGCGTGCCCTCGCACCTCCTGCCACACTGCTCTTCCCCTCACTCACTCCCCCGCCCTTCCCAGGCCTGCACCTGGCACACGTGTTCTTTGCACTGAGCCGGTGCGCCTGCTCTTCCTGCTGCTCTTTCCCAGCCCCCAGCTCACTCCAGTGTCAGAAGGGTTTTCCTGGTGGCCTTCCACCATGAACACTGCCCTTGGGACCCTCTGTCTCCTGTCTCTTATTTTCTTTGGGGCACCATCACCCCCTTCCCCCGCCCCCGCCCCAATACGTGAAGTAATATGTATGGGTTTGTTTTCCATCATCATATTAAAATGTAAGCTCCATGCAGAGGGACTCGGTTAGTTCACTGCTATGTCGCAAATCCTCAATTGGAGTATCAGGAACATAGTATCCAATCAATATTTGATGAATGAGTTTAAAAGAACCAATTGCTTACCCATCAGAGAACACAGATTTTCTCTACAGGATATATTTTTAGTAGGAAATACATGGTGGAAAGAAGACAGAATAACCTTGTCACTGTCTCGAGGATGAATAAATTCAACCCTTACATCCAGGAGGGGACAGAGAAAGGCCTTCATGGCAGAACAACATGTATATGAGCTAATATTTTCTTTCGCCTCAAAGGCTGTGGTGTAAATCTCATCAGGTGTCCAGCCCTGATGGAGAGCAGGTGTGCGTGTCCCCTCCCCCCCCCCCTTTCCCACAAGCCAAAACAGGTTCCTCTCTCTGGCTGCCCTAACTTCAGCTTCTTAAAATCCTGTTTGTCCTTTGAGATGCAGCTAAAACACCATCTTCAACAACAAATCGCTTGATTCTCTGACGTTAGGTGTGGTCACTTCTGCCTAAAGCCTTCCACAGCACCCTATCTTTTTTTTAATTGGTTTCAGAGAGGAAGGGAGAGGGAGAGAGAGATAGAAACATCAATGATGAGGGAGAATCATTGATCGGCTACCTCCTGCACGCCTCCTGCTGGGGATCAAGCCCGCAATCTGGGCATGAGCCCTGACCAGGAATCAAACTGTGACCTCCCTGTTCATAGGTCGATGCTCACCCACTGAGCCCTGCCGGCCCAGGCAGCTCCCTGTCTTAAATGATGATCTCTGTATACTTTACCCTCTCTCCTCCAATGCTTCCCATGCCTGGAGGGTATGCTATTATATCATGTATCCTCCATAGCACTTGGAACCATATCTTATCAGAGAATATGCTCATTATGTATTTGTGGAATGAAGCTGATTGATCCAATTTATTGCATTTAATTGGGAAATTCAGCATATAACTAGAGGACTGCTGTGATGCACTCTCAGGCCTTAGGGCCTCGGCACCATCTACCTGAGCTGGGCAGGTGGCTCAGTGGTCTGAGACTACAGTCACCTTCCAGCTCATGAGAAGGAGCTCCCTGCTAGCTGAGGATTCTGGGATTTTTGTCAAATGCAAGAGGCAGTCGAGAACGGTCTGTTATAAGTCCATTAAACTCTCTACATATTTTTCACTTCATGTTCACTAGCTGTATTTCAAAAAGAAAAAAAATACTTTTAAAAGCAACTTTTTTTTTACGTAAGTGAAATAATACACCTCACCCTGCACTGCCCGGCCCCTGCTGATGCTTCGAGGGAAGTATAGAGAAGGGCTGCTTTCCTTCCCAGCCTTGACTTGCTTTTCCTACATCCTGTAATTTCCCTCCACACTAGAGAGCCAAGTGTGTGGGGCTAATTAAACACTGTAATTACCCATAAGCCCTGGCCCAGAAGCAGGAGAAAATCTAACAAATGTCTGATTGTGGTGTCAGTGAAAGACTCGGGATGTGTGACTGGTGACATTCAAAGTATTCTATTCACTTAATATTCTTGATGAATCATGAATTAGTGTAATCACATTAGCTATTCTATTCACTTATTAGGAAAGATTGGTTCAAAGAGATCATTGCAGGAAAAACCTCTCAAGTTGCAAAAATTAGACTTCTATCATTTCTTATGTTTATTTTCAACTGAGTGTAAGTGTCTGTAGCTTTGCCTGAGACAAGTCTACCTTCCTCCTCTGCCTTTGCCCCTTGAAAGACTGAGCTCTGATGACAAGTGTAGAGAGAGCCAGTGGGACCGTGCAGATCTCCCATAGCAATGCTCACATCGAGTGTACAAGTGCCAAAGTACTGATTATAAGAACTCCCTTCCAAAAACCTAGTCAGGCTGTTTTCAACTGAGTTATAATATACATACAATAAAATGTATAAATCTTAAGTTTCAGCTCAATTTATTTGAGCCTATCTATATGCTCATGAGATTAGCACCATGTTCAAATTACATATTTTTATTTAATTTTAATGTTTTTAATTGATTTTTTTTTTAGAGAGAGAGAGGGATAGAGAGATAGAAACATCGATGAGAGAGAAAAACAACATCAATAGGTTGCCTCCTGCACACACTGGAAGTCTACCCTGCAACCTGGGCACGCACTCTGACCTAGAATCAAACCAGCGACCTCTTGGTTCTTAGGATGAGTTGATGCTCAACCTCTGTCACAGTGGCTGGGCAAATTACACAGTTTTAGAAAGGTTCCCTGTCCTCTTCCCCATCAACACCCACCTCTTCCCAGAGATAACCACCTTTCTAATTTCTATTGCCTGAAATTGGGCTAGCTGTTTCCTAACTTCATATCAATAAAATCCTACAACCCCATATTAATTTTTAAAGAACAATATGAAGCAATTTTAATACAGAAAAGCAAGACAAAAGGATGCCCATTACCCCACCACCACCAAAAAAGGGAACAATTAATAAAAGTAGCCAAGCCTGTCACTAGCGTCCATGCCTTACAGAGAAGCGCTCAGGAAGCCCTCACTTCTTCAGACGCTGCCCATTGCTCGGCGCCTGCGGTGGATCTCCCCGTCCCTCAGGCCTGTCCTCCCTCTGCACCTGCTCACACCTGCTGGGCCTTGGCGGCTGGCCCTGGTGACTACACTGGGTCCCTGACTCCCTGGCCTCTACCTGGAAACTGGAAAGGGGTCATGCATGGTAAAAGGGGGCACAGTGAGTGAGAGGGCATTCACGCCTGATGGCTTCCTGGGGCGGGTTGGGATAGCTCACTTCCTCCAGGCCCGAGGTCACAGCTCTCAGCTTTGCTCACCTCTGGTTCATTCAACACCTTGGGTGTGTTTTTCTTAATCCTTCCCACCCCTTAGGAAATAGCACTATCAATAAACTCTCCTCAGTTGCTCCATTAAAAATATTTTTTGAATTCTTTGTTAAAATGTTTTTTCAATTAAATTTTACATTCAGTATTATTTTGTATCAGTTTCAGGTGTGCAGCATGGTGGTTTCAACAATCAGAAACTTTACAAAGTGATCCCCTGACAGTCCCAGGACCCAACTGGCGCCATGCATGGTTATCACAATGTAATGGGCTGTATTCCCTGTGCTGAGCTTTACAGCCTCAGGACTGCTCTGTAGCTACCAGTCTGTACTTGTCAATTCCTAGACCTTTTCATTCAGTCCCTCATCAACCACACATTCTGCTAACCATCATTCTCTCTGTATCTATGAGTTGTTTCTGTTTTGTTTGTTTATTTTGCTCTTTAGATTCCACATGTAAGTGAAACCATGTGGTATTTGTCTTTCTCTGACTGACTTATTTTATTTAGCATAACACCCTCTAAGTTCATCCATATTGTCATAAATGGTAAACTTTTTTATGGCTGAATAACATTCCAATCAATATATGTACCACTCCTTTTTATACTCTAACTAGGGTCTCAGTGCACAAATTCGTGCACCTTGAAAAGAACTGTGGGCCACAAGGCTGCAGTGGGCACAGGGGCGGGTCTCAGCCCATCCCCCATGCCCCTGCCTGGCCCCTCCCACCGTGGCCCCCAGTTCCCTGTCTGCTGGCAGCCCCACTCCCACCACCGCCACTCCCATGCACTGATGGCACTGGCCTCACTCACACCCACTGATGGCCCGGAGTGATTGGGGCTGGCGCCGGCAGCGGGTGCAAGCAGTGGCTGCTGCCCTGATTGCTCCTCAGGAGCAGGGGGAAGTGGAGAAGCCCTCAGGGCTGGCAGCCACAGCTCCCACCCATTGACAGAGCCAAGTGATCGGGGCCGGCGCTGGGTACCAGCAGCAGGTGGAAATGGCAGCTCCAGTGCCAGCAGCAGATGTGAGTGCCGAGCAAGACCGTGGTGTACAGGAGCAAAGAATTTTCAGTAACCACCAGAGGCTCGCCCCAATGACAGCAGCCCCTGCTCACCTGCTCCACCATCCCACCACGGCCGACACCCACCATTGTTTCCCATTCTGCTGCCTACTGCCGATGCCCACCATGTTCCGTGTGTGCCCCCTGGTGGTCAGCGCACATCATAGCAACCAGTTGTTCGGTTGTTCCACCATTCGGTCTATTTGCATATTAGCCTTTTATTATATAGGATGATGGGCACTTCAGTTGTAAATAACACTGCAATGAACATAGGGGTGCATATATGTTTTGAAATTAGTGTTTTGGGTTTCTTTGATATATAGCCAGAAGTGGAATTACTAGGTTGGTCATAAGGCATTTCAATTTTTAATTGTTTTCCATAGTGTGTGCACACATCAACATTCTCAATAACAGTGCATGAGGGTTCCCTTTTCTCCACACCTTTGCCAACACTTGTTCTTTGTTGTTTTGTTGATTATAATCATTCTGAGAGGTGTGAGGGGATATCTCATTGTGAGTTACTTTGTATTCATTCCTCTGATGATAGTGATATCGAGCATCTTTTCATACGCCCATTGGCTGTCTGCATGTCCATTTTGGAAAAGTGTCTATTCAGGTCCTTTGCCCATTTTTTAATTGGATTGTTTGTAGTTTTTGGTGTTGAGCTGTATGTGTTCTTTATAAATTTTTAATATTATCCCTTTATTAGATGTATCATTGGTGAATATGTTCTCCCATACAATGTTGGAGAGTGCTGTACTCCCATTTCTTTGATTTTCCTTGCCTGAGGAAATATAGAAAAAAAATATTACTAAGAGAAATGTCCAAGATTTTACTGCCTATGCTTTCTCTAGAAGTTTTACAGTTTTAAGTCTTATGTTTAATTCTTTAATCCATTTTGAGTTTATTCTTGTATGTAGTATAAGAAAGTGGTCTAGTTTTTTGTGTTGTTTTTTTTCTGCATCTGTTGCTCCAATTTTCCCAACACCACTTAATGAATAGACTGTCTTTACCCCATTGTATGTTCTTGCCTCCTTTGTCATAGATTAATTGACCTTATAGGTGTGGGATTATTTCTGGGCTTTCTGTTCTGTTCTGTTGGCCTATATGTCTGTTTTTATGCCAGTACCATGCTATTTTGAGTACTATGGTCTTGTAGTATAGTTTGAAATCCTCCAACTTTTTTCTTCTTCCTCAAGAGTTTTTGGATTTTCTCAAGACTCTTTGTGGCTTTTTGGAGTCTTTGTGGTTCCATATATATTTTTCAATTATTTGTTCTAGTTCTGTGAAATACATCATTAGTATTTTGGAAGAAATTGCATTGAAGTTATAGATTGCTTTGGGTAGTATGGACATTTTAATTATGTAAATTCTTCCTGTCCATGAACAGGGTATATGCTTCCATTTACCTGTATCTTCTTCAATTTCTTCATTGTCTTTTAATTTTCCAAGTAAAGGTCTTTTACTTCATTTGTTAAATTTATTTCTATGTGTTTTATGTTTTAGACACAATTTTAAATGGGATTGTTTTCTTAGTTTTGCTTTCTGATAGTTCATTATCCTATATAATAAATGGGTAATATGCAAATTGACCCTAATGGTGGAATGATCACAACGACCACTCAACCAGTCACTATGAGGCGCACTGACCACCTCTTGGTCCCTTTCCCCAGCTGGCAGGCTCCAATCGCCCAATGGTGAACGGGGAACTGGAGGTGGGTGGCGGCGGGGGGCGGGGACAGGCTGTGGGCAGCCAGGGAAGATGGCCCTGATTGCAGGCCAGGCCTAGGGACCATACCCACACACATTTTGTGCGCCAGGCCTCTAGTTGATGTATAAAAGTGCAACTGATTTCTGGACATTTATTTTGTATCCTGCTACTTTACTGAATTCATTTTTCAGTTCTAGTAGTTTTTCGATGGAATCTTTAGGGTTCTTTATATACAACTAGAGGCCTGGTGCACAAAATTCATGCACTGGGGGGTTGTCCCTCAGCCTAGCCTGCACCCTCTCCAATCTGGGACTCCTGCAGGATCAGGTCTAAACTGGCAGTCGGACATCCCTCTCACAATCCGGGACTGCTGCCTGATTGCCCCTAACCACTCTGCCTGCCAGCCCAATCACCCCCAACTGCCCTCCCCTGCAGGCCTGGTCACCGCCCACTGCTATCCCCTGCAGGCCTGGTACCCCCCAACTGTCCTCCCATGCAGGCCTGGTCCTCCCTAACTGCCCTCCCCTGCCAGCCACCTTGTGACGATGTGGGGGCAGCCATCTTGTGACAATGTGAGAGTGGCCATCTTGTGACATGGGGATGGCCATCTTGTAATGCGAGGGTGTGAGGGTCAATTTGCATATTATCTCTTTATTACATAGGATATTATGTCATCTACAAATAATGACTTTTTTTCTTCCTTTCCAATTAGAATGTCTATTATTTCTTCTTCTTGTCTTATTTCTATAGCTAGGACTTCTAGTACTATGTTGATTAAGAGTGGTGAAAGTGGATATCTCTGCCTTGTTTCTGATCTTAGGGGAAATGCTTTTAATTTTTCCCCACTGGGTATGATGTTGGTTGTGGGTTTGTCATATATGGTCTTTATTACATTGAAATATTTTCCCTTTATTTCCACTTTGCTGAGAGTTTTATAAGAAATCAGTACTGGGTTTTGTCAATTTTTTTTTCCTGCAGAAGTCACATGATTTTTGTCCTTCATGTGTTTATGTGGTATATGACATATATTGATTTGCAGATATTGTACCAACCTTGCATGCCAGAATTAAATCCCATTTAAACATGGTGTATGATCTTTTTAATGTATTTCTGAATTCAGATTGCTGATATTTCGTTAAGGATTTTTGGACCTATGTTCATTAGGGATATTAGCCTATAATTTTCTTTTTTGTTGTGTATTCATCTGGTTTTGGAATTGAAATAATGAGCTTGGATGTCTTCCATCCCTCCTCTTAACTTTTTTGGACTAGTTTGATAAGGATAGCTATTTTTTTTCTTAATGTTTGGTATAATATTCCTGTGAAGTCATCTGCTACAGGAATTTTGTTTGTTGAAAGTTATTTTTTTAATTGGCCTGCTCAGATTTCCTGTTTCTTCTCTATTCAGTTTAGAAATATTGTGTGTTTCTAGTAATTTCTCTCAGATAGTCTGGTTTGTTGGTATATAGTTGTTCTTAATATTTTCTTAAATGCTTTGTATCTCTGTGGTGTCAATTGCTATTTATCCTCTTTAATTTCTGATTTTATTTGGTTATTTTCTTTTTTATTCTTTTTTTTTAATAAATCTTTATTGTTCAGATTATTACAGGTGTTCCTCTTTTATTTTTCCCCATAGCTCCCCTCCACCTGATTCCCCACCCCACCCCAGGCCCTTACCCCCGCCACTGTCTTCATCCATAGGAGTAAGATTTTTGTCCAATCTCTTCCTGCACCCCTCCCACCTGCTTCCCCTGAGAATCGTCAGTCCACTCCCTTTCTATGTCCCTGATTCTATTATATTCACCAGTCCATTCTGTTCTTCAGATTTTTCATTCACTTGATTTTTAGATTCACTTGTTGGTAGGTATGTATTTGATGTCATTTTGTTGTTCATAATTTTTATATTTATCTTTTTCTTCTTCTTCCTCTTCTTAAAGGATACCCTTCAGCATTTCGTGTAATCCTGGTTTGGTGGTGATGAACTCCTTTAGCTTTTTCTTGTCTGTGAAGCTCTTTATCTGACCTTCGACTCTGAATGATAGCTTTGCTGGGTAGAGTAATCTTGGTTGTAGGTTCTTGCTGTTCATCACTTTGAATATTTCTTGCCACTCCCTTCTGGCCTGCATAGTTTCTGTTGAGAAATCAGCTGACAGTCGTATGGGTACTCCCTTGTAGGTAATTAACTGTTTTTCTCTTGCTGCTTTTAATATTCTCTCTTTGTCTTTTGCCCTTGGCATTTTAATTATGATGTGTCTTGGTGTGGTCCTCTTTGGGTTCCTCTTGTATGGGGTTCTGTGTGCTTCCTGAACTTGTACGTCTATTTCTTTCACCAGGTAGGGAAAGTTTTCTGTCATTATTTCTTCTAATAGGTTTTCAATATTTTGCTGTCTCCCTTCTTCTGGCACCCCAAAAATTCGGATGTTGGTTCGCTTGAAGTTGTCCCAGAGGCTCCTTACACTATCTTCATATTTTTGGATTCTTTTTTCTTTTTGTTTTTCTGGTTGGATGTTTTTTGTTTCCACATATTTCAGATCTTTGGTTTGATTCTTGGGGTATGTTGATCTACAGTTGAGTTTCTGTATATTCTTTATTTTAGACAGTGTATGCTTCATTTCTGACTGATCCTTTTCCATTTTTTTGGCATTCTCATTAAGCTCCTTGAAGGTCTCATCAAGTTTCTCAGCGGTTTTAAGAAGATTCTTGAGTAACCTTATAAATGTGGTTCTGAACTCTATGTCATCCAGTAGTTTGCTTTCCTCTGTTTCTTTCATTCGTGACATGTTTCTTTGTTTCTGCATTTTGGCTGCTTCCCTGTGTTGATGGAGTGGCTTTGTGTGGTAGGTGACCTATAGGGGGCAGTAGCTCAGCCTCCCCAATCACCTGATGTGGATGCTCTTGGTACACCCCTTTGTGGGCTGAGTGCAAAGTCTTGGTGTAGTTAAGCCTGAATTGCTGTTAGTACGCTGGGAGGAATTGACCTCCAAGCCAATTAGCTGTGAGCACTCCCTGTGTCTATAATGGAAGAACTGCTGTGCTGAAGACATGCTTATGGGGCAGGACTTGTTTCTGTGGGGCTTTGGTGCTCACTGAGTCTGCCTCTTGAATGTGTCACTTATGGATGTGAGGAGTTGAAATCTGGTGTCTCACACTGACCACTAGGTACACAGGCTTCTGGATCTCCAATGGGGTGCAGGTCAGCTACTGTCTGAGGCCACTCAGCAGGAGCTACAGTGAGAGCTGCAGTTTTCTCCTCTTTGCTTGGGGTTTGGAGGTTTTGGAGCTGTCTGACCCAGGCTGCAAGTTTTCTAGGTTAAGCTGCGATAGGGCAGGCTTTTCTTATGCTAACTCGGCTGCTTGGAGCTTGGGTGGGTTTGTAGGTTGTGCAGGGTGGGGTCTCAGGGTGTCACTAGGCTAGGGCGTGGCAAACAGCAATGGCTGCTAGTTAGCTGGCTCTGTGTCCCCGATGGCGACGGCATCCTGGAGTCCCGTGCCCCAGTGCCGTAAACAATTATTCCTGCGTGCAGCTCTGCAAGCAAGCCACCCTCACTGGCAGACAGTCCAGCTTCTCCCCGTAGGAGTTTGGGTCCCCCGCGTCTCCCCAGAGACTGGATTTCAGAGTAGTCGGGGGCTTGTCTCCCTTCGGGTTGAAAAAAGCAATGCCCGCCGCCAGCCCGGATCACGCGCCTCCGTACCTCAGCTTTTCAGCGCTCGTGCATGTCTCAATGCTCTTTTCTCTTTCCTTCTAGTTGTAGAACTTCCACTCAGCCAGCTTTCCCGTGGTTCTGGGTGATAGACGTTTTGTCTTTTAGTTGCAGTTTAAATTGTTGTGGGAGGCAGCAGTTTAGGTGTTTACCTACACCGCCATCTTGGATTCTCCTCTTTTTTATTCTTGATGAGTCTGGTTAAAAGTTCAATCTTGGTTATCTTTTCAAAGAAACAGCTTTTGGATTCATTGTCCTTTTGTATCCTAAATAATAAAAGCCTAATAAGCAAATTGTCCCCTCGACCAGGAGTTTGACTGGGAGTTCAACCACTTGCTATGATATGCGCTGACCACTAGGGGCGGCATGGAACATGATCAGCGTTGGTGACGTGGCGCTGGCAGTGGGCAGCAAGGCAGGCGCTGCCGGCCCAAATGGGCCCTGACAAGAGCCGGACCACAGTGGGATGGTGGTGCAGGTGAGCAGGCAGTGCCAGGCCAAGGCTGGTGTGAGTGGGGCCCTTATCGCCCCACTGATCACCCCACAGGTGACCAGCAGTGGTGGCAGGGGGCAGGGCTGATGCCCAGATCCCAGGCTCTGAGGGAGCCGGGCAGGGGCCCAATGACTCAGGCTCAGGGGGACACATGGGGGTCTAGGGGTCCAGGTGCTTCTCAGAGCCCAGAGGTCAGCTAGGAACTGCCCTTCCAGGCCAGACGCTCAAGCTTCAATCACCAGCCAGGCCTAGGGATTGCACCTGTGCACAAATTTCATGCACTAGGCCTCTAGTTGTTTTATAAGACTCTATTTTGTTTCATTTCAATCTTTATTCTTTCCTTTCTTCTACCTAATTTAGGCTTTGTTTCTTGTTCCTTTTCTAGTAGCTATCTGTGTAAGATTAGATTATTTACTTTAGATTTTTGTTTCTTGAGGTATGTATGTATTGCTATGAATTTATCTCTTAGGACTGCCTTCACTGTGTCCCATAGATTTTGGATTATTGTATGCCCATTCTTGCTTGTCTCAAGGTATCTGTTCATTTCTTCCTTGATCTCATTATAAATCCATTCATTGTTTAGTAACATGGGATTTACCCTCTGTGTGTTTGTGTGTTTTTCAGGTTTTTTGTGTGATTGTTTTTAGTTTCATAGCATTTTGATTAGAGAAGATGCTTGATATGATTTTAATTTTCTTAAATTTATTGAGGTGTTTTTGTCCCAAGATGGGGTCTATCCTATAAAATGTTTCACATGCACTTGAAAAGAGTGTATATTCTGCTGCTTTGTGGTGAAATGCTCTGAAATGCTCAATTAAATCCATCTGATCTAGTGCATCATTTAATGCCACCTTTCCTTGTAGATTTTCTGTCTGGAAGGTCTATCCATTGAGATTAATGGAGTGTTAAAATCACCTATTGCTGACTTCTCTTTTTATGTCCTTCAAGATTTGCTTTATATATTTAGGTTCTCCTATGTTGGATGCATAAATGTTTACAAGGATCATATTCTCTTATTGGATCAATCTCTTTATTTATCATTTTGTAGTGTCCTTCTTTGTCTTATAGTAAAGCCTCTGTTTTAAAGCTTATTTTGGCTTATTAAGTTTTGCTATCCCAGTTTTGTTTTATTTTTCATTTCCACTTGCATGAAATATCTTTTTCCAATCCTTTATGTATAGTGTGTGTGTGTGTGTGTGTGTGTGTGTGTGTGTGTGTATCTCTTATTCTGAGGTGAGTCCCTCATAGGCAGCATATATATGGGTCTTGTATACTTATCCATTCATCTACCCTATGTCTTTTGATTGGAGCACTTAAGCCATTTGTATTTAAAGTGATTATTGATAGGTATATATTTATTGCCATTTTATTATTTATAACTATGTTCATTTTTTTTTTCTTAAAGAAGATCTTTTAATATTTCTTAAATACTGGTCTGGTGGTAATGAACTCCTTTAGCTTTTCTTTTTCTCAGAAACTCTATTTCTCCTTCAGTTTTAAATGGATAGCCTTGCTGGGAAAGTAGTCTTGGTTGTAGGTCCTTGCTTTTCATCCCTTTTAATACTTCTTGCCAATCTCTTCTGGCCTGAAATGTTTTTGTTGAGCAATCAGCTGATAGTCTCATGGGAGTACTCTTCTAGGTAACTACTGCTTTTCTCTTGCTGCTTATTATTATTGTTGTTGTTGTTGTTGATTTCAGAGAGGAAGGGAGAGGGAGAGAGAGATCAAAACATCAGTGATGAAAGAGAATCATCAATTGGATGCCTTCTGCATGCCCCCTATTGGGGACTGGTTCTTTTTCAGTTTCTATGTACTTTTTAATGCCTACTGTCTCTTTAAGTTTTCACTGAGTTTATCCATTATTTCCTTAAGTCACTTGAGCATCCTTATAACCATTGTTTTGAATATTATATCTGGAAGATTGCTTGCCTCCAATTTATTTACTTCTTTTTCTTTTCTTTGGGGGGTAGAAGGGCATTTACCTTTGTCTCACCATTTTGGCTGCCTCTCTGTGTTTGCCTCTGTGTATTAGGTACATCTGCTGTATCTCCCAGTCTTAGTAGGGTGACTTTCTGTAGTAGGTATTTTGTGGGACCCAGTGGCACAGTCTCCTTGAACACCTGAGATGGGTGCTCCAGGAACGTCCCTTTTGTGGATGATGTAGGCCCTCCTGTTGTGACTGAGTCTTGATCCCTGTTGGCTCGTCCATGTGTGGGGTTGACTTCAAACGTGCTGATTCTGAGGATCAATCCCAACCCTTGTGTGTGAGCTTCTGTGCAGATGCTGACCACACGAAGAGGAATTCGCCTTGTCGGGATCTGGTGCCTGCTGAAATCTCCTTTTGCATGTGCTACTTGTGGAGCCAATTGGATGCTGCTCTCATTTTGTCTGAAGTTCACCACAGGGTGTGTTGATTCTGGGGCCTCAATATCTGACCCTTCTTGAGATGGGCCCTGGGCAACCTGGTTGGAATTACAAATCAATCCAGTTTGTGGCTGCCTCTGCTGTGTCTTGGTGTGCGGTTGAAAGACCAAGCTGTGTCTTCCATCAGTTCCAAGCCTGAGGGCAGGTCAGCAAAGTGCCCAAGGCACTTGGATATCTGCCTCTACCTGCCTCCATCTTCCAGCTGCCTATTAGGCTCACTGGTTGAAAGAACCTCTGGCAATACAAGAGTGGCTTGAGGTATGTTCTCAGTGAGTAACCAGGTAAAGGTGACTTGTGTTCCTCAGACAGATGCAGGTTCACAAGTCAGTGCCAGGGCTTGGTTTGAAGCCACTCAGCAAAAGTCCCAGGGCATACCAAGGACCACAGACCTCTGAGGTGGGACAGAGGCTCAGGGAGTCAACATGGTGAGAGCAGGAGAGTTTATCAGGCCCAAACAGACCAAGATTTAGCTCTGTGAAGGGAGGGCTCTGCACAAGTCAGGCATGCAAGGGAAAGGTGGCCCCATCATAGAGCCACACTGCTGTTTGTTCCAGATTCTGCACAGATATCCTGGAAAGCCCCAGTTAACCAGGGCTTGGCCAGCAGGGATAGGGAGGGTGGGGCTAATGGGTCTCTGATGATGAACTGACACAGGTTAGGCTCATGGGAAGGTTGGTGGAATAGCTCCCATCCCAGAGCCACACAACTCAGTCACTGCCATGCTCTGAGTCTACCTCTACACCTTGGGCCCAGGTAACTGACTCTTCTGCAGGGCATGAGTTCCACAGAGGGGATGGGGCTACGCATTCCCCAAAATTGATGCCATATGGAGGGGAGTGATCAACCCAAGAAAGATGGAACTGGGGTGTTGCAGAGGGACTCAGCATGGAGACTCTGGTAGCTGACTTTTTAGCTCTCTCCTTGGAGCCACAAAACCTCATCTCCCCTCATACAATTCTAGTGCATCCTACCCTCCCTCTGCAGAGCCCAGGGTGAATGGCTGTGGGGGAAAAAATGTGTGCCTTTAAGAGAGGGCCTGATTTTCTAGCAGACTCCTATATCTCCCTGGCAGACAGAATCTCAACTGATTTCACAACCAGATGTTATGTGGGTGCCTCTTCCCAGCTCTGATGCTTTGGGCTAGAGGTCAGCATGGGTTGGAGACCCCTGGATCCTCAGGGGGAACCTTTGCAGCTGAGATATCCCTACAGATTCTCAGGAGCTGCATGTTGTTTGGGGGCCAGCCCTTTTTGCATCTCCACCCTTCCTACCACTCTCTATGTGGTTCCTTCTGTAAATCCTTGGTTATGAGATTCTGTTCAATTAGTCTTCAGTTGATTAGTCAGGTCAATTATTCTATATTTTAGTTGTAATTCCAGTGTAGCCCTGGGTGGAGGTGGGCGTACCTTCCCCCTATTCTGCCTCCATTGTGGGTCATCAGTTGCTCTTTTTGAATGTGCTGTTTGTCCTCTGTCCCTGATTACTACCCATGTTAACTTTTAAATGGACTTTATAGGAAATACTTTTGCATCCATCATGTACTAGTCTATGAACTGCTCCATCGGCAATAAACTGCTTTTAGAGAGTTTTTTTTAAGCTACCTCCTTCTAATCAAAGTACACTTAAATCACCTACACCTCTAATTCATTCTGATCTTTATGCACAATAACAAATGATCCAAAATCTGTAATATACTATCTTCAAGCTTTTATCATTTTAATTTACTTTAGCTTTGTGCTCAAATTTCTCTTGATGCAATTTCAGACCTTGTATATACAGGTGCTTTGGAAAAGTCATTTACTTGATTCTAGTAAATACAACAATGAACAAGCAACAAAACTCTTGATGCCTCTGAATTTAAATTTTGTGGGAATAAACAATAAGTGACTAAACAAAAGACTATATAATATGCCAGGTATTGATAAATGCTATAAAAATAAAGCAGGGTAAGGAGGCTATAAAGAGATGATGGAATTCCAAGATGGCAGCCAACAGGAAGGCAGTGAGGGAGAGTGTATGAGTGAGTGAGGGGCAAAAGGGGAGTGTGTGGATGTGTGTAGGGTGTGTGTGTGTGTGTGTGTGTGTGTGTGTGTGTGTGTGTGTGACAGCTAGATCTCACAGGACCTTCAGAGGCAGGCAGACTGGGCTCGCATATCTGGGCAGCCTCTGCTACTGCTGTTCTCTCTCTCAGAGCTCTAGTTCTGCCACAGAGGTTGCGCCATCTTGAAGGGGACAGATGCTGTGACTGGGATCCCATCCTCAACTCCACCCACGTTGCTATTAGAAACAACCCAGTATCCTACAGCGACTCAGCCAGAGACCTGCTGCCTCAGCCGCCAACCCATGGACACTGGAACTTCAGCCCCCCAGCTGAGGGCTGCTGTGAGTTCCAAAGGTGGCTCCCCTCCCCACAACCAGAGGCTTTAGCCCCAGGCACCACGACCAGGCGTGCACAAACAACCAAGCTTTACACAGCAGCCCCAGCAACCACGACCGCATGTGTGTGTGTGTGAACAGCCGAGCCTTACCCAGCAGCCCTGGGCTCTATGACCATGTGCACAAACAGCCAAGCCTTACGCAGCAGCCCTGGGCACCGCAACCACTCTAGAAACTGCCACCCATCGCACAACTGCTGGAGGAACAGCCATTGCCCACAACCACAAAGAGCAGCCGCCCCACAACCCTCCCAAGGAGCAGCCGACACCCATGACCACACGAGGAGCAGCCACTCTGCAACCACCTCCCAGGATCAGCCGCCACCTGAGACTGCCCAAGGAGCAGCCACCACCCGCAACCATGTGAGGAGCAGCCGCCCCGCGACCCCCCCAAGGAGCAGCTGCCCCTGTGACTGTGCAAGGAGTGACTACACCACAATGGCCTGAGGAGCAGCTGCCACCTGTGACTGCCCGAGGAGCAGATGCCACCCAAGACCACCTGAGGAGCAACTGTCATTTACAACTGCATGACCCGCCACCAAGACCGCCACTGAAGCCACAGGCCCCACACTACTTGACACCTAGATCCTTTGTTGAAAGCAAACATAGGGAGACAGAAGAACCACCACCAAAGAAAAAGGATGAAGTGCCAGAAAAGAAACTAAATGAAATGTGTCAGAAAAAGAATTCCAAATAGGAGTCATACAGATGAGAAGCCAGATAAGAAAATCAACAACCTATGTAAGAATCAGGAAATAAAGAGTGATATACCTACAATAAAAAACAATATGGAAGCTTTCAACAGCAGACTAGGACTGAATTAGCGAATTTAGAAGACAGGGAAGCAAAACAACACAATCAGAACTGCAAATGGAGGAAAAATAATCAAAAGACAGGAGGAGAGCCTGAGGGAGCTTTGGGACAACATGAAACAAAGCAACATATGTATAATAGGGGTGCCAGAATGACAAGAAGAGAAACAAGGGGGTAGAAAACCTATTTGAAGAAATAATGTCAGAAAACTTCCCCTGACTTGGGGAAGAAAAAGGCGCATAAGAACAGAGAGTCCCAAACAAGATGAACCCCAAATGACCCATACCAAATGACCCATCATAATTATGATGGCAAATGTTAACGACAAAGAGAGAATCTTAAAGGCTGCAAGAGAGAGACAGAAAGTTACCTACAAGGGATCTCCCATTAGATTATCAAATGATTTCTCAACAGAAACACATCAGCCAGAAAGGGATGGAGGGAAGTAGACAAAGTGATGCAAAGCAAGGGACTGAATCCAAGAATACCCTATCCAGCAAGGCTATCATTCAAAATTGAAGGGGAAATCAGGGGCTTCATAGACGGAAAAAAATAAAAGGCTAAGGGAGTTAGTTTATCACTACCAAGCCAGCAATGCAAGAAATGCTAAAGGGACTATTGTAAAAAGGAAAAATAGAAAGAAAAGAAGGAACACAAAAACAAAAAATAAAAATGGCTACAAACAAGTACCTATTAATAATAACTTTAAACGTAAATGGACTAAATGCTCCAATCAAAAGACATTGAGTGGCTGAATGGATCATAAAATATGATCCATTTATATGCTGTCTACAAGAGACCCACCTCAGAACAAGGGACTCACACAGACTGAAAGTAAAGGGATGGAAAATATCTTTCAGGCAAATGGAAATGAGAAAAAAGCTGGGGTAGCAATTCTTATATCTGACAAAATAGACCTCAAAATGAAGGCCATAACAAGAGATAAGGAAGGCCACTTCATAATACTAAAAGGAATCGATACAATGAGAGGATATAACCCTGGTAAACATATATGCACCCAATGCAAGAGCACCCAAATACATTTTAAAAACTCCTGGAAGACATCAATGGAGAAATTGACAACAATACAATCATAGTAGGGGACCTTAACACTGCAATGACATCACTGGATAAATCCTTTAGGCAAAATATCAGCAAAACAACAACAACAAATAAAAACAGCAATCCTAAATGACTCACTAGATAGATGGAATTAATTGACATTTTCAGAACATTTCACCACAAAGCTACAGAATATAAATTCTTCTCAAGTGCACATGGGACATTTTCAAAAATAGACCAAATATTGGGTCACAGGCAAAGTCTCTCCAAATTCAAGAAGATTAAAATCATATCCAGCATCTTCTCAGACCACAATGGCATAATATTAGAAATCAACTACAATAAAAACAATCAAAAAAATTCAAACACTTGGAGGCTGAATAGCATGCTATTAAACCGTGATTGGGTTATGAAAGAGATTGGGGAAGAAATTAAAAACATCCTGGAAATGAATGACAAGGAACACACAGCAATCCAAAACCTATGGGACACAATGAAAGCTGTCCTGAGAGGGAAATTCATAGCTCTACGGGCTCAAAAAAAAAAAAGAAGAAGAAGAAGAAGAAAAACTGGTAATAAACTATTTAACTTTACAACTTAAAGAATTAGAAAGAGAGCAACAAGAAAAGTCCAGAGTAAGCAGAAGGAAGGAGATAACAAAGATCAGAGCAGAAATAAATGACACAGAGATCAAAAAATAACAATACAAAAGATCAATGAAACCAAGAGCTGGTTCTTTGAAAGGATAAATAAGATTGATGAACCTTTAGCCAGGCTCACCAAGAAGCAGATAGCTCACACTATTCAAAAAAATTCAAGAGGAAGGCACACTTCCAAACCCTTTCTATAAAGCCAGCATTACCCTAATCCCAAAACCAGATAAAGATACTACAAAGAAAGAGAATTACAGGCCAATATCCCTCATGAACATAAATGCTAAAGTCCTCAACAAAATTGTAGCAAATCAGATCCAGCAATACATCAGAAAGATCATACACCATGACCAAGTGGGATTTATTCCAGGGATACAAGGCTGGTACAACATCCACAAATCACATAAACAAATTGAGAGACAGAAATCACATAATCAGATCAATTGATGCAGAAAATGCATTTGACAAAATCTAACACCCTTTCTTGATAAAAACTCTCAGCAAAGTGGAAATAGAGGGATAATACCTCAACATAATGAAAGCTTTATATGACAAACCTACAGTCAACATCATACTCAATGGGCAAAACTAAAGTCATTTCCCCTAAGAACAGGAACATGACAGGGATGCCCACTTTCACCACTCCTGTTCTACATAGTGCTAGAAGTGCTAGCCATAGCAATCAGACAAGAAGAAAAAATAAAAGGCATCCAAATTGGAAAAGAAGTAAAACTGACATTATTCACAGATAACATATCGTACATAGAAACCCTAAGGACTCCATCAAAAAACTACTAGAACTGGCTGGAGAACCACGATGGCAGCATAGGTAAACAGTTATACTTGCTGCCTCTCACAACCACATCAAAATTACAACTAAAAGGCAGAACAACTATCACCCAGAACCACGGGAAAGCTGGCTGAGTGGAAGTCCACAACTAGAGAGGTGAAGAAAGCGTATTGAGACTGGTAGGAGGTACGGAGGTGCAGAAAGTTCTGGCACTCACATGTGCTGCCTTTTTAATTGGGAGGAAGATACAAGCTCCAACTTGCTCTGAACTTCCAAAAATTTCAAGAGGAAGGCACACTTCCAAATTCTTTCTATGAAGCCAGCATTACCCTAATCCCAAAACCAGATAAAGACACTACAAAAAAGAGACCCAGACACATATGTGGAGAAAATGGACTGTCTGGCATCGGGACAGGAACGCGAGGGCAGCTTTCTCTCAGAGGTGCTCACAGCGATCATTGTTCCTGCACGGGGGCACGGGATGCGAAGACCCAGGGACCTGTCTGGTGCAGGGCTGACTGGCAGCCATTGCTGTTTGCTCCACCCTGGTGATTCCCAGAGACCCTGCCCCACCCAATTTACAACCTCACCCAAGCTGTGTGCAGTGGCTTTTGCATATGAATGGCCTATCCTTTCTCATCCTAAAACCTGTTACTGCAGCACCTGGGCTTCCTCTGGGCACTTCCAAACCCAATAAAAAGAGAAGGAATATGCAGCTCTCTCTGTAGCTCCTGCTAGGCATCCCCAGGCAGTAGCTGACTTTGCACTTCCTTGAAGATCCAAGAGCCAGTGTACCCAGTGGTCAGTGTGACACCATACCAGAATAAAACTCTTCACATCCACAAGCAACACACTCAAGGGGCAGATTCAGTGAGCACCAAAGCCCCAATGAAGCAAGTCCTGCTCCATAAGTGTGTCTCCTGCACAACAGATCTTCCAGTGTAGACACAGTTGGTCATTACAGCCAATTAGCCTGGAGGTCAATTCCTCCCAGTGATACCAACAGCAATCAAGACTTAACTACAACAAGACTGTGCACACAGCCCCCAAAGGGGTGCACCAAGAGTGTCCACCTCAGGTGACTGGGGAGGCTGAGCCACTGGGCCCTATATGACACCTACCACACAAAGCCATTCTCTCAAGGAGACTTAGCAGCTACCCAATACATAGAAACACACACAGGGAAGCAGCCAAAATGCGGAGACAAAGAAACATGTCACAAATGAAAGAAATGGAAGAAAGCAAACTACTGGATATAGAGTTCAAAACCATGGTTATAAGGTTACTCACGAATCTTCTAGAAACCGAGGAACTTAGTGAGAGCTTCAAGGATCTTAGTAAGAATGCAAAAAAAAAAAAAATGGAAAAAGAACAGTCAGAAATTAAGCATATACTGACTGAAATAAAGAATAATATACAGAGATTCAACAGTAGACTAGAGGATCCCAAGAATCAAGTCAAAGATTTGAAATATGAAAAAGCAAAAACACCCAACCAGAAAAGAAAAAAGAATCCAAAAATATGAAGATAGCATAAGGAGCCTCTGGGACAACTTCAAGCATACCAACATCCAAATTATGGAGATGCCAGAAGAAGAGAGACAGCAAGATATTGAAAACCTATTTGAAGAAATAATGAGAGAAAACTTGCCCCACCTGGTGAAAGAAATAGACTTACAAGTCCAGGAAGCGCACAGAACCCCAAACAAGAGGAATTCAAAGAGGACCACACCAAGATACATCATAATTAAAATGCCAAGAGCAAAAAACAAAGAGAGAATATTAAAAGCAGCAAGAGAAAAACAGTCAGTTGACTACAAGGGAGTACCCATACGACTGTCAGCTTATTTCTCAACAGAAACTATGCAGGCCAGATGGGAGTGGCAAGAAATTTTCAAAGTGATGAATAGCAAGAACCTACAACCAAGTTTACTCTACCCAGCAAAGCTATCATTTAGAATTGAAGGTCAGATAAAGAGCTTCACAGACAAGAAAAAGCTAAAGGAGTTCATCATCACTAAACCAGTATTCTATGAAATGCTGAAAGGTATTCTTTAAGACGAGGAAGAAGAAGAAAAAGGTAAAGATAAAAATTATGAACAACAAAGTGACAACAAATACATATCTATCAACAAGTGAATCTAAAACTTAAATGAATAAAAAATCTGATGAACAGAAAAAAGTGGTGAATGTAATAGCATCAGGGGCACGGAAAGGGAGCGGACTGACAATTCTTGCGGGGAAAGGGTTGTGGGGGGTGTGGGAAGAGATTGGACAAAGAGCTCACACCTATGAACGAGGACAGTGAGGGCGGGGAGCAAAGGACCGGGGTGGGGTGGGAACCGGGTGGAGGAGAGCTATGGAGGGGGGAAGGGAAGAGGAATATCTTTAATAATCTGAACAATAAAGATTTTTTTAAAAACTACTAGAACTAATAAATGAATTTGGCAATGTAGCAGGATACAAAATTAACACCCAGAAATCTATGGCTTTGTTATACAACAATAATGAACTCACAGAAAGAGAAACTTTAAAAAAAAATCCCATTTACCCTTACAACAAAAAAATTAAGATACCTAGGAATAAATTTAACCAAGGAGGTAAAGGACCTGCACTCAGAAAATTACAAGATGCTGAAAAGAGATAGAGGAAGATATAAACAAGTGCAAGAATATACCATGTTCATGGGTAGGTAGAATCAACATCATTAAAATGTCCATACCACCCTAAGCAATCCACAGAGTCAATGCAATCCCCCAATAAAATACCAATGGCTTACTTCAAGGACCTAGAACAAACTCTCCAAAAATTCATCTGGAATAAAAAAAAAGAAAAGAAAAGACCCCAAATAGGTACAGCAATCATGAGAAAAAAGAACAAAGTTGGATGGATCACAATACCAGAACTCAAGCTATACTACAAAGCTACTGTTATCAAAACTGCCTGGTACTGGCACAAGAACAGACATATAGATCAATGGAAGAGAACAGAGAACACAGAGTTAAACCCAAGCCACTATAGTCAATTAATATTTGACATAGGAGGCAAAGGCATACAATGGAGTCAAGACAGTCTCTTCAATAAATGGTGTTGGAAAAATTGGACAGATACATGCAAAAAAAATGAAACTAGACCTCCAACTTACACCATACACAAAAATAAACTCAAAATGGATAAAGGACTTAAATATAAGACGGGAAACCATAAAAATTCTAGAAGAAGCCATAGTCAGCTAAATAGCAGACATTTGTCATAGCAATATCTTTACCAATACATCTCCTAGTGCCGTGGTCAGCAAACTGCGGCTTGCAAGCCACATGCAGCTCTTTGGCCCCTTGAGTGTGGCTCTTCCACAAAGTAGCATGGCCTGGGCGAGTCTATTTTGAAGAAGTGGTGTTAGAAGAAGTTTACGTTTAAAAAAATTTGGCTCTCAAAAGAAATTTTAATCGTTTTACTATTGATATTTGGCTCTGTTGACTAATGAGTTTGCCGACCACTGTCCTAGGGCAATGGAAACTAAGGAGAAAATAAACAAATGGGACTATATCAAAATAAAATTCTTCTGCACAGTGAAAGAAACCATCAATAAAACAACAAGAAAGCCCACTGCATGGGAGAACATATTTGCCAATATTATCTCCAATAAGGGTTTATCTCCAAAATTCTTACGGAACTCATACACCTTAACAAAAGGAAGAAAAACAATCCAATCAAAAAATGGTCAAAGGACCTAAATAGACACTTTTCAAAAGAGGACATACAGAAGGCTGAGAGACATATGAAAACATGTTCAAAGTCACTAATCATCCGAGAAATGCAAATCAAAACAACAATGAGGTATGGCTATCACCAACAAATCAACAAAGGACAAGTGCTGGAGAGGATGTGGAGAAAAAGGAACCCTCCTGCACTGCTGTTGGGGATGCAGACTGGTGCAGCCACTGTGGAGAACAGTATGGTGTTTCCTCAAAAAATTAGAAATGTAACTCCCATTTGACCCAGTAATCCACTTCTAGGAATATAGCCCAAGAAACCAGAAATACCAATCAGAAAGGATATATGCACCCCTATGTTCAAAGCACCAATATTTATAATAGCTAAGATTTGGAAACAGCCTAAGTGCCCATCAGCAGATGAGTGGATTAGAAAACTATGGTACATCTACACAATGGAATACTACACTGCTATAAAAAAGAAGGAATTCTTGCCATTTGCAACAGCATGGATGGACCTGGAGAGCATATGCTAAGCAAAATAAACCAGTCAGATAAAGATAAATATCACATGATCTCACTCATTTGTGGAATATAATGAACATAAACTGAGGAACCAAAATAGAACCAGAGTCATAGAAGCAATATACAGACTGTCCAACCTTTGAGGGAAGGTGGGGGGTTAGGGGGTAAGAGGTCAACCAAAGGACTTGTATGCATGCATGTGAACAAAACCAATGGACACAGATGGGGGGGGAGTGAGGGCATGTGCTTGGGGTGGGGGCAGCCAGGAAGAGGTCAATGGGGGGAAAAAGGAGACTTATGTAATACTTTAAACAATAAAGAATTGAGAGAGAGAGAGAGAGAGAGAGAGAGAGAGAGAGAGAGAGAGAGAGTGGCCAGGCTCAGATGCCTAATAAGTTCTTATCAGATGCCTAATAAGGTCTCTTCTTTGGAGAGAGGGGATGATGCATGTGGACATCAGGGCACAGAGTTGGGAATACTCAGGAGAAAAATACAAAGCTGGAGGCAACGACATCTATAAATGTCCTGATGTGGGTACATATTTCACCATCTTTTAGGAATAGCAAGGAGATTTTGAATGAGGCCAGATAACCATACCCAGGGATGGGTAAGGCAAGGTTAAGATATTAAGCTTCCACCAGAGACAGACCTTGTGGGGCCTCAGGCCCTTACCTGTACTTTAGCTTTTACTTTGAGTGAGATAGGAAGCTATAAAAAAGAAAAAAAAGATTATAGCAGGAGACATGAAATGACTAATGTTTTAAGATTATCACTCTGGATAATGTGTTGAGAATCCTATCTAATAAAGAGGGAATATGCTAATTGACCATCACTCCATCACAAAGATGGCTGCACCCATAGCTGAGGCCAAGTTCCCTTAAGGAGCCTTAACGAGCAATCAGCAGGGACCTGAGGCTACACCCTCCCCCACCCCCGTGGGGCTTGACAGGGGACCTCAGGCCATGTCCCCCACCTAGCAGGGCTTGACAGGGGACCTCAAGGTGCACCCCCAGTGCTGAGTCGGGGGAACTCAGGCTGCACCTCCGCCCATTGGGGCTTGACGGGGCACCTGAGGCTGCACCCCCCTCCTGGTGCCGGGCCAGGGGACCTGAGGCTACGCCCCCTGCCCAGCGGGGCTTGACAAGGGTGGGACTGGCCGGTTCTGGATCGAGCCCAATGGTGGGGGCCGGCTGGGTCTGGGTCTCATACGATTTTGAGGCGCATGTGGGTGGGCAGGGACTTCACTCTGGGTCCCGTGGTGAGCCCCAGTCTCTGACAGGAGGAAGGTTTTCATATACATTTTACTAATTTTCTTTCATCTCGGACACTTCTATTATAGAGAAAGGGCAAATTATTTCCTCTAATTAATCTCCTTTTAATGTGCACGAATTTCGTGCACCGGGCCACTAGTAAATTATAATCCAGTGGAAGTAAGGAGACAGTTAGGAAGCTATTAAAAGAATTCACGTGAGAGAGGATGGTGAATTGGACTAGACTGAGTGTGTCAGTAGAGGTGGTGAGAACTGGTTAGATTCTGGATATATTTTGAAAGTAGAGCCTGTAGCATTTCCCATTTGATTGGCTATAGAAGGTGTGATAACAAATAATGCATCAAAGATGACCCCATGGTTTTAGAGATGAGTAAATTGTAGAATGTAATTGTCATTACCAAATTAAGAACAGCTTAAAATAACAGATTTCAGGGGGAAATCAGAAGTTTGTTTTTGGACAAGATGAAATTTAGATGTCTGTTAGACATCCAAGCAAAGATAGTAACTGGACAGTGGGCTAGATGACTCTATGAGTGACACCCAGGAGAGAGGGCGTATATGGAATTCATTGAGGAGTTACCAGTATATAGCTGATATTTAAAAACATGGGATTAGATGACCTCACTCCCATCCCCCAAGTGTGTCTACATTGAGAACTTGTTTTTTCAAGTTCTCAACCAGGCAACCGGAAAACACACAACGGATACTCCGAGACATGCTATAAAGGGCTGAAATAAATGAGTAATCATTAATATAAAATAATAGAACATTTTAATAAAAATTAATATTTTTTCTTGAACATTAACTTACCAGACACTGAATAACTGCACAAATTAATAAGCATAACACAAATAAATCTATTTTTCTTGTTCTCCGAACGTGAAATATTTCCTATTGCACACACCAAACAAGGCAGTCCAAGACTAATGATGTGGCATCAGCTGCTAAAATATTCGCCACTGGTATTAGTGGAGAGAAATGGTGCGCCTGCACGTAAGGCATGTAAGGGAAATGAATACAACACGATTATAGTAATCAGTCATTAGTGAATGTTGTAGTTCGTTATTAATAATTATGTATAGCAGGATAGTGTACAAATTAAGTTACAAAATTTTTATTAAAACATTTCTTGCATACCGTTATATTGGCTGGGCCACAAAAATATTCATTGTGGGCCGCGTGTGGCCCGCGGGCTGCGAGTTTGACATGCTTGGTGTAGAGCGAAGGATGATGGTCTAGGCTGGTTGTTTGGCTTGAAGATTATCCCAGCATGTTTTCAGGCCAGCAGGCAGGCCCTATAGAGAAGCGTGTGTCGCAACAGGAGATGGGGAAGAACTACTGGAGGCCGAGCGAGAACAGGGTGGAGGACCATTTCCAGGGTCTCCTCAGAGCCAATCAGAGTAGTTCTCATCTTACCTGCCTTGTATTTCGCAGTTCCAATTTCATTAGGGGAACCATGCATGTTTTTGCTGTTTGAATAAAATGTATGACTATCTGCTTTATTCATTCCTCACATTTTTCTATGAGTCATTGCCCCGATTTTACTAATAAGAAAGGCCCGTGACAGTTACAGGACTTCCTCAGGTTCGCAAAGTGTATCTGACAACCAGGACTCAAACTAGGTCTGGCTGATTCCAAAACCCATGAATATTCCACAACATCAGAGCCTAGAATTTCCCCAGAGTCCACCACCTAAGAAGAAAGAGAGCATCATCTGAAGATCCAGGCAAGAAAGCACAGCTGAAGACTCCCACGCACAGGTGAGGAGGAGGCCAGCGTGTGTACATGCCTGGGCTCTGCAGGGAGGTCTGTGGAAGGTGTGGTTTGTTTAAAGGCCGAGTGCCATGAGGCAGCTGGCTCTGAGAAGAGCTGGGCTCCAAAGAAGGGCTGACCAGTCAGTCCTGTGTGGACAGGAGGAGCAAACGGACCCACGTAGTTTAAAGATGAGAAAAGCATGATGGGGCTTCTTTGGGTTTTCATCACTTCAGTGAACATTTATCATGTTCCCACCATGTGCCTAGCATAGTGGCCTCAGGAAATAAGAAAAAGCAGTCATCCTCCCTGAAGTTACTGACATAACAGAGAACAATTCGAATTCAGCATAAGACCTGCACATACCTTTATCAGTCACAGTTCTCCAGAGAGACAGAATCAATACTGCCTATAAACAATGATATAAATGGAGATAAAGGTATTTGTTTTATATAAAGAAATGAATTTAAAGGAATAGTAGGGGCTGGCAAGTCTGAAATTTGTAGGTCAGGACTACAGACTGCAAACTCGGGCAGAAACTGATGCTACAGTCTTGAAGCAGAATGTTTTGTGTTCTGGGAAACCTCAGATTTTATTCTTAAGACCTTCAGCTGACTGGATGAGGCCCACCCACTTGGTCCAGGGTAATCTACATAAAGTCAATCACCTGTAGCTGATAACCACATTTACAACACACGGTCCCATCAACACCTGGACCCGCGCCTAAGTAAATAACTGGGTGCTACAGTCCAGCAAACTCGATACATAGACCATCTTAATCGTAGCCATGTTTACCCCCAGAAGCCAGCAGCAGGGACTTCAGGGAGACCTGTGCTTTGTGAGTCACTAGGTCCCAATCTGACTTTAAGGTGCAGACCAGGGCGAGGCCAGAGGAGGGCTGTCAGAGCCCTCGCCTGGGATGTTCACAAAGGTTTGGATCCGTCGCAGTAAGCGTTTATTGTGCAGTAGAAGGCTGGAGGAGAGCGGGGGTATTCGCAAGTGAACAGAACAAATAAAGGGTCCCAGGGTAGATCACTGTCCCCGGGTCTCACATACCTCTCAGGGAACAGCCCCAGCCCCTCCTTCCCACACTCTCCCGAGCCAGGCTGTTTTCAAACGCGCGGCCCCAAAGCCTCCTCCCAACGGGAGGCACTGTGGGACCCTAACCAATCAAGAGGCGTGTCAGCCTAGGGGTGGAAACGGAGCCGCACCCCAATAAAAAGGGGAAGATTCGCAACCGGCGGGCGGCGGGGTGGGGGAGAGCAGCCTGGTTCCTGGCGCGGGGCGGGCGGCTGGGTGGGGCAGGCGGGAAGGGCGCGGGAAGGGCGCGGCCAGGCATTGTCTGGTTCACAGCCCCGGCCGCGCGTGAGGGCGTGGGAGCCCCGCGCGGAGTGGGAGCTGGGACCGTCTCTGAGCGTTTGTAGGGAGGGGGAGCGTGGGGATGGAGACGAGCCGGCGTGTGCAGCGCCGCTTCAGTCTGAGGGGGCGCAGGGACCCGCCTTCCTCGGCAGGAGGCCCTGGGTGGCGGCTTGAGTACTGACCAGGGTGGGATTCTCGTGGGCACTCATTTCTCCGGGTGCCCGTGGCGAGGCTGGCCCGAGCGTGCACGTGTGGGTTTACTGGTGCCAGAAAGTGGACGAGACGCCATTCAGTAGGTCCAGGCGCCACGAAGGCGGGTGGGGTGAGAGGCTGGAGCGCAGAATCCATGGGGAGGCACGCACCATGGAGAGAAAGCAGCATCTGATTCGAGACTGAGACCCTGGCTGCACCGGGCCAAGAGCTGACCTGGACCTGGGGGGTGGAGCGGAGATGGAGGGGGCGGGGGGGGGTAGTCTCTGAGCTTAAGGAAGGCGTTTGCTGGAGGGAGGGGGAGAGAGGGAGCCAGACCAGGGCCTCCGGAAGTCTGCGGGAAGACCAACCCGCTGTTAGAGGAAGTGGATCGATTTTAAAAAGCCATCTGCTGGCTACAAAAAAAGAAAAAGAAGAAACAGCAAGTATCTTAACGAGCCTCCTGCCCTGAAACAAGGAGAGCTCCGGGAGTTGTGGAAGGCGCGGAAGGCAGAGGCGCATCACAGGCGGGACATTGCAGAGGCAGTGAAACCGCCTGACTCCGTGCCTGCTCCCCACCGAGCACCAGGAGCTCACACCCCTCTTCTGGGTGCTTCCATTTCTTCATCCTTTGCGTTTATTTTCTCCCTCGGTAGGGGAAGCAGCTTAAAATTAACGTTTAAACAAAACGCTGCAATGCACCACAGCCGATCTGCGTCTCTCGTCGCCAGTGCAGATACCCATTCTCTGTTTCCTGCAGCCCTTCTCTGGAAGGCGCCGCTCAGATCCACCTGTGGAGTTGTGCATCACAGGCACCCCATTCATTCTTCAACAAATGTTTGGAGTAAAAAAGATGACTAAGATCCATCTCTTCCCTCCTGTGGGGAGAGTGGACAAGTACATTCACATGCGCAGTACCCTGGAGATGGGGGTGGGGGGCAGCGGTAACAGAAGAATCCCAGATGCTCCCCGCCCCCCCCCCCCCAAGAGATGACTGACAGGCTGTGGCCACCTGGAACTCTGGTGCTGAAAATCGCATTTCTCCATCAACAGCCCATATGTGTGGGCTACATTTGAAATGTCTGGATTTCTGATTATTATACCCAAATGTCCAATAGCATTTGTAGGAAGGAGAGCATGAATGCGACTTATAAAAAATGCAAGCATAAAAATAATTATTTTTATGAGCCACCCTTTTCCACTAGGACACAGATCATCAAAATTCTTTGCTATTTGTTTTACATTAGTTTATTACTTTCCCTCAATTACTTGGGGAAATTTATATCTTTTCACGTGGCCAAGGTGGTAGGCACCATGGCCCAAAACAATCTGATGAGGCCTTAAAAATTTCAGACTGTGAACAAGGCAGGATTTTAATAAAACTTGAAACCTACAGCTGTCAAGCCACATGCAGTCTCATACTTGCAAGTATCAGGCAAACATCACAATAGAATTGGTTTATGTGAGAAGCACTGGCAAAATACTTTACATCTGAAAAGATATTTCAAGCAAATGGCAATGTATACAAACCTAGGGTAGCAATACTTACATCAGACAAAATGGACTTTAAAACTGAGGCTATAATAAGAAACAAAGAAGGACATTACATAATGATAAAGAGATCGATTCAACAAGAGGATATGACCCTTGTAAACATAGAAGCACCTAAATATGTAAATAAAATATCCTATATAATAAAAGTCTAATATGCAAATTGCCCCCTTGGGCAGTCTTCCACTGGGAGTTCTATAGCTTGCTATGACGTGCGCTGATCACCAGGGGGTGGTGAGGAACATGGCAGGTGTCAGGCACCCGGCACTGGCAGTGGCTGGCAGTGGAGGTGCTGCTGGTCCTGATGGGCCCTGATGAGAGGCAGCCTTAGAGCCATCTGACGAGTCCAGCCCTCCATGGTGTAAACAGGGACTGACAAGTGGAGACTGTGAGGGTCCGGCCCAAGGAGCCAGCAGTCCTCACTTGGAAGGGTGGCTCAAACAAAAAGGGGTTCCCATTTGAAGCCATTGGAGTGTCCATTCAAGGAGAGCAATGGAGGTAGCAAGGGAGCAAGCCTGTCTAATCAAATGTCCTCCTGGGGATGCAGGCCAGGAGTGAGTCAGGTGTTGTGGATCAAAGTGTGCTGCTTATGGAGGGAGCTACCAGGAGAAGTGACACCTGGTCATCTCCCCCCTTTTATGTGCCTCGGTTTCTCCCCCCAGGTGTCTAAAACCACAGGAGGACCCGGAACACGGGGTGACAGCCCTATGTTCACTACCCGGATGGTCAGGGTTTAATTACAGTTGTATTCTGGAGTCCTTATGGGGCCCCTGCACATCTCAGGGTTCAACCCCAAACACCTCTGCATGGTCCTTACTTGCTTAAGGACATTCAAGAGACTCCAACCAGAGGGAGGAATTTGCCTCTTTGATCTTTGGAGCTGGGGCAAGCCCAAGCACTCATGGAGTTGTTGGTTGGACTTTGTCTTGCTACTGGTGGGGGCCTATTGTCTTCTAACCAGGTCAGACTACCAGTTCATCCTCACTGGGAGTCTTCCAGTGGCAGCCGTCCTCATGGCATTTAAGTGGCTGACCCATGCCCACATCAAGTGGCCTGTAGTTTGACAAAGAAGCAGAAAATGAAAGAAAGGGAAATCCCACTTCAGAACAGCAGCCAGAATTATGTGGCTGATAGTGCCCGGGCTGCTCGCAGTACTATAAAGGGAAAAGGGAGAAGCAACAGTGTCTGCTCACCATTCAAGGTTTGCTGTCAGGAGGTGGGATCCCGGACAAGCCCCCAAAGATGATACCGAGCAGAATTCTTCCCGGGGTCATGTCTCACAGAATCGAAGAATGAACCCGCGGACCAGAGGCATTCAAACAAGGCAGGCGTTTATTGGAACAAACACAGGCTCCCTGACCAGGGAGGGGATTCAAATGGGCTGCCCCGAAGCATTCTGCTCTCCCCTTATAGCTGCTAAAGGCTCACTCTTTGTCTGTCTGTGCCTCTTTCTGATTGGTTCCTGGCCTTTATGCAACGTTTTATTTTGCACTTGCAAGAAAAACATCCTTGTTTCAAAACACCCTGTTTTTCTGCTACCCATCCTGTTTTTCTGCCATCCTGTTTTCTGCAAACACATTCTTTCTTTGTTTCAGCTAGTTCCACGATTCCTCCTTCTTCCACCCCTCACCCTATCTACCTAATTCTGCTCTAACTCCTTTCGATACCATATGATTTCACTTATATGTGGAATGTAAAGAACAGAATAAACAAACTAGAAACGGACTCATAGATACAGAAAACAGACTGGCGGTTGCCAGAGGGGTGGGAGGTGGGGAGACTGGGTAAAAAGCAAGGAATTAAGAAGTACAAAACAGCCCGGCTGGCAAGGCTCCGTGGTTGGGCATCAACCTATGAACCAGGAGGTCACGGTTCGATTCCGGTCAGGGCACATACCGGATTGTGGGCTCCATCCCCAGTGTGGGGCATGCAGGAGGCAGCCTATCAATGATTTCTCTCATCATTGATGTTTCTCTCTTTCCCTCTCCCTTCCCCTCTGAAATCAATACAAATAAATTTTAAAATAAGTACAAAATAGGAGTTACAAAATAGTCATTGGGATATGGGTGCAGCACAGAGAATATGGCAAATAGTGATGCAGTGACCACGTGTGGAGCTGGAAGGCTGTCCGAGCCATCAGGGCCATTCTGTAAGGTGTGTGATTGCCTAGTGTTTGTGCCGTACACCTGAAACAGCACGAAATAATATGGAATGGAATGAAATTGAAAAAATTTTAATTTGCCTCTTATTGTGGTGACAGATTTAAAGACCGTGTTGTTATCTGTGTGTATGCACATACATTTACACATGCATGTGTGCATGCAGTATTGCTGGTGTGTTTCTATTATATTTATGTTGATATAAGCATGTGCTAGAGGGAAGAAAGCAAAACTACAAAGGCAGTGCTTCCTTTCAGCAGCCCCAGCGACTTTCTCTCTTCTAGCTTCCCCTCTTCCTAATTGCCTTCTTATCCCACAAACCCCCAGGCAGCTCAGAGTCCCAGCCCTCATCTCTGTATTCTCCCCCACACCTCATGAAAGCTTACTCTCTTATACTCAATTCACATAAACACCCTTCCTATGACATGGTTTAATTTAAACAACTGCTATGGCCCAAAGTCTTGGTGATGGTAGAAGTTCAGTAATAAATGGTCAACAGCTCAAGGGATGATGTGAGAAACAGGAGACTTTGCCTGTTACATTGGAAATCAACGAGCTGAACAGAAGACGCCTTAGTAAGCCAAATTTGGAGTCTTTATTGCGCCAGCGGTCTCAGAGGAGTAGCCTCCAGAGTCTGAGCTTAAGGCTTTATCAAATAAGGTGAGGGAGTTCTTGAACCACTGCAGTAGTCAGGTCCAGGTTAATTGTCCAGAAAATCCCGCCTCTGGGTCTGTCCATTCAAATGCAAAGGAATGCTAAAGAAGGCGTCCTTTAGGTCTAAGACAGTGTAAAGTTTATGGGGAGGGGGCGGGCGGGGGGCGGGGGGAGGCTCAGGAAAGTTACTTCCCTCGGGTCCTTTGCTGGCCAGCGGTCTTTTGCCCCTGGTTTTAGGACTGGGAGGAAGGGGGTGTTCCAGGGGACTGGCAAGGGGGAAGAATACCTGCTTCTCACAGTCTGTGGATGTGTGGCAATGCCCCTCTTAGCCTCCAGGTCAAAGGGTATTGTCTGACCCAAGCCAGTTGGACTACCACCAGGGTTTGGTGACTTGCCAGTCCTGGAGGATTGCTCTCTGCCCATACGGTGGGGAAAAGCTGCTGTAGTCTTTTCAGGTATGCAGAGGGCTCACTGGCAGGTGAAGCTTCTGGAAGCAGTTCTTCCTGAAAGATGAGACAGAGGGCCGGAGACCAGGACACAGGCTTTGTTAGAGGAGAAGACCCTGCCGGGCTATCTTCCAGATGGGAAAGAGCACAGGTGCCGGGGTGAAGGCGCCTTTTGAGGGGAGGAAAGGGAAGGATGGGGCTTAAGGTCCTTGGCACACGCTGATTGGTGGTTTCATATAAGGCACATAATTAGGGACTTAGGAATCGGGGGGCTTAGGGTATTTGGCAGGTGCTGATTGGTGGTTCAATGTACAGTCCACAGAAGGTGCCTGGTTAGGTGTTCAGGAATGTTCGGGCTGCAGGTGGAGTTTACGTCATTCTCCGTCCATCAGTTGGGGGAAGGGAGGATCTATCACTTCCTGTAAAAGATACTCCTCCAACAGAGGGCAGGTGAGTAGGATTCTGGTAGGAAAGGAACCTTGATCTGGAGCGTCCACAGTAAGGTGGGCCTTGTCCCCTTCGAACGAGATGGTGGCTTGTGGCTTCTGTAGGAAGTCACATCCTAATAGGGGGTAGGGACACTTCAGGATGACTAGGAACAAATGGCCCCCTGAATGGAAGTTTTCTTGGTGGTTACTGGTCCCATAGGCTCAATAAGGACAGAATAGTAGCACCAGTATCTACTAGGAAGCTAACAGGCTTGCCCCCTATCTGTAATGTTACCCTGGGCTCCTGGGGGCTTGGTGGGTGGAGCCCCAGATCAGTCGGGGCTGTCTTTCTTCCAGTGTCCTTCTCTTTTACAATAGGCACACTGATTTTTCCCTAACCATGGTCTGCTTCCTTGCTGTTGGTCTTTATGTGAACCCTTTTTTTTTCTCGCGGGATAGGGGAAGGGGTTGTTTCTTTTAGTGCCTCTACAACTGCCCTTGCTAGTCTCTTGTCCTCTTTCTCCCCTGGGGAGTCTCTATTATTGAATACCTTTTGGGCTACTTAAATTAATTGAGACCGATTCATGCCCTGGAATCCCTCTAATTTTTTAAGTTTCTTCCTTATATCTGAAGCGGACTGGGTTACAAAGGCTAGATTGAGTGCCCTTTGGTTTTCTGGAGCGTCCGGGTCAATGGGAGTGTAAACTCTGTAAGCTTTGCAGAGGCACTCCAGAAAAGCCGTAGGCAATTCCTGGAGTCTCAGTGTGACCTTGGTAATTTTTGATAAATTTGTAGGCTTCCAGGCTGCTGCCTTTATGCCTGATAGGAGAACACGGTGAAAAGTGTCCAAGGAAACCCTCCCTCCTGCTGAATTCGGGTCCCAGCGGGCCGGAGAGATAGGAAAATGTCCTCTATCCAATCCCGGTTCTCCTCTAGCGAACCTCCTCCCGGCCCTAGGGAGGCTCAAGCCGAATTCTGTCTCTCTCTTCCAAAGTGAAGAGAGTGAGGAGGAGCTGCTGGCAGTCATCCCAGGTTGGCCAGTGGGTGTGAAAGACAGATTCTAGGAGGCTAATTAGGGCCTGAGGTTTCTCAGAAAAAGGGGGGTTTTAGGTCTTCCAGTTATAGAGGTCATTCATGGAGAAGGGGACATAAACTAAGAAGGGTTGCCCTCCTAAATTTCCTTCCTTAGGGGGTGCCTCCCTTAAGGGTAGGAGAGATCCCTCAGGTGGAAGGTCTCCAGTGCTGCCCTCCCTAGCCTGGGTGTGGCTCTGAGTGGCGGGAGGTGAGAATGAAAGAGACTGCTACCCTGTGCTGGAGCCTAGGGATTCCCTCCCTCTGTGATCGGGAAGTTGTGACAAAGGCGGAGGTGGCAGGACTCGGGGATTATAAGGTGGAGGAAGATCTGCCTCCTCTGGAGTCCAAGGGAGAACCGAGCGCTTGGACAGCCCCCTCCCCCCCACGCCCTCACCCCTCAATCGGCACTTCCCTTTTCTGGACTTCCCTTGGGACTGGCTACTAATACTTGGGCCCCAATCTGTAAAGCACAATTCTTTAACCACGGTGGGGGAGTTTGAACTAAGACCAACCATTGGTCTATGTAGGGAAATGGGTCTGGGTGTCCTGGATCCCCTGCGACTACGTTCCAGACAGCTTTGGTGATAAGAGGGTCAAAAGGTCCCGAGTCTGGCCTGCCCATCCTGAATGTGGGCCACTCTGACTCACATAAAGTCCTTAACCTTCCCTTCAAGAACTTTATGCCATATATATTATCTGAGAAGCCTCCCTTGAAATACCTCAGCATACATCCTAAGGTCATCTTAGCTGTGCTGGTTTCCCTCTCCTCCCCCTCCCCTTCCCCCCATTGTGAGGCAAAGGGAAACAATCCCCACTGAGAGGAGAGATAGAAAAAGCAGGATCTTCAGAGAAAACCAGATCTCCCTCTCAGAGGCTGGGGAGCAACCTGTGGAGAGAAATTACTTTAGTCAGACAGAAAAAGAATGCAGAGGAGGAAAAAGGTGTGCAGGGAAATTTCTAGTGGACTGAAGTCCTGGAGGGAACCCTAATAGAAAAGCTCAATAACCCAGTCACAGATGCCGTCAGGGGTGAGCAAAGAGGGGAAGAACCAGGTTATGTACTCCAGGAGGACCCTAACAAACAAGTTAAAATGACAAAACACACAAACAGAACAACTGGGATAAATGGGGTCCATGAACAGATAATTATGCTGAGAAGACAAATGAGAGTAGGGGTGGATGATCTACTTTCGTAGATCCACTCAGATGCCCACCTGGTCACGCCCTTCACGGGAGCTTAGATTTGTCTTAACTAAAGTAACCCATATAAACCCCAGGCCCAGTCACCTCCAAGTGGAGGTGAGTCACCGTTATGCCTTGTGATGAATCCTGGAACCACAGGTGAGGGCCCACACAGACTCCATAACCGAGGTCATGGAGCCACACAATGCCCTCTCCCTCCACATTCTCACCCTTTCAGCAGACATTCACTCGGAAGTTAAACAGTTAACCAGTTTCCTGCCTAACTCCCCTAACAGATGTGGGGACCCTCCCGGAAACCACACCCCAAGAACAGGATTCTCGACCAACATCTCTGTGAAAATCTATCGGAGAAATTATGACTGCATCCAGTTCTTCTCTCGATAACATAATGACCAGCCATAAGCAGGCAGGCAGGAAAGTGAACTTGAATTCACTTAATCAAATTCACTTACCTCCAGAGGTGCCTCTGGTGACTCTGAAAGGATGCAGGGGCATGTCAGGTGTCTCCCATCCAGCTGTCAAGACCACCGAGAAACATCTCAGGTGGCGCCTCCCCTAGAGATTCTCAGGGCTTGGCAGCCCAGGGAGGCCATTCGCCCTCAGCATCTGAGACCAAGTGCTGGTAGGCACAATCTCGCTGGAGCCTCCAAATGTTATATTGGAAATCAGCGAGCTGAACAGAAGCGCCTTAGTAAGCCAAATTTGGAGTCTTTATTATGCCAGCAGTCTCAGAGGAGTTGCCTCTCAAAGTCTGAGCAAAGCAACATGGAGGAAGCATTCCCTTTATACCCTCCCAGTCCCTTTGTCTCCTAAATATGGGGCTTCTGGACCTTTTTGCAGGCTTTACAAAGAGCCCTATGTACTGGGAGATATTTTGCAGGAAGCTTGTAGCCTTGAGCACAGCACAATTGAGATAACGAAAAGACACCTGGCATGGGAGTAAGCAGGGATGGACCAGACCCTTATGTCAGCAGAGCGGCTTGCAAGGCCAAATAATTGAGCTTATTTTCCCTATTATTCAAGCAAGCGTGTTTACAGAAGCCAAGAATAGCAGAGTTAATTTACAGAACAAAGGACCATCTATGTTTAGTGGAAAATTTCAAACAGCAGTTTTTACAACATAGAGGTTATGGGAACAAGATGGAGTGCCCATGCTTCATGCCGACCGGGGAAAGTGAGTCTGCACAGTGGCTGGTAGCTTCTGTGGTACTGGGAGGTCATGCTTACAGCCTTTTGCATGTGGTCAGCGTCTTTTCTGTAATCAGCTGAGTTGGAGGGCTTAAATTACTTGTGTGGTCATCTCACACTCTGGACTGTGAGCTCCTGAAATGGGGGACCCTGCTCCCCAGGTTCCGGACGGTGCCTGGCATGCAGTAAGTGCTCTGTGCTGAGTGCGTTCTAATGAACTAACTATTCTGAATCCATTTGTCATGTGCAAAATGTAAGTTTGTCCACTCCTCCATCCAAGTGTTTACTCGGCATTTACTGGACAGCCTGCTGGGTTCAGTGCTGTGTAACCATACACCTGTGTATCGAGCAGCTCACCTAACACAGCATCCCCAGCCGTCTTCCAAAGCCTGCGGGAGGAATAGAGGCAGCACTCCCAGCATGACTGGGCCTTGGAAGCCATGTGCTCCGGAGGGAAGGGGGATTGCTGCTCTCCCTGTCACCTGTACCTGCTTATGCTGTGTGCTCCCGCCTGCAGGGGTTGGCTGTTCCCCGCCTCCCTTCTCCGCAGCTCCCAGCAGAGATATTGAATGTCATCTTGGAGCTGGTCCAGGCTCCCTCTTTACCACTTAGAATGCTCACTGTTTCCAGCGGCAGCAGCGTGTCTGGCCTGCAGGTCTGGCTGGTGCTACACCAGGGACTTTGCAGGGCTCCTCTCCAGGCACCCAGCTCTGGCTTGCCAGCTTCCCAGGAGCTCAGTAGGGAAGCAGGAACAAATCCCAGCAGAAGCTGCCCCCACGCCCACCAGTGTGTGTCCAAGATGGCCTGCTCTTTGGCTGGGAGCACTGGCAGGAGGGAGGTCCTCCTGCAGACAGCCCCTCTGCCTGCTGGAGCAGCCTGGCCTCCATGGGCTAAGCATTAAGGCAGTGCCTCTGAGAGGGTTCCTCCAGGAAATGAAGGGAAACAGGGAACTGGGTCCCTGGGCACAGCTAGGGAAGGGCTGGGTGGCACACTGCCTCTCCGTGAGCGCAGGCTGAGCCTCCTCTCTCACAGGCAGCACCAGGGAAGCCACAGCCTTTGCCAATGCTACTATTGAAGGGTCGGTGCCCAGGGACTTTCGCGTGTGCTTTCTTCTGGACCCTCGCTCCCTTTCTCTTTTTAATTATTTTGTATAATCGCAGGCCCAGGCTGAACACGTGACACCCTAGGCTCCTGCTTGCATTTAAACAAAAACCAGATTTGTGCTTTTCAATATGATCTTTTTTTATTTTTCCTCCACCCTTTGTCTTTCTTTTCATTTCCTCTCCCATCTCCGGGCATTTCTTTTTTCTCTGATGGGTTACCTGGTCACTCACATCTCCCTCCTTCAAATATCCACCCTCTTTCCCAGCCACACCAACTCAGTCAAATAAGTATATTCTGCAACAGAAAGGAAAGGACCTGACATTCATTGGACTCCTAGGAGGTGCCAGGCATTATGCCAAAATGCAGACTACAGACAGACAAACTCCTGAACACCTGGAGCTAATGGGGGCTCAAGTTGGTGCTAAAGCACCTGTGGATTACACAGGACTGAGGCCAGGAGGCGCATCTTACAAGCAGTCAGAGTGCAGAGGGCCTCAAGGCATGACTCCACTGCCCAGCCACGGGGCTGCCCACAGAAGGTCACTGAGAGATGGCACTGCCGGCAGACGGAAGTGCAGTCCCAGGAATGGGAGGAGTCGGACCCCGCTGGCCTGACTTTTGTTCAGCTGTAAGCTCTCCTTACCTTGGTCTCCAGGACAGTTAACCAGGCTCTGAAATGCTCTGAATCTGAGAATGCCTCCCCGATCTTTACCCTGTCACCCACATTCTGATAAAACTGTACTAAAATTATAGCCATTTTTCACAAATCAACAAGCCACAAATGCTGGGGAGGACATGGAGAGAAGGGAACCCCAGTGCACTGCTGGAGGGAATGCAGACTGCTACAGCCTCTGTGGAAAACAGTATGGAGTTTCCTCAAAAAATTAAATATGCATCTCTCATTTGACCCAGTGATCCCACTTCTAGGAATATATCCTAAGAAACCTGAAGCACCAATCAGAAAGAATGTATGCCCCCCTATGTTCATAGCAGCACAACTTACAATAGCTAAGATCTGGAAACAACCAAGTGCCCATCAGCAGATGAGTGGATAAAAAGCTGTGGTACATTTACACCATGGAATACTATGCAGCTGTAAAAAAGAAGGATCTCTTTCCATTTACAACAGCATGGAGGGACCTGGAGAGTATCATGCTAAGCAAAATAAGCCAGTCAGAGAAAGACAAGTATCACATGATCTCACTCATATGTGTAATCTAATGAACAAAATGAACTGATGAGCAAAATAGATCCAGAGACAGGAACATAGAACAGACTGACGAATTTCAGAGGGAAGTGGGGGGAGGGTTGTGGGAGTGGGAGGGGAGTGATTAACCAGGGAACTTACGTATGTATATGCATAACCCATGGACACAGAGTGGTGAAGGCCTGGGAGGGGCAGGTAGGGGGTGGAGGGGAGTAATGGGGAGAAAAACAACAAACAAACAAAGGGGACATCTGTAATACTTTCAACAATAAATATAAGTTTTAAAAAAACTGTACTAAAATGAACTGGATTCAGGTGAGTGTCAGCTGTGTTTGTTTCAGGAGACCAGATCCCAGAATTCTTGGTCTGTGTTTGGGGCTACAGTATTTTTAAAGCATTGTAGGTATATATTCTGCATGTGCCTACTAAAATGCAGTGCTTCTCTAAGTATCTGAATTCATATTATTTGGAAAGACAGACTGGTATTCAGCTGGTAGCATCCTTATTGGAGTCCCATTTAGACAGAGCGTTAGCTGCTTGAGCTAATGAGAGAAACCTATTATCAGTTCTTGGAGGTCAGCAGATGTGGGCTTAATGGGAATAGTGGGAAAGTGGGGGGATTCCATCATGGTCATGAAAAGGCACTTTACAGTAAACTCTGTTATCCACCCAGAGAGAAAAATAGGTTATGATGGTAGGTAACAAATAGAGGCTCTTTATAGACGCTGCATGAATTATCAATTTTCAAAATTTGAAAGAAATATGGAATATACCGAAAGGTTGCTATAAATAAATTAATCCTCTTTGAGGATTTCAAAACCCTCTGCACTGCACTTCATAGGAAGTGAGAAGATCAGACCTAGCATAGAATCTCCTTTAGCTGCAAAAACTACAGGAGGCTTATCAATACTGTTACTTTTAAGACCAAAATAATATTACCAAACATGATCTGGGTTTTCTCTCAATCCCAGTTCCCATTACTTCCCTGCCCCTGCTCCCTGCGGCAGCCTCAAGCCAGGACCTTTTCAGGGGGAAAAGACTTGTGTCTCCCCCTTGCACACCTGTGCTCAAGTCTCCTCCCACCCCCCACCCCCAACCCCCACCAGAGTCCCTCTTTTCCTCACTGGGGTCTCTTTCATGAAGCTTTCCATAATATCCTCCAAGAGATGTGACATTCCAATTTCAAAACAGTCTTGGCTCTTCCACTTAGAGGAAGTTTGACATATTATCTGCCTGAGGACATTATGGTCTCATTTGGCTTAAACCTCTTGGTAGTAATAGACACATGGCACCATTTATCAAAGTTTTAAATTTTGAGAGTGTAGACACTAGTCCCTATCCCTGGATGTCTGACAGCTTGCAGGCAGGACCATGTCTAAGCAATCTGCATTTCTGTCTCCAACACAGAGCCAGGCATGTGGTAGGAAGCAATCAATATTTGTTGAATTAAATCAAACATAATAAAAGGACACCTTCATGCATTAGCACATTAACAGAATGAAAGAAGGAAGTGTTCACTATACTTAAGACTCTCGTTTTCAGTTGAAAAGAAATCATATGTTACATTGGAAAGAGAAACAGTGGTATGTGCAATCTCATTTTGAAGGTCAGATAGTTTAATAAAAAAGCTTCACTAGCCTATAATCTTTCAAGAATGTGTTGACCAAGGCCATTTATTCATGTTGACTCTACAGCTGCAGACAGAAACTCATTGACAGATATCACTGAGCCCCTACTCTGGGCGGGAAGCTGTTACAATTTTAGGGTTACAGCAGTGAACAAGGCCAGGTTTTCTCTTGTTTTGTTTTTACTATATATTTTTTTTATTTCAGAGAGAAAGGGAGAAAGAGAGAGAGAGAGAGAGAGAGAGAGAGAGAGAGAGAGAGAGAGAGAGAGAGAGAGAGAAATCAATGATGAGAGAGAATCATGGATCAGCTGCCTACTGCACACCCCACACTGGGGATCGAGTCTGCAACCCAGGCATGTGCCCTGACTGGGAATCAAACTGTGACCTCCTGGTTCATAGGTCAACACTCAACCACTGAGCCATGCCAGCTGGGCAAGGCCAGGTTTGTAACTCCTGGATATCATATTCTGAGAAGTAAACAGGATAAAGAAGTAAAAGAATACCAAATATGGTTCAGTGATATAAAGAAAATAAATCAGGATAATGATAATGAAAGTGATGGGAGATCAGTATTTTAGGTAGGATGGATGGTTAGGGAAGGCTGTTGGGAAGAGATGATCATTTGATTTGAAGGAGATAAGTACGTGGCCCATGTAAATATGTGGGGGAAAGTATTCCAGGCAAAAGGAACAGCATGTGAAAAGGCTCTGAAGCAGGATAATACTCAGTGTGTTTGAGGAATAGCAAGGAAAATAGTGTAGAAGAAGACTGAACAGGGTGGGGCTTGGACAATTGGCAAGAGATGAGTGCAGAGCAAGGGCAGGGTGCCAGATATAAGGAACTGCAGATGGAAAGGTTTGGATTTTACCCTAAAATGAATGCTTTGCGAGGATGCCAAGCAGGTGTGAATCTTACCTGCAGTTTAAAAGCATCACTGTCGCTGCTTTGATGCAAATAGCCTGGGAGATGGCAGGGGTGGCAGGCAAACTCAAAGGCACTGGAGCCTGTTAGAAGGCCCTCGCAGTCCCGGGTGCTGGTGGCTTGAACTGAGGTGAGGCCTAAGAGGTCATTAGGTCCTGGAAATATATTCGAGGGTAGAGCTGCGGCTTTGCTAAAGGGTTGGGTGGGGACGCCAAGGCTCTGAGAAGAGTAGAACTGCTATTACCCAGATGGAGTTGACTGTGGAAACAGGTTTGGGTACAGGAGTTCAGTTTGGAATATGTTAATCTGGGGTACCTATTAGGCATCCAAGTAGAGATGCTGAGTAGACAGACATACGGTTGGAGTTCAGGGAAGACATTTAGGCTGAATATGTAAATATGAGTTTTCAGCAAATAGTATCTGTATTAGTCAGCTCAGACTGCCATAATAAAATACCATAGCCTTAGTGGCTTAAACAATAGGAATCTATCAATCACAGTTCTAGAGGCTGGAAGGTCCAAGGTCAAGTTGCCAGCCAATTTGGTTCCTTGGTGAGGATTCACTTCCTGGTTTGTAGACAGTCACCTTATTTCAGTGTCTTCCCATGGCAGAGGGAAAGAGAAAAACAAGACCTCTGATGTTTGTTCTTACAAGGACACTAATCCCATCTGAGACTCCCACCCTGATGACCGAATCTGAACCTAATCACCTTCCATAGGCCCCATTTGCAATTCCCATCACATTGGGGGGGTCAGAGTTTAACATACAAATTTCGAAGGGACCCAATTCAGTCTATAGCAGTACTTAAAGCCATGAAACTTGTGCATAAAAGAGAAGAAAGGAAAAAGCAGGAAAGAGAGGGAGAAGGAAGGAGAAGTTTAGAGAATGGAGCCCTAGAGTGGTGGGAGAAGATGAGGCAGGACCAGGAAAACTACAGAGAAGAAACGAATGGTCTTTGGAGGGAAGAGGAACACCAGGAGTGCATGGAGTCCTGAGAGTCAAGTGAATAAAGACAGATGACTACCTGGGGGAACGCTGCTGAAATGTTAACTGGGTTGGGGATGCAAAGTGGCTGTGCATTTAGCAACTGGCAGGTCACGGTGACCTTGACAAGAGCAATTTTCCTTCAAGTGATGGTGTGAAACTCAGACTACGACAGGCTCAAGAAAAAGTGAGATGGAGAATTTGAGCAATAATATCAACCACCCTTTCAAGGCATTGACTGCAGGAGAACAGAGAGAGGCCTGACACCTGAAAAAAGCCAACACTCTGTGTAGCTGGAGGGAACCCACTGCCTCCTGGTGGGAAGAGCGCTTCAGAAGCTGGTTGGCACACTCAGAGGATGAGCTGTGGTCCAGAGCTCTGAAAACTGCTACTCCACCTACTTAAAACTGCAGACGCGCCAGCCTCCAGGAAGGCCCTTGCCAGCAGCCCTGAGAGCTGGAGACTCAACACATCAGACACCACCCCTTCTCTCCTGCTGGGTCTGCGGCCACAGTGAGGTCTGCTCACCGGCACAGCGACACCCACTGTGGGTTTGTCCAAAAATCTCAGAGATACAGAATTAGGTAAAGATCACAAAGCCAATTGGAAAATCTTTTTGTGAGCAAATCTTTGGCTAAAGAGGATGGAGGAAAAGGAAGCTATGAAGATAGACAGACAGGTGTAAGTAACTTCCCAGCTCCCTGAATCCCAGTCTCGGGCACCTCAGGCAAACTTGGGTACTTTCAACTGCCTCTTCTAAGTATGCACCAAGTGGTGCTGTGAGCATGCATCTTTGATGACAAGTGGGCCCCAAATGAGCCTGGCCTTAGCGGCTACTCTGTATGCTTTTCAATTTCGCCCAGTTAACTGAGGCTTAAAGTCAGTGGGAGTGACTTTTATGCCGAAGTGGAACTATACTGTTCTCTTTCACCCAATTTGTTCTTATTGAGCTCCTGTTAGGGCTGGATCCTATGCTAACAGGTGCAAGGATACAACTTTCAAAAAGGAGAATAGCACTTGTGTTCATTGTGCTCACAATCGAAGTTATAGTTCTCCACCAGGGACAATTCTGCCCTCCAGGAGACATTGTCAATGTCGGGAGCCATTTTTGGTTTTGTTTGTTCTTGTTAATCCTCACCCAAGAACATTTTTCCATTATTTTTGTTTGTTTGTTTGTTGTTGTTTTGTGTGGTATGGTAGAATTTTTTACACTTTTTTATTTTATTTTATTATTGATTAAGGTATTACATATGTGTCCTTATCCCTCCATTGCCCCCCACCCCACTCCCATTTATGCCCTCACCTCCCTGGTGTCTATGTCCATTGGTTATGCTTATATGCATCCATTGATTTTTTTAAAAAACATATATTTTTATTGATTTCAGAGAGGGAGAGTGAGAGAGAGAGAAAAACATCAATGATGACAAAGAATCATGGATCAGCTGCCTCCTGCACACTCCCTACTGGGGATCAAGCCTGCAACCCAGGCATGTGCCCTGACCAGGAATCAAATTTTGACCTCCTGGTTCATAAGTCGATGTTCAACCACTGAGCCACGCTGGTCAGGCTCCATTGATTTTTTAAGAGAGAGGGAAAGACAGAAACATTGATGTGAGAGAAACACATCACTTGGTTGCCTCCTGCTGTGAAAGCTCCTTGTCTCCATAGTAACGGCGGAAGACAGCCACACCCGTGTGAAGCCTAGCAATTCCCAAAGTGATTCTCACATCTGGCTTTTCCGCCTCAGGTGTTTCTTTGGGCAAATGCATAGAAAAGAATAGAAAATGCAGTTGGGGTTTATACTGAAAGAGAAGAAGCAGTTTAACTTGATTTTTATCAGCAGCATCACATCTTTTTGTTCCTGCATAAACCACGGAGACAGTACCACTGCAGAGCCCCTTGCATCGGAACGGGCTCAGAGTAAAGGCTTCATCCCGGAGCGCCGCAGACCAGGTGTATGTACCTTTAAAGAAAACACATAGGAGAATTCATTCGAGTAGAATACGGCTTGAAATGACCAAATTAAAACTGAGCCACATGCTTTTGTTTAAATACAGATGGCTAGGCTGTGTTTATGTACACCAGCCAATAGCTGACACAAAGCAGTGCCCTGTCATATAACCCACGCGCCCTGTCAGGCCCGAGTTTGAAGGAGTCTATAGCTGTGTACATCCCCAGCCAAAAGCGGCGCGGGTCTGCGGAAGTGACAGTGAGACCACCGTCTCCCCTCAAGCTCCACTGGCCATGCAGGTTCCCGAGATTTCTCGCATTTGGAAAGTCTCCAGAGTGGATTTGGCTGAGCTTCTTATAAGCCAGCACGTCGGCGGCGGCCCTGCAGTGCAGTGCCAGGGACTTCCCAGATGGGTGGAGATGCGGACTCCCCGTGCTCCAGAGGTGGCACCCAGTGCCACTTGGAGAGCTGGCCTCCAGCAGGGGATCAGGGGAATTCCGAAGGGGCTGCCTGTGTCTGCTGAGCCTGCTTTGTCCAGGGCCAAACTGACCTGCATTTGGAAATGAAATGCTTCTGGAAGCTGCATTGACTCTTGACTCCACCAACGTGTCTCACGGAGGGAGGGCCCTGCAGTAGCTATTCCCCAAATGCACTCTGGGCCTGCAGGAGGTTACTGCTCCTCGCTCCTCGCTCCTCAGAGCCTGTCCTTGTCAGCAGGGCGCCTGTGGCTGGAAAGAGCAGGGAACTGGGGGACTAACGGGGAATGTCCACAGGCTGCTTGGAGCTTCAAGCAGGAAGAATCTGGCTAAATGACTTGTTTTCTCCCTTTCCAGCCACGGTACATTAATTGAGTACAAATTGGTCAACTTATTGTCAATTGACATTAAGCAATTTACTATTTCCTGGTAACTAAAAATGCAAGCTTCCTTCTCTTAACCCTCTTGATTGCTCCAAGCAGATTTCCCCTCCTAATGTGGAAATGGATTTGATTTGAGCTTCTAAGTCTGCTCACTGTTCATTGTTAGACAGTGTTATTGTTCCCAGGAAATCAGCGGTGACCTGAGCAGTGGTGTGTTCACAAGGAAGGCATGGGTCATTGGCGAAACCCAAACCTGAGGGTCCCTGTGTAGCTGTAAGATGGCCACAGGCCACAGTGGCATGGCTGTCTGGCTGTCTGCTGTTGTTGTGCTGCTGACTCATTGTTTTGATTTTTTTTTTTCTTTTCTGTTTTCTTAATGCCAGAGAAATGAAAGTGGAGAATAGGCCGAGAACACAATCTGGTTCAATTCTGTCACTTCTCCAGGAACCGGGGCCTCAGGGAGTCACTCAACCTGCCCAGATAATTAAAAAGGATAATCTGTTCTCTCCCTCATTTCTGTGTCTTTATTCTTTTATACTAGAGGCCAGCTGCACAAAATTTGTGCATGGGGGGGGGGGGGGGTCCCTCAGCCCAGCCTGCACCCTCTCCAATCTGGGACCCCTCGAGGGATGTCCAACCGGGATAGGGCCTAAACAGGCAGTCAGACATCCCTCTCACAATCGAGGACTGCTGGCTCCCAACCGCTCGCCTGTCTGCCTGCCTGATTGCCCCCTAACTGCTCCCCTGCCAGCCTGATCAATGTCTAACTGCTCCCCTGCCGGCCCGATTGCCCCTAACTGCCCTCCCCTGCCAGCCTGGTTGCCCCCAACTGCCCTCCTTTGCAGGCCTGGTCACCCCCAACTGTCCTCCCCTGCTGGCCATCTTGTGGTGGCCATCTTGTGTGTTGGAGTGATGGTCAATTTGCATAGTACCTCTTTATTATAGTACTAGTGGCCCAGTGCACAAAATTCGTGCACATTAAAAGGGAATTAATTAGAGGAAATAATTTAATATTGTTATTTGCCCTTTCTCTATAATAGAAGTTTCAGAGATGAAAAAAAAATTAGTAAAATGTATATGAAAACCTTCCTCCTGTCAGAGACTGGGGCTCACCATGAGACCCAGAGTGAAGTCCCTGCCCACCCACATGCACCTCAAAATTGCATGAGATCCAGACCTGGCCACACACCCCATTGGGCTAGATCCAGACCCAGCCAGTCTCACCCTTGTCAAGCCTCACTGGGCAGGGGACGTAGCCTCAGGTCCCCCGTCAAGCCCCACTGGGTGGGGGCATGGCCTGAGTTCCCCTGACCCAGCACTGAGGGTGCACCTTGAGGTCCCCTGTCAAGCCCCACTGGGTGGGAGGCATGGCCTGAGGTCCCCTGTCAAGCCCAGCCAGACAAGGGGTGCAGCCTCAGGTCCCCTGGCCTGGTGCTAGGGTGGGAGTGTGGCTGCAGCCTGAAGTCCCCTGTCAAGCCCCATGGGGGCATGGGAGGGCGTAGCCTCAGGTCCCTGCTGATTGCTCGTTAAAGCTCCTTAAGGGAACTTGGCCTCAGCTGTGGGTGCAGCCATCTTTGTGATGGAGTGATGGTCAATTAGCATATTCCCTCTTTATTAGATAGGATAGGATTCTCCCTCCCACCCTCAAGAAACCCAGCCCAGAGCTCTATGTGGTGAGTAGGGGAAAGCATGTTGATCTTGGGACCAAAGGTCTTGAGTTCAAGGTGCACCTGAGTCAGTCAACTTATCGGGGCCTTGGCTTCTTTGTCGGCAAAAGTGAGTAAAGACCCACACCGCCCAGTGGTTTTGCAAGGACAGGAGGAAATAACTTACATAAATGCACTTTAACTGCAAAAGAGGCCAGGAGGGGCCCGGCGCTGAGCCCTGGAGAGCCCCTCTCCGTCCTGTCACCCTGCCCTGGGGGCTGTGGGCATAGGGACAGCTCAGTCCTCCAGCTCCATCGGCCGCCTCTCTGGGCCCCCAGGTGGGCACATGGCTCCCTGAGGCAGGAAAAGGCAGCACGGAGAGACCCTGTCACAGGGCTGCACCTGGCCCAGGAAAGAAGATACAGGAAAAAAGAATGCAATCTGGAGGAAAATTCGTTTCAGAGGCAAATAGCCCCCCTCCTCTGTGATGGCGGTCCCCTGGCCATCCGAGCTTTCTGCTCTCGGGCTCTGCACACTCCAGACCGTGGCGCTGGGTCCGGAGGGGAAGGACCTGCACTCCCCACGAGCCTCTTTTGGCAGCAGGTGCCTGGGGTCCGAAGCCGAGTCCCCAGGCAGTGAAGGCGCACTCGCGGGAGCCAGTCCCGCCGGCCGCTCTAGGTCAGGCCTCTTCAGGACCACCTGCAAGCAGGTGGCCGCAGGGGTCCGAGTCCCCTGCCCAACCCAGTGGGACTGCCGGCACCACGAGAAGCGGGTGGTGACCACAGAGATGGACCGTTGCTGCTTCGAGGTCCTCCACTGTTACCTCAATGGCTTCCCTCAGCCACCACCTCCTAGGTCACTGTGAGCCCCGCCTGCTCTTTGTGACATGGAAGAGGGGGGACAGGCAGTTTCAGGGCGGCACTGGGCCCTTCTCAGCCATGAATCTTCATGCAGGACTCAGGGAATACACGTTAACTGGTGCCCTTAAGGACAGTGGATCCTCTCCCCCCAACCCCCCAGAGGAGCTGCCTAAACTTTCCTGCTCCATCTCCCTCCTACCAACTTTGAGGATGCCAGTGATTACCTGTATTGGGAGGTAGGGGCCCATGGGCTTCGAATTGAATTCATCAATAAAAAAAGGTGTCAAACGTACAGCCACATTTTTACCTGAGGCTGCTAAGGAGCAAGGCTGGCACCAGCCCCAGACAACAGACTCCTCAACCAGGGAAGGTGGCTTTAAGGCTCCAATTACCAGTGAACTCAAAAAAACAATCAAACTTAGCAGGTACCGAAGTAAGAAGGGGGCAATCAGCTGTGCAGAATATGTTGCTTCTCACAGCACTGTGTCCACAATGGCACTCTCGGCCACTGAGCCACACCAGCCGGGCTGTGGTTAGTCTTTTGATTTTTAGAACAAGTATCACCTACTGGCATTCCACTTGTTTTTCTTTTAACTAAGTTGTCATCATATCATTTGAAAAATATTAATTCTAAAGATCTATTTTGCAGAAAGATATCTAATCACTTATCTAAACAAGAATGCAAACATGGCCTTATGGATTTCCCTGTCCATGACTGAAATGCACAGAGCCATGACCTACATTCTGCTGGCAATTCACCCAAATGCTTCAGAATGTGTGTACAGACATATGTGCTCAGGCCCTCTCCCAGCTACAGGCAAGAATGGACCAACGCAGCCAGTCACACTGGAAGGAGCCCTGGGCTGGGAGATGGTGTTGCCCCTCGTTAGCTGGGAGGGATCTGAAGCAAATCACTTTACTTCTCTGGGCTTCCCAGAGGTAAACAGGTATGCAAAATGGGGATAACTCCATGAACCCCAAGATTAAATGGGATCACATCATGCAGGTCTCAGCTTAAACGCCCCCTGCTCAGGGAGCAATGATGGGTGCTGTTAGAGGAGTTAGCTAGACACACGGGCAGAGGACAGGGTCCTTGGGGAACAAGGGCAGGTGGAACTCAGGCAGGGCAGACCGGGCAGACAGGGCAGCCTAATCCCAGGAGCCAACCATGCTGAAATAGCAGAATGTTTTGACACAAAGCGGGAAGCATGAAGCCTGCGGCAATAAGGGGAACTGATGCATAGGAACAGAGACAGTTCAGGTCTGCTGCTGGGCAAGAGCAACAAGGGAACGAATCAGGTGGCGGCACAGATAGATACAGAGCAGGCTTGTAGCACATGTACACGCCCAGACCGACTGGCTTCGCTGGCAACCCATTATTTGGGGCCCCTCCCGTGCAGGAGTCTGAATCTGCTTGTAATAAGTTTTCCAGGCTTTTGCAGGAAGCTCATTCTTCGGTGATGCAAGACACACCCCGGGGGAAAACCTTGGGCTCAGGGTTCTGGTTATCAGGGTCACCAGATCCCCCCTCTCAGGCCTGAAGCTCCAGTCCCCAAGCTGCTGCGAGTGTTGGCAACTGACAGCTTCCAGCTAGACACCTGTCTAGGTGTCCCTCTGCTGTCCACCTCGTCCCAGGTCCCACACACGCATGCACCATAATAGCCAGAAGGAGAACCTAAAGCCTAGCCCTTCAGTCCCCTGTGGCTTTGGAGGCCGAGGCTTGCTGTGACTATGTAACAGCTCAGTTTCTCCCTCTTCCTGATCCTGCCTCCTCTCTTCCCCAATATAATAGCTACGTACTAATCTCCATCTCAGATTCGTCTTGCCAAGGGGCCTGATTTGCAACAAGGGGCCCTTCCTGCCACACCAGATATTTAGAACCAGCCCTCCACTGCCTCTATCCCATTGCCCTTGTTACTATCGGAAAAACACGCCACTCACACATTTACACAGCATTGTCTGCCTCCCCAGTGCTTGAAAATATGCCCAGGAAGCAGTATCCTTGTGTATCAAGGCTGACCTTCAGTAGGCACTCACTAAACACTTGTTGGATAAAAGAACGTCAGGTGTTAAGAGCTTCCAGTTTAATAAATACAATGAGCTGTAATAAACATTAGCTTATAGCCAGCCCTAGCTCAGTGGTTGGCAAACTCATTAGTCAACAGAGCCCAGTATTAACAGTACGATTGAAATTTCTTTTGAGAGCCGAAAACTGACTTCTGCGCATGGCACGCGCCCGCACGTGGTATTTTGTGGAAGAGCCACACTTAAGGGGCTAAAGAGCCACATGTGGCTTGTGAGCTGCAGTTTGCCGACCACTGTCCTAACTGGTTTGGATCCGTGGATAGAGCATCGGCCTGTGGACTGAAAGGTCCCGTGTTTGATTTCAGTCAAGGGCACATGCACAGGTTGTGGTTTAGATCCCCAATAGGGGGCGTGCAGGAGGCAGCCAATCAATAATTCTCTCTTATCATTGACTAGAGGCCCAGTGCACGAATTTGTGCATGGGTGGGGTCTCTCAGGGTGGCCTATGGGGATCAGACCCCAGCTCATGCCCCCAGCCTCTCAGTCCTGCAGCTCTGCCTGGCACCCTGCCATGGCCTGGTGTTGCCCCCTCACCTGCTCCACCATCCCACCTGTGGGGGGGGGGGTCAATCAGGGCTGGGCCCCCCACCCGGCTCCCTCAGTGCCTGGGAGCTAGGCAGCGGCCCCACCTCCCACCACCTCCACTGCTCACCATCTGCTGGTCTGCTGGGCCATCACTGGGGTGATCACCTCTCCCCTTCATCCCCCCCCACTCACACCTGCCTTGGCCTGACACTACCCGCTCACCTGCTCCACCATCCTGCTGCAGTCCCACTCTCTCTGGAGCCCATCAGGGCTGGCAGCACCTTCACTGCTGCCCACTGCCAGCACCACATCACTGACACCCACCACATTCTGCACCACCCCCTGGTGGTCAGTGCATGTCATAGCAAGTGGTCGAACTCCTGGTCAAACAATTTGCATATTAGGCTTTTATTATATAAGATGCTTCTCTCTCTCCCTCCCTCTCCCTTCCTCTCTGAAATCAATAAAGATACATTTTTTAGAGAGAATCCAAGATGGCGGCGTAGGTAAACACCTAAACTGCTGCCTCCCGCAACAATTTCAAAAATACAACTAAAAGAAAAAACATCTATCACCCAGAACCACGGGAAAGCTGGCTGAGTGGAAGTTCTACAACTAGAAGGAAAGAGAAAAGAGCATTGACACGTGCACGAGCGCTGAAAAGCTGAGGTACGGAGGCGTGTGATCCGGGCTAGCGGAGGGCGTTGCTTTTTTCAACCCGAAGGGAGACAAGCCCCCGACTACTCTGAAATACAGTTTCTGGGGAGACACGGGGGACCCAAACTCTTATGGGGAGAAGCTGGACTGTCTGCCAGTGAGGGTGGCTTGCTTGCAGAGCTGCGTGCAGGAACAATTGTTTACGGCACTGGGGCTGACAGGGACGCAGAGCCGGCTAACTAGCAGCCATTGCTGTTTGCCACGCCCTAGCCTAGTGACACCCTGAGACCCCACCCTGCACAACCTACAAACCCACCCAACTCCAAGCAGCGGCTTTTGCATAAGAAAGCCCTGCCCTATCGCAGCTTAAACTAGCAAACTTGCAGCCCGGGTCAGACAGCTCCAGACAGCTCCAAAACCTCCAAACCACAAGCAAAGAGGAGAAAACTGTAGCTCTCACTGTAGCTCCTGCTGGATGGCCTCAGACAGTAGCTGACCTGCACCCCATTGGAGATCCAGAAGCCAGTATACCTAGTGGTCAGTGTGAGACACCAGATTTCAACTCCTCACATCCATAAGTGACACATTCAAGAGGCAGACTCAGTGAGCACCAAAGCCCCACTGAAACAAGTCCTGCCCCATAAGCGTGTCTTCAGCGCAGCAGTTCTTCCATTATAGACACAGGGAGTGCTCACAGCTAATTGGCCTGGAGGTCAATTCCTCCCAGTGTACCAATAGCAATTAAGGCTTAACTACACCAAGACTTTGCACTCAGCCCACAAAGGGGTGTACCAAGAGCATCCACCTCATGTGATTGAGGAGACTGAGCTACTGCCCCCTATAGATCACCTACCACACAAAGCCACTCCTTCAACACAGGGAAGCAGCCAAAATGTGGAGACAAAGAAACATGTCACGAATGAAAGAAACAGAGGAAAGCAAACTACTGGATGACATAGAGTTCAGAACCACATTTATAAGGTTACTCAAGAATCTTCTTAAAACCGCTGAGAAACTTGATGAGACCTTTAAGGATATTAATGAAAATGTCAAAAAAATGGAAAAGGATCAGTCAGAAATGAAGCATACACTGTCTGAAATAAAGAATATACAGAAACTCAACTGTAGATCAACATACCCCAAGAATCAAACCAAAGATCTGAAATATGTGGAAACAAAAAACATCCAACCAGAAAAACAAAAAGATAAAAGAATCCAAAAATATGAAGATAGTGTAAGGAGCCTCGGGGACAACTTTAAGCGAACCAACATCCGAATTTTTGGGGTGCCAGAAGAAGGGAGAGAGCAAAATATTGAAAACCTATTAGAAGAAATAATGACAGAAAACTTTCCCTACCTGGTGAAAGAAATAGACGTACAAGTTCAGGAAGCGCACAGAACCCCATACAAGAGGAATCCAAAGAGGACCATACCAAGACACATCATAATTAAAATGCCAAGAGCAAAAGACAAAGAGAGAATATTAAAAGCAGCAAGAGAAAAACAGTTAATTACCTACAAGGGAGTACCCATACGACTGTCAGCTGATTTCTCAACAGAAACTATGCAGGCCAGAAGGGAGTGGCAAGAAATATTCAAAGTGATGAACAGCAAGAACCTACAACCAAGATTACTCTACCCAGCAAAGCTATCATTCAGAGTTGAAGGTCAGATAAAGAGCTTCACAGACAAGAAAAAGCTAAAGGAGTTCATCACCACCAAACCAGGATTACATGAAATGCTTAAGGGTATTCTTTAAGAAGAGGAAGAAGAAGAAAAAGGTAAAGATAAAAATTGTGAACAACAAAATGACATCAAATACATACCTACCAACAAGTCAATCTAAAAATCAAGTGAATAAAAAATCTGAAGAACAGAATGGACTGGTGAATATAATAGAATCAGGGACATAGAAAGGGAGTGGACTGACGATTCTCAGGGGAAGCAGGTGTGAGGGGTGCGGGAAGAGATTGGACAAAAATCTTACTCCAATGGATGAAGACAGTGGCGGGGGGTAAGGGCATGGGGTGGGGTGGGGAATCAGGTGGAGGGGAGCTATGGGGGGAAAAAAAAGAGGAACACCTGTAATAATCTGAACAATAAAGATTTATTTTTTTAAAAAAGATACATTTTTTAAAACACAGTTAGCATATATATTTTTAAGAACTGAACCTGTGCTTTAGAAGGAAAACTTAAAGATAAATATGCTGTAGGACTAATTCCGTGAACCACTTGTCAACAAATTAATGGATCTCGCCTCAGTTGACATTTCTGTTTACAAACTAATGGCATACTTACTTAACTATCTCCATTATAGGCTCTCAACTTCTCCAAGGAGCATTTTTAACATGGGGGAAAAAAGCAATTTTTAAAAAATTAACAAATCACAGTGCATTTGTAGGCACCAGCAAATATATTGTGTAAGCTAATAGCTCATAACTAAGGAACTAGCCATCAATAAAATAAACAGATTAGTTATAAACCACAGAGATTCATGCGTGGACTCTTATAAAGCTCTAGTCATCAAAGCTTCAAGTCAGGAGATCTGGGCTTGAGTTCAAGCTGTACCTTCAACTCATCAAAGGACCTGGGTCAAGTCACTGCAATTCTCTAGTCCTGAGTGTTCTCACATGTGGAATGAGAATGAGGCTTTCTATTATCTTTCAGCTTTGCAGTTCTATGTGCCTCTCTTCACTGATTGATATACATCAGTGATGTACTGATGTCAGGGAAGACAGCATGGGCTATCCTACTAGCTGTAGTTACCATACGCCTAAAAAGGCCTATTACATATAGGGTACTTGTGGTGAAAAATAGATAAACTATGTTTGATTACTTATTGGGCTATCTGAGTTCAAGGTCAGTTTAAGTATGACCCAGAGGGGTCCCAGATTGGAGACAGTGCAGGCTGGGTCTCTAGTTGTTGAATAACATGCTATTTAGCCTCCAAGTGTTTGATTTTTTAATTATTTTTATTGTAGTTGATTTCTAATTTTTTCCATTGTGATCTGAGAAGATGCTTGATATTTTTTGTATCTTCTTGAGTTTGAAGAGACTTAGCCTGTGTCCTAATGTGTGGTCTATTTTTGAGAATGTCCCATGTACACTCAAGAAGAATGTATATTCCATTGCTTTCAGGTGAAATGTTCTGAAGATGCCAATTCTTTCCATCTGATCTAGTGAGTCATTTAGGATTGCTGTTTCTTTGCTGATTTTTTGTCTAGAAAATTTATCCAGTGATGTCAATGGGGTATTAATTAAACTTCCCTACTATGATTGTATTGTTGTCTATCTCTCCCTTGATATCTTCCACAAGTTTTTTTATGTATTTGGGTGCTCCTGTATTGGCTGCATATATGTTTACCGGAGTTATAACCTCTTGTTACATAGATCTCTTTGGTATTATAAAGTGGCCTTCCTTATCTCTTGTTATGGCCTTCACTCTAATGTCTATTTTGTCAGATATAAGTATTGCTATCCCAGCTTTTTTTTTTTTTTCATTTCTGTTTGCCTGAAGAAAAAAAATTCATGCCTTCACTTTCAGTCTGTGTGAGTCCTTTGTTCTGAGGTGAGTCTCTTGTAGATAACATATATTTGTGTCATGTTTTCTTATCCATTCAGCACCCTATGTCTTTTGATTGGAGCATTTAATCCCTTTATATTTAAGGTTATTATTTATAGGTACTTGTTTATTGCCTGTGTTCCTTCTTCCCTTTCTATTTCTTTTTCTTTTTTTTTTTTTTTTACAACAGTCCCTTTAGCATTTCTTGCATTGCTGGCTTGGTGGTAATAAACTCCCTTAGCTTTTTTTGTCTGCAAAGCTCCTGATTTCACGTTCAATTTTGATTGATAGCCTTTTTGGATAGAGTATTCATGGAGTCAGTCCCTTGCTTTGCATCACTTTGTAAACTTCATTCCATTCCCTTCTGGCCTGATGTGTTTCTGTTGAGAAATCATTTGATAGTCTAATGGGACAAAGATTTCTTGTAGGTAAATTTCTGTCTCTCTCTTACAGCTCTTAAGATTCTTTCTTTGTCATTAACGTTTGCCATTGTAATTACGATGTGTCTTGGTGTGGGTCTTTTGGAGTTCCTCTTGTTTGGGATTCTGTGCTTGTGTGACTTTTTTCTTCTCTAAGTCAGGGAAGTTTTCTGTCATTGTTTCTATCCCTTCCTCCTCTTTTGACCTTCTGGCACCCCTATTATGCAGATGTTGCTTGTTTCAAGTTGTACCAAAGCTCCCTTAAACTTTCCTCCTGCTTTTTAATTTTCTTTTTCAATTGCTGTTGACTTTGAGTGTTTTACTACCCTGTCTTCTAACTCACTGATTCGATCCTCTGCTTCTTCTAGTCTTATGTCTGTTGACATTGTGGTTTCTATTGCAGCTATATCATTCTTCTTTTCCTCTTGATCCTTACATATGTTGATTTTGTTATCCAGCAAGTTTAGGAACTTTATGACCCTCTACTCTGAATTCTTTCTCTGACATATTGCTTGCCTCCATTTCATTAGTTCCTTTTCTGGCAATTCCTCCTTTTCTTTCCTTGGCAGGAGGAGCGGGGGGGGGGGGGGTGGTTGTTTCTTTGTCTCCCCATTTTTGCTGTCTTTTTCTGACCCTGGGCATCCTGCTTGGGGTTTGAGAGGTTGAAGACCCTATCAGGCCAATGGCCTGGAAATCTTTAACCCAGAGGCTTGGTCTGCCTTGAGTCTCATGCCTTTATTGTCTCTGCCCTGAGTTGTAGCCCCTTCTCCCATGGATCTGTTCTCTCAGTTGTCCCCTTCAGATGCTCGGGGTAGTGGGTGCATGTGCACAGTTCCTCTTGTGTGTGACTCCCTGTGAGGATCCAGAGCCCTCTGGCATGCAATTTGCTGTGTGGCCCTGGCTCCTGTGGCAGGGTGGCACCCTAGGTCCCTCTGGCGGTGTATTTGCAGCATGGACCTGTGGCCCCTGGTTGGGAATACCAGATTGCTCTGGGTCACCCTAGCAGAGCTCTCTTGTGGCCCAGAGTGGGGCACATACTGGGTTGCTCTGGGTAGCCCTGGCAGGACAGTCCCAGGGGTTGGGGTGGGGCAGGTTCCGGTTGCTCTGGGTTGCACAGTGAGAGCTCTCCTGTGGCCCAGAGTGGGAGACACACTGTGTTATTCCTAGTTGTCCCAGCAGAAGTCCCTGGGCTTGGGTTGGACTGGATGCACATTGCTCTGGGTCATACAGTCCTTGCTTTCCTGTGGCCCAGAGTGAAGCATGCTGGTTTGCCCCTCCCTAGTGTGGAGTGGGGCAGGTTGATCTGGGTCACACAGTCTGTGCTCTCCTATGGCCCAGAGTGAGGCACGTGTGGGTTGCTCTGGGTCACCCCTCCCAGGGCCCTGGGTGAAGTGGGCATGGGTTGCTCTGGGTTGCACAGTCTGCTCTCCTGTGGCCTGGAGTGGAGCGTGCACTGGGTTGCTCCAGGTTACCTCAGCAACAGGTCTCAGGGCTCAGTGGCTCCAGGTCAGATTGACCACATGGTTCTGGGGCCCAGGACAGGGCAAGTCACAGAGATCCCCCTGACTTGCACTCACTGAGAGGTCTTGGAGCCAGATCCTGGGATGCTGGGTCCCAGTGGACTATGGCAAGAGCTCATTGCAGATGTCTGGGAGTCTGCCAGGAGATACTACTCCACTCATTGCCAGGGCATGGTGGTGGTTCCACACAGGTTATGGCTGGCAAATGGTGTTCTCTAGGTGCCCTCTGCACTTCCTTATTGAAAACTGTCTCCTCAGCCCTGTCTAATTTGTTAATTCTGGGTGGATGTTCTCTGATTTAGTTCCTTTTCAGGCCTGGCCCCAAAAGGAGGTGTGTGACATTTCTGCCTGTTATGCTGCCATTTTGAAAACAAAAACAAAACAAAACAAAAAAACTCTTTCAGCTTTAATTTTTCCATTATTAAAATGGTAATATCAACTTCCCACCAGAAATATTGTACAGAAAAAGAGAGAAGAATGTTTGTGAAAAATGTTGCACACTATTTGACACTTGCTAAATCTTTTTTTTTTTCAGGTTTCAGAGCATGATTTAATGCATTCATACATCAAAGTTATTTTCAGAAACATGGAAAGTCCTAAGTCACACTGTAGATTTCCTCTCGCTCCATGCTGAAGGCTGGGGCTGTTCCAGATGCAGCAAGTGCTGAGATGGAACCTGTTGGCACCACAGGTCACCAGAGGGGTCTGAGGAGGGTCAGCTTAATTATTCATTGTTCTTAAACTTGCCATTGATGTAGGGTACCCAGTCCAGAATCAGCCTCCAGTCGGGAGCCCACACTAGCCCCATGGTGTCCACAGTGCCCCATATGCCTGGTGTGGGTAGGAATCCAGTTCTTGGCCAGTTAGAAGTAGCGGGGGCCCAGGAACTTGCTCATTGTCTCATCAAGGTCTGAAGTTCAGGGTGACCCAGGTTCCTCCTGGCCAGGACACACAGCCTAGGCCCACAGAGATGCCCCACCCTGGGTCGACAGGGCACATGACATCTGGATTCCTGGGCCATTGTGCATGCAGACCCACTTACTAAAACTGCTAAGAGCTTCACTTTCCTTCTCTTGCTCTGTTAGCTGGATGCTCATGTCCTTAACTGCCTGGAGAGGAGGCCTGGACTGTCAGCAAGGCGGGAGTCTGCCCTGAAGGCAAGCGGACTTTTCCAAAATGTTTAAACTTCACTACCTCTTGCCTGGTGTTTCTAGAAAGTGCACTGCACCCACCTTCCAAAGAACTTAGAACCAGAAGCAAAAGATATATCATAGGAAAGGGAGGCAGGAACACTGAGACAGTCACAAGGCTAAGAAGCAGTTATTACAGCCTTCCCATCACCTGGCTTTCAGGTTGAATTCACATACTCATGCTTGGTTTAAAGTAGCATCTCTGTTACATTCAAATGGGTCTACATAGCTTTAAAGGGCAAATGTGCTTATATGTGTCCCTGGGACACAGTGATTCTTGGTTCTTAAAACGTATGAGACCGTATTAGTTTATCTTGCTAGAAAAGACCAAGGATGCTAGGGAGGTCAAAGTAAATATTTACTTTTACAATAAAGCTCATAGAAAATGAGTTAAAATATGGTTGGATTTATGGGTATGATAGAATATCCTGCTATTATAAATTGATGTCAGGCTAGACGTCTGATTGGTCTAAATGAGCCCTAATTAAAAAGAATTGTCACCCTTGCTGGTTTGGCTCAGCAGATAGAGCATCAGCATGTGGAATGAAGGGTCTTGGGTTCAATTCCGGTCAAGGGTACATGCCTGGGTTGTGGGCTCGGTCCCCATTAGGGGACATGCAGGAGGCAGCCAATCAATGATTCTCTCTCATCATTGATGTTTTTATCTCTCTCCCTCTCCCTGCTTCTCTGAAATCAACAAAAATATATATTTTTTTTAAGAGAATTGTCTAAATGGCCATTCAAGACTCAGGGAAGAATTTGGAACTACATGGAGCTAGCAGGAGTTTTGAGGAGAACAGAACACCCTAGACAGGAAGGGAATGATCTGACTCGAGTACTGGCTTGGTCATTAACTTGCTTTGCAACCTGGATACACCCTCAACTCCTCATAGACTCAGTGATCTGCAAGCTGTAGATAGGGGATTCTGAGGTTCACTCCTTTCTCAAGCGCTTTTTGTGAAAGTTACATTCCTTTGAGTCTATTAAGACCTCTTGAGAAGAGAGAATCCTGTACTGAACATAGGCTACTGGGCAAAAATGAGGTGTGGCAGACAGAGAATGGAAAACAGAATTAGCAAATGCATAAAAACACATAAAATCGAAATATATCTTTTTATTTATATTTATTTTAAAGTATTACCAATGTCCCCTTCCCCCCCCCCCTGCTTCACCCCTCTGTAGCCCCCACCCACCCCCCACCCCAGGCCTTCACCACACTATTGTCTCTGTTCATGGGCTATGTATATATGCATATAAGTTCTTGGTTAATCTCTCCCCACCCCACCCTTCCCTCTATAATTCACCAGTCTGTTCTATGTCTCTGGATCTATTTTGTTCATCAGTTTATTTTGTTCATTAGATTCCACATATAAGTGAGATCATGTGATACTTGTCTTTCTCTGACTGGCTTATTTCACTCAGCATAATACTCTCCAGGTCCCTCCATGTAGAAATACATTTTTAAATGGCCTTAATTAGAGTGGGTATGTTAATCCAAAATTATGCCTTCACAAGTTCAAGGGGATATAGGTAGCATACCTACTTTCTGGTCTTAACTTCTTACTGATTTTAGAGAGGGAGGGAGAGAGAGGAAGGAGGGAGGGAGGGTGGGAGAGATGGAGGATGAGTGACAGAGAGAAACGTTGATGTGAGAGAGAAACTTGGATTGGTTGCTTCTTGGACACATCCCAACAGGGGATCAAACCTGCAGCCTGTGCCCTGATTGGGAGACAGCTGGCAACCTCCCAGTGCAGGGGACAATGCCCTGAGCTCCCCCCTCCCCCCTCCCCCCTCCCCCCAGGGCTGGTCTTAACTCTTGGGCTGATGTGGAGCTGTGTGACTTTGGGTCAGGCTGCTCCCTCCTTTTAGTCTCCATTTTCTTCTCTGCAAAACCAGGCAAGACCATCTGTTGAATCTAAGTTTAGGGGTAAATTGCACAGAATGGGTGCATAAGCCCTGGAGCGCTGAGAGGAACCAGGGCGTGGCTAGCAGTGGGCAGGGTCCACCCAGCCTCTGCACCTCCAGAGAGCGCCCCTCCGAGAACTTCTGCGCGTGCCCTGTTCCTACATGAGCCCAGGAGCCGGAGCAGGAGGCTCCCCGCGAAGCAGGGCTGTGGGATCCAGGGCCTGCCTTCTGGCAACTTGCAGAGAAAGTCAAGAGAGAGTAGAGGTTAGGTGGCTCCGCTCCCAAGGGGGCGCTGCTGCTGAGAAGGCGGCACAAGGACGAGCTTGGTCTTGCTCAGGAACTGCAAACAGAGCAGACCGTCAGGTTCCATGGAAAACGGCCGCCACGCAGCCAGTTCTCCCCGAACAGGAGGCCACAGCCGCGTTCAGGCGGGAAGGGAAAGGATGGGGCGGAGGACACTTTCACAAGCATGGCCCATCCTCTCCACCCACGACTTCTTTCAGGCAAGAAGGCAAACCCGCGCGTTTCTGAAAGCGACCCACAGTCAGGGCCCCCCCACCTCCGCGAGGCCCGTCCCCTGCACCGGGACGGGAGCAGCTCCCGCTCCCGAGACTGCGAGCTGCTTCCTCTCGGAGACGTTGCCCAGAGGAAGTGCGGGGCGGGGGGGGGGGGGGGGGGGGGGCTGAAACGCCCGGTCTTCAGACTTGTTGTTTGCGCCACACCCGGTCCCAGGGCGCCCTCTCCATCAGGCCTGGTGCGGCCGAGCCCTGGGGTGCGCCTGACACCCGCGCTGCCCACGTGGCCTCTGCGGGGAAGACCCTTCCGGGCTGCTTCCCGCATTAGATGCAGCCATGGCCTTGGACCAGGAACGCATCGCTGAGTCACAGATTCCCGTATGTTCATGGTGATGATGGCTTCCCTCTACCTCTCGACGTCGTTTAAAGGAAGGAATTAGAACACCGGTTTTGTGGAAATGCCGTCAGCAGTCTAGGAGCAGATGGAGCCCTTCACCGGGACCCTAGGAGCTTCCTACAGAACCACCGGTAAAGGGGCTGCTCCTCACTTTCCTCATCCCGCGTCCCCCACAGACACCCCCTGAGAACTCCAGCCTTCCTTCTGCTGAAAGGAAGGCCACAGAGATTTGGGGGTTTGGGATTAAACAGGCTAAAGTATGAATTCTTCCTATCTCACTCTTTAAATATATAAAAGCTCAGCTATGGCCCTGGACAGATTAAACATCACTCAACAAAAGCCTCTTCTTTCTCTCCAGAGACCAGGAGAAGAAGACCAAGATGGAAGTTTTAGAAAATGATCACTTGCCTCCTGCCAAAAAGCAAAGGAAACATTGTGTTCCCATCCCCACTCTTGTCAGCCGTGGACAGTGGGAGCCTAGATGTCTATTCTTGTCCGGCAGGAAGGAGACACAACACCAATCAGGTGTTGCCAGCAAAAGCCAAGTAGGAAATGGCAACTCTCACCCCTGACAGTCAGGAACTGCCCACCCCTTAGTGTCAGTGGAGGCCACGGAGGGAGCCTGGACCACCACTGCCACCCAGCACCGCGCCCTCTCCACTGGGCTCGCTTCAGAGGAGTATGAGTGGAGAGACAGAACTTGCACGGCCGCCCAGCTGGGAGCAGTAATGAGACACATCTACCCCTGCCCAGCCTGGGAGTGTCAGGAGAGGCCTAAGGGAGCCAGAACTCCCATCATCACCAGCTACAGCAAAGATCCCCCCCATGAGATGTCAACACAGGCTCAATGAGAGCCTGTGCCTCTGCCTGCCCCTGGCAGAATCCACATGGCCCTGCTTTCCCCTTCTGGAGTGTTGTCAGAGGAAGCCAGCTAAACCAGAATGTTTAAATAAGATACAGAACATTATAACATAAGACAAAAATGTCCAGATTTCAATAGAAACTTCTTTATCACAACAACTAGAAAGATTTCTAACTGAATGTGAAGAAAACGACAATCAGCAGGTATTAACACCAACACCAAGACGATAAAGATCTTAGAATTCTGTAGAGGCCATGATAACAATGAACATTATTAAAACAAACTTTAAAAAGAGAAACAAAGAGATCCTTAGCAAAGAAATAGAACTTTCAGCAGCAAGCAAAAGACAAAAAGAAGAATCTAATAAAAACTTTGCAACTAAAAAATTATTAAAATAAAAACTCGGGAGCTGTTAGTTATGGTAAAGATGGCAGTAAACTCTGTGCTTGCCTCCTCCTACAACCACATCAAAATCACAACTAAATTACAGAACAGCGTCATTGAGAACCACATGGGAACTGGTTGAACAGAAGTCCTAGAAGTGAGGACATACGGGAAAAGCCATGTCGAGCTTGGCAGCAGGGCCGGAGATGTGGAATGGGCAGGTCCCATGCCCACAGTGTGGCATCTGGAATTGGGAGGGATATCTTAGCTGGAAAGGTCCCCTGAGGACAGAAGTATTCCAGCTCCACAACAAGCTCTCCAGACTGGGCACTGGAACTGGGAAGCGGAGTCCCCATAATAGCTGGTGGCAAAACCCAGTGGGGATTGTATCTGAGAACAGAGGGCTGCTGGAGATGGAAGCAAACCTCCTAAAGGGCTTGTGCACAAAACACTTACTCACAAACTCCCTTGCTCTACACTCCACCTTGGGGCAGCAGCATGAAAACACGGCACAAGTGACACCTGAAGGCAGACTCAGTGGGCAAAGCCATGCTCAGTGCCTTATAATCAAGAACAACAAGGAGGTCCACTTTCACCCTTTCGTTCCACATAGTATTGCAGATCCTAGCCAAGGCAATGAGACAGAGAAAGATAAAATGCACCCATATCGGGAAGGAAAGAGTAAAACTGTCATTACTTGCAGATGAAATGATACTATATATAAAGAAAGTTAATAAGTTCACGCACACACACACACACACACAAACACTAGCATTGATAAATGAATTCTTTAAAATAGTATGATAAAAAGTTAATATTAAGAAATCAGTTTAATTTTTATATACCAACCAGAGGCCTGAGGCACAAATTTGTGCACAGGTGGAGTCTGGCTGGCCCACCCCGATGGGGGCTGGTTGGGGCGGGACTGGCTGGGGGGTGGGGCCATGGGCAGTTGGCTGGCCAGCCCCACCCCCCATCTAGCCTGGGTGGGGCTGAGGGACTGCCCCCCAATTGGGCTGGTTGGCCTGCCACAGTGTACGTCATAGCAACTGGTCTGACAGTCACTTGGCATTTATATCTATAGATAACAAAATATCAGAGACGGAAATTAAGAAAACAATTTCTTTTACAATTGCATCAAAAAGAATAAAATATCTAGGACTAAATTTAACTAAGGAGGTAAAAGACATGTAGTCAAAAAAATAAGACACTGAAGAAATAAACTGAAGAAGACATAAATAAATGAAAGGATATACAATGCTCGTCAATATAATTAGTACTAGGGGCCTGGTGCACTGCGGGGAGATCCCTCAGCCTGACCTGCACCCTCTCACAGTCTGGACCCCTTGGGGGATGTCCACCTGTTGCCTTAGGCCTGCTCCCTGGGGGATCGGGTCTAAACTGGCAGTCAGACATCCCTCTGGCAGCTGGGGAGCGGGCCTAAGCCAGCAGGAGGATATCCCTCTCACAGTCCGGGACCCCTCGCTTCTTACCGCCCGCCTGCAGCAGAGGTGGGAGAGGATTCTGGCTGAGCGTCACTCCCCCTGTGAGACTGCACTGACCATCAGGGGGCAGATCCTGCATTGAGCATCTGCCACCTGGTGATCAGTGTGCATCATAGCGACTGGTAGTTCTGCCATTCAGTCGATTTGCATATTAGCCTTTTATTATATAGGACTGTTTAAATGCCCATGCTACCAAAAACAAGCTACAGATTCAATGCTATTCATATCAAAATACCAATGGCATTTTTCGCAGAACTAGACCAATAATTCTTAAATTTATATGGCACTGCAAGAAACAACAAAAAATAGCCAAAGCAATCTTGAGAGAGAAGAAAAAAGTTGGAGGTATGAGACTACCTGATATCAAACTATACTTCAAGGCTATAGTAATCAAAACAGCACGGTACTGCATGAAAATAGACACACAGATCAACGAAACAGAATAGAGAGCTGAGAAATAAATACTTATCTATATAATCAATGAATATATTACAAAGGAGGCAAGAATATAAAATGAAATAAAGACATTCTCTTCAATAAAAGTGGCCAGATACATGCGAAAAAAATGAAACTATACCCCTTTCTTACACCATATACAAAAACTTAACTAAAAATGGACTAAAGACTTAAATGTAAGATCTGAAACCATAAAACTCCTTGAAGAAAGCATAGGCAGTAAGCCTTTTCACATTGCCCTCAGTAATATTTTTAGGCTATGTCTCCCTGGGCAAGCAAAACAAGAGAAAAAATAAACAAATGGAACTACTTCAAACTAAGTTTTGACACAGTGAAGGAAACTATCAATAAAACAAAAAGACAACCTTTTGACTGAAAGAAGATATTCATCAATGACATCTGATCTGATAAGGGGTTAATATCCAAATACATAAGGAACTGGTAAAACCAAAACAATTCAATTAAAAGATGGGCAGAGGACCAGAATAGACATTTTTTCAAAGAGGACAGATATGTTCAATAGACATATAAAAAATATGCTCACTGTCACTAATCACCAGAGGAATGCAAATGAAAACCACAGTGAGATATGATCTCATACCTGTCAGAATGGCTGTCATTAATAAATCAAAATCAAGTTTTGTGGAAAATGTGAAGAAAAGGAACCTCGTGCATTGTTGATGGGATTATAAATTGATGCAGCCACTATGGAAAACAGTTTGAAGGCTCCACAAAAAATTAAAAATAGAACTACCACATGACACAGCTGGGTATTAATCCAAAGAAATCCAAAACACTAATTCAAAAAGATACATGTATCCCTATGTTCACTGACTATTTACCATAGTCAAAATATTAAAGCAACCTAAATTGCCATCAATAGATGAAAGGATAAAAAAAGTAGTACATATATACAATGGAATATTACTCAGCCACACAAAAAAATGAAATATTACCATTTGTAGCAACATGGATGGACCTAAAGGGTATAATGCTATGTAAAATTTGTCAGACAACAAAAGACAAATACCACATGGTTTCATTAATATGGAACCTAGAAAAACAAATAAAACAGAAGCTAACTCATAGACACAGAGAACAAATTATTGATCACCAGATAAGAGGAGGTTTGGGATTGGGTAAAAGAGGTGGAAGAGATTAAGAAATACAAATTGTCAGTTACCAAATAGTCATGGGATTTAAAGTACACTGTAGCCAATAATATTGTAATGTCTATGTATGGTATCAGATGGGTTATATGTGATCACTTACTAAGGTATATTGAATGTCTGCTCACTATGTGGTAAACCTGAGCTAATTAATACTGCACATCAACTATAATTGGAGAATAAATTTTAAAAATACAGTTGTTACCAGAATAGCCCTTTCTCCCGGATTAGTCAAAACAATGAACTTCATCCTATAAAAATCTCAATGGATTCCAGAAGGTTTAATTGGTCAAGGCAAAAGTGAACAGTCAAAGAGATTCAGAGTGTACATTCATACTGATATATATTATGGTCTTGGAAAATGGGCCACTTATAAGAGGTTTATTTTATATGTTTAATGAGGTCATTATTTTATAAATGAATTAAGTTTTAATCAGTCTCAGTGGAATGAACAAGCATCCAGGTTATGGCTTAGTGTTTGAGTGTTGACCTATGAACTAGGAGGTCATGATTGGGTCAGGGCACATGCCTGGGTTGTGGGCTCCATCCCCAGTAGGGGTTGTGCAAAGGGGTAACCAATCAATGATTTTCTCTCATCACTGATGTTTCTATCTCTCTCTCTACCTTCCTCTCTGAAATCAACAAGAATATATTTTAAAAAAGAAGAATACAACAAGCTAGGTAGGTACCAACAGCAGGAATCAGATAAGAGAATATCAGGCTACTGTGATTTCTTCAAAAGGGACCATTTAATGGTCTGTATTAAGGGACAGGAGTGAGACTGAAATAAATCAAGAGACATTATAAAAGAAATTAAAAAGGAAAATGAGAGCGGGGATGGCTTGCAACCTAGTTCAGTATCTGGTTAAAACTATAGTCTGGAGAAACCAAGATGGTGGGATAGGTAAGCACCTAAACTGCTGCCTTGCACAACAATTTCAAAACTACAACTAAAAGACAAAACGGACACCATCCAGAACCACAGGAAAGCTGGCTGAGTGGAAATTCTACAACTAGAAGGAAAGAGAAAAGCTCACGGAGAATTGGAGGAACGGCAAAGGGTTGAGGTACGGCAAAGGGTCTTTGTGCACGCAGAGAGGAAGGGCAGCTGAGAGCCTGGCTGACTTTCTCTGGAGGGAGGGGGAAGGAAGCCCCCGACTGCACTGAACCCCAGTTCCGACTGCACTGAACCCCAGTTCCGGGCAAAACCGCGTGGACCCAGGCTCATACAGGGGGAGTCTGGACTATCAGGTAGAGAGAAAGGCACTTGGAGACTCAGAGACCCGGGTGAGACCCAGGGGAGCCCCTGCAGGCAGGGGGCTGGAGGTGGGCGTGCAAGTGTGCACAGACTGTGAGGTTGCCACAGGCTTTCCCTAGCAGAAGGGAATCAGAAGCTCCAGACTGCACTGAGCCCCATTTCTGACTGAACTGAACCCCAGTTCCAGGTGAGCCCCTGGGGACCCACACTCTTGCAGGGGGAATCTGGACTCTTGGGCAGAGGCTCGGGAGCCTGGGAAGGCAGAGGTCTGGAGGTGCGCCGCAAGGGCAGGAATGAGGGGAAGCCAAGACTGTCTGCTCCACCCTGAGACTCCACCCCATCCAAGCTGAGCACAGAGGCTTTTGCAATTTGGCAAGTCTAATCCTATAAGACTGCCTCCAGCACGAACTTCTTCCATCTTAGACACAGCTGATCCTCACAGCCAACTGGCCTGGAGGTCAATTCCTCCCAGTGATACCAATAACAATCAAGACTTAACTACAGACTGCCGATCCTCCGGGGCTAGTGCTGAGAAGTCTTTCCCAGAGTGCTCTGCGCCGTGAAGAAGCGGCTCTCGGGGGACTGGGGGCATTTTGCGTTGGCTAGAGCCGGAGTAACAAGATGGAAGCGTCGGCGGGAGCCGGCGGCAGCGGTGGCAGCGGTGGCAGCGGTATCGCCGCCCTAACTCACCGCGCCCCTTTTCCAGTCCGCGACGTCGCCGCGAAAGCGAGGCTGCGGCGGCCGCCGGGACACAAGTGGCCCAGCCTGGGAGCCGGGAGAACCCCGCTTAAACTGCAACCTAGCAAAAAGAAACCTGACTGGGCGGCGGCGATGGGGTTCCCCTTGGCGGAATCGGGGCCCTGTGACGCCAGAAGCCGAAGTGCTCGGTTCCCTGCCGACCTCCTCCGCAGTCTTGCTCAGGGGACCAGCCCAGAGGCCCGCGTCCTCCTCTCCGAGGTGTCGGGGCTGGGCCCCAGCCTCCGCCTTCGTCTCCCACGATGGCGAGCAGCAGCGGCTCCAAGGCCGAGTTCATTGTCGGAGGGAAATACAAACTGGTACGGAAGATCGGGTCTGGCTCCTTCGGGGACATTTATCTGGCGATCAACATCACCAATGGCGAGGAAGTGGCAGTGAAACTAGAGTCTCAGAAGGCCAGACACCCGCAGTTGCTGTACGAAAGCAAACTCTATAAAATTCTTCAGGGTGGGGTTGGCAAGCCGCACATAGGGTGGTATGGTCAGGAAAAAGACTACAATGTGCTAGTCATGGATCTTCTTGGACCCAGCCTTGAAGACCTCTTCAATTTCTGTTCAAGAAGGTTCACAATGAAAACTGTACTTATGTTAGCTGACCAGATGATCAGTAGAATTGAATATGTGCATACAAAGAATTTTATACACAGAGACATTAAACCAGATAACTTCCTAATGGGTATTGGGCGTCACTGTAATAAGTTATTCCTTATTGATTTTGGTTTGGCCAAAAAGTACAGAGACAACAGGACAAGGCAACACATACCATACAGAGAAGATAAAAATCTCACTGGCACTGCCCGATATGCTAACATCAATGCTCATCTTGGTATTGAACAGAGTCGCTGGGACGACATGGAATCATTAGGATATGTTTTGATGTATTTTAATAGAACCAGCCTGCCATGGCAAGGATTAAAGGCTGCAACAAAAAAACAAAAATATGAAAAAATTAGTGAAAAGAAGATGTCCATTCCTGTGGAAGTTTTATGTAAGGGGTTTCCTGCAGAATTTGCCATGTACTTAAACTATTGTCGTGGGCTGCGCTTTGAGGAAGCCCCAGATTACATGTATCTGAGGCAGCTATTCCACATTCTTTCCAGAACCCTGAACCACCAATATGACTACACATTTGATTGGACAATGTTAAAGCAGAAAGCAGCACAGCAGGCAGCCTCTTCAAGTGGGCAGGGTCAGCAGGCCCAAACCCCCACAGGTTTCTAAGCATGAATCAAGGAACAGAAGAAGCAGTGCAGATGATCGGAGCAGCATTTGTTTCTCCCAAAATCTAGAAATTTTAGTTTGTATGTACACTAGCCAGTGATTGTGGACAACCATTTACTTGGTGTAAAGAACTTAATTTCAGTATAAACTGGCTCTGGGCAGCATTGGTGATGCTGTGTCCCAAGTTGTAGCCGCTGTAATTGTGAATATTAACTGAGATAGTGAAACATGGTGTCCAGTTTTCTATTGCATTTTTCAAGTGGAAAAGTTAACTAAATGGTTGACACCACAAATTGGTGGAGAAATTGTGCATATGCCAATTTTTTGTTAAAATCTTTTTCTTTGAACTATACTGCTTTGAGATCTCATTTCAGAAGAACGGCATGAACAGTCTTCAGCCACAGTTGTGATGGTTGTAAATGCTCACAATTGTGCATTCTTAGGGTTTATCCAGCCCTGGGGTTTGCAAGTTGTTCACTTAAAACATTCTTAAAATGGTTGGCTTCTTGTTTGCAAGCCAGCTGATATGGTAGCAACCAAAGATTCCAGTGTTTGAGCATATGAAAGACTGCTTGCTTCCCTGTGCTAGAAATAACAGCATCTAAAGTGAAGACTTCAGAAAAACTTAGTGACTACTAGATTATCCTTAGGACTCTGCATTAACTCTATAATGTTCTTGGTATTAAAAAAAAAAAAAAGCATATTTGTCACAGAAATTTAGTTAACATCTTAAAACTGAATATGTATGTATGTTGCTTAGATAAATGTAATCACTGTAAACATCTATATGATCTGGGATTTTGTTTTTATTTTGAAATGGGAGCTTTTTTGTTTACAAGTTCATTAAAAACTAAAACCTGTTTCTGTAAGGAAAAAAAAAAAAGACTTAACTACAACAAGACTGTACACACAGTCCACAAAGGGGTGCACCAAGAGTGTCCACCTCAGGTTAACTGGGGAGGCTGACCCACTGGGCCATATAGGAAACCTAGCACACAAAGCTACCCTACCAACTCAGGGAAGCAGTAAAAATGCGGCGACAAAGAAACAGATCACAAACTAAAGAAATGGAGGAAAACAAACAACTGGATATAGAATTCAAAACCATGGTTATAAGGCTTTTCGAGAATATCCTAGAAAAGGCCAATAAATATAATGAGACCCTCGAAGATATGAAAAAGGACCAACTAGAAATTAAACATACACTGACTGAAATAAAAAATATTATACAGAGACCCAACAACAGACTAGAGGAACGCAAGAATCAAGTCAAAGAATTAAAATACAAAGAAGCAAAAAACACTCAACCGAAAAAGCAAAAAGAAAAAAAAATCCAAAAAGTTGAAGATAGTGTAAGAAGCCTCTGGGACAACTTCAAGCGTACCAACATTCGAATTATGGGGGTGCCAGAAGAAGAGAGAGACCAAGATACTGAAAACCTACTCAAAGAAATAATGACAGAAAACTTCCCCCACCTGGTGAAAGAAATAGACTTACAAGTCCAAGAAGCTCACAGAACCCCAAACAAAAGAAATCCAAAGAGGACCACACCAAGACACATCATAATTAAAATGCCAAGAGCAAAAGACAAAGAGAGAATATTAAAAGCAGCAAGAGAAAAACAGTTAGTTACCTACAAGGGAGCACCCATACGATTGTCAGCTGATTTCTCAACAGAAACTATACAGGCCAGATGGGAGTGGCAAGAAATTTTCAAAGTGATGAATAGCAAGAACCTACAACCAAGATTACTCTACCCAGCAAAGCTATCATTCAGAGTTGAAGGTCAGATAAAGAGCTTCACAGACAAGAAAAAGCTAAAGGAGTTCATCACCACCAAACCAGTATTCTATGAAATGCTGAAAGGTATTCTTTAAGAGGAGGAAGAAGAAAAAAGTAAAGATAAAAATTATGAACAACAAATACATATCTATCAACAAGTGAACCTAAAAATCAAGTGAATTAGAAACCTGAGGAACAGAATAATCTGGTGAATATAATAGAATCAGGGGCATAGAAAGGGAGTGGACTGACAATTCTCGGGGGAAAGGGGAATGGGGGCATGCAGAAAGAGACTGGACAAAAATCGTACACCTATGGATGAGGACAGTGGGGGGAAGGTAGGGGCAGAAGGTGGGGTGGGAACCGGGTGGAAGGGAGCTATTGGGGGGGGGGGGGAGGAGAAACAATTGTAATAATCTGAATAAAGATTTATTAAATAAATAAATAAATAAATAAATAAAAACTGGGGGGGGGGGGGGACTGTAGTCTTACTTCCCCACTCTGACTGACTTGGGCGAAGCTGCAGGGACCCTCAGGGGCTGCCACAGGAGGAGATATAGGTCAGAGCCTCCCCACGAGTTCAGTTCAGGCTTTGGATCTGGAGTTCCCCGGACCAGCAGGTCTGAGAAGTGAAGTTAAACTCTCCTCCCTCGGAGCTGGCTGATCGTTCTCCCGTGCATTCTGCCACAACACTTCTCCTGAGTGTGCTCCCAGGAAGTGACGTACACTCGTTCTTCCGTGACAGATACAGACTAATACGAGCGCCATGGAAGCAGGAACTTTGTCTGTGTGATTCGCCCCATTCATCCACTGCCCAGCACAGTGCCTGGCACAAAGAAGGTGTTCAATAGACATTTACTGAGTAAATTAATGCTATGGTAGCTCGGGTTAGGGGTAAACCAAAGAAACATTGCTAACTGCTGATTTTTGGTGTTGGGGCGAAGTTCAGAAATGTTTTTGGAACTAGAATGTCTCCTTTTGTGCTTTTGAAACATCACTAATCCCAAGCCTTCCCTTTCTGTGACCGCTGGGCTGGCCCACCAGGCGTCTCAGATGTCAGTGTAGGCGACAGGAAATGCTGGAGTGACGTGAACCAGGCATGAGAACCCAGAGAAGGCGGGAATTTCGTGAGAAGCAGTCTGCTGTGTGTACATAGCTCCCATATCTCAAGTTTCTTTCAACCCTAAAGTATGAAAGCTAATTGTTTCAGTGTTTATGGGTGGTCTTGCCAGCCCGGCCTCAGCCAGGCCTCACTCTGCTTTGCGGCCTCCAGCGCCCAGGTGGAAGGGCGGGCACGGGTCCTGGGGGCCGGGCCGTAGACCAGAGCCTTGCCAAGCCTGTCAGCCCCACTGTCCCCTACCAGCCCCTCTGGAGGTGCTCCCGCCTGGGGTGTGGGCTGCTCCTGGCCCTGGAGGCTCCTGGGAGGTGCCATTGTTGCAGAAGACCAAAGAAATACCAAGCACGCTTCCTAGAGAAAGGGAGGGACCCCATTTATTAACACTAGTGGACTCAGGGAATAATTTCCAAATCAGAGTGAAGAAACACATAGAGGGCTTCACTTTTTATAACCTTCTGGGGTCTTTGTCTTGCAGATATGGTTCCGCTCCCTTTCATGGGCTTACAGGAAGGCCCCGAGGTGTTGGGGGACCCCAGGCCATATCTGATGATCTCTCCCCGCCCAGGGCAGTGCATTGTTCACAGTTTTATGGCCTGACGCACCTTGCAAGACCAGTTTCCTCCTCACCATCTGCTGCTGCCCAGCATCCTGGTTCCCACTGAAGGCTCCTGCCTTTCTTTGCTGCCTGCAGTCTGTGCTGTAACCGCCAGAGAAGCTGAGACTCTCCCAGTAAAGCTCTGGAATCTTTTGCTTTGATCTTTCTTTCTTTCTTTTTAATCCCTACCTGAGGATATTTTTCTATTGATTTTTAAAGAGTGTGGAAGAGAGAGGGAAAGACAGAGAGAAACATCTATGTGAGAGAAACACATCAATTGGTTGCCTCCTGCACCTGCTCTGACCAGGGCCTGGGCCGAGGAGAAGTCTGCAACTGAGGTACGTACCCTCGACCTGAATTGAACCCAGGACCCTTTGATCTGCAGGCCAACGCTCTATCCACTGAGCAACTGGCCAGGGCTAAAGCTCTGAAATCTTGTGTAGCTTTCAAGAGGCCGCACGGCCAATTGAGGCCCCCTTCTAGGTCCTGTTCCATCGTCAGCTCAGGGAGAGCTCTGTAGAGAAAGGCAGGCAGGGAAGGCGGGAAAGATGACAGGCATCACCTCCCACACCTTCACGCTCTCCCCGGAGCCGGCGAAGAACGAGCGAGGTGGGCTAATGGTGACCCCTTGGCCACCATACTTGGTCCTTAGGTAAATTCTTGGGGGAACAGGATACAGTAGCTTCTACTTAAACGTAAGGCTCTGGCTCTGTGGCCCCTGAACCAGGACACTGTTTCTCAGGCTCCTCCCCTCTGTGCAGTCTGCTTGAAACACTCCCCTACTCTGTGCGCTCTAGTCCTGTCCTCTGCCTGATGATCTGTGCGGGTTACCTGAGGGCATTTCGTTTGTGTTCCCAATGCCTCTTTCCTGGGCACCCACCCGCCTGGGCCTGGGTCCGCGAGGTCTGCACAAACCTCCAGCGCCCAGCCTTCGGGGTGACATAGTGCATCTGCATGAAGGTCGTCCCTTGCCCAAAATAGGGGCAGCAAGTCCGAGCAGGAAACGTGTAAGAGCCACCAACCTCTTGGTCAGGGGGTGACCACAGCCCCTTCGTTTCTGGAAGTACCACCAGCGCAGAACCGACACGTGGCCTCAGGCAGTGCTGGAGCCAAGGAATGCTTGATGCCTGTGTGCTTTCTCAGCACCACCCAGCCAGCAGCCTCCCAGCTCCTCATTAGTGATCGCATGCCCCACACCTGCAGGACCAGCTCATAAAGCCAGCATTCATGGGTTTGGCACGGCCCGCCTGGGAACGGCCAGGACGGCCTCAGCCATTGTATCTCCAGATAAAAGCATTCTCTTACCCAGGAGGCCTCTGAAAATCGGAGCGGGCTGCGATTTCAGTTCCCCACCGCGGGCACTAAAAAGGGAAGTGTTACTTCACCTCCTCTCTTTATGAAGTCAGCGTCAAGGCCTGGGGCTCCGGGGCACAACTCTTTCAGGCCCCTCTGCGGAGTGAGGAGGGGCGTGTGAGGGGATGGCGGCCGGCAGTGCACGGGGCCTGTTCTCCTGTGTGCTGTGCTGATGCACAGCCGGTGGCAGGAACCGAGGAGCATGGGTGGTCTTCTGAGTCATTCTAAGTGCCATAGTTCTCCTGCCACTTGTAAAAACAGTGCCAGGATTCATCCAAAAGGCCAACAATAATAAATAACTGACAAAATAACATCTTCATACAAAACATGGGGTTGAATTGTAATATGCTTCTTTTTCACCTTTGTTTTTTCTTTTAAATGCTCTCGATTAAATGCTCACTGTGGCTGTGCTGGCCCGAGAAGGCTGGAGACCAGCGCTGCTCAGTCCAGCTGAGCGGACGGGCGGGCCCTGCACCCTCCAAAGAGCCCTGAGGACCATGGCACAGAACTGGCAGTGAGGGCATCTGAGCATCTGAAAGACACAGAGATGTTTTACCTGGAGAGGCGGAAGGCAGCTGTGTTGAGCTGCTATCAGATGACGTTGGCCTGGATAACTTAGCAGGGTTTTTCTTTGAATGTGTGAGTGTGTGAGTATGTGAGTGCGTGTGTGTTTGTGTGTGTGTGCGCGTGTTCATGTGCGTGTGTGTGAGTGTGTGTGTTTGGGGTGGGGACCCAGTGACGGTCCCAAATAGCCCTTCCCTTCTGCCTGGGAGAGAGCTCCCATTGCTCAGGTAGCCTCCCGAGTGCTCCTGCTCAGACAACAGTCTGTGCCCGAGAAGCAATGCTCGCAATGGGCTTACCCTCATATGTATAAACACACATCGTCACCAGCTCGCTGAGGTTAGAAAGGACTTCTAATAGGTTCTCTGGCTCTCTTCCACTCCTTGTCAAGGCAAAGTAGGTTCCCTTGTCAATATCCTGTAGCAACCACATGGATGGCTAGACTCTGTGGTTACACAGAAATATTTTTTTGGTCTTTTGTTATTTTTTCTTTTTTATATATTTATATTGATTTCAGAGAGGAAGGGAGAGGGAGAGAGAGATAGAGACATCAATGATGTGAGAGAATCAGCTGCCTCCTGCAGGCCCCACTGAGGATGGAGCCTGCAATCCGGACCTGTTCCCTGACCAGGAATCGAACCGTGACCTCCTGGTTCATAGGTCAATGCTCAAACACTGAGCCACGCCAGGTGGGTTTGTCTTTTGTTATTGATTCAACCAGTACAAGGGAGTGAAAATTAAATGGTTGAATCTAAGAAATTATAGTCTGAACTTCTCTATATGTCATCGCAGTGCAAGGTATGGGGCCACCAGGGGAGCTGTGGAGAGGACAGGGCGATGGTGCTGATGCCTCGTGGGTCTGAGGTGAAGATCCTGCTCGTCCTCAGGATGGGGCAGTAGATGTGCACAGTGTTGCCCACGGACTCTGGGCCGGACTCCTCTGGCTTGGATCCCAGCACTGGGCCCTCAGAGGGCTATTGTAAGTATCAAACAAGTTAACACATACAGAGCACTTTAAACAGTGCCAGCTCTGTCACTGTTAGTTGTTACTAGGGAGATTACCCGGGTCATTAGTTACTGAAAAAGAATTTTTATGTCATCTATTGTATCTCCTAGGCATGGTTCTTTGACTCTGTTTAATAATAACAACTATTTTCTTAAATAAGTCTTTATTGTTCAGATTATTATAGTTGTTCCTCTTTTTTTCTCCCCATAGCTCCCCTCCACCTGGTTCCCATCCCACCCCATGCCCTTACCCCCCATCATTGCCCTCATCCATAGGTGTTCGATTTTTGTCCAATCTCTTCCCGCACCCCCCCACCCCCCATCCCCCCGAGAATTGTCAGTCCCCTCCCTTTCTATGCCCCTGATTCTATTATATTCACCAGATTATTCTGTTCATTGTATTTTTTATTCACTCGATTTTTAGATTCACTTGTTGATAGATATGTATTTGTTGTCACTTTGTTGTTCATAATTTTATCTTTACCTTTTTCTTCTTCCTCCTCTTAAAGAATACCCTTCAGCATTTCATATAATACTGGTTTGGTGGTGATGAACTCCTTTAGCTTTTTCTTATCTGTGAAGCTCTTTATCTGACCTTCCATTCTAAATGATAGCTTTGCTAGGCAGAGTAATCTTGGTTGCAGGTTATTGCTATTCAACACTTTGAATATTTCTTGCCACTCCCTTCTGGGCTGCATAGTTTCTGTTGAGAAATCAGCTGACAGTCATATGGGTACTCCCTTAAAGGTAACTGACTGTTTTTCTCTTGCTGCTTTTAATATTCTCTCTTTGTCTTTTGCCCTTGTCATTTTAATTATGATGGACTTGTAAGTCTATTTCTTTCACCAGGTAGGGGAAGCTTTCTGTCATTATTTCTTCAAATAGATTTTCAATATCGTGCTCTCCCTCTTCTGGCACTCCCACAATTCAGGTGTTGGAACGCTTGAAGTTGTCCTAGAGGCTCCTTACAGTATCTTCATATTTTTGGATTCTTTTTTCTTTTTTGCTTTTCTGGTTGGGTGTTTTTCACTTCTTTGTATTTCAAATCTTTGACTTGATTCTTGGGATCCTCTAGTCAGTGTATGCTTATTTTCTAATTGGTCCTTTTTCATATTCTGAGGGTCTCACTAAATTTCTCAAAGGTTTCTAGAAGATTCTTGAGTAACCTTATAACTCTGGTTTTGAACTCTATATCTAGTAGTTTGCTTTCTTCCATTTCTTTCATTTGTGACATGTTTCTTCGTCTCCGCATTTTGGCTGCTTCCCTTAGCTCTTCTGCACCTCCACACCTCCTACCAGGCTAGATGTGCTTTTCTCTCCCCTTCTAGTTGTAGAACTTCCACTCAGTCAGCCTTCCGTGGTTCTGGATGATACCCGTTTTTTCTTTTAGTTGTAGTTTTGATGTGGTTGTGCGAGGCAGCAAGTTCAGGTGTTTACCTATGTCGCCATCTTGGTTCCTTAATAACAACTATTAAGTGCTTAAGTGCTTACTCTGTGCCAGATACTGTTCATGCTCAACTCTTTTTTTAAATCCCCACTGGAGGATATTTTTTCCCATTGATTTTTAGAGAGAGTCGAAGAGGTGGGGGAGGGGGAGAAAGAGATAGAAACAGCGATGTGAGAGAGACACATTTATTGGCTGCCTCCTGCACACACCTGGACTGAGGCTGAGGATTCAACCTGCAACCAAGGTATGTGCCTTTGACTGGGAATCAAACCCATGACCCTTCAGTCTATGGGCTGACACTCTAACCACTTAGCAAACTGGTGAGGTCTCCACTCTTTTAATAGGCCTTCCATTTTACAAAAGAGAACACTGAGATTAAAGAAAGTAATTACTTTAAACTCACACAGCTGAACTTACTTCAGCAGAGCTCTGGTGCCCACCGAGCTCACTCCTTGAGTATGGTGGAGGTGGTTGTGTGGTGCTTCGATGTGGTCTGAAGCTGTGCACCGAGTGTGCTGGCTCTGGGGCCTCCCAGGAAGTGCAGGCCAAGGTCAGCCGCCACCTGTGTCCTGTCCAGGGCTACCTGGCCTAAGCTCAAAGCAATCTGCAGATGGCTGCTACTTGTGCTGGGTTTGGAGGTGCCCAGGAAAGGCCACATTGTGAACCAAAGTGGGCTGCTGCTAGTGCCAGACCTGGGGCCACTTCGCAAGAGGCATGGGCACTCCAAGGCCAGATTCTGGTTGTTTGAGAGATTTTAGGAAAGTCTGAAGCATGAGCCAAGACAACCATACTTATGGAAAAGCCCCTGGGTACAGCTTGGGTGGACCCTAAAGTTGGATGGGCGAGATCTCAGGGAATCATCAAGGTGGGGCAAACAATGTGAGCCCAGTGGACAGAGACTCAGATATGGCTCCTGCTTGCCAGCTCCATGGTGTAGTGGTGATTCATCAAAAGCAATGGCCTCTGCCAGCACTTCTGTCGGAAGAGAGCTTGCCCCCACCAGCCCTCACCCTGACTCCAGACAATTCAGTTCCTCCCCACATGTCCCTGGTGCCTTTTGAGCTGATGTCCCTAAGTTCTGCTCTGTGGGGTGGGCCTCTGCACAGCTGTCCCTCCACAGTGGTTGGGGATTATAGCCAGTCTGTGTAGCAGATTGGTTTGGCCATAAATCACTCCCATTGACATGCCAACAGCAACCAAGGCTCAACTGCAGTAAGAGGTTGGGAGCACCTAGAGCACCCAGCTCGGGTTTTGCCACTGGAGCCTACAGGACATCTTTGCCATAAGGCCACCCCATCAAGCCTGGGAAATGTAGCAGCTCTGCCTAAGGCATAGAAAGCAACAGGGAAGGATACAAAGGAACATTTCCCAAATGAAAGAACAGAACAAAACTTTAGAAAAAACACACACCCTAAACAAAATGGAGATAAGCAATCCACTAAATGCAGAGTTCCAAACACTAGTTATAGGGATGCTTAATGAACTTAGTGAGAACTCAACAGCATAAAAAAAGGACCAGTCAGAAATGAAGGCTATACTAACTGAAATGAAGAATAACAACTGTAGAGTAGATGAAGCTGAGATTCAAATCAGTGATTTGGAATATAAGGAAGCAAAACACATCCAAGCAGAAGAACAAAAAGAAAAAAATGAATTAAAAAATATGAAGTTAGTATAAGAAGTTGCTGGGATAACTTCAAGGTACCAACATTTGCTGTCATGGGAATGCTAGAAGGATAAGAGAGAGAAAGAAATTGAAAACCTATTTACAAAAATAATGACAGAAAACTGCTCTAATTTGGTGAAGAAAATAGACACACAAGTCCAGGAAGCACAGAGGGTCCCAAATTAGGTGAAACCAAAGGGGCTCACACAGAACACATCATAATTAAAATGCCAAGGATTAAAGACAAAGAGAGAATTTTAAAACTAGCAAGAGAAAAGCAGTTAGTTACCTACAAGGAAGCTGATTTCTCAACAGAAACTTTGCAGACTCAAAGGAATTGGCAAGAAATACTCAAAGTGATGAAAAGCAATGACCTACAACCACGATTACTCTATCCAGGAAGCTACCATTTAGAATCAAATGGCATATAAAGAACTTCCCAGACAAGAAAAAGCTTAAACAGTTAATCACCACCAAACCAGTATTACATGAAATGTTAAAGGGCCTTTTTGAAGAATAAGTACAAGAATAAGAATGAGAATAAGAATAATAAATATGAACAATAAAATGACAATAAATATAAATCTGTCAACAATTGAATCTAAAGTAGCAAAATAAACAAGCAAGCAAAACAGAAACTGACTCACAGATATAGAGAACATTTCAATAGGTGCCAGATGGGAGGGGTTGAGGAATTAAGTGAAGGGTTAAGAAGTACACATTGGTTGTTAGTCATTGGGGTGTGAAGTACAGTGTAGGGAATCCTATCTAATAAAAAAGAATCATGCAAATTGACTGTACCTCTGCCACACCCACCATCCAATTAGGAGCCAGTATGCAAATTAACCCAACCAAGATGGCAGCGGCCACAGAGCTGGAGTGAGCAGGAGGCTTGGGTTGCCCCCAGCAATGGAGGAAGCCACCTTTCCTGCCCACCCTGGCCGGCCCTGGCCTCCGCTCAAGGCCACAAAGTTTCAATTATAGAAGATAAATAAATCCCAGACACCTGCTTCCAGCTGGCCCTGGCCTTCGCTCAAGGAGGTGCTGAAAAAAAAAAGCAAAAAAGGAGGGGCTGGGAGCTTGGGATGCCAGGGGCCGTGGCCAGCCTGCAAACAGCCATCAGTCCCTCACCCAGGCTGGCCAGGCACCCCAGCAGGACCCCCCACCCTGAAGGGGGTGTGGCCAGCCTGCAAACAGCCATCAGTCCCTCACCCAGGCTGGCCAGGCACCCCAGAGGGACCCCACCCTGAAGGGGGTGTGGCCAGCCTGCAAACAGCCATCAGTCCCTCACCCAGGCTGGCCAGGCACCCCAGCAGGACCCCCCACCCTGAAGGGGGTGTGGCCAGCCTGAAAACAGCCCTCAGCCCCTCACCCAGGCTGGCCACACCCCCATGGGGTGAGGGTCCCTGCTGGGGGGCTTGGCCAGCCTGCAGACAGCCATCAGCCCCTCACCCAGGCTGGCCAGGCATCCCAGTGGGACCCCCACCCTGATCTGGGACACCCTCAGGGCAAATCAGCCAGCCCCCACCTGTGCACTGGGAGACCTTCCAGGAGACCTTCCGGACATTCCTCTGGACAAAGCCATGGTGGCAGGGCTGAGGTAGAGGTGGTTAGAGGCCAAGAGGGGACAGCAGTTGTGAGTGATCAGGCTGGTGGGGGGTGGGGCTGGTGGGGGTAAGCAGACCAGCGGGGGGGAGGGGTAGTTGGGGATGAGCAGGCCATCAGTGGGGGTCAGTTGGAGGTGATCAGGACAGCAGGGGGGCAGTTGGGGGCAAGCACACTGGCATGGGGGGCAGTTGGGGGTGATCAGGCTGGCAGGGGTGGCATTTGGGGGCGAGCAGGCCGGCAGGCAGAGTGGTTAGGGGCAATCAGACAGACAGACAGGCAGGTGAGCAGTTAGGAGCCAGCAGTCTTGGATTTTGAGATGGATGTCCAACTTCTGGTTTAGGGCAGATCCCTGTAAACCAGCAGTAAGTCATCCTTTGAGGGGTCCCAGATTGGAGAGGGTACAGGCCAGGCTGAGGAACACTCTCCACCCCCCCCCCCCGCCCTGTGCATGAATTTCGTGCACCAGGCCACTAGTATAGACAATAATATTCTACTAACTGGTTATGGTGTCAGGTGGGTATGAGGTTTATCAGGATGACCATTTTGTAAGCGATATAATGTCTAATGACTGGGTTGTACACCTGAAACTAATATAATACTAAATGTCAACTGTATTTTAACAAATCATACAGCTACTAAGTATAGTAGATCTAGCATTTAATCCAGGAAGATTCCAGCAACCATAGTTTTAATTAACAAGCTATCCCATCTGTATTTTTTTCTAAAGAGTTAAAAGCTAGGACACATGTTGTTTTCCATCTTTTTTATAGTTGTTTTTAGGTTCAGATCAATACTTTTGAATATGGTGCAGGCAATGCTGAAAGTTATCACACGCTCACGTTCACAAAGAAGTACCTGGGTGGGCGCAGCAGTGCAGAGAGCTCCGCTCTGTGATTGACCTCCCTGAGGTCACGCCTGTCCCAGGGCAGAAATATTTCTGGTAGGAGAGTGGTTGTTCTATTATTCCATTGTCAACATGAAGATCCTACATCTAGAAGATTTACCCCAAACACTAGTTTTCTCTTCAAATTTGTTGCGGTTCTGAAAAAGGCAGCATTTATTTGTTTATTGTTATTTTTATTACTCTGGGCACATGGCTGTACTTAAATGGGCAGTGTTCAAGAATGGGTAGCACTTTATGCATTTTACGTTCAATCTGATATTTCCGGGGGGATGGTAGGAGAAAAATCATTTCAAGGCTGTATTTCATCCATTTCCATATTCAATTTGCAGATGAGAAAATGGAGTCCAAAATCTGAATGAATTCTTTCCCAGGAGCCATAGCATCAGAAAAACGCTTCCAGGTGCCCAGCCTCCTGCAGCTCAGCTCTGAGCCTGTGACTGTCCTCTGTGGATCCAGCTTCCCAGCTAAATGCTTCAAGGACCAGAGAGCTGACCCTCCAGAGCAATGGGAGTTGAGTCAGTTTTTGCTACACTCCTTAGTTTAGAGGACAATTCCTGGTCTTAGGACTTAAAGAGTTTCTAAATGTCAGCCTCAAGATGGAAACCCATATTTCCTATACATTGGGAGAAGGCTGTTCACGTTTTAGGTTTTATTGGTGTTAAAACAGCTGTTTCAATGTTGACCACATATTGGACTCACTTCAGTGCTTAAAAAGTACTGATGCCTTGGTCTCTCAGAGTTTCCAGATTGGTTAGTGTGGGTGCATTGTGGGCACTGGGGTTTTTCAAAGATCCCAGTATATCACCACAGCCAGACACGTGTTCCCAGTGTACACTGAGGCCAAAACACGTGTTCCCAGTGTACTCTAAGGCTGAAACATGTGTTCCCAGTGTACACCGAGGCAGAAAGCCACTCACTCAGATGCCTGGGCTTCTATTAGCTGTAATGATTCACAAAGGCAGTCAGCCTCAACTTTTATAGGTAGCTATTTGAGGCCTTGAAGGGGAAATCAGAATGAGCCCTAAGAAAAAGGAAGTTAAGACAGAAGAAAGCATTCAGAATAAAGCTTCATTGTTAACTAAACCCAGGAAAGGAGGGAGAATATTTCATCTTTCTGCCAAGGACGCTATATGAGTGCCCATGGGGAAAGCATACCCACAGCTTTGTGACTGACCCAATAGTTCACGTCTAACTCCGAAGCTGACTTTGTGGGCTTACAGCTCTGCAGCTGTTCTCAGCCCAAGCCCAGCCTCTCCCAATGGGACTTATTGTAGAAACACGTCTCGTTTACAGAATCATATGCAGGGGCCTGGAGACCCCAAACTGTAAATTAAAACCTTGTGTCTATTAGTTGGGTAAATTCAATTCCAAAGCATTTGGCTTCTCCAAATAGGCCATTTTCATTAGAAATAGGAGGCTGAAACACAATGGGAAGGAAACAGGTCTTTTATATCATCCCTTCCTATTTCTGGTAGGAGGTCTTGACACAAAGGTAATAAAGGAAATACGTTCTAATAAAATGCCAAAGCTTTAGGCAGGCTTGGTGCTGGCATGTGTGAGAGAAGGAGGAGAGGGGGCCAGCAGACAGGAAAGTGAGGAGGGAGGAGGAGAGGGGTGAGCAGGCAGGAAAGTGAGGAGGAGGAGAGGGGTGAGCAGGCAGGAAAGTGAGGAGGGAGGAAGGGGAGTGAGCAGGCAGGAAAGTGAGGAGGGAGGAAGGGGAGTGAGCAGGCAGGAAAGTGAGGAGGAGGAGAGGGGTGAGCAGGCAGGAAAGTGAGGAGGGAGGAAGGGGGGTGAGCAGGCAGGAAAGTGAGGAGGGTAGGACTCTGGGTCCTGAGCTGGAGCTAGGAAGTTCCTTAGAGAGCATCTTCTGGTGGCCAGACAACTGGTAAAGACCAGCTCAAAGCTTGTTTATTCTTAAAGGCATTTTTGTAGATTTTATTTCAAGTTGACAGTAGGGAAGGAAACTGACCCTGGTCAGTGTGCCTCAGTGGTTGAGCATTGACCTATGAACTAGGAGGTCACAGTTCAATTCCTGGTCAGGGATTGTGGGCTCAGTCCCCAGTAGAGGCATGCAGGAGGCAGCTGATCATTGATCCTCATCATTGGTGTTTCTCTCTCTCTCTCCCTTTTCCTTCCTCTCTGAAATCAGTAAAAACATATTTTTGAGAAAGAACAGGAAATAGAGACGCAGAGAGGGAAACTGTCTTGACCAAAGTCACATTGTTAATTAGCAAGGAGATGGGACTAAAAGCTAGGTGTCTGGACTCATAACCCGATGTCCCTCTTTCTCCTCCTGTGCCTTGAAGACACGATGGTGATCTGAAGGAGACTTAAGGTGAAGGAAAGTATCTAGGTACCGTTTCTAAAGCAAAGTAAGACCACGAATCAGAAAAAACTCCAGGAGTTTCAGGTCAGGAGAATTCTCCTGGTTTGTCCTAGAGAGGGCCTGGCTCAGGCACGAGGGTGATGTAACAGGGGACAGAACGGGAGACCTTTTAGAGGGTGAATCCGTAAGTCTGTGCCTCACTGGATTTTGGAGAAGATAAAAAAGATAGGGCCACGAGAGTGATTCTCTCATTTTTATGCCTCAAAGATCTGTTTCTCTGTCCAGTTTATTTAATCAAATGATGTAGGTCAAGCATGTCAAACTCGAGGCCTATGGGCTGCAGGCAGCCAACAATGAATATTTTTGTGGCCCAGCCAATATAATGGTATGTAAGAAACATTTTAATAAAAATTTCGTAACTTAACTTTTACAAAATCTTGTTACACATAATTATTAATAACTAACTACAATGTTCACTAATGACTGATTACTATAATCGTGTTGCATTCGTTTTCCTTATGCGCCTTACACACAGGCACACCATTTCTCTCCACTAATACCAGCAGCAAATATTTTAGCAGCTGATAGCCACGTCATTAGTCTTGGACTGACTTGTTTGGTGAGTGCAACAGGAAATATTTCACTTTCGGAGAACAAGAAAAATAGGTTTATTTGTGTTACACTTATTAATTTGTGCAGTTATTCAGTGTCTGGTAAGTTAATGTTCAAGAAAAAATATTAATTTTTATTAAAATGTTCTATTATTTTATGTTAACGATGACTCATTTATTTCAGCCCTTTGTATTCAGCATGTCTCTATCGAAATAAACCTTCATTTCAATGAAATTTGAAGCTTTTGTTTTTTTGCTGCCCAGAAAAACTTAAACCTTGTTTATTTGGCCTGTTGTCAGCCTTGGAGTTTGACACGCTTGACATGCTTGACCTTGATGCAGGTCAGGGCTTCAGTTCTACATTTAGTTGTCCTTTATTTAGAGCCAAGTGCTTTCCTTCTGTCTGATATTTTTAAGCGATCGAGGGCTGACACTATCCTCTATCATCTCCTGCTGTTACCTGTATCGCCACTCTTCCCCATGCTGCTACTGATGTGCTGCTTGGGAAGATAAGACATTGATATCCCAAGCAGGTAAGACTAAAGTAAAGGTTTGTCCTATTCTGTCTACTGTCTCCTATTTCTACCACATGTAACTAGAAGTTATTTCTTGTTCACCCTCACCTGAGGGTATTTACCCGTTGATTTTTAGAGAGAGTGGGAAGGAGGGGGAGAGACAGAGAGAAACATCCATGTGAGAGTCACATGAATTGATTGCCTCCTGCACGCATTCCAACCAGGGCTGGGGATCAAGCCTGCTCAGGTACATGCCCTTGACCGGGAATCGAACCCAGGACCCTTCAGTCCGCGGGCTAACGCTCTATCCAATGAGCCAAACTGGCTAAGGCTAGAAGTTATTTCTTACATATTAAAAAAAAGAACTTGCTTTAGTACAAAGTGCCCTGCCAACTTCAAGGAAGTAACCCAGACCGAAACGCATGGTCTCTTGAGGCCACCAGGAGTTCCGACAAGGGTGCTGCGGGAACTGGAGCAGAGGCGTGGCCCTGCAGAGGGGCCGGGAAGGAACGTTATGAGTCAATGCTCTGCGTGAGAGACATAGAACCGCAGGGGCAGGAGGGAGCGCTTGAGCAGAACATGTGGGTGGGCATCCCTGGCACCTGGGATGACTGGACCAGGGGAAGCATCGGGAGGAGGGCGAAGGGAGAAAGGCTGGATGTGCCTTGGGCTTGACTTGCTCTTCAGGCTCCCAGGTGGGCAATATGTTGCACAGAGCCTTTCACACCTGGTTCTGAACTATCTCCCGAGCCCCCTTTGCACGAGTGGGTGACAGATGGCGTCTGCTGCATTCGATGTCCAGCAAACTTTGACTTTAACTGGTTTTGGTGAGAAATGAATGGCATCGGACCTCTGACCTTTGTTGCCTTAGCACCTTGCTCTAAGATCTCTGGTACCCAGGCTCCCCCGCTCTCATTTATGACCTAGAATATCCTCAAAGTAAAAAGGCTTTCTAACAGAGCTAGGGCCACGTGAATGGTTTTGAAATGACACTTCGTTTTCTCTCCATTTGCCTTCGGTTATGTGTTTCCCACTTGGAAAGGAGCTTGTCAGCTACAGGGGAACACGCTGTGATGGTCTCACCTAGGGAGCACATGCTGAGTGACTGCCCTCCTTCTCAGGGACCGGGGGAGGCAGATGCGAATGTGGAGGGTGAGTGAAGGGGAGGATGAAGGTCTGGGTGCTGTTTGGTTGTGGGGCAGCCAAACAACCCCCCACGAACCTCTGGGTAGTCCTCAGGGGCATAGTTTTAAAGCCCCCCTGAGTCCTGATGATCGTGGAGTCCAATGGGGAGCAGAGCGCATGCAGGAGCGGCGTGACTTTCTTCACAGTAGGTCTTTGCTGCTGTTGTTCATCCTCACCCGAGGATATCTATTTTTAGGGAGAGTGGGAGAGAGAGGGAAAGACAGAGAGAAACATCGATGTGAGAAAAACACACTGATGCGTTGCCTCCTGCATGAGCCCCGACCAGGTCATAGGCCGGGGAGGAGCCTGCAACCAAGGTTCATGCCTTTGACCAGAACAAACCCGGGGCCCTTTGGTCTGCAGGCCGATGCTCTATCCACTGAGCCACACCTGCTAGAGCTGCAGCAAATCCTCCCCTGGACAGAGAGGAGCTCAGCCTCACTGCTGGGATGCTAGCGATGCTTCTTGCTTGACCCACCCACCCACAAAGCCAGACTGAGTTGCTTCTATCACAAAACCTGCCCACATCACTGCAACTGATGGAGATTGTTACTTGTTTTAAATGTGCAAATCTCCTTGCTATACATCTCACTTGAAAAAATATATATATAAAAGCCCAGTAAATGTTAGGGTGGAATAACCAGAATGACTGGTCGCTGTGATGCACACTGACCACCACGGGGCAGATGCTCAATGCAGGAGCTGCCCCCTGGTGGTCAGTGCACTCCCACAGGGGGAGCGCCACTCAGCCAGAAGCCAGGCTCATGCTGGTGAGCACAGTGGTGGTGGTGGGAGCCTCTCCCACCTTTGTTGCAGTGCTAAGGAGCAGCGAGCCAAGTGATAAGGAGTGAGCAGGCAGATGGTTGGGAGCGAGGGGTCCTGGATTATGAGAGGGATGTCTGACTGCTGGTGTAGGCCCAGTTGGACATCCTCCTCAGGCCAGGCTGAGGGACACCCCCTGCACAAATTTCGTGTGTCAGGCCTCTAGTAATTACATATTATCTTGCCAAACCATGTGTCGTTGTCTTTTCTGTAACTCAATTCTCCTGCTGTGACTTATGTTTTACTAGAGGCCTGGTGCATGAAATTCATGCACTAGGAAGGTGTTCCTCAGCCCAGCCTGCACCCTCTCCAATCTGGGACCCCTCAGGGGATGTCTGACTGCCAGTTTAGGCCCGATTCCTAAACCGGCAGTCGGACATCCCTCTCACAATCCAGGACTGCTGGCTCCCAACCACTTGCCTGCCTGCCTGATTGCCCCTAACCACTTCTGCCTGCCAGCCTGATCACCCTCTAACCACTTCCCTGCCAGCCTGATCAATGTCTAACTGTTCCCCTGCCTGCCCGGTCGCCCCCAACTGCCCTCCCCTGCAGGCCTGGCTGTCCCCAACTGCCCTCCCCTGCCGGCCATCTTGTGGTGGCCATCTTGTGATGACATGGGCACAGCCACCTTGTGACCACATGGGAGTGGCCATCTTGTGACCACAAGGGGGCAGCCATTTTCTGAGGACATGAGGATAGCCATCTTGTGACGACATGAGGATCGCCATCTTGTGACCACATGGATGTCCCATCTTGTGAGAGGGCATGATGGTCAATTTGCATGTTACCTCTTTATTATATAGGATATACTTACACTTTGTTTCTCAAGTAGGTTACAAGCTCCCTGTGAGCAAAGGCCAGACTCGCCGCTTCATTGTAACTAATGTTAGTTTGCATTTTGGGGGCTCTCTAGAGCCGGGGAATCCTTTCCACATCCATGAGCTCTGTGAGCATCATCATGATTCTGTTCAGAAAAGTTGGGATTACTAGTGCCCTCATTTCTCAGATGGGACCTGGCGTGAGCACTACTGCACACAGTTACTCTCTGTCCTGCTTCCAAGAGCAGGACTGCGAGCTGTTCAACAGCATCCCTGGTTCACCTGTTCAACTCAAGCCCCGCCCCCAACCCTCTACCCCCCCTCCCCCCCCCCCGCCTGATGCTGTCAGCAGCAGCACCTGTATTTGTGGGAGATGGTTGGCTATCCTCACTGGCTTAACAGGTCGCCTTTCTTGTCACCCTGACTGTTATGAAGTGATGAAGTGTACGTGGTGAATCAGGACAACACAGACAGAAGATAACTCAGATTTCTAGCATGCACCCCCCTCCCCCCCATCCCCCCCCCCCCCCCCGCCCATTGTTTTCTAAAGTGTTTCCGGCTCCCAGGGCTGTGTCACCCTCCACTGCAGGTGGGGGCCTGGAGCAGTGGGCTCTCACATTCCTCCTTCCAGATGGTGTCCATTTGGCGCTGCAGTGTTATTTGGCAGTCATGTTCGGTTCTGGACATGTGAGGGCTGCTGGAAACCACATGACAGAACTGCTTCTGTCCAGGAACCAAATGCTGTAAAGGCGTTGGTAGTAAATGTGGTGCCACAAAAGTGAAATCCGTAAAAAGGGATTTTACCCCTTTCCATTTCCAGAAGTCTGCAAGCAGGAAGGACAGCAGGACAAGTCCTTTTCACGCCCTCAGTGGGCGAAGGCCCTTTTCTGGCCAAGGCTGCACGGCTCAGTGCGAACCAGGAGCCAGTAAATCAGCCCCTCCTCCTGCCTCCAGGGCCCTCCCTCTCCTGCCCCCTCTGCATCCCACTCCAGCCTCAGTGCATGGAGACAAGTAAAGTTTTCAATTTCTCGGGATTACCTGAACAGTTGTAAGGATAAATGAGGTATAAAAGGGCTTAAAGTAGAGAATTTCTTTGAAGAATCCAAACCCAGTCTAAACAGAACCCCTGTACGCTATATATAATCCGAGAAGAAGTAGGAAGGTCATGATTAAAATGGATTTTGGAACGAGCTCAAAGAGAATTGGGCCTGGGTTGTGTCCCTGGGTCAAAGGCAGCTGTGGCACAGAGAGAAATGATGTGGAACGCGATTTGAAACCCAGCTGCCACCGACTCCTGGTGCCACCGGACGATCAGAGACCCCTTTGAGTGGGCTTTCTTGTTGGTAAGGGGTGCTGATCATGCCCGTCTCAGAGGGTGGCTGTGAAGAGCAAGCGAGATAACCCGAGGTGAAATGTTAGTGACGTGAAAGGCGCTATACAAAGCACAGGCTCGCCCCTCCACGAGGGGCGCTTCTTCTGCCTCCATGTGTGCGGTTATGGAGGGCATTGTGGGTTTTCATGTTCCGTGGATGGTTGAGGCACCAAAGCAGACAATAACGGAGCAAAAACTCAGTTTCATCATTAGTTCCTGATTTAGAGAATGAATGATCGCCTGTGTGAACCAGGCCCCTCTCTCCTCCCCTCCCCTCCCCCCACTGCTCTGCAGGAAGCTCTCCTCTGTAGCCCAGGCCTGCCCTGTCTTTCCTGCCTCTGCCTCTGTTCACCTGGTTCTTCAGGCAGCGGGGGCAGGGCAGGGATGGCGGGGTGGTTGGGAAGTTCTCATTTTTTTTATATTTTTAAAATCTTTCTTGTTGAAAGTGTCACATATGTCTCCTTTTCCCCATCACCCTCTTCCCTCTTTCCCCAGGCCTTCACCACCCTATTGGGCTTGTCTATGGGCTGTGCATATAAGCACATGGGTTCACTGGTTGATCTTTCCCCGACCCCCCAAGGAGGAAATAAACACATGGGACCACATCAAAATGAAAAGCTTCTGCGCAGCAACGGAAACCATCAACAAAACAAAGAGAGCCCACTGCCTGGGAGAGCATGTTTGCCGTGATACACCTGATAAAGGGTTAACGTCCAAAATATATAGGGAACTCATACAACTTCACAAGAGGAAGACAAACCATCCAGTTAAAAAGCGAGCAAAGGACCTGAATAGACACTTCTCCAAAGAGGACACACAGAAGGCCAAGAGCATGTGAAAAAAGCTCCAAGTCACTGATCATCGAGAGATGCAAATCAAAACAACAGCGAGGCACCACCTCACACCTGTCGGAGTTTTAGTATCTGCCGTAACCTGTCCCTTCAGCAAGCCTCCCTTTTGTCTGCTGTGAAGACTTCTCTTGAGCTCCCCAGGAAAAATTCCTTCTTCCACAATTGTTCTGCACAATGATTGCCTTTGTTAGTTTAACACTCTCACTGGAACTCACAATGAATGTTCATAGATCTCTTCTGCTAGGTTGTGAGTCCTGAGGGCAGGTGCCTGGCATTATTTCGGGGGTGTCCGTTCAGCGGCTGATGTTTGCTCTGGCTGGGAGGCAGTGGTTCGGGGTCTCGGCCAGGTGCCTGGCCGGGCCTGGTAATAAATAATACCTGCAGAGCCCTAAAGCCAGTATGTATTTTAAAAAAAAATTGTGGATGAGTACTTGATTCTTCACAACAAAATTCAGAATTAATCTGTAATTTGTCACATTAATCTACCGCAAACCCCCATTCCCCCAGCACTCTGCCATTCGAGGCCTCCACGCGAGCCTCTCCAATGTCAGTCTCTAGTTCTATGGGCGTTTCATTTCTGCGGTTAAAGGTAGCAGGTGCCCAACTCAGAGAATTTGGAGACGACAAGAAATTCAAAGAATAAATGAATGAGGGAGGAGACAAAATGGCGGCAGAATAGAAGGATGTGTCCTGAGCCTTCTCCTGGAGCAAATAGAGGAGGCAGCTGAGACGAGCGGAATCCAGCCCGAATTGGCGAAGGAGGCACAGCTGGTGAGACAGTTTGCAGCTGGGAAGAGCAGGGATCCCCCGGATAAGACTGATGAACAAGAACAGATCCAGAGGCTGAGAAACGTCGATCAGAACATCATACCTCAGGTAAGGTAGGGGACGGTGGGGGTAAGGTGGAGAGATCAACCAAGGGACTTGTATGCATGCATATAAGCCTAATCAATGGACACAGACAACAAGGGGGCGGGGCATTAAGAGAAATTGTTTCATGTGACAAAAATTTTTAAATGAAACTCTCTGTAGACTGAAAATTATTTTGGAAGGAAACAAAGAGAAGTTTCCTTCAAAAGTCATAAGGATTGTAATTGAAAGTCAATATATTTGGCCTCTTGAACTAAAGTAAGTAATTTGTGTTTTTGCCTCCCTGACAAAGTTTATATAAAACTACAAAAAGAAATTGACAGCCAGTTTGAAATGGAATTGCCAGGGCCTAGGGCAAAGAATATCCTTACATGATATTATTCTACAATGTCATTATAATTTTAGATATTTTACAATGGCATATTTTACAATTATCCCAAACAAACTTACAAACTAATTCTTTGAAAGGTTGGCAGCAATTAAAAAAAAAAAGGGGGACATGAAAGGATTTAATCCCTTGCAGAAGGAATTAAGGCACTGGGAAGGCACTTGAGCATCCTATATTGGCCCCTCTTGCCCTTTGTGCCAAGAGGGACCCTCTTCTCACAATCCAATTGCCCTCAGCTGTTACCTGAGCTTTCTGTTCATGCTGAGCTTGAAGCCTCATGGGGGCTGGTACCATGGATCTGTCTCACATCCAATTGTGTGAGCTGGGCCCTCACTGGAGAAGAAACCCGAGTTCCCCGAGATATGTGATCAGCACCGGGACTCTGCCAGCAGGCCAGGGGTTCCCAAGGCAGGTGCTGGGTGTGGAGGCCACGGGGTCATAGGCTACCAAGGAGACAGAACTGAACCTCACAGCACCCTGCTTGGCCCCGGAGGATGGCTGGTTAGCCAGAGACGGGTAAGATTCCTCAAGGAAGGAACAACCTAAGACAGGCACAGTCGCAGAGGGGCCATCAGGAGAGAACTTGGGGGGGCAACAGAAGTGGGGCACAGACCCTCACCCCCCCAACATTTCAGGGGCTTGAACCCTCACCCCCTTCTAAAGGAGGTCTCCTGCCCCCATGGCTGCTTCGCGCTTCCCACACCCAGCTCAGATCGGGACCCCGGCAACAGAAAGAGACCTGGCCCAGCTCACATCGAGATACAGGTGACAGACAGAGACTTGGCCCAGCTCAGATCGGGACCCAGGTAACAGACAAGAGACTTGGCCGACAGCAGTTGCCCTATATCTAAATTCAGCCGAGCATTTGGAATGCTCAGGGCCCACTCAAGAATGCAAATAATCCTTCCCACTAATATTTACAGGGTAAACTAAGATTGTTGGTAGAGTATTAAATTGGACAGTAAAATAGTAATCGGGTTTTCAGATTAATTTAAATAGGCTAATTGAAATAAGTGAATATTCAAGTACTGGACAAAAAGCTGTTCTTAAAGTAATAACTAAAATTTCTATTGGTAGTTCATCTCATGGTAAAATTCCTGAATATGCAATGAACCTAAAGCAGTCATATGTGTGGGGGAAAAAATTTTTTTAAATTTAAAGTTATCAAGACTGCATTATAAAATTTACAAAAACCTCCATTAAAAAAAAAAAGTGGGGGGGGGGGGTAGTAGGGCAATATCATGTAAGGAAAAATATCCTATAAGTAAATTACATCTAGAAAATTTTTACTTTACCAAATTAAGTTTCATTTGCAATGCTAACAGCAAGACGGCCATTAAAAACACACATGGTGTCTAAATAAGACAAAGGAAAATCGTTTGAACAAAAATAAAAAGGATCCCAAATCAATTATATAGAAAAGATTCCTTTATTAACTTGTGGTCGAGAATATATTTGTATATTTTCAGAAAACAACCCCAAGACCAGATGGATTCCTGCAACAGAGAGGAATTGACAGGAGTGCTCCAACCACGAAGACAAGAGGAAAAAACAGTCCAGAGATGGAAGACACTGACAATGCCTTGCCACGCGAGCAGTCAGCAGCTGTGCACCGCTGCAGGTTACCTAGGACCAAACCAGAGAGGGTTGGACCTGCATTGCCACCATGTGCCCACCATCCAGATATCACTGCTGACATGTACACATAAGGAACTCTTGGACATTGAAATTGGGACTCAAACATTTTTTTTGTCTTGTCTTGTTTTGTTATTATATGTTTATTTCCAGTCTGCAAAGGCAAAACTTTTTAAAGGAAAGAAATGGTGGGAAAAAGATACAGAGGCAAAGAAGCATTGAACAGACTGTCAAACTACATTGGGAAGACAGGGGAGGTTGGGCGAGGAGGGCTGTAAGAGACCAACCGAAGGACTTGTACGCTTGCATATAAGCACAACCAGTGGATATAAGACACTGGGGCGGCGGGGGGGGGGGGGGGGGGGGAAGGGGGGGGAGGAGGGGGCAGGGTGGGCAGGTAAAGGCATGTCCTGGGGGGTAAGGGAGGTCGGGGGGAGATCAAGGGGGAAAAAAAGGAGACATATGTACTACTATTTGTAATACTTAAAACAATAAAAATAAAATTTAAAAAATAAATAAATAAAAATAAAGACTATAAAATAAAATAAAAACTTTGAAAAAATAAAAATAAAAAATAAAAAGAATAAATGAATGAGAATGCAACATTGAGATACTTTGTTCATTTTTTTATTGGGTATATATTTTTTGAGATTAAATTTTAATGTAATTTCATATTTTTCATTTAATAAAACATGAGAGGCATTTTTCAAGTCATTAAAAATTCAGAGGGTGGAGGGGCAGGCTAGAAGGGGTCAATGGGGGGAAAAGAGGACATATGTTATACTTTCAACTATAAAAAATTTTTAAAAATTAAAACATTTTTGACAAAATACTTTTAGTGCCTACATAATGTTTCATCATATGGATAGAATATAATTTACAAAGATATTAACTTGTATTGGTCATTTAGATTGGATCCAATGTTCCTTTATTATAAACTAGGGGCCCGTGCACGAATTCATGAACCTTGAAAGGAATTGTGGGTCGTGAGGCTGCGGTGGGCACAGAGGCAGGTGGGCCCATCCTCTGCACCCCCACCTGGCCCCTCCCACCATGGCCCCTGGTCCCCTTTCTGCCAGCAGCCCTGCTCCTGCCGCCACCGCTCCTACACGCTGACAGTGCTGGTCCTGCTCGCACCCGCTGACAGTGTGGAGTGATTGGGGCCGGTGCCAGCAGCGAGTGCGAGGGACAGCTGCTGTCCCCAATTGCCCCTCAGGAGCAGGGGGAGGTGGAGAAACCCTGAGGGGTGATTGGGGCCGGCAGCCACTGCTCACACCCCCTGATAGCACCAAGTGATCAGGGCTGGTGCTGGGTGCCGGCCGTGGGTGCGAGCGGGGCCAGCACAGGCAGCAGGTGTGAGCGTCAGGCAGGACCACTGTGCGTGGGAGCAAAGAATTTTCAATAGCCACTAGTGGCTCGCCCTGATGACAGCAACTGGTGCTCCGCCTTGGTCTGGCACCCCCACTCACCTGCTCCACCATCCCGCCATGGCCGATAGCCACCATGTTCCACACTCTGCCATCTGTTGTAGCTGCCAATGCCCTCCGTGTTCTGCGTGCACCCCCTGGTGGTCAGCGCACGTCATGCGACCAGTTGTTTGGTTGTTCAGCCTTTTTGCATATTAGGGTTTTATATATATAGATAATTCCTACATGAATATCTTTATTTCAAAACAACTTTGCATTCTGATTTTTTCCTTAGGGTATATTAATAGAGGAGGAATCACTAAGGTACAAACATGTTTAAACTTCTGTGTAGATTTTCCTAACTTTATTTTCAGAAATATTGTAATAATTATATGTATTTTCAGTAATGGGTATTACAGTGCCCATTTGCTTGTATTTGCTCAGTATTTTATAACTTTAACTGTTTGGCTGACTTTATTTCTTAAAGAGGGTATTTTTGAATCAACGTTCTTATACCATCTGCTACTTATTTAATGTTAATTATTTATTTGTTGATGTTTTAAATTAGATAATAAGTGCTATCTTCTAAATTGAAGATCTAGTAACATAATCTGATGAGTATGACATTAATATTAGATAATATAAATCATATGCAAGTGTGAGCAATTGTTGTTGTTATTATTTCCTGAGAAACAATCGAATTTAGGCAACTGGCATGCCTAAGATATCTACTACAGCGATTTGGTAAGAAATTCTATTTCCCACTTCCTTGTTACAGTGCTGGAAGGAGGTGATTACGATGGAAGAGTAAGTAGAGCATACATTAAGAAGAGAAGAGGAGATCTGTAGCCCTTGTGTTACTACATAATCAATGCTTTTGAAGTGAATTAGAAACTCAAAGCTAAAGACGTGTGTATACATACACACATGTTATTTGCGTATATGTATACATTTAGTAGTGTTATTACACTACTTTCTAAAACTTTTACATTGTTATTTTGTAAGTGTAATGCAAATAAACCTATTTTTCTTGTTCTCCAAAAGTGAAATACTTCCTGCTGCACACACCAAACAAGTCAGTCCAAGACTAATGATGTGGCATCGGCTGCTAAAGTATTCGCTGTTAGTATTAGCGGAGGGAAGTGGTGTGCCTGCGCGTAAGGGAAATAAATGCAACACAATTATAGTAATCAGACATTAGCGAACGTTGTAGCTCATTATTAATAATTATGTAGAGCAGGATATTGTAAAAATTAAGTTACGAAATTTTAATTAAACTTTTATTTTGTTTCTTACATACTGTTATACTGGCTGGGCTGCAACAATGTTCGTTGTGGGCCGCGAGTGTGACTTGCTTGCCCATAGACATTTCCTCTCTGGCATTCTGTGTTGTCATTTGAGACAAATCAGAGTAACATCACCGAGCATCATTGAGCTGTGTTGTATCTTGTACAACGAATACCTTTTCAATTCCAAATACATCCCATGAGAACGTTACACGTAAGCACAAAGGTTGTGGGTAAAAGGGTTATGGATTCACATTAAAATAATATTAGTCATGAATGGGTTTGTCTTAGGAAAATATTTGCACTCAATGGCCAAAAGGCTGGTTATCTGGAGCAAAATGTAAAAGAGAATTTATATGATCCCTAAGATTTGGGGATGAGGGTGAGGGTTACTTAGCAAAAAAAGCAACATGAGTTTTTGGGTGTGTTTTTTCCTCAAGTAATCAACATTGGTCAATTCCACAAGGTTCTTATTCAGTTTTGATGTCAAATATCAATACCAACCTTTTCCTGGGTAACCCTGAGGAAACCAAAGGACTTGCTCTATTCCCCAGCACAGCCTCCTTCCTGACCTCAGTGCACCTCCCCTTTCCCCTCCCCGCCCCCCTTTTAGCTGGGTAAGTAAATAAATATCTTCAGTCTTCCTGGTGAGACTTGGCCTTGTTGGCTTTCCATTCAGAGGGAGGGCGGGCAGAGAGGCCACAAAACACTAATATTTCCCTTTTGTAGAACTGGTCTCATTTAATCCCAGATTGCCATTTCACTTCCATCTCCATTGTTAGGCTAACCCATCAGAAGGCTAATCCACTTCCCATCCCCTCCCCCAAGAAGGACGCAAGTCCCGACTTCCTTTTCATTTCACTTCTTAGGAGTGCCAGGGAATAAATCAAGGACAGATATGGGAAGCAGTACTTAAAGTGAGTTACGATGTCAAAGCGATGACGTGCTATTAGGCTTTATCAAGGGCACCACCAGTGTAACCCACAGAGCTCACAGGGCGGCTTTAAGGGCAGCAGCCACTAAGCTTACAGAATCACTAAATGCATTGGAGGAGGAAGCCAATGAGCTGTCAGGAGCGAAACAGGGCGCTTCACCTGTTTAACTGGAACCGAACTTGGTGTGGGTCTGGGACATATCGCCACCCGACTTCTCCTCCCCCTCAGACTGAGTCACTGAGACTATTTCAGAAAAGCTCAAGCACAGAGGCACTCAGAGGAAAGAAAGGCAGAGGGAAGTGCCGTCACACTACAGCTCAGTTTGCCAGGTGATTAAACTTTGCCCATTATGGTTTTATAGAATTTAAAGTTGGATGTCTAGCCATTTAGCTGTTTTTTATAAATGTATTATCTTCTGAAGCATATGTAAAAAAACCCACTGAAACTAAACAGGGTTCCTAGTGATTAAAGAGATGTAAATTGAAACTTGGCAAATAATAGAAACAACATTACTTTTCCTGTTGATAGAAAGTATGTAGGGAAATAGGTGCTCTCTCACATTGCTGGTGGGACATCAACTGTTAACAAAAATCTGGAAACGACGTGGTACTATGTACAAAAAGCCTTAGCAAAGTATTGACATATGTTAAGCCAGAAATTCTGTATTTAAAAAACTACCATGAAAAACTTTTCAAATTTAGCTTTAAGGATAAACTGTAAAAAGAATTTGGAACTGCTCTAACTTTCCTACAGTAGGAGACTGGTTAAATATAGTAACACAGGAACAATGAATACTATACATTTATTTCAAATATTTGTAAAAAATATTGTAGTGCATACTTTTTTCTGAGACTGAAGTAAAATAGATGATGAATAGTGAATTAATTAACGGATAAATGAATGAGATACACAACTTTCTTTTTTTATTGTTATAAAATTGAATATATTAACCATTTCTTTTCTTTTTTGTTAATCCTCACCTGAGGGTATTTTCTTATTGATCTTTAGGGAGTGGGAGGGAGGGGAGAGACGGAGAGAAACATCGGTGAGAGAGACACATTGATTGGTTGCCCCCACATGTGCCCCGACTGGAGCCCGGATGGAACCTGCAACAGAGGTACGTGCCCTTGACCAGAATCGAACCTGAGACCCTTCAGTCCACGGGTCAGAGCTCTATCCACTGAGCAACCCAGCCAGGGCCATTTTAACCATTTTTAATCGCAAAAAACAGTGGCATTAAATACATTCACAATGTTGTGTCATTACCAGTGTCTATTTCCAGAATTTTTAATCATTCCTGCAAGTTTGAAGTGTTTAAAACGCGTCTTCCAGTGTGCACAAGCTTTGTTTCTCACAGTGAGTGGTCGCTGTGGCCAGTTAGCTGCCCTGTGCACGTGCTGGTTACCCACGTCCCCCACGGACGGCGGCTCAGAAGCTGCTCCCAGACAGCTGCCCAGACAGGCGTCTCACATCGTGGCCGCATCGGGGGTTGTCCTCTGAGAAGCGCTGACTCCTGAAAGCCCACCAACTCCAGGCTGGGTCACCTCAGATCTGGGCACGTGCGGCTTTCGTGCTCTGCCTGCTTCCTGCGTTACCTGCTGGCGGCTCCAGCGCCCTGGCCCTGGCCTCCTGCTGGCGGCTCCAGCCCCCTGGCCCTGGCCTCCTGCTGGCGGCTCCAGCCCCCTGGCCCTGGCCTCCTGCTGGCGGCTCCAGCCCCCTGGCCCTGGCCTCCTGCTGGCGGCTCCAGCCCCCTGGCCCTGGCCTCCTGCTGACGGCTCCAGGCCCCTGGCCCTGGCCTCCTGCTGGCGGCTCCAGCCCCCTAGCCCTGGCTGGGACAGGATCTGGAGGCTCAGGCCGCTGTTCACATTCACAATACCTCCCTCCCCACAGCGGCGATTGGTCCAAAGGATGGGCTTATGATCCAAACCACTTTCAGAATGTTTGTCTCGGGCTTTCTCGAATTTCAGTTAGAAGAAAGGGGCCTTTATTTCCTCTCTGGTTTGGAGCAGCTGTGATATAAACGTGGGATAGTCAGCAGCATGGACTCCACTGTGTGAGGTAAGATGTTTGGGAGAATAAACTGGATATTCAGAGAAAATCAGATGAGAGATAAGGAGAGACACTCCTGAGGACGTTTGATTCTTGGCCATATCCACGTCTGCCCTTTCTGTGTTGTATTTTTAATCTCTCTCTTTTGCTGAAATTGTTTTGAGTTGTCTTTCTGTTCCTTTTAATTAAGAGTCCTGACCAATACTTGAACTTATAATTGTAGCCAAAGTGCATATTTGATCAGCAGTATAGATGCCAGCCAGTGTTGCTACCCTGTGGCTCTATGGGCTAACCACAAAGAGACAGGACATAGTGTTTCCCAGAACCATCTGTTCCCAGTCCAATCCTCTGTCCATCTATACTTCAGACCATGGGGATTATATGCGCTCGAATATAAAGCAAGACGTCACATCATATCATCTTCTCTGTCTTGTGAAATCCACTCAGTGTCCAAAGTGGTTCCATACACTTGCCAGGAACATAAAACACTGTCCATTTCAAGCAGCAAGGAAGTGGGTCTGTACAGTTGTTGGATGTGCTGGGGAGGGGGCGCAGCTGGGCCTCATAAATGCTGTGGAATTGGTCTGCCAGGGATGCTGCCACGTGGCCACAGCCGTCAAGGAGAGGAACAGGCGGCTACCTCTGGACCTCCAAGCAGGAACCAGGTCCCCCTTAGGTGTCTTCACGACTGAGGCAATGGCCCCCGAAGCTGGTGAAGTGGGAACTTCTTTCTGGTGCAGAAAATCCCAAAGTCCCCACAGCTGTACTTGCAGTGGCTGCAGCAGAGTCCAGGAAAAACGCGCGTCACTGGTGCGTACCTTCCGAATCTTGTGGGTGTATCTACTTATATACCATTGAACCTTCCCGGGTTCAATTCCAGTCAAGGCCACATGCCCAGGTTGTGGGCTCGATCCCCAGCAGAGGGTGTGCAGGAGGCAGCCAATCAATGATTCTCTCTCATCATTGATGTTTCTCTCTCTCTCCCTCTCCCTTCCTCTCTGAAAAAAAATAAATAAATAATACCATGTTAATTGGGTAAAAGAAGCAGTGTTTATTATATATATTGATTTATTGATTTCAGAGGGAAAGTAGAGGGAGAGTGAGATAGAAACATCAATGATGAGAGAAAATCATTGACCAGCTGCCTCTTGCATACCCCATACTAGGGATTGAGCCCACAACCCGGGCATGTGGCCTTGACCGCAATTGAACCCGGGCCCCTTCAGTTCGCAGGCTGATGCTCTATCCACTGAGCCACACCAGCTAGAGCAAGAAACAGTGTTTAGAACAGAGGTGGGGATAAACTTGGTCTCTGTGCCGGTTAAACCTCACCTTTGTGTTTAGTCTTGGGTAGCCCACTTCAGGAGGAAAAGAATGTCCCTCAGGATGGTGACATAATGAAGCAGAGACTAAACCATGTGATCTGAGGACTAACGGAAGGGTCTGGGGTACATAGCTGGGAGAGAGACCCAGGACAGCTCTGCCAGCACTAGCTTTCAAATATCTGGCAAAAGCTGGATATTTGAAAGCTAGTTTTTGATGGTCCTTAGGATAGTGTGGAAGCTATAGGAGGTGGATTTTAATGGGTTCTAGGAAGAAACTCCTACTAGACAGAGTTATGGAAATATGAGAGGCCCGATGCATGAAATTCACGCAAGAGTCGGCCTTCCTTCCCCTAGCTGCTGGCACCAGCTTCCCTCCAGCACCTGGAACCCAGGCTTCTTTTGCAGTCCTGGCTTCATCCGGGAGGTCATCCGGAGGAAGGACGTCTGGTCTAATTTACATATTACCCTTTTATCATAGAGGATTGAGCTGCTGTGAAGGCCTCATTGCCAGAAGTACCCCATTACTATTTACAGCGCCAGGTGATAAGGATGTTGTAAAGACATTGTGTTTAGGTATGAGGGACTTGATATGTGTTCATTACGGGGTTGGCTAATTGTGGCAAAGCACACCACCTTTCTCAGCCCACCTGGGTGACTGTCTACGTTAATGCTGGACTTTAATGGGAGAAATGGAGTGGAAGGAGCCTGAACACAGCATGTCTCTCAGGATCAAAAGCAAGATCTTCCGTGGGTGGCCATGCAGAAGCCAGGAGACAGGCAGACCCTGTGGAACGAACCCCTCGGGGTGGAGAGGACTAAGAAACACCACCCGCCGACCCCCCCGTTTTAGGAATATGCCTGATGGGAGGTGTGGGCGGACTTGGGGTTTGACTGAGGGCTGAACTGGGTTTGGTTTAAAGAGTAAGTTGCTACGCAGTGAGCACATTGTGCGTGTGGCAGGATGCTTGGCTCTCGGCATCATGGTGAGCGTTTCTTGGCTCGCACGCGAGGAGAGGGAGGCTTCCACAGGTGCATGGTTTGGCCCTGGCAGCACGGCTCCCCAGGGCAGAGCCGGGATGGACCCGAGCTCAGGCACATGCCCGGCATCGCGCCACGGGGCCACCCAGAAACGCAGCTGGTGGTGGGTCCTGGTCTGCACAGCAGGGGGCGGGCGGAGGAAGGCAAACATCATCTTTTGGGCAATGAACCACCCATTTTTTCCAGAGTTGGGATAAGACAGTAAAACCTACACGTAGCCAAGGAAGCTTGTTCTGGAGACATCGCTAACAACTGATTTCAGCACCACTCGTTCTACACACATGAAATAAAAATAAAGCACATGGCCCTCTGTGGATAGACCGTCAGCCTGGGCCTGCGGACTGAAGGGTCCTGGGTTTGATTCCCGTCAAAGGCACGTGCCTGGGTTGTGGCTTGACCCCCAGTAGGAGACGTGCAGGAGGCAGCCGATCAATGATTCTCTCTCATCATTGATGTTTCTGTCTCTCCCACTCCCTTCCTCTCTGAATCAATAAAAATATATTGGGAAAAAAAGTAAATGCCTCCAAAGGTTTACGTGGAGCTTCATTGAGATAATGTACTAAAGGTGCTTGCCTAGCAGGAGGTCGCTAAACAAAAGGGAGTTGACTGGATTTCCAAACCCAGAGTTGTTTTGCTTTTAAGGACATGTAGTCCGAAGAACAACAGAAGAAAGCCATTGTTAATTCTGGGGGCACTGCATTAAAAAAAGAAGAGGAATTTCACCTGTAGAATGTCATTGGCGTGTATCTGTGGTTATAGCCCACCAGGCACGGGCAGGTAGGAGTTCAGCTTGGATTGACTGGATCCAGTTTCTGTCAGGTTAAAACCCTTGGGTGTGAGACCCACTGATACACAAGGTGGGCAAAGGAGGTTTACAGCTGTAATACCAATAAATAATCAATAAGTAATAAGTAATAAGACAAGACTAGACTGTTTAGTGCACCTCTTACCGTAAACCTCCGTTTGCCAGCCTCGGCACTGCTCTGCACAGTTGCTGCAGGAGTCGGCAGCTGATTGTGTGACATGGTCAGAAAAGCGCTGAAAGGCCTCTGGCCTTGAACCTTTCCTTTTTCAATCAGATATAGAAGTTGAAATTCCATCCCGGAACTTGTCATCTGGGAAAGGCAGTGCTCTCAAACTGTGCATCACAATTGCCTGAAGGTCCCAGCTTCATCTCTTGCCCATGAACGACCAGTGGGGTCAGGCCCTCTAGGGCTGGGGTCAGGAGAGGGTTTTTAACTGAATGAATGTAATGCACAACCAAGCTTGAGAAAAGCTAGCTCGGTGCACCGTTAGCTACAGAAATCCCTACTGAATTCCAAGTTCTGTCTCAGCACAGTGGCCCTGGTTCTCAAGTTGTAACTTCTACCTCCTTACTCCACTAACACTCTTCTTGTCAGCATCATTAGTGATTGTTTTTCCTCATTTATTATTGTTTTTCCTCCTCTCTCTGTTTAAAAACACACACAAAACATACATATATATATATATATATATATCAGAGAGGAAGGGAAAGGGAGAGAGAGAGAGAGAAACATCAATGTTGAGAGAGAATCATTGATTGGCTGTCTCTTGCATGCTTCCTCCTGGGATGGAGCCCACAACCCAGGCATGTGCCCTGATGAGAATCGAACCCAGGCCCCTTCAATTCGCAGGCTGACGCTCTATCCACTGAGCCAAACTGGCCAGGGTAGTTACTCCTCTCTTAATCTCCGAGGCAGCAAATTCTCCTAGCTCTCACCTCATCTGGCAACGGCTCTTCACCCTCCCTCGCTGGCTTCCGGTCCTCTGATCAATGTCAGGCCTGCCAGTTCCTCAGGGCCCGCAGCAAGGCCTCTGCTCTGCTCTTATACACCATTGACTTCTCGGCTGTAAATATCTAAGGGCCAACGATTTCCAAATTTTTACCTCTCACCTTGTCTTCTTTCCCAAGTTCTAGTTTTGTGTCGCCAACAACCTACTTAATAGTTACACTTGTATTTCTCATGATTCTCTCAAACACGTTGAAAGTAATCCCTACCAACTCCTCGCACACCCCACATTTTCCTCTGTGCTTCTCAGGAAATGGTCCCACTGCTAGGGTGGGAGTCTCAAGGTACAGGAGGTCCTTACTAAATGTTATTCTTGCTAACTGCTAAAATGTATTTGCAGATAGGCTGCTACCTGATGAGCTTAACTGAACTCACGAAGTGTAGCCAACTGCAAAGAAGAAATCAACATGTAATATACCAACATGTAATATAAGCAGTGGCCAATCTCTTAGGGGAGATGGGGCTTCGGATGTGAATTCCCTGTCTCCTTTACTTGTTGCAAGTAAATAAAACTACCTGGATGACAACCGTGTTTTGTTGTTGAGTAGAACACCCCAAGTGGCAAACCTCATGGGTCTGGCAACACCACCATCCACCCAGTGACTCCCAGTAGAACCTGGAAACCATGCTGATCTCTCCTTCTCCCTTATCACCGGCATCTGCTCCATCAGCAAGTCATGTCAATGCACCCCCAAGTGATCTGGGATCTCCCATCTCTCTTTCTCTCTGGGAACACTGTCCAACAAGCTGCAGGGTAATTCATTTACCTCCCTTTTCCCTGGCCAGGACTATCCTGGGCATCCCAGCTTCATCTCTTACCCCTGCACATCGTTCTCAAGGAAGCCAGAGCATTATTTTAGATAACTCAAAATGTAAAACATCAATCAGACAATTACTTTCTCTCCCTAAACCATTCAGTGGCTTCCCACTGCATTTAGAATACAATCTATTCCTTACCTGGGCCTGTGAGGCCCACAGGAATTTTGTCCTCATCTTGGCCTATCAAGCTCTTTACCGTCGGATTTGCTACATGGCTCACAGTATCCCAAGTCCCACTTGCCTTCTTTAAGTTCCTCAAATGCCTCAAATTCTTTGTAAGCTTGCATACACTGTTCCTTCTGCCTGATTTTTACCACCATGTCTGGCTATTTGTCATTTTTTTGATTTTAGTTTAAATCTTGCCTTCTGTAACCACTATTCTCAAGTAGGTATTCTCTGTTATTCTCATCAATTCCTATAAGAGTGCTTTGAATTTTGTAATTACTTATTCATCCATTTATTTTTTACTATCTCCCACCCTAGATATAAATTCCATAATTTCAGAAACTATGTGTACATATCTAACTTCTAAAGTAGTGACTGGTATGTTACTTGCTCAATAAATATATGTTAACTCAAAATTTTAAAAATCATAAAAGTGTTAAAAAATATAATAGACTGTCATATTTTCTGGAATTTTGAAAATAAAATTTCTAAGCATTGCATGAAATCTAGAAACCATGAAGATAAATATTGACCAATTTGACTAAATTAAACATTTAACCTTTCTATACTATATTATTGAAAGGTAGAAAAATAAGCTGGAAAAAATATTTGCAAAGTATTCATGTATAAATATCTTCAAATAAAAAAGAAAAGATAAGTAAACCAGTAGAAAAATAGGCAAAAAAAATACAACTTATAGAAGACAAAAGAAAAAATAGCCTGTAAAACGTAAATTCTCTCTTTAAAACATTAGTTATCTATGTGGGTATTTACAAATACCCAGGTCAGGTGTATAAGGAAGCAGTTAAGTTTATATACCAGAGGCCCAATGCACAAAATTGGTGCAAGAGTAGGCCTTCCTTCTCCCAGTTGCTGGCACTGGCTTCCCTCTGGCACCCAGACCTGGGCTTCCCTTGCAGAGGGAGGCCCCGCCCACCCGCCACAACCCACCGGTTGGTGGCCTGGGACAGTTCAGCTGTCAGGTCTAATTAGCATATTACGTGTTTATTGCTATAGATTTCATACACTAACAGTTAACTTTCTTACATGCATTGTAAGTTAGTGTAACATGTTTGTTGATTTGGGCATGTCTATTGAAATTAAAAGGCACATTTACCTTTGACCCAACATGTTGTTTTTTTTAATTTTTAAAAATAAAAAACAATAAAAAAATATATTTTATTGTTGACCAGAAGCCCAGCATGCGAAATTGTGTGGCCCCGCCCACTGCCCACTGCCCCACTGAGCTCACAGCCCCGCCCACTCGCCCGCTGCCCAGTGGCACTTGCAGCCTCGCCCACCCACATGCACCTCCTTGTGCTGGCCTCACCTGTCCACCTTGCCCCGCCTGCCTCACTGCACCCATCCGCCTGTCACCCTGGCTGCCTGCCCACCGCCAGCCTTTCTGTGATCCGAGCCTGTGGGCCACAGGGGAGGGACCAAGAAGTGCTCCACGCACTTCATGGTGACTGGTTGTTTGGTTGTTACAGTGTTATGGCCATGGGATTTTTATAATATAGATAGTATTACAGCTATCTCCCCTTTTCCCCCTTCCCTTCCCCCCCCACCCCCCCCCCCCCGGCTTCCAGGTCTTCACCTACCTATTGCCCATGTCCATGGGCTGTGCATATAAGTATATAAGATCTTTGGTTTATCTCTTCTTATCCTACCCACATGAAGGCTATTCCATGCCTCCATGTTTCAGGTCTTATTTTGTTGGTTAATTCGTTTTGTTCATTAGATTCCACAAATAAGTGAAATCATGTGATATTGGTCTTTCTCAGATTGGCTTATTTCACTTAGCACAATATTTTCCAGGTCCATCCATGCTGTCCCAAAGGGTAAGAGATCCCTCTTTTTTACAGCAGCGTAGTATTCCATAGGGTAAATGTCCCACAGCTTTTCATCCGCTCATCTATCGCTGGGCATTTAGGCTGTTTCCAGATCTTAGCTATTGTAAATTGTGCTGCTATGAACATAGGGGTGCATACAGTCTTTCTGATTGGGGTTTCAGGTTTCTTAGGATATATTCCTAGAAGTGGAATCACTGGGTGAAATGGCAGTCCCATATTTGATTTTTTGAGGAAACTCCATACTGTTCTCCACAGTGGCTGCACCAGTCTGCATTCCCACCAGCAGTGCACGAGGGGTCCGTTTTCTCCACATCCTCACCAGCACTTGTGGTTTCTTGATTTGTTGATGGTAGCCATTCTGACAGGTGTGAGGTGACATTTCAGGGTTGTTTCAATTTGCATTTCTCTAATGAGTAGTGACTTTGAGCATTTTTTCATGTGTCTCTTGGCCATCTGTATGTCCTCTTTGGAGAAATTTCTAATCAGGTCTTCTGCCCCTTTTTTAATTGGATTGCTTGTCTTCCTTTTGTTGAGTTGTGAGTTCCTTATATATTTTGGATATTAACCCCTTATCAGATGTACCATGGCAAATATGTTCTCTCATACAGGGCTTTCTTCTCATTTTGATGGTGGGTTTTTTTGCTGTGCAGGAGCTTTTCATTTTGATGTAGTCCCATTTGTTTATTTTTCCTTTGTTTCTCTTGCCCTAGGAGATGTATTGGCAAAAATTCTGATACGTGAGATGTCTGATATTTTGCTGCCTATGTTTTCTTCTAAGATTTTTATGGTTTCATGCCTTACATTTAAGTCTTTTATCCATTTTGAGTTTATTCTTGTGTATTCTGTAAGTTGGTGGTCTATTTTCATCATTTTGCATGTATCTGTCAAGTTTTCCCAACACCATTTGTTGAAGAGACTGTCTTTACTCCATTATATGCTCTTGCCTCCTATGTCAAATATTAATTGACCATAATGGTGTGGGTCAATTTCTCTATGTCATTTATTTCTTCTCTGACCTTTATTATTTCCTTCCTTCTACTTCCTCTGGACTTTTCTTGCTGTTCTCTTTCTAATTAATTTAGTTGCAGGGTTAGATAATTTATTTTAGCTTTTTCTTGTTTCTTTAGGTAGGCCTATAATGCTATGAACTTTCCTCTCAAAATTGGTTTTGCTGCGTCCCATAGGTTTTGTGTGGTTTTGTGTTCATTTTCATTTGTTTCCAGGAAGTTTTTAATTTCTTGCTTGATCTCATTGGTAATCCATTTATTGTTTAATAACATTCTATTTAGTGTCCCTATATTTGATGTTTTGTGATTCTTTTTATTGTAGTTGATTTCTAACTTCATGCCATTTTGTACCTTAATATGTGATCTACCCGTGAGAATGTTTCATGTGCCCTTGAGAAGAATGCATATTCTTTTGCTTTGGGTGAAATGTTTTGTAAATATCAGTTAGATCCATTTGATCTAGTGTGTCATTTAAAGCCCCTGTTTCCCTTGTTGATTTTTGGTCTGGAAGAGCTATCCAGTGATGTCAGTGGGGTGTTAAAGTCTCCTACTATGACTGTACTGCTGTCAATCTCTCCTTTGAAGTCCATCAAGAATTCTTTTCAAGTATTTGGGTGCTTCTATATTGGGTGCATATATGTTTACAAGGGTCACATTTTCTTGTTGAATCATCATTCCTTTTAGTATGATGTGGTGGCTTGTCTCTTGTTATGGCCTTTGTTTTGATGTCTATTTTGTTTGATGTGAGTATTGCTACCTCAGCTTTTTTCTTTGTTTGTTTTTGGTTTCCATTTGCACGGACTATTTTTTTCCATCTCTTCACTCTCAGTCTATGTGTAGCTTTTGTTTTGAGGTGGGTCTCTTGTAGACAGCACATAAATGGGCCATTTTTTCTTATCCATTCAAGACACCTTATGTCTTTTGACTGGAGCATTTAACCCACTTACATTTAATGTTATTATTGATAGGTATTTATTGCCTTTTTAATTTTCTTTATGCCTATGATCCGCTCTCTTTCCTTTTCTTCTTAAAGCTGTTGCTTTAACCTTTCTTGCATTGCTGCTTTGCTGGTAATGTATTTCTTAAAAAAAAATTTTTTTTTTATTTGGTCTGGAAAGCTTTTTATTTCATCTTTGGTTTTAAATGATAGCCTTGCTAAATACAGTAGGCTTGGATTTAGGCCCTTGATTTTTATTACTTTGAATATTTCATGCCATTCCCTTCTGGCATGAAGTGTTTCTTTTGAGAAATCAGTTGACATTCTAACGGGAATCCTTTGTAGGTAATTTTTTGTCTTTCTCTTGCTTCCTTTAAGATTTTTCCTTTGTCTTTAATGTTTGCCATATTTAATGATGATGTGTCTAGGTATGGGTCCCTTTGGGCTCACCTTGATTGGGACTCTCTGTGCCTCCTGAACTTGTTTGATATTTTCCTTCATGAGGTTGGGGAAGTTTTCTGTCATTATTTCTTTAAACAGGTTCTCTGTTTCTTGATCATATTCTTCCCCTTCTGGTATTCTTATAATGTGGATGTTGTTAGGTTTCATGTTGTCCTAGAGCTTCCTTAAGTTATCTTCCTGCTTTTTAATTCTTTTTTTTTTAATTTGCTGCTCTAATTGTGCATTTATTTCTACCTTGTCTTCCAAATCACTGATTTGATTCTCAGTTTCATTAAATCTACTTTAATTCCTTCTTGATGCCAGGTATGCTATTCTTCATTTCCATCTGGTTCTGGTTCATGGTGTCTGTTTCATTTTTCGTGCTGCTGTAGCTCCCACTGAGTTCCCGGTAATTTGCACTAAAGCTCCTTGTGCACTTTTATGACCATTACTTTGTACTCTGTGTCTGATAGACTGGTTACCTCCATTTCATCGAGTTCTTTTTCTGGAGATTCCTTTGTATTCTTTCATTTTGGGGTTGTTTCTTTGTCTCCCCATTTTAGCTGTTGCTTTGTATTTGTTTCTGTGTTTAGATAGGTTTGTTATGCCTCCCAGTCTTTGTGGGGTGGCCTTATGTAGAAAGTAAATCGAGGGGTCCAGTGGTGTGGTCTCTTTGATCTCCTGCGATGGATGCTCTAGGAATGCCCCATGGGTGTGTTATCTGGGCTCTCCTGTTGTAATTGGAACTTGGCTGTTGATGTCCTGTTCATGAGAAGGATCTTCCCTCCAACTTTCCGCCAGTGAGGTTCAACCCCAATGTTGTCGTGCTAGCTCTTGTGCAGGTCCTGACAGAGCAGAACAAACCGAAACCCACAAAAATCAAGATACTCAATGCAGCAACAGGAAAGACTAAGATGGAAAGAGAAGAGAAAGAAAAGCAAAGAAAAAATAAAAAGACACATCATCAAAACTTTAGAGGAGTTATAAAGAAAAAGGGAGAAAAAAGAAAAAGAAAAAATGGCTTTATGGAAGCAAAATGAACTAGTATAGGAGGAAAAAAGGAAAGGAAACTGAAAATAAATGAAATAATAATAATGAATTTAAAGTGTAGAAATAATGGATATAATAGATATGGATATGAAAAGTAAAATGGGGAAAAATAGATAACCCAAATAAAATAAGAAGAGACAAAAGAATAGAATAGAAGGAAAGAGAGAAATTAGAGAAGTATAAGTAAAAAGTGAAGAAAGAAAAAAGGGGAAATAAACAAAACAAAACAAAACAAAAACACAAGAAAAAGCCACACACACACACACACCAGAAAACAAAAGCACACACACTCACACACTCAGAAACCTTTGGGCCTGCTATTTGTGGAGCTCGCTGGACTTTACTCTGATGTGTTGAGTCTGGTCCTTTGGTGTGTCTATCCTGGGCCTCCTGGGAGCTTCTCTGGTTCACATCAGTGTGAGTCCCTGTCCCCTTCTGGCCCTGGGCATCCTGATTGAGGTCCAGGGGTTGAAGCCCCTAGTAGTCCAGATTCAATGCTGGGTGTGCCCTTCAGGCCCCTCCAGTGAGGCTGGCCCTGAGCTCCACTGCATGGCCCCTCCCACTGATCAGAGGAGCTTCCCAGGCTGCACGATGGGGGAGCTGGTGCTGCTCTACCCAGGGACTCAGCCCAGGCTTCCATGCTGCACTCACTCCCCGTCTCCACAGCATTAATATTTATTTATATTATACATATTCATATATGTTTTTTAGCATTGTTTTAATAAACAAAATACTAGAAATCACCTGAATATGCAGGCAAAAATGATACATTTATGCAGAGAAATATAATCCAGCTGTTAATAAGAAAATGGTGGATTTGTATGTTTTACTTTGGAAAGATATCCTATAACACAGTGGTCGCCAACCTTTCGGACCTCATGAACCACCAGTGGTCCCTGGACCGCCAGTTGGTGACCATTGTTAAACTGAACAGACTCGATGGCATGTGTAGTAAGATTCTTTTTTTTTTAAATAAAAATGCAAGTATTTATATGTTGTATAAATACATTTAGGAAAAATAAGAAAATGACTGAAAATTTTACTAGGAATGGAACCCAAGACCTTTTGGTCCACAGGCTGATGCTCTAACCATTGAGGGCTGAAAAAAATATTTTTAAATGTTTATATTGATTTTAGAGAGAGAGGAAGGGAGAGGAAGGGAGAGGAACATGGTTGTGAGAAAGGAACATTGATGGGCTCCCTCCTGCACACCCCTGCTGGGGATGGAGGTGCGTGGGACAGCGCTCAACCCACTGAGCCACACAGGCCAGGGCTGAAAATCTTAACCATGACTATATTGGGAAGTTTGACTTAGGGAAACTTCCCTTTTTACATGTGCATTTGTTTCATATGTTTCTGTATTGTTTGGATTTTTTTCAAACTAGAAGTGCATATTGTTCTGTAATTTTAAAAATGAGAGAAAAAGAGACGGGCGGGAGAGAGATGGAAGACAAACGATGACTGTACCTTGAGCGTCACCATCGGCCATGGCTGGAGCTGCCCGCAGGCCCGCTGGAAGGTCCCTCCTTGGTGAAGGGTCAGGGGTCCAGCTCCCCCCCCTCCTTACCCCGGGCAGCAGAGGCACTTCACTCTCTGATGCTTTTGTAATGATGGAATGGCGCACATGTTTTGTGAAGGTTTTATCAACTACTAGAGGCCCGGTGCACAAAATTCGTGTGTGGGGGGGGGGGGTGTCCCTCAGCCCAGCCTGCACCCTTTCCAATCTGGGACCCCTCGAGGGATGTCCGACTGCCCGTTTAGGCCCGATCCCAGTAGGATCCCTGATTGCCCCGAACTGCTTCTGCCTGCCAGCCTGATCACCCCCTAACCACTCCCCTGCCAGCCTGATGGATGCCTAACTGCTCCCCTGCCAGCCTGTTTGCCCCTAACTACCCTCCCATGCAGGTCTGGTCACCCCTAACTGCCCTCCCCTGCAGGCCTGGTCACCCCTAACTGCCCTCCCCTGCAGGCCTGGTCCCCCGCAACTGCTCTTTCCTGCAGACCTGGGCCCCCCCGAACTGCCCTTCCCTGCAGGCCTGGTCACCCCCAGCTTCCCCCCTCTGCCAGCCTGATCAACCCTAACTGCCCTCCCCTGGGGGCTTGATCGCCCCCACCTGCCCTCCCTTGCAGACCTGGTTTCTCCCAACTGCCCTCCCCTGCTGGCCATCTTGTGGTGGCCATCTTGTGTCCACATGGGGGCAGTCATCTTTGACCACATGGGGGCAGCCATCTTGTGTGTTGGATTGATGGTCAATTTGCATATTACTCTTTTATTAGATAGGATAGAGGCCTGGTACATGGGAGGGGGCCAGCTGGTTTGCCCTGAAGGGTGTCCGGATCAGGGTGGGGGTTCCCTTAAGGAATGGGGCAGCCATGGTGAGGGGCCTGTGGTGGTTTGCAGTCCAGCCATGCCCCCCCCCCCCCCCCCCCCGCAACCCAAGTGGAGGCCCTGGTATCTGGAATTTATTTATCTTCTACAATTGAAACTTTGTAGCCTTCAGCAGAGCCAAGCCTCCTGCTCACTCCATGGCCACAGCCATTTTTGTTGGGATTTATGTATTTTCTATAATTGAAACTTTGTAACCTTAAGTGGAGGCCAAGGCAGGCCAGGGCAGGCAGAAAGTTTGGCTTCCTCCATTGCCAGGGAAACCCAAGCCTCTTGCTCTTTCTGTGGCTGCAGCTATCTTGGTTGGGTTAATTTGCATACTCACTCCTGATTGGCTGATGGGCATGGCTTGTTGATATATCAGCGGTATGGTCAATTTGCATATTACCCTTTTATTAGATAGGATGAAGCTCTTTAAATACAGAGATTATCATCCTAACACACATCCCCTCCATCCCAGGTGGACCCCTTTGCCAAAGAAAATCCTTCCAGTGTGGTCCTGCTGCCAGAGCCTACAGTCCCTTCTCCAGGGGAGCACCCCCTTCTCCAAGGGAGCACCTCCTTATCCAGGGAGCAGCCCCCCAGCCCTGCACTTCAGCTGCACTGCCCACCCAGCGATCCCCTGAACCTGGCTGTTCCTTGAACCTTCAGGGTGGGCTTCATTTCCTCCAGTGGCACCTCAGGCTGCTGTGCAAATGGAGCACGTGGTCCCACAAACAAAGGAACTTGTGTGTTGTGAGCCCCCCCGTCACTGGAGGGAGAGGAGAGACCAGGCCTGCGCACTACTTTTCGCTGTAGCCGAGAGGGGCTTCTCTGCCTCTCCCAGCACCACCAGGCCAGGGCTCCCCGGAACTGCTAAGATGTCATTACACCTTCCATGGGCTGCATGGGGACCCGCTGGGAAAGATCACTCTCCCAGAAAGCTGCTGGGAGAGGGCCTGGGACTGCACAGCCATCAAAACGTCAGGACAGGGGCATGGGGGGGAGGAAGGGAGGGGCTCAGGGCCTTCGTGGGTCCCCTCAGGCTGCGGGGCCTCTGCCTGGCCCTGCGGTGGGAGTGCTTAGTGCGTGCGGGTTAGTTCTCTCCTCTGCTCCGTTCAGGGGCCAGGCGGCAGCTCGCACCAGAGTGAGGGTGGTGGGATGGTCAGGATTGTTACGGTGAAAACATTCAAACCTGTGAAGAATTTTTGTGAGTTTATTTGAGCCAAACTATCAACAATTGCCGGGAAGCAGAATCTCAACAAATTGGGATAATGCTCTGGAGAATGGCAGTATTTTTTTGTTTTGTTTTGTTTTATTTTTACCTTGTTTATACATTTCAATCAAAGGAGGAGAGGTAGGGGGGCTACAGGAAATCCATTGGTGATAGATTAGGGAGGCGGGAACCTTTGGGACTGGATAAAGAGTAAAATGATAGACACAGGCTTCTTTTAGTAGGTGGGTGCAGGATAGTTAACAGTCAACTATTAACATGAGAACAATAACAATGAAGAATTTGTGGTCTCTGTCCTGGCGCCCAGGGCATTTGGTTGTGCACTCTCTTTACAGCCTGAGTGGTCCTGAAAAAGGGAAGTTAGAGTTACCCTGACATTCCACAGGGAGGTTATGTGAGATGTAAAAAGACAACAGGCTCAGTTAAGGTAAAGAGTGACCTTTGTCAGGGAAGATGCCGGCCTAGGACCTGACTGCCCACCATCACTGCTTTTAGTTAAAGTTTTCATTCCAGACCATCCTTTGAGTTTGCAATACGGCCATGCCGGCCTCCCCTGAGCTGGCCAGGTCAGCACGTGGCCTTTTTCCATCCATAGGATGAGACTTGCTCTCCTATGGTTTGCTTTCCCCCTTCCCCATCCCTCCGGGCCCCTACTGCCCTCCTCCCTCTCCCTTTAAACATTTTCTAACTTTTTCCAAAGGTTAAGTAAAATATGCAATTTAGGAAGATTAATTGGAAAACACCTCTAGACTGGCCGGAGCTGGAGAGGGTGCTGCAGAATATACAGGGAACTCATACAACTTAACACAAGGATGACAAACAATCCAATTAAAAAGTGGGCAAAGGACTTAAATAGACACTCCTCCAAAGTGGACATACAGATGCCCAAGAGACATCTGAAAACATGCTCAGTCACTGATCATCAGAGAGATGCAAATCAAAACAACAATGAGGTATCACCTCACACCTGTCAGAATGGCTACCATCAACAAATCGAAAAAATTATTTTGAAACTGGAAGGTTTATTGAGAGTGTAGGGTTCAGATTTAGAAACGTCAGAAATGAAGTTTTATTTGTTTCCATTGCATGCAATGAATTGCCCTTTATTTTATTGTTATTTAAAATTCTTTATTGTTTAAAATATTACATATACCCCCCCCACCCCCCACCCCGCAGGCTGAATTGCCCTTTAAATGATGAAGCAATGAAAATGCCAAGGAACACTCACGCGGTGGATTTCCACTTGTTGAATCAGGTTCCTGTGAGCCTGAGGCTTCAAAGCCACATACATCAGAGAACTGGGGCACCGACCATTTCCACAGAAACCCCTGACCCGGAGGACACTCCCCAGCAAGCCTGCGGCCTGCAGCTTGCACTCGAGGTGCAGCCTCGTGGTGCTTCCTGCCCGTGGGCCCTGGAACACCCCTTCGGAGGGGCGGCCACTGACCGACGCGTCTCAGTGACCGCCCTCAAATCAGTGACCGTCCTGCAACTTTGAGAGCTAAGTACTATAAAGTATTTCTCTCTTTACAGCCTCTCTGGGTTCCGTTCGTTTGCTGAGAGCACAGGCATTCTTCCTTTGACAGAAAGACCCTGAGTGTGCGCTCCAGTGTCCCCGAGTGCGAGTGAAGGGCGTGATCACCCCCTTCCTTGTGGCGTGAGGCCACTGGTTCCCTTCCCACAGATGAATCCAAAAGATCAGGGTGCTGAGGCTTGGCTCACATTTCCCTCCATATCCACGGAGCCTCAGAACATCGCTCTGCTTTTTCCTGTTTACGCCTCAATTTTTCTTATTTTCTCTCCATTCTCTTCAGAGAAAGGATTTCCTTCCTGTATCTTTCAGGCCAGTTCACCCCCTCCACCCCAACCAGTGTCCTCTTGACCGCACTCTCTGCCTCCACCTGCGGCTTTGTGCCTTAATTATTTTTCTCTCCTAAGTATAGTGTATATTTCTTTGTTCACTGGACCTTTACTTGGTTTTCTTCTTTTTCAATCATAGTTCAGTCTTGCTGACATTGAAAAGAAATCTTCCCTGAATTGGCTTTCTCTAGTACTTTCCCCAGGCCTCTTTCTTCTTATGTCCACCTCTTTCCCTCCTGTCACAGTCTCCCGTGTTCCTCTCCTCCCTGACGCCCGACGCTGCCCCTGTAAGTCTCCGATTGCCAACATTGCAACCCATTCTGACCCCACCTTCCTTTGTTTATCAATTTCTCCTTAAGACCCTCTGAGCATGCCATGCAGCACTTTTCTAAGTCTTTTCTGGATTTTTCCCCAGCTGGGTCTTCTAGGTCTTTGTTCTTCCCCCCGCCCCCACCCGTTGATGCATGCCTCAGTAATCAGAGCCGACCTTATTGAGTCCCAACTGTGCCTTAAAAGGCACCCTGTAAGCTGGGTGCTTCAGTTCATTTTTACCAGAGCAGGTAGGTGTCAGATACTGGTCTGCTCTGCCTGGAGTCCATGCCTTGTTCTATGACCAGACTGCTCTATCACCCGAAGCTCTGGTCTCGGGCTCAGCCCATTGTCTCCTGTCATTGCTGTGCTGCCTGTCCCACCAGGCATCAAACCCCAGATGTGTTGTACTGATTCGCTTACCACCTTCCCCTCCTTCCAGCTCTCCTTTCTGACTTTTCTGTCGGAAACACCATTTTCCCAAGACCAAGGTGACCCGTAGAAGTGTCTTTTTTCTTAGCTCACCTTGCTCAGCCCTTCATCCTATTGGACACAAATCCACGAACATATTTCCTTGTGGCAGAATGCACGGGAGAACAATCAGCCAGCTCCAAGGGAGGAGAGTTTAACTTTACTTCGCAGACCTGCTGGTCCAGGGAACTCCAGATCCAAAGCCTGAACTGAACTCGTGGGGAGGCTCTGACCTCTATCTCCTCCTGTGGCAGCCCCTGAGGGTCCCCGCAGCTTCGCTCAAGTCAGCTGTGCCGGGGCCCTGGGGTTAGGCTCTGCAGCTCCGCCCAAGTCAGTCAGAGTGGGAAGTAAGACTACAGTTTTAACCAGATACTGCAAGCCCGCCCCCCCCCGCCCCCCCGCACACATTTTCCTTTTCATTCCCTCCTCTTGTTCCACAAGCTATTCTTAGCCTTGGGGATTACAAAAGACTCAGGAATGGGGGATAAGGTTGATGACCACTCTAGTTACTTCCTGCTGAAGGGGGGTGACGAAAAAGGGGGTTCAGTATCCCAAGTCTTCACCATCTTCCCCAAGGTGGTCGTTGGAATAGCAAGGGCAGAGAAGTTCTCCTCCCAGTACCAGTCTGGGGTTCCAGCGACACTTGTAGGAAGACAGAGACAAAAATCATCCAGATAGGAGGGGATAAGGAGATTCAGGTCAGTCAGCCGGATCCGCCTTCTTCCTGAAGATGATCCCAGGGGGTGGTTCAGGTCAGAGGTCACCTTCCACTCTGGATGCTGATTGTCCAACTGGTGAGCTGCTTTTACCGGGAGTGGTGAATCCAGGTGTTCAGTCCTGCAACTTTGAGAGCTAAGTACTATAAAGTATTTCTCTCTTTACAGCGTCCAGTGCGGCTAGAGAATGGACAGGGTGATGGGGGATTGAGAAAATGAAAGAGACAGATGCAGAAACAGTAGGGAAAGCGGGGACCGGGTGGGACAGCTGTCCTCTGATGGAGAGACAGTGACCCAGAGGCGGTGCAGTGCGTTTATTACATGCAGTATGATTCCAGGAAGTTTTACTAGAGTTTAAAACAAAGGAAAGTATGTGAAATCATGGTTAAAGATCAAGCTGTAATTTTTCATTCTTGTGGCTTCTTTGTAATCGTCACTCCTGACTGAGCCCAGGTAATTGAGTCTGTTCCTTGCGCCTGGCTGAACTTAAATCATGAGACCCACCCCTTGGCACCTGACGACCATACTCTGCCAACGCCACTGGACTCAGCTGACAATAATTAAGGAAATGCTCATGTGCCCGGTGCTTGCTACATAGTACTACTGGAAAAGGTTTCTTCCAGGTTGGCTTAAGGGGTTCTTTTTTCCAATCTTTTACCCAAACCTGGTCCCCAGGCTTGTGAGGGTGCACAGCTGTTCCTAGAGAGATGGGCAATCATCTGTGGACTTCAAGGATAGTTTTCCCAAGTCCTTGTAGCTGTTTCTGAATTTCTAAGCTCCCTATTTCCCCCAAATCTCCCTTTGGCCAAATTAAGGGAGGGGGTCTGCCATACAGATTTCAAATGGAAAGAACCCTACCCTGGTTCTCGGGGCACAGCGCACCCGCAGGAGTACAAGAGGCAAGATATCTGTCCAGGATAAGGCTGTCTCCTGGCACAGCTTAGCCACAGCCTGCTTGAGAGTCCGGTCCCTGGGCTCTGCTTTCCCTGAACTCTGGGGCCTGTATGCTGTATGTAGGTTCCACTTAATTCTTAAGGCCTTAGCTACCTGCTGTACTGCCTCAGCTATAAGGACTGGGCCATCATCCGACCCTATGGTTAATGGCATTCCATACCTTGGAATTATGTCCTTTAGTAACGCCTTAGTGACTTCTCTCGTCTTCTCTGTGCAGGTAGGATATGCCTCATCCCAGCCTGAGAAGGTGCAGACAAAAACTAAAAGACATTTATTCCCTCTGCTAGGCCCTATTTCTGTAAAGTCTGCCTCTAGATCTTCAAAGGGAGCCTGCCCACTGCACTGAACTCCTATGGGTCCTACAGGACCCTGCCTTGCACTGTCTGTGCACAGAGGAGGCAGCGCTGAGAGACTGAGGTGCAAGGAGGGGAGACGGGCAATTAGAGAGCATCTGCTTACAAGGCTTCTAGAGCTGTCGTCCCTAAGTGGGCAGGTTCATGCTGCTGGAGGACTACTCTACGAGCTAACTGGTCTGGAACGTAGACCCTCTGATCTGGGAAAATCCACCAACCTTCCTTTGTCCTTTTACCCCTTCTCGCTGGGCCTATTCTTCTTGAGGGGTGTATTTCAAAGGTTCAGGTAATTCAGGAGCCAGCATGATCCGCAATGGTGCCGCCAGCTCCTTCGCAGCTCGCCTTGCCGCTGCATCTGTGCTACGGTTCCCTTCTGACACTGAGTCTTTTCCTTTTTGGTGTCCTCTACAATGGATGCCTGCTACTTCCTTGGGCTCCCAGACTGCTTCTAGTGACTTCAAGATCTCATTCTGATTTGTTATTCCTTTTCCTCCAGCCGTCAGGAGCCCCCTTTCCTTGTATATAGGCCCATGGATATGCAGGGTAGCGAAGGCATAGCGTGAATCAGTGTAGATGTTGGCACGCTTATCCTTACTGAGTTCTAGGGCTCTGACTCAGGCCCAAAGTTCTGCCCTCTGCGCTGACCATCCTTCAGGCAGGGCCTGTGCCTCAGTTGTCTCAAAGTCTGATGCCACTGCATATGCGGCTCATCTTTTTCCTTCATCTAGGAAGCTGCTGCCGTCTGTGAACAATACCAAGTCCGGATTCTGTAGAGGCCAGTCTGTTAGATCTGGCCACTGGCGTAAACCTCCTCTGGGGCTTCTAGACAATCATGCTCAGGGGTTCCCTCTTCGATGGGTAGGAAAGTGGCAGGATTAAGAGTTATTACTGCCTCTAATCTTATTTGTGGATTTTCACATAGGCACCCTTGGTACTGAGTCATCCGAGCATGAGTCAGCCAGTGCTGCCCCTTAGCTTCCATTAGGGTGACAACAGCAGGAGGCACCTTAACATTTAAGTTCTGTCCCAGAGTGGGCTTGTCTGCCTCTTTGACTAAGAAGGCCGTGGCTGCAAGGGCCCTGAGGCATGAGGGCCACCCGGAGGCAACCGGGTCAATCTGTTTGGAGAGGTAGGCTACTGGCCTCTGCCCGGGTCCCAACTCCTGGGTCAGAACTCCTAGGGCTACCCCGTTGTGCTTGTGAACAAGAAGGTTAAAGTCCCTGTCACATCTGGGAGCCCCAGGGCTGGCGCCTCAGTGAGCTTTGTCTTTATGGTCACACAGGCTTTTTCCTGCTCAGGACCCCATTAATGGGTGCCTTTTCCTCTCCTTTTAAGGCTTCGTAGAGGGGCTTAGCTAGATCTGAGAATCCTGGGATACAAATTCGACAGAATCCTGCTGCCCCTAGGAATTCCCAAATCTGTCGCCAGGTGCCAGGGACTGGTATGGCACATATTGCCTGTTCCAATTCGGAAACCTAAGTATTTGACTTCCCTCTGAGAGACTGGAGTCTTCCTTTTGGACACCCGGTAACCTGTTTCAGTTAAGAGTCTTAGAAGGATTCGTGTTCCTTCCCTACACTGAGTTGGAGTGGCGCTAGCCAGTAGGAGGTCATTTACATATTGGAGTAGAACGCAACCCACATCCTGTCCTGGAAATTTGGACAAATCTGATGCTAGCGTTCCACTAAAAAGAGTTGGGGAGTTCTTGAACCCTTGTGGCAGTCTGGTCCAGGTGAACTGTTCCTTGGCCCCTGTGGTTGGGTTTTCCCACTCAAAGGCAAACAGAGGCTGACTGGAGGGTGCCTGCTGACAGCAGGAAAAAAAGCATCTTTTAGATCTAGCAATGTAAACCATTCTGCTTCTGACAGAATGAGTCCCAGGAGGGTGTATGGATTCAGCAGTGCTGAATGTAGGGTTATAACAGCCTCATTAACAGCCCACAGATCTTGTACCGGGCGGTAATCATTGGTCCCAGGCTTCTTGACAGTTAAGAGAGGGGTGTCCCATGGAGACTGACACTGCCAAAGACGTCCCCATTGAAGCAGTCCTTCTAGGGGGCCCTGGAATTGCGTTCCTTGGAATTGGATACTGGCGAAGTTTTACAGGCTGTGCCCCAAGCTTCGAGTCAATTAGCACTGGGGTGTGGTGCTTAGGCAGGCCCGGGGATTTCCTTCTGCCCAGACCAGTGGGAATTCCTTCTCAAGTACAGGAATTCATGAACCACCTGGTGGCCGCCTAACTGACATGGGCAGGGCTGCAGAATGGTCTGTGGGTGTGGACCCTGGAAGCTCCGATAACGGTGACTTCCCTTCCTGAGAGGGGAGCTACCCTCTGAGTACCTATGGAATGCTCTGCCCCTGTATCAACCACACAGTTCACAGTCTGGTCCCCGGTTTTCATTTCGACCATGGACTCATGGGGCCCAGTTGGAAAGAGCCCGGTCTGTCCTGGTCAGAGTTGGCTGCTGCTAATCCAATGAGGTCGGCCTCAGGCGGCTCTGGCCGATAGCAGCTGGATGGTTTGGATGGCCTTGCTTTCTTTTTCTGGCAGCTCAGACATTTATTCTTCCAGAGTCCTAATCCTTTACAATAGGCACACTGGTCCCTTTTAAGATCTATCCTTCCTTTTCCTGACCTGGCCCCTTGCTGTCTCCCTTTCCTTCCTGCCTGAGGGTTCTGGAAGTTAGCTTCTATGACAGCCGCGCAATCAGGGTTGCTTGCAATTGACCCAGGTGGGCTTATGGGTGATGCTTCTAATTTAAGAGGTCAGTCTTAGTGAAAGGCTGATAGTAAAAGACCAATCCCCCCTCTTGTAGGGTCCCATCTTCTCCCAGTACTGGGGAACCCCGAGTTTCTTGGAGAGGCACCTGGAAAGCTGGGGGTGGCCTGGGTCCCTGATCAGCTGAGTGCAAATGTCATCCAACTGGCTCTGGAGAGTCTGGTTGGGTGGAGACGGAAGGAGGTGGTGTATCTAAGCTTCCCTGACCAGGCAAAGGAGCACTGGGTGCCACTTGAGGCACTTATGGAGATGGTAAAACTGGCGGCACTTCTTCGGGTGGGGGGAGGGGGTCCTGTAAAACAGGGGGCTGAGATTCCTTCTGAGAGATCTGCTTCTGTTCTCCTGCCATTAAAACCTTACTCTGTCCCTTCTTACACCACAGAGCGGGATCTACGGAGGCCTGTGTCACGCTATTTCTAGCCATTGATCTATGTAAGAAAACTGATCAGGATGACCAGGGTCACCCATGATGACCTCAAAGAGGGCCCTGGCAGTTGGGACATCTAGGGTTCCCTCTGAGGGCTAACCAACACAATAGGCTGGCCATTCTAATTCACAGAATTTTCTTAACTTCCAAGAAACTGGTTTCACACTATAATGCCAGGCAAATTCTTATGTAAAACACAATCCTAATATATAAAAACCCTGGGTCCATCACATCCACAATAAATGGAGGCTGACCAACTGGAAGTCAGTCCTGCAGTCAGCACTGGTTGCTATGGAAACCCAGCACTGACTGCTATGGCTGCAGGTGTGGTGACCCAACACTGACTGAGGGGGCTGCGAATCAGACCTGGGGAGAGGCTTGAAGAGAGAAGTAGGGTCTGATCCATAGTCTCTGTGGCAGCTGTTGATCAGCGCTTGCCTCTCTCTTTCTCTCCGGGCATAGCAGGCGCCTCCATTTCTCTCCAGGCCTCCACTAGGGCTACTGATCAGCCCTGCCTTTCTGATCAGTTCCCATTGATAGGCCCATTATAGGCCCAGAGACACTGACTGGCATAGAAACCAACCAATCAGAACCAAATCTGGGTCAACTGTGAGGGGATGAGGGCTGTCTAGGAGGTGGAGCTTTTGACACTGACTGGCATAGAAACCAACCAATCAGAACCAAAGCTGGGTGAACTGTGACGAGCCAATGGCTGCCTAGGAAGTGGAGCTTTTGATGCTGTTGGCATAGAAACTGACCAATCAGAACCAAATTGGCCAGCAGAGGAGAGAAGTTGGGAGTGAGATCAAGCCTGCAGGGGAGAACAGTTGGGGGTGATCAGGCAGGCAGAGGCATTTAGGGGCAACCAGGCTGGCAGGGAAGGGCAGTTGGGGACGAGATCAGGCCAGAAGGGGAGGGCAGTTGGGGGCCATCAGGCCAGCAGGGGAGGGCAGTTAGGGGTGACCAGGCTGGCAGGGGAGGGCAGTTGGGGGCGATTGGGCTGGCAGGGGACCAGTTAGGTATTAATCAAGCCAGCAGGGGAGCAATTAGTGGGTGATCAGGCTGGCAGGCAGAAGCAGTTAGGGGCAATCAGGCAGACAGGCAGGTGAGCGGTTAGGAGCCAGCAATCCCAGATTGTGAGAGGAATGTCTGACTGCCGGTTTAAGCCCTATCCCTGTAGAATCAGGCCTAAACTGGCAGTCAGACATCCCCCAAGGGGGTCTCAGATTGGAGAGGGTGCAGGCTAGGCTGAGGGACACCTCCCCAGTACATGAATTTTGTGCATTGGGCCTCTAGTATTCTATAATATTATAACTAATAACTATTAGTTATAACTGTGTTTGACAAAGGATCCTATGTACCTTCAGTATAAAATTTTAAAACAAACGTTTGAGGCATTTGAGAGCCTACTGGGGTTATCTAAATCCAATTTTAGGTCAAGAGAAAGTTTCTTAAAATGTAAACCCTTGAAAGATTGTCAAACTTGATTTTACCAAAAAATTATATATCAAAGTATATTAGACACAAACATTCTTATAACTTTCAGAAATAACCAGCTTTAGAAACTACCTTCTTTTTAAAATTCCTTAACATACATTCTAAGACAGTAGAGTTTGAGGAGGAGCTATTATCCATGTTGCAGGGAGGGATGGGGTAAACTCCTTTAAAAAAAAATAGCAGAATAAAAGAACTAATCAAAATAAGGCTTATTTTCTAACTTTATTTGTCCTTGGGTGTGGACAGCAAATGACACTAATCAGATTTCTACTATCAGTCTACCTGAGTACATTGACATAAGCTATTTAACCTCTATTTAGGGAGGCAAACTGCAAATAATTTACTACCAAGTATCCTTGGTTTAGGGAAGACAGGATTTCTGCTCAGTTTCCCTATTCTACTTGTCCTGGCTTTCTGGCCTATCATCCATTCAACTTCCTTTCAACATTTCTCTTTACCTTACTCCATTACACCAAAGCCATACTTTCTTTCCAGTTATTTAGAACTCTTAGCCTTAATTTTTATGTGACATGTAAAATTAAATTATGTGACATGTAAAATTGACATTCCTTAGATTAGCAATACATTCATATTTTTTAAGAGATGCAAACAGAAATTTTACTAGCTAAACAATTTTAAACAAACAACAAAGAGACATATTTAAACAATAAAGAGACAACATTCCCCACTAAAAACTTTGAATCACCACAGAAACATGGGAGAGGTTTAGAAGGGTTTAAAAAAAAACAAAACATAAAGTCACTTTTACAACAGCACATGCCACATTTACACCATAGAATACCACCAAATCAGTTTCAATTGCACAGAGATACAGAACAAGTCCCTGAGCACAGGCAGTAGAAAACTGCCTAGGAACACTTCTCTTCTACCTTTTTCAAAGGCAGGCAGGACTTGGACCCTTAGCCAGTCCAAGATTTGACTTCCCTCCCAGGAAGTCCCAGAGACAGTGAATACCTCCAGAAGATCCAAGTTATCCTGAGGTAAATAATTACCCAGGTAGGGGCTAGCTAACTCTTCTGTCCCATAGGACAGGCCAGAACCCGCACCTGTTTCCCCGGGGAAAAACTTAGTCTCAGATGTCTGATTTTGGTGGAATTATTTATATCTGTCCTTTATTTTCCAACAGTGTAAAAATGCAATTAAATTACTTAAAGAAAAATGTAAAAGTAACTTTGAATTGTGACCTCTTTATGAGGTTAAATCCCAGCAAGAGAAAGGTAGTTACTTACAGAAGAGCTCCCATAAAACTGTCAGCTGATTTCTCAACAGAAACATTTCAGGCCAGAAGGGATTGCCATGAAATAATCAAAGTGATGAAATGCAAGGACCTACAACCAAGACTACTCTACCCAGCAAGGCTATCATTTAAAATTGAAGGTCAAATAAAGGCAAGAAAATGTTAAAGGATTTCATCACCATCAAACCAGTTCAGTAATAAGGAAGAAGAAAGAACAAAAAGGAACATAAATATAAATAACAAAATGGCAATAAGAATGTACCTATCAATAATCACTTTAAATGTAAATGGACTAAATGCTCCAACCAAAAGGCATAAGGAAGCTGAACAGATTTTTTTAAGAAAGCAAGAGGCATATATATGCTGTCACAAAAGATCCACCTCAGATTGAAAAACACACACAGACTGAAAATAAAGGGATTGAAGACTATAAGAGACCAAAAAAAAAGATACTACACAATAATAAAAGGATCAGTCCTACAAGAAAACATCCCCTTGTAAACATTTATGCATCCAACATAGGAGTCTGTAAATCTATAAAACAAAGCTTGATGAACATAAAGAGAAAGATCAACAGTAATACAATCATTGTAGGGGACTTTCACACCACATTGAAATCAATGGATAGATCCTCCAGACAAAAAATAAAATACCTAGAAATAAATTTAACAAATGAGGTAAAAGACCTGTACTTAGCTAATTATAAGACACTGAGAAAGAAATTGAAGAAGATACAAATAAATGAAAGCATATACTATGCTCATAGATTGAAAGAATTAACATTATTAAACTGTCCATACTATCCAATGCAATCTACAGATTCAATGCAATTCCTATCAAAATACCAATGGTGTATTTTACAGAACTAGAGCAAATAATCCAAAAATTTATCTAGAACCCCAAATGACACTGAATAGCCACAGCAATCTTGAAAAAGAAGAACAAAGTTGGAGGTATCACCCTACCTGATATCAAACTGTACTACAAGGCCATCGTCATCATAACAGCATGGCACTGGCATAAAGACAGACTGAGATCAATGGAATGGAACAGAGAGCCCAGAAATAAACCAACACCTTTGTGTCAATTAATCTATGACAAAGGAGGCAAGAACACACAATGGAATAAAGACAATCTATTCAACAAATGGTGTGGGGAAAACTGGACAGATATATCTGAAAAATTAAACAAAACCACCTTCTTACACCATATACAAGAATACACTCACCTCAACATAATAAAAGCCATATATGATAAACCCACAGCCAACATCATACTCAATGGGCAAAATCTAAAACCATTTTCCCTAAGAAAAGGAACAAGACAGGGATGCCCACTTTCACCACTCCTGTTTGACATAGTACTGGAAGTACTAGCCATTGCGATTAGACAAGAAGAAATAAAAGGCATCCAAATTGGAAAAGAAGAAGTAAAGCTGTCCTTATTTGCAGATGACATGATATTGTACATAAAAAACCCAAAAGACTCCATCAAAAAACTATTAGATGTAATAAATGAATTTGGCAATGTAGCAGGATACAAAATTAATGCCAAGAAATCTATGGCATTTCTATACACCAATAGTGAACTTACAGAAAGAGAGACTAAAAAAGCAATCCCATTTACCATCGCACCAAAAAAGTTAAGATACCTAGGAATAAACTTAACTAAGGAGGTAAAAGACCTATACGTGGAAAACTACAGGACACTGAAAAAAGAGATAGAGGAAGATGTAAACAAATGGAAGAACATAACATGTTCATGGATTGGTAGAATCAACATCGTTAAAATGTCCATACTACCCAAAGCAATCTATAGATTCAATGCACTCCCCATTAAAATACCAATGGCATATTTCACAGACCTAGAAAGAACTCTCCAAAAATTCATCTGGAATAAAAAAAAAAAAAGACTCCAAATAGTATTAGCTACAGCAATCCTGAGAAAGAAGAACACAAATACCCACAGCAATCCTGAGAAAGAAGAACAAAGTAGGTGGGATCTCAATACCAGATTTCAAGCTGTATTACAAAGCCACTGTGCTCAAAACAGTCTAGTACTGGCACAAGAACAGACATACCCAAAGAACAATAGAATTGAATAGAGAACCCAGATATCGATCCAAACTACTATGCTCAATTAATATTTGACTAAGGAGGCATGAACATACAATGGAGTCAAGACAACCTCTTCAATAAATAGTGTTGGGAAAATTGGACAGATACATGCAAAAAAATGAAACTACACCACCAACTTACACCATACACAAAAATAAACTCAAAATAGATAAAGAACTTAAACATAAGATGGGAAACGATAAAAATATTAGAGAATCCACAGGCAGAGAAATCTCAGACATATGCTGAAGCAATTTCTTCACCAATACCACTCCTAGGGCAATGGAAACTAAAGAAAAATAAACAAATGGGACTACATCAAAATAAAAAGCTTTTGTACAGCAAAAGAAACCATCAACAAAACAACAAGAAAGCCCAATGTATGGGAGAACATATTTGCAAATGTTATCTCTGATAAAGGTTTAATCTCCAACATGTACAGGGAACTTATACAACTTAATAAAAGGAAGATAAATGATCCAATAAAAAAAATGGGCAATGGACCTAAATAGAATCTAAAAGAAGACAGAAGGAAGGCCAAGAGACATATGAAAACATGCTCAAAGTCACTAATTATCCAAGAGATGCAAATCAAAATGACAATGCAGTACCATCTCACACCTGTCAGAATGGCAATCATCAACAAATCAACAAAGGACAAGTGCTGGTGAGGATGCTGAGAGAAAGGAACCCTCATGCACTACTGGTGGGAATGCAGACTGGTGCAGCCACTGGGGAGAACAGTATGGAGTTTCCTCAAAAAAACTAAAAATGGAACTCCCATTTGACCCAGTAATCCCACTTCTAGGATTAGATCCTAAGAAACTAGAAACACCAATCAGAAAGGATATATGCACCCCTATGTTCATAGCAGCACAATTCACCATAGTTAAGATTTGGAAACAGCCTAAGTGCCCATCAGCAGATGAGTGGATTAGAAAACTATGGTACATCTACACAATGGAGTACTACGCTGCTATAAAAAAGGAGTTCTTACCATTTGCAGCGCCATGGATGGACCTGGAGAGCATTATGCTAAGTGAAATAAGCCAGGCAATGAAGGGAAAATACCACATGATCTCACTCATTTATGCAAAATAAAGAACATTATAACCTGATGGACAAAAAGATGGATGCAGAGGCAGTGAAGCATCGAACAGACTGTCAAATTACAGCGGGAGTGTTGGGGAGGGAGGGAAATAGATCAACCAAAGGACTTGTATGCATGCCTATGGGCATGACCAATGGACACAAGACACCGGGGGGTGGGATGAAGGCATGCAACAGAGGGTAGGGGAGGCTGCGGAAGGTCAATGGGGGGAAAAGGAGATATATGTACTAATATATGTAATACTTTTAACAATAAAAAAATAAACTCAAAATAGATTACAGATTTTAAATGTAAGACTCAAAACCATAAAACTCTTAGGAAAAACATAGACAGTAAAATATCTGATAATTTCTCTTAGCAATACTTTTTCTGACATCTCCTTAGAAAAAGGAAAGAAAAGAAAGAATAGTCAAATGGGAGTGCATCCTACTGAAAAGGCTTTACACTGCAAAGGAAACCATCAACAAAGCAAAAAGAAAGCCTACAAACAGAAGATATTTGCCTATGATACATCTGGTAAGAGTTTCATCTTCAAATTTTATAAAGAACTCAGACAAGTCAACAAAAGGAAGGAAAGAATGAAGGAAGGAAGGAAGGAAGGAAGGAAGGAAGGAAGGAAGGAAGGAAGGAAGGAAGGAAGGAAGGAAGGAAGGAAGGAAGGAAGGAAGGAAGGAAGGAAGGGCAAGAGGGAGGGAGAGAAAGAAGAAAGAAAGAAAGAAAGAAAGAAAGAAAGAAAGAAAGAAAGAAAGAAAGAAAGAAAGAAAGAAAGAAAGAAAGAAAGAAAGAAAGAGAAAGCAATCTAATTAAAAAGTTGGCAGAGGACTGAATAGAGACTTCTCCAAAGAGGACATACAGATGTCCAATAAATGTATAAAAAGATGCTCAACATCACTTATCGGAAACATGCAAATTAAGCTACAAGGTATTACTTCACACCTGTCAGAATGGCTACCATCAACTAATCAACATGCTGGTGAGGATGTGGAGTAAAGGGAACCTCATGCACTGATAGTGGGACTGCAGATTGGTGCAGCCACTGTGGAAATCAGTATGGAGGATACCCAAAACATTAAAAATGACCCAACAATTCGACTTCTGATTATATCTCCGAAGAAACCCAAAACACTAATTAAAAAGAATATAAGCAGTGTTATTTACAATAGCTATGATATGGAAACAGGCCAAGTGCCCATCAATAAACGAGTGGATAAAGAAGTGGTGTCACATATGAGCAATGTAATATAACTCAGCCATAAAAGAGAATGAAATCTTACTATCAGTGACAGCATGAATGGACCTAAAGAATATTATGCTAAGTGAAATAAGTCAGACAGAGAAAGATTAATTTCATGTGATTTCAGTTATATTTGGAATCTAAAGAACAAAATAAATGAACAAACAAAATAGAAACAGACTCATAGACACAGAGAACTGGTGGCTGCCAGAGGGAATGGTGAGAGTAGAAATTGGCAGTCAGGGGATGTACAGTACAGCACAGGGTACAGTCAGACAGACTAATAATTAGTATGTATGGTGCCAGGTTGTACTTGAAATAGCAGGGGATCACTTTATAAAATATAGGGCTGTCTAACTACCATGCTATATACCTGAAACTGCTACAAAACAGTATTTCATGTAAATTGCAATTGAAATATAAAATTAGAAACATAATAATATGACTTGTGATGATTAAGTGAAAGGGTATGTAGCATAATGGTCAGCATATAGTAGGCCCACAATAATTGTGAGTAAACTTCCCACTTAATGCGAATGAGAAAAGCAGCAAGCACAAAGGGGAACCTGAATGTCACATTGATTTCCCTAACTTTGTGTCTGATACTGAATTCTCAATTCCTACATTACCCCCAACTATGGCAGGTGGGGTCTTAAAACTTTGTATTTGTCTACTGGAGAACCCATCCAGTATCAGGGCTTCAACTTCCACATCTCTGCACATGGCACCAATTTTTTTTCTTGACTCTAATTCTTCAAGTGACAGTCACATATTGACTCCAATTGCCTGCCAGATATTTTCATTTCGGAGATCGACAAGCTCATTAAATTCAACATGGGCAAAAAACAAACAAACAAACAAAAACACAAACACCTGACCATCTTTATTTCAAAACTTTTAAAATCACCCTGGCCAGTTTGGCTCGGTGGGTAGAGCATTGACCTGGGGACCAAAGGGTCCTGGGTTCAATTCCAGTCAAGGGCATGGACCTTGATTGCAGGCTCCTTGGTTGCAGGCTCCTCCCTGGCCCGGGCCTTGGTCTGTGTGCGTGCAGGAGGCAACCAATCAATATGTACATTGATATTTCTCTCTATCTTTCCCTCTCCCTTCCACTCTCTCTAAAAGATTAATGGAAAATATCCTTGGGTGAGGATTAACAAAATAAACACTTTTAAAGTCTTTCTCCTTACTTCTTATTTCACTGAGGTAGCAGCACTCAGAAGAGAACTGCCACAAAGCCCACCACCAAATTTACTAACGGAGTTGGTCTGTGGTCACATCACTGTCTTTATTCCCAATAAGTAATGATCTGTGCCTCTCCTGTCTTCCAGGCTGGCTCCCCCACTTCTCATTGCCACTCAATCATCTTCTCTCTCCTCACTATTTCTTCCTCAAATGGGCCATTCCCATTGACCTACACACATGCAAACTGTGACATCTCCCTCCAAATAAAAAACTCCCTGGACCCCACATCAACCCATTTCCCTGCTTCCCCCCTTTTTTTTTTCTGGTCAGCCTAATGCACTCTTTTATTTAAATTCGTTTTATTAAGACAATGTTATTTTGTTGATTTAATTTACCACAACATAAATTCAAATGAAATAAATTAATTTTATTAAGACTATGTTCAAGCTCAATGTAACCCAATCATATTTCCTTTTATATTTACTCTAGACTTCATGCTTAATTCCACTATTTGAAAGATACCACTTGTAGGTTGGTATATAAATTGAAGAGAAAGGAAATAGACCAATATACTGTGGTTTTGATATTATATCCTATCCTAGAGGATAGGATATAATAAAGAGGTAATAAAGAGGTAATATGCAAATTGACCATCACTCCAACACACAAGATGGCCGTTCCTATGTGGTCAAAGATGGCCACCACAAGATGGTCGGCGGGGGAAGGCAGTTGTGGGCAATCAGGCCACCAGGGGAGGGAAGTTGGGAGGGACCAGGCCTGAAAGGGAGGGCCGCTGGGGGCAATCAGGCCTGCAGAGTAGGGCAGTTGGGGGGGGGGAACCCAGGCCTGCAAGGGAGGGCAGTTGTGGGGGACCAGGCCTGCAAGGGAGAGCTGTTAGGGGCAATTGGGCCAGCAGGGAAGCAGTTAGGCATCAATCAGGCTGGCAGGGGAGTGGTCAGAGTGTGATCAGGCTGGCAGGCAGAAGCAGTTAGGGACAATCAGGTAGGCAGGCAGGCAAGCGGTTGGGAGCCAGCAGTCCTGGATTATGAGAGGGATGTCCCAGATTGAAGAGGGTGCAGGCTGGGCTGAGGGACACACCAACCCCCATGTACGAATTTCATGCACCGGACCTCTAGTATTAAATAATAGTATGTATTTGTATATTACATAATATCCCTGCTTTCTTTTGCAACAGAAGTCCTCAAAATAATTATCAATACCTGCTGTCTCTATCAATCCTATCAAATTCAATAGCTATTTCTAGTCCTCACATTACTCACCTTAAGATCAGCATTTGAAAGATAATTACTTCTTCCTGAAACACTTTACCTCTGATCTCTGCAACATAATTCTCCCTGGGATCTCTCCAGCTCATTGCCCACTCTTCTTCAGTCTCTTTTACTGGTTCTTTATCATCTTCCCAACCTCCAAATCTTGGAACATCTAGTCCTCTTAGTTTTTCTCTTCTTATTCTCCTGGTGATCTCATTTGGTCTCATGGATTTAAAGAATATCTATACACTGACAACTCCAAAAATCACATCTCCAGGCCAGAGTGCTTCTCAAAACTTAAAATTCATAGATATATCTGTCGACTTGATATATTTTTTACAAGTCTAAAATTTAATCTGTCCATTTTAGACCCAACTTCTCAACACATATGCACACACATGCATGCACAGATGTGCACACTGAGATTTCGCCAACTTACTAGTACTTGCTCAAGCTAAAAATATTAGCAACCACATTGACGCCTCTCCATCTCTCACATTCACATCCTAATCATCAGCTTACATTAAAAAATATACTGCCCAGCCAGCATGGCTCAGTGATTGAACATCAACCTATGCACCAGGGGGTTAATTCTGGCACATTTCTGGGTTGCAGGCTCAATCACCAGTAGGGGGCATGCTAGAGGCAGCCAATCAATGATTCTCTCCCATCATTGATGTTTCTATCTCTCTCTCCTTCTCTTTTCCTCTCTGAAATCAATATATCCTATCCTATATAATAAAAGGCTAATATGCAAATAGACCAAATGGTGGAACAACCAGTCGCTATGATGTGCACTGACAACCAGGGGGCGTGTGCAGGACATAGAAGGCATTGGCCAAGGCAGGATGGTGGAGCAGGTGAGTGGGGGCACCAGACCAAGGCGAGTGCTGGTTGCTATTATCAGGGCAAGCCTCTGGTGGTTACTGAAAATTCTTTGTTCCTGTGCACAGCGGTTCCACCTGGTTCCACCTGCCAGTGCTGGCCCCGATCGCACCTGCAGCTGGTACCAGAGCCACCGCTCGCACCCACTGCCGGAACCCAGCACCGATCCTGATCACTCAGTGCCATCAGCAGGTGCAAGTGGCAGCTGCCAGCCCTGATCACCCCTGAGGGCTTTTCCACCTCCTCCTGCTCCTGAGGAATGATCAGGGCAGCAGCCTCCCTTTCACCCACTGCTGGCACTGGCCCCAATCACTCTGCACCATCAGCGGTTTCGAGTGGGGCCGGTGCCATCAGCATGTGGGAGAGGCAGAAGCAGGAGCAGGGCTGCCACAGACAGGGGATGAGGGGCCACAGCTGGAGGGGCCAGGCAGGGGCATGGAGGGTGGGCCAAGACCCCTGTGCCTACCACAGCCTCACAGCCCACAGTTCCTTTCAAGGTGCATGAATTCGTGCACTCGGCCCCTAGTATCCTATATAATAAAAGCCTAGGTGTAGTCACACCCTCACATGACATCATCACAAGATGGCCACCACAAGATGGCCATGCGCACAGTGGAGGTGGAGCCTGTGGCCACTCCGCGCAGTGAAGCCTGGGGGTCCCGTGGTTCTGCACGACGTGGAAGGGGCCAGCCCCCGCATCTCTGCTGCCTCGCATGGAGGAAGCAGGTCCTGGCAGAGGAGGTGGGTCACTGCAGGGGAGGGCAGTTGGGGGCCATCAGGCCAACAGGGGAGGGCAGTTGGGGGCCATTAGGCTGGCAGGGGAGGCAGTGAGGTGTCAATCAGGCAAGTAGGGGAGTGGTTAGGGGGCAATCAGGCTGGCAGGCAGAAGCAGTTAGGGGCAATCAGGCAGGCAGGCAGAAGCAGTTAGGGGCAATCAGGCAGGCAGGCAGGGGAGCGGTTAGCAGCCAGCGGTCCCAGATTGTGAGAGGGATGTCCGACTGCCGGTTTAAACCAGCAGTCAGACATCCCCTGAGGGGTCCCAGATTGGACACTCCTCCCCCGTGCATGAATTTTGTGCACCAGACCTCTAGTATATAAGCGACCGAAGACTGTTTGCTATGATGTGCACTGACCACCAGGGGGCAGATGCTCAATGCAGGAGCTGCTCCCTGGTGGTCAGTGCACTCCCACAGTGGGAGTGCTGCTCAGCTGACCTAGGGGTGCCAGACACCGGACTCATAGCTGGCGAGCGCAGCTGCAGTGGCACGAGCCTCTGCTGCCTTCAAGGCAGCACTACCAAGGGGCAGTGGTGATGGCAGGCACAGCAGGGCCAGGATGAGCAGGAGCAGCAGGCAGGAGCCGCGGGCAGGAGTGGAAGGCTGCCTTGGACTGCAGGTTTTGTCCGATCCCCACAGGCCATGCTGAGGAATCCCACCAGTACATGAATCTGTGCACTGGGCCTATAGTCTATAACTGTGGTTGGCAAACTGCAGCTCGTGAGCCACATGTGGCTCTTTGGCCCCTTAAGCGTGGCTCTTCCACAAAATACCACAGCCTGGGCGAATCTATTTTGAAGAAGTGGCGTTAGAAGAAGTTTAAGTTTAAAAAATTGGGCTCTCAAAAGAAATTTCAATCGTTATACTGTTGATATTTGGCTCTGTTGACTAATGAGTTTGCCGACCACTGGTCTATAATAATAAAAGGGTAATATGCTAATTAGACCAGACATCTTCTAGACATCATTCCAGAGGTCCTTCCTGACAAAGTAGGGACCGGAGGGAAGCCAGCCCGGGTCTTGGGTGCCTGCAGGCAGCCCTAGCCCGAGTCCCAGGTGCCTGCAGGTGGCCAGAGGAGGGAAGCCCAGGTCCCGGGTACCAGACAAAAGCCAGCAGCCAGGGGAAGGAAGGCCTACTCTTGCATGAATTTTCGTGCACCAGGCCTCTAGTATAAGGATAAAAGGATAAACTGGCCAGGCTCAGTTTAGCTCCTTGTTTAAAAAAATAAACCCAGAATCCAGTTCTCACCACTTCTGCCATTATCACCTTGATCCCACTTCCATCCTCTCTGCACATATATGGAATAACTTCTAAGATCTCCTGCTTCTCACACTACAGTTTATTCTTCACAGCAGGCAGAGTGAAGCTTTCAACAAGTCAGATCATAGCACTCCTCTATTCAGTCCTTCCAATGGCTTCTCCCTCAGAGCAAAATTTAAGGTCATTTCCATGACCTACTCACTAGCTCCCATAGGATCTCCCCAAAGGTTCCTGCCATACCTCTCTGATCTCATTGCCATCACTATTCCCCTTGCCTACTCTCTGTCCTCCTTGCTACACACAGACCTTCTTGCTGTTCTTTGCATATGTCATGCTCCCTCCTACCTCAGGTCCATTGTACTTGCAATTGCCTGGTACAGAGAGTTACATGGTCCACCCCCTCCCTTCCTTCTTTCCCCAAAGATCAACTTATCAGAGAGGTCACCATGATTACTTTATATAAACAACACACACCTCACCATCACTCCTCTACTCCTCGCCGGGCATGTTCTCCACGTAGCTGCCACCATTTGATATGTTATATATGCATTTGTTTGTTTATGGTCATTCTGTCTTCTCTACTAGAATATATGTTCCACCAGAGTGGAGACTTTGTTTCTGTTCATTGCTGTATCTTCACATTCACTAAATAACTAATTATTTAATAAGAGTGTCTGGCATATAGTGGATGATCAGTAACTTTTGGATCTGAATTTCTGCCATTAGTATCACCAACATTTTAGTTACCAGAGCTTGTATCCTCTCTGCTCTCAATTGTCTGCCATCTGTGGTCCGCCCCAAGGCTGGTCCCTTCTTATTCTGTTAAAGCTCCCATGTCCACCCTTTGTTCTTCCACCCTCACCCCACCCACACCTTTAGGTCCTACTTCCTACACTACCTTAATTGCTCCAGACTTTCTCTCTCTACCTCTGCCTCTGCTCCCTCCAATATATTCTGTTCATCACAGCCAGATTAACCTTTCTGAACCACCACTTTTATTTTTAAAGCACCTTAAGAACAAGGAATGGGTCTTATTTATCTTGGTAAACCCTGCTTGAGGTACTCAGTAGTTGCTTAGGAATTGTAAAAAAATGTGTTTTGCCCTTGCCAGTTTGGCTCAGTGGGTAGAGCATTGGACTATGGACCAAAGGGTCCCAGGTTTGGTTCCAGTCAAGAGCATGTACTTAGGTCGCAGACTTCTCCCTGACCTGGGCCCTGGTCGGGGTTTGCACAGAAGGAAACCAATCAATGTGTTTCTCTCACATTGATATTTCTCTCTGTCTTTCCCTCTTTCTTCCACTCTCTCTAAAAAATCAATGGAAAAATATCCTTGGGTGAGGAGAAAGAAAGAAAGGAAAGAAAGAAAGAAAGAAAGAAAGAAAGAAAGAAAGAAAGAAAGAAAGGAAGGAAGGAAGGAAGGAAGGAAGGAAGGAAGGAAGGAAGGAAGGAAGGAAGGAAGGAAGGAAGGAAGGAAGGAAGGAAGGAAGAAAGAAAAAAGAGAGAGAGAGAGAGAGAGAGAAAGGAAGAAAAAAATTTTTTTGAACGTGTCAAATTATGTATAACTCACCTTAGTCCACAATGCTAAAAGTTGCTTTTATCCTAAGGTAGTTCCTTCCTTATAGCCCTTTGAAGATTCCCCTACAAACTATAGAACAAAGTTCAAACTCAGCTTAGCAGTCATGACCCACCATAATCTGATAATGCCTACTTCGTGTTCTCTCCTCTCTACTTTCTCTCCCTCTCCTTTCCTCTCTGAAATCAATATATGTATCCTAATATATAAAAGGCCAGGGGCCATCACCACCAAAACAACCAGATGGACAACTGAACAGCAGGCTGCATGGGGCAACCAGGCCAGTGGGGAGGAGGGGCAGTTGAGAATGACCAGGCCTGCAGGGGGGGCAGTTAGGGGTGATCAGGCTGGCAGGCAGGTGAGCAGTTAGGAGCCAGTGGTCCCAGATTGTGAGAGGGATGTCCAACTGCTGGTTTAGGCCCAGCATCGGGCCTAAACTGGCAGTCAGACATCCCGCAAGAGGTCCTGGATTGGAGAGGGTGCAGGCTGGGCTGAGGGGACCCCTCCCCATGTAGAATTTTGTGCACCAGGCCTTTAGTATATATATACTGGCCAGGCTCAATTTAGCTCCTTGTTTTAAAAAACAAAAATCCAGAATCCAATTCTCACAACTTCTGCCATTATCACCCTGATCCCACCTCCATCCTCTCTGCAGTACATAGAATAATATCCTTTCCTGCCTCAGAACATGTCTTTCTGCACACGCTGTTTTCACCCTCTCAGGATACCTTCTCTCATCCATTTATCAAACTCTACCAACCCTTCATATATGGGGCAAGGGCCCTTCTCTGTCATGCCTCTCCTAATCACTCACCCAGATGGACATCCTCCATGCTGTCCTCCAGTCATTTGGTATTTAGCACACTCCAGTATTCACTCATCAGTCACTCGTTCACTCAGCAGATATTTATATTATCGGGTCTCTATCAGATAGCAACAATATTTTCCTTCCATAGTTTTTCCTGTTCTATTCAATTATGTTATAAACTCTTTGAGGGGAGAAGCTAAGACTTTAAAACTTATTTAAATGGTCTGTGCTATATATATACATGTAGCACAGACCACTTAAATAATATAAATACATATTTACTGATCAAAGAGACTGGGGCCTGTTTATACCTCTGTGTTGTTATGCACATTGTACCATTTGCATAGAATGCCCTCTTTCCAATTCTAACTATTCCCATCTGTCAGGAAAATGGTCCCTCTTCTTTAAAGAGACAAATTGGGTTGATCTCTCCCTCCTGTGGGCTTACTCTGCCTGCACTTGTCTGGCCTCATGGCTTCTTTGGTGAATGATTTCTGCTCCTAACATCACGAACCGTGCTATCCCATGGTATATTTAAGTACATTACATTCTTCAGAGAAAAAATAGAAATCAAATCCATGCAGGTGTTATACTCATTGTGTTAATTATAGCTATGAACTTTAAAATGCACATTCTCATTATCCGTACCTTATGTATCTATAATGTGTTTCAGCCTTTTTCACCCTAACAGCATCCATGGGAAGTTGCTATAGAACATACCCCCACTGCAGTTGACTTCATGAGTTCTGCAGTTTTGTGCTTCTGTGGTTGTTTTACAGACTGTTCTATTTGCCTTCATTGCTCTAAGAGTAGAAAGAGACCAAATGAATTAATCAGTAAAACGTACTTGATACACACTGAAGGTCCCTGTAGTAGTGCGCCTGTTTGCCATGGCTTAGGCATCTCAGATGACATTTAGAAACAAAAGCTTAAGAAGTTTGATTATACTCCAATTCTGAGAAATCATAAAAGTTGATAAAGGTGCTGTTAAGGATAGCCCAGGAGTTATACTGGCATTTTCTAAGCAAAATACCTTTATTCCATTCTCCACTCTATCTCTTCCTGATTGTGTGTCCTTCAGCATATTATTTTTTACCTCTTATTCTCAGTTGGTAAATATGGTAAATGAAGATACCAAATGAAGATAATATAAGAAAATAACTGACAGTATTATGATTCAAAAATAATGTGTATAAAATATTTAGCACACTGCCAATCACATTAGTAAGCACTCTATATGTAAATAGATGTTATTTATAAATATTGTGTCAAAGACCAGAAAAAACAAATGCTTTCATAATTAGAAGACAATTCTGGAAAGAGCTTAATAGTGAACATGATGTATTCTGGCAGAATCCTAGAAAATGCGTTAAAAAGATGACTTATGAAAAAAAAGAGGCAATTCCTTTAGGTTAGCATAGATTCATTATGACTAAGTCAAATCCACTAATCTTATTTCCTTTTGGAAAGGATTATTAGACAAATATGTGTAATATCTGCCATTATACAGAGGTAGCATATCTGCATTTTTTTTGGTAATGTTTTTACTCTCTTTGGTGATTTTTAGAGAAATGCAGACAAAATGAGAATTCTGTTTAGTAAGCTGGTTGAAAATACATCAATGACCATAATAGAATGACTGACACCAGGCTTACCCTCCTAAGTAAACAATAGGCAAAAGCAATGGAACTGTCATTTTCAGACATTAGAAATCAGGCAGTGTTTGGTTGTAATCCAGAGACAAGAAACTCAAACTAGATGAGCCCTCTGAAGGGCAGGCATTCTGCCTGTCAGCACTGCCAAGGCCACAGGGAGAAGCAGCCCAAGCAAAGCCAAGCCTCAATGCAGTGGTGTTGCTGGATTTAGGAGCAGGAGATCAGAGTTTGAGTAAGCTAAGGAAGCTGGAATTTGTGGAAGAGAATACCATAGAGAAAAAATCTACACAGAAATAAAAAAGATCAAGAAATTTGCATAATGATCCACTTGAGTCTTTTATTAAATACTAAACCGCATGCTCAGGAAGAGATTCTGTGATCTCAGACCAAGAACCAATGCTAGGGAGCTGTAAACTAAATTCTTCTAGACTTCATAGGGAGTTGGGAGATAGTCAAGTTCTAACTGGCTAGCATGAAGAGAGTTTGTTAAATTTTGGGACATCAAGTAGAGACCCTAGAAGGGCCACTCCTTAGAAATATGGTAAAAACTACTCCAAGGATAAAAGTTATCCCAGACTTACCTTTTCAAATCATTTAAACAAGTCTCAAAAAGACCAGGCTGATCCACAAATAACTTAATGGCCTACCAAAACAAAATCCCCCATTCTTTAAAGAAAAACAATGAAATCTAGACACTGAACAATGTTATAATCACAATCTCCAAATGGACACCCCACACCAAACATTTCTAGATAAGTAACACATAATCAATATTCCTTTTTAAATCAAGCAATAAAAACAATGACGGAACATATAAAAGCAATGGAGGTAGCAAAAACTTTATAATGGCTAATATACATATCTGTGAGGACTTAAAGGAAAACATAAAAGTAATTAGATAAATTAAAGATATGGGAAAGAAGCAAAATAAAACTTCTAGAGATGAAAAAAAATTACATCTGAAATAAAAATTCCCTAAATGAACTCACATCACAGCAGATTAAACACTGGAAAAAAAAAAAAAAACAGTTAACTTTTAGACAAGAGTTGGAAATTATCCAAACTGAAACAGAGAAAGAAAAAAAATTTGAAAAATATGCTTGTTATTTCAGCAACTTTCAAGACAATGTAAAGTAGTGTAACATATGTGTAATTGGAGTCCCAGAAGGAGAAACATAAAAGAATATTTAAATAAATATTTACCAAATTTGATGAAAATTTTACATTCACAGATCCAAGACATTCAGCAAGTAGAAAGGAAAAATATTGACCCAACATAGTTAAACTTCTCTAAATCAAAGGTAAGGATAAAATTGTAAAAGCATTCAGAGGAAAAAGATGTACACAAAGCAGTAAATAATGACTGCAGACTTCCCTCAGTAATAATGCCAGACAGAAGGCAATTGAATGGCACCTTTAAAGTGCTGAAAGCAGGAAAAACCAAGATGGCAGCATAGGTAAACACCTAAACTGCTGCCTTGTACAACAATTTCAAAGCTACAACTAAAAGACAAAATGGACATCATCCAGAACCACAGAAAGGCTGGCTGTGTGGAAATTCTACAACTAGAAGGAAAAAGAAAAGCACACTGAGACTTACAGGAAATGCGGAAGGCAGAAAGAAGCAGCCAAAATGTGGAGACAAAGAAACAGGTCACAAATGAAAGAAATGGAGGAAAGCAAATGACTGGCTATAGAGCTCAAAACCATGGTTATGAGATTTTTCAAGAATTTTCTAGAAAAGGCCGATAAATTTAGTGAGACCCTCAAGGGTATGAAAAAGTACCAACTAGAACTTAAGCATACACTGACTGAAATAAAAAAAATAATATACAGAGATCCAACAGCAGACTAGAGGAGCACAAGAATCAAGTCAAGCCCTAACCGATTTGGCTCGGTGGATAGAGCGTCGGCCTGCAGACTGAAGGGGCCCAGATTCGATTCCGGTCAAGGGCATGTTGTTGGCACATCCCCAGTAGGGGGCGTGCAAGAGGCATCTGATCGATGTCTCTCTCTCATCGATGTTTCTAGCTTTCTATCCCTCTCTCTTCCATTCTGTAAAAAATCAATAAAATATATTTTAAAAAAAAAAGAATCAAGTCAAAGATTTGAAATACAAAGAAGCAAAAAACACCCAACTGGAAAAGCAAAAAAGAAAAAGGAATCCAAAAATATGAAGATAGTGAAAGGAGCCTCTGGGACAACTTCAAGCATACCACCATCCGACTTATGACAGTGCCAGAAGAAGAGAGAGAGAGCAAGATACTGAAAACCTATTTGAAGAAATAATGACAGAAAACTTCCCCCACATGCTGAAAGAAATAGACTTACAAGTCTAGGAAGTGCAGAGAACCCCAAACAAAAGGAATCCAAAGAGGACCACACCAAGACACATATCATAATTAAAATGCCAAGAGCAAAAGACAGAGAGAGAATATTAAAAGCAGCAAGAGGAAAACAGTTAGTTACCTATAAGGGAGCACCCATAAGATTGTCAGCTGATTTCTCAACAGAAACTATGCAGGCCAGACAGGAGTGGCAAGAAATATTCAAAGTGATGAATAGCAAGAACCTATAACCAAGATTACTTTACCCAGCAAAGCTATCATTCAGAATTGAAGGGCAGATAAAGAGCTTCACAGATAAGAAAAAGCAAAAGGAGTTCATCACCACCAAACCAGTATTATATGAAATGCTGCAAGGTATTCTTTAAGAAGAGGAAGAAGAAGGAAAAGGTAAAGTTAAAAATTATGAACAACAAATACATATCTATCAACAAGTGAATCTAAAAATCAAGTGAATAAAAAATCTGATGAGCAGAATAAACTGGTGAATATAATAGAATCAGGGGCATAGAAAGGGAGTGGATTGACAATTCTCGGGGGAAAGGGGAGTGGGGGGGTGCGGGAAGAGACTGGACAAAAATCGTACACCTATGGATGAGGACAGTGGGGGGAAGATAAAGGCAGAGGGTGGGGTGGGAACTGGGTGGAGGGGAGCTATTGTGGGGGGGGGAGGAGAAAGAGGAACAATTGTAATAATCTGAACAATAAAGATTTATTTTGAAAATAAATAAATAAAGTGCTGAAAGCAAAGCAGTCAACCCAGAAATCTATATTCTTTGAGGATATTCCTTAAAAACAGAGATAAAATATAGGTGTAAAAAATAAAAGCTGAAAGAATTTGTCACCAACAGACCTATGTTACCAAAAAAAATGTTAATGAAGTTTAGGCTGAAGGAAAATGACACTGGAAATAGAAACTCAGATGTACTTTATAAAGAAACAAAGCATGTGGAAATACTAAGTGTCTGAGTAAATATAAAATGTATTTAAACACATTTGAATTAGTAAATTAAAACATTCCCCTAAACTCCAACCTCTGATGGTCTCCCTGGTGAACTGTTTCAGTCCTATAAGGGAAAAATAATACCTCACAAAACTTTTTCACAAAACAGAAAACATTGGCCCCTTCATTTTAGGATAGCAATATTATGATTAAAAAATGAAATATCAAGAAAAGAACATTTCAAACCAATAGTCTTCATAAATATGACACAAAAATCTTTACAAATATTAGCAAATTAAATTCAGCAATGTATGATCATGATATTGCGTCATGACCAAATGTGGCAACGCACCAAATGTGGCCTTTAACATTTGAAATTGAATCACTGAAAGTCACCATAACAAAACAAAGGAGAAAAATCACACCATTGTCTACATGTCTTGTAGAATTTCACAAGCTGATTCTAAAATTTATATGGAAATGCAAAGAATCTATAATATGTATAGTTTTAGATAAATAACAAAGTTGGAGAATTTGTACTGTCAGATTTCAGATTAATATAAAGCAGTTATTTTCAACCTTTTTCATCTCATGGCACACACAAACTAACTACTAAAAGTCTGCAGCACACCAAAAAAATGTTATTTGCCAATCTGACAAAAAAAAAGTAGATATAATTTTGATTCATTCACACCAGTGGCTATTGTTGTGATGGCTGTTGTCTTTTTTTTTAATATATTTTTTTTTTATTTCAGAGAGGAAGGGAGAGGGAGAGAGAGATAGAAACATCAATGATGAGAGAGAATCACTGACCAGCTGCCTCCCGCATGCCCCCCACCAGGGATCGAGCCCACAACCCGGGCATATGCCCCTGACCGGAATCGAACCCAGGACCCCCCCAGTCCCCAGGCCAATGCACTGAGCCAAACCAGCCAGGGCTGTCTGTTTTTTTTTTTTTAATGTAACAATCTAAGGAAAAAGAGGTCAGTGCCCCTAACTAAATAGTCAGGTATTGCACGTTTTAAAAATTCTTGGTGCATCCAGTGTGCCAATGTACACTGGTTGAAAATCACCGCTATAAAGCTAAGCAACACTCAACAACACAGTGTGGTACTGGTGTGAGGATAGGAATATAAGTCAGTGGAGAGTATAGAAGGTCCAGAAATAGATCTACACATTATTTGGTCAGTTGTTTTTTCAACACTTGGATCAATTAATTCAAATCGTTGAATTATTAGGGTAATTCAATGGGGAAAAGTTTCTCAAAAAATGGTTAGACTAACTGGCATTTGTGTGGAAAACCATGAATCCTGACTTTTGCTTCACATTTCACACAAAAAGTTATTAAAAGTTGACCATCAAACAAAATGCAAAAGTTATAAATACAAAACATCTAAAAGCAAACAAAAGAAAATCTCATCAACCTTAGAGTAGCAATGATTTAAGCTTTTACAACTTGATAATCCTATATAATAAAAGGCTAATATGCAAATTGCTGAACAGCAGAACAGTTGATTGTTATGACGTGCACTGACCACCAGGGGGCAGATGCTTAATGCTGGAGCTGCGCCCTGGTGGTCAGTGTGCTCCCACAGGGGGAGCTCCACTCAGCCAGAAGCCGGGCTCATGGCTGGCCAGCGCAGCAGCAGTGGCAGGAGCCTCTCCCACCTCCGCGGCAGCACTAAGGATGTCTGACTGACAGCTTAGACCAGTGGTTGGCAAACCGCGGCTCACAAGCCACATGTGTGGCCCCTTAAGTGTGGCTCAGCATTAGAACCACTTCTTCAAAATAGACTTTCCCAGGCCGAAAACTGACTTCTGTGCATGGGCCACGAAGTTTCAATCGCATTGTACGTGCGCGCCCGCATGTGGTATTTTGTGGAAGAGCCACACTCAAGGGTCCAAAGAGCCGCATGTGGTTTGCCGACTACTGGCTTAGACCCACTCCTCACTCAGGCTTAAGCCATCAGTCAGACATCCCCCGAGGGCTCCCGGACTGCGAGAGGGTGCAGGCCGGGTGAGGAACACCCCCTGAGTGCACAAATTTCGTGCACTGGGCCTCTAGTAAAAAGATAAACACCTAATTTAAAAATGGACACAGAAGATTTGAACAGACACTTCACAACGAAGATACATGAATGGCCGGTAAATATACCATTAAGTATAGAAATTAAAAATTAATTGCACAATGAAATGCCACTACACCCGAACAGGTGTTGGCAGGTATGTAGAACAACTGGAACCTCAGACATTGCTGTAGGGTGACAACTCTTTGGAAAACTGACAGTTTCTAAAAAAAGTGAAGCAGATCTGACCTAATGGTCCCCCTCGGGCATTTACCACAGAGACGTGAAAGATAATGTCCACACGAAGCTTGTACAGACATGTTTGATACCGATTTCAACCTAAGAGCCAAACCTGGAAACAACCCAATGTCCATCGTGAACGAATGAGTGAAGAAAGTGGGAAGGGTCCAGGCAATGGCCTACGGCTTAGCAAAAAGAGAACAAGTTACCAAAAGTGAATACATGCGGCTGCCACGTGAGCGAGTCTCACAAGCATTTTGCGGGATAAGAATAGCCAGATCCAAATAACACAGACGCCATAGTTCCTTCAGATGACATGAAAGAACGGGCACCACTGGGTAACCCACTGTGGCAGAACACAGGGTATGGTTGCCTGGGCGCAGGGAGAGCCGAAGAGGCCACTAGGGAGGCATGCTGCGTGGTAACGTATCGTATGTCTCAGTAGAAGCAGTGTTTACATGTGTGCATACGTTTGTCAAACTTTAAGTGTACACTTAAAATAGGTTCATTTTCATGTATGTAATTTATATGTGAATTGTACATCAATAATGTTGATTTTAAATAATCAAAAGAGATTATACAAAGTGAAGTGAAAGTACAGGTCTTTGTTCCCAACCTCACCAGATTCTGCATTCTTATATAGCAGGACATAATGTTTATCAAGTTTATTTCTGGCAAATAGTTGAAAGCGTTTCTCTTATTTATTTATCCAACAAGTAGTCTTTAAGCAACCCCTGCCTGCTGGGCATTTAGCCTCTAATGGTGAAGAAGAAATTGAGGTCTCTGTCCCCGTCGCATTAGTCTTACGGGCAAGGCCAGCATTCACCAAACAAGTGGGCTGTACAATTCTAAGCCGAGAGAGGCTGAGCAGCTCGGGGATGGTATAAAAGGCTCCCTGAGGCTCCTTTCTTTTTTTGTTAATCCTCACCCGAAGCTATTTTTCCATTGATTTTTAGAGTGGAAGGAGAGGAAGGGACACATTGGTTGGTTGCCTCCTGCATGTGCCCCAACCAGGGCTGGGGAACCTGCAACCAAGGTACCTCCCCTTGACCGGAATGGAACCCGGGACCCTTCAGTCCAGGGCTGACACTCCAACCGGCCAGGGATAGGCTCCCACTCTTTAAGTTGGGAGCTTAAGGACAAGTAGGTAAGACTTGTCTAATTTAGGGGCGCATTTTGCATTAGAGAGTCCTGTGTGGGAGAGGGAACCATTCTGACGGAACTAGAGGAAGATCCGCAGCAGCCCTAAGAGCAAGGGCGAAAATGGAATGGGAGGAAGGAGGAAAGGCGCATCGAGGTCGGGGCCTCGCCCTGAACACAGGGAAAGGCACGGAGGGAGGAGAGGCTAGGCTGCCGAGGGGAGGGCCAGCGCCCAGGCCACAGTCCGGCTGTGAGGACGGTCCGCCTGGGCTGATGGACCTGGGCAGGGAGAGCAGTGTGTGCTTGCGCTGACAGAAGATAAAATCGCCAATTCTGGGTGGAAGATGGGGTGTGGGGTGATGAAAGGGGGCATCCAGGCTGGCAGCAGGACTCTTCACTGAGCTAGCTCCACAAAGGCGAGGAGCAAACTGAGCGTGCAGGGGAAGATGAAAGAAATACTGAACGTCGGGTGCCCGGAAGACACCGTGTGTGAGGGCCGGGCCGGGCACCTCCCAGAGTCCGGGAGATCTGGGCTGCACCTGTGCCTCGGGAGAGAGCGATCATCAGGATCTCTGGGAGGATGCACTCAGAGACACAGGTGCTGGGGATGCTGAGCAGGACCCAGGACAGAGTCCAGGAGAGAACGAATGTTTAAGGCCTGGCCCCCGGAAGCAGGTTCCACAAGTTTACTGTGAGCCTAAAACTGCTCCACAAAATAAAGTCTATTAAAACACACAGCCCAGCTGATGGTGCTCACTGGTTGAGCGTTGACCTACCTATGAACCAGGAAGTCACAGTTCTATTCCAGTCAAGGGCAAATGCCCAGGTTGTGGGCTTGATCCCCAGCAGTGGGCATGCAGGAGGCAGCCAATCAATGATTCTCTCTCATCATTGATGTTTCTATCTCTCTCTCCCTTGCCCTTCCTCTCTGAAATCAATAAACATACACACACACACACACACACACACACACACACGAACGATGAGGAGTGTCCAAGAGGTGGAAAGAAAAACAGAAGCTAAAAAAGGGAAGAGCTCTAGTCTGTTTGGCTCAGTGGATAGAGCATTGGCCTGCAGACAGAAGGGTCCTGGGTTCGATTCTGGTCAAGAGTATGAACCTGGGTTGCAGGCTCCACCCTGGCCCAGGCCCTGGTCAGGGCACATGTAGGAGGCAACCAATCCATGTTTCTTTCACATCCATGTTTCTCTCTTTCCCTTTCTCTTCCAACTCTCTCTAAAAATCAATGGAAAAATATCCTCAGGTGTGATAGATCCTCCCTTCCCCCAACTGATGGACAGAGAATGACGTAAACTCCACCTGCAGCCCGAACATTGCTGAACACCTAACCAGGCACCTTATATGGACTGTACATTGAACCACCAATCAGCGCCTGCCAAATACCCTAACCCCCGATTCCTAAGTCCCTAATTATGTGCCTTATATGAAACCACCAATCAGCGTGTGCCGAGTACCCTAAGCCCCATCCCTTCCCTTTCCTCCCCTCAAAAGGCGCCTTCACCCCGGCACATGTGCTCTTTTCCATCTGGAAGATAGCCCGGCAGGGTTTTCTCCTCTAATAAAGCCTGTGTCCTGGTCTCCAGCCCTCTGTCTCATCTTTCATCGTGAGGATTAAAAGAAGAAAAAAAGGGGAGAGAGCATTTGAAGGAGGATGCAGTGGGGGTAGTAGCATCCCTTGCAGGCATAAGCCCAGCGAGAGGGCAGCCATCCTGAGTCTAACTTACTGCACATTCCAGGCACTGTTCTGAGACTTCACAAGCCATTACAGCAGCCGTGGGGGAAGGGGTTTCACCGCCCTAGCTCGCCCTCCCCCCCCCCCCACCCCAAGGCACTCCTGACTCCCATTCCAGTGCTTCCCACCACCTTTTCCCTGGCCTAGTCTGCCTCACTCTCTATTTCTCCAAAAGTGCCCTCAGGCTATGGGTTCCAAATTCTCTGCACCTGGAATGTGGTACACACCAAGATTTATTTTTTTAATTGATTTCAGAGAGGAAGGGAGAGGGAGAGAGAGCTAGAAACATCATTGATGAGAGAGAATCATTGATTGGCTACCTCCTGCATGCCCACTGCTGGGAATCAAGCCCACACCTGGGCATGTGCCCTTGACTGGAATCGAACCTGGGACCCTTCAGTCTGCAGGCCGATGCTCTATCCACGGAGTCAAACCAGCTGGAGCCAAGGTATTTGAGACTGAGGACTTGTGGGTTTCCTTGGCCCACCCCGAAGCCCAGGGACTCTCAGGCCAGAGGAGGGGCAGCTGCCAGGTAGCCTCCAGAGAAAAGCAGCTGTTCACCTTGGCGTGGCCCCTCCCACCCCACCCCCCACCACTCCTAGTCATTCCCCCCTCCACCCCCCCACCCCCGCCCTGTCATTCCGCAGCTGGTCCTGGAAGTCCTGGGGAAGAGGTATCCCTGCCCCCTGTGGGGTGGGCCAAGGCTGGTCTCTGGCTTGCGGTCTGCGCTCATCTTTCCTTCCTGGGACCCCGCCCTGGGCTGGGCTGGCATCCTCCTCGCTCCTCCCCGGTCCTATATAGTCATGTGGTCGCACAAGTAGCAGTGCACACTGGGCTGCCCTCCAGCCACTCTGTGCCCAGGCGATGACCAAGGCCAGCTGCAGACTCGGCGTGGAGCCTAGACAGGAAGAGATCTATTTTCTGCCCGAGTTGGTTGGGCTCAGTGGATAGAACCTGGGCCTGTGGACTGACGTCCCGGGCTCTATTCCGGTCCCGGGGTCAAGGGCACAGGCCCGGGTTGCAGGCTAGATCCCTAGTAGGGGGCGTGCAGGAGGCAGCCAACCAATGGCTCTCATCATTGAGGTTTCTCTCTCTCCTCTCCCTTCCTCTCTGAAACCCATAAATGTATATTTTAAACAAGAAAATACCTATTTTCTGCTTCTGGAGCAAGGCCCCTGAGCAGGCCGGAGTGCTCCCACGGAGACCAGGATTCCCGCGGCGCGGGCCTTGGTGCCCAAGACTGAGGGGCTCGGGTGCCGGGCTGCACACGGCCACGAGGGGGCGCCGGGCAGCGGGTCCCACCCGCTCCCTCCGGCCTGCAGGGCCCGGCGGCTCTTTGTGTCTGACTCCCCTCACTGTCTGCCTGGGGTAGGGCGGGGAGCCGGGAGGGGCACCTCAGCATCTGCCTCTTGAAAAATGCCCAGAAGTGGCCACGTTTTCACCAGAAAGCCGTGCACCTTTGGAGAGAGCCGGGCGCCCACCGAGCGGAGGCCTCCCTTCCCTCCCCTCCCCTCCCCACACGGCCCCCTCCCTCCGCCCCCTCTGTCCCTCCCTCCCCCGCTTCCCCCTCCCTCCCCTTCCCGCCGGATCGCTCCGCCCCTCCCCCCTCATCTGGATCTCATTGTCCTCGCGTTTCTCCTCTGCAGTCCGCTCGCAGCCCGCGCTGCACAGACACACACGTGCTCACAGCACCCCCACGCGTGGCCCCTCGCTGCGACACCCCACGCCTTTCACAGACTCATCCGGCAGTTTTTTCCTTGGCTTCAAGATCCCCTTCATAGAATGGACCCTTTCTTCCAAAGCAGGAATAGAAAGGGCCTAGGGTATCGTCGGCGGAGCAGGGAGCCGCCAGGGATGGGTGTCTCTGTGTGAGAGAGGCGGGCAGCTTCCGGGGTTGGGGATATTTTCGTTACATCCCGAAGAATATGCTGTATTCCCGGTCAGGAGGCGGCCCTGAGGGAAGAATGTTCACAAAAGGTTCGAACGACTGCAATTAGCAAAGTGTGTCCCCGCGTCCGCCCCAAAGGCCCCTCGGCTGCCTCAGTTACTGCTCCTTTTGTATTTTATGTATTAACCAGCGCGCTGAAAACAGGCAAACACCTAGGGCACTGTCGCTTTAAGAATCTAGACTAAAACACCTTAAATGAACTCTGCAGCAGACGGATGGAAAAAATGAAAACGTAAAGGCCCTTCTCCGGCCCCCGCTGCTCTGCCATCACTCAAGATGCGCTTTCTCAGGTGTCGTTTGGCGGCGGAGCCTGGACCGGCCTGTTGCTAGGACTTGAATGAAGACGAGGCATCCCATTGGTTCTCCGGGACTGCGGAGGAGCCAATGGGAAGGAAGGGGATGGGGAGGGAAAAACCACCCTCCCACCCCCCCACCCCCCCAAAAAAAACACTCTCCTGCTGGACTATTGTTGTGGTTGCTATGTTAAAGTGGGGGACTGTAGATTTACGGATTTTAGTCTGTTTTTTAGGGTGTAGGTGGGTGGTGTCTGACGGACTAATGCTGAAAAATGAGCAATGCAGAGGCAGTTCTGTTCACTGTCCTGGGGTTCACTAACAGCCAGCTAACGCCCCCCGCGTCTAGCTCCGTATGCAAATGAGACCGGGCACGGTGCACAGCCCACCTGACGCCCACCTCGCGGGGGTGCAGTCACCCTGCAGCCGGAGGCCGGGGGAGCTGCCGTGGGACTGACGGGGACTCGGAGTCGCTCTCTAGTGTCGATCACGATTAGGTGAACCCCAAACAATCTTTTGTGAAGGGAGTGAAACCCCGCCAAGTGCGGAAGCTAGGGCGCAGCGCGTCCCCGCCCCGGGCCTCGGCCCCGCCCCCTGCGCGCTGCCGGGCGTCCCCGCGGGGCAGTGAGGTAGCACCCAGCAAACCTCCGGTTCCGAGGGCAACCCGAGTCCGCACAGCGCGGCAGACAGTGTCCGGGTCCCAGGCCAGGGCGTTTCCGCCTCCGGCCCCAGCGAGCAAGGCCAGCGGCCTCGGTTTCGTGGCCAGCCGCGCTGCGCTGGACTCGGGGCAGGAAGAGACGCTGCGGTCCCCGGCGGGCCCCTTCTCCCCTGACTGTGCACTTGACCACCACCCCTCCCGCGACTACGCCATTGTCTGGCTCCGGCTGTAACCCGCGCCTTCTCTTTAATGAGCGCGCCGGGTTTGGGCGGGGCGACTTGAAACAGACTTGCAATAAATTGACTTCTGTGGGCCCGGCCTGTTTATTTACACCCCGAGGGGCGCGGACGCTGCCAGATCGCTCCGCAGGTTGCAGATTCCGAGGCGGGGATCCAGCCACATTAAAGCGCTTCTCCTTGTAATCAGAGCACTCCTAACCACAGAGGCAGTTTGAACCAATTAGCATCTCCGATTGCAATAGATTTTAGGAGACTCAGACCAGGAAGGTTGTTAACCACAAGCCTCTATTGGATCCATGGCACGAATGGACCTGATTATTAATTTTTTTCTTACAGATTTCTGTGACCTACGAGGTGGTTGAAGATTTGAGGGGCTAGAAGAGGGAGGAGCTTTTGCAAAAAATGGGAGGAGATGAAACAAAAAGAGAGATTTTTTTTAAAAGGCCTTTCTCTTCCAGACAAATCGCAGGCTCTACTCACTCATATGAAAACCCACCTCCGAGGCAGGTAACTGCTGCAGCCCGGAGCCAAGTCCAGGCAGAGCAGGTCTGATTTCAGTCAGCATCTATCTATAATAATCTATAATAATAAAAGCATAATAAGCTAATTAGGCTGGAAGTCCTTCCAGAGGAAGCCGGGGCTGTGAGGGAAGCCCCGTCCTGGGTGCCAGAGGGAAGTAGGTGCAGGCAGCCTGGGAAAGAAGGCCTACTCTTGCACGAATTTTGTGAATCAGGCCTCTAGTTTCAGAATAAAAGCCTTCTTCCTTGAGCCCCGTGGGAATGATGATGGTGCCGGTCGGCCCATCCTGGGCATTGGGGGGCTGAGTGGCTGCCAAGGGGGGAAACCAGGTGTGGAGAAGAAGGAAGTCCACGCTGTCTTCGAGCCCTGTATATCAATGTGTGAACCAGTTAAGGGCCATTTTGCATTTACTGGAGAAATGGGTAAAGTCATAAGATCTGAGCCCTCCCTTTCAAGAGAAGAAAAAAGAGCGAGAGAAACATGGGCCAGGTTAACAATCAATGTTGGAGCTCTTCCTTTAAGCAATCAGATTGCATGCATAGTCAGGCAGGCCAGGAGCATCCGACGAGCCATTACTAACCCTGCATAAAAGCACTGCCATCGCCTGCTGCAAAGAACTAACAACGGCCCTGAAAGTTAAGAGGTCAGCTCAGTGACACCCAGTGGGCCGGGGTCAGAAGCCAGAGGGAACACCCCCATTCTGATCAGAAAAGGACCCTCCCCCCACAAAGTCCAGAGAAGAGACATATCTATTTTCTAAATTCCTTAAGACTCCCAACAGAACCTACAGCAACAAGAAAATAATGAAGCCCACTGACATCTCTGAAAAGAAGGTGATTAATTAAAATAATTAGGCTGCACTGAATTATTAAAATGGGAAGTCTTCTGTAGGGGTTACTAAAAAAGCCAGCACATTTTTGCAGTTCAAAAATTAAAACCATGTTCTGGTTCATTAGCTGAGACAGGAGCTCACACATTTTAGCCGACAATCTTCTTCCCAGATGCGTGGAGGTGTCTAGTATATCACACTTTTGTAATGGCTCTTGTAAAAATAAAAACAAAAGGAAGAAAAAGCAACAGCCTGACTCCAAGCATCCTATTGCTGGTAGGACAGAGGGGACCGTTCAATCTCAGGGTTCCGGCTTCAAAACACCAAGAGCGCCAGGCCTGGCTGGCGTGGACCAGGGACAGTGAAGGGCAGGGAACCCCTCTTCCCAGTGAAGTATGGTAGCAACCATACTTGGATTAAAATTGCTGTTTAATATTTTAACCTTGCTGTTTTGGGTTCTGTACTCATTTAAAAGTTATTTTGATTTTCTGAACTTATGTATGATTGAATACTCTATTGATGATGGTTTGAATATCCCATTGATTGTGATCTCACTGGTCATCGAAGCACATTCCTCTGGGACCCAGGACAGATAGTGATCCTAAATTGTCTCAGTGGTCCCAGATAATGTGTTTCTGTTGATTCAGTGATTCGTAGATATTTTAGATAACTAAGTTGCTCGATTTCACTTCTGTAAAAATGCTTTTTCATGAAACAGTTTCCTCATTCCAGACCCAAAGATGTAATCAATACTTTTGTGATATTCTGCATATAAGCCAGAAGTGGCTAGCTGTTCGGGGCTGCGAGGTCTGGAGCGCTTTTGCTCCCTCGTATGCCGCCAGCTTTTAATAAATAACTCCATAATTCAACCTTTTTTTGAGGCATCCTTTGTAAGATGGGGGTTACATCACAACACCAGTCCTAGCTGTGTCTCCCATGCAGTGGCTGTCTTTCTCAGAGGGGCAGACATAGAATGTGGGGACCAGCTACAACTGTAAGAAATAGTCATCATGCTCTGCTAGCTGTGACTGTGTTGTTCTGATTAAAGAAGGCACATTCTGACCTGGCTGGGAGTAGCCCATGGACCTGGGAGCTCACCTGGAGATGTAGCCCGTCCTCCCCATCGGGAGCTGCCTATGATCATGGAAAGATGAACAACCTTGCTGCAGAACCCAGAGCTGCCAGCCCTTTGAAGACCCCAGCCCTCTGTTTACCTGTAAACTGTCCATTTGGCATACACTTTGTCTACTTCCCACGTAATCTTCATCCTTCCAGCTTAAGGCGGGGGCAGGTGCAGAGCAGATGCTTGTGGATGACCTGCTGCTCTCCCTGGCTGCCAGCAGGATTGGAATAAACGCTCATATGATTCTGCCGAATTGGCTGGAGTAGTGAGAGGCAGCCTAGTCCCCTTGGTTGTCCCGTTACATTTCCTTCCTCTAAGTCAAACCAGACTCATGCCTGACTTTAAACCCCTCACCAGGATGCTCTTCCCATCTGCCCCCACTCCAAAACCTACTCCATGTCCCTCAAGCAAAGCCCACTGTCTTGTTCCAAACCCTATTCATTCTCACTTCTGCATCCCAGTCAGTGTCAGCTGCCTGGGCTGTCCTTATTTCTCTCTGAACTCAGCCTCCCTGTCCCCCTGTCTCCACAAAGCCTTCTTCCTGCTTCCCCAGAGAGTCTCCCTCGGGACCTGGATGCTTATGATTGAATTTGTGGATGGAAAAAAAAGGCCACGTGCTGACCTGACCAGCTCAGGGGAGGCTGGCATGGATGTCTTGCAAACTCAAAGACCTAAAGTAACCACAAAAGATGGTCTGGAATGAAAACTTTAACTAAAAGCAGTGATGGTGGGGAGTGAGGTCCTAGGCCAGTATCTTCCCTGACAAAGGTCACTCTTTACCTTAACTGAGCCTATTGTCTTTTTACATCTCAGATAACCTCCCTGTGGAATGTCAGGGTAACTTTAACTTCCCTTTTTCAGGACCCCTCAGGGCACAACCAAATGCCCTGGGCACCAGGACAGAGACCACAAATTCTTCATTGTTATTGTTGTCATGTTAATTGTTGACTGTTAACTGTCCTGCACTCACCTAAGTAAAAGAAGCCTGTGTCTATCATTTTACTTTTTATCCAATCCCAGAGGTTCCCGCCTCCCTAATCTATCACCAATGGATTTCCTGTCACCCACTTATGTCTCCTCCTTTGATTTTAATGTATAAAACAAGGTGAAAAACCACCATTCTCCAGAGCATTATCCCAATCCATTGAGATTCTGCTTCCTGGCAATTGTCAACAGTTTGGCTCAAATAAACTCACAAAAATTATTTACAGGTTTGAATGTTTTTACATGAACAGGAGTACTAAGAGGATTAAATGAGTTAATACATGTGAGGCACTTAGAACTGGGCCTCGCATATACCAGGTGCTCTGTGTTTCTTACTACTGTGGACGAAAGGAGCCACATGCTAACCTGACAAGCTCAGGGGAGGCCTGAGTGGCAGTCTTGCAAGCTCAGAGACCTAAAATAACCACAAAAGATGGTCTGAAAATTAAATATTTAACTACAAACAGGTTATAGTGGTTGTCATGTCCTAGGCAGATATTTTCCCTGACAAAGATCAACTTAGATCTCCTTTACTGAGCCCATTTGCCTTTTTGCCTCTAAGATAACATATCTGTGAGAGGTCTGGGTAACTTGTAACTTCCTTTTTACCCCGGACCCCTCAGGGCACAACAAATGGCACCGGGACATTCCCTCATTGTTATTGTTATCAAGTTAATTGTCAACTGTTAATTACGTTAAAGTATCCTGTATCCATCTCTGTAAAAGAAGCACATGTCCATCATTTCACTTTTTACCCTATCCCAGAGGTTTCCCCGCTTTGCTTTATCCCACCTCCCTAATCTGTCACCAATGAATTTCATGTAACTCCCCTACGTCCCTTTCCTTTGATCGCAATGTATACATACAGATGTAACCCTCCATTTCTCCAGAGCATTATCTCAATTCATTGAGGTTCTGCTTCCCGGCATATGTCGACAGTTTGGCTCAAATAAACTCACAAAAATTCTTTACAGGTTTCAATGGTTTCTTTTTGTTAACATTACTATTGCCATTAATGTATTTCTCCTCATCACCAATCCTGCCCTCCAGCAAACTGCTCCCTATTCTACTTCAGCTTTCCACCCACATCTGTTGTTCATAAGGTCTAACAAATCTATGAGTCCATAGGCCCCATTCTAATACGGAATTCCTCAAAATCCTGTCCTGGATTCAGCCCTGTGACTCTCACGAGCCCTAAACCTTTTCACTCTGATGATGCACAGCAGCACCTGTGTGCACCATAGCTTTGCACCATGCCTTGCACCATAGCCTTGCACCATAGCCTCGCACCATGGTTCTATCTGTAGATCCACCCCCCACTTGCAGCAGAACGTTCGTGCTTGTCAACTATTCCATGTGTTCTTCTTCTCCAGCCTCCCCCGGATGACCTTGGCATCACATGACTGGGTTAGGTTAACAAACTGTAAGCAGAATTGGCAGATGTCACTTCTAGGCTCGGGGTCAGAAGCCAGGGTGCCTCATCCGTCCCTCTCTCCCCTGCCTCGGAGAGCTGGGAGAGCTGGGAGAGCTGGGAGCGCATCTCCAGGAAATGCAGCTGCAGGAGGGCACTCTCCCAGCGTGGAAGCCGCGGGCAGACAGCTCCTGACAAGCCTGTGGGTGTGTTCCCTGAGCAAGAAGCCAGCCACTGTGTGTCAGCTCTGACACTGGGGGCTGCTGTCCCTCAGCATAGCCTGGCTTATCCTGACTATTTCACCCCCTCAGCCTTTCAACACTCGACACAGGAAACAGCACACAGGAGGTACTTACTATTCAAATGTTAAATGAATAATATACGAAATTATCTTTTCCACAAGCAGGTCTAATAGTTTAATGCTGTTCAACCCAATGTCAAGAATTTCATTTTGAGTCCTTCTCTGGCAGGTACACCCTTTATGGGTTTTTCCGATTGGCCAGAGGCCCTAGACAGCATGAGCCTGCAGGGCGACCCCACGCAGTTCACCAGGGCCCGCTCCCTCCACCTGAGACCATGGTGTGGCAGGAGCTCCAGCAAAGGCTGTTCCCACAGCGCTGCTTCTGCCTCTGCACCTGTTGGCACAGGAGCGGCTGGCTGCGAGGTGCCAGCTGTCTGGGCCCCAACCAGCATGCTTGCCAGTCAGAGGACAAACGAGATAAAGCTTTTTGTCAACATTTCTGTAGCCCATCCCTCGTTAGCCAAGATTTCGTTAGTGGTTTGATAAGTGATTTATTGTCTAAGCATTTATTTTCTAAACAAGACAGTAAATGGATGTGTTTCTGAGAAGTACTCTTTCTCCCTCCTTTGCCAACTGTGACGGCTCTGACATGCAGCACCATAGCCCCTGACAGGGCAGCTCTGCCACCACCATCCCAGGAGAATGACCAGGAAGCACCTGTGGTCCCTCAGCCTCAAAGAGCCTGTGCCTGGCATGGGAAGCGAGGAGCCAGGCTCGAGCTCCCGGTCCCCGGCAGGTAAGGAACTCGCCCTCTGTGCCTCAGGGAGGAAGCGACCCGGCAGACAGTAAGGGACGTGATGGGAAAGGCATCTTCCGCCGGCTTCTTAACAAACGTGCCTCTTCCCTGACTTCACACAGCTCTCCTGGAGATCCACATTTTGCAGCTCCCCGATGAGACCTGACCCTCGCACACAGGCTCCCCACAACAGGGAGAGACCAACGTCCCTCTAAAGACAGGCACCTCACTCTAGAAGAAGGGTAACGGGAATTTCGCCATTGACTGGAGTTAAAGAAAAGCATTAGCTGGCAGGAGGCAAGTGTGGTCGGCTCATCTGAGGACAGCTCTCCATGAAGGGGTCATGCCCAAAATGAGGATGCCATAATCCAAAGATACTCCTTCCACTTCCTTCAGGGGAGGAGAGTTCCAGAATGGACATCATCGCCCTGGCCGGGTGGTTCAGTAGATAGAGTGTTGGCCAGCAGACCAAAGGGTCCCGGGTTTGATTCCGGTCAAGGGCACATACCTGGTTGCAGGCTCCTCCCTGGCCCAGGCCCTGGTCGTGGCTCATGCAGGAGGCAACCCATCGATGTGTTTCTCTCACATCAATGTTTCTCTGCCTTTCCCTCTCTCTCCCTAAAATCCATGGGGAAAAATCCTCAGGTGAGGATTAACAACAACAGCGAAAAGAATGGCCGTTACCTGGGTGGGATGACCTGACTAAAGGTCTGAGATGTCGGACATTAGACAGAGCCTCCCGGACTCAGCACCGCCATCAGCCTGACCTGAGCATCACCGACGGTCGATCAGGGCACCAGCCCACAATCTCTAATGTGTGCCATCCCGTGCCGGCTGCTCCCAGAACCTCTCGCCGCGGGTCCTCGGGGCACTGCCCCTGCGTGCACAGCGCCTGCTCAGAGCTGCCGGGCCACCAGGACACCAGGCAGCTCTGAGCCCTGGCTGGAGGCGACCCAGAGAAATCTCAGCCAGGGGGGTGGCTCAGTCACATGAACATGCACAGGAGGCAAAGCTGCTCTGAGCGAGCCGGGGGGAGCCCTGTAATTAAGAAGCAAGTGACCCTGGAGCTGGCTGGGCGTGCACTGGGCAGGTGGGTCGTTGAAGTGCGGCTGCTCCCGCCAAGTGCCCTGTGCACAGTGGCCAGCAGGTTGTGTCTCCCACCGAGGCTCCAGTTCTGTGGCACAGGAATGCAACTGTCCCCCTGCTGTATGGAGACGGGTCACCCCCATGCCGCCCCCCAGCATGTTGGAAATAATGACAGCTCGGCCATCGCAGGTCTCTGCTTTGGGGGCATTTTGTTCTCTTGCTTGGCTTTTGAGACCTCTCCCCGCCCCTCGCCCCATTCATTGGACAATGAGCAAATGTGATTACGTGCTGTGCACCGGAGATTCTAAAATAAACCAGATATGATGCCTGCAATCGAGCAGTTCCATCTAGTCAGGCACAGGCAGGCGGGTGCGGACACGAGGACGATCGGTTTCCAGGAGAGAAACTGCGCTCTGCACCTGGTTTCCTGGGAGCGCGTCTTCCCAAGCTCTGAGCCACGCCCACCTCCTCCTCCTGATGGCTGGCTTCTCCGTCCCAGCCTCCTTTGCTGGATCCTCGCCCTCCATTATCTACGGCTCAGAGTGTCCGGGCACCTTCCCGGGGCCTCTCTTCCACTGGGTGACTTAACCCGGTGGTTTTCACACCATTTACACGCCGATGACCCCGGATTCACATTTCCTGCGTCTCTCCCTGAGCTCTTTCACATACACACGGTCACCGGCACCTGTTCCCGGCCACGGCTGCCTGGCTGGCTCACTGACTATTGGTGGCTCCTCTTCCCCAGGCTTCCCCTGTCTCACACGAAGGCCCCACTCTTGGTACGTGGCGGACACCCACCCAACGTTCAAAGCCCAAGTACCTTTGTTTCTGCCCCCTTGCATGTTCTCCCCAGCCCATCAATAAGTCCAGAATAAATCCGGCACCTCTGCTTCTCCCACCTCTCCTGCTCCAGCTCTCAGCGTGGCTGCAGGCCCTGCTCCCAGAGCTTGCACCACCTTTCCACATACTTGGGGGAGGGGGTGTCCACAGGTTCCAGGCCACTGGCTGCTGCAAGGAGTGTCTCTCTGCCCGACAGTGTCAGATGCTGAGCCTCTGAGGGCGGGAGCCCTTCCGGAAGCACCGCAGAAGGGACTCAGCCTCTCGCTGCACAGCGCCTTGCAGCCCACCTCCCACTAAGCCGTGTGAATAGACCATGAAGGAAAGGTGCGCCATCCACCAATAGATCTCTGTTTCACATGTAGCGTGCAGCCTCTATACGGGCTGTCCTGGAGAATGCAGATTTAGACAAACAGAGACAGTGACTCGACAACACAGCGAAGGGCACGGACTGAGCGAGGAAGCGGTTGGAGCGTAAGGCCCAGCCCTGCAAAGACGCCGAGGGGGACAGGACAAGGCAGGTGTGTGAAAGGCAGCAGCCAGCCTGGCCTGCAGAGGCACGGGCATGCAGGCGCAGGAGCCCAGGCCGGGGGAGGAGCAGGGGACACAGCACTCCAGAAGCCTGTGTGGCTGAGTGGGCAGGAAGGGGGAAGGGCCACTACATCCCGGAGAGGTGCCTGGTGGCCTCCTTTGTTGCCCCAGTTTCACGTTGGAAGCAGGAATGTGGGTTAGGTCAAGCCGCCTAGAGGCACGGCAGCCTGCGCACCCGCAGAAGACACTGGGCATCGGGGTACTTGCAGGGCACAGGGGCCTGCAGAGGCAGGGCGCTGAGGTCCTCAGCGCTATGTGTGTGAGGGGTGTCACAGCCTCCTAGCATCACCGCGTGCTCTTTGAGGGGGCCTATGGCAACGGCCAGCGCCACTGCAGGAGCCAAGAGCTTACAGACAGGTCACCTGGATTCTCTTACTAACTCGGAGAACTGCCGGGGAAGGCGGCGTTGCTCTGTCCATTCGTATATTTCGCTGCGCTTCAGAGGGCGGGGTTGCGGGCTATTGGCATCTACCAAGTGCCAGGGCTTGTCCCACGTGTTTCGCTTACTCTTTACTGGAGGCCACAAGTACTACGAACATTCCTGATGGACAGGCACAGGGACTCGGGGCCCAAAGGGGCCCAAAGGGTAGAGCGTGCTGTTATCAGCAACCAGGGGGAGTCCTTCTTCGAGGGCGGCCGGCTCCGCACCACCAGCAGGGGGCGCGGTGCTGCACACCTGGCAGGCGTCAGCATACGCCCTGACCGGGGAGGGGGGGGGCCAGACAGTTACAACACAGAACACAGAACCGTCTAGAGTCTCGGTAACTCGAGAAAAGGCCCTCGCAGCAAAGAACTCTGGGAAATATGAGCAAAATTAATTTCAAACTTCATCTAGGGGTGCAGAGCTCCCATGGATAAAGCTTACTGAGCATTTGCTTTCATGGTCACTTTCAAAATCCTGCTTGTCTCTCTTTTAACAAGTCTCCACCCGTGCCGCCGTCCCGCTCTGTGCTGAAGCCTGTGAACTCTTGGCACCAACGTTGAGGAAAGAGAAATGTCGCCAACAATGAATGAGAAATGGAATTCACAACCAGATATTTTTGGTAGAGCAACTTTCTCCTCAGACACTCAACCGAATATAATCTCTTCACGTCGCCCGGGCCTTCAGCTCCTGGCTTTCCCCTGCTCTGCGCCAACCCAGCTCCTGGAGTCAGAGGCGAACTTAGGCCTGTGGTCCTGCAGGAAGTGGGGAGACATGGCACCTAGACCCGGAGAGGCCTGAGGAGCAGAATCAATGTTTGTGTGCGGCATCATGCCCCGAGCCCTGGTGCCACGCTCACTCCGGAGAGCTGCTCCAGGAGCAGTCACCGCGGGGCACTGAGGCACGAGGGGGCGCGGAGAGGCGGCAGCCTTCCCGCCCAGGTCCAGCCCCTGCGCCGAGCCAGGCTTCCCGGGTCCACACTTGGTCAGCACAGCCACTTCACGTTGTCCTACGTGGGGTTTAAGCTGCATTGCACCCAGCACGCAGCTTTCGTTCTCTACAAGAACCCCACCGACATGGCTAGCTTGGTCCTAAATTAGGAGAGCAACTGGGGCCTCACTTCCTGGGGCCTTACCAGGACGGGGGTGGAGGGGCGGGGGGAGGGGGGCGCGGAATACTGCCAGGGCAAAGCACACGGGCCAACGCAATTACCCACCATCTGTCCTTTGGACCAAGGATGGTTAATTAGTGATCAGAACAGACCCCATGGTTCCTGGCCTGGGATCTTCGTGAAAATTGCCTTGTGTTCTGACCCTGGGTCCCGTGACTGCATACAATTGACTGGCGTGTGACACAGAGATGACACGGCCGTGCCCAGCGAGCGGTGTGATGACAATGCGTTTCCCATAGACTGACAGGAGCACAGAGTTAGTGTTGGCTGCTTATGTGCGGCCCCTGCTGGGAGAGGGGCCGAATGCAGGACAAGGTCTCATTCATAAGGGTTCTGAGCCAACCCTTTTCCCAAGCTCTGTGTTGATAGGTTCTAGAATCCCACTGTGGTTTCCAAGGCAGAGCTGACTTCCTGCAGCCTAAGAAATGCTTCCCAGAGGAATACAATCAGAGACTCGCTGTTTTAGGGAGCGGTCCTTAAACTCACACTAAGACAGGAGCCAGGGGCGCTCTCTCTTTCCACAGCACTTACTGAGCAGCTCTACGTGCCAGGCATGTGCTGGGTCCGGGAGATTCAAGCTGACTGAGATAGGACTTGCCCTTTAGGAGCTCCTGGTCAAGTGGGGGAAATGGACAAAGAAGTAATCACAGCACAACATTGAAAGGGTTACTGTGCTTAGCAGATATCTGCGGAAAGCTTGCAGCCTTGAGCACAGCATAGCTCAGACAACCAGGAGAGGAGGAACCTGGCGTGGGAGGAACCAAGGACAGACCGGACCCTTACATCAGCAGAGCGGCTTGCAGCCAGCCAGGATTAATAAAAACCTCTCTCTCCCTGCTCTCTTCGCTGATGCCTTTCTCGGTCTCAGCCCACCTGCACCCAGGTGCCCGGAATAAAATCTTTTTGATACATTATGGCCTCATGTCATAGGTGCGTGACCCCGGCCCACTCGGAACCTTTCATACAAGAGAAGTTCTAAATGCAAACAGGTCCGCTTCGTTCTGAGGACCTGGAGGGGGAGTGCGTACCTTCTGCGTTAGGAAGCCCCATCCACACGAATCTACTAGGTCCCAGTGGTCGGCAAACTCATTAGTCAACAGAGCCAAATATCAACAGTACGACGATTGAAATTTCTTTTGAGAGCCAAGTTTTTTAAACTTAAACTTCTTCTAATGCCACTTCTTCAAAATAGACTCGCCCAGGCAGTGGTATTTTGTGGAAGAGCCACACTCAAGAGGTCAAAGAGCCGCATGTGGCTCACGAGCCGCGGTTTGCCGTCCACGGCACTAGGAGGTCCCAGCATATAAGCTGGGCCGTGGCCAGGCCCCTTCCTGCAGCCCTTCCCATGCAGCTAACATGTGGAAACCAAAGAACCCGAGAGCATCAGGGGCCACCCTAAAAGGCAGATCCTGAGGCAAGTATGAAAACCTGAGGTGTGGAGTCAAAGGACATCCAAAAAGGGTAAGAATAAGGAGCAGGTGGTTAATTCTAGAAATTAACCACCCACTTCAAGGTGATGGGTGTAGTTTCAGGGACAGGACGGAAAGTGCCAGGTGAGTAATTCTATTTGCCGAGGTTGGGGAAATACTCTCGAGGGTCACATGTGCCGGTTTTGAAGATCAGTAGGAATTTGCCATCAGAAATTCGTTAATTAGACAACGGGGTGTTGACAGTTACACAGGAAAATGTCAATGCAGAATGAAGTACATGTTTTGTTTCTTCTTGAGAAGATCAGAGTTGAATTTTTTACTTATTGATTGGAGAAAGAGAGGAAGGAAGAGAGGCAGAGGCAGAGAACACCCATGTGTTGTCCCGCTCACTCACACCTCCATGGCCGCTTTGTTATTGCTCTGACTGGGGGACCCCGCGACCTTGCACATTGGGCCAATGGTCTAACCAGCTGAGCCCCCAGCCAGGCTAGAAGGTTCCCGATGGCAGCAAGGCTGCGTCATTAGAAAGTTAATTTCTACCCCAGGGCTTCTCTTCATACCTACGGTCTCCCAGGTGCAGTGACTGAGCTTTGTCCCAACTCCCTCAGGCTCTGCGACTGCTCCCCTTGTCCCCTCAGCCTGAACCCCGACTCGCTCTTTTCCAATCAAAACTGCACACATCTTTCTATTCCTCACGCACGTACCGCACCACCTAGGAAGACTGCCCTCGCGCCACCCGCCGCCCGCCACCAGCGCCCTGCGGGAGGAAAGCACTCTATTCTGGGCTTCCAAACGCACTGCTCTCTCTCCACGGCCACCCAGTCTAGTCCACATCGAGGCGTGTCCTCTGCCGTCGGTAAACCGTAAGTAAACAGGAAGCTCACTGGGGGCAGGGGCACTTGTTCTTCGTCTTGTTTTTTTTATTTTGAAAATGTTCCATCTACAGAAAAGTTGCATTACTAATCAATGAACACCCAAAACACCCCTGGATCCACCAACGGCTGGCTTTCTGGGGCCTTGCCTTCCCCCCGCCCCCTCCCCCTGCCCCCGATTGTTTAAAGGTAAGTTGCAAACGTAGTAAACATATCAGCATGACTCTAATGACAAGGACTTCTCCTACAAAACCACAGTCCTACCCCCTTCTAAACTCTGTCCACACCCCCCCCCCATGCAGTCCACATTCAGATTTCCCTAATTGTCCCAAATGTCATCCCCCCCCTTGGATCCAGGACCTGTCGGGGCTCACACATGGCCTGGAGTTCCGATGCTTCTTTACTCTCTGAATCGGGAAGACTGTCTCATGGGTATGAGCATTTCTTATTAATTCTTAAAACATAGTTCTCTGTGACCCAGGGCTGAGGAGGCACCGGGTCTGTCTTTCTGCAGCTGCCCATCTCCAGACCAGCACTTCCAGAGTCATGAGCGAGTCCTTGGGCGCTGGGAAATGGCTCAAGAGTGACTGAGGGAGAGAAGAGAATCTGGCCCCTCGCATTTGACTGAAGATGGGAGGGTCCCGGGGATCAGGGACTCTCGTGGCATGTGCCCGTCTCGTGGGAGTCAGAGCCAGGAGACAGCTGAGCCCATGTCCCTCTCCCTGCCTCGCAGGGGAGAGAGCCCAGGCCCAGAGACATGCAGTGGCTCCCTCAAGTCACACAGGGCACCTTCGCCCCTGATCCTGTTCAGCTTCCTTGCCACCACAGCAGCATCCAGGCTCTGTGTCCCTCTTGTTCCCAGTGACTCAAACTTCAAATATAAAGATCTGATTTTTACTCTGAGGCCGAGGATGGGCAGTGACTGCCCCTGCCCTGCGGGTGTTATTGGGAGGGTGCATGCTGCCTGCAGCGGGGAAAGGCCGAGGCGCTGAGGGCACAGAGCAGCCCCAGCAGGTGGTGCGGTGGGAGGATGCCGACCACGTGCTGAGCGCAGGAGGCAGGAGCCAGCATGTGGTGGCCCCTGCTCCCCCCACACCCGGAGCTGCTCCCGCTCAGCTCCCCCTCCTCACCCATGAACGCTGTCACTGCAATGTGTCATCACCACAGTGACCATTTGAAGTGCCTCCTGGAAACGTAAGCGGTACATGAGGAAGAAATCGGTCAAGGGTAAGACTCATTTCTAACCGTCTAAGTACAAGAATTTATTTAAACCAGTGGTCGCTAACCGGAGGTCCGAAAAGTTGGCGACCGCTGATTTAAACCAGCAAATCTGAATGAACATTCGTTCTTTTCAAATTTCTTATAGGCAAATAGCAACACAGGTTTGTCGTTGGAGAGAGAAAGGTGGCTGGCCAGCCGGTCAGTGGGAAGACTGGGGAAGGCCTCAAGCATCACAGGAGCCGGAGGCGTTCTCCTTGACCTCGTGTGGCCTTGGCTGAACGCCTCGCCACTGGGAACCTCATCTGCAAGACAGGCAAGTCGGGATAGAGAGAATCAGTGACTCTGTCACCTTTGAATGTTCATTACAATCATGTGCTGGGGTGAGGGGGACCGTGGTTTAAAATTACGATGGCAAGCCCTGGCCCGAGTGGCTCAGTGGATAGAGCGTCGGCCTGCGGACTCAAGGGTCCCGGGTTCAATTCCAGTTAAGGGCACATGCCTGGGTTGCGCGCTCCATCCCCAGTAGGGGGCATGCAGGAGGCAGCCAATCAATGACTCTCTCATCATTGATGTTTCTATCCCTCTTTCCCTCTCCCTTCCTCTCTGAAATCAATAAAAATATTTTTAAATAAATCTCCCACTCCATTTCTGTTCTGATTTCAAGAGCTTAGGTCAGGGTCCACCCTGGATGCTGAGACCTCCAAACCTGAGGCTCTGAAGGGAGTCAGGTCAGGGCAGCAGGAGGGACCCCTGACCCTTGGGGCAGGACCATGGCGGTCTCGTGCTCACTTGTCTGCAGACTGGACGACTCCCCAGGCTGCACCCTCACCCCCTAGGACCAAGGTGCGGCTCCTACACTGACAGCATCTCCCCAGGAACCTGTGGGGACACAGGTATTTTTCAAACGGAGAAGAAAATGGCAGGAAGCTCGGATCCTTAAACTTTCTGGAGGTGTTGGCGGTCCCCCCACCTTTCCTGTGTCTAATCCAGGTGGGGGTGGCCACTGCAGCAGGCGGGAGGGGACAAGGCGCGGCCACTGGCCCACACGCAGGGCCTGCAGCGGCTGCAGGTGGCACCGGCGGGGTCAGCGCCACGTCCAGCCAGAGCCCAGGGCCTGTGGCTGGCCAGCAGGGTCGTCTTCCTTGGCCTTGAGGCACACGAAGAATTTGAGCACAAACTTAAAGTGGGGTGAGGTGGGGTGGAGGGACTGCAGGGGTCTGGTCCCCAAGGCTACTCCACCTCGGAGGAAGCAGACGCCCTTTCCAGGCTCTGCCTCTTCCCCCGCCCCTCGCCGCCCAGGGCTTGGCAGAGGCTTTAGCCTCGGCTGACACCAGGTAGGGCCCGAAGCCAGCGGGACAGTCCTCCGCCCCCTAATCCCCCCGCCCCACCACCACCACCACCACCGGGCGGGTAGCACTGGAGGCGGCGGGTCTGCAGGCCAGAGGTTTCAGGGCCTCCGTCTTCCAAACGGGTCCCCTGGGGCCTTGAGCTGGCGGCCTGAGGAGTCCCGTCTGCATGCTGAGCGCGGAGCAGGGACGCCCCTAAAGGCTGTTACACAGGGCCCCTCCTCCCGCCCCTCCCTGAGGAGCCGGCCTAGTGCCAGCAGAGGCCGAAAACAGAGCTGCTTTGCGTCTGACAGTGGCTGCTGCGCGACCAGAGGGCTCCCCGCCAGCACCAAGCGCCCCAGTCTTGCTTATTTGCTCCGACCTTCCAAGAGCCCAGCGGTCCCTTCCAGCCGTCAACAGCCCCCGGGCTCACGGGCACGGCTCCCCGAATGTCCCAGCGGCCCCTCCCGGCGCCCAGCCCTCCGCTGCTCGCCCTTTCGTTTGGGGAAATCCACCTCCCTTGACAAGCTCCTCCGAGAGGCCAGTGTGCGCCCTGGAGCCGCCTGGGGTCCCGTCTGGCGCGCGCTGCATGGCACCGCGTGCGGACGCAGCCGGGAGGGGGCTTACACCCAACGGCCCGCCGCGGACCATCTGAACTCATACCCTGGAGCCACGTAGGGTGAAGGGGTCCTGCGGGGCTGGCCAGGACACAGCCCCCCGGGCCATGGAGCGGCCCCCGCCCCCGTCACAGCCCAGGGCGCTGCTCCCTGCACCTTCCCCAGCGGCCCCCGCCCCCCGCAGGGTGCGCCAGTGGCTGGTGTGGCCGCCCTGGCTTCTCTTTAAAAACAACAAAACACCCGACTCCCACTTCCGGAGTCAGGGCCGCTGCCTGGAGGCTGCGGGGGGCTCCGTCCCGCGAGTCCTGGCGGAGCGGACCACGGGCTCACGCGGGGCTCGCTGGGGGCTCGCGGTGGGGACGCCCCTTCAGCGCGAGTTTCCTCTGCGGAGCAGGACGCGCGCTCTGGACGGTGTCTCGCCGCCGACCAGTAAGCCCGCGGGGTCCAGACGCGGGGGGAAGGTCTGTTTCCCTTTAGGGCCGGGAGGCTCAGGCGGGGCGGGGCGGGGCGGGGCGGGGAGGCTGGCCGCTCGCGGGCGCCACCTGCCGGGCCGGTGCGAAGCCCAGCGCCCAGCCGGGGCCGGGGCCGCCTCCCGGACCCGACGGGGCGAGCTAGCCGCGGTGGGGTGCCTGCCGGCGCTCTCGGGGGCACGGCCGAGTCTGCGCAGAGACCCTGCGAGTTCGTGCTGCCTCCGAGGTTCCTAACGAAGAGCTGCTCTCGGGGCTGCTGTGGACACAGGAGGGCGAGGGGGAGCAGCAAGTGAGCGCCCAGGGACGGGAGAAGGAAGGGGTGCTATGGGGTGCGCAGACAAGAAAGCCGCGGTGCTCAGGCGAAACGTACAGAACAAAGGAGACGCGGCCTCTCAGACCCGGCGATCCCCTCCCCCCGCCCCAGAGGCGCTTCTGCGCAGCGGCGGGTCCGCGGGCCTGGTCACGCGCAGGAACCACGCAGCCTCCGGGCGCGGGGCGTGCTCTCAGCTGCAGCCGCACCGACCCCGCGTGGCGTTCTCTCCATCGTCAGCAGATGTGTACTGCCGGCCTGCTCTCTCCACCAGCTATTTGTTAGAACAATACACATGTGTCAGGGAGCAGTGTATGTTTCATGTCAAGTGAGTGTTCAAAACAATGGCAACTGTGAGTTCAGAGGCTGGGAGGGGTTTCAGACCCTGACTGGACTTTTTGCCAGCGTTTGGGGGCAATTCTGAGAAGGGGGCTCTTCCTGTTACCCCGGTGCAGCCCAGTCCCTCAGGAGCTGGCTTCAGTCACTCGCTCAGCGTGTTCCCCTGACAAGGAGGCCTTCCCCACAGCCCCTGGGAGCTCAGGGCCAGAGACCTCACTGCGGGGACCTCCAAGCGGTGTCCTATACGCACAGCAGAACCAGAGGGGAGGTCCCAGACTGGACCCCCAGGCCTGGGCTCTGGGCCAGGAGCAGATCCCGAGCAGCAACCCAACAATGCACAGACCGCAGGGTTGGTCAAATGAAAAAGTCACCCCCTGGGCTCTTTGCTGCCCACTTTACCTATAAACCCCCAAGTTCAAAGGGAAACTGAGGCTCTCTGGTGGGACCCATTCTTCCGTTTCACCTTCAAGTAAATATATGCTCTGTGCATGGGTCAACCTCACAGGATGAGTCAGACAACGATTTACACCCACTTTACAGCTGGACAACTAATGGGAGAACCAGCTCAGTCCTCGCTGAAGCCCTGAGAGCGGACATTACAGCCCCAACGAATCCTCAAAGCTGCCCAAACCCGCTGGTCCCCTCAGCTGCCCTGCTCTGGGCTGCAAACCCCTGGCTCAGGGGAACCATGTAAATCAACACGATCAGTTTCAGCTTTTGTTCAGGCCTTAGACGATCAGAACATGAGGTAGATTTGTCGGGTTTGATATTGAGATCCGTGGGAAGATTTGAGGAATTGTCTTTGTTCTACAAACTGAAGAAACCTGGTCCCTGCCCCACATTTATTTTCTGGACTCTTTCCTCGACACTAATTCTCGTTTTTATCTGGTTTTGCAACAGGTTGGTGTTTTGATCCATTGGGGACTTGACAGGAAATATTTCATGCTACACTGACATCTTCGAGCTCGGACTTAGGGGGTTTTTCAACATTCAGCAAAATAAAATCTCTGAACTAGACTCACACATAGGGTAGAAAAACTTCAGGCGAAGAGAGGAAGTGCTGTGAAAATGAACAATAGTGATTCTGTGTCTCACCAGGCATGAGACGCTGTTTTCCAGCCTCACCTAAACCGCTTCCTCGTTATAAAATGCATTCGATGGCCCCACTTCTCTCCACGCACTCGGTGCGCTTCCCTTCACCGGAGCAGTAACCTTTGTTCCGAGCTAAGCTGTGCTGGATTCTGCAGGATCGCTTCCACAGACAAGACCAGCACCTCCCGTCCAGCTTCAAACAGACAGAATCCAAAGCTGCTCTTTTAAATGGAGGCTTCTTTTATGCTTAAATTCCTAAATAAAAGAAACATCCACGCTACTGCCACCCTCCACAGTTAAATCCGATTTGCAAGAAACGCTGCGCTCTCCAAAATCTGGGTGTGGGCTGAGGTCTGGGCTGGGCTGCATCGGGGATTCTCAGTCGTTCTCTGGCTGGGGGGCCCTCTACTGGCCAAAATAGCACGTGCTTTAAACAAAGACTCCCGGCGCCCGCGCTCACAACAAAGCGGTGGAGGAGGTGTCGCTTGCCGCAAGCAGGCCCAGTCCTGCGGGAAGGCAGGGGTGTGTGCGTTACAAAAGGACCTTCCTTGCGAGAAGAGGCAGGCTTGGACTCCGTTAAACGACAAACCCTCCCATTTCTTTTAGATTCTATTGAGTTTGCAGAAACATCGACATACACATTTCCAGAATGCACCTGTGGCGTAAAGCACTATGTTTGTACTTGCTCTGCACTATTCGACCCACCCCACCCGCATTTCTGTCTCGGCAAATCTCGCGCATGCTCTGACCACGTGGCAGAGGAGCAGGCGGGGTCTGAGGAGGGCTGGGCTGACCCACAGGCTCAGCTCAGGCCTCGAGGCACAGCCTGCCTGTGGGGCGGGGACAACCGCAGGCTGGCTCCGGTCCTTTCCCTCCGGGCTGGGAGCACAGGCTGGTGTTCTAGAAGATTCCACGAGAAGGAGCGCTGCCACATAGGAACACGTCATGACCGGCAGACATGCCTGCTTCTTCTGGTGCAAATGAACACATTAGCCAGATGTAAAGTTCTAGAACCTCAAACTCCCAGTCCTTGTAAGGATCCTTGTTCCCTAACAGCACGGCGGAAGGGGCAGGAGGAGCGGGAAGGAGGCCCTTCAGTCCTGGGCCCTCAGCACAGCACCCACCCCCAGTGCACGGCCTGCAGCAGCCACATCCCTCACCTGCCGGCACCCCAGGCTCCACATGGCCCAGGGCAAATGCCAGCTGCACCCTGAGGCCGCCCACTGAAAGGCTGTTTCAGCCCCTTAGCCTCTGGCGCTGGGCGTCCTCTGTGCTCAGCGTGGGGACTGCCCAGAGGAAAGGGGCTGAGGACAGAGCCCCCCTTCCATTCCCTCCAGGAGAGAGACGTGGTGGGAGCCCGGCCCAAGGCCACTGCAGGTGAGGCGGGATGGGCCCCTCCCCGCTGCGGCCCGGCACCACCAGGAATCAGATTCCCCTTCTCTCTGTGCAGGTGCAGGAGCTGCCTGCGACGGGGCGGGGCCAGCTCCATCTAATTCTCAAACGTGTGAAAGGAAGCGCCCTCCCCACCCCCGCCCCCTTCCCTGCTCCTTCTGTAGGGGTCCAGGGTCCGCCCTGGGTCCCAGCTGCTGGAGCCGGCCTGCCTCACAGCTGCAGGCAGGATGGAGGGGCACTCGTCTGGGTAATGTTTATAGTCGTGGCGTTTGGGGTGCATGATCTAACGCATTTCATTATCTAATTTAATCCTCACGCAACCGTAGGAGGTGGGTGCTGAGGATCCTCATTTACAACGTGAAGGACAGAAATGGTTCAGACACCCAGAGTCACAGCTCCCAGCCAGGACCTGACGGGCTGCGATCCCACAGCCCAGCGCCTGGACCACGCGGGCCTCTGCAGGGAAAACACTGAAATGCGTACAGGTGTGCCTGGCCCAGGAAGTGCTGCAGGCAGTCATGGCTCCTCCTCACTCCACTGGACTCAGTGAACACTCCCTCTTTTGTTGTTTTAATCCTCACCCCAGGATGTTTTTCCATTGGTTTTTAGGGAGAGTGGAAGAGAGGGAAAGACAGAGAAACATCCATGTGAGAGAAGCAATCGATGTGTTGCTTCCTGCGCCAGCCCTGACAAGGGCCAACCCAGGAGGAACTGAGGTACATGCCCGTGACAGGAATCAAACCCAAGACCCCTCGGTCCACAGGCCGACACTCTATCCATTGAGCAAACCGGCCAGGGCTGAATGCTCTCTTTCCCTCTGTGTCCTGGGCACCTGCATGCTTCGCCTCCACCTGCCCTCGGCTCAGCCCCAGCTCCCAGCGTGGGGAGATTCCTGAACTCTCCAGGCTTTGATTTTACTACCCCTCTCTCTACCTACCGCCGTCCTGATAGCAATCTCACACCCACCTGTCTCTCTGAGCTCTGGCAATGTCCTGAACCAGCCTCCTACCTGCCCAATGCGCTTTCCAAGCTTCACTCTACCCTTTAGTCCTATCAACTTTGAGCATGCTCACTCTCCCTGGCTCATTAAGGAGGATATAGGGAAGTCGGATTAACTTTCTGGGCTCATTCTTCCATTATCTTTGCTGTCTCCTCTAAAGCACAATGGCTCTGTCTCTCTCCCACGCATTGGAGGCTCCAGGGCTCTGAGCACAGGGAACACCCACAAAGCGCCTGCGCACTGACCATCCATCAGCCAGGGTAGTGGATCAACCTCTGGGTCAGTCAGTCTGGCTCAAAACTAGCTTTACCTTCTTCTATGTAAAACAGGGCGAGTACATTTATCTCAAAGGACTCTTACCTATAATAATAAAAGCATAATATGCTAATTAGACCAGACAGCCGAATGACCTTCCGGACAACCTTCTGGAAGAAGCCAGGCTGCAAGGGCTGAGCTCCTTGCACGAATTTCGTGCATCGGGCCTCTAGTGTTAAGTAAAATGGTAGTTCCTGGCACACTATCAGTACTAAAGAAACAGGAGCTCTTCTTATCCATAACCCATTCATCCACCCAATAAGCTTCTCCCAAACATCCTTACATCCAGGGTAGTGGAGTAAGTGTGGGTGATGGGAGCTTAGTTTGCCATCCACAATGGGTTAGGGAAATCTGTACCAAGTCCGAAGATAAAATGAGTCTCCCATCAAAGCTTCCCAATAGCCATGAACCCCTGCAATCAGAAAATTAATTTCTCTAAGGAAATGTCCCGTGCAATGTACTTCACTAATAAACCACATGTGTATATACCATCCCTCCACATAGCCCTGCCTGGGGTAATGGAAGACAGCTGCCCTCTACATGAGAGTGGCATGTGGCGAGAGGCTAGCCGGGCCCCAGGATGCACGCCTCATGTGTCGTCCTCCTCCGGCCCCTGCCACAGAAGCTGACAAACACAAGCACTCGAGGAAGGCTTGCAGCAGCCACCCCTGTGGCCTGTGGGGAAGGCGCTAGCTCACAGCCACAGGCCAGGGTTAGAGGGAAGCCGGCCCGCCATTTCCAGGGCTCTCTGAAAGTGGAGGTAAGGGGGAGGAATCCCACCCCATGGGGTTTAGAGGAAGGATAAATTTGATAATTCATATTTTAGAGCCTCTTTTTTTGGATGAGTTAGTATAAATTGTGGAGTTCAGAATGGAGTGGTCAAGACAGTTGTATCACCGGCACTTCGTTATCTGTGCTAAAGGAAGGTGACAGGGAGAACTTGGAAGAAATTTGAAAGGTGGATTATTTTAAAATTATTCTCTATTTTCTGCTGCTGGGATCTGGCTGTGGAGCCCTCCTGTGGTCCCTCCCAGGCTGGCCAACCTCCCGCATCCCTCCCTGGTCCCAATCATGCACTGGTGAGGTCCCTCAGCCTGGCCTGTGCCCTCTCGCAATCCAGGACCTCTTGGGGGAGGTTGGAGAGCTGGTTTGGGCCTGATCCCGCAGGCCAAGCCGAGGGACCCCACTGGTGCACGAATTCGTGCACTGGGCCTTGAGTAAACAAACAAACACACAAATAAACAAATAAATAAAACAAAACCATATATTAGTGTTTTGGGTTTCTTCGAATATTTACCCAAAAGTGGAATCATTGGGTTATAAGGCTATTCCACTTTTTGAGGAACCTTCATACTGTGTTCACAGTGGCTGCACCAGTCTGCATTCCCACCAAAAGAGCATGAGGGTTCCCTTTTCTCCACATCCTCGCCAGCACTTGCTGTTTTATTGATGACAGCCATTCTGACAGTGTGAGCTGATGTCTCATTGTGGCTTTAATTTGCATCTCTCTGAAGATTAGTGTGTTGAGCAACTTTTCATATGTCTATTGGCATCTGTAGGTCCTATGTAGAGAAGTGTCTCTTCAGCTCCTCTGCCCACTTTTTAATTGTTTTTTGTTGTTGAGTTGTCTGAGTTCTTTATACATTTGGGATGTTAACTCCTTCTTCAGTGCACCACTAGTGAGTGTCTTTTCCCACTCAGCAGTTGTCTTTTTATTGTGTTGATGTGTTCCCTTACGGTGCAAAGGCTTTCTCGTTTGATGAAGTCCCATTTGATTATTTTTTCTTGTGATGCCTGAGGAGCTATGTAAGAAGACATATTGCTAAGGGAAATGTCTGAAATATTATTGCCTAAGTTCCTCCAGGAGTTTTATGGTTTTAATTCTTACATTTAAGTATTTTAGCCATTTAAGTTTATTCTTGTATATAGTGAAGAAGATGGTCTAGCTTAAAATTTTTGCACCTATCTGTCCAATTTTCCCAACACCATTTATTGAAAGCTCAACTTTAGCCATTATAGGTTCTTGCCTCCTTTGTCCAATATTAATTGAACATATGTATACTTATTTCTGGGCTCTCTATTCTGTTCATTAATCTATATGTATGTTCTTATTCTAGTACTAGGTTGTTTTTATTACAATGGCCTTGTAGTATACAGTTCAATATCAGATAGCATGATACCTCCAACTTTGTCCTCCTTTTTCAAAATTGCTGCCTCTATTCGGGGCCTTTTGTGATTTCATATAAATTTTTGGATTATTTGTTGTAATTCTCTAAAAAACACCACTGCTGTCGTAATAGGAATTATATATGAATTTATAGATGGCTTTGGGTAGTATGGACAATTTTTATTGATTTTTTTATTGTTTAAAGTATTACACATAGTAGTACGTATATCTCCTTTTTCTTTCCCCATTGACCTTCCCCCAGCCTCTCCTACCCCCTGTCTCATGCTCTCATCCCACCCACCCCAGAGTATTGTGTCCATTGGTTGTGCTTATATGCATGCATACAAGTCCTTCGGTTGATCTATTCCCCACCCCCCTCCCCAACACTCCCCAGACTTCTCGCTGTAATTTCACAGTCTGTTCGGTGCTTTACTGCCTCTGTATCTATCTTTTTGTTCTTCAGGTTATAATGTTCTTTATTTTCCATAAATGAGTGAGATCATGTGGTATTTTTCTCTCATTGCCTGGCTTATTTCACTTAGCATAATGCTCCAGGTCCATCCAGGTTGCTGCAAATGGCAAGAACTCCTTCTTTTTTACCACAGCGTAGTATTCCATTGTGTAGATGTACCACCGTTTTCTAATCCACTCATCTGCTGATGGGCACTTAGGCTGTTTCCAAATCTTAGCTATGGTGAATTGTGCTGCTATGAACATAGGGGTGCATATATCTTTTCTGATCGGTGTTTCTAGTTCCTTGGGAAATAATCCTAGAAGTGGGATTACTGGGTCAAATGGGAGTTCCACTTTTAGTTTTTTTGAGGAAACTCCATACTGTTCTCCCCAGTGGCTGCACCAGTCTGCATTACCACCAGCAGTGCATGAGGGTTCCTTTTTCTCCGCATCCTCACCAGCACTTGTCATTTGTTGATTTGTTGATGATTGTCATTCTGACAGGTAATAGATGGTACCGCATTGTCGTTTTGATTTGCATCTCTCAGATAATTAGTGACTTTGAGCATGTTTTCATGTCTCTTGGCCTTCCTTCTGTCTTCTTTCGAAAAGATTCTATTTAGGTCCATTGCCCATTTTTTTTTATTGGATCATTTATCTTCCTTTTATTAAATTGTGTAAGTTCCCTGTACATGTTGGAGAGTAAACCTTTATCAGTGATAACATTTGCAAGTATGTTCTCCTATACAGTGGGCTTTCTTGTTGTTTTGTTTCCTGATGGTTTCTTTTGCTGTGCATTTGTTTATTTTCTCTTTAGCTTCCATTGCCCTAGGAGCAGTATCGGTGAAGAATTGCTTCGGCTATGTCTGAGATTTCTCTGCCTGTGGATTCCTCTAGTATTTTTATGGTTTCCCGTCTTATGTGTAAGTCCTGTATCCATTTTGAGTTTATTTTTGTGTATGGTGTAAGTTGGTGATCTAGTTTCTTTTTTTTTTTTTTTGCATGTATCTGTCCAATTTTCTCAACACCATTTATTGAAGAGACTGTATGACTCCATTGTATGTTCATGCCTCCTTTGTGTCAAATATTAATTGAGCATAGTGGTTTGGGTCGATATCTGGATTCTCTATTCTATTTCCATTGATCTGTATGTCTGTTCTTGTGCCAGTACCAGGCTCTTTTGAGAACAGTGGCCTTGTAATACAGCTTGAAATCTGGTATTGAGATTCCACCTACTTTGTTCTTCTTTCTCAGGAGTGCTGTGGCTATCGGAGTCTTTTTTTATTCCGGATGAATGTTTGGAGAGTTCTTTCTATGTCTGTAAAATATGCCATTGGTATTTTAATGGGGAGTGCATTGAATCTATAGATTGCTTTGGGTAGTATGGACATTTTAACGATGTTGATTCTCCCAATCCATGAACATGGTATGTTCTTCCATCTGTTTACGTCTTCCTCTATCTCTTTTTTCAGTGTCCTGTAGTTTTCCGTGTATAGGTCTTTTACCTCCTTAGTTAAGTTTATTTCTAGGTATCTTAATTTTTTTGGTGTGATGGTAAATGGGATTGCCTTTTTAGTCTCTCTTTCTGTAAGTTCACTATTGGTGTATAGAAATGCCATAGATTTCTTGGCATTAATTTTGTATCCTGCTACATTGCCAAATTCGTTTATTACATCTAATAGTTTTTTGATGGAGTCTTTCGAGTTTTTTATGTACAATATCATGTCATCTGCAAATAAGGACAGCTTTACTTCTTCTTTTCCAATTTGGATGCTTTTATTTCTTCTTCTTGTCTAATCACAATGGCTAATACTTCCAGTACTATGTCAAACAGGAGTGGTGAGAGTGGGCATTCCTGTCTTGTTCCTGTTCTTAGGGAAAATGGTTTTAGATTTTGCCCATTGAGTATGATGTTGGCTGTGGGTTTGTCATATATGGCTTTTATTATGTTGAAGTATGATCCTTCTATTCCCCCCTTGCTGAGAGTTTTTATCAAGAAAGGGTGTTGGATTTTGGCAAATGCTTTTTCTGCATCAATTGATATGACTATGTGATTTTTATCTCTCAATTTCTTTATGTGATGCATCACGTTTATTGATTTGCGGATATTGTACCATCCTTGCATCCCTGGAATAAATCCTACTTGGTCATGGTGTATGATCTTTCTGATGTACTGCTGGATCCGATTTGCTAGAATTTTGTTGAGGATTTTGGCATCTATGTTCATGAAGGATATTGGCCTGTAATTCGGTTTCATTGTGTTGTCTTTATCTGGTTTTGGTATAAGGGTGATGCTGGCTTCATAGAAGGAGCTTGGAAGAGTTCCTTCCTCTTGAATTTTTTTGGAATAGTCTGAGGAGGATGGGTTTTAGTTCTTCTTTGAATGTTTTGTAAAACTCCCCTGTGAAGCCGTCTGACCCCAGGCTTTTGTTTGCTGGAAGCTTTTTGATGACTGCTTCAATTTCTTCCATCGTTATTGGCCTATTGAGATGTTTAGATTCTTCCTTGATTGAGTTTTGGAAGGTTGTATTTTTCTAGGAATATGTCCATTTCCTCCAGGTTGTCTAGTTTGTTGGAATAGAGTTGTTCATAGAATTTTTTTTAACAATCCTTTGTATTTTGGTGGGGTCTGTTGTTATTTCTCCTCTTTGATTTCTGATTTTGTTTATTTGGGTCCTCTCTCTTTGCTTCTTGGTGAGCCTGGCTAGAGGTTCATCAATCTTGTTTATCCTTTCAAAGAACCAGCTCTTGGTTTTAATCTTTTGTATTGGATTTTTTTTTTTTTTGTCTCTTATGTCATTTATCTCCACTCTGATCTTTATTATTTCTTTCCTTCTGCTTACACTGGGCTTTTCTTGTTGCTCTCTTTCTAACTCTTTGAGTTGTAGGGTTAGGTAATTTATTACCATAGTTTCTTGTTTTTTGCAGTAGGCTTGTAAAGCTATGAACTTCCCTCTCAAGACTGCTTTCACTGTGTCCCATAGATTTTGGATTGTTGTGTTTTCATTGTTGTTTGTTTCCATGATGTTTTTTATTTCTTTTTTGATCTCTCTGGTAACCCAGTCATTGTTTAATAGCATGCTATTTAGTCTCCATGTGTTTGATTTTTTTGGATTGTTTTTATTGTAGTTGATTTCCAGTTTTATGCCACTGTGATCTGAGATGATGCTTGATATGATTTCTATCTTCTTGAATTTGAAGAGACTTTGCCTGTGACCCAATATATGGTCTATTTTTGAAAATGACCCATGTGCACTTGAGAAGAATGTATATTCTGTGGCTTTGGGGTGAAATGTTCTGAAGATGTTAATTCCATCTGGTCTAGTGAGTCATTTAGGATTGATGTTTCTTTGCTGATTTTTTGTTTAGAGGATTTGTCCAATGGTGATAGTGGGGTATTAAAGTCTCCTACTATGATTGTATTGCTGTCAGTCTCTCCCTTGATATCCTCCAGGAGTTTTTTAATGTATTTGGGTCCTCCTGTATTGGGTGCATATATGTTTACCAGAGTTATTTCTTCATGCTGGATTGCTCCCTTTAGTATTATGAAGTGGCCTTCCTTATCTCTTTTTATATCGTTCACTTTGAGATCTAATTTGTCAGATATAAGTATTGCTACCCCAGCTTTTTATTTTCATTTCCATTCCCCTGAAAAAACTTTTTTTCCATCCCTTCACCCTCAGTCTGTGTGTGTCTTTTTTTCTGAGGTGGGTTTCTTGTAGACAGCAGATATATGGGTCATGTTTTCTTATCCAATCCTTTACCCTATGTCTTTTGATTGGGACATTTAATCCATTTACATTTGAAGTTATTATTGATAGGTACTTGTTTGTCGCCATTTTTATGCTTTACCCCTGTGTTCCTTCTTCGCTTCCTATTTTTTTTTTTTTTTACAGCAGACCCTTTAGCATTTCTTGCATTGCTGGTTTGGTGCTAATAAACTCCCTTAGTCCTTTTTTGTCTGTGAAGCTCCTGATTTCACCCTCAATTTTGATTGATAGCCTTGCTGGGTACAGTATTCTTGGATTCAGTCCCTTCCTTTGCATCACTTTGTATATTTCATTCCATTCCCTTCTGGCCTGAGGTGTTTCTGTTGAGAAATCAGTTGCTAGTCTGATGGGGGATCCTTTGTAGGTAACTCTCTGTCTCCCTCTGGCCGCTTTTAAGATTCTTACTTTGTCATTGGTGTTTGCCAGTTTATTATAATGTGCCTTGGCATTGGTCTTTTGGGGTTCATTTTGTCTGTGACTCTGTGAGCTTCTTGGATTTGTGTGGGTTTTTCTTCGCTATATCAGGGAAGTTTTCTGTCATTATTTCTTCAAACAGGTTTTCTAGTCCTTGCTCAGTTTCCTCTCCTTCTGGAACCCCTATTATGCGGATGTTGTTTTGTTTCATGTTGTCCCAAAGTTCCCTTAGACTCTCCTCCTGCTTTTTAATTTTTTTTCTAGAAGCTGCTCTGCTTGGGTATTTTTTTCTACCTTGTCTTCTAGCTCACTGATGTGGTCCTCTGCTTCTTCTAGTCTATTTTTGATGCTTTCTATTGAGTTGTTTACAGCAGCGATGTCATTTTTCATTTCTTCTTGGTTCTTCTTCATTTCCTCTTGGTTCTTACTCATATTGTTGAATTTGTCTTCCATTCTTTTCAGCCACCTTATGACCATTTCTCTGAATTCTTACTCTGACAGGTTGCTTGCCTCCATTTCATTTACTTCCTTTTCTGGTGATGCCTGCTTTTCTTTCATATGCAGGCTGTTTCTTTGTTACTCCATGATCTCTCTTCTCCGGGTGTCTGGTTATGTAGTTCACTCTCTCCTTTTTGTGAGGGAGTGTAGTGCTCCTCTGAACCTGCATGCTTGTGGCACTTGAGGACTGGTGTTCTCGGGTTCACAGCTGTTCAGTGGGTGCCATAGTTGTAGATTCCACGGGCTTCTCAGGTGTTCGATAACATTCACTTTCCCCTTCAAGATGGCATGGTCTCCGCATCCAAGTGGGTCACTCTGGGAGGGAACCCAGCAGCAGTGGGGGCTGCTTGGTCAGGGGAGCCCCGTCCAGTAGTCCCCCACAGTCTTCTGGAGTATAGCTGTCCCTCAACTCACCAACAAACACTCCCCGTGCAACCACACACTCTCCCTTTGCTTTCTCACTCACACACTATCTTGCAGTCTGCCTTCCTGTCGGGAGCCATCTTTGAACTCCTAGAATCCAGTATGGACATTTTAATGATGTTAATTCATTCTATCCATGAGCATAGTATATGTTTCCATTTATTAGTATCTCCTTGGACTTTGTACTTCAATATCTTAAATATTCCGAGTATAGGTGTTTTACCTCCTTGGTTAAATGTATTTTATTTATTTGGATGCAATCATAAATGGGATTGTTTTCGTAGCTCATCATTAGATATAAAACTACAACTGATTTCTGAATATTTTGTATCCTGCTACTTTACTGAATTCATTTATCAGTTCTAGTGATTTTTTGGTAGAATCATTAGGGTTCTCTATAAACAGTATCATGTCACATGCAAATAATGACAATTTTACTTCTCCCTTTCCAATTTGGATAAATTTAATTTTTTCTTCTTGTCTAATTGCTGTGGCTAGGACTTCCAGTACTATCCTATCTAATAAAGAGGGAATATACTAATTCACCATCACACTCTCACAAATATGGCAACACCCACAGCCAATAAGGAGGGGATATGCTAATTGACTGCCACACCCTCAAAGATGGTGGCGCCCAGTCTCTTCAGCCCCGCTGGGGCAGCAGGCATATGGCACGGCCAGGCCCGCCCCCAAGTGGGTCCAGCCACTCCGTGTGCCTTTCTTCAGAGTCTCCCCATTCCCTCAGCCCCCCCAGCCACCCAGGGCCAGCCCAAGGCACAGGTAAGCATCAGATGGTAGCTGCCCAGCCACTGAGGGCTGGCCCAACGCACAGGCAAGTCTTGTATGGTGGCTGTCCAGCTGCCCAGGGCCGCCTGAGGCTCAGGTAACCAGGGCTGACCGAGCTTGTGTTGCCGGCAGTGGCAGCAGCAGAGGTGCGATCGGGTTGTCGCCTTCCACTGATCGCTGGGTCACCTCCTGCCCCTGAGGGCTACTGGACTGTGAGAGGGGGCAGGCTGGGCTGAGGGGACCCCCCCCCCCCTTCCAGTGGATGAATTTTCATGCACCAGGCCTCTAGTGTTGAATAAGAGTGGTGAAAGTGGACATCCCTGTCTTGTTCCTTATCTTAAGGAAAACACTTTGTTTTTCTCCATTGAGTATGATGTTGGCTGTGAAGTTGTCATATATGGATTTTATTGTGTTAAGATATATTACCTCTGTTCTGCTTTGCTGAGAGTGTTTATCAGAAATGAGTACTGGATTTTTTTCAAATGCTTTTTCTGCATCTATTGATATGATCATATGATTTTTTATCCTTCATTTAGTTTATGTGATGCATCATGTCAATTGATTTGTAGATATTGAGTCATCCTTGCACCCCAGGAATAAATACCACTTAATCATGATGTATAGTGTTTTTAAAGTACTGCTAAATTTGTTACACTAATATTTTGTTGATGATTTTTGCATCTATGTTCATCAGGAATGCTGGCCTACAATTGTTCTCCCTTTGCAGTATCTTTATCTGGTTTTGGAATTAGGAAATGCTGTCCTCATAAAATGAGCTTGAGAGTCTTCTATCCTCTTGAATTATTTAGAATAGTTTGAGAAATATGGGTGTTAGTATCTCTTTCCATGCTTGGTAAATTCACCCATCAAGCAATCCAGTGTAGAATTTTTGTTTGTTGGGAGCTTTTTAAAAAAATATATTTTATTGATTTTTTACAGAGCGGAAGAGAGAGGGATAGAGAGTTAGAAACATCAATGAGAGAGAGACATCGATCAGCTGCCTCCTGCACGTCCGCCAGTGGGGAGCGCAACCCAGGTACATGCCCTTGACTGGAATCGAACCTGGGACCCTTCAGTCTGCAGGCCAATGCTCTATCCACTGAGCCAAACTGGTTAGGGCTGTTGGGAGCTTTTTATAAAATTACTGCTTTCTTTGGTTGGTATTGGTCTGTTCAGATTTTCTGATTCCTCTTAATTTAGTCTTGGCAGTGTATATGTTTCTGGAAATCATTCCATTTCTTCCAGATTGTTCAATTTGATGGCACATTTTTTTATAATCCCTTGTGTTTCTGTGGTGTTGGTTTCTACTTCTTTCATTTTTTATTTTAATTATTTGGGTCTTTCCTCTCTCTCGCTTTCTCTTTTTTTTTTTCTGGATGAGTCTTGTTAAAGGTTTATCAATCTTGTTTATCTTTACAAAGAACCAGCTCTTGGTTTCACTGATCTTTTGTATAGTTTTTTTTAGACTCTGTTTTGTTTTGTTTTCTGCTCTCATCTTTATTATTTCCTTCCCTATGCTTACTTTGGGGTTTGTATATTGTTCTTTTTCCTAGTTCCTTTAGGTGAAATCTTACATTAAGCATGTCAAACTTGAGGCATGCCATGCTTACCTTCCATTATTAATTTGAGATTGTTCTTGTTTCTTGATGTAGGCCTGTTGCTATGAATCTCCCTCTTAGAACTGCTTTTACTGTGTCACATAGCTTTTGGTTTGTGTGTCCTTATTTTCATTTGTCTCAAAATAACTTTTGATTTCTCTCTTGATCACACTTTATTATTTTATAAGCCCATGCGTTTTTTAGTAACATGGTATTTAGCCTCTGTGTTTGTGTGTTTCTGAGTGTTTTTTTCTCTTGTAATTGATTTCTAGTTTTATACCATTTTGGTCAGGAAAAATGCTCGATATGATTTCAATCTTTTTAACTTTCCCAAGGCTTGTTTTATGACCTTCCATGTGGTCCATCCTGGAAAATGTTCTCTGTGCACTCGGAAAAAAAAGGCACATCCTAAAAGTTAGGCTGTAATGCTCTGAAAATATCAGTTAAATCTATCTGATGTGTCATTTAAGGTCACTGCTTCCTTGTTGATTTCTGTCTGGACGAGCTATCTATTGATGTCAATGGGGTGTTAAAATCCTCTACTATGTCGGCATTACTGTCAATCTCTCCCTTTATGTCCCTCAAGATTTTCTTTGCATATTTAGGTGCTATGTTGGGTGCATAAATGTTTCCAAGGGTTATATCCTCATTGATCCCTTTATCATTATGTAATGTCCTTTGTCTCTTTTTAAAAAAAATACTTTTTATTGTTTTTTTTTTCTTTTTCTTTTTATAGAGAGGAAGGGAGAGGGAGAGAGTCAGAAACATTGACGAGAGAGAAACATTAATCGGCTGCCTCCTATACACCCCCTACTGGGGATGTGCCCGCAACCAAGGTACATGCCCTTGACTGGAATTGAACCTGGGACCCTTGAGTCCACAGGCCGACACTCCATCCACTGAGCCAAACACGTCAGAGCCTTTGTCTCTTGCTATACTTTTGTTTTAAAGTCTATTTTGTCAGATACAGTATTGCTACCCTAGGGGTTTTTTTGTTTGTTTCCATTTATACCAAGTTTCTTCTTCCATAACTTTACTTTCACGTTCTTTTGTTCTGAGACCCATATATATGGGTCTTGTTTTCTGATCTATTTAGCTACCCTATGTCTTTTGGTTAGGGCATTTAAGCCATTTACATTTAAAGTGATATTGATGGGTATATATTTATTGGCATTTTATTTTTTTAACAATTTATTTTATTTTTGAGAGTATTACAGATGTCTCCAATTTTCCCCCTTTGCCTCCCTCCACCCAACTGCCACCCCAGGCCTTCATCTATTGTCTGTATCCATGGGTTATGCATATAAGTTCTTTGGTTAATCTTTTCCCACCCTTCCTCTAAGATCTGTCAGTCTGTTCCATGCTTCCATATCTATGGTCCTATTTTGTTCATCAGTTTATTTTGTTCATTAGATTTCACATACAAGTGAGATCATGTGATAACTTGTCTTTCTCTGACTGGCTTATTTCTCTTAGCATAATACTCTCCAGGTCCCTCCATGCTGTCTCAAAGGGTAAGAGATCCTTCTCTTAACATTTGCTGGTGATGAACTCCTTTAGTTTTTTCTTAATGGAAAATTATTTCTGCTTCAATTTTAAATGATAGTCTTAGTAGAGAAGTCTTGGTTTCTGGTCCTTGTTTTTCATCACTTTGAATAGTTGATGACAATTTCTTTTGGCCCGAAATGTTTCTGTTGAGAAATCAGCTGACAATCTTATGGGAGTCCCCTTGTATGCAACTAACTGTCATTCTCATGCTACTTTTAAGATCCTCTGTTTGTCTTTAATCTTTGTCGTTTTGATTATGTCTTGGTGTGGGCCTCATTGAGTTCATCTTTTTTCCTCTCTCCACCCCAGGATATACTTACTGATTTGAAAGACGGGAAACATTGATGTGAGAAACACCGATCAGTTGCCTCCCACATGTGCTCTGACTGTGGCTTGAACTCACAACCTTTTGGTGTTTGGGATGAAGCTCCAACCAACTGAGCCACCTGGTCAGTGTTGTGTTGGGTTCATTCTGTTTAAGACTCCGTTCTTACTGAAGTTGTGTGTCTTTTTCCTTCACTAGGTTAGCAAATTTTTCCATTGTCTTCAAATAGATTGATTCCTTGCTCTCTCTCTTCTCCCCCTGGTACCCCTATGATGTGGATATGTGGATGTTGCTACACTTGATGTTGTCCCAGAGGTGCCTTAGATTTTCTTCATTTTTAAAAAACTTTTTTCTTTTCCCTGCTATGCTTAGATGTTTTCTGCTATCTTATCCCCCAAATTGCTGATTCAATTGTTTCCTCAAACCTGCTGTTGTTTCCTTCTAGTGTATTATTTACTTCAGGTATTAATGTTTTCTGTGTCCTTCTCATGCTTACTATTTGTTTAACTTCTGGGTTCATCTGCCCCCAGTTTCTTTAGTATCCTTAGAACCATTGTTCTGAACTCTGTATCTGGTAGCATGCTTGAAAACCTCCATTTCATTTGGGTGGTGTGTGTGTGTGTGTGTGTGTGTGTGTGTGTGTGATTTCTCATTCTTTTCTTGGGGCCGTCCTATCTAGGCTACCACACTATATTTGTTTCTGTGGATTAGGTAGATTTACTGTCTCCTAATCTTGGCATGGTATCCTTATGTAGCAGGCGTCCTGTGGGGTTCAGTGGCACAGTCTCACTGGCCACTTCAGCTAGGTGCTCCTGGAATGCCCCTTGTGAGGGTTATGTGAGCCCTCCTGTTGTTGTGGCTTGACTTCTGTGCACAGGCCCTTCAAGAGAGCCATCCCCCTTATCACCAGGGCAAATGGAATCCCTACTGGTTCTCACAGCCAGATACTGTGCAGTCTCCTCTTCCTGGATCTAGTGCTCCAGGAAAGGGCGCCTGTCTTGGGGCCAAGACTCCTTGTTACTCCAGGGGTGGTGGGTGGGATATGCTAAGCTGAGACATCCCTCGGCATCGGGGTGTGAGGCCAGCCCTCCTCACATCTCTGGCCTTCCTACTAGTCTTGACACAGTTTCCTCTGTAAATGCTTAGCTTTAAGACTCCTGCTAGGCTAGTCTTCAGATGGTCCTTCAGGCTAATAGTTCTGTATTTTAGCCACTACTCTGATATAGACCTGGGAGGAGGTGAGTGTAACTTCTACCGACCCTGCTGACATCTTGAACTCTATTCACTGACACACTCTTCCCCCGGAAGTAAGAATCTCTTCAAATTAAACTGTACCTCTGGCTTAGGCTCAAAATCCAATTGGAGCCCCAACCTCCCCCTGTGTAATAATGGGGTCCACTAGCACAAGTTTGACTTCAAGCTTCTAGAGCTAACACGGATTCATTCACAGAGTGGATGATGAGCTCTTAGGTAAGCCACTTAACATCCTTAGCCTCCGTTTCCTTTTCAACAAAATCATTTAAACATATAAATAAGATTCAAAATGGCCTTGCAACCTGATGTTTTATTCTTAGTTGCTCCAGAGGCCAAGAATTATATCTGGTTTATTCTATGTTATTCTTCTAATGGCTAATGTAGGACCTAGCACAGAGGAAGCAGTAAGTAAGAACTTCGTGAATGAATGTTGCTCTGGGATGCATGAAGCGGGTGTTTATTGAACAAGGAGTTTTGAATCTTGCCAGCCTAAACCTTGAGACTTGCCATTAACCTTTAATTTCTTCAGGCACTGCCTCATATCTAAGCATTTTTTCTTCTCACTACTTGATATCCCTTTAGCCTAGAGACTGCCGACATGTATAAGAAATTCCAATACGCAGCTATTCACATACAACCCACATATTATACTCTCTAGCTCTGGCATACCCATGTGATGCAATTTAAAACTTAAGAATATGGTTTCCCCATTTAACATGTTTCCTGCCCAGTTGAAATGGAGAGTGTTCATTATCCACCACTAAGTACCAGTTCAGTGCCATCCACAGCTTGAGCACTCCCTGGGTAAACAATAGGCCCTACCTCCCCCGTAAGAGACATTACAAATGCATCCGTGAAGGACCGACAAGGCAAAGAAACGTAGGCTTATGTACCAAGTGGTGAAAAAGCTAAGCAGAGTGTTTACAGAGTCCTGAATTCCCTGTCTCTAGTGATGAGGATGTCCCTCTATCTCTTGGTGTGGGAAAGGAAGATTTATTTCCTCTTTTCAGGGGGTCAAGCAGGTCAGAATGTCCTTCATGCACTAGCTTTTTATTAAGTAACCTTAATTAAAAATAATCAATATGCCAGAGGCATATTTTGGGGTGGCAATTTTGTTCCCTAACACCAACATGTTTTATTAAGCATCAAGGATTGTCCAAGAATCTGTGGAAATAAACCCTTATTTAGAAGTTTCTGGGTGATGAGTGACAGTTCTATTTCTGGGTGAGATCGCATCTCCAGCTGGTGCTCTGCCCTCCAGGGGAGTGTCTCCATGGAAGGGCTGACTCTGCTTACGTTGTGGGTCCTCTCTCAGGTGGATGATCAGAGCCACTTCTGGCCCACATGTCCTTGTGTGAAAAAAAAAAGCTCACTTGAACTTGGAATACATTTTAAGAAGTGTGAGCTCCAAAGGACTAACTCAGTCGAGCCCTCATTCAGAAAGTTTGCGACATTTCGGAAATGTGTTCTTCACTCTAATCTGTTCAACGTAGCATCAAATTTTGCAGCCGTGAGGAATAGTAAAAGTCATATAGTAACATATAACAAGCTCCTTCCAACGCCTTCATTTCTTCCCACCCCATCATACAGACACACACACTAATCCATCACCTCATCCTTAGCAATCATTAGGCCTCCTGCCCCGCACCCTGTTCCTTAGGAGTTCAGACTCATCCTTCTTGGCTAATCAGGTTATTGTCATACCAGCATGCTTCATGTGACAACCATATTTGCAGCCCATCTTCTGCTTCTGCATCTGTCTTACACTCATACGCCCACGTGTATGTTGTCTTCTCTTTTGGTGGGATGCATCGATAGTTGTTCCTCCCATATTCCAAGCAGCAAAACACTAAATAGGGAAACTAAGGGAGCCAGAGAAAGCAAGTAAGTCCTACTGTGCATTCATTAGTGATGACTGTGGTGACAGGTGGGAGTGCAGCTGGTGCTGAGTAAATCTAGACCCAGCTGCTTACAGGGACCAAGGGGAAGAGACTACTGCTCTGCTTCTGAGACCTGAGTGCAGGTTTGCATTTGTGGCTAGAACCAGGATCCAGCTGAAGTAGCAGAGGTTCGGTAGACTCCCCACATGAACTCGGGTATATTCATGACAACAGAACTGTAACCAGATGCAACTGCTCACAGAGAATAAATTGATGAAAGGGCACATGTCAAATCCTAGTGTGGTTATCTCTGGGATTACCAGAACATTTCATCTTGTTGGTGCTTTTGTTCTCCCAGAATTTCTATAGTGAACCCAAATTCCTTTTATAATAAACAAAGGTGTCTAAAAAGGTAAATTAATTCCAAATGCATACACCCATATACGACTATCCATTGGATTAATTGTGTGAAATAATCCAAATCACAGATATGGAGCCAGGTTACCTGGATTCAAATCTCAGGGCTGACTCTTACTAGATGTTGTGATTTTGGGTACATTTCTTGACCTTCCTGTGTGTTCATTTCCTTATCTGAAGCATGAGAAGAAGAATATTCTCCTTAAAGAACTGTTGTGAGGCTTCCATGAGCTAATTCATGAGAAATCAGCAGAACGATGCCCGGCATGCAGAGGGGACACACTTGCTTTTATACTCAGTGCCACCTACTAGCCCTGCTCAAACGTTGTGAGCCCCTTTTGGAAGCACTGTGTTCAGGGTCTCAAATACCTGGATGTGGACAAAATGTCCTCCTTTGAAGATGTCTGGGGTCTGAAATAAGGGGTCCTTAGAAAGTCAAGAGCTGGATGTTTTGTGTTGTTCCTCTGCTTCCGATGAAGAACTCCATACAACATGTGCACGCACACAGTCAGACAGCTCTGCACCAGGTAGGGCTGAGGAGTCCCTGGGCAACTAGCAGGTTCTGCCCCTGCTATAGAGAGTGACAGGTAGTTGCATTATGGGACCGACCCTCTCAGAGGCTTTCAGGGCTTGAGAGGAGCTGAGAGCCAGAGGGCATGCTTCACGGAAGGCTGGTTTACGTTTAAACTCGGCCTCTGGCCCTGGCAGGTGGGCTCAGTGGATAGAGGTCCGCCCACAGACTGAAGGGCCCAGGGTTCCCTTCTGGTCGAGGACATGTACCTTGGCTGCAGAGGCCGTGTGCTGGAGGCAATCTATGTGATGTTTCTCTCTGTTTCTCCCTCTCCTTTCCACTCTCTCTAAAAATCAATGGAAAAAATATCCTCAGGTGAGGATTAATAAAACATTTTTTTTCATAAAATAAATTAAATTCAAGCCTCTTTTTCTTCCTTAAAGTTTGCTGATGCTGAGTTTTAAGTATGAAATATCATTGTTTTCAATCAAATATTCCCAAACATTACCAGTTGTCATTCTGACATTAAATAGGGTTGTGACATTACAATGATAACATTAGCATTTTAGCATCATTGTTCTTCTGTAAATTGTTGCAGCTCAAATTACCCTACACATAACCTTAAAAAATTAGTGGGGCACTGGCATCAAAGCAGTTAGGATTGGATGAAAAGAACGGCAGCCACCTCCTTGTGCTGGGACCCCAGTCCCATGCAAGCCAACCTATGGCCCCACAAGAACATGCTGTGAAGGTGTGCCCCTCGGTGTACACAAGCCAATGAGAACAGAACGTGTGCTGAACATTCTTTTCCCAGATGCAAAGGATTTTGATAAAAACTAACCTGGTTTCTACAGAGCAAAAGAATCTCCATGTTTCTAATCACTGAATTGTATACAAAACATTTTCCAATTTTAAAAAAAGGTTTCACTGCCCATCAGCAGATGAGTAGGTAAAAAGACTATGGTACATCTACACAATGGAATACTATGCTGCTGTAAAAAAGAAAGAACTTTCCATTTGCAGCAGCATGAATGGACCTGGACAGTATTATGCCGAGTGAAATAGGCCAGTCAGAGAAAGGTATCACATGATCTCACTCATGTGTGGAATCTAATAAACCAAATAAATTGATGACCAAAAACAGAACCAGAGTCATAGAAGCATGAACAGACTGTTGAACGACAGAGGGAAGGTAGGGGAGGGTGGGTGGGAAGAGATCAACCAATGAACGTGTATGCATATATGCATAACCCGTGGACACAGACAATGGGGTGGTGAAGGCCTGTGGGGTGGGAACAGGAGTGGACTGGAAGTTTATGGGGGAAAAAGGAGAACCTACATAATACTTTCAACAATAAAGATTTTTAGAAAAGGTTTCACTAACAAAATAAGCAAACACAATAGAAACAGACTCAAGGACACAGGGAGTGGACGGATGGTTGCGAGAAAGGGGGGACCGGGTGAAAAAGATGAAGGGGTCAAGAAGTACAAATTGGTAGTTACAGAAGAGTCAGGGGCATGTAAGTACAGCACAGGGAGTCTAGTCAATAACACTGCAATAACTGTGCATGGCGCCCGGCGGGCACTGGAATCGGGAGCGCACCTTGGAAAGCATGTGACAGTCTCACCACCGTGCTGTGCACATGAAGCCAACACCAAACGATCCTGGAAGTCAACGTCAATGGAAAAGATAAATGAATAATGGCAGACGCTCCGCTGTTCTAGTTGGTAGGGAAGGCTGTGTTCAAGTAAAGGATGCTTCTTTCTGTCTCCAAATGTCAATTTCAATCCATCTGGTGGAAACCCTTTAGAAATGCAAATCAACACCACAATGAGACACCACCTCTCACCAGGCAGAATGGCTATGATCAAAAAGTCAACCAACAAGTGCAGTGAGGAGGAACAGAAAGGGCACCCTGTGCATTGCTGGTGGGACTGCAGGCTGGGCACTCTGTGGAAACAGTGTGGAGATTCCTCAAAAAACAACATATAATCTGCCATCTCACCCAGCAATTCCACTTCTGAAAATTCATCTGAAGAAAACAAAAACACTAATTCGAAAAGATATATGGCCCTAGCCCCTTTGGCTCAGTGGATAGAAGGTCCTGGGTTTGATTCTGGTCAAGAGCACATGCTCAGGTTGCGGGCTCCACCCCCAGTAGGGGCCGTGCAGGACACAGCTTATCAATGATTCTCATCACTGATGTTTCCATCTCTCTCTCTCCCTCTCCCTTCCTCTCTGAAATCAATAAAAATATATTTTAAAAAGATATATGCATCCCTATGTTCATTGCAACATTATTTACAACAGTTTACACATAGAAGCAACCTAGTTGTCCACTGATAGATGAGTGGACAGAGAAGATGTGACACACACACAAACACAATGGACTATTACTCACCCATAAAAAGAATGAAATCTTGCAACACATGGATGGACCTTGAGGGTATTATACTGAGTGAATCAAGCCAGAGACAAATACCTAGGTTTCCCTTACATGTGGAATTCAGAAAAACAAAACAAACGGAACAAAACCTGATTCACAGAAACAGAGATCAAATGGCTGGTTGCTGGGGGGCGGGGGGAGGAGGTGGGGGTGGCGCCAGGGGACAGAGTGGTGGGGGGATGGGTGGGAGTCAGGGGGCGGAGTGATGGGGGATGGGGGGAGTCAGGGGGCGGAGTGATGGGGCATGGGGGAGTCAGGGGGCGGAGTGATGGGGCATGGGGGAGTCAGGGGGCGGAGTGGTGGGGGGATGGGGGAGTCAGGGGGCGGAGTGATGGGGGGATGGGGGGAGTCAGGGGGCGGAGTGATGGGGGATGGGGGGAATCAGGGGGCGGAGTGATGGGGGATGGGGGGAGTCAGGGGGCGGAGTGATGGGGGGATGGGGGGAGTCAGGGGGCGGAGTGATGGGGCAAGGGGGGAGTCAGGGGCGGAGTGATGGGGGGATGGGGGGAATCAGGGGGCGGAGTGATGGGGGATGGGGGGAGTCAGGGGGCGGAGTGATGGGGCAAGGGGGGAGTCAGGGGCGGAGTGATGGGGCATGGGGGGAGTCAGGGGGCGGAGTGGTGGGGGATGGGGGGAGTCAGGGGGCGGAGTGATGGGGGATGGGGGGAGTCAGGGGGCGGAGTGATGGGGGATGGGGGAGTCAGGGGGCGGAGTGATGGGGGATGGGGGGAGTCAGGGGGCGGAGTGATGGGGGATGGGGGGAGTCAGGGGGCGGAGTGATGGGGGATGGGGGAGTCAGGGGGCGGAGTGATGGGGGATGGGGGGAGTCAGGGGGCGGAGTGATGGGGGATGGGGGGAGTCAGGGGGCGGAGTGGTGGGGGATGGGGGGAGTCAGGGGGCGGAGTGATGGGGGGATGGGGGGAGTCAGGGGGCGGAGTGGTGGGGGGATGGGGGGAGTCAGGGGGCGGAGTGGTGGGGGGATGGGGGAGTCAGGGGGCGGAGTGGTGGGGGGATGGGGGAGTCAGGGGGCGGAGTGATGGGGGGATGGGGGGAGTCAGGGGGCGGAGTGATGGCAGTGTGATCAGTGTGCCCTGGGACAGGTGGTCACCACACTGAGTGTGGCAGCCACACTGCGAGAAATGCACACGTGGAATGACTACATTGCACACCTGGATCCAATATTTATACCAACTACACAAATAAGAACTTAAAAAAGGTATCATCGTGTCCTTGATTTCCCTAACCAGACAGTATCACTATCACATACCTCTAACACGGCACCAGGAGGTGAACAGGAACACAAATCTAGGCTGCATTTTGACTCTTTCAATCACATGTGCGATCCTGGAGAGGTTCCCCGCCCTCTCTTAGGATTAGTTCTCCTCATCTTTTAAAAGAAAAGTTAGCGTCTACGTCACAGACCACTCTCCCAAGGAGACACGTCCCGGAAGAGCTCGCCACAGTGCCCAGCAGAGGCTCCACAGAAGGAACGTTCCCGTCAAGTGGCCCCTCAATGGCTGGGTCTCGACCCCAAGGGCCTAGGCTCCATGGTCCCAACCAGCTGCTTGCCGAGTCCCTTTCTCTCTGATAAAGGCGTTCTGGTAGTTTAGCTGTAACTTCTATTTCCAGGGTGTCTGTCTGTAGCAGTCTCTTTCTATATTTTAATTTGCTATGGGCTGGGGACCCAGATACTCACAGCTGACAGTCAAAATTTGGGGCTACAGCCCTAGCCAGTTTGGCTCAGTAGGTAGAGCATCGGCCTGCAGTCTGAAGGGTCCTGGGCTCAATTCCGGTCAAGGGCACATGCCAGGTTGCGGGCTCGGTCCCCAGTTGGGGGCGTGTAGAAGCAGCTGATCAATGATTCTCCCTCATCATTGATGTTTCTCTCTCCCTCTCCCTTCTTCTCTGAAATAAATAAAAATAATTTTTAAAAATTGGGGGCTACATTGAGGTGTCCTCCAAGATTTTAAAACTTTAAAGTCAACACGGAGGAGGGAGAATAGAAGATCATGCAGCTGCAATGGCTCTCAGCCAGGGGGACCTTACTGTCACCCAGTCCAAACGCGGGGACGCTGGCCACGGGAGGTTTCGGTGAAGGGTGGTGTCCCCACCACCAAGTGCAGAAAATGCAGAGCCAAACAGTGGCAGACATGGGCAGTGCCCAAGCCCCATGCATGGGATTTGTCACAAAGGGATTTCAAGGATTAAGACCCCATTATCAGGACTTTAAAAAAATTTTTTTTATTGTTTAAAGCGTTACATATGTCCCCTTTCCCCCCACTGACTCTTTCCAGCCCCCCCAACCCCCCCAGGCCCTCACTGCCCCATTGTGTGTGTCCAGGGGCCATGCATATATGCTTATAAGGTCCTCGGTAGATTACTTCCCTACGGAACCTCCCTCCCCCGCCTTCCCTCTGAGATTCTGCCCTCTATTCCATGCCTCCATGTCTCTGGATCCACTCCATTCATCAGTTTATTTTGTTAAATTCCAAATATGAGTGAGATCATGTGATACTTGTCCTCTCACTGGCTTATTTCACGTAGCCTGATGCTCTCCAGGTCCCTCCATGCTGTCTCAAAGGGTAAGAGGGTCTTTTTCTTTACAGCAGCACAGTAGTCCATGGTGCAAATGTGCCACAGCTTTTTTATCCACTCACCTGCTGATGGGCACGTCAGCTGTTTCCAGATCTCAGCTATTATAAGTTGTGCTGCTATGAACATAGGGGGCATACATTCTTTCTGATTGGTGCTTCAGGTTTCTTAGGATATGTTCCTAGAAGTGGGATCACTGGGTCAAATGGCAGTTCCACATTTAATTTTTTGAGGACTTCTTAAATAAAAGTGGATGCAGGGAGTTTGTAACCTGGAGGTTTCCAACACTAAGTTTCTATGGAGCGAATCATTCCTGTAGCGGGGTGTCAATCATTCGCTCGTTCACTCTCACTGGGTGATCACTGTTCTCGCCTGGACCCCTCCCACGGCCTTTATTCTGCGTCCGTGCTCCCCAAGCTGCTTCTGGCGGTGACCGCTTCCAGGGCAGAGGTCCCCTCAGGGCCCGATGCTCTGGCCGTGCTCCCACGCCAAGTTTGAGGCCACAGCAGGCCTCACTGCTCTGCCCACGTCAGCCTCACAAGCCTGGTGAAGGCGCGTTTCCCCACAAGACGGATTCATGGCTGTGGGGACGCTGCCCTGAGCACGCTGGATGTGGAAGGCCCACGTGCCCAGGGACCGACGCAGCGCTTTTCCTGTGCACGCCGCGCAGGCGCACCTGTGTCCCATGTACCACCGATGCCATCTGGCGAGAGGCCTTTCTCGTCTGAGGCTGAACAGCCGGTTGGGGCGGCTGTGTTGGCAGCGGCTCCTGTTTCAATGGCCGCCTTGGTCGGCAGTAAAGCACATCCTATATACCTTCGCCTTCTCCCAATCCTGCATCCCAAGAGGTCCCGTCCCCACCAGAGGGGCTGGGACCCAACAACCATCCTGTGTCAACAGTCATCGAGCCCAAACCCTAAGGAGCGGGCTATGGCCAGGCGGCCTCCCGGGGGAGGTGTCCCCGGGCTTCTTTGTGCACAGGCGCTGGGCTGAGTGTTCGTTCAGACACCGACTGGGGACAGGAGGCCGGGGTCAGAGCTCCTGTCACTGAAGGCTGGTTTTGCTATTCACTCTCTGATTTCCCTTTAAGAAGTTCTTAACCTCTCTGAGCCTTTTTCCTCGTCTAGGAAACAGGATGATGACATTTCCGTTTCACTTGGGCTCAACATCCAAACGCAGCAGCACATGGAGTCTGTGAAGTCAGAAGCACCTGCCCTGCCCCCAGGCCCACACTTGCCATCCTGACTCACAGGTTCATTTGCTGATCAGTCGATTGATCGACCGCTGGCGAGCAGAGGCCAGTGCGCGCTCTTGGGACCTCCCCGCCTGGCCCCCTCCCGAGAGCCTCCTGGACATGCAGCTCCTCACTCCCTCCCTCCCTCTCCCTCCTTCTCTAGGTGTGAAAACTGCCTTCTCAACGCCTCTTTCTTAGCAAATGGAACCACAGCTCAGAGGGACCCCTCCCCACACAAGTCGTCACTCCACAGCCCCCCAGCCTCTCCCACCCCTCAGCGCCCCCAGAGGCACGCACTCTTCATGGAGCCGCCACCCGAGACCGGCTGGTTAGCCACAGGTTAGCGTGGCCCATCTGTGAAATGAACCTCCTGAAACAGACCAGCGAGCGGTGGTGGGACGGCCGAGCATCTCTACTGCACTCAGAACAGCTCCGGACACTGGCAGCGGATAGTTTCAAACAGGCGTTTTCGTGACCCAGTTCAATTTTTATTCATTGAAAAAAGACGATATTGAGACAAAAATTATCTTAAAACTGTGCAACAATATAGTGAAATCTTCAGCATAAATCAGTGATTTGGAAACTTATCAAGGCAGCTGAAATCATAAATGCCTCTTCACTTTGGAAACAAGCGCACAGCATTTCACTTGAAGAGCAGAATAGACCTTTATTTTGCTACAAAGACTTTTGATTTTGCCTAAAGTTCCTAATTCATAACAAGAGCCTTTAAATGGAAATGGCAGGGGCTCTCTGAGCATAGGGCCCACCTCGGCGCACAGCCTGGCTCCACGTGAGCTGCTGATCTAGTCCACAACATGGCTGCTCAGGATCAGTGCGCAAACCACACCGCAGCCTCTTTCCCTCAGCCTTCTGAAGACCCGCCCACCGTCCTCACACCCAGCGGTCAGTCTGGCACAGAAAGTCTCCTATGGGAGCTAAATGCACTGCTTATCGCACAGACACGGCCCTGAGGGCGGCACGCCCTCCCAGTCCAAGGGGAGACCCTGCCTTGTCGAGTGGATGCCTGACACCATGTGGAGGTAGCAGTCGTTTGCTCATGTGACCTTGGCTCTCTCTCAAGGACCTCCCGCCCCCTGCAGAAGGGAGAAAGACCTCTGCAGGGACTCACGGTGGCCCCTCGTGGCCCCTCGGGACGCGGTCAGCCCAGCCTGGCAGGTGGGCTCCGCCCGGAGGCCGCGATGGGAATGAAGTGGTGCTGGTCTCTTGGGCATGAGGGCCTCGCACACCGTCACTCACCCCAGAGCCTCCCAAAACCAAGTGAAGCCTAACCTAGGGGAGCACCCCCAATGGGCAGAGCATGTGGTCATGTGCCCCTTGCAACACCAAGATGGAAGCCCAGGAACCTTCTTCCCAAGCAGACGTTTCCACGCAGCCTAACGTGCCCTCGGCTGGCCGGGGCAGCCAGTGGTCCCTGCGCTCCCCGCGAGCCTGGAAGCAGGCTGCACAGCGTGGCTTCTCCCGGGACTCTGGAGACCCACTCTCAGGTGTCTGCATGAGCCCAGGTCTCAGAAGGTCCAGGGCACGCAATACATAGCAAGCAAAGTCAGTGTCCAGAGGAAATGTGCACACACACTCGCTGCCGGCCGAGTGTCAGTGGCGCGTTAGCAGTCCTTCGCTGTTCACTTCTAGAAAGTTCTGAGAGGCCCTGGGAGAATAACTTTCTTCCCTTCATGGCGAACCTTCAGGTGGCATGTCCAACGAGGTCACAGCCAGCCAGGGCTCCAACTGGTCCAGTGCAGACAGTGGCCTGGCCCCATCCGAGGCGCCCACAGCTTTTGCTTTCGTTTCCCACCCACTCCGCCTCTGGCTCTACAGACAGCACATGTCCCCGCACCCCGACAGCTGTGCAGAGGAAGGAAGAGTGCACCTTCAAATGCTCATGAGAATAGACACGGGGCACGCGGCTGCCCGGGTGAGCTCGTCTGCGGGAACTCAGCTCCGCGCTCTGCGTGAAACAGTCCGGCCCCAAGGCTGCTTTCCTTTGACAGCGCAGCGGCCTCCTGCTCCCCAGCACAGAGGGCCGGGCGGCAGGCTCCCCAAGGCGCTGGTCAGCAGACAGGGTCCGCAGAGCTCCCTCAGGCGCCCTGGAGCTGGATAAAAGGCCGGCCTGCGGGACCACTAAGTCGCAGTCTGTCGCAGCAGCTGGTACCGGCTCAGCTGAATGGGGCGTGTCCGCGCCAGCAGACCTTGCTGCTACTCAAGGGGATTAAAGGGGCAGGGGGGCTGGGGCTTGCAGTTCTGAACAACTTCAAGATTAAGTTAAGGAAAAGAAAGAAACGCCAATCTTTAAAAAACTAACAAAAGAAAGAAACAGGAGAGAAAACGGGCAGGAGGAGGCTCCTCCTTACCACCACTTGCTAGAATAGACGAGCCTTCCCCACGTGTCAGAACGAGCGTCTACGATGGAAACGTTCCTCATCCAGAATATACACACGGAGCGGCGAAGGCAGGCCGCAGCTGTGTGGGAACAGCTCGCTCTCTATTATTACTTAATTATTGTAGTTTCCCAGAGGAACAACTGTAAACCTACTTTTGCCCCACCCTGTGTATTTTTAAACTACAGTTTCACTTGCTTTGTTTTCCAAACGATTCCTAATAGAAGGTCTACGTTGTAACTCAGGGATGACTGTTTTGGTTAAAAGAGAGCAACACTCGTGGGGAAGCGCTGCGCTGCACGGAGAGGAGGTGTTGCTGGAGCTGGAGCTGGGGGAGAGGCCCTGGGCGGCGGCTCCTGCCGGGGAGGGCGGTCTGTGTGGGCTCCTGCAGCAGGAGCCCCCACCACATCCCAGCTAGTGGTGGCCCGTCTGCAACGGTCCACACACCTTCTGAGTCGCCACGATTTGGATATGAGGTGGCACCTAGAGGAAGAACACCCCGGGCATTCACAGGGCAGTGCAGCTGCTGCCGTGATGGCAGTGAACGGCCTCCAATCACGGGCCTCCCAGGTCTCCAATCCCCTTCAAACCAGCAGAGACACGGCAGGGAAGGCGGGAGAAAAGGAAAAGAGAAGGCACTGGCCCAGTTCAAAATGACTGCATAGATCAGTATAAACCCTGGAGGACAGCGAGCGGCCGTCCCGACACACAGAGCTACGTGGGAGACTCTTCAGCGATACGTGAAAACACACTCCGAGGATTCGCACACGGAGCGGCTTCTGCAGCGATGACCCAGCCGTGTGTCCCACGCAGTGTCCTCGCCGCCAGCGGCTCTGGCAGCCAGACCTGCATGGAGCGGAGCGAGGCGGTGCAGCACCATCGGCTCATCACGCGGCGCTGCCGCTCCTGGCGGAAGGGGCGAGGCCTCAGGCGCCCGCTGGCCCGTCTTGTGACACAGGCAACAAAACTGGCTCTGCTCCTGCCCCTCGCACTGTGCGCTCCTCGCCGTGGGGTCAGGTGGCCCTTGCGCCGCGCCTCATGCAGAGGCCCGATAAGTTCACAGACAGACATGACAGAATCTTCCCCACCCAACACGTTCACACGCTAAACCCAAACGAAATCCAAAAGCCGGAGCTTCCTCTCCGGGAGGAGGGCTCCCCCCGCCACTCTCCTGACACGTTTATTAAATGCATTATGTGTCTTAGAAAAATAAAAGAATGGCGATTTACTCAACCAAGACTATCTCAGACTTAAAAGCATGCCAGCAGCAGAGCCCGCAGGCCGACGTTCACACCAGAGCAAAGCCGTCCGGTGGCTAAAGCCACCCGGGGTGACGTTCACAGTTTATTACCACAAAGTTCATTCATTCCTTTCTTTCTTTTTCAGTTTGTTTGTTTTTGGCCCATAGAAAAATAACATATTGCAACTCAAAGTGCATCTTTTAAAATAAACCATCAGCTCTCTTTATCAGATAAAATATTTACACCATTTGGTTTCTCGCGAGGAAGGGTGCTCTTTCAGGCTATCACCATGGGGACGTCGTCGGAAAATCCAGTTATCATCGGAGTGTCTTCATCATCCTCCCCTAAAGCAGAACAGCCAGCGGTGAGTCGCAGCGCGCTGCATCCGTCCAGCTTCCCACCACTGTGCCCCTCCATCCCCTCGTGTCCTGCCCCCCGACCGCCCCCATTATCACAAGCCCCAGCCCAGCGTGCTCTGACGCGAGTCCCCTCCCCATCCGCAGGTGGCCAAGCTCGTTCTCAGAACAGGTGAGTGAAGCGACCTCTTGGGAAGGAGCGTCTTGCTCCCTACGCTCAGGTCCCTGGGGTTTGGCCCCCTGTGGAGCTACCCACAGCCTGTCGGCACAGTGAGCTGACTGCACGGGCTCTCCTCCCAGCCCTCGGCTTTTGGGAGGAAGGCGAGGCCTGAGTGTTGGGAGGATAGCTTCCCAGCCCAACGCCCTCCCAGGACCCAGGTGTGACCCTGTGGGGCTGCCCAGTGCATTCCCTGCCCCTACCCCCTGATGGCAGCACTGCAGTGGCTGACTCCTCCTGCCGCAGGGGCACCCAAGGCCTCACAGCAGGAAAGGCACTGAGCAGCGGCCAGCAGAGGAGAGCAATGGTCGGAGATGGGAGCACATCAGTGTCTTCACAGACAAACCCGAACTCGTGCACAGAAAACAACGACTGTGCACACCCAGCTTCCGCAACCAGAGTCTGGAGAGGCCCAAGTTGGGGGAAGGTCCCCCACACACCCACTTCATTACAGCCAGTGGCCTACCAGCTTGCTTAGCATTTGGTGTGTAAGTGTGCAGCCATTTATAAATGGGCCAGTCCTTGTTCCCCTGCTACAGGCTATCCGCATATAGAGGACTGGCCGGCGAGGCTCCACTAACAATCAGAAAGGGAAACATGACTTCTTCTCTTCTTTTAATCCTCACCCAAGGATACTTCCCACTGACTTTTAGGGAGAGCGGAAGGGAGAGGGAAAGACAGAGAGAAACATCCATGTGAGAGAAACACATCAATTGGTTGCCTCCTGCACGTGCTCTGACCAGGGCCCTGCTGGGGAGGAGCCTGTAATGGAGGTCTGTGCCCTTGACCGGAATCGAACCCAGGACCCTTCAGTCCGCAGGCCGATGCTCTATCCACTGAGCCAAACTGGCTAGGGCGAAAGCATGACTCTTTATCTTGACTGGGCGTGGGAGACCTCTGACCTCTGGTCTCAGGATGAGGGGCTGGAACTGAGAGCCTGGCAGTCCGCTGCTTCCTGCAAAGGCAGCTCCCAGCAGCTTCCCCAGGGCTGCACCCCAGCCAGTGCCAGCACGAGAGGGCCTGGCACTTTCCCAGGAGCAATGCTCTTACAGGTTTAACCCAAGGCGCTGGGTCCCTGTAAATACCGCATCTCTAGAGTCGGAAGATGGGCTCGGGTAGGTGCTTCCTAACCAAGGCCCCCGCTGGGGTCTGCCCTGCCTGGGAGGAAGGGGGAAGGGCCACATACCCAGGTCGTCGCCCGAGGAGAAGACAGCCGCACCCAGCCGGGAGCTGTAGTGGCTGTTGGCGAAGGCGGTGAAACTGCCCTGCAGCCGCCGGTGCTTGGCATACAGGACGGCGAAGCCGACTCCCAGGCTCAGCAGGACCAGGAACAGGATGGGCACCACCACGGCTGCCACGTCGGGAGCCCTGGCAGCCTGAAGTGCTGACACGTCCCCACCTGCAAGGCAGTCGTCAGCCTCCCAGGTGAGGGCAGGAGCAGGAGCCAGAGCAGGCAGCCCTCAGTGCCCCCCATGCAGAACAGGGGGACCTGCCACGCCTGCTCAGACCACCTGCCACGGGCCAGGCTCCCACACACGGTGCAACGTGGCCCCGGCTCCCTGCCTGAGCTGACAGACCACAGCCCTGAGCATGCAAACACGGTAATTACACGAGACTCCTAACCACACCTTGTGGGTTATTTGGGTCATCTCTCTGAAGGGAGACCTTTGCTGGGCACCCACACTGGTTTCCTTAGCTATTGCCAACCCAGGGGCACTCGCAGAGGAGGACATGGCGTCAGACCGTGTGTGGGAACCACGTGCTTAGTGCCAGCGAGCGGGACTGCGGTTACGACCCTGCCTCGCACCAGATCCCCATGTGCACTCCCCGAAGCTCCGGGGAGCGACACAAACAGCACTGCTTCCTGCAGCACGGCCTCATCAGCTCAGGGAGCTTACCGGGGTTTCCGTAAGCCGAGAGGGTGAGAGGCTTTCTGTACACTTCACATGTTTAGAGCTCTCTGCAAAGCCACGTCAGTGTCTACCTGACCACGTGCCCCTTCCCATCGCCTTAAACACACCGGCTTCACGCCGGCGTCACGGGCTCTGGGGCAGCGATCTCCAACCACTGTGCCCGAGAACGTTCACAACATGCACCCCCTGGCCATGCCATCGGGCGCCGTCGGGGCGCTGACCCTGCTCCCTTAGATTGCCCAAAAAAAAAATGGCAACAGCCAACACAACCACCGCCATCTGGTGTGAACAAATCAAAATTATACTTTTGGGGTTTTTTTTGGTCCGATGGGCAAAAGTTTACCACTTTCTGGTGTGCTACAGAACTGTAGTCTGGCTTGTGGGCGCCACGAGATGCAGAAGGCTGGAAGGCGCTGCTGTGGAGCAAAGCCACCCCCTGGAGGGTTAGGGCCAGGCCCCTGGAGAAGGGCAGCCTTTTTATCTCAGAAACCTCAGGGCGTCTGAGCTGGGCAGGATGTGGGACCTGGGAGCCTGCTTGGCTGGGGCTGCCCCCCTGGAGCAGGGGAGGCCTTGGCCTCAGGCAGAAACCGGCAGCCGCCCAGGGATTCCCCAACAGGGTCTCTGAGACAGGCCTGGGGCAGGGTCTTCAGTCAAATCTAACAATTCAGGGTTTGTGCCTTTAATTTCTTTCACTGTTGACTTAGCAAACAAACCAACAAAAGGAACGTATATCATGGGTGGCAACCTAACCCCAACTGTGAGGTGGCTATTAGGCGGTGGCTCACGGCTGGGGCAGTCCAGGGGGGCGGCAGGTAGAAGGGGCAGGATAAGGGGGCTCCTGCCTCTAGCACGGCCAAGGGCAGAGAGCAAAGGGCAGGGTGCAGACTGAGAAGGCGAACCAGGGTTCACAGAGGCAGCGGCAGGGTCCTCACAACGGTGTCCCCAGGTCTGCTTCCAAGTTGCTGATTGGTCTCCCTTAAACGGGAGGAAATGCCAGGCTCAAAAGCGCTGTTACTAACCCACTGTCCCCCAGATAGAGCCTCCCCTTAAAGCACCCCTGGGTGACGCTCAGCATGTGTCGCTTACACCCGCTGCTCCATGCCTCGCCTGCTCAGGGTGCGTATAGACAAGTCAGTGCCGGTTAAATGGGCAGTTCATTGATTTTCTTTTGAGCTGAGAGGATTAGTAGTTTAGAAAAGCATCTTTTCATCAGCATGCTACGGGCTTAGTGCATTTTCCCGGAACCGCAGCGGTAACTGGAAGCAGACTGACCTGACCCCAAGTCATCGAAGAGCAGCACGGCCGGCTCCCCACACAGCTGGCTGCCCAGGAGGCAGCTGGCTCGCACGGTGAATGTGTAATTGTGACCCAGCTTCAGGTTGGAGACTTTGAAGAAAGTGTCGGTCGTATTCCCAAGGTAAGTTGTGGTGTTCAGGGAATTATCGAACACATGTATCTCATAGCCCTGGGGACCAAGACAGCGGGTCAGGAGGCTGAGGAAGGCTGCGCCGTGCGTTTGCCCTGCCCCGCCCACCCACCGCGCTTACAGGTGTCAGAGCGCCTGGGTATCCCGCGAGAGCTTTCTGCGTCACCTCCGGGATCCTGGATCCAGAGAACAGGCACTTCCCATCCCAAGCGTCACAAACACCCTCAGTGCGGCCCGATCGCAGCCGCGTCACAGGCACCCTGGCCACACCAAGGCTCTGGCAGAGCCCCCTGGGCTGGACACACCCTGGAGCCCTCCCACAGTCCCTACCCGGGCCGGATCGGGCCAACCTTGCCCTTGCAGGCTCTGCAGGTGGATGAAATAAGCAAGCTTGTGACTGACACGGGCTGACTCCTATGCTGGAAACATCCCAACTGGGACAGCCCTGGCCCACATGCCTGGGCTCCAAAACAAACCCACATCTGGGCCGCACTGCATCCTCACAGTCTCCTGGTCCCTGACCTGTCAACTCTGGGACTCTACGTCAGGGGAGGGAGGACGTGCAAGGCTCAGGCCAGAGCCACCGGGCTGGGCGGCTGAGCTGCAGCCCCAACCGAGAAGCTGGGCTCCTGCCACCAGGAAGGGCCCAATGACGGCCACTGCCAACCGAGCCCCTAACGCCAGTCTTCTTCATGCCGTGGGTCCCTCACATGCTAATGTGGATCCGGGTACAGCACTTGTGAAGTCCACAAAGGTGTAAAGAAAAGTTAATGTCACAGCATCCGCCACCCACACCTATTGTGCAGGCCTCCTGTGGGTGCGCAGGTGTCTCCTCGCTCATCAACAAAACCGCCCTGCGTGTGAACGCGTCACAGTTTCCTCAGAGCAGAGGTGGGACTGTCCCGCCCGCACAAGGCCAGCGAAGTCACTTGGCCTGGCCCTGCCAAGGCAGCGGGGTGAGTTAATTAAATGTTTGACCAAACAGTCAGCGTGGCTCAGTGGTTGAGCACCGACCTGTGAACCAGGAAGTCACGGTTCGATTCCTGGTCAGGGCACATGCCCAGGTTGAGGGCTTGATCCCCAACGTGTGTGTGTGTGTGTGTGTGTGTGTGTGTGTGTGTAGCGGGGGGGAACGTATGCAAGAGGCAGCACCAATCAATGATTCTCTCTCACCACTGATGTTTCCATCTCTCTCTTCCTCTCCCTTCCTCTCTAAAATCATAAAAATATATTGTAAAAAATATATAGCAGGCTAATTTTTAAGTTGATAATCTTGTGTGGCCTGCGAGTGATGTCATAAGTATCCAAATGGCCCTGGGCAGAAAAAGGTTCCCTCCTGCAGAGTAAAAGGAAAGAACTGCTGGGTCACAAGGTGAACACTTAATGCTTTGATACCTGTGACCACAGACGGCTGGACCATTCACTTCCAGGTGCTAACCTCTCCGTCACCGCGGGGAGCTCCTCCCCCACGCTCCGCCAGGTCAGCGGAAAGAGCAGCCTTGGCTGCTTAGGTCCTTGGTGAAGCTGAACCTTTTTCCATGTGCCTAACCTGCTGCGGGGACTTTTTACTTCACTTCTGGTACCTTTCTCAACATCAGGGTATTTCTGTTGGAATTGCTTTGAAAGCATTCTTTATATGTACGTAGACTAGCCATTCATAGCATGATTGTGGGAGCGGTGAGACTATCCCAGCTGTAATTTAGATTTGCTTCTGCTGTGACGCTGTGCCTATCCAAAACCTGGGACTCTGGCACACTGGCTGCCAGGCTGCCCAGGTGTTCGTCTGCAATGCTCAGGCTCTGCCGGTGATGGCCTGCCCACCTCGGGCCCCAACACGGCTCCCTGTTCTCGCCTGCTGGAGCAGAGTAACTGGTCTCCGACGATACAAACCGAGGGTTTCTCTTATGCTGACAGACTACCTTCAGGTGCCTCTGCTCCCCTGAACTTCACTGGAGGAAGCTGCTGAGATGCCAGGTGGGGAGCAGCTTGGACCCAGCACTGGGTGCAGCCCCGCCCGCCACAGACCGTGGAGTGGGGCCCCGCGCCAGGAAGCCCAGTAGGGCAGCAGGCCTGGGAAGGAAAGGCCCAGCGCAAGGACGCTCATCCTCAAAGGGCAGCGTCAGCACTTCACTAGGTAGCAGGCCACAGAAGCGGTCCCAGCCCAACGTCCACGCCCTGCCTCGTTGCTTCCCGCGCTGCTGCATGCTGGGAACAGCTCACCCAGCACAGCCTCTCAGCCCACTGTCCGTCAATGAGGAGGGGGGAACTCACCCTGCTCTCCTGAAAATACTTTTCCTTCAAAGCTAGACTTTTCCAAAACAGAAGGATGTGGTCATTTTCTGTGATGATTTTTAAGGCATCAGGTGCTGACAACGAAACTGAAAAGAACGATGAAACAGGATGCAGTTAGTGGCCAACCGTTTGAGTTGCAGTTTTCTTATGTCAGATGGAGATTAAAGAATGCTCACCTTGAAGGACTGATTAGTTTAAGGAGGAAATAAAACACGTGCACTGCTTAGTGCATAGCCTAGCACATGGCGGACACTCTTGAACTGGCATCTCTTTTAGCCAAGAAGTATGGCCAGTGCCTCCCGTCTAGCCCTTCCACCCCAGGAGCCCGAACCAAGCGGGCAGGCTGCAGGGAGGAGTGAAGTGGGATGACCTCCTGCTGGCCGGCCCTCCTGCTCTCCTTGGTCCTGAGCCAGAGTGGGGGCCGAGCCGAGGAGCACGGGCAGGGCGCTCCCTCCGCTCTGCGGCCTTCAGTGCCAACGTGGCCGCGGCCAGGGGCCCAGCTCCACCCTGCTTCCGGAACGTGGCCTGGCCGCAGAGCAGCCCGCTGGCAGGAAGGCCCCTTCGTGGCTGCCCAGCGCTGGGCTCCCTCCACTTCCACACGCACACTGCCACCAGGAACCAGGTGGCTTCATCCAGGCCCCCCAGCGCTGCCTGGCTTTAGTGGCAAATGCTCCATTTTATTTCCTAACTGTCTTGGGCATTTCCCCTCTATTTCCCTAGAAGCATCAACACCAGCAGCACAGATTCAGAGACAGAGACAGAGAATATGGAATGGACGGCTGCTCCCAGCTCACAGCGCCCGGCCGTCTTGCTGCAGCCGGCAAGGCCTCGCACTGCCGGCCCGCGTGGACCCTGTGGGCAGTGTCTGTCGGCCCCTCAGAAGCGCCAGCAGCAGGCGACCCCATGCAGGTGGCCTCTGCCCTGCTCACCTGTGGTGACTTTTATGCTGGCATCCTTGCTCATGTTCCCCAGCTGGACAATGACATGGTATTTCCCTCCAGGCTCCAACTTGTTCAGGGTGTACTCCACAGTGCTGTTCCGGGATTTCACTTTGTAGCTCCTGTCGCTCCTTCTGATTAGATCTTTGACTGCAATGGCATACAACTAGACAAGGGAAGGTAAGTAGAAATGTGGCGTTTCCCCGGGTGGCACACCGTGTCAGTGGCTGTGACCCTCGGCAACAACACTGAAGCCCAAAAGCCTGACGCTGCTCTTTAGGAACCAGCTGGAGGCTCGACCCAACCTCACAACAAGTATTCAAGCCCAGGACTGTGCACAGAATTCCACTTCAGTCCCAAAAGTGGTTCCAGCCCTGGCCGGCATGGCTCAGTGGATAGAGCGTCGGCCTGCAGACTGAAAGGTCTCAGGCTCGATTCCGGTCAAGGGCACATGCCCAAGTTGTGGGCTTGATCCCCAGAAGGGGGTGTGAAGGAGGCAGCCAATCAGTGATTCTCATCATTGATGTTTCTCTCTCTCTGAAATAAAAAAAAATACTTTTTTTCAAAAAGCAATTTGAGGGAAAACCGTTTGCACTGTGGCAGCAGCAGGTAGAGGCACAGCAAGGCGAGCCCAGGCCAGTGCTGGACTTCTGCGTCCCCACCTCTGGCATCACCCGGATGCTCACAGGAGACACTTGAGGGGAAACGGCAAAGGACAGGAAGCTTTCCTCTCTCAGGCTGCTGCTCGCACGGACGGGGACAGGGCACAGCAAAGGGACAGGCAATGAGGGGAGTAAACTCACTCCTCAGGAAGAAGTCGAAAGACAAGAAGAGTCTTAGCAACCATGCTTTAAATGCCCCTGGACTGGGGTGGGGCAGGGCAGAGGCATGGAAGAGAAGGCAGCAGGCAAGAGGAAACAGGAGTTTTTCGAGATCCGATGCCTCTCCATTTAAATCAGGGACAGCAAACGTGTATGTGGGGCCCAGTTAGGAAACAGCAGGGGGTGAAGGCAGACGGTCAGTGCCACAGGCTCAACGCCGCTATGCGCAGCGCAATAGCAGCCGAGGTCACATGCAGACGATGGAATACTTTGGTTCTAATCACACTATTTTCAAAACCAGGTGACAGCCTGGACTGGCCTGCAGGCCTCCCTCTGTTTGCCAGCCCACGTTGGAAGGCCAGGGAAGGCGATGTGAGAAGGCAGAGAAGGGAGGGGAAGCCAGGGTCATAGCTGGCAAGGAGGGGAGGTGACACCTAAGCAGAGGCACCTGTAACCACCCCCACCCTTGGTGAGATAGACAGGAGGCCTATGCTGCCTGCCCAGACAGCGTCCTCGCCCCCACCCCTGCCCCACACCACACTCGGAACAGCCAGGGCTCCAGGACGCTCGCACTCACCAAGTCCTGGTCAGGGGCGTCATAAGGGGACTCCCACTTCATCACGGCGGAGGTCTTGCCCGTGCGCACCGTGTGCAGGTGGCGGGGCGGGAGCCTGCTGTCCGGGATCATCCGCACCACCACGGAGTCCGAGGACGGCCCTTGGTAAGGCACCACCACACGGACCTGCAGCAAACACCACGTGCTCTCAGCCATCGCCATCAACTCATTTCCCAACAAAACAGGGACACATGCGCACAATCAAAACGCACTTTCACAGAAAGATACACAATGTGAACCCATCGCCCACGAACCCTGAATGTCCCTTTGTTTTCTCAGAGGTACCACTGGTACCGCTCGTGTGCTTCCCTCTGGAAACGTCTTGTGTGTGTATAGAAATATGCTCATATAGAAATAGATATTGGTGTGTGCATAGATACACACTTCTATGCATGTGTGTATATGTAACCAACTTTTCTAAAAGTACTTTTACACATTATGTTCTTAGCATCTTTCACTTAATAAGACAGTCTTTCCTTGATAGACATTTGTTTCAAATACTTTGCTATCACAAGCAATAGTGTGTTACACATCTTTTCCATGCATGTTGGCACATGTATAAAAGCATGTAGGCTAAGAGCGTGGCACATGTATAAAAGCATGTAGGCTAAGAGCATGGCACATGTGAAAAAGCATGTAGGCTAATAGCATGTCACACATGGAAGACCATGTAGGCTAACAGCATAGTACACACAGAAAAGCCTGTAAGCTAACAGCATGGTATGCGTGGCAAAAGCATGTAGGCTAACAGCATGGTACACACAGAAAAGCATGTAAGCTAACAGCATGGTACGCGTGGCAAAAGCATGTAGGCTAACAGCATGGCACGCGTGGAAAAGCATGTAGGCTAATAGCATGGCACGCGTGGCAAAGCATGTAGGCTAACAGCATGGCACGCGTGGAAAAACATGTAGTCTAACAGCATGGCACACGTGGAAGAGCATGTAGCCTAAGAGCATGGCACACGTGGAAGAGCATGTAGGCTAAGAGCATGGCACGTGTGGAAAAGCATGTAGGCTAACAGCATGGCATGCGTGGAAAAGCATGTAGGCTAAGAGCATGGCACGTGTGGAAAAGCATGTAGGCTAATAGCATGGTACGCGTGGCAAAGCATGTAGGCTAACAGCATGGCACGCGTGGAAAAACATGTAGGCTAACAGCATGGCATGTGTGGAAAAGCATGTAGGCTAAGAGCATGGCACACATGAAGAGCATGTAGGCTAAATTCCTATAAGTAGAATGCGACAAAGGGTTTCATCAGTTGCTGTGGCTGCTCGCCGAGTGCTCAGTCCTCCAGTGGCTCCATCAGGAGCTCAACTCATGTGCCCAAGAGGCCAATCCCCATCACACCTGGGCCCTGGACCTAACCTCAGTGCCCCAGGCCTGATCCGAGCTTGGAGCCTGGGAATTAAACCATCCCTTACAGAGAAACTCCCCTGGACGTTTTGGCACAGGACACTCACTAGAAACAAGTACTGCTCGTCCCTCCCGACAATGACTGTCTTGTTGTGGAGCAAAGTCGTCAAGCTCTTCGGGTTCCGATAGAGGTCAAGGAAGGACGTGGCATAGAAGATGCCATACACCTGACAGAAGAACAGGAGGGGCATCAGCTCCGTGGCCGTGACCTACTGTACTGTTCCCTTGAAATCCTAATGTAGACCCTGGGGAGGTCACAGAGCCCAGAGAGCAGTCTTCACTTCACGTCCATTTCATGAGCGTTTATGGCGAAGGCACCTGGGCCGGGCACTGTACTTGCACCTAGAGGTAGACAAGGCGTGGGTTCCGTCCTCAGAGGCAGAGAAGGAAAGCGGGTAAGCAGCAAGTTGCCAACACAGAGTGTCAGGAGCTCCACAGAGGGCGTTTCCAAAGTGGCAGCCCTCTACCAGGTGGAGCAGGAATGTGGCGGCCCAGTGGACACCGAGGGAGGTGGGAGCTTGCAGACTCTGTGCGGGAGGTGGGAGCTTACAGACTTGGGGGGGGAGGTGGGAGCTTGCGGACTGGGCGGTGAGGAGGTGGGAGCTTGCAGACTGTGGGGGGGGGTAGGTGGGAGCTTGTAGACTGGAGGGGAGGTGGGAGCTTGCAGACTGGGGGGAGGTGGGATCAAACCAGGCTGCTGCTGCGGAAGCTGGGGCGGCTGGACTTGGGATGGAACACGACATTCCACGTCCATCCTGTGCAGCCGGACCCTCACTGATACACGCAGGAAAGGGACAGAGTTACAGCGGGGAAGGGAGAGTGAGGGGTGGGAGCTGGGAGCTGGGAACCGATAGTGGGAGGTGCCAAGTACGCTTCTTTGTAAGTAAAGCCACAAAGCATGGTCTCTAAGAGCATTTGCTTCAGCGGGAAAAGAGGAAACGGGAAGGTCAGGGCAGCCAGGGAAGGAGGGAGCTATCAGGCCATGCAAGGGTCCCATCCCAGCAGCTCAGCATGTTCCTCTGGCACTGCCTGCAGCTAGGACAGGGAGGGGAGAGCCGGGAGTCCCGAGGGGGACAGACTCGAGGTGAGGAGAGAAAGAATTAGGGGCTCCAAGGGGATGGAAAGCAATTATGAATAGAGTGGGACCAGGAAAATGAGGGGGCTCCAAGCATGAGATGGGACAGGAGGCCAGAACAGGCCTAAGCACAGCGAGGACAAGCCTATGACCACCACCCGGGGAGGGCCAGCCTGGGAGCACCGCGGGGGGAGGGCCAGCCCGGGAGCACCGCGGGAGGGAAAAGGGTCCAGGAGCCAAGGGCCAGGTATGAGAAGGCCAGCTCAGCACCCGGACAAGGAAGTTGCTGTCAGGAGTGGGCACAATGAGGGAGATGCCGGAGTCCTGGGGACAGCAAAGGAGGTGATCGCCTCCACAGGTACCTGGGCCCTCGCCCTCGGAAGCTCCCTCAGCAAGAGAAGGCGAGTAGCCTACGTGGGCCCAATTCCGGGAACCAGAGAGCCAGGCCCTGTCCCAACGGGCTGGGCATTCCTGTCCCCGCCCCGTCCGCCCAGCACTGGGTTCGGCAGCCACAGGAGAGAAGGGCTATGAAACCAGCCGGACCCTGTCTCCCGCTCCTGAGAGCTCCGATGCCGGCCAGTCCTTAGGCAGGCCCAGCCTCCTCACTGGGAAAGGAGCCTGTTCCCCCATGAGCTGCTGACAGGAGGCCATGGGAGGAGGTGTGTCCATGGTGCCTGGGCACTCAGTCACCCGTTTCCTTCCTTCTTCACGGCTGAGCTTCAGTTACCTGCAGGCTTTGTTCCGTCTGCAGGAATCAGCCCCGCACCCAGTGCACACGGACACCCACAGAAGACAAGCCGCAGGCCGTGTGCCCTCCACAGTCGCTGAGGACGCCCTAATTCTCAATGTCAGATTTAGCTCTCCATCCTCTTCCCCTCGGCAAACCCAGAAAACTCTGCTTCCCTGCAAGGAGCTTGCAAACTACTCAAGGAGATTAGAGAACCACTAGAAAGCATCAAATAGCCCAGCCGGCTTGGTTCAGTGGTTGAGCTTCGACCTACTCGTGTGAACCGGGAGGTCACGGTTTGATTCCAGATCAGGGCACATGCCCCAGGCTCCATCCCCAGTGTGGAGCCTGCAGGAGGCAGCCAATCAATGATTCTCTCTCATCATTGATGTTTCTCTCTCTCTTCATCTCTGATATCAATAAATACATCTTTAAAAAAAAAAGAGAGAAAGCATCAAATGGGATCAAGCAGTCTCTAATGAAACATCACTCCATATGGAACCAACTGTAAATGTTTCAGGAGCCCTGAGGTAAGAGACCAAGGAGCCGAGAGCAGGATTTGATGCAGAGCAGGAGGGAGGACTCCGGTAGGCGAAGGCACACAAGCCCTGGGAAGACCCACCTAAAACTTAAGGAAGGCCACGTTGGAGAGAGGTGGGAAGTAACAGCCAGATTCCGAAAGAAGCACAAACTTAGTCACAGTGAAGCACAATGCACGTACAAGAACAAAGCACAGAGACCATCATTCAAGTGCAGTGGGGACACTGGAATGGGGGTGGGGGGGCGTGCGCGTTTCGGAGGATCGCCCAGAGAAGACAGCCTGGGGTGGGGGTCACCTATGGTGGAAGCGGATGGAAATTTGTCACCATGCCTACACCTGAGCCCAGGGGAGTCCCATGAACTGGAGCAGCCTCTTCCCACGCATGCTCCACACAGCAAGGGCCCTTCCTCTTGGGGCCAGGCCAGAGGGAGAAAGGGATGCTGGGCTGGGACGTCAGGTGCCTCCACAGGTAACCCAGAGCTGGTCAGGAGGGTAGCTGAGCTTGGGGTGAGAGAGGATGAAACAGCAACAGAGGAGAGAGCCCAGTGCTGCCCAAGACCTAGAATCAGGGGGTGTGCACTCCTGGCTCACTCACCACATCCCTGGGCCCCGTCCAGGCGCACTCCACAGCGGTCTGGTTAAGGGCTTTGGCTTTGAGGCTGGGAGCCGGCGGGCGGACTCCTTTGGTCACGATGTGCTCGAATGCCAGGGGACTGTCTCCTAGGCTGGTCCTGGCCCAGGCAGAGATCTCGTATGATGTCTGAGCTGTCAGGTTGCCCACTGTGGAAACAGGAACGGGAAATGCGGAGGGAGCTGGGCGGGAGTCGGGACTGTGTCCTGACAGGCATGTCCTTTCTTAAAGTGCCAGCTCTCAATTTAAGTGAGACCCACCGGTAAGAGGGCTTCCGTTACCTCACAGGAGCATTCAGAGTTACTGGTTAAGGACCCTACAGGTAGCCTAACTTTCAATCCAGTTATCCCATGGAGCCTGAGAGGGGCCCAAACCAAGATGTTCATTAGTGTTTATTGAACAGAAAAAGTGCACACAATCGGATGGCCCAGGGATGGGCCATCAGGAAATAATGTACATTCCACACACTTCATGCGTGTTCCACGAACTATTACGGAGCCCCTGAGAGTTGTTCCAAGGATATTTAATGAGAATGAAAAATTCTTTACAATTCTATGTTAAGTGAAAAAGGCAGGCTATAAAACTACACAGAAGTGTTCCGATCATAGATCTGCTGTTCAGTTAGGAGACATCTGAAGTTTAAAGTGGTTTTCCTGGGAAGTGAACTCACGGGAAAGTTCAAATTGTCACTGCACTGTCTGTGTTCTGTATGTCCTGTCATGAACGGGCCCTTTCTCTGTAGGTGGCCATATCGTTATGGAGCGCACAGCCCGGACAGAGGCTCCACACGCACAGTGCATTCCTATTTAGTTCCAGCACCCCGTCCCTCAAGCGGTCAGACTCCCTAGGCCCATTTTTTTTTTGTGAGAAACGGAACAGCACTTCTAAAAAAATGCTTGTGAAGTGCTCAGCGTGATGGCCCCTCCACGCCCCCAGGCGACGCGAGCCTTCCTGCTGACCTGCCGACTCCTGGTGTGCGACCCAGGCCTGAGCCCGGTGGCTCTGGAATTAGGAAGATGTGGGTTCAAAATGGGCTCTGCCACCTTCTGAGGGAATTACTGCAGCTCCGGACCCTGTTTTCTCACCAGTACACTAAACCAGCCCACAGATTGGTGACTGGGGTCATGTAACAGCCCCCCGGCCCCCCCTTTCCCTCTCGAGCCTAGGCAAGTAAGTGCCTGCGCACAGTAGGTGCCTGACGTCACTTTTATTCTCGCACAGCCTCCTGGGCAGCTTTCCCTTCCCACACACACAGACCCTCCTAGGCCAGCCCGGAGGAACCAGGCAGACCAACAGCTCTGCAAACAGGCTGGGGGGGGGGGGGGGGACACCCCATGCCCTCCCCAGGACCCACAGGCAGCCTTCGTCCTGGAGGTCTTCCCTGACAGAATCTAAATCTTCCCTGGAGTCCTGGCTGGTCTGGCTCAGCGGACAGAGCGTCAGCCTGGGGACTGAGGGGCCCCGGGTTCGATTCTGGTCAAGGGCACGCACCTCGGTTGCAGGCTCCTCCCCAGCCCGGGCCCTGGTCAGGCTCATGCAGGAGGCAACCCATCCGTGTGTTTCTCTCACATCATGTTTCTGTCTGTCTTTCCCTCTCTTCCACTCTCTCTAAAAATCAAGGGAACAACATCCTTGGGTGAGAATTAAAAAAAAATCTCTCCTCGAGCCCATTTTCAAATATGAGCATTTTAATTGAGACTTGGAATTCACACCGATGTAAGGGGAGTAAGACGATGACCTTCCTTCCTCAGCCCAGCCCGTCTGTCCATTCACTCGGCCCATGTAAACTGTGCACTGACTGCACCAGGCCCTCGTACCTGTGTCAGCCGAGAGGAGCAAATGAAGCAGCACAGAGACAGGGACTCATGTAGGAGCTCTTTCCCTTGGAACTAAACAGCATCCAGCTTCACTCCCGTGTTTTCCCTTTAAGTCTCCAACTTCCCTTAAGAGCCACTAGGGAGAGGGGCTTGTGGATCCCTCCCTGGAGTCGGGAGTCACTCCCAGTGTCCTCACTGTCCCCCAAACAGAGGCCTCTATGCACACGCTCTCCCCACACGTCCCTCACGGCTCTGCTGCCAGGAAACATGGCCTAGCCCAGGCCTCCGGCTCACACAGACCAGCTCCGAGGGGTTACCTTTGTGGGACAACACGCTCCCTCGAAAGTTCAAAGTCCTCTTCTCTTGTCTGTGAGTGTCAAATGCCCAAAAGAGGTTCACCACGTAGCCATTCACCTGCCACGGACCAAGAACCAGGTCACCAACAGGCGAGCCACAGAGCCCCCAAGCGAGAAGGCATCCCTGCCTGTGGCTGCGCTAGCTGCCACCTTCCCCAATGGGCAGGTTGTTCCCTTGGCCTTTCCACGAGTTCTGCTTGTGCTGCAGTGAGCGCGCAGTGCACTCCCCGTTCTAAAGCCAAGTGGGAGGCCACTTACGATATAAAGTACACACTGAGTAAAGCAAAAGCTAAATAGAATAAAAGGACAAGAACCAATGCATAAAGGCAGGAGGGGAATCTGAACGAGGTCCTGGTAATTAAAGATACGTGACGCGCGGCTGGTCCTTGCAGTCAAGGCCAAGAGGTCTGGTTAGACCTCAATGCTCCCAGGAGCGAGCATGCCCAGGCCCAGGAAAGCCGAGCTTCTCCAGGGCCTGAGCTCGTGGAGAAGGCTGCCCTAAAGATCTTTACATACGAGACAACCACCAACAAGAACGTTCCAAGACCAAAGACGAGACGGACATGCTTCACGTGAGGCTGTTTCTTGCACCGGCCATCTTGGAGGAGGGCTTGACAGCGAACTGCAGCGCAGTGAATGGCAGAGACTCTGAGGCTTCTGTCTGTCTGTCCCGCTATCTGTCCTCCCCCACCCCCCTTCTCAGACAGGATGATGTGAGGAGCAACAGGCAAGAAAGAACCCGAGAACCTGGGGCGCAGTGACTATGGGGAGTCGCCGTGCGGGTCGGGTGAGCGGAGGGACGGGGGTGATGGGAGAGGGACGGGGTGATGGGAGAGGGACAGGGTGATGGGAGAGGGACGGGGTGGAGTGGTGGATGTGCTTGCAAGCAGTCGACTCTCGTAAGATGTGTCCGCGGTGGAGCCTCTGCACCAGCACCAGCACCAGGAAACCCAATGTTGCTGACACTGCGGGGCCCGCTCCTGTCAGCACCAGCCTTGTGGGCACTGGGCCGTGAGCCACTGAATGACACGACGTAAGTGAGGCGCCGGCGGAGGTGAGTATTCCCGGTGCAGGCTCAGGCTCTCCACGGGGGGAGCCACTTGTGGGCTCAGCGTCACTGGCCCAGGTCCCCTGTTCCCTCACGGCACTGGGCCATCACCCGCCTGCAGCCTGAGTGCCCGCATTACCTGGACGTCGCTCGGCATGGCCAGGGTGAAGCTCACAGAACTCTCTGTGCAGCCATCGATGCGGATGTCCGGAGGTGGGACCACTGCAAGAGTCCAACAAGAGATGGCAGAGTGAGGACGGCAGGATGAACCATCAACCAAGACCACGCAACCATCTGGTGGAGAAGAGAGGCCGCCTCCTGGGCTGCTGGAAACGCATCTGCCTCTCTCAGCCCTGCTCACGGGGTGACCACTGCTAACTGGGCTCACTTAGCTCTCCCGGCAGTTACACAGAGCGGGAACGTTCCATTGTGTCGATGCCTACAACCCATGCCGCCCTGGGCAGAGGCCACGGTGCCCCTTCACTGGCACGAATAACTACCCCGTGGCCTCGTCCCTCTGGGAGGACGACAGCAGAATAAACAGCAGCTATGGCAAATGGAAAGAACCTGGTCCAGAGTCTGGCGAACCTGAGTCCAACCTCCCGCTCTGACGTTAACAAGGAGAAGCCGCTCATCATCCAGAGCCGGAGCCTGCAAGGCGATCTACACTCCAGAGGCCAGGGCATCCCACAGAGACGCCCATAAGGGTCCAGCTCTCAACTACACACCCTTCTCTCCTTTCCTGTGAAGCCCCCGTGGGAGCCTGGCATCCAGGGGAGGCGCGCTCCAGCTGAGAGCTGCAGGGAGGGGGCAGCAGGCAAAGGCTACTCTATGGTCCCTGACCAGCTGACGGGCTCCTGCCCCAAACCTGAAGGGCTCAGGGGATGCGTGGTGCAAGCAGTGTCTCAGCACATTCTTCTCATGCCGGCAGGAGACTCAAGGAGTGGACACCACCTGCTGGCAGAGACGGCAAAGCCTGGCGATTCTCAGATCATCAGCCATTAATGATGCTGGGCTCGAGGAAACAGCCACCAGGGGAAGGAACACTGGCAGGTGGCAGTGCCGCAAGGACGCTAACCTGCGTGACCACCGTGCTGCAGGCATGCGCGGCGCGGGCCACCTCTGTGGACACGCTCCTCAGCTACAGCAGGTGCATTGTCAGACCCGTGGGATCAATGAGACTCAGAGGAGATCGATTCACATCAAACAACAAAGTGGTTCTTAGGCCACAAAATGTGTTGCTAAACACGGCTTCTCTTACTGTCCCTATTCACCCACCACATCCCATCACTAACTTGGTGCTTCTGGTTGATGCACTGCTATTTTCCTCCATCTTCTTTTTTCTTAATCCTCCTCTGAGGATATTTTTCCACTAATTTTTAGAGAGAGTGGAAGAGAGAGGGAAAGACAGAGAGAAATCTTGATGTAAGAGAAACACATCGATGGGTTGCCTCCTGCAACCGAGGTACGTGCCCTTGACCAGGAATCGAACCTGGGACCCTTCAGTCCGCAGGCCGATGCTCTACCCACTGAGCCAAACCGGCCAGGGCCTTCATCTTTTTAACATTATAATATTTCACAACGAATACTTCTGACTCGTACATAGCTGCCTCCTGCACGTACCCGAACCAGAACACAGGCCAGGAGCCCAGATTCCTCAAAGTCGTGCATGAGGATGTAAGAGAAGCAAAAGCAGATGTGACTGTGCCCGGGAGTTCAAGGCGTGTGACTGTGTTGACCTTCCGAAGTCCCTGTTTTAGTGCATCCAGTCAGTCACAGTCAGGCCCTGCTTTTGTGCAAGGAAGCGACACCACTTGAAAGCCCTGGGCAGTGGCACTCAGCACCCTTTCTCCAGTCCCCACAGCACCTGCTCCAAAGCCTCCACTGGATTTGGCTGCCTCCCAGCCTGATCTCGACCAGACAGGGACTCTTCAGGACCCGGAGCCGGTCTCTCACAGGTTCAGGCGAAGGTAGGGTACCAAGCACATTCCATGCGACCCAGACTGCACGCCCATGCCCACAAGTCCATCAGCAAAAGCCCAGGCGCCACGGCAACATCGGGGGAGCCGCCTCTGCCTCCCATCAGTGTGCAGAGCCTCCTTTCACTCTCATCAACGGTCTCCTGGGTTCCTGCTCGGGGCCAGCGGCAGAGCAGAGGAGGCAGAGCGGCCTCTGCCCTCGCAAAGCGCACACGCCAGACGGCGTGCCGGCCCCCAGCACATGGGCCACAGGCCCCGTCTCGCTGCCGCAGGTTCACGGCGGCTTAGACACAGGCGTGGGGCAGCGGGTCAGGCTCCCCTCCACTGGCACCAACTAGGTGACAAGTGACGTGGCCTCCTTGCAGTCTGTCACCTGTGCCTACAGGTGGGCTGAGGGGCCAGTTAAATGAGGGCAGCAGCTGTCCCTACCAGCTCCTGGCTGGAAACGGCCACCTGCACGTCGGAGGAGCTGCTGGGACACGACCCAGCGCCAGGCGGACTTGTATACAAGGTCGTCCCCTTCAGTAGAGAGAATGCCTTCTGTTTGGGGTGTTGGCGTAAACACAGCAGGCCAGACCTGGCGGCCTCTGCAAACCCCTTGTATGTTGCATTCTAAGAAGTGCCCAGCTCCCAGAGCAGCCATGCATTCCTGTCACCCATGGCACACCCGCCCGTGTCAGAGGAAAGGCCGTGTGACGCTCGACTCCTGCCCCTCTATCCCCAGGCACACTGAGCTGCCTCTGCAGGTCGCTCTCGTCCCTGAATCTGCCGACCTGGAACCAAGTACCTTTTTCCCGTGTGGTGGTGATGGATTTGGAGTCGCTCCAGTTTCCTATTCCACGGCTCGTCACCGCAGCCACCTGTTCAAACAGAGTGAACTCAGCATGAAACATAGGCCGAAACCACAGCCAGACTCCCAGGGGGCCAAGGAGAGACCTGGGCAGTGGGGTGTCACAGGTACAGACAGAGGCCAGGACACTCTGAGGCCCCGCACCTGAAAGAAGAGGAAGAGAGGCGGGGGCGGGGGACCCAAGGGGAAGGAGCCACGAGCACTGAGGTCAGGACGTGACTATGATGATGAAGCCAGGTTTTCCTGAGGAGCAAGGGAGGGAGTGTGTGCACCCATATACGCACACGTAAGTGTGCACATACATGAAAACCGGCACTGAGCCTTACAATGTGAGGGAGTTTGTGTATGCACGTCATGGTCTCAAACATGTTTGCACAAAATCTCTTTTCTGCTGGGGATACTGACAGTGTGTTTTAAGAACTTCACAGCATCTGTCTGCAGAGGCCTCGCACAGCTCTGCAGGCCCTGAGGCTGCAATAGGAGAGGAGAGGTCGTGCAAAAGCATACGAGCTGGAGAGCTAGCAGAATATCGGGCAGAGCAGCGCTACCAGGGGCTCTCGGCCCTGAGGGGAGTCTGACTTCAAGTTCTCTGGGACTGGACACCGGGTAAGAGACGGAAAGAAACAGCAACGCCAGGGCAGGGCCGGGAATGAAGGTCTCAGGAAGGCCAGCCGGCGCCTCCCCACGGCCCCAGCCCGAGTCAGGTGGGAAGGGCGCCGCTCACCCTGACGGTGTACCGAGTGCCGACCAGAACGTTCCTGATCTCCGTGGCGTTGCTGGTGGCCCTCTGCGAGGCCCACGTCCTGGAACCACTCCTGCTGTACTCCACCTGCCGGGCAAAGAGGTGTGTTGGCGAAAGGTCGTCACAGGGTGGGCACCCTGACCCTGACAGGGAACCAGGGTGCAGCCGGGGAGGCGGGGCTGTTCTAAGGGATGACCATCTTTATGAGGTTACATCACACCAAAGCCGTCACACAGAAGACACTTCTGCTCAGCAAAGCGCCCAGGAAGCACTCACAATGTACTCTCGCACGAGGCCCTGGCTGTGGGCGGGAGGGGCCCAGCGGCCAACAATCGCTCCTTCCTCGTCCCGGGGCAGGGACAGCTGGAGGTTCTGAGGGGCATCGGGCACTAGGAGAGAGGCAGGGGTTAAACACTTCTGCACACTGGCCCCTGGGGGAGTCCCTGAGCTTCACACAAGGATGAGGAAGGGTCTGGACTGGCCAGTGACCTCTCCACCGGGCAGACTGCTGCGGGTCCCCATACGACAGGAAACCTTCCCCTCAGCATGCACGGCCAGCGGCGGGTCTCGGCCTGGTCGTGGCTCACTAGGCTTGTGCCCATGAGGGCTGAGCCTCCCCCACCAGGTCTCCCCACCTCCCTAGGGCCTCCCCGTGATGAACCAACCCCTTGGGAAAGACCCCGGCAAAGCTTCCAAAGCCCCTGCTTTTGGTTTGGATTAGCTGGGAACCTCAGGGCACTCCACCTAGGAACCCCAATCCAGGCCCTGCTGCTCGGCCTGCACTGTCATGACCTCCCGAGTGACCGAGGCACACGGGGCCTCCTGAGGGTCTGAGTAGCACCTTCTCCACTTGGCTCCCGGTGGACTCTACCATCTGCTCAATACCAGGCCCACTGAGCACTGTTAATGTTAAGTGTTAACACAAGGTCCTTGTGGCAGCTGCGAACACAGAGTCACGAGCTGTGGAAGCGGGAGCCTCGGGCACATGTGTGTTGGGCAGTGTCTTTACCACTGAGCCACACATCTCTGACATGCCTTGTATTTTAATGACAATGAGCTCTTAAGTGCCAAGCACTGGGAAACCCCTGAAGACAGAAGGCACACATAGAGACTTGGTAAAAAATGCACAACAGGACAGTGGTGGGCAGAATCTGAATGCAACTTCGTAATCTAGTTATGTGAAATAAGGATAAATGTCCACCCTGGCCGGTTTGGCTCAGTGGATAGAGCATTGGCCTGTGGATTCAAGGGTCCTGGGTTTGATTCCGCTCAAGGGCACATGCCCAGGTTGTGGGCTTGGTCCCCAGCAGGGGGCATGTAGGAGGCAGCCCATCAATGATTCTCTCATCATTGATATCTCTCTTTCTCTCCCTTCCTCTCTGAAATCAGTAAAATACATTTAAAAAAGAAGAATAAATGTCCAGCAACACAGGCAGGACTGCAGAGCAGCCGCCCTGCATCTACGCCTGAGGCATGTGACCCCGCGCCCTCCCTGAGGACCCCTAGGAAACCGAGACGCCACGCCAGGCCTGTCAGGGCGCAGACACGGGCAGCACTTACGCCCCTCGGGGGTCCGCAGCGTCAGGACGTCGTTGGTGCTGTGCACCTTGCTCAGGCACTGCACCTGCACCTTCACCTGGTACGTGGTGTCCGGCTTCAGGACTCTGAGCCTCATGTTTGTTTTGTTGCTGTGTGTCTCCAGGGTCTTCCAGAGGCTCTCCCCCACCACCCTGGCCAACAGAATAGAGGGAGGTCACACGGAGGCGGAGCGGTGAGATGTCCACGCCGTGAACAGAGCCCTTCCCTACACAGCGCAGCGCCACTTTCTACACACAGGAGACAGGCCCCGAGGTGGGGAGGACCCGCTCTCTCCCCACAGGAGGACCCACCTGTAGTAGACATTGTACACACAGGAAGCAGAGGGCATCTTCTTGGGCCGCATCCAGGTCAAAGTTACGTCCCCAGAGAAGTCAGCTGTCCACTGCAGGTTCTGCACCTTGTAAACAGTCAGTTCATCTGGAGATAAGGGACACAAGGGAAGAGATCTCACACATTCTTGGACATCAGAAGAGTCCAGAGGCTTCTGATGTGGACAAACCTCCATGACGGCCAGACCACACCGTCACCTTAAAGATGCCCGAGAAAACAGAGGAGCCCTTCCTATGCAGCCCCCCCCCCGGGCTTTCTAGCTGTCCCCTTCTTGTCTACACTCATTTAAAGCCACTTCTCAACAGAGGGGCTGGGGTACAGGCTGTGTCGCAGCAGGGCTGCTGCCGCTGCAGATGAAACATGTTCCCTCAGAACTCATGTGCTGGACACTAACTCCAGATGGTTCAGCGGGTCGGGCCTTGGGAGGTGGTTAGGTCATGAGGCTGGAGCCGCATGAATGAGCTGAGTATCCGCAGGAGACCTAGAGAGCTCCCTCGTTACCTCCCCAAGGACACAGTGGGAACCAGGAGACGGACAGGGAACCTGCTAGTGACTGTGTCTTGGACTCTCAACCTCCAGACTGAAAACTAAATGCCTGCTGTTTGTAAGCCACCCAGTCTGCGTGCTCTCGTACTGAAGGGCCTGAGGCAACTACTCAATTCATTCTAGACAGAAGTGCCAGGCCCTGTGGAAGCAACAGTGCAGCAGCCTGGGGTGGGGAGCCAGGAAAACAGGCTTAAGACCAGCTTTTCCCACAGGCATGGGGAGCCTTTCCCACAGGCATGGGGAGCTGGGAGCCTTCCCACAGGCATGGGGAGCTTTTCCCACAGGCATGAGGAGCCTTTTCCACAGGCATGGGGAGCTGGGAGCCTTCCCACAGGCATGGGGAGCTTTTCCCACAGGCATGAGGAGCTGAGAGCCTTCCCACAGGCATGGGGAGCCTTCCCACAGGCATGAGGAGCCTTTTCCACAGGCATGGGGAGCTGGGAGCCTTCCCACAGGCATGGGGAGCTTTTCCCACAGGCATGAGGAGCTGAGAGCCTTCCCACAGGCATGGGGAGCCTTCCCACAGGCATGGGGAGCTGGGAGCCTTCCCACAGGCATGGGGAGCTGGGAGCCTTTTCCACAGGCATGGGGAGCTGGGAGCCTTCCCACAGGCATGGGGAGCTGGGAGCCTTCCCACAGGCATGGGGAGCTGGGAGCCTTCCCACAGGCATGGGGAGCTGGGAGCCTTCCCACAGGCATGGGGAGCTGGGAGCCTTCCCACAGGCATGGGGAGCTGGGAGCCTTCCCACAGGCATGGGGAGCTGAGAGCCACGCCAGGGGCTGGTTCAGACCGAGGACAAACTCATAGGGTTCTCTCTAGCTGCCCCAAGGGACGAGGCTGGACCAGGCGATAAAGCTGGGCCCTGGAGGGAGGGGCAGAGGGAGGAGGGCCAAGGGGGAGACCAGGCTGGGGCACTCACCGTTGCAGGCCTGCTCGTCACTCTCATCTGCGCAGTCCAGGAAGCCGTCGCAGCGTTCCAACGGTTGCAGGCAGGCCTCGCCGTCCGCACATGGGAACTCGCCGCTCGCACAGGCCAGGGCACCGTGTGTGGCTGCAACACAGGGCGCCATGCTGTGTGAACGTCTGTCAGGTGTAGGAACAGGGTTTGCACTCTGAAAGAACACGCCCCGAGGATGAGCAGTGACTGAGCAGGCACCACGGGGCCTGCTTCTGACAGGAACTCCCATGACACACAGAGCCCTGGGGGCACATGGGGCTCGGTCCCAGCTCTGCATGATCTGCAGCAAACCGCTGGACAGCACCGAGCTCAGTTCCCGTCTATAAAACCGGTGACAATTCCATCAGTTGTGTCTTCCAGGATCTAGGGGCAGCAGAAGGTCAGGATGCTTAACCATCTGTATGCCATAAGCATCTATAGATGCAAGCAGAGAACCTTTTTAAATTAAATTCAAAATACCACGGCAGTTAACTGGTTAAGGGCTCTCTCCCTAGCCTCCCAAACCTGCAGTCATTTAGCCCGTTTCTCAGGTGAGGGAGCCTCCTGCCCACAGACCGACATTGGTCTTTTCCCAGCTGCAGCCCCAGATCAGGGTTACCTCCTGAGAGACGCCAGTGCCTGGCGCAGCCCTGGCTGGCAGGATGCCGACAATAATCGCTATTTCTGTACCAGTCGGGAGTCGGAATGACACACTGATTTCCGGTGTGAGTCATGCTGATAATAACGAGATGATCACAACACTGAGAGGCACACCCTCATTATGTGGTATTTTAACTGTATAGGTTTCAAAGTATTTATCAGAAAATGAAAGAGCACTCACAAAGAGCACTGAGTGACATGACTCTATGAACCACAATCAGATTCTCTCTCCAGTTCTAAAGGAGAGGTAAGCTGCATCAGGCTCTAAAAAGCACCAGTGGCCACATAAGAGCAGATGATTCTAGAAAGGGAGAAGAGGAGGAAGGCTACAGAAAAGATGTAAACCTCCTGCCCAGGTGAGTCTGGGGGACCCAGGTACAGCGTTTCAGCCTTCCTTCTAGACTCCCAGGGACCTGCCCAGCTGGACAGGAGGCATCAGAACCCACCCACCAGGAGGAGGCCCTACAATCTTCCTGCTCCTCCAGCCAGAGATGTCCACATTGTTATCTGTGAGGCATGCTGAAGGCCACCCTACGTGGCAGGTGTGATTGAGTTAATGGCCCTGACGTAAGAAGCACATCGGAGATCATGGGGGGGGGGGGCAATCGGGCAGTGTGGGCCCTGAGAGACCCTCCAGACTGTGGTCAGAGAGGAGGGTGAGGTCAGAAGCAGCACCTGAGACGGACCCACTGGTCAGACACGGAGGAGGTCGCCTCTTGCAGCCAGAACAGCAAGGAACCAATCTCTCCTGCTGCCACGGGAGAACCAGCCCTGCCCACATGCTGGTTTTGTCAGGAAAACCTACGTCTTGACTTTTGACCCACAAAACTGTAGGAAGTAACTGTGCTTTCTCAGATATTAGGTTTATGGTGACTGTTTCACACACTCGATCCTCTGCACGTGGCGAGGCTACTGCGTTCACATTCTCATTTCTCTATCGGGACTCAAGACTAACCCCTCCCAGCTCCTTCTTCCCCCCACCCCGCCTCCCCCCCCGCCCCTCCCCTGCTGCCCCATGCAAAATGCACTCAGTATTCCAGGCGATGGCTCTCTCGATACTACCAGAAAGTACCAGAGATCAGTAAGCATGCAGAATCCGAGAGCAGAAAATTGATAAGACAGATTCTTAACAGATCCATCTGGGGCTTCTAAAAATCACAAAGTCCTCAGAGCTGCCTACCCCCTGAGGCAGACACAGGGAGCTGAGCATGTGCAGTGTTCACAAGCTCCACAGCAATTGGTCAGAATTAGTTGGAGGAGGGACTTCGATTCTAGAACAAGGACAGGTGACGCTGTTTCCTGGGGGAAGCTCTGCATCTGCTCCAAGATGCAGGTAGGACCTGGGTAATGCTCACACGAGAGTCGGGGGATGGATGAGCACCCAGGGAATGTAACTAGAGAGGAAAGGGTACAGGAGCTGGGGGAGAAGATAAAATGCTACAGCAATTGTCTTCAGCTGATGAGTGCTCATGTGAATGAAGGACTAAGATCTCTATTCGTGTCTCTAGGATGGAAGTCCAGACTTCAGTTAAATAGACTTAAAAAGACTCTCTAATTCTCAGAGAAGGGAAATACCAAAACCACTTGGGAGGCTTATTACAAACTATAATCCCCATCTCCCGGAAAATCCCCTTCCGATATGGATGTCACATGCTGAGATGGAATTGGTTCTCCTTGGGGAGGTGGGAAGGAAACTGTTACAGATAAAACTGCACTGGAGTATTTAGAAAAGGCCTGAGAACCACTGCTGTTAACAGTCTCAGAAGCCCTAGATGGAATTCATTCATCCTTCTATCCATCCATCCACCCATTATCCACTACCCACCCATCTATCCATCCACCCATCCGTCTACCCACCACTAACCCAGCCACCCACTCATCCATCTACCCACCACTAACCCAGCCACCCACCCACCCATCCATCTACCCACCACTAACCCAGCCACCCATCCATCTACTCACCACTAACCCAGCCACCCATCCATCCATCTACTCACCACTAACCCAGCCACCCATCCATCCATCCATCCATCCACTCACCCATTATCCATCTACCCACCCATAACTCATCCACCCATCTATCCATCCATCCAACGAACATTCATGGATGTCTCCCGATGAATCAGGTACTGTTGAAGATGAAGAGGTGGTGTGTAAAACAGACCCAGGACCTACCCTCAAAGAGCTTATCTTCTATTGATAGAGACAGCAAAGAAGTAAACAAATATGTTACTCCGGATACTAGTAGTAATAAGAAAAGAGAGCAATAGTACAAGCGTGATGGGGGCCGGGGGTGTCATTTTTACAGGACAGGCAGGGGAGAACTCTCTGCTCAGGAGAGGATTGGTTTGGAAAAGTCCAAGGTCCCCATCGCAGGATTATTCTACATGGTAAGCACGTCATCACACACAACCCCACAGCTGAGCAGTGACGCTGGAAGACGTCCAAGTTCCTGAAGCATGCCTCGATATTTTGAAAGTGGGAAAACAGGTTTTAGGTTGGAAAGGTCTTGACCTGATGATTAAACATGTAATTGATGGGCACGTAGAACAGAGCGCAGGGGTGCTCAGAGGCCGCTCCTCTGAGAGGGGTCAGGCCACACTCGTCTCATTTCCTCTTCTCACAGGCTCTCAGATTAGCGAGTCCCACAAACTCATCGGAGACCACATCTGGATTTTAAGATCCTTAACTAAGCAATATCCTTAAGAATAGGCAGATTTAAAACAGGCTAAACTTATTTAAAGAATGAATACCAATCAAGAGTTAATCTCACCCAGAAGGAAGGTCCTATTCCAACTCCTTGCTGTTAACTATCTTCCATCATATTGTGATTAATTCCTCGGCTCATACATTGCTGCTATTTTGACAAGTGTGGGTTAATCTGACCTGTTATCTTAATGTCCCAATGGCATACACTTTGTTTGTTCTTCTAATGAAATGTAAAATTTTATCCTAATCCTTATCTAATTTCTCCGTGTTGTTTTGGAGTACTCACTGGATAAGAACTTCCAACCAGACATGATAAAAAGATAACAACTTCGGCCCTGGCTGGTGTGGCTCAGTGGATAGAGCATCAGCCTGTGGACCGAAAGGTCCCAGATTTGATTCTGGTCAAGGGTACATGCCAGGGTTGCGGGCTTGATCCCCAGTAAGGGGTGTGAAAGAGGCAGCCAATCAATGATTCTCTCTCATCATTGATGTTTCTATCTCTTTCCCCCTCTCCCTTCCTCTCTGAAATCAATTAAAATAATAATAATAAACAGATAACTTTGTACCCAAAACTAAATAAATACTCCAGTCTGTTACTGATGGTGAAACCTCTCTGAAGCTTAATTTTCCTAGCCTATAGTATAGATGATACAAACATGACAAGGAGAGACAAATGACACACGGTAATGGAGGTCACGCTTCAAGAACCCCTCCCTGGGATGAGCCCCTCCCAACTCACGGCAGCCGGCCTCGTCCTGGCCTCCGGGACAATCGCGATGGCCATCACAGCGCTTCCAGTTGGGGATGCACTTCCTTGGCTGGTGGCACTCGAACTCAAACCGGCCACATTGCCCAAGCTGGGTGGGCACGGAGGCAGCAGTAACATTGGCTAGAAAAAGAGATTTTTACAATTTACCTTTTAGAGTGGAGGGAGCTGGCCAGCAACAGTAACCAGTTCCCGGTATTGGGAGCTCACAGTGTTTTAGGAGTTACTACGAGGACCAGAGACCGATGTGAGTTCTGGAAAAGGCATTGACTAGACACAGGCATCTAATTTTGCTCTCTCACAGGACCCGAAAAAAGACAAGAGCAACATGATTTTGAGAGCTGGGAAGCAGACAGCCAGTGATGGGCGAATAGAGAGACCAAGAAGGCTGCAACCTCTCCTAAGCTGCCAGGGAGAAAGCTGAGAACCAGCTAGATCGACATCACAGGATCCTCAAAAAGCTTGAAATTGGCATCTCATCCTGGGATAGAGAAAACTGGAGCTCCAACACGAAGGAGGGTAGGTGAGTCCTCAGGGTGACGGAGAAGAAACAGCACAGAGAAGGCACACCTGTGTCCCGGGCAGAGGGCAACCAGCATGAATTCAAACAGCACAACTCAACAGAGAAAAACACTGAGGCTTTTCTCACTGTGTCCGTGGCTCCTGTATCATCACATTCACCTGCAAAGCTACTGGAGCGTGTGCTTCAGCAAAACAAGGGAGTAAACCAAGAAAAAGCAGGACACATGATCCAGAAAACAGAGTATCTAAATGAGGGAAAAGTCAACGAGCATTCCCAGGAGGGCAGTGAAATCCCAGGGCTGGGCACGCTGCCCAAAAGAGAGGCCCAGCCAGGAGGAGGAAGAGGCCCAGCTGGGAGATGGGGAAGCCCAAGTGGGGCAGGGGGAGGCCCAGGTGGGAGGAGACCCAGGTGAGGGAGGGGGAGGCCTAGGTGGGGGAGGGGGAGGCCCAGGTCGGGAAGGGGGAGGCCCAGATGGGAGGAGGAAAAGGCCCAGCTGGGAGGAGGGAGAGGCCCAGGTGGAAGGAGACCCAGGTAGATGGAGGAAGAGGCCCAACTGGGGGAGGGGGAGGCCTAACTGGGAGGAGGGGAAGGCCCAGGTGGGAGGAGGGAGAGACCCAGAGGGGCGAGGGGGAGTACCAAGCCACATTGGAGCTGAGGATCATCCGATGTGTTGACTTTGTGGGAAATTATTGAGCGGCTACTGACAGGTGGAAAGCACTAACAAATGGTACAAAATAACCCAGCTAAAAACAAACAACACAGCAATCATTAAACTTTCACATGTATGTCTTCTTAGTTTTAACTGATTTTCAAGGAACTCTGCTAAAACACGTATGTGGAGAAGAGTGGCAAAAATGAGGCTAACAAGCTAGGTCACGGTAAGTCCTGGCTCTCACACTTGGACCACAGGGAGCCTTCAGAAGGTTCTAGTACAGGGAGGGTACAATCTCGCATCAGTGTGTGGCTTCCGGGGAAATACACTGCAAGGCGAGAGGAACCAGCAGGTGACTGTCCCACTCAGTGACATCCGACAGCCTGAGACACCACCGAGCTAAATGTGCTCCAACAATGTGCATGAAAACACAAATCTGGACAAAAGCTGAAGGGCACAGCTAAACTGGAGTCTGCTCATCCATGGGATTAATCAGAATTCACTAGTTTGTTAGCCTCTTCATCAGAGTTTCAACATTCAAGTACACTTCTAAGAGAAAGGTAATCAAGTTTGAATAGGGAGGCAGGCCTTGGGGGGAGCCAGATTAAAGTGTTTTGTTTTGTTTTGGGTTTTTACAACCAGTTTTAATCTGAGAAGCATGGATGGGACACCTAATTATTTGCCTATTATTGTGGAGTCAACATAGTATGCATGACCCCACACACAGGCACACACGTCGCTATGGGAAGAAGATATTCACACACATGAAATGTGTAGGAAGCAATGGCCAGCAGATCAGTCAAAAAAGGAGTTCTTATAAGCTGATGAACAAAAAGATAGATACAGAGGCAGCAAAGCACCGAACAGACTGTCAAATTACAGCGGGAAGGCTGGGGAGTGTTGGGGAGGGGGGAAAGAGATCAACCAAAGGACTTGTATGCGTGCACATAAGCACGACCAATGGACACAAGCCACTGGGGAGGGAGGTGGGATGAGGGCATGCGACGGGGTAGGGGAGGCTGGGGGAAGGTCAATGGGGGAAAAAGAAAGGAGATATATGTATCACTATATGTAATACTTTAAATAAAAATAAAATGTTTAAAAAAAAAGGAGTTCTTACCATTTGCAACAGCATGGATGGAACTGGAGAACATTATGCTAAGTGAAATAAGCCAGTCAGAGAAAGATAAATACCACATGATCTCACTCATTTGTGGAATATAATGAACATAAACTGATGAACAAAAACAGATCCAGAGACAGAGAAACATCGATCAGACCATGAAACCTCTGATCATGAGGGAAGGTAGGGGAGGGTGGGGGTAAGGGGGAGAGATCAACCAAAGGACTTGTATGCATGCATATAAGCCTAACCAATGGACACAGACACCAGGGGGGTGAGGGCATGAGTGGGGTGGGGGGCAATGGGGGGTTCCGACACATATGTAATACCTTAATCAATAAAGAAATTAAAACAAAAGAATCAGAAGGTACTTGGCTCAGGCTGGGAAAGAGACCCTGAGGAGGGGCTGGCAAGGGAGAGCGCCCCCTGCCTGCTGGAAGGAGGAATCCCTCTCAGTGACCTGGGAGCACACGTGAGCTCCGGGCTCACCTGGGAACCCTGAGCCTGTGCCTTTACGGCCACCACACGGGATTCCGTCGCAGGTGAGCTGGGGCCGTGCTTGGAGAAGTACTGACCACATCTCTGTGAAACCCATGCTCTGTCTGTGTTGGACGGTGGGTGTCACCAGAGCGAAGTAGGGAACCTTGTCCTCCAAGGTCAAGGACAGAGGAGTCTGACAAAGCAAACCTGGCTGAAGGACACAGCGAGAGCAGGCGCAGAGCCGCAGCGGGCCCAGCACGGGTGTGAGAAGTGACGGAAAGGCTTGGGCTGCTCTAGCCCAGAGACCGAGGACAAAAGGAAGCACTGATGCCTTCAACGAGGGCAGGGCAGCGGCGTGGAACTCATCTGGGAGGAGGAAAAGCAGAGGGCCGGCCTAGGAGTTTGCCAACAAAAGCCTGGCAAACAACTCTGAGGATAACTGAGCTTGAAGGGTACCCTTGCCTCTGGAGGCAACTAAGGACGTGCCCTGGATGGGGTCTTCTGCACCCCAGCCTCCAGCAGCAGGGCCACTGCACACATCCAGCCGCCTCTGGTTCGGCCACTAGATGGCAGTGCTCCCCGCCTTTTAGTAGGAGAGCCACCCATAAGCAGGGAACCTGGGCCCGCTCACACCAACATCGCCCCTGCTTCCCATGTCAGTCCCGGGAAGAGAGCAAAGGTGCCCCAACGCAGCAGTGGGACTTGGGTAGGCTGCCCCCTCTCGCAGGAAGATCGGAGAGCAAAGATAGGAGACCCATGAGTCCCCCTGCTCTGGAGTGAGGAGCAGCCTGGTCTCTGAGCTCAAAGTCCCAGAGAGCGGGCACCAGTCTGGCCCTGCAGTGCCAGGGTGACCCGGAAGTCCTCCCACAGAGCAGGTGCCGGGGTGACCCGGAGGTCTTCCCCACAGAGCAGGTGCCGGGGTGACCCGGAGGTCTTCCCCGCAGAGCAGGTGCCGGGGTGACCCGGAGGTCCTCCCCACAGAGCAGGTGCCGGGGTGACCCGGAGGTCCTCCCCGCAGAGCAGGTGCCGGGGTGACCCGGAGGTCCTCCCCGCAGAGCAGGTGCTGGGGTGACCCGGAGGTCCTCCCCGCAGAGCAGGTGCCGGGGTGACCCGGAGGTCCTCCCCGCAGAGCAGGTGCCGGGCAGAGGGTGCTGCACTTACCGGGTGAAGGGCAGGCTTCCTCGTCCGAGCTGTCCGCGCAGTCCTGGTAGCCATCGCACACCCAGATGTCCATCACGCAAGCCCCGCCGCTGCAGCGGAAGTAATTAGGTGGACATGTGGAGGGCCCGGGAGTGGGGGAGGGAATAATGTGTGAATCTGAGGAAATACCAAGAAAAATAAAAGTTACAAGAAGTTCCACCTGAGACCAAAATGGGTCCCACACTTGTGTGGACGCCCATTTCAGCTGCACTGCCCAGCCCAGGGCCCAGCAAGGTTCTGAGACACGGCTCATCTCAAATCACCACCCTGGTCCATGCTTTTCCTTTCCAGAGCAGCCGCCTTACTTGCTGTATTTGATTTGAGCTAATCATACCCGGATGTCTTTGCTTTGAAAGGAAGGTGACTCAGATGCACAGGTGGGGGGCTGAACACTGTTCTGGTTAATTCCACCCACCACAGCCACCCAGAGGCCTGGCTTAGAGACAAGAAAACCAAAAACAAAAGGGACAGCATGCACTCCCCATCAGTGCCTGCCAACTGTGCCGAGGCATGTGGTACGTGGACAATGCACATGACTCCCAGGCCCTGGAGCGCCGGGGCACGTGACCCGAGGCACGGGGCACCTGAAGGCCTTGCTAAAATGCAGGCTGTTGGTGAGGCTGGGAATTCTGAGAGTGCTGAGGAAAGACCAAGCCGGTCTGCAGGCCACACCAGGAGCAGCCAGGCCCCAGGGTCCTTCCTGCACCTGTGAGCTGTGGGATGCACAGCCCCCGGACAGAAGCAGCCCGCCACTCCAGTATTCCAAGTAAGAAGGGACAGAGCTCCCCGCGTCATTACAGGGCCGGGCCCCTCCGGACAGCGCTGGGACTGCCCACCTGCACAGGCCTCCTCGTCGGACCAATCCCCGCAGTCGTTCTCGCGGTCGCACCGCCACCGGCTGGGGACGCAGCGGCCGTTCTCACACCGGAACTGGAAGTGGCGGGAGCAGTTGGGGGCTTCGGTGGGGTTTTCTGGGGAAAAACACAGCATCGGTTGTGGGCCCGCACCAGCATGAACGTGAAGCTGCGATGTACACACAGCCTTCTCCACACCGCACCCCAGGGCAGCCGCCTGCCACCAGCTGCATTAGGCAGCTTCTGGGACCCAGTGGGTGACACACTCAGTAAGAGCCCGCCTTCCTGGACCCGACTCAGGTGTCTCTGACCCACACGGCTATGTATCTTGCAAATGACGCCGTGTTTAACTTTAGCCCTTTACCAAAGGAATGGCCTTGCTCCCATGATAACACAATGGTAACGGGTGCTATTCCATGGGTTCGACAACCTGTAGGAGCAGGGGGAAGCCTCCTCTGAAATATTTACCACTAATGCCTTCCCTACCACGTTATACAGAGCGCCAGTCTCTGACTCAGAGTGGAGTGGAGGAAGCCACCTCTAACCCTGCTGGGGTCAGGGCCAGTTCACACTCAGTTTCCTACATGGAGATTCAAGAACCGGCAGGAAATACTGCTGAGGGAGGAGGTGGCAAAGGTGGGGTGCAAGGGCGCTAGTGAGGGCCCCTCCTCGATGACAGGGGCCACGGCCCCAGAACAGGCATGAGAGGACACGGACCTGCGGCCTCCCCACAGCTGGCTTCGTCTGAGTAGTCGCCACAGTCATCCATGCCATCGCACTTCCAGACCACACTGATGCACACACCATTCTGACACTGGAAACTGAACTCATCACAATCCTTGTGGAACTCAGGGTCTTGGGCTGGATAAGAGAGAAACGTCCGTGAGATCCCGGCTACCTCATCACCGAAGAGTTCCTAGTGACGCAGCTGCGGAAGAGGAAGAGGAAAGTCTCCATCCAGAGACTCACTGGAGAAGTCCTGAAAGCGGGTCAGTGGAGAAGGCATCCCCCGTATCACAGAATTTGAGATAAGGTCTTTATTTATTTTACTAGAAGCCTTTATTTATTTTACTAGGGTTCCTCGGCCTGGCCTGTGGGGATCAGGCGAAACAGGCTCTCCGAGATACCCTGAAGAGTCCCAGATTGCAAGAGGGTACAGGCCAGGCCGAGGGTCCCCAATGGTGTATGATCAGGGACAGGAAGGGACCGTGGGAGGGCTCCAGGGCGTGTCTGGCCCATCTCATCCAGTCCCCATCAGCCAGACCCCAGCAGCCTAACCTACCAGTCAGAGCATCTGCCCCTAGTGGTCAGAGAACATCATAGCAACTGGTCGAACAGTCGGACACTTAGCATATTAAGCTCTTATTATATACTAGAGGCCCGGTGCATGAAATTTGTGCACGGCGGGCGTGGGGGAGGGTGTGTGTGTGTGTTCCTCAGCCCAGCCTGCACCCTATCCAATCTGGGATCCCTCTCACAATCCAGGACTGCTGGCTCCCAACTGCTCGCCTGCCTGCCTGCCTGCCTGATTGCCTCTGTTTTTGCCTGCCAGCCTGATCACCCCCTAACCACTCCCCTACCAGCCTGATCGTCACCTAACTGCTCCCCTGTCAGCCCATTTGCCCCTAGCTGCCCTCCCCTGCTGGCCTAGTCGCCCCTAACTGCCCTCCCTTCCCAGCCTGGTCGCCCCTAACTGCCCTCCCCTGCAGGCCTGGTCACCCCCAATTTCCCTGCAGGCCTGCTCATCCCTAACTGCCTTCCCCTGCTGACCTGGTCCCCCCAACTGCCCTCCCCTGTAGACCTGGTCACCCCCAATTGCCCTCCCCTGTAGGCCTGGTCTTCCCCAACTGCCCACCCCTGCTGGCCCGGTCACCCCTAACTGCCCTCCCCTGCCGGCCTGATCGCTGCTAACTGCTCTCCCCTGCAGGCCTGGTCCCCCCAACTGTCCTCCCCTGCAGGCCTTGTTGCCCCCAACTGCCCTCCTTTGCCAGCCCGGTCACCACTAACTGCTCTCCCCTGCAGGCCTGGTCCCCCCAATTGTACAACCCTGCAGGCCTGATCGCCCCCAATTGCCCTCCCTTGCAGGCCTGGGTCCTCCCCCAACTGTACTCCCCTGCTGGCCTGATTGCCCACAACTGCCCTCCCCTGCTGGCCATCTTGTGGCAGCCATCTTGTGTCCACATGGGGGTGGCCATCTTTGACCACATGGGGGTAGCCATCTTGTGTGTTGGAGTGATGGTCAATTTGCATATCACTCTTTTATTAGATAGGATAGGCTCTTATTATATACTAGAGGCCTGGTGCATGAAAATTCATGCACTGGAGGGGGGTCCCTCAGCCTGGCCTGCCCCCTCTCACAGTCTGGGAGCCCTGAGGGGTGGAAGGCGACCTGGCGATCAGGGGAAGGTGACACCCCATCACACCTCTGCTGCTGCCACTATTGGCAATGCAAGCCTCGGCCGGCCCTGGTTACCTGAGCCTCGGGTGGCCCTGGGCAGCTGGGCAGCTGCCATCCGAGGCTTGCCTGCGCCTTGGGCCGGCCTTGGGCAGCTACGGGGGCTAAAGGGACTGGGGGACTCTGGAGGCAGGCGCGTGGAGCAGCTGGGCCCGCCTTGCCATGCACCTGCTGCCCTGGCGGGGCTGAGGGAACTGGGCATCACCACCTTGTGGCTGTAGGCACCGCCATCTTTGAGGGTGTGGCAATCAATTAGCATATTCCCTCCATATTGGCTGTGGGCACTGCCATCTTTGAAGGTGGGGCAGCAATTAGCATACTATCTCCTTATTGGCTGTAGGCGCCACCATCTTTGAGGGCGGGGCAGTCAATTAGCATATTCCCTCCTTATTGGCTGTGGGCACCTCCATCTTTGCAAGGCATGAGGGTCAATTAGCATATTCCCTTTTTATTAGATAGGATGATTATTATTTTCTTGGTTAATCCTCACCCAAGGATATTTTTCCATTGGTTTTTAGGGAGAGCGGAAGAGAGAGGGAAAGACAGAGAGAAATAGCCATGTGAGAGAAACACATCGATTGGTTGCCTCCTGTACACACCCCGACCAGGGCCCAGGCCAAGGAGGAGCCTGCAATCAAGATAGGTGCCTTTGACCAGACTCGAACCTGGGACCCTTCAGTCCAGGCTGACGTTCTATCCACTGAGCCAAACCAGCCAGGGCTGTAGATAAGGCCTTAAGTTAAGGTGAGGTTATCAGGGTGAAATTCTGACTCAATATGACTGAAAAGGGGAGGAAATGGGGACACAGACAGGCACAGGGAGACCATAGGCACCTACACGTCAAGGACACAGGCCTCAGAGGAGAGCAAACCTGCCAACACTCTGAGCCTGGAGTCCCAGGGTCCCGAGCCAGAGGAAAGGCGTTTCTGACCTTGAAGCCACAGCCCGTGGTCCCTCATTGGGGCTGCCTAAGCCAACTAATGCTGCACACACTTCCTGTGGGGCCGTCCCAGAAGGGTGGCCCAGCAGACACCAGACTCTGCCTGTTCGGGACACCCTTGGTCCCGGGAGACAGGCAGGAAGGCTGAGACACTGTGCAACATGGGACAAGAGCTATGAAGCCACGAGAAGGCGAGGCCTCCAGGGATGGGCAGGAGAGCCCGTCAGACCCTGGTCACGCCCCATCTCTCTTGTGTGCACCAGCAGCTACTAAGCATGACTCCTGAAGCAGGAAACGTCTTCCTCAGAAAATGCAAGACCGGCCCTAGCTGGTGTGGCTCACTGGATAGAGCATTGGTCTGCAGACTGAAGGGTCCCGGGTTCAATGCCAGTCAAGGGCACATGCCCAGGTTGTGGGCTCAATCCCTAGTAGGGGGCATGCAGGAAGCAGCTGATCAATGATTCTCTCTCATCATTGATGTTTCTATCTCTCTTTCCCTCTCCCTTCCTCTCTGAAATCAATAAAACATATTAAAATGTTGAAAATAAAAAAGGAAATACAAGACTGGAAATGTAAAATCAGATCTGTAACTAGAAGCAGCACCTCACCACGGTGATCCCGCCCCCCAGGGACCGCCCACTCACAGCAGCCTGCAAAGGCAGCGTCCTCATCTGAGCCGTCCCGGCACTGCACGACCCCGTCACACACCATGGAGTGGAACAGGCACTGCTGGCGGTTCTTGCACACGAAGTCCATGAAGCGGGTGCAGAGCGGCTCTGAAAGGGGCCGGAGGAGAGGCCCTGAGCACGGGGTAGGCGCTCACGGGCCCTGGGCTAACGCACCTGGCACAAGTGCTCCCCGGGGAGCAGCAGCAAGAGCCACCATGCACTGAGCACACGGTTCATGGCAAGCCCTGACCTGAGCACCTGATGCAAGAGGACATGACGGAGCTCTCAAGACAATATGATGAGGTTTCACTGTCCTGCTTTCAAATGGGAAAACGGGGCGGCAGCGGTGCTAGTCAGGTTCTGCAAGCGGAGGCGGTGGAGCCAAAGCCGAAATCCAAAGCTGCCTGGACATCCAAGGCAGGACTCCAATCACAGTTAGTGCAACAGTGACCCACCCCGGGGCTGGCATGCTGCTGTGAGGCCCCGTGTCGAACTAAACTGTACCCCTTCCCTCCATGCGTACACTGAAGCCCTAACTCCCAATGGGACTGTATTTGGAAACAGGCCTTTAAAGGGGCAATAAGGTAAATCAAGTAAATACAGTTAAAAGAGGCAGATGGATGCTAAATGGGCCAGGGCAGAGCTTAGATCCAATAGGACCAATATTATTTTTGCTTTCTTTTTTTTAAATACATTTTTATTGATTTTTAGAGAGGAAGGGAGAAGGAAAGAGAGACATCAATGATGAGACAGAATCATTGATTGGCTGCCTCTCGAATGCCCCACTGGGGATGGAACCCACCACTTGGGCGTGTGCCCTGACGGGGAATTGAACCATGACCTCCTGGTTCGCAGGTCGACGCTCAACCACTGAGCCACACCGGCCGGGCAGGAACAGTGTTCTTACAAGAGAGACCGGAGATATGAGCCCAGACAGAGGCCACATGAGGATGCAGCCTTGGCCACCCGGGCACCCCCGCCAGCCGCCTGCAGGTTCTGACTCGCCAGCCTTCATCACCGCATGAGACAAGCCCTTAACCAAATGCACCGCCAGTGGCTCTGCTTCTAGGGAGACTGTTTCCCTCACAGTCAGGGGCAATGCAGTCAAAGCGAAGGACATGCAGGTACCACGGAGATCCGCCCAAGGAGTACTCTCTTCACACCCAACCACTGGCGATGCCCGGGCGGGCAGGCAGGCAGACTTACCGCAGCGCTGCTCATCGGAGCCGTCGGCACAGTCCTGCAGGCCGTCGCAGTGCTTGCTGGCGGGGAGGCAGGTGCCATTGGGGCAGCGGAAGCCGTTGCACCTCTTCTCTGGAACGGAAAGAGCGTGGCCATGAGGAAACGCAGGCACAGGGAGGCCCGGACTTGTCCCGCCCAAGGGCAGCTAGTCAGGTGCCCTCACAATGACAGGTGTGTATGCGGAGACGAGCAGAGCTGCCTGGAGAAACGTGGCCTGCCCCCACAGGGGAAAAACAATGGCAGCACCCGCCCTTCACCGAGACCCTGGCCTGGATGGAGCACCCCTGCGTGTGCAGCAGGGGCACTGACCATGTGAAGAGGTGAGGGAACGTGGCGGAAATGTGGCCTGGAGACCGGTGTGCAAAGAACGTGGTGCGGAGGACAGGAGAGCACCACCTCGTGGGAACAGCCAACAGGAGACGCACAGACCTGGCCTTGCACGCGAGCTCGGGCTGTGCGGAGGTCCACGGTGCGGTTTCCCGGGCGCACAGGGTGGGAGCTGGGCAGGAAGTGTTTACTGCATAACGTCACTGTTTTCCCATTGCAAACCATGTGAATGTGTTACCCGCTCAAGAAATTCAAGTGCATATTGTTTAAAAAGTAAAAGCTTCAGTGAAGAGAAAAGAAAACTAAGTCCTGATTAGAAACCCTGGTTTTGAAAGTTCTCTTACATCACTCACTCAATTCTTTATGAATTCTAAGCCAAAGCCCTTTTGGATAAAGTGTGTCCCAGAAATGTTAAGAAACGTGGGTTTCCTCAGCACCAAATCTAGCCAGGTCAGCTTCCCCTGAGCAGAGCCACACCAGCAGGTCCAGCTGGCCAAGCACCCTCAGCCTCAGTGCACCCGCACCAGGAGGGTCAGGTGTAAGGCAGGAAAACGTGCTTTAAGCCCTGGCCGGTTGGCTCAGTGGATAGAGCGTTGGCCTATGGACCAAAGGGTCCTGGGTTTGATACCGGTCAAGGGCATGTACCTTGCTTGCAGGCTCCTCCCCGGCCTGGATCCTGGTCGGGGAGCCTACAGGAGGCAACCAATCTATATGTTTCTCTCACATTGATGTTTCTCTCTCTCTTCCACTCTCTCTAAAAGTCAATAAATCAATGGAAAAATATCCTTGGGTGCAGATTAAAGAAAATATGCTTTAATCCTGTAAAAAGTAATCATTCCTAAGAAATTATTTGGAAGACATCAAACAGAAACAGTTAATGAGTACCGCAGATGGAGAAATAGGTCACAGAGTAAGAAGAGTATAAAATTAAAACAACAGGAGATGACTCCCACTTGTGAAAGCAAAGGGTAAAGGTGATGCCTAGGGCCACAGGGGAACACAGCACATCATGGATGGACATGCTTGTCAGTATAACGACTTGGAAATAACTAGAAACATTAACGAGAACACAGGGACCAGTGAAAACATGGACCCTACCAGACCACCTGGAGATGCCCGAACGAGGGGGGCGGGGGGCGCGCTGAGGCTGGGGACCTGCAGCAGCCACAATTCTGGTGTCCTGGGACCAACCATGAAAGACTAAGGGACGGCTACATCTCAACGTAAAAATACACCTTCGTTTCCAAGGACATAAGTAGTTTCACTATGCAAACCAGTGTGACACCGAGCACACCTGGAGGTCCACCCGGGTGCAGCTAAAGTAAGCTATAGTAACACAACGGGATACACGTCTGCCATTAGAGTGCTCAATGCAGAAACACAGACATGCAACAACGTGTAGACAACTCCCATTCCATGGAGATTTGGAAAGTACAGTGTAAATAATCCTACATAATAAGAGGTAATATGAAAACTGACCATCACTCCAACACAAAGATAGCTGCCCCCATGTGGACACAAGATGGCCTGCAGGGGAGGGCAGTTAGGGGCATTAGGCAGGTAAGCAGGTGAGTAGTTAGGAGCCAGTGGTCCTGGATTGCGAGTCAGACATCCCCCGAGGAGTCCCAGACTGGAGAGAGTGCAGGCTGGGCTGAGGGATTCCCTGCCCCCCATCCCGTGCACGAGTTTCATGCACCGGGCCTCTAGTGGGAATATATACACTGGCCTATGCCTCTGGCTGCTGGCACAGAGCTATTAAAACCCTTGCATTTTCCTGGGTGGACACAAGTGTCCTGTTCTTAGGAGACCACACAGGGCGGCTCCTGGACAACGTCAGGAAGCCACGGGAGACAGTCGGGGCCACCCGCCTCCCTGCTCCAGGAGAAGAGAAGGACGGAGACGGGGAGAGTGCCAGGTGGGCCGTGTGGTGAAGATTCCATAGAACCCAGAGTCTAGGCCTCAGAGGCGTCCAGGCTGCTGAGTGCTGGGGCTGGGGCAAGGCACAGAGCTCTGCCCACCTTCCCACGCCTGCCCCGTGCCTCTCTTCCATCCAGTGCTCGCCTCCACCCTCCATCACCCCTTCCATGATAACCAGTGTTTCTCCGAGGTCTGTGAGACGTTTCGGCAAATGACCAAACCCAGGCAGGGAGTCCTGGGAGCCCAGGCTCACAGCTTTGCACAGGAATGCAGGGGAAGCTGGGGTTGGGACCGGCACTAAAGTGGGGGGTGGGGGGCTTGCAGGACTGAGCCCTGAACCTGCAAAGTCCGAGGCACGTAGCTCGGGGGAAAAAGTGCCAGTCAGGCCAGGGGACCCCAGCTGGTGCTGGAGAATTGTCCGGAAGCCAAGAATTCTATGAGCACCGGAGCCGAGGCAGCCACGGGAGGGCTTTCTGCAGGCAGAGGGCGGAGGGCAGGGCAGGGAGCCTGGACGCCCTGGTGTAAAGCAGCATTCTCTGGATCGTGCTTTCGTGGCAGCCATTCTGTGGTGAGTTTCTGTGGTGAAGGCGACTGGCTATCTCGGGATCCTTTTTAAGTCAATTACACAGAGAAAGGTCTACCTGGGGCCAGTGAGCCATTCTCCCTGAGGCCCGCAGCACAGAAGCCCGAGTCACAAAGTACCAGCTACTCCCACTGCTCCTTCAAAGCTGCACAGAAAGCCATGCACCAGGTGCCGGCCAGGGAACTGGCTGCACCACACCCGTGTGTCCTACGGCACTGCCACGGAGGGCGCGGGCACGCTGTCAGCATGGGCACCCGGCACACTTAGCTGTCAGCATGGGCACACGGGCACACTTAGCTGTCAGCATGGGCACACTTAAGCTGTCAGTGTGGGCACACTTAGCTGTCATTGTGGGCACACTTAGCTGTCATTGTGGGCACACTTAGCTGTCAGCGTGGGCACACGGGCACACTTAGCTGTCATTGTGGGCACACTTAGCTGTCAGCGTGGGCACACTTACCTGTCAGCATGGGCACACTTAGCTGTCAGCGTGGGCACACGGGCACACTTAGCTGTCAGCGTGGGCACACTTACCTGTCAGCATGGGCACACTTAGCTGTCAGTGTGGGCACATTTAGCTGTCAGTGTGGGCACATGGGCACACTTAGCTGTCAGCGTGGGCACACGGGCACACTTAGCTGTCATTGTGGGCACACTTAGCTGTTGGCTTGGGCACACAGGCACACTTAGCCATTGGCATGGACACCGGGCACGCCTGGTCGTCAGCGTGAGCACATGGAAACACCTGGCCATCAGCGTGAGCGCCTGGGCACACCTGGCCGTCAGCGTGGGCACTTGGGCACAGCAGGGCAGTGCTCATGTCCTGCTTCTTCCTGAGCAGTGGATGCTAGAAACACTCAGGAGGGACTGAGCGTGTATACTGACCGCAGCTGGCGGGGTCCTCGTCGGAGCCATCCTGGCAGTCCAGGTCCCCATCGCAGGCCCAGCGCCGGGGGATGCAGTGCCCGTTGCGACACTGGAAGTTGGACGCCTCACAGGTGTGGTAGACGGCTGCCGGCAACGAGAAGAGAGAGCAGTCAGCGCCCTCCTCTCGCTCCCCCTCGACTGCCAGGAGCTGCCAAGGAGAGGCTGCCTGGGGCCTGAAGTGAGGGGTGGGTGCAGCCTCCTGCAGGGCGGCGAGCTGAGGCGGTGGAACCACAACCTTACACAAACAAGCAGACTTACCTGCTACAAGCCTGCGCTTCCACCACCGGGGGGAGCGTCATTCCCCTCTGCCACTGAAAACGGCGTGGAGATTGAGAAACGTGCCCACAGCACAGGGGAGTATGGACTGGCACCGGGCTGCCCAGAGCCAGAGCCTGTGCTTCCTCTCATCCTCGCTACTTTACTTCTCACGTAAGCCCCTGGCTCCGCCGACCGGAGACTCCCGCAGCAGGTGTCAGGAGCCCGGTCCCAGACCCGCCCAGCACGTCTGGGGCCCGTGAAATCCACTGTCCTGCCATCTAAGGACCTATACACTCGGAAAGGCCGTGACTTTAGAATTCTTAATAAATACCCTCTTAAACGTGGAGACCTCTTAAACAATTTTCCAAAATTGCGAGGGGAGGCCGCCTCTCGGGACCGCTGAGAGCAACGTCTGCCGGGCACCCATAATGCCTGGCACCCACTGGGCCATCACAGAGTGGAGGCGGGGAGAGCAGGCATGGGCAACGGAGAGCCTCCTCAGCACGCGTGGGCTGTGCCACAGGAAGTCATTTAGAAACAGCTCAAAGCCTTGGGCAAGGTCTGGGTCAAGCCCTAGCTGGTTTGGCTCAATGGACAGAGCATCGGTCCCGTGTTTAATTCTGGCCAAGGGCACATGCCTGGGTTGAGGATCCCCAGTAGGGGGCGTGCAGGAGGAAGTTGATCCATGGTTCTCTCCCATCAATGATGTTCCTATCTCTCTCTCCCTCTCCCTGCCTCTCTGAAATCAATAAACATATATAAATTTTTTAAAAAGCCTAGGTCAAATGTACCCTCTCGGCCTTAAACCCAACCAGCACCCCTACTTGCCCTCTCCACCAGTGCTCCTGCCCATTACTGGATGGAAACCAGGCCCACCCTCTTTGCCACGGGCATCGAATAGCCTAACCAAGCTGGATGGGTTTGCTGCCGGTTTAACTACGCGACTAGGACATCTTCACAACAGGAGGAAGGAAAAAAAAAACCAACCAGCATGTAGGGAGCAGTTATAGGGTTAAGCCTCGGACTGACCTGCTGGCAAAGCCGCAAACAAGTCCCAGCTTGGAGGGCACAGCCCTCTTAGCATAATTAAGCTTGATCTTGTGACTGCTCCCTAGATCCTTCCTGGGTAGCTAATGGGCTGTGGGAGGGGCAGCAAGTGCTGCCAAAACAAGTTAAACTTACAAGAACATTGTAAATTACCTTATTTACCTCTGACTATAAAATAAAGCATCAGCTTGCAGTCTGGATCTATTCTGTGGCCTCAGCCAGGCACAGAAGATCCACCTAGACCCAGCTTATTCTCTTTGTCTGTCTTTTCTTCATCCTTCTCCGGCCCTCCCTCAGGCTCGCCGAACCCTTGGCTGTGCTGGTGCGGCACAAGTGGCACCCAACGTGGTGCTGAGTTCGGCCCAAGTGGCGCCAAGTGGCAGACCTGAGTGTGAGGGAACTGCAATTGTCAGGTGAAAGGAGGCCCCAAGGCGTGCGCACGCAGTAAGTAAGGTAGGGGTGTAGTACTAGCTGGGTGTAAAACATGGGAAATTCAGGATCACAGGGAAAGAATGTATGCGTATCCATGCTTAAGGCTATGCTCCAGGCAAGGGGCTGTTCTGTGAGGTATGAACAGCTTTTCGATTTTTTGGATTTTGTGAGTAAAACCTGCCCATGGTTTTCTGAGGAAGAAAGGGTAAATATAGAGGCATGGGAGAAGGTAGGAAAACAACTTTGCGATCATTATATAGCTGAAGGAAATGCCTGCCCTGCTTTCAGTCTGTGGTCCCTGATCCGGGACTGCCTGGAGCCCACTCCAGAAGGGGAGTGGAGGAATGTGGCAGGGGAAGCAAGGCAGATGGGGGAAGGTTGCCAAAGGCTCCGACTCCACCATCGGCGCCTCCGTCGCCTCCTCCAGTCCCTGGCACTACAGCTCCTGTGGAGAGAGCCCTCCGGAGGATGCGCCTCCTCCCAGATATGAACAAGGATTGGAGGAAGCAAGGGAACAGCGCCGGCGGGTCTGGGATGATGGGGGTCTGATGCAAACATGGGAGAGCTTACTGTTGCTCATAAGCCTCTCCTTTCCCCCCTAAACAAGCAGAAAAAGGAATGGTGTGTTGGTCTCTGCTCCAGCAGACTCTGCCTGAGGCCAGGCAGGCTGGGGAGGATACACCAGGGCTCAGTTTAGATCCTGTATGTGAGCAGCCTGATCCTCAGAATCCAGGGCAGATGCTCCGTGGTCATCAGTCTATACCTTTTAAAACTTTGAAGGAGTTGAAGACTTCTTGTTCTGTGTATGGACCCACATACACTAGTTCTGCTTTTCAACATTTTTGTCAGCAATATCAAATTTGCCATAAAACTGGCATCCCTTACAACCCTCAAGGTCAAGCAATAGTGGAAAGAGCAAATTGTACTCTTAAAATACAATTACTAACACAGAAAGGGGGAGACGGATGTTATCCTAGGGGTCTTAAACCTAATCAAATGTGGCAAATGGATGTCACCCACATACCGGAGTTTGGTAAGCATAGATGGTACATGTTATATATTTGCGACTCCCCAAACGGGAGAGAGTGCCAAGCATGTAATTAATCATTGCCTAGCTGCCTTTGCGGTACTAGGTCCTCCCTTAGAGCTAAAGACAGACAATGGACCCACATACACTAGTTCTGCTTTTCAACATTTTTGTCAGCAATATCAAATTTGTCATAAAACTGGTATCCCTTACAACCCTCAAGGTCAAGCAATAGTGGAAAGAGCAAATTGTACTCTTAAAATACAATTACTAACACAGAAAGGGGGAGACGGATGTTATGTGTCACCTTAAAATAAACTCAGTCATGTTCTTTATACTTTAAATTTTTTGAATTGTGATGCAGAGGGTCATACAGCAGCCAAAAGGCATCGGGCCTCCTGTACAATAGCCTCCGCAGGGTTAGCCCGATGGAAGGATGCACAACTGGACAATGGTTTGGACCAGATCCAGTAACAATGTGGGGAAGAAGTTGTGTATCTTTCCAGAAGGAGCAGCGCAGCCAATTTGGGTGCCAGAGCGTTATGTGCATCACCACCATGGACCCAGAGAAGCTCCTTGTCCCATCGTTCAAAAGACTGGGAGTTGCCCCAGCAAATGACAGCAAAGCGGAAAAGCAAGATGACGAAGGCTACGCAAGAGACCGAGGTGCCAACGTGGGGTCAGCTGAAGAAGCTAACAACTAAGGCCCAGCAGATGGCAGAAAAGCAAGAAGTGGAAGCTACTCCCTCAACCATGTTTCTGGCCACGCTAGCACTGGTTAGCTGCCAGTCTTCTGCAAACTCTTGCGCAGCCAAGTCCGAGGACTCGTGAGTAAATCAGTAAAAGAAACTTTCATTAGTAGGAAAATGTTACTGTAGTTTGATTTCTCTATCATTGTTGTGTTGCATTGGCATTGTTTTATTAATAGCCATGTCTGGGTTTTGCATTTGCATTGTTTTGTTATTGGGTTTTGCATTGGCATTGTTTTGTTAATATTTTAATGGTCAGAACTTTGTTCTTGATGTTTAAGTTTTACTTCCATTATTAGTAGCTTAAAATTAAAAGAAGGGCGAAAATTAAAATTAAAATAAGGCATCAGTTTACAGTCTAGATCTGTTCTGTGGCCTCAGCCAGGCACAGAAGATCCACGTAGAGCCAGCTTATTCTCTTGTCTGTCTTTTTCTTCATCCTTCACCGGCCCTCCCTCAGGCTCGCCGAACCCTTGGCTGTGCTGGCACGGCACACAAACAAACAGGCTGTGGAGCACAAACGGTGATGATTTATCCAGGCGAGATGGTGCGCAATACGTTACCCAAGGCTAGGAAGATTGGTTCCCAGTGCTCTCAAGAATCTCCTGAATCTGGGCTACGGTTTGCAATCGTCTGAAATGAAGCCTGACTTTTCCAGCCAGGTGGTGGTCCCAGCTGTCCTCACCTCTCTCTGAAGATCACGCTGTGCCTGATAGCATGCACACCAGGTCACAACACGCCTCAACATCCGACTTCGAATCCGAAGTCCATTGCAAGTCTTTAAAACAGATCTCCCTCTGTAAGAGGAGTACGTGTGTCATGCATGTTACAGAAGCTTTTGCCCTAGGAACAGCCGTTGCCTGGAAACATTTTGATTTATTGGCTTTACAAGTCTGACAGCCTTTAAACAAAGCCTTGCTCATTCTCATAAGACACTTGCCGGAACTCATTTCCACATGGACCTGTTTGTTGCATTCGGCCCATGCGCTTCATGTCGAACTGAAACCACTTTGGAGGGCTCACGGAGTCTCCAAGCAGGAATTCTGAGAAGCGAGCAGAGCCCGCCAGACCCCACTGAGGCCGAGCGCAGAGCCTGATGGTCAGCACGATCCCCCGCGCGTGCCGGAACTCTCCTTCCTGACTCTCCGTCTCCCGAGGAATTCTGAGCTCCCCGAGACCAAGGGCACGGTACACAGTGTGTGCTCAGTTCATAACTTCTTTCATGATAAGGGTGAGAGAAACTGACTTTGATACAGACTAAGGAATGTGGGGAAGGTCAAGAACAATCCTTCGCATGGCAAGATGATGGTGATGGTACAACTGGAAGGCTGATGGAGTAACAATCATGAAATCAGAACACACCGGGTTCCTCCCAGAGGCCACTGTCCCACACTCAATAAGGGCCTCCACAACGCCCGTCAGAGGAACCGAAGCACAGCAGGCAGGGCATCGTGACTACTGCGACGGGAAAGCTGTGCCTTATCGCTACAAAACCCTGCACTGCAGGGACGTGAGCCAGGGGCCACACGCTAATATCAACACAACCTGAATGGTTAAGGACATAAAAAGCAACACAGCGCATCAAGGGCGCTGAAAAATAAAGGTCAGGTTCAAAAGAGAACCAGATAGAATTCTGGAGATGAAAGAAAGATTCCACGCCTCGGCAGGTGACACTACATCACAACAGCCCGCCCACCACACGCATACAAAATAAAACGCTGACGAGAACTAGGGAAATGGTGCTGATCACTGCTCAGCAGATCAGGACTGACATCAGCCCGAAGGAGGCCGGAAGGAAACAGAGTAACGCCATGAAAACGCTTATGAAAAGGGACTGTGCAAGGAATGCAGGTGCACCTGCAGTCAGGCTTGCGAGTAAAGCGAAGGCGTAACTACACCAACAAAACCTTAAGAGGTCACCGCTCAGAAACACTGCAGGCCACGGGAGCACTGCTTACAGAGCAAAGGTAACTGAGAACAGGGAGGTGCTCTTAGTAAGTTATTACTAAAAAACAGCAAGAATCGCTAACTTTAGGGCTTTTGAACTGTAAAGCAACACTTAGTGTTTTTAAGTGCTAAGTGTTAGCACTGCGTGCAGTTAGGGTGAAAGCATTCTTGAAGCCCGGGCAGGTCCGGGACAGAGGAAAAGGGCGAAGAGCACACGGAGAGTAATAGGTAAAAGCACACAAGTCAAGTTTAAGGTCAAACTGGTGCAGAGGGGTGGGAAGCACCTCAATTCCGTGGAAAGCAGAAGGGGAGGAGAGCAAGAACAAGGAGCACGGCCCGCACAGACCGGAAAGCAGCTGGGGTCAGCAGGTCAGCTGCCCTGACCTGTGTTCTTGGGCTCTGCACAACTGACTTGGTCGGGAAGTGAAGTGACAGGCCACACATCTCAATGAGCTCACACTGACCTCCGACAATGGGCGGCGAGGAAGGCGAGTCGTCAGGAAGCAGTGTGGAAGTGCAGCCACGGGACGGAGGGCGCTAAGGTGGACTGAAGGACAGCCTTGCATTGGGTGCGGGGAAAATCCCCATGAGGCAATGAAGTACTTTTTTATTCTTCCACAACTTCCCCAACTTTGCTCTCCCCCACTCCACTGTGCTGTACACACATCCATGCACTCAGCCAGCCATAAAAGCTGTGCAATCAACAGGAGGAACCCATTACTCAGCAGAATGAGAACAGCACCTCGACCTCACACCACAGGATCAGCCTCCCGCTGCTATTCTCGTGTTGTCTCCAAGTTCATTTTTAATGAACTCTCACCCCAAAGAGATGCAAGCACCATTGAGGTTCTCTCTGTTGGGGAACCCCTGACGCGCCAAGATTCAGAAACACGAGCTGCTTCAGTGCCTCCACACGTGGCCCCCAGATGAGGGGAGCGCTGTGAGCTGCTTACGCTGGTCCTGAAGGAAGCACAGCTCGAGCAGCACATAACCCAACGCCGTGTCACTCGGGACGCGACAGTTCACAGCACACTGTTTGCAGTGAGACGCCCTCAGTGCAGAACATGGGGCTGATCTGCATTCGTCCTGAGCGGGGCCGGGCCCACGGTGGAGAAGCACTGAATGGGTGGCATCTGGGCCTGTTTCTCAGAGCCCAGGCGCTGGGCCCCGCAGGGATCCAAGATGAGCGGAGCAGGACCCAGGACCGCGCGCGGACACTGACCCGTGCAGTTGGCTTCATCGGACCAGTCCCTGCAGTCATTGTCGCCGTCACACACCCAGGAGTCGCGGATGCACAGCCCCGAGCTGCAGTTGTACTCGTCGTCCCGGCACTGGTGCGTCTCTGCGGGTGAAACCAGGTGTGAGGAGAGCGCTCGGGTCCAGCCCCTGCTGTGGAGTCCTGAGGGTCACAGTGCACCCAGCCCCACCCACAGCCCAGCAGCAGGCGAGAACGTAACAGGGAGGGAGGACAGGGGAGGCCCTCACCGCGGGCTTCTGGGGAAGAGCCGGCAGTCAGCTCCGTGCACTGAACAAACCTATCACTCCAACGCCTGTTGGTGGGGAGGACAGGAAGCACCCTCGCTGCCCAGATAAAATTTTAAAGACACAGAAGCCTCCAGAGACAGGGCCTGTGGCGCAGAAAGGAGCGATGAACAGTCCCCAGGGAGCTCAGCTCGGGGAGGGGTCAGTGCTGACCCTGCCCACAGAGGGGGCGGGGCTGCTGTGAGCAGAGCCCAGGGCTTGGCTGTGAGCTGTCCAGGAGGGAGGGGGCAGCAGGCCTGCCAGGACCTGGAGGGAGGCTACGCCGGGAAGGTGTCCTGAGCTTAGCAGTGAAGCAGCGCCTTGAAATGGAATTTTAGCCTGGCCGGCGTGGCTCAGTGGTTAACCGTCGACCTGTGAACCAGGAAGTCCGGGGTCGATTCCTGGTCAGGGCACATGCCTGGGTTTCGGGCTCAATCTCCAGTGTGGGTCATGCAGGAGGCAGCCGATTGATGATTCCCTCTTATGTTCATCTCTCTCCCTCTCCGAAATCAATAAAAACACATTAAAAAAAAAAGAAAGAAATGGAATTTTAAAACAGCTTCAACAACAGAAACAGCCAAGCCTCTGGCCCAGGTGGCGGCCTCACTGGCCTCACTCAAGAGCCAGGTTGCTTGTGAAGCTGGAGACTCGACTACTCATGGGAAAAGGCTGGCGACGTAGGAAGAGGCTGGGCCTGTGGAGGGACCACGGCCCTCCGGCCCTCCGGCCCTCCGGCAGGTTGAGGACCCGCTAGTGGGGCGGGGATCTGACGGTGCTGTGGCTTTAACGGGCAAACACGTGCCACTGAGGGAGGGAGAGGCTGCCAGCAATGCCACCACACAGCTTCCTTCCCACCAGAGCGAAACCCCCCGCACTGAACCCCTCCTGGTGAGGAGGAGGTGGGCGGGATGAAGGGGAAATAGTGTACATCCCAAAGACTGTTCTGGAACTTCATGATTCTACAAAGATGAAAAAAATGACTGGCTCTCTCCCCCCTCTCCCTTCCTCTTTGACATAAATAAAAAATAAATAAAAAGAAAATAACACAGCTCACAAAGATGCAGATCTGTGTCCTCGGGGCTAACCTCCCAGCCGCCCGGAGGTGTGGCATCTGCTTGGCTCTGACAAGCACTGAGCTCACTCAGAACCCCCCTCACTGCTGCGGCCACACGCACATGGCACCCCTGCGAGGTGAACCGGGCGCTGCTCCAGAGCCAGCCAGGCCCACTGCATGCACGGAGGGTCAGGCCGCTGGGCCTCGTAACGCCCACATGGCTGTCCGAACCCCCGTGCGGCCTCCGGGAACTGCCCGACCTCAGTCCGCTTACCACAGTGGCTTTCGTCACTGTTGTCGCCACAGTCGTCCTCCAGGTCACACTTGTAGGAGAGTGGGACGCAGGTCCCCGACTCCTGGCAGCGGAACTGAGTCTCCGGGTCACAAACGGTGGTAGCTGAGATGGGAGAGAGAGGACACACTCACCAGGTGCATTCACTCCCCAAACACCAACACCCACCGGGAGATGAGTTTAAAGAAGGAAGCAGGTTAACTGTAGCCATGGAAACAGAGCTGAGACATATGGAGACGAAGCTGCGCAAGAGCCCATGTTCTCCACCATGGCGTCCGGGCGCGTCTGGCTGGGAGAGCAAGTGACGGGCAGGTTACCTCCGAGATCCCCTCAGATGGGAGGTGCCCAAGTCAGAAGCCGGAAGTCCTTTACCTAGAAAACCACATAGCAGTGCAGGGTCCCACCGGGAGCTGCCCCTCCGCGTGTGCATACAGGTCGAGGGGAGGTAGGATCTGCAGCAGCAAAGGGCTCTGCAGTCACGTCGCGTGTCAACCCTGGCTCCGCCACCCCCCAAGAGATCACTGTGACCCCGAGCCTTTGTCACTCCACAGTGAAGGAGGGAAAGGCAGCTCTGGCTGGTATGGCTCAGTGGCTAGAGTATCGGCCCACAGACCAAAGGTCCCGGGTTCGACTCCAGTCAAGGGCACATACTTCAGTTGCAGGCTGGCTGGGCCCTGGTCGGGGTGCATGCAGGAGGCAACCCATTGATGTGTTTCTCTCACATGGAGGTTTCCTCGTCTCTTCCTCTCTCCCTAAGTCAGGGGGAAAGATCCTCGGCTGAGGATTACCAACAACCACCAAAGGAGAAAAGGCCCCATGGCCCCGGGCCAGTGCCTTGCTCCCTTCACTCGCCTGTTAAATGAAGACATCACCCACTCACAGCGTCACCATGATGGTAACAGAACACGTGGGTCAGAGGCCACCAAATGGGGTGTAAACATAGTCCCCTCACCATCCTGGTGCCCTGGGCCTCAGAGTGAGATCGAATTAGCTTCCCCCCTTTAAACAGCAATTGTCTCGGCTGGAGCACAGCCCCTGGGAGCCAGAACCTGCAGGAAAGGCCTGGGTAGAGGCTCTCTCGGGGAGGGGGCAGCTGTAAAAGGAAGGGTGTGGCCCAGCCTGGGATGCAGGGACTGGGGGGGACAGGGGAGGGGGACGCCATGAGGTTGAAAAGCTGTGGCAACGCTGCAGTTGGACGTCCCTGGCAGCTCTTACTTGAGGCTCCATGTCTTCTCTGTGACTAAGCGTGTGGTGGGAGGCAGGGGGCAAATTCAACGATGCCACGGCTGAGGGGATGCACATCTAACCCCAAGCTCCTAACAAAGCCCAACACAGGAGCCTGTTTAAGGGAGGGAGGTGCGCTGGCAACCCCCTCCCAGCTCCCTCCATCACTCCTCTCCCCCCCCCCCCCCCCCGCCTCCACCGCCCGCAGTGGGCAGGATGCCTCCCTAACCTCCCAGTGGGTCCTCACGCCTGGCTTCCTGCGCCTGCCCTCAGCGCTGCTCTCTGCCTCCTCAGTGGGGAAGCAGACGGGCACAGAGGCACCGCTCCCTGCTCCCCAGACCACACGCCAGTCCCTCAGACTCTCCTCCTCACTCGGCTGCACCTCATTAGCTGGGCTGAGCCCAGTGGGAAGCAAGTCTCAAGCCTGGGGAAGGTCACCCAGGCGGACCTTCTCACCAACCAGGAGGACCTGAGTCCGCTGCACCATTCACCCAGTGGCAGAGCTCGGGCTGGCGGAGGCAGCGCCCCTGAAGAGGCCGGAAGGTCTTTCTCTCAAAACCGGAGCCCATGAGACCTACGCTAGTCTAGGCAGCGGGAACCAGAGCCCAGAGACCCAGGAGGAGTCCCTGCTACTGGACATGGGGTCACAAAATCCCCCTCCCTCTGCCTCCACGGCAAGCAATGTGCCTACAAAGTGCAGGTTCTGGGGAGCAGGCCCTCCCGCCTGCTCTGTGACAGACTCTGCTCCAGGTCAGCTCAGATGCTGCTGCGTTTATCACTCTTTTTAAAGGCCCTCTGGCTCCTCCCCACAGACATCAGACCTTCCTGAGGCTCTGGAGGGAGAGGGGGTTCTCAGTGTTGGTTTGCAGAACAGAAACCACAGGCAGAGCTAGTACTCCCTGAAGTCAGCCTTCCGGTGCTCTCCTGATGGGTGTGCAAGGCATGCCCCGAGGCCGGGGTGCTCTAGGAGCCTGGTCTGTGCACTCTGCAGGCAGGACGGGCGGTGCCAACCTGCAGGGGGCGAAGTGTGGGGAGCTCCCTGCTTTTCAAACCGCGTCCTGGAGCGGCTGGGAACCAGCACGGGCTCTGCAGGTGGATGCCTGCCATGCCCAACTGCCAGAGACCAGATGAACACAGAGCCAGGGCCACCAGCACCCTCCTCAGAACACAGTGACCATGCGCTGCTGGGTCCCGAAGACACAGCAAGTGGAAGAGAAGCTCCAGCTCCAGTCCTTCCCCTCGACTCCTCTGCCCATGGCTCACTTCTCCAAAGGGAATGTTCCTCCCGTCAGTCCGATGGTCCACCTCCCTCCCAAGAACTCTCAACGCCTGCTACTCCAGCCCCACACATGCCCCGGCTCCAGGGCTCCCAGCCAGGTCTCTGCGACCCACAGTTTCCAGGCCAGGCCACATCCACTCTGCCCTGCAGCTTTCTTACCTGCTGCTCCCCCACCTGCTCGGGTCACCTCTGCTCACCTGCAGGCTCTGTGGGAGGACCTACCCAAGTTTGACCTGGGTGCCCCATGCTCCCCGTCCTCACATTCATCCCTCCAGGGCAGCTGGCTGCTCACTTTATTTATTTACTTATTTTTAATCCTCGTCCAAGGATATTTTTCCATTGATTTTTTTTTAGAGAGAGTGGAAGAGAGAGGGAAAGAGAGAAAGAAACATTTATGTGAGAGAAACATATCGATTGGTTATCTCCTGCATGAGGCCCGATCAGGACCTGGCCCAGCGGGGAGCCTACAGCCAAGGCATGTGCCCTTGACCGGAACTGAACCCAGAACCTTTTGGTCGCAGGCTGACGCTCTATCCACTGAGCCAAACCAGCAAGGGCAGGCTGCTTGCTTTGTAATTCCCCTTCAGACTTTAAACGGTGCCCACCCAGCTCCCAATATCCCCAGGACCCCATACAGACGGAACAAGGGTCTTCCATAAATACTGCTGAGCAAGGTGTGAACATATTACTGTCTAACATAGGGCAAAGCTACTAACAACTGACTAAAGAGGCTAAATTTGTCTGTAAACCCCGCTAAACAGAATCAGATCCTTCAGTAGGCCTTAGAATTTATACGTCAGAAGACGACATGTATATGCACACACACCAATGTCCCCACCTGCCAGACCAAACTGTGATGGCACAATGCATCCGCTGCCTGTGGGAGCACCTGGCCCACCTCCAAAAAGGTGGGCATCGAACTTACAGATCCAGACCACCCCCTGGTCACTGCCCGCCACCAGCTTGCCCGACTCCCACCTTCAGCCACGTGATGCTTATCTGCTGTAAACCTCTTACAATGATGGAGTCAACTGATATATGTGGGTCTGTTTTAAATAATAATACGTATGTAGTTGGGTATACAAAGGTGTGTTCTCTGTTCTCCAAACAACCCCACCAGCTTACATGCATCACCAACCATGATGGGCGAGCCAGCACCCTGGACCAGCGATTCTCAGTCGGTATGCCAAAGGAATTTTTAAAGCACACACTACCTATTAGTCAGGGGCACTGGCCTCTTTTCCCCTAAGATTGTCCAATAAAACAATGACAACAGCCAACACAACCGGATGACATAGCCATCTGGTACGGTGTAAATGAATCAAAATTATAGCTGTTTTTGTTACATCAGCAAAACATATGTCTTTTGGTTTAGTTTGTGGGTGCCATGAGCTGAAAAAGATTGACAATCACTGCCCTCGATGGCCAGTCCCACCCAGGAGCTGACCAGCCTTCTGTGTAACAGGAAATGCTTAACATCTCAGAACTCGGCCCGCAGGGACTCACGGCAGTCCCTCTCATCGCTCAGGTCTCCGCAGTCGTTGTCAAAGTCACACCGCCAGACGCTGCTGATGCAGTTCCCGTTGCTGCAGCGATGCTGGCTGCGGAGACAGGCGCTCTCTGTGGGCGGGAGGGCGGGGAGAAACAAAGCCGGTTACTCTCACTCAGGGACCAGGCCTTCTCTCCGAGTTTCCATTTCTCTTCCTCAATGGCATGCCTAGAGGGTAAAGCGGAAGAGAGGTGCATGCAGGGACGGGGCCTCGCGAGCCTTTCCAGTTACACTTCAAGGAGAAGAGGCCAGGAGCCCAGGCAGCCAGCATCCGCTGGAGGGGGTGTGCAGGCGGGCATGATGGGGAGCAAGGACAGTGATGATGCCAACTGGGCCTCGTGGGTAGAGAAACCATATACCCATGTCAGAATACTAATTACTCCTTCATACATGGCATCTGCACAGTATTCAAACACACGTGCTCAATGTCTCTATAGCTACATATAGTTATATACAATTTACCAACCAAGTGTGTTATGAAGGCTTTCCTTACAAACTGTGAGGGTTTTTCTTTAAAGCAAGCAGTATGACCCTCCGCGGAAAGCACGCGTTGTTTAGTGAGGTCCAAAACACGTGACTGGCCTCGGTTTGGGGGACCACGGGTGTTCTAACGGGACACAGAGCCTGGTCCCCTTCTCCCGGGACTTGGTGTCAACTCTTTCTTCCCAGACCCCTCCAGAGCCTGGAGGTTTCCTGTGCCTGAAAGGGAGGCTCCTCCTCCTCCATTTGTCTTTCTAAGAGACCACAGGTGACCTCACGCCCTAGACTAAGTGGCTGCCTGCCCCCGGGGGGGGGGGGGGAGGGGGGAGGGGGGTACCTCACAAAGCAAAGAGCCTGGAGTCCAAGGAAGAGGAAACTCGGGCCTTGAACTGGGTGCTTCCCAGCAAGGCCCCCAGGACTCACCTCATGGGCAGAAACAGGAGGCTGAGGACCAGGGAAGGGGGGGGGGAAGTTAAAATTAGACAGATAAAAGGTCAACAGCTTTTCAGACAAAAAGTTCAGAATTCAAATTCAAAGGGCGAGAGGGAGGAGGCTGTTACAGCCACTGGCCACACTGGGAAATAGGGGCGCCAGGCCCTTAGACACTTTGCCGCAAAGTTCAGGGCACTTCAGGCGGGGTGGGGTGAGGTGAGGGAGGGGGAGTCGAACCAGGTCTCTCTCCAAGTCGAGCTGGTCCCACTTAAGGGAACCAGAGAGCGTGGGTGAGGGATAAGCAAGGAGAGCAAGTGGCCAGACAAGAGAAAGGCAACCTCAGGGCCCTGACACTTGGCATTGTGGGGAGTGGGCCTCTGTGGTCCACCTCCCCCAGGGCCAGCTGTGGATGGGAGCGGTCACTGAGTTCCCAGGACAAACAGAATGTGCGGAGGAGGGAGAGGATGTGAGAACCAAGCACTGTGGGCGTGGCCAGCATCACTGAGGAAACTCCCGAGGCGCCCACCTCAACTAGACAGGGGGAGGGGGAGGCAACTGGAAAAGGCCTCAGCCCGTTCTTTTAAATGGCCCAATGGGAGAGAGCAGACCTAGGCGACCTATGAGGAATCAGGTGACCCCATGGTGCTCAGCCAATGAGAGTCGGAGGAGGGACTCACATCCTCCAGATAAACAGCCTGTGATCACTGCTCCGTGTGCCTGTCCCGACTCCCGCTCTTGCAAGAACGTATTAAAGGTCTCATTTTCGCCACACTTCTGTCAGGTATTCAGACAGGTAAGCATTTCTCACAACATTAAACCAAAAGCACAAGCTCTTATCTATAATAATAAAAGCGTAATATGCTAATTAGACTGGTCAGGTAAACGACCTTCCAGACGAAGCTAGGGCTGCAAGGGCTGAGTCCCTGGCACGATTTTGTGCATCAGGCCTCTAGTTTTTAAGTCACAGCTCAGGACTGTCCTGAATGAGGACTGAAATCCCACGGTGGACCCTGAGCCAGGTGCGTGCAGGCGCTGAGTGGTGCTGTTTCCACCGTTGGCATTTCAATAACTCAAAGACATCAGGGAACAGAGAGCACAGGGAAAAAGGGGAGGAAAGGGGACGGGGGTGGGAGGAAAGGGGACGAGGGGGCGGGGAGGAAAGGGGACGGGTGGGGAGAGGAAGGTGACGGGGGGGTTGGAAGGGGACGGGGGGGGGGAGGAAGGGGAAGGGGATGGGGGAGAGGAAAGGGGATGGGGGAAGGGGACGGGGGGCAAGGAAGGGGACAGGGAAGAGAGGAAGGGGACAGGGGGGAGAGGAAGGGGACAGGGGGGAGGACGGGGGCGAGGAGAGGGGATGGGGGGAGGAAAGGGGACGGGGAGGAGAGGAAGGGGATGGGGGAGGGGGGAGGAAGGGGACGGGGGAGGGGGGAGGAAAGGGGACGGGGAGGGGGAGGAAGGGGACGGGGGAAGGGGATGGGGGGAGGAAGGGGATGGGGGGAGGAAGGGGCGGGGGGAGGAAGGGGCGGGGGGGGGAGGGGGAAGGAAGGGAAGGAGCGCACCTTCTTTCACGCAGGAGCTGTTCTTCAGCTGATAGCCCCCGGGGCACTCGCACTGCAGGTCCCCGGCCTGGAGCTCTGTGGCCGGCACACCGTCTGGACACCTGCAGGTCCTGCTGCCGTTGGCCCTGGGAAGGCACAGCAGGCTGCAGGGCCGGGGCACACAGGCGTTGCTCCCTGGAAGAGGCACGGAGTCAGGGATACAGGTTCACACACCCACGGGCCGCCAGCAGCTCCCCCTCCACACATGCCACAGCGTGAGGCTGAGCGGCGAGTGGCCAGAGCTGGGCCCTCCTGGGAGGACACCTCTGCTCAGAGCCCTCAGGGAAGCCCCTGCCCACATGCAGCCTCACACAGATCAGAGTCCCCCGAGGAGCTGGTCTCTCCCGGGACTCAGAATGGGATGCTGACGGCCACCCACGGGGACCAGGGAGCTCGGCGGGGAGAAAAGTCCTTCGGGCGGGTGTCAGGGTGGTGCAGGGCAAGCCCAACCTGTGGAGGCCAGAGTGGCGCAGGGACAAACTCGGGGGATGCAGAGGAGGGAGTCCGGGCTGGACAGCACCAGGGACCTGGAAGAGGTGGGGGGGGGGGTGAGGATTAGGGGAAGAGGGAGAGGTCAGAGACGGGGGAGGGGGAAGAGAGGCAGGGGAGGGGGAAAGAGGGGGAGAGGAGGAGGGGAGAGCAGGGGAAAAGAAGGGAGAGCAGGGGGGAGAGGAGAAGCAGGGGAGGGGGAGGGCAGGGGAAGGAAGGGAGAAGGGAGGAGGGAAGAGGCAGGTGAGGGGAGGGGAGAGGCAGGGGAGGAGGAGGGGGGAGGGGAGAGGCAGGGGAGGAGGAGGGGGGAGGAGGGGGGAGGGGAGAGGCAGGGGAGAGGGACAGGGGAGGGGAGGAGCAGGGGAGGAGGAGGGGAGGAACCTGTCACAGGCCTCATTAGGCTCCGCCTGCCACACCAATCCACAGGCAGCCCAGTTAGTGTGCATCCATGCCCGTTTCCACACTTCCCTCCGCTGGGCTTTCTGAGAGGATGGCAGGTGGAGTCCCTGAACCCTCCCTGGGCTGGAGGGGAAACTGTGGATGAAATGAGGTGTTTCCCTAGATGCAGCTCTTTCCAGGCGGATGCGAGAGGAGGCATGAACCCTGTGGTAGCGGCGGACACGCCATGAGCAGCAGCGCAGCGCCTAGACTGTGAGAGGCGCCATTTCCCTCTCCTGTGGGGCTAGTCATCACCAAAACGGAAAAAGTGAGCATGAGTCTCTGATAAAGCGCAGCGAAGAGGAGCCGCCGCTTCCCCTCACAGGCAGAGACCTGCCAGGACCAGGCCACTGACCTGGCCCCTTCAGCCAAGACGTCCTCTGTGCCGGCCTCACCTGGCCTGCGGCTGGAAGACGGGGTTCACCCGGGGCCCTCAGTGCCAACGCGGGCGATGGGCCACTCACTGTCTTTGCATGTGTGGGCACCTTATCAGTGTTAACCGGCATAACACATAAAAATAAATATCGCAATCGCCCCAGAGCTGAGCCCACGGATTACGAGACGTTACTAAACAGAGAAAACATATACAGCCTCGGAGGGAAGTCCACAGGATGGCATTCCAAAGGGTTCCCCAAATAACCTCATACCCTAACGGCTGAGGCACCACAGCACAGCAGCCGGCCACGGCAAGCCATGCCAGACACCGCTGCGCCGCTCCGGCCCACAGGGAGCCGCTCCTTTCCTCAGGGGCAACCACTCCACCAGGACGGGGCCCGGCTTTGTGTTCAAGGTGACACCACTGCCATCCGCTCCCCGCTCCCCGCTCCTCACGGGAAAGGAGCCGGGAAAGCCAGACCCTCAGCTGTGTCCCTGGGCAGCTTCACCAGCTGCAGCTTTGCACTCCCCCAGGGCCACATGCCCGGTGACAGGGAAGTGCCTGTGTGTCAATCACTCCTGGGGACAGACATGGCTGGCCAGAGTGGGCGTGGCCCTGCCAGCCTGAGCGCACTTGGGAGAGAAGGCGTAACCCTAACCAAGGACTTCTCTCTCAGGCTCTGAGCTCTCGCCGTGCATGGCTTTTGGCTCTTGCGCCCCCTGGTTTGGCTCTTGCCTGTGTTGCCTCCACAGCCATGTGGCCATGCAGACCCCACACGTGATGGACGGTGGCCTGCGGGAGACACAAGCTGAGCCAGCTGGTGCTGGTGCTGGGCTGGACCCGGCTCCCACAGGGCAAGGACCCCCTGGACAGGGGCTCTGATTCTCGCTCTGCCGAAGCCCAGCTGCACGTCTATGACGGGACGAAGGGAGGTGGGGCTTTGGAAACACAGGGGGCCATCCCACGGAAATACAGCTTTCTACCCTGCTCATCCCCACCCCCCCTCGGGGGCCTCTGAAATACTTGTTCCAGTGGAACCCCAAAATCCCACTTCCACAAGCAACGGGGGAGACGAGCCCCTCTCCTATCCTGTAACAAAAGGAGGACACCTCACTCAATATGCCGAGAAACCGAACAACAATCGAACATTTGGAGAACATTTAGTCCCCGGATATTTTCACATGGGTTGTGTCTATAAAATACTAACGTTTCACACACAGCAAATGCTCCCATGCGAAGAGGCAACAGCCAAAGGCACAGAACCCAGCATGGGGTGCGGCGTTCGGGAGCCCGTGCTGGGCAGGGATGCATGAAACCAGTCTTAGGGTCAAACCAAACCATGCTGACCAGGTCACTGACCCCAAGAGGCAGGCAGGGCAGGAGTGTGGGGCTGTGACAGAGCCATGGTGCAGAGAACAGGGTCACAGTGTCAGGGGAAGCCGGAGGGCAGGGTGCAGTTCAACAAAGCACTGAGCCTGGCCCTCCCACGGGGCCAGTCTGTGCGGGAGAATGGGAAACAGGAAGGGCATCACCCCAATGTGAAGGGGTCCCCTCAGAAGACCAAACACAGCCTTGTGATGTCTGTCATAGTCAGAATATTCCCTGACATCCTCTTTGGAAAATTCTTCCGGGATGTACTGGACTGCAATGCTTCCTCCCTCAGATGGCCTGCAGGCTCTGCTCCTGCTGCGACATGCTAATGAACCAGAGGAAATCTGCTGAGGCTCCAGCAGCCCCTCCTCAGCACAGCGCGAGGCAATAGCACAAAAGTAATGATTGTTTTCAGATTCACATTTGTCCCTGCAACTGGACTAGGATCAGCAGGAACAAAGGGCCTGGAAAGCCCACATTTTCCCTCGACCCCTGGATCTGGCCACCCTGGCCAGCAAGCACCCCTAGCCTTGCCCCTCCTCCTTTCCCTTAACAATAAAAGATGACAGAGTCCAGTCTTTCTTAAGATGGATTTGAGAATTAGTTCTTCTACCTTCTCTAGCAAGGCCTTCTCAATCAATAAACCTTTGCTTGCTCCAAACACTGACTTACTCAATATTGGCCTTTTTTTTGAAGCATCAGGTACACGAACTTGGGCCTGTAATAGAACTAGTTAGGAGCCAAAAATACTACTATCTTATTTAGTTACCTACTGAACTCAACCCACCCCATAATACATACCTGCCCTCACTATAAACAGTTACAAGCATGCTCTTACTGCAGGCTCTGAGGAAGAATTCCAAGGGCTCCAACTGACTTTAGCTCATTGCAGCATCAACTAAACCTATCAACAGCCTCGCAAAGTAAGCTGTCTAAGGAAAAAAGACTGTGAAGAATGAATTCCAGTAATACTACGCGCAAATCAGCCAGGTGTAAAGATGAAAAATGCATCTGTCGAAAGCAAATAGCTCAAACTGACAAAAGTTCCAAATCAACCAAGTTCTATCACAGACAAGAACCAATGAAGCTTCTATGTCAGCTGTGTACCAGGGCCTGGTGGCTTCGGGGGCGACAGCGGCAGCCGAGCGAAGTCAACGCAGCCGCAGTTCAGATTCTTACCACTTATTCAACACTCAATGCAGAGAGTTACTCAGCCCGACTTTCATGTCCTCGTCCATAACATGGAGATGCGGACAGTACACATGGATGTGGGGAAGACGAACTGAGGTCACGCAGCCCATCAAGCACATTAATGGGTGCTTATTGTGGGGAGTGGGCCTCTGCGGTCCACCTCCCCCAGGGCCAGCTGTGGATGGGAGCGGTCACTGAGATCCCAGGGCAAACAGAATGTGGGGAGGAGGGAGAGGATGTGAGAACCAAGCACTGTGGGCGTGGCCAGCATCACTGAGGAAACTCCCGAGGCGCCCACCTCAACTAGACAGGGGGAGGGGGAGGCAACTGGAAAAGGCCTCAGCCCGTTCTTTTAAATGGCCCAATGGGAGAGAGCAGACCTAGGCGACCTATGAGGAATCAGGTGACCCCATGGTGCTCAGCCAATGAGGAGCCAGAGGAGGGACTGAGTAAATGGGCTGTGCACGCTGCCCCAGGTGTGCCTGTACAACCGGATGACACCCGCTCTCAAGAGTGCATTAAAGTCTCATTTTGCCACACTTCTCTCTCTGAGTCTGTTATCTGAATTCAGACAGGTGAGCATTTCTCACATTATGACAACACAATGCCTTAATAAATGTAGTTATTATCATCATCTTTATTTTACACTCACAGAAAGTCCTCCATGTGTTAAGAGCAGGCAACAAAAACAACAGACTGCCTGGCACCAAGGACTGGCACCCAAAACTGGAACCTGCAATACTCTGTGTCCAAAGGGGCAGGCAGGCTCGAGCGGGCAAGCTCAAGACCAGGCGACACCCCACCGCACGTGAGCTGTACCGGCAGCCAGATGCCCCGGCAAAAGCCTCGATGTAACCCACACTGGCCTGTCGGGAGAGATCACAGCCTGCTCCTCCAGCCCCAGGACTGCGGCAGGAGGTCCGGGAAGCAGCAGACAGCCACGATTTCCCCTTCACGTCCAAACAGCCCCTTCCCTGGAAGTGTGGCTGCAGGTCAGCTGGGAGGAAGCGACCTGCCAACACGGGCGTGAGGGCCAGGGCTGCGGTTCAGCTGACCACAGTGTTTCAGGAGCGGCCTGTGCTCACGGGGACGCGCACGCTCACAGGGACTCGTCAAGATGGAGGCCAGCCTCCTGGGCCAGGCGGGAACTGAGAGATGGTGGTCAGCGGGCTGGTGTCCTCGCCAAGGCCCCGCGAGCTCAGTCACGAGCAGGGAGCTGATCCCTTCATCACCCCAGTTCAGGCCAGGCACCTCCTCTAAGAACAAACGTGGCCTCTCCACTGAGCGGCAGAATTGGAACAAATCTCAGCTCTTGGGCTGCCAGGGGCGTTTGGGAAAACAAATTCCTCTCTAAGACGTCACTCCCAAATCCCTACCCACGGATCCTGTTCCAGCCCTGCCCAGCGCAGGTCGGCCGTGAGGACCTAACAATATTGACTTACAGTTCTCAGGCGCCCTCCTTGGCCCCAGGAGGGTCATGGTATCTCTAACCGTATTACTTCCCTTTGTCAACTTTCTCTCAGCACGGCCTGCCAAGCCGGCAGGACAATGCCACATTCTAACTCAAACCGGAGCCCGGCAGTGTATCCGGCCAGGGAGTCAGCCGAACGGGGCCGCCTAACCCTGCGGCCGAAGCGGCGCTTCCTGACGGGCTGTCCTTGGAGAGCCTGACCTCTCTCCTTAGTGCCCACCGTGCACGGAGGAAGTCAACAGAGGGAAGGCCATCTGGGACAGAGCAGCTTTCCACAGAGCAGCCTCGCCACCAAGATGGGAGGCCAGAGCCTCCAAGCAGCTCAGAAGCCGCAGCCAAGAATCTTTAAAAAGCTACTGACTGCATCTCCTTCTCATCCCTTCTTCTTCCAATAAACATGAAGTGGGCACTACTAAGTGCCAGGCACAGGTAAAACTACTGAGCACAAAGAAAAGAGAGAGAACCTTCATCCTGGGGCTTGGCGTTTCATGGAGGGTACACAGTGAGTCATCATAGAGCAGCACCTCGTACCACGGCAGACGTGCTTGTCTGAGCCACGAAACCCAGATGGGATCCCTGCCAGGAAGCAGCACTGCCTGCACCCCCAGCACAGCCCAGCCCCAGGAAATGGCGCAGCCCCCAGTTGGGTGTGTGGGGTGGTGTGGCCCCTGGGACAAGTGTGTAGCAGGAACGAAGCACATGCAGGGCCCCTCTGGCTGCAACGGAAGTTACATCCCCACTCAGTGAGGGGACGAAAGCAGGGGAGGCTGTAATTACCTACCAATCACCAGCACTCCGGGCAGGCAAGACATGCCTCTTCCAGCGGCTTGTGTCTCATTAGGATAGGAATCACAATGTCGTTGGGAAGAAGTGAACAATGTGCCTGCCACTGAGACTGGCTGTGGCTGGATAACACTGGCTGTGATTGGCTGAGACTGGCTGTGGCTGGATAACACAGGCTGTGGCTGGCTAAGACTGGCTGTGGCTGGCTGAGACTGGCTGTGGCTGGCTGAGACTGGCTATGGCTGGCTGAGACTGGCTGTGGCTGGCTGTGGCTCGATAACACTGGTGGTGGCTGGCTGAGACTGGCTGTGGCTGGCTGTGGCTGGCTGTGGCTGGCTGAGACTGGCTATGGCTGGCTGAGACTGGCTGTGGCTGGCTGAGACTGGCTATGGCTGGCTGAGACTGGCTGTGGCTCAATAACACTGATGGTGGCTGCCTGTGACTGGCTGTGGCTCGATAACACTGGTGGTAGCTGGCTGAGACTGGCTGTGGCTGGCTGAGACTGGCTGTGGCTGGCTGAGACTGGCTGTGGCTGGCTGTGGCTCGATAACACTGGTGGTGGCTGCCTGTGACTGGCTATGGCTCGATAACACTGGTGGTGGCTGGCTGTGGTTGGCTGAGACTGGCTGTGGCTAGATAACACTGGCTGCGGCTGGCTGATTCTGGCTGAGACTGGCTGAGGCTGCGGAGCTGCTGGGGCAGAGGCTGCAGCACCCAGTCCTTTTCTGGGACCCACCAACAAGATAAGGGAGGAGAAGCCCTTACCAGCAGTCTTCCCCTTGTAGAAAACCTTCATGTCCATCAGCCCCGGGAGCTGACTGGCCAGCAGCGCTACCTGCGACCCGCCCTGCTTGGAGGCTCGGAAGATGCTGAGCTGTGACCAGTCGTCCCAGTAGAGGTCGTTCTGAAAAGAAAACGTTGGCTCTTTAGTGTGGCTCTGGGATTCCCTCTGGGCCTCGGTGACGAGAGCTGCCAGGGAGGGACACCGCAGGCACTGGCAGCCGTCGGCTGCTCTGGACCCCACGCAATGCGAGTCAGGAGTTCATCCAAACCTCAGCCAACACCCACACTAAGGCACTGCCCCAAAGAAACTCTTCGGTCAGCACTCACGTTTGCCCACAAGCCCAGCCCTTCCATTTGAAACCTACTTCTCAATGTTGCGAGAACCTTTCGTTCTACAGAGTCCAAGCGGGGTGGCCGACCCCACAGGGACAGGCTCCTTGGGGGCCACAGAGAGGCTGGGGCAAAGCTTCCCAGAGATGCGGGCCAGAGCTCAAACCAGGGACCGGGCACCTGTCTGCATCCCTCTGAATGAGCTGAAACAAACAGCCTCAAATTTGGAAATGGGTTCTCTTCCAGAAGTTAGACTAGCCGCTCTGCAAAAACCCAGCCCGTTCGTCACAGCAGTGTGCTCGCCACCCTGGGACGGGGTGGGCCGCGAGCAGCCCCACCTTGAAGACCGCGATGGCAAAGGGGTGTGGGAGGCCACCCAGGAGGACTGAGCGCTGCTGGCCATGGAGGGAGACCCGCTCGATGCAGTCCAGGTAGGCGTCCGTCCAGTAGACCCAATGCTCGTCCACGGAGATGCCATTGGGCCACTTCACGTCCTCTGACACTAGGGAGCGCACAGCAGAGCCGTCCATGTTGCTCCGGTAAATGCCTGGCCTCAGGTCTCCCCAGTCGGTCCAGAGCATCACCCTGTCCAACCAGAGAGCACGTGTCACCCGCTCTGGGGACAGGAGCCCAGGCCCTGCTCCCCAGGAGGAGGCTTCCCACCAGCACAGGAACAGGGGCTCAGACCCTGCTCCCGAGGGGAGGCCTCCCACCAGTGGGTTACTTCAGCCTCACTATCACAATATATAATCAGAATGCCTAAACCATTTCATTCCTTGACCCAAAACTTCCTATACTGGGCATTTTCTATGTATACAATCAAGTAATGCAAAGATAACATAAAGAAGATGGTCATCATAGCAAAGACTGTTCATACTAGCAAAAATAATCTATACTAATAAGAGAGAAATATGGTAATTGACCACCACTCAGCGATGCCCAGAGCCAATCAGCAGGGAATATGCAAATTAGGGGGACAAAGATTGCAGCAGCCACGGAGCCAGCAGGAGTGCGCGGAAGGCTTGGGTTGCCCCCAGCGATGGAGGAAGCCAAGCTTCCCGCCCGCCTGGGACAGCTGCCGAAGGAGGGGCCTGCAAATGGCCCTCAGCCCCTCACCCAGGCTGGCCAGGCACCCCAGTGGGGACCCCCACCCTGAAGGGGGTGTGGCCAGCCTGAAAACGGCCCTCAGCCCCTCACCCAGGCTGGCCACGCTCCCTCAGCAGGGACCCTCACCCCATGGGGGCGTGGCCGGCCTGCAAACCACCACAGGCCCCTCACCCAGGCCACCCCACCCCCCAAGGGAACCCCCACCCTGATCCGGGACACCCTTCAGGGCAAACCAGCCGGCCCCCACCCATACACCAGGCCTCTATCTATACTAATAAAAGGGTAATATGCTAATTAGACTGGGAAACCTTCCAGGAGACCTTCTGGATGTTCTTCTGGACAAAGCCATGGTGGCAGGGCTGAGGTAGAGGCAGTTAGGGGCCAAGAGGGGAGGGCAGTTGTGGGTGATCAGGCCAGGAATGGGACGGCAGTTGTGGGTAATCAGGTCGATGCGGCGGGGGGGAAGGGGGGATGTTGGGGGTGACCAGGCCGGTAGGGGGGGCAGTTGGGGGTGAGCAGGCTGGCAGGGGGGGCAGTTGGGGGTGAGCAGGCTGGCAGGGGAGGCAGTTGGGTGTGAGCAGGCTAGCAGGGGGGCAGTTGGGGGCAAGCAGGCCGGCAAACAGAGTGGTTAGGGGCAATCAGGCAGGCAGGCGAGCGGTTAGGAGCCAGCAGTCCCGGATTGCGACAGGGATATCTGACTGCCTGTGGGATCAGACCTAAACCGCCAGTCGGACATCCCCCGAGGGGTCCCAGGTTGGAGAGGGTGCAGGCCAGGCTGAGGGACAACCCCCCCCCCCATGCATGAATTTTGTGCACCGGGCCACTAGTTATTTAAAAACATATATGTATTTTTGTATGTGTATACCTATATGTATTTTAATCTGTAGAAAAAGTAATACATTATGATACATACAAAAGAAAATTATGCAGCCTAAAGTCTATAGGCGCTTATATGAAACCATCTTCAAAACATATTAAATTTTTAATATATGGCCCAGCTGGCATGGCTCAGTGGTTGAGCGTTGACCTATGAATCAGAAGGTCATGGTTAGATTCCCAGTCAGGGCACATGCCTGGGTTGTGGGATCAATCCCCAGTGTGGGACATGCAGGAGGCAGCTGATCAGTGATTATCTCTCATCACTGATGTTTCTATCTCTCTCTCCCTCTCCCTCCCTCTCTATAATTAATAAAAAAAATTTAACACATGCAGAATAGTACAATACATATCTTAGTACTCTATTTGGCAAATACGTGTATGTGTCTGAGTGTTTTAAAGATATGTGCTTGTACATGGGTTAAAAAATTCTGAACGAGCCGAAACCGGTTTGGCTCAGTGGATAGAGCGTCAGCCTGCGGACTGAAGGGTCCCGGGTTCGATTCCGGTCAAGGGCATGTACCTTGGTTGCGGGCACATCCCCAGTAGGGGGTGTGCAGGAGGCAGCTGATCGATGTTTCTCTCTTATCGATGTTTCTAGCTCTCTATCCCTCTTCCTTCCTCTCTGTAAAAAAATCAATAAAATATATTTTTTTAAAAAAATTCTGAACGAGACACAACTAACTACTAACCCCTAGAAATGTGAAGAGTTAATAGTGAGAAACGAGAAACAAGTATTGTTCACTTCATAAACTTCTGTTCTCTTTTAATGTTTTAAATAAAGTGCGTAACTTCCAGATGTCTGTTGTTCATTCTCATCCAAGGAACTTTTTTAAATGTTTGCACCATGCAAGAAACACATTGCCCATGGACACAGACAACAGTGTTGTGAAGGCAGGGGTGGGGCAGGAGCTGGTGGAGGGGGCAATGAGGTAAAAATGGGGGGACATCTGTGATACTCTCAACAATAAAGATAAATTTAAAAAAATAAAAAATGCTACAATAAATGTGTGGTATTAAAAGAAAACGAATCCTCACATCCAATCAGACCTAACTATGTCTACAGAGAAGCTTTAATATTATCTTTTCTTAATATGTTTTTATGGATTTCAGAGAGGAAGAGAGAGAAACATCAGTGATGAGAGAGAATCATCAATCAGCTGCCTCCTGCACACCCCACACTGGGGATCGAGCCTGCAACCCGGGCACGTGTCCTGACAGGGAATCGAACTGTGACCTCCTGGTTCATAGGTCAATGCTCAACCACTGAGTCATGATGGCCAGGCCTTAATATTACCTTTTGTTGAAGAAACTTCCCACAGATGTGAGACATCTGGATGTCTAAGAAATTCGGATGCTCGCTGGTGAAAAGTTACCTGACAAAGACTATGGTTTCAAAACTCAGTTAACAGCTTATTACAACCACAGTCCTGAGAAGCAGCTTTTGCCCAGCAATTTGCATTTCCATGAGTCGGTCTGCTGCAGCCTCAGACTCACACCATCTTCCACGGGGCCACACTTACCCCTCCTGGGGCACAAGGGCCAGAGCGCGGGGCCGATCGAGCACAGAGGAATTGACGATCGTGAGTCGGAAGTCGCCATCCGGATGAGCTACCTGACAGACACAAAGGAAGAGAAAAGGGCCAAGATGGGTCAGAGCTCCTGCAGCCTCCTACCAGCTGCTGCCTGCAGAAGGCCCCTCGAGGCTACCAGCTCCGCTCCAGGCTGACCTGGGACATCTGCCCCTTTTCCTAGTCAGAATGGCCTTTCCTCTGGCTCCCGACACACGCTCTGGCAGAGGCACCAACACCCTGGCCCCCGCGCCCAGGCATGGCAATGTGCACAAGCACTTATATGTTTCCTTATTTAACCTGCCTGCTGCCCAGGCCCCAGTTGGCCGGTGCCACACTATCCACAGAGCCAAGTCTCCATGTCACAGCCTTGCAGTGAAGTCTCCACAGGCGGGTCCCACATCCTCTCGCTTCTCCTTCAGTCCCCGCAACGTCAGCAGACCTGTCTCCCCGGCTATGAGCCGGCCTCTGCCATCGCCCTGCCTGTCCTCCACTCTCTAATCAAAGCCTGTCTTTCCTTCAGACTCACCTCAGGCCCCTCCTCTCCACACCTTCTGAACACCTTGCTCACGGGGCTCTAGTTTTACACGTTTGCACAAGCAGTGCCGGAGTGAGTGTGAGCATGACTCTGCCTGCTTCCTGCTGGCCAGGAGCACGGGCCACATACCATGAAGGAGAGAGACACAACCACCAGCAGCAGCAGCCCTGGCCACTTGGGCTCCGTGGACAGAGCCTTGGCCTGCGGACCGAAGGGTCACGGGCTCGATTCCGGTCAAGGGCACCTACTTGGTTGCAGGCTCCTCCCTGGCCTGGGCCCTGGTCAGGGCTCATGCAGGAGGCAACCAATTGATGTGTTTCTATCTTTCCCTCTCTCTCCCACAGTCCCTAAAAATCAATGGGAAAATATCCTCAAGTGAGGATTAACAACAACGAAAAAAGACCAACAGCAGAGCTCCCTGCCACTAGCCCTGTACCCTTCCATTCTCCTCTCACTGCCCTGAGGCAAACCCTCCAGGGACCTCCTCAGTCAGGGCTCAGCTCAGGGGCCACGCCCCAACGCGCCTCTGCCCCTGGCTGTGCGCCCCCAACGCGCCTCTGCCCCTGGCTGTGCGCCCCAACGCGCCTCTGCCCCTCGCTGTGCGCCCCAACGCGCCTCTGCCCCTCGCTGTGCGCCCCAACGCGCCTCTGCCCCTCGCTGTGCGCCCCAACGCGCCTCTGCCCCTCGCTGTGTGCCCCCAACGCGCCTCTGCCCCTCGCTGTGCGCCCCAACGCGCCTCTGCCCCTCGCTGTGCGCCCCAACGCGCCTCTGCCCCTCGCTGTGCGCCCCAACGCGCCTCTGCCCCTCGCTGTGCGCCCCAACGCGCCTCTGCCCCCTCGCTGTGCGCCCCAATGCGCCTCTGCCCCCTCGCTGTGCGCCCCAACGCGCCTCTGCCCCTGGCTGTGTGCCCCCAACGCGCCTCTGCCCCTCGCTGTGCGCCCCAACGCGCCTCTGCCCCCTCGCTGTGCGCCCCAACGCGCCTCTGCCCCCTCGCTGTGTGCCCCAACGCGCCTCTGCCCCTGGCTGTGCGCCCCAACGCGCCTCTGCCCCCTCGCTGTGTGCCCCAACGCGCCTCTGCCCCTGGCTGTGCGCCCCCAACGCGCCTCTGCCCCTGGCTGTGTGCCCCCAACGCGCCTCTGCCCCTGGCTGTGCGCCCCCAACGCGCCTCTGCCCCTCGCTGTGTGTCCCCAACGCGCCTCTGCCCCTCGCTGTGTGCCCCAACGCGCCTCTGCCCCTGGCTGTGCGCCCCCAACGCGCCTCTGCCCCTGGCTGTGCGCCCCCAACGCGCCTCTGCCCCTCGCTGTGTGTCCCCAAGGCTCCTCTGTCCCCTGGCTGTGCTTGCCCAGTCTGTCTGATGTTCTTGCTGTGCACCCCACTGCTGCATGCACCACCACAGAAGTGACTGGCCCATTTCCTCATCATTTAGTTGCTTCTCCACTAAACTCTATCCTTCAGCCCTCGCTGGCTTGGCCCAGTGGACAGAGCGTCGGTCTGCAGACTGAAGGGTCACAGGTTCAACTCCGGTCAAGGGTATATGCCTGGGTTGCTAGCTCGATCGCCAGTGCAGGCGTACAGGAAACAGCCGATCAATGATTCTCATCATTGATGTTTCTATCTCTCTCTCTCCCTCTTCCTTCCTCTCTGAAATCGATAAAAATATATTTAAAAAAATAAGTAACAAAAAAAATAAACTCTACCTTTCACCTGAGCCTACATGCCTCACCTCCGCTGTGCCATCCCAAGGCAAAGCTGCACTGGCAGGTGCCATGCACTCGGAAAGCACTTCACTTGCCAATGACAATGGACGGATGAACCTGAAGCCAAAGTCCCTCGGCCACTGGAATGCAGGGGCCCAGGCCTACCCTCATCTGTGGCTCATGTCTTGCAACCTCCCTGGGCTCTGTCTCTACCTGCTTCTCCTGGCTCCACGCTCACCCTCCACAGGGAATAAGAGCAGAGGCAGGGTCCAGGCCAGCAGCACCTGCAGGAGCTGAGTGCACCTGCACCTGGAGGCTGACTGGGCACTCAGCAGCCACTGCATAGCTTCATGTGCCTGGACAGCTGAGCTGCAGACAGGAAGTGAGGATAACAAGGAGAACTACCTTGCTGGGTTGTTAAGTCCTGCCAAGTGGCTCACGCAGGGGCGGGCACAGTGTGAGCCTCATTGCCCTCGTGACAATGATGGTGATGATGACAATGCTGCTGTCATTATTCCTCTAACCGACCACCATGACCGATCACCATGCTATCTGAGTGCTGATGGTAGAGTATATGATAATGCTACGGCCCTAGCCAATTTGGCTCAGTGGACAGAGCATCGACTTGTGGACTAAAGGGTCTCAGGTTCAATTCCGGTGCACATGCCCAGGTTACGGGCTTGATCCCCAGTAGGGGGCTTGATCCCCAGTAGGGGGCATGCAGGTGCGGCTCCAACCAGCCCTCTCCTTCCTCTTAAGGCCCAGGGCCCATCCTCGGAGGTCTGAGAATTCCAGAGTAAAACATGACCACTGGCCCCATCTCTGTATCCCATCTGGCTGGAGTCCTACTCACTGCATTAAGTCAGGGGACCACACATACCTCAATCTTCTTAAAGCCAGCATCCACCCAGTAAAGCAGCTGGCTGAGAGGGTCAAAGGCCAAGGCTTCCACGGTCTCCAAGCCAGAGCTGATGATCACCTCCTGCCCGGTGCTCCCGTTCAGACAGAGGCGCTGGCGAGGGAAGCAGCAGCAATTCTGTGAATGCTCAGTGACCTCCTGCCCAGCGAGTCCCACGGACGGTCGCCCTCCCTCAGCGGGCCTGGCCGGCCGGGGAAGGATGAGACGCTCTGCACCGTGAGCGTTCCTGATGAAAACAGCGGGTTTTAAGTGATGCCTTTCTAGAGCGGACGGCTTCCTGGCGAAGCGGAGGGAAGCGGAGGAACAAGACAGCATGGAGCCCTGCAGGAGTCTGTGATCTGGACTGACTGCTGAGCGATGCCACGCGGCCCCGCAGCCGGGACCCGGGGCATGCAGTGTCCGCCTGTCAGATCAGCCGGGACCCGGGGCGTGCGGTGTCCGCCTGTCAGATCAGCCGGGACCCGGGGCGTGCGGTGTCCGCCTGTCAGATCAGCCGGGACCCGGGGCGTGCGGTGTCCGCCTGTCAGATCAGCCGGGACCCGGGGCGTGCGGTGTCCGCCTGTCAGATCAGCCGGGACCCGGGGCGTGCGGTGTCCGCCTGTCAGATCAGCCGGGACCCGGGGCGTGCGGTGTCCGCCTGTCAGATCAGCCGGGACCCGGGGCGTGCGGTGTCCGCCTGTCAGATCAGCCGGGACCCGGGGCGTGCGGTGTCCGCTTGTCAGATCAGCGACCCCGGGCTGACAGTATCTTTAAGCCCCTCTGTCTGCTTTTCAGTTTCTCTCCCTTGAGAGGCTTGGAGCCATCAGGTGCTATTGTTGGGAGACACTCAGCCTCCGCCCCGCGCCCACCCCTCAAACAATGGAGCCCCATGAGATTTCTGTGGGTTAGAAGTCCAGATAAAACTTGTTGAACTTGCTTTCCTACAAGGACTGATGATCAAACAGCTCTGCTTTGAAATGCAGGCTTCAGGCCGTGGCTCTCTGTGGCCTGCGGGGCCGGCACAGCCTGCTCCCTGTCCTCGCTGTGCAGAACGCCACCATGGGTGAGTGCATAACCACCACAAGCCCAGGGACCCCGTGGCCTGGGAAGAAGGGCGCTGCGGGCACGGGTGTCACAGGAAGTGACCCCGCAGTCTGCACCAGCGTCCTCCAGTCTTCCCAGCAGGAAAGGTGAGGCCTTGTTGGGGCTCCCGGTCAGCGCTGCGTCAGGCAGCCCCGAGGTGGGCAGACTGAACCCTGTGACACCCCCTCCCTCCTCCGGCCACTCGGAAAGAAGTGTATCTATGGGGCGGGGGCGAGCACGGCCCCCAGCCGGCCGGGCCCACTCACCTGGATGAGGTCCAAGGCCAGGTCCGACCAGTACAAGCAGTTGCGTGCATAGTCGAAGTCCAGGGCGACGGCGGCCCGCAGGCCAGCGAGCGGCAGCTGCTCAGTGGCGCCGGAGGCCAGGTCGTAGCGGTGGATGGACTTGCGCGTGGCAAACAGGATGAACTCGTTCTCCTCTGCACAGACCACAGACAAGGTGAGCGGTCTCTGCCTCCGGGCCTGGGTCCCACACCTCAGAGCCACTGGCACACGGGGTCCATGGGGGTCCCGGGAGAGCACAGGCGTTGGCAGACGTGGACTGGAGCACACCTCCCGCTCGGGCAGGTAACTTAAACTCCCGTGACCTTCCAGCAATTTCTCCTCCGCCAAGTGCATTACCTGCTCCTTTTTAAATCTAGAACCCCGAGTAGGCAGGCTCCGTCATCCAAAATGCTGAGCACAGCCTCAGGTCGTCAGTCACACTTGACAAGGACCGGCACCGGTCAGCACGCGGCCCCCGTCGGGACGGCCCGCGTGGCCCCGCCATCAGAGGCCACAGCCACTCGCCACTGAAGATGTGCAGCCAGACTCTCTAACCCGTTTGCTCACCTGTTACATATTGTTCACCATGGCATGAGGCAATCTGATCGCCCTACTCTATTTTTAAGACAATAATAACACATTTGTTCTTCACTACTGACAAAATGTTTTACGACGCAATTATCATAAACTCTATTTCTTTAATAAGTACTTATCCACAACCTACAGACCATGTACCAGGCATCGTTTAATCCACATAACTGTCTAGTGAAAGACCTACTATTAACACAATTTTACAAATCAGAAAACTGAGAGCAGAGAGGTCAAGTGATTCACCCATGGCCACACGACTAGTAAGCTCCGATCCAAGGCCCGAGCCGGTGGTGCTATCCACAGCTTCCCCACACGGCTGCCTCTGTGGTAAGCAGACACTCCCGGTGCCATTTTCAAGCTACAGAGAGGCCCAGAGTTCCCAGAGGTTTGCTTCACGTCCCAGAAGTAACTAAAGAGCTCGTGCCTCTGCCCCAGTTGCTGTGGCTCAGTGGGTAGAGAGTCTGCCTGCGGACTGAAGTCCTGGGTTCAGGGCACATGCCCGGGTTTCGGGCTCAATCCCCAGTGTCGGTGTGCAGGAGACAGCCAATCAATGAGTCTCTCTCATCGTTGATATTTCTATCTCTCTCTCCCTCTCTCTAAAATCAATAAAAATATATTAAAAAACAAACAAACAAACAAAAAAAACAAAGCTAGTGTCTCCCTCTCTCCCAGTCGGGAACAGCCTGGCACACATCGGGTTCCTCCCAGGGAGTGGAGCGAGCACACGCTCACGGCCCTGCCCAAGTGCCCACCTGGACAATGTGCTGCAGACGGACCCCGTGCAAACCTGAGTCCCTTTGCTGCACGTCTGCACAGTTCCTGGTGGCCCCCATTTCCTCCCCCCACCTCCTTCCCCCGCTACCCCCTTTTCCCCCATCCCTTTTCCCTCCCCTATCCCCCCCCACTCCCTTCCCTCCCCACTCCATTCCCTCAATGAGCAACACGTACTAGCCTCACAAAGGCTCAACACAGATAATGCACCAGAAATGAATCTACCTGCAACTCTAATAAAGGTAAGTTTGCCTCTTTTCCTCAGGTCTCACTTCACTTCTCAAGTATCTAAGCTGCCACCACATGATAACCAATTTCTCCTTCCAGTTTTCAAGAAAACATTCCCAGGGAAGGGCGGTCAGGATGGAGACAGCCGAGCCCCTAAATGTCACCAGAGCCAGGGACTCCCCGAAGCTGCACAGGGGAGAGCAGAGCCACTGCAGCGAGCCTCGAACCCGCACCTCCCTCGAACACCCACAGCCTGACTGCTGCGCTGGTTTTCTTGCTCTCACTAAGCCTTGGCGGAGCCCGCACCAGGGAAGCTTTGGGAGCGGGCAGCCTTTCCGCGGAATACTTCACGTAGAGAAGAACAGGATCCCGGCCAATCCCAGCACAGGGGGCTCAGGGGGCACAGGGGGCACAGGGGAGCAACCTGTGCCCTTACAGCACTTGTAATCATAAAGGAAAAAATGGACTTCCTTTTTGAAAGTCCTTCCAGATGCCCAATGACTCACCTTTGCAGAGATGTGGGGTCCCATCAGTCCTACACCCTCTTCCTTTCTTGACACAAACCTGCCATCAGCCCCAGACTTATCTAAACACAAACAGCTATGAGGCGCCCTCCGCTGCGAGAAAGATCTGTCCACCTCACTCCCTGTTCTAGCCTCTCCTCCATCAGAAAAGATAACAGCTCTCCTCCCAGTTAAAGGGCTTTACATACACCTTTGCCCCTTGCTGAATTATCTTCAGAAATGTTTATTAAAGAAGTGCGCACTCCAGCTCCCCCGCAGCACTCACTGAAGCCCCGAGTGAGCTGCCAGCCCAGCGCTGTCAGGTGAGACCGCTGCAGCCTGGTCCTCGCCGTCTCCACAGGGAGGCGTGCTGATCGATGGCAAGGATGGAAGATTCAGTCAGAGGCCCAAGGAGCTAAGCGTGCAAAACGCAGGGCAGGCAGGCAAGCAGTGAGCCAACGAGAGGCCATGCTCGCTGCTGGCGCTGACACAGGCTTCTCTTGGACTCGCTAGGCACTCTTGGCTGCTCAGTTAGCCTCCACTGCAGGTGGAGCCAGGCCCAGCATCACCCTCCCCAAGGCCTGAGCAGGAGGCAGGGCTCAGGGCCAATGAGGAAGCTTCCCATGAATGAGAGCCGGGAAGAGCGAAGGGGGAATGCTGCTCAGATGAGCACCTTGCAAAGGGACAACTTTGTGTTCTGCTACAAATACCTCAACGTGTGCCATCACCACTAAATCAACTTAAACATGTTGGAACACATGTATAGCGTGAGCACACACTCCAAAGCAGCTTTCCTTAGTTGGCACGCATGCGCTCACAGGAAGCACATTCCCTTGTTAGTGGGCTGACATGAGAGCATGGGCTGAGCGTGCTTTTCTGCTGTCACTGACCAGGTGTGTGGCCTTCAAGGAAGTCATTCCATCCTCTCCTCTGAACTTGCCTCCTCACATTTTTAAAAAATGGAGCCAATTATGTTTCAGGAGTTAAAATGACAAACACATGGAAATGTGTAAAATTCCATTACAATCCTATCTAATAAAGATGTAATAAGCAAATGGTCATTACGCCGTGAAGCAGAGAGCTACAGGAGGGGGGGAACGGGGGAGCAGGGGGAGCTACAGGAGGGCGGGGCAGTGGGTGGAGAGCTACTGGAGGGCAGCCGCGAGCCACTGGCGCATGGATTTGTGCGCAGTATTATTTATAATACTAGGCTACTAGTATTATTTATAATATAATATAATAAAATAAGATAGACCACTAGCTACTTCCCCCAAAGCCTCTTTCCCAACAGCTCTGACAAGCAGATCAAGGAACAAGAGACTGGGCACCGCTTGCCGGCCCCACCTGGACCACCGCAGATGCTGAGTGAGCGTTTTGCAATGAACAAAGGGGATTTCCTTCAAAAATACTGTTCATTCCTCTGAATTCATACCGTTACACTAAGTTCAGTTTGGACCCAAGTTTAGGGAGCTCTGAGAAACGTTAACTCCATTCTTTCTCGACGACCCAGGACAGGCTGCAGGAGCACCACCACGTCCCAACGATGGCTCAAGAAGCGAAAGGAAGCGCTACCTCTTACCTGCCACTGGGCACGGGACCAGCTCCCCCTCCAGCCGTGCTTCGACATCCCCTCCACTGCATGTGTCCCCGGAAATCTTCCGATAGCTGTCACCCCAACCCCAAGAGCAAGAGGTGAGACACGTCAGAGAACAGCCATGCGGGCTCTGTAGCCCTGACCGGGGTGCTCCATGGATGGAGTGTCGGCCTGCTGACTGAAGGGTCTGGGGAATGATTCCGGTAAGGGCACATGCCTGGGTTGTGGGCTTGATCCCCAGTAGGGGGCATGCAGCAGGCAGCCAATCAATGATTATCCCTTCCCCTCTGAAATCGATAAAAATATATATATTTTTAAAAAGGGCTCTGTGACTGGAACGCATTCCCAGCATGCAACAGCAGGGTTCACCTGCTCATTTCCCCATGGATCCCTCAGGCCCAGCGCTGCCGGAATCAGGAAGCAGCTCAGACCAACTGGGTGCTGTCCTGAACAGCTTTTACACCGATTTCCCCACAAACTCCTCTGACAATGTGCGTGCTAAATGTATGACATCAGATACAAGTGAAGTTGTAGAGGAACTTAGAAACTTGCCTTTTTTTCTCACTGCGATGGAAGAGTTTGCAAACATCCTAACGTTAAATATTGCCTGAGCTACTTGAAACCTGCTTGCCTAGCCCTAGCCGGTTTGCTCAGTGGGTAGAGCATCGGCCTGCAGACCAAAGGGTCCCGGGTTAGATTCTGGTTAAGGGCACGTACCTCCCCAGCCCAGTACCTGGTTGGGCGAGTACAGGAGGCAACCAATCGATGTTTCTCTCACGTTGATGTTTCTCTCTATCTTTCCTGCTCTCTCACACTCTCTCTAGAAATGAATGGAAAAATACCCCCAGATGAGGATTAAAAATAAGACACTTGCTCTCCTAGAAGTCTGGCATTTCCAGTACAAAAGGCACCCGGCTCCCAGACCCAGTGTAGACCCCAAGTCCCCGACCTGCAACCGCTGTGAGACGTACCCTCTCGTTCTCCTGTAAGTGGACCCTGCAGGGCAGGGCACAGGAGGAGAATATGACTTCTCAGAGAACTCGGGATCGGGCACGCAAACTTCTAGCAGCAGGTCTTCACTCATCTTGAAGCCGAAGTCACTGAAAGGCAACGAGGGCTTGTCATGGCCGCGGTTTGCTCCTCCGGGCCGACGCTGCAACTCCCACACACCGCCTGCACCTGCATCACTAGCCCCTTCCACGCCCCTTTACAGACTGCGCACAGCTCTGCACTGACACCGTTCCAGAAACCTTTATATCAGAACCATAATCGTAAACCACTATCACGTGCCATAAGTAGATAAAACCAACACAAATCATTATGCTCAAGACAAAACAGTAAAATGTTAGCTAGATCCTGCACCTACCCAAAGACTCTGGGCCTGCCCTCTTGCTGTGGAAAGGAGAGCGAATGTTCACAGATCACTAGCACCTAGTATGGCCTCTGGACACGACTGGGAGACTTGGGAGAGAAATTAGGCCCTGGTCAGTGTGGCCCGGTGGGTAGAGCGTGGGCCTGCGGACCGAAGGTCCCAGATACAATTCTGGTCGAGGGCACGCACCTCCGATGCAGGCTCCTTCCCGGCCAGGGCCCTGGTCAAGGCTCGTGTAGGAGGCAACCCATCGATGCGTTTCTCTCACGTGGATGTTTCTCTCTCTTTCCCTCTCTCTTCTCCTCTCTAAACATCAATGGAAAATATCCTCGGGTGAGGATTAAAAAAAGAGAAGAGAAGTTAATAGTAGTCCCCCTTTTTAAAACCATTGTTATTTAAGGTCATGTCCACATACTACCTAGCATCACCTGTGTCCCTCCTGCCCTGCAGGACCCAGTGCTTTGGTCTCGGAGACCTTCTGCAACGTGGGGCCATGTCTCCTCCAAACTACCAGCTCCGGGAGCAGAGCGGGAAGCAGGGTCCTGCTCCTGCCCAGGCTCTGCCTGAGCTGTGACTTTTCCCAGCTGCACTGAAGGACTCCCAGGTGAGGCAGTTTCACCACACTCGTGTCCAGGCCCCGCCCAAACCGTGACTGGTAACTCAGAGGCACTTCCAGCTGCTCGCGCTCCCGAAAGGCTTCATTTGCTCTGTTCGGTCCAACAAATACTTCTTAAACAGCTACTATGTGAAAAACATTGACCAGATTCAGGGGAAAGTGGTTTGTATATATCCTGTCGTAATTCACACTTAGCCCTTTCTACAGAATTGCTCAGGAAAACAATTACTCTGCCAGGCAGGTCTTACTCTTTAAAGCAGATCCTTTGATTGAGGGGCTGCTTTACATCTCTTGGGGACTGGCTGGAGCGTTAGCTAATTATTTTGTCTCCAATGGCCGAGCACCCTTGCCAGGCCGGTTTCTCCACCCTCCCACAGAGCAGGCAGTGCACGTGCAGGGGGGTGAAGACCAGCTCCCACACTCCCTGAAAACACAGAAGACTGCAAAATGCAGCCCACTCACAGGAGCTGGCACCTCACAAAACTTGTTTCAGTCACATATGTGCATGCATCTACATGTACAAAGATGTGTGGGCACCGGGTCAAACTAGAAATGCATGTGTGCCCAGGAGCTGCAGTCAGGAGTTCGAAAGCCACACTTCTTGACAACGTGGGGAAAAGTAAAGATGTAAGAGTCTATTATACTTTGATAAAAATCTTTCTGCATTTAAAAAAGACATAAAAGAAGCTATACTCTGAACCAGGGCCCCTGTGGGCCAGTGGTGGGGCCTTTGGGGGGGGGGGGGGAGGTGCAGGGGGGCAGCTGAAGGGCTCAGAAGCAACCTCTCTCTGCAATGCAGGTGCCACCTGGGAGCTGAACTAACGGCTGATCCCACCAGTCACGTGCTCTCACTTCCTCTCCTGCGGTCCATCCTCAGGCCATTGCACTGGCCACTGCCAAGTCTAGGGCCACACAACTGCAAGGTCCGCACAGTGGGCGCTGGCGCCTTCCCTGCAGCTGCAGTGAAGGGACAGAGGGATGCACAGCAGCAGGACGGCCTGAGACCTGCACTCCCTTTATCACTGTCGCGGGCCATCTCACTTGGCCCGAAGCCCTACTCCATGGGCGCAGGGACGGTGGCTTTCCTGGTCTGTAATAAAGACTCAGCACCCAGGGTTTCCAGCCAGTGGAGTGGGCGTATGGACCAGAAGGGCCAGGGCTCAGGACAGCCCACCAGCCCCTGGTTTCTGGTGTTGCTGCCCGGTGGCAGATTTCAGAGAAAAGGCATAACAGTGACCATCAAGTGAAAAAATAATAGTGAAAAAGTCCAAGATTTGTTAGATTGCCTGGCATATTTGTTTTGTTTTGTTTTCGTTTCAAGTACCTCATGGGGATAAAAGAGGAGAGAGAGAGGGCCCTCTCCCTGACTAGGGCCTCTCCAGTCAGGGGACCACTCACTCAGGCCAACAAGGCTCTCAGATTAGCTACAGGTAATCAGAGGCCAGTGGGCACTGCCCTGGCAGCACGGGGGCATCACCCAGCTTGGGGTGCCATGGAGCGTCCATGCTGCTAGGAACGCACGCCGCCGAGGGGAATGTGCGTCTGAGCTACCCAAAGCCCCTGCTCCCAGTGCGGGTGTGGCGAGGGCAGCGTCCGAATCGCCCACGTCTGCGTGCAGGTGCCGACTCGGGAGGCAGACCTCGCACGTCAGCGTGACCCCGGCGACCCACGCGCACAGTCAGTCTCAGGAGCCTGGTCCACAGAGGCGTGCCCAGGGGCGGCAGCTGTTTCAGTAAAGAGAACTTACTGGGTCCATCCACGCCTGCCCACCCAGGGCCCTGTTCCTGCTGCCCAGGCCCGGGTGAGCAGCTGCAGAGACCACGGGCCTGCAAGGCCTAAAACATCCCCTGCATGGCCTGATCCAACCTTGGACCAGAGGCACCTCAGGTGTCCGGCTTCAGGATGTGCACTTCCCGAAGCAGACGGGCGTTTCCTTGGGCCTTAGCAGCTGTCGGAAAATGAGTTAGCTGTTTTGAGTTCAGTATCAGAGCTCTGTGGACAGGCCTGCTGAATCGTGCGGATCAGTGCGGGTTACAGACCCGAGCGCCTGCCTCAGGCTCCAATCTCAGCTCTCTGCGGAGCCTTCAGAAACCTCCTGCTCTCAGGCTCATCTCCACGCACTGCAAACCCCCCACCCCCCGGCCAACCAGACACCCAGCAGGAGAGCCCCAGCAACCTCCCTGCCCCCACACTGCTGCTCCCTCCTCTCAGAACGCTCCTGCCCACACATCTGGGCCTCCTGAAGGCCATCACCATGATGCTTTCTCCAGAAATTTGCAGTTCCCAGCAGCCATCCATTCTCCTCCTTCCCACCTGGACTCACAATGAAGTGCGTCTCCCAAGCTGGTAGCTCCACCCCATTAGTTACCTGTGTGCGTGTCACTGCTCCGCTTCTGCATTCTCAACAGTCCTCGCGTGCTCTGCTCAAGGACTAGTGTGTGCACACATGCATGTTTGTGTGCGTGCGTGCGTGTTTGTGCGTGCGCACATGTGTGCACACTAATATTCCCATGTTTCAAATAAGAAACTCCCTCCAGAGCAGGGCTCCTAGGAACAAGGAGTTGCCCCAATGGCCCCCCAGTGTGTGCCATTTGGGGTGCCCACACGGAAACAAGCCGAGCGCCCTGCTGCTGAATGATGGCTGTCATCCCCCAGGTGCAACGCTTCGCCACATCCCGTGTCCCTGCATTTAACGGGACGAGCTGTGTAAGAAGTGCCCGGCACAGCTGCACGTGACAGGTGCTCAACAACCATCTGCTTCCTGGGATTCCTTCCTTCCCTCAGGGCAAGGGGCCATGCCAGCTCCCGCACCCACACGGCTGAGAAGACAGCACCAGTCCGTCCCAGGCAGCACGGGCACCCACCATTCGTAGTCCGCGCGGGTGCAGGAGCAGTTGGCCACCACCACGGGCCTGTCGAAGTCTTCGCCGTTGAAGCACGTGGCATGAGGCGTCCGGCGCTTGAAGACCGTCTTGTGGCCCAGCAGGCACTGGCTGCCCCTCTCGTCGGACGGGGACCACAGCTTGTAGTCGTTCTCTGTGCAGGGGACCCCTGCGGAGGAGACACAGCATGAGCCGCTGCCCTGGAGGGTTCCCGCCCTGCCACCCGTCAGCCCACTGCCCAGGCCCCCCGCCCGGGGCTGTCCCAAGCCCCTGGCCAGCCTGTTGGTCAGGCGGGGCGGCCCCCCGGAACACGGAGGTTCACCTGAGGACCTGGAAGCAGCAGCCCCGCTGGCCCTGACGGTGCTTTCCTAGGGTTTCCGCCCTGACGCTCACCGTCTCTGCTGAGGCTCCCCTGCATGAGCATCCTCAGAACCAGTGTTCTGCACTCGGGCTCCAAGAGCCTGTTTGCCTCCACGTGGACCTAATCTCCCCCGCCCCGCCCCGCCCCGCCCCGCCCCCGAGGTTCTTGCTGCCCCTTCATTGGGGCCTGCTTCCTGGTGCCCTTGGCTGCCCCGGGATGTGTTTCTGAGTGCTGGTGGCTCTCTGTGGCCCGCCTGGGGAGGGCCTGCTGCTGCGGGTGTCCCTGGGCTCAGGGCGCAGTCTGCCTGGTCCCTGGGCTGGGGGCTCAGGAATGCTCCGCCTGCGGGTTGTGTGGGCCACCTGGGAGGGCTGAGTTTTCACTGCTGTTGCCAGTCCGTGGGCAGACTGACCACAGACTGCTGAGAGGACCTGCTCCCATGTGGTCTCAACCCCGCAACTGCGTGTGTTGGTTCTGGGGCCTCTTGGGAGGAACTTCAGGCAGCTCAAGGTCAGATGCTGTCTGTGACCAGCCCTGGGCTGCCTGGTAAGAGCCACAAATTGTTCCACAGTTGGTGGCTGCCTCTGCTGGGCCAGAGTGGGCATAGGAAGGGCCAAGTGAGTAAGGTAGACTTCCCCCAGCACCGAGCCTGGGCAGCTCGGCCAAAGACCCAGGGCACCCCAAGACCCACGTCCACCTGCGGCCTCCCTCCTGCAGCTGCTGGTCAGGCTCTGCCACAGAAATGGCTCTGACGACACTCAACACTGGAGTTGTGTGCGACAGGCTCCCATGAGTCTCCAGGAGGGGCGAGTGGTGCTCATCAGGTTAACAGGGATTCAAACTCAGCTCAGGGTCTCTCCAAGGTCAGCGCCACCCCCTGGGGTCTGAGGAGTGTGTGGGTGGGATCTCGGGGGGTCCTCCCAGGGAGGCCAGTAGGGTTCCTCAGGTTATGACAGGAAGGTCTGGCGTGTTGAGGGAGGCTGGTCATGGCGTGAAGAGAAGATAGCCCTCATCTGAAAGCCACATCTCCCCCGTGCGACTCGGGTCCTGCTTGGGCTGCTGTCTCGCTGGAGCCCGGGTGTGAGTCCTGCTCCTCTTAGGCGAGCGCCTGGGCTTCCAGCAGACGCCCTCCACTCACGGGCAGCTGCATCACTGCCCGTTATACAGGTTCTCCTCCCGGCACCAGGGCTTCAGCAGGCGAGCCCGGCATGGGGGTGAGTACCCCGCTGCGCGGGGGGCCTCGTCACTGAGATGGCCTCTGTGTTCTCAGCTGCTGGGCATTCCCAGTCTCCAAATGGCTTCTTCTGTTACCCTTGGTCCCGGCACTTCTGTCCAGCTGGTCTCCAGCTGGCATTCAGGTTGACTGTTGTGCTGTAGTTCTGATCCCACTTTGGTCCTGGAAGGAGGTGTGTGAGGCTTCCTCCTGCTGCATTGCCATCTTAAATCCCTGAGTACTGTGGACGCTACAGTTCCAGTTCACTTCAGAAACAGGAACCCGGAGAGGTCTCCTTTCCTCTTTATTGCTGGAAGTATTACATATGTCCCCTCCCTTCCCCATTGACCCTTCTGGTCCTGTCCCCCACCCCAGGCCTTACCCACACTACCGTGTCCATGGGTTGTACATATATGCATACATGTTCTTGGGTTGATCTCTTCCCACCCCCAGACCTGCCCAGCCCAGGCCTTCCTTCTGAGGATCACTAGTGTGCTCCATGCTTCTCTGTCTCTGGATCTATTTTGTTCATAAGTTTATTTGGTTCATTAGATTTCACATATGAGTGAGATCATGTAATACTTATTTTTCTCTGACTGGCTTATTTCGCTTAGCGTAAATACGCTCCAGGTCCATCCATGCTGCTGCAAATGGTACAAGTTCCCTTTTTTACAGCAGCGTAGTATTCCACTGTGTAGATGTATTGTTTTGTGTGTTTTTTAATGTATTTTATTGATTTTTTACAGAGAGGAAGGAAGAGGGATAGAGAGCTAGAAACATCGATGAGAGAGAAACATCGATCAGCTGCCTCCTGCACACCCCCTACTGGGGATGTGCCCACAACCAAGGTACATGCCCTTGACCGGAATTGAACCCGGGACCCTTCAGTCCACAGGCCGACGCTCTATCCACTGAGCCAAACCGGTTTTGGCAGATGTATCAGTTTTTTTACCCACTCATCTGCTGATGGGCACTAGGCTGTTTCCAGATCTTAGCTATGATAAATGGTGCTGCTATGAACACAGTGGTGCATATATCCTTTCTGATTGGTTTTCTGATTTCTTAGGATATAGTCCTAGCAGTGGGATCACTGGGCAGTTCCATTTTTAATTTTGGAGAAAACTCCATACTATTTTCCACAGTGGCTGCACCAGTCTGCATTCCCACCAGCAGTGTATGAGGGTTCCTTTCTCTCTGCACCCTTGTCAGTACTTGTTGTTTATTGATTTGTTGATGGCAGCCATTCTGTCAGGTATGAGGTGATACCTCACTGTTGTTTTGATTTGCATCTCGCCGATGATCAGGACTTTGAGCATTTTTTTCTATGTCTCTAGGCCATCTGTATGTCCAGTTTTGAGATGTGTCTTAAGTTCTTTGCCCAATTTTCAATTGGATTGTCTTCCTTTTATCAAGTTGTATGAGTTCCCTATGTATTTTAGAGATTAACCCCTTATTGGATGTATCACTGGCAAATGTATTATCCCATACAGTGGGCTCCCTTTTCATTTTGTTGATTGTTTCTTTTGTTGTGCAAAGCTTTTTATTTTTATGTGGTCCCATTTGTCTATTTCTTCCTTAGTTTCCTTTGCCCTAGATGACATATCTGTAAACATATTGCTATGAGAGATGTCTGAGATTTTGTTGCCTATGGGTTCTTTTAGGATTTTTATGGTTTCACGACTTACATTTAAGTCTTTTATTCATTTTGAGTTTATTCTTGTGCATGGTGTAAGTGGGTGGTCTAGTTTCATTTTTTTGCATGAATCTGTCCAATTTTCCCACCACCATTTACTGAAAAGACTGTCTTGACTCCATTGTGCGCTCTTGCTCCTTTGTCAAATATTAATTGAGCATAATGGCTTGGGTCGATTCCTGAGTTCTCTGTTGTTCCATTGGTCTATGTGCTGTTCTTGTGCCAGTACCAGGCTGTTCTGAGTACAGTGGCTTTGTAGTATGACTTCATATCTGGTATTGTGATTCTTCCTTGTTTTTCTTTCTCCAGATTGCTGTGTCTATTTGGGGTCTTTTTGGTTCCATATAAATATTTGGAGAGTTTGTTCTAGGTCTGTGAAATATGCCATTGGTATTTTAATAGGAATTGCATTGAATCTATAGATTGCTTTGGGTAGTATGGATATTTTAATGATGTTGATTCTACCAATCCATGAACACGGTATATTCTTCCAGTTATTATATCTTCCTCTATCTCTTTTTTCAATGTCCTGTAGTTTTCCGAGTACAGGTCTTTTATCTCCTTGGTTAAGTTTATTCTTAAGTATCTTAATTTTTTTGTTGCAATGGTGAATGTGATTTTTGTTTCTTTTTCTGAGAGTTCATTGTTGGTGTGTAAAAATGCCATAGATTTCTGGGTGTTAATATTGTATCCAGATATGTTGCCAAATTAACTTATTAAATCTAGTGATTCTTTTATGGAGTTTTCTATGTACATCTGTGAATGATGACAGTTTTACTTCCTCCTTTCCAATTTGGATGTCTTTCATCTTTTTTTTTTTTTTTTTTTTTTTTTTTTGTCTGATCGCTATGGCTAGGCCTTCTAGTACTTTTTCGAACCAGAATGGTGGAAGTGGGCATCCCTGTCTTGTTCCTGCTCTTAGGGGAAATGATTTTAGTTTTTGCCCACTGAGTGTGATGTTGGCTGTAGGTTTGTCATATATGGCCTTTATCATGTTGAGATATGATCCCTTTATTCCCATTTTGCAGAGAGTTTTTATCAAAAATAGGTGTTGGATTTTGTCAAAGCTTTTTCTGCATCAATTTGGTATGATCAGATGATTTTTGTCTTGCAATCTATTTATGTGATGTGTTACATTTACTGATTTGCAAATATTGTATCAGCTTTGCATCCCTGGAATAAGTCCCACTTGGTCATGGTGTATGAACTTTTTAATGCATTGACGTCTCTCTCTGTCTTTCCCTATATATGTTCATCAGAGATATTGGCCTATAGTTCTCTTTCTTTTTAGTGTCTTTACCTGGTTTTGGAATTACAGTAATGCTGGCCTCATAGAAAGAGCTTGTAAGTGTTTCTTCCTCTTGAATTTTCTGGAATAGTTTGAGGAGAATAGGTGTTACTTCTTGGAATGTTCAGTAAAACTCCCTGTGAAGCCATTCAGAGCAGGGCTTTTGTTTGCTGGGAGTTGTGTGATTATGGCTTCAATTTCATCAGCAGTTATCGGCCTATTCAGGTTGTCAGATTCTTCCTGATTGAGTTTTGAAAGGTTGCATTTTTCCAGGAATATGTCCATTTCATCCAGGTTGTCCCATTTGTTGGGATAAAGTCGTTCATAATATGTTTTTACTCTCCTCTGTATTTCTTGGGGTCAGCTATCACTTCACCTCTTTCATTTCTGACTTTATTTGGTCCTCTCTGGGTCCTGGTGAGTCTGGCTACCCGGAGGGGTCTATCTCCTAAGGAGCTGCGAAAAGGCTGAGTCCATGCAGATGGCATCTTTCAGGAGCTCAGGGCCCTGCCTGCTTCCGGGGCTGGTGTGGGCACTTGGGCAGGGCAGCAGGGCCGGAAAGCAATGCAGATCTTTCTGTCACCGCTTGGCAGGTACAGGGTCTTTGTGGAAGGAGGCTGAGAAAGATAAGCCAACCTGGATGATCACTTAATCTGGCTGCATTCACTCAAAATTTAAGCAGAGTGGGTTCCACAGGAATTCCAGAGCCAACCTATGTCAATATTGGTACTTCATGTCGTTCTTATGTATGTGTGTCCTCGGTCAGATTCTATGCTGCCTGAAAATGGACTGTCCATTCAATTCCATTCAAACCAGCAAGTACGTGTTAAGCTCTTCCTGCCTGGAAGGCGATCAGACTGTGTAGCTCATGAAGAGTAAAGATGCAGAGGACAGGCCCTTGTTCTAAGGACCTTATGATGCAGCTGATGGGAAATGACAGACACCGAGGGGAGACACAAATTTATAACTCAAGGCAGATCGCACGCAATGCTCCAACACAGACGGGGAGGGGCGGGGAGAGAAGGCTTCCAGTTATTGGCAGCCAAGCCCTTTGGATCCTGAAACATGGAAGGCTTTCACCTGGTGGGGGCTGACTGGGAGGCCTGGGGGCATTCCCCGCAGCTGAGACCACATCAGCCAAGCAGAGGAGGAGGAGAGGGAAGGGACAGGGAGAACGAGTCACTTCTCTCTGCCTAGACTAGCAGATCGCGCTGAGGGCCCAGGCAGGTGAGGGCCGCCACCGTGGGCACTCCTTTCGCACAGCAGTTACGGGTAAATTTGTCAAACTGCTCATTTCAAAGAATGTTTTCCATTCATTAATTCATTCATTAAATCATTCACTCATTCATATTCAGTACAGGTATACCTAAAGCCACTATGTGCTAATGACCACAACAAAATGGGGAATCAAAGAACAGCACATGGTCCCACATTAGGGTTTGGCTCGGTGGATAGAGCGTCAGCCTGAGGGCCAAAGGGTCCCGGGTTTGATTCTGGTCAAGGGCACACACCTCAGTTGTAGGCTCACCCCTGGCCCGGGCCCTGGTCAGGGCATGTGCAGGAGACAACCAATGGATGTGTTTCTCTCACATCGAGGTTTCTCTGTCTTTCCCTCTCTCTTCCACTCTCCCTAAAAATCAATGGAAAAATATCGAGTGAGGATTCAAATAATAGTAATTGCCCAAGAAACAGCCCGTATCTTTCTCACTCACATACTGTGTATGTGCCCATCTCATTCAAATGGTCACAGACGCTGCTGAGGACAGAGCGCCAAAGCAGGTGCTCTGGCCAGCAAACACGCCCACAGCAGGGGCAGGGCTCACCCAGGGCGTCAGTGGCGTTGACCTGGAGGATCAGCCAGCTGTGTGCATTCTCTGTGTCGGAACCAAAGATGGTGAAGACGGTGCTCTTCTCGCCGGGCTCCGTGAGGAGCCCGTAGACGAACACGGGCTTCCTGGAGAAGATGGACGTCTGCCAGGTCTCCCCCTCGTTGGTGCTGTATCTGCCCAAAGGCAATGAGAGGAGCCTTGCAGTTAGCGTCTCAGGGCAGGGGCCTGGCTCTCAGGTAATACTCACCGGGGACAGGAGCCAGTGCTCCCAGAAAGCAGCGGGTCCCGGGCTAGAGCAGAGAGTGTAAGGCTGTGCCAGAGAGTGAGGACGCGCTCAGCGACAGTGCAGTCAGCACAGAGGACACAGGAGCCAGCTCGATGGGGCCCCTCTGGCTGAATTTAGGAAAATCTGTATTTATAAAAGGCTAAGCGACCATCCGACTGCCTGACAGGTATGACACGCACTGACCACCAGGGGGCAGACGCTCATCGCAGGAGCTGCCGAGCTGCAGTGACTTGGTAGCAGCAGCTCTCGGGTGACACACCCTGGAACCAGAGAGGAGGGAGCCTGATTCCTCGCGGGGCTACGTGATTCCACCTAGGCCGTGGGTTATGTTGTTGCACTGTTGACCCCGAATCTGGTTTACTGCACACACTTGCGTTTGCATTCCACACCCTGTATGATAGCAACTTTGCAGAGTGCCCTCTCGCACTCCAGGACCCCTCAGGGGATGTCGGAGAGCCAGTTTTGGTCTGATCCCTGCAGGCCAGGCTAAGGGACCCCACGTGCCGGAGGGACCCTGCTCACGCCGGAGATGCCCCTCGAGCTGTAGCGCCACCCCAGGTGCAACTGGCCAGGGAGGGACCATGCGAGGTTGACTCCAGGGCATGTCCGGCCCATCTCACCCAGTCCCGCCCGCCGGCCACCTTCTAACTAATTTCCTTTCAATGTGCATGAATCCATGCAGCGGGGCACTAATGTGAACATAAAGAAGAAAAATGGTGATGGCAGAGAATGCACTGACTGAAGACAGAGCCCAGGGATCTATATGGCACAAACACTGAGAGAGAAGGGAGGAAGAAATTCGTTTCTTATATTCAATGCCACTGAATAATGTTGAAAACAATGACAGAATGAGAAACTGGCCATTCTGTAAGCCCAAGTGTAATCACTGCTTCAGATGAGATCATCATTAGATACTCAAATCACTGGTGAAATGAGCTGGGGACCGAATGTTCACATGGTGTCAAGATGTCAACCCTCAGATGAAGCGTTGGTTACAAACGGGGAAATGTACCTCGGAAACCACTGCAATGAGCTAAGTATTAATGGTAGGAAAGGAGCAAAGGGAAGGCCAGAACCTATAGGCACGTCATCTGGGCAGCTTCACCAGGAAGCTGCTATTGCACACTCCCCAGGGAACTACTGTCCACTCCCTGCAGGCCACTGGGGGAAGGGATTCCACAAAGCAAAGCTGGGGTGACGTAGGGAAGGTGCCGATCAGTCTAACCTAGGAGCAGAAATCACTGGCTGCCCAAGGCAAGGCCAACGCAAGGCTGCGGACATTTGGGAGGGAATACACAGTCCCCTCGAAAAGGTGCTCGCTCTCTTGGCCCATCTGATCCTGCAGACCACACACACAGTGGACGGGTGGACAGTGGGGAACACGAGCTAAGCCAGCCTGATGCTGTCTTTCCCTCGTCTGTGCAGACATGGAATGTTCTGGAACCTCTGGGCAACAGCTTTAATCCTAGCTCTGCTGAAGCCACAACCACGCTTCCTCTATGGCAGGAAGAAGGGAAATGGAACCTTGGAAACCCAGGGATTTAACTCCATGCAAATAAGTGCCACTCACTCTCCCATGCAAGTCTCAGAAACTTCTTTTTCTCAGGACATCCCAAGAAGCCCACTTACCAGCAACCAGTGAGGACAAGGAGAGCTCCCCATGAATAAAAACTTTACAGTGAATCTTGTAAGAATCACAACCTTCACCAAACTTGGCATCACTAATAGCAGGACAACTGTGTGCTGCCAATAAAGCACTAAGGACAACAGTCATCTATGTGCTATTCTATACAATAAATCCAGATCTCGGGACACTCCACATGACAACTGGTCTGGAGTATTCAAAAAAAAAAAAAATCAAGGTCATGGAAAACAAACAGGAAACGGAGGTTTGCTATAGGTTAAGAGGCGTAACAGCCAAATGCAGGGAGTAACCCCTGACTGAGTCCTGGGCTGGAAAAAGAAAGTAGCTATAATATGGAACCATAGTCTACAAGTAACACCGAGGTCATGTGAACTTCCTTATATGTGATAATGGCATGCTGACTGTATGGAAAAATACCTTTATGTATTGGAGAAGTACGGATGGATTGACAGACAGACAGATAGACAGGCTAGATAAATAGATGGTGACAGACGGAAGTTGAGAAAATCTGCAATTGGTGATCCTAGGTGAAGTTACATGAATGATCTTTATGTAATTCTTTCACCTTTTCCTGAGGTCCTAAAGACTAAAAAGTTGGAGGGAAAAGTATATGAGGAGGAAAGTCTCCAAGGCAGACTACATCAGGATGAAAAAGTGAGCCCTTGAGAAACTGAGCAGCATCCAAGTAATTATAATAATTTTACTTATTTTTATTTTTAAAATATATTTTTATTGATTTCAGAGAGGAAGGGAGAGGGAGAAAGAAAGAGAACTATCAATGATGAGAGAATCATTGACTGACTGCCTCCTGCAAGCCCCACACTGGGGATCTAGCCCACAACCTGGACATGTGCCCTTGGCTGGAATTGAACCATGACCTCCTGGTTCATAGGTCAATGCTCAACCATTGAGACACGCCAGCCAGGCTGTAATGATTTTAAATTATCACTTATACTAGAGGCCTGGTGCATGAAATTCGTGCATAGGTGCAGTCCTTAGGCCTGGCCAGCAATTGAAGTGCAAGCGTCTGGGGTAGAAGGGCAGGTGCCAGTTGACCTCTGGGCCCTGGACAGCACCTGGGCCTCCAGGCCGCCGCGTGTCCCCCTCCACCTGAGTCATCGGGCCCCAACTGCGGGGTGATCGGGCTCCCGCCTGGCTCCCTCAGTGCCTGGGAGCCGGGCAGTGGCCCTACCCCCACTGCCATCGCTGGTCACCGTCTGCAAGGTTATTCAGCCCCTCTTGCACCCACCTTGGCCTGGTGCCGCCCGCTCACCTGCTCCACCATTCCACCGCAGTCCCACTCTCACTGGGGCCCACTGGAGCTGGCAGCACCTCCACTGCCGCCCGCTGCTCGCACAGCATCGCCGATGCCTGCCATGTTCCATGCCACCCCCTGGTGGTCAGCGCACGCCATAGCGAGTGGTCAAGGGGACAATTTGCATATTAGGCTTTTATTACATAGGAGGATTGAAAAGGAGGAGAAAATGTGCCTATTTGCTTCATCACCCAGGAAGCTGGTGAGATGTTCAACATGAGAAACCACTCAATTAGATCTTTCATTAGAATCACAAAGACACTGCGGTTCCTCTTAGTCCCGATTACATACAAAACTTTTCCCTTCGCTTTTCACGTTTCTGAGATTTCAGTTTTACTCACTCAGGATCTTAATCCTTGACATAAATCTGTTCATGGCATCATTTGATCCATGCACTTCCTCTCATACTGAGATTACCAGAACTGGTACTTCTGCAAGAAGGCTCCGCGCTAAACCACTCAGCGGTTTGCAGGGCAACACAGCAATGTCGAGAGGGACGGACTGATCTCCTCTTTGCAGATCGTTTAAAGAGGAGAACTCCTCGTCTGGCGGATATGCTTTTGGTTTGAGACAATTCTGAAGCCGACATGGGAGTAAGTTAACTCCTGCAGTCTCCTGCACCTCTAAGAAAATTCACACGAACTCAGTGTTACTTATGGACTATTTACTTTTCCTCGGTTCCATATTATTATAGCTACTTTCTTTTTCCAGTTCAGGATTCAGTCAAGGATTACTCATTGCATTGGGCTGTTACACTTCTTTAGTCTCTTAACCTAGAGCAAGTCTTATTACCACTTTTAGCACTTTCATTGATTTTAGAGACAAGAAAGGGAGAGTAAGAGAGATCACATCAAAACATCGATGTGAGAGGGAAACATCAATCAGCTGCCTCCCATCAGCTGCCTCCTGTACACACCCCAACCAGAGATCAAACCCACAACCTGGGTATGTGCTTCACCAGGAATCGAACCCGTTACCACTTCTGAAGTAGGGTAATGACCGACAACATTATTTTTTAGGAGAATCTTCATGGACCACATAGTTAAATACATTCACGGCCAGGGAAACAAACAAATCCCAAGTGTGCTGATAGATGGTTTGATCTCAACCCAAAATAAGACATCTAGTTCCCACGAGCTGGACCCATTTGTCAGTGAACCGTGTAAAAACAAGAAGGAAGGCAGAGCTATCAGATCTGCAAAGGGAACTGGCTAGTTACACAGATAATACAACGAATGCCAACCACAGTGGAAAGGGTAAGAACACTGCTCCTTTCTAACTCAGCAGTGGAGAACCCACATGAGGGTGAGAAGAAGGGGTGCGGCAGCTCCCTGCAGCTCTCCCAGGAAGCGTAACCATGTCAACCATTAACCACTGCCTCCTACACCAGGAAGCTGCAGCGCTGCCTCCAGAAATCAGGTCCAAACTGTGCTCCCGAGTTCTGGAGTGCCCTCTCTGGGTTCCCAGAGGGAACCTTTCCAAACCGGAAGCCGCCTGGAGGAGCGTGGCATTTGTCCAAGTACAAAGGGTTCTCCGTGGCCACCAACAGCACATTCCCCTGCCAGGTGCCCGGCAGAGAACAGACACCAATGCCATCCTTCACAACCAAGTCAGCAACCTGCCTGGGTCCTCGGGGCCAGTGCGCAGACACAGTCCTCTGTGGGCAGGAAGCATGCCCTAGCAGGTCCTGGCAGCGTGCTGCACAGGGGAGGGAGCGCATCCCCCAACGGGCTCTGCTTTACTGTTTCAGACGTGTCCACATGAGCAAAACAAAGCGCCCACTTTTTGTCTCAATTTCAGTTCACACTCACAAAGGTCACAGCCTCAGGGAGAACCAGGGCAGAAGCTGAAACAAGTAATAGTCGCTCTTAGTTAGCTGCGCTCACCAGGAAGAGAAAGACACAGATAATTTAAAAGAACAACGCAACAATCACTTTGGGCGGTGCCCCACTAAACCTTAGTAGCGTTTCTGATGTTACTCTGCTTCCTCCCTAAAGCTTTGGGTCAGAAAGCTTCCTTTCAAAACAGGCCCTTTCTGCCCAGCTGGCATGGCTCAGTGGGTGAGCATCGACCTATGAACCAGGAGGTCACAGTTGATTCCCAGTCAGGGCACATGCCCAGGTTGTGGGTTCGATCCCCAGTAGGGGGCGTGCAGGAGACAGCCGATCAATGATTCTCTCTCATCTTTGATGTTTCTCTCTCTCCCTCCCTCTCCCTTCCTCTCTGAAATCAATAAAAACATATTAAAAAAAACAAACAAAAACACATTCCCCTCTCTTTCTCCATCCAGCTGGCTCAAAACACAACAGAGTCACAGTGGACACAGGAAGTTCCCAAACGACGCCTCCCTCACCTTTGTATCCTGGGTACTTACAACACCTGGTTCATTACAGAAGTCCAACAAATGCTGGTGTAACTGTCCTGAGATTCTGCCTAACAGAATAAGCCCCCTTTCCATCTTGGGCCCTGACCACTGACCATCACGGTCGTGGTATTCTTTGTGTGAATGAATAAGGAATTGGGCACGTCATTTAAAGGAACTGACAAAAGGAGTCAGTTGGTGGTCAATGGCAAATTAATGACACGGCCAATAAATGCTGCGAAACTCAGGAGCAAGCGATGGCTGTAGAGGAGGCCCCGCTCAAAAGTCCTGGAGCCTCAGACGCCTCTGGCATCCAGGGGGCCAGCAGCCTTCACGCATGCCTGGGATGGCAATGTGGTCTGAGGATGTGAACTGACTGCAGTGTTACTTCCTGCATCTCAGCTGAGGAAGCTGCCAGCACGCAGCACCAGGGCAAAAGCAGAGCCGCGGGAGATGCAAAAGAACTGTGAGCAACAGACTGAGTCAGTGCCAGGTGGCCACAGAGTCCGGCCAAGTTCAGACTGGTATTTGGGACCCGTGCACCTGTCCATAGAGGCATCATATTGGCAAATACCTAAATCAAACACAATGACACCTCCAATGGCCCACCCAAACAGAACAATGCTACCGTGTCCGTGATCCCCACAGTCCACAGCGAGCCACTTCTACGTGTCCGGGAGGCAGTGGCGCCCGCCACAGGTTTTCCTGGTCACATCTAGCGCCAGCTGGTGCTGCCAGGACCCTGCTCCCTGAGCCCCGGCAGGAGGTGGGGACAGGAGTCTCATGACCACTCGGGGAAGCCAGCTTGGAGTGCAAATGGAACCTGTAGAAGCTACACTCAGAACACCTGGCACTGACCACGGTCTGCCTGCCACGGGAAGAATAAATGTGTTCCTAGGAAGCCAGACTATGTTCCTACTCTGTTTCTCTCAGTCGTTGCCCAATACCACACACAGTAGGAGCTCCTTCAGACCTGGGAAAAGCCTACTCGTCACTGGATCACTGCCTCGCAGGATCCGTGCTTGCTGAATAGGCGGGATGGGAATTAATAAGGTAATGGCAGATACATGGCAGCTACGTGTGGGGAGAAGTGTGCTCTGTGGCTGCCTCATCTGAGCAAGTGCCATCTGAATGTAGACACCAAGTGCCACACACACAGCCTCTGTGTGGGCAGTGCCCACGGCCCAGGACCGTGCGGGCCATGCCCATCACTGGGACCTGGCTTCTCCCTGCCCCAAGGCTGGGCTGCTCGGCACACGCCAAATTCACCACAGGGGAACCATCTGCTGAGATCCCTTTTCCAAACCATCTGCCGCTCTCAGTGCCGGCCCTGCTTCTAGCAGGCTCTCCTCCCTGCACTGAGCATGACGGGCACCGACGCCCCTCTACCTCTTCCAGGATCCCCCGCATGGGTGCTCCGCCAAGCAGGGCAGTGAGAGCCAGTTTCCCCAACCTAATGCGGACAGAATTCACTTCCGTCCTCAGGGATAAAAGCAATCAAAGGACTGGTCTTGATAAAATCAGACTTCAGGGGGCAGAAGTTTCAAACTCCCGACATTTTTGCTCTTCAGAGCAACATATTGAAAAGAGTGTAGAACATAATTTAAAGACCCAAGTGCCAGTCTCCCTGTCGCTAATGAACGGGAGATACTGGGCAAGTCATTTTATGTTGCTGAGCCTCCGTTTCCCGTCTGTAAAATGATGTGGTTAACCCCAACTGTCCCCTCTAAAACCAAATGTTTAACTACAAAAGTCAACTGGCCATTAACTTGCATGAACCCTAAAATCATTGCTCATGGATCGTGACTAATTGTTAGGGGCTGTATGAGTAAATGTCCGTCTGTGTGTAACACACAGGGCAATGGAAAGCAATGTGAAGAGTCAGCAGTTTACTGTGAAATCGTGAGTGACTTATACGTAAATGGAGCTGTACCTTTTCAAATCAGTAAGATTATCTAATTATTCCTCGAGGCGCCAGGGAGCTGGGATGGGCAGGTCATTACTCCTATTGCGTGAAAGTGAAGCTCAGTGGTTTCTGCATGTTACAGCTGCGCTGCCACACCCAGTGCGGCCGAGAGGCCAGTCATCACCAGACTCAGATGCTCTGGGAGGACAGCGCGGGGTTAAAAGAGAAGCTTCCTTAGACACTTACTTCAGCTCGTTGGTTTCCATGCCCTGGGCGATGGCCACGATGATGCCGCCATGGTCCCCCCAGGTGTAGTAGTGAGGGCCGGGCAGCGCCTGGAAGGAGGACAGTGCTGACATCACTGTGGGGAGTGATGAGCAGAATGCACACAACACACACACACATATGCATGCCAGACACACACAGACACATCCATGTGCATGCACACATGTACACAGCACACATGCACAGAGGCATATTTGCCACCTGTGCGCACGTGAACACACACACACACACACTCAGACACACCCATGTGCATGCACGCACACACGCACACACACACACACACACACACACACACACACAGGGGCAATGTCCAGGTCTCCAGCCTATCAGCTAGAGGTGAGGTGTGTGGCAGTTCTCTGTAACTGTAAAAAGCCAAGCAATGGGGGGCTGTATGACAATCTATATACTAGAGGCCCAGTGCACAAAATTCGTACACTGGGGCGGGGGGCCCTGCCTGCACCCTCTTGCAGTCTGGGACCCCTCGCACCTTACCACCTGCCTGCTCACTGCTCCTTATCGCTTGGCTTGCTGCTCCTTAGAGCTGCCGCAGAGGCGGGAGAGGCTCCCACCACCGCCACTGCGCTCACCAGCTGTAAGCCCGGCTTCTGGCTGAGCACTGCTCCCCTGGTGGGAATGCACTGACCACCGGGGGCAGCTCCTGTGTTGAGCGTCTGCCCCCTGGTGGTCAGCACGAATCACAGTGACTGGTTGTTTCGCCATTTGGTCGATTTGTGTGTTGGGCTTTTATTCCATAGGATTGCATGTCTAAATATGAACGTGCACACGGCATTCCCAATAAGCATTGCCATGAGGATGGGACCTGTGCGTGAGCTCTTCTGAGAGCTCCACATCCCTCCAGACATCACGCTCAGCCCGCAGGCAGCGCTCTGACTGAGGCTTTGACTGCCTTCTGGGGGCTCCCCTCCCTCCTACCCATGTGCAGCAGGGCGCCTCAGAAAGCAGCCCCACCGAATGAGAGCAGAGGCACTCCCCTGGCCCTTGTTAGTCAGGCAGCTGGTGAAGAACTTCCTTTTTACAGGTGTGGGAATTCCCTAATGTCCAAGGACTAGAGAACTAGCCGCACCCTCAGAAGTGGTATAACCAGCGCCTAAGGGCACAAATTAGTCACACAAGCCTAAGGTGAAGCCGGCTTCTTCACAGAATGCGAAGCACGCACCTTCAGATCACAGCTCAGTGACAGGGCTTGGTTTAAACGCCAACGATACACCAAAGTAGTAAGTCAGGAGGCGTGGGCCCGACACCACTACGCCTGTATGATCGTTTCCTAGCGGATCAGCAACTATTTACTGAACACCCACGCCCTGCCAGACACTACGAGGCCCCTGGGACAAAAAAGTGAGCAGCCCTGGCTGATGTGGCTCAGTGGATAGAGCATCGGCCTGCGGACTGAAGAGTTCCAGGTTTGATTCTGATCAAGGGCAGGTGCCTGGGTTGCAGGCTCAATCCCCCCGTGTGGGCGCGTGCAGGAGGCAGCCGATCAATGATTCTCTCTCATCACTGATGTTTCTCTCTGTGTTTCCCCCCTCCCCCCCTTCCTCTCGGAAATCAATAAAAATATATATTTTTAAAGCGAGCAAAACAGACATTGCCTTGTGCTCAGGGAACTTAAAACCATAGAACATTTGTTTCTTTAAGTCTGTTTTGTTCTGTTTTTTAATATAGTTTTATTGATCTCAGAGAAGAAGGGAGAGGTAGAGAGAGAGAGAAACATCAATGATGAGAATCATTGATTGGCTGCCTCTTATACGCCCCCTACTGGGGATCGAGCCCGCAACCCGGGTATGTGCCCTTGACTGGAATCGAGCCCAGGACTCTTCAGTCCACAGGCTGACGCTCTGTCCACTGAGCCACACCAGTCAGGGCCAGTCTGTTTTGATTCAAAGTAGCATTTTTGCAGAATCACAAGCGCACTACAAGGTGTGGTACAGATCAGGCGGCTGCCCCTCGTGGGTGGCGCCATGTTTCTCTGTTTATCATCATAGGTGGAATGGGTGCCTGCACCACAAGCATGTGCGCCCCTGACATGCTGGCTCAGTGCACATGCCCACACAAGACCCGAGGTGGCCTGACCTCGCGCCACCGGGCGCCCGCGCTGCTGGAGACGTACACGCTCATCTTGCTGGCCAAGTTCTTTCCCACTGAACCTGAAACACAAGAGGAACAAGAACTTTTTATTTCAAGAATATGTCAGGTAATCAACACCTCGTCCAAGTAGAAATTCTGAGTAGGATCCAGCAACTAAGAATGTCTTAAAACCACAGACCAGCAGTTACTGCGGCGGATGTTGGTGGCCACCATGCAGTTGGCTGCACGTGAGAAACAGCTTACCCGTTAAGAACAGGCAGAGCACACTTACCGGTGGCAATAATGAGACCAGGAGCCGACTCCTTGGACAGGATGGGCATCCTCCGCAGCTGAAGGCTGAGCAGCTGGCTGAGCCGCTGGGCCAGATGCAGGGAACAGCCCTGGGACAGCTACAAACACAAGTTCCAGGCTCTGTCAGCAAGTGGCGCGAAGCCTACGTCTCCCCGAGACACCAGAGCCTGGGAGTGGGCACTGCAGCCCGAGGCAGAGGAAGGGGGCCTGGCCCAAAGGACGACAGTCCCAGCCGCTGCCCCACACTGCACCGACGGCAGGACCTGATGAGCCAGCAGATGCCTCTTGCTGGAGAAGAGAAAAGTGCTAAAGAGTCCACTGGGACTCAGCAAAACAGCAACCAGAAATCAGCATCAACTCAAGGAGACGGGAGAGCCACCCAGGGATTCTCCCGAGTCCCAGGTAGACGGCATGAGTCGAGGCACCAAAGTAGCCACAATAAATGTTTCCAGAGTGCCACATCTGTATAAAGCACAACGTCTACAGATTTCACCAGAGACTTCAAGTTCTTCAAACTGACCTGCAGGCTTAGGTTCTGCAAACAAGGCCTTCTGCCGTAGGGGCATGCCTGACGCTCTTGGCCAGAAATGGTTATCAGATGTGTTCTGGACAGGATCACTCTGTGGGTGCTTACGGACGGTCAAAACTGTGACCTGGTTTGCAGGATATACCAATTTTTTTTTATAATAAAATGGTCACTAACAAATATCCATCTGGCTAACATCACAGTTAGGCAAGTGAAAACTACAGCAAATAGAGTTGGGTCCCAAAGAAATACCTGCTAACCTCTTTCACTTTTCTCCTTTTCTTTCACCACCTAAAATCAGAAGGAGAAACTAAAAGCTGAGTAATGGTCATACAGTTCATTCATAAAGTGATCAGTCCATGACACAGGAAGCTGACTCTTAGCAATGCCATTAATTCTCTATAACCCGGCTTAGACCCGCCACATGCTGAAAAACCCTGCCCCCATTCACATGACTCATGCCCAGCTCAGAGATCTCGAAGACTCTGCTGAGCAAATGAGGGTCTGCATGTACTGTTATCCTGCCTCTGTGCAAAGTTAGATGTGATGTGTTCAGTCAAGAGTTGGTGCAAATCAGAAGGAAAATCAGGAAGCACATTTTCGAGCAAAATGTCCCAAGAAGTTTTCCCCAGGACCACAGATACAGTATATATTTAACCACAAACTAAATTCAATAATCCAAGAGACCAAGTAACTGTCTCACTAAAATGTTATCGTTTCTCCCAAAATCAGTACTACTTGTTTTTATCTGAGCCCGTCCGCCCACTTCACACCCTGGGTCCCATACGTGAGACAAACACAGAGATGCGGTGATTGGGCAGAGCCAGGGACTATACCTGCTCTTTTGCGGGAAAAGAAAGGAGTTGCCGGTATATGGGACTATTTAATGGGACCAAATAATGCATTTCAGTACCCTTAACTTTTCTGATGAAGCCACAGACAGATAAAATCATACAATCCTAAATTATATGCAGAGAGGGATTTTAAAAGAAATTCTATAGAAATAACTTTCGATGGGAGAGGTTGACAGATGTTCCTGGTGCAAAGCACCATGGTGCCTCAGTCATGTCTGAGAGCACGTATCAGCCAGAAGAAATGCCAATGGCACGCGTCCTGAGAGCTCAGAGCAGATCGAGTAACAGTGCTCTATAGAAACAGCAAAAGCAAACATGAGACTTTCTTTTCATTCCTAAATGCCTACAGGCACTTCATAATGGGATGTGTGAGCCTGCTGGCTCTCACACTCTGGAGTCACAGGCCCTCCACTTCATTTCCTCGCCTCCCTTCCATCACTTCAACTGCTGAGAACTCAGTTTCAGAGGTATGATGTCATCCGAAGAAAGAAATGCAGTGTGAGCAGCTCGTGTCCAGGATCAGAGCCTCCTCAGCTCACCTGTCCGCGGTGCCCTGTGTGTCCGTGACGGCACCTCAGTGTGCCTCATACGGAGTTTGGGAACTGTACGTGTAGAACGACAGATAACGCTTTGTAGTAAAAAGCCAACTGAGATGAACGCATCCGTACCTCACAATCGATTTTTTCTCCATATCCCGTGACAGCTGGAGGCTGGAGAAACTCCCAGGTGCCCCCTTTGTCAAAGGTGATGACTGATCTCATGTTCTCCTCTTTCATGGAGCCGCTCACCAGGGTGGCGATGTAGACGCCCTGCAGCCCTTCCACACGGTGGAAGTCAGCAAACGGCTCACTCGCAAAATACCTACAGAGAACACGAACAGCAGCGGCGTGACGTGCTGCTCCTCAGGATGCTTCTGTTTAAATAACATCAAGTTTAACCATTGTAAGTTGCACAATCCAGTCGCATTGGTGGCCTCTGGACTCCTCCTTCTCCCATCCAATCTGTCAGCAAACCTATTAGCAAATGGTCAGAATGTGACCGTTCCTATTATCAGCACTGCCCTGGCCTGGCCCACCCACAGCCGCCTCCGTGGCCTAGGTTTCTGTGACATTTTTACAATGCTTCTCTGGCTTGCACTCTTACCACCTCCGGTGGTCTGATTCCAGACAGCAGTGAGTTTGGTTTTAAAAGATAAGTCACTTTAGCAGCAGACACACTAAAATTGGAAGTACTGAGATTAGCACGGCCCCCACAAAAGGATGACATGCAAACTCATGAAGGGTTCCATTACTCTATTTTTTGTTGAATGCACTTTTCTTTATATAATGCAATTCATAACTTTTAAGTGGTAAATAAAACAATGGCCACCTTTTGCTCAAAACCCTGCATTCTACTAAGAAGGAAAAAATTTAATGTCTTCCATCCCCTTTAAGGCCCTACACCACCTATGCCCTGCTGCCTCTGATCCTCGTGGATTCTCTCTCCCTCCTTCAGTTTGCGCCTCCCCGGCCTCCTCACCAGTCCCAAAATAAACGAACAGAGTCCCCAGTTAGTCAAGGTTCCTGCTATTCCCTGTGGCCGCAGCTCAGTCCAGGTGTCGGCCTGGCTCCCTCCTCCTGTAACTCAGGCACCTGCTAACAGTGACCTCCTGGAACAGACTTCCAGGATGCGCCAATATAAAATGATACCCACGTAAACCTCTCCTGTTTGACAGCACTCACCAGGGCCAGGCACGTGACGAATCTGCTTCTATTCTGTCTTCTCCTAAGGAGGACAGAAGTTCCCTGCACAGGGACCTACCTCGCTGCTGTAGTTAAAACCGGGTCTGGCTCTGGGCAGCAGTGTCCTTGCCTTGAATGAACTGCTGACTAAATGGGCTGCCAGCCTGGAGGGACAGTGGAAGTGACAGCGGGACGTGCCCTCTGACCGGGGGCCACAGCTCTAGAGCCAAACCTCCCCGCAGACAAGTTGTCAACCTCACCCGAGGACACTTTCCAAGAGCAGAGGGGACCCGAATCAGTTGGGCATCTCCCCGAAGTCTGGCTGTCACAGGACAAAGGAGAGCAAGTGACCTGGTGGCACTCAGGGATGGGTGCGCACACGCACCACGGCCCTGAACCCCCAGCCCCAGGGCCTTCCGAAGCACAGAGAGCCCATCAGTGCAGAACAATCAACTCACCTGGTGATTTACTGATAAAGGATCAATGATGTTAGTGTCCTTCCATAGACAGAAAAATACCTCACACAAAACCAGACACCTCAACAAGGGGCTGAGTGAGAGGCGGACAGGGTCTCAGATACTGAATGGCGCCTACAGCAGCAGTGCGCAGCCTGGGCATCTGCTAATATCACTGGGACCACACCCCAAACCAGTCAAACTATCATCTCTGGGACCATGAGCCAGGAGGGGGGACGGTTGAAAACACCCCCAACTGAGTGCAAATGTGCAGCTATTGTTGAAAACCAACAACGAGAGGCCGGTCCTGTGGCTCTCAGAAGGGGGCCCTGTGGCTCTCAGAAGCGGGCAGGATTCGGATCCTCACCTGACCAGCGTGTCACTGCCAGTCCCCGCCGGGCTGTAGTAGAGCACATTCTCCAGGGACAGGGAAAAGCGCAGCCCCTCCGCCTCGGAGATGTACAAGTCCGTGCGGTTGTCACCGTGACCGACACACACAAACACCTGGTCCTCGGAGGCGTCCGCCACGTAATACTCCTGGGGATGAAAGGAAAGAATTCGTCAGCCACCCACACACGTCCGGGCGCTCCCTCACACGGGGAGCAGGCTGGGAGCTTTCCTCTCCCAAATCCTAACCCTTCTGAACCGGACATCTGTGCCTAACGCAGCAGGTACTTAAATAGGTGCGCCTTCCTTCTGTCTCTGCATTTGAGTATGGTGGCATCCTTCTCGGGCCATACAAAATTAGCAACTTAAAAACCGGCCTGCTGTACTTGGTCAAACATTTCACTAACTCACCACTAACGCCTTGGCAGGGCCAGACCCAATGATCTCGCAGCCCAGGCGGCCGCGGGGCGACGTTCCCCACCTTGGGCCCACAGAGAGTGAACGCTCCCCAAGGCCGGCAGAGGCGTGCTCCTCCCTCCGGAGACCCGGAGGCTGCTCTGCCGCTGGAAGGGGTCTGACTGGAAAATGGGTCATGAACACCATATGTGACCTAAAAACCTCTTTTAGTTAACGAGGTCACCCTCTTTCCCCCTAAGACCTACCATCAGTGCAAAACGCAACCTAGATGATCATGAACAACCTTCCCTTTTTCTCCAAGGTGGCTGCAGGGAGCTGAGCCCGCAGGAAGCAAAGAGCAGCAGTGTTCCCACAGACACCCCGGAGCCCCAGCCTTCCACGCCGACGGCCACCGTCAGGGCCCTCGGGGCTGCTCCCGAGGCAGCCACTTCCCTGACGACTCAGCCCCCTGACATTTCCGCGTGACACTATGTACCACACACACGGCCTCTGACTACACGTGGTCCTCATGGGCTTCTCAGCCTCTGCACCTGAACGGCAGGGCCTGAATTTACACCTTTTGAAGCCAGAGTGTGTAACACAGCAGGTACTTAAGTGAGAGCTGCTGCCCATGGGCATGGGCACAGGCCTGGCGTCTGCCCCGTGCTGCCCTCTCCCACGTACAGCAAACACAGACCCTGTTCAGCTGTGCTTCCCACGCTGCAGAAGAAACCCACACCCTGCCCAGAGCACAACGGCTCTCGAGAACTTTCTGGAAAGTGACTCAGGGAGCCTAGTCAGATGTCCACCTGACAGGACACACCACAGCACCCCGTCCTGTCCCTGCAGGGAGCAGTGACCCTTCTTCCCAGCCCTCAAGAACCCACTTACATTGATGGGATGTCTTGTGACAAACTGGGCTGCTTGCATGGGCTTCCGGCCAAAGGAGACCCAGAGCTGCACAGACGGCAGCTGCGGGCTGCCCAGGAGGTGCTGCCAAGGAAGAGGAGGACAGTCAACTGTGCTACATTAGCCACTCAACACACGTGCAAAAGGGGCCAAGGCGTCAGACCCCTCGGATTCCACCTGAAGCACCCAACAAAGCTTGGCTGCAAAGACATGCTTTTCGCAGCGTCGGCTCAGCTTTCTCTGAGACAGATCAGCAACAGAGCCTGATCCTCCCGGTGCCAGCGGAGGAGGACGCTGCTGTGATGTGAGAACGTGGGCTTGGGGAGGGACGCAGCCCACCACCGCATAAGCAGAGAGGAGAGGAGAGGCCGTGGGATGAGGCTGCAGACAGGTGGACAGAGCTTCCAGCCCAAACCACCACCGGGTGAGCGCAGCACGCACTGGCATACAACCATAGTCTCTCCTCCCCCCAGTCCTACTTTCAGATGATAAGGACACTTGACTGACAGGCTTTAACCAGTACCAAGGCGGGGGGGGGGGGGGGGGATTTTCATTGATTCAATTTTTCCATCTTTTAATACTTCTAAAATGTGGTGTTTGTTCTGGGTTTTTGGGTAGAGAGTATTCCCCGTGACGCTGACCATGTCCCATCGTGCTTTGCAGGTATTAAACCACGGCTGGAACCATGAAAATGCATGTAAAAAGCAGTGAAGAGGAAATCGCTACACTCCCTGGTTCGCCTATTTAACTACAAAACCAGCAGCTGAATTGGACTGGGGCTTCTCCCTGGGGGGCTTTAAATGGCCCAGGAACCCCGTAAGCACGGACTGGGGCTTCTCCCTGGGGCTTTAAATGGCCCAGGAACCCCGTAAGCGCGTGCACAAGCGTTTTGTGCAGATGCACGCATTCATTTTGCTAGGAAGGGGCTATCCCTGTGCAGATTCTCAGTGATTCAGGAAAAGGGCGAGCAGCACATGAAGGCTTTCTGTGGTGGTGCACTTCTGAGAGGGAGACACCTCCTCATGTAGACATCCTCACACACTGGCCAGCAGACTCCCTGGAGGGCTGGGCTGGCTGCCTCCTCCTCGACTGCTCACCGCTGTTCATTCTAGATTCCATCTTCCCATGGAACAAGGAGCACACCTGTGTCTCCTCATGGCAGGCGCTGTGCTCACTGCTGCCCGTGAGCACCATTTGGAGAGCACGCTCACAGACGCCACGTCACCTCTGACTCTTCTGAGCAATGCACACACATATTCAAACCACCACTGAACAAGTGTGAAATGTCCTTTGTTTTAAAAAAGCCAGTGGAGAAATATAAAAGACTGCTTTTACAAAATGGCACCCTAAAAACCATGTTAATAGTGTGTACTCAGTGTGGGACCAGTAAGGAAATGATGGACCTATTAAAAATGTAGCGTATTACCTAAATAAGAAAATAGTTCCCAGAAAAATATGTTTAAATTCCAAAGTCCTACCAGCATGGCTCAGTGGTTGAGCCTCAACCTATGAACCAGAAGACCAAGGTTCAATTCCTGGTCAGGGCACATGCCCAGGTTGCCAGCTCGATCCCCAGTGTGGGGCATGCAAGAGGCAGCTGATCAATGATTCTCTTTCATCACTGATGTTTCTCTCTCTCTCTCCCTCTCCCTTCCTCTCTGAAATCAATAAAAATATATTATTTAAGAAAAGAAAACATTTCCCAAGGTATGCAGTGGGGAACCCCTCCTGCATCTAGCCACCCATATCTTCTCTCCTCATCCCAACCTTACTCCCTCATCATTTCCCTGCTGGGGAGGCCTCTCTCCACCCAGAATCCCAAGGGCTTTGACCTGCTTCTGCCTAGCCAGCTGCCAATCACAGAAATGAGGACCTGGAGGAAAACATCCCCTCACTTGCCCCTGAGGGTAACAGCGACAGGAAGCAGAGCAACCTCCCAGTTACCAGAGGCCTCAGAGCCCAGGCCCTGGCCACTGGCTGCCATCAGGAAAGCGGGCTTCCAACCCCGGACACAGGCCCACGCTCTCAGCTGGGCTGTCCTCTCCCGGACACAGGACAGTCTAGTGGCCACTTACAGCTTGATGCAGTAGCAAGGCAAGTCCTGTTGAATAACAAAGCTCTGTTAGATGAGCAAACATCTAACCCATCAAATCAAGGGGAAATTTTCCCAAAGTCTCCGAGGTAAGCTACTTACTAACAGCCAAAAGCTGAATTACTGCTTAACTCTCACCGGCCACTGACTCACATTCTGTGAGCCATGTAACTTAACATGGGTCCAAAACTCACAGAGGAATCGGCCTAACGGAAAGGAAACCAGGCAGTGGAATTAAAGAAACACGCCACTGAGCACACCCCTCTGGAGTTCTTCTCATTGGGATTTCAAAGAAACATGTGTTTGCGGAGGATGCAGGGAAAACCACCAAATCTGAGAGCTGCCCCACTGCTCGAGCCCCGGGACCTGCCTCACTCCGGGAGTGTCCGTCTCTGCCAGCACTGGCCAGTCCAGCACCCCACCGCCATCCAGCCCCGCAGGTGCGAGCTCACCCGCCTCCCCGCGGAACGCCACGTCTCAGAGGGGAAGCTCCGAGCCGTTCATCCCTCGGCACCTGCAACTTACCACCACCTTGGTGGCAAACATGTACTTGTCCCGAAGCTGGAAGTCCCTCACTGCCTCCAGGATCACCTCCTGGCTCTCCCGGGACTGGAAGAAGTCCGTGCTGCGGAGAACTGTGGAGTACCCAGAGGGCTCGTGCCGCTCCACGTAGAGGGTGTTTGGCTTGTCATAGGGATCAATCCCCCTGAAAGAAAACAGTGTCGTCGTCACTTCCCTGTCATCAGGAGGCCGCAGCCAGAACGCAGGGCCCGCCACCCGGGGACCAGGAAGTGCTGCGACACTTCCCTCAGCTGCTCTCGGTTCCTCGCAGCGTGGGGAAAAGGAGTGAATGATGGATGCTCGGGAAGCAAGAAGTCCGGCTCGAGGCTGTCGGCACGTTTCTGGCCTCGAGTGACAAACTGTGGAGGAATGGAGGCGTTTGCCAGGGCGCTGCATTCTCGGAAGGATAACTCAGGAGGAACCACACGAGGACCCGGTAAGGTACGTCCTTCCAAGCCCCCCCAACCCTCCTGCTCAGGCCACTGCTGCTGGCACTGGTGAGATGCGCTCCTGCCCTGCGAGTCTCCCTCACACCTCTGCGTGTACTGACCTCCAGAAACGCACCGCGTCTCCCAGGCGCCGGATTTCAAGCAGTTTAATTCGTTTTATACGCGTTCAAACAAACGTAGGAAACTGCTTTGGTTGGATGGGTTCTGAATCAGTCCCCTTACCTTACACAGTCCTGCTTCTTACATTATTCGACACTGAACAGACTATGTTACAACGTATGGTGGTCCCCACACTGCATTTCTCTGAGCTTCCTAGAGACACAAACGCCTTTGAAACCATGTCTTCTGTTCTTTTTACCCCACAGGGCTCCTCCCTGACCTGACCCTTGCCGCACTGCGTCCACAGGCCGTAATTCCAGGGGCTGTTCCAACTGGGAGCAGTGCAGGGATGGGACCCCACTGCCTTGGAGAAAAACCTAGCACTGCTGCTCCCCAAATACAGCCCCAACAGCAGCCGAGGGGACCCACCTGCCCCAGCTCCTCACCCACCAAGGCAGGCAGACCCGCACCAAGCAGGAGTGAGAACTGGGAGACCCCGCAGAGGTGAGGAAGGCAGAGCTCACGCACACACGTGCCTGGAGTTCCTCCATGCGCACAGAGTTCGGATAATGAAGGTTGGGACACCAAACTCGAAGTTTCAAGATGCACTACCAAGAGCATATTCTAGGGAAAAGAGAATGATCCTCAATGGTTTGGCTCAGTGGATAGAGCACTGGCCTGCGGACCGAAGGGTCCCGGGTTCGATTCCAGTCAAGGGCACATACCTCAGCTGCAGGCTCCTCCCTGGCCCGGGTCCTGCTCTGCCTGGTCTGGGCTCGTGCAGGAGGCAACCCATCGATGTGTTTCTCTCACATTGATATTCCTGTCTTTCTCTCTCCTACTCTCCCTAAAATTCAATGGAAAAATATCCTCAGGCAAGTATTAACAGAAAAAAAAAAAAAGAATGAAAGGACAGAATAAGGGAAGGGGAAGGGGAAGGGATAAGAGAGGAAAGGAGAGGGAAAGGAAGGGAAGGGAAGGGAAGGGAAAGGAAAGCTGGGGAGAAAGAGAGAAAGGAGCTAAGAATAGGAGAATGGAAGAGCCTCTGTGCACAGGGAAGACACCTTTGGCCCCGTAACCGCCTTTGGCCCCGTAACCGGAAAGGAAGGGTCCCTGGAGAGGCCAGGGTTTGGTCCTAGCATGGGAGGCTTTGTGCAGTGAGGGGTAGCCTGCTCTCTTCTTTCCCACGATTGGAAGCACTGATTCAAGTACCTCCTCTGCTCTAGATGATATGCAAATGAGCATGCGGCTGCAGGATATTTTTAAAAGGCAGAGAGGAAGGGATCTTGACTCGGATAGTCTTCGAACAGCTCACCTCTGCTGTTCAGTCCTGGCACAGCAGCCCCGAGTTGGAGAAACAAAGCTGCGGCTTCAGTTCTGTAGCGCAGACAGGGACCTCCCATTCCCGAGAGCAGCTCCGACGAGCCAGTGTTCTGCAGCCCTAGCGCCCCCTTTCTTACATTCACTCACACCTGCTTCCTCTTCGGTTTGCCTTCATCTGGAAAGTCCACGCTTTGCTCTACCTCCGCGTGGTCACCAGCCCTTGCCTGGCCTCCCCCGCTCCCTGGGCCCCATTTACAGCCCTTCTGTGCTGCTCCCTGGGGATCCGGCCCCACCCACAGCTCCTCCCGGTCCCATCTACCAGCCCCCAGCTCTGGGGAGCACATGAGGTAGGGTTCCAGCTCTCCTGCTGCTCCAAGGCTGCCACTGCTCTCTGAGGGGTTGGATTGCACTCACACTTCCTGTGGGGAACCCCAGGGGGAAACCCTCCCAATGGCCTGAAATGCCCGGCACCAGTCATGCATCTATCTAACTGAGATGAGCCCGTCCTTTCCCCTAAACCAGTGGTCGGCAAACTGCGGCTTGCAAGCCACGGTTTGCCACTCTGTTGATTGATTTTGCCGACCACTGCCCTAGACTATCTGCATGTCTGCACGCAGGCAGAGACTCCACACACTAATTCCCAAGCACAAAGCACCTTTGTTTAGTAACCCAGCTGGTGTTCCCTCTGACCACATGGCTCCTCGAACAAGTGAAAGAGCTGCTTGTCCCTTTAAAATTCAGTCAAGTACCAGAAAGCTCTGAGGGACCTCCTTGATGGAGGTGCACTCAGATGAGGTTGGGGTTCTGGTTTCACTGACACTCCAGGCCCTCTGCCCAAGGAGAATAACATGGGCCGGAACAGCAGGCCTCTGCCAAGGCAGCACGAGTCTCACGCCCCCCCCCCTCCCCCCGGCACAGGCCGCAAGCACTAGGGAAGCAGTGCAGAGACACCGCTCCTCACACAGTCCTGGTGGAAGAAGCACAGATGTACTCCCCTCCTGCTGGGCCGCTATGTCTAATGAAGATAAAACTAAAAGTGAAAAGACAGCCCTAGCCAGTCTGGCTCTGGATAGAGTGATGACCTGCGGACTGAAGGGTCCCAGGCTCGATTCTGGTCAAGGGCACGTGCCCAGGTTGCAGACTCGACTCCTAGGATGGGGCGTGCAGGAGGCAGCCAATCAATGATTCTCTTTCATCATTGATGTTTCTCTCTCTCCCCCCACTTCCTCTCTGAAATCTATAAAATACATATTTTAAAATAAAAGGGAATGACAAACTAGAAAATATAAATACACACAATCTATCTCATATCACAAAGAACTAATCTCAAATATATAAAGAGCTCCTGGTAACCAATAATAAAACAATGATGAATCCGATAGTCAAAGGGCAAATGGCATGAACAGACATGTCACAAAAAAATATATAAAAATGAACCTAAAGAAGGGTAAAAGATGTTCAAAATCATTCATAACCAGAGAAGTGCAAATGGAAACTACACTGAGACAGTATTTCTTTCCTAACACACTGGCGTGGAGAGATGCACAGTTCTATGCTGCTGAAATGTGAGACTTTCTATAGAAAATTTGGCAATCTCCACTAACGTTATCATTTCAAAGCTTCGTTCACTGGGGATATGTCAATGCCCAAAACTGACAAAAGTCCCTGCCCTTGTGTAGCTTTTATTCTACTACAGAGAGCAAGACAGATAAAAGCATAGTAACAGCTGTAAGTGCCATGCGAAGAGCTCTCAGGGTCAGCAGCCTGGGAACCAGCAGAGCAGCTGCCATTGCGATGGGACCTGGGGACGACCTCCTAGAGGAGGTGAGGTCTGAGCCGCCTTGGATGAGGTCAGGGAGTAGGCAGCCAACCTACCTTCAGTAAGAGCGTTCCGGGCAGAGAAAATAACAAATGCCACGCGCGTGTGGTAGGCGCGTGCCCTGGCATCCGCCCTGAGAGAAAGGAGGATGGGCATGAGAGGGTTCGAAGCCGAGGAACAGGACCTGACGCGTTTTTAACAGGACGGACCTGGCTCTGTGTGGAGCATTAGCTGCAGAGGGACCGCAGGGAAGCAGGCAGCAGCAGTGGTGGCCGCGGAGAGAGCAAGGAGCGGGAAATCCCGGCCACACACTGAAGGTGGAGCCCTCGGGACTCCCGGACGGCGGAATGGGAAGTAGGAAAGAAACTTGGACTCAATGACGACGCAGTTTTTGGGCTGAGCAACTCGACACTGAAATGGGGAGGACCATGGCTGGGTCGGGGCTTGAGGGGAAGATCAAGAGTGTATTGGAGAGATACCAAGCTTGCTGCGTGTGAACAGGTCCGTGCCCCGGAACTCTGTCCTACATGCCTGCCTGCACACCTATTCAAGAGTATACACCACGTGCCCAGCCAGCGAGGCTCAGCGGTTGAGGTCAACCTATGAACCAGGAGGTTGTGGTTTAATTCTCGGTCAGGGCATGTGCCCAGGTTGCAGGCTCGATCACAGGGGGTGGGAAGGGGGGTCATGCAGGAGGCGGCCAATCAATGATTCTCTCTCATCACTGATATTTCTCTCTCTCTCCCCCCCTCTCCCTTTCTCTCTGAAATCAATCAATAAATATATATATATGTGTGTGTGTATATATATATCTTTTATCCAACGACCCTATAACAGAAAAAGATCAAAAGCAACTACAACTAGAAACAACTGTATTTTAAAAAGCCTGTTGATTTCACCTTCCTGCTCAGCAACCTACAAAGGCTCCCATCGCTATCAGAATCAGTCCAAATTCCTCTCCCAACTTTACCCAACACACAGCCCCATAATAAAACTCAGCATTTTGCACCCCAGCACCGCGTCATCTTGTCTCCGCTCTGGCCATTCTGTTCCTGCACCCCCACAGCGCCCCCACCTGCTGCATGCGACCGGTTCTGTCCATGAGCACCCATCCGCACAGAACAGGCCCCTGCTCCCCCATGATCGCTGAGCTCCATAATGTGTGTTACGTGCAAAAACGGTCTCTCCACCCTGGCCAGGCTCTCAGTCATTAGGGAGTCTTCCCTATCTGCCAAGGAGGCGGGTTCGGTCCAGGTCAGGGTACACACAACAATCAACCAATCAAGGCGTAAAAAAGTGGGACAACAATCGACGTTTCTCTCTGTGTCTCTAAAAGCAATCGATAATTTTTTAAAGTTTTTTAAAAATCTTTCCTTACCTCCTAAACTGCAATCTCCTTAACAAGTTTATCCATAAATTAGTCAACCTCACACATCCTAAAGCCTATTCAGCATGTTTTACATTCAGCAGACATTCAAAAACCTATGTTAAGAATGAACAAATGAATTGGTCTTAGAGGAAATTCCCCACTTCTGATGCGATGCTCTAAAAATGAGCATCTTCAGAAACCTTTCCGCCGCCGTGAGCATGAAGAGCCCCACGTTCCCTGGGGGACTGAGGACGCAGGAGCCCAAGCCTCGAGCGCCTCCACTCATCGCCCCACCGCGGCCACGCTGCCGTCTGGAGAAGGCACGGCCGGCCACAGGCTCCACGTTTCAGGTGGAACAGCTGAACTGGGGAAGCAGCTGAACTGGGGAAGGAGATGATGGCGTTCAAATTGCTTAGCTGACAGGACTCACCAAGAGAAGGACTTCACATGCTCCTGAATCAGGATCCAGGTCTGGCCAAAATCGTCTGACTTCCACAGCTGCAAAGACCAAGGGGACAAGGGTGGCCGTGAGGCGCGACGCCGCACGACCTGAACGGCTCTGCCACACCCACCAAAGCCCACCAGAGGGGCCGGCTGCTGTGAGGACAGCACCAGGCCAGCACGGCCAGCGCGTCCCTCTCGGGGGCCAGCCTGAAGGGGAGCCCACCGCACCTCTGTTTCCTCCACCGCGACCAAGGTCTCCACAGAAACCGGAAGGAAATGACTGAGACCTGCCTTCCATTTGCAATTACCAGAAGCTCTATTTCCTCAAGACTAGCCCTCGGATAATGGTAAAAACAAGAGGACTATGCTTGGCGCTTCTCACCTGGGAAAGAGTCCTTAAAACTATACAACGAGCCCCAGCCGGTGTGGCTCAGCAGAGCATCGGCCTGCGGACCGAGGGGCCCCGGGTTCGATTCCGGCCAAGGGCATGTACCTCAGTTGCAGGCTCCTGCCCAGCCCAAGCCCTGGTCAGGGCACGTGCAGGAGGCAATCAATGGATGTGTTTCTCTCACATCGATGTTCCTCCTCTCTGTCTTTCCCTCTTTTCCACTCTCTTTAAAAATCAATGGAAAACCATCCTCAGGTGGGGATTAAAATACATTAATTAATTAATTAAAAAAACAAAACAAAACTGTACAACGGCTACAGCAGTGAAGGTGATGGAAAGGATGCTGGTCAAGTGCAGGATCAGAAAGGACAGACCATCGCTGAACACGTGGGGAGGGTGCGGCTCTGAGCGAGTAGCCTGCCGAAGCCCTCTCCCCAGGCACACCCGCGGGCTCCTCTGGCCTGACAGCCACATGGTGAGAAGCAGGAGGCTGCAGAGAGCAACACTACACCCACTGGCAAACTGACCCTGCCCACGACAAGGCCCCCCTACGCACGCGAAGGTCAACAGATCATGTTTTGGCTAAAACCTGCAAAGAAAAAGAACTGTTCCAAGCTTGTTCTGAGCCACGTCATTCAAAACTTATCCTAGATCCAATCCTCCAGGATTGGCAGGGCTCACAGGTTACGCCAGACCAAGCGTCTCAGCTCAGCCAGTTTCAACCTTGAAATGTAAGTGCTGCTCTGCTCTCGTTCCCCATCACTCACCCTCCCTCAAATTGGAGTAGCAGAGGAAAGCGCCACATTTATGTGATGTGCAAAGGCACACACACACCAGAAAATATGAACATTTGTGGCAGATTCAGGTACGTGGCGGGCAACGGCAGTGTGTGAGGTAGAGGGGGGAGGCACAGCAGAAACGCGGCAGGCAGGCCAGCAGAGCTGACCCCAGGCTTCCCCTGCTCTCTGAGGATGACAAAGGCTCCCGCCTGAGAAGGGCATCGCACTAAGGAACAGGGCCTGCCAGGCGCTAGGCGCGCCCTGGCTCAGGCGCGTCGCTGCTAGGGAGAGCACCACAGCTCCAGAGGCCGAGCCTGAGGGTGAAGGAGGCAAGGGCTGAGGGAGGTCACTCCAAGGGCAGGCAGTCCACAGACAGGCAGAAGGGGGACCAGGCGGAGCCCCCAGCTAGTTCCGGACACTCTCTTACCTGCTTGTTAGGGTGAGACCTGTCGAAGCCCAGGAGGAGGTCAGAGGCCTTGCTGTGCAGGAGGAGATCGGCTGCCCGGAACGGGATGGAAAAGCCTCGGATGGTGTTGCAGAAGTCAAATGTGATCCAGAGGTACTGGGCGTACGCGTCTGCGAAGATGTACTGCAGAGGAAGGAGGCAGCTAGAGCGGGCCTGGGGGAGCTGCCCAGGCACACAGGCCTACGCCCCAGCGCAGTGCCTAGGCCTGCAGGGCTCACCCCCCTCCCGCTCTCTCACTCTCACCCTCTCCCACTCTGAGGGAGGCAGGTGCACATCCAGTATGACTCAGCAAAGGCACAGTGTGGGGTTGTGGGGTGGGCGGGTGGGCAGGTGGCCGAGCCAGACAGAGCTTGCATTTAACCAGAGAATGACCCTCTGTGGGGAGTGGGCCTCTGTGGTCCACCTCCCCCAGGGCCAGCTGTGGATGAGAACGGTCACTGAGTTCCCAGGACAAACAGAATGTGCGGAGGAGGGAGAGGATGTGAGAACCAAGCACTGTGGGCGTGGCCAGCATCACTGAGGAAACTCCCGAGGCGCCCACCTCAACTAGACAGGGGGAGGGGGAGGCAACTGGAAAAGGCCTCAGCCCGTTCTTTTAAATGGCCCAATGGGAGAGAGCAGACCTAGGCAACCTATGAGGAATCAGGTGACCCCCATGGTGCTCAGCCAATGAGAGTCGGAGGAGGGACTCATATCCTCCAGATAAACAGCCTGTGATCACTGCTCCGTGTGCCTGTCCTGACTCCCGCTCTTGCAAGAACGTATTAAAGGTCTCGTTTTCGCCACACTTCTTAGTCCATTATTTGAATTCGGACAGGTGAGCATTTCTCTCATAAGCAAGCCTAGTTTTTTTTTCAGATGACACAGCCATTCTCTCTCTCTGGTGAACCACTTGGCCACAATCGAAAGATGGCTATGGAGAGCCAAGACAGGAAGTCCTGCCCTCTGACTGGCTGCACACAGCTGGGACTTGTCTCTGGCACGCCTTCCAGGAAAGCCACACCCACTGGGAAAACAGCTCCACCCTCTGCCCACCATGCCAGGTGAGGGAGCTCTAACATCAGCGGGCATGGGTGCACAGGCCTGGGAGACATGGCAGGAAGGAGCTCCATGGAGCCAGGCCTCACCTCCTCCTGCTCCCGCATAGCCGAGTGATGCTCGGAGCGAGAGAAGGACTGCAGCCTAAGCAGCTTCAAGGGGAAGGGAATGAGGCGACTTGACAAACGTGCATCTGAATATTCACCAGGGACCAGACACGGGGTGCCACAGCGAAAACACAGGGCCCTTCCCCGTGGGTGGCCCAGAATCTGTGCGGGGGGGCGGGGGGGGCGGGGGGGGGGCACGGCATGCCCACACTGACTTTAGGTCAGGGGAAGTGAGCCTGAATGAGAAACGTGGTGCATCCTAGGAGAGTGGAGATTACAGATCAGTTATGATCTGCAAGATCAGAAATGCCTCCGTGTAAGAGTTGGACCTTGAAGGGCAGGCAAGGCTTTCAGAGAGAACACTCCAAGTCCCAGGCAGAGAGGAGAGAAAACAATATAGCGTGGGTTTGACAGCAGTTCGTGAGAGCCTGGACTAATGGTTAGAAAATAAAAAATAAGGCTGCATACACTCCATTGTGTAGATGGACCACAGGTTTTACCCACTCGTCTGCTGAGGGGCACTTAGGCTGTTTCCAAATCTTAGCTATGGTGAATTGTGCTGCTATAAACATAGGGGTGCATATATCCTTTCTGATTGGTGTTTCTGGTTTCTTGGGAAATATTCCTAGAAGTGGAATCGCAGGGTCAAATGGGAGTTCCATTTTTAGTTTTTTGAGGCAACGCCAAACTGTTCTCCACAGTGGCTGCACCAGTGACATATGTAATACTTTCAACACTAAAGAATCCTATCTAATGAAGAGGGAAAATGCTCACTGCCCATCACACCCTCACAAAGATGGCGGCGCCCAGTCCCCTCAGCCCCCCAGCCACCCAGGGCCAGCGTGAGGAGCAGGCAAGCCTTGGATGGTGACTACCCAGCCGCCCAGGGCCACCCGAGGCTCAGGTAACCAGGGCCGGCCGTGGCTTGCATTGCTGGCAGTGGCTGCAGCAGAGGTGTGATGGGGCATTGCCTTCCCCTGATCACCCGGTCACCTCCTGCTCCTGAGGGCTCCCAGACTGTGAGAGGGGGCAGGCCGGGCTGAGGGGCCCCCCTCCAGTACATGAATTTTCATGCACTGGCCTCTAGTTTAAAATAAAAAAAACATAAGTAAAATGAAGACTGAAAACTCACACGGCAGCAGGCGGGACCCAAGGGGGCGGATGGCAGCCCTGCTCCCAGGAGCACAAGGGGCTCAGTGGACATGGTGAACCAGAAACTAGAGCAGGGAAACCAGTCACTGAAGCCCTAGAAACCACAACCCCACAGAGTCGGTGCAAACACGTTCCCTACATGCTTCCAGCTGGTGCAGAGCCCCCGGCTCAGAGTCCTCTCAGCACCACGCCACGCCTCCTCCCCACGCCATGCCTCCTCCCCACGCCGCCACTCCTCCCCACGCCGCCCCTCCTCCCCATGCAGCCCCCTGTCCCCACCATGCCTCCTCCCCATGCTGTTCACATTCATTCCTGCTCCTGTCCCTGTGCACCCTCTCCCCAGGCTGGCCTGCAGCTGCTGGCTTGCAGGAAGGTGTTCTTCATGGCCCTCCCTGTGCCTCCTCCAGCATCTGATGTAAACTCCAGCCCCTGCAGAAGCCAGTGAAGCTCACTCTAAAGGCAGGCAAAGTTCTGAAAGGAAACGCTGCGCTAAGCAAACACAGGGTCAGAACAACCACAGGACCCTATAAGCACCGTCATCAAGGTTTTCAGAAAAGCGCTCCTTAGAAATAATGTCGCCCATCCTCCTGCTCCGAAACCATTGTGGATACTGGGGAGGGGTACAGAGGCTCTAAGTTTAAAAAGGAACCTATCGAGAAAAAAAAAAAATGGTGGCGGAATAGACAGACATGTCCCGAGCCTTGTCCCAGAGCAGATAGAAAGAACAGCTAAGGGTCACACGGGAAGTGTTTGTGGGAGAGAGAGAGAACTACATAACTAGACACCTGGAGAAGGGAGACAATGGGGAGACAAAAAAGCCCACATATGAAAGAAAGGCAGGCATCACCAGAAAAGGAAGTAAACGAAATGGAGGCAAGCAACCTGTCAGAGAAAGAATTCAGAGAAATGGTCATAAGGTGGCTGAAAAGAATGGAAGACAAATTCAACAATATGAGTAAGAACCAGGAGGAAATGAAGAAGAACCAAGAAGAAATGAAAATGACATCACTGCTGTAAAGAACTCAATAGAAAGCATCAGGGGTAGACTAGAAGAAGCAGAGGACCGCAGCAGTGAGCTAGAAGACAAGGTAGGAAAAAATACCCAAGTAGAGCAGCTTCTAGAAAAAAAAAATTGAAAAGCAGAAGAAGAGCCTAAGGGAACTTTGGGACAACATGAAACAAAACAACATCCGCATAATAGAGGTTCCAGAAGGAGAGAAAACTGAGCAAGGAATAGAAAACCTGGTTGAAGAAATAATGACAGAAAACTTGCCTAATATAGGGAAGAAAAAACCCACACAAATCCAAGAAGCTCACAGAGTCCCAAACAAAATGAACTCCAAAAGACTGATGCCAAGGCACATTATAATTAAATTGGCAAACACCAACAACAAAGTAAGAATCTTAAAAGTGGCCAGAGAGAGACAGAAAGTTACCTACAAAGGAACCCCCATCAGACTAGCGACTGATTTATCAATAGAAACTCATCAGGACAGAGGGAATGGAATGAAATATACCGTCATGCAAAGGAAGGGACTGAATCCAAGAATACTGTACCCAGCAAGGCTATCAATCAAAACTGAAGGTGAAATCAGGAGCTTCACAGACAAAAAAGGACTAAGGGAGTTTATTACCACCAAACCAGCAATGCAAGAAATGCTAAAGGGTCTGCTATTTTAAAAAAAGAAATAGGAAGCGAAGAAGGAACACAGGGGTGGTAAAGCATAAAAATGGCGACAAATAAGTACCTATCAATAATAACTTTAAATGTAAATGGATTAAATGCCCCAATCAAAAGGCATAGGGTAACCGACTGAATAAGAAAACATGACCCATATATTTGTGCTGTCTACAAGAAACCCACCTCAGAAAAAAAGATGCACACAGACTGAGGGTGAAGGGATGGAAAAAGGTTTTTCGGGGGAATGGAAATGAGAAAAAAGCTGGGGTAGCAATACTTATATCTGACAAATTAGATCTCAAAGTGAAGGACATAACAAGAGATAAGGAAGGCCACTTCATAATACTAAAGGGAGCAATCCAACAAGAAGAAATAACTCTGGTAAACATACACGCACCATATACAGGAGCACCCAAATACATAAAAAAAACTCCTGGACGATGTCAAGGGAGAGATTGACAGCAATACAATCATAGTAGGAGACTTTAATACCCCACTATCACCATTGGACAAATCCTCTAAACAAAAAATCAGCAAAGAAACATCAATCCTAAATGACTCACTAGACCAGATGGAATTAATTGACATCTTCAGAACATTTCACCCCAAAGCCACAGAATATAGATACACCATATGTTGGGTCACAGGCAAAGTCTCTTCAAATTCAAGAAGAAAGAAATCATAGCAAGCATCTTCTCAGATCACAGTGTCATAAAACTGGAAATCAACTACAATAAAAACAATACAAAAAAATCAAACACCTGGAGGTTAAACAGCATGCTATTAAACAATGACTGGGTTACCAGAGAAATCAAAGAAGAAATAAAAAACATCATGGCAACAAATGACAATGAAAACACAACAATCCAAAATCTATGGGACACAGTGAAAGCAGTCTTGAGAGGGAAGTTCATAACTCTACAAGCCTACTGCAAAAAAAAAAAAAAAAAAAGAAACAATGGTAATAAATTACCTAACCCTACAACTCAAAGAGTTAGTAAGAGAGCAACAAGAAAAGCCCAGTGTAAGCAGAAGGAAATAATAAAGATCAGAGTGGAGATAAACGACATTGAGACCAAAAAAACAATACAAATGATCAACAAAACCAAGAGCTAGTTCTTTGAAAGGATAAACAAGATTGATGAACCTCTAGCCAGACTCACCAAGAAGCAAAGAGAGAGGACCCAAATAAACAAAATCAGAAATGAAAGAGGAGAAATAACTACAGACCCCAGTGAAATAAAAAGGATTGTTAAAAAATACTATGGCCCTCACTGGTTTGGCTCAGTGGATAGAGCATCAGCCTGCGGAAGGGTCCCAGGTTCGATTCCAGCCAAGGACATGTGCCTGGGTTGCAGGCTCAATCCCCAGTAGGGGATGTGCAGGAGGCAGACAGTGAATGATTCTCTCTCATCATTGATGTTTCAATCTCTCTCTCCCTCTCCCTTCCTCTATGAAATCAATAAAGAAATATATAAAAAAATAAAATAAATACTATGAACAACTCTATTCCAACAAAGTGGACAACCTGGAGGAAATGGACATATTCCTAGAAAAATAAAACTTTCCAAAACTCAATCAGGAAGAATCTAAACATCTCAATAGGCCAATAACGATGGAAGAAATTAAAGCAGTCATCAAAAAGCTTCCAGCAAACAAAAGCCCGGGGCCAGACAGCTTCACAAGGGCGTTTTACCAAACATTCAAGGAAGAACTAAAACCCATCCTGCTCAGACTATTCCAAAAAAATTTACGAGGAAGGAACACTTCTAAGCTCCTTCTATGAAGCCAGCATCACCCTTATACCAAAACCAGATAAAGACAACACAATGAAACCAAATTACAGGCCAATATCCCTCATGAACATAGATGCCAAAATTCTCAACAAAATTCTAGCAAATCGGATCCAGTAGTACATCAGAAAGATCATACACCATGACCAAGTAGAATTTATCTCAGGGATGCAAGGATGGTACAATATCTGCAAATCAATAAACGTCATACATCACATAAACAAATTAAAAGATAAAAATCACAGTCATATCAATTGATGCAGAAAAAGCATTTGCCAAAATCCAACACCCTTTCTTGATAAAAACTCTCAACAAGGTGGGAAGAGAAGGCTCATACCTCAACATAATAAAAGCTATATATGATAAACCCACAGCTAACATCATACTCAATGGGCAAAAACTAAAACCATTTCCCCTAAGAACAGGAACAAGACAGGGATGCCCACTCTCACCATTCCTGTTTGACATAGTACTAGAAGTACTAGCCATTGTGATTAGACAAGAAGAAGAACTAAAAGGCATCCAAATTGGAAAAGAAGACGTAAAGCTGTCCTTATTTGCAAATGACATGATATTGTACATAAAAAACTCGAAAGACTCCATCAAAAAACTATTAGACTTAATAAATGAATTCGGTAATGTAGCAGGATACAAAATTAACACCAAGAAATCTATGGCATTTCTATACACCAATAATGAACTTACAGAAAGAGAGACTAAAAAAGCAATCCCATTTACCATCGCACCAAAAAAATTAAGATACCTAGGAATAAACTTAACTAAGGAGGTAAAAGACCTATACGCGGAAAACTACAGGACACTGAAAAAAGAGATAGAGGAAGACGTAAACAGATGGAAGAACATACCATGTAAATGGACTGGTTAAATCAACATCATTAAAATGTCCATACTTCCCAAAGCAATCTATAGATTCAATGCACTCCCCATTAATATACGAACAGCATATTTCACAGACCTAGAAAGAACTCTCCAAAAATTGATCTGGAATAAAAAAAGACCTCGAATAGCCACAACAATCCTGAGAAAGAAGAGCAAAGTAGGTGGGATCTCAATACCAGATTTCAAGCTGTATTACCAAGCCACAGTCTCAAAACTGCCTGGTACTGGCACAAGAACAGACATATAGACCAATGGAATAGAATAGAAAATCCAGATATCGACCCAAACCACTATGCTCAATTAATATTTGACAAAGGAGGCATGAACATACAATGGAGTCAAGACAGTCTCTTCAATAAATGGTGTTGGGAAAATTGGACAGATACATGCAAAAAAATGAAACTAGACCACCAACTTACACCATACACAAAAATAAACTCAAAATGGATACAGGACTTAAACATAAGACGGGAAACCATAAAACTACTAGAGGAATCCACAGGCAGCAAAATCTCAGACATATGCCGAAGCAATTTCTTCACCGATACTGATCCTAGAGCAAAGGAAACTAAAGAGATAATAAACAAATGGGACCACAGCAAAAGAAACCATCAACAAAACAACAAGAAAGCCCACTGTATGGGAGAACATATTTGCAAATGTTATCACTGATAAAGGTTTAATCTCCAACATGTACAGGGACCTTATACAACTTAATAAAAGGAAGATAAATAATCCAATAAAACAATGGGCAACAGACCTAAATAGAATCTTTTTGAACGAAGACAGAAGAAAGGCCAAGAGACCCTTGAAAACATGCTCAAATGGGAATCAAAAGGACAATGCGGTACCATCTCACACGTGTCAGAATGGCACTCATCAACAAATCGACAAACGACAAGTGCTGGTGAGGATGCGGAGGAAAAGGAACCCTTGTGCATTGCTGGTGGGAATGCAGACTGGTGCAGCCACTGTGGAGAACAGTATGGAGTTTCCTCAAAAAACTAAAATTGGAGCTCCCATTTGACCCAGTAATCCCACTTCTAGGAATATATCCCAAGGAACTATAAACACCAATCAGAAAGGATATATGCATCCACATGTTCATAGCAGCACACTTTACAATAGCTAAGATTTGGAAACAGCCTAAATACTCATCAGCAGATGAGTGGATTATAAAACTATGGTACATCTACACAATGGAATACTACGCTGCTATGAAAAAGAAGGAATTCTTACCATTTGCAGCAGCATGGATGGACCTGGAGAGCATTATGCTAAGTGAAATAAGCCAGTCAATGAAAGAAAAATACCACATGATCTCACTCATTTATGCAAAATAAAGAACACTATAACCTGGTGAACAAAAAGATAGATACAGAGGCAGAGAAGCATCGAACAGACTGTCAAATTACAGCAGGAGTGTTGGGGAGGGAGGGAAATAGATCAACCAAAGGACTTGTATGCATGCCTATGGGCATGACCAGTGGACACAAGACACTGGGGGGGTGAGATGAGGGCATGCGACAGAGAGTAGGGGAGGCTGGGGGAAGGTCAATGGGGGGAAAAAAGGAGAATATGGACTACTATATGTAATACTTTAAACAATAAAAAAATAAAAATAAAAAGGAACCTATCCCACGGCTTCCTGCAGTGTCCTGTTTTAGAATCAGCGAATGTGCACCCAGTCACAGAGCTGACGTTGGCACGAGCCTCTGCTCTGCCAGGCACTGAGCTGGGGCTTTGCATGCCTCGCTCATCGGTGCACTGAGCACTCTCAGCTACTCGATCTTGAGCGGTGATTCTGTCGCCTCTGTATAACGAGGTCACTGAAGCTTCAAGAAGTCACTACCCAAGGGGACCCAGGTGCGGGCACGTTTACACCCATGCCCGACTGGTTCAAAGCACCTCTCTTAACAGTCCATCAATCCCCCACCCCCTTTGCTTCCATCAAAAGGGCAGCACCTCCTGAACGCGATGCACAGTCTCACGTCGAATTATTGGACTCAGGTACGTGCCTTCTCTCGTAATCCCCCCCTTTTTCTGGAAATGGGTCTTAACCTCTGCCTCACTGTCCCACCTCAATTCCCCATCACCAGCCCTCACCACCTCTGACCTCAACTCACGTTTGCTGGCTCTTCCGTCCTGGTCCACGCTCCACCCTCACACGACCCCCTCCCTCTCTCACCCTTGGCCGATACCTTGGTTAATCCTTCCCCACAGCTTCACCGACTGCCTCCAAAAACAAGCATCCCTGACTTTCCAATACACCGCCTAGCCCAGACTCCTCACGGGGAGCCTAGCACCAAACCTCTATCTTCTCAGCATCTCCACTCTGCCGTGCCACAACATTTCACTGTGAAAATGGAATTCTTTGACACCGTCCCCCAAAGCCCAATTCTCGCTCCCTGTGTCCTGGGTGCTAGTCACACGACACCTCCTCCCAGCGCAGCTCACAACCAGAGCGGGGGTGTACGCCTCTGCGTACTTTAGCCCGCGCATCCACTGGCAACGACCCTGCTCTGTCTGCCTCTAAAACAGCTGTCACAACCCACGTCTGTCTCTGTGCTCCTAGTGCAGCCCACGGCCCACATCCCTGCTGGAGGCAATGTGGGGCTAAGCAGGGGGCATTCGCCTCGGGCCTCCTGAGACCAGGGGATGAGCAGCACTGAGGGGATGTTCGGGCTGAGGAACCAGTAACTTGGTGCTGCATTCCCACGTGTGTCGACTCCTCTATCTTCCCCTCCAGCTCCTGCAGGTTTCCAGGGCCCACGTTTCCCTGAGAACCTATTCCCAGTGACGCCCCTCCTCAAAGACTCCCCAGCTCCCCACAGTTGTTTTCCTTTTTTAAAACATTTTTTTATTGATTTCAGAGAGGAAGGGAGAGAGAGACACATCAATGATGAGAGAGAATGACTGACTGGCTGCCTCCTACACGCCCACTACTGGGGATTGAGCCCACAATCTGGGCATGTGCCCTTGGTTGGAATAGAACCCGGGACCCTTCAGTCCACAGGCGGGTGCTCTATCTACTGAGCCACACCAGCTAGGCTCCCTACAGTCTTCAAGGCAAAAAGCAAGCCCTCCATCCTCAGACAGGAGCCTGGGGTACCATCCCCAGGCACCTCACTGCCCCCTCCACCCCAGCAGCACCCCCTGTGGCCTGCAGGCCACTTTGCACTCCGGAGTCTGCCCTTGCCTCTCCTCCCCCAGGGCTCTCACCAGCTCACTCCTGCCACTGGAGCCGGCCTGCAGCTTCCATTCCAACCTAAGTGCCGGCTCTCCTGCGCCCACCCCCACTCCACCGGCAGGGCCCACGCGTCACTCAGCGCAGCTTCCGTGCTGTGAGCAAGCTCATCACCCACATTTGTGGGAGGAAGCACAGCCATATGCACTGCCGTCTGCTCTGCACGTCAGCGCCTGTTCTTCTCGGCTTCAGGCCCCCTGCACCCGCAGCCCGCAGCCCACAGCTCCGCCAGCTGACCTGACCCATAAGCCACTCTCCGCAGGGGCAGGTCCCAGCCTCAGTCACCCAGTGCCCAGCCCTGCCTACACTCACTAGCTCAGGCCTCGCCTCTGAATCCACAAACACCTCTGGGAAGACAGCAAAGTAAGCAACAGAATTACCTCCTCGTGGGCAGAGGAGCTGCTCTCCCAAGGGAGCAGTGACAGGAGGAAATAAGGAGATGAAGGTGCACACCTCCGGGAGGTGGGGGACCAGGGACGGCCATGTCCGCTCACCCAGGACCAGCTGCTTGGCCGAGGCCCTGAGGCCTAACTGCGCGCTCAGGGTGTGTTTAGACCTGGCCTGACTATGCTCTATGGCCGGGAACCTGTAGGCACCAGGGCTGCGCCTGGCAACACAGACGGAGGAGGAGGAAGTGGGACTGTAGGCAATGCAAAAAATAGACTCCACACCCACCTGCCCACAGCCACGCTCACCTGCGCACAGCCATTCCTCACCGCACAGCCACGCCCACATGCCACATAGCCATTCCTCACTGCACAGCCATTCCTCACCACACAGCCATTCCTCACCACACAGCCATTCCTCACCACACAGCCACGCCCACATACCACATAGCCACTTCCTCACCCCCACATGGCCTGTCACCTGAGAGAGCTGGCCCCAAACCAGGACCTGCTTTCCACTCCAGGCACACCCCCCCCCTCACACTTCTCCTTGGCCCTTTGTGACACTAACTTTGCAAAGCAGATGCTGACGGTCATTTCAACCATTTCAGAGCCTCCTCTGTGACAGCCCTCCTGGCAGGCCACACAGGTGTGCTGTGGACAGCACGTGTCAGTCTTCTGGGATGGGTCTTGGAGCAAACTACCTTCCAAGACACAGAAACAAAAGTAACAAAACTAGTCTGCAAAGGAGCGTTGTCATTTCCTCGCTGAGAAGTCTAGGGAGGGCACCAGCCTCCCCTGGGGACTGGAAACCGGGAGAGCTGCAACCTGCCCCAGCCTAGGCCTGACACTCGTTCTCCAAGAAGGTGGCCCCCTTCTCGCTCCCAGCAGCTCCCAGCCCGTCCAGCTCCACCTGAGAAATCTGCTCGGCATGCTTGCACCCAGCGCCACACGCCTTGCACCCGGGGCCGCACGCCCTGCACCCACAGCGGTACGCATGCTGCTCCCTCTCCCCCGCAGCACCTCATACCCTGCACCTCCATGCCCACCGTTGGGGCCCCTGCCTTGCTCCTTCTCCAGACCTAATGCTCAAAAAGCCCCTCACCTCTCCCTGCACTGAACCTCCCCCGCAAAGCCCATGACACCATCCTCCCCGACTTCTGACCACCCCGACCTGCGACTCAGCAGCCGCTCACCACAGCCCACACCACGAAGGGTGGAAGAGGCACCTGCCATGGACGCCAGTGCTCTGTGGCGGGAAGTGAGAGGGACAGGTGAACTGAAAGGAAGGCTCTAGAGAGACAGTGAGATGGTGTCAGGGCCACAGCATAAATAAACCACTGTTAGCTCTGGGACAACGTGTAAAAACAGTAACAACGGGTACAATCCGACATGCTGCATCATCCAAGTGTCATTTGATTCTTGGGAGGCAAGGGCACACAGACTGATACCCTGGAAGACGGGCACCGCGGTCAGCTGCACCCTGGGCAGGGCTCCACACACAAGACGTGCTGTGAGTCCCAAGTCACCTGCCTGGCATTGTCCTGTCACCTGTAGATAGGTAAGGGGGGCGGTGTCCTGTCACCTGCAGGAAGGTAAGAGGAGGGCAGTGTCCTGTCACCTGCAGGAAGGTAAGAGGAGGGCGGTGTCCTGTCACCTGCAGGTAGGTAAGAGGAGGGCGGTGTCCTGTCACCTGCAGGTAGGTAAGAGGAGGGCGGTGTCCTGTCACCTGCAGGTAGGTAAGGAGGGGTGTCCTGTCACCTGCATGTAAATAAGGGGGGGTGTCTTGTCACCTGCAGATAGGTAAGAAGTTAGGCAAGAGGCGAGTTGGACACTCCACTCTGAGATTAAGCAGGGCTGAGCTTTAACCAGTGCTGGGCATGCAGGAGGCAGCCAATCAATGAATCTCTCTCATCATTGATGTTTCTATCTCCCTCTCCCTCTCCCTCTCCCTTCCTCTCTGAAATCAGTACAAATATATTTTTAAAAATTGCTTCCGTACCTCACTTCCCTGAAGTCTGTGGGTGTTCCTCCCAAAGCTGCAGTGGGCTGGCCTCTTCCCCATGACCTCTCCCAAGTCCAGCAGCTAAAGGGTTAATGTGCACCTGCAGGGTGGCCTTCACGACCAGCTCCCACAGCATGCAGGTCTGACTGGTCAGTCCAATCCAGGGGCTAAATACTTTCAATACCACCTCTGCCAACAGAGCACAGGCAACCAGCCGCAGGCATGGGGGACACCTGGGCACCTCCCTCCCTGGTCCCCTTTCTGGGGCGGGAAGAGGAGCAGGTACCCTTCCCTCAGCATCCTGAGAGCAGCCATCCTACCTGGAAATGAGCGAGGGATCAGGACAGTGGGGACGAAAGCAGCAAATACAACTCCTAGTGGAGCCAGAGCTCCCGCCAGGCAGGAAGCCTTGAGGGGCGGACTCCTGCACTGTCCTCTCCCCTCCTCCTGCCTCCCTTGGGGCCAGGGCAACCTCTGCCAAGTCACACTGTGGTGGGGGATGGGGTGGGGTGGGGGTCTTCTGCAGAAACAAGCACCAGACCAGCCAGCTGGGAAGACAGATCAGGAGACACGGCAACATCTGCTGCCTTGGTGACCTCTGCACCAGGACAGGTTGGAGGGAGGAGGGTGCACACACGCACACGTACACGCACACACACATGCACTGGTGATGCCAGGAAGAGCATGCAGCAGCCAGTCTAGATTAGCCTGCAAGAGAAGGCCTAGGGACTGGTAACCCTCTTGCCACCTAGGAGCCACCCGTTATCAGCTGGCCGGTTTTCTGTGCCGTCACCAGCCTCTGTTGGCCTGGACCCTGCCCAGCCAGCACCTGGCTGGCATGGGTATGTTGGTTCCACCTGAGCACTGGACTCTGTCAAACTTCCAGGGAAACCAAAAAAACCATCACTGGCCACCAGTCATGCTGCAAAGATGACAAAGCGGCCCGCACCCAGCCTCTGAGTGCAGCCCTCTCCCCGAAGTACAGCCCATGATGTCCCAGCTGCGGCGCCTCCTCACCCGCCTGTTGTCCGCGGGGCTGTGGTAGAACTGGGCAATCACCGCCTCGCTGCCGTTTCCCGCACCGAAGTTCAGCTTCTCGGAGATTTTCTGAAACGATTTCCCGTAGTCGTAAGACACGTACACCTGGGACAGGGAAGCAGGGAGGGGAAAGAGTTGGTGAGAAATGTGGCAGGAAGAGCCGTCACTTTCGAATGTCCTGCCTCGATCCTGTGCAGCTCCTGACTGCGCTCCCCACGGTTCCCAGGTGGGACAAGATGACCCACAGAGGAGAAGCTGCCTGCCTGTCCCTGGCCCCGGGGGTGGAAAGCCTGGGAGCAGGCAGCCGCTGCTCCGGGGAGACAGTCCCTGGAGAGGAAGCCAGGCGAGCGGAAACACTGTAACCTGCTCTGCAGCTGAGTTCCATGTTTAACAAACTGCACCGAGGCAGAAAGCGGTGGTCTGTGGGGAGGGACCGAGAAGGTTTTGCCATCTGTGGAAATGTCCCCAAAAGGTCACATAAAGCCTCATCCCTCCGCTGGGAAGTCTGTTCCTACAACATTCCAGAAGACAGAAAAGTCCTTGTGGTCTCCACAGAGGCGCCCACCGAGATGGAAATGCAGGTGCTGGGAGGTCAAGCCTGCCGTAGTGAGCCCACGGGAGCAGAGCCTGGCCCCGGCCCCCTGGCCCCGCGGCCCCGGCGCAGTGACAAACCCAGGAGGGCTGCTCGCTGGGTGCTCACGGGCGGTCCCATCCCAACACCTTCCCATAGGAGCCCAGGCGCTCCCACCATGACCCTGCGACCCTGCGCAGCAAGTGCAGCTGTGAAATCACCTCCAGGGAAGACAGTGGGCTTAGCAGAGGAGTCACCTGCAGAAGTCACACAGGTGACCAGGGGCTCCACCTCAGGCAAGGATAGCAGATGGGCCGTCTGACATCCTATACCTAGATTTTACTGCCTGTGCAACATGACACACACTGAACATAATCAGTGGGTCAAAAGCAAGCCTGATAGTTCACTGTGATATTAACCATCACTTAGTTAGAACGGGTAAGTGTTAAAGAAAAAGGACATGTTCCCCCACTGATTTCCTGGTTGAATAGCAAAGCTTCCAAGACCAGCCCCCAGGCCCAGCCCCTTTCTGTTCTGAATGTGCACACGCTGGCCACCCCAGCTCACAGCTCCCTTCCCCGGGCGCTTCCGGCCTCACCCCCAGGCTCCTCCAGAGGAGATGTGACCGTCACTGATCTGACACCAGCAGCTCCAGCCTGAGCCATCGCTCATTTTTTGCATTAACTTTTCACATTGGAACATCTCAATTTCATCTGCCAATTCCTTAATGCAGATTGTACACACACCCTCCTTATTTATTACCAGAGGCCCGATGCACAAAGATTCATGCAAGAATGGGCCTTCCTTCCTCTGGCTGGCGGCACCGCCGTGGCTCCAGCCCGGAGCCGCCTTTCCACCTTCCCATGCTGCCCAGAGGCCCAGAGTGACTGGGGTGGTGTGGAACACCTATGTCATCACCATGGCAATGACGCAAGCATCCCACCCTGGTGGCTCGGCGCCTGTGTATGCAAATTAACCTTCCATCTTTGTTGAATTAATTTGCATACTCACTCCTGATTGGCTGGTGGTGTCATGAAGGTACAGTCAATTTGCATCTTTCTCTTTTATTAGTGTAGATCCCCAAGCAGTAATTTCCTTCCCACTTATTCTTAGGTACCCATCATTCCAGAACAGTGTATTGCTTCACATGTCCCATGGTTCCTCCTAGATACACTCAAATATTCAGACAGAGGAAGAACCGGGCTGGGGACTGGCAACACCAAGATGACAAACCACCCTGGTTCACCTGGGACGGAGGGTGGTCCCGTTGGGGACTCCCAGTGCTAGAAACCGGGCCAGCGGGTCACCCATAGCAACACTACATCCTCACATGCCAAGTACCAACTCTCCTTAGCCCCAAACCTCCCAGACATGCGGAGTAACCTCATGGGAGTCACTGAATATCTCTATCTCCTGTTTGTCCAGCAAAACCATAAACAACGTGAAGGTCTTTACCTATCTCACAAGAAAATACTATCTAGGCAAAAAATTTTTGATTGCATAAAAAATCTAAGAAAGCCCTGGCTGGTGTGCTCAGTGGTTAGAGCGTGAGCCCTCGCACCTAGGGGTCTCAGGTTTGATTCCTGGTCAAGGGCATATACCTGGGTTGCAGGTTTGATCCCCAGCCCTGGTCCAGGTGTGTGCAGGAGGCAACCAATAGATGTGTCTCTCTCACATAGATTTTTTTTCCCTCTCTCTCTCTCTCTCTTCCTCTCTAAAATTCAATGGGGAAAATATCCTTAGGTGAGGATTAACAACAAAAAATCTCTAAGGAGGATTTTCTCAGCACAGCAGGGCACAGAGCCATATGCTGCGCTCGAAGGCAACGTCTGTGGCAGAGACTATGCTGACCCCCACGGGCCAGGGGGCATGGGCACGCCGTGACTGGGCTTCACACCCGTCGCATCTGTAAACAGGCTAAAGTGATGGCCCCACGAGGCTCGCCTGCTGCAGCCACCACACCCGGAATGGCTGTCAGGTCCAGGCATTCACGAGCCCCTACTCCGACCCCCACGGACACAACTGTGCACTGGTCCCTCCCTGCCCGCAGGTTCCCCGATTCCACTGGGAAACAGCTCCTGAGACTCCTCCAGGCGCCCCTCCCCCACCCCCAAGAGCACATCCAACTCAGAGAGTGGACACATGAGGGACCTCACAGAACCAAGTCTAGACTCAGGCATGGCGACTGTGTGCTCAGGCTAACGTGGCATGCTGGCTGTTCCCCAGGAGGCGTCCTCTGGCCAGAGCGCCTGTCCCCCACGCCGCCCTGACCCGCAGCAGCTGCTCGTCCCACCGCGAGGGGGAGTCTGGAGCAGAGGCCACAGCCTGGAGGCCGGGGGCCAGCTGGCCTTCGTGTGTTTTACTTGGCTTATAGGTTGATGCAAGAACTACACATTAGGTGCCAACTATAAGAATCAGCAGTTTTCATATAAAAATCTGGATCTCTGAGCTTCACTCGAAACTTCGGAAGATCTGGCAACACTGGGCCCAGCTCCTGCTTTCCGCTCGGCATCCAGAGCGCGTCATGGCCTGGGAAGTCTTTCTGCTCCAGCTCGCAAAGTCCTCTCCACGCCCCAGTGTCCCGGACACCGAGGCCAAGTACAGACACACGTTCAGACTAGGTTACAGGGGCGTTTCCTGAACCTGCACCTCCACTGAGAGCGGACAAATGGCATACTGCCTCAGAGGGCATCTTCAAGAAAGATAGAGGAGACCTTGGTTCTTGGTGGAGGTAAAGGATGCCGTCAGCTTGGAGACAGTGTCGCTCCTGCCCGTCCCCCACGCGCACCTCCCGCAGGACTGTATGTGAGGCTTGGTCTTGGGTTTTCACAGCACCTACCTGCTAAGCACTGCGTAAGGCAACTGTGGGAATAAAACGTGAGCAAATCACCCTGGCCGGTTTGGCTCAGCGGATAGAGCATCGGCCCTTGGACTGAAGGGTTCCGGCTTCCGTTCTGATCAAGGGCACATGTGGTGGTTGCAGGCTCAATACCTGGCCCTGGTCGGGGCATGGAAGACAACCAATCAATGTCTCTTTCACATGGATGTTTCTCTCTCTCTGGCTCTCCCCCTCCCTTCCACTCTCTCTAAAAATCCATGGGAAAACGCGCTCATGTGAGGATTAACAAAAGTAAAAAAATTTTTAAATAAAAATTTAAACAAGAATATGAGCAAATCTGATTCAACAGTGCACCTTAACTGTAAGGTGTTGGGAGAAATGAGGACAGAAGGGCCATGAGCTGTCCCCGGGCTGAGAGCAGACCTACACTCTGCCCAGAAGGCACTCCCGGCATCATGAACAGACACAACCACCAGACCGCACCCTGTTGCCTCGCAAGAGTGATTACACGTAATCACATGATCCACTGGCAACTGACTGCATGACCCTGTGGTCAACAAATAAGGGGCATTTATTATTCTCTGGATTCTCTTCTCTGGATGTAACTCATGCCATCCATTCTCCATGACCCGCTGTTTTCTGGAATGAGAACCCTGGCAGGTCACAAAGGGACATGCTGGCAGCACAGAGGAAGAGGATGCCTGAGAAACACCGAGACTTACGTCGCTACTCCGGGGTTGGGCCAACGCCAGGCTGTCTCGGGCCAAGGCCACAATCACGTTGCTCTTCTCTCCGGCCCAGTGCACCACCATCTGGTTGTGGGAATCATTCAGACTGACCTACGAGACACAACCAACACAACAATTAGGGCCACGACGCTCACGCCTCCTGTCACTCAGAAACGACTGCGATCCTTAAATCTGGAGCACGGGTGGGGGAGGGGGGGTAGCCTATTTCTCCCCCACACACACAGATTCCAGCAGACTCAACTTCCCCAAGAAACTCTAGTCCTCTGCTCTTCGTAATATAACAGAACTGCAAAAGGTCTCAGGCTCTCGTTGATTTGTGAAATCCATCTGGTCCCTCTCACCCTTACTCCACACATGGGACATGCACTCCAAAACACCAGAACCTCTTCCCTGTCCAGAAAGAGCACAGGCCAGAAAGGTGCTTTCAAACCTTCGTTTGAACAAGTGTTTACTGGGCCCCCGGTGGCACGGCTCAAAGAGAAAATGGTCAATGAAACAGTTTTATTTCAGAAAGGTCTGAAGTGTCCCAAATAAGGAACTATTTTCCAGGACTCCAAAGAAATGAACTTTGGATTTTTGCTAGCAGTCGTTCCCATGCTTCCAAATTTTGTAAACCAGTAAAATGAAAGTAAATTAGAAAGGCCAACAGGAGGTTGATGGCCACTCCTTTTATGAAAGATAAGAACAGAAACAGCCACTGTGCCAGAGCACGACTCATCTGCTATTTCCCTGCTTCTTGAGGACATAGCAGGCTGAGTGGGGTGTGAACCTGGCAGTTGGTGTGAAATGGCAGTGGGGGGTGAACCAGCAGTGGGGTGTGAACCTGGCAGTTGGTGTGAACCTGGCAGTGGGGTGTGAACCGGCAGTGGGTGTGAACCGGCAGTGGGTGTGAACCTGGCAGTTGGTGTGAACTGGCGGTGGGATGTGAACCAGTGGTGGGTGTGAATGGGCAGTGGGTGTGAAATCTGCCCGGGTTGTGAAATAGCTGTGGCCATTAAGTGTGAACCACGTTGGGATGTGAACCCGAGACTGAGCTTCAGCCTTGGAACGTGAAGAAAGGTGTCAGGTGTCCCCGCCCCATTCAGTCTTGCTTTCCTCCTATCCCAAAGCTGCTTTCAGGACCCTGGCATCCCAGAGGGGCAGCACCCGAGGTAGGGGCCATGTCCCTGAGTGGAGAGCCTCTGCTAGTCAGTGCCCACACTGTTCAGGTCTCATAACTGGGAGGCATGCTGGCAGCTGAGCTTCTGGGAGTCATCAGGTATGTTCCTAACCCGCCCCCAGCCATGCATCACCCTCTGTAATCACCATCACTCTTAAAAAAAGGACACTGTAACCCCGAAACCTGAGGAAACATACACTCCCAGAATAAAAACACTTCCTTTAGACAATTTCTGCTTATGGAAAACTAATCTCATTACTGTTTTTGTTTTTTTAAATCTTTATTGTTGAAGTACTGCATAGGTCCTCCTTTTCCCCCATTAACCTCTTCCAGTCGCTCCTGTCCTCTCCCCTCCCAGGCCCTCAACACACCTTTGTCTGTGTCCACGGGTTATGCATATATGCATACAAGTTCATTGGTTGATCTCTTCCCACCCAGCCTCCCTACCTTCCCTCTGTCGTTCAACAGTCTGTTCATGTTTCTATGACTCTGGGTCTTTTTATATACAGAGTGGCCAGATTATTATGATCTCTGAATGCATAATAATCTGGCCACTCAGTGTATATCCTATATAATAAAAGGCTAATATGCAAATTGTCCCCTCGACCAGGAATTTGACCAGCAGGCAGGCAGGCCAACCACCCATGTCCCCTCCCCCTGGGCAGGCTGGTCGGACCCTGCCCATGCACGAGTTCATGCACCAGGCCTCACATACACACACACACACACACACACACACACACACACACACACTGAGTGGCCAGATTATTATGCGTTCAGAGATCATAATAATCTGACCACTCAGTGTGTGTGTGTATTTAATGGATTTCAGAGAGGGAAAGAGACAGAAACATCAATGATGAGAGAGAATCACTTATGAGCCACTTCCTCCATGTCCCCCACTGAGGATCAAGCCCACAACCTGAGCATGTGCCCTTGACCGGAATCGAACCCAGGACCTTTCAGTCCAAAGGCCAAACCAGCTAAGGCCCAGGGTCTATTTTTCTTTTGAAGGATAATAATATGAATATTTAATGACAAAGAAATAAATACCAATTAGTTAGACCTTCACCATATTCTTCCTACATAATGAACATTAAGATAGTATGTTTAAAAGATAGTTCAATTATTGGCTTTATAACATTTTGATATTTGAAGTAGGAAAAGAGGAACTTGGCCAACAAATTTTTTCATGTCACCACATGTATTTAACATTTCTTTCTTTTCCTCTATTACCTCTAATTTTCTGCAGAGTCACAATAACCTAACTATATTAAGAAAAGAACACCTAATTTGGTTTCAATTTAAGTAGCAAAAATTCACATTCCCTAAGTTGACTTTGGATTATTTATTTGACCACGTGAGTCCGCCTCATGGCCCCTCCCTTCTGTGTATCTTCTGTCCAGAATCCAGGTGACCCAGACACTGCGGACATCTTCATGGATATCTTTGACACAGACCACAACCAGAAGTTAGACTTGGAAGAATTCTTTCTGATGGCATTCAAGTTGGCTGAAGCCTACTATGACCCTAAATGAGACGAATTTCCAAGCATCAGACCAAAGCAGAAAAAGAAGGGATACCTAAAGAAACACGGAGAACATGACAGAAAGGAAAAGAGGAGGGAGAGAAGCAGGAGGAGGATAGAGAGGGAAAGTCCAGGCATTCAGAGAGTGATGGAAGAGCCCAAGAGGAAGAGGGAAAAGGCCTGGGTCTAGCTCTGAAAGAAAAAATAAAAAAGGTGACACATCTACTTGCAGACACAGAGACACACATGGGGGGAAAAATCACGACAAAAGGGGAAAAGAGAAAAGTAGGTCAAATTCTACTGAAGCACAAGGAAGAAGGTGACAGTCAAGTGTCAGCCCAATCGGGGGAAACAGAGGCAAAGATGATGAAATCAGCTATGAAAAGACAGGATCATGGTGTGCAAAACTGAATAAAACAAGACACAGTGACTCATATGCATGTGAAAAAAAATACAGGGAAAAGGACAATCAATTGGGGAAAAAACAAAAATACTGTTAAGAGTTAAATTCAACAGAGGAAAAGTTGAACAATAGAGAGATATACAGGTCAGAACAACCAAAAGTCACAAAAGATGTATGACCATTACACCTCTAAAGGTAAAATAGCCAGATACCTAGGGTCCAGCACTAATCAGAACAGTGATAGCAAAGGACACTCAGAAGATTCAGAGACACAATCAGGGCCTGCTTCAGGAAAGCACCCTGGGTCTGCCCACGGCCAGTCGGGAGCCAGCTCTGGACATTCTGGGTCCCATCGAGGACAGACAGCCCAGTAGGCCGTGTGAGTCTGTCCATGGACAATCAGACTCAAGTGGGAAAAGAAGACAGGGATCTGGTCATGGGCGGATCAGACTGCTCTAGACAATCAGGCACTCATCAGCAGAGACATCCTCTCTGGACACCACATCTCATCCCATGGGCAGTCAGGATCAAGCTCAAGAGGAAGACAAGCATCCAGGTGCGAGCAGTCATCCGACAGCCCGACACGAGCACTGGACACTGACCGTCTTCCAGATCCAGGACAACCGGACATGGAGGTCCAGGAGCAGTCAGGCCGGCGACGGTAGACATTCTGTCTCCACCTCCCGCCGGGGCCCCGACACAGAGCGGGGCCTTGGCATCATAGGTCTTGGCTCTGGGCCTCCAAAGGCCTGGGTGGTGGGCGCTCTTGGCAGCCGCTCCGGGGGCCCGGCGCCGTGGAGGGCATGCCTTAGTGGGATAAGGCACAGAGCTCTCCTATCTGCCCTGTGCCCCTCTGGGTCTATTTTTGATCATCAGTTTATTTGGTTCACTAGATTCCACATGAGATCATGTGGTATTTATTGTTCTCTGACTGGCTTATTTCACCCAGCATAATACTCTCCAGGTCCATCCTGCTGTTGGAAATGGTAAAAGTTCTAGTATTCCATTGTGTAGATATACCACCGTTTTCTAATCCACTCGTCTGCTGATGGGCACTTAGGCTGTTTCCAAGTCTTAGCTATGGTGAATTGTGCTGCTGTGAACATAGGGGTGCATATACCCTTTCTGATTGGTGTTTCTGTTTTCTTGGGATATATTCCTAGAAGTGGGATTACTGGGTCAAATGGAAGTTCCATTTTTAATTTTGGAGGAAACTCCATACTGTTCTTCACAGTGGCTGCACCAGTCTGCATTCCCACCAGCAGTGCACGAGGGCTCCTTTTTCTCCGCATCCTCACCAGCACTTGTTGGTTGATTTGTTGATGGTAGCCTTCTGACAGGTGTGAGGTATGATATCTCACTGTCGTTTTGATTTGCATCTCTCAGATGATTATTGACTTGGAGCATGTTTTCACATGTCTCTTGGGCAACTTTCCTATTTCGTGCCATTTTAGAACCCCTGAGGGTACTACGTTTCACCATCTGTGTGAAGAACACACTGATCGCCATAATGACAGAAATCCTGAGAGCTGCTGTCAGCATTCAAAATCAAGACAAATGCCCAGAAACAGGAGCTGGGCTCCCTCCTGCTGAGCAAGGGGGGGAAAGGCCAATCCTGGTCTCTGCGACCCCCACATCTCAGGCCGGGGCAGGAGGAAGTCCAGCTCTGGGCTCTGAGCAGCCTCTGCCCCTCCGGCCTACATCCCACCACTGCCCTGACTGCTGCCCAATGCAGACCCTGCGGACCGGCCTTCAGAGAGGCTTCCCTTCAAAGCTCCAGCGAAACCCTCCCTCCCAGGGCCTTCCCCCGACTCCTCGCCCTACGCCTCCTGTATCCCCTACACCCCCGGCGGGCTTCCCCACCCACTTCTGGGGAAGCTCTCGGATACCCCAGGTGGGAGAGAAGCACCTGCACCAGCCAATGGAGGCGGCTCACCATAACACTCTGCTCTGGGTCCTAAGCGCCTGCGTCCCAACTCTTGGGAAATATATGAAAATGACCCAAGGGGGGTTTAGGAAAATATGTCAATTCCAAAATGTTCTGCTCAGGGAAGTCCAGGCATCAACAGAGAAATGTAAATAAAAAGCAGAAATAAGTAGCCTTACCGCCCAGTGTCCCCTTCTGGGAACTGACCCGAAGCAGCCAAAGCACTGCTTGGAAAGACCGTGCGGGCCAGGCGCTCAGCACAGGGCTGTATCTTCACGGCAGCCACACGGAGGGAAGCAGCCGAGCGCCCGTCACGGACAACTGCATAAAGAGCAGTGGCACATACTAAGCACACACTGCCAGACCATGACTCAGCCACAAAAAGAATGACACCTTACCATGTGCTCCTAGAGAGCATTATGCTAAGTGAAATCAGTCAGGGAAGACAAATACTGCATGGTCTCACTTATACATGTGATCAAAGGAACAAATAGATGACCAAATGAAACTGAAACAGACTCATAGCTACAGAGAGGGAAATGGTGGAAAATAGTCCCGGGAAGACAGTAAAGCTTAGGAAATATGGTCGATAATACTGTGATAACCATGGATGGTGCCAAGTGGGCACGGGTAGTATCGAGGGGAACACTATGTAAAGTATATGACTGTCTAACCGCTAAGCTGTATACCTGAAACCAGTACATAAGAATAGAAATAAGTACATCTTTTAACCCGAAATGCACAGCGAGAAAGGAGCCAAAAGAATCTCCACGGCCTTCCCTTCCCTTCCCTTCCCTCCTCCAGCCCTCGCCTCTGGAAGAATCTGGAGATCAGGAGCCTAGTCTCAGGCCAAAAGTCTCCCTCCAGAAACATCCCCCTTAGAACCAGAGGGAAACACCAGAGAAGTACGCAAACATCTGCACAATAAAGGATTGTGGTCTAGAACCACCGTCCAAGCTCATCAGGGGTCTGTGATGGGAACGCCCACCAAGGTTCGACTTGGGACACCTCTGAACAGTCCCTCCAGGTGACAACGAAATGACTCTGCCCAGTCACAAGGCCAGCAGCGACCAGAGTGGGAAAGAGGTCTGAACAGGACGTGCTGAGCCTTTCTACTCAGAGCATGAGATTCACGGGGCCCCTCCCCCAACCCTAAAGGGGGAGTGGGGGCCCAAAGGACAAAGGATATCAGAACCTCCAAGGGCATGTCACAAAGGAAGCCCAGACGGTGCGCTTGGTGAGATACTTGCTAAACATTACTCTTAGTGGGTGGAAGAGATCGACCACAGAACTTGTGTGCACATGGACACGGACAATGGGGTGGTGAGGGCCTGGGGGGAACGGGAGTGGGCTGGAAGGGGTTAATGGGGGGGGGGGGGGCGCGGGAGAGGAGGGCCTATGCAGTATTTTCAACAATAAAGATTAAAAGAAAAAAACATATGCACACAGTAAAAATTATCTTCATTTTATTATATGTCCCTTTTATTCCTAACACAGACTGTAAACGGGCAGCCCAGCAGGGAGGAAAGAAATCCCTGGCAAGAAACTCTTATCCCGGGCCACTGGGCAACTCACACAAACAGCTGAGCTCCTCCCCTTGGCAACATGTCAGCATGGGCAGCTCCTGGGTGAGAAGTCCCTGCTGAGCCACCGCTGCCTCTGGCTGCCTCATGGCTAATCCTCCAGGTGCCCAGGTGCCCATCCCCCCCGGCACAAGCCCATCGTCAGCCATAGGAGTTGGGCACCCTGAAGCCACTGAGGAGAGGGGAGGTGGCAGGCAGGCAGCAAAGACCGAATTGTTCTCTGGCCTCCCCTGCCTCTTCCATCTACCCTGCCCCCACTCCTGCCCCTGCCCAGGGGATAAAGGACGTGGAGATGCTCGCCATGGACAGTGAGCAGGAACCCACACCCAGGGTAGCGCTAACAGTGACACCTGTAGAACATGGGCAGGTCCCTCCCCTTCCTGGTGGTTGGGATTTGTGTGATTCCTTCTCCATCCCTAGGGACTGCCCTCCCCGCGCCACCCCGCTCCCCCCACACCCGCCCCCAACGCCCCTCCCTCCCTCCCCCGGCTCTCCTCAGGCCTCCCTCAGCAGCTGAGGCCTTCAGACCACCTGCTCACTCAGGTCCCACAGCCAGAAGGGGAGGGTGGGCGGGTGGCTTTTGCAGGGAAGTAGCCTTGATGTGCAATTATCACAGCAACCCCGAGGCAGGCACCACACGCCCCTGTGCTCTCCAGCTCACAGGGCGTAGCTGGGCTTGACACTGAGACAGTGATTGGAGCTGTAAAGGCAGCAGGAGGGCCCAATGCCTCCCCTTAGAGGCAGCACAGCACAGTCGGCAGCACAGGAAGTCCTATGCACAGAAACCACGGCACGCACAACCGCCAGGAGGCATCCGGCAGCGCTTCAGGCCTCCGCTAGGCTTATGGGTGGCTGGAGTGGAGATCAAGCCGCAGAGGTCACCTGGTCCAGGGGTCCCGAACATGGCTGCAGAATCACCCCAGACCCACTAATTCAGAACCCCCATGACTGGAGCCCAGGAACCAGTATTTTTCAGAGAGACACCCTGCATGTCTCCTATGCAGTTTATTTGGGGAGCAATGGATCTAGTGTACTCCCCTTTCTACTGGCAGGACCTGGGACTTCCCATGAGGGTGGCAGAAGACTCCTCATGGGGGTAGCTGTCCTTGGGTAGCTGTTAAAACTCTACGATCTACTGATCTAAGCCAAGTGTGGGACCCTCAAACCCCTATTTAGACACAGAAGTTGCCAGTACTGCATGGTAGTATTTACATGAACTGTCCAGGACAGGGAGGCCCCTGGCAATGGACGGTATACTGGGGCTGCCACAGGCTGGCAGTGACTCCACTGGGAAAGGGTTTGTTCTGGATGAAAAGGTTTAGGACTCGACAGAGGCAGTGGCTGCACAACACTGTGAATGTCCTAAATGCTACTGAATTTGTGCACTCCAAAGTGGTTACGTGAAACTCAACTCCTCATTTAAAAGGCTCTTCAAAGTGGTTACGTGAAACTGAACTCCATATTTAAAAGGCTCTATTTATGACCTAGAAAGAACAGAAACGGCTCAAGTGTTGATCCAATACCGAATAGCTCCCACTCTTAAGTCCTGCTTCTTTCATCTCTAGTGGATCCTTCAAACCACCAAACGACGCAGCGGAGTGAGTCCCAGGGAAGGCAGGCTGAGGGCCGGTCCTGCCAAGGCCACGGGTCACCGCCATCAGCTGCTCTGCAGAGCCCTGTGCCTGCAGGCCTGGCTCCCCGGGCCCCAGTCCCCGTCCTGGGGACAGCCTCAGGCTGGGAGGCAGTGTCCACCTCCAGCTCACAGCAGTCACCACCCACGCTGACACCTCGCCACCGCTGTCTCTCGGCCACAGCGTGCCCGGGCATCCGGAGAGGTAGATTGTCTCCAGCCCTGAGCCCAGGGTTGTCGCAATGAACAGTGGTGTGAAGGCTGACACCCACCCAATGAGGTCCACTAGGTGCCAGGCACCCACTGGGGCTCTTTTTCTTTTTTACATCTTTTTTATTTATTTTAGAGAAGAAGGGAGAGAAAGGGATAGAAACATCAATGATGAGAGAGAATCACTGATCAGCTGCCTCCTTCACGTAGCCTACTGGGGATCGAGCCTGCAACCCGGGCATGTGCCCTTGACCAAAATCGAACCAGGACCCTTCAGTCCCAGGCCAACACTCTATCCACTGAGCCATACCAGCCAGCGCCCCTGGGGCTCTTGAACCATTTCTCACCTGTGGAAAGTACACAGACCTTCCGGGGTAAATGAGTGTTGCAAATCTGACCTCCGCGGCTTGATCTCCACTCTTCATGGTAATGAGAAACTTACAATAAAATCACAGCACAGTCACTGAGGCTTATCCAGGAGAATACGGAATGGGTCCCATATTGTCCCTATTCATTTCTTCTGCCATCAACTCTTTCAAATTGGTCAAACCCGAAGATACCACAGCCTACATCCTCATCACTCCTATACAGCTTCTTTCCAGAACAGTCCTAGGAGGACAAGCAGGGCCCAGGCTCATTTCTCTGCCTCCTGTCAGGGAGACACAAAGGAGCATCTTTAAAATGCATGTGGACAGTGAAACATGAAGCAAGCATCCTGTCCCTGAAGTCGGCGGCAAGGACAGGCGACTGCAAGTCCCTGAACTTCAGGACAGGCCCGAGGAAGCCAAAGCCAGAGTCCTGAGGTCCAAGAATAACAGGGTTTTCTCCAACCACCGTTTGCATGACCTAAATGCCAGGCGTGCAAATGGCCCTCTGAGTCCCAGCGTGGCTCAGTGGTTGAGCGTCAACCTATGAACCAGATCAATGGTTCGATTCCCAGTCAGGGCACATGCCTGGGTTGCAGACTCGGTCCCCAGTGTGGGGAGTGCAGGAGGCAGCCAGTCAGTGATTCTCCCTCATCATTGATGTTTCTAGCTCTCTCTCTCTCCCTCTCCCTTCCTCTCTGAAATCAATTTTTAAAATATTTTTTTAAAAAAGACTGTTCTCAGTTTAGTGAGCTCGCCATCCTCCCTGGAGCCCACCCTGAAGGAGGCTGAGTCTAGGTGAGAGCTGCCTCACACAGTCCTGCTCAGGGCACCTCCTGTGTTTGCTCCCTAACTTCTCCTTGTATTTGCTTTAGATCCTTCGCCCCCAGAACTCAGTACCTACTTTGCTGATAAATCTGCCTGCCCATCTCACAGATGAGGACCTTGGGCTTAAAAATTTGGCATTTCACTACAATCTCCTTAACTAAAATCATGATCTCTTTTTAGGAGGAAAACGAGCTCATGATTTTAGTTAAGGAGATAATCCTGTTTTCTCTTTACCGCCCCACCCCACCCACCCCACCCCGACCCGACCCACCCCAAGTTAACCGGCTGCTGAGCACCTAGGCCAGGACTAGTGTTAAGTAAGGGTTCACCTATGAACCACAAGCTACTTCTAGGAGCTCTTTAAGAAGGTTCCGGAACATCGACTTTCCCAGACTCTCCTCTTCGGCTCTGCTACCTCACCACCTCTTTCCCTCATAAATATTTACTATACACCAGACTCCAAGCTAGGAATTAGGAAAACAGCGGACTTGGGGGTCGGGCAGAGTGTGACTCCCGCAAGGGCAGAGCAGCGCCAGGAGCCAGGAGGGCTGGGCACTTGCCATGTCTGAGAAGTTAACAGGGAGTAGTGTGGCCAGGAGCACCAAGAAGAGGGTGAAATTAAATGAGAGCTCCAGGCTGTAAAGGAGAAAAAGAGTTCCTTTTACAGCAAAAAGGCCGTGGATCCCTGGCTGAAAGCAGAGCTTGCACTGGACAGTAAGGGAGGCAAATGAGCTGCGTGAACAGCGGCGTGGCTGGAGTCGGTCCCGATGACTCACTAGCTGCATAACGCTGGCCAGGGCACGTTACCTCCCTCAGCCTCCAGGTACCTTCTGTGAGATGAGAGCAGTAATAATTCTTACTGCACCTTCCCAACTGCACAGGACTATCATAAGATGCTATCCGTACATACGTGTCATGGACTTCAAAATGCTTACACGCTATTCCCTTTTGTGAATGGTGCATTCTTCACAGCACAATAAGCTGTTCTTCACAAAGTGGCTCCACAGAAAGGCACCCTGAGCCCAGCAGGGTTGGACGCGGAGAGCAATGGCAGGTCGGACCCTGCCAACCCGGGTCAAGCTCAGCGCTCAGGTCCCCTCCCTCCACAGCGAGCTCAGAAACCCGAGAAACCCAACCTCCAGCCCACCCAGTGTGGCACTCATTTCTGGCACTTTCCTCGCCCCACAGGGGAAGCATTTAAACGTTACATCCCAGAACTGAAGGCCTCAGGCCTTTCCTCACCAGGGGCTTCTTTACCGACTGAGAATGAAGCTGATGGAGAGCAGGCACAACAAACCCAACAGCAGGCCACTGAGCCCTGTCCCTGAGCCCCTGGATGGCTGCTGGCCTCGCTGCTGGCTCCTAGCTTAACTTCACTGCCCTGTGTCCGTAACCCTTGTACCTCTGTCCAGCTCTCCACCTCCACCCCTTAACTCTTCTCTTCCAACGAGGCAAGGCCTTATCCCGCAGGACCCATCCCCAGCAGGGCATACCTCGCCAAGCTCAGGCCGCATGCCCAGTTAGCCGCAGATCTCTTTAAACCACTCAGCAAGAGAACGTCAGGGAACTCAGTGTGCACAGGTGCAGAGTCTCGTGCTACTCAAGTATTGAGCACAGGTTTAAACATTCCAAGTCTCTTCCCAACAATGCTGGCGTTTCACAGGCCACTCGCCCGCCTCCCTCCGTCCCCATGCCCTGCACTGCAGGCTCCTCTCAGCTCCTGGGCAGCCAGCCCTAACCCTCTCACCAGGCCCCACGGGCAGGTCGAGGGCAGCTCTCTCGCACAGATGCCCTGGGCTGACAGAGAAAGAGGGGCCCTGACCACCTGGGCCTCTGCCTCACACATGGCTCATCTCATAGCCACCCACCAGAGTCTCCCCGTGACAGGCCCCACCCTAGCCTTTCTCCCAAGTTTGCTTTTAACACTGGTCCTCCACATTCAATGAAATCATCCCAGCTTTTCCCAACTTTTTCTAGGCACAAAGGTTTCCTGAGTTAAAAATTTCCTCATGACACCACTCAGCTCCACAGCTCAGCAAGGTAGACTGGCTCTCACCTGGGCACCAACTAACATGAAAATCCCAATCAGGACCCACTTATGGCTCAAACCCACACTTATTTCACATGCTAGCCATCTGATTTGCAAGTTACTTGGGGGAAGTGGGTTTCTATCAATAGGCTGGTCTCTTTGCTCAATAACAGAAGCCACGTTAGTTACTTTCTTCATTCACAAAATGGAGAGGGATCATAAATAGCATGTTGGTCCCTACACAGCAGGAATAGCGTTTGCTATACATACATCTCTAATGCTCGTGTTTGCCACTCAGATCTGGGCTATGAGCACATCAGCCTGCCTTTCTGAGAACCCACAGCATGTTTTTAATCTACTGCAAGGGACTGGAGATAACTCATGGGGAAGGCATGGCACTAAGTGAAGGGCGGGCAGGAGCGGGTGCTGCGGCGATGGGGACAGGCCAGTGCTGTCATCCCCATGCCAGCCGTCCCGGCTGCAGAGATAAAGGACAGACCCAGCTACAGGGAGGCCAGTCAACAAGCCCAGGGCACAGAGGGTGGGGCGGGGAGGCCCCACTGTCTACTCTTTCCAGGCTCAACAGACCTGCGGGTCTCCCAACATCTCAGCAAAGACCCACGAGAGGCCCCGTCAAAAGTGAGTCACAGACATCAGCTGTCATCGCCCAAGGCACTGCTGGGGGGAAGCAGCTGTGCAGAGCACCCCTAAGACAAACACCCCACCCACATGCCATCCTCAGCCCCGAAGCATTCCTGCCCTGGAGAGAAAGAGACTGACTCCCGCCATCCGGCTAGCGCTCAGCAGCCCCCAGACCCTGGGTTAGACAACAGCCCTCATTCTAATAACCTGAAGAGCTGGCCATCCAAAAAATGCTGTTTCCCTCCCATTTGTGGTAAAACAAACGCATGACCCATGGCCGCAGCTCCTGTGCTTCTCTCTGACCAGGGCCCGGGCCAGGAGGAGCCTGCAACCGAGGTAGGTGGCCCTGACTGGATCAATCCAGGGACCCTTCCGGGAGGTAGGGGCTGTCCACCACTGGGAAGAGGAGACCTCCTACAGCCTGTTTACACTGAATAAAATTAAACGAAATAAATTCCGTTTTTCAATCATACCAGCCACTTTTCAAGTGCTCAACCGCCACATGTTGCTAGTGCACAAACTGGCCAACCCAGACACAAACTAGTCCCGTCATCACAGGCGTCTAAAAGCACTCTCCTGGGCCCTGGCTGGTTTGGCTCAGTGGACAGAGCATTGGCCTGCGGACCAAAGGGTCCCGGGTTCGATTCCAGTCAAGGGCACGTATCTCGGTTGTAGGCTCCTCCCCGGCCCGGGCCCTGGTCAGGGGTCATGCAGGAGGCAACCAATCGATGTTTCTCTCACGTGGATACTTCTGTCTTTCCCTCTCTCTTCCACTCACCCTAAACATCGATGGGAAAAGATCCTCCGAGGAGGGATACAAAAGGTGCTCCACTGGGAGCTCCGTCACGGGCCAGGAGGGCCTCCCAGCTCGTGGCTAGCAGAGTAGGACCATGGGGCCACTGCGGCCAGCAGTTCCCCACAGGTAACAGATTCTGTAAATCCTTTAAAAGCACTACTGTGATCGCTATCAAGTCCTACCTTCATGGAAACCCTCACACCCTCTCCCCCCAAAAAAGAAATGCACAAAGCATTCCTATATTACAATAAAAATTAAAAATAAAAACTGAGGGTTTCACAATAGCAGAATGAAACCCAAATCCTGACCTATCACCAGCCTGCCTACTTTCTCTGATTTATAGCAGCATCCTTAGCTGCCTCCATGCTGAAGGCCACCCATGCCACTTCTATGAAGGCCCAACGTTCACAGCTCAATAAACCAGTAAATTAGGTCGAAATTAACTGTGGCTCATTTTAAATTGAAGGAAATTGATTTTTGTATCCATGTGGCTGGCCTAAATATGCCATGTGCCAGTGGGTATCCTGGTGTACCTAGAGAATCATCAGGAAGGTCCATGCTCACCACCAAGGAGAACGCCTCACCCCTGCAGCTCGACCACTTCTGGAAAAATCCTCATCCCAAACAGGCAAGCCAAAATGGAGTGAGCTCACCTTCAGTTTTCACTAAATGTTCAAAAAAATGGAGAAACGGTCAGGGTAATAGCTCAGCTTAATTCATTTTTATGCAGTCAATTATCTGCATCTGACTTATCAAAAATTCTAAACTCCAAGCTAGCTTGTTTATGCCAGCCATTTCACATACCAGTTGCTCAAAAATGCAAACTCATTTTAATACTTGTCTAAGCAAAATTTAATTAGAAAGTAAATCGGTGTTTCTTTTTAAAGACTAAATGAATACAGACCAAAGGCAAAGAGGTTATTTTTTTGGATCACCAGCTCTTCAGATTATTGGACTGCTAGGCAGTAACAGTACAAAGGTGGCTTTCATCTCTAAGGAGAAACAGACCAAAATATGACAATGAGATGTTCCAACAACATCCATCTTTTGCTTCCAAGTGTTCGTTGCTATTGGGATCTGCTCCCTGGGTCTCAGGTATCAAAGCACTGTATGAAGTGTACCATTAACTTCATTTCACACCCTATAAAGAAAGCATTCTTGAAAACAACATGAATTAGAACCAATATCCAGCCCCAGCTGGTTTGGCTCGGTGGATAGAGTGTCAACCCACAGACCGAAGGGTCCGGTCAAGGCCACATGCCCAAGGGGGTCAAGCGCTTGATCCCCAGTAGGGGCTGTGCAGGAGGCAGCCAACCAATGATTCTCTCTCATCATTGATATTTCTCTCTCTCTCTCTCTCTCTCTCTCTCTCTCTCTCTCCCCCCCCCCCTCCCTTCCTCTCTGGAGTCAATAAAAATATATTGTTTAAAACACACACACACCAATATCCACAATCTCTATATTCTGATGTCCTGCATCTCTAGGGAACTGCTCTCCTGGATGACTTTTCATTTTATCCCTTTAATTCTCCATCCCTGTCTCCCTTCCTCCCATTCTTTCCACATCTTAAAGCTTCTACCCACCTACATACCCCAAAACAAGCAAGCAATTAATGAACTCGGCAGTAGCCAGACACTGAGCTGTGTGCAATAAGGAGAGATGCCAAATGGAACCAGGAAGTTTTTCAAGGTCACTTCCCTTATCAAGCCAACCCAACATGCCAGGCAACTCTGCACCTACTTGGAAGTCAACTGGAAACAGCAAATGCTTTGGCTTCTCAACTTTTAGAAGCAGGAGGTCAAACCTTCTAACTTCAGAACCCACCAACCAATTCTTCCCCCGGCAAGTGTATCATGCGAGAATCTACTCCAAAGGGATCTAAAGCGCAGCAGAATGCCACCCAAAGGAGGCTCTTTGTCCCAGCACCTTGTGCTGTAACAGACACTTGATTTTCAGTCTCAAATCAGGACACTGAATACTCCCTGGAATTAGAAAGAGAGAACTCACTGGCAGGAAAATAAACCTGTAAATCCTGTTAGACTTTGAGCTTCATTCCAAAGGATTTTTCCCTGGGACAGTACATTAGCAAACCACAGGACCCCTAAAGGAGAGGATATTGTGCCATAGAAGCCCAGCTCACCCCTCAAAACAACCCCCGGATCGCACAGGAAGAATGGGGCTCCACCACCACCGCCCTCCCCAGCAAGTGCGCCAACTCACTCACTATCCCTCTCCGCGGGCCCTCCTTGTAAACGCCTGTCCTAGAACTCGGATGTGCTGCCTACACCCAGGCCTGTCTTCTCCCAGATGTGCAGCAGGTCCACCCATATTCCTGAAGGGCTCCCAGGTGCCAGGACACGGAGGAGAGAACGGCCTGACCCACGCCCACGGAGCAAACAGGGAGATGAGAGAGCTAAACCAGCACAAGGTGAGGCTGGTAACGCTGCGGCTGAGCTCCAAAGAGCGCTTTACCTAGGGGCTGGGCTCCCGGGGGCTGCTTGGGTGTTGAAGGATGGGATAGGAAGACCAGTTCAGACAGAGGAAAGGCAAGAGGATAGCACAGAGGCGCGGAGCTGACATAAAACAAGAGACCCCGTGCGGCAAGAATTATGGAACCCCCTTTCTTGGACTTGGCCTTTGTAAGAAGGGGCTCAACTCCATAGGTTAGTGGAGCCAGAGAAAAAGAACTGACTGCAACCAGGGCCCTGTCTCCATCTGATGCAGGGCACCCGGCAAAGCCCTCTCGCTCCTCTCCCAGCAGCTGGTGGCCTGGGGCTTCTGCATTCAGGCAGCTCCTATTTCCAGCCTAAATCTGTGCTACCAGATAGCCTCAACCTCATCTAAGGTCAGAGGTCAGAACCTACAGAGTACTGGAGCCCACTGACCCCTTATCACGCCACCTTCCATGCCCTCCCATATCAAACAACCCGCCGTAGAGCTGTGAGGGGTTACTGCATCTACGTTTTCTTGTTCCGGTTTGTAAAGTCACGTGCCTTATTGGCATCTGCTTTATCTCCTTAAATTGTTAAGTTTTCTGAAAGCAGGATGAAATATTCCTATTCCCTCCCCCATCTGCACTCCCATCTCTACAGAACCACACTCAGTTCAAGCAATACTATGGGAAAACACTGAAAGTCTAGGTTTAAAAGTTAAGGGGAAGGGTACAAAGTGGACCCTGGCTTAGGGCTAGAAGCAGGGTGGCATGTGTTTACAGTCCACACCCTGACACTCACAATAGTGAAGGCAGCACTTTTCATACCCGGCAGGGACAGCTACACACCAGGTCTGTCCGAGGAGACACAGGCAAAAGGTTCCCCGGCCGGAAAGGGCATTCCAAACAGAGGTGAATGCCCCCCGAGCGCCCAGAGGGCGCCGGCCCCTGCGGTCAGGGTGAAGGCCTGAACAGGGGTCCTCACGGCAGAAAGCCCAGCACCAGGTCGTTCTTCCTTCTACCGAACCCAGTCCTTAAAGATGCCAACGAGCCGCAGGCATCAGAGAGCAACGGCCCGGAGGACAGTCTGCCAGGGAACACAGCAGCACTGCCCCGAGTCTTGCTTTGGGCAAGACTTCCTCATTATATGTTGGACTGCGAGCTCTCCATTCTCCAACTGAAACAGACTCACCTGCCTGGCTGCATGTAAGAGCCCTGGGCTTTGAGAACACAGTTCATCATTAACTTGCCCCAAGGAGTTTTCACAAACCACAGGCAAGGGGGGTGGGGGGGCGCACCTGTGTGCATATATCTGGGACAGGAAAGCTCTGCCCTCCACCAAAACTATCGCTGCAGCAGACCTGAGCTCAGGAAGGGACTGCTCCCCATCCTCGCCCCCCCTGCACCCACGTCCACTCCAGTTCCCCAGAGAGCTGATTCAGGTCAACAGCAGAGCTGACTGAGGAGGCTCAATGAACAGGGAACCCCACTCCCCACCCCTCCAACCCCTCCATCAGGATGCTGGCATCCCTGCTGAGAGCAAGAACCTTGCTCACTTCAACAACACACACGTTTCAGCCCAGGGTGGGGAGCTCTTACCTGCCCACTGGCACACACCAAGGTCCCCAGGGGCTGACAACAGACAAAAGTCAAATGCTCCCACCCAGTCACCACCATCCCTCCACACTTCATAGCCCAACGCACACGAGTTAAAAGGAGGTATTTAAGAAGCTTCACATAATGTCAGGGCAACTGTTTGGCCCCCCTAAAGTCAGACAATGCAGACACAAGTTCCCACAGGCAGCCCTCTCCGTGTGACCTCGGGCTGGTCACTTCACCTGCCCAGGTTTGGTTTCTTCCTCAACAAAATGACACAGGAGGGTTAACCAATGTCACTGCAATATATTTAATTTTAAAAAAATCAAGTGACACAATAGGGTAAGATGGTTTTTGTTTATAAGGTTCTTCCTCGGATGGCTCCAAGGATTGAATGTTTAACTCTATTTCCTGAAGAAATGGCTAAAGAAAAACCAGTGGAGAGGCAAAATTCAGACTAATTTTTTAACTGTTATTTTAAAAGGGAACGCTTTGGCTGTAGAAATCGTGCCGTTTACTGCCTCCATTGGTCCCACCTTTTCTCCCCCATTGACCTTCTAGTTCTGCTGATGTCAATCTTAATCGCAGGCTTGGGAGTCTCGAGAAGCAATAACAAAAATTAATTTTTCCAATGCTGACACTGACCCACACACTCGGTTTGCAATTTCTAGCATGAAGTCTGGCCATGAAAGTGAAATTCATGTTACTCGTGATCTAATAATCCCATTGCCTGGATAGAAATAGATGACAGAATAATGCTCAACAAATGTTTGCAATCTTTCAAATCATGATAGTCGCATCCAAAATAAAGTCAATTGTGTTCAAGGGAAGTGGGATGGATTAGAAGCTTATACTTACACACACACACACAGTGTCCCTTGCCTGTATCTGGATGTCCCGCTTTCCGATTTGCTCACCTCAACTGCGGTCCGAATGTAAGAGTGGAAATCCCCTCATCGCATTATTCTGCGCCAACTGCAGGCTGCTCGCCTGCACGGCCCACGAGTGCTCCGCTCAGGCAGGTCCACCTCCCACCCACACGCAAAATGAAGGCACCCCTCTGCTTCCGTACCCAACAGGACTCCCTGCGGAATGTGCACCCAGTTACCTGGAATACGTTTGCTAAAACCGAGAAAAGATGAATGCAATTCAACTGCTGAGGGTGTGCTCCTGGGGGGGGGGGGGGTGGGAGGGGTCGGGGGAAAGAATGCAAGCCAGGGATTCCCCGTGGTGCCGCACCGGGAGGCTGCTGCGCGGGGTGGATGCGGGGTGGGAGCCGCCGGGAGGAAGCGCTGGGCCCCGGCCACGGGCTCACCTGTCCGTACACCTGGATGGGCTCCGGCTGCAGCGCTGCGCTCCGTCTCCTGCGCAGCGGCTCCCAGCGCGCCCGCGGCCGCAGCTCCCCCGGCCGCAGCTCCCGCGGGTCGGCCCGCACCACGAGGAAGCCGCGGTCCTGGGCCCGGGGCGTGCGGCCGGGCAGCGTCTGCGTCCCTGCCGCGCCCGGAGCCGGTGGCGGCAGCAGCACGAGCAGGGCCAGCGGGGCTAGCAGGACGCGGAGGAGGCGCGGCTGCCTCCGGCTCGGGGACGCCATGTTCGCGCTGTGCAGGGGGCGCCGCCGCCCGGAGAGAATGCGCAGCGCGAGCGGGAGCGCGGCCGCCCCGGCTCCAGCCCCGCCCTCCCCGTGCCCCGCGCCCGCCCCCCCCACCACCTCCGCCCGCTCCCGGGCAGCGCTGTCACGTGAGAAGCCGCAGCCGCGTCCCGCGTGCACCTTCCCGCCAGCGGCCTCCCGGCGCTTGCGGCCCCGCCCTGCGGAGGTGGGGAGTCAGGCCACGAGGAATGGGGAGGTCGAGGCTGTGAGGCTCGCGGGGTGCACCCTCCCCGCTGCAGTCCCAGCTCCACATCAGGACGTATTTGCCTGCGCCGGGTCGTGCCCAAGCTGCCCTACATGTCACCGTCTTCTTTGCGACGGCACATCCCCAGCCCCGCCCCCACTCCCCGCCAGGGCCCCGGCAGCAGCCCCACCGAACCGGTGAGAGTCTTAGCCAAAGAACATGAGCTCGCAGAACACGGAGCGCACAGGAGAGGCCACTGAAACCGTCCCCTCGGAAACTGTGTCAGCTACTCTGAGCCCGGCATGTCCTTGTGGCCACAGCCACACACAGGGGGTCGGCTTGCACCCCTCCAGGAGAGCAAGCGCAGAGCCCTCGAGTCTCAGCGGCAAGTGGGCACAGGCATACGCCAGTCCCTCGGCCTGCAGCCAGGGGTGTGAAGCTTGTCGCTGGAGGCAGGAGGGGCAGGCACCCAAGGAGTGGCAAATACACACTTCAAACCAACCCTAAGTTCAACTTGAATATTCCTCCACCTCAGGAGATCAATCTTCTGCGGCTGCAACCCTGAGGATCAGCCCAGACGAAGAATTTTTGCAGGTTTGCGGGAATAGCCACTGCCTATCCACTGTGGTTTCATGGTGCTTCCCTGGGCCCTGGGCCGAGCCTGGCTTTGAATGAGCCGGAAGACAAAGGGGCAGGCTGCAGGGAAATGACTTCCATAGCTGCCTGAGGCCTGGGTCTAGAGGGAAGAGGGCCTGGTCAGTTCCTCCCAAATGCTCCTCACTCTGTGAACCACAGCAGCTCGACTCCTACTCCTCTCTCCAGTGAGCGAGCAGAGCTGCCTGCCCCACCCAGTACCTCCAGTGACAACCTGCCCAGGACAGACAGCCTTTCCTACCACCCTAATCCAGCTTTCTGCCACTTTCCCTGACCCCGTGCCAGACGTGCGGGGGTCCTGCCTCAGGTTCTGCAGTCCCCATTTTTCTCTCCGTCTCAGCACAACCTCAGAACCACCCAGTTCTCCCCTCCACACAAGCTGCTTATCCTCTGAGGAAGCCGCTGACCCACTGCCAGCTCCTCCCCAGAGAGAGCCGCGCTGTCTAGTCAGCAAACCTCCCCAAGAGTGGGCCCCGTGGCCTCCCGAGACCTGCAGCGAAGACACCTGCAGCCGCCACGCAACCCAAGGGAGAACGCGAGCTGACAACCTACAGATAATTCAGGCATTGTTTTGTAACGTGTTTCATGAGAACCTTCTCCGCAAAAGCAAGCCTCAGCGACCCTGCAGAAAACACTTGCCTGGAGTGTAGATTTGGAGGGAGGGAGGGGCTTTGACCACCCAGACTGCGGGCTGCCTTGAGGTTCAGGTGGCAGTTTGTGTGCAGGGCCCACTACTTGCTGGTGGTGATTTTGAACCGGCAAGAATGTGCAGTCATGGTGATGGCCTCGCGGAAAGCCTTCTTCTGTGATGGCCGTCTACATTCCCAGCCACTCTAGGTGGATGATCTGCAGACCCTGAGCCGTGTGCCTCTGCCCACCCACAGGCATGGTGGAAAGCACACCGAGTTTTCCCTCAGAAAGGTCCACTTTCTGACTTTGGAGACTTGGCCAAATAACCTCTCTGGGTCTGTTTTTTCATCTGCAAAATAAGGATCGTAATCCCTCCCTATGGCACGGAATACCTGAGAGTATCAGAGGAGAAAATTCGGGTGAACTGAAATCACAGCGCCAATTATGAAGGCCCCAGATAGGAGTATTGCATGCAGCTGGCGTTGGAGACATGCATTCTCCTAATTTTGCAACCAAGTTTCTGCGTGATTGTTGTCCTGGTTACCTCTGGGCATTGGCTTCTTCCTGTGTGAAATGAAAAGAGATCTGAGCCCTGATCATCCCCCACCGCCTTCGAGGCCCCTCCTGGGCATAAGATGGGAGCAGCCACAGAAGAGGCCTCCCAGGACGGGGTCAGAACTGAATTGTGCAATTGAGTAGGGTGTTCCTCCTACCTCAAAGCCGGATCTCTGGGGCGTAAACAAACCTCTACTTCCTCCAAAATAACATCCAAGTTGGGGTGGGAGTGAAGACAGAAGGCGGTACACCAGCCCACTCTACCCCAACCTGCACGGCCTTGCTCCTGATGCTGCCCTGCACCATGAGGAAACTCAACAAGCAGAGGAACGTAGTTCTAGACTCACAGCTGGCAATAAGAAAGTCTGAGCCATGGTCAGACTTAACACCCTTCTCTGTCCTCCTGCCCATCCTCGGCCTTGCTAAGCTGGGGCTGGAGGTGAGGGTAGGAGAAAATCCCCCAGAGGCCACAGGGTCCCACGTGTTTATCCAGAAAGAGTCACGTTTAAAAGAGCAACAAGACCAGCCATGAAGAGAAGGGGGGCAGGGGACCCCCAAAGCCTAACTGGACTTCTCTCTTTTCTCTCCTTTTGTGGGCTTCCCAGATGCTGGGGTGTCTGCTCACTCTCCTCCAGCCCCTGGCCTGCCTTCTACTCCTGTTCAGGTTCCACGAGGCCTTCTTCACTGGCCCAGCTTACACCTCCTGCCACTAAGGCTCTGGGTCCCCTGCCTTCTTTGATACTCTCTGGTCACATTACCTGTTTAGCCTCATCTTCCTCTTAAACTACAAGCAGCAAGAGGGCAACACCAGGATTGTCTGACTCCATGTCTATGTCCCCAGTGCCAGCATAATCCTGGCACATGGTGGGTGCTCTGCGATATTCATAAAATGTATGAACATGAATCATGGGAGTGGGGTTCCACCCCCATTTGCCTTGTGGTGAGGGTTAAGGGGCCAATGTAGTTGAATTTCAGAATTTTTCTTATCTCACTGCCCTGCGCCACTCCTTTCCAAGCTAGACTCTGAGTCATGGAACCAGGAAAGGGACCTTCCAACGTTGAAGTGGGGACGTGTCAAGTGACTCCCATTCAGCTCACCAGCCAGGGGACTAGAGAAATGCCCTCCTGCCCAAGAAATAGCTCTTTCTGTGAAGGGACAAACAATGGGCCCGGGCTGCCGGTCACAACTTGTAAGCAGAGACAGGGTTGAATCATTGTAAGCCTTGACCCCAATCCTGCTGGCAGCGTGGGAGAGCAGCAGGTTATCCACAAAAGTCTGCTCTGCCCCCACCATAAGCCAGCTTATATCGGGTAGAAGGACAAAGGAAAGCAGGCAAAAGGGCAGTTTACAGATACGCAAAAGGCTAGGGGTCTTCAAAGGGCTGGGTGTATGCAAGGGCTGGGATTACCCGGTTACCTGGGGAAATCAGTTAACAGGTAAGCCTGCTGAAGGTGTGCAAAGGCCTGCGGGTATGCAAAAAGGGCTAGAGGTCTTCAAAGGGCTGACGATTCCTGTTTCTGCAGCAAAGTTGTTCATCTTTCCATGATAACAGGTGGCTCCAAATGGGGAGGAAGGCTGCGTCTCCAGGTCAGCTCCAGCCAGGTAGAAGTGCCTCCTTTAATCAGAACAAAACAATCACGGTTAACAGGGCATGATTAATATTTCTTACAATACTAGCTGGGTCCAGCATTCTATTTCTGCCCCCTTTCATTTCTTTTGCTATTGCCAAAAATTTCTTTAGTTAAGGCAAAGTCCAGGGTAATTTATGAGGTTTAAAATACATATGCACCCAGAATTTAGATTAAGCAATAATCTCACTCTTGAATTTCAAAGAGAAGGTTCTGGAAATAGTCCTTTTGCACAGCAGCGATGTGCATATGCTTAACATTATAACTGTGTCACCTATCAGACTCCATCTCACAGCGAGCCTTTGCAGTGGGCCACCGCCAGCATCACCGGCACCTCTGTCTCACAGGTTCTGAGAACTAAGGTGCAGAAAGGATGGTCACGTGACTTGGTAAGGTCGACTCACACCCAGGTTTCCTGGCTTTCTCTGCAATATCTACTGTCTCCCTCGGGAAGAGGGGAGAGAAGCTGGTATTTCAGGTGCGGGTGCAGCGGGACAGCGAGCGCCAGGGCAGGAAGACAGGTGGGTGCTCAGGTCCTCGCTCCTTCACACCTTGTTCCTGCTTCATCCTCCCCTGGGGCTCTGTCCCTGCCCGGGCGCCTGTGGAGGTGTGATGCGCAAGAGGGAGTAATGTGACAGAGCCATGAGGCAAGTCCTGTTGTCCGCACTTTCTAGAAGGCAAATTGAAGAATTCGTTTTCAAATTTTCAGATGGGGGACTTGGGTGCCATAACTGTGAAGGTGCACAGGCTAGCCCACTGCTCACCCTAGTGTCTAGCCTTACTTCTCAGAAACAGGACTTCTGGAACTGTTATAACAAAGCACGTAGGCCTGCCTTTGTTTGTGAAGGGGAAACCTGAGAGTTAGTTATTGTTATGTAGGTGCCAGAACAAATGTCCTGCCCTCAGACAACGGTTTGCTGAAGGTCACCAGGAGATTATCTCCTTCCTATGATGTGGACTAGGATTCTTTGATACCCCTGAAAATTACATATCAACTTCGTATGTGTCTTCCCATGAGCCTTCGCAGTGCAGAACTGGCTGACACACCTTCAAGCACCAGTGTGCTGAGAGGCACCCCAAGACACGTGGACCCAACTCCACTGGAATGAGACTAGTTCAGCAGACGCCCTGGAGTGCTCGTGGGCTATTAGAACTGGGAAAGCAGGTGTGCAGGCTAGCTTTGGGCCCACCACTCTGCAGTGCATTCTCACAGGGACCTAGAATTTTTTTTCTTCTTCCATTTTTCTGCACCAGGAAAAACAGGTTAAAAATGCTGTCCCTCCGGCCACCATTGTTTAACCCATCAGCTAAAAGGCCACTTCTTAATTCTGCCCTGATTCCCCTCAACAACCCACAGCCCTGTAACCATGATTTATTTCTGTCTTGATATGATCATGTCCTGACTTCCATTATAGCAACTATTTTGGTACCTACTTCCTTTTCTAAATTATAATTAGGTCTTTGGATCTATTTCCCTGTCTTGCACTTAATGGATTATATCCTGTTGAATTGAAATAAACAGCTTGGGTGCAGGGGTAGAATTACCGCCACCTCCACTACTCACATCCGTGCACTGTTGGCTCTGCAAGGAAGAACACTTTGAATTGCTGCTCCTGGGAGAAAATGGCCCATCCAGGCTTACGTCAAAGGATGCTAGAAAGACAGCTGAGGCCCTGTCAGCATTAGGTGAGTCAGCCTGGCCAAGAAGTGAGTCATCTTTTTTTGTTTGTTTTAGTATGTTATTATTGACTTCAGAGAGAGGGAGAGAGAGACAGAAACATCAGTGATGAGAGAGGATCATCGATTGGCTGCCTCCTATGCATCCCACACTGGGGATGAAGCCCGCAACCCAGGCATGTGCCCTGACTGGGTATCAAACTGAGACCTCCTGGTCCATAGGTCGACGCTCAACCACTAAGCCACACCAGCTGGGCAAGAAGTGAGTATTTCTGAGGTATGCGGTGAAACAGCTATAGCCGATGTGAGTATTTCTGAGGTATGTGGTGAAACAGCTGTAGCCGAGAAGGGCTACAAGGACTATGAAGGAGATAGCAAGACCAACCTCCACCTGGTTTATGGCTTAGAATCTGCAGAAGATCAGCTTGATCCAATATGGCAACTAAAACTTTGGGTGACCCCTGGCCTCATTATACACTCAACCTATATAATAAAAGCCTAATGTGCAAATTGTCCCCTCGGGCAATGGTGTGACCAGGAGTTCGACTGCTCCCTGTGACATGCGCTGACCACCAGGGGACAGGGTGGAACATGGCAGGTGTTGGCGATGCAATGCTGGCAGCAGGCCGAAGTGGAAGAGCTGCAGGCCCCAATGGGGCCCAACGAGAGTGGGACTGCGGCGGGATGGTGGAGCAGGTGAGTGGGCCTCGCCATGCCAAGGCAGGGTGCCAGGTGGGGCTGTAGGGCTACAAGGCGGGGGATGCAAGCTGGGGCCCGATCTCCACAGGCAACCCCAGAGACCCCACCCATCATGAATTCATGCACTGGGCCTCTAGTCTACACTAATAAAAGAGAAACATGCAAATCGACCATATCTCCGCTACGCCCACAAGCCATGCCCACCAGCCAATCAGGAGCAAGTATGCAAATTAACCCATCAAAGATGGTGGGTAAATTTGCATACGCAGGAGGGACAGGCAGCACCATGGCCCACCCCTGGGGGGTCTGGGTCCATCGGGGGCCAGGGGAGGCCAGTAGGGCAGCGCCAGATGCTGACCACATGGTACAAGTCCATCGGGGCCCAGAGAGGCAGGGTTGGCAGCGCCAGATGCCACCTGCGGGGTTCAGGTCCATTGAAGGCCCTGTGAGGGGCAGCAAGCCCTCCTAGCCATGCACGTGGGGCCCCGGGGAGGGGAGGCTGGCCTGCCTAGCCACTCCCGTGGGGCCATGAACATGACTGCGGGGCTGCCTGAGGGGCGGTTCCAGGGCGAGTGCCGCAGCTTTGGCAAAGCTGGCCAGGAGGCAGGTGTTCTGAGCGGCACCTCACCATCCCTCTATGAGGGCACCCCACACAGGCGCTGCCTTCGCCAGCAGGCTCTGGGCGACATCTGCAAATGCTATTGCAACCTCTAACATTCTGGGCAAAGAACTGACCCTGTGCCCCTCTGGGTACCAAGCTTGCTAGGAGTGTGCTGTCACCAATGCCATAGATCAAAGGCAAAAACCTGGCAAGACGGAGTGCACCAGAGGGGGCTCGGGCTGGGGCAGGGGACCGGTGGGCAGGGATCTGCCTCGCCTGCAGAGAGAGAGGTTCTGCAGTGGCCCCAAGACACGGGTGGGCCCAGTCAGGGATCAAGAGGCATGGAAGGACGTCCAGGGGGAGGAGCAAGGACCCGCAGCCCTGAGGCGGGGGTTGAGGGGTGGTGCCACCTCAGTGGAGGGGTGCCGCACTGCAGGGTACCGGACTGACTGATGTGATTCAGAGAAGCTCCCAGTGCTAACCGGCCTCACCCAGGCGGCCTTTGCACTTCAGAGGTGGCGACTCTGCTCCCACCTTGACCCAAAAGCAAGCCCGCGCCGCCCTGCCCCATGGCAGAGCATGCCTAGGCGGTGAGTGCGAAGCCTTCCACCTGCTCCAGAGAAGGGGGGGCAGTAAAGAATGGGGGCAGGGGACCGGGGAGAATAATGTGGAGCATCCGCGATGAAGAGGTGCTTGAGAATGAGGCTCGGAAGCCTGACGGGAAGGTCTGTTCTGTTTGCCCAGCGGCTGCCCCTTAGGAAGGGCAGAGAGCATGGCTCTGAGGGGTCCCTGTGCGCTGAGTCACGTTCCACAGCCAACTGGAATTGGCCTCAGTTTCCTGGTCTGTAAAATGGATTAAGCGTGTCCCAGTGCCTTCACTGAGCTTTGAGGGCCAATTGAGATACTATATAAGGAAAGTGAGGGAAGAAGTGAGGAAGAAAAGGAAAGGCAAACAACACAAAAGAAAGACGGGAAGGAACCTGTAAACCCGTTGTCACTTAAATAGGGAATATAGTCAATAGTGTTGTAATGATGGTATGATGCCAGGTGAGTACTGGAAATATCGGGGAACACTTTGTAAAGTATATGATTGTCTAGCCACTATTCTGTAATTAATACAAAACCTGAAACCAAAATAATATTGAATGAAAATTGGAGTGAAATTTTTATAAATTTCAAAGTTTAAATAAAGGCTATAAAGGAAGGAAGGGGGAGAATAAAAATAGTGTTTTTCATTTTACCACTTTATTGTCTTTTTAGTACATGAAAAAGACAGTTGTCTTTATATGGTGCTTTTATACTTTTCTAAGTCATTATCTCATTTTAATTTCAGGGCATCTTAAAGACAAGATAATTATTGAAAGAAAGGAAATCTTGGTGTCTGGTCCCAATGATTCAATCGTCAAGCCCTTATTGTAAAGCAGGGTTAGTAAAATTTTCTGTGAAGGGTCATATCTATACTAATAAAAGCCTTGGGGGTAATCAGGTCAGCAGGGGAGGGTAGCTGGGGACAATCAGGCCGGCAGAGGAGCAGTTAGGTGTCAATCAGGATGGCAGGGGAGCGGTTAGGAGCCAGCAGTCCGATTGTGAGAGGGATGTCCAACTGCAGGTTTGGACATCCCCCAAGGGTCCCAGATTGGAGAGGGTGCAGGCTGGGCTGAGGGATACCCTCCCCAATGCACAATTTTCATGCACCAGGCCTCTAGTCTATAATAATAAAAGGGTAATATGCTAATTAGACCAGACGTCTTCCGGATGTCCTTCCTGACCAATCTGGGGCAGAGGGAAGCCAGCCTGGGTCCTGGGTGCTTGTGGGTGGCTGGAGGAGGGAAGCAGCCTGGGTCCTGGGTGCCAGAGGGAAGCCCGGTGCCAGCAGCCGGGGGAAGGAAGACCTACTTTTGTATGAATTTTCGTGCATCGGGCCTCTAGTTGTAATATATTAGCATACTAACGACACACTCCACGCCGCCATAATCAGAAATGGAAAGCCCATATAAGGAAACAACATGGCCTCCAGGGCTCTTTTAAGAAGTCTCCACCCCTTCCTGTGGGAAAATCCTGAGTGTTCCTCCCCCTCACTGGAGGCCCTGCCCCACGGTTAGATGAACCTCAGGTAAAGAGGAGAGTCCCGGAGCCCGCGGGAGGGGGCCACTCTGTCCCATCTCACAAAGAACCCTCCTGCACTGCACGGTGCCGTTCCCATCCCACTCCCTTCCTGGGTGACGTTAAGAGCCCGCAGTGGCCACAGGTCAACTAGGAGAGCAGGTGTGTGCGAGGACAATGCTAAAGTTGTTACACAGGAGGCATTAGCCTCAACTGGCTCTACTGCACGGTGGCCACCTAGGCGAACCAAAACCTAAGCAAACCCAGTCGCAAGCAGCCAACCAAGCTTTACGCTGCACCAGACTTCCAGACTTTCAGACTTCCTTTCCTTTGCTTTCACCTTTTTTCTATAGAAGTGTCTCCCCTGGCTCCTCTCTGGGGAGCACTCCCAGCCAGTTTGGTGCTTCCTGATTCAAATCAAGTTTTGCTCAAATAGACGCAACATTTATGATATGCCCCAGTTTATCTTAAAAAAAAAAAAAAAAAAAAGATGCTCCATGGGTTTATGGGGGTGAAACAGGGAGAACTTTCCACAGAAATGACCTGGGAGCGCGTTAGGTGGGTCAGGGGTGCAGAGCAGGCCCTGGAGGGGAATGCTGAATCGCTGTGCCCGGAGCAGGGAGTTGGCTTACATGTCTGAGGAGAAGGAGATAAGGCTTCAAGGTAGAGGGTGGAGGCGAGGTAGAGCAGGGAGCAAGCTGGGAGGGCGGTGACCCAGGAAGCAGGAAGGCAAAGGGCACGGCATGGGGAGAGCCGAACCCTGAACAGAGAGTGCATTGAGTTCCTGCCAGAGCCTGGTGCAGGGTGGCCGACCAGGCTGTACAGCAAGGCAGTCGGCACCCCGCTTCCTCCATCAGCACTGCCCGGGGCCAGCTCCCCCGCTGCCTGCACAGCACCTAGAGGCACCTGGGGACAGGCGGCCGCTCTCAGGCCATCTCCCTCACTGTCGGACATGTCTCAGCCCATCACACAAACTGTCCTCTGTGCTATCCGCTGAACTCACACCTGTTCAGACCATCATCCCACCAGACTCACAACGACAAGTGCTTCTGATGAGGTCGTGATGAAGGAATAAATTTTCTCAGAGTGCTTAAACAAATTATACCAAATCCTTCTCACCAAGTAGATGACTGAACCAGCAATTAGGGTTTAGACTACTCAGAGGCAGGTCGGTTCTCATGGCGTTGGAAGCAGTGCCGGCGCCAGCCTTCCAGCAGCCTGAGCTGGCCCGGGACGCTGTCTCCTGCTCAGTGGCGATGTAAACAATAACCTAAATACTAAATTGGCAGGGAATTTTGTGTATAAATTTTCTTTGCATTCATGTGTAAATGAACCTCCAAAAAAAGAGCAAATTAAGACTATTCTTTTTTTTTTAATCCTCACCCAAGGAGATTTTTCCGTTGATTTTAGAGAGAGTGGAAGGGAGAGGGAAAGAGAGAGAGAAACATCCATGTGAGAGAAACACATCGATTGGTTGCCTCTTGCACATGCCCCGCTAGCAGCCTCAGCCAGGGAGGAGCCTACAACCGAGGTGCGTGCCCTTGACCAGACTCAAACCCGGGACCCTTCAGTCCGCAGGCCGATGCTCTATCCACAGAGCCAAACCGGCCAGGGCAAGACTATTCTTAATTCTAAAAGGCCTCTATTCTGAGATAATGACACCATGGGATACTGCACAGTCTGCCAAGCAGGGTGACTGCCCATCCCCCACACCTCCACTCTCCGCAACGCCTCCACCCCCGTCTGCTTAGCCACCTCCCATCAGAGGAACAGCCACTGTGTGCTTGCTTTCCTGCCCACTAGTCAGGTTCAAGCCCCACCCCCTTCCACCTCCTGCTTTAATCTTTCCAAGAATATTTAATCACATAAACGGGGCAAGAAGCTGATTTGGCTCACCTGCTCCGGGAGCTGTATGGAGAGGCGGGAGGCACTGCTTGACTACCAGGAGCCAACTCCCTTAGGTTGCAGCCCAGAGGTGCCCCCGACCAGCTCACACACCAGCTCAGAGCCTGACTTCCCTCACCTGTGATGAAGGGCCCACCTCTGCAAGTCAAAGCACTAAATGAGATTATGCATGCCAAGGGTTTAGACCAAACCTTGGCAGTAAAATGTGTTCATGAAATGATACCTATTGTTACTGTGGAAAGCTCAGGTCAGAGATATTGTTGTGAAATCATTTTGGCCATTCAGCAACTTCCAGGTTTTTATTCAGATTTGTATATGCCCTTTGACCTCACAACCACGTGATATATATAACAACCACGGCCCCTTGCCCAGGCTGGCCTCACCCCACAGGAAGTGGTTATGGGCGCCTGTAGGCAACGCCATAGGGTGCGAGTTTGATGGGGGAAAGTTGAAGAAATAGGGGGGAAGGTCTTAAGGGTGTGCGGGTTGGGGTGGTCGCCCGGAGTAGGTTTGGAGTGTGCTGGGGAAGGAAGAGGAAGATCCGAATGGAAACGGCTCAGCACAGTACCTTTCTCATGGCGAACCGGGACGTGGGCTGCACGGGCAGCTGTTTCATGAGTGCGCCTGGGACCGCCGTGTTCACGGCAGTGCTCCCGAAACTTCACTGCTTCCAAATAGTAAAGAGCAATGAACGTCAAAGAACAGGAAAATCCTCTCCAACCAGAGGCCCTGGACTTGCAATGCCACTGAAGGAAACACCGCTTGAGGAGGAGCTAGAGAAACCGGAAGTGTGCGGCCAGAGGATTGTGGGATTGTGGGGACGCCTGGCGCGAGGCTAAAAAAAAAAAACAAAAAACGCGAGCCTACTATTGCGCATGCGCATAGTCAGCCCTATAGCCCTCAGTCTGGCAGTATTTGGACGTGACTTCTGGCGGGAAATTATTTCCATCGAGGTTTGCTGTTCCCTTGCGGCAAGGAAGATGAGAATTAAAGGTTTCGTTTGTTACCTTGGTTTGAAGCGGAGGACAAGAGCAGCGAGGACGACCACCTCTACGAGGGGTGCACAAGCACCTCCCGGAACTGCAGATGAAGCGCACGCAATCGAAGCCTTCAGTGAAGCCTTCCAGATCTTCCCAGAGCAGGGCCAGACTCCAGAGAAGTGCACACGGAGTACCTGGAGCACTTCCGGCGTGAGGGCAATAGAAACAAGATGCAGAGGAGCCCGCTGAGCTCAGAACGGTGCAACTCTCACATGGCCAAGATCCCCGAGAGCCGCACGCACGAAGCTGGCACAGTAGCTGCGGACACAGGCCTTGGATAACTGGGAGATTGATAAGCGCATGCACAGCCTGAAGCCAGACCTCATGCAGCTGCACAAGATCCGAAACCAGGACCTGGTCTGCCTCACCAGAAAGGCTCCGGGCAGAAGAAAACCAACAAGTGGTTGGGAATCACAAATGAGCCTGAAGACCAGTGTGCACTGATGGAGGATGAGGATGGCCTTCCCGACCTTGCGGCACGAACCTGGTATGTGGGCAAGATCAGCCTCCCACAGGCTGAGGAAATGCTGAGCGGCCAGCGGGATGTGCCTTCCTCACCCCTGAGAGCAGCCAGCGGGGCTGCCGTGCCTGCTCCTTGGCGGTGGACGGCGATACCAAGCACTGTGTCATCTACCGCTTGGCCACTGGCTTGGGTTTTGCGGAGCCTGGCAGCCTGTACGGGCCTCTGAAGGAACTGGTGCTGCGTCACCAGCACACCTCCCTTGTGCAACACAACGATGCACTTACCGCCACACTGGCACATCCATGCAAGCCCTGAGCCCCAGCCGCGCCCCGCCTCCCCCAGCCCGCTGACTCATACAGAGCAGGACTCCATCTTTCTGTCTGTCTGTCTATCTTCTTTGTGAATCTTTCTCTGTCTCAATCTCTCTCTTGCTTTCTCTGAGTCTCTCTCTTCCTGTCGCTCTTTCTATCCCCATCTCTGTCCTCTCTGTCTCTTAGTCTCTGTACCTCTAAGTTGCCATTAGAAGATATACCTCCTCCACCCCATGCCTCCTTTCCTCATGGGCACTGCCCTCCCCAGCTCTGGCTGCCCCCACCAGTTCCCACAGTTCCCCCTGCCTGTACCTGCCATGTTGGCCCCTGGGTGCTCAGCCCCAGCCTGGTGCCCTGATTTTTAAGCCATAGACCTGGGGTCAGGGCAGGAAGGAGGCAGGAAGGAACTTCGCTGGGCCGCTTCCAAGAACCTCAGCTGTGACATTTGGGGCCGGGTGGTCTACCCCACAGACCCAACTTCCCCTCCAAACCCTGAAGTGAAACCTGCACCAGTTACCCCCACATGGAGCTGCTGCCAGAAGCCCTCCTCCCCCAAAAGCAAAATTATTAAAAATAACCTCCAGAGCGGGGCCCTATCTGACCCCAGGCTTCCCAGGAGCCGAGGCTGCTGCAGGTCCTGCTGGGCCAGCCGAGATGCACGCTGCCCACAGCACCATCCGCTCGATGCAGTTTCAAGGCTTCTCCTTGACCATGTTGGGTTCTGACTTTGTTTCCTTGGCTGTAAACCCATTTTCTCCTCTTTTTGGGACAAGAACTCCAGTTTTCTATGCTGCCATGGACCCTCCCTCTTGCCTGCCCAGCTAGGCTGGCAGGTGGGTTTTGTATGGTACGTTGATACTGATGTGGATATAAAACATTGAACTGAAAAGGGAAAATGGGATAGTGATGAGTAAGAAACTTTGGAGACAGTGAAGGACAGTTTGTCCAGACTGTCGAGAGCTCAGAATCAGAGTTCAATTGGGATAGAAATCCTGCTAACAGCACCTGATGCCTGAAACCTGAGCACTCTGCTTTTAGGTGTTCCAGTTCAAGCTTTTGGAGATTGCCTATGAAAACATTCCTGGTTGGAAAGTGTTTGTATAGAAGCTGTAAGTATTAAGTATTTGCTGTGTTTACCATGCTTAGCTCTCTCTAAGGAATATGGAATAATGTTAAACGCCTCATGTTCTCAAGAAGCTTGACTTTTAAAATAAAAAATAAAGAAGAAATATAAATATTAAAAATAAAAAAAGAAGAAGCTTGAGTTTTAGGGGCAAAATCAGGCAGCCAGGTAAGCGGTTAGGGGCGATCAGGCAGGCAAGCAGGCGAGCAGTTAGGAGCCAGGGGGCCCAGATTGCAAGAGGGATGTCCGACAGATGGTTTAGGCCCAATCCCGGATCTTGGGAGGGTGCAGGCTGGGCTGAGGGACCCCCCTCCCATGCACAAATTTCGTGCAGTGGGCCTCTAGTGTTGCTATAAAACCTCAAATCTGGCTCTGTCACTCACACAACATGTCTTAGAAACAGGCAGCAAGGCAGTCACACAGCCCTTTCCTGGGAGCTTAAGTCAGGCCTGCTCCCAGGCCTGAATTTCACCCGGAATCTGCAGAAAACACGGGCTCAGGACGGAGCAGCTGTGTTCTGAGACCAGGGACCCACCAAACTCCAGGTATCAGGCAACAAGGCTCTCCACTAAGCAGAGGGACCAATGGTGGAGGAGGCCGCCTGAGCACAGTTCTGGAGAAGGTAGCTGCCCTCTGCCGGAGTCTATAGCTTGTCCATGTGAGGTCCCGTCGCCACCCTCCTTTCTTAAGCAGTGTCAACATAAGAACTGTTCAAACCTGTAGAGAATTTGTTATGAGTTTATTTAAGCCAAACTGTTGACAATTGCCGGTAAGCAAAATCTCAATGGACTGAGAAAATGCTCCAGGGAGTGGCAGTTTTCACCTGGTTTTATCCATCACAATCAGAGGAGGCGGTGGAAGGATTACCTGAAACCCATTGGTGATAGAGCGGGAGGCGGAGGAAAGCAAAGTGAGGAAACCTCTGGGATTAGATAAAAAGAAACGAGTAGATACTTCTTTTACATAGGTGGGTGCAGGTTAGTAACAGTCAACAATGAATTTAACAATAGTGATGAGGGTGTGGACGAAAGGGGCCACATGCTGACCTGACAAGCTCAGGGGAGGTCTGCATGGCGGTCTTGCAGACTCAGAGACCTAAAGTCACCACAAAGGATGGTCTGAAATTAAACTGTAACTAAACGCAGTTATGATGGGCAGTTACATCCTAGGCCAGTATCTTCCCTGGCTAGGTCAACCTTTACCTTAACTGAGCCTATGTGTCTTTTTGCATCTATGATAACATACCCTTGAAATGTCTGGGTAACTTGTAACTTCCCTTTTTCTGGAGCCCTTGGTCCACAACCAAATGTGCTGGGCGCCAGGACAGAGACCACAAATTCCTTCATTATCATGTTCATTGTTCCTGCATCCACCTAAGTATGTGTCCATCATTTTACTTTTTATCCAATCCCAAGGGTACCCCCCCCCCCCCCACCGCTTTGCTTTCTCCCGCCTCTCTAGTCTATCACCAATGGATTTCATGTAACCCACCTATGTCCCTTCCTTTGATGGCAATGTATAAATACAGATGTAACCTGCCATTCTCTGGAGCATTATCTCAATTCATTGAGGTTCTGCTTCCCAGCATATGTAGACAGTTTTGCTTGAATAAACTCACAAAATTCTTTACAGGTTTCAATAGTGTTTTATGTTAACAATGGGATTTGTGTCTCTGCTCTGATGCAGACCTGTGCTCTAAGGGGTCCAGAAAAAGGGAAATTAGCTTGATATGCCAAAGGTATGTTGTCAGATATGTTAGGGTAGGTGCAAAAAAATATAACAGACTCGTCGAAACCGGTTTGGCTCAGTGGATAGAGCATCAGCCTGCAGACTGAAGGGTCCCGGGTTCGATTCAGGTCAAGGGCATGTGCCTTGGTTGCGGGCACATTCCCAGTAGGGAGTGTGCAGGAGGCAGCTGATCGATGTTTCTCTCTCATCGATGTTTCTAGCTCTCTATCCCTCTTCCTTCCTCTCTGTAAAAAATCAATAAAAATATTTTTAAAAAAAAGAGATAACAGACTCACTTAAAGTGAAAATTTATCTTTATTCGGCCAAGAACATTACTCCCCACCACAACTGCTTTCAGTTAGAACAGTTTCATTTCAGAGCATCCCCTGTGGTTACTGCGGGTCTCTGAGTGTGTGCAGCTGCTATGCAGGCCTCCCCAGCTGGTCAGGGTTAGAATGTGGCCCCTTTTCATCCATAGCAGCACTGGTTTCACCAGTGATTTCTAATGGGTGGTTTCATGCATCATCTGATCCAGATTCAGATAATGAGATGGCAAGTTCTCCATGCAGCCAACACCTCTGCAGCCTGGATTCCTGCCAAGTGCTTCAGACACGTCACACTCAGAGGGTGAGCCCCACAGCGACCCTTCGGACACTGGTCACACTCAGAGCGTGAGCCCCACAGGGACCCTTCGGATGCCATTCACACTCCGGGCATGAAGCCAACAGGGACCCTTAGATGCTGACTGTATACTAGTAACCCCCACATTAACTAAAGTTACTTTATGCACAAGTACCTGACATTGTTTATATTAAAGTGTTTAAATTACAGACAATATAGCAATCTCGAATAAGGAAAAGCTTCCATCATCAGTGGAGCAGGAGAGCTATGTAAACTATTCTAATTCATCATAAATATTCTATACTTGGCCTTCATCTCATTTCTGGCACAGAAACCCTCGGAATTCCCTAAGTGGTGGGGCGATGACGAGGTCTTTTCTTCTTCAAAATAAGCCCTTTCAGCCTGAGTGGGATTTGTGTGGAGGAGGTGGCATTTGAAAAGCCCCTAGACGGAACTCCAGGTGTGCCCATCTCTACTGTGCCTCACATACAAAAGTGAACTAGAGATAAACCATAAACTTAAATGTAAAGCTAAACTGTAAACTTCTAGAAGAAAATGTAGGAGGATCTCTTTGCAGATTGGAGTGAGCAGAGATTTCTTAGGAAGGACACACATAAACACACAAGTAACAATAAAATAAAATTGATTCAATGTATTTTATTAAAATTAAAAATTATGATTATCAAAGGATATTGTTAATAGAATGAATAAGCAATCCACAGACTGAGAGAAATATACAGGAATGGGAAAAAGCATGTTTACGGTTGTCATGCAAATAAATATTCTGTGATTTGCATACTCAAAATTGTAAACCTACTTTTGCCTACCCTGTGTATCTCTGATAAAGGACTCATAAACAGAATATAGAAAGACCGTCTACAATTCAATAATGAAAAGAGAATATTTTAATTTTTATTTATTTATTTTTAAAATATGTTATTATTGATCTCAGAGAGGAAGGGAGAAAGAGATAGAAACATTAATGATGAGAGAGAATCATTGATTGGCTGCCTCCTTCACCCCCCACTGGGGATAGAGCTCGCAACCCAGGCATGTGCCCTGACTGGGAATCGAACCGTGACCTCCTAGTTCATAGGTGGATGCTCAACCACAAGCCATGCTGGCCAGGCAAAAAGAAAATATTTTAAATAGGCAAAGCACTGGACAAACACTTCACTTACTTGGCCAATCTATATATATAACAGCCAAGTGACCGGAACGCCGAAATGACCAGTCGCTATGACACGCACTGTGGCTGGCCAACTGGCCCGATTGGGGGGAAGCTCCTCCCCTGGGCCGGCCTAGCCCGACCGGCCCCCATGGGGCTGGGGGGGCGGGGAGGCTCACCGGACCCCACCCGTGCATGAATTCGTGCACTGGGCCTCTAGTAAGCACATAAAAAAGATGCTCATCATTGTTGGTCAATAGGGAAATGCAAATTAAAACCACAATGGGACATGACCCCACTAGAAGAGTTAAAAATGTTAAATTCTAACAATGCCAAATGTTGGAAAGTTTGTGGAGCAACTGGATCTCTTAAACATTCCTGGTGTAAGTACAAAATGATAAAGCCAATTTAGATAACTGGCATTTTCTTATAAATATTTACCTATCTGGTGATCCAGAAGTTTTAAAAAATTAAATCATATGCCTACAAAAAATATTATATAAGAATATGGCTTTACTTGTAATTTCCAGACTTTGAAAACAAGGTAGGCATTTGCCAATAAGAGAATGGATACACAAACTGAGGTATATTCATACAGCAATAAAGAGGAACAAACTATTAAGACATACAGCAGCACAGATGAATCTAAAAACATGGTTCTGTGAAAAAGCCAGGCACAGAAGAATACACACACTGGATGACTGCACTTACGTCAAGTCCAGGAAGAGGCGAACCAACCTCTGGGGACAGAAATCAGAACTGTGGGTGCCTGGGAGGGCGGGAAGGGAGTGAAGTGCTGCACAGGGACCTTCTCGGTGTGCTGGCCATTTTCAAGTACAGACACTTTGTCAAAACTCATCAAAGTACAGGTAAGGTCTGTGCATTTTACTCTATGTAATTATACCTCAACTTAAAGTAAATTTAATAAATGAACAAAAGGATAAAATGAGTTGCCTCTTCCAGTATTAAGCTCCTTCACATTGTAAGTATCCAAGTTCAACTATACACTTGTCAGAGATATTGTGGACTGAAGGTTCGGTTCAAGTCATTTTAAAACATTATATTTTAAGACCTTGATATATAGGATAGAACTATACGCAATACCTGCCTTCATCTTCATCTTCTCAGATACAGCCAATTAGATGGAGCCAATCTTCATCTTATCCTCAGAAGATGAAGATAGGAAAATTTGCCTTGGAAACGACATAAGGAAGTTAGATAAGAAAATAGATAACGAAATGTATGCTACCAACACTTTAAAGCATTTTACAATGTTTTCATTTGCTTTGCTTTTCTGAAATTCTTTCCCTATCTAGCCTTATCATTGCTTCCCTTCTGACAGTCTGTATTTCAGTCCCTTAGGGCTGTTTGAACATTTCCTTTGCTAAACCTCTTCCCACCACTTCCCATCCACTCTGCCCCTCCCGAGGCTCTGCAGAGCCCACTGCTCCCTACAGTAGGGGTTCCATGCCCACCCCAGGTTTGCCGTGGCATAGCATTAACTGCAGGCGAAATGGCGCCAAGGTTCCTTCCACCTCAAAGATTTAACTTTTTTTTTAAACGTTAACATTTTTAATCTTTAATTTTTCACCTTTTTCCTTCGTTTTGCTTCCAAAAGAAAAGGAAAGCATGGCTCTGCCCCTTGCATATCGTCCACAGCCCCTAGGCAGGGGCGGTTTCAGCCTCATTGCCGGCCAGCTGCCTGGGGGGACTGGGGCTCACGAGGGGTACACATGCAGCCCCTGGGGCCGGGGCACCTTCTTATTGCTGAGGTCTGCTCCTGGCTTGGCTCGGGGCGCAGCAGCTCCACTACGCACGCTGGCTGGGCAGCTCTTGGGAGAGGAAGCGGCGCAGGCGGTCCAGGTACTGGCTGTAGAGCTCAATGTCCTTATGCCCGCCCGGCGCCCTCCACCCACAGCGGCTCCACGGCCTTGGACAGCGCTCACAGAGCGCCAGCCCGTGCGAGCAGTCCATCAGCTCGTCCTCCGTGCCCTGGATGATGAGCACCGCGATGTGATCTTGGACACCTTCTTGATGTTAGGGAAAGCATCAAAGCAGTAGTCTTGCTGGTGTCTGGGAAGGCAGCGCGCATGCCCGAGGTGAGCGGGGAGTGCAGCACCGCCGCAGCGTGCTCGTAGCGGGAGGCCAGGTCCACGGTGGGCACTGGGCCGATGCTCTGCCCATGCAGGGCGATGCTATCTGGACTGATGCCGCACTGGTGCGCAAGGCCTGCCAGGCAGCATCAATGTCGGCAGAGGTTCTTCTCAGAGGGCCTGCCCGAGCTAACGCCCTAGCCCGAGTAGTCAGAGAGAAGATACTGCAGTTGATGCGTGTGGCCAGGCCAATGCAGAAGCTGCTCATCTGACCCAGGTCCACTGCATTGCCGTGTGAGAAAGGACTGTGTACCTGGCTCCGGGCACGCAGCGCACATACATACAGGCAACGCGGTTGCTCCAGCTGCTCTTGGTCAGGAAGACCTCAATAGTGTCCAGCTCAGGCTGGCTGTCCTGGAAATCAGAGCGTTCCATCAGGTGGCGCTTCCAACGTCTGGGGGTGCCCATGGAGACCCGCAGGGTCCCCAAGGCGGTGGCCCCAGCCCCACCAGGCCTGGGCTCAGGCTCAGGCACCAGCGAGTAGGCGGGCTCCGGCGGCAGGAAGGTGAGCTTGGCGGCCATGCGGCCAGGGCAGGGCGGACAACAGAAGAGGCAGCAGAGCTCAGTCACCGACAGGCCGTTCATGGCGGGCACTGGGCCGCAGGACAGGCCTCGCTCAGCAGCAGAGGGGTAAGGGTTGCTCCGAGATGCGGGTGGGAGAAGGGGGAGGGCAACTCCCAGCCACTGCCCCAGACAAAAGCCCTGTTAGCAGGCAGCAGCCCAGCCCCATCTCGGTCCAAGCCGAGCCCTCGGGAGCCTTGCAGCCTCACATCTCCATGTCCTGCACAGGAAAGCCCGCCGCGGCCCGCGCACCCCAGTCCTGGGGCCACACTCCATGGCTCCTGGCCACCCGCCTGTCCTCCCGTTGGTCCCTCGGCGCTGCGGCTCGGATTCCTACTCCAGCACCTCCGCCGCGGCCGCCCTCTTTTTTTTTTTTTTAATTGATTTCAGAGAGGAAGGGAGAGGAAGAGAGATAGAAACATCAAAGATAAGAGAGAATAATTAATCAGCTACCTCCTGCACGCACCCTACTGGGGATCGATGGAGCCCACAACTCGGGCATGTGCCCTTGAAGGGAATCAAACCAGGGACCCTTCAGTCCATAGGTCAAATCAAACCAGGGACCCTTCAGTCCATAGGTCAATGCTCTATCCACTGAGCCAAACCAGCCAGCGCAAAGATTTAGCTCTTTAAACGTGTGGTTCCAGCTGGAACAGTGAAGAGAAACAGTCAAGCTGTCAGCAGGTTCTACAGAAGGTGAGGGAAGGAAAGAGAATGCCTTGGTGACAGTCTCCTGTGGGAGCTGCATTGCTACTCTCTTAGCTGACTGAGAGCCAGCCAGACAGCAAGGTCAGAGTTGAGAGTTACAGCTTTGAGGCTGGATAGGAAAGAGGTCCAGTGGCTCCTGAGCATGGACCTGCACGGGTGCCAGGCTGGGGAGCTGAGAGAAAGGGATGAATAAAATGCAAGGCTAAATGCAGAAACTGACTTTTATGGAGCACTTCAGTGCCGGATTCAATGCTAAACACGTTGTATCCATTTATCTTGTGTAGTCTTCATTAAACAAGAGATTAAGTGGCACGCCCAAGACCTCACAGCTAGTGAGGGATAGAACAGGGCTTCATTTCCAGGTCTGCTTGACTCCAAAGCCCATGCTCTTCATCAGTACACTCTACCGTGTCCCAGGAGAAATTGTCAAAATCACTTTGCTCTTCCCCTTGGTTCTAGATGCTCCAACCAGCACAAACTGACCAACTCTTTCCCATTATTTCCCGGTTATCTGGGAAGAGGCACCGACAGCACTTTCAGTGCCTGCTCCAAGGTCCCTAATGTCTTCCACCAGGACACTGCTCATTGGATCCAACCAAGTCCTCCTGGAACCAGACAACCAAGGGATCCGCGCTGCCTGTCACTACTCGAGCCAATAAGCAGAGGCAGGGTTGACTCATATGAGCATTTATTCCAATCCTGCCAGCAGCGTGGGAGAGCAGCAGGTCACCCACAGAAATCTGCTCCGCACCCACCATAAGCCGGCTGCTTATATTGGTACAGGGACAAAGATTGCATGGGAAAGTATTCAAAGGGTATGCCAAGTGGGCAGTTTGCAGGTAAGCAGGCTGGTGACTGGCAAAGCTCTGCTGGTACACAAAGGGCTGGGGATCCTCAAGGAGCTCAGAGATATGCAAGGGCTGGGTTCTTCAAAGGGCTGGTGACATGCAAAGGCTGGCGGGGGGGTCTTCAAAGGACGGGCAGCTCCGGGTTCTGCAGCAAAGTTGTTCATCTTTCCATGATCATAGGCAGCTCCCGAAGGGGAGGACGGGCTGCATCTCCAGGTGAGCTCCCAGGTCCATGGGCTACTCCCAGCCAGGTCAGAACGTGCCTTCTTTAATCAGAACAACACAGTCACAGCTAGCAGAGCATGATGACTATTTCTTACAATTCTAGATGGTTTCCCAACATTCTATTTCTGCCCTTATCACTCCCTACTCATGTTTTATCATTAGTGGATGAGCATAAGGCCCATTTATACCAATACTTTTAGTGGTAGCAGAAGGATGCAGAAACTGCATGAGAATTTTAAATAGACTGGTATGTCTGCTGTGTCTGATTTTCTCAGGTAGCTATAGCCATGCACTCTAAAACCATCTATGGGGACACTGATGAGGGAACATGGTGAGTCAAGAAGCAACTGTTCATTAAAGAGAGTGGGTAATGGCTTCATTCTCACTAAAGTGTAAGCACAGTAGACCATCGAGTATGTTGAAACATGAAGATGTGGTTGATCCAAAGAAAATGCTAGGAACAAAAGCTTAGCAAGTTATGCTGAAGTTTTAGTCTTCTCTGCTTGGTAACTTTGTCTACGTAAACTAAAGCTATGCCAGATACATTCAGCACCGACTAGGAACTCATTTCTCCACCCTCTCCTCTTCTCTGCAGGGCATGTGGCTGTGTGGGGAAATCCTTGCTTTGAGAAACAGTGCTGTGAGAACCAGAATATGGGTCCTTCTTCCTCAATCCTCAGAGGTGCAAGCCAAGATGATGCAGACCACCGAGCTGGAGCTCCAAGTCTGTGATCCCACAGCGAGGAAGGGAGCACACACACTGGAAGCTGCGTCAGTGACTTAGCAACAGGCAGTAATGAGGTTTTTTTAAATCACTTTCCATTTTCATTCAACCAGATGTGAGAAATGAGACTCAAGCCAAGTCCATTTCTTTTTGAGTTAGTGTTGTTCACATCTGCATCTACACAAATGGACACGTAGCCCTGGGTAAGTGTAAGCTGTGCAGCGTGGTGACTTGACATACACATTGTGGAATGATTGCCACAACAGGCTTAGTTAATGTCCATGATCCCATAGATACACAAGCAAGAATTTATTGTTCTTTGTGATGAGAACTCTTAGGATTTACTCTGAACAACCAGGCAGCAGTGCTAACAATAGTCAGCACAGTGCGCATTGCATCCCAGTATTTATCCATAACTGGAAATTTGTACCTTCCCACCGCCCTCATCCAATTCCCTCCCCCCTCACGGTGATAACACAAATTTTATCTCTTTTTCTATGAGTCCACATGTAAGTGACACCATGCAGTATGTCTTTCTCTGTCTGACTTATTTCCCTGGCATCATGCCCTCCAGGTCCATCCATGTGGTCACAGTGGCAGCCTCTCCGTCTCTTTATGGGTGTTGTGTAGCATTGATAATGTATACCGCACTTCTTAATCCACTCACCCATGAAGGTTCCCAGGTTGCTTCCATGTCTTAGCTCGTGTAGGCAGTGCTTATGAACACAGAGACAGCTATCTCATCAAACTTCGTGTATTTTTTATAGAGCCCAGAGCAGAGAGAAGGAAGCAGCACTCGGAGTTGTATCCAGGAGGACGAAGCTGAGCAAGGAATTGGGCGGGACGCCCTGGTCAGCACAAGCACAGGAGATGAGATGCAAGCAGAAGGAGCAAGGGCGAGCTGCAAGCAGAAGGAGCAAGGGCGAGCTGCTTTGCATAGCGCCAGCCTCGTGTGGCTTCTGAGGGAGGACAGGAAGGAAGCGGAAGTGGCCAGCATGTTGACACTCTCGATCGGTGGAAATACGTGCACAGCTCCAGCATCTCCTCTGGTTGCTGCAACACTAAACAACTGCATAGAGGTTGCACTGGCCAGAAGCAGGAGGGGGGAGGGAGGTCTGACTGTTGCTTAAGTTTGTAACGTTGCCAAGCTCACCAAAGCCTTCGGCTACCGCAACCAACAGGGCCGCTCCGAGTGGGGCCGGTGACTGGCTGAGCTTGAAGGGACTTGCAACACTTGGCACCTCAGTGCCAGCTGGTTATGGGAGGGGCCAATCTCCCGCTGGCTCAGCTTGGGTCAGAGGGCTTTAACAAATTTACCTTTATTGTTGGAACTATTACAAATGTCCCCTTTTTTCCCCACTGACTCCCTCCACCCTGCACACCCCCCGCCCCGGCCCCCTTTCACCACACTATTGTCTGTGTCCATGGGTTATGCAGATGTGCATGTAAATTTTTTGGTTCATCTCTCCCCACCCCCACCCCCTCTCTGAGATTCCTCAGTCTGTTCCAGGCTCCCATGTCCAGAGGCCTTTTTGAATTTAAAGGATGAGAGAATTTCAGTAGTTAGACCACCAATCACTTAGGCTGCCACAGGGATCCACACTTGGGGACTCCCAAGGTCTAGGAGCTGCTTCTTAGTTGGGAAGGCTGGAAACTCAGTTTTATCAAAGCATGTGTACTCATTTGGCAGAGTTATCTCTATGTATCTGTGACTCTGAATAGCAATATCCATTGTAGTGTGATTTCTCTTGGACTCAGGGCTAAAGGACTTGAGTGGAAGGTTGCCCATTACTATAGCAACATTGGAGGGAGCTAGGCTGGTTGGGAGGGAGGGCAATATGTCCCCCTTTTAGAGATATTCTCTCCTTGGCAGAGTGCTCTTTGTTATTCCTGTGTGTAGGGATCTTGCAAATTAGCCACGGGGGGGGGGGGGGAGGGGGGGGGGAGGAAAGCCTAATTCTTACTCTGCCATCAACTCAGACCTTGAAAACAGAAAAAGTGTTCAAGACTTTGAAACTCTAAGTGTGAGACTACATGAAAATGAACTTGGCCGCCAGTTACCCTGGCCAGAAATGCGCACTCATTCTCAGGATACTACTATCATTGCTCAACTGATTTTGGCACTTTGGAAGGGAGAAATCTCTAGCTCTCTCCATTTACTGCATTTACTTTAGAACTGGTTCAGAAGTCACACAAAAATCAGTTTGGAGCCCTGGCCGGGTGGCTCAGTTAGTTAGAGCATCGTCCTGATACGCCAAGGTTGCAGGTTCGATCCCCGGTCAGGGCTCATACAAGAATCAACCAATGAATGCATCAATAAGTGGGACAACAGCCCGGCCGGCGGTGCTGCCTGTGAGGAGATGAGTTCCGTGCAGAGTGTGAATTTCCTGCGCCCCTTCGGAATCGGGTACTAAGAAGCACTGTTGTAATCCACCCTCACTAAACCCCCTCTGAGTCTCTCCTGTGAACTAGTGCATGCTCACGGGGAGCCCACCCATGTCTGCACAGAGAACGTGGGTGCCCCTCTGTGTCCACTGCATGTGCAGAGCCCCCTGAAGGAGCTCTCAGAGCAGGAGGAGCAGACCCCACCCGGCCAGCCAGGTGCCACACCCACAGTCCCCACACTGAACGCCCCCCCCCCCCCCGCCCCCACAATGATTTTGCAAAAATGAAAGTTCCGTGTGCTTATTCATCGAGACCTGGGGAGCCCGTGTCTCCACAGTTCGGATCGTGACCATGCTGCTTCCCATTGAGAGAGTAAGTCCTTTCCCGGCCTGGCTGAGGCCACAGCGAAGGGGCTTCTTTGCCTGGTCCCCTGCTGGGGGGGGCGGGGGGGGGGGGGAGGCATACTCAGCCTGGGCCTTTTGGCATGGCCAGCTTCTTGCTGATGAACATGCTGTTTGTATTGCTTTAGGAAACCAGGCTGTTTTGTGAATAAAACAAATGCATGTTTGTGTCACAAAAAAGAAAGAAAAGAAAGCACACAAAACATGAAACAGGTCTGCACTCAAGAAGAGACTCCAAGGTTGTGGTTTCAGGACTTGTGAAGGGTGTCACCTCCCAGATTCTTCACCCTTCATCGTCTTTGCAGCTGGAGGGAGGGTGCTGCTGGCAAGAGAGGAAGCTCTGGGTGGGGCGAGAGCTGGGCTCTGTCTGAGAGCAGAACAGGCCTTTGGTTGATATGCTGCCATGTTGGCGTGACTGGCCATTAACTTCCCCCACCTCATTCATTTCCATTACTTCAGCACCAAGCCCAGACATGCTTACGGAATGACACTCTTGACATGCGTGGAGTGAGATCAGTAAAAAATTTACACTCTCAGACTTATGCCAAGTGGGTTCTGTTTGTGTCATTACCTAACATTGTGGAACAAGAAGGGGAGGGTACCATGCTGGAAACCAATCTTTGTCCCACTAATAGATGTGGAAAGGAAGTCTGGAAGGCCATCAACCTTAATTGCTCTGAAAGGTCGGAGCTAAATGTTTACTGTTTAGTTGAAACATTGTTAGCCAAAGCAGCCTCCATTTCTGTTTGTCTCATGTAAATTTCTGTTATTGGAATTTTCTGCCTAAAGGTTGTGGGTGTATCCCATAGTCTCATTGAAAGGGTTAGCAAGGTCAGAGGAGGGGGCAGTCTTCCCACTAGAGGTTGGCTCCCGCCTGGCCCCCAATATTCCCAAATTAATACTTTCCTAGCCTCTTTTCATTTGTGTGCGTCCTTCTCCAGAACCCGAACCCTGAACCGGGACCCTGAACCACGCGGGACGTGAAAGGGGTTCCCACATCTGGCGCCTGACCGCGGAACATCTGGAGGTGATATTTTTCGCCTAAGAGCGGAGGAGGAAAAATACACCGAGAAAAAAGTGTGGAAAAAATTCACAGAGAAAAAGGTGAGGGAGGTTCACCGCACGCAAAGCCACGGACTAACTGCAGAGTCGCGAACTGTAAGTAGGGTGGTAACGTCTTTTTCAGCCAGGCTAATGGGGAAGAATTAGGTTATAAAATAATGTGGCTTCTTATTCAAATTAAAATCTTAATCAGTATTTGGAATTTAAAATCTGTAATAAGAAATGAAACTCCACTGCTGACACCACCTCTGGTGCGGAGGAATTCAAAGGTGGCAGGAGAGGGCAGGGCTATCTGCTCTCCCGCAATGAGATTACTTAAGGTTTTGTTTAAAAATTATAAAAGAACTCGCAGGGAAATGCAAATCTTGGCCAAAGTGGGTGTTAGTTATTACTTTGGAAAGCGAAAAAGAAAGAAAAAATTTAAAATCCCTCTATCTTGTAAGCATGAAAAGAAATTCGGCCAGATCTGTTGCTGAAATTTCCCCGAAGTAAGCAGAATGTGGGGAAAGGGAGACACGGGGAGATCCAATATGGAAGCCCACTCTCCCAGTATGCTAATTTCAAGTTTCCTTTCTCGCCATGAAAAAGTCTTAAAAATTTAGAAATGTGTCCGGAATTTCTGTGCTCGTGGGGAGAGAACCTAGCTGTAAGACAGAATGCGCGCATGGTCCGATTTCGGACATTTAGATTGTCTTCAGCTGGAATCTCTCTGCAAAAGCTATAGAAAATGAGAAACCCAGAACTGTTTGTGTTGTTTTTTTTTCCTAAGAAAGATGGCGTAAAGGAACCAAAAGGAGAAGACACAGGCTAGGTTCTAGCAGCAGGATTGGTATTTCCATAATAAAGAGTTTTTAAAATGCTAATAAACCTTGTTAAAAAGTTAACCTTTAAGGCCTTCAAGAAAATAAGTAAATTTGTCTCTGTTATAGAATTTATCCAAAGTAAATGCTTTAAGATAATTATAATGGACTCTAGAATCTTAAATAAATTGTTGAAAGATAAATAATGTATTAATTATAAAAATCTAAATCGCCCAGGTGAGGGCTGGCTATGGCTTTTGTTAATGGAGGAAGAAGGGTAGACACCCTTCCCTCAGCAGGACAGGTAGACTTTCCTGCCAGCAGTCGTTCTTTAAGGACAATTTTTGCATTTGAATACTTGCAGGCTTGCTACTCAATTTCCCCAGGCAAAGGAAAATCGTGGCCGTTTTAAAAGGTCAAGCGGCTAGGCTGGGCCTGTTAATCAAAAGATAGAAACTTGTTTAATAATCTGAGTTTGCTTCCTCATAAAAAACCTAGAGGACAGAATTGAAGCTATTAATAGATTAAGAATATAAAAGTGTTATTAATCTAGGAAAATGCTGTCTAAACAATTCTCAATCACTGGACAACAGGCAAAATAGATTATTAAGGAATGTCCCACTTGCATGTTACATCTGCCTCAAGGGCCTAACACAGGAGTCAACCCTAGAGGTTTGCTAAGAGACCATATCTGGCAAATGGATGTAACGCATTATAATTCCTTTGTATGCCTTGGGGCATTACATGTCTCTGTAGACACCTTTTCAAAAGTCCTATAGGCTACTGCATCTACAGGAGAAACGGCAAAACAGGTTTTATTAATCATTGCCTAGCTGCTTTTGCCGTCATGGGAATTCCAAAAATTACTAAAACTGATAATGGGCCTACTTATACAAGCGGTCAATTCCAGGAATTTTGTAAAAGGTGGAAAATTCAGCACATTACAGGAATACCATATAATTCCCAAGGACAGGCCATTATTGAACAAGGGCACCAGTGGCTAAAATCCCAACTTGAAAAACAAGAAGGAGGAATTATGGAGAAATCACCTGCGGGTAGGCTGCACCAAGCCTTAATTACTTTACATTTTTTCACTTGTGATGCTGATGGAAAGCTACATTGGTGTCAGAATAAAACAAAATAAAATGGTCTAGTTAAATGGAAGGACCCCGAATCTGGTTTATGGAAGGGACCCGATCCATTATTAACCTTTGGCAGAGGGTATGCTTGTATATTTCCAGAGAATTTTTCCAAACCCGTGTGGATTCCTGCTTGAAATATTAAACTGCAACAGGGATCCAAGAGAGAAACTAGCCAGACTAATGAGGACCTTGCGCCTGGAGCCACACCATGCAGCCGCAGACAATCAACTACCTCAGACAGAGAGAGCAGCGACTCCAAGCAATCCACTGAAGATGAGCAGGAGGAGGACAAGCCAGACAACAAACAGCCCAGAGACCACCTGAGGCATGGTAAGAAAGACGGTACAGACGCCTGAGAACGTCTTTCCTGCCATGCTAGCAGTGCTCAGCGATACGGTAACATTACCTGGGGCAAATGGGGAAATGGGGAAGTATTTTGGACTTATGATTCCTGACCCTTCATAGGTAAGAACCCTTACATGGGCTGATCCCCGCCTAATGTCATATCCAAGAGGAACATGGGTGAGGCAAGGAAGTAGGGGACTATTCACTACTTGCTCCTGGGAGAGGTGTAGAAAATGTAACTAAGACCTTGTCTGTACAAAAAGAAATTGACAGCCAGTTTGAAATTAAATTTCCATAACCTAGAGCAAAGGATACCCTTATATGATATTAGTCTACAATGTCATTGTAATTTTTGATATTTTACAACAGCATATTGTACAATGATCCCAAACAAACTTACAAACTAATTTTTGCATGTTTGGCAGCATAAAAAAAAAAAAAGAGGGGGGGCATGAAAGGATTTAATCCCTTCCAGAAAGGAATTAAGGTCTCCTTGGGAAGGCACTTGAGCATTCTATATTGGCCTCTTTTGCCAAGAGGGACCCTCCCACAGCTGTTGCCTGAGCTTTCTGTTCATGCTGAGGTTGAAGCCTCGTGGTGGCTGGTACCATGGATCAGTCTCTGGCCCAATGGCGTGAGCTGGGACCTTCCTGGAGAAGAAACCTGGGTTCCCCAAGATCTGTGATCAGTGCTGGGGCCCCACTGGCAGCCAAGGTGGGATCCCAAGGCAGGTGCTGGGCGTGGAGGCCACGGTGGCATAGACTACCAAGGAGACAGAACTGAACCTCACATCACCCTGCTTGGCCCCGGAAGATGGCTGGTTAGCCAGAGACGGGTAAGACAGGCACAGTCGCAATGGGGCCATCAGGAGAGAACTTGGGAGCAACAGAAGTGCGGCACAGACCCTCACCCCCCCCCCCCCCAACATTGCAGGGGCTTGAACCCTCATCCCTTCTGAGGGAGGTCTCCTGCCCCCCATGGCTGCTTCGCACTTCCCACGCCCAGCTCAGATCCGGCCCCAGGCAACAGACAGAGACTTGGCTGACAGCAGCTGCCCTATATCTAAATCCAGCCTAGCACCAGGAATGCTCAAGGCCTACTCAAGAATGCAAATAATCCTTTCCATTAATATTTACAGAAGATTGTTAGGGTATTAAATTTGGCAGTAAAATAGTAGTCAAGTTTTCAGATTAATTTAAATTGGCTAATTGAAATAAGTGATTATTCAAGAAAATTTAATTGTATTGGACAAAAAACTGTTCCTGAAGTATTAACTAAAATTTCTATTGGTAGTTCATCTCATGGTAAAATTGCTTAACATGCAAAGAACCTAAAGCAGTCATATTTTTGTGCAAAAAATTAAAATTTAAAGTTATCAAGACTGCATTATAAAATTTCCAAAAGCCTCCATTAATCAAAAAAGGGGGGATAGTGGAAAAATATCATGTAAAGGAAAAATTTCCTCATTCTGTTGATGAGCTCTATTCCTGAGCAGCCCCGCTTGGGGTAGGCCTCTGAGCGGTCCTTGGTGGAAAGATCACGCCCCATTTGTCACCCATCCTGGAGTCTACCAGTGAAGCAAAGAGTACCTGTGCCCTGAGCTGGAGACCAGGAGGAAGTCATGCACTTCCTCCTGTGAAGTACTTTAAACAATCTATCTATCTGTCTATTGATTTTCAGAGAGGGAGAGAGAGATAAATATCAGTGATGAGAGAGAATCATTGATCGCCTGCCTCCTACATGGCCCCCACTGGGGATCGAGCCCACAACCCAGGCATGTGCCCTGACCAGGAATCGAACCTCGGGCCTCCTAGTTCGTAGGTTGATGCTCAACCACTGAGCCACCACAGCGGGCTGGAAAGTATTTTTTGATGGTCTCTAGTGGGTCTTCATCCTAAGCGTCATTGGTCAGTGTCCTATAGTCTGCCGTTTACCCTGCCACAATAGGCCGGCCAGGAAGGCTGGGGATCCTGGGCCGAGAGAAACGCAGCTGGCTCTGAGGCCAGGAAGGCACAGAAGGGCTGGAGGACAGAGTGCTGTCCAACTGGAAAGTGTTCTGAATGTTCTAAGAGTCGGACATAGAAAGAAGTCGACCCTGGCTGGTGTGGCTCAGTGGATAGAGATTCGCCTGAGGACTGAAGGGTCCCAGGTTCCATTCTGGTCAAGGGCACATGCTCAGGTTGTGGGCTCGATCCCCAGAAGTGAGGGTGTAGGAGGCAGCCAGTCAATGATTCTCTCTCATCATTGATATTTCTATCTCTCCCTCTCTGAAATCAATCCTATCTAATAAAGGGAATATGCTAATTGACCCTCATGCTGTTGCAAAGATGGCGGAACCCACAGCCAATAAGGAGGGAATATGCTAATTGACTGTCCTGCCCTCAAAGATGGCAGTGCCCACAGCCACAAGATGGCAGCACCCAGTCCCTCAGCCCCACCGGAGCGGCAGGCACATGGCAAGGCCGGGCCTGACTCTGTGTGCTGCCTCCAGAGTCTCCCAGTACCCTCATCCCCCCAGCTGCCCAGGGGTGGCCCGAGGTGCAGGCAAGCCTCAGATGGCAACTGCCCAGCCACCCAGGGCCACCCAAGGCTCAGGTAACCAGGGCCAGCCAAGGCTTGCACTGCTGGCAGTGGCAGCAGCAGAGGTGTGATGGGGCACTGCCTTCACTTGATCACTGGGTTGCCTCCCACCCCTGAGGGCTCCTGGACTGTGAGAGAGGGCAGGCCTGGCTGAGGGACCCCCCCTCCAGTGCATGAATTTTCATGCACCCGGCCTCTAGTAAAAATATACTTAAAAAAAAAGAAAGACAGAAGTGGAACACTTCTCCTGAGCCCACCCATGCAGGGAACCTGAATGACATTCCAGCCTGCAAGGCTGACACTCTCTCAGGGCTGGTGCACATGCCACTCGCTGGGAGCCCACACCATTCCTGTGCTGTAGTCATTGGCATCAGGGATACCCACTGCTTGCACCCGTCTCAGAGTGTAGCAACGCACCCTAGGTCACACCAAGAGCTACCACGGTTTCCCTCATTCCCCAGTGGCACGGAGAGTGAGGGTGAGGGTTTCAAGAGAGGCCCTTGAGTGCAGACAGGGCTATCCATGCGCTCATGATGATGGGGGCTTTGGGGCTGAGGTCCCGGGGCTCAGACACTCATGATCAAACTTCTCCCCATGTTGCTTCCTGGGGCCCATGTCCCTGGGTCTCTGGGTCATGGTCCAACTGCTCTGACTCTCAGGACAGACATCCCAGTTCAGTACACCTTTTCCTATCTTCTCTTCTGTTTCTTACCCATTCCCTTTTTTTGCCACACTCTCAAAAGCCCTTTTTCTTCTTTATTCACTTTTTAAAATACATAAATGGGCCTAATGTTCCCATACAGAGCTTTATGGTTGATGGTGGCCTGGAATGTCCATGTGGAGAGGACCCAATTCCTAGAAACACAGCTGATTTCTTGCCAGAGGAAAACAGGTTTCCAGTACCTTCTGACAAGTCCTCAGCTACCAAGATGGATAAAGAACTTCATGCTAGAGCAACAAAACATAAACAAAATAGAAACAAACAAAAGAACGCATATAAAATAAGGTTCTTATTTGGCCACTCTGCAAGCAAAGCCTTTGGTGGGTAACCTTGTAAATCTATATATATAAAAGCCTAAGCAACCATTATGACCGAACGACCTGAATGACTGGTTTACTAGTTGCTATGACACCCACTGACCACCAGGGGTCAGACACTCAATGCAGGAGCTGCCCCCTGGTGGTCAGTGCACTCCCACAGCCAACCTCCCATGGGCCCTCGTCTCCTCTCCGCTGCCCAGCAGGCCCCTCCCCATCAGCCCCAATGGGGGGGCCAGTTGGCCAACCTCTGGTAGCCCCTCCCCCTGCATGGCCAACCTCCGGTAGTCCCTCCCTCCAGCCAGCAAACCTCTTGCGGCCTCTCCCCTCAGCTGGCCGGCGCCCCCGATAGGCCCTGATCAGGGGGCCAGCTGGCCAACCTCCCAGGGTTTCTCCCCCCAGCTGGCAGTCCCTCGATAGGCCTGGATTGCCAGCCAGGTCGAGGGACCCAACCCGTACACGAATTCGTGCACTGGGCCTCTAGCATTTATATAAAAGCTTTTTATCCCCTATGAGGAAAGGACAAATAAATGTGTCCTTCTCATCCTTTCTACCCCATGCCACTTAGCATTGTGCCTTATACCTAATGAATAATTGGTAAAGCCCTAGCCGGTTTGGCTCAGTGGATAGAGCATCAGCCTGTGGACCGAAGGGTCCCAGTTTCAATTCCAGTCAAGGGCACGTACCTTGGTTGCAGGCTCCTGCCCAGCCTGGGCAATGGTCAGGGCTAGTGCAGGAGGCAATCAATGTTTCTCTCTGTCTTTCCCTCTCTCTTCTACTTTCTCTAAAAATCAATGGAAAAATATCCTTGGGTGAGAATTCAAAAAAAAAATCAGCAAATATCTGAAGGTCCCTTTCATACCTTTATTGCTGCTTTCCCCCTCTTCCTTATATAATGTGGTTTTACATCCTTCACTCTTCGTTGCTGTCCCCAACCTGTCCCATATCTGTAGTCTCTATAGTGAGGTCCTCGAGAGAAGGCTGCACATTTCAGCTGTGTTCTAACCCGTGCGGAGCCTGGACTGTAACAAGGTCATAACATTAAAACTTCTCTGTAGCCCTGACTGGTTTGGCTCAGTGGATAGAGTGTCAGCCCATAGACTGAAGGGTCAGGGTTCAATTCCAGTCAAGGGCATGTACCTCAGTTGTAGGCTCCATCCCCAGTGCTGGTTAGGTCAGGGAGTGTGTGGGAGGCAACCAATCAATGTGTCTCTCTCACATAGATGTTTCTGTCTCTACTCTCTAAAAATTAATGGGAAAAATGTCCTTGGGTGAAGTTTAACAAAAACAAAAATAAAACTCTGTAGAGATCAATACCAATCCATTAATCTGTAAATTATAAACCTACCTAACTATTGGCTTTGATTCATATTTTTCTATCTTGAGCACAGGAACATCATAGATTTTGATAAATGCTGCTGAAGTCCCCAAATACTGTATTTTTCTATGTATAAGATGCTATTTTTTTTCTAAAATCATTAGACTGAAAATTGAGGGGCGTCTTATACACAAAAGTCAGCTGAGGAGGGAGCCGCGTGGGTGAGTAGCTGCCCACACCTTGTCAAACAGGCTTCCTCCAATCACGAGCCTTGTTGTTACTGATGTCAGCTGATGCCATAATTGGAGGTGGAGGTGGAAGTGGAGGTGGAGTTGGAGAGTGTGCAGCTGCAACAGGGACCGAGCGTTCTGAGCACATAAAGATGTCAAAAAATAAAAAGATTGCCCTAACTGGTTTGGCTCAGTGGATAGAGTGTCGGCCTGTGGACTGAAGGGTCTCAGGTTCGATTCCGATCAAGGGCATGTACCTTGGTTGCGGGCACATCCCCAGTAGGGGGGTGTGCAGGAGGCAGCTGATCGATGTTTCTCTCTCATCGATGTCTCTATCCCTCTCCCTTCCTCTCTGTAAAAAAGCAATAAAATATATATTTTTAAAAAATAAATTAAAAGATAAATCCTGTTAAATGATTGTCTTACTCTGCAAAACTCAAACTGAATGTAATCAGCTATGCAAAAGAGCATGGACATAGAGCTGCAGAGAGACAATTTGGACCTCCTCCCACTGAGTGTATGATTAGACAGTGGAGAAAACAGGAAGAACAACTCCTTAAGATGCCAAAAAAAGAAGGCCTTGAGAGGAAAACCAGCAAAATGTTTAAAATATTGATTTCTTAATTTTGGGTTGGATAAGTGGGGACTGTCTTATATGTGCAGACATCTTATACAAGGAAAAATATGGTACTCTGTCAATTACAATTCCCTGGTCTCCTAGAATAAATGATTAAGTAGGATATAATTCTGTCTGCCTTGTTTAAATATGCTTGTTCAGATTTTAGCAAATAACATGCATCTTCATTACACGGCATGCCTCAGATAGGATATACTTCACTTTTGCTCACATCCATTGCCAGACCTTGTTCACATGCCCTAAACCTAGCTGCAAGGGAGGCTGGAAAGTTTCGCTTTTATTTTGGTAGCTCAGGGGGACTGAACAATGCCCACTCCCTCTCTTGCAGAAGACCCATGTTCTGACCTCTGGAACCTGCAAATGTGTCACCTTATGCAGCAAAAGGACCTTTCAGATGACTTTAAGTTAAGAATATTGGGATGAGGAGATTGTCCTTATAATTTCAGTGAGTCCAATGAAATCACAGAGGCTCTTTTTAAGAGTGAAGTGGGAAAACAGAAGGCAGACGATGGAAGCAGAGGTCATTGAGAGAGAGAGAGGCACATTCAAGATGCCATGCTGGTGGCTTTGAAGATGAAAGGGGCCCCGAGCCAATGAGTGCAGCAGTCTCTATAAACCCCCAGGGAAGGCATGGAGCAGATCTCCCCTGGGAGAGTCCTGTAGAGACAGACCTGATGGTTTCGGACGTTTAGTCTCCAAACTGTAAAATAACAAATCTGTGTTGATGTAGGCACTCAGTGTGTGGCCTTTTACAGTCATAACAGGAAACTGATACAGTATGCAGCAGCTTTGCTGCAGTTTCTGTTACTATGGAAAAAGGGAAAGAAGAGATTTTGGAGAGTTATTTGCAATTTCTACCATTACTTTTTTTGTGGTAATCTTTGTTAGGCCTCTTTCTTTTTAAAAAATATATTTTTTATTGATTTCAGAGAGAAAGGGAGAGGAAGAGAGAGATAGAAACATCAATGATGAGAGAGAATCATTGATCGGCTGCCTCTGCATGCCTCCTACTGGGGCTCGAACTCACAACCCAGGCCTGTACCCTTCACGGGAATTGAACCCGGGACACAGGCTGACACTCTATCCACTGAGCCAAAGCAGCTAGGGCAACCCTCTTTCTAAAGATCAACTTTTTCTCTTCAAATTGCCCACAAACATTTTTTTTTTTAAATCTCTTTGTTTATATTGCTTGGGCATATTATAAACTCATAGGCCTGTAGTTCTAAGAATACTTTCTGTTGTTGAAAATAATTCCATTTTCCAGTTCTTCTCTTCTTGTCCCTGATGCATCAGACATGACTGTTTAGGGTTCAGCCAAGTCGGTGGTGCTCCTGGTGCGAGAGCAGGGGCTCGAGGTTTGATGGCATGTAAAGCATCAGGGTGTTCCCACAATTCCGTTACACATCTGGAACAGCTGTTCCCACCTGTGATGGCCCTTCACCCTTTCAGGAGGGAGTTCATTCTCTCCGAGTCAGAATTCAGAAACAGCATGAATGCTGAGGTCTGTTCTCATTATGTCACCCTCAGTGCTATAGCATCAGCATTCAGTAACAGACTCAGCAGTTCTGGCTTAAGTCACCTTCAGTGATGTTAGAGCACCTCCATGGGGTTAATGGAGGCCAACCATTGCTGTTCTCTCTTGCCCATTCAGGAAAATGTAAGAATTCAGATTTTTCAGCCCAAGTGCCCATCAGCAGATGAATGGATAAAAAGCTGTGGTACTTTTATACCATGCAATACTATGCAGCAGTAAAAAAAGAAGGATCTCTTTGAGTCAGCAGGGAGAGAGGGTATCATGCTAAGTGAAATAAGTCAGAGAAAGACAAGTATCCCATGATCTCACTCATGTATGGAATCTAATTAACAAACTGATGAACGGAGTGGATCCAGAGAGACTTTGAAGCATGGAACAGAGTGGGAGGGAAGGCGGGGGAGGGTGCGTGTGTGGGAGGGAGGGGAGGTAATCAACCAAAGACCTTGTGTGCATATATGCATGGCCCATGGACACAGACAATAGGGTGGTGAGGGCCTGGGGCAAGGGCCAGAGGTGGTTTGGAGGGGGTCGATGGGGGGGGGGGGGGGACCATATGTAATATTTTCAACAATAAAGGTTTTAAAAAGAAAAAAGCAAGATTCAGATTCCTCCATAGGCCTTTTAGCAATTTCCTGATTGCCGTCCACATCCCCCTGCCGGCCCCGGTTCCCTGAGCCGCAGCAGCTCCGGGCGGCCGACGGGTCACACCTGCTTGCCCCAGTTCATCCACGATTCCCTGCTTCTAAGAGCGGGTTGCTCTCTGAGAAGCAGACTGCGGGATGACAGCCAGAATAATGGGGCGCCACACAGTTCCACGGCTTGTTTCCAGGGATGAGCACATTCCTCTGTTTTGTTCTCCTCGCCTGTTCTCTGCCAACCCTTGCTTTGCCCCAGACTCAGCAGCATCCCGGTGGTGCTGCCGCCGCTGCTGCTGCTGCTGCTGCTGCTGCTGCGTGAGAAGCTCCCGCTAAGCACACCTGCTCTAATCAGGGCCAAGTTCTCCTGCTCGGGGCCGCATGGGTTTTCCATCGTCTTCAGAAAGACTCTTGACTTTGCAAATGGTGGTGTCATCCCAGGCAGTCCCAGCCCGGCAAACCTCTGCACGTTCTTAACCGCGGGGAGAACTGCTGCCAGGGAAGACAGCGGGCGTTCAGGCCGAAGCAGGGCTCCCTCCGACTTCACCCTGAGAACGGGCAGCGGGCAGCGGGTAGCTAACCTGAGGCTGAGCCGCTGGGACATCTACAATGGGAAGCAGCAGTTCCGCCCAGGTTTTCTGAGCATCTTACCATCATTTTAATCTTTACAGTAAAGGTGACTTGTTAAATGCATAACATGCAAAAGTATTTCTGTAATTCACAATTCTGGATTTCACAATCCAGGACTGCTGGCTCCCAACTGCTTGCCTGCCTGCCAACCTGATCACCCCCAAACCACTCCACTGCCAGCCCGATCAATGCTTAACTGCTCCCCTCCTGGCCCGATTGCCCCTAATTGCCTTCCCTTGCCACCCTCGTCACCCCCAACTGCCCTCGCCTGCAGGCCTGGTCCCCCCCAACTGCCCTCCCCTGCCTACCCGGTCACCCCTAACTGCCCTCCCTTGCCAGCCTTATCGCCCCTAACTTCTCTTCACTGCTGGTCTGATACCCCTCAACTACCCTCCCCTGCAGGCCTGTCCCTCCCAACTGCCCTCCCCTCCTGGACATCTTGTGGCAGCCATCTTGTGTGACAGTCAATTTGCATATTACTCTTTTATTAGATAGGATAGAGGCCTGGTACATGGGTGGGGGCTGGCTGGTTTGCCCTGAAGGGTGTCTAGATCAGGGTGGGGGTTCCCTTGGGGTGTGGGGCAGCCTGGGCTAGGGGCCTGTGGTGGTTTTCAGGCTGGCCATGCCCCATTGTGACCCAAGCATAGGCCAGGGCCGGCTGGAAGCAGGTATCTGCGATTTATTTATCTTCTATAATTAAAACTTTGTAGCCTTGAGTGGAGGCCAGGACAGGCCAGGGCAGATGGGAAGCTTGGCTTCCTCCATTGCCAGGGGCAACCCAAGCCTCCTGCTTGCTCCAGCTCCGTGGCCGCAGCCATCTTGGTTGGGTTAATTTTCATACTCACTCCTGATTGGCTGGCGGGCATGGCTTGTGGGCATAGAGGAGGTACCATCAATTTGCATGTTTCCCTTTTATTAGATAGGACCAGAGGCCCGGTGCATGAAATTTGTGCACGGGGTGGGGGGTGCCCCTCAGCCCAGTCTGCACCCTCTCCAATCTGGGACCCCTTAGGGGATGTCCAACTTCCGGCAGTCAGACATCCCTCTCACAATCTGGAACCGCTGGCTCCTAACCACTCACCTGTCTGCCTGCTTGATTGCCCCTAACCCCACTGCCTGCCTGACTAATTGCCCCTAACCCCTCTTCCTGCTGACCTGATTGCCCCTACCTTGCTCCCCTGCCAGCCTGATCACCCCAACTGCCCTCCCCTGCTGGCCTGATAGCCCCCAACTGCCCTCCCCTATAGGCCTGATCACCCCAAACTGCCTGTGCCTTGGACCTCAGTCTGGCCTCCCCCGGGGGCACCGCCCCCATTATCCTGCTGCTGCTGCCACTGCTGGCCTGAGCCTCAGCCCTTGCAGCCTCTGCAGCTTTGTCTGGAAGGATGTCTGGAAGACAGCCACTCTAATCAGCATATTACCCTCTTATTAGTATAGATTTGGAGACAATTACAACCACGCAGAACTTAAAGAAATGGCCCTGGCCAGTTTGGCTTAATGGAGAGAGCATTGGCCTGTGGACTGAAGGGTCCCAGGTTTGATTCTGGTCAGGGGCACATGCCTGGGTTGCGGGCTCAATCCCCAGTAGGGGGCCCTGTGGGAGGCAGCTAATCAATGATTCTTTTTTTAAAAAAATATATTTTACTGATTTTTTACAGAGAGGAAAGGAGAGGGATTGAGAGTTGGAAACATCCAATGAAGAGGGAAACATCCGATGAAGAGAGAAACACCGATCAGCTGCCTCCTGCACACCTCCTACTGGGGATGTGTCCGCAACCAAGGTACATGCCCTTGACCGGGATCGAACCTGGGACCTTTCAGTCCGCAGGCCGACGCTCTATCCACTGAGCCAGACCGGTTAGGGCTGGTCAGTGATTCTTATCATTGATGTTTCTCTCTCTCTTTCCCTCTCCCTTTCTCTCTGAAATTAAAAAAAAAATTTTTTTTTGTTTTAAAGGAAACACATGATCTTCACTTTGGGCTTTGTCATTTTACAATATCCTTTGTGCAGTATTTTAACTTCCCGCAACTTTCCTTTACCCGCCCTTAAAATGCAGTCTACTTTGGGGAACATGATCAGGAAAGTGATTCTAGTAGTTGCTTTTAGAGGGGATGGGGTTGTGAAGATATTTAAAAATTGAGCATGGTGATGGTTGTACCACTCTGAATTTACTTTAAAAAACCAGCTCATTATACACTTTAGGTGACGTCTACAGTATATGAATTAGATCTCAACAAAGCTGCTCTTTTATTTCTTTTTAAATAAAGACCAGTCTCATAATCATTGCAGATGTTTTAAGAGGCCCCCAGGATTTGCTTACCGCGTCCCAAACCACGGCTGCGACTCCCAGTTGCCTCCAGTCCTGGCGGATCTGGATGGTGTGGTTTGCGAAGGAGAAGGTGGCAAGAGGCCTATGGAATTTCTGCAACCCCATTCCCCCGGTCTCCTCATAGGGCACCAGGGCCATTTCCACTGCCAGCTCTCTGCTTCCTTTAACCTGTTGGGCAAAAGAATCCTGCGTGCTCTGTCCAGAAAGTGCGTTCTCTCTTAGGTGGCCCGAATGCATTTTTTAAGGTCGTTTTATGGATTCAAAAGAATAAACAGAGATGTGGAAAGCTTTTGTCAAAATCCTTTCATATGGTTCTTCCAGTCTCACGGGAAGTGAGATATGGCTCTGAATTCATCCCAGAGTGTGTCTTTGGGCAAAAGAACCCAGAACGGCACAACTCCTGCAGGATGCCCTACACACTTCACTGTCAGGATTTGGGGGCTTGAGGGTGAGCGAGGCGGCGGTGCCAGCACAGGACCCAGGAGAAGGTAGTGCTTTCTAGGCTACCCAGGCCACGTGGACTGCCGCTGTACCCGCCCAGGTGGGCAGGGTGTTCCTGCTGTTTTGTTTTGGTCTGGCCTCCACCCCGTCAGCCACGGACCTGTGTCTGCACTGAGACTGAACGGTTTGATGGTCCTACTTTTTGGTGGACAGTGGATGCACTCCCACCTCCCAGAGACTGGCAGTTAGACTCTGGCAGCTTCTGAGTCCCTCATGGGGAGAGCCCGGCCCTAGGTCAAGAACACACTCAGGCGTCCTCGGCCAGGAGGCCTCCTCGGGCTAGAGGCTGCCACCGTTTGAAGGCCAGCCATGACTCCAATCCTGGCAGGGGTCTCCTCTGGGGAGCTGGTCAGCCTGGGTTAATGGCCTCCCGCAGTTTGGAGGCCCATCACAACCCCCGATCCTGGCGGGGGTCTCTTCTGAGGTGTTGGCCAGCCTGAGCTAATGGCTGCCCGTGGTTTGGAAGCCGGCCATGACGCCCAATCTTGGCGGGGGTCTTCTCTGGGGCACTGGCAGGCCTGGGCTTGGGTTGCTGGCAGTTTGGAGGCCAGCCATGACCCCCAATCCTGGCAAGGTCTCCTCTGGGGTGCTGGCCAGCCTGGGCTCTGGGCACAGCAAACGGAGAGGTTCCTGAACCTGCTTCCCGCACACCAAGGCTAGGATACATCTCATAGGAGGTGGGCCAGGTCCTCCAGCGCCTCACCTCCTGGGCTGCAGTCCCACGTCTCCCAGCGCCCCAGCCTCGGACATGCCCCCGCAGTTGCCTGCACCACCCGTCGCCTCAGTGCAGGCCTCAGCAGCCGAAAGCCGGCCTCCCAGCAGCCGGGCCACCACACCCACCACCGCTGGTAGCTCTCCGCTTCTCGCTCACTGCTGAGCCCTGTTTGCTGGGGTGAGGGTGTGCTCCAAGCCGCTCCCACCCCTGGCGTGTGCTCACTGCCCAGAGGCCCTCCCTCCCTCCACAGCCTGGCTTGGGAAGCTGGCCTTGTTGCCGGGGCTACCATGCCAGTGTCCCTCCCCAGTCACTATGGGCACCGCCATCTTTGTAGCGGAGTGACGGTTAATTTGCATATTACCCTTTTATTAGATAGGATTGCTCTAAGGCAAAGCAGATATACACATCAAAGTTAAGGTTTGGTGTACAGAAGGCTTTGTCAGATTGGAGAAACTGTCTTGGCTGTCCCAGTAGCAGGCAATAATACACGCACATCTTTAGGTTTGGGGAAATGCTTTCCAGCAGGCACTAACATGTATTCAGCCCTGCTGATCATAGAATTCCATCAACCTTTTGAGGACTTCTTGCATTTTATTATGACACTAGTAACCCATTGAGCACGTTGCCGGGGCTACGATGCCAGCATCTCACCCTGGCCACTATGGACGCCGCCATATTTGTAGCAGAGTGATGGTTAATTTGCATATTACTCTTTTATTAGATAGGATTGATTGGTTGGTTTCAGAGAAGAAAGGAGAGGGAGAGAGAGATAGAAACAACAATGATGAGAGAGAACCATTGATTGAATGCCTCTTGCCTGCCCCCTACTGGGGATGGAGCCTGCAACCCAGGCATATGCCCTTGACTGGATTTAAACCTGGGACTCTTCAATCTGCTCTGTGTGCCTGTTCAACCCGACACCATCTCTTGCAAGAATGCATTCAAGGTCTCTTTTTCGCCACACTTCTGTCTCTGAATCTGTTAGTTGAATTCAGACAGGTGAACATTTCTCTTAAGCACCAGTAAACTGCTGAACTCCAGGCTGGGCTAGTGCTCCTCTCATACACTTAGTATGGTCATCGCACACTTCAGTCCTACCTACCTGCTTCCCCACCTGACTACCCACTTCTGGAGGCCAGGGACTATGCATGAAAGATCTGATGGAGACTGAGGGTGGGTATCAGAAGGCGATCGTAGATTCTAGGGGAGGGAAGGAAGCCAAGCGAGGAGGGCAGAGTTCTGTCAGTCATGTGTTGCTGCAATGAGGCTCTTCAGAAACAACCACAAAGCCCAGTGGCTTAACCGATAGCTTTTAAGTCATGAGTTCTGGGTCAGCTGCACAGCTCTGACCCTGGGTGCACTCTCCTCTGTCTGCGCTCAGTCGCTGGTAGACTTGGCTGATCTCAGCTGGGCTGTCTCATCCCTGAAACCTCTGCGAGGGTCCAGTGGTCCCTCTCCTAACTGCGAGCCCAGGTCTGGGCTCATGTCCAAGGCAGGGCTCTCCAAGGGGAGTGCAGGTGCAAGGCCTCTCCGCGCCAGGCTGGAGTGAGCACACCCTTGCTTTTGCTTCAGTCTATTAGCCAGAGAAGGCCAGGAGGCAGGCCAGGGTCAAGCAATAGGGAAATAGTCTATTGCTTGATAGAAAGAGCTACCAGCCAAAGGGTCAGGGTGTGGCTACACAGGGGGAAAGGCATGGGGCTATTTTCTGCAATCCACTGCCATAATTTTAGGCTGACCTTTGATGGTTAGTAAGAGTATGCAAATTCCAGGGTGTTGACTTTAACGCTGTCACCTTCAAGTCCTAAACATCCTTCATTTTGCAAATGTGCCTCCTGTGACTCACTTCCTAGCTGCTTCCTTCTCCTGTTCAGCTATGTGTGCTCATGTAACTCAGGTTTGGTCTAAATTAACGTGAGCAAAACATAATTAGAGAGACGAAGCTGTTGGAAAAAAAAAAAAAAGTAAAACCAGATTAAAGCACTTTTATGTTTAGCTCCATGCAGATCACCTGCATTCCCACAATGGTACTTAAGAGTTGCTAATGTACATGGTTTTTTTTCACATTTAGTTTTATTGTAACAAAGCAACTTGTACACTTTTAACGTTTAAAACTGAGCATCATCTTTCCTTTCCAATGAAACGAAAAAGAAAATTTAAAAACAAACAGGAATGAAATTACAATAGAGAAATGTCAATTCTGAATAAGATCCTACAGGGCCTGCTGATTCTCCCATCGAGTGGCAGGGCTCACTCCCTCATTATTAGGAGAGAATTTTATTTGGAAAGTGTCATCTTAGACTGCAAGGATGTCCATTAAACATCACAGCTAAACCTGCCAAAGGAGGGGCCATGTTGTCAAAATGCCCACTTAACCCACCAAACGTCTCAAACCCACCCTTTGCTGACCTTCTATAACGCACCCCCCTTTTTTATGGTTTTTTTTCTAAACAAGAGAAAGTAGACAGATACATACTGGTAAATGCTAACTGTCCATATTCACATAGAGACACAGTGTAACCTCTGAGCCCAATATACAGAGAAAAGCGGGAAAAGCGAGAATTCTATGCACTACTACCCAGGGGCCTCGTGACCTCCAGCTCCCAGCAGAGCTAAGGGAGCACAGGTTTTTCTCTTTCCCACAGAGCACGGTGGTGTTGGTTCCATTAAGTTTTTCTTGAGACAGGAAGGGATAAAAATGAATTTGGAACAGAAAGGGGCAAAGATTCTTTTCCCACTGTATTCGTTTTTTTTCGTTGTTTGTTTGTTTGGTATAGCAAAGGTGGAGATTTATTGAAGAACAAGTACAGACTCCCACGTGGGGAGGGGGAGAAGGGTCCCCTTTTCCCACACTATTCTGCTCGAGGTACGTCCCCCCACCAAAAGAAGCTGAGAACCACGGCGTAAAGCAGAGAAGAGAGACCTCAAAAACAGGGTGACTGAGCACAAGAGGGGAAAAAGAAAAAGACAAAAAAGACTGCAACTTGCTCCCAGAGACTGGAGAAAACTGAAAAAGTTTTGAAGCCATCAGTGTTCATTAGTCATGTTCTCCTTCATCTTCCTCTCCTTCTTCCCCCTCATCATCATCTTCATCTTCTTCACTTTCATCCTCATCCCCTTCTTCATCAATATCTTCCAACCCTTCCTCTTCATCATCATCTTCTTCTTCCTCTTCCCCTTCTTCATCATCCATGTCAGGAACCAAGAAGTACTGCAATGGATGTGGCCAGTCGTCTTTGATGACTTCTCCCAACTCATTGCACCTGCGTCAGAATGGCCACTAAACCAGGTCAAGAAGCTCTCTGGTTCCTCATGGTCTCTTCCTGCGGGCCTTATTCTGTGTTTGACTTGAATGTTTCATCAAACCTCTCCAGATTTCCATTTGACTTCAGTGGACTTTGAGATGGATCACCACCCTCATTCAGATTAAACTCTTTGAGAGAACTTTATTTCCGAAGTAAGGATTTTCATCAAAATAAAAATCTATTCTCTAACCTGATTTAATATCTTCAAATTCTGTCCCTTCAACTCTTGTCAAACAGTGCCGCGCCTCTTCATCCTCTTCCCCAAGCAGTGCAGACACTAAGAACTGTAAAAGCCAGTGCAGATTTACAGGCCATTTATATGCAAAACCCCCTGCACACAGCTTGGGTTTTAAATTGGGTGGGGTGGGGTCTCAGGGAATCACCAGGGCTGAGCAAACAGAAATGCCTGCCAGTCAGCCCTGCACCTGGAGAGGTCCCTGCATGGGAACTATGACCACTGTGAGCACCTCTGTCTGGAAGAAAGCTGGCCCCAAGTTTCTGCCCCAATGCCAGGCAGTCCAGTTTCTCCCCGTATGTGTCTGGGTCCCCCAGAGCCTCTCCCAGCACTAGAGCTGAGAGGAAGTGGAAGCTTATAAATTCAGTTTGTGGTGCTGGCCTTTTAAGAGGAGCAGCTGGGTCTCCAGCAGCATGTGTGTCACACAGCCCCAATCTGCACTGGCTTTTACAGTTCATAGTTCTTACTGCCCGTAGGGACTTCTTTTCCAGCTCTGGGGGCCTGGGCTGGGGGCCTGGTGTGGGGCTGGGACCCCTTGCTCCTCCGGCAGCCTCTGCAGAGGCGATCCTCCCTCCCAATTGAAAAAGCGGCCACGTGGGCGCTGGACCAGCCTGCTCTGCCACATCCGCAGCTCCCACCAGTCTCAGTGCGCTGGCTTCTTTACCTCTAGTTGTAGGACTTCCATTCAGCCAGCTTTCCAGCGGTTCTGATGGTGTTCTGTGTTTTAGTTGTAATTCTGATGTGGTTGTGGGACAGCGAGTTCAGGCATTTGCTTACACTGCCATCTTGGATCTCCTGGCTCTGTTGCATTTTTAAAGGGCTGTTGAGACCTGGTTAGGGGAAATGCCAAAGCCTCTCCATGTTTCACACTCACTGGCTGTGTGCTGCTCCAGCCAGCTTCTGCTCTGGGGGGCTGGGAGGGAGCAGAGTTGGTGATCTAAACATCCTGTGATGTGGGCGTTATAACAGGACAACTCAGAATAGTCTAAATGCCAGAATCACCATCCAAGGTGCAGGGAGGCCAACCCAGCTGTCTCTTCATGGGTTCGGAGCTCTGAGGTGCAACAATTGTTTCCCATGCCAGCTGCTGCACTTGCTATTAAACAGTCGCTTCCTCCTGGCTGGTTTGGCTCAGTGGATAGAGCCTCGGCCTGTGGACTGAAGGGTCCTGGGTTAGATTCTGGTCCAGGGCACATGGCATTCCCACGCAGCCTGGTACTGGGGCTGGAAAAGGCTTAGCATTCTCTCCGCCTTCAAAAAGTCCAAGAGCGAAGCTGTCGGCTGGCCCTGTCCAGGAGGTTTCTGCAGGACCCCGAATGGGCACTGATTTACGGAGAAATGTGTGGTGGTGATACTGGCCAGAGCACCAGCCAGTTCTCCCCGTCTGGCTGGTACCCACAGTCACGAGCCTTTCCCGTGAGCAGTGGCCCCGGTGGGAGGTGGCAGGTAGGAGGAAGCTCTGGCATTGCCCGGGTGGCAAGGAGTGAGTCTGAAGAGAGTGCTGGACGCAAGGCTGGACCATCCGCAGGCAGGGCGCTGCGTGAGCTGGCCCTGCCCACGAAGATGTACAGACTCAGGCCATGGGGTGAGGTGGGGGGGACGGGACTCAGGCCCTCCTACTCCAGGGAACTGGTGGTCTGGAAACCCAGTTTGCTGCAGGAGGTCTGCTTTTCCTGGGAACCAGGCCTCCTCACCACAGATGTGGCGTGTCAGGAGCTCCGATGGGGCCTGTGTCCTGACTAGACAGGAGCTCTGACTCTGTGGGTACATGGTTAGGGGTGGCCCCTCTCTCCTGGACCTCACTTGTCCCTTACGTAAAGGAGACACATTTCCCTACTTCTGTGTAGATGCACGAGGGTTTAATGTCTAAGCTCCAACCAGAATGCCCAGGAGGCAGGCCTTGCTATTTCAGGATGTAGTTGTGCAAATACGTCCTTTTTTAAAAGTCAAACGCAGCTTCTCAGTCTCACTAATGCTTAGCACACAGTTGGCTCTCAATTAGTGAGTGGCGACAATAAGTCAGCTATCAGCCTGAAAGACAGGGGCATCTACTGCGGGGATCCCGTCTCCTGGGATGGGGGCTGCGCTGATGGGCCTGCATTGCCCAGGCCCTGAATCCGCCTCCCACGCAGGTCCCACTGTGAGGGAGGAAAGGGCGAAGGACTGGTGTGTGACTGTCCTCATGGATTTCAGAGAGAACAAGAGAACACTGTTCTAAACCTGGTTCTCTAAGGACCAACCCGCGGGGAAACCAAGGCGACTCGGAAGCTCCTGACTCTCTCCTCAGGACCAGATACAGGGAGAGGCCCTAGTAATAACTGGCCAGAAAGTTTTAACTAGCACAAGGGTTTGTCTTTCTGTGCCGAGGATGAGAGATCTGAAATGAAAGAGTGGCGAAGGAGAAGATCCCGGCAGCCCCGAGGAAGGGGACAGTGCCTGGAAGGTAATGACTGCCTGGGGAATGGCACCTGCGAGGAGGGGAGGGAGATAAAGGAAGACTTAGATAGCAACTAATCCATCTTTGCAAAGAACCAACGTTTGATTTTTCTATTGATTTCCTGTTTTCAATTAGTTAATTTCTGTGCTCAGAGTAAACATTCGTAATACATATATTTGACAAAGTATTAGTGTCAATATATAAAGAATTCTTATAAAGAATACAAAGGAAAATAACACAATTTTTAAAAAGTGGCCTAAAGACTTCAAAGAAGAAACATAAAACAGCCAAAAAAGCAGGAGACAAGGTTTTTCATTAGTCTTATAAAATACAATTTAAGCCATAATGACAAATCCAATAAAAACTGACAATACTATGTTTTCCTTGAGAATGTGGAAGAAATTGAAATTCTCATCACTGGTAATGGGAATTTAAAATGGTACAAAAACTTTTTAAAAGTTTTACAGTTTTTTATAAAATTAAACATGTGTCTACCCAGGACCTAGCAGTTCTAATAGGTATTTACAAAAGAGAAATGAAAATATATATCCATACAAAGGCTTGTACATGTTTGTAGCAGCTTTAGTCATTATAACCACACTAAAAATAACTCAAATATCCATCAACAAATACACAGATAAACAAATGGTGATATATTGCAATGGAAAACTATTCAGCAATAAAGAGGAACACAGTATAGATATCTGTAACATCACAAGTGAATCTCAAAACCTGGTAAGTGAAAGAAACTAAACCCAAGAGTACATTCATGTGAAATTCTAGATTAGGCAATGTAGGGAGCGGTTATAGGGTTAAGCCTCGGACTGACCGGCGGGCAAAGCCTGGAACAAGTCCCAGCTTAGGTGCCCTCTAAGCATAATTAAGCTTGGTCTTGTGACTGCTCCCTAGATCCTTCCTGAGTAGCTAATGGGCTGTGGGAGGGGCAGCAAGCTTGCCAAAACAAGTGAAACTCACAAGAACATTGTAAATTACCTTGTTTACCTCTGACTATAAAATAAAGCATCAGCTTGCAGTCTGGATCTGTTCTGTGGCCTCAACCAGGCACAGAAGATCCACCTAGACCCAGCTTATTCTCTTTGTCTTTTCTTCATCCTTTTGCTGGTGTTATAACAATGTAACCCCTCTAATTTATGAAATAATTATCGTGTGAAATGTTTGCTGTATGGAAACACTCAATAATCTGTAACTTTCAAAATTAATGAACACCCCACTATCTTGATGTAAAAGCTTTGAGCCCTTAAAAGTGTAAACCCCCTGCTCCCAGCATAAGGCACACGTCTGGCCCACACTGATAAGGACACAGACCGCTTACCACGGGTCTATATAATTCTGAGAAGGCCTCCAGTTGAGGTCTCCTGCCTTATAAGAAGAGGATTCCACGTCGCTCCGAGAGACAAGGCCCTGATTGCTCTGCTGTGTGAGCCTGACCAACTGCGGCCGCCTGCCTGTCTCTGTTTTCGTCATCTGTCCTTCAGTGTGCATCGCCGGGTAGCCTTTGCTGGAGCCTAGGACCCACTAGGAATAGGTAAATAAACCCTGTGTGATTGCATACTAATTCTGTCTTGTGTGTCATGTGTTCTGGTTCGGCTCAGCTGTCTAGAATTGAAGTCCCAGGGGATAGGCCGTTATTGCTGACTCCTGGTCACTTGCGCTTGTCCCACTAAGTCTAGACAGATGATCAATTAATTGGGGCATAATTGGGACAATTGGCGTAGCCGGCAAGATTCCAAAACAAATTTCTCCACAGCGCAGGTGGATAAGTATTTAAAATTGGCAAAAACACTCAGGTTTTGATCTGAGTATTAAGGAAACGATCACCGAGTGTAAAGGGGATTAATCTGGCACCAACCAAAAGCGAACTAGTCTCTGAGGACACGGGTCAGTGGTTGTCCACTGGGAGGGCATACCCAGGAGAGGCTGACTCCTGACGGCGAATGCCGGAGGGTCCTAGCAGTCTCTCTGTCCAAGCGGAGCCGAGTTGGCGGATATACCAACCGACCTATTCCCAATCCGGAGACTCGACACCGGAGCATAACTGGGTCACCTAGGTTCGGTCCAAAATCTAAACTCCCTTTCAAATTCAAAGAATTAAATTAAGGGAAACTGAAAGTAAAGGAAAATGAAACTTTTTGAAGAATAAGTTTACAGCAGAGCCGAACTTATGAACAGAATTTTGAAGAAGCTAGCTAAAATTCTCTCTAATCTTCTAAAAACAAAACTAACAACTCTCCATCTAGAAACCACTGCAATAGGAGCACACCACATACACAAGGCTTCTGTCCGTTTGGTAGGTGCGGACGAAGACTCCGTCTCACTCAACACCATGCAGAAAGTTAAAAACTTCTTTAACAAGCTTTTCAAAAGAAATGACCCTACTGAGCCTAACATACCATCAGAAAGCAAATGGAGGCCGGTAGAGGACGCCCTGAGGGCCAAATATAAAATCCAGACAGCCCCAGGCCTCAACCAAAACATAGTAGATCCTAACAATCTGATTCCAATAACAGAAAGAGCACCACCACAGGAGGTAGTAGGAATATTACTACAGACAATCCATCACCTGCAGGAGGACACTGACAAGGGAAGATCACTAGCACAGAAGGTAGTTGCAAAGTACTCTGGCAAGCCAGTAGTAGTAAAAAAGAAGGTAATAAAATCAGAAAATGAAGGGACTGAGGAAACGGTAGAATTCACCTTATTTTCAAGGCAGGAACTAGCAGAACTCAGAAAACCATTGATTAAAGGAGAATTAACGGACGTAGAGTGGCTTGTAAGAATACATGAACTTGGAGGCCACAAGTTTATGTTAAGTGCAGATGAACTCACAGAGGTGATAGATGCAATAGAATTAGCCAAATTAAAAACAGCGCTAAAGAAAACTGCAGAACAACACTCAAATACAGTAAGATCATTATGGAGCTGGATAGGAGATGCATGGAGAAGAGCATTTCCATCAGTGGACCTGTCTTCAGGACAGTTTTCAGAACACTGGGAATCTCTCACACAATTACAGACCCAATTAAGGAAACTGATGATCCTAACTAGCCTCTATAAACCAGATTTGAGCTCACCATGGGAAAATTGAGATGTAGAAGGGATAGTCAAGGTACTAGTAAGAAACACTCCAGATGGCTACAAAATGCAGCTTCAAAACCTTATCGCAGGGTCCAACACTGCAGAGGATATTAAAAGGAAAATCCCAACTGCACCAAGACCGATTAGCAGGAAATAAATTCGCCTTCACGGCAAAGGAATCAAAGAAATATTCCTTTCTCATGCAACAGTATAGAGGACCTCTAAAGCCCTTAAAAACACCCCAAACCGATCAAAACAGGCAGAATGACCAATACAGACAACGACAAGCTTATTATTGGAGGAGGAACAATCCGGTCTTCAAGGGCAATAATCAATTCAGAAATAATAATAATAATAATAACCCATTTAGAAGTAATAACAACCCATTCAACAGAAACCCACCAACCCAACCACAAAATCAAAGAGAATCAGGGAAACTGGAGAGGCCCCCGCCGACCACAGCAAGTTCGGCAATAGGGGGGCCATACCAGACACCAATGCCAGAACATTACTTCTACACTCAGACCCTGAAGAAATCCCACCTAAAGTGCCTATATTCAGTAACCCCCATTGATTATAGACACATCATTCAACACAATAAATGACAACAGACCGTCCATATCCCTCCAAATCTCCCTGGGAAGCGGGCCATTACAATATAAAATCTTTTTAATAGATACCGGCTCGCAGGTCTCCCTGATAAAAGAAACCCACCGCTTACAAAACATTCAAATGCAGAACCAAAGAAAGGACCTACAGTACATATTGAAGGAGTCACAGGAAATGTGACCCCAGCCTACCCAACACGAGGAAAAATACTATACAAGGGCAAACAAATCCCAATCACATTCCTAGTCTCACCTCAGGTTCAAAACATTAGGTATGGACATCCTACCAACATTATTTTGTCACATTTCCCACACACCCAGGCTACATAAAATCAAAACTTTGCTCACTGCACTACAAATACCTCCATTAACATTACCAGAACCAAATACAAATTCATTCACACCTCAATACCCTCTAAAAGAAGGACATGAGGATGTAACCAAAGCACTTAAAAAACTTCTGGAAGAAGGTATAATAGACCCAGGCAGATCACACATTTATAATAGCCCAATCTGGCCTGTAAAAAAGCCTAACGGCACCTACAGGATCACGATTGACTACCGCAACCTGAATAAGGCCTCACCAAAAATAGACGGCTGTCTGCCTGATGCGCAAGAAGTAATCAATATTATCCAGAAAGACAACCCTAGATTTATGGCAGCAATTGATCTCTCAGACATGTTCTTTGCAATACCCATAGCTGAAAAATCCAGGCCCATTACCACATTTACGTGGCAAGGCAAACAAAACCAATTCAAAAGAGTCCCACAAGGATACAAAAACTCTCCCACAATCGCACACAACCGACTTGCTAACAACATTGGCCGCACAAAATACAAATCCACAATTATACAATACATAGATGACATTCTACTCTATAACAATGACAAAGAGATTCTACAATCTGATCTAGAGTCACTAGTAACACACCTAAGATCATTGGGCTGGACAATTAATCCTGACAAAATCCAGCCCCCAGACACTAAAACAACATTTTTAGGCATCCATTGGAGCTCTGAAGGTAGAAACATACCAAACAAAGTAATAGACAAATTACTAAACTTAAAAAGCCCAACCAACAAAAAGGAAGCACAACAATTAATGGGACTTTTCATGTACTGGAGACAACACATACCATACCTAGCAGACAGTGCAACACCCATAAACAAAGTCACCAGGAAGGCAGTAGATTTCATATGGACCCAAGACAGGAACAAGCATGTAAACAATTAAAGGACTACATACACCACTTTCAATCGCTACAAAGTATCAAACCAGGAGACAAAATAGTACTAGACATTAGTTTCATGGCAGAACATGGCAGCTGGGGACTATACAAAAGAGGAACAGGAGACAAAAAGCTAATCCCTGTAGGATTCTGGACTCAGAGATTCCCTTACTCTTACCACAGATTCTCTCATTTTGAGAAACTAATCTGGACACTATATGTGGCACTGTTGCATTAGAGCCGCTGACTGGACTTAACCCAATAACCGTGCGCAGCACATTGCCCCTTAAGGCATGGCTCAAAATGTGAGCCGAAGAATTGGCAGGTTCCCAAATTGACGAAAAGGTTCTCGCGTGGAAGTGGTACATTAACACACAAGAAACCTCTGGCTCCGGTGGACCAGCCCTCCTCACCGAGGAGGTCAACAAACTTGAGGTGGAACCACCTACCTGAGCCAACAGGTTTGTCCAACCACCCGATCCAATCAGTGTGAAAGGGCCACAATATAGCCCTAAGCTTAAAAATGCCTGGTTTACAGACGGATCAGCCTCCGTAACCGGTGACCAGTATGAATGGAGAGCAGCAGCCTTCAACCCAGCGGCATCCAGGGCGCTAACGGCGACCGGCAAGTCCAAATCTGCTCAACATGCTGAACTCATAGTTACGTATTTAGCCATTAAGGACTGAATTGACAATCATAAGCCCCAAATTTACATCTTTTCCGACTCATGGGCAGTTTGTAAAGGAATCACTGAATGGTCAGGCAAATGGCAACTATCAGGCTGGTTAATTAATGGCAAACCTTTATGGTCACAAGACTATTGGATAAAATTCCACGATCTCTCCAAACAAATTAAAATATACATTACACATGTCAACGCTCACGCTACAGACAAAACACCCACAACACTGCACAACACAATAGCAGATACATTAGCAAAAGGAATTACACCAAGGGATAACATCACCATCACGGACAATTCAAAATCATTAGCAATTAATCTGAAATTAGTAAGAAATGGAAATAATGACTGGTCCATCACCCCTCTTCCAAAACTTATATTAAAAAAGGAAGGAGGCAAATACAAATTATCCTCACCAACCCCAGAACTTACCTTTACACCACAATTTATACAACAGATACATACAACATTAGGACATTTAGGACATGCCTCACTTGCCCATTGGTTCCTTAAAAGAAACCTGAAGGCACCCACCAAACTCATTAAACAAGCAATCAATTCCTGTGAACAATGCAAAGGCACTCACACATTTAAATCTCTTACACCACCCAGACTGACTAAAGCATTTGTACCTAATCAAGTCTTACAAATTGATTTTATTGGACCACTTCATGTACCCTTTGCAGACAAATATGCATGCACTATTGTTGACACAGCAACTGGAATACTTTATGCTTACGCCTCCAGACATCCAGATGCAAAAACCACTATGAAAGCACTCTCAACATGGTTCTCACTCTACGGTCCACCACAAATCATTGAATCAGACCAAGGCACACACTTCACAGCATCATCAGTCCAACAACAAGCACAAGACTTAGACATTGACTGGAACTTCCACCTGCCTCATAACCCACAAGCGGCTGGACAAATAGAAAGACACAATGGCCTCCTCAAACACAAAATACAAACGCTACTCATGGACAAGTCATTCAAGACACTACAAGAATTACTAGACAAAGTAAACTCCAGACCTAGGGTAAATAGACTCTCCCCAATAGAAGAATTACTCCAGCCACACATTCTAAATAATCCCATTGCGGATCATGAACCACCCCCTAATATCACAAAAAAATTACCCTATAAAATCTTGACTAAATCCACTAAGGACGGCTCCTTATCCCCACAGGAAATAATTGCCCACTCTGGCTCATCACTCTTCTGGACTGTAAACAGTCTAGGACACCTACAACAAACCAAAATACAAAACTCTACCCCTCTGGCATGATCCAACTGCTCACTCAAAAACTTCTATGTTGATCCATACCTCCTCTCACTCCCTTCTCAATCCTTACCACACTAGTTCTAGTTTTGACCCTCAAATGACTCCTTAACGATGTGCTTAAGGATCGTCTGCATCTCCCTCTTTGGACTCCTCCTCCTTATAGCACTCCTAGCAACCCCACTGACACTCCATTGGACGTGGTGTCCATATCGCTTGTGTAACAATACCAACACCACCGAGCCCACCACGACCGTCCACGCGACTCTAGAAGCCTTAAAAAACCCCTGCTCCACTTTTTATAATCATGCCCTCTGCATCCTAAATAAATAACACCCCTCTCTTTTTCAGTGATCAGACACTGGAAACCTGGGAACAACAACTAAAAGCATTTCTAGAAGAAATCTCAGCAGTCCCAGTACCCCCACAACCCATACTAAACCAACCCCCCATTTACCCTACTACTCCCTCTACCCTACTTCCAATTGACCCTTCTTTTGGAACCAGCCCCATCCCCAACAATTCCCTTTTACCCTAGTATTGCTCTTGACAATTATCGCATAAGACTTCACCCCCAGATATGTAATGATCCTTGGTACTCCTGGATACCCCCACCCGACTCTTATTCTGAATATCCAGCAAACCTACAGACCAGCCTCACAGGCCCCGTGAGACAAAGTCTCCATAACCTGCTGGATGACATTCAAGCATTTGCTGAATATCTCCCAGGGCAAATTGCTATTGATTACCTCCACCTCTTACAGCATTATACTCGCCTGGTGGAGGTAGCCATCTACTCTCCTAATAGAGACCCACATCCTATCCCAACTACTCTCATTAGCAACCCCCTTTTGTTGCTTTTTACACTCCAATAACTATCAATCCCCACCCTTTCCCCTTGCGCCACCAACATGGGAATGTATACCCAGTATCACTCAAGAAGAAATCCACCATGCTCTGTTAGCACAGGACATCATTCAGGAGCTAGAACAGGGAGACATGGAACTAGATTTTCTCTGCTACCTCTAGCCTTTATATTCTCCCTTATTACTGCTGCCTCTGCTAATGCGGCCACTCCTGTTGATACCTCCAATGCCCAGACTTCTATGATTACTACTTCTACCTCTAACCCTACCACTGCGCCCTCTACTACCACAATGACAATCCCTTCATTTGTCTTTCTTACACATCCTACCCACATACCTATCCTGAAAAAATCGGGAAAACATTATGTGTACCCACCTGTACACCTAGTCACAAACAATAATTCTTTATTCTCATACTCTGTAGGACACTTTGATTTTAATACCTCTATCCACTATCATAGCACCTATAAACTCTGCCCTGCATACCTTCCTACACACACTTGCCAAACCCTTACACTAAATTCTGAGCAAATGACCCTTAGAGCTCACTACCACACCTAACTGAAAAACTGCATACCACTTCAATGGTTTCAAGATGCACTCACCACTAGATCTGTATCAATCATAGACACACAACATTATGAACCATCAACTACAACATATGAAATCACTAACAAATCCTCTTGCTCTCAATCCATTCAAAGCATAGATCCCTTTGTTACTCATGAAAACCTGACATGCATACAAAGGGCAAATCTCAATGTCATTCCCTTTATGGAAAGATTAATGCATTTCTGGTACACGGGCGAGGAAGGAACAGATTTTGATGATTATGACTCTTATGAGTCCAAGGATAAAAACAACTATGAGAATGAGGATGACTCCTCAAATGTTTCCCCCACATCCACAGTAACGCCAATACTCAATAGACATCCATTCTTTTCACCACCTACTAACAACTCAATTCTTCCACTAGGATTCAATAGGACAAAACATTTTAACATGACTCATGTAGTCACAGAAAATGGTATTACATATTATCAATACTATCTCACAGGCTTTCCCAACTTTCCAATTTTTGGCAACTTCTGCATTAACTCATGTATCATGCCTCAGGAGTCACCGACACTTGCATCACCTCTCACAACACCACTGGAGGATGCTATAACCCCTCAGGAATTTTTAACCTCAGACCAAAATTTCTGGCCATACATATTCCACAAGTTCTTACAGATCTCATTACACCACCTGTATTTGAAAATTTCAACAATCCTTTACTTCAAATTAATAACAACCCTAAATTTGGTAAAATAGCTCGCGTATGCTTCATTGCATTTATCCCGAATGGCACCCAGTCCAACATAGAAAATTTATTTAAACAGAAAATAAAAGATGACTTTAATTCTTGGAGCATACGTTGAACTTCTTACTATTCTCAATTGCTTCAATGCACGGAAAAAATCCCTCTTCAAGTCTTATGGCTTCTCCAGGCACACACTGTCAAACAATATGAATCTATTAAGTGGAAAATATCCCAACCCAATTTTTTGGGATTTTGGAAAACAAACCTTACAACACCACATTTCCCAGGAGTCATATCCAATACACATACATCACTTAAAGACAGACCTGTCTACTTCTTTAATGGATCTCACCTCTGTAACACTACATCAACCAGACACAGAGCATGCATTCTTGTAAATCTCACTAATATACCCCTATCTTCCAACTTTCATGACACATACCCTAGACTCCCCATCATGAAACTTCCTAATACAACACACAACAATATCTACTATACCCTTGGAAACACTCTCTACTATACCCTTGAGGGAGACCCTTACACATGGACAAATGTTTCATGGTCAAGAGGAAACTACAAATTTCCAGTGTTCCTCCTTAACAGATCTACGCCCCTGTATAACCTTACAGGTGGCTGTGTCTCTAACCCCCAGTTCACAGGATTCAAACTACCCTACCTACTCCAGACATAACAAACCTATGCTTCTTCATTCAATTCTCTTCGCACCAATCCATTTTCTTATGGCCCATTCCCCATCACCTCCTGGACTAACTTTTCTGTTCCTTTCAAATTCACCACTGGCAATATCCTAGACACTGCTGATTCACCCAGTAGCTCCACCACATACATTTACCAATACCCTAAAACGGTAATCAGACCTAATATCATCTCTAACCCTGACCTAAGACACCATTCATGTTTAAATATTCAGGACCACCTTGTAAACCTTACACATAACATCTCATATGGTCTGAAACCTATTTCATGGTTCTACAATTTTGGAGCAAACATTAATCCAATAAACACATGCAGACTTTCAGGAACCCTATCACAGGGATACCAACAATACATTCTCCACTATATGGATGGCGCATGGAACAAATTATACCTACACTCTTACTCACCCATTACGAACCACACTGTATTACCCATCACGGATTTTTACTACACAGAACTCTCTTTTGCTGACTGCTTTACAAAAAACCCTCTTCAACCTTGCGTTATTCATAGAGGATGTTTTAACAGCACAATATGCCTTTGAACGTACCACTATCAACCAGTATTCTCTTATGGCATCACCAATCCTCAACCTTCTACATCCCCACCACCACCAATTATAACCCAAACAAGCAACCCAATCAGAATTATTTACAGACCTATAATCCACTCTACAACTATTATATTTACAAAACAAGATTTTCTAGTAAGTACTATCATGCACCCCTAAGAAATAAACTCCAAGTTAACCTTCCATCACTGCCATCTATTGGAAAAACAAACCGCAGACACTTGCTTCAATTTGGACTTGCTATTGCAGCCCTTTCTCTCACGGTCTCAATAGCTAACACTGTCAACATTGCGGAAATATCTTTAGACCTACAAAAATACACCAAACTTCAAAACTCTAGATATAATGAAGTCTTACACCTTATAGCTAGAAATTTCAATTCAGCCTATGAATTAGCAATCCAAACCCAACAACAACTAAAACTACTCTCAGCCACAGTACAAACCATGGACGACAACATCCGCCAGCTTCATATAGACCTTCAGGATCTCAACACCAGCTTCTCAGACTTCCAACTACTTTACTCCTGTCCCAAACCCAAAACTTCCTTACTAATGCTCTTAAAGACATTCATAGCCTTATGCGTATGGGACATGGCTTCAACCCAACTTGGAGTGCTTCAACTGCTATGGTTGATTTCTCTAAACCTGTTGGCTGCGATTTATTCTCTTGCCAACTCACTGTTCTTTCTACAATAGGTGGCGAACACCTAGTTGGATACTCTACCCTAAGTCTCCCTACACTCTTACCTGACGGTACCTGGGCTAAACCTGACTCCGACCTACTTTATGCTGAACCTTACTTCTTCCCCCGAAACTCCCTTGTGGAATTCACACCTAATATCTACATTGCTGCCAACCCACTTCAACTATCCTTCTTCTCGGTACCCATGCAAACCTATACCACAGAACCCCTTATGTATAACGTAGGCCATTTTTATTTCCTCACCTGCTTTGTGAATATTACATATTATGACCACACCTCTAATTCTGACCTTCCTCTTGATTCTTCTAATAACTGCACCCTTCTTTTTCACACTATAAATATTACATATCTTAATGACACCCAATATTCCTCCTTTGTTGAAAGAACTTCCCTATATTTTCATCCCTCTGTACCTATCCAATTTTCTACCTCCCCAAAGCATTACACTGCCCCCGTTTCCATTAATAACACCATTTCTAAGTTAAAAGAACTCCAGAAACACTCTGATGACACCATCAAGAAACTTGGAGCAACATCAAAAGCCATCGACCACCTGCTCCTGATACCCAACAGCATGACCCTCAACACAGCTGCGGACCTGGCCGACCTCGATAAATACTGTGACTTCGGGACCACCGTCGTTTCTCTCTGGAAGACTGTACTTTGTACTCCCCACTGGAATCATTTTAACCCCATCTATTATATCCAAAAGAGGATGGAACTCCCTTACCTCTGCTTGGCAAACAGTTAAAACCATTTTATTTCTCTTAGCCATTATCTACCTCATCTTCCTCTTCATTAGACTCTTGTGCTGCAGAAAGAATAAACTATATTAATTTTGGCTCCCTCGGATCCCCCTCCATACATGTTCCTCAGGGACCACCAGGTGGAATGTTATAATGTAACCCCTCTAATGTATGAAATAATTATTGTGTGAAATGTTTGCTGTATGGAAACCCCCAATACTCTGTAACTTCCAAAATTAATGAATACCCCACTATCTTTTTAAAAAATATATTTTATTGATTTTTTACAGAGAGGAAGGAAGAGGGATAGAGAGCTAGAAACATCGATGAGAGAGAAACAGCGATCAGCTGCCTCCTGCACACCCCTTACTGGGGATGTGCCCTCAACCAAGGTACATGCCCTTGACCGGAATCGAACCCAGGACCCTTCAGTCCGCAGGCCGATGCTCTATCCACTGAGCCAAACCGGTTTCGGCCACCCCACTATCTTGATGTAAAAGCTCTGAGCCTTTAAAAGTGTAAACGCCCTGCTCCCAGCATAAGGCACACCGTCTGGCCCACACTGATAAGGACACAGGCCGCTTACCACGGTCTATATAACTCTGAGAAGGCCTCCAGTTGAGGTCTCCTGCCTTATAAGAAGAGGATTCCACGTCGCTCCGAGAGACAAGGCCCTGATTGCTCTGCTGTGTGAGCCTGACCAACTGCGGCCGCCTGCCTGTCTCTGCCTTCGTCGTCTGTCCTTCAGTGTGCATCGCCGGGTGGCCTTTGCTGGAGCCTAGGACCCACTAGGAATAGGTAAATAAACCCTGTGTGATTGCATACTAATTCTGTCTTGTGTGTCATGTGTTCTGGTTCAGCTCAGCTGCCTAGACATTGAAGTCCCAGGGGATAGGCTGTTATTGCTGACTCCTGGTCACCTGCACTTGTCCCACTAAGTCTAGACAGATAATCAATTAATTGGGGCATAATTGGGACAGCTGGCCCTCCCTCAAGCTCGCCGAACCCTTGGCTGTGCTGGCGTGGCACAAGTGGCACCCAACGCGGTGCTGAGTTCGGCCCAAGTGGCGCCAAGTGGCGGACCTGAGTGTGAGGGAACTGCAATTGCCAGGTGAAAGGAGGCCCCAAGGCGTGCGCACGCAGTAAGTAAGGTAGGGGTGTAGTACTTACTAGCTGGGTGTAAAACATGGGAAATTCAGGATCGCAGGGAAAGAATGTATGCGTATCCATGCTTAAGGCTATGCTCCAAGCAAGGGGCTGTTCTGTGAGGTATGAACAGCTTTTCGATTTTTTGGATTTTGTGAGTAAAACCTGCCCATGGTTTTCTGAGGAAGAAAGGGTAAATATAGAGGCATGGGAGAAGGTAGGAAAACAACTTTGCGATCATTATATAGCTGAAGGAAATGCCTGCCCTGCTTTCAGTCTGTGGTCCCTGATCCGGGACTGCCTGGAGCCCACTCCAGAAGGGGAGTGGAGGAATGTGGCAGGGGAAGCAAGGCAGATGGGGGAAGGTTGCCAAAGGCTCCGACTCCACCATCGGTGCCTCCGCCGCCTCCTCCAGTCCCTGGCACTACAGCTCTGGGAACAGCGCCGGTGGGTCTGGGATGATGGGGGTCTGATGCAAACATTGGAGAGCTTACTGTTGCTCATAAGCCTCTCCTTTCCCACTAAACAAGCAGAAAAAAGAAATTCAAGCTAATTCCAGCAACAGGATTCACATTTCCATAATAAAGAGTAGTTTTTAAAATGCTAATGAACCTTGTTAAAAAGGTTAACTTTTAAGGTCTTCAAGAAAACCAGTAAATTCTGTTATAGAATTTATCCAAAGTAAATGCCTTAAAATAATTGGAATTGAATTCGAATCTCAAAAAATTGTTGAACTATAGATAAAAGTGTATTAATTATAAAGATCTAAACAGCCCAGGTGACTGGCTACGCCTTTTGATTAGTGGAGGAAGGGGTAGACGCCCTTCCCCCAGCAGACAGGCAATCTAGTTTCCTGCCAGGAACCATCTTTGAAAAATGTGGCAATTTACATTCTAATAAACCAAACCTGGTTTTCCAGAGCCACTGGCAAATAAAAAGTAAAGTTTAAATTTGCCTCATAAAAAACCTAGAGGACAGAATTGAAGTTATTGATTGATTAACAATATAAAAGTGTTATTAATCAAGGAAATGCTAAATATATTTGACCTGCCAGCTTTAAAAGTTCAAAGTGCAAATTAAATTAGGAGAAATTATAGTTATGGTAATTAAATGTCTAAAGTATAAGAACTTATTTTTGAGAAAATAAAATGTTGTGTTTTCTCTAATAATTAGGAATTCAAAATAAATTGCTTATTATTGATCTAATTTAAAAAAAAGGATTAATTCTGTTATCCCAACCAAAATTTTTCTATGCAAAAACTAGTTTAAAATCTAATTGATATCTTAAGATAATTATAAAAAAGTCTAATAATCTTTAAATCATATATGGAGATATATATATATTTGATTTTTTTTTTCCATGTTAAAATTTCAAGGCTTTAACAGAGATGATTCTTGGAAAGCTCCAAGGGCCCGGAATAATACAAGAAATTTATTCTCTCTTCTTAAAGGAAATCATTTTAAATTTAACAGATCTAATATACTTGAAATTGCATGGAAATCCTTATCAAATAAACATTAATAAATATATTTTAAATGTTATGAAGGTTTTAGCCTCTAAGAAGGGCAAAATGAAGTAACTAAATATCTCTTATAATGCAGGACTCCCTGCATTGTGCTGGATTATGCACAGCACCCGAAAAAGTTCAAAGGACATTTCCTTTCTCTTATCTTGGCAGCATTATTGAGGGAAAAACAATAAAACCTCAGAAAATTCAAATTCGGACTGACACTTTACTTACATTAAATGACTTCCAAAAATTATTAGTGAAAGATGAGACAGAGGGCCGGAGACCAGGACACAGGCTTGATTAGAGAAGACCCTGCCGGGCTACCTTCCAGATGGAAAAGAGCACAGGTGCTGGGGTGAAGGCGCCTTTTGAGGGGAGGAAAGGGAAGGGATGGGGCTTAGGGTACTCGGCACACGCTGATTGGTGGTTTCATATAAGGCACATAATTAGGGACTTAGGAATCGGGGGTTAGGGTATTTGGCAGGTGCTGATTGGTGGTTCAATGTACAGTCCATAGAAGGTGCCTGTTTAGGTGTTCAGGAATGTTTGGGCTGCAGGTGGAGTTTACGTCATTCTCTGTCCATCAGTTGGGGGAAGGGAGGATCTATCATTTAGGAGATATTAACTGGGTTCGACCTGCTTTAAACTTAACCACTGCTGACTTAAGCCCTTTATTTCATATACTAAGGGGCGATTCATCTCCGTCATCCCCACGCTGCTTGACAGAGGAAGCCAGGACAGCCTTACATAAAGCTGAGGATGCCTTAAGTTCAGCACAACTTACTTGAATTGATTACTCCCTTCCCTTACAGGTTTTAATTTTCCCTACGACACATACACCCACTGGGGTCATTTGGCAAGCTCCTGGAGTTACTGAATGGCTATGTTTGGCTCATTCTCCAACTAAGGTATTAACTCCTTTCCATGATTCGGTTTCCCAGCTAATAGCTCGAGCCCGCCTTCGCACAGGCCAGTTAGTGGGCCGAGACCCTGACCTTATTGTAGTGCCATTTACAGCTATACGGCAAGACTGGCTCTGGCAGCGATCAAGCAATTGGCACGTTGCACTTGCTAATTTCTCCGGACAGGTTGGTAACCATTATCCAGCAAATAAGGTTTTACAATTTCTCTCAGTTACTACCTTTACCTTCTCAAAGATAGTGAAGTCACAACCTATACCTCACGCACTAACCGTTTTTACAGATGGATCCAGTTCTGGAAAAGCTGGATACTACTGCAGCAGAGGTGCAAAGGTCCTTCAAACCCCTTATATTTCAGCACAACGGGTAGAAATACAAGCGCTTATCTATGCCTTGACAGATTTTGCTACGGAGCTCATTAACCAATATAGTGATAGTACCTATGTGGTAAGTATGGCCAAAATTATTGAAACAGCTACTATAGGGCACACTAATTCAGAGGAACTCTTTCATTTATTTTTCAACCTTCAAAAAGTCATTAGAGAACGACAATTTCCCTGCTTTATCGGTCATATCCGATCTCCTTCAGGTCTCCCTGGTCCATTAGCTATAGGCAATGATGCTATTGATCGCCTCCTTGCTGTAATGCAAAAGGCTACCCCACTTTCTCTTGCCCAGTCCTCCCATGCTTTGCATCATCAAAATGCTGCTGCCTTACCCAAACAATTCCATATTTCTAGGGAGCAAGCTCGTCAAATTGCTAAGCAGTGCTCTCAGTGTGTAATTCATTGTCCTGTACAATCATTGGGGGTTAATCCTAGGGGTCTTAAACCTAATCAAATGTGGCAAATGGATGTCACCCACATACCGGAGTTTGGTAAGCATAGATGGTACATGTTATATATTTGCGACTCCCCAAACGGGAGAGAGTGCCAAGCATGTAATTAATCATTGCCTAGCTGCCTTTGCGGTACTAGGTCCTCCCTTAGAGCTAAAGACAGACAATGGACCCATGTGTTCTGCTTTTCAACATTTTTGTCAGCAATATCAAATTTGTCATAAAACTGGTATCCCTTACAACCCTCAAGGTCAAGCAATAGTGGAAAGAGCAAATTGTACTCTTAAAATACAATTACTAACACAGAAAGGGGGAGACGGATGTTATGTGTCACCTTAAAATAAACTCAGTCATGTTCTTTATACTTTAAATTTTTTGAATTGCGATGCAGAGGGTCATACAGCAGCCAAAAGGCATCGGGCCTCCTGTACAATAGCCTCCGCGGGGTTAGCCCAATGGAAGGATGCACAACTGGACAATGGTTTGGACCAGATCCAGTAACAATGTGGGGAAGAAGTTGTGTATCTTTCCAGAAGGAGCAGCGCAGCCAATTTGGGTGCCAGAGCGTTATGTGCATCACCATCATGGACCCAGAGAAGCTCCTTGTCCCATCGTTCAAAAGACTGAGAGTTGCCCCAGCAAATGACAGCAAAGCGGAAAAGCAAGATGACGAAGGCTACGCAAGAGACCGAGGTGCCAACGTGGAGTCAGCTGAAGAAGTTAACAACTGAGGCCCAGCAGATGGCAGAAAAGCAAGAAGTGGAAGCTACTCCCTCAACCATGTTTCTGGCCACGCTAGCACTGGTTAGCTGCCATTCTTCTGCAAACTCTTGCGCAGCCAAGTCCAAGGACTCGTGAGTAAATCAGCAAAAGAAACTTTCATTAGTAGGAAAATGTTACTGTAGTTTGATTTCTCTATTATTGTTGTGTTGCATTGGCATTGTTTTATTAATAGCCATGTCTGGGTTTTGCATTTGCATTGTTTAGTTATTGGGTTTTTGCATTGGCATTGTTTTGTTAATATTTTAATAGTAAGAACTTTGTTCTTGATGTTTAAGTTTTACTTCCATTAGTAGCTTAAAATTAAAAGAAGGGCAAGATGTAGTGAGTGGCTATAGGGTTAAGCCTCAGACTGACCTGCTGGCAAAGTTGCAAACAAGTCCCAGCTTGGAGGGCACAGCTCTCTAAGCATAATTAAGCTTGATCTTGTGACTGCTCCCTAGACCTTTCCTGGGTAGCTAATGGGCTGTGGGAGGGGCAGCAAGTGCTGCAGAAACAAGTGAAACTTACAAGAACATTGTAAATTATCTTGTTTACCCCTGACTATAAAATAAAGCATCAGCTTGCAGTCAGGATCTGTTCTGTGGCCTCAGCCAGGCACAGAAGATCCACCTAGACCCAGCTTATTCTCTTTGTCTGTCTTTTCTCCATCCTTCCCTGGCCCTCCCTCAGGCTCCCCGAACCCTTGGCTGTGCTGGTGCGGCACAAGGCAAAATTAGTCTCCAATGACAAAAGTAGGTCAGCGGTTCCGAGGACTTGGGAGAGATTGCAAAGGGAGATACAAACTTCTTCTGGTGAAGAAAATGTCTTATAACTTGAGTGCGGGGGTGCTTACATGGTGTCCACATGTGTAAAAACTCACTGGCCTGTTCAGTTAAGATGCATACATTTTACTTTATGTGAATCAAACCCCCCATTAAGTCGATTAAAAGAAAAAACCCAAGTGAAGGGGCAGAGCAGTCACTGCAAGTGGCCGTGGCCGCTTCCTGGTTTGGGAGCCCAGGTCAGGGGCCCAGCTTTCATTGACTACAATTATAATCTTAAACCTAGAGGAAGGCATAACAAAATTACATGAGAAGGAAACAAAAGTCTATACTATGAATACTTTAATGTTGAGTGACTAAGGTTTGATATCATTATGCTATTTTGTGTGTAAGTATATTTAGGTATGAGTATGTGAGGAATGAGTTGTCAAGGAAGCTAAGAAAAATTACATACAAGTCTGCCCATGCAGGGATGAACCAAATACGTTAACTCCTTTATTAAATGTTTACGAACCCTGGCCAGGTAACTCATTTGGTTGGAGCATTGTCCCAATCTGCCAAGGTTGTGAGTTTGATCCCTGGTCAGGGCACATACAAGAATCAACCAATAAATGCATAACATAATGGAACAGCAAACTGATGTTTCTCTCTGCCTCTCTCTCTCTCTCTCTCTCTCTCCCCTTCCTCTCTCAAAAATCAATAAATTAAAAATATTAAAAAAGTTTAAGAAAATGGAATTGATCACATATGTAAGTGTTATTACCTGGTTAGGAGAATTCGTTCAATCCAGGTTGCAGTCCATACCCTCCGGCTCCTGGCTGCCACGCTGGGCGCAGAGCCAGCCGCACTGCTCGCCTGTCCTCTCCACTGTGATCCAACCTCTGCCTCATCTAACCTGCTGGGCTCCTTCCAGCATTTTCTTCATTTCAAATATGACCCTGTTCACTTCTGACTGGTCCTTTACATGGCTTCTATGTCTTTTCTAGTAAATGTCTTTTTAACTTCCCACTGAGACTGTTCCCCCAAGTTCCTTGCGCGTCCTTATAATATTGCTTTAAACTCTGCATCTGGTGTTTTGTGGCTTCAATTTCTTTAATTCTTTTTCTGGGGCTTCTCTTGCCCTTTCACTTGAAGAATATTTCTTTGTCTCCCCATTTTGTTACCTTTGTGTGTTTGTCTGCTGGATAGATCTGGGTGTTGGATAGATCTGCTGACTCCCAAGCTTGTTACGAGGGTTTCTGATGCAGGTGCCTTGCGGGTCTCAGGGGCGCAATCTTCTAAACCCTTGAGGCAGGTGCTCCAGAAGTAATTCCTGTGTGGGTCATGTGCCCGAATGCTGTTGGTCGCTTGGTGGGATGTTAACCTTCAGGTGGCCTGATCATTTGGACAGATCTCACTCATCATGTGCAAGCTGCTGTTCGAGGGCTTCCCCGAGACAGAGTGGTTCCAGCAGGGTCTCGTGGCTTCCGGGCCCCCCTTTTGTCTGTGCCATTTGTGTGGCTAGTTGAGTTGAGCTCTGGTGTGGGTGGAAGCCCACCACTGGTTGTGTTGGCCAGGACTCCAGTGGAGATCTGAGTTTTGTACCACTTCCATCCATTTTCCAAGTTTTAACAGACATGAAAAACATCATCTTGACTTTCCTTTCCTGTGGGAAGTTAGATCCTCACTTTAAAGAATCTTCTCTGAAACCCTTTAGTGGAGAACAGGAAAAGTGATGGCAGTGTACAAAAAGCACTTAGGACTGCTCAGCACTAGTACTCAGACCAGGCTTTAAGGAAGAGGGTGGGTCCTGGCCGCGTGGCTCAGTTGGTTGGAATGTTAGCCTGCACATCAAAAAAGGTTGTGGGTTCGATTCCTGGTCAGGGCACGTACCTCGGTGTAGGTTTGATCTCAATTTAGGGCGCATGGGCGAGGCAACTGATTGATGTTTGCATATCATTCAGTGAGGATTAAAAACAGGGGGGTGGGAGGGCAGAGACTAGTTGGATTAGCTTTGAGGAAGCTTCCCTCTCTCCAGAGTATGTCCTTTCTTTCCTATTAGTGACACAGTAATAAAATCTAGAGGAAATGTTAACACTCAATTGGAGTTGCGAATTAAGGATGTGAAGACCACTAGGGCAAGAATAACTTGGGATAGCTTGAGTGCGTTCTCTCTTCAATACCTTTATTTGAACCCTCATAAAAAAGGGGAATTATATGAGCTTGGCAAACTGGCTAACTGTTCAAGAAACTGACGACCCGTCTCTGAATCTCAGTTAGATGGGCCACGTGACAGAGCTCTGTCCACAGGAACACATGTGAGGGACATGCCTGACACAGACATGTTCCAGGTCTCTTCCCCTTCCCTTCTGGGCTCCTTGAACAGAGACGGCAGAGGGAGAGCCAGGCGGCCTCCCAAGATGGAAGGAGCCTCAGAGTAACTGTGGAGGCTGCTCACTGAACTGCACGAGAGAAATAACCTTGGAAAAGTTGCACTGCTCAGTCTGTTTCCAAGCATTTATAACAGTGTCTGATCAAGAGTAAAAGCTCCATAAATTTTAGCTCCCATTATCATTAGGGAACAAAATTTACTTCAAACTTTCCTTCTTTTTCTTGGGCAAAGCAGAGTACTGGGGGTTGGGGGTAGTTAGTGAAGAGCACTCAGATACATTTACCAGTTTAAAAAAAATGAGTACATTGGTGTATTTAATCTAAACATAGTAACAGCGATTCAAAGAGGAAAAACAATTCATTTGTATCCCAAGCATTAAGTGTTATAATGAGTCTCATAAAATAGTGCTTACCCACTCTAATATAAATGTGAAACATCAAGAGAATTAGGTTCTCTTTTTCTCCCCTTGACAATGAGCATTTGAGGACACTCTAAAACAGTTCTGACAATCCACATCATTTCTGTGGTTTCAAATTAATACAAAATTGTACAAAGAATACTCTGTGCTGTTACAATATTTGTGATACAGTTTAATAGTCATAATCATCTTTTATCAGTTTTAAATAAATTTGTTTAAAAAGAATGTCTTACCAAACCATGTTTCTCTAATATATTTATGTTACAATACACAACATTTATGAAAATATTAGTTAAATCTTTTGCAGAGGAAGTGGGAAAAAGTGAGGGGAGAATTTTTCAAAACTAATCTTCAGTGTTAGGCCTAAATATTTGGCAATTATTCCTGATTATAGAAAATTATAGATTTGTGACATTGAAATGTCAAAAGTGCAGTGCATCCACCCAAAATGAATGATAGTTCCACTAGAGACTTGATTTTGCAAAATAATACAGCATAGTCATTCATATTTCAAACTGAACCAATTTTGCCTTTGTGATTTTTGACATAGTTTCTGGGTTGTGTTAGAAATTAGAAAATTCTGGCTGAAGATCTTGTTACTTTCCTGTAAATCATATGAAAAACTTCATATTTTATTACTAATGGTTGTTATCTTTAAATGTTGAAGAGCCTCCATAGTAATATTTTCATAAAAGGGAAACTACATTTCATTTTCTTCAGAATACATTGAATAACAAAAAAGTGCATCAACTTAAATTTAAAAGTCAGTAGTGTCAAATATATTATTTGGGCATCTAATTTCCTTCCTAATTACCATAGTTTATTGTTGTTAACCTGTGCCTAATTTATAAATTAAACTTCATCAGAGCTTTGTGTGCATAGAAAAACGTAACATACACACATGTATGTGGTTTGGAAATAGCTACAGTTTGTGCACCCACGGGGGGTCTTGGACTGTATCCCCATGAATAGGGGGAAATGGTACATATTCCGGTTCATGTATTTTTATACTATTAAATAGTTTTGAATTAAAACCACCAAAATCTTTAATCTCAGATCTGGATTAAATCATGATAGGGTCAATTATATTTTTAAATTTGAATTTATTCATCAGTAAAATGTATTATTTAACAAGGTCCCTAGAGAATAAGCTTCCTGTGTGTAAGTGGTGACCTAATTACACTGCTCTCATCAGGCCATTTACAAAGCTGCTAATATGCAGTATCAGTACAGTTTCCACACCGATGCGTGAACAATCACACCAAAACCAGGTACCCATTCCTGAAACAAGGAACCATCTCTACATTAGCATTGCGTTGTCATGGGGCTGCCTTGCTGTTTTAAGCACAATGGGTTTTTTTTAATGATTATGATAGATTAAGGCAAAAAGATATAACCTAATCCCCTCGATAATTTATTTTCTCTCTTTTAAAAATGGTTATTGAGACGATACAGATGGTAACTCTGCTGCCAAGAAAGACACACGCTGTCCCTTAGACCCACATCAGGAGCTCTGGCATGAGACTAAGATCGAGATGCTCACAGCGTCTTGCCTTGACTCACCACTGGGGTCATTTCTCAGCAGCACATGCTGATTTCAAATGATGGTGTCTACCTGCTTTTCTTGACTGGATAGAGTATTTTTCTTATTAAAAATACTTAATAACCTACTCAGTCTTTGTAAACTCTCCAAGGAGTGATTTTCCCTCTTGGCGAGCGCTCCCTGCATGGTTGCTGCACTTTTCTTCCATCATCTTCTTCACATAACTGAGTGGTCCCGTCCCTTCAAAGGAGGAAGGGTTTTTGAAGGAGCCTCCAATCCTATCCCATAATGTGAAGTACTGTCCATAGTTGTAGTCGAAGAACATGTGGTGATCTGTATGATGAGCTGAGCCATTAATAAAAGGCCTTAAGATTGGGGGGACACGAAAGTCACCATCATGAATGGAAATTGTCCAGATATTGACCAGGATGTACAGACCCAAGTAAATCACCTTGTGCAGTGGAAAGATGAAAGGATATATGTGGTAAGGCAGACTTTGAAGGAAGCCATCCACAGGGTGAAAAGCATGACTTGCAAACGGAGTAGGGATCTTCCAGATGTGATGAGGTTTATGGATGTGCTGCAGAAGAAAAGAACACCATCAGCACTCACACTTCACCAAGGTCAACACTCAGCTTAGCTTGTCATACTCATGCTGTGGAGAAGACTTAACTAAAAAACCCCCTCGAAATTAGCAGAATCACTTTATAAAATGCCTTCCTTCTTTACCCTCCAGTGAAATTTTAGCACCAACACTCCAGACTCATAAAAAATACAAACAAAATATACCTGGTATTTTCAATACTATGGTTACTTAGGTATTTACAGTAATTAGAGGAAATTCTTGGAAATAGAGAACTAATTTATAATTGCAAACTGCTGAAATGTATACTATTTTTTTTTTTTATCACCTCAGCTTACCCTACATTCCACTATAGGGTACTCCACATTGCATTCCCCCCAGAACCAGGGACCCTCATCATGGCTTCTCTCCAGATGCCCAGCCATATTCCAACTGTCAATCTTTAGTATCTAAGTATCATCTGAGAAGTTTGATAAAAGTGATACCTGAGTTCTAGTTCCAAGACTGCGTTGGATTAAGTGTAGAGTGGGAGCCAGATATCAATTTTTTAAAAGGACCCAGGTAGTCTGGGGACCTTCTTTGAAAATACTGCTAGAATGCAACACTTGCTGTAGGATTTTAGCTAGAACGAGGTATGTGGCAAATCACAATTCAGTCAATAAAATTCCATGTTCTTCAATCTGTATCAGTGGTCAATCTATATCAGTAGAATTTATAGTTCTGTTCAACTGGGCAATAAAATTCAGTGATAACATCAGTTAGGAAACTGGTAACTCCATCCTCCCTACTAATCCTGATCCCAGCTAGCCTAGCCTGAAGGGCGCCAGTATGGACTAAAGGTATCCAGTGAGACTGACCCAGGATCAAGAAACTCAAATTATTCTTGAAGTTTTACACAAGGATCCTGAGTGATGGGATTCATTGACTAAAACAACAAATCAGGTCAGGCATAGGATTATTTTTAAAAATATATATTTATTTATTGATTTCAGAGAGGAAGGGAGAGGGAGAGAGAGGTAGAAACATCAATGATGAGAATCATTGACCGGCTGCCTCCTGCATGTCCCCTACTGGGGATCAAGCCTACAACTTGGGCATGGGCCCTTGGCTAGAATCTAACCCGGGACCCTTCAGTTCACAGGCCGATGCTCTATGCACTGAGCTAAACTGGTTAGGACAGTATTTTTTTTTTTTTTTTTTTTAATAAGCCACATCAGATTACTGAACTCAGGCATATGTCTCTGTGGTCATTCTGCCCTTTAACAAGATTTAAAAAAAAAAAAAAATATTTATTGATTTCAGAGAGGAAGGGAGGGAGAGGGAGAAAGAGATAGAAACATCAATAATGAGAGAGACTCATTGATAAGCTGCCTTCTGCACTCCCCCTATTACAGATTGAGCCTGCAATCCAGGCATGTGCCCTTGACTGGAATCGAACCTGGGACTCTTCAGTCCGCAGGCCGATGCTCTATCCACTGAGCCAAACCGGTTAGGGCGATTTCTGGTTTTTAAAATTAAATTTATTGGAGTGACATTAGTTAATAGGGCCAGTTAGGTTTCAAACATACAATTCTATCACACGTGCTCTGTATACAGCATGGTGTGCCCACCACCCCATCACAGCATCTTCTGTCATCATGCATTTGCCCCCCAATTACCCTTTACTACCTTCCCTCCCTCTTGCCTCTGGTAACCACCATCCTGTTGTCTGTGTCTATGAGATTCAGTTTGATATGTATTCATATATACCATTGTTTTCTTTCCCTAGTAATGATCTACCTTATACACAAGTCTATGATGAAGGCCTCTGTGGATCCAGTAGATCAGCATGTCAGTGAAAAAGAGGAAGGACAGGATACTAACGATGAGCTGAAACATTCCTAGAAGAGAGAGCAGTGACAGTGGAATCAACAGTCAGCTTCGAGGATTAGCACTTACGTTTTACATGTCTAAATGCAGAGTATGAACCTAGACTCAAATATTACAAACTATCTGCTTTGGCCAATTAAACACATTATAAATTCATGTTCTTTGACTCTCTGGAATCTGCTCATTTCCTCCTTTTCTTCATGTAAAAACTTGGAAATGTCCCACCTAAAATCTTTCTTAATTATACTACTAAGCTATTTTTGAGATAGAAAAAAGATATTCCTGAAGCATTGGTATTATTTAAATCTCTGAGCATAATTCTATTTAATAATCTTCCTTCATAAACATGTCTTTACATATGATCTCCCTGGTTAGAATTTTATTTTTCACTAAATACTTCAAATTGAGCATTTACTCCGTAACCCAGCCCTTTCTGATTTTTCCAACCTCACCTATTCCTGACTAACCAGGCTGGGTTACTCAATGTCCTCCCAACATCTCGGAAGTCTTACCGCTGTCCCGTTGCTCATGCTTTCCTGAGTGTCCAGAATGCCCTTTCTCCGTAGATTTTCCCTCACGATCCCATCACTTCTCACAGCCTCGTCAAGCCACCCCCTGGTGTGTGATCTCCGTCCGGGCCTCAGCCAACCAGTCCTCAACCCAGGCTGGGGCTGACCCACCCTTCTTTGTGGAGAAACCTGGGCGAGTCACTAAAATGCTCTGCAAACTCCATTTCCTCACCTACAAAGCAGCAAGTAACAGAACCTGCCTCACAGAATTTATGTAGAATAAAATGAATTAAGGCACGTGAAAGCGTAAAACTGTAGCTGGTACTTAGTAACACGCAATAAACGTTAACTATTATTCTTACTGTTTTAACACTAGACACTAGAAATGTCTCTTGATGGAGTAATTTCAGAATTTAACAAAAAGTGAGCTTAGTCACTGTAGGACTGTTTATAATAGACAAAAAGAAACACTCTAAAGGTCTAAAAATCAGAGTTCATGTAAATAAACTAAGGATATCTACAGAATGAGAAACTATAACTAACACTAGATAATGCTAATATTTACAGGCATAACAATATGGGCATAGATATTGTTAACAGCAAAAAAACTGACTCCAAAGCAGTATGCATAGTGAAGTTTCATTTTTATAATGTAAATAATGAAGTATACAAGGTATAGAGGGTATATGACAGAAGATTTACAGTTTCTAATAGAAAAAGAATTGATTTTTTAAAATCTGTATTTTCTGATTTGCCGTAATTGTCATGTATTATCTATGTTATTTTTTTTAGAAGTTTGAATTCAACACGGAAGCAAATGCAAAGGCTTATATATTTGATCATGCCAATCTTTCCCCAGGCACAATTTCATCTAACACAAAGACTGAAAATGGACAGATAAACTTAATTAAATGCACATTATGTGGTAAGACATAAATGCATAAAATAAAATAATATTAACAAATATTAAAAACAACCGAGCAATTTCTAATTATTTTATATTTTTATTGATTTCAGAGAGGAAGGGAGAGGGAGAGATAGAAGCATCAATGATGAGAGAGAATCATTGATCGGCTGCCTCCTGCACATCCCCTGCTGGGGATCAAGCCCACAACCCGGACATGTGCCCTTAACTGGAATTGAACCCGGACCCTTCCGTCCACAGGCTGACACTCTATCCACTAAGCCAAACTGGCCAGGGCTTTCCAATTATTTTAAAAGAAGGAAGAGGCAGATTAGATTCTTTAGAAACACCAGCTTGGGCTGACCTGGTTATTCACTTACCACTTGGAAAGTCTCCTATGTCATCATATAACTTGCTGTAACCTCGCAGCTCCAGCAGGAACAGAGAGACAGTGGGAATGCTTATCCACGGCAATGCCTGGACCGTGAACATGATCTCTCGATAGACTTGGTTCTGAAAATGACATTTCCGATACTTAAAGTCATTGCTCATTAAGCAACACTAGCACAGAGTTGTTTGGGGTTGGATTTTTACAATCTCTTGTATATGTTAATACTGATTTTTTGAGAGAGAAAGGGAGAGGGATAGAGAAATAGAAACATCGATGAGAGAAACATCATCTACTGGCTACCTCTTGTATGCTCCCTACTGGGGATTGAGCCCAACTGGGGAATGTGCCCTAATGGGGAATTGAACCATGACCTCTTGGTTCCTAGGTTGACGGTCAACTACTGAGCAACACCGGCCAGCCTAGAATCTCTTTTATATGAACCAGATTAATTCCCAAAACGTTTCCATTAAAATGTTAATACGTGGGAACGGGTAAGAAAAAAATTCCTTTTGTACTGAGCAAAAACAATAAATATTGTAAATTCTCATGCTTATTCTCCTTCCACCAAAATCTGTATTCTAAATTTTATTTTACTGAGTAATTATTTCTTTCATAATTAACTTCCATCCATAATCCTCTTTTTCCTCAGTTTTTGGAGACTTGTATTTGAGATTTGTATTTGACAAATACAAGTAACTGAAACAAAAATGATTATAAACTAATCTAAAATTACTGTGTTTGGATCCTCTAACTCAATGGTCAGCAAACTCATCAGTCAACAGAGCCAAATATCAACAGTACAACGATGGAAACTTCTTTTGAGAGCCCAATTTTTTAAACTTAAACTTCTTCTAACACCACTTCTTCAAAATAGACTCGCCCAGGCCGTGGTATTTTGTGGAAGAGCCACACTCAATGGGCCAAAGAGCCGCATGTGGCTCGTGAGCCACAATTTGCTGACCACTGCTCTAACTAAAGAAAAATATACATAGCAAAATTTATTTCAGTTGTGAGTCAAATATAAAAATAACTACACAAATGTGTGCATTTATCACTATTAGCAGAGAAATTCTTTTTTTTAAAAATATTTTTATTGACTTCATAGAGGAAGGGAGAGGGAGAGAGAGAGAAACATCAATAATGAGAGAAATCACTGACTGGCTGCCTCTTGCACACTCCCTTCTGGGGATCGATCCTGCAACCCCTGCATGTGCCCTTGACTAGAATTGAACCCAGGACCCTCAGTCCACAAGCCGATGTGCTATCCACTGAGCCAAACCAGCTAGGACTAAAGAAATTCTTTGTAACTAAAGTTACAAAGTACCAGGCTTTTAGTTAAAAAAAAAAAAAAAAAAAAAAGTTGGACTCATTATTTGTTTAAACTATGGAAGGAGAGGTGGGATTAGCCCTACCAAAAACATATGACCCATCTGGGGCTGGTTTAAAAAACTTTACTTAATGCTTATAACCAATTTAATCTGAACAGCTTACAAGTTCATCATATTGTGTTTTCTTTTTACTGTAACAGTAGTTAAAATAGGTAAGAAAATCACTTACCTTTAAAAACTGTGGATGTTTCATTAAAGAATGATCAAAGATAAAATAATAGCTGAGTGTTGCAAAGACAAAATAAAGGATATAAGCCCCAAGATTTGTTACAATCAGGAGACTGATTGTCTGTCGAAAGAAGTTGTCCTCTGGCCACGTGGCTGGATATATGTATGGTGTGAAAACATAACGATCTGCAGCACTGAGGACGAGATCCATCTCAGCACCTGAAGGAAAAACGTGCAAAAGTTACATGCTGACATTTCTCAAAGCAACATTTTTCAGAAAAGTGACCCGAAGTTCCTGCTTTAATAAGCACGTGTAGAAGTCTGCTCCTACCGGAACCCCTGCAGTGCCATCTTTCGAGCTAGAAGGGATCTTAAATACTATCTTATACCAATCTCTTCCTATTGTAGAAGGGGGCACCAAACCTGTTAGAGAAACCAAGACCCAGTAAGTTTTTCTCTGAGGTTTAGCATGTCCATGGATAAATGTAGATCCAATTCCTTTTTAGTGTTCTTTCCTACTATGCCCGAGGGCAACACGGCAAGTAGTAAAGATGTGGAATGTAAGGTACTAGGTATCCAGGCAAATGGTTTCCCCTTTAAGCTACAAGTTTTAGCAGCCGCTCTCTCATAAAAATCACACAAAACAAACCAACAAAAACAAACAAACAAACAAAACCCTCCTATTTCAGAGATTTTTGCTTCAGTGCTGAAACTTAAATTAATTCCCCAAAAGGTATCTATGTTGCCACCACAAGCACAGAAGTCAGGCACTATCTGTTCTTATGACACAAGAAAAGGCCGCTCTCATTGACAGAACAAAGGTAGATATATTCTTAATGTTAAGAATCAGAATACATTTATTCCTCCCACCACTAAGCAATGCTCTAGATTACGGGCTAGGAAACTGGGGCCAAGTCAAACCCAGAGCCTGTTCCTGTAAACAACAACGAGAAGCCACCACCCATCCCAGGCCTTCACCACACTATTGCCTGTGTCCATCAAATGGTCCTTATCTGCTACATATTGGACCACATCAATAATATCAATTTATGAAAAAATTAAAACCCTTTACAATATTTATATAATTACTTATAGCCTATTTCCCCTACTAGATTTCCCATTGTTTCCACACAAGAATGTAGACTTCTTAAAAATCATGCATACATGTAGTTTAAAATAATCATTATAAAGTGAGCTACAGAGAGAAGTGTCGCTTCCATATGTATCTCCGTACAGCACGATCATCACCTCACTTCCAGTCCTGTGGGTAACCATCTTTATTAGTTTATATGAATCCTTACAATATTTTTTAAATGTATTTTTAAATGTAAGATCCAACTACAAATTTTTATTTCCCTCCTTCTTTATAAAAAGTGACACTTTAGATACACTGTCACACATTCTTTTCTCTCACAATGTATTTTGAAGATCTTTCCATCATAATATAAAGAATACCCTCCTTTTTGTTTTTAATAAAGTAGCTTTATAAAGATTCAAAAGTTTTCAGCATATTCTTAGTGTGCAATGATCACTAACCAATTTCAGAACCCTTTCATCACCTCCAAAACCGCATTCTCCATAATGTTGAGCCTCTTAGACGTGTACATTGTTTGCCATCCCATTTAAGGAGTTTTGGGCCATAATTTTTTTCCATTTTTTTTATTAAGGTATTATGTGTGTACATATCTTACCATTGTCCACCCTCCCACCCCACTCCCATACGTGCCCTCACCCCCCAATGTTTTACATCCGTTGGTTATTCTTACATGAATGCATATAAGTCCTTTGGTTGATATCTTATTTCCCCCACCTCTCCCTCACCTTCCCATTGTAATTTGACAGTCTGTTTGATGCTTCATAATTTCTTAAAACAACCATTTTACTGGTTTCCTCTCTTCTCTTTTGGAACTCCTATTATGTGTATGGGGGTGTCCTTGATGGCATCATCTAAGTCTCAAGACTGTTAATTTTTCTTCATTCTTATTTTCTGTTCCTCAGATTGGATAAATCTCAATTGCCCTATCTTCAAATTCTTTCTTTGTTCTCTTTGCTCAAATATGATGTTATGTCTGATGGCTCATTTGAAACTCAAGTTATATTTTCAACTGTTGAATTTTTATTTGGTTTTCTTTAAAAAAATTAATTCTTTCACTTTATTGATAGTCTCTATTTGCTGGGATATTGTTCTCATACTTTCTTTGTTATTTAGATGGTGTTCTTTAAACATATCTGTAGTAGCCAATTTTAAAGTCTTTTCCCAGGAAATCTGGGCTTTAAGAGATTGTTTCAATGGACTGCTTTTTTGTGCATGTACAGGTCATACTTACCTGTTCCTCTGTGTGTCTCCTAAGGAACATGTTAAATCACACAACGTGGCAGCTCTGGAAATCAGATTCCCCAGGGGCCTTCCTCAGGGTTTCATGCTGCTGTTATTATAGGGACTTCTCCAGGCTGCTTGTAGAACACCTGTATTCTTTCTTGTGTGCAGCTTCTGAAGTCTTTATGCACTAACGAGTGGGCAGACTTTCTTAAATGCCTTAAGCCACCAGCCTTTGTGAGGTCTGTGTGTGGGGCCATGCTTTCAATGTTCCCATGGGCAGTTACACCTCCGAAGTAGCCTTCACTTCCTGTTCGTACAGACCTGCAAGGTCAGGCAGCAGTGAGAGATCAGGGCCTTCTCCCACCTTTCTTGGGTATACAAGCCTTCCCACGGAAATCGTTCTAGATCCAACACAATGTCAGAGCTTTGCACGGACTCCTACGGACATCCCTCAGTGCTTCCTTGTGTTTTGCTCTGGCTCTCGTTAGTGCCAACAGTCAAAGCTGTCTCCTAAGACTACAAGGTGAAGCGATCACCACTTGACAAAAACCTCGAGAATACAGTTTTTCAGAGAACCGCCAGAGAGGTCACATAGTCAAATTCTCTGGGTTGGGGCTTTTGTGTCCTGTCCCTTCCAGGGTTGCTAGACTGCAGTGCTTCACAATTCCTACAGCTGCAAGGCTCATTTTCAAGGCTCCCACGGAGCCGGGGAAGGGGCTAGAAATAAGGAAAGCTAAAATGCCACAAAGCTTCCTGTTCTTTCGGTGTCTCAGTCATTTTTCTAGAATAAACCTTCCTAGGATTATTGTAAATCTTTAATTCCTAGAGTTCTACAAAAATTGATCTTGGCAATATTTGTCCGTATTTTGTTGCTTTTATAAAAAAGCAGACTTTCAGAGGAGGGTCTTACTCTGCTATTCTGGAAGTCACCATCTCCTTTTCTATAGCACAAGGCTACCATTTTTTTTTCCCATGAAACATTTGGTTTTGGATTTATTTTGCAATTCAGAATTTCTAGATTTTTCCAAGGTAAAAACATCTTCCTACTAGTAAACACAAATATTTGTTTAGGAAAATGTATGAATATTCACATTAAATGGATGTACACTGCAAACAGTATGATAATAACTTATATAGTAACTATGTGTAGTAATAAACAAATATAGAATTGTATAGACTAAAACAGTTCTTTATTACTACTATTTTTAAAGGAAAACATTCGGTAAACTTTCAAATACATTCCAAAGTTAAATAACTGCATGTATGTGTATCTGTATATGTAATACATACATTTTCATAAAATCTGGTAATTGGAGGATCTTGTAGAGAAGGGCCCATGAGGTTGGAATTAGACATTGATGATGGGCCAGGATAAGGATTCTCAAGTGATAAAGCAAAGCTACTCAAGAATGCCTCTTGCTGAAACCAGTTTGGCTCAGTGGATAGAGCATCAGCCTGCGGACTGAAAGGTACCAGGTTCGATTCCGGTCAAGGGCATGTACCTGGGTTGCGGGCACTCTCCAGTGGGGGGCATGCAGGAAGCAGCTGATTGATGTTTCTCTCTCATCGATGGTTCTAACTCTCTATCTCTCCCCCTTCCTCTCTGTAAAAAAATCAATATATTAAAAAAAATAAAAGAATGCCTCTTGAAGATTTCTACCAATGCCATCTATCTGTCTTATTAAATGTTTCTGCCCCAGTGCTGTTTAATTGCCACCATAATGCCTTCAGTAACTTTTCCGTTTGTATTCACAATGTAGCCGTCATCGCAGTCAGGACTACCTTCATGCTTGTGTTTAACTACCTTTCAGTAGTTTCCCCACCATCCAAGAATGCATAACAGAAGCATCACCATCAGTGTCCAGCATTTGTTCCGTCAGATTCTGCTGACTTCTTATGGTTCTGGCTGTTAAATATCTGGTGTTCTTAATGGAGTCAGGTGTCATCTTCTCAGTGGGGATACAAAATGGTGCAAAATCTTTATTTGCAGGTTCATTTTCAAACCTTATTGTCACTGCAGGGTTAAGCATTTACTAATGCAGATTTATCAACATCAATTTAAGCATTAGCAATCTGGAAAACAAGATCTTTACGAATGACTATTTTCTAGAAATTTTTCCTTTTTAAAATATTTGTTGGGGTGGCACTGGTTAACAAAATTATACAGGTTTCAGGTGCACAATTCCACAGCACATCATCTGTATTCTGTGTGTTCACCACCGCCTGTAAAATTTCCACCCATCATCATTTATCTCCTCTATACCATCCTCCCCTCCAATCACCACTGTTGTCCATGGGTTCTTTTATTCTCTTTTGCTCAATCCCTCCATGCACCCCTCCTCAGCCCACTTTCACCAATAGCTACCAGTCTACTATCGACCTATGAGTCTGTTTGTTCATTAGATTCATATGGTATTTGTCTTTCTCTAATTGGTTTATTTCACTGAGCAAAATGCTCTCCAGGTCCATCCATCCTGTCACAAAGGGTAAAATTTCCTTTTTTTATGGCTGAGTAGTATTCCATTGTGTAAATGTACCAGATTTTTTAATCCAATTATCTACCAATGGGCATTTGGGCTGCGTCCAAATCTTGGCTATGGTAAATAATTGGTAAATAATGCTGCAATGAACACAGGAGTGCATATGTTCTTTCAAATTAGTATTTCAGGATTCTTTGGATAAATTCCCAGATGTGGACTTGCTGGGTCATAGGAAGCTTATTTCTAACTAGAGGCCCGGTGCATGAAATTCATGCATGGGGGCAGGGAGGGGTGTCCCTCAGCTCAGCCTGCACCCTCTCCAACCTGGGACCCCTCAAGGGATGTCCTACTGCCCGTTTAGGCCCGATCCAAATAGGATCGGGCCTAAACGGGCAGTAGGACATCCCTCTCACAACCCAGGACTGCTGGCTCCCAACTGCTCGCCTGCCTGCCTTCCTGATTGCCCCAAACAGCTTCTGCCTGCCAGTCTAATCACCCCCTAACCACTCCCCTGTCAACCTGATTGATGTCTAACTGCTTCCCTGCCAGCCTGTTTGCCCCTAACTAACCTCCCCTGCAGACCTGGTCACCCCTAACTGCCCTCCCCTGCAGGCCTGGTTCCCCCCAACTGCCCTTCCCTATAGGCCCGGTCACCTGCAACTTCCCTCCTCTGCCGGCCTGGTAACCCCTACCTGCCCTCCCCTGCAGGCTTGATCACCCCCAACTGCCCTCCCTTGCATGCCTGGTCCCTCCCAACTGCCCTCCTCTGCTTGCCATCTTGTGTCCACATGGGGGCAGTCATCTTCAACCACATGGGGCAGCCATCTTGTGTGCTGGAGTGATGGTCAATTTGCATATTACTCTTTTATTACATAGACTAGAGACCTGGTGCACGGGTGAGGGCCTGCTGGTTTGCCCTGAAGGGTGTCCCAGATCAGGGTGGGGATTCCCTTGGGGCGTGGGGCAGCCTGAGCGAGGGGCCTGTGGTGGTTTGCAGGCTGGCCACGCCCCCCAGCGACCCAAGCATAGGCCAGGGCCGGCTGGAAGTAGGTATTTGGGATTTATTTATCTTCTATAATTGAAACTTTGTAGCCTTGAGTGGAGACCAGGGCAGGCCAGGGCGGACGGACGGGAAGCTTGGCTTCCTCCATTGCCAGGGAAACCCAAGCCTCCTTCTCTCTCCGTGGTAGCATCCATCTTGGTTGGGTTAATTTGCATACTTGCTCCTGATTGGCAGGTGGGCGTGGCTTAAGGGTGTAGTGGAGGTATGGTCAATTTGCATATTACTCTTCTATTAGATAGGACTGAATTTATTGGGGGTAATATTGGTCTGTAAAACCATGCAGATTTCAAGTTACAACTCAATAAAACATCATCGGCACACTGCATTGTCCCAAGCAAGTCTCTTTCCATTCCCATTTTCCCCACCTTTGCCCACTTCTACCTAACCCCCACTGGCCTTTCCCTCTAGTTATCGCCACACTGTTATCTGTGTTTATGTGTTATGTATACTTGAGGGTTTTTTGTGTGTGTGTGTTTTTTTTTTTTTTTTTTTTGCTAATTTGTAGGTCTCTTTTAACTACTGCAAGCACTACAAACACTTATTTTCCAGAGTGTAACACAGCGTGGTATAAAGGCTGTATTTCAGTCACAGTGGGTGGAAAGCAAATGGAAAAAATACTATTTTAACAAAAAGCTGAGGAGAGTACTGTCTAGGATATGTTACTGAATCAACCCCAAGATTTTGGCATAAAGATGCCCAGGACTTTTGTGAGACTCATGCAAACACTTTAGGTGGTGGCTTTTCCTATCACTGCCAACTTTACCTTTGCATGTCTGAAGCACTGGTGTTGCTCCTGCAGTCTGAAGTATTTTTTTGGAATGTAAAACAAATATAGCACTATTTCATCACCACTGCAAATTTATTCAGCATTCAGGTTTTCATCAGATATTATTTTAGCAAATTCATCAAGGTAAATGTTTAGCTACTTCAGGATCAGCAGAATATTTACAGACTTTCAGATATTTTTCACAACACTGCTTCCTAAATTTCTGAATCTTTCCTTCTTAATACTAATGTTAGTGTAGGTAGCTAGATATTATTAAAGAAAGGGAGCAAAGTGAATCAGACATTATTAAGCCTAATAAACCAGGGAGCTGAACTGGACAATAAGCTGGCTTGCTTTCCTAGGAAGTTATAGCTTCACATACTCCATAGAAAACTACAGGTCTGTGCCCCACAGATCACTGCAGGGAATCCTATATAATAAAGAGGTAATTTGCAAATTGACCCTTATGGCCTCGTACAAGATGGCCACCCCCATGTGGTCAAAGATGGCCTAAACAAGATGGCTGGCAGGGGAGGGTAGTTGTGGGTGATCAGGCCAGCAGGGGAGGATAGTTAGGGGCAACCAGGCCAGCAGGGGAAGGCAGTTAGGGGCGACCAGGTCAGCAGGGGAGGGCAGTTGGGGGCGACCAGGACAGCAGGGGAGGGCAGTTGGGGGTGACTGGGCCTGCAGGGCAGGGTGGTTGGGGGGTACCAGGCTTGCAGGGGAGGGCAGTTATAGGCGATTGGGCTGGCAGGGAAGGGCAGTTGGGGGCAATTGGGCCAGCAGGGGAGCAGTTAGGTGTCAATCAGGCTGGCAGGGGAGTGGTTAGGGGGTGATCAGGCTGGCATGCAGGCAAGCAATTGGGAGCCAGCAGTCCCGGATTGTGAGAGGGATGTCTGACTGTCAGTTTAGGCCCAATCCCACAGTTGGATATCCCCCTGAGGGGTCCCAGATTGGAGAGGGTGCAGGCTGGGCTGAGGGACATACACCAGTGCACAAATTTTGTGCACTGGGCCTCTTGTACAACAATAAAGGAGATAGACACACATGTACAGTAGAAGCAAAGGTGGTGAACTCAGCCTGGGACATGATGGGATTGGTTAAGGGACACACGACCCTGGAAGGTCTAGGAAGTGGAATGGCTAGAGGGAGGATGCAGTACCAGCCAGGAAATATTGGAAGTTGTTTGTTTAGTTTGAAGAAGTGCCTGATCCTTTCCAAGCCCAAGATAATATAACCAGCCTAACAAAGACAAAGGGCGGCTCTCTCTCTTCTGCCTTCCTTCCAGTAATATGGGTTTGCCTCATTTGCTCATGCAAAATGTCTGGACACTGTTCTATTTCTGGGCCTGTTGAAGACAAGGTTGAATTTTTTCAGAGTGTGACAGAGCTGGACCTGGGACAACCCTTAGCATTTACTTCAGCTTCAATAAACTTTATCACTTATTCTCCCAGATGAGGTCTCCTGGATGCTTTCCTTGAGACCCCATTCCACCTGCAACACTAACACTCATCTTCCGTAGCAGCTCTTCCTGATATATTCTAGTTTATATCACGTTCAACAAAGCAATCAGTGGCATTTATTTCCTTATCAAATTTACTTAATGAAAACATGGTTAGGATTATCATTTTCTAATCCATACTTTACTTTTCATCCTTCTCAGTCCTCATTGCCAGTGTAAAACATCTGCAATCTATCTTCCTGTTCTTCTTTTTTATTGATTTCAGAGAGGAAGGGAGAGGGAGAGAGAGCTAGAAACATCAACAATGAGAGAGAATCATTGATCAGCTGCCTCCTGCAAGTCCCACACTAGGGATGGAGCCTGCAACCCAGGCATGTGCCCTGACCAGGAATCAGAACGTGACCTCCTGATTCATAGGTCTATGCTCAACCACTGAACCGTGCCAGTCAGGCCTGTCTTTCTATTCTTTATTCACTTATTCTTTAGTACAATGCTTCACAGACATAACAGGCACAAGCTCTTATAACAGCTCCATGTTCTGTACTGTTACTAATAACAGATGTTTCCATTCATTCTGTTATTCACAGGCTTACCTTAAACTATATTTTATTTTCACATGTAATTAAACCCAAACTAACAAAAGAGTACGAATAAAAAATAGAGGCAGGATCTGGTAGGTACACCAAGATCAGCTGGAGTCAAGTTTTGCTTTAAATGAATTTGAACACCATTTTTAAATATTTTAATCCTCACCTAAGGATAGGTTTTTATTATTTTAGAGAAACATATATGTGAGAAAGAAACACTGATAGATTGCCACCCATATGTGCCCTAACCAGGGATTGAACCCGCAATCTAGCTATGTGCTCAATCTAGCTGGAATTGAACCCTCCACCATTTTGACATACAAGATAATGCTCCAACCATCCAGAGCGGAGTGTGAAATTTTAACAAACAAAGGAACTTTTGGTTTTCAGGTCTTTCCAGACTTTTAAACTGTGGCTAAGGGACTGTGGGACTAAGTTCCTTTGTGTGATTTCTCTGTTGTTTATTCAATCTACATATAGACACCTGGATAGAAACTAACGCTTTGCTATTACTAGCTGTACCAGTTAATAATAGATTTTGTAATCAAAGAAAATACGATAACTTCAAGAGAAACATCAAAAGTGCTTTATTCAAAGTAGTCTATCGCTAGCTACACATTTCCCCCATCTGTCAGGTAATTTGTGGATACCATCCCAATAGAACTTCTCTTGTTTTGAGGCAAACCATTCAGAGACCCAATTTTCCACTTCTTCATATGTTTTGAAGTGCTGCTCAGAAAGTGTGTGCCATCCATCAGAACAAGGGGTCATCTGAAGGAGCAAGGTCTGGTGAATACAGCGGGTGGGTTAATACTTCCCAGGCAAGATCTTTTAACGTGTCTTTAACTGGTTTTGAAGTGTGTGATGGTGCAGCATCATGAAGCAAAATTACTTTGCCTTGTCTTCTGGCTCATTCTGGTCATTTCACGATTAAACCGTGGTTCAAATTGGTTATTTGTTGTTAGTAGTGATCAGTATTAATGGTTTCACCTGGTTTGAGAAGGTCTAATACACCACACCTTCCTGATCCCACAAAACACAGAGCACTGTCTTTTTTTCTGAAACAATTTGACCTTGCAGTTGATGTTGATGGTTGACCTGGATCAACCCATGATTTTGTGCATTTGTGATTCTCAAAATAAATCCACTTTTCATCACCATTCACAATTCGATGCAAAAAAAGACTTTCTCTCCTGCCTTTGAAGCAACATTTTACTGATGACTTTTTGGTTTTCCATTTGTCTTTCATTCAGTTGATGTGGCAACCATTTCCTTCCTTCAAAATCTTTCCCATTGCTTGTAAACAATCAGAAATTGTTTGCTGAGCAATGTTTAATCTTTCTGCAAGTTGTTTTTGAGTTTGACATGCATCTTCATCCAATAATGCTTGTAATTGTTGGTCTTCAAACTTTTTTGATTGACCTGGACATTCTTTGTCTTTCATATAGAAATCATCACTTTTAAAGCATTTAAACCAGTGTTCACAAGTATCTTGAGATGGAGCATGTTCACATAAGCTTCTCAAAGTATTAACAGCACTTTTTTTCAAAATAAAGTAGTGAATTATAACTTCCTACAAATGCTTTTTGTTGCATGAAATTCGACATTTTTAAGTGTAAAAATATCTATGATGTTAACACCTTCAGCAAATATGACATATGAAGTTTTGAAGCTTGTTGCCAATACAACAAAATAGCATACATATCAAATTGCATATATATCAACATATGTATAACTCCATTTATTGAAAATAATCCACATTATTAACCGGTACACTTAGTACAAGCAATGCTACAATGACTAACCCTATATTGGTAAACACGTAAAAGCAGAACAACTAGGTCAAAGAGTAACTGCATTGGTAGCTTTAGTATTGTTAAATTGCTTCTCATAGGGGTTGTGCTACTTTGCAGGTCCATAGTAATGTAGGATAGTGCCTATTTCTCTACAACGTTAACAACAGAGAATATCATCAAACATTTGGATATTCATTACTTTCATAACAAAGAAATGATATCTCAATGCATACTTATTTTTAAATTAATCTTTATTGTTGAGATTACAGATGTCCCTCTTCTCCCCCACCCCATAGCTCCTCTCCACCAGTTCCCACCCCACCCCAGGGCCTCACCACCCTATTGTCTGTGTTCATAGGATATGCATATAAGAACTTTGTCTAATATCTTCCTGTACTCGCCACACCCTCTTTCCTCTGAGAATCATCAGTCTGTTCCATTTCCATGCCCCTGATTCTATTCCATTCACTAGTTTATTCTGTTCATCAGATTATTCATTTGATTTTTAGATTCAATTGTTGATAGATATGTATTTGTTGTCACTTTGTCATATGTTTTAACTTTACCTTTTTCTTCTTCATCCTCTGCTTAAAGAATACCCTTCAGCATTTCATATAATACTGGTTTGGTGGTGATAAACTCCTTTAGCTTTTTCTTGTCTGTGAAGCTCATTATCTGACCTTCAATTCTAAATGATGGCTTTGCTGGGTAATCTTGGTTGTAGGTTCTTGCTGTACATCACTTTGAATATTTCTTGCCACTCCCTTCTGGCCTGCACAGTTTCTGTTGAGCAATCAGCTGACAATCCATGTGGGCACTCTCTTGTAGGTAACTAACTGCTTTTCTCCTGCTGCTTTTAAGATTCTCTCTTTGTCTTTTGCCCTTGGCTTTTTAATTATGTGTCTTGGTGTGGACCTCTTTGAATTCCTCTTGTTTGGGGTTCTCTGCACTTCCTGGACTTGTAAGTCTATTTCTTTCATCAGGTAGGGAAAGTTTTCTGTTTTTATTTCTTCAAATAGGTTTTCATTATCTTGCTCTCTTTTTCTTCTGGCACCCCCATAATTTAGATATTGGTATGCTTGAAGTTGTCCCAAAAACTCCTTTCACTATCTTCATATTTTTGAATTATTTTTTTCTTTTTGCTCTTCTGGCTGGGTGTTTTTTGCTTCCTCTTAATTTAATCATTTATTTGATTATTGGGATCCTCTAGTGTATAGTTGAATCCCTGTATATTATTCATTATGACAGTTGTTTATACTTAATTTCTGACTAGTCCTTTTCCATTTTTTTTTTTTTGGCATTCTAAGATCCTTGAAAGTCTCACTAAGTCCCTTGGAGGTTTCTAGAAGATTCCTGAGTAACCGTATAACTGTGGTTTTGAACTCTATATCCAGTAGTTTGCTTTCTCCCATTTCTTTCATTTGTGACATGTTTCTTTGTCTCTGCATTTTGGCTGCTTCCCTGTGTTTGTTTCTGTGTATTGGGTAGAGCTGCTAAGTCTCCTTGAGTTGATAGTGGCTTTGTGTAGTAGGTGTCCTATAGGGCCCAGTGGCTCAGCCTCCCCAATCACCTGGGGTGGACACTCTTGTTGGGCTGTGTGCAGTCTTTTTGTAGTTGAGCCTTGACTGCTGTTGGTGTCACTGGGAGGAATTGACCTCTAGGCCAACTGGCTGGGGGGATCAGCTGTGTCTACAATGGTGCAGGAGACACCCTAATGGAGTAAGACTTATTTCAGTGGGGTTTTGGTGCTCACTGAGTCTGCCCCCTGAGTGTATCGCTTATGGATGTGAAGCGTTGTAATCTGGTATGGTCTCACACTGATCACTGGCTCTTGGGTCTCCAGGAAGGGGCAGCCAGTCCCTGGGGCCACCAAGCAGGAGCTACAGAGAGATCTGAAGATTCCTCCTCTTGGTATTGGGTTTGGAAGTGCCCAGATGAGGCCCAGCTGTGAAGCAAGGCAGGCTGGTGCTGGTGCCTGGCCTTGGGCCTCTTGGTATTGGGTTTGGAAGTGCCCAGATGAGGCCCAGCTGTGAAGCAAAGCAGGCTGGTGCTGGTGCCTGGCCTTGGGCCTTTTATTGATAGGGTTGGGGCTCCCTGACCCAGCTCAGTTTGTTTGACAGAGTTTTAGCTTGAGAAAGGACAGACCATTTATATGCAAAAGCTGCTGCCTACAGCTTGGGTGGGGTGGCGTCTCAGGGAATCACCAGGGGAGAGTAAACAGAAATGGCTGCCAGTCAGCCCTGCACTGGGGCAGTCCCTGCACGAAAACAACAATGACCACTGTGAGCACCTGTCTGGAAGAAAGCCAGCCCCAAGTTTCTGCCCCAATGACAGACAGTCCAGTTTCACCCTGTATGTTTCTGGGTTCCCCAGAGTCTCACCCAGCACTGGAGCGCAGAGGAAGTGGGAGCTTGGAGCTGCTGGGTCTCCAGCAGCCTGTGTCACTCAGGCCCAATCTGCACTCATTTTTATAGTCCGTAGTTCTTACTGCCCATAGGGATTTCTTTCCCCAGCTCCGGAACCCTGGGCTGGGGGTCTGGTTTGGGGCTGGGACCTCTGGCTCCTGTGGGTGGCCTCCACAGAGGCAATCTCCCTCCCAATTAAAAAAGCCACACACCTGGGTGCCAGACCAGCCTGTTCCATGTCTCCGCAACTCCTACCAGTCTCAGTGTGCTTTCTTCTTTACCTCTCTAGTTGCAGTACTTTCACTCAGCCAGCTTTCAGGTGGTTCTGGATGATAGTTATTCTGTAGTTTATTTTTTATTTATTTATTTTTTTAAAATATATTTTATTGATTTTTTTACAGAGAGGAAGGGAGAGGTATAGAGTTAGAAACATTGATGAGAGAGAAACATCGATCAGCTGCCTCCTGCACACCCCCTACTGGCTGGGTATGTGCCCACAACCAAGGTACATGCCCTTGACTGGAATCGAACCTGGGACCCTTGAGTCTGTAGGCCGACGCTCTATCCACTGAGCCAAACCGGTTAGGGCAATTGTTCTGTATTTTAGTTGTAATTTTGATGTGGTTGTGGGAGGCAGCAAGTACAGGTGTTTACCTATGCCGCCATCTTGGTTCTCCTTGCATGTTTATTTTACATTTGTCTTATTATAAGTAAGGTTGAACAATTTATCTATTTAGAATAATTTGTATTTTTTTCTGAAAATTGTGTGTTTTTGTCCATGGCCCATTTTCACACTGGGTTTTTAGTCTCTTAAAATCAAATTCTAAAAGCTCTTTATGTATTAGCATGTAGCCCCTTGTTTGTGATATGAGTTGCACACATTTTTTTCTCACTTTATTACTGAAAGAAAATTTAAATAATTAATACCAAATGGCAGATATTGACATATATCCTTCATCATACATTGTTAATTCATTCAATCAATAATTAAGTATCAAACACTGCATTAGGTAATGAGCATACAAAGATTAAAATGAAATGAAACTTTTCATACATACTTAATTTTAATTATACAAACCTGTCTACGTAAGTAGAAATAGGTAAACTAAATTGTCAATATTTTTTACATATGCATTAGAAAAACCTAGTTTATTATATAATGGATTTTCAGCTTTAAAGGACACCCCTCGCTTGAATCAATCTGTTATATTGAGGTTTTACAAGATGGTCAACCAGTGCCTGGATGGATGGGAAAAAGGCCTCAGTCAATCTACAGGCAGTTTTCAGAATTTTGGTTTCAATTAATTCTATTTGTTGAATGTTGTAAGTAGACATTTATGAATATATTGCTGTAATTTCTTACATCTAACATAAAATCTTCTAAAATCAACAGCAACATGATTGTAAAACTGCAACTCAATTTTGAAGTTTAGATTCAAATCCACATCTATAAAGTGGTGACAACATATCCACATTATAGATTAAGATTTAGAGATTAAGAACACAGTTTTGAGGCATCATCTGATACACAAAAAATAGTCAATTTATAGGCGCTATTACTACTATAATGGGAGCCAAAGATGAATTAAAACTACCTCAACCTAACTAAAAAAATAAGGTGCCACTTGATTTTTCTTTGAAAAACTAGAGGCCCGGTGCATGAAATTTGTGCAGGGGTACGGGTCCTTCAGCCTGGCCTGCACCCTCTCCAATTTGGGACCCCTCAGGGATGTCCAACTGCCTCTCGCAATTGGGACTGCTGGCTCCTAACTGCTCACCTGCCTGCCTGATCGCCCCTAACACCTCTACCTGCTTGCCTGATCTCCCCTAACCACCTCTACCTGCCTGCCTACCTGCCTAATCACTCCTAACTGCTCCTCTGCTGGCCTGATCGCCCCTAACTGCCTCTGCCTTGCCCCGAACCTGGGACACAGGATTCCCTCCTCCGGCTGGTTGCAGGTACCTGGGACCTGGGCTTCACTCCCTCTGGCCAGCTGCAGGCACCCAGGACCTGGCCTGGCTTCGCCCCGGCCGGCCACAGCCTCAGGGGACTGTGGGAGGGTGGCTTGTCCTTCTCCAGGCCAAGCCTGGCTGGTCCCCATTCCTCTCTGGTGAACTCATTTGTGCCTGGCTGGTCCCTATTCCTCTCTCCCCAGTGTTGAGGGTCTGAGCCATTATGGCGTGAGAGTGTGACAACCATTTGCATATTAGCTCCTTATTATATAGGATAATTAGTCAATTAAACATTGGTAATACTAAAATATTAATATTTGTCATATACTAGATATTGTTAATATTAACTCATTCAACCCTTTGAAACCCCAAGAGTTAGGTACTACTTTTTTATTTTACAGATGAAGCTGGGCACAAAAAATTGAAGTAACTTGCCCAGGACCACAGAGTAAAAAAAAAATGGTTGCGCTTTGACGTATGAACCAGGAGATCATGGTTTGATTCCTGGTCAGGGCACGTGCTCGGGGGTGGGGAGAGTGCAGGAGGCAGGCGATCAATGATTCTCATCATTGATGTTTCTCTCTCTTTCTCCCTTCCTCTCTGAAATCAATCAATAAAAATATATTTAAATAAAAAAATACATTAAGTCTGGTTGTAAAATCCACTGATTTTAACCAAATTCTACTGCCTCTTTGTCACTCTCAACTCTTTAGCGCTTTATTTTTTTAAATTCTCAGTGACTCACAAGCTCATATAACTTTGCATGTAATTTTAAGGGGCTGACCTCAGCGGCTCTACAAACCCAAAGTTAAGGACCTCTGCCAGATACAAGCTTACAATAAATATTATTTTACCTTTGCAAAAACAAAGAAATCTTTTCTTAAAATGTAATTATCAATAAAACACAAGTAAGCTTAGAATGACTGGGTCTACCATTACTATTCTGCTTTATCTTGAGAGTATAGTTAATAGCTAAAACTTATGAAGAACCAAGTATTATTTAAAGCACTTTTATGTATTCCATTGCTTAATTCTCATAACCTCATTTCTCATAGCCCTAGTAATATTTAAAGCACTATTTATGTATTCCATTGTTTAATTCTTGTAACCCATTTCTCAATTCTATAACCCCCCTTTTATAGATGGGTAACTAATATCAGGAGTATCTGAATGACTTGTTCAGAAACAAGCAGCAGCTGGGATGTATATTCCAGAGTCTGTCCATTTTGCTATTCCATCATATTATCTCTCAAGATATTATACATGCAGATGGGAAATTGAGATTCTATGTGAATTACAATACATAACGAGTGGAAAAAGCACGCTTTAAAGATAAAGGGCCATGCACTTATTATTGGTAGTTATTTATCACTAGCACCCTCTCCAACCTGGGACCCCTTGAGGGATGTCCGACTGCCCGTTTAGGCCCAATCCCGCTAGAATCGGGTCTAAATGGGCAGTCGGACATCCTTCTCACAATCCAGGACTGCTGGCTCCCAAATGCTCGCCTGCCTGCCTTCCTGATTGCCCCTAACTGCTTCTGCCTGCCAGCCTGATCACCCACTAACCATTCCCCTGCCAGCTTGATTAATGCCTAACTGCTCCCCTGCCATCCTGGTCACCCCCTAACCACTCCCCTGCCAACCTGATTGATGTCTAACTGCTCCCCTGCCAGCCTTTTTGCCCCTATTGCCCTCCCCTGCAGGCCTGGTCACCCCTAACTGCTCTCCCCTGCAGGCTTGATCACCCCCCAACTGTCCTCCCTTGCAGGCCTGGTCCCTCCCAACTGCCCTTCCCTGCTGGCCATCTTGTGGCAGCCATCTTGTGTGCTGGAGTGACTGTCAATTTGCATATTACTCTTTTATTAGATAGGATTACAAAGTTAAGGGAAAAAAGAAAGGGAGGTGCTATAAGTTCAGGTAAGCTACCAGGTTTTGGCTAAACATACCCAGCTATCAAAGCTTTCACTTTGGAAACTTTATCTGATTACTGAGGTAATATTGTCTTCTATACAATCTCCAAATGTACTCTGCTATTCCACAGAATGCTAGTGAACATGATTTTTCCTTTTAGGATGCTAACGTAATAGATTATTTCCTTTCTAATCTTCTCAAACTGTGCATTAGTCTCCCCGCCCCCCCAATCCTAATTTCGTTATACTAACTGGGCCCACCCTGCAGCGGTCAGTTGAGAAGTCACAAATAGTTAACTAGTTCTTCAGCCTAATGCCTTTCCCCTTAAAAAACAAACGAGACATCTCTCCAAGAACAGAAGAAACCCGTCTCACAGCACAGCAATGGTGTCCCAGGGACAGACTTCCCGTGGGTAAGGGACCCACAATAGCCACCGAAAAATATTTCCTTCTCTTCACCCCATCCGTGTCAGTTTCCAACACGTCCAGGCTTCTCGGCGCCGAAACACCTGTTCCAGCAGGGCAGCGGCCCCCATTGGCCTCTGCCCCCCTCCCCCGAGCCAGGCCAGCGGCGCGCCCCGCCCCGCACCCCCGTCCCCGTCCGCCCGGCCTGTTTTCAGGGTGTCCGCTCACCGGCCGGCTCTGTAAGTAACTGGGGAAAACCATACAGGTAAAACCATACAGGGTTCAACTGTCCCCGGACGGTCGGCGGAGCTTTGGGACCAGTTTCGCCTACGTCCCCAGGACCTGCCCGTGCTGGCCTCAGTAGGCATTCCACCAACGCCCGCCGCTCGTCGAAGAAGGGCAGGTGCTCTCACCTCCCACCTGGACTCCTCCCGCCGCTCCACCCGCTCCACTCCCGCGCGCGCCGCCCCCACCTGTGAGCTCAGCCGAGTCTCGGGCAGCTGCGCTGTGCTTCCGATGGCAACCCGCGAACACTGGCTGGGATCGGGCCGGAGCCAAGTGGTGCTGCCTGAGGGGGCGGGGCCAGGACCCCCCGGAGCCGTCAGCCAATCAGGGGCCGCTGCCATAAGCTGATATGACGGCGGATCGCGTGACTGGGCCTGCGCCGCTTAGCGTGGTCACGTGGTGGTGGGCGGGCCGCGCGGGGGCACCAAGGGGCGTGTTTGTTTGTTTTGTGACCCGCACGGATGTCCGTGGCGGAGCCCTACCCCGAACAGGTTTTCGGCAGTCCTGGAAACGGCCCAGCTAGCGGCGCTCTACCTGGAGGGAAGCGTGGCCTTTCCTCTGAGGTGAATGGCGGGCATTCCCCTTCCAGTGAGGGCGGCGCTAGCGTCTGGTAGACTGCCGGCCTCCGCGAGCCACCCTTTCCGTGCTGTGCGGAAGGGCGGAATCTGCTCCAGTCGGTTTCCGTGGGCGAGTAAAGGGCAGAGAAGCCTCTTATAGTAGCAGCGGAGCGCAGGGGGCTGCAGGCTCCTGGAGGTTCGCTGTGTGCGGGAGCAGTTTTTATTGTCGTGGTTGTAGTTTTGCAAACACAAATTGGGGGTCACGCGTGTAAGTGGCCCTTCCTGCGAGCCCGTGGAGCGGCAGCACCGTCCGGCTAGTTCTCGGGCCCAGGAACCTTTTTCGGTGACTTTAATGTTTGATCACGCCTAAGAACCATTGCTCTAGCAAATTGACCAATCAGAAGAAAATCTGACCAGTTGCTCCCTCCAGAATGAGAAATAGAAGAAAGTACATGAAAAATGGGAGGTGACTACGTCACCTAATCATTTCTATTTCCTTATAGGACTATTAGAAGTGCTATAATGTTGGGGGGATTATTAGACTCCAAACAAACCTATATTCAGTATTGTTTTAAATACCTGTAGTTTGCCTCCTACTTTAAAAAATAATTTTTGCCATATAACATATTAATGTCAGCTGTACAAAACTTTATACTTCTATATATGTAAAATTGTCTCCTACTTTCTAAATCACAACTTTTTCCTTTCCTTTGTTATTCTTATTTCATCCTTTAATTTTTTAGATTAAGATTTTTATATTCATATCTAGGAAAAATGAAAATGTGATTTAAAAGGTATTGACGTTCTTTTTCATGCTGTTGTGGTTCTCACTAAATTCCTTGCGCATCATTACGATTACTTTGAACTATGTGATAAATTTTTGCTTCCATTTCATTTAGCTTTTTTTCTGGAAAGTTCTGTTCCTGCTTGGGGTTGGTTCGCACCAGGCTTCTAGTTACTCATAAAAGGCCAGACATTAGAGGCTTGTTCCCTGCAAAGCACTGGAGGAGGGGACGGGACAAAGGGCAGACGGGTGCCCAGGGCCTTTGGAATGACTAGGGAATGTGCTTGCCAGTCACACCTGGGGGCCATTAGCCAGTGAGGCATTATTATTTGGAAAAAGAACTGTATGTAGAAGACAATGTGGAAGGGTGTGTGGCTCTGGGGAGGCTTAAATAAGATCATTAGCAATGGAAAAGGAAAGGTGAAATGAGAGCTACATTTTTTTAAATTGAATTTATTGGGGTGACATTGTTCCATAAAACCTACAGGTCTCAAGTGTACAAGTCAATAAATAGGTCTGCACACTGCCTCAGGCACCCATTGCCTCAAGCAAGTCTCTTTCATCCCTTTTCCCACCCCTTCCTTTGCCCACCTCCACCTGTCCCCACACAGCTACATTTTGCTAGAGCCGGTGAGGCCATTAATGGAACTTGGGAACATTGGATGTGTTGGAGAGTTATATAGAGAGTTATAGGGCAATATAAATAGATAGGGCCAGAGAGGAAGTAAAATAATTTTACTAAAAAGACATGAGTGAAATCGTAAGATGGTAGATATTTTACGTAATAATAGAAGATATCTAAGTATGACATCAAAGAGAGAAATATTTGACTGTAAAATTTAAAATTGCATAGATTTTAAAAGAAATCTACATACAAATTAAAAAGTGCCAGGGCCAGCCTGACAGGTTGAACTGGGCTGAGGTAGGGAGGTGGGAATTGAGAAAAGAAAGAAAGACTGGAAAGCGGGATCAGGAGGACTACAGGTCATCGAGAGACTGCAGCAAGTTTATTAACTGGGTAATGCCTTTTATACACAAAACACTGAATAGGAGGTTTGTCAAGAGGAATGTATTCTTTGTTCCTCTTAATCTCTAAGGGAGAGACAGAGCAGAAGGACAAATTCTCAGTATAGCAAATCTCAGTAAATAGTTACAGACTTCTTGGTAAGCTATGGAAGGTTGCTCTCATTCTACTGATAACCACCATCCAAACAAACCTGGGAAAACTGTGTGGGTAGGGGACCCAGCCTTGCTAGTCCCTGCAGGTGCAAGGACCGTGTCAGCCTGGATCGTGTCAGCCTACACCTGGTCTCCAACAGATCCCCCTTCTTTGTTTTTTAGGTGAAGTTCATATCCTATTTGCAGGGATTGGATGCTGGATCCTATGGTTCAAAAGCAGACTGGAAGTAAACAGAGAATAATGAGAGCAAGGATAACAACAAATTGACAGAGACCAAATTAAAGACTGTAACCCATGAAAGGACATAAGGCTTTGAATTTCATTAAAAATATTCTGTGCTACTTCGCTAGGAGGCAACAGAGCGGGATACCCTGAGATATAGTACGGGTGATGTCAGGCAGGCCATATATAGTAAGGAACCATTCTTGTCGGATCCACCCCTCATACTCTTCAGGATCTTCACCTCTGCTAATGCCCTGGGTATACCTTGGTGAAGGTTCTACAGTAAGACAGTTATTCCAATATGTAATGGCTGTGAAACATATGGGAACCCTGGTTGACTTCCCTCGTATCTATAATCTCCCACCCATTGAGGGGTGAGATAATCTGCGCTTGGGTGGCCCATGATATCTGTATCATTCACATAAACGGGAACGCTGGGGTCATCCTAAGTAATGGCCCTGAGAAAGGGCAGATCTGGAATGCATGCCCAGTATGGAATCTGGGCAACACAGACCTGAACAGCCACAATTGACAGCATGGCAAGAAACAAAGTCTCAGCGGTTCATTGTGCCCCTTGGCGAATGACCATGGCCTCGGCCTCCGCTGTCAGCTTCTTCAGCTGCCCCCAAGTTGGTGGAGATGTCCTCCGAGTCGTCCGTGATCTCTGTGGTGGTGGTGGTGGCACGGGCACTAGTGGACCGACCTGTGGCCTCTTGAATGGTGGAGTGAGTTCTTGTTCCACTTCGTCCTCCATCTTGACCTTAAAAGGGCCGGACATAGCAGCTGGGGATCCAACGGGGCTCAGAGTCCCCTTCAGGAAATACACAAACAGACCCCCGAGCCCATATCAGAACAGGGTTGGGGCCATGCCATTGTCCTGTAAGTAAGTCTTTCCACTGTACCCGAGGGTGGGACCTGGACAGGGAGGACCACTGTGGCTCCGCAGCGGTTTTGCCCTGAGCATCACCATTTAACAAATTAAGGGAATAAAGAGCTCTATTAAGTATGTTAGCAGGGGTATCTACGTACTCCCCCTTATTTTTTCAACTTGCCTTTTTAAAGCCTGATGAGCTCGCTCAACTATTCCCTGTCCTTGAGGATTGTATGGGATGCCTGTTTTATGCTGGATTCGAAAAGTAGCACAAAACTTCTGGAATGCCGTACTTGTGTAGGCTGGACCATTGTCAGTTTTAATGGTATGGGGGATGCCTAGGAAAGTAAAAGCTTGTAAACAGTGAGCAATAACATGTTTAGTGGCTTCTCCTATACGAGGGGATGCAAAAATAAAACCAGAAAAAGTGTCAGTAGAAACATGGACATAAGTTTGTTTTCCGAAAGATGGAATATGGGTTATGTCCATCTGCCATAGTTGGCCTGGTTTGATTGACTCCTTCTGTGGGAGGAATGAATGTGGTTAAAGGGCATTGAGGACAGAGAATGCCGTACATTTAACAATTTGCCGAGCCTGTTCCTTTGTGATTCGAAACTGCTGGCGCAGGCCAGTGGCATTTTGATGATGGAGAGAATGTGTGGCTTTGGCTGCATCTAAAGGAGATTATGCTAGATAGGCAGTTTTAGTAAGTTGATTAGCGTAAGTATTTCCTACAGAGAGAGATCCAGGTAAATCCGTATGAGCTCGTATATGGCCAAAGAAACAAGGGTGAGAATGTTTCCTGAGTAAAGCTTGAACCTGTAGTAAGAGAATAATCACTTCGGATCGGTCAGTGTCATGTAAATTAGCAGTTTCTAAGTGAATCATAATATTTACAATATAATGAGAGTCTGAATAAAGGTTAAAAGGTTGAGTGGAAAGTTTGCGTAAAGCTTGATGTACTGCCTTGAGCTCCACGCGTTGTGCTGAAGTGTGGTTAGTTGGAAAAACAAAGGGTTGATTGTTGATAACGAGGGCAGCTGTGCCATTACTAGAACCATCAGTAAACACCAGAACTGCATGAGGAATTGGTTGAGTCTTGACGACCTTGGGGAAAATGAAGGAAGGTTCTGTAAAAAATTGTATGAGTTTGTTAGATGGGTAATGGGAGTTTACTGTACTGTGATAGCCTAGGAGCGAAAGGGGCCATTTATCATCTATATGAACTAGCCATCGCCTTTGTTGAGCCTTATAGGGTACCACAATGACATGGGGCTCTTGACCAAAAAGTTCCAGAGATCTGAGACGTCCTGCAAGAATAAGATCTGCTACTGCTTCTGAGTAAGGGTAAACTACCTTTTCGGGGAGGAGTGCGGATGGATCCACTCCAAAGGCCCCTGTTGCCATAAGAGGCCAGTAGGATACACTGGCGTAGCCAATACTAAATGCAGCCATGGCTGTGAGTAATCGACCCTTTGTACAAATTGTTTCTGTAAGGCAGCTTCTATGTGGCAGATAGCCTTGTGAGCTGCAGGAGTGAGCTGACGAGGGGAGAGCGGGTCGCTATCCCCACGAAGAATATCAAATGAAGGTTTAAGGTCATTAGTAGTTATGCCTAAAGTTGGCCTAATCCAGTTGACATCCCCTAAAATTTTTTGAAAATCATTTAAAGTCTCTAGCTTGTCTGTCCTGAGTTAAATCTTTTGAGGACAAATTTTTCTTCTTCTATGATATGTCCAAGATGTAGGTAAGGGTCTCGTCTTTGAACTTTTTCAGGTACAATAATTAATCCAGATATAAGAAGAGCCTGTTGTAAGTCATTTTTCACTTGTTCTAATTGACATTCTGTATAGTGAGCTAAAAGGATGTCATCCATATAGTGTATGATATAAGCCTGCAGATGTTTCTCTCGAACTCCGTGAATTGCCTGACTAACAAACTTTTGACACAGGGTAGGGCTGTTAGCCATTCCCTGAGGCAATACCTTCCAATGATAGCGGCGTATGGGGTCCTGAAAATTAGTAGATGGGACACTGAATGCAAAGCCTTTGCAATCAGAGGGGTCTAGGCAGGGGTCCTCAAACTTTTTAAAAAGGGGCCAGTTCACTGTCCCTCAGACCGTTGGAGGGCCGGACTATAGTTTAAAAAACACACAACTATGAACAAATTCCTATGTGCACTGCGGGCCCGGGACGAGTCGGCTGCTAACCAGGACAGGCAGCGGCACCCGGCGGGCCGGATAAATGTCCTCGGTGGGCCGCATGTGGCCCGCGGGGCCGTAGTTTGAGGACCCCTGGCTAGAGGAATAGTGAAAAAACAATCCTTTAAATCTAGTACTAATAGCTTCATCCCATTAGGGATTGCTACAGAGGAAGGGAGACCAGGCTGTAAAGGTCCCATAATTTCCATAGTCTTGTTTATTGCCCTTAAATCTTGTAAAAGGCGCCAGTTTCCTGGTTTCTTTTTTATGATAAAAATAGGAGTATTCCAAGACTGGTAGTCTCTTCTATATGTCCTAGCCGGAGTTGCTCCTGTACCAACTCAGGAGCAGCGTGTATTTTTTCTTTGGAGAGGGGCCACTGCTCTACCCACACAGGGTCATCTGTATCTTCCTCTTGGAAGAAACGTTGAGCTAGAATATGAAAGTGAGTGTCTATTGCTTTCATACAACTGGTGAATACGTGGTGGTTTTCTTTTTCTTTTTTTTACAATTAACCATTATATTTTACTTTATTTTTTTAAATAAATCTTTATTGTTCAGATAATTACAGGTGTTCCTCTTTTTTTTTTCCCCATAGCTCCCCTCCACCTGATTTCCCACCCCACCCCATGCCCTTACCCCCCGCCACTGTCTTCATCCATAGGAGTAAGATTTTTGTCCAATCTCTTCCTGCACCCCTCACACCTGCTTCCCCTGAGAATCGTCATTCCACTCCCTTTCTATGTCCCTGATTCTATTATATTCACCAGTCCATTCTGTTCTTCAGATTTTTTATTCACTTGATTTTTAGATTCACTTGTTGGTAGGTATGTATTTGATGTCATTTTGTTGTTCATAATTTTTATCTTTACCTTTTTCTTCTTCTTCCTCTTCCTAAAGAATACCCTTCAGCATTTCATGTAATCCTGGTTTGGTGGTGATGAACTCCTTTAGCTTTTTCTTGTCTGTGAAGCTCTTTATCTGACCTTCAACTCTGAATGATAGCTTTGCTGGGTAGAATAATCTTGGTTGTAGGTTCTTGCTGTTCATCACTTTGAATATTTCTTGCCACTCCCTTCTGGCCTGAATAGTTTCTGTTGAGAAATCAGCTGACAGTTGTATGGGTACTCCCTTGTAGGTAACTAACCGTTTTTCTCTTGCTGCTTTCAAGATTCTCTCTTTGTCTTTTGCCCTTGGCATTTTAATTATGATGTGTCTTGGTGTGGTCCTCTTTGGATTCCTCTTGTATGGGGTTCTGTGCACTTCCTGAACTTGTAAGTCTATTTCTTTCACCAGGTAGGGAAAGTTTTCTGTCATTATTTCTTCTAATAGGTTTTCAATATTTTGCTCTCTCCCTTCTTCTGGCACCCCAAAAATTCGGATGTTGGTTCACTTAAAGTTGTCCCAGAGGCTCCTTACACTATCTTCATATTTTTTGGATTCTTTTTTCTTTTTGTTTTTCTGGTTGGATGTTTTTTGTTTCCACATATTTCAGATCTTTGGTTTGATTCTTGGGGTACGTTGATCTACAGTTGAGTTTCTGTATATTCTTTATTTCAGGCAGTGTGCGCTTCATTTCTGACTGATCCTTTTCCATTTTTTTGGCATTCTCATTAATATCCTTGAAGGTCTCATCAAGTTTCTCAGCGGTTTTAAGAAGATTCTTGAGTAACCTTATACATGTGGTTCTGAACTCTATGTCATCCAGTAGTTTGCTTTCCTCCATTTCTTTCATTCGTGACATGTTTCTTTGTCTCCACATTTTGGCTGCTTCCCTGTGTTGATGGAGTAGCTTTGTGTGGTAGGTGATCTATAGGGGGCAGTAGCTCAGCCTCCTCAATCACAGAGGTGGATGCTCTTGGTACACCCCTTTGTGGGCTGAGGGCAAAGTCTTGGTGTAGTTAAGCTTTAATTGCTGTTGGTACACTGGGAGGAATTGACCTCCAGGCCAATTAGCTGTGAGCACTCGCTGTGCCTATAATGGAAGAACTGCTGCGCTGAAGACACGCTTATGGGTCAGGACTTGTTTCAGTGGGGCTTTGGTGCTTACTGAGTCTGCTTCTTGAATGTGTCACTTATGGATGTGAGGAGTTGAAATCTGGTGTCTCACACTGACCACTAGGTACACTGGCTTCTGGATCTCCAACAGGGTGCAGGTCAGCTACTGTCTGAGGCCACCCAGCAGGGGCTATAGTGAGAGCTACAGTTTTTTCCTCTTTGCTTGGGATTTGGAGGTTTTGGAGCTGTCTGACCCGGGCTGCAAGTTTGCTAGGTTAAGCTGTGATAGGGCAGGCCTTTTCTTATGCTAACTCCGCTGCTTGGAGCTTGGGTGGGTTTGTAGGTTGTGCAGGGTGGGGTCTCAGGGTGTCACTAGGCTAGGGCGTGGCAAACAGCAATGGCTGCTAGTTAGCCGGCTCTGTGTCCCCGACGGCATCCGCGAGTCCTGTGCCCCAGTGCAGTAAACAATTATTCCTGCGCGCAGCTCTGCAAGCAAGCCACTCTCACTGGCAGACAGTCCAGCTTCTCCCTGTAGGAGTTTGGGTCCCCCGTGTCTCCTCAGAGACTGGATTTCAGAGTAATCGGGGGCTTGTCTCCCTTCGGGTTGAAAAAAGCAATGCCTGCCGCCAGCCCGGATCACACGCCTCCGTACCTCAGCTTTTCAGCGCTCGTGCACGTCTCAATGCTCTTTTCTCTTTCCTTCTAGTTGTAGAACTTCCACTCAGCCAGCTTTCCCGTGGTTCTGGGTGATAGACGTTTTGTCTTATTAGTTGTTTCGAAATTGTTGTGCGAGGCAGCAGTTTAGGTGTTTACCTACGCCACCATCTTGGATTCGAACTCTTTATTTTTTATTCTCACCCTCCACAACCTTCCCCTTTTGCAACCATCAGCATTTTCTCTGTATCTATGGTTCTGTTCCAATGTTTTGTTTATTTGTTTTGTTTTTTTTAGATTCTACATGTAAGTGAAATAACAGGATTTGTCTTTGATTTATTTCAATTAGTGCAATACTCTCCAGGTCTATCCATGTTGTTGCAAGTGGCAAAATTTCATTTTTTTTTATTGAACTAGAGGCCTACTGCACAAATTCGTGCACAGGTGGGGTCCAGCTGGCCTGGCCCCATTGGGGTGGATCAGGGCCAGGCCTATCAGGAGGAGGAGTCGGCAGGAGGTTGTGGTCTTAATTTGCATTTTCCTGACGATTACTGACATTGAATATCTTTTCATATGTCTATTGGCATCTGTAGGTCTTCTTGAAAAAATATTTGTTCAGGTCCTCTGACCATTTAAAAATATATTTTATTGATCTCATAGAGAAAGGGAGAGGGAGAGAGAGAGAGAAACATCAATGATGAGAGAGACTCATGGATCGGCTGCCTCCTGCAAGCTCCCTACTGGGGATTGAGCCCACAACCTGGGCATGTGCCCTTGACCGGAATCAAACTCAGGACCCTTCAGTCTGCAGGCTGATGTTCTATCCACTGAGCCAAACCAGCTAGGGCATGCCCATTTTAAACTGAAGTGCTAATTTGTTTTTTGTTGTTAAGTTGTATGAGTTCCTTATACGTTTTGTATATAATCCCTTATCAGATGTTCTCCCATTCAATAAGTTGTCTTTATGTTTTGTTGATTTTCTTCACTTGCAAAAACTTTTTAGTTTGATATAGTCTTGTTTATTTTTTCTTTTGCAAAATGTTGCTAGCAGCAGTATCAAAGATTATATAGCCTATGATTTCTCCTAGCAGTTTTATGGTCTTACCTTTAAGTCAATAACTCACTTTGAGTTCACTTCTGTATATGGTGTAAGAAAGTGGTCTATTTTTTTTTTTTTGCATGAATCTGTCCAGTTTTCCCAACACTTACTGAAGAGACTGTCTTTACCCCATTGTTATATTCTTGCCTCCCTTTAAAACAATTTTTTTTATTGATTTCAGAGAAGAAGAAGGAGAGAGACATAGAAACATTCATGATGAGAGAGAATCATGGATGGGCTGCCTCCTGCGTGCCCCACACTGGGGATCGAGCCGGCAGCCTGGGCATGTGCCCTGACTGGGAATCTGGCCATGACCTCCTGGTTCAGATGCTGATGCTCAGTCACTGAGCCATGTCGGCGGGGCTTGCTTCCCTTTAAAAATGTTTTACTTTTCAATTACAGTTTACATTTAATATTATTTTAAATCAGTTTCAGGTGTACAGCATGTGGTTAGACAATATATACTTTATAAAGTGATCCCCTAAATATCAAGTACCCACCTGGCACAATACATAGTTATTGCAATATTATAAACTGTATTCCTTGTGCTGTACTTTGCATCCTTGGGACTTTTGTAACTGTCAATGTGTACTTCTTCACCCCTTCACCATTTTCACGCATCCTGCCAGTCCCATGCCATGTGGCAGCCATCAGTCTGTTCTTTGTACCTATGAATCTATTGCTTTTTGTTTGTTTGTTCATTTATTTGTTTTTAGATTCCACATATAAGGGAAAGCATAGGGGATTTAACTCTGTGTGACTTAATTCACTTAGCATAATACCCTGTAGGTCCATCCAAACGGTAGCAAATGGTCAATTTTTTAAAATTGATCATATAAGTAAGAATTTACTTCTGGGCTCGCAATTCTATTCCATTGATCTATATTTCTGTTTTTATGCCAATACCATACAGTGTTTTTTTTAAGTTTGTATTTCCTGATTTTTACAGAGAGAAGTTGTGGAGAGAGGGGCCAGAGAGGGAGGGAGGGAAGAAGAGAGAGAGAGAGAGAGAGAGAGAGAGAGAGAGAGAGAGAGAGAGAGAGAGAGAGGTTGATTTTTTTGTTTGACTCATTTATGTGTTCATTGGTTGATTCTTGTATGTACCCTGACCAGGAATCGAACTAGAAACTGTGGGGTATCAGGACGATGCTCTAACCAACTGAGCTACCCTGCCAGGGCCATACGATTTTGATTATTATATCTTTGTACTGTCGTTTGATATCAGGGAGTGGGATATCCCAGTTTGTTTTATTCTCAAGATTTCTTTGTCTATTCAGGGTATTTTGTGGTTTCAAATAAATATAAGGATTTGTTTTAATTCTCAAAAGAATGCCACTGGTATTTTAATTGAGACTGCATTGAATCTGCATATTGCTTTAGGTAGTAAGGCCATTTTACCAATACTAATTCTTCTAATCTATGAGCAAGGTATATTCTCCCACTTATTCATGTTCTCTTTCATTTCTTTCTTCAATGTCTCATATTTTTTAGAGTACAGGTCTTTCACTTGTTTGGTTCAATCTCTGTCATGATTTTGGTGCAATTATAAATGGAATGTGTTCTTAATATCTCCTTATGATTATTTTTGGTGTATAGAAACACATGGATTTCTGCATATTGATTCTGTATCTTGGAACTTTACTTCTTTCTAATAGTTGCTTTTGTGTGTGTGTGTAGCCTTTATGGTTTTCTGTATATAGAATTATGTCATCTGCAAATAGATTTTTACTTCTTCCTTTCTGATATGGATGCCTTTTTATTTCTTTTTCTTGTCTAATTTCTGTGGTTAAAATTTCCAATATTATATTGAATAGAAGTGGTAAAAGTGGACATCCTTCGTTTCTGATCTTAGAATAAAAGCTTTTACTTTTTTACCATTAGTCATGATATTAAATAAGGATTTGTCCTATATAGCCTTTATTATGTTGAGATATGGTCTTTCTATATCCATAAATGTTTTTATCATAAATGGATGTTGAATTTTGTCAAATGCTTTTTTTTTGCATTTATTGAGGTGATTATATAAATTTCACTGTTGGGGTTTGTTGATGTGGTGTATTATGTGAATTGAGTTACAGATATTGAATTATCCTTGCATCCCTGAGATAAATCCCACTTGGTCATAGAGTGTAATCTTTTTAATGTATTGTTGAATTTGTATCTCTTCTTGGTTTCATTCAGAGAGTTTATATTTCTAGAAATTTATCCATTTCTTATAAATTGTTGAATTTGTTGGGATATAATTGTTTTTAATATTTTTTATGATTCTCTGTATTCCTGTGGTTTCAGTTGTAATTTTTCGTTATAATTTTATTTATTTGGTCTCTCTCTCCCTTTCTTGATCAGTTTGGCTAAAGGTTTGTTGATTTTGCTTATTGTCTCAAAGAGCCAGCTATTAGTTTTATTGATCTTCTCTACTGTTTTTATTTTAATTTCTATTTCATGTATTTCTGTTCTGATGTTATTAATAGTCTTCCTTCAGTTTACTTGGAGTTTTGTTTTATTGATTTTTCCAGTTCATTTAGGTATAGAACTAGATTGTTTATTTGGTTTTCTTTTCTTGTTGCTTGATGTAGGTAAGCTATATAGCTATGAATGTCCCTGTTAAAACTGCTTTTGCTGCAACCCATAAGTTTTGATAGTTGTGTTTTTATTTTCATTTGCTTTAAGATAGTTTTTGATTTCTGGTTTGATTTTCCTTTAGCTCCATCGATGGCTTAATAGCATGTTGTTTAGTCTCCACACATTTTTGTTTTCCCCTAGTTTCCTTTTTGTAGTCAATTTTTAGTTTTCGGCAATTGTGGTTGGAAAAGATGCTTGATATGATTCCAGTCTTCCTGGATTTACTGAGGCTTCCATATGAAACTGATCTCACAGATAGAAGATTTACTACTAGCAGTGGGGAGTCAGAGGGGAGGGGCACGGAATAGAAAAAGACTTCCTTGCAGAGCCCAGGAAACTGGAGGATGTGTTGCAAGAAGAGAAACTGCGGTGAAGATAAGGCGGCCTCGAGCCTGGGTGGGCTCATTCCTCAGAAGGTACATTTTGAGTGGAGACCAAGGACTGACCTATCTGAAGGGAGTCGGTGTTCTGGAGTGAATCTTTGCAGCATTGCAGGCAATCTTTGCCGGGACAATGATAGAAATCAGAACCTGGGAACTCACTAGTTGTAGATTTTTCCACTGTCTAACCATATTTAAACAAGGGCTGACTTGAGGTGAAATGTGAGAGTGGTCTTTTCATGTGTCCACCTGCTCCTCTCTGAGGTTGTCTGCCATCTGAATAATCATATGCACCATAAAGAGTCAGCCTCCTCTCCGCTTATTCGACTCTGGTAGTCATAGGCAATAGGACACTTTCCTGTCCCAGCACCCAGCTCCCAGCACCCAGCTCCCAGCACCCAGCTTCCAGCACCCAGCTCCCAGCTCCCAGCACCCAACACCCAGCACCAAGCTCGGTGCCCTGGTCCTGCATGGGACTTGTGCTGGGCTGACTGCTGCTGGCTCTGGGGCTGTGCTGGCAGTGGCCCAGGATCCTGCCCTGTCCTTGCCCTGCCGCCTGGCCCTGGTTCCTCGTGTGCCCCGTCGCAGTCCTCCCCGTGGTGGGCTCCAGGAAGCTTACCCCGGGTGCAGGTTGCCCTTTGAAAAGGTAGCAGACAGGCGCACATGTGGGGAGGAGACCTGGACTGCCTCTGTGGCCCCCAACGCTGGAACCTCCCCATCTGGTTCCTTCTCCTCCCCTTGGGTGGGAGCCATGCCCGCCCAGAGCCCATGGGAGCAAACTTGTAATTTTTGATTTCTGATTTGACTTCATTGGTAATATTTGGTCTGTTTAGGTTTTCTCTTTCTTCTTGATTCAGTCTTGGAAGAGTGTATGCTTGTAGGAATGGATCCATTTCTTCCAGACTGCTCTATGGGCTGGATATAATTGTAGCATTTTCTTTTATCTTTTTATTTTTGTGGTGTCAATTGTGACTTCTTTTTCATTTTTGATTGTATTTATTTTGGTTCTTGCTCTTTTTATTTATTTTTATGAGTCTGGTTAATGGTTATCAATCTTGTTTATTTTTTCAAAGAACCATTTAATTGATCTTATATATTGATTTTTTTAGACTTTCTTTTGTTTATTTCTCCTCTGATAGTTATTATTCCCATCCTTCTACTCACTTGGAATTATTTTAAATTCTTGGTTAGTAAGTTAATTAAATGTGAGGTTTTTATAATACTCTATACTCTGTTATAGTCCCTTTAAGAGATTTACTGTTATATTGTTTATTTGAGATTTTTTTCTTCTTCTTTAGGTAGGCCAATATTGCTATGAATTTCCCTCCAAGAACTGCTTTTGCTGTGTCCCATACAATTTGGGTCTTTGTGTTTTCATTGTTTTTGTGTGTCTCAAGGTATCTTTTGATTTCTTCCTTGATCTCATTGGTAACTCATTCACTATTTAGTAACATGCTAGTAAGCTTCCATGTGTTTGTGTGTTTTTCAGTCTTTTTCCCTTGTAAATGATTTCTAGTTTCATGTATTTGTTGTTGAAGAAGTTGTTTGATATGACTTTCATCTTCTTAAATTTATTGAGTTTTTTTATATATATTATTGATTTTCAGGGAGGAAGAGAGAAGGGTAGAGAGTTAGAAACATCGATGAGAGGGAAACATCGATCAGCTGCCTCCTGCACACCTCCCACTGGGGATGTGCCCACAACCAAGGTACATGCCCTTGACTGGAATTGAACCTGGGACCCTTCAGGCCGCAGGCCGATGCTCTATCCACTGAGCCAAACCAGTCAGGGTGAGATTTTTTTTGTTATTGCCTAACATTTGGTCAGAAAAAAGTGTTTCATGTACAATTAAAAATAATGTATATTCAGCTACTTTGGGTAAAATGCTCTAAAAATGTGCGATACATTTATTTCGTCTAATGTATAATTTAAGACCGCTCTTTCCTTGTTGAATTTCTGTCTGCAAGATCTATCCATTGATGTCAATGGGTTGCTAAACTCCCTACCATGATTGTATTACTGTTAATCTCTCCCTTTATATCTGTCAATATTTGCTTTGTATATTTAGGTGCTTCTATGTCTATGTTGTATCCTCTTTTTTCATGGATTCCTTTTTCCTCATTAAATGTTTCTTTGTTTCTTATTATAGCCTATGTTTTCAAGTCTATTTTGTCTGACATAAGTATTTATACCCTACATTTTGTTTGTTTGTTTCTATTTGCATGAAATATATTATTCCATCTTCTACTTTCAGTCTGTGTATGTCTTTTCACCTGAAGTGGGTCTCTTGTAGACAACGCAGATATGGATCTTGTTTTCTTATCCAATCAGCTACCTATGTCTTTTGATTGTAGAACTTAATTCATTGACATTTAAAATTGATATATACAGAGCTATTGCCATTTTATTATTCACATTTATGTTCTGTTTTTTGTTCTGTTTTTTCTTAAAGAAGTACCTTTGACATTTCTTGTAATACTGGTTAGGTGATGAAGGTATTTTTTTTAAAGATTTTCTTATCTGGAAGCTTCTTATCTCTCCACTTTCAAATGATAACCTTTCTGGGTATGTTGGTCTTGGTTGTTTGTCCTTGCTTTTCATCATTTTAAATATTTTGTTCCATCTTTTTTGGCCTGCATAGTTTCTGTTGAGAAATCAGCTGACAGTCCTATGGGAACTCCCTTGTAGGTAGCTAACTGCCTTTCTCTTGCTGCTTTTAAGATTCTCTCTTTGTTTTTAACCTTTGCCATTTTAATTATGATGTGTCTTGGTGTGGGCTTTTTGGATTTATCTTTTATTTTTAGACTCTTTGTGCACTTTTTTGGGCTTGCATTTTTTTTCTCATCAGTTTAGGGAAGGTTTCAGTTATTATTTCTTCAAATTGGTTCTCAATTACTTTCTCTTGCTCTTCTCCTTCTGGTACTCCTGTGATGCCAATGTTTTTATGCTTAATGTCGTCCCAGAGTTCCTTAAACTATCCTCATTTTTTATTTATTTTTTGTTCTGATCGGGTGTTTTCTGCTATGTTGTCTTTGAGATTGGTGATTAGGTCCTTTGCTTTATCTAATCTGCCTTTGATCCTACTAGTGTATTTTTCATTTCAGTTATTGTAGTCTTTACTTCTGATTGATTCTTTTTGTGGTTTCTATGGATTTTTTTTATACTCACTATTCCTTTGTTGAAATTATCACTGAGTTCATCTATTCTTCTCCTAAATTCCTGAGTATTCTTATAGCCAGTTTTAAAAAATCTGTGTGTCTGGAAGATTTCCCTCATTTTTGAAAGATTTTTTTGTCGGGAGTTTTTCTTCCTGTTTTTCATTTCATGCCTCTTCGCCTCCTCATTTTGTCTACCTCTCTGTGTTTGCTTCTGTGTATTAGGCAGATCTGCTGCATTTCCCAGTTTGGGCAGGGTGGCCTCATGTGGCAGGTTTACTGTGGGTTCAGTGGCACAGGCTCTCCGATCCTGAGCTGGGTGCTCCAGGAGTGCTCCTTGTGTGGGTTATGTGAGCCCTACTGTTGTAGTTGAGTCTTGATTGCTGTTGGACCGTCTGTGCATGGGATTGACCCTTACTTAGGCGGACTGGCCATGGCCACAGTGTAAGAGCTGCTCCGTGAGGACTTACCCCATTGAGCAGGATCCACCCTAGTGGGCTTGGTGCCTGCCAACACCACCGTTGGGGGTGCCAAGTAGAGCTACTTGGGTGGTGCTCTGTTGCAGTCTAAGCCAGCTACCATGTGTTGGTTCTGAGGCCTCTTGGGCCTCTGTTGCAGGCCAAGGGCAGCAGCTGCCTGTGATCAGCTCAGGGACACTTTGTTAGGAGCTACAAATCTATGTGTAATTGATAGCTGCTCATGCTGGAACTGGAGGCATGTGGAGGAGGCCATGCTTTGAACCTGGACCAGCAGTACTGGGACCATTCATCAAAAGGCACAGGGTACCCATGCTCTACTGCCACCTGCAAGCTGCCCCTGAGACTCGGGCGTGGGAAGTGTTTCGTGCAGTGCGCAGTTGGGTGAGGCGGGGACTCAGGGAATCACAGGTCAATGCAGATTCAGCTTTAGCATTAGCGCTGAGCCTGGGGCGCCCTGGAAAAGGAACATGGCATACCAAGGCCATCCACCTAATTTCTAAGAATGACAAGCATAGGAGGAGACTGGGTTCCTGCTACCACAAGGGTTGCCGGTGTGTGCAATCTGGGTGGCGTCTCATGGTTATCAGGGGACCAAGTGGTGTAGGCTAATACAGGTTCAGTTTGGGTTGTGTTGGGGTACAGCTCAACACAGGAATGATGGTGCCCACCTTCTGCCCCTGTGAGAGGAGGGCTCGACACAGGGACCATGGCGGCTGTTCCTCCCGCCCATGCCTGGAAGACACACAGGTCAGCCTCGCTCTGTCTGTCTGTGGTGCCTCCTGAGCTGCCACTCACCCACCAGAGCCCAGCGTGAGTGCCTGCGAGCCAGTAAGTCTGTGAAGAGGTCTTTAAAAGAGCGCCTGGGTTTTCAACAGCCTCCCATCTTGTGTGGATGGATCGAATTCCTGTGGATTTCCATGGCCACGTACAAGGGGGCTCCTCTTTCCAATACTGGTGCTCCAGGCTGGGGAGCCCAGTGTGGGTCTGCGACCCCTTGCTCCTCAGGAGGTACCTGCAGCTGTTTCTCCTCATTCTTAACTGCCACTTGTGTGAAGTGGGTGGGGACAGCTGCTTTGCATCTCACCCACCTACCAGTCTCAGCATGGCTGTTTCTTTGTATCGCGAACTTCGGTCCAGCTGGTCTTCAGATGGTCCTCCAAGTTGATTGTTCTATCCTTCAGTTGTAATTGAAGTGGTCACAGAAGAAGGTGAGCACAGCATTTCTGTACTCTGTAGTCTTGACCAGAACTCTCTAGAATGCAGATATTGGAATATCTGGTTCTTTTTTAAAAATAAAATTCTGGTTTAATATTGGACAACATGGCTTCATGCGTACATCAAAAGGCCAAAACAAATAAGGTCTGCTTCTTAGTTCAGTTTATCTTCATACTTGGTTGAAATGGCTGACAGAGTGACAAAAAGTACCTCTGTGAATATGTAGATCCCAACAAAAGAAGTGACTCATGGTTGGAGTTACTAAATAATTATACCCATTTTGTCTACTTCATTTTCCAGTTATTTTTAAGCAGTTTTTTTTTTTATTATTATAGATCCTAAATTGAGTTACTTTGGGTAAAATGCTCTAAAAATATGCGATATATTTATCTGGTCTAATGTGTAATTTAAGACTGCTCTTTCCTTGTTGAATTTCTGTCTGCAAGATCTATCCATTGATGTCAATGGGTTGCTAAACTCCCTTAAAACTCACATGCATTGTTTCCTAGAAACCTTAGAACCAAAATTAGTGGCTCTTTCTTAGTCCCTATGTAAAATTTCATGACATGCAAAGCAGCATCTATTTTATATTCGTACCTTTTTGCCCAGCTATTTATAAACAATACATTTTTTGGTTGTTTATGATTCTGCTGTTGCCTTATAGAGTTTTGGGACCATAGTGAGAACAAGGGCAGGAAGAGAGTGTCAGTGAGAACACAGATGAGAGGAGAAAAAATGAGTAGAGGATATAAGTGTGTTGGTCAGCTCAAGCTCATATATGTTCTAATGCAACAATCAGAATTAGGCCCCAAATATCCAATTCATATTATAGTTTTTCATGGATCTTTCTCTTTCATGGGTATTATCCACTAATTAGTATTCATTGGGTAAATACAAATTAATAAGCTATTTTATAGAAAATTGCCTGCTATATCTGCTTATAAGGCAGTCTTCAATGAATCATCAAACGACTGAGATACATCTTTTTAGGGAAAATTTCCAAGAGTTCAATTTGGAGAGTAATGCTGGAGGGGTCCTTCTATTTCTTTTGGATTTTTTTCATAAGCTTAGGAAATTTAATCTTTACTTTCTATTGTTTGAATTTTCCTAGGCTAATGTAATTATTATCAGTCCAATTGGTCTTCATAAAACTTAAAAAGGACCACTATTTTGAAAATAGCTTTCTATTTTTAAAAACAAATTTAAATCTTATATGTCAACCTGCAGATACTATTTAGCAAAAATATCCAAGTGCATTAATAATGGGTCTGAAATGTATGTTTGTATAATTTTAATAAATAAAAGCTGCTTTTAAAATCAATGCTTCACTGTTTTTAATAGTTTTTAATTATATCATGCTCTTTTGGAAAGCCTATGTGCTTGATAATTTTCCTCTTTAAACAGCACATCAGCATTCAGAAACAACAGCAGGGTTTTCGGAGGATAGTCCCCTAAGAGATATCTATATGAATGCTTTTATAGTAAGTGGGCTAGTATTTTTAAAAAATATATTTTTATTAATTTCAGAGAGAGGAAGGGAGAGCGATAGAAGCATCAATGATGAGAAAGAATCATTGATCAGCTGCCTCCTGCATGCCCCTCACTGGGGATTGAGCCTGCAACCCAGGCATGTGTCCTGACTGGGAATCGATCTATGACCTCGTGGTTCATAGGTCAGTGCTCAACCACTGAGAAACACTGGCTGGAGTGTGGGCTAATATTTTTAATATGTTAGTAACTTTATTGATTTGGTCAATCTTCAGGTGACAGATAAAATTAACTGAAAAAAACAAAAACCACTCATACACTTTACAGGATAGCCAAATAGTATAGGAAATGGTGCAAAAGTAAAACAGGTTTTAAGTAAATTACTCTCTCACGGATATTTCTTCTTCTTTTTAAAAATTATATGTTTTTATTGATTTGAGTGAGAGAGGAAGGCAGAAGGAGAGAGAGAGAGAGAAACATCAATGAGAGAGAAACATCAGTTTGCTCCCTCCTGCACGCCCCCTACTGGGGAATCACGCCCACAAACCAGGTGTGCTCTGACTGGGAACTGAACTGACCTCTTAGTGCATGGTTTGATGCTCAACCAACTGAGCCACACTAGCTGGGCATTTCTTTTACACAAGAAGAAATTTATCCTTATACACTTATAGTGATTTATAATGTTCAGTAAGGAAAGAGTGATAATAAAAGGCAGTTGAATTGGCATTCCTATAAACACAATTCCCTACTAGATTCTCTTCCATACATCTGCAATGAGCCATAATTGATGGCATTTGGAAAACAAAGATAAAAAACTACTGCACACGTATTATAATACAGAGTCCTGTGTTAAATGATATATTTGTCTTTTCATGTAATATGCTGAATAACCATAAGAATAAGCATTATCCCTGCTTTATAGACTTTATAGGTTCTCAGAAATCTATATATATACAAGCGTAAGCGACTGGAACAACTGGAACGACGGGCCGCTATGACGCACACTGACCACCAGGGGGAAGACGCTCAATGCAGGAGCTGCCCCCTGGTGGTCAGTGCGCTCCCACAGCCAACCTCCCCTGGCTAGCCAACCTCCCATGGTCCCTCTTCCCTTCCCCCCGCCCCGGCCGGCAGGCCCTGATTGCCTGATTGGGGCTGGTCCCCAGGCTGGGATGGGGAACCGGGGGTGGGTGGCAGTGGACGTGGATCTTTTCCCAGGGGAACTGAGGGCCAGCTCCCTCCTCAGGTCTGGTGGCCAACCCCCCACAGTCCTTCCCCCCTGTTCTTACCCCTGGCCGGCAGACCCCGGTGGTGGCGCAGTGGCAGGGAAGGAGGAGGGGAGGAGGTGGGGAACCGCGTGGTGGTGGGGCACCAGCATCAGTGTCTGGTGTCTGTTCCTTCTGCGCCCGGCCCAGCAACCGTTGCCTCCTCTCCGGGGCCTTCAGGCCCCAACTGGCCCGGCCCTGATTGGCCTGGCCCCGATCGGCCCTGATTGCCAGACAGGCCTAGGGACCCTGGCCTCCAGTGTGAAATAACTTCCCAAGACCTTCCTGTACTGAACATGGTTGACCGCCCCATCCTGCTTGCAATACTCCTTCCTCACCATCAGTCACACTGGTTCTTGAGTTTTCTGGCTGTTACTTGGTTTCCTTTAGCAATTTCCCACTCTCTTTCTAACCTCTAAATTTTTTTTTACCATTTTTATTTTTATTTTTTATTCTTTTAAATAAGTCTTTATTGTTCAGATTATTACAGTTGTTCCTCTTTCTTTCTCCCTATAGCTCCCCTCCACCCAGTTCCCAACCCACCCCGTGCCCTTACCCCCCACTGTCCTCATCCATAGGTGTTCAATTTTTGTCCAGTCTCTCCCAGCACCCCCCAGACTCCCATCCCCCAAGAATTGTCAGTCCACTCCCTTTCTATGCCCCTGATTCTATTATATTCACCAGTTTATTCTGTTCATCATATCTTTTTCACTCGATTTTTAGATTCACTTGTTGATAGATATGTATTTGTTGTCACTTTGTTGTTCATAATTTTTATCTTTACCTTTTTCTTCTTCCTCCTCTTAAAGAATACCCTTCAGCATTTCATATAATACTGGTTTGGTGGTGATGAAGTCCTTTAGCTTTTTCTTATCTGTGAAGCTCTTTATCTGACCTTCAATTCTAAATGATAGCTTTGCTGGGTAGAGTAATCTTGGTTGTAGGTTCTTGCTATTCATCATTTTGAATATTTCTTGCCACTCCCTTCTGGCCTGCATAGTTTCTGTTGAGAAATCAGCTGACAGTTATATGGGTACTTCCTTGTAGGTAACTAACTGTTTTTCTCTTGCTGCTTTTAAGATTCTCTCTTTGTCTTTTGCCCTTGGCATTTTAATTATGATGTGTCTTGGTGTGGTCCTCTTTGGGTTCATCTTGTTTGGGGTTATCTCTGCTTCCTGGACTTGTAAGTCTATTTCTTTCACCAAGTTGGGGAAGTTTTCCATCATAATTTCTTCAAATAGGTTTTCAGTATCTTGCTCTCTCTCTTCTTCTGGTACCCCTATAATTCAGATGTTGGTACGCTTCAAGTTGTCCCAGAGTCTCCTTACACTATCTTCATATTTTTGGAGTCTTTTTTCTTTTTGCTTTTCCAGTTGGGTGTTTTTTGCTTCTTCGTATTTCACAGTTGGGTGTTTTTTGCTTCTTCGTATTTCAAATCTTTGACTTGATTCTTGGGATTCTCTAGTTTGCTGTTGGATCTCTGTATATTATTCTTTATTTCAGTCAGTGTATGCTTAATTTCTAATTGGTCCTTTTTCATATCCTTGAGGATCTCACTAAATTTCTCAGAGGTTTCTAGAAGATTCTTGAGTAACCTCATAACTGTGGTTTTGAACTCTATATCCAGTAGTTTGCTTTCCTCCATTTCTTTCATTTGTGACATGCTTCTTTGTCTCCGTATTTTGGCTGCTTCCCTGTGTTGGTAGGGTGGCTTTGTGTGCTATGTGTCCTATAGGGCCCAGTGGCTCAGCCTCCCAGTCACCTGAGGTAGACACTCTTGGTGCACCCCTTTGTGGGCTGTGTGCACAGTCTTGTTGTAGTTAAGCCTTGAATGCTGTTGGTATCACTGGGCGGAATTGACCTCCAGACCAATTGGCTGTGAGGACCAGTTGTCTCTATGATGGGAGAACTGCTGTGTTGGAGATACTCTCATGGGGCAGGACTTGCTTCAATGGGGCTTTGGCACTCTCTGTGTCTGCCCCCTGAGTGTGTCTCTTATGGATCTGAAGAGTTGTAATCTGGATGGTCTCTCTCTGACCACTGGGTACACTGGCTCTTAGATCTCCAAGGAGGTGCAAAGTCAGCCTCTGCCTGAGGCCACCCAGCAGGAGCTACAGAGAGATCTGCAGTTTCCTTCTCTTAGTTTGGGGTTTGGAGGTGCCCAGATGAGGCCCAGCTGTGAAGCAATGGCAGCTGCTGATGAGCCTTAGGCTGTCTTTTGGAAGCTCTGGGGTTCTCTGACCCAGCTGCAGTTTGTAAGGTTAGGATGCAAAAGGCCAGGCCATTCATATGCAAACACCTCTGGGCACAGCTTGGGTAGGGTTGTAAATTGGGCGGGGTGTGGTCTCAGGGAATCACAGGGAAGAGCAAACCGCAATGGCTGCCAGTTTGCTCTGCTCTGATAGGTCCCTGTGTCTCTGTGTCCCACAGCCCCGTGCAGGAACAATGAATGCTGCGACCACCTCTGAGAGAAAGCCGCCTTCGTGTTCTGGCCTGATGCCAGACAGTCCAGTTTCTCCCCGTGTGAGGCTGGGTCCCCAGAGTCTCGCCTGGAACTGGAGTTCAGAGCAGCCGGAGTTTGTAGCTCCCTCCCGACTGAAAAAGACAGCAGCGTACCCAGTTGCCAGCCCGTTTCCACATGCGCCTTGGTACCTTCACCTTCCGCTCTTCTGCACCTCCTACCAGTCCAGGTGCTCTTTTCTTTTCCCTTCTAGTTGTGTAAATTCCTCTCAGCCAGCCTTCCCGTGCTTCTGGATGAAATCCATTTTTTCTTTTAGCTGTAGTTTTGATGTGGTTGTACGAGACAGCAAGTTCAGGTGTTTACCTATGCGGACATCTTGGTTCCTCGGTCTAACCTCTAAATTTTGATCTTTTAGGTTTTTAAGCCTCTTAAGATTGAGGTCCCTTCTATTCTCTCTCCCTAAATTCTGCCTTAAGTTTAAAATGCCTCCTCAATTGATATGATTCCTGCAGGTGGCTTTTCACCACACCAGACTAGTCTGATGGGCTCCTGTCATGTATCTTACTGCCTACGCGACACCCTATTGGATCCCTTCCAGACACAGCATGCTCAACATGTCACAACTGAACACTTGGTTTTTCCCCTGAAACTATGTCTCACTGAACTTTTCCCACTCAGTAAATGACATCATCATCCACCCAGTTGTATAAATCAGAATCTTTTAAAATTCCTATCTTTCCTTTATCTTCAAATTCAGTATTTATTGCTCAGTCCAAAATACAGCTCAAAGCCATTCGTTTTCCTCCCATGTCTTCTGTCCCAGGGCTCTGGCCAACTCTGGCTAATACAGTCATCACTTGTTCTTCCTGCTTCCTCTCTTTCTCTCTACAAATCCATTCTCGATATACTGTAGTGTTTGAAATTATTTTTAAAATGAAAATTAAAATGATAAATAGGCAGGGTACAGAGGACTTTTAGGGCAGTAAAACTATTCTGGGTGATACTATAAAGAGATACAAATCTTGATACACTTTTCAAACCCATAGAATGAATAGCAGCCAGCGTGGACTCTACTATGAATGTTGGACTCAGGGTGTCAATGTCAATGTAGGTTCATTGGTTGTAACAAATGTACTCCCTAGTGTGGGTGTCAACAGTGGGGGAGGTTGTGTTTGTGTGTGGACTATGGGTATGTGGAAACTCTAACTTTTGATCGATTTTGCTTTGAACATAAAACTGCTCTAAAAAATAAAGTATTTTAAAACATAAATTGGGGAATACCACTCTCCTACAGACAATCTTGTAGTGGCTTACTCTTACCATTGAAATAAAACTCAGATGCCTTCTCATGGCGATAAGGCCCCTGCCTACCTCTCTAGCCCTAGCTCATGCCAGCCTAGAAAATTCCACCCACATGTGCTCTTTCTCATCCCTGCCACACACCACTCTCAAGTTTTAGAGTTTTGTCCTTGTTCTGGCCACTGCCTGAAATGCCTCTACTGAAGCTTGGTTCCTCTTTTCCCTCAGTGCCAGCTGAAATGGTGCCATCTCAGAAGGCCCGCTTGACCTTGCTTTAAATGTGTGCGCCCTTCCTTTTTTCCATGATGCTCTATGTTTCCTTCATAAGACTTTTCTCCATTGGGAATGATACCTTGGTTTGTTTACCTGCTTACTACTGCTCTGCCCACCTACCTGCATGTTCTATAAGGGCAGGGACTATATCTGTTTTTATTTACCACTTTGGACCTGGTACAAGGAGCCAATCAAGTATTTGGTGAGTAAATGAATGAAGTGTATCTGGCTAGGAAGTGGTGAAACTGGATTCAAACCCAGATCTGTTTAACTCCAAAATCTGTTTCCTGAATTATGATGCTATGAGCAAAAATGTTCCATTTCCAGTGGAATGCTGTGAAATTAATTTTAGCATAAAAACATAAAATGGTTTTAGAATTTGATAGTCCATATACTAACACTCCGATGACCTCAGAGGCTTGACCAACCTGTGTCCTCACGCACGGGGCTGGGCAACATGGAGAAGACTGTACTTGGCAGCTTGTTTGCACGATCTTTTGCAATGATTCTTTCCACTCTATCAAATGCTTTGTGACATCAGATGATTCTGGACAAGTTACTTACCCTTTTTAGACCATTGTTTCTTCATCTACAAAAGAAGGAAATAACTTTTATAGGATTATTAAGGGGGACGAAAAGAAATAATAGATGGAAAGCCCCTATCACAGACAAGTGAACAATAACTGTGACTTAAACTCTAGTCTTTAGGGTTAACTCGTTAGGGCTCCTTTTTAAACTATTTCCAAATGGTTCAGATGAGCTGGATTGACCCACCAAGTCACCAAAGACTGATGACACAGGGAGGGAATGGGCGGCACTTGCTCTGCAAAGGAAACTTAGAAACCCATAGGAGCCCTGACATGACTCTGAACAAGGGGCTCAACCCCTTCTGCACCGATTCTTTCAACTCAATACTCTCTGCCAGTAAACGAAACAGTAGCTCACGCAGAAGGCCATGTGAACAGAAGCACAGAGCGGGCACATTGTTTCCTTAGCAACTGGAACGTGATTGCCAAGTTCTTCGTGGAGCCACGCGTCTTTTGTGCTTTATTTTTTTATCTATAGACACAGAGACATCTTCCTATGTCATGCTGATGTTGTCTTATATGAGAGTTTATTTCAGCAAAATAATTAAATAATCATAAACAGAGCCTTCTGTTAGACCAGAGTTATTGCTGGGGAGATTTAATGCATATGGAAGCTAAATATTTCCTGGGTTTTAAAAATCGGATTATTTCTTAACATTTCAAAGAGATTCTTAATTTTTTCCCCAACATGTTAGAAAAATAGGTGTTAAAGACAAAATTTGCATGGGATGCCAAGAGCTGATATTTTCCTGGAAAGATGCTTACTGTGTGTGTAAAAGCCCCACCCTGTTCTCCAGAAAATGTCCTTGGCATGTGTGTGTTCTCTAAAACTATATTTTGGTAATGTTTTGCATCTAAGCTTTCAAGGAGGGGGAGAAATAATATTTTTAAAAAGATTTTAAAATTTATTTTTAGAGAGAGAGAGGGAGAGAGAAACATATGTGATTGAGCCCGTATCCTGGGTATGTGCCCTGACTGAGTATCAAACCGACAGCCTTTCAGTGCGTGGGACGACGCCCAACCACACCAGCCGGAGAGAACGCCTATTTTGATTAGTGTGATTCAATATACACATTTGGGTTCCAGGCAAAAATAAAAAAGGACACTAGAGGGTGCTGTTAGATTCTCCTTTTCACTGGTGGTACTGCAGCTAGCAGTGCATAAGGCCTAGAAATGCCATCCTGTTGTGACCAGGACCAAATTGCAATGAAATCAGGTGTGGAAATAGGGTTCTAGGAGAGAGGCTGGAGGGTTCGGGATGGGGCCGATGCCTAAATAATTCTGAATTAGCAAGAAAGAGTCGTTATCAGCCCAAGCCTGCATGATTATCATCTTTTGATAATTAATTCCTTTAATTGAAAAAAAATTTTTCTACTTCAGTGTCAGACAGCTAGACTGTTAGGCACTGTGCAACATTGGTGCTCTCAAGTTCTGCCTTTGGGATTTTGAGGAGAGCACATTCCTACTGCTAAACATAACTCAAGAATTATAGAATTCGCAATCGTCAGAAACACCAGGTTCCGAGGTGTCGCTTCGTTTGCTGTCAGAAAAGCACCAGTTAATGGGGTTCCACTGCAACCTCCTTTATAACCTTTTCAAAGCACATGCTTCCCTCCCGTTCTTGAGGCCACATTTTCTGAGTGGCAGAAAACAGCAATGCTCTGGGGTTACGTAAATATGCCGTCATGTGGTTTACATTTGTATAGTGTCATTTTAAAACACAAGAATGTTTTGAAAGAAGCGTAATGTTCTCATTTTAGAGAGAGCGAAGTTAAGGTTTTCGTGACACACCAACCAACTTGTTTCAGGCCGAGAGTCATCTCCTGGCTCCGCCTTGCAGGCAGGTAGCCGAGGGGCCTCCTTGTTTTAGCTCTGCAGCTGCATTCCTCCTCAACACAGAGGGTTAACTTTAGCAGAGGCAGTGCGCTGGCACCAATGTCCTGCCACCCACTCCCAGGCTCAGGGCAGGCCGCAAGTCTCCTTTCCCTAACGTTAGTGACAGCTATGTGACTTGCTTTGGCCAATGAAACGGGAACAGAAGTGGTATGTGTCTCTGGTGGGGTGTGGCTCCAACACTGTCTCCCTTGCCAAGATGAACCCCAAAGCCCTGTGTGTGGCAGCATCAGAACATAGTGAAACCTCTGGGATCTTGTGGAATAGTGTGAGGAGGACAGGTGTTAGCTCTTTGAATGTCGGGTAAAACTGTGAAGCCGTCTGGATCAGGGCACTTGTTTGCTGGCTTTTTGCCCTTTTTTTTTTTTTTTTTTTTTTTATTGCTTCAATTCATCAGTTGTTATTGGTCTATTCAGGTTTTCTGATTCCTCCTGATTGAGTTTTGGGAGATTGTATGTTTCCAGGAAATTGTCCGTTTCATCCAGGTTGTCTTTATTTTGGCAAAGAGTTGCTCATAGTATTTCCTTACAATCCTTTGTCTGTGGTGTCAGTTGTTACTTCACCTCTAGCATTTCTGATTTTATTTATTGAGTCCCTTTCTTTGTTTCTTGATGAGTCTGGCTAAAGGTTCATCAATCTTGTTTTTATCTTTTCAAAGAACCAATTCTTGGTTTCATTGATCTTTTGTATTTTTATTTTTTTAGTCTCTATGTCATTTATTTCCACTATGATCTTTACTATTTCCTTCCTTCTACTTCCTCTGGGATTTTCTTGTTGTCTCTGTCTAATTCTTTAAGTTTGTAGGGTTAGATGGTTTATTATGCTTTTTCTTGTTTTTTTTGAGGTATGCCTGTAATGCTCTGAACTTCCCCCTCAGGACTGCTTTTGCTGTGTCCCAGAGATTTTGGGTTGTTGTGTGTTCATTTTCATTTGTTTCCAGGAAGTTTTTTCTTTCTTTCTTGATCACATTGGTAACTCATTCACTGTTTAATAACATGCTATTTAGCCTCCATGTGTTTGAATGTTTTTGAGTGTTTTACTGTAGTTGATTTCTAATTTCATGCCGTTGTTATCTGAGAAGATGCTTGATATGATCTCAGTCTTCTTGAACTTGTAGAGGCTTGTTTTGTGTCCTAACATGTGGTCTATCTTTGAGAATGACCCATGTGCACTTGAGGAGAATGTATATTCTGCAGCTTTGGGGTGAAATGTTCTATAAATGTCAATTAAGCCTCAAGAAAGAACTCGTGTTTGTCAGAATGTGCAGAAAAGGGAGCACTTGTGCACTGCTGGCGGGAATGCCATTGTGAAACCCAGTATGCCGGATCGTCAGAAAATTCAGAATAGAGTGACCATATGCCACAGCAATGCCACTTCCAGGTATTTTCCCAAAGGAAACGAAAACGCTAACTCAAAACAGGTATCTGCACTCAGATGTTCACTGCAGCCTTATCTGTTATGCAATTAGACTTATGGGCTGACATTGGTTAATAGGGCCAGTTAGGTTTCAAACACACAGTTCTATCACACGTGCTCTGTATACAGCATGGTGTGCCCACCACCCTGTCACAGCATCTTCTGTCATCATGCATTTGCCCCCTTTACTGTTCTCTATCTCCCCACCCTCAGCTGTCTGGCACTACCATCCTGTTGTCTGTCGGTGTCTATCAGTTTCAGTTTTATATCCCACATAAGAGTGAAATCATATGGTTCTTAGCTTTTTCTGACTGGCATGTTTCACTTAGTTCTCAAGGTCCATCCATGTTGTCGCAAATGCAGTATTTCATCTCTCTCATGGCCGAGAGCATCCATAGATGGATGCACTGTCCCTTCTTTACCCAGCCTCTGCCCAGGGGCACCTGGGTTGTCTCCGTGTCGTCGCCACAGGAATCACGCTGCAGTGAACACAGCGGGGAGTCAATCTTTGCAAATGAATGACTTCAAGTTTTTCTGGTCGACACGCAGTAGATGGGTTGCTGGGTCATATGGTAACTCTGTTTTTATTTTTTTGAGGAACCTCCATACCGTTCCTCAAGAAAATACAAGGCAGCTGGTGCAGACGCAGTCCGCATCCCACGGCTTTCACCAGGGATGGGCCATGGCGCCTCTACGGGCAAGAGACAGGACTGGTATCCACATCCACATTTAAAGATGCCAGGATTTCTGCTCAGCTTTTTCCAGACTTCTGGGAAAAATAAAAATTGCCATTAGCTTAAATCCAAAACAACTTCAAAGTAAGCCTGGAGTGGGTTTTACCCTGTACTGCTTACACAGAGAGTGCTGCCTGCCTCTCTTCTGCGTGGCTTCCTTACAGCCTGCAGTGCTGTGTGAGCGCCACAGGCAGGCACACAAAGGCGGTGATGCCCAGGCAGTGCAGGCCTGGCCACGGTTGCTGCTCCTGCCTTCTTTTTAAAATCACAGCATGCTATTTAGCGTGCAGGGCTCAACATCGGTAAGAATGATTTCAAGCCACCAAGTAACGAGAATACTGAACACAAAGTTTATTTAAGCATAAAACACATTAAAAATTATTTGGTTGATTCATGAAAAGAGAAGGAATTGGGTCTGAGGGGACGGGATGGGGTGGGGCTCCCAACATCTGCAAACAACATCCCCAGTGACCACGCTGCCGGAGAGGTGGAAGAACACGAGGGCAGGGAAGGAGCTCATCATAGAGAGGGAGCAACATGCAGATCAGAGATCAGACACCTGCAAACTTAGAGTCCTCAGAGGGAGTCAGTCCTCCAGGCATTTCTTCTCCACATTGTTCCCCCTTCGTAAAACCTATGATCTGGAAACAGCACGGGCTGGACAGTTTCTCTGATCAGATTCCAGTCAGACGTTTCTAACCAGAATTTTGTCCTTTACTGGTTATTTGTGTGAATCAGTTTCTAGTGACAACCGTTTGAAAATTTTAATCAAGATATATGCTTTCCACAACTGGCTTTGGAAGCCTTGTTGTGTACTTTGAAAGAGGAGTTTGGAATTTCACTCATCTCCAGATCTCTGATCATTTGAGGCAGGTGGCATCCTGTTGAGATTCTGGACACTTTCAAATAGGTTTAAGGGCACACACCTTTTATCCTACAGGGAATGGAAAAAGTAAATTACAGTACTTCATGTAGCAACCTTGAGTTAATTATGAGGTCGTGACTGATTTATACACAAAATGCCACAATGAAATCTGGGCCATCACGAGAAGCAGTGTCCAGACTTGATGCTCAGTGGAAGAATTAGAGGCTGTGAAGAGAAAGGCACATCGTGAGTGCTATAAACATCCTGTTGATACGGATCAGAGATCTCCCAGCTAAAGGAGAGGACATTGATAAGAACCCACTTTGTCTACCTGGCCAGGAAGAAGCAGAATTAACCCAACTTGCAGAGATACCTGCTGACCTCAGTGGTGCTGGGGGAACCCTGAGCAAAGGCCACTGTAAGAAGTGGTATTTATTGAATCAAACATTCCACTCCCAACCACAGCCCAATGGATGTGGCAGCCAGATTTAAAGCTAATACTATTTTAAAAAATACTTTTTCAATGATTTTAAAAATCATCATCTTTTAGTAAAAGAGCAGGGACTCAAAGGTTTAAAAAAATAAAAACCAAAATGGCGCTAAAATTTCTTAGGAGTTTTTCAGATCTTTCCTTCTTAATGCCTGAATGTTTATAGGCCTGCTGCTGACTGCTTGGCCTCAGTCATGACTTGCTCCTCTCGGTGGGAGGAAGTTCCTGTGGCCCAGCTGAAGCCCAGAATCGGGGTGTCTACCTCGGCAGCTCTTGCCATCCTCCTGCAAGGTGCCCGTCACACAGCTGCACAGGGGCCCCTCCACCCGGCTGGTGCAGATCTGCTCACACCCTCCGTTGTCCTCACACCAGTCCAGCCCTAAAAGAGAGCAGTTAGTCGAGTTAATGGCAGATAGTTTACCTCTTCAACTCATATGTCAGGGCAAGGCTAGAGCAGGGATGGGGACCTTTTTCTGCCAAGGGCCATTTGGATATTTATAACATCATTATCAGGCTATACAATTAAAAAAAATCTTTATGGTTGAAAGTATTACATATTCCTCTTTACTCCCCCATTGACTTCTTCTAGTCAGCCTTCGTCCCCTGCCCCAGGCCGTCACCACCCAATTATCTGTGTCCATAAGTTATGCATATATGCAGGCAAGATCTTGGGTTGATCTCTTTCCACCCACTCACCCTTCCTGCCTTCCCTCTGAGATTCCACAGTCTGTTCCATGTGTCTATGTCTCTGGATCTATTTTGTTCATTAGATTCCACATATGAGTGAGATCATGTGATACTTGTCTTTCTCTGACTGGCTTATTTCACTTAGCATGATATTCTCTAGGTCCCTCCATGCTGTCTCAAAGGGTAAGAGATCCTTTTTTCACTGCTGCATGGTATTCCATGGTATATTTGTTTTCTGTCCTAACACGTGGTCTGTCTTTGAGAATGACCCATGTGCATTTGAGAAGAATGTATATTCTGCAGCTTTGGGGTGTAATGTTCTATAAATGTCAATTTAATCCACCTGATCTAGTATGTAATTTAGACTCTGTTTCCTTGTTAATTTTTTTGTCAGGAAGATCTATCCAGTGAAGTCAGCAGGGTGTTATAGTCCTACTATATGACTGTATTGCTGTTGATCTCTCTTTTAAAGTTCTCTAGATTTTTAAAAATATAATTAGGTGCTCGTATATTGGGTGCCTATATATTTACCAGGGTTATATCCTCTTGTTGGATTGATTGCTTTAGTGTTATGTAGTGACTTTTCTTATCTCTTGTGATGGCCTTCATTTTGAAGTCTATTTTATCACATATGAGTATTGCTACCCCACCTTTTATTTTGTTTCCATTACCATGGAATTTTTTTTCCCCATCCCTTCACTCTCATCCTGTGTGAGTCTTTTGTTCTGAGGTGGGTCTCTTGTAGAGAGCATATAATTGGGTCATATTTTTGTATACATTCAGCTACCCTGTGCCAGAAACCGATCATTGTCTCACTAATTAGAAAGGTGTGGACAAGGAACCTGGAAGGCTGGTCAACCTTGAAGCTCTGAAAGGTCAGAGCCAACCACTCCCTATGTAATTGAGACAATGGTAGCTGAAGCAACTTTCCCACCAAATATTCATGTAAATCTTTACTGATAAGATAATCTGCTTGTTACTGGAATTGCCTGCCTAAGGGCAATGGGTGTATCCCAAACCTGAAAAAAGGGATGGCAAGGCCAAAGCAAAGCGTAGTCCTCCCACTGGAGTTGGGCTTCCGCCTGGCCCCCGTTTCCCAAATTAATATTTTTCTAGTCTCTTTCATTTGTGTGTGGCCTTCTCCAGAACCCAAACCCTGAACCACGTGAGATGTGAAAGGGGTTCCCACAACCCTGTATCTTTTGATTGGTGCATTTAATCCATTTACATTTAAGGTTACTGATAGGTACTTACTTATAGCCGTTTTCATTCTTTATGCCTCCCCCTCTCTCTCTCTCTCAATATAGAATTCCTTTTAGCATTTCTTGCACTGCTAGCTTGGTGGTGATGAACTCCTTTAGCCTTTTTTTTGGTTTGTTTTGGGAAGCTCTTTATTTGACTGTCAATTTTGAATGATAGCCTTGCTGGATATAGTAATCTTGGTTTCAGATCCTTGCTTTTATTACCTTGAATACTTCATGCCATTCCCTTCTGGCCTGCAGAGTTTCTGATGAGAAATTAGCTGACATCCTTATGGGAGCTCCTTTGTAGTAACAAATTGCTTTACTCTTGCTGCCCTTAAGAGTCTCTCTTTGTCTTTAGTTTTTGGCATTTTAATTATGATGTGTCTGGGAGCAGGACTATTTGTGTTCTTGCATGGGACTCTCTGTGCCTTCTGAACTTGTGTGACTTTTCCCTTTACCAGGTTAGGGACATTTTTGCCATTATTTCTTCAAACATGTTCTCTATTCCTTGCTCACTTTCTTCTCTTGCTGGCACTCCCATGATGCAAATATTGTTATATTTCATGTTGTCCCACAGCTTCCTTAAGCTTTGCTCTTGTTTTTAAATTATTTTTTGTTTGTTTGTTTGTTTGCTTCTCTGATTGATTTTTTTTCTATCTTGTCTTCTAATTCACTGACTTATCCTTGGCTTCCCTTAATATGCTGTATATTCTTTCCAATTTGTTCTTTATTAGGTCTATGTCCATTTTTATTCCTGACTGGTCTTTTTTCATAGTTATATCATTTCTCATGCTATTGAATTTCCTTGCCATCATTATTCTGAACTCTACATCTGATAAATTTCTTCTCTCCATTCCATTTAGCTCTTGTTCCAGAGAATTTGCTTGTTTTTTTTCACTTGGGGCTTGATTTTTTTGTCTCCCCATTTTGGCTGCCTGTTTGGGGTTGTGTCTATGTATTAGGTAGATCTGCTTATACTCCCAATAACTAGTGCAGAACAAAGTCAGATACTATTTGTGACTGCTCCTGAGTACCCTGTTTGGAGCTATCAGCAATCCACAACTTGTGGCTCCCTCTGCTGGGGCTGAGTGCCTTTGGAAATGACCAAGATGTGCACCAGGGTCTGATTTTCCTAGCCCTGGGCCAAGAAGATCAGGCAAAGACTCAAAGCTTCTAGAGATCCGCCTCTGCCTGCGGATCTGAGTCCAGTTGACACTCAGTCTTGATTATCATCAGGCTATTGACCACGGAGAGTCCCAAGTCTTCCAGCAGGGTGGGGCACTGCCTTTTCCCCAGGCCAAAAAACTGCCTGGAAAGCTAAGGTCCACTGGAGAAAGATGTCCTTCACAGGGCGCAAGAATGACTCAGCACAGGAAACTGGGTTGGTTGCCCTCTGAGCGCCAACCCCAGACCAATCAACCCTAGACTCTCCTCACTCATCTTTATTCTACTCTGCCTTCCCTCTGCTGGAAGTGAGTGGCTGCAATGAAATTTTGTGCATTGGACCTTTAAGAGGGTGCCTGCATTTCCAGCCGTCTCTCCCAAGCAGACAGCAACCCTGCTGCTTTTCACAGCCTGATGTTATGTGGACACCCTTATCATTTCTGGGGTGTCCTAGCTGGGGGTGTAGACCCCGGAGTTCTCAGTGGGAACCCCCACAGCTGAGATATCCCTCTAGAACTTTAGCTGGTGTCTGTGGGAGTCTAGCCAGCCCTTTTGAGCCTCCGCCCTTCCTACCAGACTCTGTATGGTCTCCACTTTCTGTCCCTAATTATCAGGGTTCTCTCCAGCTAGTCTTCAGTTGATTTTTCAGGGTCGTTTTTCCGTACTTTTAGTTGTATTTCCAGTTTGGTCCTGGGAAGAGTGTCAGTGTAGCTTCCACTTATTCTGTTGGCATTTTTGAATCCCATATACAATTATCAGCTTAAAATTCAGCCTGCTATATTTGGTCAAACATTTAATTAACTCACACATAATGCATTGGCAGGGCCAGACCAAATGATTTTAAAGCCCACAGGCCAGATGTTCCCCGCCCCTGCTTTAAAGAGAGGGGAGGAAAAAGAAAAGCCCATTGTGATTGGGAGTTTTTAATAGTCAAGAAAAGGGTTTCATCATGGAGTGGGCAGTCTCTTCAGCCTCCTCATTCACCAGATTCACATTACAGGTGACGCGCAGGCAGGAGTGCCCTCGGGCCTTCCACTCCCCTTGTTGTAATGATTTATAGTGTGTTTTAGGAAACATACATACTTTTTCTCCGAATGGGTCCCACGGAAATGATCTGCTCTTTAGGTTCTTTGGTATATTCTGTGGCAATCCTGGAATTCTGTGGGCAGTTCTGAAAGACAGAACACCAGGGGAATTTACACAATGAGGCTGGCATCGCTCCCCACCATGCTCCCCTGCCCGAGGCAGTGGTCGCAGCCTCGAGCGCCATCACTGTTCAGATTAACGAGCCCAGTTCTTGATCAGAGCCTACTGGGCCTCTGGCTTCCTGTTGGAGAGAGCTAAATGTCTGCTCCACACTAGAACCAGATGCATTCCTGTGAATGAGGAGTGTTGCATCTCATCAGACACTAATGTATGCGGCAGCATGTGGAAGGAGCTCTGACTAAAATTCACATCTCAATTTTGTAAATATGGGGTAAGCGGAAAGCTGGACTGTTAAAGGTTAGGGACCAGTGCAATAAAATCTCAGTGACATTAGCCACCTGGCACGGAAGAGAGGATCGGTTTGTCACCTCATCCCCCTCGCCCTTGCAGAGCCTCAGGCCCTGGTATGGCTCTGGATGTGCTGCAGGGCAATCCCTGGCTAAAGAACACTTAGATGGCCTGGTCGTGTGGTTCAGTGGGTGAGCACTGTCCTATGCACCAGGGGGTCACAGTTCAATCTCCGGGTTGCGGCCTTGATCCCTAATAGGGGCGTGCAGGAGGCAGCCCATCAATGATTTTCATCATTGATGTTTCTCTCTCTCTCTGTCTCCCTTCCTCTCTGAAATCAATAAAAATATATTTAAAAACTGTAAGTAAAGAATAGCTGGAGAGAGTGCATCTTGAACCAGGAGTTCACTTCTCAGGGGAGTGGAGCTCGGCCCCACTGTCCACTTCAGATTCAGGTGACCTGGCTCCTCGTTCTCAAATGAGCCGTCCTGCCCCCAAGGTCAACTGGCAATGTTAGGAGACGTTTTGGGGTGTTTGAGCTGGAGAAGCTACTGGCAGCTAGGGGGCGGAGGCCCGGGAAGCTGATAAATGTCTGACAATGCACAGAACAGTCTCCACCGAAGAACGATTTGGTCCAAAATGTCAGCAGTGCCGTGTTTGAGAGACCCTCACCGAGTGCTGCGCAGGCAGGTGGGCATGGCGGAGCCAGAGGAACCAGTGGGCAGCGGCCGCGGTGCCCTCGCTTACTGTCTCCCCAGTGGTGACTGCTGCTTGCACGCCCCCGAGGACTTCCCAGGCCCTGAGGAGTCACACAGACCCTGGCCCTGTGACCCAGGTTGGGGAAAGGTGGCAGCGAGAGCCACCCTCTCACTTACTATTTTGCAGGAGTACTTCTCAGAATCACAGAGGGACACCGCGCAGTGGAGATGGACTTCATCGTAATCCCCGATGAACTTGAAGACCGTGACGTGAAAGCGGCAGGTGAGGGAGACCCCGTTCTCCTCGATGCCAATGGTGTTGTCTTTAATATTCTGACACCTGTTCAGAAAAATAATACCTTTGCTTCTTATTCTCATATTTCATATAAAAACATTGAAATGGTAAAAATGCCTTTGCATGTGAAGTGGCCTCTGGATTGTGTGGGTTTGGCAAGTGTTACCACATCCTCATATTTACATAGTTTGTTTTAAAAACATTAAACAGCACCTCCAATTAGACCCTACCTGTATCTGAAAACAATGACTGTGTGGGGATGGAACTCAGTTTCCCTTCATTTCGGCTTCTTATGCTGCTCCCTCCCACTGCTGTGTGCTAGGGCATCAGGTTAACAAACTCAGGGTTACTTTTGTGTGTTTTTCGGTTAACCCTCAATTTTGGGAGGAGCCCCTGATTCAACCCTGTTGGGAGTTCTTCCCACATGGAGACACAGGTGCAGCTGGATGAGAAAGCGTGGGGGATGAGTGGAAGAATGCTTGGAGGCAGCGCCAGCCTCTTCTCTCCCCCTGGGGCGCTGACAGCGGGAGCCACCCGCAGGCACCCGTATCTTGCCTCCAGGACTTAGAGTTCGCCTAATGTTCAGTCTCTCACGCCCCGGGCTTCTCACCTCATGTCTCCCCACCTGGGCTCTTTCTGCAGTTCATCCTGCAGCTCCTGCTCCTCTTCCAACACCAGCCTCGGGCTCCCTCCTTTGTAAATGCTCCCTTCCCGCGGCAGGCAAGAACAAGGGGCCGCTCCTGGTTTGCCAGTGGCGCCTGCTGAGCCCCTGGAGTGCTCCCCAGCGTGCCTCCCTCACGCACAGGGCACGCGGGGTCTGTGCTGAACGCGGGAATTGGTGAAGTGATGAATTGTGCTACCTGGCCCAGGGCGGCTCATGGGAGCTAAGAAGTTCTTCCCATGGTAAAGACACAAGGGGGACTCTTTCCTTATGTTGCCTTCCCCCAGCACACAGACTTAAATAACTTGGTAGGAGAATTATAAGGGGAAACAATCCCTCACCACTCCTCAGTTTTGTACTCAGTCTTCAAGACAATAGTTTCTTAAATGCGTTGAAACAAAAACTTGCTAGACTGTTTCTTGTCACTGTTACTAATTTGAATAATCTAAGTTGGCTCAAAGATTCTAAAATATTCATAGCCCTGATATTCAAGCCCCTCTCTCTTAGCCAGACCCCCACCTATGAGAGAGATTACTTGAGGTTTTGGTCTCAGAAGAACATGGAACAGAAGGAAGGGGCCCGGGGAGCAGAGCTGCCTTCGTGTGAGCCAGCCAAGCTTTGAATTCTCTGTGCACCCCGAGGAGAAAGGGCCTGTCCTCCGCCTGGGCACCCAAAGAGGAGGGGGAGTCTCGCATGTCCCCAAGCTACTTTCTGAATCACTAATGGACACTGGCGCCCGCCCTGTGCTCCACCATCTGGAAGGAACAAGGGCGCCTCAGAATTCCTAAGAGCCCATGTTGCTGCCCCTTCAGCCCCGAGCATCACGTTTCATGCAGGTTTGCTGGAGATGCACACACCGACAACCACGGTCAGAGGACTCCTGAACTAAACCTCTTCCACGTGACAAAGTCCCGTTAATGCCAGTCACAGTTCAAGTCAAAGGCCTTCGGGAGACCTGGGGAAGCTGAGGTTTATGACCATGTTCACTTGCCCACTCCCCCTCTTGGGGTCAAGTCTGTTAACTCCTATTTAAAAAGTGCTCAGTGCCACAGCGACCTTCAGAGGAGGCACAAGCCACAGCAACCGTGTCTGCATTTGGTCGTGGCTCGGATCTCAGCCTTTCATTAGGGGAAGGGCCATGACAGGGAGGGGGAGCGTGGGGGCAAAGAGAACAGTGACGCCAGACGGGGCATCACGGCCTGCAGGACCCCCACTGGGTACCAAGTCCTTCCCTTCGCCTAGAAGAAGCTGGAAACAACTCAGAAAGTCAAATGCCTCGGTGAGATCTTTCCCGAATTTTCCACAGCACGCCTGCGCACCCAGCTACGGCCACGCCCGGCCAGTGGGGAGTCCGTGCCTTGATGCCTGGAAGGCCCCTTCCTCCCCTTGCTGGTTGGGCAGCCTTGGTTGGCTGTGTACCTTCCTCCTCTGAGCCTGTTGCATCTGAAACGCTGTGGCTTCTAATTGTTTGTCTGCCCCGGCCACACCCTTCTGTTGATGAACCATTCCCAGCCTTAAAGCTGATTCATGTGACCCCCACCTGGTGCTCCCCCAAAGCTAGCACCTTGGCATAGGGGATACTTCAAGGTGAGTGAGTTTGAGAAGATGGCAGAAGCAGGAAGGTCATCCTGACTTTCTCCCTGACCCTTTTCCCCTGAAATCAGTCATAAAACCTTCACGGGAGAGGTACCCCCTTACACCCGAGGAAAGGAGCATCCTTATCTCCGAACACAAAGGGACTCGAGGAGAACTGAGCAGACAGGCACTATAATCATTTCATGCTCTGGCCAGTCACTGCCCCTGACTGTCCCTCCAGCCCAGCATAAATAAAAAACTCAGGTCTAACCATTGCTGTGGATCTTAATTCCCATATTGAAGGCTCCTGTGTCACATAACACTTGCATTAAATAAATTATGAAACTTTTTTTCTGTTAATTTGTCTTTGTGTGTTTAATTTTCAGAGCCCGTCAAGAGCCTCAGGGGCGGAGGAGAACTGGTTCCAGCCAGGTGCCGTCATGCTGCATCCCTGCACACACAGGAGCAGCACGATCCCAGGAAGGCTCCCATGCTCCCCGGAGCCCTGGAGTGCGGTAGGGCACGGCTGTGGGATGCGACTCTAGGATGGCCAGTGTCTGACAAGGGGAGACAGAGGCAGAGGCAGAGATAAGGGACAGAGCGAGGGAGGGGGGGTGTGGCAGCATCGGGGGTGGAGCCCATGGTCCCTGAGCCACACCCACGGCTGGAATTTGTTTTGTGAAGATTAAATGCTTTGTTTTTCGCATAAGCTATTTTGAATTGGTTTTTCCTACATCTAATAGAAAAACAAGTTTGATTAATAAGTCATCTGCTCTAAGAATTATTGTATTAGAGGGATGGAAATATTCTAAAGTCAGTTTATGGTGATGCTTTACTCCTCTTGTAAAGTTACAAGCATCATTGAATTTACACCTAAAGCAAAAGCACTTCATTGCATACAAATTATGTATGCAATCAAGCTATTAAAATTATTATTGTGTGATGAAACCAGTGTTTTTAAAAAATAATTATAATTATTGCTGTTGGATCTATAGTCTTTTTTTCATTCATTCAATAAAATTTTGTTTCATAAACACTATATTTCAGAAAATATACTAGGTGCTGGGCATATCAGGTGAGTAAAAAGAAACTCTTTGATTTTATAGGCTATTATTCTAATTCTTTTTAAACTTTAATAGATGTCCTAGCCACTTTCAGTTATTCTCATTACATTCTTTCATTTTCATATAATTCACATTTATCTCAAATTGAAATTTAAAGTAGTTAGGACAGAACCCTCTGATCACATGGAGAATATACTTGTGGTTAACGCCATGTGGACTTGGGGATCTACCAGCAAATTGCCGTGTCTCCGAGCGACTTGCTTGCTCTCACTAAGCTTAAGCCATCTCGTTCATAAAACTGGGCTTCTCACATCTACCTTCCAGGTTGTAGTGAGGACCTGATGGCTCATGGATGCAAAATGCTGGCCCTGGAGGAAGTCAACAAGCACTAGTTCCTCTTCCCTTCTCCAAACTGTGGCGTAGGCTCAACGGAATGCTACGCTGCTGTAAAAATAAAAAAGAGCTCTGACCATTTGCAACAGCACGGATGGACCTGGAGAGCATCGTGCTGAGCGAAAAAAGCCAGTCGGAAAAAGTAAGTATCACATCATCTCACTCATTTGTGGAATACAATGAACATCATAAACTGATGAACAAAAATAAGTCCAGAGACAGAGAAGCATCAATCAGACTGTCAAACCTCAGGGGGAAGGCAGGGGAGGGCTGGTGATGGTGGTGGTGGTGGTGATGGGGTTTAAGAGATCAACCAAAGGACTTGTATGCATATATGCAGAACCAATGGTCACAGACAATAGGGGGGTGAGGGTCTGGGCTGGGGAGTGGGGCAGGCTGGGAGAGGTCAATGGAGGAAAAGGGGGACATATGTAGTACTATCAACAATAAAGAATTTTAAAAAATAAAATGTGGTGCAGACTGTTACAGTGAAGGCTCCGAGGCCGTCCTTGGTGAGAGCTACGCACCCTTCTTCAATGATGAAGTAGCGGAGTTTGTCATTGCTGTCGCGGGAGGGTGTGGCATAGCACTTGTTCAGCGTCAGGATCAGATGTGTGGCATCAGCTCCAACCACAAAGACCCCGACGTACAGCACATCCCGCGTGGTCAGCACCACCTCGCCCTGGCGGTACGGGTGCTTGTAGGAGGCATTCTTGTAGAGCGCCATCTTGGTGGTAAAGCTGCCCTCTTGGGTGGGAACTGTCAGGTTAATGACACTGAAAGGGAAAGACCATGAGGCAGGGAACCACAGCAGGCCTGTTCATTCAGTCACCTGCCCTTTTCCCGCTGACCACGCAGAGGGAAGGCAGAGCAGGCAGCACTGTGCAAACGGGCCCGCCAGCCACGCGTGGCATGAAAACCATCGTAGATTAAAACTCAGTGCCCAGCAGCCCCAGCCCCTTCCCGGCCAACAGCTCCTGCGTTGGGTAGGACAGACGGACAGCACGCCCATCACCATAGGGCGTTTTACTGAGCGGTGCCAGTCTCAGGCAGGAAATAAGATAAGGAATAGGGACTATTCTTCCTCGTCATCAGAGATGGGAGCCAGCAGTCTTGATGACGCTCCCGTAGCCGCCAGCCGCAGACCTCACCTCAGCATGGGCTTCACCACGGAGTCCAAGGAGATCTTGATGTCCAGCTCGTAAGCGCAGGAGAACTCCACGTTGATGGTGCGGTCCCTGGTGATGATGTTACCCGTGTTGTTGGCGCTTTCTATCCAGATGGTGTTCTTGTACATGATGTGCGTGCCATTGGACTGCAGAGCAGAGGGGCAGAGAGCGTTAAACCTGGGAGGCAGCCTGCGGCCTGCATTTTGAATCCATGACCTGAAAGTGGAGAAATGCCTTCATTTCACACACCCCTCAGAGGCCAGCAGAAACCAGTATGGAACTAGCCTCCGCACTGACCGACAGTATCACAACAGATGCCAGCAGCACCCTCCAGTCACACGTCCTTGATGCCTACAGAGGGGGAGGTCATGAATTCTGACTACGACCAGCCCAGTTTCTCTGGGCACCCAAGCAGGGGCAGCATGCAGCATTGCCCTCAGCAGGTGACGTACGTCTTCTTTTTAATTCTTAATTCAAAATCTCCCGCCACCAAATCCTTTCCCAGACATGCCCACACGAACCCAAATGAGCAAATGCAGCTTCATCTTCTTACTCCTCTCGCTCCCTGATGCAAGTGTTAATAAACTGGTTAGGAACAGAAAGAAAGAACCCACAGGCAACAGGAGGAAGAGCAGCAGCAGGGGCTGTGCTACCCTCGAACCAGGTAGCCTGGCCCCAAACCTGAGCCCTGCTGCATTTCTCTTAAACGGTCCTGGGACGCCCTGACCCCCAACACAGCAAAACCCGCTGTCCTGACCTGCAGTGCAGAGGGGGAACGACATTTATCAACAAGCAGGACAGAGGATGACAGCAGACAGTGGGGCCAGGGGAGAAGCCTGCCACCTATTGCACTCCTCCAAGTCAGCCATAACCCCGCAGACAGTCATTCTCCTGGCGCGGTGATTGGCAAACTGCGGCTCGAGAGCCACATGCGGCTCTTTGGCCCCTTGAGTGTGGCTCTTCCACAAAATACCACGGCCTGGGCGAGTCTATTTTGAAGAAGTGGCGTTAAAAGAAGTTTCAGTTTAAAAAATTTGGCTCTCAAAAGAAATTTCAGTCGTTGTACTGTTGATGTTTGGCTCTGTTGACTGATGAGTTTGCCGACCACTGTCCTGGCGGGTCATTTCGCTCGCCCTTTGCTGTGTTCCCAGGAGGCCATTTCTAACCGGACCACCCTCAGGCACTGTCAGGACGGTCAATGTGCAAACACCTGGGGGCTCCCCCGCCAGGCTCCGCCCCCCCCCCCCCCCACACCACCACCAGGCCCTCACCTGCACGATGTTCCCACAGTTGCCCTTGGTGTTGTTGATCTGGAAGGAGATGAAATCCTCCCCTTCGATGCCCGTGCACTGTCGGTCGTTGACCCTCACGCCCTCTCTCTCGAAGCCAAGCTGGAAGAGCTTGCACTTGGAGATGGACACCTCCATCTGGGACGCCTTGCAGGTCACCTCTGCGTCGATGATGTCGTGCGAGTCTGCGGGAAACATGGCGATGGAAGTCAAGCGAGTGGGAGCTGGTCTTGCCGCAGCCAAGGTGGCATCCGCGGCCGCTGCCTGCAGAACAGCAGCTAACCCGCCGAAGCTGTGGAGTTTCTACCTGCGCTCTGCTCAACCCAAACGAGTCTATGAGCTCACGCAAAGCAACAATTGGGACCCGAGGAGCCTTTTTCAAAAGGAGAAAATACGAATGAAGTGTCTTTTCTCCCTAAACCCAGGACTTCCCCACTTGCGTAGCAGCTGCTTTTCTGCAGCTCCATCCTGCCTCTGGCTCAGGGGGCCTGGCTCAGGGGGGCCTGGCTCAGGGGGCCTGGCTCAGGGGGGCCTGGCTCAGGGGGCCTGGCTCAGGGGGCCTGGCTCAGGGGGCCTCGCTCAGGGGGCCTGGCTCAGGGGGGCCTGGCTCAGGGGGCCTGGCTCAGGGGGCCTCACTCAGGGGGCCTCTGGCTCACGGGCCTGGCTCAGGGGGGCCTCGCTCAGGGGGGCCTGGCTCAGGGGGGCCTGGATCAGGGGGGTCTGGCTCAGGGGGGCCTCGCTCAGGGGGGCCTGGCTCAGGGGGCCTGGCTCAGGGGGCCTGGATCAGGGGGGCCTGGCTCAGGGGGGCCTCACTCAGGGGGGCCTGGCTCAGGGGGCCTGGCTCAGGGGGGCCTGGCTCAGGGGGGCCTGGCTCAGGGGGGCCTCGCTCAGGGGCCCTGGCTCAGGGGGGCCTGGCTCAAGGACCCACCCAGCGAGGGCAGCACTGGCCAGGCCACCCCACCCCCAGCGCATTCCCAGCCGAGCACCAGGGGCTCTCAATCCGGACCCAGGGCTGTGATCCGGACCCAGGGGTGTGATCCGGACCCAGGGGTGTGATCCGAACCCAAGGGTGTGTGTGCCGGCTGCGGTCTGGTGAGCACACCAGCTGCTCAGGGGCAGCACGGGACGCGCAGCCTCTCCTCCCGGGGAGCCTTCGCCAGGCCCTGCCATCTGAGTGGAACAGAGCAGGTGCCTCCCGTTCTGGGCTCAGGCAGCGGGATGCGGTATGTGTGCTCCCACCCAGGACTGTGGGGCAGGACTCGGCGTCCTGCTGGTGACTGTTTGCTTCACACACGTCAGCTGTTTCTTGGGACCCACCTGAACCCGGGCGACAGAGCTGCCTTAAAACGAGCGCTCAAGCGCCCGCACTCGCGCCCTGATTCGCTCACGTTTTTGTCAAACCACACATGCCCCATCAGTCTTTGAGGTCGTCTCAGATCCCTAATGCTGACGGCCTCGGATGGAAGATGGAATGGCTGATTCGCTCCCGCTCACATTTCTGTTAGGATCTACTAGAGGCTCAGCACACACGGAATCCCGTGTGAGCAGCTCGCTTCCGCTGGCCCCCACTGGCCGCCCCTCATCGCCGCTCTCCCCTGCAAGGGGCCCTCCCCCACGAGGGGCCCTCCCCCGCCAGGAGCCCTCTCCTGCTGGGAGCTTGTGCCCACCCAGCCCGCTGCAAGAGCCCTGCAGGCCTTGGTGAGATGCAGGAAAGGGTGGCCACGGAGGAAGCATCAGCCTCCTTCCAGGTGGTCAGGCTGCTTCCCTGCTCAGATGACATGGTGTGAAAGCTTGGCTGTTGGGTTCTAACCCACAGAGAGGGGGGGCCGCAGGCCTAGAGCTTTGCTACTTGGTTACAGGCCCCTCCCACTGGGCCTGTTGGTGGGGGGAGGGCAGGTGTCACTCAGTGTTCCCGTGGGGGAGCAGGTGTCACTCAGTGTTCCCGTGGGGGGGCAGGTGTCACTCAGTGTTCCCGTGGGGGAGGGGGGGCAGGTGTCACTCAGTGTTCCCATGGGGGAGGGGGGCAGGTGTCACTCAGTGTTCCCGTGGGGGAGGGGGGGCAGGTGTCACTCAGTGTTCCCGTGGGGGGGCAGGTGTCACTCAGTGTTCCCGTGGGGGAGGGGGCAGGTGTCACTCAGTGTTCCCGTGGGGGAGGGGGGGCAGGTGTCACTCAGTGTTCCCGTGGGGGAGGGAGGCAGGTGTCACTCACTGTTCCCGTGGGGGGGCAGGTGTCACTCAGTGTTCCCGTGGGGGAGGGGGCAGGTGTCACTCAGTGTTCCCGTGGGGGAGGGGGGGCAGGTGTCACTCAGTGTTCCCGTGGGGGAGGGGGGGCAGGTGTCACTCAGTGTTCCCGTGGGGGAGGGGGGGCAGGTGTCACTCAGTGTTCCCGTGGGGGGGCAGGTGTCACTCAGTGTTCCCGTGGGGGAGGGGGGGCAGGTGTCACTCAGTGTTCCCGTGGGGGGGCAGGTGTCACTCAGTGTTCCCGTGGGGGAGGGGGGGCAGGTGTCACTCAGTGTTCCCATGGGGGAGGGGGGCAGGTGTCACTCAGTGTTCCCGTGGGGGGGCAGGTGTCACTCACTGTTCCCGTAGGGGGGAGGCTCGATGCAGCCGCACAGCTCCCCGCCGTTGTCCAGCTCGCAGGTCCGGTTGGGACAGTCGGCCCCCACGCAGGGGTCTTCCACCACTCCTGCTAAAAGGGAGAACAGGAATGCGCACACTTGACTTCCACACCAACACGCAGGCACCCGTGTTCACTCTGCACTTGCACGTGCATGGACCTGTGATGGTCAGACAGCAGCCACGATGAACACACAGGGCAACCTTCCGGAAAAGAACGAGCGCAGCTAGCCACGGGGCAGGCTCGGCCGACCCTGGCTGTGTGCGGCAGTGGCGTGACCTCCTCCACCTCACAAGTGCTCTGCAAGCTGCACACTGCTCCCCCCCTCCCGCCCCCCGCTTCACAGCTGCCACTCACCCAGGTTCCTGCAGCTGCGCTGTGTGTGAGGAGGACAGCCCAGAGGTCTCTACCGAGACACACCCCGAGCGCGACCTGGCCAGGCTCCTGCCGCGCATTTGCTCTGGATGACTCGCCCGTCTCTACATCCCAGCACCCAGCCACCTCCCAGCAGCATCCAGCAAGTCCTCGTCCAGAAGACAGTTTTAGGGCCAGTGAGTCCCCTTAAACCAAGATTAACGGTCCACCTTCCCCACAAGCTTCTACTTAATTGTATAAAATAGGTAAACCAAAACCTACACACAACTCCCAAGCATTGCTCACGGCACTATTTGGCCCAAAGGGTGAAACTGTAAGTAAAACGTAAACGTCTGTGAACCGTCACCATCTTCCCCTGAGGAACGACGCTTCGGGGCCGGAGTCCACAGCTCACCTCCAGGATCAGCAGCAGCTGAGTTTGAAACCACGGACTGAGACCATTCTCTTCGAGGCACTCGCGTCTTTGGCTAAAGCATCTCTCTCCCTATCCGATGTAAGAATTCTCCCGTCCTTCCTGGCACGTGAGGGTGAGCGCTGAAGACACAGCTGCTCCATCCCTCCGGAGTCTAATAACGAAGGAAGGGGCGGAGCCGCCGAGGCTGCGGTGAGGTGACCAGCTGCCTGCTCCCTGCTCCCCGCTCCCTGCTGCCTGCTCCCTGCTCCCTGCTCCCTGCTCCCTGCTCCCTGCTCCCTGCTGCCTGCTCCCTGCTCCCTGCTCCCTGCTCCCTGCTCCCTGCTCCCTGCTCCCTGCTCCCTGCGAGCGAGCAACCAACCGAGGGGCAGGCCTGGGCGTGCGGAGACGGCCCCCCACTGCCTGGTGCCCGGAGGGGACTGGAAGACAGCCGTCAGCATCACGTGAGGACAGTTATGGAAGGAGCACAACCTGGAGCATGGCAGGAGTCGCGGCCACAGCCCGCAGGAAGGAAACATCTCCCTGGTGATCCGGAGGCCCCTCTGCCAGTGGCGCCTCAGCTACACCCTATACGAGGGGGCTTTTGAGTTTAAAAACAAAAACTCATGTGGGTTTCTTTTTTAATTCGATAATTTAAAAAGTTTAGCACAGTTAATATTAAAGTTAAAGTATTGCTTGTTAACACAACATATTAAAATTACCAAACAAAGCATTTCTGTCGATTTCCCAAAGAGACGGGTAATTCTAAGAGATTCTGAAATCACTGAATGCGTACTATAATTAGCCACTTCGTTTTAGGTTTGGAGCAAGCTGTGTTCTGACACGTGTCAGGTTTAATCTTTCTGTCTTGATGCGTGTGCAGTGTCTTCAAGTGGCACTTTTCCTGGCATACCAGTGGGGAGTGCGTGCCAGGCAACACCACGCCTCCTGCTACACGCGTGTCTCACCACATTATGCAACGGAGTAGCCACTTGTGTATAGGCTCACACATATATGCATATGGCAAGTTTGTATATGTTTATATATATTTGCTCCATTTGATTAACATGGTAAGAAAATGAACAGATTGAATAACGGATATCTATAATAATAAAAGCGTAATATGCTAATTAGACTGGATAGCCATACGGCCTTCAGCATCACTTGAGGACAGTTATGGAAGGAGCACAGCCCAGAGCATAACAGAGAGGAGTCGAGCACTGAAGACACAGCTGCTCCATCACCAACGGAGAGTGCGGAGTGTGCAAGCAGTTCATGTCTGTCATTCCGGACATCCTTCCAGATGAAGCCGCCACGGCGGGGGCCGAGGCAGAGGCAGTTGGGGTGATCAGGCAGGCAGGCAAGTGGTTAGGTGTGATCAGGCAGGCAGGCAGGTAGGTAAGCAGTTGGGAGCCAGTGGTTCCGGATTGCGAGAGGGATGTCTGACTGCCGGTTTAGGCCCTATCCCTGTGGGTGGGATCAGGCCTAAACTGGCAGTCGGACATCCCCCGAGGGGTCCCGGATTGTGAGAAGGTGCAGGCCTGGCTGAGTGATTCCCCCCCCCCTCCACCCCAAGCATGAATTTTGTGCACCGGGCTTCTAGTATTATACTAATAAAAGGGTAATATGCTAATTAGAGCGGACATCTTCAGGACGTCCATCTGGACATCCATCCGGACAGAGCCACAGTGGCTGCAAGGGCCTAGGGCCGTGGCGAGCGGCCGCGCTGCCAAGGGAGCAGGAGCAGAGGAGGCAGTACGGCCTCTGCGCTGCAGCGGGAGCAGTAGCTGGGGCTGAGGACTAAGACCTGTGCATCCACTGCTAAAGCACAAAGGGTCATGCCCGCGGCCGGTGGAGGTGGGGCTGGGCCTGGGCAAAGGGCTGATGAGGACGGGCGGCAGCTGGGGGAGCTGCAGCTCAGGAGCCTCCGGGAGTGGCAGCGGCAGGCCATCCAGCGCCGCATCCAGTCCCTGAGGCATGCCCGCCAGTGCAGTGACGCCAACTGCCCGCAGCCGTCCTGCCAGAGGATGAGGTGGGTTGTGCAGCACAGCAAGGGCTGCCAGCGCAGGACCAATGGAGGGTGCAGAGTGTGCAAGCAGTTCGTGGCCCTTTGCTGCGTCCATGCCAAACGCTGCCAAGAAAACACATGCCCCGTTGCCTACTGCCTCAGCATCAAGCAGAAGCTCCGCCAGCAGGAGACACAGCACTGCTGGCAGCTCGCGTAGCTCATGCACCAGCGGATGCCACCGTCAGCACCCGCACCGTGCCTCAGCCGAGTCTGCCTTCCCCTCTTTCAGCACCACCCCGTCCCCCCACACTGCATCCCAACACACCCTGGACACCAGAGCCCTCGACTCTGCCCCAGCCCTCGCCTGTGAGCATGTCACCAGCCGGCTTCTCCAGCATGGCCAGAACTCTGCCCACACCACAGTTTGCACTGGGAAGCCCACTAACCAGGTGCCAGCCCCCTCCCTGCCCAGGCCCCCCTGCAGCAGTGGAGGCGCCCGGCAGATTGCACATGAGGCACAGCAACAGCAGCATCTGTACTGGGTGAGCACCAACAACGGTATGCCCCTGAGGCACAGTGACCCCCGAGAGCCAGATGGCCCCCATGGGCCTGAATGTGACCCAACCAGGTCAGCGGGCCTGTTATCCTGCCCCCCGAGCCTTGGCAGTGGCATCCGGCATCCATCTCCCAGCAACAGCCAATGCGAGGCATGCCCAGCCTGTGATGTCCATGCAGACCCAAGGTGCAGCCACCTCAGAGCATCTCTCCAGGCGCCCTGCAGGGCCTGCTGCGGACCCTGAAGCCTCCCAGCTCCCCCAGCAGCAGCACGTGCTCAACATCCTCAAGTCAAACCCTCAGCTGATGGCAGCTCTCATCAAATAGCGCACAGCCAAGTAAGTGGCCAGCCAGCCTGGCCTTCAGCTCCAGCCCGGCCTGCTGAATCTGAACGCCATGCAAGCCAGCGGGCCACGACCTGCTCTCCCTCCGCAGCAGCAAGCAATGGGAGGCCAGAACCCCCAGGGCCAGGCCTTGAACAGCATGAACCCGGGGCGCAACCCCAGCGGGGCGAGTATGAACCGCAGTACAGAGAGATGCCACGGAGCCACAGCAGCAGCAGCAACAACAGAAAGGCAGCACTGGCCTGGCTGCAGGCCTGGCAGGGCACGCCCGGTCCCAGCAGCCTCTGAGCGCTGATGCTACCCACAGCCATGCAGCAGCAGCGGATCCTGCAGCAGGTTGGGTCCCAGGCCAGCCGAACCCTGTTAGGCACGTTCTGTCCCTTTCCCCAGCCCTCAGTTTCTCCCCTGCGCTCAGTACTTTCTATTGTCCCCGCTCGAGGCTCCTGCCCTCTCTGCTGTTTTCCTGTTATTGTCATTTCAGGTGTCACAAGAGAAGCTAAGCAGCCGAGAAAAGCAATGCTAGACCCAGCTTCCTGCAACCGCCTGCACCTACATCCGACCCACACAGAGACATAAATATCCCGCCCTCCCTACTCTTGCTTGCTGAAATGGATATACTGCTGTGTATTAAAAATAAAATTTCTAAAACTCTCACACCTCTTGGCCTGTCTCCTGTGAGCACGGACCTAACAAACCCCATGAGCCCCAGCAGCACATGCTCTCAGAGGACCACAGGCCTCCGCTCTCTGGCCAGCAGATGGCCACATCCCTCAGGAGCCAGGAGAGATCTCTGGCCCCGGGCCAGTCTCCGGACCCCAGTCCCAGCCTCCACATTCCAGCCATCACCACGGATCCACCCCAGCCTTCACCACACCACGTCTCCCCCCAGATTGGTTCTCCTCACCCAGGACTCCCAGTCACCATGGCCAGATCAGGGACACTTTGGGAACCCCAAACATGCAACACTACCACAGCTAAATACCCCACAGGAGTGCATTGGCCAGTGAGCTGTTCCTGGTTGGTGACATCACAATAGAGACCCCAGAAATGTTGCAGGAGTGGGAGCAGAGGCGGCGCCGCAGGAGACGGGGCTGCGCGGTTCTGGTCCCAGTGCTGCCCCTTCTGCAGAGGCAGCGGGAGAGGGGGCTGCGCGGTTCTGGTCTCAGGGCTGCCCCTTCTGCAGAGGCAGCGGGAGAGGGGGCTGCGCGGTTCTGGTCTCAGGGCTGCCCCTTCTGCAGAGGCAGCGGGAGAGGGGGCTGTGCGGTTATGGTCTCAGGGCTGCCCCTTCTGCAGAGGCAGCGGGAGAGGGGGCTGCGCGGTTCTGGTCTCAGGGCTGCCCCTTCTGCAGAGGCAGCGGGAGAGGGGGCTGTGCGGTTATGGTCTCAGGGCTGCCCCTTCTGCAGAGGCAGCGGGAGAGGGGGCTGCGCGGTTCTGGTCTCAGGGCTGCCCCTTCTGCAGAGGCAGCGGGAGAGGGGGCTGCGCGGTTCTGGTCTCAGGGCTGCCCCTTCTGCAGAGGCAGTGGGAGAGGGGGCTGCATGGGCCGATCCCGGCGCCATGCCTCCGCAGAGGCTGGACAAGGTGCAACCTGCTGTGCCTCAACCTCCCACAGCCCCTCCCCCAGCTGGCCTGGCCTCAGATCACCCCCACCCACCAGTGGGCAGGGAGTGGGGCCAGTGCTGAGAAGCAAGGGCCTAGGGCTGGCAGCCACATTGGCTGGCAGTGGCAGCAGCAGCGGAGTGATGGGGGCGGCACCTTCCCATGATCTCCCAGTAGCCTCCTGCAGAGGGAGGCCAGACTGTGGCTTAGGCCTGCTCCTTGGACGTCCTCTGAGGGCTCCCAGACTGTGAGAGGGGGCAGGCCAGGCTGAGGTACCTCCCCCTGCCAACCACCACCACAGTGCATGAAATTTCGTGCATGGGGCCTCTAGTATCAAATAATGTTCTTACCACAGAAAAATACAAGAATCCATAGATCTTTATCACTAATTATATATACACTAGAGGCCCCGTGCATGAAATTTGTGCATGGGGGCAGGGGGGTCCCCTTAGCCCAGCCTGCACCCTCTCCAATCCGGGACCCCTCGGGGGATGTCCAACTGCCGGTTTAGGCCCGACCCAGGATCGGGCCTAAACCAGCAGTTGCCAGGATCGGGCCTAAACCGGCAGTTGGACATCCCTTTCACAATCCAGGACCACTGGCTCCTAACTGCTCACCTGCCTGCCTGCCTGATAGCCCCTAACTGCCCCCCCTGCTGGCCTGATCACACCCAACTGCCCCCCTGCTGGCCTAGTTGCCCCCAACTACCCTCCCCCCCCGCTGGCCTGGTTGCCCCTTACTGGCCCCCCTGCCGGCCTGGTCGCCCCATGCAGCCTGTTCGATCATCCGTTCGGTTGCGATAGTCACTTATGCTTTTATTATTATAGACTAGTGGCCCGGTGCACGGACTCCTGCACATTGAAAGAAATTAATTAGAAGAACTATTTTAATATCGCTATTTGCCCTTTCTCTATAATAGAAGTGTCAACCAAATTCACGATTGACAATGACAGATCAAAACACACATGTGTGATTGGCACCAGTGAGAGTTTTATATGTATGGCGCATGCGTGAGTCAACTTAGCCTTTTATAGAATAAAGTTGCTTAGACTTGCTTTCTGATTTAGCTAAACTTTTTCCAGCCCAGTGAAACACCCTAACTTCTCTTTCAGGTAATTGTCAGAAACACAGCAGTAAATATCAGCATGAAGCAGATTTTTAAAAAAATATATTTTATTGATTTTTTACAGAGAGGAAGGGAGAGAGATAGAGAGTTAGAAACATTGATGAGAGAGAAACATCGATCAGCTGCCTCCTGCACGCCCCCCACTGGGGATGTGCCCGCAACCCAGGTACATGCCCTTGACCGGAATCGAACCTGGGACCTTTCAGTCCGCAGGCTGATGCTCTATCCACTGAGCCACACCAGTTTCGGCTGAAGCAGATTATTATTGTAGATCACGCAGGGAGAACAAAGGGTAAAATATTTAACTGCAGCAGTGTTTGACTGTATTCTGTGCAGTGAGGAAACCTGAAGTCATTTTCAAGGTCCACTATTTCTTACTTCTTTTCAGTCAGGTCAAATTTCTAAACTTTCTAAATCTCCATTTTCCAGCTAATGAAAAGAAAATAGGATTCCACCGAGTCTCCTGTATCCCTACTCCAGGACTTCTGTGAGGATCAATGAGATGAGGGATGGGAAAATGCTTCACAGACATTTGGTGTTACAGTGTAAAATGTTTCCACCTGGCTATAAAGCAAGTCATGTTCCTGTGCTGAAGAAACTTCAAGGAGGCTAGTCGCTAGGGAGAGGAAGCCAGGTGTTGCTACGTGATGTCATCACTTGGCACCCACAGCCACTGTTTCTGGGCTGGGCTGGGCTGTGGGCCACATTTTGTGTCATGGCAGCATCAGCTGTGATTTGGTTGGGTGTCACTCCAGGGTGGTGGCGGGGCCTGTGTCCCACTTGGGGAAAGCCGAGTGTTGCTTTGTCGGCACCAGGTCCAAAGTGCCATTTCTCTGTAAATGGCCAGTGTGTGTCATGGCAGCTCCTGCATTGAGCGTCTGGCCCTGGTGATCAGTGCACATCATAGTGACCAGTCAGATGGGCGGAGAGACACTTAACCTATTAGCCTTTTATTATATATAGTTATTTTATCCTATATAATAAAAGGCTAATATGTAAATCGACTGAATGGCGGGATGACCTTTCACTGTAACGCGCACTTACCACCAGGGGCAGATGCTCAATGCAGAAGCCAGCTTCATGGCTGGTGAGCACAGCAGCGGTGGTGGGAGCCTCTCCTGTCTCCGTGGCAGTACTAAGGACCCTTGGGGGATGTCTGACTGCCAGCTTGGGCCCACTCCCATCCCAGACTACAAGAGGGCAGAGGCCGGGCTGAGGGACCCCCCGCCCCACTGCCAGTGCACGAATATCATGCACCGGGCCTCTAGTCCTATCTAATAAAAAAGTAATATGCAAATTGACCATACCTCTGCCACAACAACAAGCCACACTCACCAGCCAATCAGGAGGGAATATGCAAATAAACCCAACCAAGATGGCTGCAGCCAGAGAGCAGGAGGGAGGCTTGGGTTTCCCTGGCAATGGAGGAAGCCAAGCTTTCTGCCTGCCCTTGCTGGCCCAGGCCTCCACTCAATGCTATAAAGTTTCAATTATAGGAGATAAATAAAGCCCAACAAAAATGGTGGCAGCCACAGAGCTGGAGAGAGCAGGAGGCAAGGGATGCCCACGGTGATGGAGGAAGCCAAGCTTCTGCAGCCCTGGCCTGCTTTGGCCTCCGCTTAAGGTTACAGAGTTTCAATTATAGAAGATAAATAAATCCCAACAGAAATGGCTGGGGCCATGGAGCAAGCAGAAGGCTTGGCTCTGCTCCAGGCTACAAAGTTTCAATTGTAGAAGATAAATAAATCCCAGATCCCAGGGCCTCTGCTTGGGTCCCCGGGGTGTGTGGCCAGCCTGCAAACCACCACAGGCTCCTCGCCCAGGCCACCCCACACCCCAAGGGAACCCCCACCCTGATCTGGGACACCATTCAGGGCAAACCAGCTGGTCCCCACCCATGCATCAGGCCTCTATCCTATCTAATAAAAGAGTAATATGCAGATTGACCATCACTCCAACACACAAGATGGCTGCCTCCATGTGGTCAAAGATCCTGCCCCCATGTGGACACAAGATGGCCACCACAAGATGGCCAGCAGGGGAGGGTAGTTGGGAGGAACCAGGCCTGCAAGGAAGGGCAGTTGTGGGTGATCAGGCCAGCAGGGGAGGGCAGTTGGGAGGGACCAGGCCTGCAAGGGAGGGCAGTTGGGGTCGATCAAGCCTGCTGGGGAGGGCAGTTAGGGTGACCCGGCCGGCAGAGGAGGGAAGTTGGGGGTGACTGGGTCTGCACAAAAAGGCAGTTGGGGGGTACCAGGCCTGCAGGGGAGGGCAGTTAGGGGCAAACAGGCTGGCAGGGGAGCAGTTAGGCATCAATCAGGCTGGCAGGGGAGTGGTTAGGGGGTGATCAGGCTAGCAGGCAGAAGTGGTTAGGGGCAATCAGGAAGGGAGGCAGGCGAGCAGTTGGCAGCCAGCATTCCTGGATTGTGAGAGGGATGTCTGACTGCCCGTTTAGGCCCAATCCGGATTGGGCCTAAATGGGCAGTTGGCCATCCCTCGAGGGGTCCCAGATTGGAGAGGGTGCAGGCTGGGCTGAGGAACACTCTTCCCCCCAACCCCCGTGCATGAATTTCGTGTACCGGGCCTCTAGTGTATCTATAAAATCCCTTTATAATTCTAACACAGCTTCCTTTCCATCCAGGCAGACACGGCCAGCTCCATCCTAACTCAGCTTGCCACTTGCCACTCACGCTGCCTCTGATTCAGGCTCTGGCCATGTTAAAGGAGCGGCATGGAGCTGAGTTTGGGGCCTGGATCAATCGGGTGCCATGTGTACTCTGTCCCTCCACTTCACAAGTCACTACAGGGGTGCTCGTCCCACCCAGAGCCTCATCTCACCGCCCCCCCTGCCCCCGGTGGTGCTCCGGACCTCACACCTGGGCAGCAGCTGGCTGCAGCCTACCTTCCCAACCCTGGACGCGGGTCTGAGACCAGCCAGCCAAAGGGGCAGAGCCATGCCACCAGCAACGCTGTTCTCCCTTAACTTAGAAAACAAAACAGTTCTCTTACAGCAATTCTCCTTCTCGATCCACTCGGTGCTGAGGATGCCCAAGGAGCGGCAGGCCTCCCCGTAGGCGGCCAGCGAGCCGCACAGCTGCAGCTTCCGGTGGTTGTAGCAGCCATCCAGGTAGCAGGACTCGTAGAAAGGCAGCGGGTCCAGCAGCCCGTAGCAGGGCTGGAAGAAGCCCTTCATGTCCGTGAGCTTCAGGCAGTAGCCGTCGCCCTGCAGCCTCTGGATGTGCACGTTGTCGCAGGCGGCTGCGTACTGCGAGAACTGCAGCTCGTTGCAGCTGCGGGCAAGGGGGCGGGTCAGAGAGGGAAGCAAAGCAGCCCCTGGGCTCTGGGGGTTCGGGGGGAGGGGGAGAAGACCTGTCTGCTACCTCCTCTGTGGACCCAGAAGCCAACGTACCACACCGATCCCAACACCAACCGGCTCGCGACCTCAGGAAGCTCAGGTCATTTCGAAGTTAATGTCGCCGGGATAAGTGAGCATAAAATCAAACTGAATTGTACCAGACCAAAGGCAGAGCCTGACATATTAACCTTTGATGTGACTGACTGGTAGAATTGATACAATAACCACAAGCAAGTATTGATCAAACAAATAGCAATTATAACTACGGTACCTGAAAGGCTCACACGGGGCTTGAAGCTTTCTGTCCACATCTGGGCACTAGCTGATGTCTGGCGGGTTAAAGCCACTGTGCAATGCCAGGTAGGAGGAGTCTATCTACAGATCCAGACTATCATTTAGCAGCCAGAGGGCCTAAATTACCCCCATGGAAATAATGCGGAGAGCTCATTCCAAGTTGGAGTTAGGGCTTTGTGACTTCTGTGTTTAAAGAGGATTTTTTGACTTCTACCAACCTCACTAGCCAACCACACCCAAGCCTTCCTGTAAGAGTCATAAGCACACGACTGGGCCAGCACTGGGGAGCAAGCTGTGGCCCTTTTCTCCTGAGTTAACTCTGAATCCCACCCCCGCTGAGAGCTTGGGTCCCAACTGGCCACTGGCGAAGGCTTCTAGGTGTACGCCTGGGCAGACGCGGTGAAAATTCAGTGACACCACCTAACCCAGGGCCTCCCTCTGCCACACAAGACACTACCAAGGCCTCTGATGTGTCTCTTTGTGTCATGAAAACTCCACAGACTTCAGCTCGCTCTATGCAGGAGGAGAAAGTGATGCTATGGAAAGAGCGCTTTCCACGGCCGCCCCGTTGAAGCGGGGTGGGCCGAGCCGTGGCTGGCCTCTCACCTCTTCTGCATGCCGTTGGTTTTCCAGCTCTGGGCCAGCACCACACTGCTCACCACCGGCTTCCCCCGCAGGGTCACGTAGTCGTCAGTTAAGTCCCCGTTGAAGTTGCCACAGAGGCCACACACTTTGTTCTGCAGCCTCTCGCTGATGCTGATCTTGATGACGTTGAAGCCGTTGTAGTGTATCTGGATGTCGGGGCTGGTGTCAATCACCAGGAACCCCTCGCTGCTGTAGATTTTGGTTGCCAGCCCAGTTATAAATGGGACATTCACTTGTGTGCCGTTCACCTATGGAAGACAATAAAAGCAAATGATCCTCAGGGCAGGGGTTTGCAAGCGCTGACTGGAATGGGCCAGAGTTAATATTTTATGGTCTCTATTGCTACTCAACTAACCTCATGGCAGGAAAGCAGCCCATAGACAAGATGTCACTGAGGCTGTGTTCCAATAAAGTTTTACTTACAAACATAGGCAGCAAGTAAATGTGGCTAAATCCTGTACTTTGCTGCCCCCCGCTCCAGAGTTCAAGGACACTCACTCATCTTACTGGCCACAGTTCCCCACAAAGAAGCAAAATATGAAAGCAGAGACAAGAAAACATTAGAAAAATGTAACCCACAGCCAAGGGGTGGCTTTCCCAAGCATAAACAATGACTGGAAAGAGGGCCAGTCCTGCCCGGGGGAGGCTGGTGTGGCTCACGCGACCTGGAGGGGTGTGTCTATCTTTATTGTCTTCCTGTGTACAGTGTTGACAGGAGTCCAGCCCAGAGAGCCGGTAGCATAGCATTTCCTGCATTCATCACTTTCCTCTTTATAACAATGTCTTTTCTTAGCCCGTAGGATAGACCATAGCATGCTTTTGTTATACTTATAAAACAAATTGTATTTTTTTTCACCTGCAGGTTATTAGTAAATTTTATTTCTTAAAAAATCAGACGCCTTTAAAAATATGATTACTTTCTATTTTGGTAGTATGGGGTATTTTATTCAGCAACAATGCCAGTTTTGCTGTGGTGGGTGGCTACATCACCTCTGGCTCCTGGATTCTGGACGAGTATCATTGTGTCTACGTGGGCCAATCTGCAAAAGGAACTGGGATGTCCAAGAATAGTAGCAGCTTTCCCTGGAGTTAAAAGCCAGCAGTAGAATGTAAACACCTCCGTTAAGCTTGCAAAATACTGCCAGGCTTTTGCCTAACTCTGGATACTAAGCTACATGATGATGGTTCAAATAAAGACACACTCCCTTACCTAAGCCAACGCCGGAACACAGGTACACACAGTACTGCTCAATTCCAAAAAACGCTCGTGTGTGTCCTGGTCCATCTCTGCCCTCCCTGGCTGTAACCGGAGCATCGAGGTCTGACTCCATCCTCAGGCCTACCTGTGGTGAGCAGCCGGTTTACCTGAGGCTGAGTCCCTGTCAATAGCTCACCAGAGCAGGTTACCTTCTTAAAGGGAAGGGGTGGGAGGACTCCAAGTAGAGAGGCACGTTCGCTGTGGGTGGGCTGAGGCTCATGCATGTATTTATTCATTTTCCTACATGAGCACAGGAGCCAGGCAGCTGCCCAGGGAAGCCAGCGGTGGGGGCAGCACCCCCTCCCGCCGTTTGCCTTCCGCTGGCACGTCCTCCCGGGCCCTGTCCTAGGGGGGGATGCGCCCTCCTTCAGGGTGTTGTTTAGGTACTTGTGTTTTTAGGCCAATGCTCGCCTTCTCTCAGCTTCTGGAAAGAGGGCAGAGACGGAAGAGCGTGTCTGCGTGTAGGTGGGCAGAGCCAGAATAATTGTAAAGGCTCAAATGAGATGCTCACTGGGAATGAGTTCCGAGAGCAGAGGCCTCTGCCACGTTACCACCTGAAGCTCCATGGGCACCGGCATCATTACACCCCAGACCCTGCGTGGGCCCCGCCAGCCTCAGACTGCCAGCAAAGGGACAAAGGGGCCGCTCCTACACTCTCGGAACCTTTACACGGCACGGCGCTCTTTAAACCTGGGGTCTGCCCTGGCCGGTCTTGCTCAGTGGATAGAGCACGGCCTGAGGACTGAAGGGCCTCAGGTTCGGGTCTGGTCACGGGCTCAGGCCCAGGTTGCAGGATCCATCCCCAGTGGAGGTCGTGCAGGAGGCAGCCGGTCAATGATGCTCTCTCATCACGGATGTTTCTCTCTCTCTTCCTCTCTGAAATCAAGGAAAATATATTTAAAAAATAAAATGCAAACCAAGTGGGATGATCTGTGCGTGGTGCCTATGAGCGGCAGCCTGTGACCCTCACACTTGGTCATCAGGGAAAGCACGCTGCGCGGGCCCCGGCGAGGCCGCCCGCACGTTTCCAAGAAGCAGGTCGGTGGTTCACCTTGACGGTGTTGCGGTCGCTGATGAGAATCTGCTCCTCGTTGATGTAGAAGTAGACGGGCGAGATGATGGTGAGGTTGGGGGACGACCACTTGTCGAAGTTGATGATGAGCTGGAAGGAGATGTCGGGCAGCTTCTGGCAGATGGTGGAGAGCACGAAGGCGCAGTTGGCGGGGAAGCGCAGGAAGGCTCCGTCGAAGGTGCGGAAGACGCCGCCGCCCGCCGCCAGGCAGTAGGAGGTCCTGGTGCTGAAGCAGCCGCGCACCCCGTTGCGCAGCGCGCACTCCTCGTCCGACTTGCACTGGCGCGGGTCGCACTGGATCAGGTTGCGCCGGAAGCAGCGGCAGCGCCGGGTGCAGTCGCTGTTCCAGAACAGCTGCTTGGGCTGCAAGAGAGGCGCTGGCGTGACCTCGGGGTGCGGGCAGGGTGGGGGCCCCAGAAGCCCAGGCCGTCTTGGCGGGCAGGGCTACCTCTCTTTAATGGAACTGATACTGGAGCAGTAGGAAGGCTGCTTTCATTCAAATGTTACATCAGTTCCATGCAACTCAGATGCCAAGCAATATGCAATGTAGTCTTTACTGGTTTCAATCAAGAATTTGGGAATCTTTGCAGCTGGGTTGTAGATTACAGCCAACCTGAACGTGCAGCTGTTAGGCTCTCAGAGGAACTAGGTGAAAAGCAAATCTATTTGGTAAAAAATTGTTGTGGACCCATGGAAGCATGGAGGGAAGGTGGGGGAGGTTGGGTGGGAAGTAACCAACCAAAGACCTTGTATGAATATATGCCTGGCCCCTGGACACAGACAACGGGGCCGGGCAGGAGAGGGTCAATGGGGAGGGAAAAGGGACATATGTAATACTTTCAACAATGAAGGATTATTTTAAAAAATATTATTCTAACAAGTACTCATTCCACTTCAAGGATGACATTTACATTCACTCAAGAATAAACCAGCCCTTCAAATCCTAAATAAAAAGCAAGTGATAGCCAACCCTTATAACAAACCATTTTAACATTGCACGACACCCAGCACTCCCAGCTTTTTTCTTGTATCGAGGCCACTTCTATCTATTTCCATTGCCAGTACCTCAATTTCTACACATGTCATGAGCAGGAAATCTAAAAACAGTGATGCCCCATAAAGGAAAGCTTTGGGATCAGGCCAACTGGATTTCACTCCAGCCTTGGCATGACACGTGTGCCACCTTGGGCGCATGACTCACCTCCCAGGCTGTCTGTTTGCTGGCTCCAAAGATAATCATGTCTTGCAGGGCACTCCTGATTCTGGTCCAGATGCAAGAGTAAGTAAATGCTGTGCTTGATGGGGAAAATAAGACATTGGGGGGCAAGGGGGCCTAGCAATCTGAATCTGTGCCAGTAACCTATGTACATTCTTGATAGCCTATAGTTAAGTCACTGCTCCTTTCCCAGAATCGGGTCTTGCAAGACCTGAGGCCATAAACTGAACAATACACAACCCCTGGAGGGGATTATCAGTGCTGACGCCAGGCCAGGCCCATAGGTGTGCTCTCAAGACCCCCATCCCAACACCTGGGGCTTTTTACAAAGCCCGCGAAAGGTCCGGAAGTCCCGTTCCATATTTGGGGGACAAAGACACCAAAGGGGTACGAAGAAGAGCTTCCACCATATTGGTTTGCTCAGACTTTGAGAGGCAACTCCTCTGAGACTGCTGCGTAATAAAGCTGTGCAACTCCCTTTCTCTACGCGTCGCTTGGGTTTCTTCGGTCTTCTACAACATGCTCACCATTTCTCATCAAAATTATATCTAAATTATAGAACACCATCTTCGAGAACCACTGTGGACTAGTGGAACAGGCTCCTATAACTAAACATATAAAAAGAGCCATGTTGAGATTGGAAGGGATGTGAAATGGACTGGTTCTACACTGTGTGGTGGATAAGAATCAATTAGGGATATGGTGGCTACGGAGGTCCCCCCGAGGAGTGAGGGTCCCAGCCCCCAATGGGTTCTTCAGCCCAGAGTACCAGTGCCAGGAAGAATAGTCCCCACAATGTCTTCCTGTGGAAATCAGCTAAGACTCCATCTGGGTGGAATCCCAGGCATTCCTCTTAAAGGGTCCAAGGAGAGCACAGACTCACTTGCTTAAAAAAACTCACACTAAGCTCTAGTGAAGGGGAAATAGCTCAAAAAGTATGTGGGAAGCATGGGGAAGAACTGAAATGCCCTGCTTCAGAGCAAGGGATGGAGGGTCAACTCTCTCTGGAACTAAAGTGCTTGCAGGTGCCAGTTTTCCTTTGTTGAGCCCTTCCGCCAAATAGATGGCAGGTATAGGCAGGCACCAAATCTGAGTCTCAACTAACCTGGCTAACACTGCTAGCTCACCACACCATGGCAATTCCCTGAGACCCCACCGGATGGCAAGGAGGCCCCAGAACCAACATACCCAGTGGCCAATGTCAGACACATTAGAGCAGCACCCAAATAGCTCAACAAATGATACACTCAAAGTGTGGACTTAATAGGAACCAGAACCCCACTAAGGTGAATCCCACACAACAGCTTGTCACAGCCAGTCCTCACAGCAAGTCAGCCATAGGACAGGCCAACAGCAATCAAGGGTCAACTACAACAGGAGGGTACATTCAAGCCACACAAGGGACACCATGGAACACCCAGCTCAGCTCAGGTGACCAGGCACTTGCACCATTGGGCCACACAAAAACCCTACTACATAAAAATGCTCTGCCAAAACTGGGAGATGAAGCAGATCTACCTGACATGTAGAAACACAGGGAGATAGCCAAAATAACGAGACAGAGAAAATGTCCCAAATGAAAGAACAGGACAAAACTCGCAACCTACCAGGTATAGAATTCAAAACAATGGTTATAAGGATGCTCAATGAACCTAAGAAAAGAATAAATAAACTTAGTGAAACTTATACTAGAAACCATAGGAAAAAGCCTATCAGAAATGAAGAATACAATAACAGAAATGAAGAATACATTAGATGGAATCAACAGCAGATTAGATAAAGTGGAGGGTCAGATCAGTGATCTGGAAGACAAGCAAACAGAAAACACCCAGTAGAACAGCTATTTGAAAAAAATAATTTTAAAAAAGTAAGGACAGTTTAAGGGACCTCTAGGACAACATTTGAATCAGAGGGGGTACCATAAAATCCAGGAATTGCAGAGTTCAAAACAAGATGAACCCAAAGGGGCCTACACCAAGAAGCATATAATTAAAATGCCGAAGGTTAAAGACAAAGAGAGAATCTCTTAAAAGTAGCAAGAAAAAAAGCAGTTAGTTACCTACAAGACCGTTCCCATAAGACTGTCTGCTGATTTCTCAACAAAAATGCTGCAGGCCATATGGGATTGGTACAAAATAGTCAATGTGATGAAGCAGGACCTACAACCAAGTTTATTCTACCCAGCAAGGCTATGGCTTAGAATTGATAAAGAGATAAAGAGCTTCTCAGCCCAGAAAAAGCTAAAGGAGTTCATCACCACCAAACCAGTATTACAATAAACGTTAAAGGGACTTCTCGAAGAAGAAGAAAAGATAAAAAATATGAATAAGAAAATAATATAAAGAAAAAGCTCTCACTTTACAATGGTAAACACATAATAAAAAACAGTGAACCAACCAATTATAAAGCTAGTACAGAAGGTAAAAGGCAAAACGAAGAAAATCATGTATATTTACAACAGTAAATTTAAAGATACACACAAAAAAGAAGTAATAATAATTACAAAAATATAAACATGGAGGAGGTAAGTAAAAAGGATAATCATTTCAGAATGTGTTCAAATGCAAGCAAACATTAGGTTAAAATAGATGGCTATAAACATAGCTTGGTATATATGAAGCATAAGTAACCACAAACCAAAAATCCACAAGAGGTATACAAGTAATAAAAAGAAAATAATCCAAATAGAACACTACAGAAAATCATCAACATACAAAAGAATAATAAAGAAACAGAGAACAACAACAAAATCAGAAAATAACTAGTAACATGGAAATAACTACAAGCAATCAATAATTACTTTAAATGAAAATGAGCTAGAGGATCTCTGGGTGCATAGCTTAGTCCTTTCCACATGCACTTAGGTCCAGCAGAGGGAACCACAAGCTGTGGATGGCTGATAGCTCCCAACAGGTTGTCCAGAGCCAGTCACAGATAGCAACTGATTTGGCCTGCACCAGAGTCCCTCCGAGTGGGCCCAGAACCAACCCACCCAGAGGCCAGCTTCAGACAACAGCAGAGCAGGGTCCAATAAAGCTTCACAAGCAGCACATCCACAGGGAGGTGTTGGCAGCACCATCGCTGCTGAGGTGAATCCACTTCGTGTGATCAGCACCGCACAGCAGCCTGCACGCTGTGTTGGGGGTTGAGACTCACTGAAAGCCAGCCTGAGGGTCGACCCCATGCACAAATGGGCCAGTAGCAATCAAGACTCAATTAAAACAAGAGGGCCTAAATAAAGCACACAGGGACATCATTAGAGCACCCAGGTCTGGTGATCAGGGAGGCTGCACCACTGGGCCACACAGGTCACATCCTATATAAAGCCACCATACCAAGACTGGGAGTCACAGAAGATTTACCCAATACTTACAAACAAAAATAAAGGGGAAGCCAAAATGGGGAGACAAAGACACAGGCCCCAAATGAAAGTACAAGATAATTTTTCAGAAGAGGAGCTGAACAAAGTGGAGATAAGCAATATATCAGATACAGAGTACAGAGTAATAATTATAAGGATGCTTAACAGCATGTAAAAGGGCTTAGAAATCATAATAAAGTCAGAAATGAAGAATGCCAGATCTGAAATAAAGAATACAGTGGGAGGAATGAACAGTAGCCTCAATGAAGCAGAGGATCAAATCAGTGATTGGAAGACAAGGTGGAAAAAAACACCCAATCAAAGCAGCAAAAACAAAAACAATTTTTAAAAAAAAATGCGGATAATTTAAGGGACCTTGGGAACAACATGAAGTGTAACAACATCCATGTCATCACAGTCCCAGAAGAAGAGAGAGAGCAAAGGGCCCAGAAATTATTTAAAGAAACAATTACTGAAAACTTCCCCTACCTGGTGAAGAAAAGACATACAAGTCCAGGAAGCACAGAGAGTCCCCAAAAAGATGGACCCAAAGAGGCCCATACCAATACACATCATAATTAAAATAGCAAGAGTTAAAGACAAAGAGAAACTCTTAAAAGCTGTAAGGTAAAGGAAGTCAGTTACCTACAAGGGAGCTTCCATAAGACTATCATCTGATTTCTCAACATTTTAGGCCAGAAGGGACTGGCATGATATATTCAAAGTGATGAAAAGCACAGACCTTCAACCAATGCTACTTTATGCAGCAAAGCTATCACTTAAAAATGAAGGAGAAATAAAACCTTCCCAGACAAGAAAATGTAAAGGAGTTTGTGGCCACCAATGCAGTAGTCCAAGAAATCTAAAGGATTCCAAGAAGAAGAAGGAAGAGGAGGAGGAGGAAAACAGAGGAATATAGTTTAAAAAATGACAATCTTACCTAATAATAGACAAACATGTAAATTGACCGTACCTCTGCTATGCCACCAACCAATCAGGAGTGATATGCAAATTAACCCAACAAAGATGGAGGTTAATTTGCACACACAGGCGCCCAGTGACAGGGGTGGGATGCTTGCGTTCTGCCCCACCCCCAGTCTCTCAGGGCCTCTGGGGCTGGAGCGGAAAGAGGTGGCTCTGGGTCCTGAGAGGAAAGGGGCTGGGCCGGTGTGGAAAGGTGGTGCTGGCAGCCAGGGGAAGGATAGCCCATTCTAGCATGAATCTTTGTGCATCGGGCTTCTAGTAAATATATATCTATCAATATTCACTTTAAGTGTAAATGGCTTAAATGCTCCAATCAAAAGACATAAGGTAGCGGTTGAATAAGAAAATAAGACCCATATATATATATGCTGTCTTTAAGAGAGTCACCAAAAAAAAAAAAAAAAAAAGAATGAGAGACCCACCTCAGAACAGAAGATACTCACAGACTGAAAGTACAGAGATAGAAAAAGATATTTCATGTAAATGAAAAGAAAAAAGAAAGCTGGGGTAGCAATACTTACGCCTGGCAAAATAGACTGTAAAACTAAGGTTATAGTGAGAGACCAAGAAGGAAACCCATCATGACAAAGGGAGCCATGCAACAAGAGGATCTAACCCCTGTAAACTTTTATGCACGCAAAACAGGAGCACCAAAATGTGTAAAGCAAATCTTGATGGACATAAGGGAGAGATGGACAGTGATATAAATAATAGCAGGGAGTTTTAACACCCTTTTGACGTCAATGGATAGTTCTTCCAGACAGAACATCGACAAGGAGATGGCGGCCTTACAAATGAGACACTAGATTGAATGGATTTAATTTATGTCTTCAAACCATTTCACCCCAAAGCAGCAGAATATACACTCTTTTCAAGTGCACCTGGGGCGTTTTCTAACAGAGACCACATGTCAGACACAAAACAAGTCTCCACAAATTTAAGAAGATTGAGATCGTATCAAGCATCTTCTCTGACCACAAGGCTATGAAACTCAAAATCGATCACAAGAAGAAAACTGGAAAACACACACAGACATGGAGGCTAAATAATGTTACTAAACCAGGAGTGGGTTAACTATGAGATGGAGGAAGAAATCAGATGATACCGTGAGACAAACGAAAATGAGAACATGACACCCCAAAACCTGTGGGACACAACAAAAACAGCCCTAAGAAGGAAATTCATAGCCTTATAGGCCTACCTCAAGAAACAAAGGAAGCTCAAGTAAACAACGTCACTTTTACACTGAAGTGAACTTGAAGAACAACAAACAAAGCCCAGACTGAGTAGAAGGAAGGAAACAATATATATCAAAGCAGAAATAAATGAAATAGAGTCTAAAAAAATATAAATGATCAATGAAACCAAGAGCTGGTTCTTTGAAAGGATAAATGAGATTGACAAATCTTTAACCGGACTCATCAAGAAAAAATGAGAAATAAAATCAGAAATGAAAGAGGAGAAATTGACACCAAAGATATGCAAAGGATTGTGAGAAAATATTGTGAACAACTATATGCCAACAGATAATCAGGGTGAAATGGAAAAATTTCTAGAAACATACAATCTTCCAAAACTAAATCAGGAAGAATCAGAGGATCTGAAGAGTTAGGTTACAACTAGTGAAAATGAAGCTGTAATCAAAAACTCCCAACAAAAAAAAGCGCTGGACTGGATGACTTTAAAGGTGAATTTTATCAAACATTCAAAGAATTAAAACCAGTCTTTCTTGCCTTGGCTGGAGTGTCAGCTCACGCATCCAGGGGTCACCAGTTTGATTCTCAGTTAAGGGCATGTGCCTGAGTTGCAGGTTTGCTCCATGCCCCCAGTTGAGGTGGGTGCGGGAGGCAACCAGCTGATATGTGTGTGTCTCTCTCACATTATATTTCTCTCTCTCCCTCTCCCTCTGAAAAGCAATGGAAAAAAATTAGGTGAGAATTAACACACACACACACACACACACACACACACACACACACACACGCGCGCGCACACACACACACACACCCCATGCAAAAAAACCTATTCTTCTCAAACTATTCCAAAAAATTCAAGAATAGGCAAGACTCCAAAGCTCATTTTATGAGGCCAGCCTTATCTTAATTCCAAAACTAGGTAAAACATGACAAAGAAAGAACATTATAGGCTAATATTCCTGATGATAATAGATGCTAAAATCCCAGGGATTCAAGTTTGGCAAAATATTTGGAAATCAGTAAATGTGACACATCACAGAAACAAAATGAGGGATAAAAAGCACATGATCATGTCAACAGATGCAGAAAAGGCATTTGATAAAACACAGCACCCTTTTATGATAAAAACTCTCAGCAAAGTGGAAATATAGGGAACATACCTCAACCTATTAAAGCCCACATCTGGCAAAGCCACAGCCAGCATCATATCCAATGGGCAGAAACCACAAGTGTTCCACTTAAGACTGGGAACAAGACAGGTCTATCTGTTTTCACCACCCTTATTCAACACAGCACTGGAAGTCCTAGCCACAGCACTCAGGCAAGAAGAAGAAATAAAAGGCATTCTAATTGGAAAGGAAGAAGTAAAACTGTCATTATTCACAGATGATATCATAATGTATACAGAGAACCCTGAAGATTTCTCCAGAAACTACTAGAACTGATAAATGAATTCATTAATGGAGCAGGATACAAAATAAATGTCCAGAAATCAGTTACATTTTTATACACATTTTATATACAGAACTGTCAGAAAGTGGCACTGCACAATTTGTGTCAAAAAGAAAAATATACTTAGGAATAAACTTAACTGATTTAAAAGACCTACACTAAGAAAATGATGACACTAAAGAAGGAAATTGAAGAAGATACAAATAAGTGGAAGCATATGCCATGCTCATGGATAGAAATAATTAACATCATTAAAATGTCCATACTACCCAAAGCAATGTACAGATTCAATGCAATTCCTATCAAGATACCAATGGCATATTTCACAGAAGTAGAGCAAATATTCCAAAAATTTATATGGAACCCCAAAAGACCCCAAATAGCAATAGTGATCTTGAGAATGAAGAACAAAGTTGGAGGAATCATGCTGTCTTATCAAACAACACTACAAGGCCGTCGTAATCAAAAGGGCATGATACTGGCATAAAAACAGACCTACTGACTGGTGGAAGCGTACAGAGATCCCAGAAAGAAACCCACAACTTTGTCGTCAATTAATACTTGACAAAAGAGACAAATCATACAATGGACTAAAGATAATCTATTCAATAACTAGTGTTGGGAAAATTGGACATATATGTGCCAAAAAAAGAGAAATTAGACAACTTTCTTACACTGCACACAAGAATAAACTCAAAATGGATTAAAGGCTTAAATGTTTGACTCAAAATCATAAAAGAAAACATAAGCAGTAAAATCTCAGATATTTCTAGTAACAATATGTTTTTCTGATACATCTCCTTGGGCAAGGGAAACAGAATAAAAACAAACAAATGGGACTACATCAAACTAAAGAGTTTTTGCACAGCAGAGGAAACCAACAACAAAATGAAGACAACTCACTGAATGGGAGAACATATCCGCCAATGATACATCCAATAGGGGTTAATATCCAAAATTTATAAAGAACTTATAAAACTCAGCACCAAAAAACAAACAATCCAATTAACAAATGGGCAAAGGATATGAATAGTTACTTCTCTAAACAGGGCAGACAGATGCAAATAGACCTATGAAAAGATCCTCAGTGTCATTAACCATAAGAGAAATGCAAATCAAAAGCACAATGAGCTATCACCTCACACCGATCACAATGGCTGTCATCAATAAATCAACAAACAGCAAGTGTTGCTGAGGATGTGGATAAAAGGGAACCCTTGAGCACCGTTGATGAGAATGCAGACTGGTGCAGCCATTGGCGCAGTATGGAGGTTCTTCAAAGAAATAAAAAAATGGGTCTGGCTGGTGTAGCTCAGTGGGTTAGAGCACTGTCCCATGCACTGGAAGGTCATGGGTTCAATTCCTGGCCAAGGCACGTACCTGGGTTGTAGGTTCAATCCCTGGACCTGGTCAGGGTGTATGTGGGAGACAACCAAACAATGTGTCTCTTTCACATCTTTCTCTCTCTCTCTCTCTCTCTCTCTCTCTCTCTCTCTCTCTCTCTCTCTCTCTCTCTCTCTCTCCCTTCACTTCTCCCTCCCTCCCTTCTGCTCTCTCCACAATCAATGGAAAAAATATCCTCAGGTGAGGATAAATTAAAATTAAAAATTAAAAATGGAACTGCCTTATAACCCAGTAATTCCACTTCTGGGAATTTATCTGAAGAAACCCAAAACACTACTCAAAGGAATATAAGAATACATACCCTCTATGTTCACTGCAGCGTTATTTACAGTAGCCAACATCTGGAAGCAGCCCAAGTGCCCATCAGTACATGAGTGGATAAAACAGCTGTGGTACATGTACACAATGGATTATTGCTCGGCCATAAAAAGAAGAACATTTTATCTTTTGCGACAGCATGGATAGACCTGGAGAACATTGTGCTAAGTGAAATAAGCCAGTCAGAGAAAGACAAGTACCACATGATTTCAGTCATATGTAGAATTTAATAAACAAACTGAGCTAACAGGCAAAATAGAGACAAACTCATAGATGAAGAGCAGGCTGACAGCTCTGGAGAGAGAGAAAACAACAGTGTGGTGATTGCGGGGGAAGGGAGTGGTTGGAGATGGTAGAAGGAATGGGGGGGGGGGGGGATAAATGGTGATGGAAAAATAGAATATAGAGAAAAAATAAAAGGAATTCCCTTAAAAATTCCAAAAAAGACAAAATATGAACTAAACTAACTACTCCAATGAACTTAACTAACTGCTCCAATCAAAGACAAGAGGTGGCTGAATTGATAACAATAGAAGACCCAAATATATGCTATCTACATCTACCTACTTCAGACCAAAAACAGCCTAAGATAATGAGATGAAAAGAATTTCATGCAAATGAAAATAAAACAAAAGCTGGGGTAGCAATACTTATATCAGATAAAATATACTTCACAGGGTGTAACGAGACAAAGGAAGACATTTACTAATTATAAAGGATCAAGAAAACGAACAGATACCATTCTTGTAAACATTTATACACCCAGTGTAGATGTACCAAAATATATAAAGCAAATATTGATGGACCTAAAGGGAGAGATCAATAGTAGGAGCCTTTAACACCCCATTGACATCAATGGGTAGATCATCCAGACAGAAAGCTGACAAGGAAACAGAGGTCTTAACTGACACATTAGACCAGATGGACTTAATTGAAATGTTTGGAGCATTTCATCCCTGAGCAGTAGAATATACATTCTTTTCCAAGTGCACATGAAACATTTTCCAGAAAAGACCACATATTAGGCTACATAAATAAATTGAAGAAGATTAAAATCATATCAAGCATTTTCTCTAACCACAGTTATATGAAAGTAGAAATCAATTAAAAGGAGAAGAGTGATAACCACATGGAGACTAAATGACATGTCACTAAACCATGAATGGGTTGACAATGAGAATGAGGAGGAAATACAAAGATACCTTGAGACAAATGAAAATGGAAACACAACTCGAAATTCATGGGACAGAGGGAAAGCAACCCTAAGAGGGAAATTCAAGCATTACAGGCCTACTTTCAGGAACAATAAAATTTCAAATATAAAGTCTAAAAGGAAATGGAGAAAGAACAACAAACAAAACCCATAGTGAGTTGAAGAAAAAAAAGTATAAAGACTAGAATGAAAGAACACACAAAATAGTATAAAGAAACAATACAAAAGATCAGTGAATCCAAGAACTGATTCTTTGAAAAGATAAACAAAATTGATAAACCTTTAGCCAGACTTAGCAAGAAAAAAGGAGAAAGGACCCAAATAAATAAAATCAGAAATGAAAGAGGAGAAGTAACACTGACATAACAGAAATTCAAAGGATTGTAAGAAAATATCATGAAAAACAACAAGCCAACAAATTAAACAATCTGGAAGAAATAGATAAATTCCTAAAAACATACAATCTTCCAAAACTAAATAATAAAAAAAGAAAATCTGAACAGCACAAATACAACTAATGAAATCAAAGCAGTAAAGCAGTAAATTAAAAACAAACAAAGATAAAAAACTTTCAAGCAAAAAAGTCCTGGATCAGGTGGCTTCACAGGTAAATTTTACCAAAGACTCATAAAAGAACATACACCCATCTTTCTCAAACTATTCAAAAAAATTCAAGAGGGAAACATCCAAGGCCATTGTGTGAGGCCAGGATTATTTTAATTCTAAGACCAGATAAAGACACCACAAAAAGGGGAAATTACAGGCCAATATCCCAGAGGAACATACATGCAAAAATCCTCAACAAAATATTAGCACACCAAGTTCAGCAATCCTATCTAATAAAGACGGAATATGCAAATTGACCATCACACCATCACAAAGATGGCTGTGCCCACAGCATAGGCGGGGTTTCTGTAACACAAGATGGCTGCACCCACAGTGGAGGCTGAGCTCCCATAACAAGCCTTAAGGAGCAATCAGCAGGGACCTGGGCTGCATGACCCTGGGCCAGGGCAGGGGATCTGAGCCTACACACCCCACCCGGTGGGGCTTGACGGGGACCTCAAGGTGCAACCCCTGCCCTGGTGCTGAGCCGGGGGACCTCAGGGCATTCCCCCCACCCCAGGCCTGGGGACCTGAGGCTATGACCCCCTCCTGGTGGGGCTTGATGGGGGATCTCAGACTGCGCCCCCCGCCCAGCGGGGCTTGACGGGGGCCCTGAGGCTGTGCCCCCCACCTGGCGCCGGGCCAGGGGACCTGAGGCTACGACCTCTGCCCTGCAGGGCTTGACAAGGGTGGGGCTGGCCGGGTCTGGATCTTGCCCAATGGGGGTGGGGCTGGCTGAGTCTGGGTCTTGCATGATTTTGAGGTGCCGCAGGTGGGTGGGGACTTGACTCTGGGTCCTGTGGCGTGCCCCAGACTCTCACAGGGGGAAGATTTTCATATACATTTTACTAATTTTCTTTCATCTCTGACACTTCTATAATAGAGAAAGGGCACATAGCAATATTAAACTATTTCCTCCAATGAATCCCCTTTTAATGTGCATGAATTTCGTGCATCGGTGCACTAGTACATTATAAAGATCATTTATTACTGGGATACAAGGTTGGCACAATATCAAAAAATCAATTAACGTGTTATACCTCATAAACAAAATGAAAGATAAAAATCATATGATCATATCAATAGATGCAGAAAAAACATCAGATAAAATACAGCACCCATTTATTATAAAAATTCTCAGCAAAGTGGAAATAAAGGGAATGTACCCAAAATAATAAAAGTCATATATGCCAAACCCACAGCTAACATTGTACTCAACAGGAAAGGTAGCGTTTTATTTAAGACCAGAAAGAAGATCAAGATATCCACGATAACCACTCCTATTCAACAGTTTCAGGAGTTCCAGTCACAACAATCAGATGAAAAAAAAGATAAAAGGCCTCCAAACTGAAAGGAAGAAGTAAAACTGTCATTATTGCAGATGACATGATACTGTATATAGAGAACCCTAAAGATCTACCCCAAACTACTAGAACTGAGAAATGAACTGAGTAAATTAGCAGAAATTGGCTGAATTTTAATATACCAATAATGAACTGTTAGAAAGGGAAGTTATGTAAACAAACCCATTTACAATTGCATTAAAAATACCTATGAATAAATTTAACCAAAGAGGCAAAAGACCTGTACTCAGAAAATTATGAGACACTGAAGAAAGAAACTGAAGAAGATCCAAATAAATGGGAATAGGTACCATGCTCACCAATATGAAGAAATAACATCATTAAAATATACATAGTATCTGAAGAAATCTATCAATTTAATGCAATTTCTATTTAATACAATGGCATCTTTCACAGAACTAGAATAATTTTAAAATTTATATGAAACCATAAAAGATCCTGAATAGCTACAGCAATCTTGAGAAAGAAGAACAAAGGTAGAGTTATCATGCTACCTGATATCAAAATATACTATGAGGTCATAATAATAAAAAAAGTATGGTATTGGCATAAAATCAGACATATAGATCAATGGAACAAAAGAGAGATTCCAGAAATAAATCCACACTTACATAGTCAAATCATATTTAAGAAAGGTGGCAAGGACATACAATAGGGTAAAGACAGCCTGTTCAATAAATAGTACTGGGAAAATTGAACAGATCCATGCAAAAAAACAGGTAAAACTAGACCACTTTTTACACCATATAAAAGAATAAACTTAAAATGTATTAAAGACTTAAATGTAACACTCAAAACCATAACACTCCTGGAAGACAGCACAGGCAGTAAAATCTCTGACATTTCTCTTAGCAATGTTTTTCTGATATATCTTCTTGGGTAAGGAAAACAAAACAAAAGATAAACAAATGGGACTACATCAAACTAAAAAGCTTTTGCACAGCAAAGAAAACCAACAACAAAATGAAAAGACAACCTACTAAATGGGAGAAGATATTTGCCAATGATATATCTAATAAGGACTTACATTCAAAATGTATTTCTTAAAAAGCTTGTGCACCTGGCCAGTGTGGCTCAGTGGTTGAGCACTGATGCGTGAACCAGGAGGTCACGGTTTGATTCCTGGTCAGGGAGCATGCCTGGGTTGTGGATCCAGTCCCCAGTAGGGGGCATCTAGGAGGTAGCTGATCAATGATTCTCTCTCATTATTGATGTTTCTATCTCTTTCCCCCTCTCCCTTCCTTTCTCTGAAATCAGTAAAAACATATTTAAAAAAAAAACAAAAACACTCATGCAACTCAACACCAAGAACAAGCCATCCAATTAAAAAACAGGCAGAGGGCCCGAATAGACACTTCTCTAAAGAGGATATACATAGGCCATTAGACATATGAAAAAATGTTCATCACTAATCATCATAAAAATGCAAATTAAAACCAAAATGAGCTATCACCTCACACCTGTCAGAATGGCGATCACCAACAAATTAACGAACAACAAGTCCTGGCGAGGCTGCAGAGAGAAGGAAACCCTCGTGCAGTGTGTGTGGGAATGCCGACTGGTGCAGCCACTACGAAAAACTCCATGCGGGTTCTTAGAAAATTAAAATAAAAACTGCCTTGTGACCCAGCGATCCAGTTCTGGATGCATATCGAAGAAACCCAAATCACTAATTTGAAAGAATATGTGCACCCCTATGTTCATTGCAGCATTATTTACAATAGCCAACATATGGAAGCAACCCAAGTGTCCATCAAAAAGTGGTAGTACATATATACAATGGAATATTACTTGCACACAAAAAAGAATGAAATCTCACCATTTGCCACAGCATGGACGGATCTAGAGGGTATTATGCTAAGTAAAATGAGTTTGTCAGAGAAAGACAAGTACCATATGATTTCACTTATATGTGGAATCTAAAGAACAATTAAAAGAACAAAAAAACAGAAACAGACTCATAGATACAGAGAAGGACTGATAGTTGCCAGAGGGGAGGGCTTTGGGGGACGAGGCGAAGAAGGTGAAGGGATTGAAAAGTACAAATTGGTAGTGACAGAATAGTCATGGGCAATGCAATGCACAGCATAGAAAATGTAGTCAACAATCCTGTAATAACCATGTATGGTGCTCGGTGGGTACTGGCAACGTCAAAGCAACCCTTTGTAAAGAATGTGATTGTCTAACCACTATGCTCTATACCTGAAACAAATATAAAATAATATTCAATGTAAAAAATAAACATACTGCCCTAACCGGTTTGGCTTAGTGGATAGAGTGTCGGCCTACAGACTAAAGGGTCCCAGGTTCGATTTTGGTCAAGGGCTTGTACTTAGGTTGCGGGCATATCCCCAGTGGGGGTGTGCAGGAGGCGGCTGATCGATGTTTCTCTCCCATCGATGTTTCTAACTCTCTACCCCTCTCCCTTCCTATGTGTAAAAAGTCAATAAAATATATTTAAAAAAAAATAAACATACTTTTGATTAAATAAAAACGAGGGAGAATCATATGTATAAAATCAGCAACGAAAGAGGAGAAGTCACAACTGACACCACAGAAATACAAAGGATTATAAGAAGACTAGAGGCCTGGTGCACGAAATCATGCATGGGTACAGTCCCTAGGCCTGGCCTGTGACCAGGGCCATCTTCCCTGGCTGCCGGCAGCCAGCCCCACCCCCCACCACCACCCACCCCTGGTTCCCCATTTGCTGGCTGGGGGGAGGGACCGAGAGGTGGTCAGTGCACCTCATAGTGACTGGTCAAGTGGTCGTTCTGCCATTCCGTCAATTTGCATATTACTCTTTTATATATCCTATATAATAAAAGGCTAATATGCAAATAGACTGAACAGCGTAACAACCAGAACAACTGAACAACCGAATAGCTGATCACTATGATGTCCACTGGCCACCAAGGGGCATATGCAGAACATGGCAGGCATTGGCTGTGGCAGGATGGTGGAGCAGGTGAGCGGGGATGCCAGACCAAGGCAGGGCACCGGTTGCTGTCATCGGGGTGAGCCTCTGGTGGTTACTGAAAATTCTTGGCTCCCGTGCACCGTGGTCCCGCCCAGTGCTTGCACCTGCAGCCAGTGCCAGAGCCACCACTTGCACCTGCTATCAGTGCCCGGTGCTGATCCCGATCACTCGGCACCATCAGCGGGTGCAAGCAGCAGCTGCCAGCCCTGATCACCCCTGAGGGCTTCTCCACCTCCCCCTGCTCCTGAGGGGCTATTGGGGCAGTAGCCACCACTTGCACCCACTGACAATACCAGTCCGCTCACACCCACTGCTGGTGCCAACCCCAATCACTCTGTGCCATCAGTGGGTGGAAGTGGTGGTGGCAGGAGCAGGGCTGCAGGCAGAAAGGGGACCAGGGGCCGCAGCAGGAGGGGCTGAGTGGGGGTGCAGAGGATGGGCCAAGATCCGTCCCTGTGCTTACTGCAGCTTCACGGCCCACAGTTCCTTTCAAGGTGCACGAATTCATGCCCTGGGACCCTAGTATATAGATAATACGATCAATTATATGCCAAGCAACTGGATGACCTGGAAGAAATGTATAAATTCCTAGAAACATTGAATCTTCTAAGACTGAATCAAGGAGAAACAGAAAAGCTGATCAGACAGATAACAACTAATGAAATCAAAGCAGTGATTAATAAATTCCCAACAAACAAAAGTTCTAGAGCAGATGGCTTCACAGGTGAATTTTACCAAACATTCAAAGAAAAATTAACACCTGTGCTTAAATAGGAGGAATGGCTCCCAAACTCAATTTATGAGGCCAGCATTACCTTGGTGCCAAAACTAGAAAAGAACATTACAAAAAATTATAGGCTAATATCCCTGATGAACATGTATGCAAAAATCCTCAACAAAATATTACCAATCCAAAACTCAACTAAGGAGGTAAAAGACCTGTACTCATAAAAACTACAGGACACTGAAAAAAGAGATACAGGAAGACATAAACAGATGGAAGAACATACCATGTTCATGGATTGGGAGAATCAACATCATTAAAATGTCCATACTACCCAAAGCAATCTATAGATTCAATGCACTCCCCATTAAAATACCAATGACATATTTCACAGACCTAGAACCAACTCTCCCAAAATTCATATGGAATAAAAAAAGACTCTGAATTGCTGCAGCAATCCTGAGAAAGAAGAACAAAGTAGGAGGGATCTCAATACCAGATATCAAGCTGTATTACAAAGCCACTGTTCTTAAAACAGCCTGGTACTGGCACAAGAACAGACATATTGATCAATGGAATAGAATAGAGGAGAACCCAGAAATCGACCCAAACTACTATGCTCAATTAATATTTGACAAAGGAAGCATGAACATACAATGGAGTCAAGACAGTCTCTTCAATAAATGGTGTTGGGAAAATTGGACAGATACATGCAAAAAGATGAAACTAGACCACCAACTTACACCATACACAAAAATAAACTCAAAATGGATAAAGGACTTAAACATAAGATGGGAAACCACAAAAATATTAGAGGAATCCACAGGCAGCAAAATCTCAGACATATGCTGATGCAATTTCTTCACTGATACAGCTCCTAGGGCAATGGAAACTAAAGAGAAAATAAACAAATGGGACTACATCAAAATAAAAAGCTTTCGCAGAGCAAAAGAAAATAACAAGAAAGCCCACTGCATGGGAGAACATATTTGCCAATGTTATCACTGATAAAGGTTTAATCTCCAACATTTACAGGGAACTCATACAACTTAACAAAAGAAAGATAAACAACCCAATCAAAAAATGGGCAATGGACCTAAGTAGATACTTTTTGAAAGAAGACAGAAGGAAGGCCAAGAGACATATGAAAACATGCTCAAAGTCACTAATCATCTGAGAGATGCAAATCAAAACGACAATGTGGTACCACCTCACACCTGTCAGGATGGCTATTATCAACAAATCAACAAAGGACAAGTGCTGGCGAGGATGCGGGGAAAAAGGGACCCTCGTGCACTGCTGGTGGGAATGCAGATTGGTGCAGCCATTGGGGAGAACAGTATGGAGTTTCCTAAAAAACTAAAAATGGAACTCCGATTTGACCCAGTGATCCCACTTCTAGGAATATATCCCAAGAAACTAGAAACACCATTCAGAAAGGATATATGCACCCCTATGTTCATAGCAGCACAATTCACCATAGCTAAGATTTGGAAACAGCCTAAGTGCCCATCAGCAGATGAGTGGATTAAAAAACTGTGGTACATCTACACAATGGAATACTACGCTGCAGTAAAAAAGAATCAACTCTTACCATTTGCAACAACATGGATGGAACTGGAGAGCATTATGTTAAGTGAAATAAGCCAGTCAGAGAAAGATAAATATCACATGATCTCACTCATTTGTGGAATATAATGAACAACATAAACTGATGAACAAAAGAGACAGAGAAGCATCCATCGGACCATCAAATCTCAGAGGGAAGGTAGGGGAGGGTAGGGGTAAGGGAGAGAGATCAACCAAAGAACTTGTATGCTTGCATATAAGCCTAACCAATGGACACAGACAACAGGGGGGTGAGGGCATGAGTGGAGGGTTGGGGGGCAATGGGACGGTAAGGACACATATGTAATACCTTAATCAATAAAGAAAAAAAATTTTTTTTAAATATTACAAATCCAAATTCAGAATATATTTTAAACATCATATACCAAATCAAGTGAGATTTATTCCTGGGATGCCAGGTTGGTTCAATATCTGTAAATAATTAACATGCTACACCACAAAATAAAGTGAAAGATAAAAACCATATGACCAATATCAATACATTCAGATAAAGCATTTTATAAAATCTAGCATCCACTTATGATAATAACTCTCAGAAAAGTGGGAATAGAGGAAGTATACTTCAACATAATCAAGGCTATCTATGAGAAACCCATAGCTAAAATTTTTCTCAATGGTAAAAGCTAAAAGCATTTTCCTTAAGATCAGGAATAAGACAAGAATGTCCACTTTTACCATATTCATTCAACATATTATTGTCAGTCTTAGCCACAGCCAACATTCAAATTGGGAAAGAAGAAGTAAAACTGTCATTATTTGCAGATAATATAATAAATACTATATATAGACAGTTCTAGGGATTCCACCAAAAAATATTAAAACTGGTAAATGAATTCAGTAAAGTAGCAAGATATAACATTAATATTTAGAAATCAGTTGTGATTTTATATACCAACAACTTACAATTGCATCATAAAAAATCACCTAGCTATAAATTTAACCAAGAAGGTAAAAAATCTGTACTTGGAGAATTATATGACATTGAAGAAAGCAACTGAAGAAGATACAAGTAAATTAAATGGTCATGGATAGGAAAAAATAAAATCATTAAAATGTTTATACTACCAAAGCAATCTATAGACTCAATGCAATCAAAAATACCAATGGCATCTTCCATAGAAGTAGAAAAAAATCCTAAAATTTATATTAAATCACAAAAGACCCTGAATAGCCCAAGTAATCCTGAGAGAGAAGAACATAATTGCAGGTATCAAGGTCCCTGATATAAAACTACTAGAGGCCCAGTGCACGAAATTTGTGCACGGGGGTGGGAGTGTCCCTCAGCCCAGCCTGCACCCTCTCCTAATCCAGGACCCCTTGGGGATGTCTGACTGCTGGTTTAGGCCAAATCCTGGTGGGATTGTGCCTAAACTGGAAGTTGGACATCCCTCTTGCAATCTGGGACCACTGGCTCCTGGCTCCTAACTGCTTGCCTGCCTGCCTGCCTGATCACCCCTAACCACTCTACCTGCCTGCCTGTCTCATCACCCCCAACCACTCGCCTGCCTGCCTGATCGCCCCTAACTGCCTCTGCCTGCCTGATCATCCCTAACGGCTCGCCTGCCTGCCTGATTGCCCCTAACAATTCGCCTCCCTGCCTGATCACCCCTAACTGCCTCTGCCTCAGCCCCCGCTGCCACGCTTTGTCCAGAAGGTTGTTTGGCTGTCCGGTCTAATTAGCATATTACACTTTTATTATTATACATACTACAAACTATAATAATCAAAACTGCATGATACTGGCATTAAACAGATACATAAACCAATACTAGAGAACCTGAAAATAAACCCATGTGCTATATCGTAAATTAATTTATGACAAAGTAGGCAAGAATATACAATGGGATAAAAATAGTCTGTTTAATAAAGGGTGTTGGGGAAATTGGACAGATACATGGAAAAATGAAACTTTCTTTCACCATATGCAAGAATAAAACCAAAATGGATTAAAGACTTAAATGTAAGATCAATATCATAAAACTCTAGAAGCATAGGCAGTAAAACCTTTTATATTGCTCTTAGTAATAATTTTTTTTGTATATTCTCCCTCGGCCAAGAGAAACAAAAGAAAAAACAAAAAAAAAAATGCAACTACATCAAACTAGAGGTTTCTGGACAACAAAGAGAGTATCAATGAAACAAAAAGACCACCTACTTAGCTGGAGAAGATATTCAGCACTCGTATATATATTCAATAAGGGTCTGTATAGAGATCTCATTCAACTTATCAGCAGAAACACAAACAATTCGGTTCAAAACTGGGGAGGGGAGTGAACAGACATTTCTCCAAAGAGGATAATCAGATGGCCAATGGACATATGAAAGATGCTCAATGTCACTAATCATTGGAGAGATGCAAATTAAAGCCACAATAAGATATCCCCTCATATTTGTCAAAATGGCCATCATCAATGAATCAACAAACAATAAGTATTGGTGAGGGTGTGGAGTAAAGAGAACCCACGTGCACTTCTGGTGTGATTGTAAATTGGTACAGCCTCTGCAAAATAGTACAGAGTTTCCTTTGAAAATTAAAAATAAAACTACCATGTAATCCAGAAATTCCACTTCTGTGTATTTGTCAAAAAGTACCAAATGCTATTCAAAAGGATGCAGGCTTCCCTAGGGTCATGGCAGCATTCTTTACCATTGCCACGGTATGGGGCAACCTGCGTGTCTGCTGATAGAAGCATGGACACAGAAGTGCCTATATAGGATGCAATGGAATGCCAGTTGATCAAATAAGGAATGAAATCTTACTGTTTGTGACAACAGAGATGGGCATAGAAGTATGATGTTAAGTGAACTATGTCAGACAGAGAAAGACAATTACCACATGATTTCACTTACATGTAGAAACTAAAAAAATAATCAATGAACAAAGAAAGCAGAAACAAACTCACAGATACAGAGAACAAACTGATCGTTGCCAGACAGGAGGGGTGTTTGGGGGCTGGTGAAAAAGATTAAGAAATTAAGAAGTACGATTGGCAGTTACAAAATAGTCACAGGGTTGTAAAGTACAAGCAATCTATATTATAAAGAGGTAATATGCAAATTAGGCTGGGACTCTGAAATGGGTCACAACCAGACAGGAGGAGGTTGCGTGTGTAGGTGAGGCCCAGAGCAGAGATGGAGACAGAGGCAGGAGGGTCTGCCTGAGCTGGTGCGGTGGCTCAGGTGGCCCCGGAGTGGACACAGGCAGGGGGGCCGGGGGACGCTGCGAGTCAGGCTTGGGTCCCGGCCCCCCACAGGGTGCCTCCTCGCACAGAAGGAGGCAAGGCACCTCCTCACGCAATTTCAATCGCGTGCTGGGCCTCTAGTAATATTCTAATATCTATGTATGGTGTCAGGTGGGTGCAAGACTTAGCGAGGGATCACATTGTAAGTTACGTAAATGTCTAAGCACTATGCCACACATCTGCAAGCAATGCAATATTGAATGTCAACTGTAACTAATTTTCAATATCTGTAGGGCACTTGTTTAGATTAAATTAAATGTGTGAAGCACAGCTCCTGACCGAGCAGGCACTGGGTAAACCGCAGCTGCTATGACGGGAGAAGATGCCCGTTCTCTCATGGCAAGGATCCAGTTGTGGCTATAACATACCTGCAACAAAGGCAGCCTCGGGGGCAGCGTGTTTGCACTCTTCCCAAGTGGGCGGCATTCTGAGATACAACTTCCTTTGGTAGTGTCTGCGCTCTGCACCTCGCACATGTGCTAGACCGAGAACCCCAGAAAACCCTTGGAAATTGTCATGGTTGTCCAGGTGGGTGTGGTCCTGACTAGCAGGCTACAGCCCAGAGACTGAACACAGAGACTGGGCACACCTGCACCAACTCACTTTACCAACACAGTGCTGCGCCCAGATGTGCTCGTCATACACGTAGGTCTCCCTTCTGTCTGCCGCTGTTTTCTGCTATGACATAGACTTATCAAAACCCTGGCTGTCAGCTACAGGGAGCACTCAGATTTGAGGGTAAACAGATACAGGACATCTTCCAAGACACTTGTCCTCAATCCACTTCAAGATGCCACTGCTGATAACTTTAATCCTCAAAGTAAGGTCATTCCTGGACCCATGTCTTCCCTCCTTCCAGACCTGTAGAATATTCTAGGGGCCAGCTGCCTCCAGTTGGCAGAATAATTGAGTGGATGGCCTGGGCTCTTTCTGATAAAGAGTCAAACAGTGCATGTGTGGCGCATGTGGATCTGATGAGGGGTAAGTACTCATGCACAGGAGTGAGGTGGAGACACGGCACCCCAGTACAGTGACCGCCTGGCTGCGCTCCTCAGCTCAATTAGACTCAGTAGCCGCAGCCAGGGAACCACCCTCCATGCTAACAGCTGGCTGTGTTCTCTCTCTTTATTTCCAAAGAAATCTGTGGAATCAACAAGCCTCCACGTCTGTTTGAACAGAGACAAGTAAATGTGGATCATTTGTTTTGTGAATTAGCAGATATTGTGAAAACTCACTAACTTCCTGATGAAAAGCAGTGAGTACTGTTTATAGCACTGACTAGAGGCCTGGTGCATGAAATGTGTGCACGTGGGGAGGGGGGTCCCCTCAGCCTGGCCTGCGCCCTCTCGCAGTCCAGGACCCCTTGGGGGATGTCCGCCTGCTGGCTTCCCATGAGCAGGCCTAAGCCAGCAATCGGACATCCCTCTCGCAGTCCAGGAGCCCTCACCCCTTACTGCCCGGCTCACTGCTCCTTAGCGCTGCCGCAGAAGCAGGAGAGGCTCCGGCTACCACTGCTACACTCACCAGCCATCAACCCTGCTTCTGGCTGAGTGGCGCTCCCCCTGTGGGAGTGCACTGACCACCAGGGGGCAGCTTCTGCATTGAGTGTCTGCACCTTGGTGGTCAGTACGCATCATAGCTACAGGTTGTTCAGCCGTGACGATCACGTAGGCTTTTATTATATAGATAGATAGCTGCTAAGAGCTAGCCTATGAGTTCCAAGGGCTTTTATACACATCATTTCATTAACACGCCTGGATTTTTTATTTACAACACACTGCTCAGGAGAGGAACAGCAGCAGCTACCAATTACTGACCTACGAGGTGCCATGTACCGGCAAGGCACCTGGCATGGGCTACTTACACAGGGTCATCACTGAGCAGGCATTAGTCACATTTCACAGACGCGGCAAGAGGCCCAGAGTACTGACATGGGCTGCTCAAAGTCCCACCACAAGTCCCGGGTTAGCGAGGATCAAACCCGAGGATCATTCCTTCGAGCACGGACACCCAGGGTCCCTGCCGAGGGTGCAGGCAGGCTTGCTGGAGGGCTGCAGGCAGGAGGCTCCAGTGGGGGAGAGGGCAGGGACCCCCCTGCAGGGGCAGCAGAGAGAACTGCGTTTTCAGGTTATTTCTTCTCCCAAATTGTGAGAAAATGGAATTTATTATTCTCATCTACCACATATTCTGCCTTTTCCTTTCAATTATCAATATTTCTAAGAGCTAACTGCAAAACCCCTCTCCCAAGAAGTCATCTTTGATTAGCTCTACTATTTAGCCCTACTTTCCCGTCTTTCTAATACAACATTTAAACAAATTTCCCGCTAAAGGTGAAATTGAGGGCCGCTTCAACCTTTATTTCTTTTGCTTATTCCCAAAATAAAGTAATTAGTTGTCCTTGAACAAGTCACTGCATCTTTTCAAAAAGGAGATAATTTATTTTTATCTAGTTTATTTCCAATTCAGACATTTCAATTCAATCTGTAAATGCTGCTATTATTTTAAATTTAAGATTGGTGAGTATTACTTTTCACTTGTTTTTTCTTGTAGAAGTTTTCTTGTTCTTTAAAGTGCATGTTTTCCTCTCCGGAATAGATTTCCCTGGAAGCTCCTTACGGAGGGAACATGCTCTATCGCCCACACCACCGCTAGACAGGGCTCTGCGGACAGGTGCCCGGTACTTGCTGCTGTCACTGCCTGCTCACCAGCGGAAGAAGGCACGACGGTGTCAGATGGGCACGGGGTTTCCTGAGATGAACCAGTAGTCAGCTATATACTGTCTGATCACTGCCTGTGCACCTGAAACTAATGTAATGCTACATGTCAACTGGAATAACAAATAAAATATAACTTAAAGTTAAAATAAATAAGGAAAATGTATAAAGGAAAAGTAAACCATTTAGTGGGCTCCTATGTTCTACGAAGTGATCCGCACAAAGGACTTGGCCATTAGCTGTGCGCTTAAGCCCCTCTATGGAGGGAAGCGAAGGCTGGATGTGGGCGCAGCCATCGCCTTCACAGACCAGGAGGAGCCCGGGAAGCCCCGGGACAAAAGGCACAGGCTTTGGCTTGCGCCCCTGGAGCCTCAATCGCCAGAAAAGGCAAAGCCAGTTCTCCAGCCTCAGGGCCTATTTCCCAGTTAAACAGGTCCTGGGCTAAGCCCCAGCCAGTGTCAGGCTGGCAGCTCCCACCTCTCCAAGCGCCTCCCAGGGCGTTCAAATGGACCAGCGGGAGAGGGAGTCGGGGACCCGGGAGTCGCAGGAGAGAGATGCCAAGTAGAGGGGGTGGCGGGGCGGGGGGGGGGGGGGGGGGAAGGGGGGCGGCCAAGGTCAGGGCCGAGGAAGGGGGACGGAGGCCGCATGCATTTCCCAGCCCAGCACTTCTGAGCCAGAGCCTCTGCCCTGTGCCCTCCCTCCTGCAAATGCGCACCCCAATCTTAACAGCGAAGTGGGGGATTGGCGGACTGGGATCCCCCTCTTTCTTTCTTATGTTTTCCCATTGATTTTTAGGGAGAGTGGAAGAGAGAGGGGGGGAGAGAAACATGGATGTGAGAGAAGCACAGCGATGGGTGGCCTCCTGCCCACCCCGACCAGCGCCCCGGGCGGGGGAGGAGCCTGCAACCGAGGTGCGTGCCCTGGACCGGAATGGAGCCGGGCGAACCAGGGCTCTCCCCACGGAGCCCCCCGGGCGGGATCCCCGCAGAGCGGGCGCCCACCTCGTAGTATTTGCCGTCGGCGTAGCAGCCGCAGCTGGGCGGCGGGATGCAGCTCCTGCCGTTGAGCACGAAGCCCGCGTCGCACTGGCAGCCCTCCACGCAGTAGTGGCCGCAGTCGCTCTTGAGGCGGATGGCGGCGCAGCGCGGCTGGCACACGCTCACGCAGCTCTCGTAGTGGCTGTGCGGCGGGCAGGTGACGGCTGCAACGGAACACAAGGCAGGCTCAGACAGTCACCGGAACTGGAAACGGAACCACTCGGGGAGGTGGAGGGCCCGCGCCCCGCTTTCCCCATCACCGCTCCTTTGCTTTGGGGAGCCTGCAGCTATCCTCGCTTAAATAATGGGCCGAGAGCAGGCGGAGGCAACTGGAGGTTCCTCACTGACCTTGTCCTCTGCTCAGCCTCTGATCTGCTCCCCTAAACCCACCTCCCAGCACGCATCTCCGCTTCAGGCAGGCACCCCGTCACCTGCCTGGGGCACTCACACTGCTCTCCCTTAGCAAGCTGCCTACCCTCTCAGCCTACCCGCACCCCCACTCTCCAGGTCTTCATCACGTCCCCCACCCAGCCAACACTAAACGCACCCTCATCTCAGAACTTCCATTCTAAGCCAGCAGTTTATGAATGGCGGCCTCTGCGCCCCTTGGTTTCCCAGAAGGCAAAGGTGAGTGTGCGCAGACCCCTGTCAACTGTGCTCTGTGGGGTTCACCCGCATGCAGATGCTTTCATGGAATGCGGTGAGGGTTCTGGCGAAGAGGGTGGCTCTGGAGTCAGATGTGAGAGACCAGGTCCTCAATCCGTAACATGCAGATGCCCCAAAACCTGCTTCATCACATGTGGGAAGGACTGAGCTCAGAGCAGTGCTGAGCGGGAAGTGCTCAGTGAGTGTTAGCCTATCATTAAAGACAGGTCTGCTCAGGGCTTTATCGCAACTTGCTTTAATAGGTGTATACAGAAAGCACAGCTACTGACATGTGAGAATGTACTGTACTTGCATTGCTGCATGATATATTTTACATGTTTGTGCTGCTGCAGTGAACATGCTTGTACATATATTTGCCTCATGAGTAAGTGAACCTGTACAACCAATTCCTGAAAGTGAAATTACTGGGTCAGAGGGTCTGTACATTTAAGTTCTTGACAGATGCCACTGCTGTGCCCTCTGAAGAGGCTGTGCTGCTTAACCCTCCCCCCCCCCCGCCCCTGCTGCAGGAGGAGCGTGTTCCCCCACACTCTCCTGGACTCTTTATCACCAAATTTCCTGATCCTTGGAAATACGAAAAGTTAAATGCTGTGGCTACAAGGGATTGCACCCAGAATATATAGAGAACTCCTAAACTCAGCAATAAAACAAACCAACAACCTGATTGAAATGTGGGCACAGGACCTGAGTAGACATTCCCCCAGCGAAGACATATGAACGAAGATCATGAATGACCAACAAGTACAGAAAATACGTTGCAGGTCACAAACGATCAGAGACATGCAAACCAAAACTACAATGAGACCTCATACACGTTAGAATGGCTACTACTAACACACAGGATAAAAACGCTATGGGGCCTTCACACCATGGAGTACCATTCAGCTGTAAGGAAGAGGGACCTCTTACCCTTTGGGACAGCATGTAGGGACCTGGAGAGTATCATGCTAAGTGAAATAAGCCAGTCAGAGAAAGACAAATACCACATGATTTCACTTATTTGTGGAATCTAATGAACAAAATGAATTGACCAATAAAATAAGACCCAAAGCTTGGAGGCAGGGAACAGACTGACATACCTTGATGTGGCACTGGGGGGACGAGAACAGATAAACCAAAGAAGTTACATACTTATATGCACAACCCATGGACACGGGCAATAGGGGGTGAAGACCTGGGGGGTGGGTGGGTTGGGGCTGGGAGGAGAGAGGGTGAAGTGGGGGGGAAGGAGAGACATCTATAATACTATCAACAATAAAAATACACATTAAAAAACACACAGGAAAACAGCAAGTGTTGGCAAAGAGTGGAGAAGTTAGAACCCTGTGCACTGCTGGGTTCTAGAGTAAAATGGTGCCGCTGCTGTGGAAAACACCATGGCAGGTCCTCAGAACATTATACATGGAAATCACTATGTGATCCAATAATTCCACATCTAGGTACAAACTCAAAATATTTGGAAAAAAGTACCTCAAAAAGATGTATGTTCAGCCATGTTCACAGCACTATTCACAATAGCGAGGATGCACAAGCAGCCCAGTGCCATCGATGAATGAATGGATAAACAGAAAGTGGCATATGCATAAATCGAGTAGTATTCACCTTAACAAGGAAGCAAGTTCTGCATTATATGAAGTGAAATAAGCTACTCATAAAAGACAAATACTGCATGACTCCGCTTACATGAGGTAGCTCAGGTACTCAAGTTCGCAGAGACAGCAATTCGAACCCCGGTTACCGGGGTTTGGGAATGGAGAGCTATTGTTTAAAGGGTGTGGGGTTTCAGTTTTGCAAGATGAAGAGAGTTCTGGAATGGATGGTGGTGGTGATCACACAACATGAGCATACTTAAGGGCACTCACTGAGTGTGCGCTGGAAGTGCTTACACACGTAAGTCCTGTTAGATGCATTTCACCACCATAAAAATGCTGTATCTGTTATATCCGTATTCAGTTTGCATTCTTTGTGTGGCCCATCATATTTTCACTATTTATAACCCATTTGTGTGTCTTTTTCTGTTAACTGTCTTCCAATGGCCTTTGCACATTTTGTCTTATTAAATTATAAGATCTTTATAAGTTAAAATAGATGCTTGTCATTCAGTTGTTATTAAATATTTTTCATTTGTCACTTGACTTTGCTTTTGTAGACACATGTTTGATTGTTTCTATGACGTTTTGATATGTAGAAATTTGAAATTTTAAAGTGGTCAAATTTATCAGGTTTCCCTTATGGCTCTCGGTGTTTTGCTTAGAAAAGGGGTATCTACTGCAAGATTACCAAACCCAACCAAACAAAACTCCTTTGTTTTTCTATTACTTTCATAACTTAAATATTTTTTGTTTAATTTTGGTTTTGTCTGAATTTTAATTTGGATTGAAGGGTGAAGGAGGAATTTAGCTATTTTTCTCCAATGAGTTGAAATGCCACTTTATTCTGTAGTAATTTCCCTTCAGTGTTTGGGCCTATTTCTATATTTCTCACCTTGTGACGGGGTGGTCTTTCTGTTCATGTTCCAGTGTTCATGACTGAGGCTCTACAATACTTTTCAACAGCTGAGAGATACACCGCCGATTTAAAGAGGTCCTTTGTTGTTTCAAATGTGCTGGTCCCATTTCTCCCACCTGATGATAAACTTCTTATTTTATACCTCTGATTCTTTCATGGCACCCCCACAATGCTAAGCACATGGCAAGAGGTTAATAAGCATTTGATTTTTAAAGACAAACTTTGAGAGGAACCAAGATGGCAGCATAAGGTAAACACCTGTACATGCTGCCTCTCACAACCACACCAAAACTACAACTAAAAGACAAAACATCTATCACCCAGAACCACAGGAAAGCTGGCTGAGTAGAAGTTCTACAACTAGAAGGAAAGAGAAAAGAGCATTGAGACCGGGTAGGATGTGCACAGGCACAGAAAAGCATGAAGGTGCGTGAATCAGGCTGGTGGCTGGTGACTGGGTGTGCTGTTTTTTTCAATCCGAAGGGAGACACAAGCTCCCAACTGCTCTGAACTCTAGTTTCCGGTGAAACTCTGGGGACCCAGACTCCTACGGGGAGAAGTGGGACTGTCTGCCATCAGGTTTAAAAAGTGAGGGTGGCTCTCCTGCAGAGGTACATGCAGGAATCACTGTTTACTGCACTGGGGTGTGGGATGAGGGATGCAGGGACTTGGAAATGCAGAGACGCAGCGAGGGCTGACTGGCAGCCATCACTGTTTGCCACACCCTAGTGATTCCTTGAAACTCCACCCTGCCCAATTTACAAACCCACCCAAACTGTGTGCAGCAGCTTTTGCATATGAATGGCCTGCCCTATTGCAGCTTAACCTAACAAACTGCAGCTGGGTCAGCTCCAAAACTTCCAAACCCCAAGCAAAGAGGAGAAATCTGCAGATCTTGCTGTAGCTCCTGCTGGGTGGCCTCAGACAGTAGCTGACCTGCATCTCCTTGGAGATCTAGGAGCCAGGGTACCTAGTGGTCAGTGTGAGATGACACCAGATTTCAACTCCTCACATCCATAAGTGACACATCAAGAGGCAGACTCAGTGAGCACCAAAGCCCCACTGAAACAAGTCCTGCACCATAAGGGTATCATCAGCACAGCAGTTCTTCCATTAAAGACACAGTGAGTGCTCACAGCTAATTGGCCTGGAGGTCAATTCCTCCCAGTGTACCAACAGCAATCAAGGCTTACCTACAACAAGACTGCACTCAGCCCACAAAGGGGTGCACCAAGAGTGTCCACCTCAGATGATTGGGGAGGCTGAACCACTGGGCCCTATAGGTCACCTACCACACAAAGCCAATCCATCAACACAGGGAAGCAGCTAAAATGCGGAGACAAAGAAATATGAGGAAAGCAAACTACTGGATACAGAGATCAAAACCACAGTTATAAGGTTACTCAAGAATCTTCTAGAAACCTCCGAGGAACTTAGTGAGACCTTTAAGGATCTTAATGAGAATGCCAAAAAAAAAAAAAAAAAATGGAAAAAGACCAGTCAGAAATGAAGCACACACTGTCTGAAATAAAGAATAATATACAGAAATTCAACAGTAGACCAAAGGACCCTAAGAATCAAACCAAAGATTTGAAATATGAGGAAGCAAAAAACACCCACCCAGAAAAACAAAAAGAAAAAAGAATCAAAAAATATGAAGATAGTGTAAGGAGCCTTTGGAACAACTTCAAGTGTACCAACATCCGAATTATGGGGATACCAGAAGAAGAGAGAGAGCAAAATATTGAAAACCTATTAGAAGAAATAATGACAGAAAACTTTCCCTACCTGGTGAAAGAAATAGACTTACAAGTCCAGGAAGTGCAGAGAACCCCAAATAAGATGAACCCAAAGAGGACCACACCAAGACACATCATAATTAAAATGCCAAGGGCAAAAGACAAAGAGAGAATCTTGAAAGCAGCAAGAGAAAAACAGTTAGTTACCTACAAGGAAGTACCCATATGACTGTTAGCTGATTTCTCAACAGAAACTATGCAGGCCAGAAGGGAGTGGCAAGAAATATTCAAAGTGATGAATAACAAGAACCTACAACCAAGATTATTCTACCCAGAAAAGCTATCATTCAGAATTGAAAGTCAGATAAAGAGCTTCACAGATAAGAAAAAGCTAAAGGAGTTCATCACCACCAAACCAGTATTTTAAGAAATGCTGAAAGGTATTCTTTAAGAAGAGGAAGAAGAAGAAAAAGGTAAAGATAAAAATTATGAACAACAAAGTGACAACAAATACATATCTATCAACAAGTGAATCTAAAAATCAAGTGAATAAAATATCTGATGAACAGAATAAATTGGTGAATATAATAGAATCAGGGGCACAGAAAGGGAGTGGACTGACAATTCTTGGGGTGTAGGGGGTGCGAGGGGTGCGGGAAGAGACTGGACAAAAATCTTATACCTATGGATGAGGACATTGGTGGGGGGGGGTAAGGGCATGGGGTGGGGCAGGAATCGGGTGGAGGGGAGCTATGGGGGGAAAAAGAGGAACATCTGTAATAATCTGAACAATAAAGATTTATTTAAAAAAATAAAGACAAACTTTGAAGTACTAATACTGATTCTCTCAACCCAAATGAAGTAATGAGGGCTGAGTGTGACAGCTCTACACCTGGCTTTCCTCACGGTCACAGACGCGCCTCTTCCCAGGGCCGAGGCTGAGTCGGCCTTTGTTCCCCGGTGGGCAGGACGCCTGGGCTCCCGAGAGCAATGTTGTACGACAGCATGGACAAGGGAGTTGAAGTGGCCTGGTTTGAGCCCTCTCTGCCACTAACTAGCAGTGCCACGCAGGGCAGGTTGCTTACCCCCTGAACCTCTTTTCCTCGTCTGTAAAATGGGCGTAATAGCATCTCCCTCATCACGCAGTTACAAGATAAAGTGAGGCCCAATTTTCAAAGTTCTGGAATGATGCCCGGTCCTTGCCATAGCTCCTGTTAGAACAGTCCCTGTCAGAGGAGCAGTAGTAGCTTCCTTCAGTTATTTAACAGAAGCTCACTGGATCTCCGGAGAACTATGTGAGAAAACCCCTCATTACCAGACTTTGCAACCAGGACTCTGAAGCAGCCACTGATAAAAGGGAAAAGGATAATGATATTCAGCCTTGATGACCACTGACCAGGCACCAGGCATGGGTGACCAGGCGCAGGAGACATCACTCCATGTAATGCCACAGTGGCCGGCGGACACCGCCCACTCCCGATCCTCTAGACCCATGGTCGGCAAACTGCGGCTTGCGAGCCACATGTGGCTCTTTGGCCCCTTGAGTGTGGCTCTTCCACAAAATACCACGCCTGGGCGAGTCTATTTTGAAGAAGTGGCATTAGAAGAAGTTTAAGTTTAAAAAATTTGGCTCTCAAAAGAAATTTCAATCGTTGTACTGCTGATACTTGGCTCTGTTGACTAATGAGTTTGCCAACCACTGGTGTAGACTGTGTGCCGCCTTCAGCACCAGGGGAGCCCCCAGCGCCCCAGGGCCTGGGCCTGACAGGCCTACTGTGGGGAGAACTAGGGTTGCCTCTGGGGTGCAACTAGTAACAGCTACATCACAGGGTTGCTGTGGGCAGTGCAGACACACGGGGCACTTAGAGCAGTGCCTGGCACTCGTCAGGGCTAAGTCCTGATGCGTGGATCGCTTTCTTCACTTACTGTACTTTCACTCTCTAGCACTTTAAGTCCCCCATTTTATTTTATTCTTTAAAATATATTTGTATTGATTTCAGAGAGGAAGGGAGAGATAGAAATATCAATGAGGAGACTCATTGGTCGGCTGCCTCCTGCATGCCCCACACTGGGGATCGAGCCTGCAACCCGGGCACGTGCCCTGACCGGGAATTGAACCATGGCCTCCTGGTTCATAGGTTGATGCTCACCCACTGAGCCACGGCGGCAGGGCAAGTCCCCCCTTTTAAGGCACTGATAGCATGATAGACTCAGTTGAATGAATTCTGAGGAGCGGTTAGTAATCAAGACGATTCACTCCCCTTCCCTGGATGTCCCCCTGGGTGAATGCAGTTTCAGGTGAGGAACTGGGTGCTAACTTCCGTCTCCAGGCCTGCTGACCCACTGAGGGCCAGGAGCAGCAGCCTCCACCGCTCTCAGCGAAGCCCGCATCTGACCTTCCTCAGAGAGCACCGCCTCTCCATTGCAGCCTGTGCAGGGAGCGGGCCAGTTCTCCGGAGAATGCGAGGAGGGGGCATTCGTCCCGCCTTTACTTCTCAGTGGTTGGTCTGATATCAAATCTGGTTACAAACAAGGACACTCAAGACAGACTGTCTCTGCTCACTGATCCCTCCGATTGAACGGCTGAGCTGGGCTCGGTCTCTCACAGGTTTTCTCTGCGTTTTACATTCGAAATGGAAAACTAAGCTGTCCCCATGCGTCCACTCCCCACCCTCACCCACACACTGTCTTTAGATTATCGTCTTGTCTCTGATTTAGCTTTCCTTTTTGCAGTCAGCGCCACCATCTCTCCGGGCCTCCTTCTCAGACACTGCCCCGTCCGGAGGCCAAGCAGGGCAGGGCTGACCCTTTTGCAATGGGCACTGGAAAGCAGACGTGGGGGCGGGATGGGGTCCCAGGCCGAGGTGAGGACACTGCGCTGAGGGCCTTGGGCCCAGCTCTCCACTGCAATGTACCGAGGAGGCACCTGGTGTCCGGTAAACTCCAAGGAGGGGGAGAAAGGTTGCTGGTAGGAGGGCAGGAGGACAGGAAAATGTCTTCCGATCCTTCATGAAATCCCCTTTCTAAACTGCATCCTCACCCTGCTCTATGGTTAGCCTGGGGGCCCATGCTCCGGAGACCTTCGTCTTCAGAGGTAAAGTCACACGGGCTTGCTAACTCTTCCTCCTCTTAAGTGAGAAAAATGAGACCCATAGTTAAGATGCGAGTCCCTGGCATTAGCCCCTCGAGAACAATTCTTCCTATGACATCTGCTCATGGCAGCGGGAAGCCAGGGTGCGGCATACACTGTGCCTGCTCCTAGCCCAGCCCTCCTGGGGAGCAGCTCAGCCCGCACCCTGGGTGCAGGGAAAGGGGCTCCTTGCAGTGGGTCTCATTTTGGAGCAAGCAGTGTCCTCAAAACTCTTTCCGCACGTGCACCGGTTTAGGGCCCCGGCACCACAGCCTGGTGCTGACCCGATGAACCACGGCGGCTCCGGGGTTACCCGGACCCTGGCTTTTTGTTGCCTGTTTATGCGACTGAAGTTACAGAGGCCAATGAGTGTGCCAGTCACTCCTGGCATCACAACTCCAGCGCCTCACTCTGGGGCCAATTCTGGATGAAATGCTATTAGCATATTTCTCTCCCTCTCCCCATTTCCTCCCACGTGCTACACGAGCCTAATTATGTGGAATATAAATGAACTGCGGAGTATTAGACTATAACACTGTTTCTGGGTTTTCATCCAAATCTCCTTCTCCAGAATGCAAAGGGAGTTCGTTCTCCGGGACCCAGGCTTATCGCATGTTTAGAGCCCCAGCTTTCGGCTTCCCTCTGTAGCCTTTTTATGCAGGTAGGTCTTAAAAGAAATCGGTGTAGCTAATGAGACTGAGATGGGAAAACACTAAGGCAGATCGGCCCAAGACCAAGAGTGGTTTCTCCTCCAGTTTTTTCCTAGAACAACATGTCAGATGAAGGCAAATTGTTTCAGTACATAGTATAGCAGTATAGGGTATGGGATGAGAGCATAAGCTTTGGGGTTAAAAAGGTCAAATTCAGACTTTGCTACTGAGATAGTATAATTTAGGCAAGTTACATAATTCCTCAGAATCTCAGGTTTTTGCCAACTCATTGGGTCACTGAAGAGAATAAATAAGATGATGCTGATGAAGTGTTCAGCACAGGGACTGGCCCAGAGCAAGCCCCTGGTGTAAGAATACCATTTAGCATGCATACAATGTGCTGCTGTGCTGTCAATGACCTAGTGTTCCCCTCCTGGTGCTTCTGTAGCATAAAGGGTGCAGGCAAGGGCTTTATCACAGCATTACGGGGAGGAGGGGAGACTAAGGACCAGGGAGGAAAACCAAAATGCTCCAAGGATAGAGCAAAGCTAGAATCAGGGGTTCTCAGTCTGTTTCTAATGCTTTCAACACCTTGCAGTGTGTCATAAGCACAAAGTCTGATACATGACATATATGATCGAGTAGATGGACTAACACACTGGAGAAAGCTTATGTATTAATAGTAGACAGTGGGCCCATGAGGTTCTAGAGCTAACTAACTAACTAACTCTTTCCCTATAGGTCCTCTGTTAGAATTTGAAAAAAATGTAAATATTATTGATTTCAGAGAGGAAGGGAGAGGGAGAGTGAAATAGAAACATCAATGATGAGAGGGAATCATTGATCACTGCCTCCTGTGTGCCCCTGACCTGGAATTGTGTGACCTCCTGACTGATGCCCAATCACTGAGTCACACCGGCCAGGCAGGCTCTGTGTTTTATATAAATGATTGGGTCAAGCTGGTGGAACAGGTAAATGCTGTGCTTGCCGCATCTCACGACCACATAAAAATTACAACTGAACAGCCATCATCCAGAACTTCCTGAAGTCCTACAACTTGAGGATATACAGAAGATGCCACATCAAGACATAGAGAAGGAGCTGGTCCCACACCCACCTGTGGCAGATAAGAATGGGGAGGGATATCCCAGTGGCAGAGGTCTCCCCTGAGGAGGGAGGAGTCCCAGTCCCACACCAGGCTCCAAGGTTACCGTGCTGGGAAGAGAGGTCCCCATAACTTCTGGCTGTGAAAACCAGCAGGGATTGTGGCTGAGTGAGAGGCTGCTGGAGTCCCAGGCAGTTCCTCTTAAAGGACACACACATGGACTTACTGACAGTCTCACTCACTCCGAGCTCCAGCGCTGGGGCAGCAGCTTGACAGGGACATATGGGGAGGAACTGAATTGCCTGGTTTCAGGACGAGCACAGGAGTAGTTCTGTCCCGGATATAAGTGTCCTGACATAACCCATTGTTCCTTTGTTGATCCCTCTCCCCACCCAGCCTGCACTCACATTTGGGCATCGTATCTGAGTCTCCATTAACCTAGCTAAAACTGTTTGTCCTGCCCTGGTGACTCCCTGAGACCTTGCCCCACCCAACTTGCAGGTCCACACAAGCTGCTCCCAGTGGCTTTTCCTTACAAACGGGTTATCTTGGTTCATGTTGTGAGATTTTCCTAAAATCTCTCAAAGTTTCACAAACCCCACACAAGCAGCATCTGGCCTCAGCATGCCTCATATGCCTGGCACTAGCTGCAGCCTCAGTTCACAGCTTAGACTCTCCAGGCACCTGCAAGCCCAGGACAAGTGGCAACCATCTGCAGATAACTTTATGGCTTATACCAAGTGGCCCCAAGCAGGGCACAGGCAGCAACCGACCTTGGCCTGCACCAGAGCCCCTAAAGAGGCCCCAGAACCAATACAGAGTGGCCAGATTTAAAACCACACCAGAGCACCACCTCCACAAATGACACACTCAGAGGGCAGGCACTAGAGCCCTACTGAAGTGAATCCTGCTTCATAGGGTCAGCCCCTACCCAACTACTCTGCTGTAGTCATGACCAGTCCTCACAAACAATCTTCCTGAGCAATCAACCAAGATCAACCAAGCATAAATTACAACAGAAAGGCACCCACACCCACACAAGGGATACATCTGGAACACCTGGCTTAGGTGACCAGGGAGACTATGCCACTAAATGAGGCCACTATACCAAGAACAGTAGATGTAGCAGCTCTTCCTAATACATAGAAACAAACACAGAGAGACAGTCAAAATGAGGAGACACAGAAACATGTCTTAAATGAAAGAACAGAACAAAACTCCAGAAAAAAAAAAAAACCTAAACAAAATAAAGACAAGCAATCTACCAGATGCAGAATTCAAAACACAGGTTATAAGGATGTTCAATGATCTAGTGAGAACTTCAACAACAAAGAGATAGGAAACATAAAATTAGAGATAGAAAACATAAAAAGAACCAGTCAGAAATGAAAAATACAATAACTGAAATGGAGAATACATTAGAGGGAATCAATAATAGATTAGATGAAACAGAGGACAGAATCAGCAATCTGGAAGATAAGATAGCAGAATACTCCAATCAGAATGGCAAAAAGGAAACAATGAAAAATGGTAAGGATGGCCCAGCCGGTGTGGCTCAGTAGTTGAGCATTGACCCATGCATCAAGAGAGCACAGGTTTGATTCCCGGTGAGGGCACATGCCCAGGGTTGAAGGCTTGATCCCTAGCAGGGGGCGTGCAAGAGGCAGCCGATCAATGATTCTCTCTCATCACGGATGTTTCTCTCTCTCTCTCCCGCTCCCTAAAATCGATAAATGCATATTTTAAAAAAACAAATGAGGATGTTTAAGGGGCCTTTGGGACTAAGGGACTAATATCAATTGTACCAACATTTGTATCATAGGGATCCCAGAAGAAGAGAGAGAGCAAGGAATTATAAACCTATTTGAAGAAATAATGATGAAAATCTTCCCTAATATGGTAAAGAAAATAGGCATATAATCACAGGAAGTGTAGAGAGTCCCAAAATAGATGAACCCAAAGTTTTGGACCAAGACACATCATAATTACAATGCCAAAGGTTAAAGACAAAGGAATTTTAAAAGCAGCAAGAGAACAGCAGTTAGTTACCTACAAGGGGCTTCCAACTGATCTCTCAACAGAAACTTTGCAGGCCAGAAGGGACTGGCACAAAATATTCAAAGCGAGGAGAAGCAATCGAGGTCACTCTACCCAGAAAAGCTCTCATTTAGAATCGAAGGAGAGGCAAAGAGCTACCCAGATAGACCACTAAAAGAGTACATCACCACCAAACCAGTATTACATGAAATGTTAAAAGGTCGTCTTTAAGAAGAAGAAAAAGATGAAAAAGATGAATAATAAAATGGCAATAACTATATATCTGTAAACAATTATTTTAAATGTATAGATTAAATGCTCCAATAAAAAAAAAACACAGAGGGTAGCTGAATGGATAAGAAAACAAGACCCTTACATATGCTGCCTACAAGAGACCCACTTCAGATTAAAAGACACACACAGACTGAAAGTAAATGAATGTAAAAATATATTTCATGCAAATGGAAACAAACATAAAAGCTCGGGTAGCAATACTTATACCAGACAAACAGACTTTACAACAAAATCTATAAAAAGGGATAAAGAAGGACCCAGCAATTTCTCTTTGGGTATTATATACAAAAGAAACCCAAAACATCAATTCAAAAGCATATGCATCCATATGTTCATTGTAGCGTTATTTAAAATATGAAAGATATGAAAGCAACCTAAGTGTCCTTCAATAAGTGAATGTCTAAAGAATAAATGGTGCATATATACAATGGATATAATGCTGCCATAAAAAAGAATGAAATCTTACTATGTGCAACAACATGGATGGACCTAGAGTGTATTACACTAAATGAAATAAATCAGACAGAGAAAGAAATAAACTAATATTTCACTAATATACGGAATCTCAAAAACAAAATAAATGAGCAAACAAATCAGAAACAAAGTCATAGATACAGAGAACATTTTGATGGTTGCCAGATGGGAGGGGAGTTTGGGGAAATGGGTGAAAAAGGAGAAGGGATTAAAAAGTACAAATTAATAGTTACAAAGTAGTCAAGGGGATATAAATTATAGCAAAGGTAATATTATAGTAAGTATGTATTATGTCAGATGGGTAATAGATTTATTGGGTGATCTCTTTGTAAGTTATATAAATGCCTAATTACTGTATTGTACACCTGAAACTAATATAATATTGTATGTCAACCATAACTGAAAAATAAAGATTTTAAAATAATAAAGTATAATATATTTTTTAAAAAGAAAAAAGTAAATGATTTTATTTCATCCTCAGAGCAACATATAAAATAAGTGATATTAACTCAATCTTATAAAGACATGGAGGCTCTGGGAGGTTATGTATGTCGTTTCAGACAATAAACTCAATTCCAAAGTGCTTATCCTTAAATTGCTCTGCTCAGCTTTCTCTGTCGCCTATGGGGATGGGAGACTGGCACGTCCACACCAATCAAGACACAAGGCAAGATAAGGGGAGGACTCACAGCAGGTTGTGTAATTCCTCCAGCCGGTCACGGCGATGCCCTGTGTCTGGCAGGTGCTGGCGTAGTTCTGCAGCCAGCTGCAGGCCGTCTGCACCGCGCCCCCATCGATGCAGGAGTCAAACAGGCAGTTCTTATAGAAGAAGGTGGGGTTCACTTTGCTGTGACACTTGGTGAAGCCCGCGTTCTGACTGGGGATCAGGCTGCACAGCTGCTGCACCTTGGAGAAGCCTTCCACCTTGGCACAGGAGGGGCAGCGGTCCCCACAGCCCACCTGGCAGAAGGTGTCCCTCTTCACCCAGCTCTGCCCAAACTCATTGATGCTGGATGCAAGCAGCCCCATGGGCATCTCCAGATCGTCATCAGGGTTGCTGTTATAGCGGCCACACAAACCTGAGGTGCCGTTCTGCATGGTCCGCGGGACTGTGATTGACAGGAAGGTCTTCCAGTCATACACGACCTTCAGGCCAAAATCTGTCTCCACCACTACGTGGAAGCCAAAGGAAAAGATATTTATCTTCCCTTGTCCCAGTTTCAAAGGGAGATACAGCCGTTCATCGTTCACCTGCAAGAGAAAGAGGGTTGAAGTAGAAGAATTCTGGAGACCACCCAGCTCTTCTCCTAATGATTAGTCTTCAGAGAGGTCACCCAAGAAGGTGATTTGAGCAGGTTGAACGCAATCTCTGCATTTAGTGTTATGTCAGTCAGCTCTGAACAATTATATGCCAAACAAGCTGGACAATGTGGATGAAATGGACAAATTCCTAAAAACTACAATCTTCCAAAACTGGACCAGGAAGAATCAGAAAACCTGAATAGGCCAATAATAACTGATGAAATAGAAGCAGTAATAAAAAAAAACTGCCAGCCCTGGTCCAGATGGCTTCACAGGGGAGTTTTACCAAACTTTCAAAGAAGAACTAAAACACCTCTACTCCTCAAACTACTTCAAAAATCCAAGAGGAAGGAAAACTTCCAAGCTCTTTTTATGAGGCAAGAATTATCCTAATTCCACACATACATAAAGACACTGCAGATAAAGACACACAGATAAAGACACTACAAAGAAAGAGAATTACAGGTCAATATCCCTGATGAATATAGATGCTAAAATCCCCAACAAAATATTAGCAAATTGAATCCAGCAATATATTAAAAATATGATACACCATGACAACATGGGATTTATTCCAGGAATGCAAGGCTGGTGCAATATTAACAAATCAATAAATGTGATAAATCACATAAAAAATTGAAAGACAAAAATTACACGATCATATAATAGATTCAAAAAGTGTTAGACAAAATCTAATACCCATTTTTGATAAAAAAAACAACTCTCAGCAAAGTGGGAATAGAGGGATCATATGTCAACACAATAAAGGCCACATATGACAAACCTACAGCGAACACCATACTCAAAGGGCAAAAACTAAAACTATCTCCCCTAAGAATAAGAACAAGACAGGGATGTCTGCTTGTATCACTCTTATTCAACACTAGAGGCCCAGTGCATGAAATTGGTACATGGGGGTAAGAGGAGGGGTGGAGTGGTCTCTCAGCCCAGCCTGCATCCTCTTGCAATCCAGGACTCCTCGGGAGATGTCGGGCCTAAACAGGCAGTCAGACATCCCTCCCGCAATCCAGGACGCTGCATGCACCAGTGACCATGCTTTTCACACAGGTGAGAGGCATCTTGCTGTTGTATGGGCAGCTACATTTTTTGCCCTGATTATAAAAAGCAGTACATAACATGACCTTCTGAGGCAGTAGTACCATTTCCCCATCTTATGGGAGGAAAAACTGAAGCAGAGAGACGTTAAGTAACTGGCTCTGTCACACAGTTGTAAGTGTCAGAATCAGGGCTGACACAAAATGTGCAAGCCAGAGTCCATGCATGTCATCGCTGCATCATCCTGTTTTCTCACTGTTCGAGTGGCCTGGCCAGATTTTAATTTTTAAATCTAAGAGACTATTTCCAACATATAGGGTAGGGCCCCTAGGCCTGGCTAGCGATCAGGGCCATCTGGGGGGTAACTGGTGGGTGGGGTGATTGGGGGTCCCCTAACCCCCCTGCTGGCACCCGCCTTGGCTGGCAGCCTGGCACACCCACTGGCCGGCCTGCCCCCGATTGCTACTGCTGGTCGCCTCCCTCTCAGGGGGCAGACGCTCAACAGAGGAGCTGCCCCCTGCGTTGAGCGTTTGCCCCCTGGTGGTCAGTGCACATCATAGCAACTGGTTGTTCTGCATTTTGGTCGATTTGCATATTAGGATCTTATTCTATAGGATAGCACTGGAAGTCTTAGCCACAGAGATCAGAGAAGGGAAGACCTAAAAGGCACCCAAATTGGAAAGGAGGAAGTAAAACTGTCACTATTTATAAGTGACATGCTATTGTACATAGCAAATCCTAAAGACTCCACCAAAACACTACCAGGTTTAATAAATGAATTCGGCAATGGAGCAGGATACAGAATAAACACCCAGAAATTGGTTGCGTTTTTATACACCAATAATAAGTTCTTAGAAAGAGAAACTAAATAAACAATCCCATTTACCATTGCAACAAAAAATTAAGTTACTTAGGAATAAACTTAAGCAAGGATGTAAAAAACATGTATTCAGAAAATTATAGGACATTGAAAAAAGAGATAGAGGAAGATATAAACAAGTGGAAGAATATACCATATTCATGGATTGGCAGAATTAACATTATTCAAATGTCCATACTATCCAAAGCAATCTATAGAGTCAATGCAATCCCTATAAAATACCAACAGCATATTTCACAGAACTAGAAGAAATACTCCAAAAATTTATATGAAACTAAAAAAGACTCAGAATAGGCACAGCAATCTTAAGAAAGAAGAATAAAGTTGGAGGGATCACAGTACCAAATATCAAATTATACTACAAAGCCACTGTACTCAAAACATCCTGGTACTGGCACAAGACAGAGACCCCAGAAATCGACCCAAGCCATTACTCTCAGTTAATATTTGACAAAGGGCTGAGAAAGCAAGATGGCAGCATAGGTAAACACCTGAACTTGCTGCCTTGCACAACAACTTAAAAACTACAACTAAAAGACACAACGGGTATCATCCAGAACCACAGGAAGGCTGGCTGAGTGGAAATTCTACAACTAGAAGGAAAGAGAAAAGCACACTGAGACTCAGAGGAGGTGCCGAAGTAAAGTGCAGAGGTACGGAGGCGCAAGCGTGCGCGGAAAGGGCTGGCAACTGAGTACGCGGTTGTCTTTTTCAAGAGGGAGGGAGATAAAAGCTCCCGACTGCTCTGAACTCCAGTTCTGGGTGAAACTCTGGGGACCCAGACTCATACGGGGAGAAACTGGATTGTCTGGCATTGGGCAGACTTGAGGGCGGCTTTCTCTCAGAGGTGCTTGCAGCGATCATTGTTCCTGCACGGTGCTGCGGGACACAGACACCCGGGACCTCTTCCAGGCAGGGCTGACGGTCAGCCATTGCTGTTTGCTCCACACTGGTGATTCCCTGAGACCCCCACCCCACCCAATTACAACCCTACCCAAGCTGTGCGCAGAGGCTTTTGCATATGAATGTCCTGGCCCTTTTCAATCTGAAACCTAACTTACTGCAGCTGGGTCAGAGAGCCCCAGAGCCTTCAAAAGAAGGCCCATGGCTGGACAGCAGCTTGCATTGCTTCACAGCTGGGCCTCATCTGGGCACCTCCAAACCCCAAACAAAGAGAAGGAATCTGCAGATCTCTCTGTAGCTCCTGCTAGGTGGTCTCTCTCCTTGGAGATCCAAGAGCCAGTGTACCCAGTGGTCAGAGAGAGACCATCCAGACTACAACTCTTCAGATCTGTAAGAGACATACTCGGGGCAGACTCAGTGAGCGCAAAAGCCCCACTGAAGCAAGTGTTGTCCCATAAGGGTGTCTCCAGCACAGAAGTTCTCCCATCATAGACACAACTGATCCTCATAGCCAATTGGTCTGGAGGTCAATTCCACCCAGTGATACCAACAACAATCAAGGCTTAACTACAACAAGGCTGTACACACAGCCCACAAAGGGGTGCACCAAGAGTGTCCACCTCAGGTAATTAGGGAGGCTGAGCCACTGGGCCCTATAGGACACATAGCACACAAAGCCACTCTATCAACACAGGGAAGCAGCCAAAATTTGGAGACAAAGAAACAGGTCACAAATGAAAGAAATGGAGGAAAGCAAACTACTGGATATAGCATTCAAAACCATGGTTATAAGGTTATTCAAGAATCTTCTAGAAACCACCGATAAATTTAGTGAAACCCTCAAGGATATGAAAAAGGACCAAATAGAAATTAAGTATACACTGACTGAAATAAAGAATAATATACAGAGATCCAACAGTAGACTAAAGGCTCTCAAGAATCAAGTCAAAGATTTGAAATACGAAGAAGCAAAAAACACCCAACTGGAAAAGCAAAAAGAAAAAAGACTCCAAAAATATGAAGATAGTGTAAGGAGCCTCTGGGACAACTTCAAGCACACCAACATCTGAATATTGGGGGTGCCAGAAGAAGAGAGAGAGCAAGATATTGAAAACCTATTTGAATGCCCTGACTGGTTTGGCTCAGTGGATACAGTGTCAGCCTGCAGACTGAAGGGTCCCAGGTTCTATTCCGGTCAAGGGCTTGTGCCTTGGCTGTGGGCACATCCCCAGTAGGGGTTGTGCAGGAGGCAGCTTATCAATGTTTCTCTCTCATCGATGTTTCTGGCTCTCTGTCCCTCTCCCTTCCTCTCTGTAAAAAAAATCAATAAAATATATTTTTTAAAAAGAGAAAACCTATTTGAAGAAATAATGACAGAAAACTTTCCCTACCTGGTGAAAGAAATAGACTTACAAGTCCAGGAAGCGCAGAGAACCCCAAACAAGACAAACCCAAAGAGGACCACACCAAGAAACTATAATTGAAAAATAAAAAGTAGGAGTAAAAATAAATTTATTAAAAATTATAAATCTAAGGGTAGCAATACATCAAATGAGGAGAAAAGGTCAAGTTACTTGGGCAAAATGACTGACACGTTTAACACATATGATGACAATGGGTTAGAGGGAAGTTCTGTACTCAGCTTAACCTGTCCAGACAGCTGTTGAAACCTTATGTGGCTAAAAGCAAAGAATCCAATATATTTCTAATGGCCCCAGAGGCAATTTAACCTCCCAGATTGCTGTAAATGTGACCAGCACAACATGACAGTCAGAGGAACCCTGGAAGAAAGGCCTTTGCTGTCACTTCACTCACTCACTTGACAAATGTTCTCATTCCATTTAACGTAAAAATTCGTTAGGTGTGGATCCTGCGCTCAGAAAGCCCACAGTTAGAACCGAATGAGCTAGAGATGCACAGCACAGAAAATACAGTGTGATTAATGCAACAGTGGAGGTGGTAACCAGCTGTTAGGGGAAGAATGAGGGTCCAAACCTTCTAAACCAGCCCCCCCTCCCCCAAAATGCCCAGCCAGAGGCTGTGGGCTGGCTTGTGTCAAGTGATGCCCAGAGCAAGGCCTTGGCTGAGGCGGGGCCTAACGCTCCTCTGGTGTCCTAGGTGGGCCCAGGCGTGCAGGAACTCCTCAGGTTCTGCTGCTGCTCCTCCCTTCATGGTCCAGGGATGAAAAAGGTGGGAGGGCAGAAGGAGGAAACCAAGGCCTCGTGAGCAGGCCCGTGGGAGAGCCCCGAGGGCTCCAAATGCTTGCAAGACTCTTGAGCTCCCCAATCCCATGAGAGCCAAGAGGGAGACGGGGAGAGGGGTCAGAGGCCAGAGCAGACAAATATCATTCTGGTGCTGAAAGAGGGAAGGAGGTGGATCAGACAACAGGACCATGTTAGGTGCCCATTCGGTAGGGAGCACGTGTTCTCCTTGCCAGACAGTGACTGCCTGAGGCACCCAGTGGAGCCGCTGGCATTTGGATCTAGGTCTGAGCTCTTCCCAACACTCGGCCACAGCACAAGAGGTACCCCTTCTGAGCTGCTGCCTCAGTAGGTACTTGCAACTTGGGAAGATAATTTTCCTCTCTGAGGCGCAGCCTCCTTAGTCTGTAAGATAAAGAGACAGAGCATCTCCAGCCGCACCCTGCGCTAATGTCCTCTCTGTGTTGTTCCTTAGATTCTGAACCAGCCTAGTGCAGCCACAGCCAGGCTGGACCCAGGACCCTTGTCCTCCTATCCCCACAACCCCCGTCCTGGGCTCTGGCCTGTGACTACTCACCAGCACAGTGTGCTTGTAGGCTCTGTGAATCACTATGCTGTAGCCAAACACGGTCACGTCCACCTGCTTGACCCACAAGGCCAGTGATGGGTCCCGGTCCTCGTTCTTGGCCGTGACAATAAACTTGGGGACTGTGTCTACACTCGGCCTGCTTCCCGTGGTGCACAGGATGAGCGGGCAGCTGGTCTGGAAGTCAAAGGCGTAGCCGTCGAAGGTCAGGTAGTGGCCGTAGCCTGAGACGATGCAGGAGGCATCGGTGCGGGGCTGGCAGTAGTGCAGGCCGCCCTCCTCCATGCAGTACTCGTCGTCCCTGCAGGGGACGGTCTCGCAGTGGACACTGTTGTCCGTGCCGTTGCAGTAGCAGAAGATCTGGCAGTCCAGGTCCACCCAGAAGGTCTGGTTTGTGGCAAGCTGGTGCCCCTCAAAGTTGCAGCCACATTCGCTCCGGGCGACGCACTGGCTGCCTTGCAGGGCGTAGCCCTCGTCGCACTGACACCCCTCCGAGCAGCTGTCCACACAGATGGGGCCCAGGGCCAGCGTCTCGCAGGTCTCCGTACACGTCACACATTCCTCAAAGTGGCTGTTCTCTGGGCAGTCCAGAGCTGCAGGCGGTCAAGGAGAAGACAGGCTTGAGAAGGGGATAGAGATCACAGAGTGTGGGTGCACTCATCAACATGCATGTGTGTATGTGTGCGTGCATGCATGTGAGAGCATATGTGTGAGCATGTGCATGCATGTATATGCGAGCATGTACATGTGTGCACATGAGCGTGTGCAGGTGCGAGAGCATGTGCATACACGACCACACACATGTATATACATGTGAGCGTGCATGCGTGAGCGTGTGTACAGGAGCATGTGAATACATGTGCATGGGAGCACGTGTATGTGTGTACATGAGCATGTGCATGTGTGGGTGTGAGTGTATGCATGTGTGGGTGTGAGCGTATGCATGTGTGGGTGTGAGCATGTGCATTTGTGTATGTGAGCATGTGCATGTGTACGTGAACAGGCATGAGAGCATGTACACATGTGTGCATGTGTGCATGTATGGGTGTACTATGTGTGTTTTGTTATTGGTCAGCACAGTGAGTTTGATAAAAGCCATAGCGTTCTCATCTGGGTTCATCAAAGGCTCAGTGAACCCCGCACCCATGTGCTCCTTCAGTGCACTCAGCTCTCTGTGAGCCTGTGTTGGGCGCCTGCTACATCCCAGGCACTGTCCTAAGTACTTTAGTGCAACTTTTTCCAATAACCAAGAAGATAAGGCAAGTCTCATTATCCTGCCTTACAGGTGAGGAGACGGAAGTTCGGGCACTAAGTCTCCTGGCTCAAAGACCCTGGACAGAACAAGTGCTGTGGATCTGCCTCTGAGCTTCAGCTTCTGCTTTCATTAAAGAAGGACAATGATCACCTAGCTGGTTGTTCTGAGGATCAGTAAGCGAATACAATAGGTCCACAGTAGAGTCTCATTCCCTTCTTTGCACTTCCTTTGACTGTGGATAGACTTTGTGAAGGTAATTTTACTCTACAAATTGTTTTTCTTCTTTGCCTTTCATCTCTCTTATCTGCTGCCTTCTGGTTTCTTTCACCGCCTCCCCACCTTCTACATATGGTCACCTCTACCTCCCTTGCTCACACTCTTCCCCACCTAGACAGCCGGGGGCAGCCTCCACAAAGCCGAATCCTACCCACTCTCCACGCTTTATTTCAACCTGCACTTTTGCTAGAAGCGTCTGTAATAGAGCAAGTCTCTGAGTCACAGAGCTCAGCGCGTAGAATAATAACTTCATCATGAAGTTTCAGGTAACCTTCCCATTCTTTGTATGATTTTAGTTTGTTAAGCTTTGACTTGGGCAGAGACAAATCTAGGATCACAGAAGAAATCTACCTACACGTCTGTGTACTCTAAAGGCCTGTGAAAGGCCCCACCCCTCCTAGGAGAGTAAGATCTTGCCTTTGAAAGTTTTTTTGAGCTCTTGTGCATACGATTACTCCTTCGTGGTGTCTCAGAACCCAGGGACACAAAAGGGAATACAGAGAATTAACTTGAATGGCAATGAGCGCTCTGCCCACAGTACCAGCTCAACAGCCCTGCACTAAGTGCTGACAGAATCCTCTTCCTTCCTGGGCTGAAGGCCTCCTGCACCCCCCGACCACACCTCCATACAGCGGAGGAGCTGAAGGCTGGCTCAGCGCTGATTAAATATGTCTGTAAGAGGGATCTTCACATTTGTCTCTAGCTTAGGAATGTTGTAACACTGACTACAGGTTTATGGCGACAGCAAATCACATGACATCTATATGGCTCACGCTTCATGACTTACTGTGTTGTCTGGATCTGTCTGAAAGCCCAGACAGACCCATGTAAGTAATAAACATCCCCCAGCCCTGAAATGCCTCTCGGAGTTGTTTCAACAAGAGGGCTGGTTGATGTATCTGAGCACAGAGCAGGGGTTGTCTCTGTAAATCCAAAGGAAACCTAACCCCCACTCTCCAAGGCCCTGCCATGTTAACCCCTCAGTACCCAGAGACATGCTTAATCAAGGGCGACATCCCAGTTCTCCCCAACGGACCCATGCCCCCCAGGTCTGGATGAGACATCCTACAGGACATCTCTCATTTGAACCGTGGTCTTTTGCCCCAAGAAGCCATGCTTCTGTCCAATGTCTCTCTCTATAAGAGGTGCTTCCCAGAGCTTCCTCCGGCGCTGCAGGCCTTGCTAAGGGGTAGTGAGTAGCCACCAGATCCGGGAAAAGAGAGCTCCTCACCCTCTGGCTGCACTTACTTCACACACAGTGCCACCAGGCTGCCCGTCAGCACCAACAGCCCAGGAGCACCCCCTACCGGGTGGGAGCTCATGTCTAACAGAATGGCAGGGACACAGCCTGGCAGCGAGGTGCCCTTGGCCTGGGGCAGATCAGCAAGTCCATGCCGTGCGGACTGGAGCAAGAACAGAGAGTGTCGTAGATAAACTGGAGACAGCACAGAGGAGAAAGTGGGTGAAAAGGAAGGCTTTGGGGGGGTGTTAGAAGGTTCGACTAGATGTGCTGGTCAGTGGAAACCCTGGAACCCTTCTCCCTGTGGGTGGCTTTATAGAAAGAGCACGTGCCCAGAATTCCAGCGTCAGGACTCCCAGAATCTGCTACCAACTCCTCCTAAGTGTGGGGAAGGTGCACCGGGTCTAGCCTTTCCTGAGGCTGCAGCCACCAAACACTCCCTGTGTACCTCCAGTGTCCAAAGCTCAGAAACCAGAGGTTTAAACAGAGGTGTGTGCATGTGCGTGTGCGTGTGCGTGCGTGTGTGTGTTAGTTCTTAGCTCTAAGATATCTCTGTTGAAAGTCTTGCAGATAAAGCAAGAATACTCCAATAGCAATGGGCAAGCCTCCCCCGGATCCTGTTTTCTAACACCTTCCCCCCAAGAGGAGCCGGGCTTCTTGGACTAACGGCAGGTTCTAGTCTGGGGCTGGGGCGGTGAAGAGATGGGTGTGGGATATTTTTATGCCAGGAAGTAAGGAAATGAATGAGGCATGCCTCAAGGACATTGGAGGCAACATGAAGGGACTCCCACAGGCAGAGAATGGAACAGTTTTAACAGTAAAGTTACTGGCAGATGCAATATGAGATATGAATTATTAAGAGAATCAGAGATCTGTGTATCTATATTGATAAGAGAGATAGATGCCTGAGACAAGTAGATAGATGGATGGATGGATGGATGAAAGGCAGACAAAGCGAAGGAGAGAGGGATGGAGCTGGAAACCATCCATTAGTAACCTTGGCTACCAACTGATATACACTGAAAGGTGAGGGGGGTGATGACATGCAGGATACTTGCATGGACTTAAAGTGTCTCTTCACAGATTGCTCATGATTTGAAAGAGAAAAAACCTTAATGACCACAGAGTAGAGACATCTGACAACACCAGGGTATCAATCTGCTATCACCCACGAGAGAAGATGAACAGTGTGCCCCTGGTGGGAGGTGATGCTGGGAGAAACGCAGAGCGCTGCAGGAGCTGTGTGGGGATCACGGCAGGATCGAATCACAAGAAAATACCAAGCCAGGTGGGGCCATTCCACTTTTAAAAGGGGGCGGCTGTGTTCTTTAAAAGTGGCAATGTCGGGAAAGGCAAATAAAGCCAAGGAGTTGCTCCAGATGAACGGAAATGAAAGGGACATGAAAACTAAAGGCGACATGTGGTCCTGGACTGGGTGTGCACCGAGGGGATCAAAAAGCATAAAGCACACCACTGGGCCAATTTTTAAAACGGAAATATGGGTGATAAATTATGTTATCAACATTAACTTTCCTAACTGTGGTTCTGTAAATGAGATTCATTGTTGTAAGGAAATAACACTATAAATTATTTAGGACAAAAGGGCATGCTGCATGCAACTTATTTTCAAGTGGAGAGAGAGAGAGAGAGAGAGAGAGAAAGAGAATGAAAAGCACACCGGGCTAAATGCTGACACTAGGTTAGTCTGGTTTAAGGTATACACATATTCTTGCAACTTTTCTGTAACTTTAAGATTATTTCAAAATAAAAATCTTAAAAATAAACAAGCCTAGGTAGGAAGGGTTAAAACGGAAAGAAATAAAGAAATGTAGAGGATGGGATCTTAACAGTGGCATTGGTTCTGGTTCAGGGCCCAGCTTTTTGGTGAGAAAGCGGGGGCAGGGAGGAGGGTGCTTCAGGCGGGACTCCACCCTCCCAGGCACTCCTCCTATTTTCCACCTGACTCCTCGGCTCCCACATAAACAAGAGCGTCTGGTGTCGGTTGTTCCCACAATTGTTCTAACTGCTACCATTCCTGCCACTGCCGCTGAGAGGGGTCAGGGACTCAGGGGACCAGCAATGTGAGGTTCTCCTAATAGTCATTGTCAAGTGCGCCACAGGGAGCACGCTATCTCTGCTCCCAGAAAGCGCCCTGACTGGCCACCTGCTATTGCAACGCACTGGACCTCTTTGCCAAGAGAGCAGGCACCATGCGAACCATCACAAAGCGTCGTCCTCGGACATGAGGGGTGCTCTGCGGGATAAAACCGCCAGCCAAAAGGTGGCTAATCGTGCCCTGGCCGGTATGGCTCAGTGGATAGAGCGTCGGTCTGCAGACCAAAGGGTCCCGGGTTTGATTTCAATCAAGGGCACGTATCTCAGTTGCAGGCTCCTCCCAGGCCCAGGCCCTGGTTGGGGCCCGTGCAAGGGGCAACCAATCGATGTGTTTCTCTCCGTCAGTATTTCCCTCTCTCTGAAAGCCAATGGGACAGTATCCTCAGGTGAGGATTAACAACAACAAAGGTGGCTAAGGCCTCACAGCGCAGAGCTGCTGTGTGATTGGAAACAAAGCTGAAGGTGAGGAACAGTTAGGTTTCCCACTGGGGAAGGTGCTCAGGAATGAGAGGCCCTGGAGCTCCCCCTGCAGGAAGGAGCCCGAGAGAGAGGCCCCGCCCCGCCCCGCCCCGCCCCGCCCACTTACGGCAGAAGTCGTAGGTGCGCCAGGGCCCCACCTCCACGTCGGCGTTCTTGCAGGCGCTGGCGTAGCGGGCCACGGCGTCGCAGAGCTCGGACTGGTTGCCGCCGCTCTGGCAGAGGCGGAAGAGGCAGGTGCGGTAGTAGGCGGTGGCGTTGACCACGCCGTGGCACTCGAGGAAGGAGCTGTTGGACGGGTCGTTGATGATGCCGCAGCGCGCGCGGCTGCGGTAGAGCTTGAGCAGCTCCGAGTCGTTGCCGCAGGCCTTGAGCAGGTCCCCGCACTCGCCGTTGCAGATCTCCTCGAATGTGGTCCAGCTCTCCAGGAACACGGCCAGGTTGTCCGTGCACTTGCCGTTGGGGAGGCAGAACTCGTCGCTGGCGTTGTTGTTGAAGAAGCCGCACAGGCCGCCGGTGCAGTTGAAGTAGACGGTGGACAGGCGCACCTGCAGCAGCCCCGAGGCCCAGTACTGCACGCTCACCACGCCCTTGGACTCCACCGTCGTGCTGTTCTGGTTCCGGTGAATTTCCAGCTTCCCCGACAGGTGGAAGAAAGGTAGTTCCACCTCCTGGCCGTTCACCTGAAAAGGCCGGTTCTGTGGTCAGGGCCACCGCATGCAGAGGCCAGAGGCCGGGGCGGGGACCCAGGCCCGCGAGCTGTCTGCCAGGGAGCCGCCCCGCAGGAGCCCGCAGACAGGAGGCTGGATTCTCAGAGGATCTTTGTTCCTTTGTTGCTAGGCTCCTCTGACTCAGCACATTCGCTGTGTATTTCCTTATGGACAGACGCTGAGCTGGCCCCAAACCACAGGGAAGTGGGAGCGAGGTGCGCCTTTCCACAGACACAGCCCCTTCTCTCCACTCCTGGCTCCTTCCTCCCCTTTAAGCCTTGCTTTGCCTGTGCCCCGCCCCGGGGGCATGTGGTGTGTGTCTAATTATCTTGTGTCCATCCACCTGTCCTTTTAATAAAGGAGCCCTGCCAGTGTGTCCCTAGGGAGGAAGCACAGGCCTTTTCGTCTGTGGGTGTGTTTTATTATGTTCTTGTGCTGTACTGCTTCCACTTTTGTTTCCTAAAGAAATGTCATGTGATGTTACAAAATGCATGTCAGACTGGGAGAAGGAAGCCGCTCCCCCACCCCTCCTGTCCTCCCAGCTCCACCACTTGGTACCTGTGAGGCCCCATTTCTAAGGTAGTCTGTTGGGATCTTTATGTGGAAACAAGGAGCCGCACTAGATTATTCCTAAAATTCCTTCTAGAACTAATGATCTGTAAGTATAGATGCCTAATCCTGGGCATTTTAGACCAGGTCTGAGGGGCAAGGGGTGCCGTGGTGGGCACCCTTTGCATCACCCCATAGAGATTCCTGTTAGAGGCAGGAGAGGCAGTATAGGACAGGGCCTTCCTGGGCTTGACTCTTGTGGCTGTGTGTCCCTGAGGAAGTTACTAAACCTCTCTGTGCCTCAGTTTCCTCATCTGTAAAATGAAGATAATAAAATATACTTGGTAGGATTAAATGTGATACTGCTGCCCGCCCGCATGACTCAGTGATTGAGCATCCACCTGTGAACCAGGAGGTCAGTGTGATTCCCCGTCATGGCATGTGTCTGGGTTGCAGGCTTGATCCCCAGTGTGGGGCTGCAGGAGGCAGCCGATCAATATTCTCTATCATCATTGATGTTTCTGTCTCTCTCCCCTTCTCCCTTCCTCTCTGAAATAAACATTTTAACTAAATAAATAAATGTGATGCTACTTAGAATAGTGCTTGGCACATAGGAAAGGTCCTGTGAGTATTTGCTGTTCAGAGGAGCTGGTCCTGCTACATCTGTCTAATTCACTCCATCTTCCACCCAGTGGACTCATTAGGTGCCGTAGTTAGACAGTGTTCACATTTTTGGAGTCACTGACTTTCTAGAACCCACTCCTGGTCAGAGGCAAGGGAAACCCTCAGGCAGCAGTGTCTTACCTTGACTTCCGAGGCCCCGAACCCTCCGACCTTGACCTCCTGGTTGGCCACCAGGACCCGGAGGCCTCGCAGCCAGGCGGGCCCTCCGTCCGGTTTCTTCTTGTTTATGTCGATCTCCAAGTACTCGGGCTGCTCGGGGCAGGTCCTGAGCACCGTGTAGGAGAACTCGGCGGGGAAGGCGAAGGCGGCACCATCGAAGGTGTGCAGCACCTGGTTTTGGCTGAGCAGGCACACGGTCTCGCGCCGGGGGAAGCAGCCACGGTGGCCCTGCTCCACGGTGCACACCTCGTCGGCACGGCAGGTTCGGTTGAAGCAGTACACGTCGCCACCCTCCTCGCACAGGCACTGCACCGTGCAGTTGGCCGTGGCCCAGAAGAACTCCCCCAGAGTGTAGTAGCGGCCGTCGAAGTCACAGCCGCACTCGTGCAGTGGGACGCACTGGCTGGCACTGAGGACGAAGCCATCGTTGCACTCACAGCCCTCTGTGCAGGGCGAGGTGCAGGTCTGCGAGGCGGTGAGGTCCGCGCATGTGTCGGGGCAGCTGCTGGTGCACACGGAGTAGTGGCTGAAGCTGGGGCACTGCACCGTGGACACTGGTGTTGGGAGAGAAGAGAGTATGACAGCAAGGTCAGTGACCCGGGGGCTAATCCCAGGAGCTACATGCACAGGAGCCACACGCATGCACTAGAGGCCGCATGCACTAGAGGCCTCATGCACAGGGGCCTCATGCACAGGAGCCTCACACACAGGAGCTGCACACACAGGAGCCACATGCACAGGAGCCTCACATACAGGAGCCTCACATACAGGAGCCGCACACACAGGAGCCACATGCACAGGAGCCTCACACACAGGAGCCTCACATACAGGAGCCGCACACACAGGAGCCACATGCACAGGAGCCTCACATACAGGAGCCGCACACACAGGAGCCACATGCGCAGGAGCCACATGCACAGGAGCCTCACATACAGGAGCCGCACACACAGGAGCCACATGCACAGGAGCCTCACATATAGGAGACGCACACACAGGAGCCACATGCACAGGAGCCTCACACACAGGAGCCTCACATACAGGAGCCGCACACACAGGAGCCACATGCACAGGAGCCTCACATACAGGAGCCGCACACACAGGAGCCACATGCACAGGAGCCTGGAGGAAAAGCACTCCTGCCACTTCTCTCCCAGAATGAGGGCCGAGTGGGAGAGAAGCTGGAGGCTGTGTCTGTGGAAGCAAACTCAGCTGCTTCCCTAATAACCATGGAGCCTGGGGACGGACTTGTGGACTTTGGCTCTCATCCCACCATCCTGACTGAAGTAAACTGCAGGTTATGGCCTAACCAGACTGTAGATTATTCAACATAAATTTGTTGTTTGGAGACCCACAACCATTAAGTTATTTTAAGATCTTCAACTGATGGGCGTATAAGTTGTTCTGATTTTAAAGGGCATGGCCCATTCTTAGGAGGAAATACATTCAAATTGTAGGAGAAATGAAAAAAGTAACTGTTAGAGAAGTAATTTGAAAACATCAAATTTCTAACAGAGACCAAAGAAGATTGCGAACATGAACCCTCTGGAACATGGGGAATAAGGAAGAGCCTGGCGACCTGAACAGATTTGTGTCTGGGCTGGAACTAGAACCAGGTGCCGTCTGATGGCCCTCTGGCCTTAGAGATGGTCCGTTCTTGCTTAAGGACATCCAAGTCTGTGTAAATGTTTGGATTGGGTTGATTCCAACAGGCAGGGGCTCAAGGGCCTGATAAACGACACTGAGTGGCCAGATTGTTATGATCTCTGAATGCATAATAATCTGGCCACTCAGTGTATATCCTATATAATAAAAGGCTAATACGCAAATTGTCCCCTTGACCAGGAGTTCGACCAGCAGGCAGACCAGCCAACCTCCCATGGCCCCTCCCCCTGGCCAGGCTGGCCAGACCCCACCCATGCACGAATTCATGCACTGGGCCTCTAATATATTTATATACTGAGTGGCTAGATTATTATGCGTTCAGAGATCATAAAAAATTTGGCCACTCAGTGTAGCTCTCTTAATTAAATATGATTCATCCCCTGCTGATGTTAGAGAGAGGGAGAGGAAGGAAAGGGGGAGGGGGAGAGAGAGAGAGGTGGAAAGTAGTACCACTGGACAAAATAGTCATTATGGGCAATTTAGTTGGTAGTTTGGATGCTCTTGGACTCTAAAAGGATCAAAGAAAAGCCATATTCAATTTAAGTTTAATCAGAATTTGGATGCTCCAGACATAATAGACTGGTCAGTTGCAAGGAAAAGAAATGCACTCTGTCTTAGTCGTGTGACCAGTACACAAGAAAATGAATCTGCTACATGGTGGTCTATGTGAATTCAGCCCATACTGGTGGAATAAAAATCTCACTCTGGTCTTGGGACTTAAATTTTAAATCTTCTCACCTCTGTAGCACTCTCAGATGCATGGTTTATAATTTTCTGTTTACTCATATGGAGAAAACCAAGGACCAGGAAAGAAACAAAATTCCAAGTCGCTTGTCTCTGTTTGCTTGTTCTAAAAGGTTGCATAACTAGGAAAAGGAGGGGTTTGAGTGGGCAAGAAGAAAAAATAACGAGATAACTAAATGGTACAAAATGCTTAATCCAAAAGGATGATCCAGAGGAAACGCTTCCCACGCTGCTGGGGCTCGGCCTCACCACAGGCATTTCAGAGAAAGGGCTGTTCCCTGGTCTGCCCTGCTCCCCCTGCACCACTTCCTCCACCAGCAGCAGCAGGTCAGCTGACACGAAACGAAAGGGGCTGAACGTGGGGAAGAGCGAGCCAGGGACAAAGGCTGTTGGTCCTCAGGGGAGTGCGTCACTGTAGCAAAGGCTGCTTTTGATCACACGGCCAATGTCTGCCTTTACTCAGCAGCCACCTGCACCTCTGAAACCCCTCCTGCTGGCCTCTGAGGCGGCCCCCTGCTGCAGGGCCTTCCTCGCCAAGCATTCCTGCCTCACCTTTCATGTTCCCAGACCGTTTATGCTCACAGGAGTTTCTGGCTGTAATATCAGGTGGGGTACACGCAAAGATCCTTTCACAGTTCATTCTTTTGTGTTGTTGTTTACCTCACCCGAGGATATTTTCCATTGGTTTTTAGGGGGAGTGGGAGAGAGAGGGAGAGACAGAGAAACATCGATGTGAGAGAAACACATCCATTGGTTCCTCTTGCATGTGCCTTGACCAGGGCCTGGGCCGGGGAGGAGCCTGCAACCGAGGTACGTGCCCTTGACCGGAATCAAACCCGGGACCCTTTGGTCTGCAGGCCGATGCTCTAGCCACTGAGCCAGACCGGCCAGGGCCAGTTCATTCTTTATAATTTGTGATATTTCAACCTCTCCCTCACTGTCGGACCATCTCTCCTAACAAGGAGGTTTCCCAGGACCCCGCTCCCTGCCCTCCTAGTGGGATGGGACGTCAGCTTACCACAGCCAGTCTGGAGGCGCCAGTCTCCTATCGGAATGCCGAGGGCTTGGCACACGAGGGCATAGGCCTGGATGGCTTGGCAGAGGAGAGTCCCGTTGTCCCTCACGCTGCACAGGTCATACACGCAACTGTGCACAAAGGCTGTGGGGTCCACCACGGTGCCACACTCCCACAGGGGCCCGTCCGTCTTGTTGAGGAAGCCGCAGTAGTCGGGGCCGAAGTACAGGGCCTCGGTGGCCGCGTCGCACTGCGTGCAGTTGTCCACGCAGCCCGAGTCGCACAGCCACTCGGCATGGTAGACCCGCCAGCTCTCTCCCAGGTCCAGCACGGACATGGCCGGCCTGCCGTCCGGGCGGAGGAAGTCGTCCAGCGGGTTCTTGTTGTAGTTCCCGCAGAGCCCGCACGTGGAGTTGGTGTAGGAGCCCGGGATGGAGATGGAGGCGTAGTGCTGGCCATCAAACGTCACCAAGAGCCCAAAATCTGTTTCCACGGCAGTGGACATGCCACTCTGGTAGATTTTCACGGCCCCCAGGTCTAAGGTGATGGGCAAAGAAGTCACTAGATCATTCACCTGCCAACAATAATGACAGCAAAAGGCAGGTGAGCCGGGGCCGGGCAATGGTTCCAGGGTGTCAGGAAGGGAAGGCAGGTGACTCAGCGCTGCAGGGAGCACGGTGCCCCACTGCCTGGGCTCCGGGCTGGCCTCCTGGGAAGGCTCAGGCCTAGGAACCCTCGAGGCCTGCTGGCGTGGGCCAGCTGAGCACTGGGCGTCCCCGAAGCTGCCACAGACGTGCATTGCTAGTACCACTCTGGACTCCTCGGGTCCAGGTGGTTGTCCCTCTTCCTGTTGGCTCCAGGGCTAGCTAGCTTCAGGCTCTTCTTGAAAGACTATTTGCCTCATTTTCCCTCTTGGTTCCTCTAAATCCAATCTTAAATCCAGCTGACGTCACTATTTTCCGTTCTACCCTAGTGCACTCAGCACTCCAGCCTCCCCCTGCTGACGGTGTGCTGGAAACGGCCTCCCCTTGAGCGTCGAGACTGTCCTGGTGTTATTTTCCAAGTGTTTCGCCCTGTCACTTCCTGGTATCAGGATTATTCAACAACAACAAATGTGAGCACTGTGTTAGGTGGTGAGAAATAAGGAATAAAAAGAGGATTGCCCCTGCCTCTCCCGAGTGCTCAGTCTCCGTGGCAAGAGGGCCAGGGATGGTATTTATAATACATGGTTTGAAGTATGTGTTAATAGGCGGTGCACTGGGGGAACAGTACATGAACACATACTCCAGCTTGGAGAAGTCATAGAAAGCTTTCCGGTTGGAATCAAGTCTAACCTGGGTCTTCAAAGATAAACAGAAGTGGCCAAAGGAAGGGTGGGAGCAGGGAATTCTGGGACAAAAGAATAAAGGCAGGTGGGATGGACATGGGGTGTTACTGGGCTGCAGAGAGAAGGGGTGGACAGAAATGAAGCTGGAGATGGGGGCGTGGTCCACTCAGCACATACCGACTCGGCCTTTTCTGGTACTAAGCCCTGTCCTAAGAGCCAGGGGTTACCAACAAGTGGAAATCCCTGCATCATGGAGCTTATATTTCAGTTGAAGAGGCCAACAGCAAACAAAATCAATAGGAAAAAATATGTAACTTTGGCAGGAAAATGTTCTGCAGGAAATAAAGCAGGGAGCGTGGGTTAAAAGTAGTAGGAAAGAGGGTTTCTAATGTCAAATAGGTCATCAGGGAAGACTTCGCTGGGAAAGGGACATCTGAGATGAGGAAGCAAACCATGCTGTCATCTGGGGTGAAAGTGGCTCATGAAGAGTAGACAGCCAGGCCCTCAGGGGGGACATGCAGGGACTTCCAGGGCCTCGGGCCAGTGTGACAGTAATGGAGAGAGCAAGGCAATGGCAGATAATGCCAGAGAGATAAGAGCAGCCAGAACAGGCAGAGCCATTCAGCTACTGTGAAGACCTCAGCTTTGACTGAGCAAGATGAAGTCAAGAGGGTGCCTAGAGCAAAAAATCAACATGATCTGACTTCCATGCTTAGAAAATGGCTCGAGCTTCTGTGTTGGAAACATGCCTTGGAGTGCCTTTAAAACCAACAAAACCCCACAGAAATGAAGCCCAGAAAACTTGGGTTTCTCTTCTTTAAGGAGAGCCCACAAAGGTTTAGAAAAAGGAAATGACATAGTCAGACTTGCATTTTAGAAAGTCCATGCTGGCCAGCACAAAGGACACAACGATGTCAAAATTAGAAGCAGAGCAACCTGATGGGCAACTGCTGCTGGAACCCAGGGGTGATGGAGGATGAGGGCCTAACCTGCCTGATTACAGGGAGAAGGAGGGACAGACTCACGGGGTGCCCCCAGCAGGAGCTGGTGGGTTTTTATAGTGGGGAGTGAGAAATGGGGGGAGAGCCCAAAAGTCTGGCTCACTTGAGCAGGTGGCTTGATAAGCCTCCAACAGGAGAGTGAATTGTCTTCTCTTTCACACTTAACATGCCTAGAACCTGCAGATGTCACATTCGTGGGCTGAGGTTGAATGGCGAGTCCGTGGTGGAACTGACTGTAAGTGCACGTACGCTTACCAAGCTGATTTCTGGCAGACAAGGACAAGGGTCTTCTGAATTGTCTAGGAAGTGAGACAATAGGCTATGCAAGATCACTCCCAAGAGTTACCATGGCACTATCATGTGCAATTCTCTGTCTCTATACTTAAGGGGGGAAACAGACAAGAAAAATATACTCAAGGAATAAGTTGTCCAGAGATCAAAGATGGCAGCAGAGTAGGTGGCAGCTATACTCACCTCCTCCCAGGACCAAACTGGAACTACAATGGAAGTACAGAGCAATCATCATAAATATCCAACTGAAAGCCAGCCGAACAGAAGTCTCATAACCCAGGATTTACAGAAAAAGCCACATCAAGACAGTAGGAAAGGTGGCAACACATAAAGAGCTGGCCCCGTACCCACGGGCAGTGGCTGAGATTCTGAGGGTCATCTCAGGTGCAAACGTTCCCCTGAGGAGCGTGGGTTGCAACCCCGTGCCAGGCTCCCCAGCCCAGAGCCCCAGAGCCGGGATGAGGCACCCACATAACATCTGGCTGTGAAAATCAGCAGGTGCCTGTCTGCCAGGGAGAGAGGGGAGTCTGCTAGAGACACAGGCACCCTTTTAAGGGGCCAGTGCACAAAATCTCATTTGCAGCCACTCACCTTGGGCTCAGGGAGAAGCAGACTAGAGTCTTGCGAAGAAAGACTGCAGGTTGTGGCTCTGGGGAAAGAGCTGAAGTGACGGCCACCATGATCCCAGTGTGAGTCCCTCTCCCTCACCACAGACGCCAACTTTCTTGGGTGGAGCACTCCCCTCCTTGCAGCATCAGCCTGGGGGTCTAATAGCCCACCCCCGAACTCCCTCTTGCCCCACTCGGCAGAGGAGTCAGTTGCATAGGCCAGTGGTCAGCAAACCGCGGCTCACGAGCCACATGCGGCTCTTTGGCCCGTTGAGTGTGGCTCTTCCACAAAATACCACGGCCTGGGCGAGTCTATTTTGAAGAAGTTAGAAGAAGTGTAAGTTTAAAAAATTTGGCTCTCAAAAGAAATTTCAATCTTCGTACTGTTGATATTTGGCTCTGTTGACTAATGAGTTTGCCGACCACTGGCCTAGGCCAAGGTGTAGAGATCAGGACAGACTCAAGCGGTGTCAGTGAGTGAGTAGTGTGGCTTTGGAGTGTTGGACTTTCTCTTCATTTTCCTGTGAAACTGACTGGCACCTGCTCTTCATGGGAGATCTGCTAGCCCCACCCTCCCAACTCCTGGTCACCACACCCTGCTGAGCATGGGTTGCCCAGGAGGTCTGTACAAATCCAAGACAGACTGAGTTGTGTGGCTATGGGGCAGGGGCCATCCCCCACCTTTCCCAAAGCCTCATCTGCACCTCACCCTCTGGAAAGATCCACTAGCCTCACCCTCATGCCTCCTAGTGGCACTGCCCTACCAGCTAGGACTCCTGGGGGAATCTGGGACAGACCGAGCTAAGTAACTCCAGAATAGAGGCCATCATATTTCCTTTCCTCACCTGACTGATGCAGAGCCTCCCTTCACATGGCTAAATCTCAGTCTGTCTAGGCCTGATCAACTCTGTTGGCATCACCCTGATGACTCCCTGCCCCAGCACAAAGGTCTGTGGGCACATGGCAGGCAGCAGCTGGACTGGGTGCCCGTGGGACTTTGGCTGAGTGGCCTCAGATGCAGCACCTGCACTGAGCTTGAGCCTGTACAGTTTGGTGAACACCACTCACCCCGTCTGCTGACTCACTGAGAACCTGCATGCGGCACCTCGAATTCCACCAGAAGCTCTTTCAATGACCGAGCCAAACAGGTATTCTGCAAGCAAGGCAGGTGCAGGCAGATCTTGGGGTGTCTTGGCACTTTTGCTGATCTGCCCATGTACCCAGTGCTGGTGGAACCAACCTTGATGTGCAGTTTGGTCATGTCCACACACACCAAGGCCCAGCAGAGGCAGCCGAAAGTGTAAATAGCTTTGTAGCTCCAAACAGGTTTCCCAGGACTAGACAGGCAGTGACTGACATGACCACCAAAGTCCCTCCCAAAGGCCAGTGGCCAGCTTCAGATAACATCAACATAGAATCCAATTAGTTTCATAAGTGAGATATTCAAAGGGAGATCTTGACAGGCATCAGACCCTGCAGAGGAGAATTCTGCCTCCTATAGTGAGCACCTGCTCAACAGCTCTTTCACTGTGGCTGGGGTCAATCCTCACAGTCAACCAGCCCACGTTTACCCCACATGCGAACAGGCCAATAGAAATCAAGACTCAGTAACAACGTGAGGGCTCACATAACTCATACAAGGGGCATGACTAGAGGGCACTAGATGATCAAGGGGTCTGCACCATTGGGCCCCATAAGACATCTACTACATAAGACCACACTATCAAGAGAGGGAGAGATAGCAGATCTACCTCGTACATAGTAATAAAACACACAAGAGAGGCATCCAAAACAGGGAGACAAAGAAACATGTCCAAAAGGGAAGGCAGGATAAATCTCAAAAGAGAGAGAGAGAGAAAAAAAAAGCTAAATGAAACAGAGGCAAGCAATTTGCAAGACACAGATTTTAAAAAATGGTTATAAGGATGTTCAAAGAACTTAGTGAGAATTTCAACAGCATGAAAAAGGACATAGCAATCATGGAAAACAACCAGTCAGAAATGAAGAATACAATATTTGAAATAAAGAATACACTAGAAAGAATAAAGAATAGGTTGGATGAAGCAAAGGATTGAATCAGTGATTTGGAACACAAGGGAGCAGAAAACACCCAATCAGAGCAGCAAAAGAAAAAAATATTTAAAAAGAATGAGGATAGATTAAAAGAACTTTGGGACAACATGAATTGTAATAACATTCACATCATATGAGTATCAGAAGGAGAAAAACAGGAATAAGGGGTAGAGAACCTGTTAAAAGAAATTATGGCAGGAAACTTCCCTAACCTGGTGAAGGAAAAAGTCACACCAGTTCAAGAGGTTCAGATAACCAAAAGAGATGAACCCAGAGAGACACACACCAAGATACATCATAATTGAAATGGCAAAGATTAAAGAAACAATCATAGAGGCAGCAGGAGAGAAACAGTCAGTTACCTACAAGGGAGCTCCCATAAGACTGTCAGATGATTTCTCAACAGAAACACTTCAAGACAGAAGAGATTGGTATGAAGTACTCAAAGTAATGAAAAGCAAGGACTTGAGTCCAAGACTACTCTATCTAGCAAGGCCATCATTAAAAGCTGAGGAAGAAATAAAGAGCTTCTCGGACCCCCCCCCCCCCCCGAAAAGAAAAAAGGCTAAAGGAGTACATTACTACCAAACTAGCATTGTGAGAAAAGTTAAAGGCACTGCTTTAAGAAGAAGAAGAAATACATTTAGAGAGGAACATAAGTATAAAGAAAAAAATGACAATAAATAAGTCCTCATTGATAATAACCTAAAATGTAAATGGATTAAAGGATCCATTCAAAAGACATAGGATAGCAGTGTGGATAACAAAACATGACCCATTATATGCTATCTACATGAGACTCACTTCATAACAAAAGACTCACACAGGATGAAAGTGAAGGGATGGGGAAAATTTCCATGCATATGAAAAGAAAATAAAAGCAGTGGTAGCAATACTTACTAGTATATCTGAGAAAACAGACTTCAAAACAAAGGCCATAGCAAAAGACAAAGAAGGTCACACTACATAACACTAAAGGATGGATCCAACAAGAGGATGTAACTTTGGTAGACACATATGCACCCTATATAGGAGCACCTAAATATATATATATATGTGACTTAAAGGGAGAGATTGACAGCAACAGCCACAGTGGAGGACTTTAACACATTGCTGACATCACTGGTAAGTCTTTGAGACAAATATCAACAAGGAAACAGCAACTTCAAAGGACACAATGGATCAGATGGATTTAATTCATCTTTCCAGATCATTTTATCCCACAGCAACAGAATATACATTCTTCTCAAGAGCACATGTAACATCATCAAAGACAGACCTCATGTTGGGACACAATGTAAGTCTTACCAAATTCAGGAAGATTGGAATCATATGAAGCATCTTCTCAGATTACAATGGCATGAAACTAGAAATCAGCTACAATAAAAAAAACACACCTCAAAAACATTCAAACATGGAAACTAAATAGCATGCTGAATGGGTTGCCAGTGAAATAAAAAAAGAAATAAAAAATGACCAGCAAACAAATGAAAATGAACACAAAACAACTCAAAATCTATGGGACACAGTGAAAGCACTTCTGAGAGGAAAGTTCATAGCATTTCAGGTCTGCCTCAAGAAGCAAGAAAAGTCTTGCATAAGCCATTTAACCCTACATCTGAAAGAACTACTAAAACATCCCACAGTAAGTAGAAGGAAGGAAATACTAATGATCAGAGCAGAAATAAATAATACAGACATGAAAAAATAATACAAAAGATGAATGAAACCAGAGCTGGTTCTTTGAAAAGATACACTTGATGAACCTTTAGCTAGACTCATCAGGAAACAAAGAGAGAGGACCCAAATAAATAAAAGCAGAAATGAAGAGGCTAAGTAACAACTGACATCACAGAAATACAAAGAATAGTAAGAAAATTCTATAATCAAACAATCACCAATAAATTGGGCAAAATGAACAAATTCCTAGAAAAATACAGCCTTCCAGAACTAAATCAGGAAGAACCAGGAAACCTGAGTAGACTGATATTAACTAATTAAATTGAAGTAGTAATTTTTTTAAAAATCCCAGCAAACAAGAGGAAGTGAATTTTACCCAACATTTAAAGAACTAGCACTTGTCATCCTCAAGGTATCCCAAAAATCCATGAGGTGGGAAGACTTCTAAGCTCTCTTTACAAGGCCAGCATCACCCTCATTCCAAAACCCCATAAAGGCACGACTAGGAAAGGATCAGCTGCATGTCCCTTACTAAAGGTTCTTCTCTCATGGAGGCAGCTGCTGACAGAGGTCAGGGGCTGCCTTGGAGCAGCACCACGGGGTAGTCTGGGTCCTGCAACAGCCCCCCAGTCTTTCTGCGTTGGGTCTTGCCGCACAGAGGCCGACTCTGCCCCAGGCCCACCACAGGTGCTGGGATCGCCAGCTGACAGCGTTTTCCTGGCCTAAGTGCTGGTGTACTCATTCTCTCACATAAGTGCCTGAGTCTGCAGCTCAGTGCTGGGAGCAGCACGCCCAGAGAACCCCGCCCCGCCCCGCCCCGCCCCCCATGGATCATGGATCGTAGGTCATTCCTCCATCTACATATCCCAGAGCCCTCACTCTGGGCTAGCCAGTGGTTGGTGAATTTCCCCTCTGTGCCTCCAGTCTTCTCCCACTATTCTAGCCATTTCCCTCTTTGGGGATATCTCCGGCATGTGGGCGGAGACATGATTAGGAGCGAGAAGTCCAAGCCCAGGGCTTAGAATGGAAAGAGACTCCGGAGGCGATGGCAACGTGGGAATGAGCAACTACTGAGCAGCCACAGCGTGCCAAGCTTTGTACGAGGAATCGCACGTGTGGTCCTTCTAGTTCGTCCTCATGACAGCCTCTGAAGGCCCCAATCATCTTCCTCTTGCAGGAGAGGAAGGGCCAGGGCTCGAGGGACGGGGAGGGGACAGGCGTGCTCACAGCTGTGCTCTCCTGCCCTCCCCCCAGGACGCACAGGAGCACGTCCACCCTCCAGCCCGAGTCCTGCCTCCTCCACAGCTTCACCCATTTGATGAAAAGAGAAAATAAAGCTCAAAAAGGCCACTCGTGGCCGTCGTGGCACAGGTGCTGAGCAGCTCTGGCCAGGCCCAGCGCCTCTGCACCAGCTGCTAACTGGCCTCCCGCTTCTCGCGGAGCCTGAGCCCTCGGGTGCGCCTGGGGAGTGTACCAGGGAGGGGGGCAGGAAACCGATGAGGGTTAGCAGGAAGGTGGTGTTTATTCTGTGTGGACTCTGTCTGGCACCCTTTAGTCCCCATTGGCACCTATAAGCCGACCTTGTTTATGTGGCTACTTGAGAACGGTTCAAAGCGGGACATCCATAGTCAGATGCAGGCCCTCCCTCTGAGGAGAGAGGAGGCCTCCCGTCCGCAGGAACAGACCTTGGGCTGCCCGGCCTGGCCAGCCTGTCTGAAGAAGCCCGCTGTCTTGCAGGCGGATGGCTCTCTCCCCTGCTTCCTGCCCCTCTTCCTGTCTGTCCCCACTTCACCCGGGTGGGCGCTCTGCCATCCGCCTAGCAGCCGCCCCCGAAGAGCAGATTTATTCAGAGAAACTTGGAAGCCATTTGACAAGAGGAAAAGGAAGCCATTGTTAGCTTGCAGGTGGAGTCACATAACCTTTTCTTCTAAAACATTTGCATTCACATCCACACCTCCCGTTGCTACAGAACATTAGGAATCTGCCCGACGCCAGGACGATAGGAAAGAGCCTGCAGCCAGCCGAGCTGCTGGTCTGAAGGGATGCGGCGCCCCTTTCCTTCTTAAAAAAAGCCTGACTGTGAGCAAGAAAGAATCTCCTTCAGAAAGGAGAGTGGGAATCAAGCGCGAAGCTTCTTCTTGCTGCAGATGCTCTGCCCTCGCCCCGGAAAGCAGCCGTAGGGGGCGCTCCCGGGCTCGTTCCAGCTGGAAAAGCCCAGCCTCCACCTAGAGGACAGGCACAGGCCCGCAACACTGTGTGAACTCCAGGGGACTCTCCCGCACCACGCCTCCGTTTGCGGGGAAGACAGAACTGTCCCCGGGAGCCTCACCCAGCAGCAAGCAAGTTGGGATCCAGCCACAGTGAGAGCGCCCTGCCAACGGGGCCTGCTGGCTCCGAGGCCCAGGAGGGCGGCCCGGAAGCGGGTTCGCTCCCCAGCCGCCTCTGCTTGAACATGCTGCGTCCGTTAGAGCGACAACACTTTTTTAAAGAAAGAAACCCCAGCCTTGGCGTCGGGTCTGCTCGCGACCTCTGTGACGACCTCCCGGTCGGGGATTAAGGACTGCACGTGGTTCAGCCATCAACCCCTTGGGGTGCTGGTTATTGTTACTTGAATAAATATCTGGTTGTGATGAGTCGGCATGAACAAACAGGAGAGCTGGGGCCCCACACGTTGAGGAGCTGCTGTGGCCTCGCGCAGCCTCCTGTGTCACTGTACCTGCCTGACTGGGATGGCGGCAGGGCTGTTGCACTGACCAGACGGACCAGCAGAGTGCGGCCTCTGGCACCAGGCAGGCTGAGGGCTCTGCTGTCTGGGAGGCGGCTCTGGGCTCTCCCTGCCCCGCTGACTGCGAGGCCACAGGCTCCAGGGGGCCGCCCGCGCAGGGTGCCTCTGAAGACAAACGTCAGTTTGGAGGTTTCTCTGTGAATGCAGCCACGGGAAGGGGTGGTGGGAACTGTCAATCAAAGCCTGCACTGGGGCGTGGGTGTGCCCTGTTTTCACCGTCTCCACCGCGTGGCCACGTGGCTACCACTGTTTCAGCCAGGCCCATGAGAAACGAAGCCACGCTCTCCCCAGGTGCTCCTGAGCTTGACCGTGTGTGCGCGTGCGCCCCAGTGTCTAAGGGGAACCAGGACCATAATGTGCTGAAGATGCCCCGCAGGCACACACTGTGGTAACGAGGGCGCTCAGGCCAGCTCCCACCCACAGTGTCACTCAGCCAGGAACCGCACAAGCTCTTTGCGAGGCAGGGAGAGCCATGCATCCCGCGGTGCCAACCGCCCCCAGCAGACCGCAGGCCTGGGAGCGTTTCTGGTGGAGCCCCGTCCGCCCGGCGCCCGGGAGGGAGGTGTCTCACCTTGACTCGCCCGTAGCTCCCTTTGGGGATAAGGATCTTGTAGCCGTTCACCTCCACGGAGAGCTCCCTCAGCGTGGAGACGGCCTTGCCGGCCCGGCGCTCGTTCTTGGCCTCCACGCTGAAGAAGGGGAGGTGCGCCGCCCGCACGCAGTGCCGGGCCAGCAGGTAGGCGCAGGAGCCCTGGAAATGGAAGACGAAGCCGTCGAAGGTGCGGTAGTGCGGCTCCCCGAACACCACGCAGGTGCCGGTCTCCACGGGGCTGCAGGAGGAGAACTTGCCTTTGGGCTCGCACACCTCGTAGGGGCTGCAAGCGGCCTCCTGGCAGTAGATCTCATTGTTGAAGTCCAGGCAGCGGCACTTGATGGTGCAGTTCAGGTCCTCCCAGAACACCTCCCCTCGCCGCAGGAACTGCCCTGCGACAGGGACAGAGAGCGCGTTGGCGGAGGTCTCTCCCTCCGCCAGGCCCGGGCCAGGCGCTGGACTCCACAAAGCACCTCAGGAGGCAAGTGTTGCTGCCCTCCCTTGACAAGTGAGGAATGAGGCTTGAGAGAAACTGAATCACTTTTCCAAGGTCACTCAGCAACTCAGGGGGGAAGCCAGGGTCCGTGCGAGTCCGTCTTTATCCAGCCGAAGCTCTCGGCGGGTCCCTGTCTTAGTCCACCGGAGTGTGCCTCCCCCCCCCAGGAGCCTGGCTCACCAGGGACAGCAACACTGCTCGCTGATTCCCTCAGCCATCTGCTGGTGGCCCAGAATATGCCAGAAAAGGTCAACAGCATGAACCAGGAGTCAGATGGACACATGCAAATCCCAGTCTTCCTGGGAAGATTCTAGAAAGGGCTGACCTCTGGGTTGGCACCTCCAAGTCTCATAACTCCTGCAGACACTAACTTACAACTACAAACACTGTCCTCTCTCACTCTAGGCCCTGCCGAGTCCCATGCTTCCCGCGCTTTCGGCCTCTATTGCGGACAGAGTCGCGGACAGAACTTGTCCACAGGGTCTATCTAGGTCAGGAGGAGCCTGAGTGGGGGAGCGGAATGGTTTCAAGGGATGTGTTAATTTTTTAAAAATATATTTTTATTGACTTCAGAGAAGAAGTGAGAGGGAGAGAGAGAGAAACATCAACGATGAGAGAGAATCATTGACTGGCTGCCTCCTGCACGCTCCACACTGGGGATGGAGCCTGCAACCCGGGCACGTGCCCTGACTGGGAATCGAACTGTGACCTCCTGGTTCATAGGTTGACGCTCAACCACTGAACCACGCTGGCCGGGCTAATTTTTAAAGTATTCACTACTATTTATTTGGTGGACAATCAGTCTTTAAAACCACTTTCCTAAATAAATTATCTCCCCGATCAAATTTTTGAAATTTGTCAGTTGTTAATATCAACCTTCAATTGAAATAGGAGCACCTTAGGGCTGAGGGCTGTGAGAGTCCTTGGTTGGGGGCGGAGTCAAGGCAACCTCCATGGCTATGGCCTGAAGCCCACCTGCCTCCGCGTTCCCACCTGTGAGATGGGAATAGCGCTGTTTCCTCTCCCTGCCTCCTGGGACTGTGATACTGTACAAAGCTGGCACACACTGACGGAGGCAGGGGGCATTTGTAAACTGAGAATGTCTGAAGGAAAGATGAAAAACCAACATTAAGAAATGCAAATAATGCCGTAGACCAAAAGTAAATATAGTTTGAAATTGCAGTTTGAAAAGACTTCGCAGGTTTTTATAACACTGACTACAGGTTAACCGAGCAGAAGGCCTGGTGCCCAGCAGCCCTCCCAGTCTCCCTCCGGCAGGAACAACTCCATCTCAGCAGGCGATGATGTTGATACCTGCTGAGCAGAGGCCTCCAACGGGGTAACAGATTGGCTCACATCCCAGCAGGTCACATGCATCAGCTGAAAAAGGCCCCTTCACCCCACAGCCTGGGCACCAGCCCAACAGCAGCCTCCACGCGGAGTAGCTGCCAGTCTCCGCCTTGTTGGGCTTCCAGGGCAGGGGGAGATGCCTTGGAATAGAGGACATTTGGGCCAAAAGGTGGAGTCGCTGAGATCATTTTCTTTGCAAAAAGATGATATAATAAACCAGCTCCACTCACACTTCCCTCCTCACCCCGCCACCCCCAGGCTCTCAGACTGGTGCTGCCCAGCGGCACATGGAGATGCAGAGCATCGGCATGGGGTACAGAAGTCGTCCTGGATACGAACCCCACCGTGACTCCGGGGGAGGAGAGAGGTGGAAGTGGTCTGCATGCAGCTGGCCTGTGTGTCCCGTCACCACAGCCAGGGGCTGTCGCCACCACCGCGCCACTCGGCTCTGTGAGGAGCGAGGGAGGGCGCGAGGCGCTGTGGCCACCAGCCAGGCCGTGGAGGGGAGAGACCACGGGGCGCCGGGTGGGTCTTCTCCAGACCTGAGCCAAGCTGCAGTCACACTCAGGGCAGGAGCGCAACCGGAGCCCCGGGCGCGAGGGGCCAGGGCGGTCCTTCTGGTCCCCGCCCAGCTGCGCTCACACACACGCAACCTGGAGACTTCGCAGCCCGCAGGCCGAGGTGTCCGGGCAGCCGGGCCTGGCACCTCTGACCCCCGTGGGGACTGGGCAGAGCACGGGCTTCAGGCAGGTGGATGGGGCTTTTCTGGGTATTAAAAAACCTGGAGCTGGGCCAGGAGAGCACCCCGAGGTCTCCCGGGGCTGCCGAGACGCAGGTCCCCAGGAGGGCAGGAGACCTCCTGGACCTTCACCAGCCCAAGGCATCATGGATCTGAAAGTCTGGCACCCGCTGCCGCCCCGTGGCCTGTGTCTGCGCTAACACGTCTTCAGCTGCCACCCTGCTCCCAGCCGAGCTCCCCATTGTGCCGTGGGGAGCATGGGCTCCGGCACCTCCGCCTCGCAGAGCAGCCAGCACCGCCCTGGGCCCTCGGAATGTTCTGGAGAGATGCAGTGGCTGGATGGCTGAGCACGTGGCGGGTGGATGCTTACTAGTTCTAGTTGCTATCGTCTCCACTCCTCGGAGCAGAAGTGTGACAGAAATCCTGTTTCTAGAAGACTCTCAGACACACATGAAGCAGGAGTCCGCAGCCGGGTGCTCCTGGGAGCCCTGGGCTGCTCTGCACGCCGAGGGCAGTGTCCCGACGGACTGCACGGGGCCCACGAGGAGTGCCCACAGCTGGCTCACCAGCGGCTTCCCCTCCCCAAACTCCTGCCCGCTTCGCCGCCGCTGGGCGGGTCTCAGGAGAAGCTACCCCGCAGACGGACACGCACCCCCTTTCTAGCATGTGCTCCGGGGCTGATGACCTCCCCAGGCCTGCCCCCGGCCCGCCACGCCGGGGCCCCGTGCAGGGGGCAGGCAGGAGCGGGTGGAGGGACTGTCGAAGGGGAAGGACCCGACAAGGCTGATGTCAACCAGGGCTCCCTCCTGGCCTCTGGCTGGGACGTCTCTCAAGACCCTCATCCACGTTGTGGCTGTTCCGAGCAGCGAACCGTGCTCACGCCCCAGGCAAGCAGCTCGCACACTGCGGTGGCGGATGCAGGAGGAGCTCTGGGTTTAAGGAGTCCGCTGAGAGGTGTCCAAGGAGGATGGTGCGGAAAGTGTCTGCCCTCAGGGCCAAAACGCCTGTCTGTCCATCTAACTGCGTTGCCATAGAGACAGGAACAGCCTTACCTCTGGAGGTGCAGCCGTTGGCCGGGTCAATCTCTTTCCCGTCCACTTTGAAGGCCCAGCGGCCAGGGACATTGACGTTCGTGGTCTCCTGGATGTTCACGATGTCGGGGGTTCGGGACCCCGGCAGGCTGAAGAAGTTGCTGAGGTTCCCACCGTTAAATCCTGCCTGGAGCGCAGAAGGGAGCCGCCTGAGCACAAACACTGCCCCGTACCTGCCCAACACCTGCTCCTCAGATGAGAAAGGCCTGCCTCATTCCCGCTGTACCAGGTCAGGGTATCAGAGATGGACAAGACTAGCCCCCCAGTCTCCACAACCGTCGGCATCCTTCCCTCGGGAAGAGCTCTGCGCAGGACTCCCTCCGGGACGTGGGGCATGGCAGAGTCCAGTCAGGGCCCCGCCTCTGCCCTCCCCCTCCCCTAAGTTAATCAGGGGCCCCCCCATCTGTGCCATCACCCCCTGAGACAGTCAGGGGCCCCCCACCTGTGCCATCACCCCCTGAGACAGTCAGGGGCCCCCCACCTGTGCCATCACCCCCTGAGACAGTCAGGGGCCCCCCACCTGTGCCATCACCCCCTGAGACAGTCAGGGGCCACCCACCTGTGCCATCACTCCCCCGAGGCCCGTCAGGGGCCCCCCACCTGTGCCGTCACTCCCTGAGACAGTCAGGGGCCACCCACCTGTGCCATCACTCCCTGAGACAGTCAGGGGCCACCCACCTGTGCCATCACTCCCCCGAGGCCCGTCAGGGGGTCCCCACCGCTTGCTGTCCCCGTGGTCCAGTTGATTTCATAGTAATTGAAGAGCGTGAATGTATAGGAGCCATCAGACACCAGGACGGCCTGGAAAGTGTTCACCTGCAGGGAGAATGGACGGGCTGTGACTCCCACTGCCCACGCAGCTCCTGCCTCTACTCCGCCCTGCCCCCAGCAGCTCAGGGTGCTGCCGGCCTCGTGCTCTGCGTCCTCTCTGAATGTGTCCTCACGTGGGAAAAGCAGGGCATGTGGGCAGTGCACCTGGAAGAAAGATGCCTGAGAACCACTTAGAGGCCGGTGGGGGCCGCCCCTCAGGCTCCGACTCGCCTCGGACAGAAAACACAGCGCTCACTCAGCTGTGCTGGTGTGCAAGCACCCACAGATGGCGGCAGGAGAATAAGCTACAGGAAGCTTAGGCAGGGAAGGGGCTGAGTGCCTGGGGGGGGGCGGGGAAAGGTGGGCGGCAGGTGGGGGGACAGGTGGGGGGCAGGTGGGGGGCAGGGGGAAGGTGGGGGGAAAGGTGGGGGGCAGGTGGGGGCGGAGAGACAATGACAGAGCTGGTAGAGCATGTCTCGCTCACTTCCCAGAGAGCACTGGGGAGCAGGGTGCCCCCCCACCTTTGGGCAGGGCAGCGGAAAGTGATTTGCATGGAGCACTTTGTGGGGGACACTGCTCCCCTCATTGAGCATTCATGCATCACTTTATATCTGCAAAGTTGTCAACACTCATCTGCAACTCAGATCAGCACTAAGATGGGCAATGTGGGGCGATTCCCATCTCATAGCTTAAAAACCGAGAGTTAAGGGGAATGAATTCCTGGAAATCTCTCAATGGCCCGGCAACAGGCAGGATTCAGGCCAGAGCGCCAGCCGGTCTCCCAGCACCACGCTGTCAGTGCAGACTGTCTTCACGCCAAGCTTTTCAGGACGGACGTGCTACATGCATTCCCGTGAGCCCTGCAAGCAGCTGTGGAAACAGGCTGTAGCGAATGCTGCTTTTACTGCTTCCCTTTGCTAACCCCACCGACACCCCTTTCAGGAAATTGACATGGAATTAAAGGAGAGGCTGCTTTGACCTTTTCCATTCAGAACCAGCATCCCCGCTGCCTGATACCATCCTGCTGGCGTTCTGTCAGATGCAGAGCAGGACCCACATCCTTATCCCGTGTAATCAGACTGCGCAGAGGATCCCGGAAGCCCCAAACCACCCTCCCGAGGGTCCCAGTGGGGGAGGCGAGGGGAGAGTAAAGAAAAGCCCTTTTTGTCATGGAGGACTTCTTCCTCGGGCTCTGTGGTTGACACAGTTGATGGCGTTTATGATAGAGTCACCGGTATATGCCTCCATTCTTTGGCTCTGCTCAACCGAAAAAGAAAGTGGGGCAAAGATGAGTAAGCAGTCAGCTAAAGGTTGCCTAAGGTCACAGCAGGGTCAGATTCAAAGTCAAGGTCACACAGTCACACAAGGACTAAGCTACATGCCCCAGACCAGGCTTCTCCTTCAGGAAGTGGATTCCTCCACCTGAAACCGAGTTGGGCAGGTCTGTGGTCCAAGCAGGTCTCAAGCGCAGCCCATGTCTGATCCCAGAAGTCACGCAGTCAGCCGGACCCCCCACACCACTCCGGGGGCCCTGCCCTCGGCACCTCGCGGCTCGCGCTCACACGCCTCTATGTGCACACCTGCTCCACTTTAGTTTTAAGACTTCTCCAGACCCGTTTTTGTGAAACCAGGTTTTCAATTCTTAAAAACCCTCTTATACTCCAGACGACTTCTAATGACCCTGAGGAGGCAGCCGAGGAAACGCTCAGGATTGAGTATTCGAAGACTTCAGTTTCCCTGCTCTGCCTCCTCTGGGTCCGCTCTCTCTCTGTCCACGTTGGCAGGTTTCTGGCCTCTCTGGGCCTGCTCTCGCCTTCAGCGGAGCGTCCTGTGAGGCCGAGCGAAAGCAGAATCGGCCTCACACAGAGCTGAGCTCAGAGCAAGCCTTCCGTGAGCATCAGCTCTCCCTCCTCAACCAAGCGTGTCCCCGAGGCCCCGCCTCCTGCTCCTCGCTGCTCTTCCCTTCCTACTGCGCCCTGAGACCCTCTGCCTCTTCCAGCCACCCAGGTCAGGGCGAGGGCCTGTGGCGGACGGCTCCTCTGAGGAGGGGGCCTGGGGAAAAGGGGAGATGGAAGAGGAGGCCAGTTTCAGGACCGGGACAGACAGACATGGCAGCAGCTCCGTGGGGCTGTGCTGTCTTTTTCTCCAAGGAGCTCAAACCAGTCAGCTGTTACCTCATGCCTCCTCGCCGGAGGAGTTCTCACATAGTCCAGAAACTTACTTCAAAGTTCAAGCCAGAAAATACCTAAATTATCTTGCTATTTTTATTGCCAGTGGGAGCTTTTTGAAAATATGGTGGCTGGCATTTGGTGGGCATTCTCCCTTTCCCCTCCACGGACTCTAAGGCCCGTGCTCACGGTGTCTCACGCCCGAGCGCTGTGAGCCCGAGGCTGAGGGCAGTCACGCCCGAGGCGGCCGCATCCCTGCATCCCCGTGCAGCAGCGGGAATCGCCTGCTCCTTCCGAAGGTATTTCCAGCCTCTGCGCCCACTGCTCGGCGCCTTGCTGCGCCCAGAACCCCCTGGCGATGGAAGGGGCCCAGGCCCAGGTGCTCACCTCGAGGCGGCCCGGGGTCGCCAGCCCAGCACGTGCCCACCTCTGTCTCCAGCTCAATCGTTTCTGTTCTGCCCAAACAGCTGACTCATTGCCAAGGAAACGGGAAAGCAGATGGGATGGAAACAGCCCTCAGAGAGCAGAGGGCCGGCTTCTGAGGGCATCTGCTGCTGGAAGTCACACAGATGAAGGCGCATCTGCCACTTCAAAGCTCTTCCAGCCAGGCGGCCTGAAGCCGGGCCTTTGAGGGAGGCGCACCTGCTGCTCCTGGAGGGAGCTGGCGTCGCTACTGTAGCGCCAGTGCCGTCTTTCTGATCAGACTTTTGTTTAACATCCTCAGAGCAGATGTTAAAACTTTGCTCAGGAAATGCTTTAATTGCCCAATTAGCATCAAATCTGAATGCCAACCCTGGTGGCAGTAAAAGAAAGGTCATAACATGATAAAATAAGTCAGGTCATTTGTGCCCCAAAGCAGTACCCCATTTCCTTGTCCTACCAGGGGGAAAAGGACAAAAAAAAAAAAAAAAAGGAAATTAGCTGATGAAGCGAGGCAGGGCCTCAGGCAAGAACAGAGGGACCTTGGGCTCCTCAGGGGCCCTGACCGTGCGGCGGGATCTGGTCTCTGCCTGAGTCCCTCTCCTGCGAAATAGACAGGGCACCTCCTGCAAGTGCCGGCGGGCGCCTTTCCGCATGTGCCACGCTCAGCGGCAGGGGGTGCGCAGCCTCAGCAATACCGCGCTGCCTGGACCGGCGAAGTTGCCCCATCGTTCCCTGTTGCCTGGAAAGTGGGGGCATGACTCGTCAACTGAACTCGAGGCAGGGGAGGCTCCTTGGCTCTGACAACCCGACTCTTTCAGGGAGGCGAAGACAGACAAGAAGCAGGTGGCAGGGACACAGGGAAACAGAAAACGTGGGTTATTACAGGGGTGGTGCTGCTCCCTCCATAAAACGTGACTTCCTCCCAGGTCACAATGAAGACCCACGTGGCCGAGAAGGCTGCCATGTCCTTGAAGTACTTCCTGATGTCCTTGGTGGCTCTTCTCAAGATGGCCGGGTCCATGGTCTCTCTGTAGTAGATCTCGCCGCGGATCCCATTGTGCACATCTGCCCAAAACGGGGCGATGAAGGCCCTCCCGTCCGTCAAAGGGAAGGACTCGGGCGTGAACTGGCTCACCAGCACATTGAAGGAGACGACGCCGTTGTTATTGACCTAAAAAATAAGGCAGGCTTTGCATGGCGGATCTGTAACCACGACAGCTCTAGAGTCCTAACCCCACACAGACATGGCCTGATCCTGTGAATGGAAACCACTTCCACTGAATTAGAACTCCCAACATTGCTCAGCCAGGGGGTCTGTTTACTTTGAAACTCATCGATTTGCTTTTACTTTCAACTTGTCCTTAGCTGCATTTCTTATTCATGATCAGTCTCACTTCATGTTTTTGATCCTATCTCTGTTTACATTTATCTCATGCTACTCAGTTGTGTGTGTGTGTGTTCCGCCAGGCAGGGAGTAATGTGGGCAAAAAAGAAGATCCAGAATCACAGGAGAAATAAAACATGGAGGCAAAATGTTAAATTAAAACCTTGAGGAGCTCTGTGTATTGACCTTGATTTCTACTATATGACAAGAGAGGGTGTCAGGAAAAGAAAACCCAATACTTCCCCCTCTAACTCCCATCTCAGGACACGGCCTCGCCTCCCTGGATGAGGCATTTAAAGGACTTCTAGGACGTTCCAACCATGTACTCCATCTCCTGGGGGGTTTTTGTGATTCACCAGTGCGTTTGTAAACTTGTTAAATTACAAAACCTCACTGCAAACCATGAGCCAGTCTGTGCACTCAGGTGACACAGGTCTGTCTTCACCTTCTTCTCCATCTTCCACAGCCTCACTAGCACCAAACCCAACCAACCAACCAATCCCCTGAGCACACAGGTGCCCAGAGAGCTCTGCCAGCAGACGGTACCATTTCTTCACACGGGTCTGCCCCTGGGCCCTATGGCCTGTCTCAGACACCATGAAGGTGGCCAATTCTGCAAATGACGTTTATTAACAGCTGGCTCCCCATTTCTATGCCCTGACTCCTCTCCCAATTGGTAGAAAGCCCGAGAACAACAGACACAAACTTTTCACATCCCCAGGGAAAGAAAAATGATCCTGCTCCAAGTAGCTTTTCATCTTATCGAGTAGCAAAGTAATGTCCATGGCTCGGAGCTGTATTGTCCTGCCTGCTGCGAACATCAGCCATTAAATACCCCTTCGAGCTCCGTAATCATGAAATCTACCAGTTCATGAGTTCTCCGAGCCTGCCACCGGGCTGCCACCAACACCTCTCCTTCCTGGGCCTGGACGGGTGTTAAATGCTTTCACTCCTGACACAAAGGGAAGCACAGTGCACAGCGCTGCCTCTCACTTACGTAGACGGTGCGGTAAGGCACGCCGAAGAAGAAGACGGGGATGGCCAGCTTGATCTCGGGGGAGCTGCCGTCGTCTACTTTGGGGGTTTTGGTGTCATTCTGCCAAAATGGGTACATGAGCTCCCTGGGCTGAACTGTCAAGAGAGTCGGTGGTTAGATGGACGGCAGATCCCTCCTCGGTTGCCTAAGCCACTTCCCTCCCACCCACGAACGTCAGCTTCTTTCAGGAAGTCAGACTCCCTTTCATCCCCCGAACCGGCGCTCACACCCGGCACTGCCTTCGGCCTCCGGGAAGGGGAGAGCGATGCCTCTCCTCAGGAGCAGCCAGTCCAGGCTTCAGCCCATGCTTCCAGACATCGTGGCGAGAGCCATGCTCACAGTCCTGCCTTGTCCTGGGAGCTGTGCAGCCACCCTGCCCAGGGCTCTCGGAGCCTGAGCACTCCCGGTCCCACATGGCTTAGGCGGCTAGACCCTTGGCCAGGGGTCAGGGCACAGAGAAGGTGGCTCGTGGCTGTGCCACTCCCTCAGTCTCCAAAGTGTTACTCTCCTGTCTTTTCCGGAAAGGGGTCCCCTCCCTCTGCTGCACAATAGGAGGAGAGCCCAGATCCCAGGGGGAAAGAAAACAGCTGGGCCTGGGGCAGACTGGGAGGAGGGTGTGCAGAGCTGGCCTGCAAGCGGCCCTGGCGGAGGCCCAGCCCTGGCGGATGGCTCTCTGCCAGCTCCTGTCCACCAAGGGCAGCGTGGGATCCTCCGGGGGAAGGCGCTGGGCCTGGAGGACTCTGTGGAGAGGAGGCTGAGGGCTCTGACTCGGTGAGTGTGGGCCGTGAGCACACTCGCCTCACATAGCTGTCACACCTCCCTGGCAGCCTGGCCTGTTTCTTCTCCAAACTGGTGTGTGTGTGTGAGGGGGTAGGGGGGGCTGTATGCATGGGTGTGCGTGGGTGTGCGTGTGTGTGTGCATGCGCGTGTGCGTGTGTGGGTGTATGCGTGTGTGTGGCCCTGTTTAGCAATAGAAAGTAGACAATTTTCCAAGGGTTTACATACAGGACTTAACCACGGCCAGTAAAAAAATCTACATTTGGGCGTAACATTTCTCTGCCTCTGTCTTCTCTTCTCTTGAATGAAAATGGAACAACAGAACATCATCCTTTCTTCCTGTTTTAATTGTTAGTCGTCAGGGGCAACGGCAAATCCATTTGGGGCTCTCGCTTGCCTCTGGCCTTGAGGCCCCTGTTGCTGCAATCAGATGAACGCCCTGCCAGGTCAGCCTCTCCTTGGGAAGACCCTGCCAGCACCAATGGGGCTGGTGTGCTGCCAGCAGCCGGCTGGGCAGTGAGCAGACAGCTCAGGGCAGAGGGAATGCAGTGGCCGGAGGGCCGCGCAGAGGCACCAGACCGGGGCAGATGGAGAGCTCAGCTGCTTCCCAGGGTGAACATCAGAGGGGAGCCGGGAGAGCCGGCACACCGACCATTAGTGCATCATTGTTCCTCAAGCCCGGCTCCGGGAGCCACCCCGTCACCCTGAAGGAGGCGCTGTACCTGATTCAACCACGGGCTCCCCGGCTGGCGTGCTTTACTTACAGTCACAACCAGGAGGCAAAAAGGGGTTCCTGAACATTTGTATTTGCACAGAAGTAACACATTCAAAATGCCTAGGAGGTAGGAATTTTAAAATGTGTCATCCCTATTGTAGCAGTATGCACAGTTACTTATTAAACCTGCAGGTGGCAAACTTCCTCAAGTTAATAACAACAAAGCAAATCACATCATGGGTTTATCCTGCATAAGCAACTACTTAGAAGAGATGCCCACGTGTGAATAAGCTTAGATGCACACTGACCTGAAAGCACTTTAACGGGAAGGGTAACTGGCATTGTGGCAGCCGTGGCCACCCCGCCTAGAAATGCAAAAGCCACCCCCCCAGGAGGTGCCAGAACTGTGGTCACTGGGTGGCCCCTCGCTTCTCTCTGCCCCAACCAGGGGTAACCTGGGGAGAGTTTTCTCTTCATGAGTGACCCCAACTAGTGCATGGTTTTGAACAGGAAAGACTGGACAGTTAAAACTTTTTCAATTTTAAGAATACAAATAATAAAGATATATAATGTTGTATATGCTTAACAAATACTTGTTAAATAAAAAAAAGTGCTTATTAAAGGGTAGGTTTAACTATAGAAATTTCCCCCTTGGAAGCCATCAGTATTATAAAAATACAGCCTATTAACAGATGGCCTACTTACTGCCACCAGAGTTCGTGGAAGAGGGAAATTGCTCGCTTCAGGTGTGGATTTCATAGACATCACTCTGCTCCCAGACTTCGGTGGTGTTTTTTTTTTTTCACCAAATAAAACGTACTTGCTTAGAGCAGGGATAGGAGATGAGAGTCGGCGGGATACCCGTTATGGGGGCTGCACGCTACAACTGTTTACCTTTACCCCGCCCTCGAAAAACGTCAGATCTGTCATCATGCGGGTGAGCCGGACCAAGAAACAATGCAAAGGAAGATGCTTTCGCATCTCAGTGATAAGCGTTTCAGATCCATGTAGACTCCCCACTGTTCTTGTCTAAAAGCCAAAGCAGTGGAAAGAAATGCCCGGGTCTTCTCTCTGCCCGGGCCACGCCGCGCAGAGTGGAGAAGGAATCGCGGAGGCCGTCCTGTTTGTCTCACCGCGGCTCGGGTTTCTGGCTGCACAGAAGGCCACTGACCCAGGGCACCCACACCAATGCCATTGAACTCCCTGATTGGGGCTAAAACAAGTGTATTCTTTCAAGTCCCCATGCCTTAATGGGGATCAATCATGAGGTCTGGGCAGCACACACACCTGCCCAATATGCTTTTAATGAAAATAATTTGCATTTTCTGAAAGGCCCATTATCATGGGGTGATCCAGTCTACACACATGGTGTTCACAGTTAAATAAGAAAAGTAGGAATATAAATAAACACTATTCAGCGTTACTGTATTTTGCTTTTGACAACAAAACTTCATTTGCATTTTTTGTCGCATCTGTAGACACATGTGGCCCTGACAATGAAGCTGCACCACAAGCGTCTCTTCAGACTCAGGAGCTCACAGGTCAGGGCTTACCCCACCTGTCTGACTCACCTCGGTGCTGCACCAGCGCGAAGATGAAAGAGACCCAGACCCGAAGGAACGCTGAGTAATTCATCCTGGAATGTTAAACAGAAAGAGGGAAAGCTGCGGCTTGCCAGGGCCCCTGGGACACAGGAGTGCTTAGTGGCGAGCGCCGGGCACCGCGGCCGTCACAGGAGCCGGTCCAGGAAGCATCCACGGACGGAGCTGAGTGGGGCTGCGGCTCCGCGGCCGGCGGGCCCCCAGCTCAGTGCGCCATGAACAAATCAGACTCCCCCACGAAGCCAGCTTGGACGTGAGATGAGATCACGCCATCACCAGGAGATTACATAGAAGCCGGGGCAGCAGAGGCGCGGAAAGCCGGCCCTCTGGCCCCTGAGCAGCGAGCAGTGGGCGGCTCCGAGGACGCAGGCCGTGCTGGGTGCCCTCGGAGACCAGGCTCCTGCGACTCTCACAGCAGCTTCCGGTGAGGTTCAAGTAAAGGTCAATGAGGACAATGCAGGCCTACAGGTGGGGAAGCTCCGGGCGTGCTGTCCCCGTCTCCACGGGTCACCCACCGCGGAAGCGCTGACCGGGGTGGGAGCAGCACAGCTGCCCACTGCCTCCCGCTGGGGTGCGCGCGTGCAGGGCGACAGGCAGAGGACTTGCTGGGGCTGCTCCTCGGAGCGACAGCAAGGATAGGACTCAACACGCAAGCGAGTCATTAGTCCAGCAAAGTGCCCAAGGGGCTCGCGGACGTGGACCTGCGTGCCTTCCGGTGGAGCAGCCGAGCAGGCTGCGCTGCCCCCGCAAGGGGAGCGGACAGTCCGGCCGCCCGCCAGGCTGAGCGGCCTCTCCCAGGCACACTCACCTGCCCCGAACCAGGGCAGCGAGACCCAGGTCTGCTCGGCCGCCCTTCAGCGCACACCTCCTCTTACTCCTCAAGGCTCTCCCGGCGCCTCAGCCAACGGGCCTGGACCAGCAGACCTGCCCCGGGGTGGGGGACATCTCCAGCTGTCAGGTGCACGGACACCTCCAGCGCTAGTGAGTCAGCCTTGCGGGCAGCGGCCTTGGCAGGGGCTGCGGTGCCGGGAGACCCGAGCCCTCGGGCAACCGGGAGAACTCACACACCTGCGTTTAGGAAGCATGCTACTAACCTGTTCTGTAGAGCCGGGAGGAACCGGGTCAGGAACGGTAAGCCAAATCTTGGAAAACCAGGAAAACTCAGGCAAAACACGAACCCATGTCAGTTCTCCCCCTCCTGCTGCCAATTATTGCCGATTCCTGAGATGATGTCTGAAGCGCCTACTCTTAAAACCAAAAATTCCGTTCCCCTGCACTCGAGGCAGTGAGTGTTGAGTTGCAATCGAGTTTTTTCTATTGATTAAGGAAAAGTAAATCTAAAGATCAGTTTCAGGATCCTGGAGAAAGGCTCCTTTCCTGAGAAACCAGACCTCCCCCACCCCTCAAAAAGGAGATTCAGATGGAAATGTCAGGGACTCGGAGCTGAAACCCCAAGCCTTTCTGATCGGAATCGCTTTGCACTGAAAAACACAAAAGAAACCCCCCTTCTACCTTTGTACCAAAAAAAGGCAACGGGATAGCGTTACAGAATTAGCATTCACCAGCATGGGACTGAAACGCAGACAAAGCGCTGCTCCCACATTCAGACGAAGCTGGTTTCTGCTCAAGTCTTTTTCCGTTTCTGTGGTTCGAGCCGTTGCCACAGGTAGCTGCGCGCAGTGTGTTCACAGGTGTGCACGGAGCAGGCAGAGAAACCTTCTCCACCTCCCCGGGTTTCATTTCTTCCTCTCCTCTCCGGCCCACCCTGTGCGTGAGCCCGGGGCCCTTCTAGCCAAATGGAGGGAGGTGAACGGCGCGGGGCTGCACTTCCCCAGGAAAAGCCACGCGGGCCTGGAACCCTCAGGGCCCAGGGAGGGAGAGGGGGAGGTGGACCCCTTCTGACGAACATGGGCAGTAATAAATAATTTAAAAGGTCTGTGAACAAGGGGAAAACATGTTAAGATGGATGAAGAATGAGGAAAATTGGCTAAGACATAAACTAAGGTTACTATTCAAAACATTTAGAGTGAGATTTGTTTAAAACAAAAGCATTTCAATATAGCAGAAAAAGACTATATGTCAATCAGTGGGAAATTTTAAATGACTCAGATTTGTCTCTGACCAGACAAAACCATACAAAAGCATATAATTCCAGTTTTGAGGAAGTTGCCCTACAATGGACAAGAGTATCTGGGGAAGTCATTTTTAGTATAAATTATACAGTATCTTTCCAAAAACCCATGATGATTTGGCACGTTTTGCACACTAAGCTTACTCTGGTATTATGAATCCTCCACATACATTTACTTGAAAACATCAAATGTTATTTCCTCCCAAAGCACATGTTTATGTAATAGAAAATCTGATTTTGACGCCTCATCAAAATAAAGCTAAGCCTGGGCTCTCCTAGATACACATCTTCTTCGCAGTCGTCAGCAGGCCTCGCCCTGGAGCCGGCTGCGGGTCTGGAAGCAGAAGAGCTGGCCCTGCTTTACACACTGCAGGCAGCTCCTCGCGCTCAGGGGCGTCTGTGTCTCAGGCCTTTGGACCCACGTTGAGTGCATCATCTTCCTCGAGGCAGGACTCCGACTGTGACGAATGCCACCGGGGCAGAGCCAGGTGCCCGCGGGGGAGGCCTGGCTGAGAGAACCGCCTGCAGCCCGCCGGTGGTGCAGGTGCGGGGCCACAGGCTGGGCGGACAGGGAAGCTGGTCAGTGAGTGTGTATTTCAAGTTCCCTTGGTCACAGATGGAGAAATGACAAAACTCTCTTTTTGCCATTTTTTACATTATTTTAAAATTTTATTTTCAGTGCAGTTGACACGCAGGGTCATGTCAGTTTCGGGTGTAGAGCGGCGATTGGACATGGAACCGGATAAGCCTCGGCCCCGGCACCACACGTGGTTATGATCAGGATGGGAGCGACTCCGACCCCGGCCGTGCTCTACCTCCTGTGACTGTTCCTGTTGCTGCAGTTTGGGCTCTTAATGCCTTCCTCCACCCACCCGCCCCCGTGTGGCCCTCAGGTGGTGGACTATATCTGTGAGTTTGGACAGAAATCTTTCTTATGACATGTGGGCAGGAGGCTTTTTCTGTGAAGCTGTGACGTGAGCAAAGGTTTCTGACAAGATTCAGACGGAAGGTGGGTGAGGCCGCGTGGAGCCCTGACCCAAGGAGGCTGCGCTGCTGCTGGGGCAGAGGACACCGGAAACAAAACACACACAAACACGTGATTCCCTAAACACCAGCGCCCGGCCACCGGCTCAGCGGCTGAGCGTTGACCTGTGAACCGGGAGAGCATGGGGTCGATTCCCGGTCAGGGCACATGCCCGGGTTGCAGGCTCCATCCCCAGTAGGGGGTGTTCAGGAGGCAGCTGATCAATAATTCCCTCTCATCATGGATGTTTCGATCTCTCTCTCCCTCTCCCTTCCTCTCTGAAATAAATAAAAGTGTATTTAAAAAATAAAAATAAAATAACTAAGAACATGTAGAATGGGCCTTATATGCTGATTGGTTTTGCTTTTCTTAAGTTTCTTACACGTTTCCTGTGAGAGAGTTTTGAGCTCAGTTGAAACAATGCAGTGAGCAGTATGGCTGTGAGTTCTTCCAGGCGCGGCCTCAATGGTGACGTCAAGGGCACACATTCTTGGGGCGGCCCCAGCCAGCAACTGGGCACAGCGGTGGGATAGTGTGTTGCGGTGGGACGGTGTGTGGCGGTGGGGCGTGGCGTGGCGGTGGGGCGTGGCGTGGCAGCGTGGCGGCGGGGTGGGGCGTGGCGGCGTGGCGGCATGTGGTGGCAGGACAGGCCCCAATCCTGGCCCCCAGAGCAGGGCTTCTGGAAGGAGTAGAGATTGCTGGGGAGGTGGGCGGAGCTGAGAACTGTGCCACATGCTTAGCTGAGGTGGCCCTTTTATGCCCAATCGGGGCCCCTTGGGAAAACCCTACACACACACACACACACACACACACACACACACACACACACACACACACTCACAGTGTCCCCAGAGCAGGTGCACACACTTTCACAGCTGGTAGCTCAATCGATGTTTCTCTCTTTTCAGCCAGACTAAGCTTTGGACAAAGGACATGCATCCTGAAACACGATTTGGAGTTGAAGATGCAGTTGCAGGACAAACTGCCTTTATAAGGAGTAAAGTGCGTGTGCGTTTTGGGGACACCCTTCACCCGCTGTTAACTCACTTAATTGTCACTTCTTTTCAGGTTTCACTGATTTGAAATAATGGGCGAAGCCAGTCTGAGCTTTGAACAAAGAAAACATATCCACCAGACTTTTTATGGGGACATGCAAGAGATGAAGTTCACGCACAAAACCGCAGGCCCCGAGGAACTGCGGGCACAAGTTCCACGGCTTCGCGCTATCAGCAGGCGGGCCCAGGCGGTCACTGTGACACAGGCATTGCCAAAAAAGCACTCATTTCTGCAGATGCTTTTAAATCTCAAAAATGAACTGTATGTTAATAAACATTTTGGGCATATTTGCATATACATACTTTTATGTGTGTAAGATTGATCATATGCACACATGTTCATACATACATGTGTGTGTGCGCATGCGTGTGAGTCTGACTGCCTGGGGAAGAGCTGCACTTTCCCCAGAACAGGAAGGGGAGCAAGAACGTCCCTCTCCTAAGCACAGACCCCTCCTCTCCCAACTGCAGGCAGGGGCCTTACACACTGGTGGGGGGCCCTTACACACTGGCAGGGGTGGGGGGCCCTTACACACTGGCAGGGGTGGGGGGGCCCTTACACACTGGCAGGGGCGGGGGGGGCCCTTACACACTGGTGGGGGGCCCTTACACACTGGCAGGGGCGGGGGGCCCTTACACACTGGCAGGGGCGGGGGGGCCCTTACACACTGGCAGGGAGCCCTTACACATTGGCGGTGGCGGAGAGGCCCTTACACACTGGCAGGGGCGGGGGGGGGGCCCTTACACACTGGCAGGGGCGGGGGGGCCCTTACACACTGGCAGGGAGCCCTTACACATTGGCGGTGGCGGAGAGGCCCTTACACACTGGCAGGGGCGGGGGGGGGGGCCCTTACACACTGGTGGGGGGCCCTTACACACTGGCAGGGGTGGGAAGCCCTTACACACTGACAGGGGTGGGGGGGCCCTTACACACTGGCAGGGGCGGGGGGGCCCTTACACACTGGCAGGGGTGGGGGGGCCCTTACACACTGGCAGGGGGAGCCCTTACACACTGGCAGGGGTGGGAAGCCCTTACACATTGGCAGGAGTGGGGAGCGGAGGGGGGCCTGGGCTGCTATGAGGGCACTCAAGCGAGGAGACGGCCACACCAGGACAGGGCGACTGCTGAGCCTCTGGGAACAGCCTTTCACTCGCAAGTGCTCAGGAGGCTGAGGAGAGTGAGGCCTGGCTGCCTGGGCTGCAATGCCAGCTCCTGGGACAGACGCGGAGAAGGGCTGGAGGCTCAGGAACTGCTGCATCACACACGTTATGTGCGGCGGGAAGACTGCTGATGATCAGGCCCCATGGGAAACCCCCAATATCCCCCGCGGCCGCCGGGGCACGGGGGAGGCTTCCCCTCTGCTGGGGCCCCCCCAGGGCTCCCCATGGGCAGCAGGGACACAGAACTGGCTCCCCAGGTGGGGGCACATGGCCCCTGAAGGCAGAGCAGGGCGGCGCCCACTGCCTGGAACCGGGTCATGGTCTTCCCAGTGGCTGGCAGTTCAGTGACAGCCGGCCTGGTCCCTGGAGGCGTGGCGATGGCAGCAGCGGGTGGCGTTCCAGGGCCGTCGGTGGGAAGCCAGTCGGGTGTTGCTTCTTATAGCGTCAGTCAAGAGCGAGAATCTGTGAGCAAGAGTCCGCAGGCAGGGGCCCCAATGCAATGTCTCGATCCCTCGCTCAGTTGGTGGATCCGAGTCAGAGTTAAAATCTGGAATTCACAGACTGGAAAGGGAGCCAGTCCCCAGGGGGAAGGGCCCTGCGCAGCGCGACAAGCATGTACGGCGATGCTCTTCTGGCCCTTCCCCCTGAGACCAGTGGCCGTGCACCTGAGGGGCCACGGATGCGGGGACGGGGATGCAGACACTCTGAGGACGGCACACCTAACTCAGACCAGAGGTCCGCGCTAACGTGCTGCCCGAGATGCTAAGCAGGAAACACCCAGCAGGCCCGGCACGGCCTTACGGGGCTGCAGACACACCTGGGAGGCCCGGCACGGCCTTACGGGGCTGCAGACACACCTGGGAGGCCCGGCACGGCCTTACGGGGCTGCAGACACACCTGGGCCATCTTTCAAGCCCGTGTGTGCACGAGCACATGGAGGCCTTGGGCTGCCGGTCCCGCTCCAGCCAAGGCAGGAAGAGCAGACAGGGCTGCCGACGAGGTCGGGGAGGTGAGAGGAGTGTCCCTTTAGAGGAGCAGGAGTGGGGGCTCGCCTGCACGCCAGGACACTGGCCACGGCGGTCCCGAGTGACGGGCCACGGCAAGCTGAGCCACGTCGGAGCCGGTTTGCAGCTGCCGTGTGAACACAAACACGGTATCTTTACTGCAGCGTCACTGCGGCTTCCGACACACGGCAGGTGGCCATTCGGTTGGCGAATGCGATGTTTCTTGCCTGAATCAGGACCGAGGATCAGAAGGGGATCAGGTTCAGATAGGACAGACAGCAATCTCCAGTCACAGTTCTGCCCCGGGGCTGAGATCTAGACCCTCTGGATTCTCAGAGCAGCACGTGGCCCGTTATGTGATGACGTCGAGCTGAGTGAGCAGGACGAACAGGAGAGGGCGAGCAGGCGGGGCCTTGGCGAGACACGTTCCAGAAGGCAGAGGGGAAGCTCGCACAGATGCAGAGCTGTCAGAGGTCTTGGGACTCTAGTAGTCGGGGCACACAGGGACCTCGCTCTCCAAGTGAAAACACACACAGAAAACCGCACCGCTGCATCTTGTAGCCTCTCTACAAGGAAATGTGTCCTTCTCTGTGGCTGTCTTTGGGCCGTGGAGTCCACACTCCACACTCTGAAAACGGCTCCAGCCCCCGCCCAGGTGGCACAGCATCCTTCCACCTTGACCTGGGCTACGAGCAGGAGAGAACTTGGTGGCAGCTCCAGGCTGAAATGCAAGCAGCCCTCCCTCGGCCACATGCTCAGGGACCTGTGTTGCTAAAGGTGTCAGTTCCTTCCAGACCCCAGGGAGAGCACGCGCACGCAGGCCTCTGGAGTTCTGGAGTGAGGCCATGCTCTCTGCAGCGAAGAACAGCAAACCTGAAGACCAGCTCCTGGTGCAGCTGAGCCCTGGCCTAGAACATCTGACCCAGACACAGCAACCAGGGCCCAGACATTTCCATCACAAGAAGGCCCTGCCGGGCCATCAGGTCGTCATCCAGCCAGGGGACCGGGAGAGTCTCCCCTGCGGGGGTGAGATGTCTGTTGCACCAGACGCCCACGCTCAGCCGGATCACACACCGGCCACGTGTGGGTTGGGGTGGGATGCACACACTGAGGAGGAGACTTGAGCTTGGTGTTCAGATGCTCATCTTGGTGTGTGTGAGCCGCCGGCAGGTGCCTGTAGGTCAGCTTGTCAGGGCGGCCTGGAGACCGGGAGAAGGGACTATCCCGACGTGCAGAGCTGTGGGTGACGTTGCTTGTCATGTGTCTTGTGTCAAAGGGGAAGTGTCTGAGGTTGGAACATGTACCCACTCGTAGGCAGGGGTGAGTCGCATGGCCGGCTGGACGAGGGGCATGGAAGGAAAGGGCTTGGAAGTCACTGGCAAGGGAGCCTGGAGTAGATGTGGCGACAGACACGTGGGCTGGGCACAGTGTGAAGGTCTGTGAGTCACGTTGGTGCCCACAGAAAGCATGCACTACAGAAGAAGGCCTCAACAGCCAACCATGTTGAGGCGGTCTTTGCCAATGTGGGTACTAGGTGCACATGTATGAAGTGGCCACACATGTATGTGTGGGCCCAGCAGCGTGAACTCCCACTTAGCAAGGCTGAGCAGTTACCATGGCCTCGGAATATTCCGTCTGCAGATGACAGCGCCCACAGTGAGCCCTCAGCATGGAGGCGTGAGAGTGCCTCTGCCCCAGGCATGGCCTCTATGCTGAGCAGCTCCTGCCTGGGTCCACCTCCCAAAACCGTGAGTGCAGCTGTGGCTCTGTGGGCGCTACTGGCTGGAGCACACAGCACGACACAGAGACGCCAGCCACGCTCGCCTCGCTGCTTCGGAGTCCTGCGCCTCGGTGCCTGGGCTGCCTTCCACTCAACGGGATGCACATGCAGTCTGTTAGCTTTTCATCTTAAAAGAAGGCAATTAAAAACCTGATGTAAACTTCTGAAATCTTTCATATTTATTACTACATGGTAATAATCATTTAAACAGCAAGCTGCAAGCATTAGTTTACATTATTGCACGAATGCTCTAGAACCTGTCTTCTTAAAGAATTAATATTGTTTGCCTCTGAGTAATATTCATTTTTGTGTTGGCCTTGCTCATTCTCGACACTGGGTTTGGGCTAAGTGATAAAGGTGGCTTAATTGTGGGAAAAGTGGCACTGGGGCTTTGAGAACCACATTGAATGACACTTCTAAATGTTCAGTAACTAGTCAGTGGAATTTTCTAGATCTAAGATCTCAGTAATAAAAATATTCATCTCTAAATATTAAACAGGGACTCAAAGATGTTTTCTGAAAGCGACTTTAGTATCTACCTCCAGCCAGGGACTCTGCAATCGCTATTTCTAAGTAGACCGACATAACAACACCACCCCTCACAGCTGGATTTGTTTGGACATACTTGCTAGCACACTAGCAATGAAGCTGAAAGGAGAGGGTGTGGGCGGACACACTATATTCCTTCTTCACCAGGTAGCACCATGCAGTTCCTCTGGAAGAAGTCCCCTCCAGCCAGAGCAGTTCTGAGACTGGAGACAGCAAGCGGAGAGATTTCGGCCAGGAATCCCTCGCTTTGCAAGGGCACGCAGCAGAAACAAACGCTCACACGTTGTTAAGGATAACAATACACCTCCCCCTGCAGAGATGACGCTCACTCACCAAGGACTGAAAATTAGGTTCCAGCAGAGAGATGGCTCCCAAGGTAGACTCCACGTGTGGCTCACGCAGATCTGTAACGTGTTGAATTCAAGTGCCCCGATGTGTGTGCCTCACTGGAAGGACTCACTGGCTTGGTGGCACGAACCAGGAATAATACATCCAGCCCAAGATGAACAATCTCCGACTTTGCACAAATGTGACAAGTCACAAAACCAGAAAAGAGCGTTCTCAGATAACTCCAAGGGAGGATAACCGGCAATGTCTACCACCTCACAATCACGCTGACCTTCTGACCCAGCAATCCCACTGCTGGGAACGTATTCTACAGGTTTATGTCAAACATGTACAGGAACAATGCTGAGTGCAGCAAATGAGAGAGAGGGACGGGAATGTCTGTCACTAAGGTATGGGTTAGAATAGCAATTGCGCCCAGATTACACTGTAAGCAAAGGGAAGGTGACTCCCTATGACTGCTAGGAGAGGTCCAAAGACATTTTAAGTAAAACAAAACCAAACCAAAGCAAGGGCCCGGCTGGGGTCCTGAGTCTGTAGAGACCCAGATGAAGGGTTTTGTTATTAGTCCCTTTCGATGCTCTTGCAAAAGAAGGCCGAGGAGCTCTGCAGTGAAAGAAACAAGGATGGCCCTAACCACTTTGGTTCGGTGGATAGAGCGTCGGCCTGCAGACTGAAAGGCCCCAGGTTCGATTCCGGTCAAGGGCATGTACCTGGGTTGTGGGCACATCCCCAGTAGGGGGTGTGCAGGAGGCAGCTGATCGATGTTTCTCTCCCATCGATGTTTCTAACTCTCTATGTCTCTCCCCTCCTCTCTGTAAAAAATCAACAAAATATATTTAAAAAAAGAAAGAAGGATGGAAAGGCTGCCTCTTGTTGGGGGTGGGGGGGTGGCAGCTCTAAATTCTTTGGTGCCCTGAGGCCTGATTGCTGGGATAAGCGGCTTGACACGCGCGCACACACAGGAGAGGAGACATGCACCTTTGTTGAGAAATGTAACAGGCCTCACTCTGCTACATTACTGGTCAAAGCACAAATAAGCACACACTCACTCACATTGAAGGTGTAGTAGGAGCTGGCCTGGGGCCATGGGAATGCTGCTGCTCTGGCGTGTGGTTCCCCCGGCAGGTGCAGTGGGATGGCAATGCGGACGCCCTGGTTACACGGGAGGCCGGTGCAAAGGGCAGGGCCTGACTTGGAGCTTAAGCAATTTTAAAATTGCACTCAGTGTATGCATGATGAACAGGCCATTTTCACACAATAACAATGCATGTTAGAAAAGCACACGGGGGAAAAAAAAAACCTAACCGGTCTGGCTCAGTAGATAGAGCGTCAGCCTGCAGACTGAAGGGTCCCAGGTTCAATTCTGGTCAAAGTCATGTACCTTGGTTGCAGGCAAATCCCCAGTTGGGGGTGTTCAGGAGGCAGCTGATCAGTGTTTCTCTCTCATCGATGTTTCTAACTCTCTATCCCTCTCCCTTCCTCTCTGTAAAAAATCAATAAAAAAGAAAAAAAAAGGAAAAGAAAAGCATACGGTAACTGCCTTATTAAATACTAGAGGCCCGGGGCATGAAATTCATGCACGGTGGTAGGGGGTGTCCTCAGCCCAGCTGCACCCTCTCCAATCTGGGACCCCTTGAGGGATGCCCGACTGCTCGTGTAGGCCCGATCCCACTGGGCAGTCGGGCATCCCTCTCACAATCCAGGACTGCTGGCTCCAAACTGCTCGCCTGCCTGCCTGCCTGCCTGATTGCCCCTAATTGCTTCTGCCTGCCAGCTTGATCACCCCCCAACCACTCCCCTGCTGGCCTGATTGATGTCTAACTGCTCCCCTGCCTGCCCGATTGCCCCTAACTGGCCTGGTCACCTCTAACTGCCCTCCCCTGCAGGCCTGATTGACCCCAACTGCCCTCCCTTGCAGGCCTGGTCGCTCCCAACTGCCCTCCTCTGCAGGCGTGGTTGCCCCTAACTGCCCTTCCCTGCCATCCCAGTCACCCCTAACTGCCCTCCCCAGCTGGCCTGGTCACCCCCAACTGCCCTCCCCTGCAGGCCTGGTTCCCCCCAACTGCCCTCCCTTGCAGGCCTGGTCGCTCCCAACTGCCCTCCTCTGCAGGCGTGGTTGCCCCTAACTGCCCTTCCCTGCCATCCCAGTCACCCCTAACTGCCCTCCCCAGCTGGCCTGGTCACCCCCAACTGCCCTCCCCTGCAGGCCTGGTCACCCCTAACTGCCCTCCCTTGTAGGCCTGGTCCCTCCCAACTGCCCTCCTCTGCTGGCCATCTTGTGGTGGCCATCTTGTGTCCACATGGGGCAGCCATCTTTGTGTTGGAGTGATGGTCAGTTTGCATATTACCATTTTATTAGATTGGATTCCTTGAAAAACAAATTTTAATGGTTTAATAATTTCTTCTAATGATGTATTTTTACTGTTCCAATAGTTCCTTATTGAGCATTTCAAATTACAATGTTTATGCTAATATGAATAACACGTAAGTAACAAGTTTTGAAAGCATCCCTGTTTCTTAGTATAAATTGCTGTAAAACAATTGGAACTTTCAGTTGGACTTTTCATGCTTTGAAGTAGCTTTGCTAAAATGCTTTCCAGGGAAGTTAAGTGGGTAGAAAGGTGGGTGAACTAGAAGCAAGTGCTGTACATTTGTAAAATGGCAAAAATTAACATAGAGGAGACTGAGGCAGAGGGCTTGAAGGCCTGGTGACAGGGCCGGCTGAGATCTGCAGGTAGACCACACTGTATTTTAACATCTCTGGACCTTCGCTTACGCTGAAATCCTCATCCCCAAAGCTCCAGTGCCACTTTTTCCCCGCAAATTATGTTACCATGTTTCCACAAAATCACTTTGTATACAGATGGTCACCTTCAATTTCCTTGAAGGTGAAATTGTGTTGCTAAGCTTTGTATTTTGAGAACTTGACTACAGTGAGTGTGCAATAAATAACTTGAAAAACAAAATTCTGGAAAGACACACAAGAAACTAATAAAAGATGAGTACAAGGGATAGAATGGGATTTTCTAATGTATACCTTCTTTGTTTTATTCAGACTTCTTTTTGAAAACAAATTGAAACTTAAATCAAACTTTTAACACAACCAAAGCAGTTCGTAATGTCCTAGTTGTATACTCCACTTGTGGAATAAAGCTTACACCTGCCCTCAAATGTTTCCGACATATCAGAAAACACCTTTTCTTCTTTGTCTGTGTTCAATGTCTGCCTCCTCTTAGTCCCACTCTTATTACCTTAAATGTATTACTTAGAGCGACTAAGTAACTTTCAGGGATCAAGAGTCTGGGAAAGACTCAAATTGAAATGGCAGTATAATTTTTTGGCAGGTCTACATCTTGCCGACCATTACAGATAATCTGTGTCTTCTATTTTGTAAACAATATTTATGTTCTTCTCAAGGCTTTCTTGAAATTTAAGGAGAAACAATAGCAACGGCAGCCTCATCCTTCCCCACAAACAAACCTTTAGTACAGGCTGCATTAGATTATAAACACAGGTTTTCTTCTATAAATACCAGTTTTAAGTTTACTTGAACACTGATGCCTCCTTGATAAAAGTCTGCGTTGGAACCAAGTGAGCTCTCTCACCTTCGCCTTCTACTGAAACAATGTTTTAAGGCTCTAGAACAGCGGTCGGTAACCTTTCCGACCTCACAGACCACCAGTGGCCCGTGGACCACCAGTTGGCGACCGCTGTTCTAGAATGTTCTCAGGTTAAAAACCAACTTGTCATTTTCTTGCGTCGTATTACTGGTTCACTTATTCTTGTCGATAGCACCCAAGTGTGCAACCTGGCACTTCAGAGGAGCAGTGAACAACAGATCTGTACCAGCACAGCGTTCCGGTCTGTAAGTGGCATGAGGGCTAATTACAATTTGGATTTAGAGCCATCAGTCACATCAGTGACTTTCTTGTAGAGCAAATAAATGTAGCAAATAGATATTGAGGGACACCTCATTTTAGTGTTTCAGCAAAACGTAAGGATTAACAGTGAACGTGTGTGTGGAAGGTTGTGGAGACTTAGCAGCGAGTGCTGTGGCACAGCTGTCAAGGCGTGGACCCCACAGCCAAATGAGAGCACTCACCAGCCGCCAGCCGTTCTCGTGTCACCTGTTTAAAGAGAGCTGTTTCCTTTATTCTAGTCTGCTACTTATTGGCTTCATTATGTCGGCCACTGTCTCAGTCTGTGAAATGAAGTTGTAAAAACACTGCTAACTCAGCAGAATAATGCTGACCCTAGTGCTGTGCTATTTTCTTTAGTTCAGAGGAAGGTGGGAGCATAAGACCATGCTCATGGATATTATCTTCATATCTGTACTAATAAAAGGGTAATATGCTAATTAGACTGGATAGAACAGATGTCCTCTGGATGCCCGGAACGCCTTCAGGACAAAGCCGTGGCGGCTGCAATGGCCAAGCCAGGGCAGGAGCTGCAGAGGCCCGCAGTGGCGGCAGCAGGGGTTGATGGGGGCGGTGCCTTCCCCTGATAGGCCCAGTCCTGGGGTCCTGGTCCCAAGAGCAGGGAGCCACACTCCTCCCACTCCCCTGCTCAGCCAGAAGCCGGGCTCATGGCTGGCGAGCACAGCAGAGGTGGCATGAGCTTCTCCTGCCTCCACGGCAGGCAGGCAGGCAGGTAGGCAGGCAGGCAGGCAGTAAGGAGCAAGGGGTCCTGGACCGCAAGAGGGATGTCTGAGTTCCAGCTTGGGCCCAATCCCCGGGAGTCCTGGACTGTGAGCAGGCACAGGCTAGGCTGAGGCCTGCCCTCGCCCCCCCCCCCCCCCACACATGATTTCCTGCACCGGGCCTCTAGTGTGTGTGCACACACACACACACACACACACACACACACATTGAACATTTTAGTAGATCGGTTGGGGGGGGGGAACTAAACATTTCTAATGTAAACACTCACACTTTTGAAGGAATCAGACATACATCATATTTAAGAAAATACAATATGGTATGTTATTCCTTTCATGGATTAACTCAGTTCCTAATTCTCAGTTACCTGAAAACCTTAAAAGTAGACGAAATGACTTAATATTTAATGACCTATATAGTTTTTTTTTGAGAGAAATAAAGCAATCTTTATTCAATAAGATTTTACATAGTATAAAAAAATCTACAAATCAACCAATGAACTCATATGTGTATATGCATAGCCCACGGACACAGACCTGTGTATGTTTTAAGTCATCTGGCCAACTTCGAACTTCAAAGTGCTAAGTCTAAGCTAAAGAACACGTTCTTCTCCAGAGAAGCGCTGGGAAGGAAAGGGAACCTTGCTTGTAACACCCAAGTGCAGGTCACAGCGTTTAAGGGGGCGCGCGGGGCGGGGGGGGCGTGGGCAGGAGTGCAGGGGGCGCGGGGCTAGGGGTGCGGGAGGGGGGGCTAGGGGCGCGGGCAGGAGTGCAGGGGGCGCGGGGCTAGGGGTGCGGGCTGGAGTGCGGGAGGGGGGGTGGGGGGGCTAGGGGCGCGGGCAGGAGTGCGGGGGGGAGGCGGGGGCGCGGGGCTCCCGTGGCCGGGCGGAGATGGACTCGTTCAGCCGCGCAAGGTGGCTCCTCTGGGCGCGACGCAGACACAGTGCAGCTCTGGGGCCTCAGTTCTCGGCACAAGGTTACTTCGCAGTTTACCAGGACGTTATTGATAAGCAGGTAGCATTCAAGTGTCCAGAACTCGAATCCTTATAGAAAATTATTTTTCAAAGGGAAAAAGTGGCACAAATTTCTACATCAAAACAAGACTATCCTTCTGGCTCCATCCGCGCAGGGGATGCAGCCGCCTGAGAGCGGGGCTCGGGGCGCCTCTGCTGAAGCAAGCGTTTCCCAGGTGCTCCCTCCGCGTTTCGTTTCTAACTTTAGCAAAATCCCGATTAAGTGTGTGAAGATGGCGAAAGTGTTCCCAGCTAGGTCCATTTTTCATAAATAAACACAGACATCCATCGTGACACACAATCCAGAATAAAACCACAACACAGAGAGACCGTGGACTTGGATTTTTAATTTTTTTAAAGATTAACTCTCTCTATATTAATAAAAAGTGCAAAGAACATGTTTAAATTATATTCTGAAATAAAATATATATTTCCATCAACTGCAGGAGACAAGCGCAGGAGCCGAGCTCCCTCCGCCGACCATGCGCGCCTGAGTACAGTGTTCAGGCGCCGTAACCCGGGGTCTGGGTGCTCTGGAAGCAGTTCGTTTGTATGTTCAAGCCAACATGGAACACGGAAACCAGACACACACAGAAATGCCCCGCGGAGAGCGGCTCGGGCAGCACAGACTGGCACCCCGCCCGGTAGTGCAGATCACAACCCAGCTGACACGTGACCGCAACCCCGCTGAAATGTTGGGCTAGAACTGAACTTTTATTTTGTTATGTAAACAAAATTTTTAGACACAGCATAGTAACATTAGGCCCTGTTACACACAGCTCCTGTTTTGGGTTGATTTTCATCAAAAGGTTCAAAAGAAACAAAGAGGTTATATAATGCCTGCTACTTTCTTATGTATTTATGGCAATAGGTTGCAGAAACAATAGAAATTTCTAAAAAGACACATAACTCTGAACCTATTTTCTTTAAAACACTCTGGGATATTTCAAATAAAAAAATTGATTTCTATGTGGTTTCAGCAGCGACATGCTCACATCAAAAGAATCCCTTGGTTTTGGTTTAGATTTCTTTTATCACTCCTTTCCTTTTCCATAGCTGAAAAGAATGTCTACTTTAGAAAAGATAGGCAGCAACCAAGCTGTAATACTGGCTATGATGGCATTCTGATCGTAGATATGCTCTCACTGAACCTGGAGGAAGTCGGTATCAAAACACAGAGAAAGCAGCAATCAACTATGCATCACTCTAGACTCCAAGGTCCATGGTGTCTCCCTCCTTGGCCTGTTATAAAAATAATTTTGGTTACAAGTGTCTACGCAGCACCAATTTTATTTCAGAAGAAGCATCTTTACTCAGCCACCGAAACAAATCTACAAGTACACATGCTCAAGTCGCTTTTCTCACTTCTGTAACTCTAAAAGACCGGTAATTTTATTAATTTTGTCTCAATAAAAATTATTCAGCAAGTTTTAAAACCATCCATTACAATGCCCTACAATACCCACCCCCACAGAGAGGCGCAGTCCCCTGCCGCGCGCATGTGCAATAGAAGTGCACCTGCCGTCGCTGGCAGGCCTCTAACAGTACAAAAGCATCTCATAGAACTCTGTCATATATAAAATAGCTTACCAACTGGGACCATCCCACTTATGATTAAAGCATACCTAAGTGTTCCCTCTGCCTTCTGTGGGTGACAGTCAGGGGCCACACAACCTCAGAAAATAAGGGTGCATCTATCTCCTTGGCTGACAAAAGCAAAGGCTCAGCTATCCTGTTCCTCTCTCAAACACGCCGGCACTCATGCACACATACACAAAGCCTCCACAGTTTTAACCTTCATGACACGAGGGCCACACTTTTGCCCACTTCCAAAAATATGCCAGGAAATTGTGATTGCAAAATAATGACTCTTATCTATGTGCAGCGTGGCCCCACAGCCCACCTTCTGACTGGGAAGGACCGAGTCCGGAGAGGAGACGAGGCCTCGCCACCTCACTCCCTTTGGTTTCCACCTTTACTATTTCGGTGAATGTAGATTGGACTCGGGAGGCCTGGGTCAAGGGCTTTACAAACACTGAACCTGAAGTGCATAAGAGAATAAATATCTGCTATTAGGGCATAGGGAACTTTAAAAAGTAACAGTAATAAACACAACACCATACACATGAAGAATTTACAAGCCACCTAAGAAATTCACAGGAGTGGTGGAATCAATTAAAAGGTCAAAAGCCATCCTAATGATTACATTCTCTGAAAAATCCTGCCTGTGCACGCCTCCTGCCCGCCTGTGCTAAGTCTCCGTCCGTACACATGGTGGACCAAGAAAAACACATTTTAAAGAAAGAGCCTGTCCTGACTGACAAAGGAATGGGACTTCAGGCAGGGAAGGAACCAGATTTCAAAGGAAAGTGCTTTAAATATGCTTCTGCAAGAAATCTGACTTGGAGGCAATTCTGAATTTGGACACTTGTACTTCACTCATAAATCAGAGCGGTGCTGCCGCCGCGACTAAGCGAGACTGTTAAACGAGGAGGATCCTTCCGTTAGGGATCACCAAGTCGCGGGCGAGAACTGAACCAGAGCTCCTCCGATTCCAGTTCCCATCTTTCACCACCAAGTGCAGGAGCTGGCCCTGCCCACGAGGACCCACGTTTCCTGACTTCTCCAGACACCCTCGAGGGAGGCACTGCCCATGCCGCCCTCATCCTCATGGGTCTGACGCAGCAGGCGGCCGGTGCACACAGTAAGACGGGGTTTCTCAGTCATCCTTTCGCGAGGGAGGGCACACGGGGTGGAGATGTGGTCAATTCTGCCGGCAGAGCTAAAGAAATCTTGGTAAAAAATACATCAAACAGCCCCCCACCCATTCCAGGGGTGGGAGTATACACCTCCACCCCCTAAACAAAGCAAAGCAAAACCAAAGCAAACCCATCTTCTCCCTCCTAAAGAAAACCCGGGAAACAGTGCCCTGCGGAAGTCCTGGGGTGTGTGCAGTCCGGTCTGAGAGGTCACTTGGTTTTGGACTCCACATAGATCTTATCTCCATCTCTAATGCCGAAGGAGTGCAAGGCCCGAGAGCTGTACTTCATCTCCTCGGGGCCGAAGGGTGCCTCATGGTCAAAGTGGTAGAGCAGCATGCTGCTCGGGGGCAGCTGCACAAGGCTTTTTAATTGTTTCTTTAGTTCTGCGACTGTCTGGTCCAGGCGAATGCTCATTTCTTCCACCTGATCGTTAAAGTGGACTTCTACTTTTGCACTGCTCTGGGGTCTTAGATCCACTTCTGCCAAAGGCTCCAACTTCCCATATTTTGTGATCAGTTCGTGATACCTGGAAGGATAAATAGGCGGTGTGAGCTGAAGCCACTAGCAACTGGAGTACAAGCTATTTTCCAACTCCTGGTAAATCACACAGCTATCCTCAGCATCTTTCTAACATCCCAGTCCCACGTTCTGTCTCAGTATCGGATGACCACTGCAGGATCTGTGATTGGAAATGCTGCCCTTTGAGGCTCACAGTGACACCACGTCCTTGTGGACAGCCTCCCCTGAAGATGGTCCCATGCTTGCTGTCCCTTCTTGCATCAGAAGAGGGTTAGCGAGGAGAATAGAGCCTAGAGAGGACACTACGAAGACCACAGAGAGGAGTCCGGTTGTAAGTCGCTTTCCTGGTGCATCATAAAGGAGGCCAGGTCTAAGCACTGTTCCTTGGTAACAGATGGGAAGAGGGAAATAGGCCACCAGTTCCTGAACCCGGAGAAGTCATATCTTACAAACACCCAGGGGTGTGTTAGCCTGTTTGAATGATCCAGCCTAGTATCATTGGCTACAATACAAGGAATTTGTGGAAGAGTCAAGAATAAATTCTTGTAAAAAAGTGGTAAATGGGGGATACAAGTTCCTTGATCAAGGCAGTAATAAAGAGTAAAAAATACCAAGAGGAAAGTGAATATAGAGGGGAGTCTAGGGCCCCCAAGATCATTTCCCACGTAGAAAATATTGTTTCCACTGTCAGCCTTGGAGGATCTGACTTTATTGAGGAAGCTGAGCAGTTTCCTAAAATCCAGAGGGAAAATGCTGGAAAGATCTGACATGAGCTTCACTATAACCAAGTCTCATGATCAGAATACAGTGCTCACATAAGATTATTCCCTACCTCTCCCCTCTCTACTTTTGGTTTTAACTTAGTTAAATCGGTGCTAAATTAAGGTTGGCAGGAACACAGAAGACACAGTGAGATGGTCAGAGATGGAGGCAAGCAATTCCACCACAGGAGAGACAGGGTAAGGCCAAGGGGCACTGGCCTTGGAGTCAGAGACTCCCTTACGATTAGCTGTGTGACTTGGGTACTCGCTCAATACTTTTGGATTTCAGATTTCTCATTAGTAAAATTGGGATAATAAATCTGCCCTTCCTACCAGACAGTCTTAAAAAGTATATAAAACCAGAGGCCCAGCACACGATTAAATCCTGCACGTGTAGGACCCCCTAGGCCTAGCCTACCATCAGGGGCATGTCCGCTGGCCCGTGACGCTGCGCCAGCTCCGCGGACACTGCTGGAGCCCCGCCTCGCCCACTGCAAGAGCCGCTGTTCAGGCGTCACGACCACAGGCCTTACGATATAGATAACAGGTGAGTTACACCTTGTACATTAACTTCGTAACAAATAAAAAAATATGACCGTTACATTCCTATTGTTCTGGAACTTACAGTAAAACACACACACATGCCTTAGAAAATACGTAATTGAAGTATATTTATATAGAACTTCTTGGAAAAGGTAGGGTTATAATGAAGCAAATTACAGAATCTTCTCCTCCCAACACTTGAGCCCAAAATAGTACTTTTAAAAAGGGTAAAGAAATCACCAGCAGCAATTAACAGAAGAAGAGATGTCAACCAAAGGTTGTCATCATCAATTCAATGCCAACAGGAGTCCCCATATTTGGTGTAGCAAAGGGGGAGACTTTATTCCGTGAAAACAGCTCAGCTGTGGAAAAGCTCAGATACAGAACAGTGTGGCTGAAGCAGCTCACTTTAAAACAGCTTGGCTGAGACCGCTCAGGTATGAATTGCGCAGACAAAGCGGCTCAGGTGTTACAGCTCCGGTCAGGGGAAGGCAGTCATGATGAAAACGGAACGTGTACTCCATTGAGACAAAGGTGAAGCTGGCTTATGTAGAGAAGAGTGTCTGCACCCAGTCCCTGATTGGTCCATTTGTATGCAAATAAGGACTCCAAATCTACATTAGTCAAATAGCACTGTCCTGATTGGTCAGAATGGAATGCTCTGATTGGTCAGTGAGGGGCAAATGCTATATAGCTACACAGCTCCAATTAGACAAGTAAAGTCTCAGTCCTATTGGTCAATTTCAATGCTAGGAGCTCTTTTATAAGGGTCAACTGAGACAGCAGCAGCCCAGTGCAGGAGGCATGGCCGCCCGGCCTCTGGCTTTCCCCTGAAATGCAGAGTGCACGAGACTTCTGTAAATAATGGCTGCTAGACTCAGGAAAAACTATTTGGCAGGTATATTCTTTCTTGGGTCAACAGAGGGAATAAACTTATTGCCATAATCTTTTAAAAGTAAAGAAAGATCTGAATTATTGGTAAGCTGTGGATGCATAAACTGGATGAGCTTCTCAGTTTTCTGTTCCAAACTCTTCCTGAAATACCTTCCTGAATTGCAAAGATTGGAACTGAAAACCACATTTCCCACACTCCTTTGCAGGTGAGCTTTAACTTCTATCAAGCACATTCACTACCCCTGGGGTGAGAAATAATGAATCTAGCAGACACCATTTGGGGGGAGGCTTCCTAATTCCCAGACTGTGGTTCAAGCAGTGCTTCTGGCTGTAGCTTGCTGATCTCCAGATCCAGCTAAGGTGGTGTGACCCAGCTCCAGGCCATCACTTCCTGAGTCAGGAGGGTTCCTGCAGAGGTAGCACTGCCCTTGGTCAGCTGGTTCTGTGGTAGCATTCTAGAGACAGACCAGTTCTAGGGAGACAGACCTTCCACAGACATTGTCAGCACCTTATTTTCTGTATTAAATTCCTTTCTTCTTAAAATAGCTGCTGTGAGGTGATGTAGGGGAATGGCAGCATGCAAGATTCCCTTGGTCTCTCCCCTTGAATTTTCAACAATTTCAACAGCTATAACTCAACAAAGGATTCCCTGCTCAATGCACAAGTCACCTGAGAGATCCACACATTGAAACATCTAAAGGTGGGTAAGTTGAAACAAACTGGGGAAGTGAGAAGAGAGAAGAAGAAATCCAGTTGTGGCTGGCACTCCACTCAGCTGGGAGGAGCAAAGAGATTCCATGGACACTCCTGCAGCAATGAGTAGTACAAGCTGTAGCTGAGCCCCGACCTAGGCAAGGACACAGCATGGGGGTACGACTGTGGTTGTCGGGTGATCAGCATTCCCAACAGAGAAACAAAACCACAGAGCCCTGACCCTCTGTAGCCTCCCTTTGCCCTTGGTGTCGGGCTGCAAAGCACATTATCTGCAAACCTAAGAACAGGTACTACAGAATCACTTTATCCTTGAGCAAAGGGTGCACAGTCCCGGGCCTGGGTGCAGGGGGGATCCCGTGAAGGTCTAAGGTCATCATTACAGGAGGGCAAAACAATGAGGAAGCTGGCCAGTTCCCCAAGCCCACGCCACCCCCACACATTATGGCTACACAGATGGGAACCTCTTTCTGGCTGTGGAGGATAGCACTGGGGTTTCACAGAGCTAAGAAAACTTGTGCTATTCAGTGCCACCTACTGGAAAAGAATAGAAAGACTTCTTCATATTTATCTGTTAGAGAAGTGCCACTTACACATTGATGTCGAGACAGAGAAAGAATCCATCAAATGCCATGAATAAACCAAGGGATCAAGGCAACTTAGAAAGAAACTGAAAAAATCTCCAGAAAGCAAAATTAAAGACATGGAAATATGTGATATAAATGACAAAGAATTCAAGATTGCACTTCTGAAAATACTCAATGAGATGTGAGAAAATACAGGCAATTTAGTGAGCTCAGAAAACAAATCAACAAATAAAATGAGTACTTTACCAAAGAGATTGAATAAAGAACCAAACAGAAATTCTGAAGAAGAAGAACTCAATAAGAGAGATCAAGAATGAATTAGCAATCACAGGAAATAGAGTGGACCAGAGGGAGGAAAACATTAGTGATATCAAAGACAGAAATCTAGAAATGATGCAGAGGGAAGACAGACCTGAGCATGAAAAAAAAAAAATGAAATGAGTCTATGAAAACTATATGACTCCATCAGAGAGAGCAATATAAAAATAGACATACCAGAAAAAGAAGAGAGGAAGAAAGGAAGGAATGAAGAGCTTATTCAAACCAATAGTTGATAAGAACTTCCCAAACCTACGGAAAGAGCTAGATCCTAGAATTCAAGAAGCAAACAGAATACCTAATTACCTCAACCCAGAGGCCTTCTTCAAGGCACATTGTATTAAAACTGTCAAAAATTAAAAGAATTATCAACGTAGCCAAGGAAAAGAAGAAAGTAACCTATAAAGGGAAACCTATTAGAATATCACCAGACTTCTCAGCAGAAACTCTACAAGCCAGAGGAGAGTGGAACCAAATGATCAAACTACTGAAAGAGGGAAATTACCAGCCAAGAACAATATATCCAGCCAAGTTATCATTTAAATGTGAGAAATGAAGACTTTTCTAGACATACAGAAGTTGAGGGAATTTATCACTGGAAGAACTTCACTGCAGAAAATACTCAAGGGGGATAGTCTACCTGAAACTGAGAACAAAAGGCCACAAAATTATGATTATGAGTAGTGTCACCAGCAAACAGCATACACAGGGATAATGTGCGACAATAAAAACACCACAGGGGAGGGGATAAAGGTCTGAATTTGCAAAGGATGGAGATTACATGCACTCAAGAGATAAAGGACTACTGTATATACGAAACTTTCTTTTTCATAAACCTAATGGTAACCACACACACACACACACAGCTTAAAAAAAGAAGAAACAGAGGAAAGAAGTATAGAATACTACCAAATAAAAACTGAAACACACACAAAAAGAAGTACCAGAAAACAAAATATAAATGGCTATAGGAAATCCTCATACATCAATAATTACTTGAAATGTAAGTGGATTGAATTCACCAATAAAGAGGCATAGCATAGCAGATTGGCTCAAAAAACAAAACCTAACCATTTGCTGTCTTTGTCAGATGCATATAAGCTGCAAGGACAAAGACAGACAAAAAGTGCAAGGGTGCAAATAAATTCTCCAAGCAATTAACATCCACAGGTAAGCAGATTTCAAAATAACAAAAGACAAGGATGGACATTTTATAATGAATAAGGGGACACTAAATCAAAAAAACATAATACTTCTCCATATATATATATATATATACACACATCATCTGGGAGCACCAAAATATATAAAGCAACTACTAACAAATAAAGAGAGAAACAGATAAGAACACAATCATAGTTGGGGACCTTAATACTCCATTGACAGTACTAGACAGATCACACAAACAGAATATCAACTAAGAAATATTGGTCTTAAATGACACATTGGAACAAATGGACATAACTGACATTTACAGAGTCCTTCGTTCCAAAATTTCAGATTCTGCATTCTTCTCCAGCACACATGGGACATTCTCAAGGACAGACCCTATGTAGGGTAACAAAACTAGCATCAACAAATTCAAGAAGACTGAAGTTATACCAAGCAGATTCTCTGACCACGATGCTTTGAAATTAGAAATCCACTGAAAAAAGGAAGTAAAGAAAGCCACAAATACATGGAGATTAAACCACATACTACTAAAAAATATGACTGGGTCAAAGGAGAAATAAAAGGTGAGATAAAAAGAGAGACAAATGAGAATGACAATACCAAGACTTCTAATATATAATATATATATATATATTATTTCAGAGAGGAAGGAAAAGGGAGAGCAAGATAGAAATATCAATGATGAGAAAGAATCATCCATTCCTCCTGCACCCCCCTACCCCACTGGGATTGAGCCCATAACCCGGCTATATGTCCTGACTGGGAATCGAACCGTGACCTCCAGGTTCATAGGTCAATGTTCAACCACTGAGCCACACTGACTGGGCCTCACCACTCTTATTCAACATAGTTCTGGAGTCCAAGCCATAACAATCAGGCAAGAAAAAGAAAGAAAAGGCATCTAAATTGGAAAAGAAGAAATAAGTATTACCTTTTGCAGATGGTATGATTCTGTATATAGAAAACCCTAAAGACTCCACAAATAACTATTAGAAACAATAAACATATTCAGTAAAGTTGCAGAATACAAAATAAATGTATGAAAATCCATGACTTTCCTATATATTAGCAATGAAATTTCAGGAGGAGGGAAGAAAAAAAATTCCCTTAGCAATTCATCCAAAGAATAAAATACCTAGCAATAAACTTAAAGGATGTGAATGAATCATATATTAAAAACTACAAAGCATTATTAAAAGAGGGAGAAAAAGACACAATGGAGAGATATTTCATGTTCATGAGTTAGAAGAATCAACACAACTAAAATGGCCATATTATCCAAAGCAGTATATGGATTTAATGCAATCCTCTCAAAATCCCAATGTCATTTTAAAAAGAAATAGAACAAAAAGTCATCAGATTTGTATGGAACCACAAAAGACCCGAATAGCCAAAGTAACCCTGAGAAAGAAGAATGAAGCCTGAGATATCACACTACCTGACTTCAAATCATACTACAGAGCTGCGATCAAACCAGCAACCTTTTGGTGTATGGGATGGCGCTCCACCCAACTAAGCTACCTGTCTAGGGCTATCAAAATTTTCTCAATAAATTGCTAAAAAATTAAAACAACACAAATGTATTTCAGCTGATGGATGGCTGAATAAACTGTTACATCTATATAAAAGAATACTACTGAGCAGTAAAAGGAATCTCACTAGTCATATACATAAAACAAGTGAATTTCAAATGCATCAAGCCAAGTAAAAGGCACAGACACAAAAGGCTCTCTACATCTCCTTTCAGCAAAGGTTAAAACTAAAGAAAAAAATCAGCAAGAAGAGATTTGAACAAAACGGTCAATCAATAGTATCTAATTGACATCTACAGAACACTCTACCCAACAACAGCAGAATACACCTTTTATTAAAGCATCCCTGAAACAATCACCAAGATAGGCCATAAAATAAACTGTAAGAACTTTAAGAAATTGATACTGCACAGGGTATGTTCTCTAACCAAAATGGAGACAAAGTAAAAATCAATAAAACACTTAAAAATCCTTAGACACATAGAAATTAAATTTCTAAATAATTCATGGGTCAAACAAGAAGACACATAAAAGAAAAATTAAGAAAACAAAAATTAATGAAAATAAAAATATATCAAACATGTGAGATGCCAGCAGTGCTGAGAGTAAAATTTATAGTATTAAATATTTATTTGGAAAAGTCTCAAATCAATTATCTACATTCCTACCTCAAAACAAACAAACAAAAAGAGCAAATAAAGCAAAAAGAAATAACAAAAACAGCAGAAATCAACTTTTTACACACACACACACACACACACACACACACACACACACACACACTGATTTCAGAGAGAAAGGGAGAGGGAGAGAGAGGTAGAAACATCAATGATTAGAATCATCAATTGGCTGCCTTCTGCACACCCCCTACTGGGAATGGAGCCCACAACCTGGGCATGTGCCCTTGACAGGAATCAAACCTGGGAACCTTCAGCCCGCAGGCTGACACTCTATCCACTGAGCCAAACAGGATAGGGCAGAAGTCAATTTTTAAAAAGTAAAACTACATTAAAAACTACAAAACATTGTTGAAAGCAACTAAAGATGACACAAATAGATTCCATGTTGATGGTTTGAAATACGAAATATTATTAAGATGTCTAAACTACCAAAAGCAATCTACAGATTCAGTGTAATCCCTATTAAAATCCCAAAGTACTATTTTGCAGAAATAAAAAAAAATCACCCTGAATTTCATATGGAATCTCAAAGAACCCCAAAAAACAATTTTGAAAATGAAGAATAACACATCCTTAATTCAAAACATATTACAAAGCTACAGTAATCAATATAGTGTGGTACTGACATTAAGACAGGCATATAGACCAATAAAACAGAATAGTGGGGCCGGAATTAAAACCTCATGTATAAAGTCAGGTGACCATCAATAAAGATGGCCTCTGCTCAAGGCTACAAAGTTTCAATTATAGAAGATAAATAAATCACAACAAGAATGGCAGCAGCCATGGAGCTGGAGAGAGCAGGAGGCTTGGGTTGTCCCCAGCGATAGAAGAAGCCAAGCTTTCTGCCCCCCTGCCCCCCGGCCCCCCCCACCCCTGGCCTGCCCTGGCCTCTGCTCATGGCTACAAAGTTTCAATTATAGAAGATAAATAAATCCCAGATACCAGGGCCTCCTCTTGGGTCACTGGGGGACGTGGCTGGCCTGCAAACCACCACAGGCCCCTCACCCAGGGCACCCCACACCCCAAGGGAACCCCCATCCTGATCTGGGACACCCTTCAGGGCAAACCAGCCGGATCCCACCTGTGCACCAGGCCTCTATCCTATCTAATAAAAGAGTAATATGCAGATTGACCATCACTCCAACACACAAGATGGCTGCCCCCATGTGGACACAAGATGGCCGCCACAAGATGGCCAGCAGGGGAGGGCAGTTGGGAGGAACCAGGCCTGCAAGGGAGGGCAGTTGGGAGCAATCAAGCCTGCAGGGGAGGGCAGTTAGGGGTGACCAGGCTGGCAGAGGAGGGGTGTTGGGGGTGACCGGGCCTGAAGGGAAGGGCAGTTGGAGGGGGACCCAGGCCTGCAGGGGAGAGCAATTAGGGGTGACCAGGCCTTCAGGGGAGGGCAGTTAGGGGCAATCAGGCTGGCAGGGGAGTGGTTTGGGAGTGATCAGGCTGGCAGGCAGAAGTGGTTAGGGGCAATCAGGAAGGCAGGCAGGCGAGCAGTTGGGAGCCAGCAGTCCTGGATTATGAGAGGGATCCCAGATTCGAGAGGGTGCAGGCTGGGGAGCCACGCCCCCCAGTGACCCAAGCACACACCCCCATGCACGAATTTCATGCACCGGGCCTCTAGTATGTGTGTGTGTGTGTGTGTGTGCGCGCACACACACACACACACACACACACACACTGAGTGGCCAGATTATTATGCGTTCAGAGATCTATCTGGCCATTCAGTGTACATTGGAAATGCAGAAATAAAATTTTTTTGTGTTTGCAAATGACATAAAATACTTAGACATAAATCTAACAAAAGATTTTACCAGACTTTGTATGTTAAAAATTACAAAATTTTGATGGATAAATGGATAAGCAAAGACGGAAGAAATAAAAAAAACAGCTTATCGATATATATAAAAGCCAAGCGACTGGAATGATGGAACAACCAGAACGACCAGTCACAATGACGCACACTGCAACGGCCAACCAACCTGACTGGGGCTCCCTGCAACCTCCCACGGCCCCTCCCCCTGGCCGTCCCCATCCCCGATCGGCCCTCCCACCCTGATCAGGGGCAGGGCTGGCCCTCCCCCGCAGCTGGCCCCAACCCCGATGGCCCCCATGGGGGCAGGCCAGCTGGACCCCACCCGTGCACGAATTCATGCACCGGGCCTATAGTATGAATAAAGTGACATACTGTGTTCATGTATTGGAAGATCCAATAGAGTAAACATGTCAATCTTCCACAAACTGATCTATAGCTTTAATAAAATTCCTATCAAAATCCCAGCAAGATTTTTTGTAGACAGAGACAAGTTTAGTCTAAAATTTATATAGAAAGGTCAAGGCCCTAGAATAGCTAAAATCCTCTTGAAGAATAAAGTGGAAGAATCACTCTATGTGATGCTCAAGCTTATCATACAGCCACAGGACTCAAGGCAGTGTGATAGTGGTGGAGCAGCACACACACAGGTCAGTGGAACAGAACAGAAAACCCAGAAATATACCCACACAAACATGCTCTACTAACTTTTTAAAAAGTTGACAAAGCAATGCAATGGGACAGAGAGCTTTTCAACAAACGTTTTTAGAGCAATTGGCTCTCCATAGGCCAAAACATAAACCTTAGCCTCAACCTCTCCTCTTCAAAAAACTAACTCAAAATTAATTATGAACTTAAATATAAAATGTAAAACTACAAAACTTTTAGGACGAAAACAAGAAAAATCTTCATGATCTTTGGCAAGACAAAGAGTTCCTACCACTAAAAGCATAATTAATAAAAGAAAAAATTGATAAATTGAGCATTCACCAAAATTAAAAATGTTTGTGCTATCAAAGCTCATGCAAAAAATATGAAAAGACAAGCTAATACAAATAGAAGATATTTACAAATCACATATCCAGCAAAGAGCTCTCAGCCTCAACAGTAAAGAAACAACAACCCACTAAAAACATGGGCAAAACCCATGAAGAAATACTTCACTGAAGAGGCTTTACAGATAGAAAATGAGCACATGAAGATCTGTTTAGCCATCTGCGCAATGAAAATTAAAGTCATGAGACAGCATTACCCATCTACCAGAATGGCTAAAATATAAGAATAGTGGCAACACCAAATGCTGACAAGAATGCAGAAAACTCGATCACTCATTCATTGTTGATGGAATGTAAAATGGCACAGCCAACCCAGAAAACAGCAAGTAGTTTCTTACAAAACTAGACATGCAATTGTCATACTACTCAGCAACTGCACTCTTGAGGACCTATCCCAGAGGAATGAAGACCTATGTTCACACAAGAACCTGTACAAACATATTCATAGATTACCTTATTTATAACAATCAGAAACTGGAATCAATTCTGATGCCCTTTAACAGTGAATGGTTAAACAAACGGTGCTACATACATAAACCATGGAATACCACTCAGCAGTAAAATACTACTAGTGATACATGCAACAATTAGGATGAATCTCCAAGAAATTATGCTCAGTGGGAGAAAAAATTCCAAAAGGCTATATACTGTATAATTATATTTATACTGTACAACATGTATGACATGGTAACATTTTAGAAATAAAGATCCGTGGCTACTGGGGAATATGGATAGGAGTGGAAAACCTGGCAGGGAGTTGAATGTGGTTATAAAAGGGCAACTTGAGCCTGGCCAGTATGGCTCCCTTGGCTGGAGTATCATTCTGTACACTGAAAGGTCACAGGTTCGGTCCCAGGTCAGCGCACAAAGCTAGGTTTTGGGCTCAATCTCCAATAGGGGCATATACAGGAGGCAACCAATTAATGAATCTCTTAGACATCGATGTCTCTCTCTCGCTAAAATCAATTATAAAAAAGGGGGCAACTTGAGACATCATGAAGTGCTAGAACTGTTCAATATCTTAACAATGGTGGTAGATACATTAATCTATACATGCAATAAAATATATAGAACCAAATACACACACCAATGTGTACAAGTGAAATGGAAGAAATCTGAACAAGATCACAGGATTACATTGATATAAAGTTCCTGGTTGTTACACACTATAATTCTGCAAATTTTTACTAGAGGGAAAATGGGTAAAGGGTAGATGGGATCTGGCTGTATAATTCCTTACAACTCAATGTGAATCCTCTATTATCTTGATAAAAATTTCAATTTAAAAAGTTATATTCTATGATTCCACTTATATGACGTTCTGGGAAAGTCAAAACTATAGGAGCAGAAAACATCAGTGGTTGCCAGAACATGGGAGTCAGGGGAAGGGATTAGGAGTACAGAATATTTTTGGGGGGTGATAGAACTTGTATATTCTGATTGTGCTAGTGGTTACATACTGTAGTGTTTGTCAAAACTCAGAAATGCATACTAAAAAGGATGAAACTTACTCTGTGTCAATTATACCACAATAAACGTTACTTTAAACAAAGAGTATTACTGAAAAATCCCTCATCCTACAGAATGAAAGCGTAATATGCAGATCGAGCAACAGCCAAATAGCAGAATGACCGTCCGGGACCATGCTATGACACCCACTGGCGACAGGCCAGCCAAGGCGGATGCAGTGCAATTGGTCAGGGGCTTGGCCATCGCCCAATGATCGCCCTGCAGAGGGAGGCCCAGGCCACTGACTGGCGGGCTGTGGCAGGTGGGTGGGGCCTCCCTCTGTGAGGGAAGCCTGGGTCTCAGGTGCCAGAGGGAAGCCGGTGCTGGCAGCCAGGGGAAGAAAGGCCTACTCTTGCACGAATTTTGTGCCTTGGGCCTCTAGTTATGGAATAGTTTTGGAGATCTATTATTATGTGAAAAAAGCAAAGCATAATTGTTGTGTGATTATTTGTGCACAAAATTTGTACAAAATAAATAGCAAAGGGAACTATAACAGAAAACTAGTGTCAGTAGTTGCTTCAGGACCAAGTACCTGAGTGGCTGCTAAGGCTAAAAGTGAGAGGACTTAGTTTTTGTTCTATGCCCTTTTTAAAAATTGTAATCAGGTTCCATGTCCAAAAGAAAATTAAACAGAATAAGATAATTTAAAAACTTGAATATCTACCCCCAAATCATAATAATATTATGGATGACTATAAAATTTTCAAATGAAAAGAATGAGCTAATTTAATAGAAAAATAAAAAAATACCAACCCAATTCATTTTATGAAGCTAAATAACCTTCATAACAAACCCAGAAAAAACAGTACAAAAGAAAACAACAGACCAATTTTAAATATGAAAGTAGATGGAAACCTCCCAAAACATTATAAAATTAAATTCTGCAGAGTTGAAAAGAACACAATATTTTACAACTAAGCTGAATATACCAGAAATGTAAATATAATTCAATATCTGAAAAAGTATGATTAAAATTCAGTTTAACAGAACAAAATAACATGCTTATCGGAATACACAAAGAACATTTTATTTAAAAAATCATTTAAGTTAAAGAAACTGTTAGAAAAATAGAGATAGTGACTACCTTAACTTGATGAAGGGCACCTATCAAAAACCGACAGCAAAAGTCAAGATTTCATATCAAAATATTTCACATGGCAAGTTTGGAAGTAGTCCCTTTAAAGTGAGAAACAAGATAAAGATGGTCTCCTTCACTGTTCAGTTTTAATATTATACTGGAGAACTTCCTGCACTCCCCCCACATCCAAAAAAAAAAAAAAAAAGAAACAGAAAAAAGAGGGATAAAAATTATTTGCAGATATGACTGTCTCCGTGGATCTGAAAGAAAAGTAGAGATCAACTATTCTTGCCCTGGCTGGTGTGACTCAGCTGACTGGAGCATCATCTTGTACCCTGAAAGGCTGGGGTTTGATTCCTGATTAGGGTACATACCTAGCTTGTAGGTACATCCCTAGACAGGGGCGCATATGGAAGGCAACCGATGGATGTTTTTCTCACATCGATGTTTCTCTCTCTCTCTCCCCCTCCTCTCTAAAAATCAACACACAAAAATAAAAGCATGCTTATACACTAACAATAACCAATTAGAAAGTAGTGAGTGAAAAAATTATTGTATTTAAAATGGCAACAAAATGTAGAAAATGCCTAGAAATAAATTTACCAAAAGATGTAAAAGGCCTTTGTGAGAGAACTAGAACCGTTGCTAAAGGACAAAAAGGTATTCACAGGTAAGAAGACATAGCAGCGTCAAGATGTCAATTCTCCCAAATTAGTTTATGGAACTTGATAAGGCATTCCTAAAATTCATAGGAAAAATGGTCTATAATGACTAAGGTATTCTGAAAACAATAATTAGGTGGGGAAACCTACTCTAATTGGGAATTCAGACTTACAGCAATTTAGCGATTCTGTAATGGTACAGGAATAGACAAATACACCATAGAACAAAAGAGAGCCCTGAAACAGAACCATGTATGTCTATCTGTATATTGCAAGCAAGACAATATGGCAGAGGCAGCATTACAGACCAGTGGTGAATGCCGACTATCAACATGGGGCGGGGGGAACACTTGGATCTCTATTTGACACTACACATAAAAGTAGATCCCGGGGAATCAAAGACACAAATGTGAAAATACTTCAAGAAAAAAAAATCAGGAGATTATCTTAAGTTATCTTTGTAAAGGAAAATATTTTTTGAATAAGATGAAATAAGAATAAACCAGAGGATTGATACATTTTATATTGATTTTTTAGAAATTCTTTAAAAAATACAAAGTGAAAAGATTCAATTGAAAAGCTACAGACTGAGAGATGAAATCGCAATGCATGTTGACAACGAATTATAAAATCCTACTTTATATTTTAATGGATATATAAAATATAATCAGCAGACACCAAGGATACAGATCAAGTTTTTGCCAGTGGTTACATCTGCAGTAAGGAACAGGACTGATAATAGAGTCCAAAAGATACTCCAACTTAATCTGCAATATTGTTCCTTTTAATGAAATAAACTTGAAGAATAAAATATTAACATTACCAGTTCTGAATAGTGTAAACATCATTGTTTTATAATTTCAGTATTTTTCATGATTTTATTCTAAAAAGCAAACAAAACACAAAAGATAAAGCTGGCCCCTTGCACTTGCCAAACAAAAGATGGGACCCTCCAGATAGTCACCCAGGAGACCAGGATTTGGGAGGCTGACTCTCACTGTTCCTGTCCTTTGCAGGTGCATTCAAATTCCCACACAGAATTCCAGTCACATTAGGAAGGCGGCCCATCTTCCCCAGGCTGGGAAAGTGGCAAGTAGTCAAAATAAAGCCCCAGGTAGTTGGAATGACAAAGGCTGTGCCCACAGGGGAAGCTCGCCTTTCAGAGACTCCGGGGGCAGGAGAAAGCCCTTTTGTGTCCAAGACTCAGGACTCCCGCGGAAAGTGAGGAGGGCGGGGTCAGGGCCCTGTCAGAAGATGATGGAGCCTGGCAGCATGGAGAAGCCCAGGAGACCCAGGCCCGGGGCAGGAATGTTTCCTCGCACAGCAGGCCCTCTGTCTGAGAGGAACATGAGGTCAGGGACACAGCACACTAGGGTTTCTCCAGCATCCAGGACAAAATGCGCCTCCCTGAGTGGTGTCCAAATACAGGCTGCTGCCCGCTCTCCACTGCAGGGAGATACGATCTGCTCTCTTCAGAAAAGCCATTGGTCTCAGGCAGGGAGAAAAGCCACTCTCTGTATTTTAAAAAGCATACCATTGGTGACTACCAAATAAGCATCTGACAAACGCCTAATATAGCCCCAGGCATCACAAACAAGAATTTCCCAGGGTGCAGGTTAGGGAGCCTTGGGTCCCACCAAGCGAGGTACCAAGGAGAGCAAAGGCAAAGCAAGGCCTTTTGAAAGCCTCCTTCTGGCGTGGCCACTGTCTGACAGCAGCATTTCCTCCATCACATAACTGCTCACAGGAGCTACGCCTCCTAGAGGTCCTCCTTAGAAAAATGTTCAAGTCTGAAAAATAGAGACACCCCAAAATCAATGAATTTACTTTCCGCCAGTATCCTCAAAAACATAAAGAAACCATTGAATCCCAAAAGATGCAGGCACTTTGATTTATAAAAGAAAAGTTACATAGTTTTTCTTTTTGTCTCTCTTTAAAACTATGACTGGATATTTAGTGGAGTACCAAATAAGCAATTTAAATTAAAACTGTCAGAGAAAATTAAGAGATAAAGTAAACACTTTAAAAGGAAGGAAAAACTGTAAATATAGGTAATGTGGACAGACATCTGATAAAGGGCAAGGCAAAAATAATAAGCATAGATACTGTACCAGCTCCATAAACATGGAAGTCCCTTCCTCTCTAAATGACATTTTTCTACCCCATGAGAAATCAGAAAAAAGAGCAGTGCTTCACGGTGTGTCTTCTGAGGACTAAGTCAAATGCGTGGAGACGTGCAGTGCCAACGTGCACCTCTGTAAGACACAGGCACCCTTCAGCACACACACCGGCCTCGACTAAAGTCTCGCTGGGAACTGGGGCTCTGAGCTTCTCCTGAATACAACCTGAAGTCTGCCCCCTGACTTCCCTACTGAAACCATCCAATGATTTCCCACAGCTACAAAAAGCCCTAGTCTCCTGGTATGTCATAGCAAGGTCTTTAATAGACTGCTCTGGTCCCTACCCTCCAACCCCCCCACCCCCCGCCCCGAATTATTTGCCAAACTCCTGCTTACTACTTTTCACCAAGTCACAGAAATCCTGCAGTACACTACACGTGAAGAGTTACGCATGCTCCTGAGCCTCGCACTCAGAGCTGCCTGGGTTCTTCTTTCCTAGCGTCACCAGATAAGGCATTTTCCAGGAAGCCCCAGCTCTTCCAGCAGAGTTAAGACCCAGAGCACACATGACTGGTACAGGGGAACCATGGTTCTTGAACTTAATTATTTCCAGAAGGCTGTTCAAGAAGTGATTTGTTCAAAAGCCGTATCATATTTTTCCCATTAGAAATAATGTAAATTGAATTAATCCATTCCAGGCCCCCAAATGATTCCCCGTTTTAACCTTTCTTATATACAGTGCATGTCTCATGGATTGACTAATATATAAACAAACACTTCTTTTCTTAAGTGCATCTACTGGCCTTAAACATGTCACATTTAGCACTCAGTCCCAGGGTGTCTTCCAGGGCTGCCTGCAGCGTCTTCCCTTGTTCCTGTATCACTGCCCCAAATGCTGTCCTGGCTAACTGCTCCACACCCTTAGCAACATCGGCACTCTTGATGGCCTCGTTATATTTTAAAATTGTGTTAATCATCAATTTCACCATGACATACTCAGTAGTCAGGTCAGACTCGCAAACACCTCCATCAAACCGTGTAATTATTTCCTTTTTAAGCTCTATCATTGTTCTCACAACTTTCCTTTTCACTTTGTTGCTATCACTAACCTTCTTAGGGCCCAACAATTTCCTGAGATGTTAATGCGAGGTTTAGTGGTAAACTGACTCATACTTATGCATTCTATCCTTTGTCACCTGAGAGACACATGACTGATTAAAGAGTATCACCATGCAAGAGTTGTCGGATCGAGAACTGAAGTTTTGTTCAACAACTGAGACACTTTTCCATGAACAACTTGGTCAAGAACTGAATTGCTCCAGATGGGAGACACTCAAGAACTGAGGTCTGGCTTTTTCAGTAAGTTTGCACTCACTATTATTTTGTACCAGAGGCCCGGTGCACAAACTCCTGCATGGGTGGGGTCTGGCTGGCCAGCACGCCCCAACAGAGGCTGCTGTGGGGAGGGGCTGGTGGAACTCCCAGTTGAATTCCCAGTCAAGGAGACAATTTGCATATTAGCCTTTTAGTATATAGGATTAGTTTCAGGTGTTCATCATAGTGATTAGACAATCATATACTGTACATACTGTTTAACCAGATATTTCCAATACCAACCTACATAGATATTACAATATATTTGACTATATCCCACTGACTATATTGTAACTACAAATTTGTACTTCTTAATCCATTCACCTTTTTCATCCAGTCCCCAACCCCCTCCACTCTGGCAACCAGGAGTCTGTTCTCTGTATCTATGAGCACGTGTCTGTTCTGTTTGTTCGTATATATTGTTCTTTAGATTCCACATATAAACTAAATCAGATGATGTTTGTCTTTCTGTGACTCACTTATTTCACTTAGTATAATAACCTCTAGGTCCATTCATGCTGTCACAAATGGTAAAATTTCCTTATTTTTTATGGCCGACTAATAGTCCATTGTATATGTGTACAACTGCTTTATCCACTTGTCTACTGATGGGCATTTCGGTTGCTTCCATATTTTGGCTACTGTAAATAACACTGCAAAGAACATGAGGGTGCATATATTCTTTCCGATTAGTGTTTTTGGATTTCTGCATTCACAGCAACAGTGCACGAAAGTTCCCTTTTCTTTACATCATCACCAACACTTGTGTTCTGATTTATTGATGACTAGAGGCCTGGTGCATGAATTCATGCACGGCCAGGAGGGAGGGGATATGGGGGTGGACCGGCTGGCCCTGCCCCTGGTCGAATTCCTGGTCCAGGGGACAATTTGCATATTACCCTTTTATTATATAGGACAGCCATTCTTACAGGTATGAGATGATATCTCATTGTGGTTTTAATTTGCATTTCTCTGACAATTAGTGACACTGTGTGTCTTTTCATATGTCTATTGGCCATCTGTATGTCCTCTTGGGGAAATGTCTGTTCAGGTTCTCTGCCCATTTTTTATTGAATTGTTTGGTATTTTGGTGTTGAATTGTATGAGTTCTTTATGAATTTTGGATATTAACCCCTTATCAGATGAATCACTGCGAATATCTTCTCCCAATCAGTAGGTTGTCTTTTTGTTTCCCTGAGATTTCCTTTGCTGTGCAAAAAAGAACCACTCAGAAATGAAGAACAGTATCTGAAATTAAGAATACACTAGAAGGCATGAGCAGCAGATTAGATGAAACAGAGAATGGAATCAGTGATTTGGAATCACCAAGACAAGGTAGCAAAAAATAATCAGAGAAGCAAAAAGAAGAAAAACTTTCTCTAATGAAAATAGTCCAGGGGACCTCTAGGACAACATGAAGTGTTACAACATCCACATTATAGGGGTACCAGAAGGAGAAGATAGATAGCAAGGGATTGAGAACCAATTTGAGTAAATAATGACTAAAAAAAATCTTCACTGATCTGGTAAAGGAAAAAGACACACAAGTCCAGGAAGCACAGAGTTCCAAACAAATTTTCAGTCAGATATTATGTGGCTCCATTTTTCTAGTTCTCTTGGCTGGGAAGGCCAGAGTGAGGTTAAGTCCCACCACTCCTCAGGGGGACCTTTGCAGATGAGATACACCTCCTAATTCTCAACCACAGCATGCGGGTGCTCTGCCCTTCCCACCAGTCTCAATGCGGTGTCTTCCGTAAATCCTTGGTTCTGAGACTTCTCTTCAGCTGGCCTTCAGTTGGTTCTTCAGGCTGGCTGTTAGATAATTTGATCCTGGGAGGAGGTGAGCACACTGCTCTGATGCCTTCTTGGATCTCCAGTAGAAATGAAAATGGCTTGATGGCATGTAGCTACTCAAGAACAGAGTGCCTAGGATTAGAATAAATGGGCTACCTAATTTCACGGAGAGTGAAATGTGTTTTTATTTATACAAGGAATATGTGAGAGCAGGTAAGAAAAATTTTTAAATGTGACTGGGGAAGATATGTGTATAGATGCTGGGTAGTCAAAGTGACAGACGATAGTAGATATTCTTTTTGCTGATTTGTCCCTATTGGGAGAAAAGTCCCAAGACCTACCTCACTGCAGAAGCCAAAGTGGAGCAAATAATCCCTCTCCCTATTGCTAGGGAAACAGGTGTGAGCACATGCCTTAAATATAGCCAACCAACTGGTCAGTTGCATAATTCTGAAGTAAAGATCAGTGAGTATTTTCATTACTTAGGAAGGGAATCAAAATCCACGGCGGAGCTGTAAGTGTCCAGTGGTAAAGTCCAGAATTGTCATGCCCAGATGAGACAGTGTCAGCAGAGATAAATACAACAAACCATGAGTTGGAACCTTGGCTATCCTTGCCTCCCTTGGTTCCTACCTATTTTAGTTTCTCAGTATCCTCCCAATGAATTCTTCCACTGATTCAAGATGATTTCAGGGACCTTTATTCAAGAACAGCAACCAGCATAGACACATGAATGGCCTTTAGGATACTTGGTGCCATCAGGAACAGAGAACAATTCACTGCCCATATATATACTGGAAGTTAAGGAAACTATAGTGGAAGACTCTGGCTCAAAGCTAGAATGTTTACTTTTCTTTTAAATATATTTTTATTGATTTCAGAGAGGGAAAAGAAGAGACAGAAACATCAGTGATGAGAGAATCTTCAGTCAGCTGCCTCCTGCACGCCCCCTACTGGGGATTGAGCCCACAATCTGGGCATGCACCCTGACTGGTTCCTGTGTCGACACTAAGCCGCTGACCCAGACCAGCTGGGCTAGAATGTTTATTTCTTTCATTAATATGTTAGTTTGAGTCAAATGAAGCTATAGGTTGATGACCATTTATTATCTAAAAAAAATTTCATGCAGTTTAACCTAATACTTCTGGGCTGTATTTTGGCACGATAATATCTATCTCTCTACCTGGCTATTCTTAACTAATATTAAAAAGTTACCTTCTATTTCTTTTCCTTTATTGAATTAACAAAATTATACAGGCATCAGGTATATAATTACAGAATACATTATCTGTACATTGTATTGTGTGTACATCACCCCAAGTCAAGTCTCCTTCCATCACCATTTTCCCCCATATACCCCTCCCCCCCTCCCCACTGCAATCACACCGCTGTCCATGTTCCTGAGTTTTTTCTTTTTTTTAGATCAATCCTTTCACCCTCCAACCCAGCCCCCAACCTCCACCCCTGACAGCTGTCAGCCTGCTCTCTGAATATGAGCCTGTCTCTATTTTGTTTGTCAGTTCAGTTGTATTAAAAGGCATGGAACTATCTATCTCTCTACCTGGCTATTCTTAGCTTAATTAATTAATGATTTTAATCCTCACCTGAGGATTTTTTTTTTCATTTTCGAGAGAGAAACATTGATGTGAGAGAAAAACATCAATCAACTGCCTTCCACACCTGGCCTAACCAGGGATTGAACCTGCAACCTAGCTATGTGCCCTGACTGGAAATTTACCAGCAAACTCCTCATGTTAAATGAGATTTCATATAATTCTTAAAGTAATTAAGAAAAGCATATAACTTATGAGTACCTGAGTATATTTACCAACACCTAGAAAACTGGGAAATTTATTTTCTTTTACCTATAACATACATGTTGCATTTCCTTTTATATTTACACAGCATTAAAGGTAGTTCCTCACCAAATAATATATAATAACTCTTTAGACACTTCAAAGTAATTATTAATTTAGCCCTCAGCATTTCTCTTTATACTCAACCATACTAAATTCCTTTACTATTTCCTGGAGTCTGCTTTCCAGACTTTTTTCATAGTCTCTAAATCTAGTACACATTTGCCAGATCTTCCAAATTGCAGAACTCAGTGTATCCTGAAAGCAGGTGAAATGTGAAAGAAGAGACCAATTTGCGGCTTACGGAAAATATGCCCCTAAAGAGGATTAAAAAAAGAAATCAATGATGTGAAGTATGAAGTGGGAACTACCAGAAGCACCCAACTGCTTAGGCGTGAAAGGCAGACACAACACACTGGAAACGAGAGAAAATTGGTTGGCTTTCGTGTTTCTTTGTTTTTTAACCCATCACCAATCTCCTCTCAGAGGGCCAATAACAAGTTATCAGATTCCACTCTACAAAAGTAGTTCTTAAGCGCCGCAGCACCTGCTGCAGTGCCCTGAGCTGATGGGCTCTTACCTGAACGGCACTTCTTCCTGCGGAACAGCCACGTAGTAACGAATGAAAAACCTCTCCGAGTCTTCACGCTCATCGTCGGTAACAACACTGCCATTAAGTTTGGAAACTGATGGCAATCTGTCAGTAAAACCAAAATAAAGACATTTTCAGATATGAAAAACATTTAGCTTTGGAAACAGAATTATTGATTTGAGCCATTATTCTCTTGAAAGGAACTTTTGATGCAGCTGTGCTTGTGTACAACTACTGACATAAACTAAAGGGGCATAATATAAAAGTTCCCAAAATATTTAAGCTTCATTTTTGGATGAGACACTGCCCTTTTATAATCACAACTCACTCTTCAAAATAACATTCTAGGTTGCATTGTCCAACTTGAACATGATGCAAGCCACACGTGTAATTTACACAGTCTCTAAACCTAGTACACATTTGCCAAATCTTCCAAATCGCAGAATGCAGTATATCCTGAAAGCAGGTGCAATGTGAAAAAAGATTTGGCAAATGTATCCTAGGTTTACCAGCCATATTTTAAAAAGTAAAAATAAAGCAGACGGAATTCGTTTTAATAATATATTGTATTTAATCCAATAAATGTAGGATATAATCATTTCAACCTGTAATCAATACTAAAATATAACTCATGAGATACTTTACATTCTCTTTTGCATATACAGTGTTTCAAATCCAATGTATATTTTACACATTTAGCACATTTCAATTCAGACTAGCCATATTTGAAGTGCTTAAAAGTCACACATGGCTAATGGTACCAAATTGGACAGAAGTCTATAGAGTAGTCAGTACAGTTTGGTCATATACTTCAGGAATTAGCTTATTATATTTACAAAAGAGCTATGTAAAAAATACAAGACCCACAGCAAGACTTATTCTTCCTAGAAGACAAGGCTGCTGAAACTGATTTCTTCAGGGAGGTGTCCATGTGCATGTCCCCGTGAGCAGCAGGGAAGCCCTGCTGGGTGTCAGTGGGACAGAGAGAACAACACTGTTTAAGTAGCCACTCTTCTTCCGGGGACCTTAAAGCCTCCTCTCTCCTTTCGAAACTGCTGTGATAGTGCACAGAGAGCAGATCAGCGCTCCATGCCCTTCACACCTTATCAGTGGTCAACAGAGCCAAATATCAATGACTGAACTTTCTTTTGAGAGACAAATTTCTTAAACTTCTTCTAACGCCACTTCTTCAAAATAGACTCGCCCAGGCCGAAAACCGACTTCTGCGCATGGGCCACGAAGTTTCAATCGCACTGTATGTGCGCACCCACACGTGGTATTTTGTGGAAGAGCCACACTCAAGGGGCCAAAGAGCCGCATGTGGCTCGTGAGCCGCAGTTTGCCGACCACTGCCTTAGCTGAACACTGTTGCTGCTAAGGCACATGCAGAAATAACACGCACGGGTCGTTTCAGCAGTCTGTGGGAGTCTGAGGCAGGAAAGGCAGAAGATAACAAAATAGTAGCCAAATCTAAGTCGAACTAGATGATAATCGGAAAATACAGATGCTGCTCTCAAGTTTTATACTAATGCAACAGCCTGATTTTTAGGCATTTACACCTTAAACGACCACTATGTTAACAGAGAAAATAAGGACAGCTGATTCTACCTACCTTTACTTCATGACCCAAGACAGAACATCGAATATTATAAACATCAAAAAGTATAAAAATAGAATCGATTGGTGAGGGAATTTTGCAGTGGTCTTGGCAGGCCAATTACATTTCACATTTTTCTCATCAAATTGCATTCCTTTCCTTCCAGGATTTCAAGCTACAAAAAGCAACTCCTTCAAGCACAGTCTGTTCATGAGTTGGATCGACTTATAATACACTCCCTCCTAAAGAGTGTCTCATTCCTGCAATGAAATAACAAGGCCCCAGGGGAGGGAGGCAGGGGAACTTGGACAACAGACCTGGCTATTACCAACTTCCTGCGCTCCTCGGTGGTGTATGGCTGCAGAAGAGGAATGCCTAACAATCTCACTTCTTCAAGTTTAGGGAATGAATTTAGTTTGTCAATGTCTTCCCAGGACTGCAAACCTAATTTGAGAAACATATTTTTTAAATAAATCCAGAAAAGTACACGAATAAGAAGATAAACATAGAAAAAAAGAAAACTTCAGTTAATATGTGAAATATTAAAATAATTGTAAACTAGAGATGCTGATTTTTTTTTAATCCAAGGAAAGAATGGAATACATTTCATAGCATAAAGGCTTCCCTAGTCTCTCCTATCCCTGTGATCCCAGTAGTCAAGGAGAGAGACCTTCACTCTCTGACATCCACTCAATTACTAACTCTCCACCCAAATGGCTTGTAAAGGGATCACCGGTGATTTCAATAAGCAGGATGTATGCCATGATTACAGAGAATGGTGACATGATCAACTCTCCCATCAAGTACAGACTCAGGGAACAGGACCATTTATGATCAGAATCAAATTTTTTACCTAATAAATTCTAAAATGGGGCAAGTTCAACAGATCCAGAAACTAAGTATTAACTCTCTTTCATACGGTTCTGGTTTTGGGGACAGGGAAAACAAATTCAAAATTTAAAGGAAACAAAAACAAAACACCTGAACCTTTGGGTAAGAACATGAAATAAATTAAGTTCCTCTATTCCTAAAATGAAATCCTTCCTATTGCTGTGAGTAAATACATCACCCAAGTCAATACTTGGCAGTGGTTGGAAAAATATCCCTGTAACAGTGAAGCTGGCTGATTTTACAACATGTTGAATCCATGTTAGAGAATGTGATCCCTTCCTATTTCTGTCTATCTCCAGTGAAGATAAAGCAGAGGAGCAAGTTATGAGGACTCTGGTGCATGACACCCCACCCCCCCAAACACACACACACACACACACACACACACACACACACACACACACACACAACCGTCCTGTCCCTTCAGCATGGCATTTCCATCCAGGAGGAAGAATGGACTTAGCTCAAGGGGACGTCAAACAGCTTCATTATGCAAAATACTAGTTTTTAAAACTTAGTTCTCACCCTTATACCCTCTACAGTGAATTCAACTGTTTATATTTTTTCTGTTGTAGGTTATCTATTTTAAGTAATGTAGTTGTTTTAAGAAATAGGCTACCAGTAAAAGACAATGTCATGAGAATGAAAAGAAAAGCCACAGACAGGGAGAATATATGTGCTAAAACATATCTGATAAAGGATCATTACCCTATAAATACACAAAGAAGTCTTAAAACTCCACAAAAAGAAAATGAACAATCTGATTAAAAAATGGGTGAAAGACCTGAATAGACACCTTACCAAAGGAGATATATAGATGGCAAGTAAGTATATGAAAACATATTCAGCATCAAATGTCATTAGGGATGTAAAGACAGAAAAAAAGCCTTTCTTTTTACTTGCTTCCACAATTTATGAGAAGTACCTGGTAATTAAACCCCAAGATATTAGCTCCTCTGATTCAAATAGCCCCTCTTTTCAAACTGCAGGACAAGGTAAGCTACTCTTCAGACTACATTCTTGCATCCACCTCCTCCCTGCTGTTTTCAGAACTCAAGGATAACTCCCACCAAGGAGTCTCAAATTAGTAGAAAGTTCATTTCCCCACTTCCCTTCAAAGAAGCCTCTTTTAAACGTTTCATAACTTTTGCTCTAAGCTTGTTCTACAGGCTTGGGAAAAATGCTGATAAGATACCTCCCTAGCACATCTGATGGACTATCTTCTGGAAAGCAAACAAACTGTAACTTTTCAAGACAGCCCCTGGTATCTGCTCAACTTCAATACAACACAAACCCCTCCCCCTTCCTTGTCACCTAGCAATGACAGCCATTACTCTTTAAAAGTGGAAGCTGCTTTTTGTTCCCTACCCTGTATTGATTAGCAATGCACTGGCCCTTTCCTCTCTTGGAAAGTAAAATAAACTTCCTTTCTGCATCTCTTCTTAAGCTGTGAATTCTTCCACACCCTGAGTCACTGGCCAAACCCTAACATTTTGGTGGCCTGTATAGGGAGTTAACTTCTCCTCCAACTTCTCCTCTGTCTCTGGAAATTCTAACTCTTCTCTCAGTTGTGAATTCTTTCACAGCCGCCATCACTGCCCAAATCCTAACAAGGGAATTGAAAATTAAAACAACCAGATATCACTATGCACCTATTAGAATGGCCAAAATAAAAAAACCTGACAACACCAAATGCTGACAAGGATGTGAAGCAACTCTCATTCATTGCAGGTACAAAATGTTACCTTGGATACAGTTTGTCAGTTTCTTATAAAACTAAACATACTCTTATCCTATGATTTAGCAATTATGCTCCTTGCTATTTACCCAAATGAACTGAAAATTTATGTCTACAGAAAAACTGCACAGAGGTTTACAGCAACTTTATTCATAATTGCCAAAACCTGGAAGCAACCAAGATGTATTTTAGTTTGTGAGTGGATAAATAAAGTGTGGCATATCCAGACAGTAGACTAGCACTGGTTGGGCCTCACAGGATGTAAATGCTAAAAATAAATAAGCGATCAAGCCATAAAAAGACATGAAGGAAACTTAAGTGAAAGAAATTAATCAGAAAAGGCTATATGATTCCAACTACATGACATTAGGAAAAGGCAAAACTACAGAAACAGTAGAAAACACCAATGGTTGCCAGGACTGGGAAGGAGGGAGGATAAATGGGCAGAGCATAGAAGGTTGTTAGAGCAGTGAGACTATTAAGTACTATACAACAGCGGTAGGTAGATGTCATTATAAATTTCCCAAACCCAGAAAGTGCGTACCACCAAAAATGACCCTAATGTAAACTAGGTGGTGATGGCGTGTAATGCAGGTTCAATTGTAACACAGGTGTCACCGGTGCTGGGATGCTGAGAGTGGGAGACGTTGTGCTTGTGTGAAGGGAGGGAGCATGCGGAAACTTTCTGTACTTTCTGCTCTATTTTGCTGTGACTCTAAACTGCTCTAAAAAATAAAGTTTGTTAATTTTTTTAAATTGGTTAAAAATATTCACTCCTGTGATACACAGAATTAGATGGCAACAAACTGGCAATCAAATATGTAAGTACTAGAAAAGAAAAGAGAAAACTTGAAAGGCACACCAGGTTGGGATTTCCTAACCTAAATCCACACAATATGGTCTAGTTTGCAATTCCTTATATTCTTTCTACTCTGCCTTTTACTATACAATTCATCAATTTCACTCTTTCACAGCATGACCCCTTTAATATATAAAATGTAAATAGCTAATATAATGCTATGCCACTTGATTTATGACAATGAATGCCTTAAATTCGACCCCCAGGCTCCTGCAGTCACTCCTGAAAATGGTCCTCTAAGAAGGCAGAGCTGACTGCAGGAATACACTTTGCACTGCATTTCATGCATAAGCTCAGCTCAGTTCACCTGGGAATGAGAACAAGCCGAACCTCACCTGACTTGTGGAGGCTGATGGACCGCAGGTTAGGAAACAACCTGGCCAGTGAGTCATCAGGCTCCTCAATAGCGTTCAGGTGGTTGTTGGCCAGGACCAGGGTATCCAGCGAAGGAAACATTGCTCCTAACTTTCGTATTTCAGTCCAGTCTTGGAGATTGTTGTCTGTTATATGTAGAAGCTTCAGAGAATGACAGCAAATAGAAGGACAAGACACTGTTTCATAGTCATTAAGGCACAGGAAGAGCTCCTCCAAACTGGAGAGAAAAAGAGAAATATTTCATTGTGTAGAGCAGTTAACTTTCTACTTGGCACCTATTTTCATTCATTGAAGAAATAAGTGCTACTATATGTGAGCCTCTGCTAGGTGTTATAGAGAAAAATATAGTTATCTTCCTGAAGCTAAAATACACCTGACACCACAGCAGAGGGAGATATAACCCAGAACTAAATTAACTTTGTGCTTAATTAAGCAGTACTAACTGTATGTACAAAAGTATTTCAAAGAGGCATGGGATTAAAATTGTGTTAGAATAATCAGGTAAGGGTGCATAACCTTGAAGGAGGGGCAGACTTATACAAGTTGAGAGAAGATGGAAGAAAATTCCAGAAACAACATGAACAAATATTTAGAACATAAACAATAACTACCATTTATAGAATTTCTACCCTGTGTCAGGCCCCATGCCAGATGCTTTATAGACTGACTGTTATTCTATTTCTGCAAGGTAGATCTAATTATGCCCATTTTATAGACAAGGAAATAGAGCTCAGAGAGGTTAATTAGCTTATCAAAGGTCATCCTATCTAATAAAAGAATAATGTGCAAATTGACCGTCACTCCAACATAAGATGGCTGCCCCCATGTGGTCAAAGATGACTGACTCCATGTGGACACAAGATGGCTGCCACAAGATGGCCAGCAGGGGAGGGCAGTTGGGAGGGACCAGGCCTGCAAGGAAGGGCAGTTGGGGGCCATGAAGCCTGCAGGGGAGGGTAGTTAGGGGTGACCAGGCTGGCAGAGGAGGGAAGTTGGGGGCGACCAGGCCTGCAGGGAAGGGCAGTTATGGGGGATCCAGGCCTGCAGGGGAGAGTAGTTGGGGGGGACCAGGCCTGCAGGGGAGGGCAGTTAGGGATGACCAGGCCTTCAGGGGAGGGCAGTTAGGGTTGACTAGGCCTGCAGGGGAGGGTAGTTAGGGGCAAATGGGCTGGCAGGGGAGCAGTTAGGCATCAAATCAGGCTGGCAGGGGAGTGGTTAGGGGATGATCAGGCTGGCAGGCAGAAGTGGTTAGGGGCAATCAGGAAGGCAGGCAGACGAGCAATTGGGAGCCAGCAGTCCTGGATTGTGAGAGGGTTGTCCGACTGCCTGTTTAGGCCCAATCCCAGTAGGATCAGGCCTAAACGGGCAGTCGGATTGGGCCTAAACGGGCAATCAGACATCTCTCGAGGGGTCCTAGATTGGTGAGGGTGCAGGCTGGGCTGAGGGACACACACCCCCGTGCACGAATTTCATGCACTGGGCCTCTAGTCTATCTATATATATAAAAGCCTAATATGCTAAGTGTCCGACTGTTCAACCAGTAGCTATGATGCGCATTGACCACCAGGGGGCAGACACTCAATGCACAGGCATGGGAACATGGAACAGACTGATGAATCTCAGAGGGAAGGGAGGAGGAGAGAGGAGGGAGGGCGGGAAGAGATTAACCAAAGACCTTATATGCATACTAGAGGCCTGGTACCTGGATTCAGGCCAAAACCAGCTCTCCGACATCCCCTGAGGGGTCCCAGATTGCAAGAGGCCAGGCCGAGGGACCCCGCACATGCACGAATTCATGCACCGGGTCTCTAGTATGATTAGAAAGTGGAACTGGGTTTAAAACTTATTCTGTGTCATGTTGGATGCTGAAGGCATGAGGAAACCAATCTCACTAGAGTGATAGTGGGAAACTAAAGTGGAATAAGTGGGGTGAGACCAAATTCTGAAAAGCTTTGGTAATGTTCATACTTATACAGTAAAAAATCTACAGCTTCATACATTTCTTTAAATTACTTCCTTTGAACATTTATGCATATTTAAAGATACAAACAAATGTAATAAAGCATCTCTAAAATGACAAGAGTATAATTTCTTGCATAAAATATTGAAAAGAATACCAGTTTATTTCCAATGAGGCCAGCTATATACAATCATCTGAGTGTTAATATATTTTAGAGATACTGTGATTATTTTTGCCTCCTAAAGAAAAGGTGAGGCAAAATTCTGAAACCAGGTAATCAGAAGATTAAAATGGAGAAAGGCTAGGTTGATCTAGAAATGATAAGTGCTATTCTCAGGGCTATTTTCTAGCCAAAGATTGGCATATCCTATGTTACTCAACACTGAACGAGCATTCCAGTAAAAACGCTCCTGAGTTACATTCACGCCCTCATTGTAACCACTCCATGTTGGTAACCGCTCCCCATTGTCTCTGCAGGCCTAGTGTTTCTGAGTGGCAGGTCGCGGGGGTTCCATGCCCAGGCAGGTGACCACCAGCCTCCCAGCATGTGCTCCGGCTTACTCTGGCAGCTCCTGCAGGATCGTGTGCACTGTCTCCCAGGAGGCTTTGCTGTTATTGAGGACAAGTTTGCGAACCCCAGAGAAGGACCCAGCACATGTTCTTTCTAAAACTGACAAATTCAGAGGGTTGGAACTCAGGTTTAGAAACTCCAACTGGGGAACATTTGACACAATTTTACTGACCTAGGGAGAAAAAAAAAAAGCATATCAGGCAATAATCAGTTTCTAAATAGCAATTATGTTCAGACAGGCCTAAGCGAGTGGGTCTCCAGGCAAAGGATCATTCACATTGGGGAGTTTTATTTAGTGACGGTACCCACAGTGGCATAATTTCAACAAATCTTAGCAAATAACAATTTCCTTCTATGAAACAGTGTCAGAAAGGAAAAGTAATGGTACAAACAAAAAGATTTCCCATGTTGCCTTTGGCAAGGTTTTTATTCTGATATTCTCTTTGATAAATGGAGAAAAGACAGTTTAGATGACAATGCAGACTACAAGTTATTAAAGAGCTCAGTTTGGGTCCTCTTTGTAATCCTCTTTGAATATTTCCTTTCTTCTTCCATCCTCATTACAACAACATTAAGGCTGAGTGAAATAAGCCAGGCAGAGAAAGACAAGTATCACATGATCTCACTCATATGTGGAATCCAATGAACAAAATAAACTGATGAACAAAATAGATCCAGAGTCACAGAAGCTTGGAGCAGAGTGACGAATCTCAGTGTGAGGGGGTAGGTGGTGGGGAGAGATTAACCAAAGAATGTGTATGCATTTATGCATAACCCATGAACACAGACAATAGTGTAGTGAAGGGCGGGGTCGGGGTTGGGCGAGGCCAGAGGGGGAGGAGGTCAATGGGGCAGGGGTGGGGGGAGGTGAAGGGAAGGGGACATCTGTAATACTTTCAACAATAAAGATACATTTTAGAAAATTACTTGATTAAAGACCACAAAGTAACAATTCAGGTGTTCAAAACTGACTACATAGCCACAATCACTGGAAAACAGGTTCAGCTTGGGTCAGAGAGGCACTAAACTTTAAAATATATTGACTAAAAACATAAAAAAGCACAAGAACTATGTAATAAGAGAGAAAACATGATCATAAATTTAATAATTTAACTAGTAAACTTGTAGACACAAAAATTTTAAAAAGGACCTGAGCATTACTGACCTTAGCTATTGGCTTTGCGTAGCAATAGACTCTGCATAGCTTCTTGCACTACATGCCCCCAACAACTTGCAAGATGACTAATACTATTTCCATTTTAACAAATTAAGAAAATGAGCCTCCGAGATGTTAAATAATTAACATCTTCTGTTAAATCAGGTCTCAGAATCACAAAAGCCAAATCTCAAGATAAAAATCAGAAAGGCAAATCTAAAGTTAACCCATGGTTCTTCCCAATAAACAGTCGCCCCCTATCTGCAGTTCTGCTTTCCACAGTTTCAGTTACCCACAGGCAATCATGGTATGAAAGTATTACATGGAAAATTCCAGAAATAAACAAGTCACAAGTTTTAAATCAGGTGCCACTGTGAATAGCATGATTACATCTCGCTCTGTCCGGCTCTTTGCCCCCAGGACAGAAATCACCCCTTTGTCCTGGTGCCCACCCTGCATACACCACCTGCCCCACCCACTCATTAGTCACTTGGTCGCCATCTTGGTTATCAGATGGACTGTTGTTCCAGCAATCCTTCTTTCACTTAATAGTAACACCAAGGCACAAGAGCAGGGATGCTGGAGATTTGGATATGCCAGAGAGCAGCCATGAAATATATGCATGTACAAACAAAAACCAGAGTATACACAGGGCTTGGCACTACTGGTGGTTTCAGGCATTCTTTGGGGGTCTTGGAATTTCTATCACATAGATAACTTCGAATTTATATCACATGTATGACAACTAGTAAATTGTAAATATAACCAGAAAAAAATGAGAACTAGGCTTAAAGTAATATAAAGTGCTAGAAGCCCAGTAAATGTTTAAACATCGAAGAGCCAGGCAATGTGGTAAATGAAGTTATGAGAAAAGGTGTTAGCAGAATACTAGTAGGGAGCACTGGTCTGGGGGTCAGACCAGGTCCCAACACTTCCTAGTTGTGTCTTAAAACTTTCCAAAGCTCAGTTTCCTTATTCGGAACACACAGAAAATAGCACCCATCTATTTCACAGAATTGCTGGCAGAACTCAAGGAGGCACGTGTGCCGAGCACTGCTCATGGTGCGTGCACTCCTTTTAGAAGCTGGTTTCCTTACCCAGGAGAATGTAAACTCTAGGAAAGCGGGGACAGCACTTAACCTTCTTCATTCACCGCTGCACTGGGGCACTTAATGTTTATTGCATAAGTTAATGGCACAAAATCATTCGATAAATGTAATTACTACTAATATAAGTTTACTACGAACCAATATGTCATATGTTTTTTTTAAAAAGGAAAATACTCAAAATTTGATAATTTAAGGGTTTTTGAAGCAATTTCTGGGAGAATTCCCAAAGCGAACAGATACTGATGTAACCTTTCCCGAGTCTGCATCTACCCTACAGTCCAATGAGAATAAAGATTAGAATAATGACTTGCTAGCCCTGGAATATCCCAAAAAGATGATGTTAGACTATAGTCTAATAACTAAAGCAGAAAAAATAATACATGTTAAAAACAAATAAATATTTTATTTACAAAGCTGAAATTAGAAAGTATTTTAGGGGACTCTTTCCCCTCCCCCATATGAGAGTCTGTACTTGTTCTTCAATAAAATTTCCACCTTTGCTATATATATATATATATATATATATATATATATATATATATATATATAAAAGGAAGTATTTTAGGGTAACCATAAATTAATAATAAGATTCTAAAAAATGTAACACCTTACACAGGTAAACTTACTTATGGCAGAAAATGTCCTAATAGCAAAGACGGGCAAGCATGCAGTAAGTTTCTAGGGCAGCCCACTGACTTCTCTTTTTTAACTTCTAAAAACCAACCAACCAACCAACCAACCAACAGAAACCGCTTCCAGCTGGAGTGAGCTGAGCAGGCTCATGTGCAGAAACATGGAGCTGAACTCCTATCTCCTTTAATCTCCACAACTCTATTATTTAAAGAGGGGCCCTCTACTCGGGCTTCTAAAAAGAAAGAAATTACAGTTTTAGGAAAAATGGGACAAGCATTATAAGACAACAATCTGTAACTTCTACCCAAGCTATTCTCTACCTCACCTGAGTAGCTAATACTTTCCTCCTCCTCTCAACTCTTTTATAAAATGGTTTTGATAAGAAAGGGAAGAAACAGAAGATACCTTGGGAAAGGTCAGAGTAAAATCTAGTTAGACAAAAATTCAAGTCAAAAGCTAAAAAATGCATCTTGTTTTAACACAAAGACGCCCAACTTTAGAAGGATAGAGACAAATCTTTGCTTCCCCCAAAGTAATACACTTCTCAGTCACATTGATCTTAGTCTGGATATATAGCAGCCAGTACTTTAAACTACATAAGAAGTTACTCACAGCATTAGTGATTATTCAAAACACTACAAGAGCAAATGATATTATAGTATTTTGTTCCACTTTGCTATGTCAAATACTGGCTGAATAAACTTAGTTAATGAACAGAAACAAATATCTTTTTGGCAATCAGATATATGGGCTGCAATGGGGTTGAAATGTAATGTCTTAAAACTGTGACCTTTTGTAGCCTAGCAGAGTTTAATCAATCCTCAAAAATCAATATTCTTTTGCTGTATTTCTCCCATCTCTCTGTGTTCTGATTTATGTTCTAGAAGACTGAGATCAATCACGTTTAAGGTTAAGGACAAATATAAAGCAATGAAAACAAAAATAACCTGGAAAAGACACCAGAAGGGCAGTAGCAGCAAATATTTACTTGAAAACAAACTATAGAGTGCACACACATAGGATCTACGAGCTCCACAGAGTACAGATACACACGCGACCCTCTGTCATCACATCACTGCGGTGTGAAAGGGTCAGTGCAGCTTTCTGTCTAGGCAGAGAAAAGGCTGAGTGCTCAGTGAGAATTGTGTTCTGACCCACGCTGACATAAACTGCTCTCCTGAGGTAGCAACATCATCACTGCTAAGCTGTTCCCACCAGGTAGCAAAGGCACAGGTCAGAGCACGAAGCACACACCTTAGTAAATTTTACCCTCCCAAGGAAACAGATTAGGAGAACCAGCCTGTGAACGCAGGAGCAGAAATGATTCAGAGGGAGATTTGGTCCAACTTGTCACCCACGCAGGTCAAAAATCTCCCTGCGGTCAGCAGGAGGACACTGCGGGGATTGTGAGGAGGGTACCAAGGGAGTTCTTTTTGCATCTGTGCAGTGTGGACAGAGCATGCACGTCAATTAAGCACCTCAAAGGACAAAGAAGGCACAGACTATAATCTGCTAAATAGTGAACCACACTGTCTAGGTCAGTGTATCAATCAATAAAAACATGTACAAACAGGGACTTTTTCTTCGAACAGCCAGTGAAGTCTGCATATATTAGCAAATCACCTAGAAATGAAGTGACGTGCCTCTCAAAGAATTCAGGTGAGCATGTCAATAGAAACAGGAAATATGACTGGGAGCACAGCCACTGGATTAAGGCTATGAAATAAATAAGTAAATACACGAAAAGCGGAAGAAAACTGAATAGGAAGCTGTCTTAGAATTTGTATAGCGTTTAGCATCTATAAAATGCCTCGGTGATAAATTTTATCAGCAGCCATCTTTAACATGAGCAAACTGAAGCACTAAAAATGAAGGGACTTTTCTTAAGATCACAAGAGAAGTTGGAGCAGTGGTCTTCATTAATCCTTAAGAGACAATCATTTACTCATTACTGAAGTCAACAGACATTTGAGTGCCTAGTAAGACAAAAACCTCCACTTTGCAGAAGGTCATGGAGCAGGGAAATGCCGAGGGAGCCAGTGAACGCAGAACCTTGTGAGAAACCCTTTCAGGGCAGCAGGACCCAGGCAGGGCGTAAGCAGCTGCCTGGGGGACACCAGGGAAGCTCCTAGAGGAGTGGCAACCGGCCGTCTTGCTGAGACACAGAAAGAGGGCAGGGGATTGAGAAGGAACTGAAAGCAAGGAAGCTTGTCCTGAAGAGCTTCTCCTGAGCTATAAGAAGCAGCATGAGGTTAAAGATGAAGATGAGGCTCTAGAAATAGCACATGGCCAGCTGAGGGAGGGCCACCCCCAGAGAGCTCGCACTTCCGTTTCCAGGCAGTAACAGACAGCTGAGGGCCCTCAGCCCGGAGCGGAGCACCGCCCTCTTTCACTTACTCACATGGAAGACAGGTTGCAGTGGTCGGCAAACTGCGGCTCACGAGTCGTGGTTTGCTGCTCTGCTGACTAACGAGTTTGACGACCATTGCGTAAGGCATAACCCTTACCCAGAAGTTCTGACTTCAGGTTAAAGACATTAGTACATTATTAAAATGTTTTTTAAGTGTTTTTCCCTAAGGCAGTGGTTGGCAAACTCATTCGTCAACAGAGTGGCAAACCGCAGTTTGCCGACCACTGGGTTAGAGGAAGCAGACAAAGCTGAGGCAGGATAACCCATTAGCAAGCTTTTCCAAGCAAGAAATAAGAGCCTAAATTAAGAACAAATAAAGTAGGAAAAACTATTTTTCCCTTATTCTAAAGGGTAGCTTCTACTGGGTAATGTTATAATCAGAAATGCAATGATATCCTATGTAACAAAGAGCTAATATGCTAATTAGATCAGACAGCGGAACAACCTTCCGGAAAGACCAGTAGGTGGGGCTGTGGGGCAGAGCCCTTTGCACAAATTTCGTGCATCGGGCCTCTAGTGTATAAAAGAGAGAGTGCTATAATACTTTTATTTGTGTAGTTGGTTTAGAGTTACTCTGGGATCAAAAGACATCTGTTGTGTCAAACCACCAAAGAGACTTAATAAAGTAAGAAAAAATTCTAAAATATTTGGAATAAATTTCAGTAACAAGAATATTACTTCGAACCCTAAACAACTTTTATGTCAATTTTTAGTAATAAATGTTAAAGTAGTAGCAGAGAATAAGTATAGGATGTGTAAACCAGTGAAAGAGTAGAAAATTTGCCCTAACCGGTTTGGCTCAGTGGATAGAGCGTCAGCCTGCGGACTCAAGGGTCCCAGGTTCGATTCCAGTCAAGGGCATGTACCTTGGTTGCGGGCACATACCCAGTAGGGAGTGTGCAGGAGGCAGCTGATCGATGTTTCTCTCTCATCGATGTTTCTAACTATCTCTCTCCCTTCCTCTCTGTAAAAAATCAATAAAATATATTAAAAAAAAAAAAGGAAGAGTAGAAAACTTAATGCACTGCTAGCAGTCTAAACTTCTCTAAAGTTATTACCCTTTGGATGCCTGGAATAAAGTTCCTCAGTGCTTTTCACATTAGTAAAAACTAATAAGTTAACTGAAAAATTACCATAAGAATAGCTGAAAGAGCCAGTTATGTATCTTACACATACAGACAACAAGAATCTCAAGTGAGAACGAGTTTAGCAAAATACTTGATACCATAAGCAATGAAAGGATTATTGCTACATTTCCCAAAAAGGCAGTGATAGGAGAGCTTTACCTCCTGCCAGTCTTCGAGTTTGTTGTCAGAAAGATCCAGCTCTGACACATGAGCACAAAAGGCAGCGATTTCGGTTTCTTCCCCTGCACAGGTGATCCCACAGCTGTTCAGCACCAGGACGCTAGGGAGGTTGAGGCGATCTGGATCACGGGAAACAAAACACTTCCTTTGTCAGCCTCGTTCTTGTCTGACACATGCAGCCCCCAGGAATCAAAATCAAAAGCTACGATGGGACCCAAGGGTTCTGAATTCTCAGTGGAGACACCAAATACAAAGCAGACAACAGTTTGTTTCAAAAACAAACCCGGAGGAGATGAAAGTCCCGGGGCTCCCCGCCACAGCCTGTCATCCACCACACAGGCCATCACCTCGCCACCTGAAGACCAGGTCCACATGACTCGTGTCGACTACCAGTGTCTTATTGGCTTTAATTCTTTCCTTTTTAAAATTTAGTTCAAAAGTATCATTCTGGATAGCTCTTTTCTCTCTGTCTGGTATACAGTTTCACCTTTTGCTGCCTTTTAAAATAACCTCAAACCATTAAACATAGTCTCTGCTAACTTACTTCTGTTTGTCTACATGTGTCAATAAAATCACTTACTATCCTATCCTATGTAATATCCTATATAATAAAAGCATAATATGTAAATTGACCGAATGGCCGAACACTGAAACGGCCATCCGGGACCACGCTATGACACCCACTGGTGCCGGGCCAGCCAAGGCGGGTGAGATGTGATTGGTAGGGGGCCCGGCCATTGCCCCATGATCGCCCGCAGAGGGAGGCCCAGGCCACTGACAGGAGGGCTGCGATGGGTGGGCGGGGCCTCCCTCTGCGAGGGAAGCCCGGGTCCCAGGTGCCAGAGGGAAGCCAGTGCCGGCAGCCGGGGGAAGGAAGGAAGGCTTCCTCTTGCACGAATTTCGTGCATCAGGCCCCAGTCTCTAATAAAAAGGATAAGCAGGAGAATTCAACCACTCTTTCCCTACGTGTATAAAACAAGGACTCACAAAGGTAATATTTAATAATGGAGGCCTCACATAGCATGATTTTTCAACTTAGTACTTAATCAGTATCAAGTTTTTTAGACAGAGAATGGAGCCTGAATAAAATGACCAAGAAGTCCACTTCCTTCTGTCATTCCAGTTGATATGGAATGATAAGATTGTTGCAATGAGAAATAATAAATGCTCAGTAACCTTTGGATATAGGAACCAAAACACTTCAAAAATAATCTTCCATAATTACAAAGAATTAATCCTATGAACTGTTCATTACAACATTAAGCTAAAACAGCATGCACACTTCTAGTTGTAGATCTTTGCTCACATCATAATCCCTCTTCCACAATGTCTTTATCTCTTCTCTAACAAAATTCTACATTCTTGAGGGGTTAGTTCAACTCTCACAGCTTTGAACCCTTTTCTGATATTAATTAACTCTCCTCTAAACTTCTTCCCCAATCACAGTATCATTTATTGGGCTCAACATAAACTACCTCACTTTACAGTTTCGTAAATGTGACTACCTTGTAATTCAATCAGGCTGCTCAGCTGCGGAGGACAAAGGAGTGTGCAGTCTCCTACACCCTCCAAGTCCGTGAAAGAACATGTATTTGAAATGATGTCACTCAAATATTATTCTTGCCCCATGAGTCCAACTAGAATGACTTTTGACCAATCAGGAGCAAAACAAGTCCTTTCATTTTTTTTTAGAAAAATGAAATCACAGCAAGGGAGAAAAACTGACTCATAATTCAAAAGAAAGAAATTTGCAAAAAGGAAATATTCTGGTTTAATGTCCTAAGTAAGCCCAGCAAATAAATCTTTTAGATCTCTTTCTTACCTTTCATAGGAGAGCCCTGAGGTGTAGCTGGGACGTGGACTCCCATCCCAGGACCACGGCGATAAGGAAAGTTTTCAGGACTATATTTTTCACATAACACTTGCATAAAACTCCTTCCACTAGGCTGATCCATCTTCCTTTCCTAAAACTCTACAAGAAACCAAGAAGTCATCAAGATTATTTCGTTTCTAATATAAGAAATATTTAATAAGAACTAATTATTTATAAGGCACTAGGCTAGGCATTGCAGACATCTAAGACACGGCCACAGCCCCCAAGAATTCGTACTGTGATGAGACCTTATAACTTAGGGAGGCCACATGTAGACAAGACAGCGATACAGTTCAGCACACGATCATCACAATACAGATGAAAAGTGCTACATGATTTCAAGGAAGAGGCCATCATTCTCAACCAGGGCAATAAGAAGCCTTTTGGCTGGTGCATAGGGTTCATGTGGTAAGTAATAGGAAAAAGGACTAAACAGAAAGTAAAGACTAAACATCAGACTAAAGCGTTTGAACGAATCCTCTGATATTTTTCTCCTCTTCCTCCATAGTAAAAAAAATGTTTAACTGTGTACATAGCTACCTGTATTTAGGAATGAGAATATGATTAAGTTCTAGTTGATGAGATAGAAACTAATTATTCTATGGCCACTTCTAGAAATCATCCTTAAAAGAGCCAGAGCCTGGCCGGTGTGGCTCAGTGGTTGAGCCTTGTCCTATGAACCAGGAGGTCACACACAGTTTGATTCCAGGTCGGGGTTGTGGGCTCGATCCCCAGTAGGGGACATGCAGGAGGCAGCCGATCAATGATTCTCTCTCATTACTGATGTTTTTCTCTCTCCCCCTTTCCCTTCCTCTCTGAATATTTTTCAAAAAGAAAGCCAGAGTATGCCTTTTTGCTCAAGTTATTTTTGCTTTTGTTGCCTTTGCCTAAGATAAACCCCCCAAAAAATCGTGATAAGGTCAATATCAAGGAGTTTACTGACTAAATTTTCTTCTAGGAGTTTTATAGTTTCAGGTTTTACATTTAAGTCTCCAACTGATTTTTAGTTTATTTTTGTTTATGGTGTAATCTAGTCTCATTGTTTTGCATTAATCTGCCCAGTTTTCCCAAAACCATTTATTGAATAGACTGTCTTTACAACAATATATATTCTTGCCTCCTTTGTTGTATATTAATTGACCATTTAGGCGTGGGTTTATTCTGGGCTCTCTATTCTGTTCCTTGATGTATGTGTCTGTTCTTGTGCCAGTACAAACACTTGTCCACTTACTGTACCAAAAGTTGTATCTACACAATTTACCAGTTGAGACTATGGACTGACCCCTTGAGAATACAAGGCTGCCCTTGCGGGATCCTCATTGTGAGCTGAAAGATGCAGCCTGTTTTAGCTCTATCCACGCAGAGTGATCAGTGCCTACAGTGTCCTCTATCCCAGCCCTGAGTGTGTCACAACGGATGCATTCATCTAGGCCTCAGGAAACTTCAAGTTGGAAGGTTCTATTTTTCAATGTAAATTTATCACCACGGACAAAGTGGAGCAGGGGCTATGTCATCAGCTGCAGCACCATAGCTCTTATCAAAGACCTGTCTCAAGCAAATGCGAAGAAAAATTTTAGATATGTTTAACAAAAAGTCAAAGACGTTACACTGCTATCTTCCCTGTAATTGGCAGTTCAAAAAGATTAAAGAGTGTGGGGAGGGTGCTGAACTGTCCGTGTCAGCATAATGGTCACCTGACATTAAATAACATCGTTTAACTGGAAGTGTCAGGACCACTTACATTCAAATCTATGCAATTCAAGAGCAATAATCTTATACACGATTTAAATGGAGACAAACTGAGGAATGGTAATATTAAACACATATTCAAGTTAAAGTAAGTCCTCGTAAGCAAGTAATTAAGGGAACATAGAAAGGTTATTCTTCATGGCCCCAGGCTTAACAACTCTTCCAGACAATCTGAGGGTTTCTCCTTCCTTTTCCCCCTAAAGACTTAAAAGCAGTGCCAGGTGCCTTCACTGACCATTTTCCAGGAGACTCTATTGAAAAAGCTTTCCAGGAATGTAGATAGTGTGCACATTAATACATGAGCTTTGAATTAGAAAGTTAAGATTGCAAAATGAATCAGTAACATAAATCTAATCAAAATCTGTTGAGGCAGTTTGAGGAGGAACAGTAGTGGAAAAGGAAAACTGAAAACCAAGCAGACTGAAAACTGAGCAATCCAGAATGGAAAAAAAAGATCTGTAAGTGAAGCCTTTGAAAAGGATTTTTGGGGTGGCAGGGTAATCTGTGTCTTTCTGGGGGAGAAAACAGGTGTCAAATTACACCTGACTAGCTCTCCAGAGGTCATGGTGCTGCTGCATTTATAAAAGTGTTCTAAATTGGTGCTCATTCAGCAGCCGCGAGTCCTGGGTGATGTCACTTGGTCCCATCATCAAGTTGTGGAGTACGCCTGTGAAAATGTCAGCTCCTTTGTGCCTCCAATCCTGACCACACTATGCTCTTGTAAGGCTGGAGAATGTTCAGGACAAAGAGCATGCTGGTGGGTAAGTTGCTCAGTGTACTTTTGCCAAATCCTATATAATAAAAGCCTAATATGCTAAGTGTCCAACTGTTTGTTCGACAGTTCAACCAGTCGCTATGACATGCACTGACCACTAGGAGGCAGACGCTCCAACAGGCAGGTTAGCTTGCTTCTGGGGTCCAGCCATCAGGACTGGGCAAGATGGGCCGGACACACCCTGGAGCCCTCCCACGGTCCCTCCCCAGCCCCGATTGTGCACTGGTGGGGTCCCTCTGCCTAGCCTGCACCCTCTCGCAATCTGGGACTCCTTTGGGGGATGTTGGACTGCCAGTTTCGGCCCAATTCCCGCAGGCCAGGCCAAGGGAACCCCACTGGTGCATAAATCCGGGCACCAGGTCTCTAGTAGATTAATATCACAGCAGAACACCCAGTCACCTAAGTACCCTCAAACGCTATCAAACAATTTGCACTTTATGTCCCCAAAGGACTAGGTCAAAATTAGTATGAAACTCAAGGCAACTGAAAATAGAAAACAGGCCATGTCCAGCATGAAGCAAAAGCTCCACAGTGCAGTGTGTGGAGGGTGGACAGAATACCCTCAGGCCTGCAGTCACTTCCTTCACTGGACAAGTTAAATGTGTTAATCAATGTTAGCCAAATATTTCATCCAAATTACCCAACTGTCCAAACTACTGTGAGTCTGGAACCATAAGGGCTCCAGGAGGCGGAGGTGACAAAGTCAGAGAAAAGCCTATGGGGTGCTGGGCGGTCAGGCCTTCCTGCCACCTCTTCCTGGGGACTAACCAGGAGTGGAGCCTCCTGCAGCAGGAAGCCGACCCCAGGATCCAGGGGGACAGGAAACAGTTCTAAAATATAAACTGCAGTAACTCAAAATATGCATTAGTTTAGGACAGTGGTCAGCAAACTCATTAGTCAACAGAGCCAAATATCAACAATACAACGTTGAAATTTCTTTTGAGAACCGAAAACCGACTTCTGCACATGGGCGATGAAGTTTCAATCACACTGTACGTGTGCGCCCACACGTGGTATTTTGTGGAAGAGCCACACTCAAGGGGCTAAAGAGCCGCATGTGGCTTGCGAGCCACAGTTTGCCAACCACTGGTTTAGGAGAAGGCTACATCTCCAGGAAGAGTTTTCATAGCATAAACATAGTGGAGAAGAGGGAAACATTCTCAAGTACTTTAAAACTATTGTCATTTGACATGAAGCCACTTATACACAACTAACCCATCTCATGTATTCATCAGAGGAGGGCAGAAATAACTACACTCCAAAAGCCACCTGCCCATATTTTGTTTCCAATTACTTAAAAACAAAATTTAGGTTAAACATTTTAGATGAAGATTCTACAATTTCACCTTTAGGTTCCTTTAGTCAGATGACATTTCATTGTGGTCATTTTTCTCCACTTAAATGTCTTATTTCCTTTATAAGACTGTTTAAGAATGAAAATCTCTTTACCACTTGTTTAATAAAAATGGAGAGCAAATATAATCAGTTAATTTTTCTATCTCTCTTGGGCACCTTACCAATTATTTTCCCCTTCATCTACATATATAAAAGCCTAAGTGACCAGCTGATGGTTGGACTGGCTGAGCGGTAGCTATGATGTGCACTGACCACCAGGAGGCAGATGCTCAATGCAGGAGTGGAAACCACAGGCACAGAAACATGGAACAGACCGATGAATCTCAGAGGGAAGCGGGTGGGGAAAGGGCGGGAAGAGATTAACCAAAGATCTTATATGCATACTAGAGGCCCGCTGCATGAATTCCTGCACCAGTAGGATCCCTCGGCCTGGCCTGCACCCTTTTGCAATCCAGGACCCCTCAGGGGATGTCAGAGAGCCGGGCTTGGCACGATCCCTGCAGGCCAGGCCGAGGGACACCCCCCCACCCCCGTCCCTGGTGCATGAATCAGTGCACCAGGCCTCTAGTGAATTTATAAAAACAAATCTCCTCACAGAGCTTCAAGTCTTACTTAGTTCTGTTCAACAAACAGGAAGCAGGCGGTGCATTTGTGTCAAACACTTTGTATTTCTGCCTAACACTGTGTGGAGCACTAAAGAAGTGAGGAAAGCCCAAACTCTGCCCTTAGGACAGCCACAGCCTACAAGAAAGGACAGGGACATCACACATGCCTGAGCTGGCCACACAGAACAAGGAAGGAGGAGGTGAAGCCTGAGGCACTTGAAGGAAGATTAGGTTAGCGATGGAGAGCATTGCAGGCACAGGAAATAATACAATGTGATCAAGCACAGGAGACATCAAGCATTGGCCAGGGAGCTAAACCATGAAATTCATGTTGGGGGAGCAGGACATGTGACTGCAGGGTGGATGGGAGACTCAGCTTATTGCTCAGAGAGGTAAGAGTAAGAAAAATTTTGATAGATCACCATGAATAGTGCAAGGATGGGGGTTACCAATCGTTATGCAGAATATTAAGAGGTCAAAAATGGTGAGAATTTTAAAGCCCCTGGACAATTAGTTTATTCATCTCGGGGAAGCACTTTCAGGACAGACAAGTGGGTACACATAGGAAGCTAAGGAAATAAAAGTGAAGACAGTGAGTAGACCAGGCCTTTGAGAAGCTTCAATGAAAGTAGAAGAGATGGGACAATGGATGAAGAAAAACCAAATGTTCAGAGTTTTTATAGCTTGTTTTTTTTTTTTTAAAGGATAAGAGCGATATTTATAGGCTGTTCTTTGCGGGGGAGGGTGCAGGAGGTCAATAATAACAAAGTAAGTCTGTGGGGGGAATCTCTCAGAGACCATCGAAGACTCTTTTAAGGTTATAAGCTTTCTCAATTTTTCCAAGTATTTTTTAAAAATTATTTTTAAGCCCATTTAACTTTTACTTTGTGGATTTTAAACCTCGTACGGGAAAGCTTCCTTTTATGAAAGATCCCCACTGCACTCAAACCCTGCTAGTGTTTTGGACATTTTAGGTTAGCTAGGACTTTTGTTCATTTCTTTTCCAAATCTTTCTGATCTTCAGCATAAGTATATCCCAATAAAACACAATTACTCTAGGAAAACATGTGCGTTATATGCTTTTCCCTCCATGAAAGATTAAATACATGAATTACTAAAGGTCTATTAATAAGCTTTTTTTTAGCTCAGGCTGGGTTGTTCAGTTGGTTGGAGTGTTACCCCATTTTCAAAAAAAGGTTGTGGTTCGATTCCCAGTAAGGGCACGTTCCTGGTCGGGGTGTGTATAGGAGGCAACCAATCAATGTTTCTCTCTCACATCAATGTTTCTCTCTCTCTCCCTTCCCCCTTCCTCTCTAAAGAAAAATCAATAAAACATATCTTGGGTGAAATTTTTTTTAAAAGCTTTTCTTTCAAAATAATTGCTTTAAAAATACAAGTATATACATTCTGAAATTTTTAAATATTCAATTGCTTTAAAAATATCAGTGACTTACATTCTGAGTTTTTTAAATGTTCAGTAGGAAAAAACACCTGTAACACCATAGTTTTTGTGTAGATGTTCTTTTCCTTTTTATCAGCTACGTGAGGCAGGAAGCAAGTGTGACCCAGGCCTGTCCTTATCAGCAGCATGTCTAGAGCCACAGCCACACCTGGAAGCTTTGGTCAACAGATGCAGCAAGCAGATGAAACTGGAGGGTGCTCCTTATGGTGCATATGTTTCCAGACAATTTCTCATGCTATGTAGATATGTATTTTTTACACAAAGACTGAGTTACTTTACCTATATAGTTTTATAAACTGCCTTTTCACTAAATAGCTCATGAAAAACTTTATCAATAAACATGTATCTACATTATCATTTTTAAGGTTTGTAGAGTATTCCATTAAGAACCTTTTACAGCTGAAGTCATAAAAACACTTCAGGGACATTATCCAAGCCAATGTAATTAGGCTAGACAGTCTCACTCTTAATTTCATTTATGGGTAAACCTGAAATACTATCTCAGTACCTTTTCTAAGCTTTATGTGATATTAGAGGCCCAGTGCAGGAATTCATGTATGGGTGGGGTCCCTAGGTTTGGCCAGCGATCAGGGATAACCAGGCCATCTCACACAGTCCCAATCAGGGACGGGCTGATTGGGCCTGTGCCAATTGGGCCTGCAGGCAGGGAAGGGGGGGGGAGGGGAGAGGGATGGAGAGGTTGGCCAGCTGCGGGAGGTTGACTGTGGGAGCGTACTGACCACCAGGGGGCAGCTCCTGTGTTGAGCGTCTGCCCCCTGGTGATCAGTGCGTGTCATAGTTCCGGTCATTTGGTTGTAACGGTTGCTTAGGCTCTTATATATATAGATACTTAAATGGATGCCTTCTTGAGATAAAAAGAAAGGAAAATAAACTAATTCTAATAAACTTTCAGAACTATTTTATAGAATTATAGTTCACCAATTCACAAATTTATGCATTCCAAGTGCAAAACTTGAGTGTAGCTGATAATCCATTATCATGACACATCAGGTCATAACCTGCTATGAACCACCATTTTTTAGTCTTTCTCAACTGTATACTATACCACATTTAAGTGTAACAAAGTAGCACATCAACTTTGCAAGACAGAACATTTTTTTAAAAAATCCAACATTGCCAAGTGAAATGAGAATTCAGACTCTCGCTTAGTCCTTGAATTATGCTGTTGGTAAGTCACTGCTATTACCCTCCTTGCTTCTCACAGCACACTGACTCTCTCTAACAGTACCAGATATTAAAATATCCAACTCTCACACTTTAGTCCAAAGACGTCTAGAGCTGTGATTCTGTTATCAGGAAGTACAGCCTCAGACCTGTATGTATTTTCTACTAAACAACTACAATGCACATGAGGCCTATTTGATATTGAAAAAAGAGAAAGCTTTCTCATTTACAACTGCACATTTGCAAATATGACTGACCTGCTTGCTGTGGTCTACTGTATGTAAACATAGCACTTAGAATTTCTGATCCAAATGCACTAACCCAAGAATTTTAAGATTCTGATGAGAAAGCATTTGAGAGGAAACAAAAATTAAGAAAATATTGCTATTTAGACTGAAGTACCTTTGTGCAAAAATATTTCTAAGCACTTCTTTCTTGATTTTCATAGATTCTTGTCCAGAAATGTTGACTTAAATCATTGCCTATATTGCTATTAAATTAGGCATTCTAAAATATAGAAAAAACACTTTCCAAAAACTTTCAGCAAGAACAACAAAAGCAGTTTAACATTCACTACACCCTTTAATTCAACAGCATCCAAGGAAGAGTCCCAACCTTACTGCACCTCCCAGCTCCTTCACAAATTGGCCACACACCCTTTCTACCCGCCCGGATTCAATTTGGGAAAATCTCAAGGCTTGTTGTACTTACTCAAAATTCAGGAGTAGATACATTTACTCTCAAATTCATGTTCCCCCAAAGCCAAGTGCCCCACAAGGAGATTAACAGAGATTAACCATCGTGTTAAAGCCTCGCCGTTTTCCACAGCCAGCCTCTGAGACAGACAAACGGACACTTTTGTTTCCAGCTCTGAGACTGAGGTGACTGCTCAGGTTTCTGTGGCCCAAACAGCATGAGTCAGACTTTGTGGGCCCTAATCTATTGAGTCATGCCATCTTTACTAATAAACAAGTATTTCATGTCAACAATATGTGGCATCACACAAAAATCATAGAAATACAACTTGTTAAAATATATGAAAACCACTACACCTCAAATACCTCTTGTAACTACATCAAATTGAATCACAAAACTAAGCAGCAATACTGATGGTTTAGTCACCAAAAGGGAAAAAATACTCCTAACTTCTTCCTGTCCAAAAAGCAATGAATATTCGTTTCTTGAATGGATTCATTTTCATCAGAAGAAAACTATGTGCATGCTATCTCAGAGGTGAATACACAAGTTCAAGGTTATTCATTACTCAGCTGTTTACAGGACAGATTGCGCCCATTATCTCTACTCCTGAGCAGCAACGGAAGCTATTAAGTTAAAATAAGGTCTTCTAGACAAGCGCTTCTCAACCTTTCTCACCTCATGACACATATAACCTAATTACTAATATTTTACGGCACATTATTTTTGCCAATTTGCCAAAAAGTAGGTATAATTTTTATTCAGTCACAGTGGGCAGCTATGGTTGTGTTGGCTGTTGCCATTTTTTTATTTGACAATCTAAGGGAAAAGAAGTCAGTGCCCCTGACTAGTCAGGTATTGCATGTTTTAAAAATGATTACTGCATCCCAGTTGGAAATTGATGTTTTAAAGGAGTTTGCAAACCATTCTGGCTCATAACCAGGTATTGCCAGAATGTTAAACATCAGCCACACAGAGTTTACAAAAGTTTACAGGTCATTAAAAAATCCACTAATCCTTCCCGGCCAGCATGGCTCAGTGGTTGAGCATTGACCTATGAACCAGGAGCTCACAGTTCGATTCCCAGTCAGGGCATATGCCCAGGTTGCAGGCTCGATCCCCAGTGGGGGGCATGCAGGAGAAAGCCGATCAATGATTCTCTCTCATCACTGATGTTTCTCTCTCTCCCTCTCCCTTCCTCTCTGAAAGCAATAAACATATGTTTAAAAAGTCACTGTCTTTTCACATTTAGTGCTGCTATAGCATGGCCTATGGTGGCATTGCCTGGTGGTAATATAAGTGCTGGTTCCAGAACAAAGTTGCCTGATGTAAATCATGACTGTCTCTACTATGTGTGACTGTGGGCAAGTTTCTTCAGTTCTCTTAGGTCTTCATTGCCTTGTCCATAAAAGGGGGCACAGGGTTCTGAAGATGGTGACAATATGGGTAAAAGTGTTTACCACGGTGCCTGGCACATAGAAGGCACTTAGTAATTACAAGCTTATTACTATTACTTCTACTGCAACTCCTATTACTCCTACCACACCATTCAGGGAGCATGGCAGCAGTAATGTAGTGCTGGGGGACTAGCAATTTTTGTTAAATAGATTCAGTCTAATTGTTTTTGGTCCCAGGTCTATGTTAATGCCAATTAATGATTCAGGCAGTAAAAATGTCTGACATTTATATCATTCCTTTCTAGCTGGAAGAGCTTCCTGTCCTCTCTACCTATCTAAATCTTATGGATCCTTCAGTGCTCAGCTAATTTTTCAGATACCCCCTGACATAATCATCAGTTTCCCTTGTGCTGAGTCCATGGTATCTATTGCCTGAAATATTCAGTGAGCAACTAACCAATCACATATTGGCATGGAATCTTTTCATTTGTGTCCCATACACTAGTACTACTAGTATTACTATGCATTATACCACTCGTGCATAATGATGTGATTTTCATGTTATGCCTGTGTAATTAGAATAGTTCTTCAGGGTAAGGACCATAATGCTTCTTTGCATGATCATGGACTGGAACTTTGCACTAAACTGGCACTCAGTAAATATGCTAATCAATGAGTTTTCTAATCAATTCTGATTGTGCATATCAAGTGAATTTTATAAAATATTTAAGACGAGTTTATTAATAAACTCTAAGATGAGAGTATTTATGAACAAAAATGTTTCATATCTACCAATAAGCATGTACTTATGTCTACCGCTCCATGCAGAGTCCAAAAATAAAGATGACATGACTGAGCAATGAATCCATAGCAGAGTCAGAAATACCTGCTATCAAACTAAATTCTTTCGCAAAACCTACAGCCACAATTGTTTTAATACTGAGATTTTATTTTGGTATCCATATCATCCTCCTATATAATAAAAGCCTAACATGCAAATTGTCCCCTCTACCGAGAGTTCGACCACTCACTATGACGTGCACTGACCACCAAGGGGTGGCGTGAAACATGGCAAGTGTCCGTGACAGGGCACTGGCAGCGGTGAAGGTGCTGCTGGCCCCGATGGGCCCCTTCAAGAGTGGGACTGCGGTGGGATGGTGGAACAGGTGAGCAGGCAGCGCCAGGCCAAGGTAGGTGCGAATGGGGCCCGATAGCTCCACAGGTGGCGACCAGCGGTGGCGGCAGGGGGAATGGGGCTGCTACCAAGCTCCCAGGTGCTGAGGAAGCCAGGTGGGGGCCCAGCCCCGACCGATCACCCCGCAGACGGCGACCAGCGACCTGCAGGCCCTGATCGCCCAATTGAGGCTGGGCCCCAGGCTGAGATGGGGAACTGGGGGAGGGTGGTGGCGACAATCTCCCACAGTGCCTGGGTGGAGGGCTGCCACCTCTCGCCAGCTACCTGGGGGTGTAGGTGACGGGGGGACGGAGGTGTGGTGAGAATGCATGGTATCCACCAAGCTTGCTCTCACTCCCTCTACCTTCCCTCAGGATACCAGGGCTCACGCGCCGGGGAAGCCCCCATGCTCAGGTGCTGGGTGCCGGTGAGGAGCCCGCCCCACACCCACAGGGCCTCTTCCAAGTGAGCCAGGCTGCAGCCGCCGGGGTGCAGGGGCCAGTCGGGCTCCCTGTGGGTTCACGCAGGAGCCAGTCTGCAATGCTGGCCGGGGAGAGTGTGCTTGTGCTGCCTGCCCGGCTTCCTTGCGGGGCCGCTGGGTGGCCCAGAGACCCACGCTGCACCCTAGCCAGTGGTGCCTGGCCATGCTCATTGCATCTCCATGTAGGGACTCAGGCGCCGTGACTCGGAGAGGGGCGCACGGGGGCCCAGGTGCTGCCCAAGGCCAGAGGTCAGCTGGGACCTACCCTTCCATGCCAGACACTCATGCTTTGATCACCGGCCAGGCCTAGGGATTGCACCTGTACACGAATTTCATGCACTGGGACTTTAGTGTATTTCATATGCAAGAGTTAATAATTTATGTCATACTTCAAAACAATAGATACTTTAGTAACTACAGATTAATATATGTGCATTGCTGGTGAGAATATAATATAGTGTAGCTGCTATGGAAAACAGAATGGCAGATCCTCAAAAAATTAAACATAGAATTACCATATGACCCAGCAATCTCACTTCTGGGTATATACCAAAAGAATTGAAAATAGTGACTTGAGTAGATATCTGTACACCAGTGTAACAGCATTATTCACAACTAGAGGCCCAGTGCACGGATTTGTGAACGGGTGGGGTCCCTCAGCCTGGCCTGCACCCTCTCACAACCTGGGACCCCCCAGAGGATGTTAGACTGCCAGTTTTGGCCCGATCTCAGCAGTCCAAAACCATCAGTCCGACATCCCCCCGAGGGGTGTAGCAGTGCCGAAGCAGCAGGCAGCCAAGGAGGAGCCCCAGCTAGGGCCAGGCACAGCTCCACTACCACTCTTCCTGGCCCTGCTGCACCTGCCACCGCTGCCACTCAGTAGCGCTGCCGCGGAGGTGCGAGAGGCTCCCACCGCCGCAGCTGTGCCGGGAGCCCAGTTTCTGGCTGATAGGTGCTGCTACTGTGGGAGCGTAATGACCACCAGGGGACAGTTCCTGCATTGAGTGTCTGCCCTCCAGTCAGTACGCATCATAGCGACTAGTCGTTCTGTCATAATGGATGCTTAGGCTTTTGTATATATAGACTAGAGGCCTGGTGCACAAAATTCATGCATGGGGGGGGGGTGTCTCGTCCCTCAGCCCAGCCTGTACCCCCTGGAGCCGCTGGCTCCTAACCACTCACCTACCTGCCTGCCTTATCACCGCTAACCCCTCTGCCTGCCTGATGCCCCTAACTGCTCCCCTGCCTGCCTGATCACCCCTAACCGCCTTGCCTGCCTGCCTGATTTCCCCTAATCACCCCTGCCTGCAGCCTGATTGCCCCTAACTGCACTCCCCTGCTGACCTGATCACTCCTAACTGCTCTCCCCTGCTGGCCTGATCACCCTAACTGCCTCTGCCTTGGCCCCTGCCACTGTGCCTTTGTCTGGAAGGACATCCGTACGATGTCTGGTCTAATTAACGTATTACCCTTTTATTAGTACAGATAGCCAAAAGATGGAAACAACCCAAATATCTATGAACATACGAATGAATAAATAATATGTGCTATGTACATATGATGGAATATTATTCAGCTTTGAAAAGGAAGGAAATTCTGACACATGCTAACACATGGATGAATCTTGAAGACACTGCTAAAATAAGCCAGATGCAAAAGAACAAATACACTTATATGAGTTATCTACAGTACTCAAATTCATAGAGACAGAAAGTGGCATTATGGGCTGGGAAGAGTGGGGAATATGGAGTTATTGACTAATGGATACAGAGTTTCAGCCTGGGAATACGAAAATCCTGAAGAAGATAGATGGTGGTGATGATTGTACAACAATGTGAATGTACTTGATACCACTGAACTGTACACTTAAACATGATGAAAATGAGCCCTGGCCATTGTGGCTCAGTTGGCTGGGTGTCATCCCATGCACTGAAAGGTCACAAGTTCCATTCCCAGTCAGGGCACATGCCCACGTTATGGGCTCCATCCCTGGTAGGGGGCGTGTAGGAGGCAGCTGACTGATGTGTCACTCTCACATTAACATTTCTCTCCTTTCTCCCTCTCCTTTTCTCTCTCTAAAAATCAATAAAAACCTTTTTTAAAAAAATGATACATTTTGTTATATATATTTTACCACAATGGAAAACATTTCAAAAAAATGAATAAAATATATAATACGTAAAAAATGAACATAAGTCCAAAATTTCTGATTCCTACTCTCTCTCAGCACACTTATCAAATTAACACCAACAATTCACTGAAGACTCTCAAACAGTGAGTAGGGGATAAATTAGTCTCAATAAATACATTTTATGGGAAATCTGATTTATGATCTTTATCTTTTCTTGGACTCCTTCACTAATTAATGTTCACGTGGAGAAATGTCACTAATTCATGAGGAACTACAGAGTTAACATTTAAATTACAACCTCCAAAGGCACTTAGCTTTCCAACACTTAGACCTTAAGTTATTAACAGTATCTATGACATAATATGATCCTCATGAATCAGAATAAGGGATTAATAATTTAGACTTGTTTTCAAAATTTTAAGAGTTGCAATTCTTTCCTAAAATTCTCAGCTCATTTAGCTATGAACTAGGTATCAATCAATATCATGATTACAAATATCACAAATTATTCACAAAAAAAGGAGTCTCTTTTTTAAGATAATGGCCTCTGTCAATAAGAACTTAGTATTTGAGAGATTCACTGCATTAAACAACTCTTTGAAAATAAAATATTATAAAGGCATGTGTAAACATGAATGGGAAGGGAAAATGCTAAAATTAATGGTTTTCTGAAAAACCCTCCCCCCCGCCAAGATTTCATTATAGGCGAGCCTCGTTATCAGTAGATTCCTTACTTGCAAATCCACCTACTCACTAACATTTGTGGCAATCCAAAAAGCAACATTTGGAGCATTTTTACTTCAAAACTTGGAGTCATTTGCAAATACTCCCAAAGCAACGAAAAATGTGAGTAACCCGACGTGCACTCCAGCTGAGGTAGAACAAGATGGCATTCTGCCTTCTCATTTCAGCCCTCACACTGTAAACAAGTGTTTTTCCACGATCTATTTAGTGCCATGTTTTTCATATTTCTGTGCTTTTTTTTGAGGGAATTTCACTATTGAAAATGGCCCCAAATGTAGTGCTAAAGTGTCGTCTAGTGTTCCTTAGTGTAAGAAGGCTGTGATGAGCCTTATAGAGAAAATACATATTACATTTACTTAGGCACGAACTATAGTGCCACTCATTATAAATTCAAAGTTAACAATTAACAATATATATCGAACAAGGTGTCTTTAACCCGAAACACATATGAAACCAGGTTTGTATTGATCAGTTGATGAAAATGTTGTGACCAAAGGCTGGCAGAAACCTAACTATGTATTTTCCCTGGGAGCAATGGTTCCAGATTCACTAATTCAGTATTTGTGGCAACTTTACATATGTACCATGAATAACAAACACCATAAGCATGGACTGTACATGTTAAAAAAGCATGAAGTGGGGGGGGGGGGGGGGGCCTAGTGGGGCACAGATCAGTGAAACAGAAAAGGCAGCCCAGACACAGGTGGATGTAATACGGCAAGAAGTGGCATAGAGATTCACAGCAAAAGGCTAAACTATTCAATAACTGGTCTCAAGACAGTGACTATCAATGTGGGGAAAATGAAAGTTAATCCTCACCTCACAACTTAGAAAAACCCAACCCCAGATAAAATGTGAAAGGCAAACTTTATCCTTATGAGAAGAAAATAGTTATATTTTTCTAATAGAAGAGCTTTGAGATCTTGATATAGGAAAATATTTCATAAACAAAACACTGAAGGAACCCATAAAGGAAAAATTGACCAGTGAAAAACTTTAGATCATGAAAGACATTAAACCCTTAAAAAGGCAACTGGAAAAAGATAATCACAACACATGTAACTAATGTAGAGAACTCTTGAAAACAGTAAGAAAAAGGCAACCAACCCAACAGAAAAATGGACAAAAGACATGAACAAGTATTTAACAGAAGATAAAATTTGAATGATTAATAAATATGTACAAAAGATGTTCAAGTTCAATAATATTCCAAAAGGAAAAATTAAAATCTTAATGAAATACCATGTTATATAAATCAGCAAAATTTAAAAACATCACCAAGTGCTGGAGAAAACGTGGAAGAACAGCGGCTCCTCCACGGCTGGTGGGAGCACAAACACCTTGCAGAACAAGGGATCGCTGCCCAGCGACGTTAGATGCACACTCTCTGGGACACAGCAATTCTTCTCGGGTGACCAGGAGAAAAGCAAAAAATGTCCACAACAGAGTGTTTTGAAATTACAAAGTCCTGGTGGAAAAAAAAAGGGTCTTGCATCCAATAATAAGCAGTTGGATAAATGGTGTTATGTTCAAAAGATGGTTACATAGTGATGGAAATTAACAATTGACAGTTCCCTAGGACTGCTTCCTAGAGAATGAATAAAATAACTAATCACAAGGGGGGGAAAAGTACAACACAATTCCACTTATTAAAATTTCAAATCCAGAGGAACCAAGATGGTGGCAGCACAGGTAAACACCTGAACTTGCTGCCTCATACAACCACTTCAAAACTATAACTAAAAGACAGAACGGATATCATCCAGAACCACGGGAAGGCTGGCTGAGTGGAAATTCTACAACTAGAAGGGAAGAGAAAAGCGCAGAGTCCAGTAGAAGGTTTAGAGGTGCGAAAGTGTAGCACAGAGGTACAGAGGCACCTGGCATTGCTTCACAGCTGGGCCTCATCTGGGCACCTCCAAACCCCAAACAAAGGGGAGGAATCTGCAGATCTTTCTGTAGCTCCAGCTGGGTGGCCTCAGGCAGTGGCTAACTTTGCACCTTCTTGGAGATCCAAGAACCAGTGTACCCAGTAGTCAGAGAGAGACTATCCAGATTACAACTCTTCACATCCATAAGACACACTTGGGGCAGACTCAGTGAGCACCAAAGCCCCACTGAAGCAAATCTTGCCCCATAAGGGTGTCTCCAGCTCAGAAGTTCTCCTGTTGTAGACACAACTGGTCCTCACAACCAACTGGCCTGGAGGTCAATTCCTCCCAGTGATACCAACAACAATCAAGGCTTAACTACAACAAGACTGTGCACACAGCCCACAAAAAGGTGCACCAAGAGTGTCCACTTCAGGTAACTGGGGAGGCTGAGCCACTGGGCCCTATAGGACACCTAGCACACAAGGCCACTCTATCAACACAGGGAAGCAGCCAAAATGCAGAGACAAAGAAACAGGCCACAAATGAAAGAAATGGAGGAAAGCAAACTACTGGATATATATTCAAAACCACGGTTATAAGGTTATTCAAGAATCTTCTAGAAACCTCCAAGAAATTTAGTGAGACCCTCAAGGATATGAAAAAGGACCAACTAGAGAATAATATACAGAGATCCAACAGCAGACTAGAGGATCCCAAGAATCAAGTCAAAGATTTGAAATACGAAGAAGCAAAAAACACCCAACCGGAAAAGCAAAAAGCAAAAAGAATCCAAAAATATGAAGATAGTGTAAGGAGCCTCTGGGACAACTTCAAGCATACCAACATCCGAATTATGGGGGTGCCAGAAGAGGAGAGAGAGCAAGATACTGAAAACCTATTTGAAGAAATAATGACAGAAAACTTCCCCTACCTGGTGAAATAGACTTACAAGTCCAGGAAGCGCAGAGAACCCCAAACAAGAGGAATCCAAAGAGGACCACACCAAGACACATCATAATTAAAATGCCAAGAGCAAAAGACAAAGAGAGAATACTAAAAGCAGGAAGAGAAAAACAGTTAGTTACCTACAAGGGAGTGCCCATAGGACTATCAGCTGATTTCTCAATAGAAACTATGTAGGCCAGAAGGGCGTGGCAAGAAATATTCAAAGTGATGAATAGCAAGAACCTACAACCAAGATTACTCTACCCAGCAAAGCTATCATTCAGAACTGAAGGTCAGATAAAGAGCTTCACAGATAAGAAAAAGCTAAAGGAGTTCACCACCGCCAAACCAGTATTACATGAAATGCTAAAGGGTATTCTTTAAGAAGAGGAAGAAGAAAAAGGTAAAGATAAAAATTATGAACAATGAAGGGACAACAAATACGTTATCTATCAACAAGTGAATCTAAAAATCAAGTGAATAAAAAATCTGATGAACAGAATAAACTGGTGAATAGAATCAAGGGCACAGAAAGGGAGTGGACTGACAATTCTCAGGAAGGGGTTGTGGGAAGATTTTTGTGGACAAAAATCGTACACCTATGGATGAGAACAGTGTAGGGGGGGCAAGGGCAGAGGGTAGGGTGGGAACCAGGTAGAGGGGAGCTATGGCAGGGGGCGGAAGAGGAACAACTGTAATAATCTGAACAATAAAGATTTAAAAAAAATTCAAATCCATAGAAAATCAATCATCATATTGTGTAGGGCCACATACATGTGGTAAAAACTATAAAGAAAAGTCAGAGAATAAGCACAAAATTCAGTTATGGTATCCTTGGAGGGTGGGGATGTATAATCAGGGACAAAAACAACTCTTGCTTCCCTCCTTAAACCTGCTCCTCCTCCACCAGTCCCTACCTTCAGAGTCATATTCGATTTGTCTTCCTCTCACACCCCATGTAATTAATCAGCAAGACCCATCAACTACCTTTAAAACCCCCAATTCTTCCCATCTTCATCCCTTTATCTGGTTCAAGCCTCCATCAGCCTCTCACTCAGGACTGCACAATTCATTCTCCACAAAGCAGCCAAGTGATCTTTTCAAAATTTAAGTCAAATCATGTCCTTTAAACTCTCCAATGGCTTCCCTTCACACTTAGGAAAAAATGCAATCTCTTTATCACAGTCTTCGGGACTTCATTTAATCTGTCCTCAACCTCTCTAACTCTACTGCTTCCACTCTTTCCCTCGCCTGCTGGGCGACTCCCGCCTCGCAGTGGTTCACAGGGATGCATGCCCTTTCCCTGGCTCTTGGCTTAGCTGGCTTCATCTCAAATGTAAACAGAAAGGCTATCTTCTCACTGAGGCTGCCTCTGAGGACCCCAACAAAAACAGCACCACTGCTATTTTCAATCACTCATCATCTCACCCTATTTCATTTTTTTACAGCACTTCTGTCTTGGTTCTAGGTCCCTCTCCCCCAGAACCAAACCCACAAAAGCAGGAGCCATCAGTCTGGCCCAGCATTACAGGGAACCGTGTCTGCCACGTGGCAGCAAATACGCGGATGAGTGAAAAAGTAAATTTTACTGAGAATAAACAGGAACATATTCAGGCAGTGAAAGGAAGACCAAGTATACCAATCAGGAGTATGACAGGATGGAAAGGGATTATTGAAAACCACTGGACAAGCATTAATCTAAGAAGAGTTTTAGTTTAAATACTCTGTCTCAAAAGTACCAGTAACAGATCCCAGTCAGCCCAGGCTTCACAGGCACAGCCCTGAGCTCCACAGCAGCATGCCATCTGCTTACATCACCTAATCTGTTGCTGTTAATCCTCACCTGAGGATATTTTCCCACTGATTTTTAAAGAGAGGAAGGGATTGAGGGGAAGAGAAACATGGATTGGTTGCCTCCCCCATGCACCTAGACTAGGGCTGGGGATCCAACCTGCAACCTAGGTACATGCCTTTGACTAGGAATAGAACCCGTGATCCTTTGGTGTGCAGGGTGACACTCTAACCAGAGCACACTGGTCAGGCCTAAATCTCCTGTTCTTAGAAGAATACTATGATTAAGAGCGTGAGCTTCAGTTTGGCCTGAGTTCAATTACGAATCAACATTGAAATTTGAGCAAGTTACTAACCTCTCTATGCCTTTTTCCTCATTTCTAAAATGGAGCTATTAATAGTTATTTCATAGTCATAGTGAAGATTAAAGGTTTTAAAACATCTAGTTGTGCTTGTCATGTGGTAGTCAATAATAGTAGTTATGATGAAAGTTGAGTAGAAAACTCCAAGCACACAGGAAAGCTTATGAGTCAAATTACAACTAAACATCTCCCGCCTCTAACAAGGTGGACAAATTATTTAAAAGGTACTGGGACAAAACCCTTTCCCTCCCGAAGAAGACACACGCACACAAAGGTGATACAAAGGGTGCACAAAGCCCTTTGAGAACTCCAAGGGAGCGACTCTCCTCGTGAAGGGTGAGTCCTGGAAGAGAGCCACGGCTCTCCCTGATGAACAGAACAGCACATGTACAGGCCCAAATGAATGTGAGTGAGAAATGGGCCTCGCTGCCTGCCACAAGTGTGTGGGAAGAGGGCTGGAAGAAGACGGCTGGCAGGACTGGGCGCTGAGGGGCAGCTCTCTGTTGAAAAGTTTGCACCTTATCCTTCAGGCAATGGGGAGATAAAGAGGAAAAAAATTGAAATCCTAAAGCAAAACACCTTTATGACTTAAAACACCAAATATATAAGCCCACTATCTGGTAACCAAGAGCAATTAACAATGATTGACATGGAAACTAGCCTCAGTTTTCATTACTTCAATGACCATTGTCAGGCTGATCATCCTTTTAACAAGAGCAGATAAAATCTTTTGAGTTTTACTATGTGTCTTGTATTATGTTGTTTTACGTATGTTCAATTATACAACATCCTGATGAAAGGTACCATTATTAATCCCATTTAACAGATTGGAAAACTAAGGCAGAAATGTTATAGTCAGATGGCTAGTGAGACAGGATTCAAATCTAAGCTGCCTGACTCCAAAGCCCTAAAAAAGTAAACCAGCCTACTGGCTGCTCAGTTCATTTACATCACTTGAAACAAAAATTTTATGGATGTGCCTATTGTAACTTAAAGTATCACGCTAGGTCAGTGATTCTCAAATTTTACTGAACGGAAAAATCACAAGTCACATACCTAGAATTTGATTCAGTAAGTCTAGGGCACAATTTTCAGAGAGCTGCAATTTTAACTATAAGTCCAGTTAATTCTGAGTCACATGATCCAGGAACCAAACTCTCATAAACCCTGTGCTAGGTGTCCTAGAGATATTTGAGCTTCCTGTGTTCTATAAGTTTACAATCTAAAAGGGTAAAAACAAGGCACACAAACAATACAAAGCAATTGAAGAAAAGCAATACAGGCAGAACAGAAAAGAGATGTCAAGGAAGAAGAGTCATCAGTAATGAAATGAAAGTAGGTTTTCATGAGGAAAGGAAAGACACTTCCTGCGGACTTTCAGGAATAATGTTATATAGAAAGGAAGGTATGATGAGTAAACCACTTAGCAAAAATAGAGGATTTACATTTCAGAATGGAAAAAATGTCAGAAGAAGAGTAGAGGCTGTGGAATGACCTCAATGTCAGCCTCTACAGTGCCACCACTGGGAAGCTGCTAATGGTTTTGAGGAAGGAAATGATAAAGGACAATAATATTCTTTGAAGCTATGCAAGATCACGCAGACCTAGAACAAGACAATAAAATGGTTAGGCTGTTAACACTCTAATCTCAAAGAAAGGAGTAAAATAGGGTAGTGAAAAGGTTGAAAACAGGAGAAATGGTAACTCTTAATGACTGTTTGCATGGAGGGCAAAGGCAACCATCGCAGCTAAATGGTTTCTTCACCCCTAAGTCCAACTTGTCTCACTATCAGATTCATGGTAGAACTTTTTCTTATTACGGCTAATGAGGCTCAAAATACATAAAGTTCATTTATTCAAAAAGCAGCCCATAATTAAGAGGTCAATAAGCAGGCCTCGGAGTAGCCAAAATACATATCACATAGTTCAGATACTAAAAAATATTAGTAATTTATATATTATACATATATACATATTATATATAAAGAACAGTACTCAGAGCTATACAATCTTATTTTACATAAAGTTCTAACAATTTGACTCAATTCTAAGATTTGAATTTCCAAACTCACCAGTTTAGAAGTAAAAATTAGAAGGGGAAAAGATCATTTAAAAGTCTGAGGTTCAAAAGAAATGAAAACTATAAAGAAGTACACACATTCACTCAGGGTAAATTCTCCACAACTGTTTATTGAAATTCCCAGAAAAAAAAAAATTTAATGAGAATCTTCCTTCATGTTTCAAATACTTACCATAAAACACACACACACATGTTTTAAACATGCTTTAAAGCTAAATATTTTAAAACAACTATTTACCTTATTACAAGATAATTTAAAGGATGACTGGTACATGACAACACAGTTTGCTCATCAATAACCAAGATATAGTCAATAAGTACTTAAGAAAGATAGATTTTACCTCAAAGTTTAAAGATGATAAGAATCTTTCTTGAGGCATCTAATGTGGCCCCATTGATGAAGTTTAATTTGAGCAATTCTTCCCTGATGGCTGTGCCTTTTGATTTCCATGTTCCAAATAATATGGAGGCATCCTCATCAAAAATTAACACCATTAAACTGGTCTTAAACATATGCCCTATAAATTGACCTACTGAAATCAGGTAACATCATTTGGCACCCAACATCCTGTAGCAACAGGCTGTGTCACAACTTTTAAAAGGACTTTAAACAGAACAACACATGCAGGATTCTCACTTGGTCACCAACACTCTTTAATGTTTATTACAATAATATCATATAAGGACCTCACTGATTTATAAACAGAAGAAAACAACGTTTTCCTGGGGGGGGGAGAGGGGATAATGATGTTAACTGATGCAAAGTTATACTTAAGTTTAAAATATATACCAAAGCCATATACTTTTAATTATGTATAAGTTCCCTATATAATAAAAGGCTAATAATATGCAAAGAGACCGAACAGCGAACGACCAGTTGCTATAATGCACACTGACCACCAGGGGGCAGATTCTCAACACAGGAGCTGCCCCCTGGTGGTCAGTGCACTCCCACAGGGGGAGCGCCACTCAGCCAGAAGCCTTTCCTGCCTCCACAGCAGCGCTAAGGAGCAGCTGAGTAGTAAGCCTTCCGCTAAGGAGTAGCGAGACAAGTGGTAAGGAGCTAGCAGGTCCCAGGGATCGGGCCTAAGCAGGCAGGCAGACATCCACTGAAGGGTCCTGAACTGGGAGAGGGTGGCAGGCCAGGCTGAGGGATACCTCCCCCCCCCAACCCCAGTGCATGAATTTCATGCACCGGGCCTCTAGTACTATATATTAATTAATGGAGAATAGTTTAGGTTTCAGCTAGATATTTTTTTAAATAGCAGAAAAGGAAATCAATGTATGCTTACAGCACTGTAACATTAAAATAAAATTACCTTACTATGTTATAGGGATAAGTCAACTAAATGAAACTAGGCCTCTCCTATTTCTCAGACACAGTAAAGAATAGAGAAAATTAAAGAACATGCTTATTTCAAACCTTTCATCAAATGATCAAGCAAGTTAAGACATCAAAGATTAAGATTATGGTACAAACAGCAATCAAATATGCTATATGATAAATATTTAAACAAATGAATCCCTCCCCAACACCCTCAGGATCCATGTGGGGTAACCATCCTTGCTCGCTAGCAGCAGACAATAGGAGGACAGTAATTGAAGCCAAAGAAATGTGCCTTGGAGACAGGATTTTTCAAACTGCAATTTGGGACCCATAAATCGATTTAGTGAATTTAGCATTTTTAAAGAGAATGAAATATGATAGAAATCATTGGACGGCATCACATGTTATAAGGATAAACACTGCTTTGTGAAACTTTTCATCCATATGTAGGTATGTACTGGATTCTGATGCTAACTGTACTTCTCTCTATGGAACATGGTTTTTAAAAAAGGAGTTTGAAAGCTCCTACTCCAGAGAGCTAGGTCCGATGGATGGCTCAGGACCAGGGCTGGGTATTTTCCATCGTCCTCAGCTCCTACACAAAATCTCTGTGCTCAAGATGACTCCTGGGAGCCAAAATGAGCTCCCGGGCAGCACAAGAAGGAAGAGCTGGGACTCGCCTCAGCTAAACTTACAAGAGCACTCACGTCCCCCAGCAGCCCTAGGCGGGGCCTACAACTCCTGGCAGGTTAGCAACGCAGTGCACAGCTCCTCCTTCCTCCGCTGAAGTAAACAGTCCGGCTCTTGCAATCAACTTTCTTATCTGCAGCTCCCAGCATCCCTGTCCCAAGAGAAGGCAGCGTACAATCTCCTGCCTCACCAGTGCCCAATCGGCTTCCTATTACAAGTCCTGGGACTCCGCCGCCCAGTCCCTCGGAGAGGGCCCAGCACTACCTTCCCAGGCCCTCCAGACCCATTACTCCAGTCCCCGCGCCCTCAGCATCTCCCCGCAGAGGGCAAGGCGATCTCCCAAAAGCCTTTCATACTCCACAGCTTCCTTCGCCCTGGAAGGAGGCCTAGCGCCCCAGGACTTCCGCGAGGACGCGTGCGCCACTGTTTGGTTTTGGCTCCAGTGGTTCGGGGACAAGTTTCGCTGCCTTGGAGACAGCGGCCCAGAGTCCTCGCCACCTCGGCCCGGCCATGGCCGCTCCCAGCCAAAGGCCCCGGGCCCCGGAGGCGCCCCGACTCTCGGGAACTCGCACTGGCCGCCCCTCCAGCCTGGGCCCCAGCGGCGCCCACCGGCTAGGCCGCCCGCCCTCCTCCCGGGCAGGCCCGTCCCCCGCCGCTCCAAACCCGCTTCCGAGGGGCGCCTGGGCCGCGCGGGTCTCCAGGAGGCGGCGCCGGCTCCACTCACCCCTCAGCCCGGGAGGCGGGAGCTCTGCGCCGTCCTCCCCCCTCCCGGCCGCCGCCGCGGAGCCGCTCGGCTCGGCCTCGGCCCGGTCCCCGTGCCCCGACCCGCTCGGCCTCGTTCCCAGCGCGGGCCCAGATGCCCGGTGCCCCGACCTGACCCGGAAGCAGCTGTCAGGCCCAGCACCTCCACGTGACCCGGGCGCAGTCTACGTCCTCTGCGTGAGTAGGCGGGGCCGGAGGAGCTGGGCCTCACCCCATCTCGCGTTGCCATGGCGGCAGTGTCCGGTTGCCATGGCGGCGGGGTCCGCGCTGGCGAATTGTCCCTGGGAGATGCCATGCTGTGATGCTGTCTCTTGTGCGTCCAGAGGGACAGCCGGTGCCGAGGAGCGCAGATTGTCAGCAGCCTGGGCGGCTGAAGGCTGCGGCCTTACCGAGGGAGCATTGGGTTGAACCTTCCAGAATCACTTGGAATTGTGTCCTGGTGGTCACTAATTTGTGGTGCGACCCTGACCAACTCACTTCCTGTCTCGCATCAGCGTCTTCACCAGGTGCCCTCCAGGCTGGAATCCAACCCATTCCAAGATGCCGGTGCGTGAGGATGGGGAGCGCTTTGGCCACCATGCTGCGTCCCCTTCCCAAGGCCCGTAGAGTCCGGAGCTTTCGGGTCTCCGTTGCCAATGGAGCAGTAGGAGCTTCCACTTACTGAGCACCCTGCTAGGCCCCAGGCACTGTGCATAGGCTACTTCCAATTTTACTACCTTCATAAAGGGGGTGTTTTATAGATTTGAAAACTGAAGTTCACAGATGTTAAGTAGTCTGTCCCAGACCAGGCAGTTAGTAGAAGTGACCAGGCTAAGATTTGAATCCAGGTCCATCTGGCACCACAATAAAGTCCACACACTTTCCGTTATGCTATTGCTGCAGCCCCTCTCATATTGTATCTGACCGTCGGGCAGTGATTACTTCGTACTTCTTTGTCCATTTCTTTTGCAGGAACATACATGGAGTAGGCTGGTGCTGGCTGACCCTGAGGAGAAGTCAGCCTTTGTGGGTATGTTAGCTGAAGTGTTCGGAGTTGAGGTCTGTTGCATGGGCTGTGTGTGCTTTCATGTGGTGTGTGTCAGGAAGCAGGTGAGGGGTTATGGTGTGCATGCCTGGGGTTGTATTATTGGTTCCTAGAGTTAGGGAGACAAAATTCTTTCGGAGGGACCCAATGGCAGTTCCTGGGGACTTCTCTCGTTTTGTTTTGTTTTCTCTTGACCATAGATGGCACTTAATGAGCTTAAAGAGGGTGGAGAGGGAGCCTGAAAGAGCTGGTTAAAGAAAGTGCTCTGAGGATCAGGGGGAGGGTGAGTCAAATCAGTGTGGCTTAGTTTGTTGACATGGGGCTTTTCCCTCCTGCCGCAGAGAACAGGGAGCCTTCTGGCATCTCAGAATGAATGGCTTTGGGAGTATCAGGGCCATTGCCATGACCATGTTCAAAAATAGCCTCAGCGGCCAGGGCCAAGAGAGGGCAGAATGGAATATGCAGAGAGGAGGAGAAATCGGTGGGTGCTCCATGGATACTCAATGACAGACTTGTGAGTTCAGGTACCCCTGGGGATGCCCAGAAGTACTTAGCAAGTTAAATGTATTCTGAGCAATTAGGGAAGAGGTAAGAAATGTGGGTCATTACTATTAAATGCCATGTACAAGGTCTATACATGTATCTGTGAGCGTTGTATATCACCAGGCATGGTCAGTTATATACTTTTCATGCGTTTGAGATGTTATCGAGTCACTTTTCTTCTGTTCCTTTTCTTCCCTTATAGAGCAATTCCTGAAGGCAAGACCACTGTCTTCACCCATCTCCAATCTCTGCCCACCAGATAGCCAGAATTCTCTTTCCAGAACGCTCATCTGATCATGTGATTCCCTGTCTCCTCTTATTCCTTACCTGTCCTGTCCCATCTGGTGGCCACTATCTCCATGTGGTCATTTAAATTTAAATTAATTAAAATTAAGCTAAATTAAAACTACATTTCCTGAGACATATGACACTAGCCCTATTTCCCGTGCTCAGTAAGCACAGGTGGCTGATTTACCCTATTTGACAGTGTCCAAACAGAATATTTATGTCATCACAGAAAGCTATTGGGCCATGCTGCTCTCTACTCTCCGTTCCTCATGTTTCTGTTCGTTGGAAATTTTTTTTGCTAAGCTCTTTGCTTGAAAGATTTTTCTTCTATCTCTTTGAGACTGAAAATTATACGTGGTTGCTTGTTTTCTTATTGGCTCCTTGACAAGCACTCAGGCCTCTGTGAAGGCAGGAGCCAAGCCTATCTTGTACACCACTGATTCCTCATTATGTCTACATGACTGTCATAGAGCAGAAGAGCAGACAGTGAACTAAAGTAACAGGAAATAGAATAAGAAACGAACATTTTATTAGAACTTGTGGATAGTTCGATTATTTTAACCTACAAACAAATTTCATATGGTCCAACCTAATAATAAGGAAAAACTTTCAAAGAATTGGAGGTGCTTCAGTTGGTTCTAATGAGTTCCCTGTCACCGGGATAGTTTAAACAAAGGCTGAATCTGTTGGAATAATATATAAAAAATTACTGGGTAGGTTGGACTGGCTGACCAATCTGATTCTAAGATTCTAAGTCTGTGTTCTAAATAAGTCATTAGTTCAACATTGATTACACTATAACAACAATCACAGCTACTTTCATTGCCTGTGTGCTAGGGCCAGTGGTCTGCAAACTCATTGGTCAACAGAGCCAAATATCACAGTACAATGATTGAAATTTCTTTTGGGAGCCAAATTTTTTAAACTTAAACTTCTTCTAATACCACTTCTTCAAAATAGACTTGCCCAGGCCGTGGTATTTTGTGGAAGAGCCACACTCAAGGGGCCAAAGAGCCACATGTGGCTCGCGAGCCGCAGTTTGCCGACCACAGTGCTAGGCGATGCTTGCTATAGTTCACTTAACTTATAGCCTTCAATCCTCACAATAATCTTGTGAAGTGTGTTTGGCACCATCCAAGTTACCGAGTGAGATGCAGGTTAAGTAATACACCCCTTGCAAAATACAGCTAGTAAACGGCAGAGGTTGAATTCATATTCTTTCTTGTAATTTCTTGTTTCTACCATTGTGGTCAGAGAAGATGTTTGACATGATTTGAAAATTCTTAAATTTATGGAGACTTGTGGTTTTCCTAAGACGCAGTCTATCATGGAAAATGTTCCACGTGCAGATGGAAAGACTGGATATTCTGTTATCAATGAAATCCATCTAGTCCAGTGCGTCATTTAAGGTTGCCACCTCAGGTAGGTTCTCATTCCTATGCTCTCTCTTCTCTCTCTGACACCCCTATGATCTGATGTTGTTTAGCTTGATGATGTCACAGAGGTTTCTTAAATTCTCTTCTATTTTAAATTTTTACTGTTCTTAGGGCTGGCAGGGTTCCCACAGACAACAGCTAAAGTTCCAGAGGGCACGTGTGGGAGGCAACCAATTGATGGTTCTCTCATATCAACATGTCTCTCTCTCTCTCTCAAAAGTAAAAATTATGTGATTGTTATTTTTAAAGAGCATATAACCCACTTCGGACCACTTAGTCTTTTTGTCTTCTGCTGGGCTAAGTCTGTCTGTCCCTGCAGCTAATCCCACAAATGCAATTTAAGGAAGCCTGGAAATGAAATAGTGGTGACAATCTCATTACTGTTGACAGCAAAGAGGAAGAAGCAATAGGAGAGCCAGAATCCTGCCCCGCCCCCACCCTGCTGTTGATGAAAACAGAACAGCAACAAGCTGCCTCTTACAGCAGAGTCCTGTCTCCCTCCACATGGGTACCAGACTCCACTCCAAGGAGATGAAGCAAAATCTGTTTTCCTAACATAAAAAAAAATTGTGTGTGTGTCCAATTATATACACCATCTGAATATTGCATTGTGTGTTCATCACCACCCCAAATTTTTTAACAACCCTAAGACTCAGTGTTGCTTCCTCCAACTAAAGCCTATCTCAGCCCCTTGGACACGGCCCTGCATTCCCACCTGGTTGTGTTCCAGACCCAACCCTCCAGGACCTGGATTGGGTGTGCCTCACTTTTGCTGCCTCTTTCAGGTGAGTCTATCCTCCCAGACGGGGCACAGTGTATCTACGGCATCATTTCCCACAGAACCTAATGTGTCCCAGATGCTAAAGAAACGTCCGCCAAGGCCACGCACCAATCCCTGAAACAGGGCCAACAGGTGAGAGGTCCTCTGGTCCCTGCTTTCCTCTGAGTTTTTGAGAGTCAGAGAGCACATCGGACTGGGCGGAGAATATTGAAGCGCACAGCATTCCTCCACTGCTTTGCTAGCGGGAGGATCACTGCACTTGCCTGTTTGATCTCCATCCTCTATGATAGAAACTGTAGGGGTCTAACCTGTTAATAGGAGTAAGTCCCAGACACAGCGTCAGCCTCATGCACCGACTCCCTGAGATGTGAACCTCAGACACGGAAATGTCACACACAGGCTCGAAGCTCATTTAGGCAGGTTAAACAGCCAATTTCTTTATGCTTGTTCTTAGGGCCTCTGCTCTTCTGCCATTTGTGATTAGAGAGGCTGTTACTTTATTGCTTCATAAACGTCTTTCTTTCTTGACCTCAGCACTGTATCTGCTCTTTGTGTATGGTAATATTAGTATTTTTTCATTCTTCACATTTTGAAATTAGTATGAAATTAATAAAATTGAACAATAATGTTCTATCAGTAGTGACAGAATGTCTCTTGCCTGGTTGCCTTTAAATTGCGATGGGGTTGTTGACCCCTTCAGTTCTAAAACATGGAGGTTTTCCCTCTGGAAGCCACACCCGGATTGTGTGTGTGTGTGTGTGTGTGTGTGTGTGTGTGTGTGTGTGTGTGTGGCGGGGGGGTTCCCAGAAGAAGGGCACATGGTATCACCATCTTTGAGGGGCATACTGCAGGATGGCCAGTGTCAGCCTGGAGGCACTCTGTCTGTGGGGAGAAAGCCACCTTTCAACAGGCATGGGAATAACTCAGCTCAGGCAACCGAAGGTGTCATTTCTCTCTTTGAGAAGGTCCCATAGGAAGCACTAGCTTTAGGCAAAATCTTTATGAAAGGATTCCTTCTCTGAATTTTCCAAACAGGCCTCTTTGTTGTTACCCCACGGGAGCTGACAACCAGTGGGAATCAAATCTCCCTTATCGTTTCCAGACTATTTTACCTGCTGTGCACCCCCATTGGCAGGAGGGCCACAAGGGGTTCTCTCAAGCTTCGCTCAACCAGCCCGCTGCTCTGAGATGCGCCCCCCCCTCCACCGCCTGCACATTTAATTCCTGCACCACAGGGAGTCCCCTGGATTCCAAAGGAAAGGTAAACTCCTTGGAATCCAAAACTAACAAACGTTCACAGGGCGGCCCAGGTGGATTGGTTATCGTGATATTTCAGTCTCACCTAACCAATAAGAGGGCCAGTTGGCAAGTTCCCAGGATGAATATTCTCATATGAGCATTGAATTAGAGAAAGCCATCTACACGCTCAATTTACACCCCACTGAGTTCTGAAGTAGAGATCTTGTGACGGTTGGGGCCTTGCAAAGCAATTAAAAGAAATAAAGCAAAGTATTATATTTTAATTGATGTAATCTTCAAGCTCCCAGTGGGATCTGGGTGATATCGGACTAGAGTTACCCTCGGTATCAATAGATGACTATTCTGTGAAAGTGCATTGAGGAAGACAAAACCCTACAAATCCTGAACTTCATTAACATGCGGGTCTGTTTGGGGGGATTGGCTCCAACTCCCAGGACTACAAATTGAAAGAAGCCACCCAGACTTTTCAGAGATCTGAACAAAGAGCTGCAGCGGGTGGGGTGGGGGTGGGGGTGGGCTGGGGGTGGAGAGAGGGACAGAGAGAGGGGCAGGCGGAGGGGAAGACACAAAGTAGGTTGATATTGCTGTTTGCTGTTAGCCTGGATATAGGACAGGCCAGATCATTCTTTCCAAACCCAAACAGCTTTCATCCATCACTGTTCATCCATCACTAACATTTCTGGGTTTGTTTCTGTTTTATTATAAATATTCCAAGAAAGATAAACAGACAAGAAAACCTGTTTATACAGTACACAGACTCAGATAGAAAATACAGAGTGGGAAAGAGAGCCAACAACCAACAAGATAACAAGTGGAGCCCAACCAGGGGAGAGGACTAGCTGGTTGCAGATGGCACAGCGCAGTGCGGCCTCAGCTGACAGACATGCCCCGCGCCAGGCTGACCTTCATTCCACACGGTGAAAGGAGCAGACGTGATAAATAATTCATGGGGACATTTACCTCAGTAACCCAATACAAAAAGCTTGCTATTGATCAAGATATCCTGCTTATAAAAATGAGTTGTAAAAAACACCTTCCCACCCCAAATGTGATCTCACAATAGGGACCCCACTGTCAGAAGCCAGGCCCGGAGCTGGGATTGGGGTGTGCACTGCTGGGGCTGGGGCTGGGTCAGTTTCCCTCTGGGGGCCCTTCTCATCAAACCCATGTTTCTCCTGAGGCTTGCAGCAAGGTTTAAAAATACTCATGTCCTGCCCTGCTCGCTGTCATCCAGCCGTGAAAAAGAAAATATTTTAAAAGAATTCAAATTCATGAGTGAGAAGGTCAGCCTAGGACGAAACCAGCACCCTTCCCAGGAGTGACTGGGACTGCCCGGCCAGCCCCCAGCCGGCAGCTCTAACCCTTGTCCTGGCACCAAGAGGAGGTCGGCCAACCCAGACGGCGAAGTCGGGAACGAAGCACGTCACCTCCCAGTGGCGGCCGTCCTTTAGCGCATCCAGCACAGCAACGCTGGGAGGCCATTTGGTTCAAGTGGCGGCTGCAGCTATGTATCTCCTGCGCCCTCTGACTTTTTTAAGTTTACAATCAGAAATTGCATAGCATTTAAGTTTTCCATCAGAAAATGAAAATTCTCTACATGAGAGTCCTAATTGGTGAAAACCAGCCACGGCCACGCAGCTGCTGAAGCCGCATCCCTTCCATCGGGCGAGGGCGCGGGTCCTGCAGGTGGCAGCACGCAGGGCGGGGCGGGCAGCGTCTGGGCGGCACGTGATGGTTTGCAGGTGGAGAGGAGTTCGGTGCTTTCCTGAGGCCACACGGGCTGTTGCTCAGGCCGAAGTGCGGGCTGAGGGTTCCTGGCTCCCAGGCCTGCGTGTGGCGACAAGACCCCACATCTCCCAGGAACATGGCAAACCTGATTGCTTGAGGTCATTTCATTGAGTAAACACACACATACACACACACACACACGCATGCACACACACACACACACACACACACACACACACACTTGCACCGTCTCCTGTCTACTAACAAGAACTCCCCCAGCCACCATAGCGCGGGCCTGGCTCCAGGCAGCTGCGGAGTTTGGTAAAAGGAGATGCAGGTGGCAAGCGGTGGGTCACGCGCAGGGTGCCCCCTTCCTCCTCTGGCTGCCGGACGGGCAGCTCCCTCTGCTCCGGAGACCAGGCCCTGAGAGGCTGTGCCCGCTGCTCCTCTCACTGGCTCTTCCTTCAAGGTCACACTCACAAAAGACCAAACCAAACCAATAACAGTAAAAACCAGGAAGAGGAAAAAAGCCGGGTTTACCCCTGGAAACTATGAGGTCACTGCTTGGGCATCTGAAACATGACTTAATGAGCTTTTATTTTGAGACGCTCCACCTTGTTCTTCCCAGAGGCTTCTGCGGTGCGCCCGCACCGCGCAGAAGGCTCAGCCCGGCGCCCGAGGCGCTGGCCGCTCCACGTCCCAAAATGTGGGGAAGGGCCTGCCACTCCCTAGCCCCGCCTGCCTTCCAATAAACACGCAAAGAAAACAACAGAATGGAGGGGAAACAAGAGCGGGTGGGAGGGAGAGAAAAGGGAAAAACATTAACAAAAATATACAAATGCAGAAAAGGAAAACTTCCCTGTTGAGTTTATTTTTTTTTCCTTGTAAGAGCTAGACCCAGAGAACAACAGCCCCTTCCTAACGGGAAATTCCACCAAGTCATTGAACTGGTCTGGGCAGGGACCCGCCCGGACTGTCGTTTGGGGGAAGGCCCGCTGGGAGAAGGGTCCCTGCGATCCTGGGTGGTGGGGAGCGTCCCCACGCGGCTCAGCGTCTCTAGAGCACCCAGCTCCCCGCCCACGGCGCAGTCTCTGCTGGGGCGTTGGGCTCTTTGATCCTTTTGTCAAGTTCCTGGATCCAAATTCCGGAGGGACGTGTGGACGCGGCGGAGCCCCGCTGGACAGAAGCGGCGCCCGCATTGCCTGCCTGCCTGCCGGCCTGGCCGGAGGGTCCGCGCGGGCTACTCGGGCTCGCCGCCGCCGGGGGCCCGGTCCCAGGCCAGGCTATCCTCGCTGCGCGCGGGCCGGCGCGGGCCCTGGAAGCGGCGGCACTCGGGGCAGACCCGCACGTGCGCGCAGCCGCGGGCCACCAGCGCCGCCTCCCGCGCCAGCCGCTGAGCCAGTTGCTCGGGCTCCCCCGCCGCCGCCCCGCACAGCTGCCCGTTGCTAAGCGTGGCGGTCGCGCGGGGCAGGCGCTCCTCGGGGATGGGGGCCCCGGACCGCACCCCCGCTCGCCGCCGGCGGGGGTGGGCGCCCTCCTGACACAGGATGATGCTGCGCAGCTCCGCCACCATCTCCTGGCAGACGGACACCTGGAAGACAGAGGGCACCGGGGACTGTCAGAGCCCTGCGCATGTGACCTTGGATGTGAAGGTTCTGTGAGCCTTTCAGCCCATCGCCTCTGAACAGCCAGGCGCCTCTGCACGGCGTTCCCCAGCCCAGCCTGCCCCTGCCAGTCTTGGTCTGACACCTTCAAATCAGTGCCCTTTCAATGGTGCGAAAGCGCCCTGACCTCCTTTACTTACTTATTGTTATTTTTTTTTTTTTTTGCATTTCTGTTAAATGCTGCTAAGTTCACAATTCCTCTCCCTGAAAATTTCCATTGATACCAGTTGCCTTTGGACCCAGAAGCCCACTAAATAACTCTTCTACTCCATGCCAGTCTTTCAAGTATTTGAAAAGCTACCATGTCTCCATGAACATCCTGTTCTCGGGCTAAAGATTCTCATTTCTTTTGGTCAATGGGTTAGAGCTGGAGAGCACGCATTCTAATAACTAAAACAACAAAACCACAGCAACACTATTCCTTCGGGTGCACAGCCTCCTAATATGAACCCCTCGGGCCCAGCTGTGTTTCAGAATGTTTGGGTTTTAGGAAGGTAATACAATACACATACAGTTAGTATAAAATATATCGCCCAGTGGGGGTCAGGGGCAGATTCTATACTCAAACACATTGATATTTCTGTAGCAAACTGTACTTGCCTTCACACTGAATGAGACAAAGACCATACACAAAATTTCATACCAATTCAAGTTAAGCTTTGTCACCAAATGCATTTGTTTAACAAACTTATAAAAAAATACTTGGAACTTTTGGAGTTTCTTAGGTTTCAAAATTGTGGATAAAGAATCATGAACCACAGGGCACACCTAGAGGGCCCAGCTCAGGTGACTGGGGAGGCTGAGCCACGGGCCCCACAGGACCCCTACTAACAGGGCCACTCTACCAACTCCAGGAGACACAGCAGCTCTACCCAACACATAGAAACAAACACAGGGAAGCAGTGAAAATGCGGAGACAAAGAAACAGGCCACAAATGAAAGAAATGGGAGAAAGCAAACAACTGCATACAGAATTCAAAACCAGTTATAAGGTTACTCAAGGATCTTCATGAGGCCTCCAATGGACTTAGTGAGAATTTAAGGATCTTAGTGAAATGCTAAAGACATGGAAAAGGACTAGTCAGAAATTAAGCATACACTAACTGAAATAAAGAATAATTTACAGGCATTCAACAGTAGAGGATTCGAGAATCAAATCAACAATTTAAAACATGAGGAAGCAAAAACCACCGAATCTGAAGAGCAAAACGAAAAAAGGATCCAAAAATATGAAGATATAGTGTAAAGAGCCTCTAGGACAACTTCAAGCGTACCAACATCACATCATGGGGGTGCCAGAGAAGAGAGAGAGCAAGTTATTGAAAACCTATTTAAAGAAATAATGACAGAAAACTTCCCCTACCTGGTGAAAGAAATAGACTTACAAGTCCAGGAAGCACAGAGAACCCCAAACAAGAGGAATCCAAAGAGGATCACACCAAAACAAGTCATAATTAAAATGCCAAGGGCTAAAGACAAAGAGAGAATCTTAAAAGCAGCAAGAGAAAAACAGTTAGTTACCTACAAGGGAGTACCCATACGACTATCAGCTGATTTCTCAACAGAAACTATGCAGGCCAGAAGGGAGTGGCAAGAAATATTCAAAGTGATGAACAGCAAGAACCTACAACCAAGATTACCCAGCAAAGCTATCATTTAGAATTGAAGGTCAGATAAAGAGTTTCACAGATAAGAAAAAGCTAAAGGAGTTCATCACCACCAAACCAGTATTATATGAAATGCTGAAAGGTATTCTTTAAGAAAAAGAAGAAGGAGGAGGAAGAAAAAAGATAAAATATATGAAGAATAAAATGGCAATAAATACATATCTATCAACAATTGAATCTAAAAATCAAAATAAACAAATAAGAAATCTAATGAACAGAATAAACTGGTGAATAAAATAGAATCAGAGGCATGGAAATGGAACAGACTGACGATTTTCAGAGGGAAAGGGGCTGGGGAGGGGGGGCGGCGGGAAGAGATTAGACAAAGATTTTATATGCATACATGTATTACCTATGGACACAGACAACAAGGTGCAAAGGCCTGGAGTGGAGTGGGAACCAGGTGGAGGAGGCAGTGGGGGAAAGAGGGACATCTGTAATACTCTCAACAATAAAGAAAAAAGCAAAACAAAACAAAAAAATCATGAACTTGCACTGCTACCACTATTATACCCATTTCAAAGTTGTAGAAATGGAAGCTCAGAGGTTATAAATCTTGCTAAAAATCACTTGACTAATAAATAGCTGACCCAGAATTAGAACCTAAACTTATCCACTGTAAAGGGCATGCATACTGTCTGTTCTCTGCCCCATGCTAAAGAAGGACACGTGCCCAGTCTGTGACAGGAAGCCACCTTCTGCTCGCTGGTTCATGCTCTTCCTTCCTGTCTTCCAGTTCTGCCAACAGGCCTGTTCTTCTGCCGTAGCCAGATCTCTAAGGGAGCTCTTACTCTCCATCTTACTATTGGGAGTCCTCACTGAAGTTTTCAAGGTCCGGCCAGGCCACGGGTGAGCTCTTGGGAGAGTAACCGAGAGTGTGCACTAATTCTCTACTTGAAGCAGCTACAGAGAGGTGGTATCATTTAAAAAAGGACGGCCCAGCGAAGAACTGAGACCTGGATTCTAAACACGCTGTTGTTACTAAGTAGCTGAGACTCCAGGCAAGGTCCTTGACGTCTCTGTGCTTCTAGTAATAGCTGCAGCAGGTGAAACAATGCCACCTCCCTGTCTGCTGCAGGAGACAGGCATGGAACTGCATGCAGGTAGTGATGGCCACCCTTCGCACAGCACCACAGCCTTCACTGCAGCGCAGGTCTGCGTGTGGGCAGGGGGTGGGGAGGCAGAGGAAGGATGGACTCTTCTGGTCTGGGGAAGAGGCGGGAGAACCGGAGAAGGCTTCCCACGTGGCCTGGGTCTTTCTGTCTAGAAGGAATAAGTAGAATTCACTTAAGGCGTGGACAGAGCTGTAGAGAGACGTTGGAGAGAAACCAAGGCACCAGGCGAGGCCAGTGAGGAAGAGCTTCTGGGAAATGGCTCACTTTGTCAAGGGCACATTGGGGCTCAACAAGGCCCAGCGCGTTCTCTCTGGTTTTGTCTATTGGGAGGGGTCAGACCTTCCAGTGTGACCTTTCAAAACCAGACTGCCCGGATTGAGGACTGAATGGGAGGTGAGGCAATGGAGACTGAAGCCGTTGGTTTGGGAGAGGGAGGGAGAGGCTGAGAGTAACAGGAACATTGATATTTTAAACATATAGAATAAATGAGCATGTTTTTAAATTTTGGGGAGAGAGCAGGGATGAAAATTGAAGAGGAGAAAAGATAATACTAGGGTAGCTGAGAATACTAAAGATGGATCAAGACAGAGATCCTGGCTGGTGTGGCTCAGTAGATAGAGCGTTGGCCTGCAGATGGAAGGGTCCTGGGTTTGACTCCGGTCAAGGGCACGTACCTTGGTTGCAGGCTCCTCCCTGGCGTGGGGCATAGTAGGGGCATGGGCAGGAGGCAACCCATCGATGTCCTTCTCTCACATCGATGTTTCTCTCTGTCTTTCTCTCTCTTCCACTCTCTCTAGAAATCAATGGAAGAATAACCTCTGGTGAGGATTAACACAACAACGAAGACAGAGATGGCAGGGCAGCTCAGCTGAGGGGGCCTCTGAGAAGGCTTTCCTTTGGGGCTTGTCACGCCTGAGTCTTGGTGAGGCACCATGAACCTCTGTGCATGGAGGAGCAAAGGGGTGAGAGGTGTGGCAGGGACATGAAGTCCTGCTGGAGATGGGGAGATGCTGAGCAGAGTTGGGCTGGAAGGCGGTGTGAGGGCGAGGCCCTGTGAAAGGCTGGGCTCCACGAACGGGTGGGGTACCATCCTGCGGTGCTACTGGGAGCCGCTGACCAGGGTTGGCTACTGTAGGAGACTGAAGAAGTCCAAGCTGGGAGACTGAGGCAGAGGCTACTGTACTTTAAAACCAGAGAACACAGTTAGCCTGTGAGGCCTTCTGGCCTCTCAGAGAAAGTGGAGGTGCAATGGGGGAGAGTTTTCTCTTCAGACTCTTCCATTACATGGAACTTACTTAACACCGTTGGTAAGCACCAGGTTTGGGAATTGAACTTACTCAAATCCCTGAGAGGGAAGATGCGAGGCCTGGGCCACAGGGACTGCGGCATCCCTAAGATCTGCACTTGCAAGTGGAAACCCTCAGACGGAAGAAGTGAGGCGTGGTTTCCCTAGTAGCGGGCACTTCTGCCTGTTTCCCTTTACAATGGTGCAGCTTAGATTACAGTCATATAGGACCTCATTGTTCATAAAAACCTTTCCCTTATTTATTTCCTGGGCTGTTTCCTAGAAGACTCTGAAACCCGGGAGCTGAATGCCTTTCTGTGGCTGCACGGAGGGAGCGCTGAGGCCGGCGCCCGCCCTTGGGCCTGTCCCGGGCTGCTCCATCCTCAGGCCTGCACGGACCTGCAGGCAATCACTTTTGTCTGTGCATGAGCCTGTGAACTTTGCCCTTTCTGCCAACACTATAGGGGAGACCCCTTTGGAGGTTTACCTCGGTAGCTTCTGAGTGTCGGAGAGTCCATAAAAACTCCAACATAGCCATAAAAATGGCCACGATTAAGCCACAAATAAGAACCACAAAGATTCCACCAATATTCTCCATTCCCAGTCCTGTAAGAAAGTGATAACAAAAGAACAATAATGTAAAAGAGCTGGAAGACATAAACATCCTACCAAAAATGCCGAAGTCACTTAAATGACAGGAAGTAAGTCTTGCAGATGCTTTTCATACATATTCCTTGAAGAGAAATAACTGTTTGCTTGGAAAAGTGCATCGTAGCTGGAGGAAAAGAGGGGAGGGGCCCTAGTTGCCAGTGGGGGAGAGGGGAGAAAAGCTTCCGAAAGGGCTCTGGGCCGGGGAGGGGCGTTTTAAGAAAAGAGCTCAGGGAAGTTTGATTTCGCTGCGATACCGAAATACCCGTGCATTGCAGTACTTGCATAAAAATGTAGCCCATCTTATTTATCATGTGTTTGCTTGATATTGAATAATTGTTTTAACCAAACTATAGTTAGAGAAATATATGTTTACCAAAATACTAATTTGGAAATTAAAACCTTTTATCTTACTTTTTATCCAATCAGACCAGTGGTTCCCAAACCTACCTACCATCAGAATCACCTGGGAAATTTGTTAAAATATCGATTCCAAGTTGTTCCCCAGACTTAACAAACCCACATCTCTGGAGATGGAGTCCAGGAACCTGAATTTTAAAACATTTGATAGGTAACTCTTGTCCAGCCAGGCCATAAATTCGTTTTCAAATTGGCATTTTGGGAAGTTGTACTTGACTAAGTTCCTTGAAGTCAGGCATAGTTTCTGGCTGGCCCTGCTTGCCTGGCACGACACCGGCGTGTAGCACACACTCGGTAAATATCCGGGCTTCGTTTCCACAACGCCACCCACCGAGCACAGCTCTGTAACTGCATGTCACGTTAGCGTTAAAGAAACCCACGCAACAGCACCTTCCACCAGGAAGATGTCCCGGGGCTGCTGGCACCGGCCCTGCTCCCGGTGCTGCCATGTCTGCATGTCCAGTCCGCAGTGTCGTCATGGGATGTGGAGCTACGGCAGCGCCAGGGGAAGCCAGCTTCACCCAACGCCAAGGGGTGAGCCAGGGTCCAGAGCAGACCGCCTAGATGCCGGGGTTTCCTCTCACAGAGCCTCAGGGGGTGTCCGTTGTTTTCTCATTTGGTTTTACAATAACCTGGTGCATTCAGCACCTCCGACACCGACACTGCGAGCGAGGCCTGCCCTGTATGGTGCTCTGTCTGCAGCGCGTCCCCGGCCACCTGCGGGGAGGAGAGCCTCTCTGTGGAGGATCACAGCCAGGGCGTTATTTAAAGCTCAGTGATAGGCGAGGCCCACAGGGCATAGGGCAGACTCCACCTTTGAGAGGAAAGGTGCTGGGGGTTTACTGGAACACTCACACCTCTAACCTGGGAACATTTGGGGCGAAGGATTTTGTCCACAGAAACACCAGGATCGATAGGGTGGTAGGGGCACAGGGACACGTAGGCGAGAACGCACCCAGGATCCGGCTGGGGGCAGGCAGACAGACGCTCCAGCACCAGGCTTCCAGGCGGGGAGGACTAGGTACGGGATGTGCACCTGAGCACCATGGACAAGCTGGGTTCCCTGCTGCCCCTGGGGAGAAGGCAGCGGCGTCCCCAGGAAGGATTCCCGCCTGGTCTGGCAGCTCCCAAGGGATTGCTAGGTGCTTCCTATCCACCTTCCCTGCACTTTGGGGTGGTGCTGTCCTATATGGGAAAATACCGGGATCCCCTTGACGGGCCTCCACCTCACCTCGTGTTCCTGCAGGGGAGGGCCCTGCCGCTCCAGGTCCCGGCTGTTCTGTGGGCTCTGGCTCTCTCTGCTTGGGTCTCCCCTCTGTCTTGTCCCCCTCACGGACATGTCCCCATGTCGCTGCTTCTCACAACGTGAAAGGATGAGCAGGAAAACGAGGGTGGAGACCATCCAGATGCAAAACCCTGTGCCCTCCCACTCTGCCTACCACACCCTCCTCCCTCCCTCCTTGGACAAACTTTTGGAGCAGTTATTCATATCAGAACTATTTTAAAGACATTTTAAAGCCCTAAAATGCTTACATTTGGAAGCCCCAACTCACATAAAAGCAAGTAGAAGAAAATGTACCTACTTTTTATGTGAAATGCATTTTTAAAATTTTTCTTCTGAAATGACTTAATGGGAAAAAGAGGTTATAATTGGCTGTGATTTCTCAGCATTCATTGTGCAAAATGAGAAAAATCTCACAAAAATTGTTTCTAAATGTAATGAAGTTTTTATGAATGCTACATTTAAAAATTAATAAAACAATGTCACATTTTGGAGATATTTAATTAAATATGTCTGTCTCAATTTAATTTTGCAGTTTTCTATTTGCATAATTTTCTGTGGGCCTCACACATAATTTTGGCTGCTGGAGACACTTTAGGCCCCAGGGGTCTTGTCCATGTATGTGGAAGTGTCTGGGGGGTCTTGTCCATGTATGTGGAAGTGTCTGGGGGGTCTTGTCCATGTATGTGGAAGTGTCTGGGGGGTCTTGTCCATGTATGTGGAAGTGTCTGGGGGGTCTTGTCCACGTATGTGGAAGTGTCTGGGGGGTCTTGTCCACGTATGTGGAAGTGTCTGGGGGGTCTTGTCCATGTATGTGGAAGTGTCTGGGGGGTCTTGTCCACGTATGTGGAAGTGTCTGGGGGGTCTTGTCCATGTATGTGGAAGTGTCTGGGGGGTCTTGTCCATGTATGTGGAAGTGTCTGGGGGGTCTTGTCCATGTATGTGGAAGTGTCTGGGGGGTCTTGTCTACGTATGTGGAAGTGTCTGGGGGGTCTTGTCCATGTATGTGGAAGTGTCTGGGGGGTCTTGTCCATGTATGTGGAAGTGTCTGGGGGGTCTTGTCCATGTATGTGGAAGTGTCTGGGGGGTCTTGTCCATGTATGTGGAAGTGTTCTGGGGGGTCTTGTCCACGTATGTGGAAGTGTCTGGATTCACGCTTGTTTTTCCTAGTCACTCCTCGTCCCATGCCATTTTCACTTGCACCAAATGTTCCAAGGAGCACTTCATGCCCGACGCATTGGGAAAGGCCTAGTCCTGGCCTTCGCGGCCGCCGGCAGCCCTGGGTGTTCATGCTGCCTTGCCTGCCGCTGCCCTCCACCTCCTCCGGCCTTTGCTTGCTGGGGGCAAGGTCTCCTCCTTTTCCTGCGTGTGGCCTCTTGTGGCTCCTCCACGCACCAGGCTGTGACAAATCCTGCCGATTTTACCTCAGATGCTTTTCAGCACCGTCCCCTTCCCTTTCTCTCCTACCACTGCCCGGGCCAGGCCCCACATCTCTTCTGGGCAGAATGACTTCCTGCTGGTAGCTGTGACCTCCCAGCCCTACTCCACACGGAGTTGCCTGGGTGGCCTTTCTGAAAAGCACAGTCGAACTATGACACACCCTCTGGTAACAGAGCTGTTGGGAGCCCCCAGGGCACCCACTGTCAATCCTACCTCGTCCTTCACTCCTGTGAGCACCTCTGCCCAGGACCTGTGTCCACCCCCATTCACACCCTGGCTAACCTCCCTGTCTCCTTTCAGATGGAGCTCAGGGTCACCTCTGCCAGCCCATTCTTCCTGGTGTTGCCTGACTCGGTTAGTGATGTCGCTTTAGTGTTTTACTGTGCACCGCTCCATGGTTGCATAAAACAGCACATGGGTTTAATTCTGTGTTATCTGGACTCCCCATGAGACTGTGCGTTCTGGGAGGGGGCGCTCCACCTTGCTCAGCCTGCAACCCCACAGCCACGGCGGTGGGAGCCCAGTGAGAGCCGAGAAGTGGGTGTTGAAAGAATGAGCAGAAAGAAAGAGGATAACGACGTCCCAGATGCAGAAACCCGAGTTATCAAAAGCTTTGGGTTCATCCTGTGATATGTATTCATCCCCAATTACATTTTGTTTGAAATAATAGTAAAGCGTGGCACCCCTTGCCCAGTGCTCCCAGCCTGGTCAGAGGCATCAGTCCAGACTGTACTGAGCGGCTGGTCAGGGGGATGATGCCTGCTGTGTGGGGCAGCACTGCACGCAGGCGGGGCGGGGTCGGGGGGCGGCAGGCGGGGGGCAGGAGAGCGGCAGCAGGGGCTGGTTCTGTGCTGGGTGATTTTGATTAGACCAGGGGAGCTTTCTGGAGGGCCTGAGTGTTGAACAGGATGCTGCTGGGAACCGAGAGTCACTGAGACAGCCCACGGGCGGGCTCTCTTTCCCAGCTTTTCCGGTGTCAGGGCCGCACGTAAGTCATGGGCACCGGCTCCAGCCAGTAGTTCCTGGCTGAGTGGTCTCTCCCCCTGGGGGGAGCCTTACAGACCACTCGTGCCTTTAGGGATGCGTTGGAAAGTGGAAGCGAGCATAGATGCTGGCAGAGTCAGAGCTGAGAGACAGGGGCGGGGAGGGGGAGGGGCGCGAGTGCTGAGAGGGTGCAGCACGTTTTTCTCACTGTCATCCCTCATCCTCCAGAAGTCAGATGCCTCCACAGCCCAGCTCCTCAGAGCAGCCTCTGGTGGGCTGCGCCGGGCCTGACCACAGGACCTCACTGCCCTCCCAGAGGCACCCCAGGGCCATCCATCACCCCGCCCCTCCTCAGACAGGGATCCACCTACACAGATGGTTCTCAAACTGGGGTTTCCTACTGACACTCTGCCTCGAGCTCAGATGTGGCCCAGCAGTAAGATGGTACCAAGTGACACAGAATCGAACTCTCCCCACAAACTCATGGCTGTCAAATACTGCCTTGGTGCCACACACAAATACAAATGACAGCTGACAAGTACCTACCAACAAATACACCTGCTTCTAAAACTGTGAGTCACTGGGGGAGCCCGGGAGGGAGAGCCTCTGCGTAGATCTGGCTCTCCAGCCCCACCCACCCGCCTGCCCTTCATGCTTGGATTTGGGTGCGCACATGTCTCATCCACAAGCCTTGCAAGTCTCAGGTGGCACTGTAGACATGTGCGACAGATGCAGGGACATTACTTATGGACAAGGAAGGGGCAGCTGTGGCCTGGGAGGCACAGAGGCCCCAGGAGCTGCGCAGTCTCTCCAGGGGACAGTGCGGTTCCTCTCTGATGTCGATCAGCACACATTTTTAAGGAGCTTCCTGAGCAGAGCAGGATCCAGGGGCTGGAGCTCTGGGCAATGCTCCCCACTGAAAACATTTGATCAGACATGAATTTTTTAACCAATATGACTTTCAAGTACCTTCTATTTCAGAATCACATTCACCTACAATTATATCCAATGGCCCCACCGCCACACTTATTTGTTGTAAACAGCAACCTCATGTGGGCCATGTGTGAGCTGATCTGCACGGCCTTCCCAGGAAAGATGCTGAGGACTGACTTAGCCTGCTTGTCATTTCTCCTTGCATGCCCCGTGGCCTCTGTGGACTAGGCCTAGCAGCGATGGGGACAGAGATGGAGAAAAGTAGGAAAGGGACATGAAATAGAAAGGGGATGGAAAGGCATTTGATAAGTTTTGCAATTTATCAAAACACAAATTATGGGGGAGGCACTTTACAATTTATCCAAATCTGAGCTCAAGCACTTCATTTTACAAAACATTTCTTATATCATTCAATTATTAAAAACACTGTAAGGAAGGCCCGCTGTCCAAATTTTACAGTTAAAGAAATGAAAATTCAGAGCACTTAAGTTGCCCAAGTTTTTACACCTAAGATGTGAAATCTAGAAAAATCTTACTGCCTGGCTAATGTTCTTTATACAAATCAAGTTGTTCTTTATAAGTGTTTACTATGAACACAGCTACCATTCCAAACATTTAAACTCAACCCTAACAGTTGCCTGTAAAGTCAGCACTACCCATTTTATATATATATTTGATTTCTAAAGAGAGAGGAAGGCAGAGGGAGGGAAACATTGATGTGAGAGCAAAACACTAAACGGCTGCTTCTTGCACACCCTACTGGGGTCAAGCCCACAGCTGCAACTGAGACATGAGCCCTGACCAAGAACCAAATTGGCAACCTTTGGTGCTCGGCCGATGCCCAACCAGCTAAGCCTCTGCTCTTCCTTCCATTTTCCTGACAAGGAAGCCTGGGGCCTGGAGTCAGGCCACCTGCTGGGCCCTGACTCCCCCATCCCACACGCCTCTCCCAGGACCCAGGGTCCCCCCCGGGGCTGATTACAGAACTCAGCCTGGTGCCCCATGATGGAACTCATCCCTGAGACCCCCACCCCGGAACGACTGGGGAGGAAGGGGTGCCAGGTGTGGCTATTCCGCTGATAAAATCCCCTTCTCTTCTCCAGAACATGCATCCCATGTTTGAATCAATGATTTATTGACTTAGTTTCCAGACAGACTTGGTGGCAGTCTCTATGGCTGCAACCCCGTGAGGCCCACCGCTGGGCCACAGTGGCCTCGATTCCTGATCGTGCTTTGCATTTGATTAGGGAGAAGCTTGCTCTGCAAGCACCTCTCTAAGACACCTTCTAAACTCCTACATTTGGGTTCCAGTCTTGGCTCTGTCCAGAGAAATGAGAAAACCAGGATCATCAGGCTGGGCCATCAGTGAAGACACAGAGGAAAGCATCCCCAGAACTCCTCTCCCGCACCCCATCACTTGCCCCCACACTTGCTAAGACATCTGATCTCACACTTTCATTCCCAAGCTGTGCCCGTGAGCAAACTTCCTGCTCTCAGGATTGTGTGAGGAAAGTTTCACAGCCGGGGGGTGCATTGATGTTCCTTCGAAGCTTGATGGTGAGCTTGTGTTTTTCAAGATGAAGGCATTTCGTTGCCTTGGAATCCACTCCTGTCTTTTTGAGACTCTAGCCATGGTTCTGCGAGCCGCCAGCAACCCTCCCTCTTGAATTGGATGCTGGCACCTGTGAGTGGCTAGCAGTACTTCTTTCCATAGGAGCCGAGTGAGAAAATAAGTAAAGAAGTGTTTTGGAGAAGAAAAGACAGAAAAAAATGAAACAGCTTGGAAGGAAGCCTGCTTTTGTGTGCTTCTCCCGTCCTCCACCGGAGCTGCCAGTCATTCTTAGCTGTGCATGAAGCGGGCGCCGTGGAGCTGGAGGCGGGCAAGGCATGGCCGAGTTGCAGCAAAGGCCCCGCGTGGGTCCCAGCAGCGCCAAGTCCACCTGCGGGGCATCGGACCCGCAGCACACCCATGTGAGGGCTCTCCTCTGGGGTGTGGACTAAAGGTGGGATAGCACCAGGGTCTTTCTTGGAAATTTCTCACATTTTAATAGGATAACAAGGCAGAAAGGGATTGTGTTGGGCACCACGCACTGTCTGGTTCTTTCTGGTTAAAACCGAGCGTCTAAAGCCGGCCCCTCTGCTTCGGGCCCCTCAGTTCCCTCACCTCCGTCTCTGCCTCATCTATGTTTTTCTCACTCCTCTGGGCACATGCAAAAGCTGTCTTAAATCGGGACGAGAAGGTCACCTGGGTCGGCGTCAGAAAGCGGTCTGACGCCACTGCTCTGGGTCAACGTACGTGCGGCACAAGGAGAAGGGTGCTCCCAGGGCCGCGTAGGAGGAAGGCGTCTTTGGGGTTGCGCGGTCCTGCTCTCCTGGCTCAGGAGGCGTCTCTTGAGCAGCACGTTATGCCCTGAGTCTGATGGCGCATTTGACCAAGCCAGGGCCTCTCACTCCAGCGGGGCTTCTCCTGGGTCAGAGGTCACATGGACTGTCGTGGCCAGGACACCTTTTGTTTGGGCTTTGGCCACGGCAGATGCGGGGCCACTGCCTGACTCGGGCACACGCTGCGGTGGCTGGAGGGGAGCAGCGTCCTGGCTGGCACGCTGAGTTGGACCCCTCCAGACGGCTCCCCGACATTCCTGCTGATCGCTGCAGAGGCAGGGCCATGGGCTGCTGGGTGGGACCCTGGTATCTTCTGGGGCACCGGGCCGGGCAGGTGACTTCCACCGGTTATTTTCCCTTTTCATCGGCTCAGCTCTCTTCTCCGGCCAGAGAAGCTTGGTCTCCCAGCCAGCAGACGGAGAAGCCTCCTGGCCACGCCTCTCCATCGCGCTGGGAGCCCGTCTGTGGGTCTCTCCCCAGCCCGCCTGCACTCTGCGTCAGATCAGCCTCTGAGCCCTCTGTGGAATGGGGAAGAATTTCCAAAGCCAGCCATGCTACCAAAATGATAACAGTTCTCTACAAATGCACCTAATTTCTGCCTCCCATTCCCATTCCCGCTTGATTGTGAACAACGTAGATTTCCCAGTCAGTTCTGTTCTAAACTCAGTTAAAGGCAGTGTTCCCTCTGTTCCCCTCAGCCAGCATGCTTTTCAGGCCCAGGAGATGCTGTGTAATGACATCCTCATTGCACGTTAGCTTTCCAATATTCTTGTCTGGGGTCCAGGAAACAGACCTTCTACATGGGTCTCATGCCTGCAGTCCACCAAGCACAACATGTACTTCCGGGGATTGCCAAACTCCAGCAAAAATCTCTTTACCTCTTGGAATCCCCAACGAATCTAGAAGTTGTGTCTGCCACTCTCCGCCTCCCAGCAGGACACAGGCTCCTCCAGGACCTGCCACGTGCAGCACCTCCTTTCCTACTCGGAAGGCCCATCCTGACCAGGGAGCCCTTGGGCATCTGGTTTGCAGAGGACGTGCGGCTTTCCTCTTCTCTCCTCACTCTCTCTAGCTGCATGCTAAGTCCCTGCAGGCAATTAGCCTCTTGTTTCCAAAATATTTTTCTAGCAAATCAAACTCAATGACTTCTTTTTTAATCCTCACCTGAGGGTATTTTCCATTGACTTTTAGGGAGAGTGGAAGGGAGAGGGAGAGACAGAGAGAAACATCCATGTGAGAGAAACACATAGATGGGTTGCCTCCTGCTCGGGCCTTGACCAGGGCCCAGGCCGGGGAGGAGCCTGCAACTAAGGTCCATGCCCTTGACTGGAATCGAATCTGGGACCCTTTGGTCTGTAGGCCGACACTCTATCCACTGAGCCAAACTGGCTAGGGCCAAACACTATGACTGCTAAGAACATTGTTCTGCAATGACTGTGCCCTGGGTCCACGAATGCCACCAAGAGCTCAGAGCTCTACCCCACAGCACTGCTTCCATCCTGCCCCATCTCACCCAGAACCCAGGAGGTCTGTAGCCAATACCCTCAAACCCAGTCATTCCGGAGTGGGATTCACGTGCCAGGGCACGAGCTAAATTCTGGGCAGCCTATGGGCTTCTGCCTGGAATGCCGATTTATTTCCAGCTTAGGTAGGAAAACATTTCTACATTAAATAAACATGCCTACATTATGCGGTCCGATGCAAAATTCATACGTGTTTGTAGGACACCACAGAACACTTTAGGAAATTCTAAGCATGGTGGGCTACTTGAGGCTATGAACGCACATCCCGGGAGTGTAACCATTTTCCTCTGCTACTCGCCCTCTGTGGGAAGCCTGGGACACACTGACGGACAGTCCAAGGGCCTTTGCCAGGTCTCAGTGCCCTGTAGCTCCAACCTCCTCCTGCTTACCCAGAGCAGCTGCTGAGTGTAGTCCCTGTGCTCCCCAGCGTTCCTGAAACAGTGGCTCTAACAAATCTTCGAGGTCCTGGCCAAATGTCTCCCCAAAGCATTCTTAACCTTTGCCCAGAATCAATCACGTCTTCCTCTGGGCTTCATAACTCCTGTCATTAAAGCAGCCCCACAGCACAGCCACCAGACAGACTCGCTGTGCCTCTCTCTGGGCTCTAGCCCTCTTGAGAGTAGGGCCATATCATATTCCTTTCTGTCATCCTAGAGCCTAGCACAGTGCCTGGCAGGCAGGGGTTCACAGTGTTTGTTGGATGCACTGGGGACTGTGTGAACACTTTCAAATGCCAACACCTGGGGTCATGTCCCTGTTTGGGAGGAAGCAGACATAGGATGAGGGTGAAGATGGTACCAGGCTGGAGGTCCTTAAGAAGTTTGCTCATTCATTCATTCATTCGTTGCTTATCCTTTCATCAAATACTGCTGCGGATAATATGCTGGTTACTGGGATACAAAAATAAGAACCAGGCCTTGACCTTGGGTTTCTCCTAGTCCATGAGAGACAGATGTCAACAAACACAAAATAAATGCCCTAAGCATCGATTTTCGAAGAGCTATGTAGCCTTAAGGAGCATGGCATGAGTGGACAGGCACACCGTGCCTTGTGGATACTGTTTAGACCCCTCATTGTGCCTTAATGCTCCTTTAGACCGAGATTTTAGAATAAAACCTGTACTCATTTCCTGTGTGCCAGGCATGGTGCTGAGCGTTGAGCCCGGGTTAACTCCTTCCATCTTCCTGACAGCCTGAGATGGAAAATTATTGCCTCTCTCCCACCAAGAGACACTGGGCGCCATGGCCTAAGCCGTGTCTAGCACAAGAGCGTCTGTGGAGTGGGGTCCATTTGACCCACAGCCCCTGGTCCTGAATCCTCAGACCTGCCTCAGGAAGAGAGCCATGATCGGCGTGTGAAGATGTGAAGAGCCTCACTCCCTGGGGGGGGGGGGGGGGGGGGGGGGCCGGGAACAGAGCACATTGGACTCCGGGTGACAACCAAGGGGAGAGATGGTACATTGAGGTCCCTGCGCCAAAACTGAGGCGCCCAGTCCCGGGTCGCCATCCCCACGTGTCTGCTTGAGAGCATAGATAAGTGTGCACAGACAGACACACACACACACACACACACACACACACACACACACACACGTGCGCATGCAGAAGTGAGTGCCCAAAGTGAGGGCCTGTGGTGGGTTAGGGGTCAGGGATGCAGGGGAAACCAGGAAGTGAGGTGACTCAGTAGCCACTCAAGGGAAAGCAGAGGCGCCAGACGATGCCTTGGGATGCATGCAACAGAAAGGAGAGCTGAGCATCCAGGCAGCGGGAGAGGGAAGCAAAGCCGGGCGTCCGGCTCCAGGCCATGCCTGCTCTGCTCCTGGCTCCCCAGAGGCAGGGCCGCCTGGGCTGCGCAGAAAACCCTGGGCATAAAGGCCACCGAGGAAGGAACTGCAAGCACAGTTTCAATCGTCGTCACAGGGGGCACAGGAAGCACAGTGATGGTTGCTGTGGCAGCTGTCAGCACAGTCCCCTCCCACAAACGTTATGGCCTGCCGACCTGTGCCTGGTGCTGGGGGAGGCTGGGGACCCAGAAGCAGTGAGACTGGGTCCCTGTCTAAGGGGCTGTCATCCAGGCAGAGATGCAGAATGCAGTGTCCTCTGCCCAGCGCCCGCCCAGCACAGAGGGTGCTGCGGGCGGGGATGGAGAGGGGCCCAGGGCCTTGCTAGCCAGTCCCAGGAAGGACCAAGGGCTCTCATCCTGGCCCAGGGCCCCCCTCCACTTCCATTGCAGATGCTTCAGATCCATTGCCAACACATCCCCTCCCCCTTTCCTGCAAAAGGGCCTCTTTCCCAGCACGCTCACTGCTGTCACGGGACATTGACGAACACCAACTTGTCGACAATCTCACTTTATTTCAGCTCTCCCAGGCCTGGTCAGATCAGATGGTTCTCAATCACATGCGTTTGCACAGGGACGGGTGGTGGAGGGCCACGTGGCTGCCCATAGCTCCCCTGGTGCCACCCTGTGGGCAGCCACCTCTCCCTGGGCTCATCTCCACTCCACCTGCAACACCGCAGACTCTGCCCACAGCCTGCCCACTGCAGCCTCTGCCCACTGCCTGCCCACTGCCCACTGCGTGCCCACTGTGGCCTCTGCCCACAGACTGCCCACTGCAGCGTCTGTCCACAGCCTGTCCACTGCCCACTGCTGGCCCACTGCCTGCCCACTGCCTACCCATTATGGACTCTGCCCACAGCCTGCCCACTGCAGCCTCTGCCCACTGCCTGCCCACTGCCCACTGCATGCCCACTGTGGCCTCTGCCCACAGACTGCCCACTGTAGCGTCTGTCCACAGCCTGCCCACTGCCCACTGCTGGCCCACTGCCTGCCCACTGCCTGCCCATTATGGACTCTGCCCACAGCCTGCCCACAGCCTGCCCGTTATGGACTCCTCCCACAGCCTGCCCACTGCAGCCTCTGCCCACTGCCTTCCCACTGCCCACTGCCTGCCCACTGCCCAATGCCTACCCACTGCGGCCTCTGTCCACAGCCTGCCCACAGCCTGCCCGTTATGGAGTCTGTCCACAGCCTGCCCACAGCCTGCCCATTATGGACTCTGCCCACAGTCTGCCCATTATGGACTCCGCCCACAGCCTGCCCACTGCAGCCTCTGCCCACTGCCTGCTCACTGCCCACGGCCTGCCCACTGCAGCCTCTGTCCACAGCCTGCCCACTGCAGCCGCTGCCTCTAGGCCTGTCCTCGGGCACCTGTTGCCTGCAGTGCCCTCCTTTCTGTTCAGGTTCTGGGCACCTTCTCATCGGGTTCATTCATTCTGTCCAACCCTCGAAAGTTCCCTGATACCTTTCTCTGTCACCCCATCTCTCTTTCCTCTGAATGAACAGAATTTGCATCATCCACACTTGACATTTGGGGAGCAGACAGCCAGGAAGGGTGTGGCCTCGTGGCTCCGGTGATGGGAGGAGCAGAGATTCCCTGAAAAAGGAGGGCACGCCCATGAGGCATAGGCGCGAGGTCCCCTCAGGGTAGAGCCCGAGGAGAGACTGGACACCAGGCGCTCATTGGGCTCCTCATGCAGAGGGTGGGGACTCGTGGTGCTATCACTCCATGCACCCCACTGCCCTCCTCGGGGGAGTGCAGGTACATTTCTGGGCAAAGTTGCAGCAGATGGCAAGGGGAGCGCTATGCCTTATTGCACAGCCAGAATGTTCTGAGAGTGAGGGCGCTTCTAAATATAACCGACTGGCATTAGCTGGCCCACAGCTTGTCTGATCCGGGACTCTGGAAAAGCAGGGTATGTGTCCCCTAAAGAAAATACTGGGGCTTAGGACCCTCGGAGGGGTGAGGGTGGGGAGGGGTGAGGATGAGGAGGGGGGAGGGTAGGGAGAGTGAAGGTGGAGAGGGGGAGGGTGGGAAGCGGTAAGGGTGGAGAGAGGTGCCTTAGGGAGGCAGGAAACCCAGGTGCAGACTCTGAGGTGACAGCAACCGGGGAGACGGGAGGCGTGGGAACAGGAAAAAAAGCGGAAAGCAGAGGGAGAAACCATCTGGTGGGGACTAGAGGCTGGAATTTAATACTGAGTGACAGGGAAGCCCCAGAGAGGTTGGTGCAATGAATGCTGTGTCTTATTCATGTCTTAAAGAGAAGCACTCTGGCTGCTGGTGGAGCAGACACTGCGGGGTGGGCATGGGGGAAGGACAGGATCTGAGGGGAGGAGCATGGGCCAGGGTGGGAGGTGGGCCAGGATGAGGGGTGGGCCAGGGTGAAAGGTGGCCAAGGTGAGAGGTGGCCAGGTGAGAAGTGGGCTAGGGAGAGAGGTGGCCAGGTTGAGAGGTGGGCCAGGGAGAGAGGTGGCCAGGTGAGAGGTGGCCAGGTTGAGAGGTGGGCCAGGTGAGAGGTGGGCCAGGGAGAGAGGTAGCCAGGTGAGAGATGGGCCAGGGTGAGAGGTGGGCCAGGGAGAGAGGTGGACCATGTGAGAGGTGGTCAGGGTGAGAGGTGGCCAGGTGAGAGGTGGGCCAGGGTGAGAGGTGGCTAGGTTGAGAGGTGGCCAGGTGAGAGGTGGGCCAGGGAGAGAGGTGGCCAGGTGAGAGGTGGCCAGGTTGAGAGGTGGGCCAGGTGAGAGGTGGGCCAGGGAGAGAGGTAGCCAGGTGAGAGATGGGCCAGGGTGAGAGGTGGCCAGGTGAGAGGTGGGCCAGGGTGAGAGGTGGCTAGGTTGAGAGGTGGCCAGGTGAGAGGTGGGCCAGGGAGGTGGGTCTGGATGAGGGGTGGTCCAGGGTGGGAGGTGGCCAGGTGAGAGGAGGCCAGGTGAGAGGTGGCCAGGGTGAGAGGTGGCTGGTTGCGAGGTGGCCAGGGTGAGAGGTGGCCAGGTGAGAGGTGGCCGGATGCGAAGTGGCCAGGGTGGGAGGTGGCCGGTTGCGAGGTGGCCAGGTGAGAGGTGACCGGGTGCAATGTGGCCAGGGTGAGAGGTGGCTAGGGTGAGAGGTGGCTGGTTGCGAGGTGGCCAGGTGAGAGGTGGCCCAGGGTGGGAGGTGGCCAGGGTGAGAGGTGGCCAGGTGAGAGGTCGCTGGACAGGGGTGCCAGGGTTGAAGTGCCTCTGGCACCTGAGCCAGGTGGGCATTGACACTAGGCTCTGCCAGGACCCTGAGAAAGGAGCCAGCCCCAGCCCAGCCCCTGGCTCCTTCCAAGGCCTGTTGTGCACACGCCTTGGAAGCCACTGGCTGGGACAGACACAGGACCAGCTCACGGTCTCCCGGGCGGGGCCCTTACCTTTGGCTCTGTGGTCCTCCTCCTTGGGGCACTTACCCCCTTCCCACCACTTGCGCTTCAGGATCTCCAGGCGGTTGTTTTCCTGCAGCTGGAGAATGGCCAGGTCGAACTCGTCCCGGAAGGCTGAGCCTGTGGCACAGAGAGCCCGGGCAGGCGTGAGTCCTCCCCTGGTACCTGCTCCCTCCAGGAGCCTCGGTCAATCCCCACTTCCCTGGGGGGCGCTGCAGCTGCTGCTATGGGTGCGACCCAGGGGGCCTGGAGGAGAAGAGGAGCTCGGCCTCACGCAGGCCACTCAGAAATTTCTCCTTCCCTCTCCGGCCCACTGGCCAGGCCCCAGTGCGGGGGAAGGGGCAGCGTCCCAGGCAGCATGGCACCTGCTCCCACCCATGGGCCCCTGTGGTCCAGGACACACACAGGCAGGAAGCTGCTTGCAAAGCCTCCATCTGCATCCCAGGTGTGAGGCCAAGGACGAGAATCTGTGACGTAACCTCTCAGGTGGGCAGGTGTCTGTTTTCTACTTTATTTAAATAATTTCTGGGCATTTATACCTCTTTCTACATTACAGCTAACAACATTACCCAGAGCAGCCACCAATGAATGACACCCACCCAGTGGGGTCGAAGTGCCTCTTCTCCCTCCGGGTACCAGCACCCACGCCCTCACATAGGTACCGAGCACCCAGACCCACCGGCTGCTCAACACCCTGGTCACACTGCTCAGAAGGCTTCTGGTCAGAACAATTCTTTTTAACATTTTCTGGACCATATTGGTCAGGGAGCTTTGGTTCTAGATTTAGATTTAATCACAAAGACAGGCTTAAATGAAACCGCAGAAGGCTCAATGCCCTGCACAGGCTGAGGCCTGAGATCATTAAGAAAACACTGCCAAGCCCTTGCCCGTTTGTCTCGGTGGGTAGAGCATCAGCCTAAAGACTGAAGGGTCTTGGGTTTGATTCTGGTCAAGGGCACATGCCCGGGTTGCAGACTTGATCCCTAGTGTGTGGTGTGCAGGAGGCAGCTGATCAATGATTCCCTCTCATCATTGATGTTTCTATCTCTCGCTCCTTCTCCCTTCCTTTCTGAACTAAAAAAAACAAAACAAAAAACAAAACTGCCAAGAGGCTGTATACTACAGGGCTGCCCAGTGTTCTTGCCCAGCTCTGTGGAGGCCTGAGGGACAGATGCCCCTGGGGCGAAGATTGTGGTGGAAAACTCAGGCAGCAGGTTGGGACAAGTAGACGAGTGCTCTCAAACTTTAATGTGCACAGGAATTACCTGGGGATCTTGCTGAGCTGCAGACTCTGATTCAGGGGGGTCTGCATTTTTAGGGAGCTCCACGGTGATACCCTGCACTTTGACAGGCAAGGACAGCCCAGGACCCCACAAATGAAGGAACATGCCCACTGCAGCTAATCCTGGGCTGGGCGTGCAAGCCCCAGGCCGCAGGCCTCCCGAGCAGTAGACACTTAATACCGCCTGCGGGCAAGAGCCCCTGGGACCAATGGATGTGGCAGCTGGTGGACTAGTGAACAGCCCAGGCTTGAAGGCAATTGTCCAGCCCAGCAAGGCGCTTCAAGCTGTTTTCAAGGCATTTGCAGCCGAACTGCAGCAGCACCTGGGGCCCTGTGGAAGGACATTCCACTTGCTCTGTCTGCCACTTAGCCCCTCAGCACCTGGCTAGTTTTCCATCACTCCCCTTGCTCTTCCTCCTGATTCTCTGGTCCAACCACATTGCTTACGCCACAGCTGTGCACGGACCTTCTGCTGAAGAACGACACACATGTTTGTCTCCTGGACGTAACCTCAGCTGGACCGAAATTCTGCCACGACAGCCTGCGCTGAGAACCTAGACTAGCCCGCAGCTCACCTTCCCGCCTCCTTCCTTCCCCCTGGGTGGGCCCTGGGCACATGGCCTAGGCCCCGCCCAGCGGCTCCTCCCTGCGTCCTAGGTCACAGATGACATTTCTAGAATCAGTCTGCCTTATGCCAACTCTCCACCAGTTTGTCCATGAAACGTTTTAAGCACTTGACACTTGAGCTAAAAATGTTGTTTCCTTGATGGAGTATTATCGAGGCGCACCTCAAGTTCATTTTGTGGTTTACTACAGGATCTTGAAACAAAATGTCAGCCAAGAGATTTCTCCAGGGGCCTACACTGTGTGGTGTCAATGGGCATCACTAACGCACGCTGTGCCTGAGGGTGTGCAGGTGTGTGAGTGCCCTGAGCGAGGCCCCAGGTTACAGAACTGCTGGCGTCAGAATGTACAGAGTTCAAGGATGAAACACATTATTACCTGTGCCCTTTGGCTTGGTTTCTGATCAGTCTTTTAAAAAGTTATCTGCTTTTATCAAAAAACATAGGGGACTATGACAGAGACAGGGAGGGCACCAATGTTCCCCCAAACAGGCTAGGGGGCCCTGTGGGAAGGCACCTGACTTGATGGCCAGATTTCACCCTCACAAGAACCCTACAAGGTAGGTATGAGCCACCTGTTTTCCAAACGGGACAACTGAGACTCAGAGAAGTTAAAGGACCGAAACAAGGCCCCACAGCCAGTGAGCAGGGTGCATCCCCAGGCTGGCCTGACTGCAGCCCATGCTCTTCTCCTTTCTCAGGACTACCTGGCGCCTATAGCTTATAGAGGTCTGAGGGGTGTGTGTGAGGTGCCGGCAAAGATGCACATGCTGTATGTCAATCATCCCACGTGGTCTGATGGCCTCAGTTCCCGCCTCTTCCCTGTGGCCTTGCACAAGGACAGGTTGGACAAGGTCAGCCCTACACAGCATGGCTCTCGGTGGCATGTGGAGGAGGGCGTGTGCCCAAATCACCTGGGAAACATGTAAGAAGCCTCCACAATCACAACCAGCAGCTAAACAGCCTCCCTGCAACTCTGGTAGAGGCAGAGGAATGCTCAAAGCACAAGCACCCGTTAGAAAGCAGGGCTGCGGCCACTTTCTGGAAGCCAAACCTCTCTAGCTCCTATGCCAGCCAGATGGCACGCGGTCCACAAGCTGGACGCTGACTCGGACGCTGACTCAGAGCAGGGCATCCGTGAGAACACACGTGACTTGAAAGCCATCTCATCAAATCGTGTCAGTCTTCTTCTGTAATAAAACTTTCCCCAGGGACACTAGTAGCAAAATGAATTCACTTGCGTTTTACCATCTTCTTCTCCTTCCCACTACTAGATGCTAATCAACAGAGAAACGGCCAACAGGTAGGAGAGGGGAAAGCAGAGGCCGAAAGAATCCACCAAGGGCATCAACATGCCATGTAATAATTAATTAATTCATCGCCAGCCAGCATGGCTTGGTGGTTGAGCGTTGACCTATGAACCAGGAGGTCATGGTTCGATGCCTGGTCAGGGCACATGACCGGTTGTGGGCTCAGTCCCCAGTGTGGGGTGTGCAGGAGGCAGCCGATCCATGATGTTTCTTTCTCTCCCTCCCTTTCCCGTTCTCTCTGAAGTCAATAAAAACATATTAAAATAATAATTAATTACTTCATACCTAATCAAGCGGCCCTCCAATTAGTAAGGATTGAGAACTACTCCCTGATTAGTGGGAGCATGTGGGTTTGCCCTTTTTGAGCTCTCAACAATGCCCACCCAATGTCAGGACTACCCTGGGCTTAGAAGCAGGCTGCGGATCCCGGGCTGCACTCGGTGGCCTAGCGCTCCGCCTGCCTGGCTGAGGTGCCCCAGGGCTGGGGCTCTGCGTACCGACGGGCATGCCGATGCCATAGCCCTTGGTGTCCAGCAGGCCCCCGACCTGCGTGAGGTTGCAGTTGCGCTGCCGGTGGTACTCGTTCATGGTGGACTCCAGGAGGAAGGCGTAGTTGGAGTTTAGCACCCTGGCGACCCCCTCCTCCGTGCTCTTCACGAACACGCTCGGCTGCTTGGAGTACATGTAATTCCACATGCGCTGGTAGGTCTGGTAGCGGGAGTTCTGGGAAAGAGCACACGGAAGCAGGAGGAGGAAGAGAAAAGGAAATGTTAGTTTAAAAGGAAAAGAGAGCCCTGGCCGGTTTGGCTCAGTGGATAGAGCATCGGCCTGCGGACTGAAGGGTCCACGGTTCGATTCCCGTCAAGGGTATGGACTTTGGTTGCAGGCTCCTCCCTGGCTGTGGTTGGGGTGTGTGTGGGAGGTAACCTATTGATGTGTCTCTGTCTCTCTGTCCCCCTCCCCACTCTCTCTAAAAATCAAAGGAAAAATAGGATTAACCGAAAAACAAAGTGGGGTGGGGAGTCACAGTGGGCCTTACATTCTGGACCTCCTGCTCCTTGTCCCCATCCTATCCCATGGCCCTTCCTGTCCCATCACTTCCCAACGCCTGATGGCGGGAGGGGGAGTGGGGCCCTGACGCCTTTCATCTGCCTGGAGGCTGGGTGCCTGGTGTGGCCTCATCTGCCGAGAGGCTGCAGCCGGGCCTGTCCGATGGAGTGAGAATGGGAACTGGGGTGTCCTTCCTCGGCCTTCAGGCTGGGGCAGTGGCCCCAGCTCCAGCCAGGATTTCCACAGAGATGCCGCCTGCAGGGCCAGCGCCGGGTCTTCCCCAGCATCCCTAAGCCAGGTCCACTCCAGCAACAACAGGTAATAACGGGGCGGAGCGCTCTGGGGTCTCGCCAAACCCTGTCTGCAGGGTGTCATCACTGGCCCCGTATCCATAGGCTCCAGGACTTGTGGGAAAACAGAAACTGAGGCCTGAACTTGTTCATGAAAATGAATGTGGCTGATTCCACCATTAACTCCGCGGCCCCCGCTTCCCTGGGGTCCTGGGCCTGTGGGAACCCACCCTCCATCTGCTGTGCAGCTCACCCCGTGGCAGGGCCTCCGGGGCCTCGCAAGGGAACCCCCAGAAGCCACTAGGGTTCTGATCTGAGACCGATTCAGTCTGGGATCAATAAAACCAGAGCATTTTAATCTAGTGTTCCTTACACTCCAGTCATTTGCATATTATTCTAATCTTGCTTTGTCTCAGTGACCTGTAAAATTAAAGTAACTTAGAAAACATTTAAATATATGCATTAGCCTCATCATATGCAGTAATATAAATAAAAGTACAGACTAGATTCATTGCATATACATTTCCAACACTCATTTAAAAAGAAATATGAAGCTACTGTGATTGAAAAAATAGTTCTGCCAAATAGTACCTAAAATAATTTCAACTACCACTATCTGTCTACATGCAACTCTCAGGACAGGCTGACACTAACCCCAAGTCTCTGGGGACCTCAAGGACATTTTGTGGAGCAGGAGGAACACGAGTCTTATGTGAACCCCAAAGCAGATGCTCCAGAGAGATCTGGATGAGGAGAGAGGCCCCTGTCTCAGGGACAGACATCTCCCCGTTATGCTGCCCATCCCCCCTGTCGGTGAGCAACCAAGTGGCTTTACTTGGAAGAAGGTCATGCTGGAGCCGCCATGGATGGTGCCGTACTCGATGGTGGTCTGGTCGGCCAGGTCGTCCACCGACTCAATGGGCACGTCCATGCGCTGCACCGTCAGGAAGGCGGCCAGGTTGGCCGTGTAGGATGAGATGATGATCAGCGTGAATGCCCACCTGCACAGGAAGGACAGGACGCCGTGTCACCAGGGCACGCCCAGGAGTCCTGGCTCCACCTGGTGCTGCTGCAGCGGGGGAGAGACCGGGGTTTCTCGTGGGAGGGACCGGGTGTGTGAGGCTGCCTGGAAGGAGACAGGGTCTTCCATGTTTCCTACCGGGAAGATGGGGCTTTTACTCAATGAGGGATGTGCATGCACAGGAGTCAGTTTGGGAGACTGACAGGAATGGGCATGAGGTGAGCGGGGCGAAGGCTCTGAGGTTCTGCTCAGAGCTGGGCTATCTCCTCAGGATGCAGCCAACCTTCAGGGGAGCACTGCCTCACGCACTCGCCTGGCTCAAGGGATAGCCGCTCATCCTGGCTTTCCAGATGAGGGCCTGAGGCTCCGCGGGCAAAGAACCGGCCCAGCAGCTCGTGGTGAAGCCAGTTCTACGGATTGTCACCGCAGAAACTCCTCACGACTGTGGACAAGTGCCTTCGAACTGCTCAGGAGTGGCAGTTAGGACACACATGCTCGTGTGATTTCGAAGGAGAAGCTTGCTTTACTGGGCGGATGGAGCTGATTTAAAATTACAGTAATTGTGCCACCAGGCAGCATGCATACCAAAGCCTTAAAAGCATTTGCTCACTGAAGGAGTTAGACAGCAGTACGCATCTGCACCTAATCCACTTGTCTATAGGGTTCCAGGATATATCTCGGCACGCTTGCGGCTGGATAATCACACATTCTGACTCAGGGGAGGCTGAGTCAATGAGGCCATAGACTCTGGGAAGATGTTTCCCGTGAAGGCGTGGGGCTGCCCCAAATTCAGCAGCCAGCGGCTCCCAGGTGGCTTTGCTGTCCCCTTTGCCACAATGTCCAGGGCTCCTGTGGGCTGCCTCCCAGGAGGAGACAGGGGCACCTGATAGGGGCATTCACATGCCCAGTCACCAGGCCCATGTGCCAGACCCCCAGGGAGATGACGGTTCTAGTCATGGCACTGTCCTGTCCACTGTGAGGCCCGGGGGGGGGGGGGTGGGTATGTCTCCTGAATTGCTCGCATGTCTAGCAATTGAGATCTGTGAGATCAGGGGACAGATCATCTGGGCACACCAGCTGAGTGTGGGTGTAAAGAAGGGTGAAGATGGACCCTGTCACTGCTGTGGGGTGGGCCCCCTGGCTGCCTTCCCTGCGTGTGACCGTAGGCCAGTATGCTCTATAGCCCAGACCTGCTCTCTGGCTCCCGCCCCAGCTCTGCACGCAGCTGGAAGTCATTTCTCATGCCCATGCCCAGAGGAAGCCGGGGGAGGTGAGGTGAGTGGCCCCAGGGAGGGTGAAGGTGACCGTGCTCAGCAGTCTTGGCTAGAACTCTGGGGTAAGGAGCCCTAGGCGTGGACGCCACCTTGGCGTTGGCTCGGGAGGTTCCTCAGCGCTCACACTTGGCTCCAGTCTCGGGCATGTGGCTGTTTATGCCCCTGTCGCAATGGAAGGGGTCAGAGGTCAGTGCAGGCCTCATCTCTGCTGAGAAAGCACATCCCCCTATCCGACCCCTCTCTCCGCAGCACGTGGCCCCCGCTCCTGTCTGAAAGGGGCCATCTGTGGTGAAGCTGGCATTCTTGTCAGCTCCATGGTGCTGTCTGCCACCTGCTCTGGGTGAGGAAGCTAAGGGCGGCCTGCTCCCAGGCCTCCCCTCAGTGAGCTACTAAACCTAGCCCTAAGTTAACGACCGAGACCTCCAAGAGGCAGAGGGAGGCGCCAGCACCACTCGGGTTGGGGCTGGGGAGCCGCCTGCCACACACGCTCGCTCGCTCGCTCGCTCGGAAGCAGAGTCGCTGAGCCCCCGGGGCCAGGGACTTGCACACATGCGGGCAGAGTGGCCGGCAGCCTGGGCGCAGCCACGGGAACAGCACCCTCTGCAAGGGAGGCCCCAGGAGGCAGTGGCAGATCCTGCAGCTGACTTCTCTTGTCTCCATGGCATCTGCCCAGGCCTCCTGGACGTTTAGATGCTCTGCGACTGTCCCTTCCCTGTTCTGGGCAATGTGAAGCCCAGTTCGCTATGTCAAGCCACTGGATTTCTGGCTGCTGCGTGATAGGGCGCGAGCACCTCGTCCAAATGCTTTAAACCCAGAAAACAACAGCCCCAGCCTGGAAGGGGCTGCTGTCCTAGCCATGTTTCCCCGTCCTGTCAGCCTCTCTGACTGCTGTGCAGACGACCCTGCCCCACACGAGGTCCAGTACAGACACGCCCCCTGCCCTGTCCTGGGCCTCACACACACTGGACCATGTGTGACAGCCAAATCCGAGGTGGGCTTCCTAGTGCAGGTGGGGGGCTGGTGCTCTGCACGCTTGTCACTCTCGGTGCACATTCCCTGTCAGCTCCTCCCGTCCCGTCTGAAGCAAGTCTAGTCCACACGTCAACAGCACCTTCACGTTTCAAAGAGCTTCGCCCCACTGAAGCTGCTGCCCCGGGGGAGCCGGAAGAGAAGGCAGCTTTGCGGGGAGACTGGCCCCTTGCTTGGGAGACCAGAGGCTGGCTGTGTGCTGCCCACTTACCCCCTGAGGGCCTGTCTAATTCAGAGTGACTACGGGTTTGCATCCCAACCCCCGGGCCCCTGCTCTCCTCCTTCCCCGCTGAAGTGGACAGGCCTGGGAAGCCCCCACACCCGGTGCAGAGGGCAGGAGGCTGGTGGAGGGCGTAAGAGGTGGTGAGGCGGCTGGGCGAGGCTCCTCCCGCAGCGCCTCCCTGCCACAGTCTCCTGTTTGCACACATCTGCACAGGCCTTGCCGGCCAGGCCGCTCAGCCTCAGGCCATTTCCAAGTCTGATGGCATCCTCGCTTTGCTGAGGCCTTTCGGGCGGTTTTCTCAATCCGTCTCCCTCCTGCCTTGGCTCCCTCGTGTGCAGACAGCAGGCACGGAAGGGCAGGGGTAGGATGCCCCAAAGCGTCTCTCCACTCCCCGCTGGTGTGCTTGGCCAGGCAGAGGCTGCCGGCTCTCCCACGGGGAGCGAGGTTCTGCCACAGGCAGGTGGCCTGCGAGGTGCACCCAGAGCAGGGCTCATCCGAGGCAGGCACCCCGCTGTCCCCGCCCATGAGGCCCTTCTCTGCCATCTTACCAGACACCACTGACACAGCGCGTGGACAAGGCCCGCGGGGCGATGGTGGAGCCCTGCTGCATGAAGCCCCCGACCGGAAACCAGAGGCTGTTGCCCAGGGAGTACTGGTTCACCAGCAAGCCGCACCGGCCCCGGGCACAGGCGTGCGGGCTGTACCACTCGTAAGGGGTCAACCTGTGGGGCAAAAGGAACATGTCTGGTACCGCGGAGGGGCACGGGGATGGGGCGGGAGAGGTGGGCTCCCCTTTCTGGCCTCAGGTCTGCACTGTCACTGGGCTGTGGCCTTGGGCAAGCCCCTTCCTTTTCTGGACTTGGATTTTCCCAACCAAAACCGAGGGGCCTGGATCATACTGGCAGTTCCTAGCTGTTTTCTTTCATTATAGAAACATGTTTACTTTTCAACATGAATTCTGATGTAGAGCTCTAATACACAAAACAGGCGAGGATGGAGCCTGCGACTGGCTGAGAGGTTCAGGCTCTGGCAGACATGGTGAGGCAGGTGTGTGTGTGTGTGTGTGTGTGTGTGAGAGAGAGAGAGAGAGAGGAAGGGGGCGGGGCTGGTAACCAAGCTGGAGGACCATTTCCAGCACCTTCAAGGTCACCTAGTATATAGACCCCCTCCCCATGCACAAGTTTCATGCTCCGGGCCTCTAGTATATATGCACTGAGTGGCCAGGTTATTATGAGGCTGTGGTTGCTGATGCAGGAGAAGCTCAATCAAAGAGGCAGGAGAGAATTGGGGAGCAGCAAGCCAGGCTCCAGGCAGGGGCTCCTAATGGGGCAGCAGGCAGTGTGGCCTGCGGAGGGGCCAGGCAGTGTGCCAGTGCCCTGGGACGCCCTGCTGTCACTGACAACAGGGACTTGGCACTGGCCAGGGCTGCAGGCCCCAGGGGCAGGTGGTGGCCAAGCAGCGTGCACAGCGCCTTCGAAGACCACCAGGTGGTCAGAGGGCCTTTTCCGATGGCTTCCTGAACGTGGCTTTGATTTCCAGGAAGCAGAAGAGACTGGGTAATGCAATACCCCTGGGTGGCGGGGAACTGCCCCCAGCTAGGCTCCCCATGGTTTGGGTCACGTCTTCTAATGGGAGAAAGCACAGCTCCCCAGGGCCACTGAAGAGCCGGCTCTGAGGGAGAACCTCCCAACACACACAGAGAGGTGGGACCTACACAGAGGCCTAGCCCTGTGGCCGAGGCAGAGCAGCTGCTGAGGGGGACAGAGCCCTCTGAGCAGTCATCCTCCCGCACAGGCGTCCTCGCTGTCCTCACTGCGGGCACCGAGCTCAGGGGAGGTGCCCTCGCTGTCCTCACTGTGGGCACCGAGCTCAGGGGAGGCGCCCTCGCTGTCCTCACTGTGGGCACCGAGCTCGGGGGAGGTGCCCTCGCTGTCCTCACTGTGGGCACCGAGCTCGGGGGAGGTGCCCTCGCTGTCCTCACTGTGGGCACCGAGCTCGGGGGAGGTGCCCTCGCTGTCCTCACTGTGGGCACCGAGCTCGGGGGAGGCACCCTCTGAGGGAGGACGAGGAACCCCTGGACTGGGTCTTGCTTCTGGATAATGGAGGGCCAGGGTGGTCCATGCCCCAAGCCTTAGAGAGCACACCCTCCTATGCACACCCCTGGAGGCCTCAGCCTGCAGGCTCCTTGGCTCTCCATAGGCCCAGGGCAGTCTCGGGCTTCCGGGGAGAGGGGAGGGCACGTTCTTCCCAACCCCTGATCTGGGCCATCTATACTAATAAAAGGGTAATATGCTAATTAGACCGGGTGACTGGACATCTTCCGGACATCCGACTTCCTTCCGGACAGTTAGAGGGTGACCAGTCTGGCAGGGGGGCAGTTAGGGGATGACCAGGCCAGCAGGGGGCAGTTGGGGGATGGCCAGGTCATCAGGGGGGCAGTTGAGGGTGATCAGGCCGACAGGGGGGCAGTTGGGGGGCAACTAGGCCAGCAGGGGGGCAGTTGGGGGACAACCAGGCAGGCTGGTGGGGGGGCAGTTGGGGGGCCAACCAGGCAGGCAGGCAGGCGAGCGGTTAGGAGCCAGTGGTCCCAGATTGCGAGAGAGATGTCCGACTGCCACAGGATTGGGCTTAAACTGGCAGTTGGACATCCCTCAGGGGGTCCCTGATTGGAGCGGGTGCAGGCTGGGCTGAGAGACACTTCTTCCCATGCACAAATTTCATGCACTGGGCCTCTAGTGTATATACACTGAGTGGCCAGATTATTATGATCTCTGAATGCATAATAATCTGACCACTCAGTGTGTGTGTGTGTGTGTGTGTGTGTGTATTTATATTTCTATTAGAGGCTCGGTGCATGAATTTGTGCATGGGGGGGGGCGGGTCTGGTGGAGGGAACATGGGCAGTTGGCCGGCCTGCCTGCTGGTCAAACTCCTGGTCGAGGGGACAATTTGCATATTAGTCTTTTATTATATAGGATATACACTGAGTGGCCAGATTATTATGCTTTCAGAGATCATCATAATCTGGCCACTCAGTGTATATATATAATTCATTTCAGAAGGGAGGGAGAGGGAGAGAGAGAACCATTAATGATGAGAGAGAATCACTGATTGGCTGCCTCTTGCATGCCCTGCACTGGGGATCAAGCCCACCAACTGGGTATGTGACATGACTGGGAATTGAACCGTGACCTCCTGGTTCATAGGTCGATGCTCAACCACTGAGCCCCGCTGGCCGAGCTGGACCATGTGTCTTAATGTTACTAGCAAATGCCTCTCTCCATCCTGCCTCCCTGCCGTCTGCCACCCTCATGTTCCGGTTCAACAAGGCAGCTGTGTTTTTACAGGCAGCTCTGGGCTAGGGAGAGGCCAGGCCTCTGCAGAGAAGACCTCAGCGCCTAGGCCTCCATCTCCATTCCTATTGCTTATCACTCAGCATTTTGTGGCAGATCCTGGTGAAGACTGATGCCAACACAGTGGAATGCACAGTGCTTAATCAGAGGGATCTCCTTGACCCTCCACCTCCTCCCCTCCTTCCTCCCAAGGCTCCTGCATGAGCAGGGAGCTAAAGACAGGGAAGCAGGCGGGGCGAGAGGCAGGGGTGCATACGCAAGTTTGGGCAAGCTCACCTGTTGGCATTGTACACATATGGGAATGTGTGTGCCATGGGTGGGTGGATAGTGCCAGGCCAACAGCTGGGCAGAGTGGTTCAGATTCTGACTCCCTCCCATCCCTCTGGTTGGCCCCAAGGCTTTCTCCTCCTCCCCATCCCTCCTAGGTAGTTCCCAGAGGTGGACACGAGGTGGCAGTGTGAGGAAAGGGACGGGAAGACTTTACCGAGCCACCAGGAAGAGGATGCAGCTGACCGCCAGGTAGGCGAGAAGCATGAAGAGCCAGACACCTGGAGAGAACGGGTCCAGGAAGGAGAAGTAGCCAGGCTTGCGTCCCTGGAGACGGAAATAAAAACAAGACTCACTGCACACATTCCATGAGAAGGCTTTGGGGCCAGGCAGCGAGGACAGGGTCTGGTGAGCGCTGGGCTGGTCCTGGATTGCATGGCCTTGGGTTCTGGCTGACCGGGAGAAGTGACCTGGGGTGGAAGTTTGGAGGGGGTTGCTCCGAAATGCAAGATCAGCCCAGGCCAGGTCACTTCCCGGATGGTGGTGGTTTGGCCAAGCAGAGGGGCCGCAGTGCCCTCCGCGCTGCCGTTGCGCTCCGCCCCTGCGCTCCCGCGCGTTCTCCAGGCAGCAAGGAGGGCGGAGGCGGCTCTGAGCGGTCGCTGTCCGTGGTGCTGGAGAGGGACACAAGTCTTTCTCTGCAGGTCACACACAGTGAGACCTTCTCATATAAACCGCAAACCAGTGCTGTGGGGCACAGGTTATTATTTCCATTTTTTAAAGTGAAGAAGCCAAAGCCAGGGCAGTTAGGAGATGTATTCAGATTACATAGCGAAGAAGTGAGAGCTGGGACTCAGACACACGTTTTCTTTTTCTTTTTTAAAATTTAAATTATTTATTGTTTAGAGAATTACATATGTCTCCTTCCAACCCATCCCCGCCCCATTGATCTCTCCCCGGCTATTCCCACCCCCAGTGCATACCCTCACCTCCCTACTGTCTGTAACCATTGGTTAGGCTTATATGCATGCATACAAATCCTTTGGTTGATCTCTCCCCTTTATCCCCACCCTCCTCTGCCTTCCCTCTGAGGGCTGACGGAATATTTGATGCTTCTATGTCTCTGGACATATTTTTGTTCATCAGTTTATGTTGTTCATTATATTCCACATGAGTGAGATCATGTTATATTTATCTTCCTCTGACTGGCTTATTCCCCTTAGCATAATGTTCTCCAGGTCCATCCATGCTGTTGCAAATGGTAGGAATTCCTTCTTTTTTATAGCAGCATAGTATTCCATTGTGTAGATGTGCCACAGCTTTTTATCCACTCATCTGCTGGTGGGCACTTAGGCTGTTTCCAAATCTTAGCTATGGTGAATTGTGCTGCTATGAACATAGGGGTGCATATATCCTTTCTGATGGGTGCTTCTGATTTCTTGGGATATATTCCTAGAAGAAGGATTACTGGGTCAAATGGGAGTTCCATTTTTAGTTTTTGGAGGAAACTCCATACTGTTCTCCCCAGTGGCTGCACCAGTCTGCATGGCCACCAGCAGTGCACGAGGGCTCCTTTTCCTCCGCATCCTCACCAGCACTTGTCCTTTGTTGGCAGACACAGGTTTTCTGACACGAAGCCCAGGCTGGGACTGTGACGCTGTGGGGAAGCAGGGCTTGTTCCCAGTCCAGGGATGTGTTTGGCCAGAGTCATGGAGTCAAAGGAGGGAGCTGGTCACAGGACGCTGTGGATAGCAGACCTGGAGGAGAAGGAGGGAGCCAGGAGCAGGAAGCTGTGGGGAGTGGGAGGGAGGAGAAAGAGGGAGCCAGGAATCTGCCCCCTGATTGAACTGTGAGTTTTGGGCCAGTCCACACCCCCTCTAGCCTCGCTGGGAGCGGAACTCGATCAGAGGTGACACACTCATGCTTATACCACACACAGCCCACAGACAGCCTGTTTGTTTACCCTGCAGTGTTCACTCATTTTGATTAGTTGCCAGCATTAGTTATAGAGATTTCATTTAAGAACCCAGATTTCTGGCTGTCTTGCTTTTGATGGGTGGTCTGGCGACACCAGGCCTATCTTCTCAGCTGCTGGAGCTGAGTGGTGGCTACTACGCCGGGCGGCCTCTCCCCTCAGCTCCCACTGCTCCTGTGGCCTCGTGCCAGGCTGGCCACTTCCACTCATGGTGAGGCCACTGGCCAGGGACTCTCACAGGACCACTCCCGATGGAAAATGATATGATTTCATGATTCCAGAAATCTAGGATGTCCGTTGATAGAATAGAAACTAAGTGCTAAGCTCAGGGGTTCTGCAGACAGACTCATAGACATGGAGAACAGACTGACGGTTGCCTTGTGGAGGGGGCTGGGGGCTGGGTGAAAGGTGAAGGGATGCAGAAGTATTGATTGGCAATTACAAAATAGTCACAGGAATGGAAAGCACAGCGCAGGGAATGTAGCCAGCGATGCAGCAATGACCCCAGTGGTGCCAGGAGGGGACGGGAAATATCAGGGGAGAGACCATGCTGTGAAGCAAATGACTGTCTAATCACTATGCTGTTCATCTGAAACTAATACAAAATATTACTGAATTCAAACTGCAGCTGAAACATGCACACTTAAACTGGTGAGCAAACGCCTGGCTATCCAAAGATATGTCACTGTTTTGTACTGGGCTGGCGTGTCTTCCTCATCATGCTGAGAGCCAGCAGCAGGCAGACTGCACAGGCCCCATCCTCAGAGCCCAGTGGGGATGGGGGCTGGCATGCCCATACCTTGCGCGGCCACCGACTCTGGGCAAACATTACGTGAGTCCCATGTGCCCTGTGAGTCATGATCATCTTACTCTGTGTCTCACTGAGAGACATCTATGAAAAATTCTCTCCTTGTTGCTTTCTGAATCTGGAACCCCATTACATGCTGAAGTCAGAATCTATCCTGGGTTTTCCCATGAGTGACTGTGCTATAAGGACGCAGCTCCACTGAACACATCTAGTCACTTGGCAAGAGAACATCTGATTCCACCTGTGATTGGCCGATGCCAACCGGAGAGCAAAGAGGGGCAGTCATTTGAGATTTGGGTTGGGGCCTCCGCTGTCTTGGCTTGGGCAGAGCCCACACAGTTTATATGATGCCCAAGAGAAGTATGTGACTTGCAAGGCTCCGAACAACGCCTACCATTTCTTCCTGTGGGGATGCTTTAGACGGCGTTCTTCCAAAGACTTCTGAGGTACCGTGCTAGGAGCAAATCAGATCCATATGCCATAGGCATTTCTTCCAAGTAATAGATTTTCCTCAACCCAAAAGGTATATGACGCTGACACTTTCCTTCTGAATAACTCAGTGCTTCCCTGTGTTCTCTGGATCTCAATGCCAGGTCTCCACATTGAAGGGTGGGAAGGCCCAGGGAGGGTCCTGGCCCAGGGAGGGCGCATGCCTTGCTGACATCATGGCGATGGGTTCCGTTTACCTGGTGCTCATTTGTTGGCCTGTTGCCCTACAGACACCCTGCTTGCTTTCCTTTAAGTGGCCCCTGGACTGTGTCTTCTCCTTCTTATCTTGCTTCAAGAACGTCCCTAATTACTTTCACATCTTCTCCTCAATGCCAGCAGAATTCCAAAGTGCTCCATCTTACCCCCGACAGTACTCTTAGACCTCACTTACTTAAAACCACCATTATTTATCAGCAAGCCAGACTGCCTAGAACCGAATCCTGGTTTCACCGCTTACAAATTGTGCCATCTTGGGTAATAATAAATAATGCCGTAATACCACAGATATACTCTGTGGTATCTATAAGCATTTACACTGGTTGCACACGTCTCTGTTGACTGCAAGTTGAGCCATTCTTTAGGGGGAATACACAACTCTGAAGGTTGGCAATTGGTTATAAATGTCTTGTCCCAATTGCCTAGGACAAGTCAAGCTCTGCAGATGGATTGAAAATTAGATGGCACCAAAATTCGAAATGGTTCCCTTGACTTTTGCTCTGTGCTTCAGACTAACCACACCAGAGCCAGCATCCTTGATGGTGGGAGAGAGCCAAAGGGCTGGTCACCAACTGAGCAGTCCACATGGTGAGACTCTTTGAATGCTACCAGTGGAGCTGCCCAGGGGCTATGAAATGGCACCAAACTCCCCTTGCAAGTAGGCAATTCCTCTTATCCTTAAAAGAACCTGTAACTCCATGATGCTTTGTTCTGTGTGTACTGGAGTAGGTGACATCACAGGAAGAACACAAGTGCTTTTCCAGAGTCTGGAACAGGTGCATGAGAGCCAGTCATGCAGGACAAGCAGTAAACGGAAACACAGACTTGGACTGAATGTGGCTTACACTTAACAGACTGTGTGACACTGGGCAAGTCACCTAACTTCTCTGGGCTTCTGTTTCGTTGTAGCAGGGGTAATAATAAAACTGTCTCATGGGGTTGCTTTGAGAACTCAATGACACGTAGTGAGGGCTGTGTACTAGTATGTGCTCACTTCTTCCTGTCTAATGGCAATCAGAAATAAATGGGGGAGGCGGTATGTGATAGGAGGGAACGTACTTTTATAGCGACACTACCTCAATGCCAAGAAACATTATGTTCTGTCCTACGTGACACCTGCTAATGATGCTGGGGGTGCCATCTGGTTATAATCACTCCCCCAACTCCCCGGGTTCCTGTGGTTATAGCATGAGTCATAAGGGTCCTCTAGTGCTCCCCAGGGAAGCCATCAGGGCAACACCAGGCTCACTCCTGGAGGAAGGCACTTAGATGCCAATGATTCCATCTCACTGGCACCGTGTCAGCCTTTCCAGATGATAGAGTGGGTCCGACTGTGGTGGGGCCTCTTGTGTTTGTGTAAAGTTGTACCCTAGTCACCATTCCCTACATACAAACGACTGTTATGAATCTTCTTTTCCCCTGTACTCCATCCCCTCTCCAGCAGAGCTAATGACAAAGGCTTGGCAAAGTCGTTGGAACTCAAGGCAATTTTCAGAGACCAGTTGTGGCCAATGGTCAATAGAACACACTTGGGATGAAGAGATAAGACAACAGTTTCCATTACTCCTTAAGGAAGAGGCAGAAGAGCATAATTTCTTCTTGTCCCAACCTAGGAACCAAGGGGAGCTCCCCTCAGTGTGTCTGCAATGGGTTGTCTTGATGACATTTTGGTTTAACATGCAATTCTCAGCTCTGACTCCCAGGGGGGAAGGGTAATCAATGAATTCCTCTTACATAAAACCCACAGATGGGGTTGTTGCCTGCATACAGCCCAGATGCAGCCTATCTATTTCACATTGCTTGTTGGAAATCAGGTGTGAGTAGACCTAAGTTCTAACCCTGGCATTGCCCTTGTCCTGCTGAGTGATGCTAGGCAAACCACTCAACTTCTCCGGTGCCACTTCTTTTTCCATATCGTAGGACACCATGATCAGCATGAAGGGAGAATGTGAGAATTACTAAAGTTGATAAAACACCTTCAGCTTCTTTAGAGAGGAGCACTCAATAAATAATCAACATTAAAATGATTCAGGAAACCATAGTTCCATTATATGGGCTATTATGTTATTTAGTGGTAAGAAATAAAACTCTATTCATTTTCAGTTTTCTTGTAATAGAATATTAAGCAGTATTAGAAATGATTCACTGGTTTACTCAGCACTGTTCTCCATTTTCCTAGACAATCTTTCTGAAGTGAAAAGACCTTCTTGAAAAAGGGGTAATACATCCAGCAAAATGCTTGGCATTGATTCAATGTTGGCCTTTATTTCTTTCTCACCTTTTAATCCCCATCTCCATTTGCTTTTGGGTGTTCCCTCGGGGCCCAGGTGCTGGAGGGAGTAGGCTGGGCTCAAGAAACAGTGTGAGCTAGAGAACACCCAGGAATTCTGCCAGGCGCAGCTCTGAGAGGAACACTGTTCTGAGAGTTAGCACACCTGCATTCCAAGCCCAGCCCTGTGTGAGCTCCTCGTTTAAGATGGAATTGTAATCCTGGCCCTTTTCCCTCAAAGAACAGTCCTGAGGACCAAATGAGAAAGGGTACACAGGACAATTATTCAAAAGTCCCACAAATAAGGGTGCAGGCCTGGTGTCCTAGGAGAACATAGGCGTAAACCTGGATTTGAACTCTTCTCTCTCATTCATTGGTAAGTGATCTTGTTCAAGTTTTTAAAACAAGTACAACAGCTACGTTAGTTTCCTCAGGCGGGCGGCCACCACGAAGTACCACAAACTGGTGGCTTAAAATAACAAAAAGGTGCCGTCTCATAGTCCTGGCACCTGGAAGGCCCAGATCGAGATGTCAGCGGGGCCAGGCTCTCTCTAAAGCCTGCAGGGGAGAACTCTTCCTCGTCTCTCCCAGCTCCTGGTGCTGCTGGCAGTCCTCGGCATTTCCGGGCTTATAGACACCTCCCTCCAACCTCTGTCTTCAAATTCACATGGTCTTCTTCCTGTGTGACTGTGTCCAGATTTCCCTCTTCCTATAAAGACGTCCTAATCCACTACGACCTCATTTTAGCTTGATTTCCAAATAAGACCACGTTCATAGGTGCTGGGGGTTAGAACTTGGAGGTATTTTTTGAGGGGCCCCACTTCAACCCATAACAACAGCCAACACCACAGGTGCCTGAGAGTGTGTCCGGCACAGAGGAGGTGCTGAGGAATGGGGGCTGTCATCACCATGAAAAGAGGAGAAAGAGGATTAACACCCCCTTTATCCACAAGAGACACAGCAACAGCATTGTGACAGTTGTCTGTGACCAGACCCTCACCTTTCTCTCCGTCTTCGCCTGGAAACCTGGGATTCTGATGTTCTCTTCTTCCAGATGCATGGCCTTCTTCTTCTTCTTCTATGTACCCAGGCCCAGCAGGGGTACTGAGAGGCCCAGGCCCAGTGCTCTCCTGATCCGCCTGGTGACCGTGGCAAGGAGGCCTTCCCCTGGAGAAGTGGGCCCTCGTCTCTGATGCCCTAGCAGCTGCCGGCTCTGTGAGCTCGGGCTGGGGCTGGGAATGTAAATATCCCCTTTCCTGGAATTGGAACCCGAGGCCCAAGGAGGATCAGAAGAGGGAGGGTCGCTTCTTCAGCAGACAGGTGGGATGAGCTCTGGTGACTCCCTGCTGGGTAGCCATGTGGTGCCAGCTAATACAGAGGAATATGCCGTGTGACCTTGGACCCCAGTGCTGCAGTGCCGGGAAAACCATTAATATCAGTGCATGGAGGGCTAGTTTGATAGGAAGATGAGAGGAAGTTCTTTGGGTTTAGCAGACGAACGAGGAGAATGATGTGCCGGCCACGTGATGACTGCCCATGTCGGCCTGAGGCCCAGCCAGGCTCCTTCCCTGCCCTGCCCACCAGCTGTCTTGCCCATCCTCTGCTGCCCATTGCTGTGCCTCCACAAACTCCTTGTAACACCAGCTGTACCCGCTCTAGCCAACCTAAGCAGAGCCTCCTTCTCTTGTTAAAGTATGCGGCGCCCTGGCCAGTGTGCTCAGTTGGTTGAGCGTCGTCCTGTGGAGCAAAAGGTTGCCAGTTTGATCCCCGGTCAGGGCATATGCCCAGTTTGCAGGTTTGATCCCCAGTCGGGGTGTATGCGGGAGGCAATCAATTGATGTTTCTCTCTCTTCCTCTGTCTCTAAAATCAATTAAAAAATTAAATCATTTAAAAAATGTGTGCAGAAGAGGGGACATGTCAGGGATATGTGACATTAAATGATCTGCCCTTTTTCACTAGTGGAAGGAGCCTGCCTGCCCCACCAGACACCATGCTCCGAGTGAGCAGAGGGCAGTTGAGCCGTGAAGTCTGGAGGGTGCTGGGGACCTCGCTGTGCTGGGGCCTGTCCTCCAGGGGGAAGCAGAGGGACCAACAGGCCAACCATCCCTAACTGAACAGTCACTCCTGGCCATCAATACTCAGCGAGGCAGATGCAGTTTTTACAGGGACGCCCACAAGTGTGACTCTTCCGTTCTTCTTGTTTACCAATCGTGCCGCTGCTGGGGGAAATATTAGCCCAGCACATTGGCACTTAAGTCTTGAAATCTAAATATTTCCACAGTCATTCTTAATTACTATTTAACTTGGTGTTTGCATGCAAATACGATGAATGACAGAAATGCTTACCATGTGAACGCGGTAAAGAATGCTAATCCCCAGAGTCATGAACGGCTTGGAGAAATCAATCACCTTCTCGCGCTCAGCGGTAATGGTGAGGCCGGCCACGGCCAGGTCTGCTTTCTGGAAGGGAGAGAGAGCCCATCAGAGGGGCAGCCGCATGGGACGGGGCACCAGGACGGAGATAGAGGCCACCGCTGCTGGGGGATGCTACCCTGGTCTGGCTTCTCTGCCATGGGAGTGACTCCAAGGAGCAGCTCCAAGGTCGGAATGATCACTGATGGTCACTGGAGGTTAGACCCTTCTGCACACTAAGTAAGAACAAAAGGCAGGAAGGACCACATAGGCTGTTCAGAGAGGGACTCAAAGGCCCTAGAATAGGGGTTTCAAATGGGAAAACTGGTTGTTAGGTTTCTTGGAACCTCAACATTGAGTTGTTTTTTATTCAACTTATTAATTTATTAAAATGTCACTGAGTTCCCATGCTGTGTAAGGCACTTTTGCAGGGGGTGGGATTACAATCTATACTAATAAAAGCCTAGGTGGCCCTCGTGTCATCACAAGATGGCCGCCCCCATGTCATCACAAGATGGCCACCATAAGATGGCCACCACAAGATGGCCTGCAGGGGAAGGCATTTGGGGTGAACAGGCCAGCAGGGGAGGGCAGTTGGGGGCAAGATCAGGTCGGCAGGGGAGGGCTGTTGGGGGCAAGATCATGTCGGCAGGTGAGGGCAGTTGGGGGCCATCGGGCTGGCAGGGGAGGGCAGTTGGGGGCGATCAGGTTGGCAGGGGAGCAGTTAGGCATCAATTCAGCCAGCAGGGTAGTGGTTAGGGGGCAATCAGGCAGGCAGGCAGGCAAGTGGTTAGGAGCCAGCGGTCCCGGATTATGAAAGGGATGTCTGACAGCCAGTTTAGGCCTGATCCCTGTGAACCTCTGAGGGGTCCCAGATTGGAGAGGTTGCAGGCCGGGCTGAGGAACACCCCCTCAGTGCATGAACTTCATGCACCAGACCTCTAGTAAAATATAAGAATAATGGAACCAAAGGAATTAAAAACAATCTAAAGGAACCCATTCATTTCCAGCCAGATGTTGAAGAAATGGAGACCAAGAAATCAAGCAAGTGGCCCAACATCACTGAACTTGTCCTTGGAGTTGGGACCAAGCCACAGGCCTCCCAGCCCACTGGCCACGGAAGTTGCTCTTGAGGCTAAAATTCAACTTCCACAGCAGAACTGAGAGAAGGCCTTCTGGTCCCTTTCATGCAAAATCAGCAGAATTTGTTCTGGAGATGTTTCCTTCCTTTCATTTTGCCTCCAGTTTGCACCTTAATGCCCACATTGGACGGTCTGTCCTGAGTCAAGGTCCTCTGGGAAAGGAGGGATGTTGGCTCCCTCTGCCAGAAGTTCTTGCATCTAATCTAACTCCATACCACTGCAAAGCAAGCTTCCCTAGGGGATTCTCCCCTGCAAACAGAGTGGGGAGAGCCCAGAGCTGACGTTCATTGTCGTCCATGCTCTGCCCTAGCCACTGCCCCCTCCTCAAGGCTTCCGTAATCTCATCCCTCAGCCGAGGGTCAGGGTGAAGAGAGTGTTGGGTCCTTCTCAGTGGCTCTCCAATGTAGTCCATGACCCCAGCAGCCAAACACCCGAAAGACTCAGTTAAAATGCCAGTGCCCAACCTCTTCCCAGACCAGGAAGGTGCATATGTAACAAGTTGCCCGGTGATACTGGCATGCTAATGCCTAGGAACTCAGCGTGCATCTAGACTGGTCGCCATGGGTTTACATCTCAGCTTCTTCTTCCTTTTGTGTGTTAATCCTCACCTGAGGATATTTTTCCGTTGCTTTTTAGAGAGAGTGGAAGGGAGGGGGAGAGACAGAGAGACACATCGATTGGTTGCTTCCCACAGATGCCCCGGGGATTGAGCCTGCAACCGAGGTACATGCTCTTGACTGGAATCGAACCCAGGACCCTTCAGTCCACAGTCCAATGCTCTATGCTCTGAGCCAAACTGGCTAGGGCTATATTTCAGCTTCTTTAACTAATTCTTGTGGATCAGTTGATGAAAAATATGAAGAAAGAAGTATTGAAAAGTGAAGTGTCCAACCATCTACAAACAGATATATTCATACACATTCCTCCCAAATCACTGAAAGGAAGTAGGGAGAGAGACATGCTGGTCCTCACTTTCCACACCAGGGGTGTGTGATGGATGAGAAGGCCAGGTCAGTTCCTTCTCTACCGACTCCCCACCCCAATCCTCCAACCCAACTCTGTTCCACCAGCTAACGCCGCCAGAGACTTAGCAGGTTAATAAGCTCAGGGCCTTGCACAGGGAGGTCAGGCTGAAAAGAGACTAGCCTGCAGATGTAAGAGATTGTTAACAAAAAATAAAAACTCCAGATCTTTATTCTTGGGCCTTTATCCACCGTCCACCCGGTCCCCACATCCTCTTCCCATCCTCTGTGGGGGCCAGCTGCCCCTCCGTGCCAAGCCCGCAGCTGCCCATCTGTATTTTTCCAAGACAGCGTTGATTACTTGTATCAAGTGAATCAACCCTTGGGTCAGGGAGGGAGGTAGGGGTAGAGGACTGTTAGCATCTGCATTTGGAGGTTCTGTGGAGGGTTATTTGGGGCTTTTAGGACCTCAGCCCCGCACTGAGTTCAGTCAGCCACAGAGCCCAGCATGCGCCATGCCAGGCTGGTGCGTGGTGGATGCCAAATCGGCAGCCCAAGACTTGGGAGGAGGAAGAGGCGAAAAGAAAATTGGTTGGAAAGAAGGAATTGAAGGAAATGTTAGAAACCAAAACTGATAAGACGGGTCAGAGGTAAACACAGCGCCCAGTCCTTTCTGTGACTATTTGAACACACACACACACACACACACACACACACTGTACGTACACACACATACAGCACACACACACATATACATATACACACATACTGTACATACACACACTGTACACACATATACACACACATATACATATACATACATACACACACTGTACATACACATACATACACACATACTGTACACACATATACATATACACACATACACACATACTGTACACACACACATATACTGTATACACACACACACACACACACACACGTATCTCCCAATTAACCAGAGTCAACAGCTCTGTCCTCAGGTTTCTCTCCCTACAGTCAGCTTTCCCCCATAAAGGCGACTGCAGACTGAAGTTCGGCAATCTCTTCACGAGTGTGTAAGAGTTGGCCAGCGATGACTGTGGGAGCACGTCCCACGTGGAGAGAGGCTGGAAGGGGGCAGCGACCAGAGGGCCTCTCCCGGGCTCCTGGGACCGTGCCCAGCATGACGCCCCCGCTCCCTCAAATCCTTGGACCCTGGGCACTACCCTGATCAGCCTCCAGATCTTTATTCTTGGGCCTTTATCCACCGTCCACCCGGTCCCCACATCCTCTTCCCATCCTCTGTGGGGGCCAGCTGCCCCTCCGTGCCAAGCCCGCAGCTGCCCATCCTTTGCAAGGCTCATCGGCACCTCTCGCTTCACCGGCCCCTCAGCCCCTGGCCTCGCATTCCTTGCGCCGTTATCTAGCTCTGTGATGGATTAACTCTGAAGCTTTGGGAACAGAGGATGCTGCGAGGAAAGGCTGCACTGAGCACTCCCGGAAGCTTCTTTCCCAGGTACTGTCCCTGCAGTCCCCCTGGATACCGAAAGGCTCCTGGAACTCCCAACAGGCTGGCCTAAGGCTGTGGGAATGGGGGCAACAGTCTCTCTCCCACCCGCTGGGAAGGCGGTCCAGGCCGCAAACTTGGCTCTCTGGGGGCTGGGGGGGCACATTAGGCTCTGGCTGAGTATCTGGCTGAGGGTGACATGGGGTCACTGAGCTCATTGGGGGTCCCCAGAAGCCCTGTGTCTCAGGTTCTGCCTTCCCTGAGTGTGGGATACTGAGGTGGGCGGGGACTGTCGGCAGAAGCTGCTGCCCCTCCCGCCCCCCTTCAGTGCCCAGCCTTCCTCCTCACTGACTCTGCCTGCTCAGGCAGGGTGCCGGGATGCAGGGTGCACAGACACAGGCCCGGTCCCTGGAGGCAAAGAGCAGACAGTCCATGGGGGAGGCACAGTCACCAGATCGCCCAGCAAGCCTGGTGAGCCATAACCATGTAAATGTTCTGAGGGTCGTGTGTGGCTCCAGGGGAAGGCAGAGCAGAGCCTAAGAAACCCACAGGCCTTTCCCAGGGTGGAATGCAGTTGCCTGATGGGACGCACCTGTGAGAAGGCCTGGGGGAGCGTTCGGGGAGGGACTGCCTGGGCCCAGCCTGCGCAGGGAGGAGGTGGTGCCTCCAGCGGCTAGAAGAAGCCCGAGGGCAGGAGCCAGGGCGGAAGTGAGCTGTGCGCTGAGGCTGGAGAGTCAGGTGGAAGGTGCAGCAGGCCCTGCAGTGTTTTGAGCAAAGGAGGGCCTGCAGGCCGCTGAGTGATGCGAACACAGCCAGCATTGCCTTGCTCGGTGCTCACGACACCCCCAAGCACTAAGTTACTGCTGTAACCCCCATTTTACCCATCAGAAAATGAGGCACAAAGAGGTTAAGGGACTTGCCCAAGTTTCAGATAAAGCAAGTGGCAGACCTGGGTTCAAACTGGGCAGTTTGGTTCCGAGGCTGCCTCCTGAGCCTGCAACAAATCCAATGGGCTCTCCTGAAGGGAAATATTGCAGAGGGCCAAGAAGGACGTGTCCTAGTTGTCACCCTTGCCGCCTCCTGCTTACACCCACGGGACAACCCGATTCCAGGCCAGCACTCCGCCAGGGTCACCTGCTGGCCGGTGACCCTGTGACACACAGTTTACACGTGGCCGTGCACACACCTGTGTGAGGACAGATGGTGGGAAGGCTGAGGACCAGAACTCAGAGAGGAAGTGCAAGCAGAGGGGGGTGACAGACATGGAGGAAGGGGAGGGGAGAGCACCACTGAGTCCCTCCACGCCGGCACTGCAGAGGCTCCTGGGCCATGGCTTTCTCTCCATCACCCGGGGGCAGGAGCAGCGGCGACTTGTCCAAGCCACAGACGGATGCCAGCGGGGCGGGGACCTGCATCCTGGGCAGCCAGCAGGGAGGAAAGGGCATGAGGACGGGGTGAGCAGTGCGTGCTCTGTTCATCACACCTGTCCTGACGCCTCCCGGACGGAGCTCTGCCCTCCGCTGGCCTCCCTCACCCAGGGCTCTCCGTACTCCTCTCCACCCCAGACCTGGGGCTTCAGATCCAAGCCACGGACACCTCCCACTCCTACCTTAGCTACTCTTTCCATGGACAGTTTCTCAGGTCACGCGTTACCTGCCACCTGTCACCAACACTGAGCCCAGGCGTCAGCTGGGAGCCTCTTCTCCCTTCCTGTCCTAGTCCCCCCCTTAATAACCGAGTCCCAGCCTCAACGCCTGTGGATCATGACCATCACTTGATCCTCAATGCTGCCGCCCTCGCCCAGGTCTCCACGTGAATCACTCTGAGTCCCTGCACCGGCCTGCTGCTCCCATCCAGCCATGAAACTGCACCGCCCCCGCGTTCTCAAATCCAAACCCGCAGCAGCACTGCCGGAGCCCGTTAGAATGCGCATCGCTGGCCGCTCCAGAGTGCCCGCCGCAGTGGCTCTGGATGGAGCGGAACGTGGGTTTCTGGCACCGCAGGGGTGCAGCTGGCTCCAGAACACACCTGGACAGCCACTGCTCTGGAGTCTGTTTCTGCACCACAGACCTAACCACCTCGTTCCTTGCCTACTAACACCAGCAGCTCCCTGCTGCCTGTAAAGTACAGCCCACACGCCTCACAGCCACCTTCACAGCCCGACCCGCGACTGCCTTTCCAGCATCACCTCCCGCTACTGACTTCCCTCCCTGTGAGGGGGCCACATGGCCCCTGCATGTTCCTTAAGCCGGCCCGGTATTTCAGACTCCTGGTCTGTCCCCACAGTTCCCTCTGCCTGTAACGCGCTCTGCCTCGGTGCCTATCAGTTCCCACTCGGCCACCAAGGCCCACCTTGGCTGTCCTTCCCTCGGAGGCTTCGAGGATATTAGATCGGCATGGACGTCGATGTCAGGCGGGGTTGGCTTTGCATTTCAGATCAATCGCTGTTAGTTGTGTGACCTGAGTTAGCCTTTCTGTTAAGCTGCTGTCAACCTCAGCCTCTTTGTGATGAAATGTGAGCGACAATGGTCACCTCACCAGGCTGTTGGGGAGGAAATGGCGCATGGTAAGTGCCTGGCGGTGCTCGGTCCTCCACACACAACAGCTGTGTGTGTCGTGAGCTTTGCGCCAACGCTGCCCACTTCCCTGGAGTGGAACCGTTTCTACTTTTCTCTGTGCCCCACGAAGTTTGTAAGTGACTCCATCTGCATGCACTGCAGGCTGTGGTCTCCTGGTTTTATACCTGTGCCTCATCCAGAGCCCAGGTGGCGCCATCAGGTGAATTATACAAATCGGTCCTTGGCATCCTCTATTGTTGATTCCCTATAAATTATTCTTTATTTCAGTTAGTGTAACATTCATTTCTGTCTGATCCTTTTTCATGTGTTTGATATTCTCACTAAATCCCTTGAAGGTCTCATTAAGTTTCATGAGCTTCCTTATAACCATTGTTTTGAGCTCTGTAAATAGTTTGCTTGCTTTCATTTCATTTAGTTATTTTTCTGGAGATTTATTCTGTTCTTTCATTTGCGACATGTTTCTTTGTCTCCACATTTTGGTTGCTTCCTGCATTTGTTTCTATGCATTAGGTAGAGCTGCTATGTCTCATGGAATTGGTAGAGTGGCCTTCTATAGTAGGTGTCCTGTAGAGACCAGTGGTTCAGCCTCCCCAGTCACCTGAACTGGGCCTTCTAGCTGGGCCCCTGTGTGGGCTCTGTGCACTACCTTGTTGTAGTTGAGCGATGATTGCTGTTGGCATCACCGGGAGGGATTGACTCCAAGGCCAATTTGCTGCAAGGACCAGCGGTGACTACAGCGGGAGAGCTGCAGTGCAGGAGCTCCCCTATGGAGCAGGACTTGCTTCAGTGGGGCTTTGGTGCTCACTAAGTCTGTCCCCTGAGTGTGTGACTCGTGAATGTGTAGAGTTGTAATCTGGTGTGCTCTGAAGCTGTCCATGGGGTGCATTGCCTCTGGGGCCTCCCAGGAGGTGCAAAGTCAGTCACTGCTTGTGCCCTGGCTGGGGCCACTTGGTAGTAGCTACAGAGGGATCTGCAGATGAATGCTACTTGTGTTGGGCTTTGGGCCTCTTACTGAGAAGCAGGGGCATGCTGACACCAGCTACTGCTTATTTGAGAGATTTTAGGAAAGTCTGAATCCTGAGCCAGGATAGGCTATTCATATGGAAAAGCTGCTGCAAACTGCTTGGGTGGGATTGCAGATTGGGTGGGGCAGGATCTCAGAGAATCACCAGGGGGAGTAAGTCCAAGTAAGTCCCTGTGTGTGTTCTTTAAGAGGAACTGACTGGAGCAGCTTCTGTGTCACTTAGCCACAATTCCCAATGATTTTTACAGCTTAAAGTTTTGGGGCCTTCTCTTCCCAGCACTGGGCTGGGAGCCTGGTGTGGGGCTGGGACCCTTTGCTCCTCACGGGAGGCCTTTGCAACCGAGATATTCCTCCAGATTAACAACACGCCGCACATGAGTGTTGGACTAGCCTGTTCTGTGCCTCTGCCCCTCCTAGCAGTCTTGATGTGCTTTCTTCTTTACTTCTCTACCTGTAGGACTTCCATTCAGGCAGATTTCAGGCAGCTCTGAATGATGGTTGTTCTGTATTTTAGTTGTAATTTTGATGTGGTTGTGGGAGGTGGTGAGTACTAGCATTTACTTATGTAACCATTTTGGCTCTCCAGCCCCCTCCCCTGTGATCTAACCATCTCTCCCTGACAGCACCTCTCAAGGTCAAAGTCAGCTGATGATGGTGTGTTTCACTTTCCTGGGACTTGTCCCAGCCCTGCCAGGGGGTGCTCATGAGCAATAAAATAATCAGAACAAAGAATGCCTGGATTATCCAAAAACGGAACCCTTTGATTCATGTGAATTAGTCAAAGCCTCCCTTACCTGTTACAGGTGCTAGACTGGGAAAGCATCATGGTTTTAAAAAGTCCCCAATGATTCTCACCAGGGCCAGCTCAGTAAAGATTTGTGCAACGAATAGAAAAATAAATGAAAAATGACTGACTGACTGACTGAATCAATGGAGGGTTTATAAGCACACAGCACAGCTTTATGTCCTTCCATCTCCCTCCCCAGACCACCCCTAAGTCCAAATCACCTGTTCCTTCCTTACCCTCGTGATCAGCTCCCCGACCATTCCCGTCCAGGTGCCGTTGGCCTCGGGAACGCCGTACACACCATCCCCGACCAGGTGGATCCTGTAGTTGAACCGGAGGATCTCTGCTAGCTCTTTGAGCATGTCCACACAGAAGCCCTCGTAGCGGTCATTGCCTTCCATCTCCTGGTGATTCCCCTTCAGCATTAAATATGGGTTTTCCTGCAGCAAAACTGGGCAGCTGTCATTCTCATCTTAGCCCTGGTGTCTAAGCCACACAAGATGGGACCCAGGGCACAGGAGGTTCGGGAGGCGATGGGGTAGATGAAGGGAAGGTGGTGGTTAGCTCCCCTCCTCCCAGTTCAAGGCACTTATCTTACCAGGAACAAACAGGAGTCCCACTGCAGAGTCAAGCTGAAGGCCCTCTGCCTTGTGTAAGGTCATCGCCTGAGCCCACCCCATTCCACCTAGTCTGTTTGTTTCTAGCACACGGACCTATCACTGAGCACTATAGGTAGAGGATGCTGAGACTACAGCAGGCCAGGTAAGAACATGCTCAACACCTGTAGCCACGGTGGCGCTGGGCCAGCCAGGAGTGTTGGAAAGAGGGACAGGGCCTCTGGAAAGCTCCGTGGAGGAGGTGGGCTGTGAGCTGGGCCTGGAGGATGACAGAACACTGACCGATGGGAGGGTGTGGATGGCAGGCCCCACAGGCATGATCAAAGGCATAATCCCGAGTGAGGCCATGCAGGGGCATTCAGGGGACAATGGGCCCTCCATTTAGGGAAGCATGGGCTGTGGGGAGAGAGGGGTAAGAGAAGAAATTTAGGGGGATGAATTAAGGCAGTGGTTCTCAACCTTTCTAATGCCACGACCCTGTAATACAGTTCCTCATGTTGTGGTGACCCCCAACCATAAAGTTATTTTCGTTGCTACTTCATAACTGTAATTTTGCTACTGTTAATGAATCGTAATGTAAATATCTGTGTTTTCCGATGGTCTTAGGTGACCCTGCTAGCGCCACTGGAAAACACAGATATTTACATTACGATTCATTAACAGTAGCAAAATTACAGTTATGAAGTAGCAACGAAAATAATTTTATGGTTGGGGGTCACCACAACATGAGGAACTGTATTACAGGGTCGTGGCATTAGAATGGTTGAGAACCACTGAATTAAGGTCAGTAGGGCCTTGGATGCCAGCACGAGGTGCCTGAACACCACATAGAGTAGGGAAGCATTACCAGTTTTAAAGACTTAAGATAGGAGTGTAGAATATTGAGAAGCAAGGGACAGAATGTCTGGGGGCGAGAACAGACACTGCCTAATATGAAATACTGAGCCCTGAGCCATAGTTTGACTCGGGTGGGACACAGAGAGGGTCAGGCGTGGTGACAGCGTGGGCGCCGGGCACACAGGGTGAGGGCCTCAGACCCTTGGAACCTGGGTAGATGACTGAGGGCAGCGTCTCCTGGCCAGGGAAAATTTGGACGGAAAAGGATTTGGAACCTGTTGAACCTGTTTACAAAGTGGAGTGAGGGCAAGGCTGGGGCCCAGGCTGGGAGACTCCTGTAGCGGCCATGGCGGAAGGTCCAGAATCTGTGAGGCCACTGAGGGGAAGAAGCGAGGAAGGACCAAGAGGGTAAGCAGACCTCACGGAGACCGCGAAGTTAGGGGAGTGAGGGCAGACACAGCAGAAGCGTCGGAAGAACTGAGGGTCAGAAAGTCAAGACCCCGAAGGGAAAGTGTCGGGCAGATTCCCACACGGACAGGCAAGCTCCAGGGCAGCTTTTCACGGAGAGTGGGGAGGCGGGCGGCACCCACAGGACGGAGGGAATGCGACTGGCCCTGAGTGAGCAGCGTGCAAGTCGGAGAGGAAAGCAGGCTGGCAGAGCCTCCCCAACCGCCATTGCGTCTCTCTGAGCCTCAGCTCCTCATCTGCACACCCACGGTAGGGCGCCCAGGGCCCCTAAACCCAGCAGGTGTGGCTCTGTGAGCGGCGGCAGAGGGCAGCAGATGTGGTTCGGCTCAGGGAGCGGAAGCTGGAGCTGAGACGGGAGCTGCTCACCCAGCCCTTTGCTTCGGTGCGCCCTCTGCCCAGGCCTCTCTTCCCAGCTGGCCCTTGGCTGCCACGTCTGTCCAGTCGGGTGTCTGTTCACACCTTCCCTCAGGGGCTCTGCCCACCTGGGTGTTCACACAGCTCGCTGCTCAGTCCCCCACCGCCCACCCAGGCCTGTCTGGTCCTGATCACAGAGCACAGCGCCCAGCACAGGGATAATAAACGCCTGTCAGTGAACGAACAGCCAGCCAGTGGCACCTGCCTCCCACCTGGTGCAGGGAAAGCTCAGCAGCCTGGCCTGCAAGTCCCTCCACAGCCTCTGGCCTCGGAGCTCACCTCTCCCCCAGGCTCAGCTGGGGATCTGTCCTTCCCAGCATTTCCGGCATTGACGACACTCTCGGATTCACTTCTCTCTCCCCACCCTGGCCTGGAGCTCGGCTTCCATGCCCTTCTCCTCGGAAGGCTTTGCTGACCTCCGGAGGGTGGAACTCTCTACCCTTGGACCCTTAGGTGCTAGGTGTGCGCCTCCTTCCTGGCCCGCGCCCCACTCTGCTTGTAGCACCTCCAGTCCAGCCCAGAGCCCGGCCAGCAGCTCAGAAGGTGGTGATGGAGGTCCCCGAGCCCTTCAGCATCTCTGAAAGCCTAAGAGGAGCAGTGCCCCTGCAGACCATCACATTTAGTGAGCATAAGGCTGAGCCGCAGCAACGCCTCCGCCTCTGTGTGGGGCTGGACCCTCTCAGTGCGGCCACGCTGGGTGCCGCTGACAGGGTGGCCGGGCAGGGAGGTGTGCTGCCCAGCAGTTAATGGAGGGGTGGGCGGGAGGAACCATGTCATTGCTACTTCATCCATGCAGGTGGCTGCACTGACACATCTTTGAAAACATGGTCCTTAGGGGGAAGAAGGCTACCTTGGCTGGGGCTGAGCCTGCCTGGCCACCCTCGCTTCTGACCTGAGGACAGGATGGAGTCTCCTGTCTCTGAGGGCAGGAGCGCAGTGCCTGGCAAGGGGAGGAGGGCGTGGGGATTCTGGAAGAAAACTGAATCCAATAGAAAAGGCAGCGGCCCCTGGCCCTCCAGGCTGAGCATGTTCTCCTCAGCAGCTGAGCAAGAGGACATGGGCCAGGAGCACCGCTGGCCTTCAGGGTCCCTGCAGGGGCATTTGCCCGCCATGGGCACTGAGCAAGGGGCTGTTATGCACGAGAAGGGGACAGCCTGGTGGGCTTCTCCCACCTGTGCCTCTAGGTCCCCCTCCCTCGGCCATCACAGCTCCCTGAATGCCTGGAAGAGCGTCCCCAAATGGGGCGTATCCCTCCCTCCTCCCTCCCAGCTGCTTTGGAACTCATTAAACTTCATTTCCAGAGGAAACAGCAACTGGAGTGAATTGTGCCCCTCGCTGCTGAAGCTGGCCCGGGGCTGTGACTAGAGCTCCATCCTCCGCTCATTGGGGAGCCTGGGAGTGGCTGGACTTGGGGAGCACCCTGGGCTGCAGCTAGAGGCAGGGGCACCTGCTTACCAGGATGGTAGTGACAATCAGCGTGGTGTTGAAGAGACTGTTGGATGTGTTGGAGGCGTAGAGGCGACTGTCCATGCTGAGGCCATCCGCCACATGCCACTGGCCAATCTGAGGAGACCAAGGAGAAAGGGCTGGGAGAAGGCAGGAGGCGGGGGCTGGCAGCTGGCGCCAGGCCTGTGGGTGCAGGAGCTGAGAGGGTGGTGCCCTGGCTCCAGGTCAGCCACAAAAGCTGGGAGAGGCGGCCTATGGCCTACGAAGCAAAGGGGTTAACCTGGGGTAATTTCCAGGGGTTGGGGTCAGAAAAGGGTGAAGAGATCTGAGGGAGGAAGGGAAGAAAGGGGCAAAGGCTCAGGAGTGATGGGAGGGTAAAACGGAAAAGGAAGTCAGGAATGGAATGAAGCACAGGGATCTCTCACACAAAAGGGACTGGAACATGAGGGTTGGCGTTGTCTGGAGGCGGGAAGGAGCCACACAGCCTTTGCTCCCTCCTGCCTGCAGTAACTCTGCTTCTCTACTGAGAGTCAGGAGGTGGGTTGGGGAGAACTGGGACACCCCAGGCCTTTAATGTTTGCTGAGGGGGTCGATGAATGAAGGAACCAGAAGAGGGAAGACCCAGTTCCAGTCCTGCTCGGTTCCCTGCCAGATGTGAGAACTGAGACAAGTGACTTCAGTCTTTCCAAGTCTCCCTCTCTGCCGATGGGTGGAGATGAAATTTTTCTCTGTCCTCCTCTCGAGCCCGAGTCCTGGAGGCGCCACTTTGCTGCATGTTACTCAGCAGCCCTAGGAGCGTGGGTCGCAGCTGTGCAGCCTCGGAGAAGCGACTGCACCTCTCTGAGCATGCTTCCTCGCCTGCCACTGGGACTAATGAGAGAAACTTCATTGGGTGGTGGTGATACTGTGTTTAGCCCAACATTAAGAAATGCCATTTTCTTTTGTCTTCCCTGTTGTCTTCATTTCTAGGGCCAAAAAGTCCACCACTTAGTTCTCCACTAAGTTACCAAGACCGAAACGCAACAGCTTTGGGTTTTTAGATGGTTGTTTTCCTAGTGGAACCGTGTGTGTGTGTGTGTGTGTGTGTGTGCGTGTGTGTGTGTGTTACCAACGCATTTCTACTTGCTGGAGCCCCTGGCAAATCATTTCTGTTCAGGAGAGACAGGTGATGGCTGGCTAGAACCCAAGGCAGTGCCCACATCCGCCTCCAGTCAGTGCCCACATCCGCCTCCAGGCAGTGCCCACATCCGCCTCCAGGCAGTGCCCACATCCGCCTCCAGGCAGTGCCCACATCTGCCTCCAGGCAGTGCCCACATCCGCCTCCAGGCAGTGCCCACATCCCTTGCCAGGTGTTGCCCACATCCACCTTCAGGCGTTGCCAGGCACCAGCAGCAGCTTTCTTGGAAAACCCTTGCGTTTCCATAGATGCCATGTGGCTCTGGCCACCAGAGTTGGGCTCTGAGTCCCTCCTGAGAAAGCTTCAACCTCAGTAGAGATCTGTCCCCTGGGTCCTCATCTCACCCGGAGGGGTCAGTGGTGAGTGAGCAGAACCATGCCGAGCTCAGACCTCCCTGGACTATCACTGGGGCCTCCTGCCCACCTCCAGGGTCTCCACAGGTGCTCCTGTCATCTGCCAAAGGGCTACAGCCCAGCCTCCTCCCCAGCCCCTGCGAGGGCGCCCCCTGGAGGGCTGGTGGGTCCTGTACATGCTCCTGTTCACCTTCCCTTCACAGGAGTGTCACCTGCACATCCACACAGGAAACGCATCTTATAGTGAAAGAAACTGACACCAAACGAAAAGAGCCATCAACCTGAGGTCATCTTGAGGGCTCCAGCATCGACCCCTCTGCTCTCGACCCCAGAGGGCTCTCCTGGAAGCTTTCCTGGCCCCTTGCCGGCTCCTCCCATGCCCCGCCTCATGCTGCCCGGCTCCTCCCATGCCCCGCCTCACGCTGCCCGGCTCCTCCCAAGCCCCGCCTCATGCTGCCCGGCTCCTCCCAAGCCCCGCCTCATGCTGCCCGGCTCCTCCCATGCCCCGCCTCATGCTGCCCGGCTCCTCCCAAGCCCCGCCTCATGCTGCCCGGCTCCTCCCAAGCCCCGCCTCATGCTGCCCGGCTCCTCCCAAGCCCCGCCTCATGCTGCCCGGCTCCTCCCATGCCCCGCCTCATGCTGCCCGGCTCCTCCCAAGCCCCGCCTCATGCTGCCCGGCTCCTCCCAAGCCCCGCCTCATGCTGCCCGGCTCCTCCCAAGCCCCGCCTCATGCTGCCCGGCTCCTCCCAAGCCCCGCCTCATGCTGCCCGGCTCCTCCCAAGCCCCGCCTCATGCTGCCCGGCTCCTCCCATGCCCCGCCTCATGCTGCCCGGCTCCTCCCATGCCCCGCCTCATGCTGCCCGGCTCCTCCCAAGCCCCGCCGCACTTGTTTGTTCTATCCATCTCCCCACCCGCCTATGCACTGGCCCATCTGTGTTGGTGCCCAGCCCACTTCCCACTTCGCTGTTCTCAGGAGACCCAAGCCTCATTGTCTCCCCAGCCCAACGGCATGGTCTTACCTGAGCCACGAGATGGGAACCCGCAGAAGTCAGGGGTACAGTGATTTACCCAGAACCAGAGCGACAGCTGAGCCATTTACAATCCCCACCTTTGGGAACGCAGCAGAGAGACTAACGAGACCCTAAATGCCAACCGGAAAATTAATCTCACACCATCCTTCCATTAGCCCCCAGGAAATTAATAACCTCATCAGCTTCAATGAAGTGGCTTGGCAGCTATTACCCGTGCAATCTGATTGCTGAAAGGCAGTGGGAGGGAAAGTGAGAAACACAGCCAGGTGCCCTGGGGTACAATCTAATTGCCTCACCCACCAGGCACCGACCATGCCATGCACATGCCAGGGGGCAGGAGACACAGCTGTCGTCACTAAAACATGTGGCTCTGCCTTCAGCCATCCCTGAGCTCTGCTGCCCACACCTGCCCCAAACCTTCTGCAGGAACAGCTGCATCATAGCCTCTGCCACGTGTCCACATGTGTGGGCTTGGTCACGCGGCAAGCAGGGTCTTCCCCTGGCCTTCACTGTCTCTTCCAGGTCTCTGCTAGGTGTCCAGGGGCCCTGGGGGTGCAGTGGAGGGAGGAGGGGGAGTTGGATGCCTGCTCTGCTGGACTGTGTGGCCCTTTAATGCACGTGGGAAAGATGGGCTGGCCCCGTGCACAGCATGTGTATGCAGTGCAGGCCAGGTCTGGCCTCTCCTTCCTCTGAACTTGTACAGTTTGCACAGGGAGTGTAAGGGTCCAGAGTAGGAGGCCCTGAGCTAACCTGGCTTCTCTGCTCATGAGCTGTTTGACTTCAGTTAAGTTACTCGGTCCCTCTGAGCTTCAGTTCCCTCATCTATAAAATGGGGGTCAGAATAGTAATTATTACCTCACTAGAGGCCCGATGCACAAAATTCGTGCAAGAGTAGGCCTTCCTTCACCCGGCTGCCGGCACCAGCTTCCCTCTGGCACCTGGGACTCGGGACCTGGCCTTCTCTCACAGCCACGGCTCTGTTTGGAAGGTCGTCCAGTCTAATGAGCATGTTACACTTTCATTATTATAGATAGGGTCCCTAAGGAGACTCAGACAGATGGTGAACACGCAAAGTTGACTTACTGTTTCATGCCATTGTCCAAGACGGAAGCTGGGACTCCCTGTGCCTAGGCTTTGCCTTGTCGACCTCAGTCAAGGCAGAGGAGGCGGGGCCTCCAGGTCTGGTTCCTGGACCAGCAGCACTGACGCTAGAAAGGCAAGTGCTCAGTCCCCATTGGGACTGACTGGATCCCAGACTCCAGGAGGAGCCTGGCTGTCAGTGCCACGGCACGGCGCGCGCCCGTGGTCTGAGGCAGGAGGGGCCAGAGCGCAGCAGGCAGAGCAGCTCAGACAACAATGCTGAGGGGAAAGGTGGGGAGGTGGGGTGATCAGCGGGGCTGGTGCCTGCCTGTGTGGGGCTCCCCAGGAACAAGGCCCTGATCTGCAGCATTCGCCGATTTCTGTGGTGGAAACACTTCCCCGGGGGCCGGGTTCAAGCTCTCCCAGATGCCACCCACAGAGCCGGGAAGGGAAGCACACGTGTGGGCACAAGTAGGTCTCCATCTGTGAGCATGGAAGTTTACTCTTATATTATTATCCATTAATTATTGTATTCTTTTCCATACGAACAACTAAACCTCCTTGTGCCCACTGCATAATGGGCTCCCAGGCCTGTGGGCTCCGGCGCAGCCTGGGCCGCCCACGCTCACCCAGGCTCTGTGCGGGAGGCGGAAGTTTATTCTTACAAATCGCATTGCCACTCTGCTTTATTGGCAGGGACAGGGAGGCCCACACGTGCTAATATTTCCCCTAATAACAGAGCTGCTAAATGGAAAAGAAAGGATTCAGAACAAGGCCAAGTGCTGCTTCAGTGGGATCACAAGTTTAAGGCAATGTGTCCTCCTTCTCACTCCTGACTCCCACGCTCTTGGAGGAAACCTCTGGTGATAGGAGAGCCTCGTCAGATAGGAGAACTTAAGGAAACATAGCAGATATGGAATGTATCTGCACAAGCACAGCAAGCACCGTTATCCCATATATCCAACGCATACAGGCTCCATATAAATTACAATAATCTTGCTCCTTAAATCACTACAATTATGGAGATTTAAATTATGTATTTGAAAGCATTATTTCAAAAGACTCTTTGTAGGGAAATTACAATTTCCACTGACTTCTTAAGAGCATGAGCATCTGTAACTCCATCCACAGTGCGTCCTCGCGAGGCCAGCTGCCAGTGCTGCCGGCATGTGCACGGGGAGCAGCCCATGCCTTCATTTCTGTGCTCTTCTGCGTTCCTTTGCCCACTTCCATCGAGTCTCTCTTTCATTGTGAATCGTCACTGCTCACTGCTGTCAGAACAGCCGTCTCCAGTGGCCCTGCCTTCCCATAGCTATGCTTAGGGCCCTGGGGCAGCAGCCACGGTACCAAGGAAAACACAAGCATGCCAAACTCGCGGCCCACGGGCCTCATGTGGCCCATAAGAAATATTTTTTTTGCGGCCCAGTTAATATAACAGTATGTAAGAAACGTCTTAATAAAAATTTCCTAACTTAATTTTTATAATATCCTGTTATACATAATTATTAATAACGAACTACAACGTTCACTAATGACTGATTACTATAATCGTGTTGCATTCATTTCCTTTATGCGCCTTATGCGCAGGCGCGCCACTTCCCTCCACTAATACCAGCAGTGAGAATTTTAGTAGCCAATGGCCACGTCATTAGTCTTGGACTGACTTGTTTGGTGTGTGCAGCAGGAAATATTTCACTTTCGGAGAACAAGAAAAATAAGTTTATTTGTGTTATGCTTATTAATTTGTGCAGTTATTCAGTGTCTGGTAAGTTAATGTTCAAGAAAAAATATTAATTTTTATTAAAACATTCTATTATTTTATGTTAACGATGACTCATTTATTTCAGCCCTTTGTATTCCGCATGTCTCTATCGAAATAAACCTACATTCCCATGAAAATTGAAGCTTTTGTTTTTTTTGTGGCCCACAGAAACTTAAACCTTGTTTATTTGGCCTGTGTCAGCCTTGGAGTTTGACACGCTTGCTCTAGTGAATGGCTACAGGCTACCCACAGTTACTTGGAGAGGTGACTATTGCACCATTGAATGAGTGTCAGACCCGCGTTAGGTCTGCGGTGTGACCCTGGCCACCCTGAGCAACACACCTGTGGCATGTTCATCCCGGGCTGTGGCCAGAGAGGTCCTCGCTGCTCCCTGAGAGCCGCCATGAGCAGCCTGGAGTCCAGGGGCTGGATTCGCATCTGGCACCGTGACCACAGGGCTGGGCGGCCTGAGAGACTCTCTGCCCTGCCCTGGCCTCCCCGAGCCCAAGTTCCCAATGAACATCTTGGACCGGAGCCCACGATGGCCTCTCTTGTGTCCTGTTCTCTACACAATAGCCAGCAGTCCTCCTTCACATCTCCAACATGCCCCCTGAGCCCCTGCTTAAACCCCTTTCTCATTTAGGTTTAAGGATGGAGACCCACATCCCTACACCAGCCACCAAACCCTCAGAGGCCTGCCCGCTGCCCACTGTCCACATCCATCTCCCCGGATATTCCCCGGCTTTATCTGCGCTTGAACCCCAGCGCCATGTGCCTGGCGGTCCGTGTGCAGCCTTCCCTGCCTGCAGCTCTCCCTACCACCCGCCCGCCCCAGCCCTCTCCGTGGATCCCAACCTGCGTGGCTCAGGAAATAGTTTTCTCTGAGCACAGCCACGCCCGTTCTCATGTACTGTCTGCGCCTGCATCTTCTGCACCAGGAGAGCTCCGGAGTCTCCCTATTCACCCTCAGAACCTTACAGACGTTCCCAAACCCCAACCTAGTTGAATCCTCAGGCCTCAGTTTAAAACCACTCCCTCCAGGAAGCCCTTCCTTCACCTTTCAAAGTCAAATTCTCCCAGAAACCTATCCGTCGCCCTCGGGACACAGATCCCAAGCTCACATTCTTGAGGAGCCATTCCTTCCTTGCTCCCTGTCTTCATTACTAGGCTGCTGAGTGGAGCCCTCCATCATGGCTGGCCTGGAGGGCCCAGAGCAGCCCACACCTATAGGGCCCGGAGCAGCGCACACCTGCAGGGCCCGGAGTCACCCATAACTGGAGGGCCCGGAGTCACCCACACCTGGAGGGCCTGGAGCAGCCCACACCTGGAGGGCCTGGAGCAGCCCACACCTGCAAGGCCCGGAGTCACCCACACCTGGAGGGCCCGGAGTCACCCACACCTAGAGGGCCTGGAGCAGCCCACACCTGGAGGGCCTGGAGTCACCCACACCTGGAGGGCCCGGAGTCACCCACACCTGGAGGGCCCGGAGTCACCCACACCTGCAAGGCCTGGAGCAGCCCACACCTGGAGGGCCTGGAGCAGCCCACACCTGCAAGGCCCGGAGTCACCCACACCTGGAGGGCCCGGAGTCACCCACACCTAGAGGGCCTGGAGCAGCCCACACCTGGAGGGCCTGGAGTCACCCACACCTGGAGGGTCCGCAGTCACCTACACCTGGAGGGTCCTCAGTCACCCACACCTGGAGGGCCCAGAGCAGCCCACACCTGGAGGGCCTGGAGTCACCCACACCTGGAGGGCCTGGAGCAGCCCACACCTGGAGGGCCTGGGGAAGCCCACACCTGGAGGGTCTGCAGTCACCCACACCTGGAGGGCCAGGAGTCACCCACACCTGGAGGGCCTGGAGCAGCCCACACCTGCAGGGCCTGCCCAGAGCCGCCCACACCGTCTCTCACAGCCTCTCCTTCTCCCAGAATCACTCTTGGTGGTCATTTTACCATCTTGTTCTCTCCCAAGTGGGTAAAAGGAATTCATTTTTAAAAACCTGAGGAGGCAATTTACAGATTTAATGCAATCCCATCCAAATCCTAATGTCATTTTGTAAAGAAATCATCAGATTTGTATGGAACCCCAAATAGCCAAAGCGATCCTGAGCAAATAGGACGAAGCTGGAGGCATCACGCTACATGACTTCAAATGAGACTGCAGAGCTGCGATGATCAAAACGGCAAGGCATTGGCTGAGACACAGACACACAGATAATGGAACAGAACAGAGAGCCCAGCTATAACACCACATGCATGCAGACAGATAATCTTCAGTCAAGGAGTTAGAAACACACAACACAGTAAGGACAGTCTCTTCAATAAATGGTGCTGGGAAAACTGGGAAGCCACATGCAAGCAAATGAAACTGGATTACAGTTTTTCCCCCTGTGCAAAAATTAATTCAAAATGGATCAAATACCTAAATATAAGACCTGAAACAACAAGTGACACAGAAGAAAATAAGTTACATAGGTACCGAACTTATGGGCCTTGGTCATAGAGAACATTTTATGAACTTGACCCCAAAGGCAAGGGAAGTAAAGACAAAAATAATTGAATGGGATTTTAACAAACTAAAAAGCTTCTGCACAGCCAAAGAAACGGACAACAAAACCAACAGGCAGCCAACCAGATGGGGGATGGGGGATGGTATTTGCAAACAGTAGCTCCAACAAAGGTTTAATCTCCAAAATATACAAAGAACTAGTAAAACTCAACACCAAACAAATAACCCAATCAAAAGGTGGGCAGAAGACCTGAAAATACACTTCTCCCAAGAAGACACACGAACCAATACATATATGAAAAGGTGTTCACTCTCACTGGCAAAACAAATGCAAAACTACTATGAGTTACCACCTTACACCAGTTAGAGTGCCATTATCAACAAGACAAGCAACAACAAGTGTTGGAGAGGTTGTGGGGAAAAGGGAACCCTCATTCACTGCTGGGCAGAATGGAGGCTGGTACAGCCACTATGGAAACAGGCTGCAATTCCTCAAAAAATTGCTACTAGAGCTACCATACGACCCAGTAAGCCCTCTCCTGGGTATACTGGTATACCCAAGAACCTCAAAATCATGTATTCACAAAGATATATGCACCCCAGTGTTCAGTGCAGCATTATTCACGGTGGCCAAGACATGGAAACAACCAAAGTGCCCTGCGATAGAGGCCTGGGTAAAGAAGATGTGGCCCATGTACACAGTGGAATACTGTTCAGCCGTAAGAAAGAATGAAATACTGCCATTTGCAGCAACATGGATGGACCTTGAGAATACTATGCTAAGTGAAATAAGTCTGTCAGAAAAAGCGAAGAACCATGTGATTTCACTCATAAGTGGGGTATAAAGCTACAACTCGTGAACACAAACAGCAGTGAGGTGGTTGTCAGAGGGAAGGGGGTGGGGGAAGAAGAGGATCCTAATACAAGGTGACAGATATGACTCTGGGTGGTGGGCAATATACAGATCTTGTAACATAGAACCTCACCTGGAACCTATGTCATGTTGACTAATATCACCCCAATCAATTTAAAAATAGCCTATATAATAAAAGCTTAATATGCAAAGAGACCGAATGGCTGGACAACTGAACTGGTCGCTATGACGTGTGCTGAGCACCAGGGGGCGTGCATGGAACATGGCAGGTGTTGGCTGTGGTGGGATGGTGGAGCAGGTGAGTGGGGGCACCAGACCAAGGCGGGGCACTGGTCGCTATCATTGGGGTGAGCCTCTGGTGGTTACTGAAAATTCTTTGCTCCTGTGCTCCGCGGTCCCACCTGGCTCTTGCACCTGCTGCTGGCACCCAGCGCTGGTCCCTATCACTGGGTCCTGTCAGTGGGTGTGAGCGGCGGCTGCCAATCCCAATCACCCTGAGGGCTTCTCCACCTCCCCCTGCTCCTGGGGAGCAATCGGGGCAGCAGACGCCTGCTCTGTCATCGGGTGCAAGCGGGGCTGGCGCCATCAGCGTGTGAGAGCAACAACAGCGGGAGAGGGGCTGCTGACAGAGAGGAGACCTGGGGCTGCAGCAGGAGGGGCCGAGACCCACTCCTGTGCCCACTGCAGCCTCGTGGCCCACAGTTCCTTTCAAGGTGCACGAATTCATGAGCTGGGCCTCTAGTAAATAAATAAAGTCCTGAGGAATTTCTTCACATTCTTGCCTGCATCAGTGGGTGCACATGCTCAATAACATCTAACACTTCATGTACATTTAGATTATTGTTCTTTACACTAAACCTGTCAGGACCCAGCTTCTTCTACAGAGACTGACAGAAATCCAAGCCAGGTCTGTCCTGCTGCAGAGCCAGAGTTTGCAAACATCACTGATCACCTTCACACGCCGGGCACTCAGCCACGTGGCTTGCCTGCATAGGTTTCCCCGATTCTGCAAACGACAGTGCTGTTATTATTTCCACCTGAGAAATGTAGGCGCTTCAGACAAGTTTTTGTTGATTGAATGAATGAATGAACGAATGAATAAAATTCAGACTCAGAGATGTTAAGCATCTCGCTGAGGGTCACAGTTCGTAGGGGACAGGAGCTGGATCTGAACTCAAGATCTACTTACTACTACACCGGGTGGCTGAGTTGAGGGCAGTGGAGGCTGCGCCAGCCTGGGCCTTCCCACACATCTCTCTGATCATAGTGAACGCAATTGCTGGAGAATGCAGTCCTGGAGGGAGTCAGCTCCCAGAGCCCGCAGAGCACTCCCGGCAGGGCTGGGGCGGAGCAGGGCTTCGCACAGGGCGTGCAGCGAGCCCCCAGGCCCAGGTGCTCTTCCCTCCTCTGCCAAGGTAAGCTGTGTGAGGTAGTCACACCCTCTCTGAATCTTTCCTGTCTGTGAAATGGAAGGAATGAGCCTGCCTGCTGAGAGTATGACGTTGCTGCTGACAATGAGCTGAGATAATGTGTGTGAAGAACATTGAGTGACTCCATCTTAAGGAGAATCCTCTGTCTTGACATCTGGGTGAACCAGAGCCTGGACCCCTGTCCTCCCCCAGGTGAGCTCTGGGCTGGTCACCGGACTCTGATTAATTCCCTTTCTGGGGCAACACCCTGTCCCCCGCCCCCCCCCCCCCCCATGTTTCTCTTACTGCAGCCTGCACCAGAGCTCCAGCACCTGACCCCTGAGGCCATCCACAGTCCTCCCTACCTTTAGCTGTAAAACAGAGGCTGGGGCGTGGAATGGGGTATAGTGATCCAGATTGCTTTCCCCAAGCGAGTTTCCTATTAAATTCTTCAAAGTGTGAGCATCACCAATGGACACAGACAATAGCGGGGTGATGGCATGTGTTGGGGGTGGGAGCGGCTAGAGAGACGTCAATGGGGGAAAAGGAGACTTATGTAATACTATAAACAATAAATAATTTAAATAAAAAAATAAAAAATAAAAAAATTCTTCAAGATGACAGCTGGGCTTGTCTAGCATGTTCTTTGGCCTCGGCTCCTTTGGCATTTGGGGCCACTTTGCGTGCACAGCCCATCCACGCACAATGTGTCCGGCGGCTTCTGACGAGCCACATCCAGCACGAGGGCGTGAGGTGGCAGCTGAGAGGCGGGAGGCTTGGCCTCAGGACCCACTGGCACTTGTGTGGCCTCTGCAACGCCAGTTTTGCTGCTGTGGGATAAGAGCGGTTTTCCTCGCTGTTCCCTTGTGGGGACGAGCTACAACAAGCAGAGGTGATGCATGTTTGAAGGCCTAGCCAAATGCAAGCTCTTCGTTCCAGACCCTCGTTCACTAGGACCATCTAAACTGCACAAACAATAACCAGGGAGTCTTTTTCTTTTACCTCAGATTCAGGTTCAAAGTTGAAGTTCGCATTAGGAAGGGTGCATAGACTATGTTAGTGTCTCCTTGAGCACACACAGCTGAGTGATGGTTGGCATAAAGCACTATGGCTAGCAACCCTAGGCCTGACCCGAGAGGAGTGAGGTTCAGAGTCAGCAGCCCAGGCGTGTACCGCGATGTAAGACTCACTAAGAAGGCCTGTAATGGGGACCTCCCTGGTGGTCACCCCGGCAGGAAGCAATGCATGTTTATTGGATTTACACCTAATGTCTCCAACCATGAAAGCTTAGTTTACGTGGAAGACTGGGGCATGAGTAAGGGCCAGACTCAGTGCTTGAGGACTGATTCGGGAGCAAAGGGAGTTGCCGATGTTGGTGAAAGGCCTCATTCTCTTAGTGAAAATATTCCCTTAGCACCACATAGGCCTCATTCTCTTAGTGAAAATATTCCCTTAGCACCATATATGCCTCATTCTCTTAGTGAAAATATTCCCTTAGCACCACATAGGCCTCATTCTCTTAGTGAAAATATTCCCTTAGCACCACATAGGCCTCATTCTCTTAGTGAAAATATTCCCTTAGCACCACATAGGCCTCATTCTCTTAGTGAAAATATTCCCTTAGCACCATATATGCCTCATTCTCTTAGTGAAAATATTCCCTTAGCACCACATAGGCCTCATTCTCTTAGTGAAAATATTCCCTTAGCACCACATAGGCCTCATTCTCTTAGTGAAAATATTCCCTTAGCACCACATATGCCTCATTCTCTTAGTGAAAATATTCCCTTAGCACCACATAGGCCTCATTCTCTTAGTGAAAATATTCCCTTAGCACCACATAGGCCTCATTCTCTTAGTGAAAATATTCCCTTAGCACCACATAGGCCTCATTCTCTTAGTGAAAATATTCCCTTAGCACCACATAGGCCTCATTCTCTTAGTGAAAATATTCCCTTAGCACCACATAGGCCTCATTCTCTTAGTGAAAATATTCCCTTAGCACCACATATGCCTCATTCTCTTAGTGAAAATATTCCCTTAGCACCATATATGCCTCATTCTCTTAGTGAAAATATTCCCTTAGCACCACATAGGCCTCATTCTCTTAGTGAAAATATTCCCTTAGCACCACATAGGCCTCATTCTCTTAGTGAAAATATTCCCTTAGCACCACATAGGCCTCATTCTCTTAGTGAAAATATTCCCTTAGCACCACATAGGCCTCATTCTCTTAGTGAAAATATTCCCTTAGCACCACATAGGCCTCATTCTCTTAGTGAAAATATTCCCTTAGCACCACATAGGCCTCATTCTCTTAGTGAAAATATTCCCTTAGCACCACATAGGCCTCATTCTCTTAGTGAAAATATTCCCTTAGCACCACATAGGCCTCATTCTCTTAGTGAAAATATTCCCTTAGCACCACATAGGCCTCATTCTCTTAGTGAAAATATTCCCTTAGCACCACATAGGCCTCATTCTCTTAGTGAAAATATTCCCTTAGCACCACATAGGCCTCATTCTCTTAGTGAAAATATTCCCTTAGCACCATATATGCCTCATTCTCTTAGTGAAAATATTCCCTTAGCACCACATAGGCCTCATTCTCTTAGTGAAAATATTCCCTTAGCACCATATATGCCTCATTCTCTTAGTGAAAATATTCCCTTAGCACCACATAGGCCTCATTCTCTTAGTGAAAATATTCCCTTAGCACCACATAGGCCTCATTCTCTTAGTGAAAATATTCCCTTAGCACCACATAGGCCTCATTCTCTTAGTGAAAATATTCCCTTAGCACCACATAGGCCTCATTCTCTTAGTGAAAATATTCCCTTAGCACCACATAGGCCTCATTCTCTTAGTGAAAATATTCCCTTAGCACCACATAGGCCTCATTCTCTTAGTGAAAATATTCCCTTAGCACCACATAGGCCTCATTCTCTTAGTGAAAATATTCCCTTAGCACCACATAGGCCTCATTCTCTTAGTGAAAATATTCCCTTAGCACCACATAGGCCTCATTCTCTTAATGAAAATATTCCCTTAGCACCACATAGGCCTCATTCTCTTAGTGAAAATATTCCCTTAGCACCACATAGGCCTCATTCTCTTAGTGAAAATATTCCCTTAGCACCACATAGGCCTCATTCTCTTAGTGAAAATATTCCCTTAGCACCACATAGGCCTCATTCTCTTAGTGAAAATATTCCCTTAGCACCATATATGCCTCATTCTCTTAGTGAAAATATTCCCTTAGCACCACATAGGCCTCATTCTCTTAGTGAAAATATTCCCTTAGCACCACATAGGCCTCATTCTCTTAGTGAAAATATTCCCTTAGCACCATATATGCCTCATTCTCTTAGTGAAAATATTCCCTTAGCACCACATAGGCCTCATTCTCTTAGTGAAAATATTCCCTTAGCACCACATAGGCCTCATTCTCTTAGTGAAAATATTCCCTTAGCACCATATATACCTCATTCTCTTAGTGAAAATATTCCCTTAGCACCACATATGCGCGGACACGCAGAGCGCTGTGGAAATGCTGGGTCAGAGGACGACGACTCTGGTCAGGGCGAAGGTGAGAGGTCCGAAGGAGCCCACAGAAGACGCCTCATCAAACGACTGTTCCTCCCGCGCTCATGCTCGTGGGGTAGGGCAGTGTTTTGTTCAACTGGGATTGCCGCCCACTCCTGGGGTGTGAAACCAATGTATGGGTCAAGACCTGCACTTTAAAGTGAAATGTATATCAGAGTGCAGTGCACATAGCAGGTGGCGCGGTCGCTTAAGTGTGGGTTTAGTTATGTGTAGGTTGGTGTTGGTGTGTGTCCTAGATTGTACCTAACGCAGCTCCTGCTCAAAAGTGTGAAAATGCCTGGCATAAGGACTGGGACCCCTTCCCTGTCACGACTCTGTAACCAGAGTACCTGGAACTGTGACCCACACAGACAGCTCCAGGGGAGACAGCTCCAGGGGAGACGCACAGACAGCTCCAGGGGAGACGCACACAGCTCCAGGGGAGACGCACACAGCTCCAGGGGAGACAGCTCCAGGGGAGACGCATAGACAGCTCCAGGGGAGACGCACAGACAGCTCCAGGGGAGACGCGCATGGATGGCTCCAGGGGAGATGCCGCACAAAAGGCCTGCAGTGTGTAGAGCCCTGAGGGCATGTCTACAGGTATTCCATTTTCTTCTCAGGATGGTTATGGTGCACAGGAAGCAGAGTGACTGCAGCAGCCGCTGAGGGGGAGGTGCTGGGAGCTGGGAGGCTGGGCCTTGGCCTGTGTCTGCCCAGCGCTTGCCTCCTCTGCCCCAGCCCCTCAGCCTCTGGGCTTCCTCTCCCCTGGCTGCCTGCCCTCACTCCCGCTTCTGGCCTGTGGCCTGCTCTGCATCATGGGGCTGACCTATGGCTGCTTCATGGGCTGAGTTTGCTCAGCCTGTTCCAGCGCTCCAGGCCCGAGCTGCCGGAAAGACGCAGGAGTCACTAGGCACAGCACACGTCCCTGTGAGCTCAGGCAGGACAGACATTTAAAACGCAGCACGTCCAAGCCCCTCCTCTGCCCGAAGCAGCCGCAGTGAAATGCAAGCAGCTACAATTGTTTGCAGGCTGTGTGTGCATCAGCTGCTACAGTCGGAGACTTTTCCATCGAAGCCCTTAAGCAGCTCCACCCTGTGCTGTGGGAGAGAGGCCCTGGCTGCCTGGGCCAGGGAGGGCAGGAGGGAGCCTCGGTGACCGCCCCCACGTCGCACCTCTGACCTGGCTGTCCTCCTGCGGGGCCAGCCAGCCCAGGCTCTCCCAGGAGGACGGACTCAATAGACTTTTAATTAACAGAGGAGTATTGCTCCTGGAGAAAGAAAGAAAGTGTTAAGGGAGAAATTAATCCATGATTTGGGGGCTTTCCACTCTCATTTCAAATCCCAGTAGTCCCTGGGGTGTGTGTGTGTGTGTGTGTATGTGTGTGTGTGTGTGTGTGTGAAACCCCCATTGATCTTTAGGACAAAGCCAAGGCCCGGGCCTGGGGCCCTGCAGCCTGCAGCCCCTACGACTCTGATCCGAGAATGTACCCTAGTCTCTGCTCTGCTGTCAGCTATCTGCACCCTTAGGACACCCCCTCCCTGGCTCCTTCACTAAGGGAAATGCTTGTCTTCTCAGTGACCTTCTAAGCAGCCCTCCAACAACCTCCCTCCCTCCCCACAAGAACCTGCCACCGCAGCATTTCCCCCTTAAAGCTAAGCCACTGCAATGGTTCTCACGGGAAGGGGTGTACCCAGCAGCTCCCCACGTGCCCACCTCCAGATCTGCCCCCTCACCCCCCAGCGGCACGCTGAGCCAGTTCTGCAAAAGCAGCTCAAAAGGTCTGCATATTCACGGTGAACTCCTTTCCCAAACTGAAAATGTGTGCGGCCACGTGAGAAACAGGTGCCGAGGAATAAACTTAATGGACGAGATAAAAGACCTGTAACTTGGAAAGGTGTAAGACATTGAAGAAAGAAACTGGACATGCAAATAAATGGAAGCACATACCAGCCCGTGGATAGAAAGGATTAACACCATTAAAGCCATCTATGGATTCAATGCAATTCCTATAAAAAACAATGGTGTTTTCTACAGAACTAGAACAAGTAATCCAAAAATTTGTATGAGACCACAAAAGACCCCGAATAGTCACGGCTATCTTGAGAAAGAAGAATGAAGTTGGAAGGATTATAATACCAGATATCAAACTATACCACAACGCGTTGGTAATCAAAACAGCCTGGTACTGATATAAAAAGAGGCACAGATCAGTGGAACAGAACAGAGAGTCCAGAAATAAACCAATACCTTTATGGTCAATTAATCTATGACAAAGGGGGCAAGAACATACACTGCAATAAAGACAGTCTCTTCAACAAATGTGTTGGGAAAATTTAACAGATACATGCACAAAAAATGAAACTAGAGCACCTTCTTACACCACACACAAGAATAGACTCCAAGTGGATGAAATACTTAAATATAAGACTTGAAACCATAAAATTTCTAGAAAAAAAAGCATAGGCAATAAAATCTCTTAGCAATATGTTTTTCTGATATATTTCCTTGGGCAAGGGAAACAAAAGAAAAAAATAAACAAATGGGACTACATCAAACTAAAAACATACAACTCAACACCAAAATACCAAGCAATTCAATTAAAAAATGGCCAGACATGGACACTTTTCCAAAGAGGACATACAGATGGCCAATAGACATATAAAAAGATGGGCAATGTCACAAATCATCAGAGACATGGAAATTAAAACCACAAGGAGCTATCACCTCACACCTGTCAGAATGGCTGTCATCAATAAATCCACAAACAACAGGTACTGGCGAGGATGTGGGAGATGGGAACCCTCAGGCAGTTGGTAGGAGGGTAAACTGATGCACTCACTGTGGGAAGCAGGTGGAGGTTCCTCAAAAATTAAAAATGGAGCTGTCTATGATGCAGGATTCCACTTCCGGCTACATATCCCAAGAAACCCAAACCACTAACTTGAAAGAATATATGCACCCTGTGTCCACTGCAGCATTTTTTACAATAGCCACGATACGAAAGCATCCCAAGTGCCCATCACTAGACGAGTGGATGTAGAAGTAGTGGTACAGGGAATATTGCTCAGCCATGAAAACAGTTAGATCCTATCCTGTGACAACATGGATGGACCTAGAGATGATTATGGTAAGTAAAGTAAGCCAGTTAGACAAAGTCAAATCCACATGATTTCACTTATTTGTGAAACCTGAAGAGCAAATAAACAAGCAAAATAGAAACAGACTCAGAAGATACAGACAACAGACTGAAGGTTGCCAGAGGGGAGGGAGGCTGGGACTGGGTGAAAAGGTGAAGGAATTAAGTACAAATTGGTAGTTACAATGGGCCTGGGGCCAAAGGGTGTGGAATCTGTAATTTGTGATAACTGTGTGGTGCCAGGTGGTGCTTTCAATACCAGGGGAACTTTGTAACGTGTATGATTTTCTAGCCACTGCTGTGCACCTGAACCTAATACACAGCAACACCGAATGTCAGCTGTAACTGCAAAAGGAAATGCATCGGACAGCGGCCCTGGCGCCTGTCTGGGCCTAAAGGCCTCTCGTTAGTGAGATGGGGCTGGCTGTCTGAGGTGCCTAGCAAGAAGGGCTCGGGGAGGGGCGTGAATGTGGCGGGGGGCGGGTGTGGGGGGGGCGGTGGCGGCTCTCCACACAGAGAACGGCACCTGCTCCCCATCCCAGGTCGTGGGCCTCAAAGCCAGTGCAGCCTCCACCTGGCAGGTGCTGTGGGGTCCCTGCTGCTCTGGCCTCCTTTGTGAAGTGGGGGAGCTGTCTGGAGGCGGGACCGTGGGAGCCCACCAGCACCCCCCCTGCAGCTGCTACCAGAGAAACAGGTTTCCTGTGCCCCCTCCCAGCCGGCTGCCAGGCCAGCAGGGGCAGGGCCTTTGCCGCCCCGGGAAGGGAGGGCCCACGGTATTGCTCTGTCTGGGAGGTGGAGGAAGAGTAAAGAGAGGCAGCCTGTCCGCCAGCAGCTCCTGAGTGCGCACTTGAGGGACAGAGCTGGAGTCCCTGGAGCTTCCAGAGCGCCGGTGCCCAGGTCTTGGTTTGCAAGGGTCTCACACGAACATCCCGCCTCTGGCTGAGCTGCAGGTCATTCCAGGGGACCAGCCCTGGCAAGCTAAGGCACCAGCTTTGGAAACGAAACATGGCTCTCGTTCTTACTCTGTCACGTGGCTGGCTCTGCCAACCTCTCCCTCTCAGTAGGAATGGACTTAAACAATCAGAGCTCCAAGGAAGAGGCGACTCGGCTGGCTCCTGTGAGGAGCTCCTGTGCGGGGCTAGGGGCATTGCAGGAGGGGGTAGGGGCATTGCAGGAGGGGGTAGGGGCATTGCAGGAGGGGTAGGGGCATTGCAGGAGGGGTAGGGGCATTGCAGGAGGGGGTAGGGGCATTGCAGGAAGAGTAGGGGCATTGCAGGAGGGGGTAGGGGCATTGCAGGAGGGACAGGGCAGGCATTCATTGACTCCCAGACCCAGAGTTTAGAAGGAATAAACAATTTGGGGACTAATTCCAGGAAGCAAGTCAACGTGGTGAATAGAAATCTAGCGTCAGGTGGGGAAGGGGATTGGCTCTCAGTCTTCTCAGTTCTGTGCCACGTGTGGTAGCTCCACCAGGAGTGCGGGTCCTGATCTGGGCCTCCTGCTTTAGTAGAGACCGAGACAAACCCAAAGGCACAGTGGTAGAGGCTTGCAGACTGGGAACAGGATGCATGGTTGGCTGTGATTCTTGCCTTTCCCAAAGACCATGAGCTCGTGAGGGATCAGGACTCATGTCTCCAGCCTTTGGCACAGGGTAGGCACTCAAAATGCCTATGCTAAGTCTCAGGAATGGATGGAGAAGTAAAATCAAACGACTTCAGGTATTAGCAGAGCCGGTGAAACCAGCAAGCAGGACCTCGGGTTGCTTTGCAGGCGGGGTGAGGGGCAGACTGTGGCCAGACCCGTGAGACTGGGAGGCCTGCCCCGGGGGAGGGTGGCTCCAGGGGGGGCAGCGGTGGTTTCCCTGGGGCAGCCGAGGACAGTCCTGCATTGAGCTGGAGGGTTAGACTCGCGGCCTCGAGGGCCCCTCCCGCTGGCCTAGGCCGTGCTGCTGAGGGAGACTAGGCAGCTACATGCAGACTCGTTCTCGGTCTGAGACCAACTAGCTCTGTGGATGTGGGCTCATTACTTTTGCTCTCTGCTTCAGCTTCTTTACCTGCAAGATGGAGAGACTAGCTTTATGCATGGCTGATAGAAAGACGGTAACTTTTCAGCACATCTCCACACCCCTCAGCACAGTGCATCAGGTAGGAGACACCCAGCACATGTTAGCTCTTCTTACGGCTGCATCAGTAGAGCCCATTTCCTACGCAGTCACCAGCAAGCGGAAGAGGGTGGCATGCAAACCCAGTCTCTTGGGTGTAGTCAGGTCCGGTGTGGAGGGCTACACCTTCCCTGTGCAGAGAAAGGCAGTCCCCACGCCCCGTGTGGCATACAGCTGCCCAAGGAAAAGCTGAGACCTGCTTCTGTCGCGGGGGATGCCAGACCCTCTTTCCTTCACCTTCCCTCTCCCAAAAGCGCAATTAGGGCCTGTTAGACCGTTTCAGAGCCTCGAATGAAAGATGTGCTCATCTCAGCACAGCCCTGACAGGGTCGCCTGCGGCTGCTCAGAAGCTCTGAGCCTTAGACCAAGTTACTAGTAAACAAAGGACATCGGGCCTCTGTCATGGGGCTTCTGCTTTCCTCGCCTCTTTCTATACGATTTCTTCTGAATTAGAAGGGGGTGGTGCTGTTCCAATACCATCCAGGACATCTGGGGATGGGGCTGGGGGGTGGGGAATGGGATGGAGACGGGATCTCACACAGGCAGATGAGGAGGATGGAGCTAGAGAAATGGAAACAGCACTACTGTCTTTCACACTCCAATAGGCAGGGGGCTGACCCAGGTTCAGACATGTCACCCCAGGATGCTAGCGTCTCCCCCCACGGGCTCTGCAGAAGCCCCAGGAGCCCCAAGACAGAAAGCCTCCCCAACCATCAAGTGTGATTTGTAGATGTAGAGAGTAACCTGAACCCTGGAGACTATTTTAAAATTGTGACCTTCCCTTAATCGGCCACCAGCAGGGAACCTGGTATTTGGTTCAGAATCGCACCAGAGTCCCTGCATGGTGCTTTCCAAATAATCAAAACTAGCGCCTACTAGTCAGTAGCCAGACAGGAAGAAAAAAACAAAATCCCAAAGAGAAGCTGCCATGCTGGAGACAGCCCCGCCAGCAGGCCCCTGGGACTCAGGGTTCCCCCCGTCCCCGGCCCACGGCAGGTGGCAGCAAAGCCAGAGACCTGAGTCACAGGAGTGACTTAGGAGTGCGAAAAGGTGAGGCGGGCAGGAGTGGGAGACACAAGAGCATGGGCTCTGTGTAGGACAAACGGAGTGATTCCAGCTCTGCCCAGGGTCCTGTCTAGTCGTTTCCTTGGGCCAAGCTCCCTCCCTCCTGAGCCTCAGTCTCCTCATCTGGGAAATGGGGTTTATCCCCTGCAGGGCTGTTCACCAGGGCAGCTGTGCTCTGTGCCAAGACACCACGCCGTGTCGGGTACACACAGATGCTCAAGAGGTGCCGTTCCTCTGTGCCCGGCACCTCTCCTCCCCCAGCATCACCGTGGACAGGACTGGGAGACTATCAGAGATGCTGGCATCCCTCCCATCAGGAAGGCAAGCACGATGATTGCTCCTCAAACCCTCTCTCCCTCCATAGTCACAGGGAAGGACATGTGTGAGGGCAGGGACGGGGCTGGTGATGGGGTGGGAGCCCCTGTGCACGCACACCCTCAGAGGCGCCATCGGTACTCAGCGAGGATGAGCAGGTGGAGGGCAGCGTCTCCGTCACCAGGCTGGGGGCAGAAAAGCGGGTGTACACCTAAAAGCGGTCACATCATCCACTGCCTAGTCCAATCAGGAGAGTGCGTCCCGTGTGTGGCCGAAGGGCAGAAGCGCCTCCTCCCGAGTGGCCCTTACTCAGCAGGCCCCTCGAGAGGGTGGGAGGTGTTCTGTGCAGAGGCAGCTGCCCAGCACCTCTACCAGGCGTGTCCGGCTCGGGTGGCCAGCGCCACCTGCATTAACCATCTACCGGCTGGTGGGTAAGAACATGCAGATTCCGGGAATGCACCCCGTTTTACTAACTCAGAATCGCGGGGCCTGGGAATGTGTATTAAAGACAAACAGCCCTGGTCATGCTTGTGCACCCTGAGGCCTAGCAGCCCCACCTGCCCCAACAGTGTGTGCTGCCCGCGGCGGCTGCTGGTGAGTCTGAAAGGCTGACTCCATGGCCGGAGCCCGAGAACTGCCCCCGAGCGGCAGCTGCCGGGGAGGAGGCACTTGGAGCTGCAGCAGCTGCTGTCAGAGGGCAGGGTGGGCTCAGGGCCCGTGGCGATGCCTGATGGAAGGGGCACTGGAGCTGGAGGGGCTCTTCCCAGGAGACCAGCAGGAAGCAGGTGGGAGCCGGAGGGGCTTCCCATGCCGAGGTGGGTCCCACAGAGGGGCTGGGCCGGGGCGGGGCAGGGCCTGGCGAAGTTGCTATCCTCCTAGGATGGCTCTCCACCATGACCAGCTTCACACGCTCAGTTCCTTACTGTTTATTTGCTCCTCAGACACTAACCCGCTGACTTTATGTTATTCTTGTGTTTGTTCGGGTATTGTCTGTCCCCAGAAGCATGTCCATAAAAGCAGACACTTTGCCCGTTTTCTGACCTGGGCCCGGGAGGGAGCCGCACGCAGGAGACGGCGCTCAGCACTACTTATTGAAGGAACGGCTGCCTTTGCTTCACACCCTCTGAGCAGCGTGGAGCTCAGGGAGTCAGCTGCGATTTCCCTGCAGGCGATGCCCCATTATTAGGGAGTGCACCCCAGGGCACGACGGGGTTAATGGCCCCAAGTGTCGCTCACGTTTTCTGTCATCTCAGCCCTCCAGCCTGTGCGCTCTCGGGGCAGGGACCCGCCTTCCCACCTTCGCTCCCAGCACAGCACAGGCCCCTAAACGCTGTCAGGAAATGAAGGGGCACGTGAGACTCAGCCGTGGTATCAGGCCGCTACCCCCGGCCATGTGGGACGCCAGGAGCCACAGCACTGCGCTTGCTTAAAGCTCACAGAGCCTGACCAGAGCGGCAAGGAGTTCACACAGCCCAGGACTCTCCACCTGGGACTCTCCTTTCATGTTTTGAGATCTGAGAAAGTGACCTGGCCTCACGACCCAGTGTCCTCAGTGTCCCCCTGGAAGGAGCTGGATCTGGGGGCCTCCAGACCTGGGCGCAGAGGGGCCGGCATGGGTGTGGCAGGCCCAGCACTGGCCCGGGGCCCCCTCAGAATCACTGTGAGGTCTGACGCCTTGCTCCCCGAGCCCTGCCCTCAGGCACTCCATCAGTCTTGCTGGGTAGGGTCTAAAAATCTACCTTTTTACCAAACTGCCAAGGTACCTGAATGCATGATTGACTATAATGATTAAGAACCTGGGCTTCAGTGTTAGAGGTATTTGGGTTCAAAGCTAGTTGATCTTTCTAATTGTTCAAGGCCAAGTCAGTGAGCGTCCTCAGTTTCCCTGCTTATGAAGTAGGGGTTCACACACAGTGCCAGCCCTGTGGGGTCCATGAGAAAACACAGATGGCACACTTACATGGCCAATGGTAAGACCTCCTCGGTAAATAGAACCTGCTATGACGACGATGAAGAAGAAGAAGATGATGATGATGATGATGACTCTCAGCCTCGCCTGGGAAGTGCCCTGCAGTGCTGTGTCCCCTGTTCAGCTGTCCTGACAGTCAGGAAGCTCGTTGATTGCCTGCTTCCTGCTTGCTCAGTGCACTGTGCCCTGTGTCTCAGGCTTTCTGAGGTTGGTGAAGGGCTAGGCTAAGGAAGGGGGCTGATTATCAGGGTGACAGGAGGTTGGGAAACCTTCAGAGAGTCACTTGGAGTGGTTGTCAGAATCCCTGTTTCTTCTGATGCCGTAGAGTTGGAGGAAAGGAGAAGGTGGGTGGAGGAGAATGAAGAGAACAGGGAGCTGGAAGAAGCTACAAAGGACAAAGCACCCTAAGCTGATGGGAGAAGACAGGCACCAGAGAGCAGAGGAGGGGCAGCATTGGCAGGTGCGGGGAGGGGAGCCTGGGCCGGTCAGAAAAGAGCTGAAGGGGGAGAGCTGGCCGACCATCCCAAAGCTAAAGGCAGTCCTCAGTGCCCATGGGATTCCATCTGTGTCTAACCAGCAAGCAACCGGCTGTAACCCTGGCTCCAGGCTCAGGGCGAGACTCAGGGAGCAGAACAAGCCAAAACCGCCGACAAGGCTTGGGAATTGCTTCCTTTCATGACACCCCTTGCCTCCCCTCGCCGCAAACAAAGCATGATGCCTCCTTCTTGGTATCTCACTGGGGCTGCCGTCCCGAGACCCACACTGGCTGAACCTGGGGGCAGGGAGCCTGGGACAGTGCAGCCGGGAGCCTGGCCTGAGGGGCACCTGTTGTTCTTGGGGGTAACGGAGAGCAGGAGGCCGCCCTGAGCGCCGAGGAGAAACGGACTGGGGACAGAGAGGAACAGTGAGGCGCGTGCCGCGGCGGTGTCGGAGCCTACCTGCCGAAAGCCGTTCCTTGTGAACTGTAAGACTTTCAAGGCGTAGTTGGACCTCTGGCCTTTGCTGTTGAATTCGATGTGGCCGGTGAGGCCTTCCAGCTCTACCTGTCCAGGAGAGAGGGTTACAGCACCACAGGCCCTGGGCCAGCGGCCTCAGACGCGGCCCACGCGCCTGCCGCTTTAAGGTGCTAACAGCATGCCCGCAGAGGGGACATAGGCCCATTCTCCTGCCGCCTCTCAGCACAGGCTCCTGAAACTACAAATGCGATGACTCTGGAACCAATTCAGAACCGGCTGGGACTGGAGGGGAAGAAGGATGTCCACCCCTAAGGACCTCACAGCTGCTGCCTAAACCAATGCCACACCAAGAGGCCAGCTGGGGTTCAGCTCCCCCTGAGCCCCTCCTGCTGGCCCTCGGCTGTTCCTAGGGCAGCTTCTCCACCCCTCCCACCCTCCGCCAGTGCAAGTCAGGACCACCTGACTCAGCAAAATCCGAGCCACTCTGCCCAGATGTGAGGTCTGCGTCCTAGGCTAGGTACCCCATCCATCCACCAGAGGACACGTGGCTGAGAGAATCGGGGACCGGCACCCAGTTAGAAGTGCTGGGCCTGGGGATCCCTGTCTACAACAGCAGCGCCCAGCCACCTGGAGCACAGCTTTGCTGGGACCACCTGTGAGCCTGAGGCACGGGTTCCAAGCCCACCCAGGAGGCCCTGCACTGTCGGAGGCTCTCCAGGGCCATCATCTTGTGAACAGACTTGCCATGGATTCTGGGGATTTTAGGGATTAGGGAGCAAAGGAGACCCCTGACCCACAGGAGTGGCTGCCACAGGTCACTGTTTGGTCTGGGCTGAGCTAACTGAGGAGGCCTGCAAGTGAGGGACTTGACAGCGACTCTGCCCTGGCTGGCTGGGCGTGACCCCGAGCCTCCTCACCATGCGCAGGTAGTTCATGAGGCTGGTGCCGTGCTGCCAGATCTGGGCTGAGCCGCAGGACAGGGGCTTCACGCCGATCTCCTGGCTCCGGTTCAGCTCCCGCACCGCGGTCACCACAGCGTAGAGGGCATCGAACAGCAGGGCCGACGAGAGCTGGGAAGGGCAGGGGCAGTGGAGCAGGCGGCAGCCAGGAGGCGTGTGTGTGTGTGTGTGTGTCGGGGGGGGGGGGGGGGAGGAGCAGAGAGAGGAAGGGCCGGGTGTGAAGGAAGGGAAAGGGAAAGGGGAGAAAAGAGAAAAGCTGCACCCTGCTGCCTGAGGCTACCTCCTGTGCCGGGACCAGCTCCAGCTCCCTCCCCGTGCAGCCGCTCACCCAAGGCAGACCGTGCTGGCAAAGGACTCTGGGATTGGGCCAGCAAGCTTTGGGGCCCCAAATGATTTCAAGGAGATCCGTTCTCTCTTTGCTCCAGGGAAGTACCCACTTTTATTGCTCGCAGGAATCCCCCAAAGGCAATGGGGCTGCCTGTCTAAGGGAGAGGAAGGAGCCCAGCCACTCCCCTCAGATATGCCCACTCTATCAGACTCAGGTGAGGGTGACTTCTTCTGGAAAGACCCCCATGATGCTGCTCATAGCTGTCCGCACTCTCAGCCCACTGTGCGCTATTGATTTGCTGGGTCTGTATGAAATACGTGGCAAGTTAAGTAAGGCCTATTCCCGTGGTAGATTATAGTGAAACCGGGGCGGGGCTCGGGGAGACAGGGCACATAGAGGTTAACATGAGACTGAGTTGGGGGACCCGCAAAGGGCTGTGGGGGTCCACAGAAGATAGCACATCTGGTTGGGTGAGCAAGGAAATGGTTCTTGGAGGAGGCAGTGCTGGAACTGAGCAATAAAGGGTTCTGGTAGAGAAATTGTTGAAGCTGGGAGTGGGAGCAGCGAAGGCAGGGAGAAAGGCGTTCCAGAGATGGAACCGTGTGAGCAAAGGCACAGAGGTGCAGTGTGCAGAGCACCCGGAGAGGCGTAAGCGAGGAAGAAGCCAGAAACCAGAGGTGAGGCAGGGCCGTGCTGTGGAGTCTGAAGACCAGGGGCAGAGGTCAGTGCAGTGCTGTCCATCTCTGCACCTCCCTCTTGCATTGCAAACAGACTCTTAGGGCAGGAACATGCGGGTCCTCATCTCTACAACCTGTAGAGCACACCCACCATGACCTGGCTTGTGTTGGCCTCCAACGTATTTACTGAATCAAATTAAATTTGGGGTGAAATCTGCCTGCGGGGCTCAGCCTCAACACTACATCAAGTTAAGCATATGTCAGCATCCCTGGGGGCGGGAAGGCTGAGGGATGTGGGTGGAGGTGGCAGATGCAGAAGAAACACAGAAGACACTTGTCCTTGGGGATGTGCGTCCCAGGAGGTGATGGCACTGGGCTGCGCACATGGGTCCCAGATAATAGAAACCGCTGGAGTGTAAGCAACCATGGGGCCAGCACTGAGCAGGGGTCTGGGGGGAAGGGGGGTAGAAGAGGCCTCTGGAAGGAGGGTGTCAGGTGCCCGAAGCCCAGGGACCCTCCTCACTGCAGCCTTGAGAAAGAAAGAAAGGCGGTTACAGCGCAGCTGCCACATCTCCCCACCAGGCCCCATGCTCTCCAGTCCGTGGTTGCTGCCATCCCCACTCCGTCTGAACAAGGCTTTCTTGGCGGATGCGCTCTCATGAGCCAGCGGCCCGGGTGCTGGGAGGTCCATGTGTGCCTGCTCCCCATGTTTTCAGAATCTCAAACTTCAGGGCCCTCAAGATTCTCTGAATGCTTCTAGTGAGACAACTCCAGCTGGAGATGCGGGGACAGGGAGAAGAGGGAGGGGCATCTCAAGGCACCTGTCTCCTGTGCACCTGTGTGTTGCCTTCAACGAGGTGCCTGGTGACCTGTGACCTGTCCCCAGGAGGCTCTGGCTCCCCAGGTCCTCTCCGCAGCTCAGCCCGATCTGATGTGAACTGGACACTCCTAAGCGCAGACGTCTCTCTTCCAGTCCGGCCTCCCCAGGGTCCTTCAGATGCAGCCGACAGCCCTTGCTCACAGGCTCGGCAATCTGCCCGGGACCCTCGCCCAGGTCCTCACCAGCTTCTCTGGGCCTCGCCTCCACCCCGTGCTCCTCAAGCTCATCTCCCCGAGTCACCCACCTCCCTCCTCACCCCCTTGTGAGAGCCTGTCCTTGCAGCTCACCAGCACCCCGTCGCCCGTGGATCTCTGCCCGTGGAGTCTCTGTTGGCTCTCCTGATTGCTTTCTGCCTCGGGTTTTGTTTACTAACTTCGTTCTGGAAAGTTTGGGACTGCAGTTGGCAAATTAGTTTTGGTTCAAAACCGTCCTCTCCTGGTCTCCACTCCTGGCTCTCCTCGCTGACCTCTGGGCCCTCTGTCCCCTATCACCCCCTGGCTGACCCTCATCTCTCCGTCCCATGTGTCAGACCCTCATCTCTCTGTCCCATGTGTCAGACCCTCATCTCTCTGTCCCATGTGTCAGACCCTCATCTCTCCGTCCCATGTGTCAGACCCTCATCTCTCTGTCCCATGTGTCAGACCCTCATCTCTCTGTCCCATGTGTCAGACCCTCATCTCTCTGTCCCATGTGTCAGACCCTCATCTCTCTGTCCCATGTGTCAGACCCTCATCTCTCTGTCCCATGTGTCAGACCCTCATCTCTCCGTCCCATGTGTCAGACCCTCATCTCTCCGTCCCATGTGTCAGACCCTCATCTCTCCGTCCCATGTGTCAGACCCTCATCTCTCCGTCCCATGTGTCAGACCCTCATCTCTCCGTCCCATGTGTCAGACCCTCATCTCTCTGTCCCATGTGTCAGACCCTCATCTCTCTGTCCCATGTGTCAGACCCTCATCTCTCTGTCCCATGTGTCAGACCCTCATCTCTCCGTCCCATGTGTCAGACCCTCATCTCTCTGTCCCATGTGTCAGACCCTCATCTCTCCGTCCCATGTGTCAGACCCTCATCTCTCTGTCCCATGTGTCAGACCCTCATCTCTCCGTCCCATGTGTCAGACCCTCATCTCTCTGTCCCATGTGTCAGACCCTCATCTCTCTGTCCCATGTGTCAGACCCTCATCTCTCTGTCCCATGTGTCAGACCCTCATCTCTCCGTCCCATGTGTCAGACCCTCATCTCTCTGTCCCATGTGTCAGACCCTCATCTCTCTGTCCCATGTGTCAGACCCTCATCTCTCCGTCCCATGTGTCAGACCCTCATCTCTCTGTCCCATGTGTCAGACCCTCATCTCTCTGTCCCATGTGTCAGACCCTCATCTCTCCGTCCCATGTGTCAGACCCTCATCTCTCTGTCCCCTATCACCCCCTGGCTGACCCTCATCTCTCTGTCCCATGTGTCAGACCCTCATCTCTCTGTCCCATCTGTCCCAGTGCCTCGGTCCTCATTTAAAATCCCGTCCTCTTTCTTGGCACCAAAACGTTGCTTGGCAAGAAACCCTCAAGTTTCTTGTCTTTATATTTTCATTGGTTCTTCATCGTTGTGTTCTCTTGAGCCGTTTGCGAGTTGTTTAGGCAATGATAGGCTATGAATTAAGATGAGTGGATCTGCCTCTGGGAGTTGTGGCTCAGTTTCTCCCCATCCTGGAAATAGAACTGAAGGATCTCCTGCATACGCGCCACCTTCCCTGGTGGCCCGCGGCCCTCCTGGATGCCCATTTGTCCCTGAGCCTTCGCACTGGAACTTCACCCCCAATACGATCCCAGGGCAGAGATCACTAAAACCTCACAGAATAGTTCTTAGAGCTGGGTTTTATTCAGTGAAATAAACACTCACAAACACCTGTTTTAGCATAAACTCGAATCACCTAACCTAACCGCCAGCAGTTTCAGTGCCCTTCCACTCTCCTGTTCTGGGCAGCATGATCAGAAGGGGTAGCAGGAACCCGTGGATGTTATCCCACCCATGATGCTCCTTCCTTGCATGGCTCAGGCAAGAGGCACATGTGCAGCTCGCTGTCTGTCAGGCCCCTGGGGGTGCAGCGCTATCTGTCAGGCCCCTGGGGTGCAGCTCTGTCTGTCAGGCCCCTGGGGTGCAGCTCGCTGTCTGTCAGGCCCCTGGGGTGCAGCTCGCTGTCTGTCAGGCCCCTGGGGTGCAGCTCTGTCTGTCAGGCCCCTGGGGGTGCAGCTCTGTCTGTCAGGCCCCTGGGGGTGCAGCTCTGTCTGTCAGGCCCCTGGGGTGCAGCTCGCTGTCTGTCAGACCCCTGGGGTACAGCTCGCTGTCTGTCAGGCCCCTGGGGGTGCAGCTCTGTCTGTCAGGCCCCTGGGGGTGCAGCTCTGTCTGTCAGGCCCCTGGGGTGCAGCTCTGTCTGTCAGACCCCTGGGGTGCAGCTCTGTCTGTCAGACTCCTGGGGGTGCAGCTCTCTGTCTGTCAGGCCCCTGGGGGTGCAGCTCTGTCTGTCAGACTCCTGGGGGTGCAGCTCGCTGTTGGGCCCCTGGGGGGCTTTCTTTGCTGCTGCTCCTCAGTCGGCTACTCCCTCTCCCTGCCCTTCGAGCTGCCAGCAAGCTCCCCCTGACCTGGGACCCCTGCCAGCGGACATGTGAGGTGAGGAAGGCAGGGAGGCTACACTCCCTCCCCCCCCCCGCACCCAGCACTCTGTCCACACTCCCCCAGCACTCTGTCCACACCACACTCCCCCAGCACTCTGTCCACACTCCCCCAGCACTCTGTCCACACCACACTCCCCCAGCACTCTGTCCACACCACACTCCCCCCAGCACTCTGTCCACACCTCCCCCGCAGCGTGCTGGTGGCGCACTGCACTCTTTCCGGCAACCACCTCCCAGCTGGGCCTGGAGAAGGTGGGCCCCAGGAGGGTTTGTGTCCTGGCTGCCGACAGAGGGAGCCCAGGCACCGGGAGGGGGCTCGGTGGCACTTACCGCCGGCCCATGGAAGGGCACGTGGTCACAGTTCTCCTGCCAGGACTGGTTGAGGCTCTGGGCAAACTCTCGAAAGAAGGCGTGGGACTGGTTGAAAATGGAAAATCCCAGGATGTTGACACGATCGTCCACGAGGCCGTCCACGCTCTGGAGCGAGAACTCCTGGAAAGACCACAGTCAGGAAGAGCAGCGTTAGGGAGGGGAGGCGGGGCGGGACTGCTGGCACCACGGCTGTCCCGCGTCAGAGCACACGCATGCCAGTCCTGCAGGGCATGGAGGCTCCCGCCAGAGCCGAGCTGTCCCGAGAGCAGGCGCTGGGAGAAAAGGAAATGAGCAGCTGGGTGCCTAAGAGGGTGCGTGGGGCTCGGGAGAGGAGCGAAAGGACACACGTGTGCCTGGTGGAGGCAGGAGTGTCACAGGAGATGTCACCGAGCTGTCGGGAACGGTGTGCAGGCATTTGCTGAGAAGGCAACGACCATTGACCATCAGGCAGAAGGCCCCAGGCCGCAGGCTCGGCGGGGAGGAAGCGTGCGGCTCTTCCACTCGCTGCCCACAGTGCCCGGGGAGGCAGTGCTTCTATAGAGTGTGGTCCACGGTGCTGCCAGGCTCGCTGGCGCCTTTACAGGAGTGATGCCTCCGGTGCCTCCCTAGTGCCCCCGAGGCGGGGCTCTGGGGCGCGGCCGGGAGGCTGCACTTTCAGCAGGTCCCCAGGCGTGATGCACCCCAAAGTTTGGGATTTACTGGATTAGCACATAGGGTGCACGGGAGGGTGGGGTGAGAAATGAACTGGAGAGGCTGGCAGGGCCGAGCCGGGGCGCTGGCACTCTCCTGTGCGCGATGGGGCCCGAGGAGGTGGTGGCAGAGAGGGGACATGATCAAGCTTGTTTCAAAGACTCTTGACCTGCAGGCCGAGGACAGGGCTCCTTTATTGCGTCACTTTCACTCGTTACAACACCTGGGTGCCCACTGCGCTAGGGCTGTCTGAGGAGCTGCGTGTGGGCTCAGGAGACGGTGCCCAAGCAGTGTGGGCAGGGCAGCATCCGTGCTGGGCAGGTGGGGCTGTCCTTCCGCGCAGGCGGCCAGGGAGCGCCCCTCTGGGACAGAGACATGCAGAAGCTCAAGGGGATTCTCCCGGAACCCATGTCCTCACCGGGGCACCTGGTCCTGGCCAGGGCTCATCTCAGCAAACGAAAACCTCAAGCCTGGTTCCATGGAAGCCAGTCTGTGCCACAGGGAGAGCAGCCTCTTTAGTGGGCTGAGCTCAGAGCCCTGGGTCCTCTGTTCCCTGGGCCCCCGCACCCCTGGGCCCCTCTGGGAGGCCGGGCGGCAGGGTGTGGATGATCAGCTCGCTGATCCCGCTCCAAGAGCAGAGCCCGCTCCTGTGGGTCACTTTCGTGCAGGAAGTCCCCTCATCATATGCTCATTTTGAGAGCCTCACGCAGAGCCCGCCGCCAGCGGGCACATGGCAGGCACAGACTCTGACAACCCACTGCCATGCAGCCCGATGGGCAGAGGTGGTGCCTGGAACTGACTCCCGGGTGCCTCCTCCAGGAAGCACTGCTTCCCTCACTGGCGTCTCCCTGAGACTGAGCTCCCCCGGGCCCCTGCGCACCTCTGCACCCCCTCGGGTCTGTGCCAGTCCATGCCAGGCCCAGGCTGCGCGGAGCCCCTGAGCCGAGTCCAGCCACTCCGTGCAGCTTGCAGACTGCAGATCCTTTTGGGAGATGCTATAAAGATCCCTGTGGAGACACCAGCCCATGACGCTCTGCCTCACATGATGATTCATTGTGTTTTGGGTCCCACCACATTCCTGTTAGGGGAACGGAACGTGCCAGAGAACAGACTGACTCCTAAGCTGATATTCTGTCGCAACACGGCAGCTGCCCACGTGCTGGGGCTATCAGCCAGCATGAGGCAGATGGCTAACGAGAAGGATGCAGCTCAAGGGAGAGGTGGTGGGGGCACCAGCCAGGTGGCTGCAGGGCACCCAGGGTCCTCACTGATATGGCTGGTGGGGACCAGAGAGGTGTCCCCTCTCACCTGCCTCCTGTCCTGTGGGCAGCTGGCACCTCTCCATCCTCTCCCCACATGCACGGCCTGACGGTCTCAGATGCCCACAGACTCGCCGTGGCATCTGGGGCATATAGTAGGTAATATCCAGGCTCCCCACCACAGCGATGGATGGCCTCGGGGAAGGCCTTTAACTCTCTAGGCTTCTGGCCCTGCTTTGTAAAGTGGGAGCAATAACCACAGCAACCTCAGAGACTGTTTCCAGAATCAGATAAGATGCATGCACAGCTCAGCATCGTATCTGCACGTGGGAAGTGCTCAGCCTGTGACAGTCACTGACCTGCTCTGCGAGGCCTGGGAGTCCCGCCCTCTGTGTCATCCGTCCTGGCTGCCTGGGAGATCTGAGTTAGGAAGGTGTTTCCTGCCCTGGCCGGCGTGGCGCAGTGGATAGAGCGGCAGCCTGCAGACTGAAGGGTCCTGGGTTCAATTCTGGTCAAGGCACATGCCCGGGTTGCAGGCTTGATCTCCCATAGGGGGCGTGCAAGAGGCAGACAATCAATAATTCTCTCTCATTGATGTTTCAGTCTCTCTCTCCCTTGCTCTCTGAAATCAATAAAAATATATATTGTTTAAAAAGGAAGGCGTTTCCTTCGAATGTATGTCGAGTAAGAACGAATGTTAACTGCAGACTCCTAGGACAGCCCTTTTGGAAGTCAGCCAGTCTGTCTTCTGGCTTTTTCATTCCTACATTCTTATCCCTCAATTATATTCTTTTCTCCAAGTCCGCTTAAGATGAAAAGATCCAGAATCTTCCTTGATGCCTCATCCCGTTGTTAAAACTCACGGGGGAGCTTGCAAAGGGCCACAACGGCAGCAGCTTGTCTTATCACGGGCCCAGGACATGCCGGAGGCTCCGCCCCGAGCCCCTCGGCTAGGAAATGCTTCTTTAAGCCTAAGCTGAGGAGTCTCGCTGCCTGAAGGCGAGCACTGGTTCCTGAACAGACCTGGGAAACAGCCACCAGTTTCTACGTGATAACATCTTCCCAGCCAGTGCTTCCCAAAGTGTGTTCACCAGGGCACGAGCTTTTCCAGGAGCCATTAACAGAAATTTCATAAATACAAAGTTTCATGTTCAAATAAAATTAGAAAGCATTGCATGAGATAATTGACTCTTTAAGATTGACAACACTTATCCCCACAGAGTGCTTTACAAACGTGCAACATGGAGCTGCGGCTGGACTCTGGTTCATCCAGCTCTTCTCAGCACACTGCCATTCCAGCACACTGCCCTTCCAGCACACTGCCCTTCCCAGCATACTGCCCTTCCAGCACACTGCCCTTACCAGCATACTGCCCTTCCAGCACACTGCCCTTCCAGCACACTGCCCTTCCAGCACACTGCCCTTCCTATCACACTGCTCTTCCTATCACACTGCCCTTCCTATCACACTGCCCTTCCTATCACACTGCCCTTCCTATCACACTGCTCTTCCTATCACACTGCCCTTCCCAGCACACTGCTCTTCCAGCACACTGCCCTTCCTATCACACTGCCCTTCCCAGCACACTGCTCTTCCAGCACACTGCCCTTCCAGCACACTGCCCTTCCCAGCATACTGCCCTTCCAGCATACTGCCCTTCCAGCACACTGCCCTTCCCAGCACAATGCCCTTCCAGCACACTGCCCTTCCCAGCACAATGCCCTTCCAGCACACTGCCCTTCCCAGCACAATGCCCTTCCTATCACACTGCTCTTCCTATCACACTGCCCTTCCAGCACACTGCCCTTCCACCACACTGCCCTTCCCAGCACACTGCCCTTCCCAGCACACTGCCCTTCCAGCACAATGCCCTTCCAGCACACTGCCCTTCCACCACACTGCCCTTCCAGCACACTGCCCTTCCTATCACACTGCCCTTCCCAGCACACTGCCCTTCCATCACACTGCCCTTCCCAGCACACTGCCCTTCCCAGCACACTGCCCTTCCACCACACTGCCCTTCCAGCACACTGCCCTTCCTATCACACTGCCCTTCCCAGCACACTGCCCTTCCATCACACTGCCCTTCCCAGCACACTGCCCTTCCCAGCACAATGCCCTTCCAGCACAATGCCCTTCCAGCACAATGCCCTTCCCAGCACACTGCCCTTCCCAGCACAATGCCCTTCCTATCACACTGCCCTTCCAGCACACTGCCCTTCCCAGCACACTGCCCTTCCCAGCACACTGCCCTTCCCAGCACAATGCCCTTCCCAGCACACTGCCCTTCCTATCACACTGCCCTTCCAGCACAATGCCCTTCCAGCACACTGCCCTTCCCAGCACACTGCCCTTCCCATCACACTGCCCTTCCAGCACAATGCCCTTCCCAGCACAATGTCCTTCCCATCACACTGCCCTTCCCAGCACACTGCCCTTCCAGCACACTGACCTTCCCAGCACACTGCCCTTCCACCACACTGCCCTTCTAGCACACTGCCCTTCCCAGCACACTGCCCTTCCTATCACACTGCTCTTCCCAGCACACTGCCCTTCCTATCACACTGCCCTTCCTATCACACTGCCCTTCCTATCACACTGCCCTTCCCAGCACACTGACCTTCCCAGCACACTGCCCTTCCCAGCACACTGACCTTCCCAGCACACTGCCCTTCCACCACACTGCCCTTCCAGCACACTGCCCTTCCCAGCACACTGACCTTCCCAGCACACTGTCCTTCCCAGCACACTGCCCTTCCAGCACACTGACCTTCCATCACACTACCCTTCCTATCACACTGCCCTTCCCAGCACACTGACCTTCCCAGCACACTGCCCTTCCAGCACAATGCCCTTCCTATCACACTGCCCTTCCTATCACACTGCCCTTCCCAGCACACTGCCCTTCCAGCACACTGCCCTTGCATCACACTGCCCTTCCTATCACACTGCCCTTCCCAGCACACTGCCCTTCCAGCACACTGCCCTTCCAGCACACTGCCCTTCCCAGCACACTGCCCTTCCAGCACACTGCCCTTCCTATCACACTGCCCTTTCATCACACTGCCCTTCCCAGCACACTGCCCTTCCTATCACACTGCCCTTCCTATCACACTGCCCTTCCAGCACACTGCCCTTCCATCACACTGCCCTTCCATCACACTGCCCTTCCATCACACTGCCCTTCCAGCACACTGCCCTTCCCAGCACACTGCCCTTCCAGCACACTGACCTTCCATCACACTGCCCTTCCTATCACACTGCCCTTCCTATCACACTGCCCTTCCAGCACAATGCCCTTCCCAGCACATTGCCCTTCCTATCACACTGCCCTTCCAGCACACTGCCCTTCCCAGCACATTTCCCTTCCCATCACACTGCCCTTCCAGCACACTGACCTTCCATCACACTGCCCTTCCTATCAGACTGCCCTTCCTATCACACTGCCCTTCCAGCACACTGACCTTCCCAGCACACTGCCCTTCCATCACACTGCCCTTCCATCACACTGCCCTTCCAGCACACTGCCCTTCCCAGCACACTGACCTTCCATCACACTGCCCTTTCATCACACTGCCCTTCCTATCACACTGCCATTCTCAGCACACTGCCCTTCCATCACACTGCCCTTCCATCACACTGCCCTTCCATCACACTGCCCTTCCATCACACTGCCCTTCCATCACACTGCCCTTCCAGCACACTGCCCTTCCCAGCACACTGACCTTCCATCACACTGCCCTTTCATATCACTGCCCTTCCTATCACACTGCCATTCTCAGCACACTGCCCTTCCATCACACTGCCCTTCCATCACACTGCCCTTCCATCACACTGCCCTTCCATCACACTGCCCTTCCAGCACACTGCCATTCTCAGCACACTGCCCTTCCTATCACACTGCCCTTTCATCACACTGCCCTTCCCAGCACACTGCCCTTCCTATCACACTGCCCTTCCTATCACACTGCCCTTCCAGCACACTGCCCTTCCCAGCACACTGCCCTTCCAGCACACTGACCTTCCATCACACTGCCCTTCCTATCACACTGCCCTTCCTATCACACTGCCCTTCCAGCACAATGCCCTTCCCAGCACATTGCCCTTCCTATCACACTGCCCTTCCAGCACACTGCCCTTCCCAGCACATTTCCCTTCCCATCACACTGCCCTTCCAGCACACTGACCTTCCATCACACTGCCCTTCCTATCAGACTGCCCTTCCTATCACACTGCCCTTCCAGCACAATGCCCTTCCCAGCACATTTCCCTTCCCATCACACTGCCCTTCCAGCACAATGCCCTTCCCAGCACACTGCCCTTCCTATCACACTGCCATTCTCAGCACACTGCCCTTCCATCACACTGCCCTTTCATCACACTGCCCTTCCTATCACACTGCCATTTTCAGCACACTGCCCTTCCATCACACTGCCCTTCCATCACACTGCCCTTCCATCACACTGCCCTTCCATCACACTGCCCTTCCTATCAGACTGCCCTTCCTATCACACTGCCCTTTCATCACACTGCCCTTCCAGCACACTGCCCTTCCATCACACTGCCCTTCCATCACACTGCCCTTTCATCACACTGCCCTTCCCAGCACACTGACCTTCCATCACACTGCCCTTCCTATCAGACTGCCCTTCCTATCACACTGCCCTTCCCAGCACACTGACCTTCCATCACATTGCCCTTCCCAGCACACTGCCCTTCCAGCACACTGCCCTTCCAGCACACTGACCTTCCATCACACTGCCCTTCCAGCACACTGCCCTTCCAGCACACTGCCCTTCCTATCACACTGCCCTTCCAGCACACTGCCCTTCCAGCACACTGCCTTTCCTATCACACTGCCCTTCCAGCACACTGCCCTTCCAGCACAATGCCCTTCCCAGCATACTGCCCTTCCAGCACACTGCCCTTCCAGCACAATGCCCTTCCCAGCATACTGCCCTTCCAGCACACTGCCCTTCCAGCACAATGCCCTTCCAGCACACTGCCCTTCCAGCACACTGCCCTTCCTATCACACTGCCCTTCCTATCACACTGCCCTTCCAGCACACTGCCCTTCCTATCACACTGCCCTTCCAGCACACTGCCCTTCCTATCACACTGCCATTCTCAGCACACTGCCCTTCCATCACACTGCCCTTTCATCACACTGCCCTTCCCAGCACACTGACCTTCCATCACACTGCCCTTCCAGCACACTGCCCTTCCAGCACACTGCCTTTCCTATCACACTGTCCTTCCAGCACACTGCCCTTCCAGCACACTGTTCTTCCCAGCACACTGCCCTTCCTATCACACTGCCCTTCCAGCACACTGCCCTTCCAGCACACTGCCCTTCCTATCACACTGCCCTTCCAGCACACTGCCCTTCCTATCACACTGCCATTCTCAGCACACTGCCCTTCCATCACATTGCCCTTCCCAGCACACTGCCCTTCCAGCACACTGCCCTTCCAGCACACTGACCTTCCATCACACTGCCCTTCCAGCACACTGCCCTTCCAGCACACTGCCCTTCCTATCACACTGCCCTTCCAGCACACTGCCCTTCCAGCACACTGCCTTTCCTATCACACTGCCCTTCCAGCACACTGCCCTTCCAGCACAATGCCCTTCCCAGCATACTGCCCTTCCAGCACACTGCCCTTCCAGCACAATGCCCTTCCCAGCATACTGCCCTTCCAGCACACTGCCCTTCCAGCACAATGCCCTTCCAGCACACTGCCCTTCCAGCACACTGCCCTTCCTATCACACTGCCCTTCCTATCACACTGCCCTTCCAGCACACTGCCCTTCCTATCACACTGCCCTTCCAGCACACTGCCCTTCCTATCACACTGCCATTCTCAGCACACTGCCCTTCCATCACACTGCCCTTTCATCACACTGCCCTTCCCAGCACACTGACCTTCCATCACACTGCCCTTCCAGCACACTGCCCTTCCAGCACACTGCCTTTCCTATCACACTGTCCTTCCAGCACACTGCCCTTCCAGCACACTGCCCTTCCCAGCACACTGCCCTTCCTATCACACTGCCCTTCCCAGCACACTGCCCTTCCAGCACACTGCCCTTCCAGCACACTGCCCTTCCATCACACTGCCCTTCCAGCACACTGCCCTTCCAGCACACTGCCCTTCCAGCACACTGCCTTTCCTATCACACTGCCCTACCAGAACACTGCCCTTCCAGCACATTGGCCATGGAGCCTCCCCCAAGCCATGGCTGCCTCCCAATTTGTTCTTTCAGACACGCATTGGGAAATTCCGCTCCAAACACAGTGCAACATGTATTATGCACCCAAGTTCAGGTGATGGAGAGGGACTTTTCTTAAAAGTAACATGTTCCAGGACTGGAGGGGTTAAAGGTCCCTGGGTCGGGGCCAACACAAGCTCTCACTCAGACCCACAGTTGCCCAGGCCCTGGCTCCCAGGGACAAGGCTGGCTGCTGCCCCTTCACTGAATGGCAGACGGCTGGGAGAGCTGGGCCGAAGCCGGTGCTCACGGATCTCGATTGTCTCCTTCCGACTGTGCTGGCAAGGGAAGTCCTAAGGTTCTGGCCCAAGGACTCAGACACCATGACCGCAGCACCAGAGAGGGAGCAGAGGGCGAGGAATAGAGAAAGGCCACCTGGTGAGGCTGGGGTGCGCAGCGGTCGAGACCCAGGCCTTCCAAGCCTGCCTGGCATTGGGGCGGCCTGTGTTCCCACAGCCATCTGCTCCCGGGAAGAGGAGGCAGAATGCTGCGACCCCACAGCTGTGACTGTCTTCGCTCTGTGCCTCTGGGACTGAATAACGAGTTATTAACTGTGAACAGAAGCTCAGGGTCAAGCTGACATGAGATGGTGGACACTGCTCCCCTCGCCAAGGCCCTGCACTCCCGTCAGGATCAGCCTCCTTCCCAGCCACCGGGTGGAAACCCCTCTGCCAGGTCCCAGCTCGTTAGCCTGTTAGCCTCAGAAACGTGGCGACCAGTGCACCGCCCACCTCACCAGCATGCAGCAGGCTGCTGAGGAAGACGAGGGGAGCTGTCAAGCAGCAGTCTCAGCCGCCCCATCTCTGTAGCAGGACCAACGATGGGCTCCCGCGGGCTGGCGGCTCACTTTCCAACATGCTCAAGGTCACTCAGGAGGTATGAGGAGGGCAGGACCAGGATCCAGGACCCTGAGCTCTCAGATGGCTTCCCCCAGTAGGAGGGAAAGGCACGGAACAGGGGATTTTTCAGATCCTGGCCATTTTGCCTCATTCATTTCACAAGTCCACTAGCACCTGTTCTAGGGCCCTCATCAAGTGCTATGCTCTGGAAACATAACGCTGAGCAGGACGGTCCCTGCTCACAAGGTGGTCATTCCTAGAGGCCAGCAGGAGGCAGGTTCCCCAAAGTGGTCAGAGCAAAGCCAGGAAGGGAGGCAGGGTGGTCCCTTCTGCCGGGATTTCTAAGCTGAGAGCTGATTGCAAAGCTGAGGTCTGTGAGATGCTGTCATCAGTCACTGCCATCTTGGCACACATCAGGGCTCTGAGGTGGGCTGGACCTGGGTCATAGGACAGTGCTTCTGGGCAAGGGGGAGGGAGAGCCAGGGAGCTGCCCTGCTCAGGCGCCCTGGACAGCGAAGGGCACTAGGCAGATAGGCAGCCCAGACAACAATGACAGACCATGAAGAGGGCAGTCACGCACTTCACCTGGGGACAGGAAGGCGGGAGACTGCCTCCCGCCATTTATCACCTCATCATCCAACCATGAAGCCAACAGCGTTTCAGAGTCTATGGAGCCTCTCGACTTTCCTCAGAGAAGGAAGGACTTGACCGAGCTGCCAAGACTAGACCTTGGGCCCTCCCAAGCCAACTCCAGTGCTGAAAACGCCCGGCAACTTTGCAGGACAGACTGGTCTTCTCTGCCCGGACCTTCGGTAGTGGTTCTGGCTCCCCCTCTTCGTCACACCCCTGGCTCCGCCAGGGCAGGCACCCTGCTCTTCCTCAGACCCATGACACGCCTCTGCCTACGCTCCCATTCTCATCCCTAACCAGCTTTTTTAAGCTCCTCACCCAAGGTATTTTTTCTATTGATTTCTAGAGGGAGTGAAAGGGAGGGAGGAGGGGGAGAGAGACAATGACATGGGAGAGACACATCGATTGGTTGCCTCCTGCATGTGCCCTTACTGGGGCTGGGAAACTGCAACCACGGTAGGTGCCCTTGACCAGGAATGGAACCCACTGACGCTCTAACCACTAAACAACCGGCCAGGGCTCTAACCAGCTTTTAACAAACGATTCAAAGAAAGCCATATCTGTAATCCTTTCTTTAAGACCCCCTCCCCCCAGCACTAAAGGCCTCCTCTGGGCGTCCCATTTGCAGACTGAGAGCTCTTTAAGCCACATCCCAATGTTGCTTGCATTCCCCAGCACACAGTAGGCATTTAATAAATGCTTGCTGAATAAGTATAGTTCATTTTAACATTTGCTTCATCTTGTCTGACTAATCATACTCCTATAACCTGGGCCAAGGACTTCCCACTGTCAGCCAAATGCAAATACAAAGACGCATTCTTCTGTCGATGCCTCCTGGGTCTCCTTCCAATGATCCCTGCTGCGCCTCCTGAGCACACCCCTCCTCTGATGGCCAAGGTCAGAGAGCACGCACAGGAGGCGTAGCTGTGGGAGAGAGTGCAGTCTTGGAGCAAAGTTTGTCTTTAAGGTGCTGTGGTACCACGTGTGTCACTGTCAGATCTCCCCCCACTCGGGGTCTGCATGTGGTGGATGGCGCCTTGGGAGCTCAGACACATGGGGAGCATTCACTCCATTACTCTTTCCTAGCTGCACTGAAAACATATTTATTCACCAAAGTGTACTGTGCTATGCGGCGTGGTTCTCCTAAAAGGCTCAATAAAAGTGAAATATGTGGGTAGTCTTAGTAATTTTACAATAAACTACACTTCAGAATCAACTGGTCTAGCACTTAGAAAGTTCTCTAACTGATGGATTATACCTTTGGCCACTCTGTGAGTGCAAGTGTGTGTGTGTGTGTGTGTGTGTGTGTGTGTGTGTGTGTGTGTGTTTGTGTGTATGTGTGTATGTGTGTAAGAATGCTTGTATGTGTAGGGATGTGTGTGTGTAAGGATTCATGTATGGGTAGAATGTGTGTGTGTGAGAATGCATGTATGTGTGCGTAAGAATGCATCTGTGTGTAGGGAGGTGTGTGTAAGAACACATGTATGTATAGGGATTGTGTGTAAGAATGCATGTCTGTGTAGGGATGTGTGTGTATGAATGCATGTATGTGTAGGGGTGTGTGGGGAGGGTGCTTTTGGTCAATGACTACAAGATAATGAAGAGGCTCAAGCACGCTGGGAAGTATAGTTCCAACTGAGTGAGAAGCCAATTTTGAAATGTCCCCGATGCTTCAGAGTTTCAGAAAGCTAGAGGCAGGCAGCAAATCAGAAAACTGAGGCCTAAGGATGGAAATACTCAACAGGAAGTGGGCAAAAAGAGGTGGAAGATAAATAATGTTGACTAGCAGCCCACTGAGGTTTATAAACTTTCCATGTTCTTTACCAAATGATGCTGTAAGAATTATTCCCATTTTACAAAAGGAAAACAGACTCTAACAGGTTGAACAATGTGCCTCATATACATCTGATGTATGGCAGGGCCCAGATTTGAACTCATGTCTTCTTCGATCCGAGGCTCTGACTGCCTCCATTAAACCATGTTTCTATCCTCTGTTTCAACACAGCCAGGAGGCTCACACAACCTCACGTGCCAAGCCCTGGACAGTGGGCAGCATGAGACAATTTCATCCTGACCTTTAAAACCTGAAGGGGAGGTTTTGTTTCAAAGACCTTTGGGTTCTGGCTTCCCGAATCAGGTGCCAGACACTGGCCCAAAGAGGCCACATGACCAAGGCCAACCAGAGCAGATTGCGGCCAGCAGAGTAAGCAGCCCCAGGTGACAGACAGGCCACTCAGCACAACGAGGCAGACCATCCTTGGGCTCCTCTGCCTCTTCCTACCTCAATGGTGGTTCTTGGTGCCACCCTGGGCCTCAGGTTTTGACATTGCCCTCACTCATTAGGACCCTTGGAAACACTGTTTCTTGAATCCTGAACTATCCCCCCCCCCACCCCCACTTCATGGCCATGCACACCCTTCATTCTAATATGTCCAGCCCAGCATGGAGGAAGGCACTCCAGGTGCAGCAGTTACTGTGTGGTCCTCCTGGCTGCAGACCTTCATGCTTATGGGTGTGGAGGGGACGAGTGGAATTCCTCTTGGCTGCAAGGCAGTGAGCTCTCTCACCTGGCCAGCCCTCCGAGTCTGAGAACTCTGTAATGTTATGAACTGCTCCATTCATTCACTCAACATATACTTACTAAGTACCTACTATGTGCCAGTAGGCCACTGAAGTTATAGTGACAAAGCTCAAAGTCTAGCGGAGGAGTCAGCTATGGAGGGAGTTCCCACTTGAGATGATGCTACAAAATACAGAACACAGGGCTCTGTGAGAGTGTGCCAGTGAGCTCAACCGGGGTGTCAGGGGAGAACTCCTTGAAGGCATGACATCAAAGCAAGGCCTGAAAGAGGAGTGGGGTTGGCTTGCCAGAGGAAGGGGCAGGGGAAGGGATGGGAGCATATCACTTCCTCCGGAGTCAGTTCCTTCCCTCCCCGTCTGCCCCAGCTCCTCTCTGTAATAATTTTAGCAATTTCAATTACTTATGACTAATCTCTGATAACGCTTTAGAAGAATAAACATAGGCTCCATCTGCTTGACAATAACATGGACCCAAGGGATAATACTTTTCTGCATATATTCATTCTGCCCAAAGAAAACAGGGACGTGCGCATGGGACATAATCTCTGCAGGACTCCCGGGGCCGGCTGCAGCGTGGAAGCCCCAGCAGCTGTAGCTAACTCGCAGCTGCGTCCTCGGGCCACGTGGCCTCTAATCAAGGGATCATTCCTCCTTGGAGTGCCAGCTTGAGGGCGTTGTGACTTGAAATGCTCCCAACAGTGTGTAGGATGGAACAAGTCCAGGACTAAAAAGACCCTCAGAGAACACCTAGTTCTGCCTCATAATTTTCAGGTAAAGAACCTGAGTCCCGTGAAGAGAATGGGCTTGCCTAGAGTGGACGCGGTCGAGTGAGGGGTGAAGAGCTGCTGCGGATCCATGATCGGGCTCCACTACCTCGAGCAAGACAACCCCCTGGCTGAGCTCGGCTCGCTCATCCTTAACGTGAGGGTGAAGCAGTGCTTTCTGCTGGAGCTGCTGTGGGTTTTAACTGAGAAGCACTCAAGACAGCGCTTTCTGTGTGGAAGGTATTCGTTCGAGGAATGTCGTCCCCATTATCGTGTCTCCCAGCTAGTCAGTGGCAGGGCCGTAACTAGAAGCCCCGCTGCTTCATGGCCGCCCTTGTTCCGGTGAGAAATCCTACTGTGTGACCCTTCACACGCCGTCCAACAGCAGCACTGGGCCCTTCTCTCTAGGTTCCCGAAGGGAGCTCTGAGGTGCCTTCTTCCTATATGGCACAAGTGGCAGCCTGCCCTCCGGCATGGTAGTGGTGCCAAGAGCTCAAGGCTCTGGCCCCGCCTGGCACATGGTAATAACACGGTGGTCATGGTGACCATGCAATGCTGATAGCAGCCCCAGTGGCCTGCAGGCCACACAGCCTCCTGCTTTTGGTGCCCAATTAATTCTTGCATTTCATTGACATATCATGGCTTTTGACCCATGCCCTTACCTCTCCACACTTCTTCCTGCCTGGGTGGCATCGCCCTCCTTCGGCTCAGGCCCATCTGCTCTCATGTGGGGACTGGGGTGACGGCACTTTCCTGGTAGGCAGTGATTATGCATCTTTCTGGGTTCACTAGTAGCTGGGTAACCCTTCCAGGTTTACTAGCTCAGATCACACCTCTGCCTATGCCTCTGATCTGAAGGGGCAGCTCTGCCGTCTCAGTGGCTGACTTGGCTTTGCCCAGAGGCCGAACTCTTCTGTCTTTTTCCATCGTCTTGCAGACAACGGTTTCCGAGCCAAACCCAGAGGCCAACTGGACAGACTCCTCCCAGGTTAACAAGTGGAACAAGCACAGTGGGCCTGTACCCGCCCCATGCAAGCCCCTGGAGATGCCACAGGACCATGGGCCGCCCCCCTGCACAGAGCAGCCAGGGCAGGCCTGTGAGCTGTGAGTGAGCTGACACCTTTGTGGGCCGCTAATCTCCACATTTAGGACCCCTTTCCCTCTAAACAGACATGCCAGAGCATAGGATGCTCATTGCTTTTCCATCTGCATGAAAGAGTATATGATGATTAATAACTTCATGTGGCAGATATTGCTAGCAATCACTACACACATTTCCCCTTCCACCTGGGCAGTCAGCAGGTGAAATTTCCCAATCTCCGTTGCAGGTGGTTGTGGGCATACGACTGAGTTCCAGCCCATGGAAGTGGGAGGAGAAATACCACTGCCCCCTCTAGGCCTGGCCCACATGCCCTCCTGCGCCTGACCTCCCATGTCCCCATCCCTGGCTTCTAGGGACACATTTATACGCGAGAGGAGCCTGGGCCCTGAACGCCCTGCAGAAGGCTGCCTGCTGATCAGGGCTCTCTTTTGAAACTTCAACTGAGTCAGAAACACACTTCTACTGTGTGAAGCATGAGGTTCGAGGGTTTATCGGTTACAGCCGTGGACATTACCTATCAGAGACACATGCTATCAATAGCTAACTTTTTATTTTACTCAGATTTTAGCCACAGATGTCATTACCCACACTGTACCTGTGAGGACCCAGGACCCTCAGAGCTTCGGGCGCCTGACTGGGGACTTCACCAGGTCTGCCCGCCTGAACGGTTGGGTTCTCACACACTGGCTTTGTCCTCAGTATAAAGCTTCGTAATCAGGTCTCCCCTTTAGCCATGAAGTCTTGCTTCTTTCCATTTGCAAAGTCCAAATAGAAATAAACACATGTGAACTCTACAGGCCCATTAAGATGACTATTATCATAAAAACAAACAATGACAAGTATTGGTGGGGACATGGAGGGACTCGCACCCTCCCTCATAAACTACTGGTGTGAATAGAAGATGGTGCTGCTGGAAAGCAGTGTGGCCATTCCTCCAAAACGAAGCATAGAATTCCCGTCCGAGCCTGCAGGTCCACTTCCAGGAATCTGCCTACAGGAGCTGAAAGCTGGGGCCCAGACAGGTTTCTGTGCTTGTTGATGCAGCCAAAGCGAGAGGCAACGCAGCTGCTGAGAGGCCTAGTGACAATGGCCGATATTCATTAATGCCTTCCACATGCAAGGCTCTGCGGCCAGTGTTTCTCAGTTATTTTCTCATTTAAACCTCACAGCATTTCTAGCACTGACTTAGACCTCAGCGGCTTCATCTGTAAGCAAACACTCATGCTACCGCTTCATTAGTGGCATCCACACAGCAGCCAGCTTACACTACGAGTGCAGTATTCTTCATATTGCATAACCCCGTCCCCACCAAAGGCCCATCGTGAAGCAGGGGCTGTGTGGACAGGATCTCCTGAGATGGTGAGTCGTTGAGACTCAGAGAGGTTAAGTAAATTGCACGGGGTTACACAGCTGATATCTACTGAATGCCAGGGCCTAGGCCTTTCCGACTCACTGTGATGGCTCTGAGAAAGCGAATCTGGTGCCTGCTGCATCCTGTGGCAGAATTTAGGGAGATGGGACATGATGGTGTCCCTGAGAAATTCAGAGAAGGAATAAATAAGAATTAAAGCTCAATGGCCTCTGTATTTTGGGGGAAGGGACTAAAGAAGTACAGAAGATAACTCACTATCCTCTTTAAAAAAAAAAATACACACACACACACACACACACACACTAGAGGCCAATGCACAAAGATTCGTGTAAGAATCTTCCCCTGGCTGCCAGCACTGCCTTCACTCCTGCCAGAGCCACCGTTTTGCTCTGGCCTGGAGCCGCCTTTCCGCCTTCCTATGCTGCCCAGAGGCCTGGAGAGGCTGGAATGGTGCAGACCACCTGCATTGTCACCATGGCGATGATGCAAGCGTCCCACCCCACCCCCCGCTGCTTCAGTGCCTGCGTATACAAATTAACCTGCCACCTTTGTTGGGTTAATTTGCATACTCACTCCTGATTGGCTAGTGGGTGTCATGAAGGTACAGTCAATTTGCATCTTACTATTTTATTAGTGTGTGTGTGTGTGTGTGTGTGTATGTATATGTATATTTTTTTTTTCCAGAGAGGAAGGGAGAGGGGGAAAGAGATGGAAACATCAATGATGAGAGAGAATCATTGATTGGCTGTCTCCTGCATGCCCCCTACTGGGGATGGAGCCTGCAACCTGGGCATGTGCTCTGACTGGGAATAGAACCACAATTTCCTAGTTCATAGGTCGATGCTCAACCACTAAGCCACTGGCTGGGTGCATTACCCTCTTTATGAAGCCTGGCCCACTCTGCTCTGGCCCAAGACTCCCACTGCAACTGGGCAGAAAGAATGGACTTCAAAATAGTTTCTTTACTCCTAACAGAGGGTCTGTCCATTCCAGAAAGCCTAGGCCCTGGGGGGCTTCCAGACTCTCTCACTGACGTGTGCAATGGCACTGCCTCTGTTTCCTGGACTATTTATTACTCAGCCACCACCATTGCTGCAGCTCCGCTCTGCTTCCCCAGGTGCTCAGGGAGTGCCACTCTGGTCAGCGCCAGGTCCAGAGAACTAGGACACCTGCTCCCAGAGCGCCCTGGTCTGAGCCCACCTGCAAGGAGGACGGCTCTTGGTAACGAGGAGTGCTGTAATACACTTGCTCATCCTCACAGCAGCCCCGGTCACACCCGAGAAGACCAGGCGCAGGTCACCAGTGCGAGTCTCCTAGAGGCACGCAGTGAGCTAGGCAGAGGGGCACTTCCGGGTCTGCTGGCTTCACAGGCCAGTGCTTTTCCACCAGAGAACCGCCAATCACCATCGTCATCTTTTCTGAAGGGGGTTTGGTACACAGCATTGGTGATGCTGTTTCTTAAAAATCCTCAAGCTGAGCAGCTCCTTCTTCTCGTTACTGTGCTGGGAACTCACACTCCAGATGCCTGGCTGCCCCCGCGAGGTCACCCCGTGATGCCCTGCTTCCCAGCATCTTTCTCTGCTTCCGGGAGCATCCCTGGCCGCCTGGCACACACAGCAGCCCTGGCCTCCCGGCCCTCTCCTCTCCTCCCCAGGCTCCCCAAACAGGACACAACTGCATTTTACTCTGTCCTTCCTCTCCTGTCCACTTTCAGGGCTTCCCCTCGTGTCTCCTTACGTTAAGCAAAAGCTTTTGTCTTGCTCTGGGAATCATCTAATCCTTTCTCCCTTCCACATGCTACCTAACATGGCTGCTCTAATGTACAGCCATGTTAGATAGAAAAAAACACACACGTAAGCAAAGAAGTGCCTGGCAGTAGGCATGCTGAGGGGTGGGGCCTGCGGGGATTCTGGCGCTGGACCTGGTGCGGCTCGCCTGACAGCGCTCTACAGTGTGCACGTGAGCTGTGCGAGGCCTTCACATGTGGCTGGACCTCCAGGAAGCCAGTCCAACGGAGGGGCAGGAGTGCGGGGAGCTGGGCGACGGCTGGGGAGGGAACCCGGATGCGGGAAAGAGGCCCCCTGGACTCTTCAGGGGCTTTCAGCTCTGGGAGCAGAGGTCTGTGGAGGCGTCAGTGTGAACAGCCCCATAGCCGCCCGCAGACAGCGCTACTCATAGGACCCCAACAGCCGGACGGACGGGAACAGGACCGCGCAGTCCCGTGTTTCCCAGGCAGGCACCGCCCTCGCCGCATAGGGCAGTGCCCAGACCCCGTCCCTGCACTCCAGGGATGTGTCCTATCACATATGCTGACCAAGAAAGTTTAACTTTTACATAACCTTTTCCTCCTTAAGATTTAAGAGTTAAAGCTGTGAGGTGAGATTCTGCTCACTGACATACTTAGATCCGCTTTAAATCTTGTGAATGGTTATTTTCATAGAGAGATTTAGTTGAACAATTAGCAACGATCACCTGCAGAGCCACCCTATAGCAGCCCATATAGTTCAAGTGAGGCCCTTTTCCCTGGACATCCATGCGTGTTTAATCCCGAGCACATGGATGCGCGGTTCCTATCCCAGAACCTCTTCCCTCCTTGCTTATCTAGAAAAGCCCGGCCGACTTTTAGGATGTAGCTTAAAATCCGCTTCCTTGGGGCCTTCTTTCCTCTTCCTCCTCCTAGTCCTCCTCTTTCTCCTCCTCTTCCACATCCTCCCGCTCCTGCTCCTCTTCCTGCTCCTCCTCTTCCTCCTCCTCCTCCTCCGAAGTCTGCCCCAGGTTGATTGCGTGGCCCCTGCTTCAGGGTGTAGACCAGGTTGTACACATCTAATAGAATTTACCACTTTGCACAATGGATACTTTGCATTTTCCAAGGCAAATTTAGTTTCTTATCCCCATTTTAATCCCTAATTCCTGAGGCAGCGCCCGAAACATCAAAAGCACATCTGGATGAAGGGGCCACTTAAGTGATTTCAAGATGTCATGCATTTATAAAATAAAACAGACTTCTTCTCTGAATGACTGTTACAATGGCTCTATTTGTAACAGCCAGAAACTGGAAGCAACCAAAATGTCTCTCAACAGGTGGGTCATCCACACCAAAAGTCCAGGTCCGCTTTGGTAAGGAACAGACTGTGGACTCATGTCAGTGGTCGGCAAACTCATTAGTCAACAGAGCCAAATATCAACAGTTCAACGACTGACATTTCTTTTGAGAGCCAAAAACCGACTTCTGCACATGGACCACGAAGTTTCAATCGCACTGTACGTGCGCGCCCGCACGTGGTATTTTGTGGAAGAGCCACACTCAAGGGGCCAAAGAGCTGCATGTGGCTCGCAAGCCGCAGTTTGCCGACCACTGACTCACATAATGGCCTGGTGAGTCTCAAGGGCACGGCGCTGGGCCTGACAACAGTTGATCTCAAAAGTGATTGCATTAAATAGCATTCTTGAAGCTATAAAGCAACGGAAATAGAGAACAGAGTAGGGAGAGTGGGGATCAGGGTGGTGGTGAGGCTATAAATCATAGCACAAGGGAGATTTTTGTGGCGATTAAGTAGTTTTGTGTCTTGATTGCAGTGGGAGTAACACAAACCTACACATTTTGAGAGATGTGCCATTTGCGATCCTGTTTTGATGTGATTGTAATTAAATAAAATGTGATGCCTGGAAGAACCTGGGTGAAGGGTACAGGGTACCTCTCTGCATTTCTTTTGTGACTTCCTGTGGTTCTTTTATTTCGACAAAAAAACCAAAAAATTCTTCTAAAAACCCATTCTCTGACTTTCTTCCTTCTCTCTAGCTGAGTGCCTATCCTTCATAACAACCTTTCTCTCTTCTTACTGATTTACAATTTCAAAATGCTCCACACACATTAAATGACATACTTCCAAAATGCAGCAGCTCCGAGATGCAGCTGCTCTTCCTGTGTTACAGACCAGGAAGCGAGGCTGGCACTGCTGAGGGCACGGAGGTGGTAGGTGGCAAAGCTGGTGCCCCCACCTCACCCAATAAAATGTCTACCGACTTCCTTTCTCATCTGCAAAGTGGGGGTTGGTAGACACGGCCTCTGACGGTGCATCAGCAATGACACCTCAGGCCACGTGCGCCTGCTGTGCCCTCGCTGTCCTGCGGAGCTGGGACCTGCAGCCAGCAGTCGGGCCTCCCAGGGGACTGGTCTCCCAGGGGAGGCTGTGCTGTGTAATCAGCGGCACTTGAGTGGAGGATCAGACTCTACAAATCTCCCCCAAGACGAAGAATCGTTGAGGTGAGAATGCAGTAGTTCTTGAACTTCCATGTTCCCAGGACACCCTGCCTGTCATCGGGCTGGCCTCTGCTTCTGTTTTCCTGATCCTCACCTCCTGGGCGTCATCCTGTCCCCACCACTGACCCTGATTAAGGACACTCTCCATGCCAAGGAAGTGGGCTGTGGAAATGTCTTACCAGATTAGTGAAGATGTACGTGTAATAGGCTGACACCATCCCTAGCTCAGCGGCCTGCAAGGGGAAGAGAAGGAGATTAGAGAGGAAAGCATTATGCACTCAAAGCCAAGGGGCAGAGAGGGCTCCGCGCCTGCCACTCGCCCGGCTCCCTCGCCTTTCGTCCAGGCAGAGGAGAACATTGGGATCTATTCTTATTTTGCCCTTGACCTTGAAGGACGGGGCACAGAATCACTGGCCTCTAGAGCAGATCTCCCCGCCTCCGCCCCACTCCCACCCACGCAGGGACTCGCAAAGCAGCTGCTGTTCGCAAGCACAGCGTGGATAGGAGCAGGAGTCCTGGGGACCAAAAGGCTTTAAGGAGAACGAAGCTGGTCACAAGCCAGACTGTGACCTGGCTCATCTCCACACCTGCTAGCGCTGGCAGTGGCTGAGCCTGGGACGCGTCTCACGGGCTAACTGACCAGGGGGCACCGCCGCCCTGTCTGACAGCGGAGGAACCGAAACACCAGAAGGCCCTATAACTTGTCCAAGTTCACAGGTCTCATGAACGGAGAAGCCGACAGTAAAGCCAGGTCACCCCCACTCCCCGGAGGACTGCAATAGGAATGGAAATCCTACTGGGAATTCTGACACAATTTTCTCAGGAGCCAAGGCATAGCCGGGAGAGGCTATGGGTTGAAGGCAATTCCCAAATGTACCTACCCCATGCGTGTGAGAATGCAAGGAGGCAAGACGCATGGCCTGCGGTCAGGTGGGAAACGGGGTTCTGCATTAGTAAGAACTAAGCTGTGTGACGCGCCTCCACTTTGACCGCAGCACACAGTGTGGCGTCGCCCGCAGGGTGAGACAGCTGCTTCAGCACAGCCTCCCTGTGGTCTCATCTTTGCTGCTGTCACACATGCTCCTCACCACCCGCCCCGGGGCAGTGTGCCCGGCTGTGTGTGACACTCTCCAAACCAACAAGCAGATCAAGTAAATAAGCCCAGCTCCCTAGGCCCTGTCCCTCCGGCAGGAGGCAGGGTGTCCCAACGCACCCTCAGCTCTGGCCACTGTCATAACCAGGGAGGTGCTGGGGGGAGGCACCCAGCGATGATCCCACTTTCTTCTGTTTACCTCCTGAGGAACTCCAACAACCGGGGCATTCCTATAGGACACCCCCAGTCTCCCCGAAGAGCAGGCTGGGTGATTACATCACCGCCACTCCAAAGGGGAGGCCTGCAGGGCCTGAGTGACTGGTCAGGGGCATGTGGGATCACGATGGAACTCAAAACTCCTAGTTGAGACCCCCACTCCCCCAAGCAAAGCTCTATCTGCTCCTCCTCTTCTGAGAGGATGAGGTGTTAGGATGCTGCCCCATGCCCTCTCCATTGCCCAGGCTGATGGCAGCCACTGGAGGCAGGAGGCCACGAGGGAGCACTGTTAGTGGTTAAACCCATTTTGTGTGATAAAAGAGAGCCTGGGCTTTAGGACCGAGTTCTCTGTAAACGTAAGTCACTGCCGGAACAGCCACTCGGTAAGAGGAGGGCTTACTCTGCAAATGCCCCTGAAATCAAGAGACAGCAGATGCGGCCACGCTTGGAGCCAGGATCAGCTGCGCACAGGGTCCCAGAGTACCGTGTGCTCTCTACTCACACTGCCTCGCCCACTGAGCCCACCCCTCCCGAGGGCCCTCAAGGCTGGCTCTCTTTAGGTGCAGGGGGGCGTGGGGCCAGGGGAGCGTGGGGCCAGGGGAGCGTGGGGCCTGGGGAGCATGGGGCTAGGGAAGCGTGGGCCAGGACCAGCTGTGCACAGGGTCCCAGAGCACCATGTGCTCTCTACTCAAGCTGCCTCGCCCACTGAGCCCACCCCCTGGGGAGCGTGGGGCCTGGGGAGCATGGGGCCTGGGGAGCATGGGGCCTGGGGAGTGTGGGGCCAGGGGAGTGTGGAGCCCGGGGAGCATGGGGCCTGGGGAAAGTGGGGCCAGGGGAGTGTGGGGCCAGGGGAGTGTGGGGCCTGGGGAGCGTGGGGCTGACCCAGGCCTGCTGCTGGGGCCACTAGGAAGTCACCCGGGGGGGGGGGAAGGGGGGAAAGGGCGCATGCTTTGCGGTTCCTCTCTGGTCATGCTGGTCAGTGTGGCTCCAAGGGCACAGGGCTGAGGCCGGCACGTGGTCTTCGGAAACTGCTGCTGGTGCTGCAGAACCCTTGGCTACTAATGACCTCACAGGCCAACTGTCCTTCAAACACAGGGCAGTAAAACATTAAAGATCATCTTAAATGATGATGCATGGCATTGGTAGGTGCCATGAGACACCAACAGCTGGTGGGACTGTCAATTGTTACGGACTTTCTAAAAGGCAATCGTATCAAAATCCTTCAGATGTACATGCCTTCCACTCAGTAATCCCACTTCTAGAAGCTATGTTAGGAGAGTATTCGTGAATGTGAGTAACATTCTTTATACAGCCAAAGGTTAAAACTAGCCTGCATCTCCAATAGTAAAGCAATAGTTAAATAAAGTATGATACATCATGATCGCAAATGATGCAGCTATTGAAATATTCATAGAAAAGTATGTCATGACATGGGGAAATGCATGCATATAATTAAGCGGCAAAAAGCAGGTTACAGGAGAATATGTGTGGGGTGATAATTTTGGGAGGAAATGTGTCTATAAAGGCAGAAAGACTAGATATCAGAATTTAACAGTGGTAGTCTCTGTGTAATGGAATTGTGAATACTTTTTATTTTCTTCCCTGTGCTTTTCTGTGCTTTCCTGAATTTCAACAATAAACTGGACATGCCATTTCAGAGAGAGAGAGAGAGAGAGAGAGAGAGAGAGAGAGAGAGAGAGAGGGAGAGACCAGATGCAGCTGCGGGAAACCGTGAGGCACTGCCGGGCCGGGCTACCCGGAGGCTTCCCAAGGTCTGCCAGACACCGGCTCTGCAAGGGGTGCGTGCTGCCCTGCCCTCTGCCCGGAGGCTCACCCCCTCCCCCTTCCCGAGGACTCCTCAGCCTGGATTTCTTAAGTCCTAACACTTAGAGGAGCTTTTTCCATCCTGATGCCTTCATTGATCCTAGTCCCAGACACGAGAGAAGAAAGAGAAAACGTGTGTGTGTGTGTGTGAGAGAGAGAGAGAGAGAATTGGGTATATGCACACAGACAGACATGGGTTTGAGCTGTGAGAAATTACTATAGCAACAGGCTGAAGGGATAAACCTGGGTTCTCAGAATGCATTCACATCTCTTGTTAACTTGGAGACAAAAACGAGCTGGGGGGAGAGAGGGAGGGCGGGAGAGGAAGAGAGGTCATCCTGTCTGAGGCTCCCCCCGCCTGGTGGAGCGAATGAGGAGCCTGGCTCCCCGCTCCCCGCTCCCAGAGCTGAGGTGCTGCTTTTAGATGTGCAGCTAAAATGGCATTGGGAGAGGCCGCTGGGCCTGGAGAGGCTGGGGAGCTGCTGCGAGTCGGGAGGAGCTCCAAGGCAGGCCGACTCTGTTTGGGGTGCATGCCTGGCCCCGCCGCCAGCCCAGGACTGGTGCCTGGAGACGCCATGGCTGTCCAGTGGTTTCCATCTATGTGCCAGCGCGGATGCCCAGGCAGCTGGCCTCGCTGTGTGTCTGTCTCTGTCTCCCTGGCACTGGCCTCAGAGGCCCAGCTTCCCTGGGTGCAGGTCCTGAGTGAGGCCTGTGGCGGGGTGGGCAGGAGAGCCCACTGTGGGCAGGGAGGCTGGTGCAGGCCTGGGTCTGCTCCCAGGGCTGGGCCATGGGCCAGGCTGCTCCTCTCCTGGAGCCTCAGTTTCCTCATCTGTGAAGTGGGCATATCATACCCACCTCACGCAGTCACCAAGAGGACCACACTGGGAAACCACACCGTGGCCCTGGTGATCAGGGCACCCGTGTAAGGTCACGTGCAGGCCCGTGTTCAGCAGTGCACACAGATGAGGCTGCCCTGGGTGTCCACACATAGGAATCCTTCTGTACAGCTGGGCAGACAGCCCATCCCATCACCCCAAACCCTCTAGAGACCCAGGGACCCCCAGAGCCCTGGCGGGATCTCGGCTGGCCAGCGTTGCGTTGGTGGCTGCCCTCCTGCAGCAGCTCAGTGTTCCTACAACATCGTCATCACCCTTTCTCCCGGCAGCCCTCAGGAGCGTCCAGGGAGACTGAGGGGCACAGAGGTTGGTCAGGGCTCAGGCCCAGCCCAGGGCTCCTGGGGCCATGGCCAGGAGGACCCCCAGCACGGAGGGAGCAGAGCACACGCTCCGTGGGAGGGCCGGAGGGACGCACCTTCAGGAGGATGGTGTGGGACATGGAGGCGTTGGCGTGGATGATGATGGTGGCGGTCTTGTCGTCCCGGATCTCTTTGAGGAGTGGGGTCGGGTCCCTGGTGTCATCCAGCATCCGGACGGAGAGTGTGTCCTTGGAGATAAGAAATTGCCGGAGCAGCTTCTCCAGGTTTAAAAGGCCTGGAGGGGAGAGAGGACGAGGCCCTGAGGGTCCGCATGCCGCCTGGGACCCACTGGAGCAGGAGCAGGCCACCCACCAGGGCCTGCTGGAGGCAGGTGGCCCAGCAAGTGCATCTTTGCCTGAGCAAGGTTCCTAGCTGTTTTGAGCTTCAAGTATCCCCTCTTCAATAAAACAGATGCTCTTACGCTTCCAGGGCTCCGCCTGACTCCTCTGGGAAGCTCCTATAAGGCAGACAGTGCACTCCGCCCGGGCAGACAGAGCCCCCACTCTCTGCTGGGGTTCCCCCCAGGCAGACAGAGCCCCCACTCGCTCCTACTCCCCACCCCCAGGCAGACAGAGCCCCCGCTCGCTCCTGCCCCCCACCCCCCAAGGCAGACAGAGCCCCCACTCGCTCCTGTCCCCCACCCCCCAGGCAGACAGAGCCCCCACTCGCTCCTGGGGTTCCCCCCAGGCAGACAGAGCCCCCACTCGCTCCTGGGGTTCCCCCCAGGCAGACAGAGCCCCCACTCGCTCCTAATCCTCGGGCAGCACTGGCCAGCAGGCAGCCCAGACCACCAGGCCTGGGCTTCTTGCCCTAACTTAGCCACTTGCTCACTGTGTAACCTGTTCGTGTGGCCGGGTCTCTTGGCCTCAGTTTCTTCATCTGAGAAATGAGAGCAGCAACAGTGGCCAGCTCACAGGGCCATGGCGAGGATTAGATGAGGCACATGAAACACTTGGGCCCAAGCGTGCACACGGCAAACCCTCCTCGCCGTTACATGCACTCTCAGCAGCCTTCGTCTGCATTGTGGGGGTCGGGGCCAGTCCCTTGTGATCACAAGGCCCAGAAAACAGGTCTTGCAAAACACTGTGAGCTCCTCAGGCTGCATTAGACAAAGTGTTAGTATAGCTTTAAAAGAACAGGCTTCAAGCTGCACCCCAGCAGGCAGTCATGGGGCCCAGAACAGAACAGGAAGACTGGACCGCTCTGAGGACCCTCCCGCGCCCCCCGCCCCCGCCCCGCCCCTCCGGTCCCTGCTACCTAGGAGGTGGGCGACCTCTATCCTCATGGGGCCTGAGCAGCTGCCTGGGTCAGGGGTCAGGGGAGAGGGTCCAGAATGTATGAATGAGACAACAGGTCTTAATTCTGCTCTGTCTTTAAGGCAGGCCAGCGAGTGTGCAGGTCTCCTGGGAACACAGTGAGCTCAAGCCCAATGGAATAGACCTATAGGCATTTGCTCTTCAAAGCAAGCTCAAAAGTGACATCTATTAAACCCTATTATGCTCCAGGTGATCGGCTGAGCATTGTACGTGGTCCGCCTCATTTAAGCACTCCCAGCGACGCGACAGGCGCAGAGCCCGAGGCTGCAGACAGAGCCACTGGAACATGGGCTCCACATGCGGAGCAGAGAGAAGGCCTGGCTTGCTCACCAGGCAGAGGCCCCCACGCTCCCGTTTCCATCCTGGCTGAAGGGACATGAAACTCAGGAATGTTCTGAGGTGTCCAGAGACCCCTCCCTGCTCAGGTAACTCCCCCTCTTGACTCTTGAGGATCCAAAGGTCAGAGATAGTGGGAGCCGGGAGGAGAGTCCATGCCTTCCTCTTTCTGTTAGAGAGGCCTTGCCTGGCGACCAGGGAGCCTGCTGGGCTCAGGGTCCCATGTTCTCCTCTACATCCAGCCCTTTTCCCACGGACCGGGCTGCCACTGAGGACAGACCACACAGAAGGCAGCAGGCACAGAGCCGAGGCTGGCCCTGGCATTTTCTCTGGATGTAAAAAGTAGCAGATGGAGCCCAAGGGCCTGGCATGAGGGAGACGGGGGCTCTTGGAGGTGGGCGACCTCTATCCTCATGGGGCCTGAGCAGCATTCCAGGGGCTGGAGGCTGGGGGTAGGTGGGGAGGGGGAGCCTGGAAGGGCCAGCTGTGCAGCCACGGAATGGGGTTGCCTTTCCTTCCTCCCCCACAGGACACAGACTGTAAAGAGCCACTGCTGTCCGTGCCCCTCGAAGCCCCTCTCCACTGGCCTCCATGGCAATGAGGGTGGTGGGCACTTGCTGCCAATCCCTGAGGCAGGTCTGGATTCAAGCTCAAGGTCAGCCCTCCCTGGCTCTGTGACCTTGAGAAGTCACCTAACCTCTTCGAGGCCCCATCTTCATCTGTAAAATGGTTATAACAGGCCAGAGTTCAAGGAGGTCCCTTAGGAAAGCTCGCTGGGAACTGGAATATGTAGTTTCTCCTGTATTTACTCATCCCCACAAGGGCTCAAAAGGCGTGGCTCAGTGATGCAGAACGAAGAGGGAGGAGCGTAGAAGTCTGTTGAACCAAACTCACCCTGTGCACCCCAAGTGCCAGGCACTGGCCCCCAAACCCAGAAGAGAAGATGGACCCTGCCCTCCAGGAGCTTAGGGTCCAAGGAGCTAAGTCTATAGGAAAGTTCAGCTCACGTCCCTGTTTTCTTCCACAGCCTGAATGCCGGGTTTCTAGGGCCGCCGCGTTCTGTCCTGTAAGTGAATGGAGAGGGTATTCACCCCCTTTGCTTGTTGCTGATGGGAAAGCGCAGCCTCACCGGCACTGAGGCCTGGAGCCAGCCTTTTGGAGTCCACAGAGGGCGCTCCTGGGCCTCAGCATCGCCTTGACTCAGGAGAGACCTGCCTGTGGCGCGCAGGAGGAAGCACGCAGCTGCAGGGGGCGGAGGGGCGTCCCAGGGGGTCTGGATGTAGCAGGGAGAATCTTTGGAGCGTGACTGGGAAAGAGGCCACATCCCCTGGGGTCATTCAGTCTTGGCAATGAAATTCAATGGAGGGAGACAGGAAAGCTGGGGGTGACAGCGGGGTTACTCTCCTCCCAGAGGCCAGAGGTCTGGAAATAGGGAGAGGAGCCGCGTCACCGGGTTAGTGAGAGGATGTCCGATAAGCAGAACAGTGTCTGTCACCTAAAAGGTGCTTCACAAATCTAGTTTCCACTCCTCTCCCTCCCACCTTCACAGTCCAACCATCCTTCACCATCTCCCACCTCTTACAAAACTCACCATCCCACCCACAAAGCAGCCCGTGGTTATGCCAACTGATGACCAGTGGCGCCAACTCAACACCAACAGGAATGCCCAATTTGGGGTGTGGGGAAGACGAAACCTTATTTAGTGCAAATAGCTCAGCGGTAATACAGTGCGATCGCAGGGCCAGGAGCTACCTGTGAGGCTCCCAGGGCCCAGGCCTTCCTCAGCAGGCAGTTCTGCCCGCCCCACACCAGTCCACGCCAGTCTGCTCATTCCACCTGCTCCACACTGTCCACGCCAGTCCACGCCAGCCTGCTCGCTCCGCCTGCTCCACGCCAGTCCACGCCAGCCTGCTCGCTCCACCCACTCCACGCCAGTCCACGCCAGTCTGCTCTCTCCACCTGCCCCATGCCAGTCCACGCTAGCCTGCTTGCTCCGCCTGCTCCACACCGGTCCACGCCAGCCTGCCTGGCTTTGCTCTGTGCTGCTAGTGCACTCTGCTCGGTTCCAGTGAGACGTCTCTGAGACATCTTCAGTGTTTCGGCTGCAGCTTGAGAAAGACAGCCTCCAACTGTCAAGGAAAGTGCACTCCCAGAGGGGCGCTGGCTTACATGGACAGAAGTCCCAGCCCTGGCCCCTGATCGGCCCATCCTCCTGCAAATGAGAACCCCAGATCCTCCCATTTGACTGGTCCAAATGCACTGTTCTAATTGACCAGAATAGAGATGCTCTGATTAGTCAGACCTGCACAGCTCCGATTGGATGGGGAAAGCCTCAGCTGTACTGGACAAACTAGGATTTGAGGAACTGCTTTGTGAGAGTGGATCAGCAGCAGCTCAGCGCAGAACCTTCCCGTGGGGAAGTGCGGTTTGCGCGAGAGGTCCCTGTGCAGAAACTGCTAGGCTCTGCTCTTTTAAATTGATCCCTTCTTAGTAGGTGTCTTTTCTTCCTTTCAGGATTCAGTTAAACTATTTTATAGCATCTAATAGGCATATCTATTTATATAAAACCCTAATATGCAAATCAACTGAACAGCATAATGACCAGCAGAATGACTGGTCACTATTACACACACTGACCACCAGGGGGCAGACGCTCAATGCAGGAGTTGCCCCCAGCCCACAGGACCCGACCAGCTGCGGCGGTGGGGGGGGGGGGGGGCGGCGAGTGGGTGGCACCAGGCCAGCCAAGGTGGGTGCAAGCAGGGGTCCCCCTGATCACCCCTCAGAGGGAGACGACTGGCAGCAGCGGCAGGGGGTGGGGCTGGTGAGCGGGCAGTGCCAGGCCAGCTAAGGCGGGTGTGAGCAGGAGCCCTGATCAGCCTGCCAGTCACTCCACAGATCAGCCCTGATTGCCAGCCAGGCCCGGGGACCCTGCCAGGACAGGAATTTTGTGCACCGGGCCTCTAGTGTGTTACATATTACAACACGCACACACATACACTATTTCACCATGTTGGGTAGGAGTTCCACTCACACTTCTCTGCTGCACATCTCTCATGCAAGTCAGGGCTTACTGACCAATGGAACTAGAGACTGCTCGCTCCACCCGCTCCACGCCAGTCCATGCCATTCCACTTGGGGTGCTTACTGACCAATGGAACTAGAGACTGTGGGCCACAGACGGCACCCCCACATCCTAACAGACCGGGGAGCTGCAGTGCCTGGTGGAGCAGTGGAGGGAGTGAGGTTTCTGGCTGGAGGAAGACACTCTGGTCCCCAGCAGCCTCGGGACTCCAGGAACAAGGAGCGGCTGGGAGCCCCTGAGACAGGCCTCCCTCAGCCTGAAGAAGAACTTCTGTTCAAGATGCCAGCGTCGCTGTGGCAGCAGCAGGAGGGAGGAGCCAGGCGCTGCAGGCAGTGGGGAAGGGCTGAGCCTGTGAGGAGGCTTCCCAGGGATTAAACCCAAACCCGGGGCTGGAATTTGAACTAGGAGAATGTTGATGGCTTTCCAGTGCACAGACCCTCTAATTCTATGAATCAGAAGAGAATATTTTAAAAATTCTAGGCAGGGGGAGGAATTTGCGGAAGATGAAGTGTGGTTTGGTTACTTTAAAAATATTAGGAGTGTTTCAGTGCATTTGACATGCTTCAATTGTCATTCTCTTCACTTCCACCCGGTTAATGGAACGAAGGGGTTTATTGGAGACAGCTGCACAGAGAGGTCAGAAGCTGCTGTCCCCCTGGCCTCCCACCCCCACCCAGCCCTCCTCTCCAGAAGGGCCCTGGCCCAGCAGGGGTCCTTGCCAAGTCCAGCTCAGGATGAGGGGACCCCACAGCCCCACACAGGGTGTGGGTGGCCTGCTGTTCTGAGCAGGAGAAAGGCCGGCTGTGGGGAGTGGAAGGCAGGGGCCAGTGGGGGTGGAGGGAGATGGAGAGGCTGGGAAAAAAAACTGCCAGGGTTGGACAGGGCCAGAGGGCAATGACGCAAATGCCCACAGGAAGGCTCTTCGGGGGACACAGAGGACTCTCGCATCAAAAAACAAGATAAACACCCATTTCCATGGGCATCACTTCCCCTCCACCAGCCAATGCCTTGGGTGTGGGCTTTGCTTCTGCAAATGTTAATGTTCCCCGGAGGCAGCTGGCATAATCCTGACCTGAGAGGATGGTGGGGAGGGTTAGTGAGCAACACGGAGCTCACCCTGTGCACGGTGCCCTAAACCTGGAAGTCCCCATCGCCCTCCTGCTTGCCAGGCACCGTGCCCCAGGCGTGGCTTTAGACCGTTCTATGGAGCAGATGAGGGAAAAGGACGAGGCTTCGATGTGTTGCTGGTGGGGAAGGGGCACAGAATTCCTTCAAATGCTTGAACAACATATTTCACTTGCTTCTTTGTTTTGTGCCATCCCACACCTAGCTCGGCCCAAGAATGGGCAGGGAGGGCCAAACACAGGCCAGAGGGGAAAGAGAGGGTGTGGGGGAGGCTGAGGCTTCTCGCTCACAGGCAGGACAGTCTGTGCCTGGTGTGGCCGTGGAGACTGTCCCCTTGTCTGATGGAAAGATGGGGGTGGGAAGAACGTGGCCGCTGCGCTGCCATCAGTCTCCCAAATTCACAGTGTGTTTCCCGCATGGGCCTCAGCTGCCAGGGCCCAGCAGACTGAGAGCAAGAGGGACTGTGGCTAGACACAAGGAAGAACTTCCTGTCAGGTTGGTGAGACATTGTACCCAGCACTGAGAAAACTGCAGGAGAAGCTTTGCCTGGAGATGTTTACAGCCTGCGCTTTGTCCCTCAACACTCCTGCTGTGAGCATGGGGCGCACTGGTTCTGTCCTGCCTGAGGGGGCTTGTCGCAGAAATTTCCAGGGGAGTCCTTGACTCCGTTACACCCTTCAGTGGTGCAAGGATCCCACACGAGGGGGGCCACCTGGTTCCCAGCCATGTTCTATCAAAGACGAGCATCCGATGGGCTTCCAGCTCAGCATCCTTTTGGGCTCATGGCCAACCTACTGGGAAGATGAGGAGGTAAGGTAGTTGTTTGGTATAGGACCGGTCAGCGTCCATGCTAATGTGAGCTGCACACCTTTACGAGGGGAAATAGGACAGAGTGGTAGCCAATATTCTGGGTTTGGGGGAAGGGCCACAAAACTCTTTATTCCCAAAGCATGCATCATCAGAAGTAGCGCTGTCCAATGGAACATCTGGTGGGAAAGTTCTAGATCTGCGCTGTCCACGTGTGGCCACTGAGACCTGGAAATGTGGCTGGTGAGAGTGAGGAACTGAGTTTTACATTTCACTTAGGAATTCCAGTACTTCCAAGCCTGGGCGTAATAAATAAGTGAAATGCACCCGGTGATCAGGCCTGGATCCTGGACTGAAAAACACTGACTGCAGGGAACAGGGGGAAAAGCACACAGGGCTCTGGTCCAAGGTGGAGGCATGGGAACACCCTGCACTCCCCTCTCCAGCAACACATACAATGACACCTACAGATAGTGCAGTTCCTCCTGGAGAAGAATGGGGGCTGACCAAACAGCTTCTGCACAACCAGGGAGAGAGAGAGAGAGAAAGAGAGAGGGAGGCTGACCACACAAAACAGGTCTCCCTGAAACAGCTCCGGCTCTGGCTCCAGCTTCCAGCCTTGTGACTCACTGCCAGACTCTCCTCAAGTCTCATTCAAGTTCACGTTAGCTGCAACTCCCACCCAGGTGTGGCTTGTCCTCAGAACTTCCTGCAACCATACCGCCCTCTGCTACAGCCCAGATTACCTCCAGAATCCCTACAGCTAGTACCACCTCCAGCTGCTGTTCGATCCCAGGGTCACTTGCCCCAGGAACTCTGGGAGGCCTGAGCCCCCTCCAGCTACAAGTCCAGCCACCCAGCCAAGGGCCCAGTGTAGCCTGCCCCTGGGACTTCCCTTGGCCCTTCCCATTCCAGCCACAGCTCCAGGCCTTGGTAAGGCCTGACCCCCAGTAACTCCCATGCAGGCTCCAGCTCCCGCTGGCCTGCCAAGGACACTGACATGCAGTCCACACAGAAGCCCTTCTACAGAAGGTCACTCCTGTAGGACCAGGAGAGGTTGCTATTTCACCCAATTCATACAAACAAACACACGGAGATGGCCAACATGAAGAGACAGAGAAATACGTCCCGAACTAAAGACCAGCACGAAGCCCCAGAAAAAGAATGAAATGAAACAGAGACAAGCAATCTATCAGATAAAGAGTTCAAAACACTGGTTATTAGGATGCTCAATGATCTCAACAAAGAAATAGGAAACATAAAAAAGGAGACAGAAAGCATAAAAAACAACCCGTCTGAAATAAAGAATGCAATGATTGACATGAAGAATACATCGGATGGGATCAACAGCAGGTTAGAGGAAGCAGAGGATCTAATCAGTGATTGAGGAGACAAAGGAGCAGCACACATCCAGTTGGAACAGCAAAAAGAAAAAGGAATTAAAAAAATAAGTGCAGTTTAGGGACCTCTGGGACAATGTCAAGTATCCCAACATTTGAATTAAGTGGTCCCATAAGAAGAGAGAGAAAGAGACAGAAAACCTTTCCCAAAAGTTAATGACTGAAAACTTCCCCAATATGGTGAAGCAAAAGACACACAACTCCAGGAAGCACAGAGAGTCCCAAACAAGATGAACCCAAAGAGGGCCACACCAAAACACATCCTAATTAAAATGCCAGAAGTTAAATCATGAGGATTTTTAACTTCATAGTTGAAAATAAACACAAATAAACTTAACAATATACCAAATAGTTAACTATATTAAAGAAAAGGAGAAAAGAAAGAACCCAAGTGACTTTTAGCTAGAGTACTTCTACTCCCCTCATTCTGAAGATAAAAGGACCAAAGAACTGCAAAAAAACTGACATGACTTAATAGGTTTATTATTAACAGTGGTATTGGTGTAGTAATTTTGAAATAAGTTTATGGGCTGTAGAATTGAACAAAGGAGTAAATATATTGATTTTGTTGGGAGCCAGGCTTCTCATGATGAGGTAAAGGAACTACAAATATAAAGTGGTGAAAGGCAAGAATGATAGGAAATGGATATTTTCCCCAGTTTATCCACTGAAAGGACGTAAGAGATGACACCTAGCTTCCAGACCTCGGGTTCTATTATTCCTTGAAACACATACACAAAACAAACAAACCAAACAAAACAATAAAACAGGGATCCTTAGCCAAATAGCTGAGTCCCGGGCTGGGCTGGAGTGTGGACCTGGACCACCATGTGCCAGAGGTAAGAAGGTGCTCAAAGGCAACAGGCACAGAGGCCAGCTTGCAGGAGCTCCCACTGCCAAACCTGGGATCATCTGAGCCTCAAAATAAGTAATTATAGCAACGGATTATAGCCATTGAATAAAACCAGAATCCGTGGAGCTACACTCACAGGATGAAATAAGTAAGGAGAAGCAAAGAGCCTCGCTGGAAGCTGCTCACTCACAAATGCAGACAGAACGCTGCGCTCTGACCACTTCTGGCAATCATGTGACCTGATTCAGGCACAGGCCTGCATGTGCCCTAAGGAGTAGGGCATTCACGTACCTTCCGATAATCTCCCAGTTAGTTATTCCCGAGGGGAAAGCAGCACCGTCTACAAAATAACTGGTCCCAACTCTTCAAAATGTCGCAGTTGAGAGACAGATCTAGCTGAAGGAAGGCTGAAGAGACATGACAACTGAAATGCACCCGGTGATCAGGCCTGGATCCTGGACTGAAAAACACTGACTGCAGGGAACAGGGGGTGGAGTCGGAATAGAGTGTGGATGGGGGAGGGGGCTCACACAGTGGGGCTCGGCTGCTCTTGCTTCTCTTGCAAGAGAGTCATGTCTGCTGAGTGGTGGGAGAATGTGCCTGTGGAGCCAACCAGGGCCGGGATGGGTGAGGACGTGGCTCCGCCCTCACAGGGAGGGCGATGTCTGCAGATGCCTTCAGGATGCCAGGGAGGGGAGAGACGTCAGCGCACCCAGCAGTTCTGAGCAGCTACTGAGAGGAGCCCTGTTGGGCATGGCATAGCCCTGCCCGTGCAGCCACCTGGGCCTGCTGATAGGCCTGCACAGCGAGTTGCCCAAACACAGATGCCTGGGCCTGGACGCTGGGCCCCGCTGACAGCCTGCAGTCAGCACCCAGCCGACTGCATGTGGTGCGGTTGCCACTGGGTGCACAGAGGCAAGGGTTTTCTGGGAAGTGCTGCTTAAAGGAGCTACATCTCATAGACACTAAGTTCATGTCACAAACTGTCTGAGAGTCAGAGAAATGCATTTCCAAAACATGCATTTGCAGGAAACAAGTATTTTATCAGAAATTGACCTTGGCCCTTGTTCATCAGCAGAGCCTGCTCTCCAGGCAAGAAGCTCTTCAGCCCATCAAGTACAAACGCACCGCCTTCATACCCCCGCCTCTCCTGAGCAGCAGCTGAAAGTGTGGGAATTGCGTTTGCAGGCGCACCAAGGCGTGGAGGTTGGCCAGTCTCCTTGTACCCAGTTCTCTCTGTGCTGCCTGTGCCCAAGGGATTCTGTCAGACAGACAGCTCTCTCTCTCTCTCTCTCTCTCTCTCTCTCTCTCACGCATACACACATGTGCACACACACGGACAAGCAGCCAAGCAGAAGCTCTCTGTGTTGGCTCACCCCGAGTGAGAGGGTCCTGGGGTGCTCTCTGATGGTCGGCTCCCTTATCACTTTATGCTTCTGGGGAAAGTCAGCCAAGAAAGAGTGCTCACAGATGAGCACAGGGTGCCGAGCCCCCTGGTTATCCGCCCACGGACCTAAGGGGGCGCCCCCTTCCTGTGTGTCCCCCGCCAGGGCTGCAATCAGGTTGAAATCAGCTAGCTCGCACAGGGGCTGCCGGGAGCCAGCCGGCCGGGGGCTTACATTCCGCTTTGGCGCAGACGAGGCAGGCCGTGGTGCAGTTGAAGAAGTTCAGGACCCCAGCCACAGCCACGCTGATGTCGGTGTTGCTGGGGTGCAGGTTCAGGGTGGTGAATCTCTGCAGCTGGAACTTGATAAACTCCTCTGGGGCCACTTTGAAATGAGGGACCTGAGAGGAGGAGCAAAAATGAGCAGCAGGTGGGGGAGGGGGGCGGTCCAAAAAGAGAGGGAAAGGAGCTAGAGGGGCTGTGGAGGGAGGGTTTATGTCCGGCCTTTGCCCCACACCAGTGGGAAACAGAGCTGGCAGGTCCCAGGGCACCCACAGGATGGCATCCTAGGCAGCCCTGAAGGCAGGTGGGCAGGGGAGAGCCTCCAGGAGATCTGTGTGGATGCCCTGGGCACCGTAGATTGATTCTGGAAGAAACTGCCTGCTGCTGAGCAGCTAGACAAGTGGCCCTTGAAGGCATAACCCTCATAATCCTTGAGTTGTCATGGATAAGTCAGCACAGAGATGGCCGGGAAAGAAAAACCCTGCTCTGGGGACCAAGAGACGAGGCAGGAGCACCAGCCAGCTCCCACCACGCCCTGGAACACGGGCGTGGAGAGAGCGTTGCCAGCTGAGAAGCCCCGTGGAGAGCCTGCGAGGGGGGCAGGTGCATACACGTGTGCTGTGGCCTCCTGGGGCAGTGGGCTCCCTTCTGCCTCTGCTCCTGATATTCCCGGAGGCACCGCCCGACCCCGCCTCTTCTCCTTGCAGCCTGGGATCGCTCCTTTATTGGCAGCTCAGGCCACTGGGTAGGTTGTTGGACAGTGAAAAGGTCATAAGCTGCCATCCACCTTGATTTTATTCTGTCTCCCTCACCCCTGGCACAGCTGGGAGAGCTGCGGCTGCCCTGTGCCCCTGCGTGAGATGTGGCTGTAACTTCAACACGCCTCCCTGAGGACCCGGGGCCTACGGGGACGGCCACATCACAGCAAGCATGGCTCTAGGCGGGTGTTAAAGCAAGCAGGGTGAGGATAAGCAGCAGGAAGAACGCTGATGGTGCGTTCACTGGCCAGCCCAGTCTGCGATGGTTCTGAGATGGTCTCTGTAGGAGTCAGCGACCTTATCATTTTAAGCTTCTGAGGAAAGTCCTTCTGAGGATCTCCGTGAAACCAGGTGAGGGGAGAGGAAGGTTAGCAGAGACGGGGGAGAAATGTCTGAATTCAACTAGGATTAGGCCTTGAACTGACAGGGCAGCCACTATTTCCAGCAGAGACAGAAAGTGCAGGCTTGGGGTCCCGCGAGTCATGAGCCAGGACTCGGAAGAGAGAAGCTATGCTGTAGAGAATGCTGTGTCCCAGCTGTAGTTTGCATCCCATATGATTTGTGTAAGACGAATGAACACTGTGAGGATAAAGGTCACAGAGGAGCAAGATGGAGGCACAGGCCAGGCAGGGCGCGGGGCGGGGGGCTGGAGGACACATTTGGGCGTCTCTGGCCGAGGCCCGCCGTGCATGGACATCCAGCCGCCAGGGTTCCGTTAGCAGCGCACTCACCTCGGGGAGATGATACCCTTAGAAATGCCCTCAAATCCATGGGCTCAGGAAAGTGAAGGACAGATGGGGTTTAAAGTCTAAAGATGTGGTTTGCATCCAGGCGGTGTGGCTTGGGGCCCAGCTCATGCCAATGAGGGGACAAGAGGTGCCTCTGGGAGCTTTGGGAGCATAACATGAGGTCCTGTGAGTGCGGGTGGAGGCTCACTGTCGCACACAGCAAGTGCTCGGCAATGCTGCTTCTTCCCCTCTTTCCCCTTTTGCCCAAAATGCAGGGGCTCCGGACAGGCTCCTGGAGCGGTGTGTGCAGGAGGCGGGGCTGAGGGCTCCCGGAGGGGCCCTGGTGGGAGGAAGGACAGGTGCTGGGGGAGCCGCCAGCCGGTCTAATGAGCCAGGAAGAGCGTCTGGCCATGCCTGCTGACATTCCATCCAGGACCAAGAGCAACGCATTTCCATCTGCAATTGCACACGAGGCGCAGGAAGCTTCTGTGGAGGTGGGAGCAGGGGAGGTGAGCAGGAGGGGGAGGGCAGCCTGGGGAGAGCAGCGGTCAGGGCCTGGGTGTCAGCAGCGCTCAAAGAAATGAGCTCCTTGGTGCGAGCGCCATTTCTTTTCCCTGGAGCTGAGGGAGTTCAGGGTGAGGCAGCTCAGCCTCATAGAATATTAAAAGCGATGCATGATCGGGACGGACAGCAAAGGTTGCTCTGGAAGGAATGCCAAAGCGGGGGTGCTGTCGGGCCAGCCCCTGGGCTGCAGGCAGCTGGGGAGCAGGATGGGGAGTGTGGTTGCCAAGAAGAGTCTCCACCTCTGGGCTATAATGTCAAGCAGGTCGGGGTGTGCGGAGCCGAGATAAATATCCAACGAGGCCCAGGAGGACGCCATTCTGGAGGGGCCAGGGGAGGTCCATATGGGACAGCGAGGAAACGAGGATGAGAAGAAGGAGAGAGGAGGAGAGAAAAAAAGGGAGAACAGAAGAGAGAAAAGGAGGAGCTGTCGTCAGGCAAGCTCACTTGGGAGGATCTCAACTGGCAGATCTGAGCTGTCACTGGAGTCCAGCAAGATGGAAATTACACTCCCACCCAACGTCCTGGGCGGGGACTGAGATGTTGGGGCGCTGTGGGGGGGGGGAGGGGAGGGGCAGCAGCCCGGCTGAGGCCTGGGCTGGCCGAGTCTCGTTCAGGACGGTGAGGGATGAGGCAGGCTGGGTGGGTCCCCTGGGCTTGGCCTGGAGCAGGAAGGCGAGGGGCTCGGTTTGCAGCACAGCTCCGGGCCCTGGAAGAGCAGACCCCCCAGGGGACAGCAAGGTCTGCAGGCCATTCACAGGGTGATGATTCTGAGGGTGGCCATGAGACAGGGAGACCACTCGGCCTTCTGGTCCCAGGAGAAGCGGTGGCATCCAAGGGAGCACCGAGGGCCGGGGCAGAGGCCTGCACACCACCCCACTGCCCTGCACAGCATGGCAGAGGAGTTTTTCCCTGCAGTGGGCCCTGTCCTATTTCTAAGAGCCAGAGCCTCCCCAGGCAGAGCCTCCAGTCCCTCCTGGTCTCACGCCCTCCTCAGCTCCTTCCGACCCTGGAGGGCCTGGCTAGAGGCCCTTGGGCAGATGGAGGATGCCAGGTGGCCTTGCCACTGTCTCCAGGGATACACTTGCAGGGAAAGAAGTATTTGCTTCTGGGAAGGCCTAGGAAAGATTCCAGTGACAGGCAGAACTGCTGAACTCCACAGCTTGTTTCTCTGGGGTGAAGGAGGGAGAGAGTCGATGAAACCAGGAGCAGGCTGTGCCTTCGCCTCGCCAGCATCCTCATCGCGCACGCATGGAGCTGGAACTATAGGAAATGGCTCAGCACTGGGAAGGAGAGAGGTTCCAGGGAGAGGCGGCACCTGCGGGGGACGTGGCTGGTGGATGAGCGAACCCTGGACTTGGTGAATGAGGTCGAAAGCAAAGTAGAATCCCTTTCTAGAGAACTTAGAAAACAGGTTTTCAAACCTTATTTTACCAATCAAATGTAGCAATGCCTTCTTCCCCAGAGTCCCAATGTCTAAGTACATAACAGGATCTGTCACGTGGAGTCAGACTTCTGCCCTCCTGCCCCCACCCCCACACCATCCCCAGCCCCCCACCATCCACCTTCCCCAGCCCCACTCTCCCCGAAGGACCACAGATGCAAAGGCATCCTTGAAATCCTGTTGCAAACCTGCTCCGAGTGCCCTCCATCCAAACAACCTAGAAAAGGTGCGTGTCCCGCAAAGGACACTCCCAGACCCACATTTACATTCCTGTTGTCAGGGGCATAAACTGGGCACCGGTGGGCTCCTCTAGCCTCAGCGTCCACGGCATCTGTGGGCATGGGCACGACTGCGGGTCATCCCAGGCTGCCCAGCACTCACCTCCTTCTCCCCACAGATGTTGCTGATGATGGAGCTGGAGGCCGGGCTGGAGGAGGGTCCCAGGACAGCGACCACGCCCTTGGGGAGGATTTGACACACTGAGGCCGCAGCAGGGGAAGAGCAGGGGCAGGAAAGAAACAAGGAAAAGAAACTCATCAGGGTGCGGCCAGTGGCTGCTGGGCTTGACTCCCAACCTCCCAACTTTCCGCTGCCCCTCGCCTTCCACCACTGCTGCCTGCCCGCCCGTCCCCACTCTTCCAACGCCTGGCCTCCCTCCCCTGCACTGCTGGGCTCCGGGACTGTCTGACTGCCGTTTATGGGTGGTATTCAGTGAGGAAATGGCTCAGGTGATGGCGACATATGGCCGCAACCGACAGGGTGTATAAATCCTCTGGCTGCCAGCAAAGGACACAGGCTGGTGGTCAGAACCGCAGCCCCACCCTCACCCCCCACCCCCGCCGGACTGCACTTGGGCTGCTGTTTAGATGGCTCTCTCCTCTCATCAGAGTCAAACCTCTAAGGGCAGGTGCTGAGCCTTATTGACTCAAATCCCCACGTTTCAGTCCCGGGTGTCTCTCCCGCTATTTCCTAGCAGGAGCAGGTGCCCAGCGCATGTTCCTGAGTGAGCGCATGGATGGGTGGGACATGCAGGCATACAAGGGGGAGAGAATGTAACCCTTTACTCTGCGATAGCCTGAGAGGGAAGGATGGGGGATAAGGGGAAACAGAGAGAGAACACATGGGCTGATTCTCAGGGCGCACACTGTGATGTCAGAACCCAGCAGCCGCCCGCCTCCCTGGGTGCGCCGAGGCCCCGCCCACATCCTTCTCCTAACCGCAAAGCTTGATCCTGGCACCTTTCCCTCCACCTCGTACCACAGTCAAGTGGAACCACTTCCCACGCCGTGCCGGGGGGGGGGGGGGGGGGGGGGGGGTGGTGGAGGGAGCCGCCCAGGGGGTTCCTTGTGACGCCAGCTGCAAAGCCACACCTGCACCCTGGTCTCTTCCTCTTAGGGCAGCGTCCTAATCACAGCCACACAGCCAGCGGGTGCCTCAGGTGGGAGCAGGTGGGGAGGTGGAGGCCCAGGGTTCACACCCAGCGCTGCAGTTCACCAGGTGACAGGCAGACCTGCATGGTCCCCTCTCAGCCTGCAGCTCACGCAGGGTCCCGCAACAGCACAGGCCATCGACCTGCAGGGCCCCGTGCGTGGCATGACCGGACCGCACCTCTGAAGAACGTGCTGCAGTTCAAGCTGCTTCTCCTGTGACCTCAGCCTGCTGGTTGGTCCACGTTCATCAGCCCTCAAAGCCTGAAGCAGTACGGCGGTCTTACTCCTGATCTCACCCAAGAGGAACAGCATCCGTGAGGCTCAGTGACGCCCTACACTCACACGCCCGAGAGGCCAGAGCCAGCACTGGAGTGTAGGTCTGATGGAGCCCTCCAGTGCTCACTCTGCCCCTCACAGTCACCCAATCGTCTGCCTGCTCCTTGCAGCCACTTCACCCATCTCTACACGCTCTGCAGGTGCGGTCCCCATCCCACCTCAGCCTACTGGGTCTACTTCCCAAGGTCACCATGACCTCTGGGTCCCAGACACCTTCCAGTCCTCATTCTCCCACTGCTCCACCCACCCTCTCACTGTCATTGCTGCTCCTCTCCCATCTGCCACCTGCTCAATCAGAGGCTACCCAGTCTCGCTGCCCTGGGCCACCTCACGCTGGCCTGTGGCCTCCGCTTGTATCTCTGCCCAGGTGGTCCTGCACTCTGACTGACGTCCTGGGTTACAGTGTCAAGTTCCAACCACCTGCTGGATGTCAGCGGAGGGCTGTCCACACAGAGAGGCAGAACGCACGGTCGTTAAGAGCACGAACTCTGAGGCCAGACCGTCTGGGTGAGTCTGGGCTCTGTCACTGCCTATGAGACCTAGAGCGAGTCGCTGCCCTCTCTGGGCCTGCTTCCTCATCTCAGAAACTGAAAGGCTAGCAGCACCTCCCCCCTGGGCTTGTTGTGGGAATAAATGAGTTAGTACATGCAGCGTTCTTAGAGTGGTGTGGACATGCTACCTGATCTTCTTATTCTGCCCCCTACATCATATTTGCTATACTAGTGGCCTGGTGCGCAAAATTCATGTCCCTCAGCCTGGCCTGCACCCTCTCCAATCTGGGACCCCTTGGGGGATGTCCGACTGCCGGTTTAGGCCCGATCTGATTGGGCCTAAACCGGCAGTCAGACATCCCTCTCACAATCTGGGACTGCTGACTCCCAACAGCTCACCTGCCTGCCTGCCTGATCACCCCTAACCACTCTGCTTGCTAGCCGGCTTGCCCCCAACTGCCCACCCCCTGCCGGCCTGCTCACCTCCAACTGCCCCCCCCAAGCCTGCTTGCCCCCAACTGCCCCTGCCTGCCCCCAACTGCACCACCCTGCCAGACTGCTCACCCCTAGCTGCACCCCCTTCTGGACTGCTCGCCCCCAACTGCTCGCTCCCAACTTCCCCCCCCCCCCCCCCCCCGCTGGCCTGATCGCCCCTAACTGCCTCTGCCTTAGCCCTGCTACCATGGCTTTGTCCGGAAGGTCTCCCAGTCTAATTAGCATATTATCCTTTTATTAGTATAGATACTTGTCATACATCATGGGATTTGATTTTCATACTTTTAGGATGAACATTCATTGTTTTCCCCACTTTACAGATGGAGAAACTGAGGCTTACAAAGTTTCAGGAACTTGTTCAAATCACATAGGTAATATGGTAGAACTGGGCTTGCACTTGGAGACCCATCGAGCACCAAAGCCCACATGCTTAACCACTGCACTCCCTTCCCTTAGCTCCCCAAGCTCAGAACTGCAGTCACCCTTGACGCTCAGCAGCTCTATTCACTGGCTGTACGAATCAGGGCTGGTTTTGGCCTTTGACCTTCTCACCCTGCCATTCCCTCCTCCCCACTTCCACGGTACTGTTGCAGGTCGGCCTCCTCACAGGTCTCTGTGTCCAGGATCCTTCACTTCCAATCTGTCCTCCAAACTGCGAGGCACATTGTAATCCCAAGGCGTAGCTCTGTGCTTCTGCCCGCAGGCGCCAGCCACACTTACCTGTGCACGCACAGCCCACAGCTGCAAACCACTGGCGCCCTCCCAGCTCCCAGCTCCCAGCTCTGTGGGAAACTGGACATAAACTGAGTGTCTAGTCATAAGGGAATAGTTATCTAGAGTCTGGGTCACATACACAAGGGAAAATTGCTTAGACTTTTAAAATGCTTATGAACAGTTTATAATAGCACTTAAATCTTTATACATTAAAATTAAGAGGAAAAAGCAGAGACTAAAGTTATACATATATCCATCTGAAGGCTACAGCTAAGCAGGTGCAGAAAACAGTTCTGCACTGAGAAATGACTGGACGATGTGACAAGTCTCCATTTGTTGAATGCTAATTAGGGCCCATGGTAAGCACTTCTATGAATTGACTTATTTCTCAACACCCCCCCCCCCCCCCCCCGGTGAGATAGGTGCCGTTACCATCACCTTCGTGTCACTAAGCAGGAAAGTGACAGGAACGTGAGGCAGAGTAGGGTGTGCACGCTCTCCCCGCCCTCGCGGTAGTGCCCCAGCCACCTCCTTGCCAGCCTCGTCCGGGCAGTAGTGATCACTGGGATGTGGCACGGGACACAGGATTTCTTCTCCGTTTTCTCTACTTTCTACAATGAGCACGTGTTCCTTTTAGGTCATGTCATTATAAAAAACAAGATGTAGTTATAAACGCTTTCTTTTGATGAGCCAGTAAACGCTAATGGGTGTCACGTCACCTCAGCCTCCCTCCATCGCGCCTCCGCCCTTCGCTCCTGCGCACCCAGCATGCGCTGTCCTGCCCACCTGAGCCTGTCGCAGTGTTTCTTTCTGCCTAGACCAGGGTTGCTAACCTGCTGTTCCTCTGGGTGAGGAACAGTGGCCCGTGAACACGCGGGGGTGAGGAATGGCACCGTTTCTCTAACGCCTAACTGAAATTCAGCTCTCCCTTTACGCTGAATTTAGGCCAGCCACAGTCTAGCAATAGCCCTGGTGTCTGTCGCCAGCAGACATCACAGTGTTTTCACACACATTACAGTTCTGCAGACAGCTTGAGATACAATTTATATTCATAATTAATTCCAAATGACACTACAGGTAGCCCTGCTACAAGGCTTGGCTATTCAGTATACTAACAAAGAAGCACATATATTAATATTTCACTGTTAACATATTTTAACTGTATTACTGCTTCCTTGATCATCCTATCTATTTTAGTTTATTCATTTGAAAACTTTTCTGAGGAGGAGTCCATTAGCACCCAAGACTGTGCTGGGCGAGGCCTGTGCTTGTGCTTCTTCCTGTCACTCCCACTGACCCTCCTGCCCACTCAGACCTGCTGGGCCAGAGGCCTCCCTCCCTCCCTCCCTCCACTCATGGCACAGTGCTGCCCTGTGGAGCTGCCTGCTGGGGCAGCTCCCTGTTCTCCCATTTCCTGGCCAGTTCCTGCCCCTTGCTAGCTCATTCTCACAGAGAATTTTCTCCTAAAAACAAATTCTTATAGAAGGCCACAATCCCCTATTCCCAACCCCCAAACCCAAAAGGCTCTGAAACTGATCAGAAAGAATGTACGCCCCCTGTGTTCATAGCAACACAACTTACTATAGCTAAGACCTGGAAACAGCCCAAGTGTCCATCAGTAGATGAGTGGACAAAAAGCTGTGGTACATTTGCACCATGGAATACTATACAGCAGTAAAAAGAAGGATCTCTTACCCTTTGAGACAGCATGGAGGGACCTGGAGAGTATCATGCTAAGTGAAATCAGTCAGTCAGAGAAAGACAAGTATCACATGATCACACTCATATGTGGAATCTAAGTAACAAAATAAAGTGATGAACGGAGTGGATCCTGAGACATGAAATCATGGAACAGAGTGCAGAATCTCGGAGGGAAGGCGGGGGAGGGTGGGTAGGAGGTAATCAAACAAAGACCTAGTGCATATCTGCATGGCCCATGGAAACAGACAATGGGGTGGTGAGGGCCTGCAATGGGGAGGGGGGAGTGGTAGGCTGGGGCGGGGGGTAGGCTGAAGGGAATCAATGGGGGGATAAAGAGGACATATATAATACTTTTAACAATATTTTTTCAAAGGCTCTGAAACTGGATGATTTTCATTTAACTTATTTGTTGACAAAATCTGATCAACAAAGACAAATGTGAAGCCATTTATAATATACTAGAGGCCCGGTGCACAAAATTTGTGCACGGGGGTGTGTGTCCCTCAGCCCAGCCTGCACTCTCTCTAGTCTGGCTCCCAACCACTCACGTGCCTGGCTGCCTGATCACCCCCTAACCACTCCCCTGCCAGCCTGATCGATGCCTAACTGCTCCCCTGCCAGCCTGATTGCCCTTAACTGCCCTCCTCTGCCAACCTGGTCACCCCTAATTGTCCTCCCCTGCAGGCCTGGTCACCCCCAACTGCCCTCCCTTGCCAGCCTGGTCGCCCCTAACTGCCCTCCCCTGACAACCTGGTCACCCCTAACTGCCCTCCCCTGCAGGCCTGGTCCCTCCTAATTGCCCTCCCCTGCAGGCCTGGTCACTCCCAACTGCCCTCCCCTGCAGGTCTGGTCACCCCCAACTGCCCTCCCCTGCTGGCCATCTTGTGGTGGCCATCTTTGACCACATCGGGGTAGTCATCTGGTGTGTTGAGGTGATGGTCAATTTGCATATTACCTCTTCATTATATAGGATGGATGTAATAATATATTGAATGTAAGGATGCATTTGTCTGAGTATGAGATTCTGCCTGAGCCCCCTGAAGATGTCATGTAATGTACGGTATAGGCATCACATGACCTTCCCAACATGTAGAAACTTCTGGATTCCAACAACATCCAGCCTCAGGCTTTGGTGGCCTGTGCCTGCCATTCTCTGTCTAACCCCGTCTCCCTCACTGGAGCGGGAGCTCAGGGCAGGGGCCACTGCTCATCAGGTGCTGCTCGCCTGAGGGACATCACCAATGAGCCCCCTGAGCAGTGAGCGCCTCCCCAGCAGCCCTTTCGGCCTGCTGAGACTGGGAATTCCCCTTCATTCCCTGGGGAGGAGGCCCTTGCTCAGGAGAAACAAGCCTTTTTGGAAGGACCCTGGGCCAGTTCCGGTGCCACAGGCCCTGCCATCCTTCCCTGTGAGGGCTCTGAGCCAGGGGGAGGGGGCGCGCAGGGAGAAAACCGGAAACGCGAGTGACATGGGCGAGGCTGCAGAGTTGCAGCGGGCAGAGGGATGTCAGAAAGGCGCTGAATTGTGGCGCTTAGACACCACCTGGCTCAGCAGCTGCTGGGATGAAGACGCCATGGGGCGTTGCAGGGAGGGGCACGTCTTCCCTCCAGGTGTCGCTGGCCTTGCTTCCAAGGCCCTCAGAAAGCTGGCTGGACCAGAGGGACTCACGGACACTCACTTTTTTCCGAGTCTTTACAGGGAGAGCAGGGTCTGTGGGGGGTGGGGGAGGGGATGCAGAGGCCCAGGGAGGGTGAGCTAGGCGCCCCAATGGCGGCTCCCTCAGCTGCTCAACAGTGTCTGCCTTGAGCGCCGGCAGCTCTGAAGGCAGGGGCACCAGGAGGACTCAGGCACTTCAGGGGCTGATGCGAAAGGGTGGCAGTGGGGTGGGGAGGGGACGCGAGTCCTCTCCTGTGTGTGGTTGCGCTGCAAGCTGTGCACAAAGGAATCCTGACTGTCCCCAGCAAGGCACACAATGGCCTCAATCAACGTGAGAGCCATCCCCTCCCAGTGCCCAGCCTGCAGGAGGGGACGAGGCCTGGATGGGTGGGCCTTGCGGCCTCTGAGCCCAGCAGGGCATGTGAAGGTGGCACCGCAGGTCTCTGCTGTCCCGCCCAAACATCCTGTCACCAACAGCATGTTATCAAAGCCTTCAGCCTGGTCCCAGCACACCCTGCATGGCAGCTCCCTTCACAGGGCGGAGGCACTTCCAAGGAGACACCTGGGAAGATCCCGAGTTTCCACCTTCCCGTCTGGAGAATGAGGAGGCTGAACCAGGTGATGTCTAAGCACCACAATTCAGTGCCTTCGGAGTCCATATTATGCACCCAAGATGCTGGTGACTTGGAGAAGGGAGCGAGGAATGTCTGTGGAGCGATGCCTCATGACTCCTATGGCCTCCTCCTCCTCTGCTCCCTCCTGCCCACCGATGCAGTCTGTTGAGCAATAGGAGGAGACTGGCCCTCACCAGAGGCAGCTCTGCATCCCCTGAGGTCATGGCCAGGGAGCCTGCAGGAAGCCTGGGGTCTGGTACAGAAGGAGCAGCCATGCAAGCAAACAAGACCTGCCTGCACCTCCCCCGGCCAGGCCCAGACAGCCAGCATCCTCGGGGTTTCCAGGGAGACAGTGTGGATGGCTGATAGCATGTCCGCCTCGCAGAGCCCAGCCCAGGCAGCGGTACCAGCAGGGAGAAAGGGGGTGGGAGCCTTGTCCAGCGGCCCCAGGAGACACTGCTCTACAGGACAGAGGAAGGGCCTGTGCAGCTCCCTGCACAAGGTGGCTGAGGTGGAGACAAGATATGGAGAGAAGGAGGGAGGACCAGGCTGAGGACCTAATAGTCTTGACTATTTCAGATCTGTGGGCTGTGGAGGGGGAGGGGGAAGCCTGAGGCAATGATGTTGCAGGGGCAGAGGGGAGCAATCAGATGTGGGTTCCAGGAAGCATTATGAAGGACCCCCACTCTCAATTAACCCACTCAATGAGAGTCTATGTGGTCTTTCATGTGGACCAGACAGAAATGGGAGTGACTTCCTGCCATGTATCCTCAGTGTCCAGGCTTGTTATTAAGTAACTAGTGGCCCGGTGCCTGGAATTCATGCATGGGGGGGTGGGGGGGGATGGGGGTGTGTGTCCCTCAGCCTGGTCTGCACCCTCTCCAATTTGGGACCCCTCAGGGGATGTCCGACTGCCGGTTTAGGCCCCATCCCACAGGGATCTGAGGGATGGGGCCTAAACCAGCAGTCGTACATCCCTCTTGCAATCCAAAACTGCTGGCTCATAACTGCTCACCTGCCTGCCTGCCTGATCACCCCTAACCACTCTGCCTGTCAGCCTGCTCACCCCCACCCACCAGCCTGCTCGCCCCCAACTGGACCCCCCACCAGCCTGATCACCCCCAACTGCCCCCCTGCCAGCCTGCTCACTCCCACCTGCCCTCCCTGCCAGCCTACTCACCCCCAATTGCCCCCACCCCACTGGCCTGATCACCCCCAATGGCTCCCCCCACCGGCCTGATCACTCACAACTGCTGTCCCATCCTGGCCTGATCACCTACAACTGCTCTCCCCTCTTGGCCCTTAACCACCTCTACCTCGGCCCTGCCATCATGGCTTTGTCCAGAAGAACGTCTGGAAGGTCTCCTGGAAGGTCTCCCAGTCTAATTAGCATATTACCCTTTTATTAGTATAGATAGTGGCCTGGTGTACGGGTGAGGGCCAGCTGGTTTGCCCTGAAGGGTGTCCCAAATCAGGGTGGAGGTTTCCTTGGGGGGCAGGGTGGCCTGGGTGAGTGGCCTGTGGTGGTTTGCAGGCCAGCCACGCCCCCATTGGGGTGAGGATCCCCACTGGGGACAGTGCCAACCTGGGTGAGGGGCTGGGGCAGTTTGAAGGCCAGCCACACCCCATGGGGTGAGGGTCACTGCTGGGGGTGTGTGGCCAGCCTGGGTGAGGGGCTGAGGGCTGTTTGTAGGCTGGCCACACCCCTCAGCAGGGACCCTCACCCCATGGGGGCATGGCCAGCCTAGGTAAGGGGCTGAGGGCTGTTTTCAGGCTGGCCATGCCCCCTGGCAGGGACCCTCACCCCGATGGTGGTGAGGCCAGCCTGGGTGAGGGGCTGAGGGCCATTTGAAGGCCCCTCCCTTGGCTGTCGGCCCAGGCGACCCAAGTCTCCCCCACACTCAGGCTGGCTCCATGGCCGCCACCCACAGGCCCCTTCTTCAGCAGCCAGCCAGGGTGGGCAGGAAGCTTGGGTCGCTCAGGCCTGCTCCATGGCAGCTGTCCACAGGCCCCTTCTTTGGTGGCCAGCCCAGGCGGGCAAGAAGCTTGGCTTCCTCTGTCGCCAGGGGTGATCCAAGCCTCCTGCCCACTCCGGCTGGCTCCGTGGCCACCACCTTCTTTGTCCCACTAATTTGCATGTTCCCTCCTGATTGGCTGTGGGTGCCACAGAGTGACAGTCAATTACCATATTTCTCTCTTATTAGTATAGATGCTCTGTGTGAGACTGCCCATCGCAGCCTTGCTTTCAACCATCACGTGAGGTAAAGTCTAGACTCCAGAGTATTCTGTCTCTTTACATGTCATAGCCTTTGATTCTGAAACTGTCTCTGCACCTTGGCAGACACTGCCTCCCTGAGCAAGGGTCACTGCAGTGGTTTGTGCAGGGCCTTTTGAAGTTCATCCCCGGTTAAGAGAAGGCGCAATGTATGTTGTAGGGCTACTTTCTGGCACCAAGAACATCATCACCAGGATCTCTCTCACCTCCTGAAGCAGAGTCCCTGTCACCGGGTGGCAGGCATGAGGTTGGGGATGTTGTCAGGGCCTTGGAGCCATGACAATCCTTTAAGTTAACAATGCAGGTCAGCCCTGGGCCACCATCCTCGGAAGACATAGCCCACAAGGTTGGGCAGGAGCTGGCTTTGCATGGCTCAAAGCTGTCAGATGTATCAAGCCCAGAAAACTGGGAAGAGGGGAATAGCTAATCACAAGGGATGCCCAGGAGGCACTCTGATGTACACATGCCACCTAAGAGGAGTCCTGGAAATATAGGCTGCTGCCCGGCAGGGAGGGCTGGCCTCTGAAAGAGAAGAGGAGAGACGGTGTGTGTGTGTGTCAGGGGGTGGGGGTGGGGGGGGCCTGCTCTGAGGTGAGAGGCAGACAACAAAGCCAACAGCAGATCTATAGCTGCTATTACTGAGTGAGCAGCTGCTGTGTGTGAGGTGCTGCGCCCTCGTCTGCGCCTGGTGACCTAGGAGGTGACTGAGCCATCTCCAGGTGCACAGCTAGCCAATAGTTGAGCCAGGATTTAAACCAGTGCAGCCTGATTCTAAGACCCATGCTCCCCACTTCATGCCACAGACTCCCCAAAGTAGGGATCACTGAGCTCTAGCTCCTCCTTCCTCCAGGCATTCTGTCTCCCTCCCCACCCCCAACACAGCAGGAAGCCCCTCCCTGCCCCCCAGCTTCTGCTCATGGCACCAGCCCATCACCCCCTGTCCCCTTGCGTGGGAGGAAAGAGCTGGGCTGGAACCTTTCCAGGACCTTTCGGGTCCTGTTTGAAACCCACTGTGGGAGAGCAGCTCTGGCTGCAGGTGAAAGGCCTTTGGAGTAAAAAGATAAAAACCTCTTTTCTAGCAAATCTACTCATGCCCCAACGCAGTGAGATGTAAACACGGAACCAAGGGCCACTTGCGGATGAAATAGCTGGTGCCCAAAGGAGGGCGTTGGAAAGAAGCCCGAGTCTGGCGGGGAGTGAAGGCGTCAGTCTCCTTCGTTCCCCTGGGACCTGCTTCACGGTGTCGACGTGACGGCCCACAGGAATAGGCGAGCGGCGCTCCAGTGCTGCCAGGAACGCCTGCAGAACCAAAGGAAAGGCTGGGGAGCCTGGCCGGGTGGCTCAGTGGGTAGAGCGCCGGCCTGCAGACCGAAGGGTCCCGGGTTCCATTCCAGTCAAGGATGCGAACCTTGGTTGCAGGCTCCTCCCTGGCCTGGGCCCTCGTTGGGGCTCATGCAGAAGGCAACCCATCAGTGTGTTTCTCTCACATCGATGTTTCTCTCTGTCTCTTCCGCTCTCTCCCACTCTCCCTAAAAACCTATGTAAAGATATCCTCGGGTGAGGATTAAGGGGAATAAAGGAAAGATAGAGGAGCTAGTCTTTCACATCAAACCCTTGTCTGAGACCTGCCCTCCGGCACCGAGGACACTGCAGCCCAGATGGGGGGACCCAGGGCCAGGACTGCTGACATCTCTGGCTTCACTGGGAAGAGCCCGAGAAAGTAAATCCTCCTTCCCACCTGCTGGGCGTTAACCTCTATGACAACCAGGATTTCGTGGGTTCCTGCCCAGCCCCCGCCCAGAACAGTGCACAGGGACTCACTGAACAGTTGACTGTCCAGGTGCATAAGCACACGGCCATTCCAGGTGCCTGCCCCAGGCCCTATCCGAGGAACCCGTGTCCATGGGCTGCTGGGCTCATCTGCTGCAGGTGAGCACCTGCCCTCAGTGTCGAGGCGGGGCGGGGGGCGCTTTCTGCAAGGGACGTTATGAGGCCATCGGGCCCACACCTGGGAACTGAGAGACCAGTCATGCAAGACGAGCTGAACCAACCCACCCCTCTCCCTGGAGAATCCAAACCAGGCACTGAGGGCAGCTGGCACGGATGCCCGCAAAGGGCCACCCATCGCCCAAGGGAGGACTGTGCCTGCTGCCTGTCTGCATTGTTCTCCAAGCGTGAGGTCCTGTGTCATGTCTGACCTGGAGGACATGCCCCCTAAAAGTTTCCTGAATGAAAAAACACAGAGTCGTTGGACCTGGATGGCCTGTATGGAACAGGGACACGTCTGATGGGTTTCCTTGAGCAAGCTGTTCTTTTGTTTTGTTTTGTTTTGTTTACTTTGCCATTGAGCGCTGTTAGAGGTGGAATTGGACTAGAAAAGGTGGAGATGGGAACTCTAATGTCTGAGGGAATAGATGCTCTCACCTCTCTGGGCTCAGTGCTTCCCTCTACCTGGAGCTGTTCCTTTCCAGCTGAGCTCCAAGCTACCAGGCCACTCGCTGTGAACCTCATCCTGTAAGGTCGTCAAGGCAATCCCAGCAACAGGCGGAGAACCCCAGGGCAGGTGTGAGCTCGCACGGAGCTCACAGGTTAACGATGCAAGTGCAGGGTTCGACTTCGCTCAACCATTGACTAGCTCTGTGGTTGAGAAACTTATCCAATGCCTTTCAGCCTCAGTTTCTTTTGTAAAATGGGGATAATAACACTTAACTCTTGGGCTGTTGGGAGAATTAAAAGCAGTGGCCAGCACACAGTAGGGGTTCTATATATATGACTTGAGTGACCTACTATGTATGTTTGAAAGCATTGCAATTCACAAAGGATTTAAGTTGTTTGAATCTCACAATTTGCATAGTAGATCCTAGCCTTCCCATTTTACACATGAAGAAACAGAATTTAAATAGGATTAGTGACTTGTCCAAGGTTACCCACAGAATGAAAACCAAACTCCATCCCACATCCCAATTTCTTCCCACAGCACTGCCCTCAGCACAAGAAAGCAAGACGGGTGGTCAGGCGTGCAGTGACCAGGCTACCCTCGGGCAGCTGTACCTCTTATCTTAATCACACACCACATTTCATTCAAGGATTTGTGTACACAATGTCCAGGAGGATAAATGAATCAAAATATGAAGAAATTAATGAGTGGGTGAATGAATGAATGAAGGAGTATCCTGTCTTAGTTCGACTCCACCCATGACTCACCACAAAGCCTGGGAATCTAGTGTAGGGCCTCCTGGCATATGTCTCTCTCCCTCCCTTGGAAATGTCTACACCACAGGCCTGGCGATGGGAGCAACTCATCCACACCTCCAGCCCCTCCTCTTACAGCAAGCAAAGCAGAGGGCAGCCTGCCCGTTCTACGTACTGGTTTCCGCAGTCTCATACTCGCTGTCTCTGAGAAGCTCAAAGATGTCCACTTCGACCTTGGCTTTGCCCAGCCTCTCAGGAGCACGGTTGATGCGGTTCTTGGCCAGGGTGATGGAGAGCCGCTCCCCTCTGCTGCACTCCATGGGGTCATCCAAGATAGCAGCTGTGGGCAGGCAACCATAGGCAGACAGTTGGTACCCTGTACGTTCCTCCTCCTCCTCCAGGCTCCCACCGCTGCCTACTGCCAGGGGGCTCCCGCATCGCCATCCACCCAGCCGTCCTCAGAACTACCCCCAGAACAAGTCCTCTACATCCTACGGGCCTTGGTCTGCAGCCATCACAGCAGTGATTCCACGTGGACCCACCTCAGGAGCCTAGAAATGTCGTGGCAGGCACTGGGTCTACCTGGATGAGGTCGCCAGGCCACCACAGTGACTCCCTTGCATATGTGAGTGTGTGCACACACAGTACATGTGTGCGGAGGAAGGGAGGCAGGAACTGGCCTCCGAAAGGGTGTTCTGGCACGTGCGAGGCTCCCCTGAGGGCAGGCTGGGAAGCGCTGCCACAGGAGCAGCAGGGACATGCTGGGTGCTGGGCCCAGGCTCCCGCTCATTAGCCCTGTCACTCAGGCAGTGACGTTGTTGGTCTGAACTCTCCCTCAGTGGACATTAGGAAGCGTAAGGCACACTTGCAGAGTCAGTGTGAGGTTTCAGGAAGATAATGCAGGGACTTGGATGCTACGTAAAAGTAATCTGTGACTTTAGCGTGTGAAGGGCGTCGGCTTAATGAAGTGCTGCGGTTCCAATAGCTGCCCGACTTTGTACGTGTGCTAAAGCCCAGGGCTGCAGTGCCACAGGCTCCTGGGTTCAAATCCCAGCTCCACCCTGAATTAGCTACAGGGCCTCCGTTTCCTCATCTGTAAAATGGGGGCAGAGGCTATTCCTTGGGCTACTGTGAAGCTCACACGAATAGTACGTGTGCAGTGCTCAGCACAGTACCTGGAGCACGGTAAACACTCTCTAAGTATTGGTGTCATTCTCTTGGCAGAAGTACACAATGTTCGCAGCAGCATTATTCGTAATCGCCCCAAAGCCCCGCAGCTGAGCGGACAGACTCAAGTGGCACATCCTGAGGGGCTATGAAGTCCTGACACATGTGACCACGTGGGTACACCTTGAAAACACTGTGCTGAAAAGGTCAGCCACAGACACCACGTGGGGATCACCCCATTTACATGACCTGCCAAAGTAGGCAGGCCCCCAGCTGCAGAAAGCAGATGCGTGGCTGCCTGCTGGCGGGTGGGGAGTGGGGGTGTCCGAGGTGGGGAAGTGTGGGGGGAGGTGGGGAAGTGGGGGCGAGGCGGGGGCTGAAGCGGGAGAAACGCAGGATGGCTGCGGGTGCGTGCAGTCTTGGGGACGGTGAACACGTCCTAAAGTGGGCTGCAGTGAGGGATGCACACCTGGAACACGTTAGAAACACTAAAGTGTGCACGTAAATGAATGAAGTGTGGGGCATCTGAACTACATCTCAACAAAGCTGTTACAACAACAGAAATACCAAGCTTATCTCTCGGAGCTGAAGACTCAGAAAGCAATGTGGGGGACTGAGCCGAGGGGCTTACCAACATGTGAGCCCCGAGTCTTCAGCTGCTGGGGGTGGAGATCCCCGCCGGCCTCTGTGCAAGCTCCCGGGCTGCCTACCGCGACCCACTTTCCAAACCAAAAACCAGGGCAGAAAGGTCCGGCAGTGCTCCTGCCTGTGGGTTATTTATATGTACAGCGCCCTGAACGATGGAAGTGGCCTTTCCTTCCGAGATGTTGGTCATGTGCTGGGCACAGAGGCGCGTCGCACCACCTGGGTAACAGAGCGGGCTTCTGTGAGCAGGAGCGAAGTTCCCATGCACCTGATGCCTTAGCCACCTGCAAAGTGGCGGAGACTGCGTGTGTGTGTGTGTGTGTGTGTGTGTGTGTGTGTGTGTGTGTGAGAGAGAGAGCCTGAAGCGCTGGGACTCCTGGGCCTCCACCCAGTGACCCCAGGAGAGCAGACCCAGAATGAGACTGTCACTCAAGGACAGCGGTGGGGGGGGGGTGGGGGGGTTGGGGGGGGCAGGGCCCACTCCGTGCTGGGGCGGGGCTGAGAAATGGGGCCACCATGTGGAGAAGTCTGGCAGTTGCTTAACACATTGCGGGCGGATCACGAGCATTCTCATGCTTTCATATAATACAGTGTTTTACATAAATGTTAAAGGTACGCCTTAAATTTAAACACCCATCGCATTTTGAAGTTATTTATTACATGTTCTTACAAGCTAATATCTTTTTAAAGTACGATACTTTGTAAAAGTATTTTGTACTCTTTCAATAGAAACTTTTCTGGCCACTGGGTAAAGCTAGCAATAAAACTACTGGTGCCCAATGTGGTAAGAAATGAAACATACAACAACCATATGATTCAGCCTTTCTACTCCTAGGTATTTATCCAAAAGGAAAGAAAGTGTATGTCTACACAAAAATTGGTACAAAAATGTTCATAATAACTTGACCTGTAATAGTCAAAGACTGGAAAAAATCATTAATAGCTGAATGCATAACCAAAGTACACTGAATACTACTCAGGGGTAAAATGGAATTAAAGAAGCCAAACAAATGAACACAGTGCATACTGCATGACTTCATTTTTATAGTTTTCTAGAAAATACAAATTAATCGATTATGACAGAGGTGGCCTTGGGGTGGGGCTGGGGCAGGGCAGGAAGGAGCAGGAGTGAGGAATCGCAAAATGGCACCAGGAATCCTTTTTTGGCTAAAAAAATGCATTATCTTGATTGTGGTGATGGTATTATGGGTATATGCATGGTGAAACATCAAATTGTACACTTCAAAATGTTTGCAATTTATTGCATATAAATTATACCTTGATTTTTGGAAACATACTTTAATTAGGAAAAAAATTTACTATTCCTCTGGCTTCTTCCTACTTTCTCCCTCCCATCACCCTCACTCTCAGCAAGGAAAACACGTAAACCATGTGGTTTACACCCACGGCCTCCGATCCTCTGCATCTTCTCACCCTGAGCCACCACCAGCTCTGCATTCACTCTCAGAAACCCAAGTTCTTCCTTAAAAAGCCAAAGGTCTTATCTTGGTTCCCAGGGTTTTGAAGCTCTCTGAGGCCCTTCTGACTGCAGCCCTTTGACATGCATGATACGACACTATTCTGATTTTCATTCTTATCAACTCTCCCCTCCCCCGCAACTCTCTTCCACCTCCTATACAACCCTAGCTGCCAGTGTTCCCAAAACCTCACACTTTGGATTTAGTCCTCAATCCACTTGCTCTCCGTGGTGCACTTTCTCCATTGCAGAATTAATTCTCAACTATCAGATCTCTGCAGACAACTCCTATTTATGGCTGCTAAAGAGAAAGCCCCCCCCCCCCCGGAAGGTCCTTCCAAACTGCATGACTCAGTGTAACCCATTCTCTTTTCATAGAACAGGGGCTCTCTCTGGTTCCTCAGTTTCAGTCAGTAGCACCAGTTCTCCCAATGCAATCCGTTCAGAACTGCCCTGCATCTTCCCCTCCCTCAGCCATCCAATTTGTTCCATCGTTGAGGGCCCTTGGTATTTCCTCCTATCCACTGTTCTCTCGCTGCTCTCCTTCCCTCACCCCTGCCTCTCTCCTGCAATACCCTTACCCTGGTTCCTGTCTCCAGTCCCTCCTGCACTAACCTAGCTACTCCCCATGGCTACTTCTCCTGCCTGGCCCCCACATGCCTTTCCAAGCTCACATTCTACTAAAGTCTCTAGGGAGTCCTTACGAACACCAAATAAAGCACACCCCTTGATATGTGTCTCTTTCCCAGGTGGTCTGCTCTTCCTGGAGAGCTCTCAGCTCTTCTTCATCCACATCCAAATTCTGCCTACACTATGCTCCATTCTCATGCCCATGCCCACCTGCCTCAGGCAACTGTTGACTGTCCAGCCCACAGTGATTTTGAACTCTTCAACACCCAACGCACTTACTGTCTGGGCGATTCCTCTGCGGGGGTGGGGAACACCGTCCTGCAGGCTGTATGGGGCTCACAAATCATTTGGTCTGGCCCTGCCAAGGCATTAGGGGTGAGTAAATTAAGTGGTTGACCAAATATAGCAGGTTAATTTTTAAGTTGATAATTTTGTATGGCCCGCAAATGATGCTATAAATAGCCAATGGCCCTCGGCAGGAAAGCAGTTCCCTGCCCCTGGTTTAGAGCTTAACATTGTACTTTACAATTTTATAAGCAATGCATTGATTCATTTAATCACTCCTTTATTTATTCATTCATAAACTACTTATTTAAATTCTTATCTTAAGCAAGGCACTTTGTACACAGATAAGCATAAGATACCCTTGCTTTTCAAGTGTCCAGAAGGAGATATGGTTATAGAAGCAAACAGCCACAACCCATGAGGTAAGTGATATGACAAAATCTTATTATGCTTCAGACATAAACCAGAAGTGCTCACCGTGGTGGGAAATCACAGGTCACTAGGACTAAGTCCTCAGCTTTGAAAGTGGAGATGGGGTGAGGAGTGGAGTGAGGAGGAGACAGACTGTACAATGAAGTAGGTAGTTCCATAGAAAGAGTCACAAATTTCCAAGATAAACCAAACTCTTCCCTGTGGTAGAGGGAAGTTTTGGGGAAGTCCTCATGCATTTATCTCACACACATGTGATGAGTGTCTGCTACCTACCAGGTACTCCACCAAAAACTATGAGATTTAATAAATGACTTCAGCAATGTAGCAGAATGCAAAATTGACATGCAGAAATTAATAACATTTAATACAATAATAATAAACCCTCAGAAAGAAAAACTAAAAAAAAATTCAATTTACCATTTCAACAACAACAAAGTAAGATATCTAGGAATAAACTTAACCAAGGAGATAAGAGACTTGTACTCAGGAAACCATGGAACATTTTAAAAAGAGGTAGAGGAAGATACAAATAGGTAGAAGCATGTTCATATACCATGTTCATGGATTGAAAGAATTAACATCATTAAAATGTCCATGCTACCCCAAGAAATCTATAGATTCATCACAATCACTATTAAAATATCAATGACATATTTCACAGATCTAGAACAAATATTCCAAAATTTATATGGAACCAAAGAGACCTTAAATAGCCACAGCAATCTTGAGAAAGAAGAATAAAGTTGGAGGGATCACAATACCAGATATCAAACTATACTACAAAGCCATTGCAATCAAAACAGCCTGGTATTTGGCACAAGAACTGGCATGTAGATCAATGGAACAGAATAAATTGACCCAAGCCAGTATGGTCAATTAATATTTGACAAAGGAGGCAAGAATATACAATGGAATAAAGACAGTCTCTTCATCAAATTGTGTTGGGAAAACTGAACAGATACATGCAAAAGACAATGAAACTAGGCCACCAACTTATACCATATATAAAAATAAACTCAAAATGGATAAAAGATTTAAATGTAAGTCATCGTATCTAATAAAAGAGTAATATGCAAATTAACCATCACTCCGCTACATCCACAAGCCACGCCTGCTAGCCAATCAGGAGTGAGTATGCAAATTAACCCAACCAAGATGGTTGCGGTCACAGAGCAAGCAGGAGGCTTGGGTTTCCCTGGCAATGGAGGAAGCCAAGCTTTTTGCACACCCTGGCAGGCCCAGGCTCCACTTAAGGCTACAAAGTTTCAATTATAGAAGATAAATAAATCCCAACAAAAATGGCTGTGGCCACAAAGCTGGAGAGAGCAGGAGGCTTGAGTTGCCCCCAGCAATGGAGGAAGCCAAGCTTCTGCAGCCCTGGCCTTTTTTGGCCTCTACTTAAGGCTACGAAGTTTCAATTATAGAAGATAAATAAATCCCAGATACCAGGCTCCACTTGGGTCGCCAGGGTGTGTGGCTGGCCTTCAAATCACCACAGGCCCCTTGCCCAGGCTGCCCCATGCCCCAAGGGAACCCCCACCATGATCCAGGACAACCTTCAGGGCAAACCAGCTGGTCCCCACCCATGCACCAGGCCTCTATCCTATCTAATAAAAGAGTAATATGCAAACTGACCATCACTCCAACACACAAGATGGCTGCGCCCATGTGGACACAAGATGGCCAGCAGGGGGGGAGGCAGTTGTGGTAGATCAGGCCAGCAGGGGAGGGCAGTTAGGGGTGCCAGGCTGCTAGAGGAGGGCAGTTGGGGGAGACTAGGCCAGCAGGGAAGGGCAATTGGGAGGGACCAAGTCTGAAGGGGAGGGCAGTTGGGAGGGAGACCAGGCCTACAGGGGTGGGCAGTTGGGAGGGACCAGACTGCAGGGGAATACAGTTGGGGGGAAACCAGGCCTGTAAGGGAAGACAGTAGAGGGGAACCCAGGCCTGCAGGGGAAGGCAATTTGGGGGGGACCAGGCCTGCAGGGGAGGACAGTTGGGGGGGGACCAGGCCTGAAGGCCTGCAGGGGAGGGCAGTTGGGGGAAACCAGGCCAGCAGGGGAGGACAGTTAGGAGTGACCAGGCTGGCAGGGAGGGCAGTTAGGGGCAATTGGGCCAGCAGGGGAGCAGTTAGGCATCAATCAGGCTGGCAGGGGAGTGGTTAGGGGTGATCAGGCTGGCAGGCAGAAATGGTTAGGGCCAATCAGGCAGGGAGGCAGGCGAGCGGTTGGGAGCCAGCAGTCCTGGACTGTGAGAGGGATCGGGCTTAAATGGGCAGTTGGACATTCCTCGAGGAGTCCCAGATTGGAGAGGGTGCAGGCTGGGCTGAGGGACACACACACACACACACACACACACACACGTGCACGAATTTCCTGCACTGGGCCTCTAGTGAAACCATAAAATTCCTAGAAGAAACCATAGAGTGTAAAATATCTGACATCTCATTTAGCAGAATATTCATTGATATATCTCCTAGGGTAAAAGAAACAATAAACAAATGCAACTACATCAAACTAAAAATCTTCTGCACAGCAAAAGAGACCATCATCAAAATGAAATGGGAACTCACTGTATGGGAGAACATATTTGCCAATGATACCTCAGATAATTAATTTCCAAAATGTATAAAAACTCATACAATGCAACAATAGGAAGACAAACATTCTAATTTTAAAATGGGCAAAGGACCTGAAAGATACTCTGCCAAAGAGGACACACTAAAGGCCAATAGTTACAAATAAAATGCTCAACACCACTAGTTATCACAGAAATGCAAATTAAAACCACAATGAGGTATCACCTCATGCCTGCCAGAATGGCTACTATCAATAAATCAACAAACAACAAGTGCTGGTGAGAATTTTGAATAAAGGGAACTCTAGTACACTGCTGGTGGGAATGAAGCCACTACAGAAAACAGTATGGAGTTTTCTCAAAAAATTAATAATGGAACTGCCATTTGAACTGAGATCTCACTTCTGGGAATATATCCTAAGAATCCTGAAACACCGATCAGAAAGAATATGTGCAGCCCTATGTTCATAGCGGTGTTTTTTGTAGCTAGAGGCCCATTGCACGATATTCTGCAAGAACAGGCCCCCGGCTTCACTCCCAGCCGCCTGGGAGCTGGCACGTCCCCGCTCCCCCACCGCCCAGGAGCCAGTAAGTCCCTGTTCCCTGGCCGCCCAGGAGCTGGCACGTCCCCATTCCCCAGCTGCCTGGGAGCTGGCACATCCCCTCTCCGCAGCACCACCTAGGGCCTGGCAGCCAGCATGTCCCTGCTCCAGGGCTGCCCACCACTCCAGTAGCTCCCTCGGCCACCCCGCTTCCCCTCATAGCAGGCTTCACACCGCTCTGCTGCGCCTGCATATGCAAATTAACCTCCATCTTTGTTGGGTTAATTTGCATAATCACTCTGATTGGCTATGGGCATAGCAGAGTGATGGTTAATTTGCATGTTCCTCTTTTATTAGGTAAGATAGCTAAGATCTGGAAACAGCCCAAGTGCCCATCAGTTGATGAGTTGATAAAAAAGCTGTGTTACATTTACACAATGGAATACTGCTGTAAAAAGGAAGGATCTCTTACCCTTTGCAATGGCATGGATGGATCTAAAGATTATTACACTAAGCAAAATAAGCCAGTCAGAGAGTGATCTCACTTATATGTCGAATCCAAAGAAAAAAATAAACTGATGAATAAAATAGGTCCAGAGGCATGGATGTGTGGAATAGACAGACAGATCTCAGGGGGTAGAGGGGTGGCAGGATAGGAAGAGATTAACCAAAAAACTTATGTGAGAGGGTGCAGGCTCTATGATTACACTCTATTATTTCTTCTAGGAATTTTATGGTTTCACTAGACCATGCATATTTGTATAGCCCATGGATACAGACAAGAGTGTGGTGAAGGCCTGGGGTTGGGCAAGAGCTGCATGGAGGGGGCAAAGGAGGGGGGGCAATGGGGGACATCATTATACTTGTCAACAATAAAAATCAAATACATTTTTTAAAAAGTTTTTACTTTTTCAATAGTGAGTACCAGGTTTAGCCACTGGTCTTGTCCATATATGGCTTTATTATTTGAGGTACATTCCTTCTATACACATCTTGTTGGGAGTGTTTATTATGAAAGGATGTTGAATTTTGCTGAATGCTTTTACTGTATCTGTCCTTCATTGTGCTAATGTGATGCATCACAATGACTGATTTGCAGATGTGAGTTATCCTTGCACTCTTGGAATAAATACCACTTGTTCACAGTGTCTGATCCTTTTAATGTACTGTTGAATCCAGTTTATTAATATTATGTTGATGATTTTTGCATATATTATCATTAGGAATATTGGCTTGTAATTTTCTTTCCTTGCAGTGTCCTAGTATGGTTTGGGTATTAGGGTAATGCTGACCACATAAAATAGATTTGGAAGTGTTCCCACCTCTTCTGTTTCTTGGAGAACTTTGTGAAGGATTAGTATCCTATATATTAAAAGGCTAATATGCAAATCAACTGAACCGTGGAACAATCGGTTACTCTGACACACACTGACCACTAGGGAGCAGATGCTCAATGCAGGAGCTGCTCCCTGGTGGTCAGTGCGCACCCACAGGGAGAGCGCCACTCAGCCAGAAGCTGGGCTCATGGCCGGCCAGTGCAGCAGTAGTGGCGGGAGCCTCTCCCACCTCCACAGCAGCACTAAGGATGTCTGACTGACAGCTTAGGGGAGTGGGCCTAAGCCATCAATCGGACATCCCCTGAGGGCTCCCAGACTGTGAGAGGATGCAGACTGGGCTGAGGGACCTCCCCCTCTCCCTGAGTGCACAAATTTCATGCACTGGGCATCTAGTTCTTTAAATATTTGAGAGAATTTACCAGTGAAACCATCTGGTTCATACTTTTTTGGGAGGTGTTTTTGTCTGTTTTGTTTTGTTTTGTGTTGATTCTTACTCATTGATTTTCAGAGATAGTGGAAGGGAAGGGGAAAGAGAAAGAAATATCGATGTGAGAGAGACAAAGCTATTATTGGTTGCCTCTCACACACGCCCGAACAGGGCTTGAGATTGAGCTTGCAACCAAAGTATGTGCCCTTGACCAGAATCAAACCCACGACCCTTCAGTCTCCAGGCCTTCACTCTAACCAGTGAGCCAGACCAGCTAGGACTACTGGGAGGTTTTTTATTATTGATTCATTCTGCTTATTAGCAATACTCTGTTCAGATTTTCTATTTCTTCATGATTCAGTCTGGGTAAGTTGTATGTTTCTAGAAATTTATTCATTTCTTTTAGGTTGTCCAATTTGAATAATTGTTGATAGTAGTCTCATAATTTGTTGTATGTTTGTGGTAAAAGTTATAATGTGTTTTTCATTTCTAATCTTATTTGAGTACCATCTCTATTTTTTCTTGGTAAGACTAATGAAAGGCCTCTATTTCATGTATTTCTGTTATGATCTTTGTTATTTCTTTCCTTCTATACTCTTGGTTTAGTTTGTTATTCTTTTTCTAGTCCCCTCGTGTAAAGGTTAGGTTATTTATTTGAAATCTTTCTTTTTTCCTCAATGTAAATGTTTATCTCTATAAACTTATCTCTCAGAACCACTTTCGTTACAGCTCAGGTTGCATTTTCATTTTAATTTGTCTGGAGATACTTTTCATTTCTTCTTTGACCCATTTGTTGTTCAGTAGTAAGTAGTATGTGGTTTACTCTTCACATACTTAAGAATTTTTCAGTTTTGGTCTTGTAGTTTCCAGTTTCATACCATTTGATCAGAAAAGATGCTTGTATAATTCCAATCTTCTCAAATTTATTAAGATTTGTTTTGTGATCCAACACATGGTCTATCCTGTAGAATGCGTATTCTGCTGCTGCTAGATGGATTGTTCTGTAACTGCCTGTTAAGTCCATCTTTCTAACGTATTGTTTAAGTCTAGTGTTTCTGGAGAACCAAGATGGCAACATAGATAACCACAACCACATCAAACTTACAACTAAAATACAGAATAACCATCATTCAGAACCACCTGAAATCTGACTGAATGGAAGTCCTACAACTGGAGAAGTAAAGAAGAAAGCACAATGAGACTGGTAGGATGGGTGGAGGTGCAGAATGGGCTGGACCGGCACCCATGTGTGGCATTTTTTAAATCAGGAGGGACTGTGCACACAGCCCACACAGGGGTGCACCTAGAGTGCCCAGCCCAAGTGGCTGGGGAAAGTGGGCTACTGGGCCCTACAGGACACCTAATACATAAGGCCACTCTACCCATCTCCAAGACCTCCTGTGAGAAGCAGGGGGTCCCAGCCACACACCAGACCTCAGCCCAGGGCTCCAGAGCTGGGAAGAGAAGTCCCTGTAACCTTGGGCTGTAAAAACCAGTGGGGATTGTGGCCAAGTGACAGAGGCTGCTACAGTCGCAGGTGTCCTTCTTAAAGGGCCGGCCCACAAACTTACACGGTATCACTTCCTCTGAGCTGCAGCCCTGGGTGGCAGCTTTGGGGGATTTCAGGGACATTAGGGGAGGAACTGGACTGTCTGGCATCGGGGCAGGAACTCAGGGGAAGCTTTCTCCTAGACAGGGGTGCTCACAGGAGTCATTTTTCTTGTGCTGGGACCTCTCCCATCACAGAGCTGACTGGCAGCCATATCTGAGTTCCCATCAGCATGGCCCACACTGTTTGCTCTGCCTTGGAGATTCCCTGAGACCCCACCCATCCAATTTCCAGACCCACCCAACCCATTTGCAGCAGCTTTTCCATATGAATGGTCTGTCCTGGCTCAGGCTTCAGACTATCCTAAAATCTTTTAAACAAGCAGCAACTAGAGTCAGCATACCCCAAACCTATCAATAAAAGGCCCAAGACCTGGCACTAGCACCAGCCTTCCTTGCTTCACAGCTGGACTTCACCTGGGCACTTCCTAGCCCAATACAAGTAGCAAATAGCAGCTGTCTGCAGAACCCTCTGTAGCTCCTACCAAGTGGCCCCAGGAGTGACTGACTTTGCACCTCCCAGGAGGCCCCAGAGCCAGTGGGAAAATTCAGACATACCAGATCACAGCTCTATGCATCCACAAGAGACACACTCAAGGAGAAGACTCAGAGAGCACCAAAACCCCATTGAAGCAAGTCCTACTCCATAGGGGTGTCTCCTGCACAGTAGCTCTTCTGTTGTAGACAAAGCTGGTCCTCACAGCCAATTGGCCTGGGGGTCAGTTCCTCTCAGTGACACCAACAGCAATCAAGGCTCAACTACAATACTATGCACACAGCCCACACAGGGGTGCACCTAGAGTGCCCAGCCCAAGTGGCTGGGGAAAGTGGACTAATAGGTCCTACAAGACACCTAATACACAAAGCTACTCTACCAATTCCAGGAGACATAAGAACTCTACCTACTACATAGAAACACAGGGAAGCAGCTAAAATGCAGAGACAAAGAAACATGTCACAAATGAAAGAAATGGAAGCAAGCAAACTACTGGATACAGAGTTCAAAACCATGGTTATAAGGTTACTCAACGATCTCAATGAAAGCTTCCAGGGACTTAATGAGAGCTTCAAGGGAATTAATGAGAGTATCAAGGGACTTAGTAAGACGTTCAAAGATCTTAGTGAGAATGTCAAAGACATGAAAAATGACCAGTCAGAAATTAAGCATACACTAACTGAAATAGAGGATAATTTATAGGAATTCAATAGTAGAGTAGAGGATTCTGAGAACCAAATCAACGATTTGGAATATGAGGAAGCAAAAAACACCCAATCAGAAGAGCAAAAAGAAAAAAGAATACAAAAATATGAAGATAGTGTAAGAAGCCTCTGGACAACTTCAAATATACCAACATGCACATCATGTGGGTTCCAGAAGGAGAAGAGAGAGAGCAAGATATTGAAAACCTATTTGAAGAAATAATGACAGAAAACTTCCCCCACCTGGTGAAAGAAATAGACTTACAAGTTCAGGAAGCACAGAGAGTCCCAAACAAAAAGAACCAAAGAGGCCCACACCAAGACATATCATAATTAAAATGCCAAGGGTTAAAGACAAAGAGGGAATCTTAAAAACAGCAAGAAAAAAAGCAGTTAGTTACCTATAAGGGAGAGCCCATACAACTGTCAGCTGATTTCTCAACAGAAACTATTCAGGCCAGAAGCGAATGGCAAGAAATAGTCAAAGTGATGAATAGCAAGGACCTACAACCAAGATTACTCTACCCAGCATAACTACCATTTATAATCGAAAGTCAGATAAAGAGCTTCCCAGATAAGACAAAGCTAAAGGAATTCATCAACACCAAACCAGTATTACATGAAATGTTGAAGGGTATTTCTGAATAAGAAGGAGGAGGAGGAAGAGAAGGAGGAGGAGGAGGAGGAGGAGGAGGAGGAGGAGGAGGAGGAGGAGGAGGAGGAGACGGAAGAGGGGGAGGAAGAGGGGAGGATGAGAGATGATGAAGAAGAAGAACAATAAAATGGCAATAAATATATATCTATCAACAATTGAATCTAAAAATCAAAATAAACTAAAAGAAATCAAATGAACAAAATAAACTGATAAATAAAATAGAATCAGAGGCATGGAAACATGAAACAGACTGACACATCTCAGAAGGAAAGGGGGTGGGGGCGAGAAGAGATTAACCAAAGATCTTATATGCAGACTAGAAGCCTGGTGCAAGAATTCGTGCACAGGTGGGGTCCCTCTAGGTGGCCTGTGGGGATTGGACCAAGACCCACAGTCCAAAGCCTGCAGCTCCTACCTGTCACTCCTGTTCATCCTGGCCCCACTGCGCCTGCTGTGGGCTTGCACCCAATCAGTCCTGACCAGGAAAGGCTCATGCCACCGCAGCAGCGCTCGCCAGCCGTGAGCCCTGCATCTGGCGCCCTCCCAAGAGGAGTGGCCTGCAGGACCGGGCCCAAACCAGCTCTCTGACATCCCCCAAGGGGTCCTGGATTGTGAGAGGGCACAGGCCAGGCAGATGGACCCCACTGGTGAAGGATCACAGCCAGGGAGGGACTGTGAGAGTGCTCCAGGGCATGTCTGGCCCATCTCTCTCAGTCCCGATCGGCTGGACCCCAGCAGCAAGCTAACCTAGCAGTTAGAGCGTCTGCCCGCTGTTGGTCAGTGCGTGTCATAGCAACTGGTTGACCAGTCAATTGTCTTCCCCCTAGTGGTCAGTGCACATCATAGCGAGCAGTTGAGTGACCTTAGCATATCATTAGCATATTATGCTTTGATTAGAGGCCCAGTGAACAAAATTTGTGCATGGAGAGGGGGTATGTCCTTCAGCCCAGCCTGCACCCTCTCCAATCTGGGACATCCCTCTCATAATCCAGGACTGTTGGTTCCCAACCACTCATCTGCCTGCCTGCCTGATTGCCCCTAACCACTTCTCCCTGTCAGCCTGATCACTCCCTAACCACTCCCCTGCCAGCCTGGTCACCCCAACTGCCCTCCCCTGCCAGCCCGATTGCCCCTAACTGCCCTCCTCTGCAGACCTGGTCACCCCCACTGCCATCCCCTGCAGGCCTGGTCACCCCTAACTGCCCTCCCCTGCCAGCCTGGTCCCTCTCAACTGTCCTCCCCTGCTGGCCTGATTGCCCTCAACTGCCCTCCCCTACTGGCCATCTTGTGGTGGCCATCTTTGACCACATCGGGGTGGCCATCTTGTGTGTTGGAGTGATGGTCAATTTGCATTTTATCTCTTTATTATATAGGATTGTTTGAACAGTCGACTGGTCACCGGATGACCAGACACTTAGCATATTACGCTTTTATTATATAGGATATGCATTACTTATGGACACAGACAATAGGGTGGTGAAGGTCTGGGGTGGGGTGGGAACCAGGTAAAGGGGGCAGTTGTGGGGGGGAGAGACATCTGTAATTCTCTCAATAGTAAAGGTTTGTGTTTTTTTTAAGTCCAGTGTTTTTGAGTGAACTTCTTGAGGGTGTAATACCAATGTGATTGCAACTGCAGCCATTCCTTCTCTGTGGTCGCTCTCTGCAGCCAGCACTGGTGCTTTGTCCATCTGAGGGGTAGTATTTTGTTTCAGACAGAAACTTCTGGAGCATTATCATTCTGTTACTACTTTTATACTGATGTTACACCTTGGTAATTCTTGGACCAGCAGGGAGTATAAATTCAAATCTTAAACCCATTAAGAGTACCCCGCAGGTATAGTGTCAGGGGACTATTTTCTCTCACTCACAGCCCAGGCAATCACCTGTGCTTCTGAGGGCTATTTCACAGGCCTCGCTTTACCGAGGGCAGTTTTTACCTGGGGGTCACAGTTCTAACCCTCCACCTGACACGGCTCTCAGGTCTTGCCTGGTGTCTCCTCGTGATCACTGAAATCCAAAAGTAGACTTTCCCACTTCCTGCTCCAGCTTCACAGCCTCTTCCCACCCACAGCCACACTTGGGCTTTCAGCTTTCTCTCCATGGGCCCTGGCTTTTATTACTTCCCACATTTCTTAGTATTTTCCAGGAGAGGAGTTTTCAGTTGATCCAGTCAGTCATATTGTCAGAAATACAAATCTGCTGATTTGCCCATCTGGCACGGTTCCATGGTTGAGCATCAACCTATGATCCAGGAGGTCAGGGTTTGATTCCCTGTCAGGTCACATGCCCGGGTTGTGGGCTCGATCCCCAGGGTGGGGCGTGCAGGAGGAAACCAATCAAAGATTCTCTCTCCTCACTGATGTTTCTCTCTCTCTCCCTGTACCTTCCTCTCTGGAATCAATACAGATGTCTTACCTAATAATATACAAACATGTAAATTAACTGTACCTCTGCTACGCCCTCAGCCAATCAGAGTGAATATGCAAATTAACCCAACAAAGATGGCGGTTAATTTGCATATGTACCTGGGTCCGGGGAACATCCTCGGCACCCAGGTCACTCTGAGCTGGCCATTGGAGGGGCGGGAGCCCCCTGTCCAAGCTTAAAGTCTTGGCAAGCCTAAAGCCTTGGGCGGAAGCTTTAGGCTTGGGCAGGGGCCAAGCCAGTGATGTGAGGGGCAGGGGCCAAGCCAGCAATTGGAGGGAAGGGGGAAAAAATCAATGGAAACATATCCTCAAGTAAGGATAAGAAAAAAGAAAGAAAGAAATATCATATCCTATGAAAGACACATCTTGAAAATGCCTAAAGAAAGTTGTCATTTTTTCATGGTGAAGGGACTGGAGTCCATGTTGATGAAAACACCTTGGTGGCTGCAGTGACTGGCAGTGGCTGCAGCAGCAGGGTGATGGGGCTGGTGCCTTCCCCTCATCAGCCCAGTCACCTCCCACAGAGGGAGGCCAGACTGCAGCCTAAGCCTTCAGTAGGACATCCCCTGAGGGCTCCCAGTCTGTGAGAGGGGGCAGGCTGGGCTGAGGGACCCCTCCCCAGTGCACGAATTTCATTCACTGGGCCCCTAGTTTAAAAATAAATGAGTTCAAATCTGCTGGCTATAATGGTTTGTCTGAAGATCTGCCGCCCCTTGTGGGCCTATCAGCTTCTTGAGACATTATGCTCAGAGCTTACAAGCATGTCCCTGCCACTCACTAGCGATGCAGCCATGGGTAAGCTGTCTGATTTCTGTGTTTCAGTTTCCTGATCTAAAAACAGTGACAACATTAGCATCCACTGTTATGATGATTAACAGAAATAATATATGAAAAAATTTTCAAACAAAAAGCACACATAAACATTCATACATCTTGCTATTATTGTTAGGGCAGTACACAGCACATAGGTGGTCAGCAAATATGTGTTGAATTCATTTTTTTCCATTTTATAGCCTCAGTACCTAGCACTGGAAGGCTGGCACATCACAGCACTCAATATATATTTAATGTGTTAATATGACTGGACTAGACAAGTGATTAAGTGCACCAACATTTGTACCCATCTCCCTTCTGTCTGAGACGAAGAGGTAATCCTTCCCCTTTGCTGCTCTTCCTGTGCCCTTTTTCCTAAAACTCCACCTTCCCTCCCTCTCTCTTCCCAGAATATAGCACGTTCTCATTTCTCCCATGTAAAGCACACCTCCCCACACACACACCCACATTCCTTCTTTGATGTCTATCTCTTAATTGTATATCCTGGCCTTTCAACCCAGTTCAGCTTCTGGACCAACTCTTTCCTGGATCTCCAAGCCTGGGCTAAAGGCCCTGCCCATGAGCCACCGTTTTCTGCCCTAATTTCCATCCTTACCCATAAGCACCACACGGTAACTGTCCGTTTACTAAGAGGATGGGAAGCATAGCTTTCCTCTTAGTATCCTGGTGCCTAACACAGGGCCTGGCGTGAGTTAGGTATGAGCTCAGCAAACACTGATTAAATGAATGAATAGAAGTCAGTGATAGTACCCTAGTCACAGTATTTATTACCCCGAAGAGCTAAAAGAAAGAGAAAGAGAGGAAGAAAGAATCTGTAACATGGAGCCTTCTTAAAAATGGAATAGGGTGAGGACAGAACTAGTGATGGGCATTTGCTTAGCTTTAATTTGGATTGATTAGGTTTAATAATGTTAAGTGGCACAACCTCGTAAAAGTGACACTACTCTTGCCCTACCTGGTTTGGCTCAGTGAATAGAACATTGGCCTGTGGACTGAAAGGTTTGGGTTCAATTCCGGCCAGGACACGTGCCCGGGTTGCAGGCTCGATCCCCTGTAGGGGGCGTGCAGGAGGCAGCCGGTCAGTGATTCTCTCTCAGCATTGATGTTTCTGTGTCTCTCTTCCTCTCTGAAATCAATAAAAATAAATATATTTTAAAAAGCGATACTACTCTTGTATTTATCTCTAATGGGCCTCTGGCTGGACTTTAGATTTGGTTGGGGTCAAAGCCAGTTTGTTCTTAAGGTGAATTCATTCTTACGCTTGAGCCCCGCTGGCTGTTGGAGCCCTAGAGGGCAGCATGCTGTCTATTTTGCATCTCAACTAACAATTAAGAGCAGGCTATGGGGGAGGTTCAATACTTTGTGTGGCAAGAAAAGCCAGTCATGTTGTCTTTGCACTTTGGATGCTGAAATCTTCCTGGGTAACAGCCACATCTAGAGACATACGAGTGTTTTCTTTTATTAGAATTATTTCCAATGTCTATAAAATGCTTCCTTCTATAGGATGTTTATGACCCATATGACCGTTGTCTGCAAAACACATATTTTTAATCATATTTGGGAAAAAAGTTAATATTTTTTTCAAAATAAATAAAAGAAGGGAAGGAAGGAAGGAAGGAAGGAAGGAAGGAAGGAAGGAAGGAAGGAAGGAAGGAAGGAAGGAAGGAAGGGTGGGTTATAGCTCAATCAGCCATGGGATGATGGGATCATGTAGGTGAATCACTTGGCTGTCTGAGTTCCTAGGTAGACAGATCTTCATGGCTGCCCGATCAGCAGGCCTCGAGAGATATGAGAAGGGCCAGGGACTGGGAAGGAGCTGCATAGCTCAATGAAAAGACGTTTTGGCAGAGGAGAAACTTCTAGGTTCAACTCCCTACCCTTCCAGTTTTAGCTATGGAGCCAATCGGGACCAGCTAGTCTCTGTGAGCCTCAGTTTCTCCACCCATAAAATGGGTATGGTATAATGGTTATACTGCGAAAGCCTTACTATCTCCCAGGGTTTTGTGAGAAATGAGTGTGAATGGCAAAGTGAACCCTAGCTTTGTTTAATGTTGCTATGATCTCTGCCCTCTCTCTTCAGCTCCAAACCAATCCCCACCACATGCTTGCTTTGGCCTGAAATGATCTATCTTCTCCAGAGACAGTCTTATTGCATAAACTACAAAATTAAGCATAAAATAGCAAACTGCATACTCAGGGTGAGAAACAAAATTCTGAAATTCATTTTTAAAATTTATTTATTTTTCATTAATTTATTGTTTTCTTCTTCAAAATTTTATTTTTCTAACCTCAGGTCAAATTGCCACAACTGTTTTCTGGTCAATTTACTATCCTTGCTTGGCTTCCCAAAACGGCAGTGCCGAAAGGTTTGTGGGGTAGGGAGAGAGACGGTTCTAAGAAGCACTGCATTTGCTCATCGCACACAAGGCAGCAGAGCTGGCATCTGTCCAGCAAAAGGAGCGTTAACAGCACCCAGAAGGGCAGGCAGGCAAACCAGGCTGCAGACTCTCTTCCATTTGTCAAAATCAGACCAGAGGAAATCTACTCCACACAGATATGAAAGGTATCACCATTCTTCTTTTCTTTTTCTGTTGCCGCAACATTTTCCTTCTTTTAATTATCATCTCATGTAGCTTCTCACGTCCTTGCTGTAGTCCACCCCCTATGGCTGCACAGGTGGGCTGCAAATGCCAGGGAGCTGACGAGCTCATTCCCCCATGGCTAACCATTTCTCCGTTTCTGAGAGAGACAGTGAGTTCCTCAGGTCTTGTTTGTTAGCAATTGTAAGCAAAGGGACCCCTTGATTTTCTGATGATTTCATGAAGTCCAGTTTCCACTTCTCCCATCCTTTCACGTCAACAGAGGCCACAACAAGCACAATGCCGTCTGTGCACCTGCTGTGTGACTTCCACAGTGTCTTAATTTCTCCTGACCACCTACATCCCAGAAGTGAAAAGTGACTGTGTTAGAATTTCCCAAGGTCACCTTAAGTTTTCTGTGTTAAATCCTTCGGTAGGTGTGGTATCTACAAATTCATTGAACTGCAGCCTGTGTAATACAGCTGTTTCCCAGCACAGTCCAAACCAGGAACAACAATGGGATAGGACTGCAGCAAAGGGGGCTGGGCAGGATAGAGGTTTGGTCTGACAGTCCGTTTTCCCACTTCCAGTTGCAAATAAGTGTTCCAAATTGAATGCTTTCTTTTTTTCCCAGGGGAGCCAGCTACAAGACTGCTGAGGAACAGTCTGCATCTCGGCCAGTCTCCAGTGGGACTGGCCAATGTCAAATGCTTGGTGTTTTGTTTTTTTGTTTTGTTTTGTACAAGCACGGAGCAAGGTCAGGGAAGAGACAGGCTGACCCAGTGATGGGATTGGGAGAGAATTTGCCACTAAAAGAACGAGCGCATCTTCAGAAAAGATGGCCAGAGCCAGAGCTGCTCTGCTTGTCCCACGTTTGCTGAGGGCCGGCCCCGCTAACTTTCACCTGCGGTAGTTAAGGTCATGTACCCTCCACTGTCACCAGGGGGGCTCTGGTCCACAGAACCTGGAAAGAGCTGTTTATTTTTATTGATTTTAGAGAGAAAGAAAGAAGGGGAGGGGAGGGAGGGAGGGAGGGAGGGAGGGAGGGAGGAAGAAGAAGAAGGAGAAGAGGAGGAGGAGGAGGAGAAGAAGGGGAAGGAGGAGGAGGAGAAGAGAAAGAGAAGAGGAAGAGGAGGAGGAAGAGGAGAAGGAGGAGGAGGAGGAGGAGGAGGAGAAGAAGAGGAAGAAGAGGAGGAGGAGGAGAAGAGAAGGAGAAGGAGAAGGAGAAGAGGAAGAAGAGGAGGAAGAGGAGAAGGAGGAGGAGGAGGAGAGGAGGAGGAGGAGAAGAGGAAGAAGAGGAGGAGGAGGAGGAGGAGAGGAGGAGGAGAAGAAGAGGAAGAACAGGAGGAGGAGGAGGAGGAGGAAGAAGAGGAGGAAGAGGAGGAGGAGGAGGAGGAGGAGAGGAGGAGGAGGAGGAGGAGGAAGAGGAGGAGGAGGAGGAGGAGGAAGAGGAGGAGGAGGAGAAGAGGAGGAGGAGGAGAAGAGGAGGAGGAGGAGGAGGAGGAGGAAGAGGAGGAGGAGGAGGAGGAGGAAGAGGAGGAGGAGGAGAAGAGGAGGAGGAGGAGAAGAGGAGGAGGAGGAGGAGGAGGAGGAAGAGGAGGAGGAGGAGAAGAGGAGGAGGAGGAGGAGGAAGAGGAGGAGGAGGAGAAGAGGAGGAGGAGGAGAAGAGGAGGAGGAGGAGGAGGAGGAGAGGAGGAGGAGGAGAAGAGGAGGAAGAGGAGGAGGAGGAGGAGAGGTGGAGGAGGAGGAGGAGGAGGAGGAGAGGTGGAGGAGGAGAAGAGGAAGAGGAGGAGGAGGAGGAGGAAGAGGAGGAGGAGGAGAAGAGGAGGAGGAGGAGAAGAGGAGGAGGAGGAGGAGGAGGAGGAGGAGGAGGAGAGGAGGAGGAGGAGGAGGAGGAAGAGGAGGAGGAGGAGGAGAGGTGGAGGAGGAGAAGAGGAAGAGGAGGAGGAAGAGGAGGAGGAGGAGGAGGAGGAAGAGGAGAAGAGGAGGAGGAGGAGAAGAGAAGGAGAAGGAGAAGAGGAAGAGGAGGAGGAAGAGGAGGAGGAGGAGAGGAGGAGGAGGAGGAAGAAGAGGAGGAGAACATTAACTTGTCATCCCACGTATTTACGCACTCATTGGTTGATTCTTATATGAGCCCTGACTGGGAACTGAACCCACAACCTTGGTGTATCAGGATGACACTCCAACCAGCTGAACTGCCCGGCAGGGTCTGTATTTGTTTTGCTAGTCACGCCTCCACTACTGCGCAGTGGGCTGCCACCCTGGCGAGTGTTTCCATGGCTACTCCTGACTGACTGCAGACACTCCTTTGGCCCCAGCAACAAAGCAGGAGCCCAGCCCTTAGGAAGCCGCTGCTAAACGCATGGGTTTTGATGTTGCCTGGAAGTGAGGGGAGATTACTCAGCCACAGTCTCCCAGGATGAATTCTTTGGGGGGGGACACTGATTAAGCTGGGACAGTGTCGTGTTGGTTCCCAGGCGAGGAGTAGGGGAGAGCGGCCCAGGAGCTGTGGGTGGAGGCTTTGTGCACCATGAAGCATCACACAGACATTGTGATGCTCCCTGTCCACAGTCCAGCCACTGCACTTACGCAGCCTCTCCGAGCGCCAGGCGCACACAGCGGACACCGAGGCTGACTCCCAGCCATCCCACCCCTGCACTGTATGACAGCAGCATGACTTAGCAACTCAACCCTGCTCCAGAAATAAGTTCTGATTACTCCAGGACAGGGGTCAGCTTACTATTAGCATGTGTGTGTGTGTGTGTGTGTGTGTGTGTGTGTGTGTGTGTTCATAGAGTATAGCTAAGCTTGGTTTTGACATAAAAGTTGGGGGGAAATTAAAGGAATTTTTTGTGACACATGAAAATCATATGACATTATTAATAGCCATAAACAAAGTGTTATGAAACATGGCCATGCCCACATGCCTATGTCTCACCTGTGGCTGCTTTTGTGCAACAAGGACCGTGTAGACCACAAAGCCTAACATATTCACTACATGTCCCCTTCCTGAAAATGTTTGGCAACTCCTACTCTCCATCGATCACAGTAACCCCATTTCCTTACTTGGGTTTTCCTTATACGAACCCAGACTGAGCTGACTGAGCAGAGCCTGGGACCCCCGGTGACAGTAATCGTCCAAGGTGGTCAGGAGCTGCAAATAGGCCCAAGAAGACTTGCACAGAGAGGGCTTTGTCTGGTTCTCACTTCACTGCTACACTTGAAAAACATGTGGTACCGAAAGCCCATGACTGAGAGGGAACCACTCTCAGGATAAGCGACCCGTGGGTAGAGGAGTGATGAGGTGGGCGAACCTGGGTCCTGCAGCCATCGGTAGACATCAGACCAACCAGCGTGATGCCACCCACCTGAAGACTTCCGCCCTGAACACCGGTTTGTTTTCTCCTTTAAAAAAATACATTGCTGTTGATTTCAGAGAGGAAGCCAGAGGGAGAGAGAAAAGCATCAATGACGAGAGAGAATCATTGATCGGCTGCCTCCTGCATGTCGCCCACAACCCAGGCATGTGCCCTGACTGGGAATCGAACCGAAACCTCCGGACGCTCAACCACTGAGCTACACTGGCCAGGCACCAATTCATTTTCTTATTGATTAAGCTGCTTTGGGTTTGGTCTTGTTACTTGCAGCCCAAAATGTCTCTTAAATCTGGCCACTTGACCCAAAAGTTCTCCTCTCCCCATTCCTTGCCCAGCTGTTCTACTCATCTTTCAAGCTTCATAATGAGAAGGGATGTCCCAGGAAGGTCATCTGTGGCCGCCTAGACTAAACAAGCTGGACACTCTCCCCTTCCAGCAGCCGGGGCTTGTCCTTTTGACGTGCGTGGCATGGCCAGTGCCGTGACTCTCCCTGCCTTTTGCAGTCTTCCGGCTCCATCACGGGCAAGGCCGAGTGTGTGACCTTCTCCACTGCATCCTAAGCGCCTACAGCGATGCCTGGCGATTGGGTGCTAACTGCGTTGGGAAGCCCACACATTCCCCAGCTTGCCTTGTGGAACACCAGTGTCCCGTGAGCTATTATTGGGCGAGACCACAGGACACCCTCACTTACCTACGCCGATTGTAGACCCAGTTTTCCTTCTGCAACATTCCACTCCCGTGTCCTATATGGACTATCCATCCGATGTAGACTCAATCGTTAGTCAGCATTCCAGGTCGACGTTTAATTAATTTCCCCCCAAACAAAGCTAAGTGGTTTTTACTACCAAGCTTCTCAGACCTGCTCCAGTGCAGGGCCATGGGGTCCTCATTCCGTGTGGCTAAGAGGGAACTATAACATGCAGCATTTCCCAAACTTAGGTGACAATGGTACCATTTTTTCTAAGTCAAGTAAGATCTTACTAGATTCTATAGGTCGTGTGTGTTTCTTAAAGCTTGTGGAAGGCTGGCTAGAGAGTTTGGGAAAAGACAAAGGCAAAGACAAAGAATTAAGAGGTCCTCGGTGTCTCCAGCATAAAACAACCAGATTGGGAAAGAGCTCCCAGAACACAGATGCTAGGCACAGGGCCCGGGTCCTCAGGATGAGGAAAGTGAGGCAGAAAGCCAAAAGCGGGGGTGGCATGAGGAGGTTTCACACCCTCCGTCTAGCTTACCGCACTGTCTGGGGGCACAGGCCGTGCTGACTGAGCCTAAAGGACACCTGGGCAGATGGCCCAGAGGGTACCCTGGAGGCCAAAGCAGGCCCAGCTGGCATATCTGCTCAGCTGTTACTCTGAGGCTGAAGCCAAACTCGCTCCAGAAGCTCAGACTGATGGCTCTGGAGACAATTCCTCTGGAGAGGGGGGCACCATGGGAAACGCCACTTTCTGCGGGTCCCCTCTTGGCTAAGAGACCGCACTGTCAGTTTCATAAACTGTGAGCATCGGTGAGGCTGTTACCAAGGTGCTGCCCAGGGAGTGCTCAGGGGAGGGCGCCAGGCCTCGCGTTTCCTCCACGTTTTCTGGATGCAGTGTGGGTGGGAGTGGAGGAACCCGTCCCCAAATCCAGAGGGAAGGACTCCCGTGGCATCCACGGTACCCCCTTCAGACAGGCGAGACTCGGCGTCAGCCCTCGGGTGACTGCAGAGGGCTCCGTGCCCCGAGGGAAAACCAGGGTTTGCATGCAGCTCTTCTTTCTAGTGACATCATGTAACAAAAAAATAAAATGAAAGCAAGAGAGCTAGGAGATTGGGGTGTCAGTGCTTTCCTGAGCCCGGGAGCTCGTCTCTGTTTTACAGCTGCAGAGGTGGGCCTCCGCTGTGTTACAGAGGCCAGTGCTAATTCCCGAGGCTCTCTGGGCCATGTGCCATCCTTGGTATTTTCCACCCGTAAGTAGTTTTGTCTCCCGAGCCCTGGTGAGACCCAGAGAACTGCTATCTGTATTTCACAGAGAAGACCTGCGGCCTGAAGAAGTGAGAGGCCTGGCCCAAAGACACACCAGCGAGAGGGAAAAGGGGGGGGGGGGGGGCGGTGGGCAAAAAGCTCATTGTCCTTCCAAAAGGCCAGCACCTTCCAGAAAGCCACCAGGCAGGTGTGGTGACAGTAGACAACACCCGCCCTGCCTGCCTCCAGCCTGCCTCCCAGGGCTGCATTTAGCATGAAGGTTTGTCTCTCCGCAGGCCTGGGGCCCTGGTGGCCAGGGGCACACCTTCCTGAGCTGTGGTGTGCCACCCAGAGACCAGACACTCTTGGGCCATTGACATGACGCATGAGCTCACTGGGTCCCTCAGGATAGAATCCTGCCCCTCCTCCCAGAGCAGAAACATCAGCTCCTGAACCGGTGTCTTCAGGCCGAAAAGCAGCTGAGCACAGCGGGGCTGAGGCACCGGCGCCGGGGAGGCAGAGGGCACAGGGGCTGAGGGCTCAGGCTGCATGGCCGGCAGAGAAGCTGCCAGGCAACCCTGCCTGGCTCCAGCCACAGTGCGACGGCCCAGAATACTCCACGAAGCTTTCCTCCTGCTTCTTAAATAAGAAGAATATCTGGGAGTCTCAGAGTCAGAATCTGAGCCGGGTGCCCACTGCAGACCACTGGGAAGTCTGGGAGGCCCATTGGTGTGACTCTCGGGTCCCTTTGCATGAGGGTCTAAGAGACCCAGGAGAGAAAATTGGGCCTGAGAGAAAATGGAGTCAACTTAGTGTAATAATTTAAGAACTGCAGGAAGAGAGATTATTTCGAGGTAGCATGAGGCATGGAGCTCACACAGCCCTTGGAGAGAAATCCTGGAGAGCATGCGCTACAGACCAACCAAGCAAAAGGGAGAGAGGTTTTCCTTAGGACACTGGGCACACAAGGCAGCCGTTCCCTCCCTGTGCAGTGGAGGTGGACCAGGAAACCTGGGGACTGTTTTAGCCACAGAGGACTTGGGGGTCAGGAGTCAGAGAGATCAGGACCCACAAGGGCCTGCGAGCAGGTAGGGCCGTGGTCCCGCCATTTTGCGGGAGGATGGGGTATAGCATATAGAGTTGGCAGACAACGAGTGTTTGAAATTACACTTTCAACTAGCATTCCTCCAGCTGGTGTGGCCTGGAGAACCCAATGCGCAAGAGCAATGCCAGGCCCTGTCCTGGGTGGTCCCGGTGACAAGCCCTTTACCACCTGGCTCACGGCAAACACTGAGTTTGCACTTGGTGCGTTGGGTCAGGCCTGCCACCCAGTACCTGGAACAGGATCCATGATGCTGGAGGAGAAACACCTCTGTCCTAATTCCAATCCAAGCACTTAATGATTGTCACTGGGACAACTCACTCTGCCTCCCCAAGTAACAGTTTCCTCACCTGAAAACAGCAACAATGGTTAATCCCCAGTCATCATGGGGTTAAAGATGACAAACTGTCCTGGTCCCAGGCAGCAGCAGAAGCTTCCGAGTCAAGTGCCCTGTGGGAGGACAGGGCTGGAGGGGGATGTGCCCTGCAGCTTCTGTCAGCACAGACAGGAGAGCCACCGGGGGGCTCAGGGCCTGCAGAAACATTGTACTTCCCTAAAGAGTTTTCACTGCTCATTGGCTTAGTAAACCCTGTTTATTTGTTTAATATATTTTTATTGATGTCAGAGAGGAAGGGAGAGGGAGAAAGATAGGAACATCAATGATGAGAGAGAGTCATTGATCAGCTGCCTCCTGCATGCCCCACACTGGGGATTGAGCCTGTAACCCAGCCATGTGCCCTTGACGGAATCGAACTGTGACCTCCTGGTTTCTGGGTTGATGCTTAACCACTGAGCCACGCCAGCCGGACGGTGAACCCGTTTTAAATAGCAGAGTTAGCGCTTCTTTCCCCAGGGTCTGGCCATCGGCTTAGCCCGTTGGCTGACTAATTCCTTTGCGTTTCCTCACTGCAAAGGCAGGCTCTCCCCTATTTGCTCCTCCATCTCCAGGGCAAAGAGCCCTGTAGTTGTCAAATGAAAAGACTGTGAGCCTTTGCCTTGACCAATTCCCATGGACCTCAGCCCAGATTAATGTGATTTCCGTGCAATCGACACTGGCAGCTTCCGGAATGCAGACATCTTTTTCCAAAAGAACACCACCAAGCAAGGAGAAGACAGCCCACACAATAGGAACGAATATTTGCAAATCAGATATGTAAGGGACTTGTTTCTGAAACAGGTAAATAACTCTTACTACTTAATAAAAAGACAAATAGCCCAATTAAAAATGGGCCAATGATTGGAATAGATATTTTTCCAAAGAAATTATACAAATGGCCAATCAGCAGCCATTAGGGAAACACAAATCAAAACCACATGAGATAGGATGTGAAGAAATACATTCCTGGTGGGAATGTAAAATAGTCCCTTTGAAAAAACAGCCTGGCAATTCCTCAAAAAGTTAAACACAGGCTTACCGTATGAAGTTTCACTCCTAGGAAGACAGCCAAGAGAAGCAAAGCACGCCCGCACAAAGTGTGTGCACGGACATTCAGAGCCTCATTGTCCACACTAGCTGAAAAGTGAACAAAACCTCGCTTCTCCATGAGCTGATGAATGACTAGATGAGACGTAGCCTAGCCGCACAGTGAAGGACCACGCAGCCGTGAACAGGGGGCGCTGCTGGCTGCTACACTCATTAGCCTTGAGAACGCTGCTCCACGTGAGAGAAGCAGGCCCAGGAGACCACACGTGGCACAATGCCACTCACGGAAACCATCCAGGATGCGTACGTCCACAGACACGGAAAGCAGGTCACTGGCTCTCAGAGGCCAGAGGGGAGGAGGGGTTGAGGAGCTGTAGCTAAAAGCACAGGATGCGCTTTTGGAGGTGATGAAGATGTGTTTGAAGCGATGGCGGTGGTGGTTACACAGCTCTGAATGTACTAGAATCCACTGAATGATATGCTTCAAGTAGGTGAACTGTGTGGTATGTGAAGCCTGTCTTACCAAAGCTGGAGAAGTTAAGACAGAACCAACAAGCAACAGAGCCAGATTCAGGCGTCTACATCTTTCTAACTCTCAAGCTTCTAACTTTGGAAACAAAAGTCTGAGTTCCACCCTATCTGTTGACTCCCCTGCCCCGCCGAAGACAGACCTGAGTGTGGAATAACTGCTCAGTGCATATTTGAACTGCAAATGATGACGAGGCCAAAATGAAAACAGGCCATGTGGCCTCTGGCCGAACTGCAGTATCGCGGTAACACGGTCCCGGCCTCTGGGTGGAACTGCGCACCCATTTTACTCCTGTCTGACTGCAGCCGTTAGGGCCCCTTGCTGCAGGGGAGCCCAAGGCCCAGGAGTCCGGTGGCCTGCCTGAGGCTGCAGCTGTAAGTGACCGCATACAGCAGTTAGAGTGGCTTTGCTTAGGGAGGGGGTCCTGAAGACTGGCATCGAGCGAGCAGCATGTCCTAAAGCTCGCCGTGCGTCCCCTTTGGGCTTTAACATGGAGTAGCGCTGCACACTGTCCCTCCCAGTTCTTCCTGTGCAGACAGGATGCGTTAATGACCTTTAAACCGAGTGTGCGGGGCTCCTCCTCCTTCCATCCGGATGCGCTGCACCCAGCTCACGTGGCAGGAGTGTCCGCCATGGGCTCAGCCACTCTCCCCCCGACCTGGCTGGTGGGAAGATGTGGAGCATTGAAAGCAAAGTGGAACAAAAACACCCTCGGAAGTGAGTCCGCTCTCGGTCCCCATCTCACTGACCGCCCAGGGCCTGTCAGCACCGACCACTCTTTCCTTGGCTTCCAGAGGGTCCCGCTGCCTGGGACCGCCCCCCCTACTCCCCACCCCCCAGCGTCTCCTCCTCTCCCTCCTGGCTGGCTCCTCTCATCTCTTTGGTCTCTCTGTCTCGGGGCGCCCCGAGCATTGACTGTGGCGCTCTTTCTCTATCCACCCCGGCCCAGCCTCCTGCTTCACATGTGACCCACAAGCTGATGACCTCCAGCCTCCATCTCCAGTGGAACCCAGCCGCTTGAAGTCCAGACTTACTTCCCAATGCCCCACTGCTCCTGGCATCTCCGAGCGAACGTGTGGGCTGCACGAGCCCGTCTCCTGGCCTGTCACAGCGAGTGCCAGCTCCAACCTTGCAAGCAAACCCTTGCAGTCACGCTTGACTCTCAAGCCTCACGTCTAAACCACCGGGAATTTCTCTTGGCTTTTACCTTCAAAGTCTAACCAGAATGTCACCACTTTGGGCTCCTCAGCGGCCACAGCTGGTGCCAGCCCCTCGATCCCCCTGGGTGACTGACAACCTCTGAAACAGGTCTCCCCGCCCCCTCGCTGCCCCCACAGCCTAGCCTCAGGACAGCAGAGTGGTCCCTTCAACATCCAAGTCAGACCGTGACCCGCCTCACTCAGACCTTCCAGCTTAACCTAAAGAACCCAGAGGCTTGACCCTCGGACCCACGCTCAGACCTCCGCTTCTCCACCTTTGCTCAGCGTGGACAGCCGCGAAGCCGTCGCTGTGTCCTGAACCCGCAGGCCGGTGAGGCGTTCCCCAGCCGCCTCTTTCCTTTGCCCTTCCTAGCCCTTTCCCTGCTTCATTTTTCTCCTTACTGCTCATCCCTGGCATCACACACACACACACACACACACACACACACACACGATGATTGCTCATATTCTTCACGAGGCAAGGATTCTGGTTTTAGTTCACAGTTTATATCCAGGGCCCAGAACAGGGCCTTGTCCACAGCAGGCACTAAACACATCTTTGTTCAATGAATGAATGAACCAAGGTGGAAGCCCTGGCATAGACCCTGCCCTGGAGGAGGCTGTGGAGGCCACCGCGGGGAGCAGTGGCCAGGAGTCCCCAGTGCTCCAGGGCGATCCCTGGAGGAGGCAGTTTGACTTCGATTCTGTGGGAGAGGATGGGCAGTGGGCAGTGCCTTACCCCCTGTGGTCCCAGGTCACAGCCACGGTGAGGTCTCAGCAGCTGCTTCTGCTGGCAGTGGGTGGCAATGAGGAGTACTACGCGTGAGATACAGGGTGCTGGCAGCTGCCCATGAGCAGCAGATACAACAGGAAGTCTTTGCAGATTCGGGTAGGACTCTCCCCATTTTGCATGGCAGGGAAGGTGATGGGCTATGTCCTCGCTGGGCAGACGGGCACCGACAGCCCCTCGCCCTGACTATGACCATGCGTTGCCAACATCCAGCACTGTGTGGGCTGAGGGTGGGGCTCCTGAGAGCTATGTCCTCATGACCCAGAACTCTGGAGCTGAAGAGCTTCGGGCTCCTCAAAGTGGCAGGAGGTCCGGCAGGGGGTGCAGGCAGGTGATAAGCAGGGAAGGCTGCTGAGCTGGCAGCACAGGGATCTGCAGAGAAGGGGGAAGCGCAGGCCACATGCTGTGATGGAGGCAAACTGCTCTCCAAGGTCAAGTGCAGAACAGAGGGGAGGCATGAGGCTGCACGAATATTACCAGGAGTTGGGGTGTCCAGAGCAAAGGCAGCAGGAGGAGAAAGGCCGCCTGGCACAGAGCTCTCCCGATGGCAGCTCGTTCTTGCCTCAGCCAGCCTCAGCCAGCCTCTGGCAGCTGCAGTCCCGCGCAGCGCACAGACGAAAGCCCTGGGTTCAAACAGGCCAACGCCTTTGCCGAGGCCACAGCCAGCACAGGCACAGCAGACCGGGACCCGTGTTTCTCTAACTCCAAAACTGTAATTCTTCACAGGAATCGAGGGGCCTTCGGGAAACTTGGGGGACATTTTTACCTGCACATATAGTAATGCCCAGGCATGTGTGGATTGGAATACATTTTATTATGCTATTTTATTTTAACTTATCTTTGATGTTACATTTAGGACAGTGTGTGTGTGTGTGTTTATTTTTATTGTTTAAGGTATTACACATAGTAGTACATATGTCTTTTTTTCCCCATGGACCTTTCCCCTGGCCTCCCCCAGCCCCTGGGACATGCCCTCACCCCCTTCCCAGTGTCTTGTGTCCATTGGTTGTGCTTACATGCATGCATACAAGTCCTTCGGTTGATCTCTTACCACCATCCCCCAACACTCACCAGCCCTCCCGCTGTAATTTGACAGTCTGTGTTTGACGCTTCTCTACCTCTGTATCTATCTTTTTGTTCATCAGGTTATAATATTCTTTATATTCCATAAATGAGTGAGATCATGTGGTATTTGTCTTTCTCTGACTGGCTTATTTCACTTAGCATAATGCTCTCCAGGTCCATCCATGCTGCTGCAAATGGTAAGAATTCCTTCTTTTTTATGGCAGCATAGTATTCCATTGTGAAGATGTACCACAGTTTTCTAATCCACTCATGTGCTGATGGGCATTTAGACTGTTTCCAAATCTTAGCTATTGTAAAGTGTGCTGCTATGAACATAGGGGTGCATATATCCTTTCTGATTGGTGTTTCTGATTTCTTCAGATATATTTGTACAAGTGGGATCACTGGGTCAAATGGGAGTCCCATTTTTAGTTTTTTGAGGAAACTCCATTCTGTTCTCCACAGTGGCTGCACCAGTCTGCATTCCCACCAGCAGTGCACGAGGGTTCCTTTTTCTCTGCATCCTTGCCAGCACTTGTCATTTGTTGATTAGTTGATGATAGCCATTCTGACAGGTGTGAGGTGGTACCTCATTGTTGTTTTGATTTGCATCTCTTGGATGATTAGTGACTTTGAGCATGTTTTCATGTGTCTCTTGGCTTTCTGAATGTCCTCTTTCAAAAAGTGTCTATTTAGGTCCTTTGCCCATTTTTTTATTGGATTGTTTATCTTCCTTTTGTAAGTTGTATTAGTTCCCTGTAAATGTTGATTAAACCCTTATTGGAGATAACATTGGCAAATATGTTCTCCCATGCAGTGGGCTTTCTTGTTGTTTTGTTGATGGTTTCTTTTGCTATTCAGAAGCTTTTTATTTTGATGTAGTCCCATTTGTTTATATTCTCCTTAGTCTCTCTTGCCCTAGGATCTGTGTCTGTAAAGATATTGCTACGACATATGCCTGCAATTTTGCTGCCTATGGAGTCTTGTAGGATTTTTATGGGTTTCCCATTTTACATTCAAGTCCTTTAGCCATTTTGAGTTTGTTTTTGTGTATAGTGTAAGTTGGTGATCTAGTTTCTTTTTTTCTTTTTCTTTCTTTTTTTGCATGTATCTGACCAAATTTCCCAGCACCATTTAGTAAAGAGGCTGTTTTGGCTTCATTGTATGCTCTTGCCTCCTTTGTCAAATATTAATTGAGTATAACAGCTTGGGTCAATTTCTGGGTCCTCTATTCTGTTCCATTGGTCTATATGTCTGCTCTTGTGCCAGTACCAGGCAGTTTTGAGAATCGTGGCTTGGTAATATAGTTGGATGTCTGGTATTGTGATCTCTCCAACTTTGTTCTTCTTTCTCAGGATAGCTGTGGCATTTCGGGGTCTTTTTTTATTCCAGATGAATTTTTGGAGAGTTTGTTCTAGATCTTTGAAATATGCCATTGGTATTTTAATAGGTATTGCATTGAATCTATAGATTGTTTTAGGTAGTATGGACATTTTAATGATGTTGATTCTACCAATCCATGAACATGGTATGTTCTTCCATCTGTTTATGTCTTCCTCTATCTCTTTTTTCAATGTCCTGTAGTTTTCCAAGTACAGGTCTTTTACATCCATGGTTAAGTTTATTACTAGGTATCTTAATTTTTTTGGTGCAATGGTAAATGGGATTTTTTTTTTCATTTGTCTTTCTGTGAGTTCATTATTGGTGTATAATAAGGACATAGATTTCTGGGTGTTAATTTTGTATCCTACTACATTGCCAAATTCATTTATTAGGTCTAGTAGTTTTTTGATGGAGTCTTTGGGGTTTTCTATGTATAGTATCATGTCATCTGCAAATAAGGACAGTTTTATTTCTTCTTTTCCAATTTGGATGGCTTTTATTTCTTCTTCTTGTCTGATCACTATGGCTAGTCCTTCTAGTACCATGTCGAACAGGAGTGGTGAAACTGGGCATCCTTGTCTTGTTCCTGTTCTTAGGGGAAATAGGTTTAGTTTTTGCCCATTGAGTATGATGTTGTCTGTAGGTTTGTCACATAGAGCTTTTATTATGTTGAGGTGTAATCCCTCTATTCCCACTTTGCTGAGAGTTTTTATCAAGAAAGGGTGTGGATTTTATCAAATGCCTTTTCTGCATCAATTGATATGATTATGTGATTTTTGTCTCTGTATGTTTATGTAATGTATCACATTTATTGATTTGAGGATATTGTACCATCCTTGCATCCCTGGAATAAATCCTTCTTGGTCATGGTGTATGATCTTTCTAATGTATTGCTGAATCTGATTTGCTAGAATTTTGTTGAGGATTTTAGCATCTATGTTCATCAAGGATATTAGCCTGTAGTTCTATTTTTTTGTGGTGTCTTCATCTGGTTTTGGGATTAGGGTAATGCTGGCTTCATAGAAACAGCTTGGAAATGTGCCTTCCTCTTGAATTTTTTTGGAATAGTCTGAGGAGGATAGGTTTTAGTTCTTCTTTGAATGCTTGGTAGAACTCCCCTATAAAGCTGTCTGGACCAGGACTTTTGTTTGCTGGAAGATTTTTTATCACTGTTTCAATTTCTTTGGTAGTTATTGGCCTATTCAGGTTTTTTTATTCTTCTTGGTTGAGTTTTGGGAGCTTGTATTTTTCTAGGAATATGTCCATTTCATCTAGGTTGTCCATTTTGTTGGAATAGAGTTGTTCATTGTATTTTTTCATAATCGTTTGCATTTCTGTGGGATTGGTTGTTATTTCACCTCTTTGATTTCTGATTTTGTTTATTTGGGTCCTTTCTCTTTGCTTCTTGGTGAGCCTGGCTAGAGATTCATCAATCTTGTTTATCCTTTCCAAGAATCAGCTCTTGGTTTTGTTGATCTTTTGTATTTATTTATTTACTTATTGGTCTCTCTGTCATTTATCTCCACTCTGATCTTTATTATTTCCTTCCTTCTGCTTACACTGAGCTTTTCTTGTTGCTCTCTTTCTAACTCTTTGAGTTGTAGGGTTAGGTTATTTATTACCATTGTTTCTTGTTTTTTGCAGAAGGCTTGTAGAGCTATGAACTTCCCTCTCAAGACTGCTTTCGCTGTGTCCCATAGATTTTGGATTGTTGTGTTTTCATTGTCGTTTGTCGACATGATGCTTTTTATTTTTTCTTTGATCTCTCTGGTAACCCAGTCATTGTTTAATATCATGCTATTTAGCCTCCAGGTGCTTGATTGTTTTTATTGTAGTTGATTTCCAGTTTTATGCCATTGTGATCTGAGAAGGTGCTTGATATGATTTCTGTCTTCTTGAATTTGAAGAGATTTTGTCTGTGACCCAACATATGGTCTTTCTTTGAAAATGACCCATGTGCACTTGAGAAGAATGTATATTCTGTAGCTTTGGGGTGAAATGTTCTGAAGATATCAATTAATTCCATCTGATCTAGTGAATCATTTAGGATTGATGTTTCTTTGCTGATTTTTTGTTTGGAGGGTTTGTCCAATAGTGATAGTTGGGTATTAAAGTCCCCTACTATGACTGTATTGCTGTCTATCTCTCCCTTGATATCCTCTAGGAGTTTTTTAATATATTTTGGTGCTCCTGTATTGGGTGCATATCATTGTGTGTTTTTAAGTCATGTGTGCAGAAAGGTTACAGTACCTCTGAATTTCATTTTAGGATGGAAAGTGGGCTTTTTCAAGATACTTGCTATAAAATGGATTGGACTGAGTTGAGAAAACCCCCACCATACAAGACCAGAAAGGGCAAGAGCAGTCACACTCACTCTGGCCAAACCTCCTGAACCCTTCCTCTGGGGGCTGAGCTGAGAGGGGGGCCTGGAGCGGGTGGAGGGAGGTGTGTGGGGGGGAAGGTGAGGCCTGAGGCTGGGGTGTGGATGGATGCAGGAAGGGGGCAGGGCAGGAGCTCTGGCTGTCATCACCACTGCCAGCCTTTCTGAGGTCTATCCCTGACCCAATAGCTCCCACCCCATGCACTCCCTCAATATAAACAACACCACAGAGCATGTGGGCCAGCTGCCGAATCATGTGCTTTGGGGTCCTTTCCAGGTTCAGTGGGAACCTCAGGGTGACCCTACCCACCCTCCGGCAGCTAACGGGGAACAGACACGTGCAGAGGCCCCCAGTGAGCCAGTGTGTTCACGCTGTGCCGTCAGCATCCAGGAATTGGAGTTAGCGGATACTGTAGGTTGTCCCTACATTTCTATGTAGAACTATCTTGCTCAAAACTTGGCTCAGACGTCACCTCCCCTGGGAAGACTTCCCTGACTCCTGGCCGCTCGCCTGTTCACACTGCCTCTGTGCTAGAGAACTCTGCACACTGGCTTTGATCCTTACACAGCCCCTCTCCTTTGTTAGATCCCGAACACCTAGAAGAGGGGGAGCCTCACACACTGTACCAGACACACACAGGACAGACTCCAAGGCCAATCCTGGCTCTACCACCAACCAGCTCTGTGGCCTGCGGTAAGTCCCACCTCCTCCCCGGGCCTCAGTTTCCTGATCTGTAAACTGAATGCACAGGATCTGACTTAGGATCCTTTCTGGTCTGATGCTCAGGATGTGAGCTGGGGTGGCCCAACCCTCCCTGCACACTGAGCAGGACCCCGGACTCCAGGTGGGTAGTGTGCAGGCGCTGTGGTTGCCACGGTGACATTCAGCACGAAGCCCTCACAGGCCCCTCTCGCTGGGGTCCCAGGCCAGGCAGCTTTCAGCATCGATGGGCTGCTTTCTCCTGAACAGCCAGCGGGGCCTTTTTAGTTCTCTCTTCTTCTCTGACAAGGCCCAGGGCCGCTGCCCCATCTGGCAGAAGCAGGCGGCCTCGATCCTGCTGTGGGCCAGGGGAGGGGACTGCTATCGGGAATGGCTCCAGGAAGAGCCCTGAGGCAGGTCCTCTGGGGGGGGGGGGGGGGAGGGGCGCGGATCCCGGGTCTGGGGAGGCCTGTGAGGGTTCTGGTCCTGCCGGGCCAGGGACAGGGCTCAGTGCACGGTGTCAGGACTATTTCGGGTTGTTACCTCGAAATGTTTCTTCACAGCTGCACACAGCCAGGGAGGGAGTGGTCTGTGGGCGCTGCACCTGCCCACCCAGCAAGCGATACTGCCCTGCTGCTGACACTGCATTTCACCCTGGTCACTGGGCACTGCCCGCTGCTTCCACTCCAGACAGGGCCTCAGCCGTGCCCTCAGAGGCAGGGCAGCTCTGCCAGCTGCAGTGCCCGCCTGGCCGCTCCCAGGCCTGGCAGGCGGTGGGCAGGGCAGACCGCACAGGCTGACCTTCCTTCCTCTTCAGAGTAAATAGGACGTCTGACAGGCATGGCCTCCAGCGCACTTGGTGCTGAGGAGCTTATATCCCAATAGGGCCAAAGAGACCTCCCTCTGTGTAGTTAGCATGCGTGTTTCTCACCGGGCTGGCCAAACACATGTTTTGGAAACAACCCCTGGTGAGCCACAGCAGGCCCTTTGTGGCAGAAATGGCAGCCACACTGCCCGAGGGAGGGCCAGGACTCATGGGAGGGAAGGCTGATGCCCTGATGGGCAGGAAGGGAGAGGCAAAGGGCTCCACTCACCAGCTGGTGCCCTGGGGAGCGGAAGGCCCTGGCCTGTGACAGCCCCTCTGCATCACACCCGGCAACTCACATGAGGAACACAGCTCAGCACCCACTTTCTCTGTGGGCACAGCCAGGCTCGTGTGGGGAACGTCCCCCTCCCCACCCACACCCCACCCCCTGCGCCTGGAGGAACAAAGATGGGGCCTAGAGGCCTTAGCCTGGGTCTCTGGCCTCCTCCGTGGGGACTGGGCCGTTGGAGAGGTGAGAAGCAGCACTAACGGCAGGTGAGGCTCAGGGTTCTGCGCCTCCTAAATGCTTGGGGGAGGAGCAAGAAGTAGTTACTGTGCCACAGCCTGAGGGGTGCACGGGGAGCAGGGATACAGGGCCCCAGGCCTTTTTCTCTCCATCTTCCTTTTTCAAGAGAAACACACGGAAGGGCTTAGATTTAATCAGGCCACGGAGACAGATGATCCTGGGTTTGTATGGCGGGGCGGGTTCCGGACACCTTTCTCCCCAGTCCTGCTAGTCCCGCTGCAGCTTCGGCGGGGTGGGGGTGGGGGTGGAGGGGGCAAAGCAGGCGCCACCACTGACTCAGGCGTCCACATAGCCCGGGATCAGGCTCAGGGAGGCTCGTGCGGGATGGAAGGGGCCTCAAAACCCCATACACTGTGGTTCTCAAACTGTGCTCCCCGGAACATGACCCTCAGGGGACATGGTTGGGTTTGGGGGCAGGGAGGACAGGAGCCTCCAAGTCCCTGTTGTCCTGCTTGGACCAGAGTGGGTCCATTCTCACCTGTTGGGATCCAGTGAGTGATTTTATTCGAACAAAAGGTTTAACTGCTAACAGGAAGCTTGGAGACCACTGACCGAGTCTGATCATCTCACTTTAAGGAGAGGCCTCCGAACTCTCCGAGGGAGAAGAGCTTGTCTTAGCTCACACGGCAGATGAAGGACCAAGCAAGGACTTGAGCCAAGGTATCTTGACCTTGAGCCCACTATTCTAGTCCCTCACGCTCCTCGGTTATTTGATCTGCTGCTAATAATGTCCTTCCGGCAGACCCGCCCCCTGCGTCAGACCTGCACGGGCATCACAGTGCGCAGCCACATCTCCTGCTCCCACTGGCCCTGCTGAATGGCCACCGGTGGCCGCCCAGCCAGTCACCCAGTCACCCAGTAACCCGGTGGCCGCCCAGCCAGTCACCCAGTCACCCAGTAACCCGGTGGCAGCCCCGGGACTTTTACAGGAGAGAGGGTAAATCAGCTGAAAGAGGGATGGTGCCAACACACCTGTCTCAGAGCTGAGTCTGCCTGTCCCCTGGGGTGCGCTGGCCCCCAGGGATGCTGAGGACGCTACGGGGCCGCCTCCTACCTCAGCCACAGCAGTCGCTGTGGGGGACATGGAGGTGTTAGTGAGGGATAGTTGGCGGGGGGACCAGGCCTGCAGGGGAGAGCAGTTACTTTCTCCTTCATAGCCACCGCCTGCTCTTTCCCATCAGTGACCACACCCTCCTAAGTTGACCTCCAAAATGACATTTTACTCCATCTTCCTTCCTCTACCTTCTCTCTCAGAGAGGAGCAGGCCGCCGCGCCTCTCCGATGTCAGCCGTCTTCCGTATCTACCGCAGCATACCAGCTCTCTCCAAGGACTGGACTCATACCAGGGCTCAGTAGGTAGTTACTGAAAGGATGAATGGTCCGGCCGGCTTGGCCCAGTGGTTAGGTGTCGACCTATGAACCAGGGGGTTCACGGTTTGATTCCTGGTCAGAGCACATGCTCGGGTTGCAGGCTCCATCCCCAGTGTGGGGCATGTGGGAGGCAGCCGACCAACGATTCTCTCTCATCATTGATGTTTCTATCTCTCTCCCTTCCTCTCTGAAATCAATAAAAATATATTTTTTTAAAAAAGAAAGGATGAATGAACAGATGGATGGATGGAAAGACTGCTGCAACAGTCTCTGAACTGACCTCCTTTTAAAGTTTGGTCCTGTTAAATAGGTCTTCATCTTACCACCAAGATGACTTACCTAAAATGCAAATTACCAAGGCGCTCTCCGTACTTAAACCCCTTCAAACTGCCAAACAACGCTCAAGCTCTTCGTCTGGCCCAGGGTCTCCTGGTGTGGCCGGGTCCTCTCCAGCCTCGCTCCTGCACTCCCTCTCCGCCCCACACGGCCTTCCCCACCACGTGGCCCACTTCCCTCTTCTTGTAAACCCGCTCAGGGACAGCTGCCTGGAGAGCCCCCCTGGCGGGCACCTGGCTGCTGGGTCCGGAGTGCACATCTCCATCCCGCAGGTGCCACCCGAGGAGCACAATCTGTGTCAGTACTCTGTCTACTCCCCGAAACCAAGCCCCACGCCTTCTCCTCTCTGGCCCCCAAACCAGGCCCAGGCCCAGCCCAGCAGCTGAGGTGCGTCTTCAACTCAGCAAAGGTGTCCCCGGGGCTCACGCTGAGAAGCAAAGCCTGGGCGGAGGGCTCCCCGCGGAGCGTGCTCAAAGGGCGGGGAGCCAGCTGGTCTCAGCCTCCCACTGGGAACTCAGCTGTGGGAAAGCCAGGCCTCTCCATGGGTACTTCCCTATGGGAGGGGGCCAGGGAGCGGGCAGGAAGGGGGAGCCCTCCCACCCCCGAAGTGACAGAAGTGCCGTCACCCAGGTACCACTGAATCCTGGCCAGTGTCCCACACGGGACCATCATGTCCTCTCTCTGGTGCCGGCTGTCCTCAGAGAGGGGGGTCCGGGGCTCAACCACAGAGGGACATGCTCAGCCCAACCCAGTGCACGTGTGGCACGGGCACTCTCCCCCTCGCAGGGCATGACACGGGCACTCTCCCCCTCGCAGGGCGTGTCACGGGCACTCTTCCCCACACAGAGCATGTCACGGGCACTCTCCCCCACACAGAGCATGACACGGGCACTCTCCCCCTCGCAGGGCGTGTCACAGGCACTCTCCCCCACACAGAGCATGTCACGGGCACTCTCCCCCACACAGAGCATGTCACGGGCACTCTCCCCCACACAGAGCATGTCACGGGCACTCTCCCCCACACAGAGCATGTCACGGGCACTCTCCCCCTCGCAGGGCGTGTCACGGGCACTCTCCCCCACACAGAGCATGTCACGGGCACTCTCCCCCACACAGAGCATGTCACGGGCACTCTCCCCCACACAGAGCATGTCACGGGCACTCTCCCCCTCGCAGGGCGTGTCATGGGCACTCTCCCCCACACAGAGCATGTCACGGGCACTCTCCCCCACACAGAGCATGTCACGGGCACTCTCCCCCACACAGAGCATGTCACGGGCACTCTCCCCCACACAGAGCATGTCACGGGCACTCTCCCCCTCGCAGGGCGTGTCACAGGCACTCTCCCCCACACAGAGCATGACACGGGCACTCTCCCCCTCGCAGGGCGTGTCACAGGCACTCTCCCCCACACAGAGCATGTCACGGGCACTCTCCCCCTCGCAGGGCGTGTCACGGGCACTCTCCCCCACACAGAGCATGACACGGGCACTCTCCCCCTCGCAGGGCGTGTCACGGGCACTCTCCCCCACACAGAGCATGACACGGGCACTCTCCCCCACACAGAGCATGTCACGGGCACTCTCCCCCACACAGAGCATGACACGGGCACTCTCCCCCTCGCAGGGCGTGTCACGGGCACTCTCCCCCACACAGAGCATGACACGGGCACTCTCCCCCACACAGAGCATGTCACGGGCACTCTCCCCCACACAGAGCATGACACGGGCACTCTCCCCCTCGCAGGGCGTGTCACGGGCACTCTCCCCCACACAGAGCATGACACGGGCACTCTCCCCCACACAGAGCATGTCACGGGCACTCTCCCCCACACAGAGCATGACACGGGCACTCTCCCCCTCGCAGGGCGTGTCACGGGCACTCTCCCCCACACAGAGCATGACACGGGCACTCTCCCCCACACAGAGCATGACACGGGCACTCTCCCCCTCGCAGGGTGTGTCACAGGCACTCTCCCCCTCGCAGGGCATGTCAGGGGCACTCTCACAGCAGCCGTGTCCGGGAGAGAAAGGGTGGGTGCAGCACCTACCAGTGGGAAGACTCCCCAGCTCTAGGCTACAGAATGTTCTCCACCCAGGGCAGCAGTTCAAAGTACAACAGTAGCCCCACTGTGCCCCTTAGGCCCGCCCCAGGGGTCTGGGGGTACAAGGGTCCCACTCTAAAAGAGGCAGGATGTAGCCTGAGCTGGAGAGAAAGGAACAAGGGTTTGAACTGAAGCAAGTGGATGTTTTTGTTTGTTTGGTTTGCGGGTTTTGCGGGTTTTTTTATGGTTTTCTATCAGGCCACAAAGAAGAAACCTGGATTTAATGAAGATGAAAGAGCGTCCAAATCTCCACACTGCTCTGAGTGACACTGCTACCTGCCAACCTCTCTCCTACTTTCTGTGAAGCAGGTGCATGATGCGGGTGCACGAAGGCTTCTCTGGGTCATCGCACAGCCTGTGTGCAAACCCTAATGTGCCATTCACTAGCTACACGCTCTTGGAAATGTTATTCCCAATGTTGAGCCTCGGTTTTCTTAACTGCAAAGGGGGGGGGGGGCAATAGCACATATCTCTTACACGTATGTGCAGATTCATGGAGGTAATATGTATGAGTGTCTTGCACAATGCCTGCCACATCAAAGGGGCTCAGTCCCTGTGGGTTCCTCCTCCTTCCACCCCAAATCTCCCCAACCTTCGCTTCTGTAAAGTCAAGAACTCCTAGCCCCAAGCCAAGCCTGGGACCGGCCTTCATGAGAAAAGCCCCTTCCTGGGGAGGGGAGCTCCGGGCAGATGATTTGGGACCCGGGGGGCAAAGGCAACCTGAGGAACATGAGAAGGAGTCGCCCACACCCGTCACTCTTAGAACACGTTCTGAGGTGTAGGCCTCTCGCTCTTAGAAGAAGCCCAGGAGGGAGGCTGAATGCAAAGGAGGGAGGCTGACCACAATGAAGGGAGCAGAAGTCCTGATGGTAAAGGGGGCTAAAGACACCTAATCTGTGGCCCAGGAGCAGCAGCGCCACGAGGACATGAGCACACCCATACCTCCCTGAACCAGAGCCACACGGAAGGAGGGAAGAGTCAGTTCAGGCAGCTGAGGACGCCACTAACAGAAGAAATGGCCTGGAACCAAAATAAGAAAGTGAAATGTGGGCCTTGGGAGCACTGGCTGGTGAAGAAGGTGGAGGAAAAGCATCTGGTGTTGGTGCAGAGCCCTGGTCCCAGGCCCGCTGTCTCTGTTTGGTGACCCATCCTGACCGCTCGGAGTTGTGTGGTCCTCAGCCTCCTCACCAAGCTGCTGTTTCAGGGCCTCTGACTCATAACAGGCAGGTGTTGGCTCTGGCTGCCCAGTCGCCTGGCTGCCATGTTCAAATTCACTCTTGAAATAAGGAGAGACAGGTACAGCCAGCTCCCAGTGGAGTGCCTGGCTCTGACGGTTGGAGCATGAGGCCAAGGTCTCAAGTTTGAGCACACGCGGCTTTGTAAGCTGGTAGTGACAGGATGTGGCTGGACTAGGAGGAGCTACATCCTCTGGGAGGACAAACGTGCTCGAGAACCTCACACAAAACACCGCTCCCAAGCAGGGCACTGTGAGCTGAGCGTCCAAAGTGACACTGCCCAGAAACATCTTTTTTTAAAATTCATTTCAGAGAGGAAGGTAGAGGGAGAGAGAGAGAGAAACATCAGTGATGGGAGAGAATCATTGACCGGCTGCCTCCTGCATGTCCCACACTGGGGATCAAGCCTGCAACCTGGGCATGTGTCCTGACTTAGATCGAACCCGGGACCCTCAGTCCATAGGCCGACGCTCTATCCACTGAGCCAAACCAGCCAGGGCCCACAAACATCTCAACACACGCTCAGCAGTGAGCATTTTATCCAGGACGCCAGCAGCACCCAGTGCAGCCACTTGCACGCGGGGGTGGGGGTTCAGGAGGTCTGCCTAGAGGCCCCCAGACTTTGGCTCTGACTGTGAAGGCAGCGGTGCCTCTGCATTTGGGGGCTGGAGTGACCGAAGAGGAGGCAGCCACAGGCTGTCAGTCTTTCCCCCAGCTGCTTGCACAGCTCTCCTGCCAACGTAAATCACTTTCCAGTCCTTCTCAAATTGCACACAACATTCATCTTCCTTTTTGCCTGAAATTGACTAAAAAAACCCATTTTAATGACAATAAGAGACACCAAGAGCAAACTCATGGAAAGCCCATTCAACACTCATTTACTCATTCAATCAGTGGCTGTGTGTCCAGCACAGCAATGCCCTGAGGTGTGATGGAGACACCGGGGAATAAGGCGCTCCCCTGCCTTCAAGGAGTTTGCCCTGGTTGAGGGGGGGCTGCTACCACAAAGCAGAGGCACAGGAAGCTCTAAGCTGGGCAGAACGTGGTTTATTTAACAGAAGGGCAAACTATTTGGTAACGCAGGAGAAATAAATCAGTCTGACAGGGAGGACCATGGAGGCTTGCAGAGAGCAGGTGACATGCTCTGGGTCTTGAGTAATGAGTAGAATGTCCTCAGGAAAGATACAGGGAAGGGCATCCGGGATTGCGAAAGGAACGAACTAATTCTGCTCCCACAGGAAGAGTACAGGGTTCCATAAAACTAGAAAAGAGGGCTCGGGGTGGGGGCGGGGTAGAGGAAGCTGGTGGAAGGGGAGTGGCTTATAATCAGATCATGGAAGGGCTAATGTATGCCAAGGATTTTGTACTTTATAAACAAGAGAAAACCTATGAAGTTCTTCAGTTGTGACCAACAGTGGCCAGGTCAGTACGTTAGGAAGAAAGCATGAGTTCAAGCATGAGCGTGGGAGACGGGCCGAGGGCTCTGGCCAGGCGGCAGGGCAGGGAGCCCAGCCAGGGCCATGGCAGAAGCAACAAACTCCGTTCTGTAGAATCGTGTGTTCTCACAACACCTGTGGCCGCACAGTCCCTTGTCCTGTTCCTTCTAGTGGGAAAGCTGCCCGCCATATCCACCTGGCTCATTCAGAGCAATCTGTGAAAGCGTCTCCTGGCCCACCCGGACGCGCTCTGCTCTGGGCTGCCCATACAGCAGGGGCGTTCTCCCATCTGGTACTCAGCACGGCTGTTATCACCCATCTGGGTACTTAGCCTCCACGTCAGACTGTGAAGTCCTGCCGAGAAGGACTTCGACCCTCTGTATCTCTGTATTCTCAGGACTTGGTCCGGGCTGGTTATTCAGAAAGAGTTCTGTGATGGGAAGGAATGCCCTGAAGTGCTCTCTGTGCTCGTAATGTCTCTCTTTCTTGCATACCCACACACATAAGCACACTCCATGTTGGTAAATGCATGGCCCAATCCCATGTCCAATGCCTCTCCCCCATTGCACTCTAAGTCCCATCACCTTATTTCTAGGGTAAATTATTCTGACCAGCTTCTTTCAACCCCATTAAAATATGCTAAATTATCTTCAGTTTGCATGCAAGACTCCATATTGGGTTACCTGGACTGACATATAATCTGTTTGCTGATATCAAAATGCTGGTGCTCACTCTGACACCATTAGAACCTGATGGAGAATCAAGGACTCCGAGGCTTTCTGAGCACTTGTCTCTCTGCCCAATAAATGCCTTCCCCCACCCCCCCCCCAGCACTAGTTATAAGCACCCCATTTCCCTGCCTCCTTCCTGGCTCGGCAGCCCAGAGACCCCAGTAAATGCTTGGAGGAGGGTTCACCCCCAGTTTAGGTATCTTCCTAAAAAGTACCTTTATGTACCTGTGTCTTTTATATGTTAATTATAAACATCTAACTTCCATTTGGGGGAAGGATGGAATAGTTGTGTCAGATGAATACTTCTGCTGGAAACGTAAGAAATGCTAGATCGGATATTCACCTATTTTACAACATCATAGACCTGCTGGAACGAGGATCAGAGAGAGCGATTTCAGAGAGGAAACGAGAAGAGGCGAGCTGCTGTGCAGCAGCTTCCCCTGACATGAGGGCTTTGCCATTCTGGGCACAGGCTGAGAGGCTGGGAACCCACACTGGCTCCAGCTGGGCTGCTGCTGGGGATGAGGAAGCCCCCACAGCTCCTGGCAGACTTGAGACTCGAAGGAGAAAGTTAGAGACTTGAGGGACCTCAAATGCATGGCCAGGTTTCCCCTGAGGTCGCCCACAGAACTAATGGAGCAGAAGGCACAACAACAAAATCCTAAGCAGAAGCCTCTGGAAGCAGAAAGCTGTCCCGCAGTCTTAAGATACTTGAAGATAAGGCACACCACACCAGGCTCTCCCTGCCGCCACTCTCTGGGAGAGGGAATCCGAGGTAGACTACATCTTATCAAAACATAACCCAGCTTGGATGGCTTCTGTCTTTAATTGAATTAAGGTCATCTTTTCACTCTGCCCAGTGGAGAGTAAGTCCTTGCCTGAAGATCACAGCATTCACATTGGTGGGCAAAAATAGGTTTGCAGTTGTGAGCACATGACATTGCTTCTGTGTTATTTATTAAGTATTAGAGGCACGGTGCATGAAATTTGTGTGTGTGTGTGTGTGGGGGGGGTCCCTCTGCCCAGCCTGCACCCTCTCCAATCTGGGACATACCTCTCACAATCTGGGACCGCTGGCTCCTAACTGCTCACCTGCCTGCCTGCCTTATCACCTCTAACTGCCTCTGCCTGCTGGCCTGATTGCCCCTAACTGCCCCCCCTGCTGGCCTGGTCACCCCCAACTTCCCCCCCCCACCAGCCTGGTCATCCCCAACAGCCCCCCCCGCCAGCCTGGTTGCCCCTTAATGCCCCCCCTGCCAGCCTGGTTGCCCCCAACAGCCCCCCTCTGCTGGCCTGGTTACCCCTAACTGCCCTCCCCTGCAGGCCTGGTCACCCCTAACTGCCCTCCCCTGCAGGCCATATTGTGGCAGCCATCTTGTGTCCACATGAGGGCAGCCATCTTTGACCACATGGGGCCGGCCTTCTTGTGCGTTGGAGTGATGGTCAATTTGCATATTACTCTTTTATTAGATAGGATTATTGACTATATTTCGTATGCTGTATTTTACACCTCCAGGACTTTCTGTAACTACCAATTTGTACTTCTTAATCCCTTCACCTTTTTCACCCAGTCCCCCAGCTCCCTTCCTCCTGGCAACCATTAGTCTGTTCTCTGTGTCTATGAGTCTGTTTCAATTTTGTTTATGTATTTTGTTCTTTAGATTCCATATGTAGGTGAAATCATATAGCATTTGTTTTCTCTGACTGACTTATTTCAGTTAGCATAATACTCTCTACGTTCATTCAAGCTGTTGCAAATGGTAAGATTTCATTCTTTTTTATGGCTGAGTAATATTCCATTATATATATACCACTTCTTTGTATCCACTCATCTATTGATGGGCACATGGGTTGCATCCATATCTTAGTTATTATAAGTAATGCTGCAATGAACATAGAGCTGCATATATTCTTTGGAAATAGTGTTTTGGGTTTCTTCAGACATATAGCCAGACGTGAGATCACTGGGTCATAAAGCAGTTTTATTTTTTTAGAAACTGCCATACTGTTTTTTACAGTGGCTGCACCAGTTTGCATTCTCACCAACAGTGCATGGGGATTCCCTTTTATCCACATCTTCAACAATACTTGTTTGTTGATTTTTTTTAATGATAACCATTCTGAGAGGTGTGTTTTTAATTTGCATTTCTCTGATGATTAGTGATGTTGAGCATCTTTTTATATGTCTACTAGATGCCTTGTGCACGAAATCATGCATGAGAAGGGGGTCCCTCAGCCTGGCCTACACCATTCTGGGACCCCTCAGGAGATGTCCAACTGTCAGTTTAGGCCTGATCCTGGGATTGGACCTAAACCAGGAGTCAGACATCCCTCTGGCAATCCAGGACCACTGGCTCCTAACTGCTCACCTGTCTGTCTGCCTGATTGCCCCTAACAACTCAGCTTGCCTGCCTGGTCACCCCTCACTGCTCTCCCCTACTGGCCTGGTTGCCCCTAACCACCTCTGCCTCAGCCCCCACCACCATGGCTTTGTCTAGAAGGATATCCAGAAGGATGTCCAGTCTAATTAGCCTATTACCCTTTTATTAGTATAGATATTCCTGCAGGATCGAGCCTAAACCGGCAGTCCGACATCCCTTTCGCAATCCGGGACTGCTGGCTCCTAACCGCTCACCTCCCTGCCTGCCTGACCACCCCTAATCCTAACCATTTAGCCTGTCAGCCTGGTTGCCCCTAACTGCCCTCCCCTGCTGGCCTGGTCACCCCTAACCACCTCTGCCTTGGCCTCTGCCACTGTGGCTTTGTCCAGAAGGACGTCCGGAAGGATGTCTGGTCTAATTAGCATATTACCCTTTTATTAGTATAGATTGGACATCTGTAGGTCCTTTCCCTTCCTCTCTAAAATCTATAAAAATATATTTCTAGCCCTAACTGGTTTTGCTCAGTGGATAGAGCATCGGCCAGTGGACTGAAGGGTCCCAGGTTCAATTCCAGTCAAGGGCATGTACCTTGGTTGTGGGCACATCCCCAGTAGTGTGTGTGCAGGAGGCAGCTGATTGATGTTTCTCTCTCATTGATGTTTCTAACTCTGTCCCTCTCCCTTCCTCTCCGTAAAAAATCAATTATATATATATATATATATATATATATATATATATATATATATATATTTCTAAAAAATGTAACGGAGCCCTAGCTGATTTGGCTCAGTGGATAGAGCGTCAGTCTGCAGGCTGAAGGGTTCTGGGTTCAATTCCAGTCAAGAGCACATGCCTGGGTTGCAGGCTCAATTCCCAGGAGGGGGCATGCAGGAGGCAGCCAATCAATGATTTCTCTCTCATTGATGTGTCTATCTCTCTCTCCTTCTCCCTTCTTCTCTGAAATAAATAAAAAATATTCTTAAAATGTAACTGATTTCTGAATATTTATTATGTATCCTGATACTTAACTAAATTCATTTATCAGTTCTAGTAGTTTTGGGTGGAATGTTTAGGGTTCTCAATATACAGTATCATGTCATATGGAAGTAACCAGTTTCACTTCTTCCTTTCTAATGTGGGTGCTTTTTATTTCTTCCTGTTATCGCCATGCCTAGGATTTCCAGGACTATGTTAAATAAGAGTGGGGAAAGCAGACGCCCCTGTATTGTTCCTGATCTTAAAGGAAACACTTTTATTTTTTGCCTGTTGAGCTGTGGGTTTGTTGATGTTGGCTGTGGGTTTGTCATATACGGCCTTTATTGTGTTGAGGTATGTTCCCTTTATTCCCACTTTGCTGAGAGTTTTTACCAGAAATGGATACTGGATTTTGTCAAATAATTTTTCTCCATCTATTGACATGACCCTGTAGTTTTATTCTTCCTTTTATTTATGTGGTATATCTCAATTAATTTTTGAATAGTGTACCAACCTTGCATTTCAGGAATAAATCCCATTTGATCATGGTGTATAATCTCTGTAATGTACTGCTGGGTGCATTTTGACAATATTTTGTTGAGGATTTTTGCATCTATGTACATCAAGGATATTGACCTATAATTTCCTTTCTTTGTAGTGTCTTTTTCTGGTTTTAGAATTAGGGTAATACTGGCCTTGGAAAATGAGCTGGAGAGTCTTCCCTCATCTTGAAGTTTATGGAATAGTTTGAGAAGAACATGTGTTAGTTCTTCTTTGAATGTTTGGTAAAATTCACCTGTGAAGCCATCCAGTCCAGGACTTTTGTTTGTTGGGAATTTTCTTTATTACATCTCCAATTTCATACATTGTAATTGTTCTGTTCAGATTTTCTGATTTGCCTTGATTCAGTTTTAGAAGATTTGTATTTTTCTAGAAGTTTATTGATTTCCTCCAGATTGTCTAATTTGTTGACATATACAGGTTGTCCCAATAAACGTATACACACTTTAACAGCTGATAGCCCAATTTTGAAATGAAATGTATTTTAATAAACACGGCATTTATAATTATTCAAAGGGTGTGTATACATTTTGGGGGAGACCCTAGGATTGTTCATAATATCTCTCTATATAAAACCCTAATATGCAAATAGACCAAAAGCAGAACAACTGAACCAGTCACTATGACATAAGCTGACCACCAGGGGGCGTGCATGGAACATGGCTCCAGCCATGGCAGAATGGTGGAGCAGGTGAGCAGGGGTGCCAGACCAAGGCGGGGTGCCAATTGCTGTCATTGGGGTGAGCCTCTGGTGGTTACTGAAAATTGTTTGCTCCCATGTGCTGTGATCCCACCAGGTGCTTGCACCTGCTGCTGGTGCTGGCCCCGTTTGCACCCACTGCCAGCGCCAGAGCCGCCACTCACACCTGCTGCCAGCACTCAGCGCTAGCCATGATTGCTTGGCACCTTCAGCAGGTGTGAGCAGTGGCTGCCAGCCCTGATCACCCATCAGGGCTTCTCCACCTCCCCCTGCTCCTGAGGGGCAATTGGGGCCAGCAGCCACCTCTTGCACCTGCTAATGGCACTGGCCCCAATCACTCCGCACCATCAGTGGGTGCGAGCAGGGTTGGCACCATCAGCACATGGGAGCGGTGGCGGCAGGAGCAGTGCTGCCAGCAGACAGGGGATTGGGGGCCATGGTGGGAGGGGCCGGGCAGGGGTGCGGAGTATGGGCCGAGAACCGCCCCTGTGCCTACCGCAGCCTCACAGACCACGGTTCCTTTCAAGGTGTATGCATTCATGCACTGGGCCCCTAGTCCTATATAATAAAAGGCTAATAAGCAAATAGGCCAAATGGCGGGAAAATGGAACAGTTGCTATGATGTGCGCTGACCACCAGGGGGCGTGTGTGGAACATGGTGGGTGAGGCCGCAGTGGGAGGGTGGAGCAGGTGAGTTGGGGTTCCAGATGAAGGCGGGGTGCTGGTCACTGTCATCAGGGCAAGCCCCTGTGCTTACTGAAAATTATTTGCTCCTGTGTGCCACGGTCCTGCCGGGGCTCACACCTGCTGCTGGCACCCAGAGCCCGCCTGATCACTCAGCGCTGTCAGTGGATGCGAGCAGTGGCTGCTGGCCCTGATTGCCCCTCAGAGCTTCTCCACCTCCCCCTGCTCCCGAGGGGCGATCAGGGCCAGCAGCCGCGGGCCCCAATCGCTTCACGCCATCAGCGGGTGCAAGCAGGGGTGGCGCCATCAGTGCATGGGAGTGGCGGCGGTGGGAGCGGGGCTGCCGGCAGACAGAGGACCGGGGTCCACAGAAGGAAGGCCAGGTGGGGGACATGGGGAATGGGCCAAGACCCACCCCTGTGACCACCGCAGCCTCACGGCCCAGTTTCTTTCAAGGTGTATGAATTTGTGCGCTGGGCCCCTAGTTTTCTTATAATCCTTTATATTTTTGTGGTGTTAGTTGATACTTCTCCTTCATTTCTGATTTTATCTATTTTTGTCCTATCTCTTTTTTTCTTAATAAGTCTGGAATGGCCAGGGATCCAATCTGCCACCCAGCTGTGTGCCCTTGATGGGGAATGCAACCTGCGCCCCTTCAGTGCATGGGCCACCACTCTAACCACAGAGCAACACTGGCCAGGGCTGTTTATCTTGTCAAAGAACCAGCTTTAGGCTTCATTCATCTTTTGTATTGCTTTTTAAAGACTCTCTATCGTTTATTTCACTCAGTTCCTTATTGCTTCCTTTCTTCTACTCACTTTGGGCTTTGCTATTCTTTTTCTAGTTCCTTCAGGTGTAAGGGAAGGCTGCTGATCTGAGATTTTCTTGTTTCTTAAATTAGGCCTGTATTGCTATGAATTTCCCTCTTAAGACTGCTTTTACTGTGTCTCTTAGATTTTGGATGGTTGTGTTTTCATTCTCATTTGCCTCACGGTATCGTTTGATTTCTTCCCTGATCTCATTGTCAACCTATTCATCACTTAGTAACATGTTATTTAGCCTCCATGTGTTTGTGTGTTTTTCTTTTCTTACAATTGATTTCTACTTTCATACCATGTGGCTGAAGAAGATGCTTGATATGTATTTCAAACTTCTTAAATTTATTGACACTAGTTCTTTGTCCTAATATGTGATCTATCCTAGAAAATGTTCCATGCACTCTAGATAATAATGTATATTCTGCTGCTTTGGGGTAAAATCATCTGAACATATCAATTAAATTCATCTGATCTAGTGTTTAAGGCCACTGTTTCCTGTTGATTTTCTGTCTGGAAGATCCATCCATTGATGTCAATGGGGTGTTTAGATCCCTTACTATGACTGTTCTACTATCAATCTCTTCCTTTATGTTCTTCCAGATTTGCTTTACACATTTAGGTGCTCCTATGGTGGGTGCATAAATGTTTACAAGGGTTACATCCTCTTGTTGGACTGCTCCCTTTACCATTGTGTGATGTCCTTCTTTGTCTCTTATTATATCTTTAGCTTTAAAGTCTATTTTGTCCAAGTATTGCTACCTCCACTCTTTTCTGTTTGTCTTTTCCCCCCTTTGCATGAAATAACTTTTTCATCCCTTTACCTTCAGACTGTGTGTACCTTTTGTTCTCAGGTATGTCTCTTGTGGATAGCATAGAGATGAATCTTGTGTTCTTATCCATTCAGCAATCCTATGTCTTTCGATTAGTGTATTTAATCCATTTACATTTAAAGCCTATTTATTGCCATTTTATTCTTTTTAATGGTGTTTGAGGACCGTATTTTTAATGATGGACTAGATTAAAGCTTACTTGTCCCACAGAGGTAGGTGCCAGGCAACACATGGCTCTTGGCACCTTTCATTTTTACCACCCATGGACCATGCGTCTGGTTCCTTTCCACCCTCATCTTCCACAGAACTTCAGGGTTGGAGAGTCCATTCCATCTTACTTCCTGTATGCCTTATAAAGCTCCTTTTGTTCATTTCCCCACATATAGAGTTGGATTAGATGAGTACAGAAACACTTCCTTTGATGACTTCTATATATAGAGAGTGAATTCACTCTCTACTAAGCTCTGATGCCATGTATTGTCTGTACCATTCATTGGGCACTTAAATATGTTTTGCCTTACTATACGTATGAAGTGTCTTACACTGTCATTCAACTTTTCATACATGTTAGTATTGTCTCCACAAGACGTTGGAGGCCAGGGATCAAATGCTATCCTTATTTTTCTTCTTAGCCTAGACTTACAGCAGTTTCTTCATAATATTCAGTACACATGAGTGAAAGGTTCAATCATCCATCAATTAAATTAAATGCACATCTTATTTGTTTCACTCTGCTTTCTTCCCAGAAAAAAAGAAGAAGGGTTACCAAAAAGTGTTAATGGTCTGGAGAAGTTCTGTATTCATTTGCAAGACTGTGTTCATGATTTATCCCCTGGGACTCTTCTAACACATCACTAAGGAAAATTTTCCAGGCTGGCAAATGGACACTCTAGGCTAATGTTTGCTTTATCTGGGAAGGATGTGAGGCCATAAGCCGGTATCAGCTGGTCTACCAAATACATTCTGCTTTGTCAAAATCATCCTCTACTTTCCTGTGGCTAGCCTAGCATAATTGGCCAATATGCCTAAAGTTCACAGCTTCCCATTATTTCTTGCCAGTTAAAATATGTTGACTGATTAAGACTTATAGATACTTTAGTCCTGTAGTTTATTGTGGATTCAGTAAACTATATCTGTTTTGCATAATGGAGCTTCCTTTTTTTTAGTGAACATATTAGGTTGCTCAGTCCTGGTCTCTCCACACCATTCTCTCCCTAGGAGACTAATCCTATGACTCTGAATACTACTTACATGCCAACGACTTCCCTACTTATATATCTGCCCAAGACTGTTCTTCTGCGATCTACCATCTTATACACATTTGACGGCCTGACATCTCTACTTGGATGTCTTACAAGCATCTCAAAAAAAAATGCTATTCTTGAACTCCCCTCAACCCATACCCCAAACCCGCTCCTCTTCCATTTTTCCTGTGTGTGCTTTTTAAATATATTTTTATTGATTTCAGAGAGGAGGGAAGAGGGAGAATTAGAAACATCAATGATGAGAGAGGATCATTGATTGGCTGCCTCCTCCATGCCCCCACCTGGGGACTGAACTCCCAACCTGGGCATGTGCCCTGACCGGAATTAAACCGTGACCTCTTGGTTCATAGGTTGACGCTCAGTCACTGAGCTACACTGGCTGGGCCAATTCTTCCTCTTCTTAACAAAAGATACCTCCGGCTACCTAGTTGGTCAAGCCAGAAACCTTGTAATTCTTGAACTTTTTTCATCCTCCATCTCTCATCTACTACCAAGACCAATCAATTCAACTTCAAAAAGATCTGTTTACTTTTTGCCATCTCCATTGTTGCCCTCCTAGTCTAAGACAGCATCATCTCTGGCCCAATTATTAAATCCTAAACCATTTCTTGAGCCTTCAACTCATTCATCTGTTCACTCAATAATTTATGGAGTACCCACACTTTGTTAGTCAGTGCTCTCATATAAGCAAACCTGCTGTAATAAAGGTGTTTATAAAGCATGATGACCCAGAAGGAGAAAAAAGTGTCAGAGAAAACTTCATGGGGAACTTCACATTTAAACTGGGATTTAGAGCATTAATTTGGATTCTCATTAGGCAAACACATGGACAAAAGCCTTCTGGGTATGGTGACCAAAAAGTATGGCATGTTCATGGATGTGAAGCAGAATACAGAGTTGCGGGGGTAGGTTAGACACATTACTGGTGAGGTAGGCAGGGGCTAAATCACATGGGGCATTGTTATGGGCTGAATTATGTTCCCTCAAAATTCATATGTTGAAGCACAAACCTCCTGTATCTCAAATTATGACTGTATTTGAAGACAGGTCCCTTAAAGAGATGATAAGTTACAATGAGGTCATTAGGTCAGGTCCTAATTCAATTTGACTGTTGTCCTTAAAAGAAAATTTGGAAACACAGAGACACTTATGACCATGTGAGGAAATGATGAGAAGGCAGCCTTCTACAAGCCACCGAGAAAGGGCTCAGGAGAAACCAAGCCGTCCAGCATCTTGACCTTGGACTTCCAGTCTCCAGAACCATGAGAAATAAATTTCTGTTGTTTAAACTAGCGAGTCGGTCGTATTTGTTATGGCAGCCCTAGCAAATTAATACAGGTACTATATGCAACTGAGTTTACACCTAATCCTGGAGGCAATGAGCACCTGGAAAAGGGTTTAAGCAGGGAGAACACCCTATCCATCCATATGCAAGGTGGAAATTGTGCCAGGTCCTAGGAGTACAGTTCAAAGAAGGATTATCTGAAGAAATTTCATTTTATCTGAGACATGCACAAGAGTTAGCCAGATGGAAAAGAGAAAGGGACGGGGAGGGTCAAATCATGGTAAAAAAAAAAAAAGAAAAAAGAAAGAAAATTGTATGTGTGAAGGCCTAAAACAGGAAGGCTCTTGGTACACTGCAGAAACTGACATTAGCTGGTGTGGGTAGAGCTTGGTCACAGAGGACAAGAGCTTTAGGAGAGCCAGGCCAGCGTGGCTCAGTGATTGACCATCAACCTAAGAACCAGGAGGTTATGGTTTGATTCCTGATCAGGGCACATGCCTGGGTTGCAGGCTCAATCCCCAGTAGGGGGCATGCAAGAGGCAGCCAATCAATGATTCTCTCACATCATTGATGTTTCTATCTCTCCCTCTTTCTTCCTCTCAGAAATCAATTATATATATATATATCCTATCTAATAAAAGAGTAATATGCAAATTGACCATCACTCCAACACACAAGATAGCTGCCCTCATGTGGTAAAAGATGGCTGCCCCCATGTGGACACAAGATGGCTGCCACAAGATGGCCAGCAGGGGAGGGCAGTTGGGAGGGACCAGGCTGCAAGGGAGGGCAGTTGGGGCGATCAGCCTGCAGGGGAAGGTGGCAGAGGAGGGAAGTTGGGGGTGACCGGGCCTGCAAGGAAGGGCAGTTGGGAGGGACCCAGGCCTGCAGGGGAGAGCAGTTGGGGGGTGACCAGGCCTGCAGGGGAGGGCAGTTGGGGGGGACCAGGCCTGCAGGGGAGAGCAGTTGGGGGTGACCAGGACTGCAGGGAAGGGCAGTTGGGGGTGATCAAGCCTTCAGGGGAGGGCAGTTAGGGGTGACCAAGATGGCAGAGGAGGGAAGTTGGGGGCAATGGGGCCTTCAAGGAAGGACAGTTTTGGGGGGGGGGGCAGACCCAGGCCTGCAGGGGAGAGCAATTGAGGGGACCAGGCCTGCAGGGGAGGGCAGTTAGGGATGACCAGGCCTGCAGGTTAGGGCAGCTGGGGGGGACCCAGTCCTACAGGGGAGGGCAGTTGGGCGGGGGGTAGGGAGGCAGCAGCCAGACCAGCAGGGGAAAGCAGTTAGGGGCGATGAGGCTGGCAGGGAAGGACAGTTAGGAGTGACTGGGTCAGCAGGGGAGGGCAGTTGGGAGGGGAGGGCAATTAGGGGTGACCAGGCTGGCAGGGGAGGGCAGTTAGGGATAATCAGGTTGGCAGGGGAGCAGTTAGGCATCAATCAGGCTGGCAGGGGAGTGGTTAGGGAGTGAGCAGGCTGGCAGGCAGAAGTGGTTAGGGGCAATTAGGAAGGCAGGCAGGTGAGCAGTTGGGATCCAGCAGTCCTGATTGTTAGAGGGATGTACGACTGCCTGTTTAGGCCCAAGCCTACTGGGATCGGGCCTAAATGGGCAGTTGGACATCCCTCAAGGGGTCCAAGATTGGAGAGGGTGCAGGCTGGGCTGAGGGACACACACACACACACACACACACACACACACACACACACGTGCACAAATTTCGTGCACTGGGCCTCTAATATATATATATGTGTGTGTGTGTGTGTGTGTGTGTGTGTGTGTGTGTGTGTGTGTGTGTATTTAAAGTTTTAGGGCATGCAGATGGAGAAAGTCAAGGCCAGATCATGTAGGGCTTCATAGGCCTCATCAGCAAATATGGACCCTCTGCAGAAAACTGTCCTGGGGGCCCACACCAATGCCCTGACCAATGTTGAAGCTGAAGCCAGGGGCTCTGGCTGTCCTATCTTTCCCTCCACTGAGCAACCTGGGAAGCCATCCGGCCACCCATACACCTGCCCACTGAAACTAAGGTGTCACCACCACATGCATTGCTTCATAGCCAGTGCTCTGCGGGACACCAGAGCTTGCTTTTCATTTTGATGTCTTCCCCACACTTCCAGCCAAAGTGTGGAAATCACTCCCCCTGTATTTCTCTCTCCAGTTTTGTTTCCTTTTCCCCCTCTACCGCCATGGAGAGCTGATTTTTTCCTAGACATCCTCCTCCTCCATGCAGAGAAAAGGCATCCTTAACAGCAGTTCTATTGCCCAGTGACATCAGCACAATGAAGGAAATCACTGCTAGTCTTGTGGATTATCTCATCATGAGCAAGGAATTAACAGCTGGGAAGGAGAAGGCATCTGCCTTCCCCTGGAGAGCCTTTACCTGGAGCACTTCAAAGTGCCTTGCCCTGGCCCTCCAGGAGGGTCCCTGCTGGAGATGGGCATTTCCTCTCCAGGGGGTCCCCCCTCTGCATCCCCCAGCCCAATCCCATGTTTCCTTGTTTCCCCTCCCCTACCCCCCCAGGTTGGCGCGGAAGCGCGGAGCTGGCTGTACGTTCAGCAGCCGCTGGCTGTGGGTGATGGGGATGATTTAGGTCAGCTGGGAGCTTTATTAAAACCCAATCTAAGCGGCCAGCACTGCTCTCTCTGCATATTTCCTTCGGGCTGAAACCAGGCTTCGGCCTCTGTCCTTGCTGAATGTGTCTATAAAACTGCCTGAACAGGTAGCCAAAAGGCACTTCATCAGGAGTAATCTAGACCCAGGTGGACAGTAAATACTTAGAAGGGCAGAGGGACAAGACGAGGGGGAGAAACAGCAGGGGAACATGGGGAGGCTAAAAATGCAGGCTGCAGCTTCGAGAGAGAGAAAGTGCATGGAAACCCAGAAGACCCGGCTGCAGGGAGCCGGGAGGACCGTGGCATAAGAAACGGAGGCCAGAGCGATGACAGGACGCCAAGAACTTGACAGTTCACAGCCTGGGGCTCTCTCAGCCTGGGCTGCTCTCCTGGCTTCTCAGGTCCCCACTCCTGCCCTGGGCTGGCTTCCCCCCCAGTTCCTCTCTTTTCCCTCCAACTGAATCCCTTCCTGTGCCCCTGAGAAGCCTCTTCAAGAACCTGGCGTCTGCCCCCCGCCCCCCACCCCCCCACCCCCCAACCCCTACAGGCCGCTGCTGGCTCTGTCTGCAGAGATGAAAGGAGAAGCACCCAGGGCGGGGTGGAGAGGAGGAGGCTGAGGCTGGCCCACCCCACTGGGGGAGACACCTGGGGTGGGGGGTCAGGTAGCGAAGCCCAGTGGGAGGGGCCTGTGATACTGGGCCAACCACATACAACCCTCCTTCTGAAGGCCACGTGCTGACCCAGTGCACTCGCTGAGTCTGAGAAGAGCCAGACTGCATGTGGGCGTCCCAGGGAGGAGCAGGTGCCCAGTACACTCCTTCTGTGGCCCGTCCAGGTCTCTTTCTCTTGATTCCAAACTCCAAGACACACAGCAGGCAATAGCTGCCCTCCTTCCCCGGCCAGAACGCTGCTCTCTCAGGCTGTGTAACCTGGCTCACACCTGGCATGGCAGCGTTAGGGGCAGAAACAGAATAGGAGGCACTAGCTATCATGATCAGAAACGTCCGTCATGCTCTGTTAACCGTGATCGTGATTGTTCTGTTCTGATTAAAGAAAGCACATTCTGGCCTGGCTGGGAGCCGTACGCCGAGGAACTAGGCACTAACCTCGGGATGCGGCCCGTTCCCATCTGAGAACTGCCTGTCTTCACGGAAAGACTAACAACCTTGTTGCCAAAGCAATGGGATCCCGAGGCTCCCGCCTTTGCGACCCCAGCAGCATTGCCGTAAGCTATAACCACGTTAACCACTTTTATTCCTTTTGCTACTTCCCATGTAATCTCCGTCCTCCTACCAATATAAGCAGCCGGCTTCTGGCAGGGAGAGAACAGATTCTGTGGGTGACCTGCTGCCCTCCCCGGCTGCCGGCAGGAGTGGAATAAATGCTCGTATGATTCAACCCTGCCTCTGCTTATTGGCTCGAGTAGCGACGGGTGACCCGGACCTGTCCGCTGTCCGGTTTCAGGAGCAATGAAGAGAGAGTCCTCATGAGTGGGATAGAAGGATGGTCAGGGCAGTTTTCTTAGAAGGGGAAGTCCCATGTCTGAAAGGCCCCGAACAATGAATAGCATTCTGCCAGGCCGGCAAGCTGAGAGCAAAGCCCAGCACCTGAGAGGCAAGGATGCTCTGGGGCCAGTGTCCTGGGAGGATGGGGGCAGGCAGCTGGTGAGTGTTCCTGGGCAGGATGGAGGGGGTGACGTTTTGAGATGGCACCATCTAGATATTCTGCAGTCTCCCCCCAAAAGCTTCCGATGCTCTGGAGAGGAGTTTGAGCTTCTAGAAAGACAAAACTGGGGAATGAGGAAGTGAGAAGTGAGAGAAGGCGCCTAAAGGCTTGGTGGGGCTGCAGTGGGAGTGGAGGCTCCTGAGCCCCCTTCTCCCTGTGAGGAGGACCCTGGTCCCTCAGATGTCCAGGGGGTGGACATGCCATGGCTTCTGGTTCTCCTGCCCCAGGGCCTAGAGGTGCCCAGGCCTGTACCATCACTTCCACACTCAGGTGCCCTGGCTGCCATGCTCTGGGGCTCAGACAGGGAGGTCCGGCTGTCCAGGAAGCCTTCACTCAAACACCTGAATCTCCCCCCTCTTCCCCCCTCAAGTGCCCTGCTCCAGGTTTGTATCTGGGGGCCCTGGAGGACTGTGCTCTCAAGCAGCTCCTGAGCGGCTGCCGGGCGCCTGGGGGATCAGAGCAGAAACCAAGAATTCTAGTCTCCTGGGCTCCAGGGAAAACAGGTTCTCCCTCCTCCCCCCGGGCCGTTTACCCAAAAATTAAGCTTAAGCACCAGATGAGAGGGCACTGGTTGTGGCGTAGGGCAGGGCGGTATAATGGGCATATGGTCTCAGGGGGCAAACAGGGCTTGGGTTCTAATGCTGTGTGACCAGGGACATGATCTAACTTCTCTGGACCTCAGCTTTCTCATCTATAAAGTGGACATGATGGCAATATCAAATATGTTTGAACAGCACAGGCCCTGGCACATAATAGATACTTAATAAGTGTTGCTATTATTAAAAGGTTAGCTATTTCTGGTTCCTAAAGCCTAACTCTTACCTCAAACTCCTCTTTCCTTTTTAGGGTGTCTTCTTCCACTCCCACCACCAAGCCACACAGAAGAATTACCCTTGGTCACAACAGCAACTTCTGATGGGCCACGTCGCCTGGTTCTCGGGACATGTGCCACGCCGCCTGCCCTCTCCCCTGACCCTAGGGCCTGTGCTCGTGTTAGAAAGCAGGAACGGCCCTAGCCAGTTTGGCTCAGCGGACAGAGTGTCAGCCTGCGGACCGAAAGGGCCTGGGTTCCATTCCGGTCAAAGGCATGAACCTGGGTTGCAGGCTCCTCCTGGCCCAGGCCCTGGTCAGGGCTCATGCAGGAGGCAACCAATCGTGTTTCTCTCACATCGATGTTTCTCTCTTTCCCTCTCTCTTCCACTCTGTCTAAAAATCAATGGGAAATATCCTCAGGTGGGCAAAAAAGGAAGCAGGGACTCTGCCCCTTTCCTCGGCGCCTTCCGGAAGAAAAGCACCAGCAAACAAAATAGGGCTGAGTACACAGCAGCGCTGGCAGATGCTAGGCATTAACTACCTAAGTAATCCAAGAACACCGCCGTGGGATTCACGTGGGATTCCGGCTCCACGTCGTCCAGAATCGAGTGAGCAAGCAGTTGTAACAAAGGCGGTGTGCGGACTCACCCCGAGGGACACGCCTGTCATGCTTTCTGCGCAAAGTTGCTTCACCCTATGCCTGTGGTTCAAGTCTAAGCTAACCTCTCCTTCCCGTCTGAAAAGGAAACCTGCATGGGAGGACAAGGTGTGGCACCTACCTTCTGCTTCTCTCTGAAAGCTGAGGTGTCTTGGGGACCTGGGCAGACCTCATTCATGCCCCTCTCCCCCCACCGCTCAGAGGCTCCACAGAGGGGGTGCAGAAAAGAGCTCGCAGGGAGGTGCTTCCTGGGAGGAACAGAGCTCAGGGTCAGAGCTAAAACATATGGGTTCAAACCCAGGGCCTTCCACATTCCGAATGGTGACCGTAGGTTCTCCAAACCTCGTTTCCAGACCCAAACATCATGATCTAAACCACCTCCGGAGATCATTGTGAAAATTAAACTTCATCATCCATAGAAGGTGATGGACACGCATTAAGTGCTCCGTGAACATGGCTGCCATTCTGTCTCCCACGTACAGCCCTTCAAAGTGATGGTCCCTCACCCTCCCTTCCCCTCCTCCCAATGGGAGCAGGAGGCACAGCAAGAGGAAAAAATGAGCCCCAGGTGGCAAGGTGCCCACGGACCACCTCACTCACATCAGCACTCATGCCTCCGTTTGTACTGTCCACCATGCCTGAGTCTTACCTTTCACATTGGGAACTCTGACCACAAAGCATCCTGCTCCCTGTATTTCCTGAGTGCCGGGCCTGTGCAAGGTATTGCCTGCGTCAGGTCCCAGGGGACGAAGGAGTAGGTTGGACCAGCTGCAAAGACCAGGCCTCCTAGTTCCTCGCTCACAGCAGCACTTTCCCATGTCACGTTTCCTAAAGCACAAGAGGAGCTCTCCCTGCCTGGAGGGATGGCAGGCAGAGGAGACGGTCTGCTGGATCCGCGGGGACACTATTCTCTCTAGGACCCATGGCAGTAATAAACGTATCACTCCAAGCCTAGCCCTGCAAGCCCACGGACAGCGCCTCAGATAACACTGTAGATTCAGGTAACAGTCAGCTGAGAGCCCTCACATGTTATAAGTGGCCAGATTACTCAAGCAACCTGATTCAGGGCTTCCTGTTACACAGCCCTTCCCACTCTTCCCCATGTCACAGGCTCAGCCACAGGCCATCCCGTCAGGCTCCCTCTACCCACTGAAGAAGTGTAGCAACTTCAGTGCTCTCGGTTGCCTGGTGCTCATGCAAAATGGTTGATCGTAACAGAAATCAGGCAGCTCCGGCCAAGGATCGGACTGAGGACAGCTTCTCAGGGCGTGCATGGTTCCCCCGCAAGGCACTGCTCGTGAGAAGGCCTTCAGGTGTCTCGGCAGGCCATCCAAACTAAGGAGCAGATAACGGTCCCAAAGGTGTCCACGTCCTCATCCCCAGACTGAGAATGTGTCACCTTCCATGGCAAGTGGGACTTTATGGAGGTCATTAAGGCTACACACCTTGAGAGGGGGAGGCGGTCCTGGGTCCTCCCTAGTCGGCTCAATCTAAGCTCGTGAGTTCTTGAAATCAGAGGACCATTCCCGTCTGAGGCCAGGGAGCTGCAATGTGAAAAGGACTTGACCCTGAGCATTGGGGATGGAGGAAGGACACGAGCCGAGGGGTGCAGCAGACTCGAGGTGCTGGGAATCGCCTCAGCTGACAGCTACAACGAAATAGGAACCTTGATTTTAAAGCTTCAAGGACTTTAATTCTGCCAATAACCCAAAGGAGCAGAAAACAGATTCTCCCTTAGAATCCAGAAAGGCTCAGAGCCCCGCCTCCGACATCCTAGTTTTAGCTCAGCAAGACCCAGGCTGGACTTCTGACTTACCGACTGCAAGATATAAGTCTGTGGCAATTTGTCATAGTAGCCATAGAAAACTGGGGTAATAATAACTATGGTAGAGCTACTGATAAAAACTTATTAATGGGTCTCTCACTCATCATCAGGCACCGTGCTAGCCATTTAACATACATTAATCACACATACGCCTCAACAACCATCTAGGGTGAGGATTATTACTTCCCTTTATAGTAGAAAACAGAGACCAAGTGACTTGTCCAAGGTCACATGCTGAAACTAATTCAAGTCCAAGTCTGTGTGACAATACAGACCATCCCCATTGTACCACCCCATAATTCCACCCAGAATTATGCTTGCCATAAAAGTTGAGCAAACTATTTTTTTTAAAGAAACAAAAAAGAGAACTAACATCTATTACATATCACTAGACGTCATATACTGCGCATGATGCTTTATTGATCCCCTCTCACTAATACGATAGTTCCCTATGGTAAACTGTTACCTCCAGTTTACAGATGAGACACTGAGTGTGAGAACAGCTGAGTAACTTGTGTCCAGGGTCATAGCTAGTGAGGGAGATTCACACCCATACATTTTGAACCCAAGGCCAACTTGTTCCACGACACCTATGATAAAGGCTCGAATGCGAGTGAACTCCACGTTCCCCCAGGAAACCATCCCAGGCTTCACAGTAAGATGGGCACTCACTCAAGACCCAGAGGCCTCCCCGACTGCACCACAGCCGGGAGCCGCAGACCCCCATGGGAGGGCGGCCCTCCTCCCCTGCTCAGACCCCAGGACGCCATCTTGCCCCCTGGGAGAGCATTCCTCGGGCAGATGAGGAAGAGATTGATCACAGCGAGGGCAAGCTCCCGTGGAGGCAACCCATGGGTCCTTCCACTCATCTGCACCCCATCGGTCTCCAGCCTCCGCCTCGTTCCAATGGCAGCCTGAGTTCCTCCAGCACTCTAGCTTCCCCCGCTGGCTCCAAGGGGAATTAGCACTCAAGCACCATTTCCAGGTAAAGGTCCCTTTGGTTGCAGAAACCCCTTTGGAACGTTCTCTCTTCCCCAGCCTCTGGCCCAAGACTTCCAGTGGCTGCCTGGTTTGGGCGCCCCTCCAGTTCTCCTCCCACATGGGGGGTGGCGGGTGCCTCTCCGGACCCCTCCTAGCAAGCCTCCCGCCAGACCCTGGACTGCACGCTTCCCTTTTCTGTCATCCGTGGCTGACAGCTCAGATGCCTGCCGCTGGGGGGTTTATGAGTGCTGCCAGCAAAGAGGTGATTCCTCGCCTCCCTGTGCAGCCCCTGCTCAGAAGACCATGTGCTACGAAGTGGGGGGCGGGGGGGGGGGAGCGCAGCTTGAAAGCTGCGGGGTGACAGCAGACAGGGACCTCCCAGTGCCCGGCTCCATGCCACAGGTGTCCGCAGCTGCCTTGTGAGCTGCTGAGGCTTTCGCAGCAGCACCGGCTCTGCGTGTTGCGAGCAGTCCAGCCATGAAGGCCGGGACATATTTCACAGGCACTGGCAGAGGCCGAGATGCGCTCTCTTTTACCCAAGATCAGCCAGCAGGGCTTGGTGGGCACGGCTCTGACAAGAGGCTTCTGAGCCCAGAGACAGAGCCTCCAGGCCGGAGCAGGGGCCTGTGGTGGACTGGAAGCCGATGAGGGAAGTGCCTGCCTCTGACCTGGGAGGTGGGGCACATCCTAAGTGGAAAAGAAAAGGAAACCCCACTCCGTGCAGGGTGACCAGCATGGCGAGTAGAACACACATACTGAGAGGAAGGAGCAGTCAAAGGCACAAACGAGGCATCCCTGGGAGAGAGAGACGCTGGGGCCTTCGGATGACTGTGCTTCAGAGCTGACCTGCGGCGAGGGAAGAGCACCCGGCCTGCATGGGCCGCAGGGACGGAGGAGCCAGGACAGGTGCAGGGCACAGAGACAGCTTTTGGTTCAATAGGAAGAAAAACCAGCAGTCAGAACTATTCAGAGGCGGAATGGGTTGTCTTGACACAGAGGAAACAGACAGAAGCTAGGGAGATGGGGGCGGGGCCACAGGAGGAAGGACCCAACTCAGGGAGTTGGAGTTACTGAAGGCACCCCAACTGGGCAGGGAAGGAAGGGCACACGAGAGACATGAGCCTTGAAGTGTATGGATACTGCGAAGACAGGCAACGTGAGATAACCAATCACAAGGTAGTAAGATAGTGAGGCATATAAACCAATCCCAAGGATGTCACTAAGGCAGAATTCTTGGAAAAGACCAATCAGGAGCTAGCAAGGCTGTCGCCACTCCTAAATTAAAAAGTGTGCACTTCCTCTCGCCCTCTCTCTTCTCCCTGGACACAATGGGATCCCGTGGGGGTGCACATCCCTGCGCCCACATGGCTCATGGCCATGGGGCCTCCACACCTGGACCAACAGGCTTTAATTAGCTGGGATGCTGAACTGCTCCAGCTGTAACATGGAAAGGAAGCTCTGGACTCTGGCTGCTTCTGGAACCCCAGCTGCACCTTTTCCAGGACTGGCTTTGCCCCATAAACTTCGGTTCCACTAACCATTTTTGTCTGAGTCTTCATTCTTCAATTTCAAGAGACAACGAACTCAAACTCAACACCCCACATTCTGAGTTATCCGGGCGATGCTCTAACCAACTGAGCTAGCTGGCCAGGGCCTTCAACAGCCCACATTCGGTTTCAACGCCATCGGGATTTGTGTCTCTAAGCACCGGCGGGCAGGAGGATGACAGTCCTGGGAACGTCTGTTGGTGGGCAACAGGCAGTGTCCTGGCCAACACTGGCAGCTTTGGAAAGAGCTGGAAGCGGCGACAGATCCAGCGGGTCGGCTGGCTTCAGATTCAGGTCTCAGGCTCTCCGAACACTGAGACCTGCACGGCCTCCCCACAGTCCAGGCTCTGCTCAGTCAGGACGTCAGTGAGGTTTCAGGTTTGAGGACAAGACACACTTGAGCACTACCCTGGCTACACAGGCCTGGGGGCCAGGCTAGTGTTTAGATCTGAGGACTAAGTGACACCAACAGCCACGGCTCCCTGTGATGCTGTCCTGACACTGCTGGCTGGCACTTCCTCAGAATGGGGTCAAGATTAGCCCTCGGGGAGGGGAGGGAGCCTGCTGCAGAGATGAGAGAACAGGGGACAGGGAGCCAGGGCAGCTCTGGCAAAGAACACTTGTTAAGAAGTGCTTTTGTGTCGCCTGAGACCATCACGGTCTCTGCTTTCCAATACCTTTCAAATCTGAAGTGCCTTTGGGGACTTCCCTTGAATCTGCATCATTCATTCATTCAGTAGATTTAACACGCACCTTCTGCATGTCTTATGTGCTGGGAAATCAGCAGGGAACAAAAAAGAAAAATCGTGTTTTCCTGATGGGAAGACTCAGACAATAAACAAATAGAACCAGCTCATCCGTGGTGATAGTGCCATAGAAAAAACAAAGCGAGGAAGAGGGTGAGGGAGATGCGGGCAGGGGATGAGCTACAGGAAGTGCGTGAGCCATGCAGATGCCTAGGTGAAGAGTGTTCTGGGCAGAGAGGGCCGTGCAAGAGCCCTGAGCAGGTGCATGCTGATGTGTCTAAAAAGGCAAGGACACTAGTGGGCTGCGGTTGGTATGGAGTGAGCAAGAGGCAGAGTGGTAAGAGAGGAGAATAAAAAGTAACAGCGTAATGGGGCAGGTCATTGTAAAGATTTTGTCTTTAACTCTGAAATGAGAAGGCATTGGAGGACTTGAGTAAAGAAGTGACATGATCCAACTTACATTTTAAAAGAATCCTTGCTGACATTTTTCCCCATTATTTTATTAAGGTATTATATGTGTACATATCTTACCATTGCGCCCCCCCCCCGACTCCCATACATGCCCTCACTCCCCAATGTTTTGCGTCCATTGGTTATGCTTATATGCATGCATACAAGTCCTTTGGTTGATCTCTTATCTCCCCTACCTCTTCCTAACCTTCCCGCTGTAATTTGACAGTCTGTTTGATGCTTTACTGCCTCTGTATCTATCTTTTTGTTCATCAGTTTATAATGTTCTTTATTATCCACAAATGAGTGAGATCATGTGGAATTTTTCTTTCATTGACTGGCTTATTTCACTTACTAAGCCATAATGTTCTCCAGTTCCATCCAGGTTGCTGAAAATGGTAATAATTTCTTCTTTTTTATGGCAGCATAATATTCCATTGTGTAGATATTCCATAGTTTTCTGATCCAGTCATCTGCTGACGGGCACCTAGGCTGTTTCCAAATCTTAGCTATGGTGAATTATGCTGCGATGAACATAGGGGTGCATATATCCTTTCTGATGGGTGTTTCTAGTTTCTTAGGGTATATTCCTAGGGATCACTGGGTCAAATGGGAGTTCCATTTTTAGTTTTTTGAGGAAACTCCATACTGTTCTCCACAGTGGCTGTACCAGTCTGCATTCCCACCAGCTATGCACTAGGGTTCTTTTTTCTCCACATCCTCACCAACACGTGTCGTTTGTTGATTTGTTGATAATAGCCATTCTGACAGGTAATAGATGGTACCGCATTGTCGTTTTGATTTGCAGCTCTAGGATAATTAGTGACTTTGAGCATGTTTTAATGTGTCTCTTAGCCTTCCTTCTGTCTTCTTTCGAAAAGATTCTATTTAGGTCCATTGCCCATGTTTTATTGGATCATTTATCTTCCTTTTATTAAGTTGTATAAGTTCCCTGTAGATGTTGGAGATTAAACCTTTATCAGTGATAACATTTGCAAATATGTTCTCCCATACAGTGGGCTTTCTTGTTGTTTTGTTGATGGTTTCTTTTGCTGTGAAAAAGCTTTTTATTTTGATGTAGTCCCATTTGTTTATTTTCTCTTTAGCTTCCATTGCCCTAGGAGCAGTATCAGTGAAGAAGTTCTTTTGGCATATGTCTGAGATTTTGAAGCCTGTGGATTCCTCTAGTACTTTTATGGTTTCCCGTCTTATGTTTAAGTCCTGTATCCATTTTGAGTTTATTTTTGTGTATGGTGTAAGGTGGTGATCTAGTTTAATTTTTTTGCATGTATCTGTCGAATTTTCCCAACACCATTTATCGAAGAGACTGTCTTGACTCCATTGTATGTTCATGCCTCCTTTGTCAAATATTAATTGAGCATAGTGGTTTGCGTAGATTTCTGGGTTCTCTATTCTATTCCATTGGTTTACATGTCTATTCTTGTGCCAGTAACAGGCTGTTTTGAGAATAGTGGCTTTGTAATACAGCTTGAAATCTGGTATTGAGATCCCACCTACTTTGTTCCTCTTTCTCAGGATTACTGCGGCTATTCGGGGTCTTTTTTTATTTCAGATGAATTTTGGGAGAATTCTTTCTAGGTCTGTGAAATATGCCATTGGTATTTAATGGGGAATGCATTGAATCTATAGATTGCTTTGGGTAGTATGGACATTTTAATGATGTTGATTCTACCAATCCATGAACATGGTATGTTCTTCCATCTGTTTACATCTTCCTCTATCTCTTTTTTCAGTGTCCTGTAGTTTTCTGCGTATAGGTCTTTTACCTCCTTAGTTAAGTTTATTCCTAGGTATCTTAATTTCTTTGGTGCGATGGTAAATGGGGTTGCTTTTTTAATCTCTCTTTCTGTAAGTTCACTATTGGTGTATAGAAATGCCATAGATTTCTTAGCGTTAATTTTGTATCCTGCTACATTGCCAAATTCATTTATTAAGACTAATACTTTTTTGATGGAGTCTTTAGGGTTTTTTATGTACAATATCATGTCATCTTCAAATAAGGGCAGCTTTACTTCTTCTGTTCTAATTTGGATGCCTTTTATTTCTTCTTGTTGTCTAATTGCAATGGCTAATAATTCCAGTACTATGTCAAACAGGAGTGGTGAGAGAGGGCATCCCTGTCTTGTTCATGTTCTTAGGGGAAATGGTTTTAGTTTTTGCCCATTGAGTATGATGTTAGCTGTGGGTTTATCATATATGGCTTTTATTATGTTGAGGTATGATCCTTCTCTTCCCACCTTGTTGAGAGTTTTTATCAAGAAAGGTTGTTGGATTTTTTCAAATGCTTTTTCTGCATCAATTGATATGACTCTGTGATTTTTATCTCTCAATTTGTTTATGTGATGTATCACATTTATTGATTGATGGATATTGTACCATCCTTGCATCCCTGGGATAAATCCTACTTGTTCATGGTGTATGATCTTTCTGATGTACTGCTGGATCTGATTTGCTAGAATTTTGTTGAGGATTTTGGCATCTATGCTCATGAGGGATATTGGCCTGTAATTCTCTTTCATTGTGTTGTCTTTATCTGGTTTTGGTATTAGGGTGATGCTGGCTTCATAGAATGAGCTTGGAAGTGTTCCTTCTTCTTGAATTTTTTGGAATAGTCTGAGCAGGATGGGTTTTAGTTCTTCCTTGAATGTTTGGTAAAACTCCCCTGTGTAGCCATCTGGCCCCGGGCTTTTGTTTGCTGGAAGCTTTTTGATGACTGCTTCAATTTCTTCCATAGTTATTGGCCTATTGAGATGTTTACATTCTTCCTGATTGAGTTTTGGAAGGTTGTATTTTTCTAGGAATATGTCCATTTCCTCCAGGTTGTCCAGTTTGTTGGAATAGAGTTGTTCATAGTATTTTTTAACAATCCTTTGTATTTTGGTGGGGTCTGTTTTTATTTCACCTCTTTCATTTCTGATTTTGTTTATTTGGGTCCTCTCTCTTTGCTTCTTGGTGAGCTGGCTAGAGGTTCATAGATCTTGTTTATCCTTTCAAAGGACCAGTTCTTGGTTTTGTTGATATTTTGTATTGTTTCTTTGGTCTCTATGTTGTTTATCTCTGCTCTGATCTTTATTATTTCCTTCCTTCTGCTTACACTGGGCTTTTCTTGTTGCTCTCTTTCTAACTCTTTGAGTTGTAGGGTTAGGTAATTTATTACTATTGTTTCTTGTTTTTTTGCAGTAGGCTTGTGGAGCTATGAACTTCCCTCTCAAGACTGCTTTTGCTGTGTCCCATAGATTTTGGATTGTTGTGTTTTCATTGTTGTTTGTTGCCATGATATTTTTTATTTCTTCCTTGATCTCTCTGGTAACCCAGTCATTGTTTAATATCATGCTATTTAGTCTTCAGGTGTTTGATTTTTTGGAATTGTTTTTATTGTAGTTGATTTCCGTTTTATGCCACTGTGATCTGAGAAGATACTTGATATGATTTCTATCTTCTTGAATTTGAAGAGACTTTACCTGTGATCCAATATATGGTCTCTCTTTGAAAATGACCCATGTGCACTTGAGAGGAATGTATATTCAGTGGCTTTGGGGTGAAATGTTCTGAAGATGTCAATTAATTCCATCTGCTCTAGTGAGTCATTTAGGATTGATGTTCTTAGCTGATTTTTTGTTTAGAGGATTTGTCCAATGTTGATAGTGGGGTATTAAAATCTCCTACTATGATTGTATTGCTGTCAATCTCTCCCTTGATATCCTCCAGGAGTTTTTTTATGTATTTTGGTGCTCCTGTATATGGTGCGTGTATGTTTACCAGTGTTATTTCTTCTTGTTGGATTGCTCCCTTTAGTATTATGAACTGGCCTTCCTTATCTCTTGTTATGTCCTTCACTTTGAGATCTAATTTGTCAGATATAAGTATTGCTACCCCAGCTTTTTTTTCATTTCCATTTGCCTGAAAAACCTTTTTCCATCCCTTCACCCTCAGTCTGTGTGCGTCTTTTTTTCTGAGGTGGATTTCTTGTAGACAGCAGATATATGGGTCATGTTTTCTTATCCACTCAGTTACCCTATGTCTTTTGATTGGGGCATTTAATCCATTTACATTTAAAGTTATTATTGATAGGTATTTATTTGTAACAATTTTTATTCTTTACCCCTGTGTTCCTTCTTCGCTTCCTATATATTTTTTTTGACAGCAGACCCTTTAGCATTTCTTGCATTGCTGGTTTGGTGGTAATAAATTCTCTTAGTCCTTTTTTGTCTGTGAAGCTCCTGATTTCACCTTCAATTTTGATTGATACCGTTGCTGGGTATAGTATTCTTGGATTCAGACCCTGCCTTTGCTTAACTTTGTATATTTCATTCCATTCTCTTCTGGCCTGATGAGTTTCTGTTAAGAAATCAGTTGCTAGTCTGATGGGGGTTCCTTTGTAGGTAACTTTCTGTCTCTCTCTGGCCACTTTTAAGATTCTTACTTTGTCGTTGGTGTTTGCCAATTTAATTATAATGTGCCTTGGCGTCGGTCTTTTGGAGTTCATTTTGCTTGGGACTCTGTGAGCTTCTTGGATTTGTGTGGGTTTTTTCTTCCCTATATCAGTGAAGTTTTCTGTCATTATTTCTTCAAACAGGTTTTCTATTCCTTGCTCAGTTTCCTCTCCTTCCGGAACCCCTATTATGCGGATGTTGTTTTGTTTTGTGTTGTCCCAAAGTTCCCTTAGACTCTCCTCCTGCTTTTTAATTATTTTTTATAGAAGCTGCTCTGCTTGGGTATTTTTTCCTACCTTGTCTTCTAGCTCACTGATGTGGTCCTCTGTTTCTTCTAGTCTACTCTTGATGCTTTCTATTGAGTTCTTTACATCAGCGATGTCATTTTTCATTTCTTCTTGGTTCTTCTTCATTTCCTCCTGGTTCTTACTCATATTGTTGAATTTGTCTTCCATTCTTTTCAGCCACCTTATGACAATTTCTCTGAATTCTTTCTCTGACAGGTTGTTTGCCTCTATTTCATTTACTTCCTTTTCTGGTGATGCCTGCTTTTCTTTCATATGCGGGCTGTTTCTTTGTCTCCCTATGGTCTCTCTTCTCTGGATGTCTGATTATGTAGTTCTCTCTCTCCTTATCCCAGGCAAAATCTGACCTTTCTATGGTGGAGTGTAGAGCTCCTCTGAATCTGCGTGTTTGCGCCAATTGGGGACCGGTCTTTCTGGGGCTTGCAGCTGTTCGGTGGTTGCCGCAGTTGTAGATTTTCAAGCTTCCTATAACCTCCACTTTCCCCTTCAAGATGGTGAGGTCTCCACGTCTGAGCCTGTAGCTCTGGGAGGCACCCAGCAGCAGTGGGGGCTGCTCGGTCAGGGGAACCCCGTCCAGCAGTGCCCCACCTTCTCCTGGAGTATAGCTGTCCCTTAACTCGCCAACAAATACTCCCCGTGCAACCCTCAGCTGTTCTTTGTTTCTGCTCCAGGACAAGGCTTGGGACCCATCTGTCTATTCCGCCGCCATTTTTCTTCCTCCCTTGCTGACATTTTGAGGATCCAATGTGACAGGGCAAGAGAGAAGCAGAGAAACTAGCAGGAAAGCTTGGCAGTCATCCCAGCGAGAGATAATACTGTCTTGGGACAGGAAAGCAACAGTGAAGTGGTCAGAAGTGGCTGGGTTCTGGATACGCTTGGAAGGTAGAGCAAAGAGGGTTTGCTGATGAAGAGGATGGGGTTTCCCAGAAGACAGGACCATGCCTGCTTCCCAGCGTTGGTGCTCACATCCAAATGTGGAATGGCATTACAGTTTGTGACCAGGGCATAGGTCAGGCTTGAGTTTCTTAGACGTCCAAGTGGAGAGGACCACAGGTGTGTATGAGTCTGGAGGTGTGGGGAGAGGGCAAGCTGGAGGTGATACTAGAGTCACAAGCTTATAAAGCCAGGAGGCTGCAAGAGATCACTGGGCACAGGCCCACAGGTGAGGAAGAACCAGCAAAGAAGACTGAGGAGAAGTGACCAGTGAGAGGCAGTGCACGGACCAAGGTGGAGCATGACCTGGAAGCCAAGAAAAAGAAGTGTTTCCAGCTCTGACCGGTTTGGCTCAGTGAACAGACTGAAGATCCCGGGTTCAATTCTGATCCAGGGCACATGCCAGGGTTGCAGACTTGATCCCCAGTGGGGGGCATGCAGGAGGCAGCCAATCAGTGACTCTCTCTCATCATCGATGTTTCTGTCTCCCTCTCCCTTGCTCTCTGAAATCAATAAAAATATTTTTTTAAAAGAAGTGTTTCAAGAAAGAGAGTTAAAGACTATATAACTGCTGCCAGTGAAAGGAGTCTGGGGACAGATGACTGGACTTAGCAACGGGGGCATCATCTTTGGCGGGAGGAACTCCTATGGATAAGGTGGCAGGAGGAAATGGAGACAGTTTGAACAGGCAATTCTTCTACAGATTCTCACTGTACAGGGGAGAGAGAAATAGGGGTTAGAGCAAGAAAGACGTGGGACAAAGGGCAGCTTTGAGACGGAAGATCATTCTATCTTCTCTACCTCCCGGGGTGGTGCGCCCTCCACACGGGGGTAATGGTTCCAGGTGGGTTCCTGGCCCCTAGAAAGAGGTGAACTTACTACAGGGTTTACAAAGCGAAGAGACAGCGCTTGGGGGCGGGGGCAGGGGAAGGAGGGAGAAGCAGTCCAGGCAAGCAAAGGCTGAGTCTGAGACAGGGTGGCCCTGGTGCTGCTCATAACAGACACCATCCACAGCACGTCCTGTGTGCCAAGTGCTCTGATGGCGTCTGTGTGATACTGACTGACTTCTGCTAAAACATGAGGCAGGGACACGGTTACCCCGCGTTACCGACACAACCAAAACACTAACAATAAGTTCTTGCCTAAGGTCATGCAACTAGGAAAGGGCGGCTGAGTCAAACCCAGGAAGCACTGTCAGCACACGCTCCAGCATCAGATCCCCAGAACCAGCCTCGTGCTAACCACTGCACACCGGCTCCATCTTCCCCTTGCTCTCCAGACCCCGTCGGCATGGAAGACACCTGAGTGAGCCAGGGCAGAAGGGACTGAGGGAGACGGAGGTGCAGGTGGGATCTCCTCCGGGGCTGCCCCAGACGGACACACACCCCCCGCTATGCTGGTAACCTCAGCAGGACACAGGGAGTGAGGGCGCTGAGAGAGCTGTGGCTAATGTGCACCCTGGGGAGTTTCAGAACAGCGAACCTCTCCTCTGAAGGGGATGACGCGAACGCAAGTTTCAACGTGAGAGAGCCCTGGTCAAGGCTGCAGAGCCTGAGCCTCGCACAGCAGCACCGGCTGCCTCCCAGCCAGGTCCCCACTGAATCTGCAATGCTGAGCCTGACCGCTCTGGGCTGGCACCTCCACACATACATCAGCGTGCTCTGCTGGCTTAGCCCCTGACCTGACTGGGCCCCGCAACTCCATTCAACAGGAAAAAACACACCACAAAGATGCAGAAGGGCCACCGGGTAGCCTGAAGACTGCCTGCAGCCTCCTGCCACCGGGAGCCCCCGCAGCCGAGGTCCAGCCCCCGTAGAGCCGATATGGAGCGTGCTGCTCATCCAGACTAATGAGAACTACCTGTGACCATGTCTTGCCTGCAGCTGAGCTGGGCGGCTGGGAGGCGACGTGCATCTCACCTACCCAGGCTCACCACGCAGGTGCTTGGCTCAGATCTGGCAGTGGCTTCCTCACTGCCCATGCATCTCGAGTGCCTCCATCGGAGGCCACAGGCAGAAAGGAAACACCCAGACAGTCTACACCAAGAGAACAGAAAGGATGCACAGGGCCTTGTGTCTTTATCTGGGTTCCCCAAGCAATAGGGGCCAAATGGGGTCAGGATGTAAATCAGGCAGATGGCGGCTCCCATGCTAATCTCTCCTCAGTGGCTGCTCCTGAGGACACAATGATGATGGGACGCCTCCCTGTGTGAGCAGAGCAGACCAGAGGCTAAAACATTCCATCAGAGAGTCCCAGGTTGAAGGGGTTTTAGAGGCCGCAGGACCAGCCCGCATTTGATGCTAAAGCCCCGGTCCATCTATCTCCAGCTGTGGGACCTCAGTATCCATTTGTCTGGCAAACATTTCATGCATCAACCCCAAACCTCTCCAGAGCCTGTTAATGACTCACCCCCCTCCCGGACTCTGCACACACAGACATGAAGACAGGTTTTTGAAACGCTGGCCAAATGCCACCCTGTCCGCTCTCCCCACACCGCGTCCCCTCTGTCAGGCAGGCCTCCCTGAGCGGCAGCAGACCCTTCAGACCACAGCGCATATGGAGGGGCCACAGGAGAGCCCAGGGAGCCCGGCCGCTGCAGCACAGACGCACACAGGCAGCGCCTCCCGCAAGCACTGGGACGTCCGTCTCTCCCCTGTGGCTTTCAGTTAGGAGCCACAGCCGCCTGCATCTCTCAGACCCCAGCCTTGGGACCTTCCCTGTTTCTTGCCAAAGATCTCTCAGCAGATGTGCAAGGAAACAACTCTCGCTGCCTTTACTGGCCTGTTCTCTTCAGCTCGGCCCGGTTTTGTGAGAGCTTGAGTTTTGACAAGCTGGCCCTGGTAGCTTTCCGTCCCCATCCAGGACCCACCCCACACCATCTCCTGGCTCAACGTGTCCATCCTAGTTCCTCTACTCTCTTCCCTTTTTAAGAAAGTGTTTTTTTTATTGATTTCACAGAGCGGCATTGCCGAGCACTTGCTGTGTGCGGCAGTGAGCACTCCACCCGCACTCACAGGACCTCATTTTATGCTCCCAAAGCTCCCAGAGGCACCTCTTGTCCCCTCATTGGCATGAGCTGGGCCCCAAGCCACACTGCCTGGATGCAAACCACATCTTTAGACTTTAAACCCCATCTGTCCTTCACTTTCCTGAGCCCATGGATTTGAGGGCATTTCTAAGAGTATCATCTCCCCCGAGGTGAGTGCGCTGCTAACAGAACCCTGGCGGCTGGACGGGCCTCGGCCAGAGACGCCCAAATGTGTCCTCCAGCCCCCCGCCCAGCGCCCTGCCCGGTGTGTTGACACCACCTAGGCGAGCAGGGCTCTGCCCCCACGAGCAGGCTCTGGACCGCAAGCCTGTGCGTGTCTGCATCCGACAGATGGCCTTTGTGCCCTTGGGACATTATTTGTAGGTAAAATAATCAAAGAAAAGCAAAAGACTGTCAGCAGTAACGCTCCCATCCTCAAATCCGTACCCGCTGAACTGGTGCTGCGTGTGACTGCTGAGATTCCTGGGCTATCCCCAGAGTCTGGGCACACTCGCTGCCACAGAGCAAAGCAGCGCCCACTTGGGAGGCAGGTCCCGATTTCAGTCTCTCTGCAGCCGGGATGGTTCCGTCAAATCCCCAGCTTCACTGCCTCTCCAGAACCTGCAGGCGCCTGACGTGGTGAAACCTGGCCTAGCACCTGGCGCCAAGTGCGGCTTCCCAAGGGGGAGATGGAATGCGACTGTTATTTATTGCTTAGCACCAGATCTTCAGTGCCTGGCACTCAAAATATCCTCCCTCCCTCCGTCCCTCCCTCCCTCCGTCCCTCCCTCCCTCCCTCCCTCCTTTTTCCTCCCTCCCTCCGTCCCTCCCTCCCTCCCTCCCTCCCTCCCTCCCTCCCTCCTTCTTCCTCCCTCCCTCCCTCCCTCCTTTTTCCTCCCTCCCTCCCTCCCTCCCTCCCTCGCTCTCTCCTGTTTCCTCCTGGATGTCTGCCTCTGTTAACACAGGTACGACCAGAAGAAAGTACTTTAAAACAATGACAGCAAGCATGTTCCTGGGACCCAGGTCTCCCACGGACGCATCCGCCCTGAAACGCAGAGTCTGTGCACTGGGCGCTGTGTCAGCAGGTTGCTCTCCCGTGAAGTTCAGCGACGGGTGGGAAAATACCATGATAATTACACACGACCTGTATGTGCCGAAACCAGGAAAATGGGAGGAAGGGAGGGAAAAAGGATTTCTCCCTGTGAAGCACGCAGTGAAATGAGGACGGCTATTTCAGCCAGTGACACTGGTGAGGGGGCACGAGGTGGGGGCACCCCAGGGAACCCTCCAGATTATCTGAGATGGGAGCAGGCTAAAAGCCTAGCGCTCGCTGGACTGACAAGTACTGAGTCCCTAATGTGATCAGGGCAAGGGTCACGCTTACGAATGTGAGACCAGGATGGGAGAGACCCACAGAGACCGTGGCACACGGCTGAGCGTGATGCTGCACCCCTCGTGGCTGAGGGAGCGGCTGGCAGCCCGGAGAGCGTGGCTAGAGGAGCGAGGAGACCGCTGGGTCCCTGCCGGCTGCCAGGGCCTGGCCACTTGCCTGCCGTGTTACCTTGGCCAAATCGCTGCCCTCTTTGGGCCGCCTTTCATCTGTGAAGATATCAGGATGGGAAACGCCATCCTTAGAATCCACTGTCTCCGCTAAGGAATGATGGTCCCTTTCAGCCACAGGGCCGGCGAGATAGTAGGGTCTTCTCAGAGCATGTATTAACTTGTGCTCCCAAAGTCACCGCTCAGAGGACTAAGAGGGACAAAAGCAAACTCAAAAGACATTTTGATCAATGACTGGAGAGGCTGACATGTGTGAGAGTTTGGGGAGTTTGGAGGCAGCCTCACCGTCATAAATAAAACCCCTTTCTATTACCCCAAACCTCACTCTGTGGCCGGACACCTAGAGGACGGGGCTGCATGGCTGCCTGTGCCTCACTGAGTGAAACTACAGCCCCAGGCAGGCCGTGGGTCCGATTGCCTTTCCACAAACAGCCATATTGTCCCGCCGAGGAGCTGGCTGAAGGTGGAGAGGGTGGGCTCATCAGCTGAGCCTCCCGGGCCCTCTGCATGGCCTCGCTCTCACAGCCATCGACTCTGAGGCTGGAGGTTGGAAGAAACCCCAGATAAAAATAAATGAGGGAAAAAGGGACCCGTGGCAAGAGGGAGACGCTCAAGGACCAGTAGTGCTGGTTCAGCCCATTTGTGTGCAAAGCTGCTGCTGCTAAGCACAGCTGAGACGCCAGGCAGACAGGGAAGCTGAGACAGGTGACAGAGTTTGCAGCATCTGGAAATCTATGCCACTGGTAAGTCCCATCTTCCCTGAACCAAGGATGCCAGAGGGTCAATAGCTTAAGTCACCCCACTCAGGGAGACAGATAACAGAAGCCCAACTAATGCCACTTGCCAACCACACCCAAGGACAGATGAAGTTAGGGAACAAATCTCACTTGGGTACATCAGCATAAAACTGATGAGCATTCTATTGAGATCCTCCCCTAAGACCTCCCTAAATGCCCAGCCTCTAACACCCCTAAAATGAAGGTCTAGCTCGTGCTCTCCCTCCCAAGAGCACACCTGCACCCCCACGCATCCCCTTCTTCCATCACAGGCACTTATCTCGTAACCCTAAGGAACCGCACAGGGCTTACAACTCAGGCAGCAGTGGGCAGCGGCAGTTCCTCCCAGGCAAACCCCCCCACTCTGTCCCCAAGGCCCCCGTTTCTCTGACTTCCCAGTGACCTGAAGCAGCTTGCCTGCGCTCCTTTCCCAGCCGCCCAGTTTCACATCCCAGCTGTAGGAAACACCCTCTACAACTCGCTGCACCTGTGTATGAGAGGGTGCGCTCCGCATTCTCTCCTGCTGGGAAGTGTATTCTGAAATCCATCCTATCTAACAAAGAGGGAATATGCAAATTGACCATCACGCCATCACAAAGATGGCAGTGTCCAGTCCCCTCAGCCCCGCCAGAGTCCCCCAGTCCTTTCAGCCCAGCTGGGGGGTCAGGGGAGGGGGGGAGGCGCGGCAGGCGCATGGTGCGGCCAGATGCGCCCTCAGCTGCCCAGGGCAGGCCCGAGGCACAGGCAAGCCTCGGATGTCGGCTGCCCAGCCACGCAGGGTTGCCCGAGGTTCAGGTAACCAGGGCCGGCCGAGACTTGCACTGCCGGCAGTGGCAGCAGCAGGGGTGTGATGGGGACATTGCCTACCCCTGGTCGCTGGGTCGCCTCCCGCCCCTGAGGGCTCCCAGACTGTGAGAGGGGCCAGGCCGGGCTGAGGGACCGGCCCCTCCAGTGCATGAATTTTCACGCGCTGGGCCTCTAGTATGATATAAGCCTGTCCCATCGCTCGGGGCAGCGGCCAGCAGCTGCAGAAGCAAGACAAGGTGAATCCCTGCCGCCTGACCCACCCACACACTCTCCTCCCTTGACTGACTGAAGCACCCACCTCCAACCCTACAATTCATACTTCTCCCCTATATAAGGGAGCCCAACCACCCCTGGGCGACACCACACACTGGTCTCCACCCGCTGTAGGGAAGGCAATGGAATCTCTTCAACTCTCACAACTTGACTTGGCCTGGCTCCTTTAGGTGCAGACCTAACGAGTGTTATGACATTTTTCCTGCACAAAGTCAGGCATCCACACCTAGCAGGCAGGAGGCCAAGGGCCAGCTCCTTGTGTTTTCACCACCCGCTTCCCCTCCTGCCTCCTCCTGTCCTCTCCTGTTCCCACTTGTCCCCACCTGCCCCCACCTGCCCCCGTCTGCCCCCTCCTGTCCTCGCCTGTCCCCACCTGTCCCTTCCTGACCCTGCCTGCCTCCGCCTTCCCCTGTCTGCCCCCTCCTGTCCTCGCCTGTCCCCACCTGACCCTGCCTGACTCCGCCTTCCCCTGTCTGCCCCCTCCTGTCCTTGCCTGTCCCCACCTGTCCCCTCCTGTCCCCTCCTGACCCCACCTGCCCCCTCCTGTCCTCGCCTGTCCCCACCTGACCCTGCCTGACTCCGCCTTCCCCTGTCTGCCCCCTCCTGTCCTTGCCTGTCCCCACCTGTCCCCTCCTGACCCCTCCTGACCCCATCTGCCCCCGTCTGCCCCCTCGTGTCCCCACCTGTCCCCACCTGTCCCCTCCTGACCCTGCCTGCCTCCGCCTGGCCCCGTCTACCCCCTCCTGTCCTCGCCTGTCCCCACCTGTGCCCACCTGTCCCTTCCTGTCCCACCCCACTGCAGATCCTCATTGAGCTGGAGACACCTCCTTTTCAACAGGAGGCTCTGGGAGAGTTAGAGCTCCTGGCTCCCAGATAACCAAGGAGACAGGAAAAGGGGTCCTGGCAGGGCTGGTTTCATTTTTCTTCCCTTCCCTCTGTTGGCCTAGGTCAGTGGTCGGCAAGCTGCGTCTCGCGAGCCAAATGAGTTTGCCGACCACTGGGATAGGGGCTTAATCATAAGGAACAACAACAGCCTGCAATTATTGGAATCGAGATTCTAGGTCAGTGGTCTGCAAACTCATTAGTCAACAGAGTGGCAAACTGCGGCTCGCAAGCCACATGTGGCTCATGAGCCGCAGTTTGCCGACCACTGGCCTAGGTCTACTCCCTGGCCTCTGCAGGAGCTGAGGCCCACTTTGCCAGGCCAGGCGGCAGGGCCTGGCTGGGAATCAGCCCGAGTGGCCAGGCATGAACCAACACTGAGTCCAGCAGAGTCTTGAGGAACTGGACAAGCAATGCTCCGAGTGTGGCTGGAGAGCCTGAGGGGGCCCTGGAAGCCCCGTTGCTGGTGCAGCCACAGAAACGAGCTGCCCACTCACTGCCTGCTCCTCCAGGACAACGGGGGCCGGGGGCCAGGCCCAGGCACTGCCAGCTCCACTCCACCGGTTTCCACCTCCCACGGTGACAAATGGGTTGATGGTCACACTCTGTCGGCTCCTCAGAGGAGGGGAACACCTTGCAGCAAATGCTGAGTAACTGGGCATCTTATAAATTACGCATCTGAAGGATGGGAACCATTTCGCATTGCTGCTAAGCAACAGTAAGTTGGGTTTGGAGTTTCAGTGGAAATGAAGCACGCGGGCAGAGTGGTGAGCCTCCTCAGGGTGAGGAGACTGCGCCACGTGTCCCGGGGTGGAGTCCCACCCACCGCTGCTGTGGGCCTGGGAATACATGCCCCCACGTAGCCTGGAGCAGCGGGAAGAGCGGCAGTGTGGCCCTGGTCTTGACGCCTGCCCGGCCAGAGTCTCAGCTCTTGGTGTGCCCCGCCCACCTCGGCTGCCCACTCTCCCAGCTTCTGAGACCTCAGGGCAGTCCTGACCCTAACTGGGGGGATTGGGAGCTTTAGGCCAATTCGCTGGGACTCAGCGTTCTGACATCTTCACCCTCAATCAGCTTCTACCCTTTCGGCAGGAAGTCTATAAGCGTTGCTTGTAGTGTTTACTCCCCACCTTCTCCTCGTGTGGATCTGCCTGGACAGCCTGCCTGGTGTGTGGGTCCCTCCGGGCTCTTCCCCGGCCCCGCCCCACAGCCCTGCTGTTGGACAGGCCTGTGTGACAACAGCCCACCTGCCTGGATGGCTCCCCACTGACCTATCCACACTGACCCCTTCCCGTATACACACAGATGCCCCCAACCCCACACTCCCATTTGCCCCAGGACATCAGATCCCAACATGGTGTCTGCTGGGCTGAAATGTCTCCGTCCCTGCAGCTGGGACTGTGTCCCCAGGGCCCAGGTCAATAGTGCCTCCACCTGCAGTTGTAAGCCTCGCCTGGTTCCAGGAAGAGCCCAGGCCTTCCCAGGTGGTGGAGCTGAAGCCCCCTCCTGGGATGGAGTATGGCTGAGACCACCCACAGTGAGTAGGACAAGGAGGAGAGCATGGGACACATCACTGAGGTGAGCCAGCTCCACCCCAGAACCAGGCCAGGGAGAGCAGATGCCAAGTCCAGGGCCGGCAGCGCAGAAAGCCAAGGGCACCCCAGACTCCCTGGCCTCTTCCCAAGCACACGCCGAGGAAGCGTTCTTCCACTGATCAGAGACAAGATCACTCTCTTCTCTGATCTCCCTGCACCTGGAAGCCTCAAGGCCCTCCCTCCTTCTCCTCAGCTAACAGCTGCCCCTTTCGTGGGCTGGGCTGTTGGTCACAGGCTGTAATGGAGACTTAGCAGCGTCATTAATGGAGCCAGTGGACACCTGTCAGCGGCTCCACCCCCACCACCCAGGCCCAGCCAAACTTGAGGGGACATTGTAGAGGGTCCCCTGTGGACACCTGGGGTGCTGAGAGGGAGCGCCACCCGGGCCAGCAAGCCCTGGGGTGCCGGCTGAGCAGCACTTACCAATCCTCAGGGCGTGGGGACTGCAGGCCACCATCACGAGCCACACAGGAAGCAGCACCAGAGGTGCGGAGACTCGGGGCATCTTCTAGGAATCCTCATGGAGCCCGCTGCCGGCCTGGGCATGACATGACTCTGCAAGACAGGGCCGGGCGGTGAGGCCTGCGTCCCTGCCAGAGCGCCCACTCAGCCCGGTGACCCAGACACCTCCCCCACCCCAGCCTCTGCCGCAGTGCCCACGCAGCTCCGGCCTCTGTCCTCCCTCTACAAGCTCAGGTTTGAATCCTTCCTCCCCAGCAAAACGGGCAGGCGGTGCTCTGGGGCCGAATGGTTCACAGGGCTCCACTTTTTTAAAAACTCAGGTTGGGGGGAAGGAGGGGGAGACCTTCGTCTGCTCTGAAAGAACAGGAGCAGGCTGTGCACTTGCCCGGCACACACGCTGCTCCCTGGGAGGGTGGGAAGGGCTGGATTCAGCTGTCCTCGCGCCGCAGCTGTGCCTTCGTGAGGAGCGCTCCTGGCCACTCAGCCGGTCTCCTCACGGGTAGCAGTGGTGCAACCACCCGTCCCGGGAAGTGAAATCGCAGCCTAAGGCAAACAGAAGCTGCCCTGCTCGCCTGACCGCCTGGCCCAGGAGGGCCTGCTCCCATGCCAGCGCCTCCCCAGCCCGACGGGTAGAAGTGCTCCCCCAGGCCTCAGCAGTTTCCACACCTGCTCCTGCCACCTGCCGAAAGCGGCCCTCCCCATCCTCCTCCCACACCCCTCTCCTCCTGCCCGGGGGCCGGGGCCTCTGATGTCAAAGCAGAGCCTCCAGGGGCTGCCTCCCAGAGGGCAGCAGGGGTGTGTCCCCCACTGAATCCTTGCCAACCCTTGAGGCCAGAGTCTGTGGCCGCCAGCGTGGCCCCCTCAGGGGGTAAGGGCGGCTGGTGAACACCAGGCTCTGCTACTCCTGGGTCCCCCTGGGCCAGGAAAGCAGTATTAACACAGCTCTCCTCCCACCACCACACGGACACTTCATGGGAGCGTGGGCAAGGCAGGCCAGACTTCTCTAACAGCTACATCCAAAGGCCTCAGCTTCACCGGGCTTTGGGAAAATGCCACTTCAAACCACAATAGGGTACCAGCTGCCTCCTTACAAACCAGTGCCAGGTGTCGCAGGAGATGGGGCCCCAGAACCCTCGTGTGGTGTCCCAGGGAGCACAGGGTGCAGCGGTCTCCTGGAGCGGCTCACCCAGGACCAGCAGCTCCTCCCGGAGCCCACACCCCAGGACCAGCAGCTCCTCCCGGAGCCCACACCCCAGGACCAGCAGCTCCGCCCGGAGCCCACACCCCAGGACCAGCAGCTCCGCCCGGAGCCCACACCCCAGGACCAGCAGCTCCTCCCGGAGCCCACACCCCAGGACCAGCAGCTCTGCTCGGAGCCCACACCCCAGGACCAGCATCTCTTCCCGAAGCCCACACCCCAGGACCAGCAGCTCTGCTCGGAGCCCACACCTCAGGACCAGCAGCTCTGCTCGGAGCCCACGTGCAATGGAAACATAGGTGTGTGCCCACCAAGGATGGACAGAATGTCCACAGCAGCACCCTCAGGGCCCCCAAACTGGAGACCAGCCAGAAGTCTCCAGCAAATGGAGAAATGTCGTGTATGGAATGGTTGTGGAAAGAAAATGACTAATGATGAATCTCATAAACATCATATTGAGCAAAAGAAAGCAGGCTCAAAAGAACATGTCCAGTGTGCTCCTATCTCACATAGTACAGAAGCCGCCAGCCAGAGCCTGCGCTGCCAGCAGCCCCCCTGGGGAGAGCGGTGACAGAGGGGGCCTATGGGTCACCTGCAGGCTCATCAGCCGGGTCGCCTGCAGGGTCGCCTGCGGGTGCCGGTGATGTTGTTTCTCACTCTGGGCGCTGCTTACACAGTGTGTTCTGTTTGTGAAAACGCCTTGAGCTAAATGCTCGTGAGTCACACTTTAGTGAGTTGTGCGGATGACGCCCTCCCCTCCCACACTCAGTGCCCAGCACCGCCAGCAGCTCGCAGCTCCTGTGCAAACTGGTCCCTCCCGCTGCGGAGCTCCTCTCCAGCCCCCGGCGCCCCCCCTCCTCCCCACCATGGCAGAGGTGGGGCCTCTCAGGCGCCTAGCGGGCCTCCTTCCCTCGGTGGCTGCTGTGTTTACCTGTCTTCACCTGGGATGCCTGTGGGCTTCTTAGGGACAAAAACTGTTTCCAGCTACGTTGTATCCTCAGAGTCTACTTACACAAAATATCTGTCCAGGAATGGAAGGCCTCAAGCAAGTGTCTGCTACAGGACTGCGGAACGTAAAGGGCCAAGACAACCATGCTGTTGGCGAATCTGGTTTAGAACCTCCTTCATTTGTGGTGCTGGCGCTGGGGGGTGTGTAGGGGTGTGGGCGGGGTGCAGGCAGGGGGTTTGTGCTGGGGTGTGTGCAGGGGTGCGGGCAGGGAGTTTGTGCAGGAGTGTGGGCAGGGGGTTTGTGCTGGGGTGTGGGCACGGGTGTGTGCATGGGTGTGTGCAGGGGTTTGTACTGGGGTGTGGGGAGGGGTGTGGGCAGGGGGTTTGTGCTGGGGTGTGGGCAGGGGTGTGTACAGGGGTGTGTGCAGGGGTGTGTGCATGAGTGTGTGCAGGGATGTGGGCAGGGGTGTGTGCAGGAGTGTGTGCAGGGGTGTGTGCAGGGCTGTGTGCAGGGCTGTGGACAGGGGTGTGTGCATGGGTGTGTGCAGGAGTGTGTGCATGGGTGTGTGCAGGGATGTGTGCAGGGGTGTGTGCAGGGATGTGTGCAGGGGTGTGGGCAGGGATGTGTGCAGGAGTGTGTGCAGGGGTATGTGCATGGGTGTGTGCAGCGGTATGTGCAGGGGTGTGGGCAGGGGTGTGTGCAGGGGTGTGTGCAGGAGTGTGTGCATGGGTGTGTGCAGGGATGTGTACAGGGGTGTGTGCAGCGGTATGTGCAGGGGTGTGGGCAGGGTTGTGTGCAGGGGTGTGTGCAGGAGTGTGTGCATGGGTGTGTGCAGGGATGTGTACAGGGGTGTGTGCAGGGATGTGTACAGGGGTGTGTGCAGGGATGTGTGCAGGGATGTGTGCATGGGTATGTGCAGGGGTGTATGCAGGGATGTGTGCAGGAGTGTGTGCATGGGTGTGTGCAGGGATGTGTGCAGGGGTGTGTGCAGGGGTGTGTGCAGGAGTGTGTGCATGGGTGTGTGCAGGGGTGTGTGCAGGGGTGTGTGCAGGGATGTGTGCAGGAGTGTGTGCAGGAGTGTGTGCAGGGGGTTTGTGCTGGGGTGTGGGCAGGGGTGTGTGCAGGAGTGTGTGCAGGGGGTTTGTGAAGGGGTGTGTGCAGGGGTGTGTGCAGGATTGTATGGCACAAGAGGGGCGAGGGAAGCGTTACATTCTCACTCATGGGAATGCTCAGTGGTTGTCTGTCTACACCCCCGTCTGTAGACTTGACAGAGGAGGGCAGGGGCAGAGATCTTATTTGTGTCTCCTCAAGGCCAGGAGAGCGCCTGGCATATGTTACAGCTGCAGTGAATATTTGGAGAGCGGGTAAGGGGATAAGCTGTCCAAGAGGAGAGAATTGTGAAAATCTGGTTAGACTCTTATCAAAGTAATAGTCTGCATAATCACGTATGTCAACGCCTTCCCTTCGCGCCTGCGGCATGCCTGAGTATGCGGGCTGCTAAGAGCTGTCAGATCAGCCTGTGCTGATCTGATCTGATGACAGAACAGCTCAGTCCTGAAGGCCCGAGGGTGTCACTCATGCCCTGAGGCCTGGCTAACCTCGGAGACCACAGTAAGGACAGCAGGGCCGGGCCAGGCCTGCTCTGGAGCCTGAACTGCGTGACCGGGCCCAGTGACGAGAAACTATCTGTTCCCAGCCTCTGAGTAATGATGTCCCACCTCCCCACACACTCGCTGTGTCAGGAAAAGCAAACCATCACATTACTGGGACCTGTTTGTGAGGCTCCAGTGCTCGCAAAATTCGGTCATGAGCAAAGGCTGAAGCGCTCAGATCCCTCATCAAAAACACAAATTCATTTGAAGTCAATTTTCATTTTAACGTTTGGGCTAATCTGGCCTTAGACCTAACAGTGTAGCCTTTATTAACTGAAAGTATTTTAATAAGCAAAAGGATCCTCTTCCCACTAACATTTCTCTCTGGTCACGGCTTATTACCATCTGCACGGTGTGGCCCCTAAATGGCTTCTGGAGCCCAGAACACTGGCACTCAGCTGTCTCCTCGAACCTCTGACATCCTCAGCTACAGGGAAGGCATCCTCTCCACCTCACGCCAGCTGCTTCTCCTCCTGCTTCTCCTTCGCACAACAATCCACTAGTTCCCCAAGCCAGAAAGTTGAAGGTTCTCCTTCCCCACCACCCACCTTATCAGTCACAGGTTCTGGTGGCCCTGCCTGGCGTTGCCAGGGACGCTCTCCAACCCAGACATTTGTCAGCAATTGCCCAGACCTCTGCAAAGGTCTCCCTCCCTCTGCTCTTCCCTCCCAGGAGCTCACCTCACAGCAGCCCTGGTTCTCAACAAAATGTCAGCTTAAAGATGGCACTCCCCCCTCCCCCCGGCGTCCCACCCCTCACCCCGACTCATCAGTAGCTCTCCATTGCATCAGGGACTAAGGGCAGCCTCATCACTCCCTTCCAGGGTCTGGCCCCTGACCTCCTGACCCCACCACCCACCCCCTGACCCACACACACCAGCAGAACACAACCCCAGCTTCCTCCGAAGCCACCTTGGAATGTGCAAGGAACACACTCCCATCCTGCTGTGGACAAGAGGGGCCACGTGCTGACCTGACCAGCTTAGAAGAGGCCTGCATGGAGGCTTTGCAAACTCACACCTAAAAAAGTAACCACAAAGGATGGTCTGGAATGAAAACTTTAACTAAAAGCAGTGATGGGCCCGAACCGGTTTGGCTCAGTGGATAGAGCGTCAGCCTGCGGACTGAAAGGTCCTAGGTTCAATTATTGTCAAAGGCATGTACCTGGGTTGTGGGCACATCCCCAGTAGGGGGCGTGTAGGAGGCAGCTGATAGATGTTTCTAACTCTCTCTCTCCCTTTCTCTCTAAAAAATCAATAAAATATATTTAAAATATATATATATATATAAAAGCAGTGATGGTGAGCAGTCAGGTCCTAGGCCGGTATCTTCCCTGACAAAGGTCACTCTTTACCTTAACTGAGCCTGTTGTCTTTTTACATCTCACATAACCTCCCTGTGGAATGTCAGGGTAACTTTAACTTCCCTTTTTCAGGACCCCTCAGGGCACAACCAAACGCCCTGGGCTGGGCGCCAGGACAGAGACCACAAATTCTTCATTGTTATTGTTCTCATGTTAATAGTTGACTGTTAACTGTCCTGCACCCACCTACTAAAAGAAGCCTGTGTCTATCATTTTACTCTTTATCCAGTCCCAAAGGTCCCGCCTCCCCAGTCTATCACCAATGCATTTCCTGTAGCCCCCCTACCTCTCCTCCTTTGACTGAAATGTATAAACAAGGTAAAAATAAAACAAAACAAAACAAAAAAATACTGCCATTCTCCAGAGCATTATCCCAATCTGCTGAGATTCTGCTTCCTGGCATTTGTAGACAGTTTGGCAAGTAAATTCACAAAAATTCTTCACAGGTTTGAAGGTTTCTGACATTCACATCTTTAGGTTTATCCATGTGTTTTATGTATGAAATAGTATTTTTCTGAATATGGATGATATAACTAAATTTAAAAAATAATTTATAAGAAGCTCTGTTTCAATGTTTTAAAGGATAATTAAGTGCTTATATAAATTAAGAAATATAGCGTGACCAGAATTGAACCTCCCTTCCACTCTCTACGAATCAATGGAAAAATATACCCAGGTAAGGATTAATAACAACAAAAAGAAATATAACAAACTAACCCAAATGTTTTTCAGGTTTGGGGAAAATATTTAGTTTGATGATTTAATTAAAACAGACATGTCTTTAAAGATATCAGTATTAAGTATAACACTTTCATTTTACTGGGGTTTACAAAAATACATTCATGTTATCTGTATTGCAAAATTTGTCACCAGGAAAAACAGTGTGGGATATAATAATTAAATTTAACATCTCATAGAGTTTTCACAGGTAATATAAACTTAATCGTTAAGAACTAATAAACAAATGTAAGCAAATAAAAAGATTTCAGGTAAAATTTTTCAACAATTATATGTTACTAGAGGCCCGGTGCACGAAATCCATGTACTGGGGGGTGGGGGGGTGTCCTTCAGCCTGGCCTATACCCTCTCCAATCTGGGACCCCTCGGGGGATGTGCCAAAGCCAGTTTAGGCCTGATCCTGGCATTCGGACATCCCTCTCACAATCTGGGACTGCTGGCTCCCAACCGCTTGCCTGCCTGCCTGCCTGATTGCCCTTAACTGTTTCTTCCTGCCAGCCTGATCACCCCCTAACCACTCCCTTGCCAACCTGATCGACGCCTAACTGCTCCCCTGCTGGCCTGATTGCCCACAACTACCCTCCCCTGCCAGCCATCTTGTGGCGGTCATCTTTGACCACATGGGGGCGGACATCTTGTGTGAGGGCATGAGGGTCAATTTGCATATTACCTCTTTATTATATAGGATAATATATATACTTTAAAATAGTTTCCCAAAATCTTTTGGTAACCTGATAAAGTTTTGCTAACATGAGTTAAATGATGAGTTAAGTTAAATTATTGAATATCTAGATAATTTCCAAATAAGATAAAGTACTGAAACATTAATTCTTAAGTAATTCCATCTCCTTTTAGCTTCTTATTACAGAGAAACTAAAGATGGATCTGAATCTGTTAATCAAATATGTTGCTCTTGTTGCAGCATGTTTCCAAAAGGCATAAAATACACTTTCCAGTGACAGCGCCTGTATTCCTAGAGGCTATGGCCTGAATTGCAGAATGCTGACATGACTCCTCATAATTACTTACTTTTGAATTTTCATTAGAAATTAAGATTTCTAAGGCTTAATCATTCTAATTACTATGGAAGGAATTAATATCTGTTTTTGGTAAAAGATGTTATTAGGTTAGAAAATGCATTTTAAGCAAATTAACATAAAAAATTGTAAGACGGTTATTTATAAATGCTTAAGAGAACAAGAGACAAATTAAGTTGAACAAGGAAAGATGTAGAAGGTTTATGAAAAGGAATTGAGAGAGAAAAGTTTATGCGTAGTCAAGCTGAATAAGACTGGAATAAATTTAATTAAGTGAATTTAAATATCAAAAGTAAAGTGATATAAAATTAAAAATGGTTTTCTCCCTTTAATTAAAAAGCACAAAGTTTTTTCGGACTACTGGTCTGCTCCAGCAAATGATAGGGGCAGAAACAGAATATTGGGGACCAGCTATGACTGTAAGAAATAGTCATCATGCGCTGCTAGCTGTGACTGTTGTTCTGATTAAAGAAGGCACGTTCTGACCTGGCTGGGAGTAGCCCATGGACCTGGGAGCTCACCTGGAGATGCAGCCCGTCCTCCCCATGGGGGGCTGCGCATTTCACCGAAAGATGAACAGCCTTGCTGCAGAACCGGAGCCGCCAGCCCTTCGCAGTCGCCAGCCCTTTGAAGACCCCAGCCCTTCGCATACCCGCAGGCCAGGCCTTTGCAAATCTCCAGCCCCCATGGCCTGTAAGCTGCCCATTTGGCATACCCTCGGGTTCCTTCCCCGTGTAATCTTCGTCCTTCTGCCTGATATAAGCAGCCGGCTCACAGTGGGGGAGCAGAGCAGGTTTGGGGGGATGACCTGCGGCTCTCCCAGGCTGCCGGCAGGATGGGAATAAACGCTCACATGATTCTGCTGAACTGGCTGGAGCAGTGACAGGCAGCATGGACCCACTGATTGTCCGTTACACAATGTCTAAACCTTTTGATATATTTTGGCAAACGTCCCAAAATTCTAATTTTAAATAGACTTTTTCTTCAGCTGCAAATAAATTTGAGGCTTTTTCAGAGGGACCCTAGAGTACAGGGCGGGGCAAGGGGGAGGCGGACTTGCCCTCTCTCCTTGCGAAAGATACACATTAAGCTGATCAGGCTTATCTGGTGTGTGAATTGGAAAAGCATTGTCAAATGAGTAATTATGAGCTTCTAGAGCGTGTGTATGGGTGAATACCGTTAATATAACAATTCCCGAAAGAGAGTCATCGTCTTCCTCTGATGCCTTTACAAATACGTTTCATCTTCACAGAGATTCATGGAGAGATTTCTGACACCTGCTCTAAACAGTGATTTCAAGAATTTTTAAAACATGCAATACCTATTTAGTCAGGGGCACTGACCTCTTTTCCCTTAGATTGTCACATAAAAAATGACAACCACCAACAGAATAATATCCCTCCAGTGTGAATGAATCAAAATTATATCTCTTTTGTTGTTAGATAGGCAAATTATATATTTTTGATGTGTCACAGAATCTTTGTAATGTGTTTATGTATGCCATGAGATGAGAAAGATTGGAAATCGCTACTCTACAATATAGATTTTTGATACTTTCAGATCATACAACTAAACTGGGCAAAAATTTATAAAATTAATGAAAAAGCTGATGACTTATTAAAACTAACAAAAGATCAAGATCAATTAGAATTAATTACATAAAACCGAATGAACTGATTAAGATGATTATAATTTTTATGTCTTTTTGTTTGAAATATTGCTGAATTTTAAAGATGTTTTGTTTTCCAGATATAAGGAAACTTGTTTCTCTTAAACTACCTATGACTTAGAGCAATTGGGTAAATTCTACCTTTGTGAGAAGATCAGAAACATTTATCTTTCTTCCTACATGGACCCTCCAGAATGTGGAAACTCTTAGTGAGTATTCTTATTTTTCGTGATAATATGGTTACTCGCATAACTTCAATAAGAATCCACTCTCGGTGTACAGGACACTGTTGGAAACCGGTGCATTTCCGGGCTTTTGACTGGAATGCCCTGTGAGGAAAACATGCCTGGACTCAGGTATGACCAGACAGCGCCAAGGACCCAGCAGGATTGGGAAGCTGGAAAAGGCTCCTGGGGAAATGAGCCCGTCCCATCCTTGCAGGCTCCTCCCAGCGTCAGCAGGTGAGTGAGCAAGGTCGCTTCTGGCAGGTGCAGGAGCCTCAAGACACTGGGGACCGTGAGCAAAGACGCATTAACCCAAATCTAAAGACCCTGCAGGCAAAGCGAAGGGACTAGTGTATTTGCATGTGAGACCTCTCAGGAGGCCGGGCTGACGAGACAGGAAACAAGGTAGACGTCCAGGCTTCCTGCCTGAGCATCACTGTGGACGGAGGTGCCACTTCCGGAGACAGAGACCACCAGAGGAGAGATGGGGATGAGGCTGCAGAGGAAGGAAAAGGCAGGAGAAAGGGACAGTGGCTCAGAGGGGCCAAGAGCACTGTGGGTGCATGTCTATCAAACTGAGGAGAGTAAACAGCTGGCCTTGTCATTCTTCATCCAAAGCTCAGATGGTTCTGGAAGGCGAGCTCCCAAGTTCACCTCTGTCCCTGGTGCGTCTGGCTGGGCCGCCTTTGGGCAGGTGTGCTCACAGACGGCGGTTTCTTCCCCAGGGGCTCACTGCATGTGGATGGCGTTAAAAAAGCTCAGAGTTACCTCCAATGCCTGCTTATCACGCTACTTTAGAAGATACGGTTGAGGGGCAGCAAGTGTGGTGACGAAGAGCGCATGTTCTCTGCACAGATTCCAGCTCCACCACCAAAGAGCTTATTTGGAAAATGGGGCTCAGAATAAATGCCTCTTTTTTATTCATCAGTTTATTTTGTTCAATTGTTTCCACATATGGGTGAGATCAGGTGTTACTTGTCTTTTTCCGACTGGCTTATGTCACTTAGCATAATACTCTCTGGGTCCATCTATGCTGTCCCAAAGTGTAAGAGACCCTTCTTTTTTACAGCTGCGTAGTATTCCATGGTGTAAACGTACCACAGTTCTATCTACTCACCTGCTGGTGGGCACTTGGGCTGTTTCCAGATCTTAGCTATTGTAAATTGTGCTGCTATGAACATAGGGGTGCATACATTCTTTCTGATTGGTGTTTCAGTATTCTTAGGACATAGTCCTAGAAGTGGGATCACTGGGCCAAATAGCAGTTCCATTTTTTTTTTTTACTTTTTGAGGAAACTCCATACTGTTTTCCATAATGGCTGCACCAGTCTGCATTCCCACCAGCAGTGTACTAGGGTTCCTTTTTCTTTACATCCTCACCAGAATTTGTTGTTTGATGATTTATTGATGGTAGCCATATTGGCAGGTGTGAGGTGTGCCTCACTGTTGTTTTAATTTGCATCCCTCTGATGATTAGTGTCATTAACCATTTTTCATGTCTCTTGGCAAGTTGGAGAAGTGGCATGGAAACATGGAACAGACTGAAGAATCTCTGAGGGAAAGTGGAGGGGGGAAGGGAAGAGTTTAACCAAAGGACTTCTATGTATACATGCATTGCCCATGGGCACAGACAATAGGGTGGTGAAAGCCTGGGGCTGGGCTAGAATCGGGTGCAGGGGGGCAATCGGGAGAAATGGGAAGGGGGGAACATCTGTAATACCCTTAACAATGAAGATTAAAAAACACAAGTGCCTCTTAAATGAACTGGTATTTGTTAAAGAGCTTAGAAGGGTGCCTGGCACATATCAAGTGCTATATAATGTTTAATTAATACAAATGTATGCATATGATTGGATTCAGATGCCATCACGAGTGCAAGATAAGTAGGGGTGCAGAGGTACAGTTCTGTAGGCAAAGGTGCCCAGGAGAAATACAGATCATGCCCCGTGTGGGCTTTAACCCTCTGGCCCACTTCACTAGGAAAAGTACTGGGCTGAGTCCAACGATGGTATTAAACCAGCTTTGGCCTCAGATCACTCTAAGAAATAATTATTCCAGGTATGAAATTTCCAGGTGAGAAGTAATATTTACTTTAGAAACACAGAACAGTGCCCCAAATGGCTTTGATGTGTGTGGAACTTGACAGGTCTCCATTATTTAGGAGAGGTAGTCCTGCTTTATATATGCCTCTCTCTAAGGCATTGCAATTTACAACACATTTGTTATGTGGCTCAGCAAAAAGTGTATGAATAAAGAATAATCTGCTCTAAGATTAAAAATGGCAGCAGAGTAAGTGGATGCTGCACAGACACGCTCCCAGGACCAATCAGGAATTACAACTAAAATATGGGGGGCGGGGGGAGTCCTGAATAACCAACTGAAGACTCACTTGAGAGAACCCTGATAACCAAGGACCAAAAGTGGAGACTGCATAGAGAGTGGTAGGAGGCACAGAGGAGTGAAAGGGCTGGCTGGGCTCACACAGACAGCAGCTGAAGTTCTGGAGAGATAGCTCAGCTATGGGTGGTTAGCACTGAGAACTCTGGGGTCTAAACCCCAAGCTGGGCCCCTCAGCAGAGAACACCAGAACTGAGAAGGGTGCCCACACAACATCTGGCTGTAAAATATCTACTGATGAGCACTGAAACATCTAGAGAGTTGCTGTCTGCCAGGGAGAAATGGCTGGAAATGCAGGACCCACTTAAAGGGCCAATACACAAAATTCCCTGTGGAGCCACTCACCTTGTGCTTCGGCAGAGGGAGGGCAGAGTGGACTGGAGCACTGTGAGCAGAAGCCAGGATTGGGGGCTGTGGGGTTAGAACTCAGAAGGCAGATACCCTGGTTTCTTATGCTGAGTCATTCCTTCATGTTGCAGGGGTCATCTTTCTCATGCAGAAATTTGCTATGTAAGCAGCTTTGCATGGGGGGGAAGACAGTTGACCCACCCTACTGGAAAACATCTTGCCCCATGTTGAGGAGTTTCTGAGGCTCATTAAAAGATTGAAAATATCAATTAGTCTTCAGGCATAAGCAATCACCCCACCCTGTGGAAAACACTCTCACCACACCTGTGGAAAATTGCCTGAGGGCTTTTCAATAAGAAAAGGGCTTATCAGTCTGTAGGCTGAGGCAGGTCTCTGGAGGCTTTGAGTCTTTGCCTGATCTAATTAGTCAGAAACAGCATTTAACACTGTCCTGCACTAGAGATTGAGAGGCAGATCTACATAACACATAGCCACAAACCCAAACAGGTAGCCAAAATGAGGAGACAAAGAAACAACCCCCAAATGAAAGGACAAGAGAATTCTTCAGAAGAAGAGCTCAATGAAATGGAGATAAGAAATTTATCTGATATAGAGTTCAGAATAATGATGTTAAAGATGCTCAACAGCATGAGAAAAGATATAGTAACTATGAAAACAGAAATAATGACATGGCATAAATAAAGAACACATTGGAAGGAATACACAGCAGATTAGGGGAAGCAGAGGACCAAATAAGTGAGTTAGAAGACAGTGTTGAAAAAAAATCACTCAATCAGAGAACCAAAATGAAAAACAAAATTAAATATCAGGAGGACAGCTTAAGGGAGGACAGCTTATTGGGACAATGTGAAACATAACAATATTCAAATAGCAGATGTGTCAGAAGAGGCAGAAAGGGAGAAAGGGATAGAGAATGTGTTTGAAGAAATAATGGCAGACAATTAATTTCCCTAAGCAGGTAAAGGAAAAAGTAACACAAGTTCAGGAGACAAAAATTAAAGACAAAGAGAGAATCTGAAAGGCAGCAAGAGAAAAGCAAACTGTTACCTACAAAGGAGCTCCCATAAGGCTGACACCTGATTTCTCATCATAAACTCTAAGGCCAGAAGGGAATGGCATGAAGTACTCAAGGTAATGGAAAAGCAAGGATCTGAAACCAAGATTACTACATCCTATATATAATAAAGTGGTAATATGCAAATTAATAGTCACACCCTCACAAGATGGATGCCTATGACCAGGCCGGCAGGGGGGTTACTGAGGGGCAACTGAACAACTGAACAAGCAGGCCGTGTGTGGTGACCAGGCCAGCAGGGGGGTTAGTGAGGGATGACCAAACAACTGAACAGCAGGCTGTGTGGGGTGACCAAGCCGGCAGGGGAGGTTAATGAGGAACGACCAAAAGACTGAACAAGCAGGCTGTGTGAGGTGACCAGGCCAGTGGGGAGGCCGTGAGGGGTGACCAGGCCGGTGAGGGGGGGGGCAGTTGGGGTGACCAGGCCAGCAGGAGGGGGCAGTTGGAGGTGATTAGGTTGGTGGGGGCGGGCAGTGAGTTGCAACTAGGCCAGTGGAGGGGGCAGTTAGGGGAAACCAGGCCAGCAGGGAGGGGGCAGTTAGGGGCAATCATGCAGGCAGACAGGTGAGCATTTAGGAGCCAGCAGTCCAGGATTGTGAGGGATGTCCGACTGCTGGTATAGGCCCGGTTCCCAGGGTCAGGCCTAAACCGGCATTTGGAAATCCCCCAAGGGGTCCCGGATTGGAGAGGGTGTAGGCTGGGCTGAGGGGGACACCCATGCATGAATTTTGTGCACTGGGCCTCTAGTAATTATTATAACAAAGGTCATAATACTAAATACATAATTCTAAATGGATTGATCCAACAAGAAGATATAACCCTGGTAAACATATATGCACCCAATATAGGAGCACCTAAAATACATATTAAAAAAAACTTCTAGAAGACTTTAAGGGAGAAATTGATAACAAGACAGTCATAGTAGGGAACTTTAACACCCTGCTGACTTCACTGGATAGGTCTCCCAAAAAAAAAATTAGCAAGGAAACAGTGACTCTAAAGAACACACTGGTTCAGATGGATTTAGTTGACATTTATAGAGCATTACACCCCAAAGCTGCAAAATATACATTCTTCTCAAGTGCACATGAATCATTCACAAAAACAGACCACATGTTAGGACAGAAAACAATCCTCTAGAAGTTCAAGAAGATTGAAATCATATCAAGCATCTTTTCAGATCATAGTGGAATGAAATTAGAAATCAACTACAGTAAAAACATTCAAAGAGAGTCAAACACATGGGAGCTAAATAGCATGTTATTAAATAATGAATGGGTTTTACCAATGAGATCAAGAAAGAAATAAAAAACTTTGTGAAAATGAACACACAACAACTCAAAATCTCTAGGACACAGCAAAAGCAGTCCTGAGAGAGAAGTTCATAGCACTACAAGCATACCTCAAAAAAATTTTTTTTAAATAATAAACTATTTAACCCTATAACTGAAAGAACTAGGAAGAGAATAACAAGAAAAAAACCAGAGTAAGTAAAAGGAAGAAAATAATAAAGATTAAAGCAGAAATAAATGACATAGAAACTAAAAAAAAAATCAATGAAACCAAGAGCTGGCTCTTTGAAAGGATACACAAGATTGATGAACCTCTAGCCAGACTCATCAAGAAACAAAGAGAGAGGACCCAAATAAATAAAGTCAGAAATGAAAGTGGATAAGTAACCACTGACACCACAGAAATACAAAGGATTGTAAGAAAATACTATGAACAACTATATGTCAAAAACCTGGACAATGTGAATGAAATGGAAAAATTCCTAGAAAAATACAATCATCCAAAACTAAATCAGGAAGAATCAGAAAACCTGAATAGGCCAATAACAACTGATGAAATAGAAGCAGTAATCAAAAAACTCCCAGCAAACAAAAGCCCAGATCAGATGGCTTCACAGGGGTTTTATAAAAGATTCACAGAAGAACTAACACCTATACTCCACAAACTATTCCAGAAAATCCAAAAGGAAGGAACACTTCCAATCTCTTTTTATGAGGCCAGCATTATCCTAACTCCAAAACCAGATAAAGACACTACAAAGAAAGAGAATTACAAGCCAATATCCCTGATGATCATAGATGCTAAAATCCTCAACAAAATATTAGCAAATTGGGTCCAGAAATATATTAAAAAGATCATACACCAATGCCAAGTGGGATTTATTTAAGGACACAATATTGGCAAATCAATAAACATGATATATCACATAAAAAATTGAAAGACAAAAAAAACCCACACATGGTCATATCAACAGATACAGATAAAAGCAGTTGGAAAAATCCAACATCCATTTTTTATAAAAACTATCAGAAATTGGGAATAGAGGGAGCATATCTCAACATGATAAAGGCTATATATGACAAACCTGCAGTGACCATCATATTCAATGGGCAAAAACTAAAGCTATTTCCCCTAAGAACAGCAACAAGATAGGGATGTCTGCCTTCACCACTCTTATTCAACATATTCTAGAAGTCCTAGCCACAGTGATAAGACAAGAAGAATAGATAAAAGGCACCCAAATTGGAAAGTAGGAAGTAAAACTCTCATTATTCACAGGCAACATGATATTGTACATAGAAAACCCTATCCACCAAAAAAACTACTAGTTTATAAATGAATTTGGCAATGTAGCAGGATATAAAATTGACACCCAAAAGTTGATAGCTTTTTTATACACCAATAATGAATTCTCAGAAAGAGAAGCTAAACAAACAATTCCATTTACCATTGCAACAAAAAAATAAGATACTTAGGAATAAACTTAACCAAGGAGGTAAAGACTTGTGCTTGGAAAACTACAGGAGGTTGAAAAAAGAGATAGAAGAAGATATAAACAGGAGGAAGAATATGCCATGTTCATGGATTGGTAGAATTAACATCATTAAAATGTCTATACTGCCCAAAGCAATCTACGGATTCAATGCAATCCCTATTAAAATACCAACGGCAAATTTCACAGATCTAGAACAAATGCTCCAAAAATTTATATAGAACAAAAAAAGACCCCAAAAGCCACAGCAATCTTGAGAAAGAAGATCAAAGTTGGAGGAATCACAATACCAGATATCAAGTTTTATTACAAAGCCAGTGTATTCAAAACAGCCTAGAACTGGAAGAAAAGAAAAAAAAAAAGATGGTGGCTGGCAGGACAGAGGTGAGGGAGAGGAAGTGAGTGAGTGAGGGTATGAAAGGACAGTGTGTGAATGTGTGTAGTGTGTGTGTGTGAGTGAGTAAGGGACAGTTAAATCTCACAGGAGCAGCAGGGGCTGGCAGACCAGGCTCTCTTGGACAAAGAGAGGCTATTACCGCTGTGGGCACCCCCTGGACTGCAGGACTCTGGCACGGAATCCATGCAATCTTGAAGGAGACAGTGGCCTTTTCTAGGAACTCATCAGCACCACCACCCAGTCAGGATTTTGACTCTGCCTGTGACCCAGCAGCCACTCCAGCCAAAATCCTGCTACCCCATCTGCAGACCTGCAAACCCTGGGACTTCCACCTCCAAAGGTGCACCGTTCTGCAGCAGTAAGTGCATCTTCACCCTCCCCAGCGGCAGATCTCTGGACACCACATTCCCGCATCTCCAGCTGTGCAGGCATCCAGGGCACACCACTCTGTAGGCAGCACCTGGGAGCCACTTGGAGCCCCTGCTGGGTGTGATTCTGTATAGACAAGGACTCGCTGCCCTGCAGTAGAAATTCTAAATTCCCTCTTCCTGAATAACTGTCCACATACACCCCAGCTGCTTAACTTCAGCGTCAGAGCCCCTCAAAGTGCTTCAGAGCTCTGTGCCGGCAAATGCACTGCCAAACACAGTCTGCGTACGCATTTCCAATGGGCAGGCACCCTGAGCCCATCTACCCACAGGGCGCTTGTGGGAGCTGCTGTGAGTCCTGGCTGGGTGTGATCTTGCACAAACAGGGATGCACTCCCCCCTGGCAGTAGAAATTCTGAATTCATTCATCCCGGATATCTGCCCACAGACGCCTCAATTACGTGGCTTCAGTGCCAGGGCCCTTCAGAGTGCTTCAGTGTGCCTCACTGGCAAACGCACCTAGGTGCCCCTGTGAGCCGCCACTAAGAGTGTGCACATATCCACCACAGGTGCAGCAGCAAAAGCTGAGTCTGCCCACCCCACAACTACAGAACTCTGGACACCACAGTCACGCCTTTCCAGAGCGTAGGCCTCCTGAGACCCATCACCCCAAAGGACGGTTCCTGGGTGCCACTGTGAGTCCCCGCTGGCACGCTCGATTCCAATCAAGGGTGCAAGACAGAAAAAAATTGGGACACCCCCCTCCATGGCTGCTGACTGCTAGACACTGCAGTTGTACCTTTCCAGCTCACAGGCCTAAATCAAGAGAACCCAAATAGCTCAAGTAGGGAGCTACACTAGATTACCTAGCCCAAGAGACCTGAGAGATCACACCAGTAGCACCATCCCCAAAAGAACCTGAGTATCAAATCAATCAGACCTACAATTAAAATGATACAGCAAAACATGGGTAGACAAAAAAGCAATCTCCAAAGAAAAGAAAAAAGAGGAATCACCAGAAAGGGAATTAAATGAAATTGGGGCTAGCAGCATTTCAGAGAAAGAATTCAGAGTAATGGTTATAAGGATGTTTAAACAGCTGGATGACAAATACACACAACTCAATGACAAATACACACAACTCAATGAGAATTATAAGGAGCTGAATGAGAATATCACCAACATGAAAAGGAACTACTAGGAGATGAAGGACAACATAGCTGCAATAAAGAACACAATGGAAGGCTTAAACAGTAGACTAGAAGAGGCTAAGGACCGCATCAGTGAATTAGAAGACAAAGTAGGAAAACACACACAGACACAGCAGCAACTGGAAGGAAGACTTAAAAACCAAGAGAGCCTAAGGGAGCTTTGGGATAACACAAAACAACAATATTCACATAATAGGGGTACCAGAAGGAAAGGAAGAGAAGCAAGGAATAGAAAATCTGTTTGAAGAAATAATGACACAAAACTTCCCTGATATTGGCAAGAAAAAAAAATATGCTGGTCCAAGATGCACATAGAGTCCCAAATAAGTTGAACCCCAAAAGACTGACACCAAGACACATCATAATTAAACCGGCAAACACCAACGACAAAGCAAGAATATTAAAGGCTGCCAGAGAGAGACAGAAAGTTACCTACAAGGGATCTCCTCTTGGAATATCAACTGATTTCTCAACAGAAACACACCAGGCCAGAAAGGGAATGGAATGAAATATACAAAGTTATGCAAAGCAAGGGACTGACTCCAAGAATACTGCACCCAGCAAGGCAATCATTCAAAATTGAAGGTGGAATCAGGAGCTTCACAGACAAAAAAGGAGTAAGAGAATTTATTACCACCAAACCAGCAATGCAAGAAATGCTAAAGGGTCTGCTGTAAAAAGAAGAAATAGGAAGCAAAGAAGGAACACAGGGGTAAAAAATAAAAATTGTTACAAAAAAGTACCTATCAATAATAACTTTAAATGTAAATGGATTAAATGCCCCAATCAAAAGACATAGGGTAACTGAGTGGATAAGAAAACATGACCCATATATCTGCTGTCTACAAGAAATCCACCTCAGAAAAAAAGACGCACACAGACTGAGGGTGAAGGGATGGAAAAAGGTTTTTCAGGCAAATGGAAATGAAAAAAAAGCTGGGGTAGCAATACTTATATCTGACAAATTAGATCTCAAAGTGAAGGACATAACAAGAGATAAGGAAGGCCACTTCATAATACTAAAGGGAGCAATCCAACAAGAAGAAATAACTCTGGTAAACATACACGCACCATATACAGGAGCACCAAAATACATAAAAAAACTCCTGGAGGATATCAAGGGAGAGATAGACAGCAATACAATCATAGTAGGAGACTTTAATACCCCACTATCACCATTGGACAAACCCTCCAAACAAAAAATCAGCAAAGAACATCAATCCTAAATGACTCACTAGACCAGATGGAATTAATTGACATCTTCAGAACATATCACCCCAAAGCCACAGAATATACATTCCTCTCAAGTGCACATGGGTCATTTTCAAAGAGAGACCATATATTGGGTCACAGGCAAAGTCTCTTCAAATTCAAGAAGATAGAAATCATATCAAGGATCTTCTCAGATCACAGTGGCATAAAATTGGAAATCAACTACAATAAAAACAATTCCAAAAAATCAAACACATGGAGACTAAATAGCATGCTATTAAACAATGGGTTACCAGAGAGATCAGAGAAGAAATAAAAAACGTCATGGCAACAAATGACAATGAAAACACAACAATCCAAAATCTATGGGACGCAGCAAAAGCAGTCTTGAGAGGGAAGTTCATAGCTCTACAAGCCTACTGCAAAAAAACAAGAAACAATGGTAATAAATTACCTAATCCTACAATTCAAAGAGTTAGACAGAGAGCAACAAGAAAAGCCCAGTGTAAGCAGAAGGAAGGAAATAATAAAGATCAGAGCGGAGATAAATGACATAGAGACAAAAAAAAATGCAAAAGATCAACAAAACCAAGAACTGGTTCTTTGAAAGGATAAACAAGATTGATGAACCTCTAGCCAGGCTCACCAAGAAGCAAAGAGAGAGGACCCAAATAAATATAATCAGAAATGAAAGAGGAGAAATAACAACAGACCCCACCAAAATACAAAGGATTGTTAAAAAATACTACAAACAACTCTATTCCAACAAACTGGACAACCTGGAGGAAATGGACATATTCCTAGAAAATATAACCTTCCAAAACTCAATCAGGAGGAATCTAAACATCTCAATAGGCCAATAACTATGGAAGAAATTGAAGCAGTCATCAAAAAGCTTCCGGCAAACAAAAGCCCGGGGCCAGACGGCTTCACAGGGGAGTTTTACCAAACATTCAAGGAAGAACTAAAACCCATCCTGCTCAGACTATTCCAAAAAATTCAAGAGGAAGGAACACTTCCAAGCTCATTCTATGAAGCCAGCATCACCCTAATACCAAAACCAGATAAAGACAACACAATGAAAGAGAATTACAGGCCAATATCCCTCATGAGCATAGATGCCAAAATCCTCAACAAAATTCTAGAAAATCAGATCCAGCAGTACATCAGAAAGATCATACACCATGACCAAGTAGGATTTATCCCAGGGATGCAAGGATGGTACAATATCCACAAATCAATAAACGTGATACATCACATAAACAAATTGAGAGATAAAAATCACAGAGTCATATCAATTGATGCAGAAAAAGTATTTGACAAAATCCAACAACCTTTCTTGATAAAAACTCTCAGCAAGGTGGGAATAGAAGGATCATACCTCAACATAATAAAAGCCATATATGATAAACCCACAGCCAACATCATACTCAATGGGCAAAAACTAAAACCATTTCCCCTAAGAACAGGAACAAGACAGGGATGCCCACTCTCGCCACTCCTGTTCGACATAGTACTAGAAGTATTAGCCATTGCAATTAGACAACAAGAAGAAATAAAAGGCATCCAAGTTGGAAAAGACGTAAAACTCTCCTTATTCGCAGATGACATGATATTGTACATAAAAAACCCTAAACACTCCATCAAAAAACTATTAGACTTAATAAATGAATTTTGCAAGATAGCAGGATACAAAATTAATGCCAAGAAATCTATGGCATTTCTATACACCAATAGTGAACGTACAGAAAGAGAGACTGAAAAATCAATCCCATTTACCATTGCACCAAAGAAATTAAGATACCTAGGAATAACCTTAACTAAGGAGGTAAAAGACTTATACGCGGAAAACTACAGGACACTGAAAAAAGAGATAGAGGAAGACATAAGCAGATTGAAGAACATACCATGTTCATGGATTGGTAGAATCAACATCATTAAAATGTCCATACTACCCAAAGCAATCTATAGATTCAATGCACTCCCCATTAAAATACCAATAGCATATTTCACAGATCTAGAAAGAACTCTCGAAAAATTCATCTGGAATAAAATAAGACCCTTTCTTGCCCCAGGGAAGAATCTGTGAGGACAAATGCAGGTGAGGATGTGCAGAAAAGGGACCCAAGCACTGCTGGAATTGTCAATGGGCACAACCACTATCCGGATCCTCAGAAATCAAAAACAGAACTACCATGTGGCCCTGCAGGTCCCCTCTGGGCTTGCATCCGAAGGAAACAAACAAACATGGTGAAAAGATAGCTGCACCCTATCCCAGCAGCATATTTACGTCCAACCCGGGAGATGCATGGAAACAATGGCGCGCACACACACACACACACACACACACACACACACACTATTCAGTCATGAAAACCAAGGAAATCCTGCCATTTGCAACAGTATGGAGGGACCTTGAAGACATTATGCCAAATAAAGTAAGTTAGACAGACAAAACAAATACTATACACTGAGTGACCAGATTATTATGCGTTCAGAGATCATCATAATCTGGCCACTCAGTGTATGATCTCAATTATATGTGGAATCTAAACAGCAACAACGACAAAATACCAACAAGAAAAAAACAAACTCATAGAAAAAAGATGAGGATTATGGTTCCCAGACGCAGGTGGGAGGAGGGCAGTGAGGACGGGGACACAGGGCATCAGTGTCAAGGCCTGAGTGGAGTACCAGTGCTGAGCCTTCGAGCCTTCCTGCAGGAAGGAGAGTCCCATGTGCAGGGGGAGGGATGCTCCTCTCGCTGTGGGGGTGTGAGGGTGAGGCCCCTACAGGAGAAATGAATATGCTTTTATTGATTTGGGAACTCTAACAGGTAATAATTTCCCTTTTGACGAGACTTCATTGTAATCAAACTTTCTCCATGTACTTTACAAAAATAAAATTTATAGCCTTTGGTTTAAAAAAATGAATCTGAGATTCATCTAAGTACCTGAATTTTACCCACCACCCCACACCCACATTCAGTCAACACTTAGATCCCCCACAGACCCTGCCTCCTCTGTGCCTCTTGAGCCCTGGCTCCTCGCCGAGCCCCATGCCCCTGCCGTTGCCCCCCTCCCCCACCCACCCACACATACACCTTCTCAGATTCACTACCACTGTCAGCAGTTGTTCTGCCTGCCTCCAGGGCTCCCTGTAGCTTTCAGGATAAAGTCAAATTGTTTCACTTTTTAATCCTCACCTGAGGATGTGTTTTCATTGATTTTTAGAGATGGAGAGAGAGAGAGAGAGAGAGAGAGAGAGAGAGAGACAGAGACAGAGAGACAGAAACATCCATTGATTGCCTCCCATATGTGCCCCAACTGGGGATTGAACCCACAACCCAGGTATGTGCCCTGACCAGCAATCAAACCCACAACCCTTTGCTGTATGAGATGACGCCCCAACCAAGTGAGCCACCGGCCAGGGCAAAGCTAAAACTTTCTGTTGTATACACAAGACCCTCCAAATCCAGCTCTGCGGGAACACCCTAAGGTCTCTGGCTGGTCTAGTATCCACAGGCCAGAGCACAGCTGTGAGAGGGCAGGTGCTGAAGGACCTCTAAGCCAGATGCCAAAGTTCAGGTCTCTGGTCCTCACCAGGGCGGGAGGGGTCTGGGCTCGGCCTCCTCAGTGATGAAAGGAGATGCTAATGTCCCTTGTGCATCGGGTTGTTAAAAGGACTGAACTAGATCGTGCAGGGAAAACTCTTACCCGCCACCTGATGCTTCATGAGTGCTGAAAGTCATCATTATTATCATAGTGATTAGCCCTCAGCCTGTTCTTGGCAGCTCTCCCGCCAGGTCCCCCAGACACCCCACGCTGCGCCCTCTGCCTGGGATGCTTCTGCTCGTTTCTTTGCAGGCAAACTCCTACTCGTCAAGCTGCACTGTCCCCTCCAGGAAACAGTCCTGTCCTCCGTGTCCCCATGGCCCAGCTTCCACCTTGCCCCTCATGCTGCACTATACCCTGTCACGCCTCCATCTGAACACAGAGCCTGGCACAGTGTCCAAAAAATATTCATTGAAGGAATGAATGAATAAAAAATAAACAGATCAGCACAACTGGGGCTCCTCCAATAAGTCTCAGAGCAGCTGCCCTTTCTGCGCCTTCCAATGAGCATCTGGGAGGCGTCCATTCCCAGGAGAAAGGCACCCCTGCTCCGCCCTCCTCAGCACCTCAGGAACTCCAGCTGAGAAGTGAGTCCTGGGAATGCCTGGGAGCAGTGGGACGGAGGCCACTGGGAAGCCAGGAAACAAAGGTGCTCACTTACCGGGAGGCCAGAGGGAGGGGGCAGGGAAAGAGGCTGCATTAGAGAAAGAAAAATGAGGACAGAGCATGCAAACTGTTGAAACAGACTGAGAAGGGAAGGACAGAGTAAATCAAACCCCAGACAGGCAATCAATGGACATTCAATTAACAGTTACCTTAGTACTAATTTATACAAAGCATCTACAAAACACTCTCCCCCTCAGAAGACCAGGATTCAATGCCTCCCAGCTGTTCAGACATTCCAGCTAAACCACAGGGCCTCGGGCGCTGTGCCCTGCCCTGGAGACTCCCGCTGCAGCAGATCAAGGCCACTGGGGTGAAGGGGGAGTCTAGGCAGCACCGGAGCTTGGCCTGGGTGGGGGAGGAGGGATGCTCAGAGCAGTGAGACCACTTCTGGACTAGATAGGAGCAGGCAAGGCCTGAAAGGGCAACACCCGAATCAGGCAACAGCCTTGCAGCCCAGGGTCCAAGCGCCCACAGACCCTGGCTCAGCTTATGGCTGTCTTGCTCCCTGTGGTTCAGGGCACTTTAAAACACCTGCCAGGTACATGACAGTCCTTTATGCTCAGAGCATCCACAGATGGGCAGGAGGTAGATCTCCCGGGGGGGGGGGGGGGGAGGAAGGGCAAAGAAAGGAATGGCACCCACCCCTCAGGGGTGACATCCTGGGTGTGACACCCGCTGGCTGGCACCTGGAGGTGGCAGGTGCTGCGGGAGCTGGCAGAGCTCAGCTCCAGTGCAAACCTGGGCAGCCCCTCTCTGCTCCAGGCCTGTTTCCTGCTCCAATCCAACAGGACAATCCTGGTCACAGCTCAAGGCTGGGTGAGACCGGAGAGTGCGTGTGAGAACCCGGTCCCCAGCGCTGGTGCCTGGTGTGGAAGCACTTGCCTGGGCAGTGCTGCAGAGCAGATGCCAATGGGGGAGCAGGGATGCCCAGTGAGGAAGGAGGGAGGGGAAGGAATGCATTCCTCTCGTTCCATCATTCCTGATCACAGGTGTTACCCGCACACATCATACACACGCTCGGATTTCTAAGGCCCGCAGAGCCCGCTTTAAGCAAGACAATGAGGAAGCATGAGAGCTGCCTCCGGGGCTGCCATGTCCCTCTGCTCCCGCCGCCCCAGTTTCCCTCGGGCCCGTGAGGTGGGCCAGGGAGCTGCCATCACTCCTGTTTATAGATGAGAAGACGAAACCGTGCTGAGGTAAGAGGACTTGCTCAAAGTCACACGTTAGCAGGCATTCTCTTTCTTAAATTATATCTTTTCCAGCCCATGATGTTCCCGAGACACAAGCAGAATCAATGAATTACAGGCACATAAGTGCTGTGTAAGAGAGGGTCCAGCAAGCAAAGCTCTCCTTGCCCCAAACTCCATCCACCTCCGAGACCCTTCCACCCCCAAGAACCCCATCTCTCCTCTCCTACACCCCAGCTCCATGGAGCCTATGGTACGTCACCTGGTCTTTCTGAAAACCTCCTCAGGTCCCCACCCTGCCTGCAGAACCAGTCAGCTCTGTACTCATATCAGAGACGGAAGCATTGGTGGAATCGCAGAATGAAAGCCCGCAGGAAGCGGCTGCCCAAGTCTGGATTGTAAACACAGATGACTAAAATAGCAACTTTGGAACTACTCACTCAGTCAACAACCACCTCCTCAGCCGGAGCTTCAGCCACTTCGGCGAATGTGCTTTCTAACCAATTTTAGTGTGCAAATTAGCAACTTCCCAAACTGGACTGGAAGTGGAGAGCTGAACCCAGTAATAAGCTCTCCCCCGCCCCCCAGGAGGGATCTGCAGTACCCCAGGCTCCCTGTCACTCCTCTACATCCTCTCTCCACAGGTCATAGACCAATTCATTTGCTCACCATTATTTTTAAAACTCAAAGATTATTAGCAGTGGAACATGAGTAGTAAATGAACACACTAACTTGCCCTTGGATTAGCTCTGCATGTTCTGCAAACACGGGGCTAACTGTCAAAGCCAGACTTTTCCTCGCCTGCCCTGGATCAGGACAGGGGCCCTTGCAAGGTCACAGACTGGTGGGTGGCAAGCAGGACAGGGAGCACTCTGAGGACCCACACCTGGGGCACCCTGATTCCTAAACAGAGCACTGAGCTTCTCGGAAAATAGGGCAGCTATGGTGGGGCTTTAATGCCAGAAAAAGAAGAACTGGGTCCCATGGTGCACACTGAGTTGATCACGCTGACCTTCATTCCCTCATCTGAATAAGTGGGTCAGTCACATCCCCCCTCCCAGGATGGCTGGTGGGACTGGATGGGAAGCTAAATGGGAAGCATCTAAAAGTAAACTTGCACATAGTGGGGATGGTGGCCAAGGGGAGAGGGTGTGGGGGTAGAAGAAGGCTTCTCTGTGCTGGAGTCTTAGGATGCCTGGAATCACCTCACTGGTCATCAAAGGATTAAATGCTGGGCAGTACCTTTCCTGGCTCCTCCGACTCCTATAAAAGGCTTACACATCTGCACACCCATGCACACTTGTGGGACACTATTACGCTGCATCTGCTGTGTACAGGTGTCAGGAATTCAGTACTTTTTGAGCATTTGTTCTAGTTCTGTGAAGGTTGCCCTTGGTATTTTAATAGGGACTGCATTGAATCTATAGATTGCTTTGGGTAGTACAAACATTTCAATGATATAAATTCTTCCAATCCATGAACATGGTATACATTTCCATTCTTTTTTGTATCTCCCTCTATTTCTTTTTTCAATGTCCTATAGTTCTCCAAATATAGGTCTTTTACCTCCTTAGTTAACTTTATTCCTATGTATCTTGTTTTTTGTTGTTGTTGCAATGGTAACTGAGATTGCTTTTTTACTTTCTCTTTCTGAGAGTTCATTATTAGTGGATAAAAATGCCATACATTTCTGGATGTTGATTTTTGTATCCTGCTGCTTTGTCAAATTCTTTTATTTTTTAATATATTTTTATTGATTTCAGAGAGGAAGGAGAGGAAGAGGGAGATGGAAACATCCATGATGAGAGAGAATCATTGATTGACTGCCTCCTGCCTGCCCCCTACTGGGAATTGAGCCCACAACCCAGGCATGTGCTCTTGACTGGAATAGAACCTGGGACCTTCAGTCCGCAGGCTGATGCCCTATCCACTGAGCCAAACTGGCTAGGGCCCAAATTCATTAATTAAGTTTAAGTTTCCTGGTGGAGTCTTGAGGGTTTTCTATGTACAATATCATATCATCTGTGAATAATGAGACTTTTACGTCCTCCTTTCCAATTTGGATGCCTTTTATCTCTTCTTCTTCTTGTCTGATTGCTGTGGCTAGGACTTCCAGTACTATGTTGAGTAAGGGTTGTGTAAGTGGACATCCCTGTCTTGAAACCCTTTTAGTTTTTGCCCATTGAGTATGGTATTCACTGTAGGTTTGTCATAAACGGTCTTTATTATATTGAGGTATGATCCCTTTATTCCCACTTTCCTAAGAGTTTTTATCAAGAAAGGGTGCTGGATTTTGTCAAATGCTTTTTCTGCATCTGTTGATATGATCTTTCAATCTGTTTATGTGATGTATCACATTTATTGATTTGTGAATATTTTGCCAGCCTTGCATCCCCAGAATAAATCCTACTTGATCAAGGTGTACGCTCTTTTTAATATATTACTGGATCTGATTTGCTAATATTTTTTGAGGATTTTAGCATCTGTGTTCATCAGGAATATTGGCCTGTAATTCTCTTTGTAGTGTCGTTACCTGGATTTGAAATTAGGGCAATGCTGGCCTCATAAAAAGAGCTTGTTCCTTCCTCTTGAAATATCTAGAACAGTTTGTGGAGTATAGGTGTTAGTTTTTCTTTGAATGTTTGGCAAAATTCTCCTGTAAATCCATTCAGTCTAGGACTTTTGTTTGCTGGAGTATTTTTTATTACTGCTTCAATTTCACTAGTTATTATTGGTCTACTCAGGTTTTCTGATTCTTCCTGATTCAGTTTTGGAAGATTATATGTTTCTAGGAATTTGTCCATTTTGCCTAGATTGTTCAGTTTGTTGGCATATAATTGTTCACAGTATGTGCTTATGATCCTTTTGTATTTCTATGATGTCTGTTGTTATATTGCCACTTACATTTCTGATTTTATTTATTTGGGTCCTTTCTCTTTGTTTCTTGATAGAACTATAAAAGACCCCAAATAGTTGCAGCAATCTTGAGAAAGAAGAATGAAGTTGGAGGAATCACAATACCGGGTATCAAACTATACTACAAAGCTATTATAACCAAAACAGCCTGGTACTGGCACAAGAACAGGCATATAGACCACTAGATTAGAACCACAGAAATTGACCCACACCATTATGGTCAATTAATATTTGACAAAGGAGGCAAGAGCACACAATGGAGTAAAGACAGCCTCTTCAACAATTAGTGTTGGGAAAACTGGACAGAGACATGCAAAACGATGAAAATAGACCACCAACTTACACCATACACAAGAATAAACTCAAATGGATAAAAAACTTAGATGTAAGGCATGAAACCATTTTTAAAAAATCTTAGAAGAAAACATAAAATCTCAGACACCTTGTAGCAGAATTTTTGCCAATACATCTCCTAGGGCAAAGGAAATAAAGGAGAAAATAAATAAATGGGACTACATCAAAATAAAAAGCTTCTACACAGCAAAAGAAAGCAGCATCAAAATGAAAATGGAACTCCCCATATGGGAGAGCATATTTGCCAATGATACATCTGATAAGGAGTTAATATCCAAAAGCACTCATACAATCCAACAAAAAGAAGACAAACAATCCAATTAAAAAATGGGCAGAAGACCTGAATAGCTATTTCTCCAAAGAGGACATACAGATGGCCAAGAGACACATGAAAAAATGCTCCAAGTCACTGATCATCAGAGAAATGGAAATTAAAACCACATTGAGATATCACCTTACACCTGTCACAATGGCTACCATCAAAAAATCAACAAATACAAGTGCTGATGAGGATGCAGGGAAACGGGTGGGAATACAGACTGGTGCAGTGGAAAACAGTTTGGAGTTTCTTCAAGAAATTAAAACTGGAACTTCCATTTGACCCAGCGATCCCAATTCTGGAAATATATCCTAACTAGAGACCCGGTGCATGAAATTCATGCATGGCGGGGGGGGGGGTTTCCCCTTAGCCCAGCCTGCACCCTCTCCAATCTGGGACCCCTCGAGGGATGTCCAACTGCCTCTCGCAATCCAGGACAACTGGCTCCTAACTGCTCACCTGCCTGCCTGCTTGATTGCCCCTAACCCCTCTGCATGCCTGCCTGATCACCCCTAACTGCTTCCCAGCTGGCCTGATCACCCCTAATTGCCTCTGCCTCGCCCCACACCTGGGACCCAGGATTCCCTCCTCTGGCCAGTTGCAGGCACCCAGGACCCTGGCTTCCCTCCCTCTGGCTGGCCACAGGCACCCAGGACCATGGGGTGGGCGGCTTATCCCTCTCCCGGGCTGCAGGTGCAGCCGCTGGTGCCCAGGACTGCAGAGACCGTGGGGCATGCAGATTGTACCTCTCCTGGGCTGCAGGCACAGGCACAGGCACAGCTGCTGGCGCCCAGGACCGTGGAGCGGGCAGCTTGTCCCTCTCCCAGGCCACACCTGGCTGGTCCCCATTCCTCTCTCCCCAGTGTTGAATGCCTGAGCCATTATGGTGTGAAGATGTGAGGGCATGATGACCATTTGCATATTAGCTCTTTATTATATAGGAAAATCCCGAAATGCCAATCAGAGAGAATGTATACATTCCCTATGTTCATAGCAACACAATTTACAATAGCTAAGATCTGGAAACAGCCCAAGTGCCCATCAGTAGATGAGTGGATAAGAAAAGCTTTGGGACATTTGCACCATGGAATACTATGCAGCTGTAAAAAAGAGGGATCTCTTACCCTTCAAGACAGCATGGAGGGACCTGGGGAGTATTATGCTAAGTGAAATAAGCCAATCAGAGAAAGATAAGTATCACATGACCTCACTTATTTGTTGAATGTAATGAACAAAATTAATTGACCAACAAAATAAGACCCAAAGCCATGAAGGCATGGAACAGACTGACATACCTCGATGTGGAGTTGGGGGACAAGAGAGAAAAACCAAAGAACTTATATACCTATATGCATAGCCCATTGAAATAGGCAATAGGGTGGTGAAGACCTGAGGGTGGGAGGGTAGGGGCTGGGTGGAGGGGAGTAAAGTGGGTAAACAGGAGATAACTGTAATACTATCAACAATAAAAAAAATATACCATAGAAAATAAAATCAAGATTTTATCTGACTTTCTCTTCACCAAGCCCTATGAGATTAGGTTTTTTATGGTGCCCATTTTATTGCTGAGCAGACAGTCTTTGGATATGGTAACTGCCTTGTCCAAGGTTGCATAGTAAGTAAAGAGGCAAGGACTGTAACCCCAGGTTGACCCACTTCTGCTACCTTTCCACAACACCAGGTACCTCCCACAGTTCACAAGGCTCCCTCCCCAGCCGGTGCTGCCAGGAACCCCCTCCGCAGGATGCTTCCAGAGTTGCTCAGAGGGAGCCTTCAGGCTGTTCTGCTCGTCCCCATTCCAGCCTGGATCCTGGGTCTTAACATGCAGTGAAACTGGGCATGCACCTGGCAGGTGGGGCTTACTGCCTGCTGTGGGTTTGCGTGATGTGTCGGCCCATCTCTTCTCCATAAGCCTCTGGGGTCACAACCCCCAGAGGGCAGGGCATGCTTCTGTCTAGGTTAGATGGGGCTAGCTAGAGGGTGGGGGTGCCTCTGAATCAGGCCCCAGCCTGGGGGAGCCATGGAGCAGGTTACTTGCTCCCCTGGTTTGATAAGAGGCTCTGTTCCTTATCAGTCAGTCTCTAACGAGAGGCAGGAAACAAGAATGAACAGGGCCAAGGACCCCTTTTCGCATCCTGATTCTGTAAGTCACATGACCTTGGGCAAGTTTCTTGTCCTCTCTTAGTATCAGTTTCCTCACTGATAAAAAATGATTGGACTAAATCTGACTTGACAAATGTATTGTGTCCCGTGCCATCTGTGTCCCAGGGAGCCTATACTTGGTCCCAGACCTGTTTCGACTCAGCTGCAGGCACCACTGCCAATCAGCAGGAATGGGCATAGGAGGAACTGAGCTGACACTGCTGACCACTGCCAACACCAGGTGGCTGGGGTCACTATGCATCCATGCCTAGCTCCTGATCACGCCCCAAGAACCAGGGGTCACCAAGGGCTCGTCCCAGGACCCTGAGTCCATCTTCACAGCCCTCACACAGGCAGCCTTCTCTGAGGTCCTCCGTGCCCATAGTCTCCACACCCTACTCTGCTTACTGCTCCCCCCTATAACTAACTTTGCATGGGAGTAAATGGATTTTGGGGTCCCCAGCTCACACTAGGTATCTAGAGAAACACCCCTGGGGCCAGGGCTCTGCTCTCAGAGCCTCCTTCTGACTCACTGCAGTGCATTGCCCTCACCCCAATCTATAAATTGGGGCTCCAGACCCACAGACTACCGCTGCTCTCACCAGACGTCCCTGTCCAGTCCATGTCGATGGCAACCTCAGCTGGGTTAGAGGAGTAGGTAGTGCTTAGGGGCAAGGTCCAGGCAGGTCCAGGGTTTGTTCATCTTTGTTCAGCTCTATTATGGGTTACACTAATTCCACAATCCACCAGGGAAATGTGTTTTGAGATCCACACAACCCACATTTAATCCCATGAGTTGAAGCAGCCTATCCAAGATTCCAGCTCCAAGGCACGTTGCTAGCCTAGGGCTCCAGGACACCAGGTCTCTGCAGACAAGGGGGTCACGCGTGAAGCCATCCATTAAACAATATTTACTGAGCACCTACTGTCTTCCAGGACTGTCCTGGTTTGGCGACTGTAATTCAGAAACAGACACAGGCCCTCTGCCAGTGGAGTTCCTGCCTGAGGGGGAGACAGACAATGACGTCTGTCCCAGAAGCCTGCAAGAGTGGCCTCACTGCCATCCACCTCCATTGGCCCCAAGGTGAGCTGCGTAAGTTCCTTCTTGCTGGGTGCTGGAGGCTGGAGCAGAGAGACCAGCTGGCTCCTTGGAGAGGCATTGGCCGATGTGGAGAAGCCGTGCACACAGAGGAAAGGGCAATTCAATGGTTCGGTTGTGTAACCTTGTGCAAATCACTCAGTCTCTCGAAGCATCAGTTCTCTCCTAGAACTAATAACCCCTACAGCCTGAGGACTTGCGATGACATATGAGGATGGGCACTTGAGAAACAAGAGCAACAGCATTATTGACCCAGGAATATAGGGCCATGATCGCCACTGCAGATCCTGAAGCCCAAGGTCAAGCTAGGAGCATCCCCTCCACTAACTGCCCTCCCCAAAGAAGAGCTGCGGGGAGAGACAGCCGACAACGCCTGCTGGGCCAGACTGGTGGAAATGTGCCCTCGGCTGGGTCTCAGTGCTGTAATTGCTGGTGTGCCCCCAATTTGCACCTGCCTGGAGGCCTCATGTCCCCGCCTGTCCACTTTAGACTCTGGCAGGACTCTTACTTTTCAAACGGCAGTGGAAGGCACTCTTTACCTCAAACTGGTGCATTTTCTCCACTGAGTTGCTCACTCTGTACTCTCAGATTTGGGTCATCTGAACTTCATGGTTCTCTGATGGGGTGTCTACAACATCACCTAGCCTCATAGAGCTCAAAAAAGCCAGCCAGGCCTGGCTGGCTTTGCTCAGTGGATGGATGTCGGGCTGTGGACTGAGGGGTCCCAGGTTCGATTCCGGTCAAGGGCATGCACCTGGGTTGCGGGCACATCCCCAGTGGGGGGTGAGCAGGAGGCAGCTGATCGATGTTTCTCTCTCATCGATGTTTCTAACTCTCTATCCCTCTCTCTTCCTCTCTGTGAAAAATCATAAAATATTTTTTTTTTAAAAAGCCAGCCAGTTGTCCCTGTCTTCAGCGCTCTGCCCTCAGGACACCCATCTAGTATCTGACAGATTTGGAAGTTCTGCATGCATTTTCTCAGGGCCCAGCCTGTGGCATGCAATGGCTGTGACTGTCACACAAGAGCTACTCAGGAAACATGTGCTATAGCCTCTTATTTCTGTGGTGTCAGTTGCTACTTTTCTTTAATTCCTGATTTTATTTATTTGGGTCCTATCTCTTTTTTTTTTCTCTCTATGAGCCTGGTTAAAAGCTTGTGAATCTTTTCATCTTTTCAAAGAACCAGCTCTTGGTTTCAGTGATCTTTTGTATTGTTGTTTGTTTGTTGTTGTTTTTTTAGTCTCTATGTCTTCCTTTCTACTTTGATAGTTATTTCTTCCATCTGGGCTTTGTTTGGTGTTCTTTTAGGTGTAAGGTTAGACTGTTTATTTTAGGTGTGAGGTTAGACTGTTTCAGACTTTTCTTGCTTCTTGAGGAAGGCCTGTATTGCTATGAACTTCCATCTTAGGACTGCTTTTGTTGTGTCTCTTAGAGTGTAGGTTGTTGTGTGTTCATTTTCATGTCTCAAGATAACTTTGATTTCTTCCTTGATCTCATTGTTTAGTAACATGTTATTAAGCTTCCATGTGGTTGTGTGTTTTTCAGGTTTTTTTGTCTTGTAATTGGTTTCTAATTTCATAACGTTGTGGTCAAATAAGATGTTTAATATGATTTCAATCTCCTTTAATTTAATAACTCTTATTTTGTGTCCTAACATGTGGTCTTTTCTAGAAAATGTTCCATTTGCACCTGAAGAGAATGTATACTCTGCTGTTTGGGATGAAATGCTCTCTAAGTGTCAATTAAAATCAGCCAGTCTGGTGTGTCCTTTCAGGCCATTGTTTCCTTGTTGATTTTCTGTCTAGAACCGAGGTCGGCAAACTGCAGCTCGTGAGCCACATGCGGCTCTTTGGCCCCTTGAGTGTGGCTCTTCCACAAAATACCACGGCCTGGGTGAGTCTATTTTGAAGAAGTGGCATTAAAAGAAGTTTAAGTTTAAAAAATTTGGCTCTCAAAATAAATTTCAGTCATTGTACTGTTGATATTTGGCTCTGTTGACTAATGAGTTTGCCGGCCACTGGTCTAGAAGATTTATCCACTGATGTCAATAGGGTGTTAAAACCCCCAATATGACTGTATTACTGTCGATCTCTCCCTCTTTATCCATCCAGATTTTTTTTATATATTTAGGTGTTCCTGTGTTTGGTGCACATGTTTATAAGGGTTATATCCTCTTGTTGGACTGGTCCCATTAGCATTGTCTTTTATTATGGCCTTTGTTTATAAGTATATTTTGTCTGATATAAGTATTGCTACTCCAGCTTTTACTCATCTCCATTTGCATGAAATATGTTTTTCTATCCCTTCACTTTTAGTCTGCATGAATCTTTTGTTCTAAAGCCGGTCTCTTGTAGACAGCATATATATGGGTCTTGTTTTCTTATCCATTCAGTCACCCTATGTCTTTTGATTGGAGCATTTAATCCTTTTACATTTAAAGTAATTATTGATAGGTACTTATTTATTGCCATTTTATTCTTTATTCTTTATACCTACATTCCTCTTTCTCTCCCTATCTCTTTGTTCTTTCTGCTTCTTAAATAAGATTATGTAACATTTCTTGCAATACTGGTTTTAATGGCAATGAACTACTTTTGCATTTTTTTGTGTGTGGGGAGTTCCTTATTTTGCCTCCAATTTTAAACGATAGCCTCGATGGGTATAGTAGTCTTGGTTTTAGGTCCTTGATTTTCATCACTTTCAATATTTCATGCCAATCTCTTTTGGCCTGAAGTGTTTCTGTTAAGAAATCCTCTGACAGTCTTATGGGAGCTCCCTTATAGGTAACTTGCTGTCTTTCCCTTGCTACTCTTAAAATTATCTCTTTATCTTTAACCTTTGTCAGTTTAATTATGATGTGTCTTTTGGGATTCATCTGGATTTGGACTCACTATGTTTCGTGGGCAGGTGTGTCTTTTTCCCTTACCAGGTTAGGAAAGATTTCAGCCATTATTTTTTTCTCTCTTCTTCTTCTGGGACTCCTATGATGCAGATGTTGTTATGCTTGATGTTGTCCCAAAGGTCCCTTACACTTTCCTAATTTTTAAAAATTCTTTTTGTTGTTCTGCTTGGGTGGTTTCTGTTATCTTGTACTCTTAATCTTGGATGTAATCCTCTTCTGCATATAACCTGCTGTTGATTCCTTCTAGAGTATTCTTCATTTCAGATATTGTATTCTTCATTTCTCATTGATTCTTTTTTATGGTTTCTATGTTCTTTTTTAATGCTTACTGTCTCTTTGTTTAAGTTCTCACTGAGATATCCATTCTTTCCCTGAGATCCATGAGCATCCTTATGACCATGGTTTTGAACTCTATCTGGTAACTTGGTTGCTTCCATTTTATTTAATTCATTTTCTGGGGATTTCTCTTGTGTTTTTTCAATTTAGGACATGTTTCTTTTTCTCCCCATTTTGTCTGCCTTTTTTGTCTGTCTTTGTGAATTAGTTAGATCTGCTATGACTCCCCAGTTTGAAATGCTACTTTCATATTGTAGGTGTCAGTGATGCAATCTTCCAGATCAGATGAGCTGGGTACTCCAGGAATGTCTCTTGTATGCCCCCGTAGTAGTTGAGTCTTGAATGATGTTGGCCCATTCGTGGATCGGGTTAACCTCAGGCTGGCTGACTATAAGGACAGACCTTGATCACAGTGTTTGAGCTGCTATGCAGGGGCTTCTCCCCAAGGTAGAGTTGTTCCCAGCAGGGTCTGGTACCTGCCAGGACACCCCCCCTTTAGGTGTGCCACTTTTGAGGCTAGTTGGGTTGAGCTCTGGTGTGGTCTGTAGTCCACCACTGATTGTGTGGTTCTGGGTCCCGCGGGTAGGGTTCTGGTGCAGGTCAATCTCAGACACTGGCTGAAACTAGCCTTGGGCCACATGTCTGGAACTACCATGCAATTCATGTTTGTGGTTGCTTCTACTGGGCCTGAGTGTGCATGGGAAGGGCCAAGCTGTGTACAAGGTTTAGCTTCCTCCAGCCCTGAGCAAGGGCTAGATTCATAAAAGTTCCTAGGCACCCTGAGGTGGGCCTCCACCTGTCAGCCACTCCGCCTCTCCCTGAGGTTACCTAGTCTTCCTTGAGAGCCTTTGGAAGAATGACTGTAGGGTGAGCCCAGGATTTCCCCAACTCACAGATCCTTCCGCAAGGCATGAACTCAATAGGGCAGGGAGACTGGGGTTGGGAGAATGGGGCTAATGGGTCCTGCTTGGACGCAGTGTGATCCGGCCCTCAATGGGGGGGGGGGGGGGGGGAGAGTGGACCTATTCCAGAGCCATATCACTCAATCTCTGCTAGAGTTTCTACTCTAGTCCCACAGGAGAAATGCTCCACAGGTTCATGTTGGGTGCAGCCAGTCCAGCCCCTCAACAGGAGCAAACTCAGCAGCGCAGAGCCCTCGAGAGTCTAAAGGACAGGTTGAATGAGTCTCCCATTGCGGGAAAGGGGGACCGGGGGGGGGGGGGGGTGCCAGCTGAGCTTGCAGAGCGGGTAACAATGCCCCCCCCATGCCAGAGCCACACAACCCAGCATCCATCTGAGTCCCAGACAAGAGCCTCCCAGGGAGGTGTGCTCCATAGGTTCCAGTTCTGTGCAGCACTCTGTCTCTGAAGGACTGAGCTCAGCAGTGCAGGGCCACTGGGACTCAGAAGAACAAACTAAGAGAATCACCAGGTGGGAGCGCCTGGGCTCCAGCCATGCGTGTGAGTTGGGGAAGAATGGTCACCATTCCAAAGCTACACAGCTCAGTGAGGTCTGAGCCTCCACCAAGAGCTTCTCCAGAAAAAGAGCACACCAAAGGTCCCTATTGATGCAGCCCACCGACCTTTCTGTAAGACTTGAGCTCGGTAGAGTGGTGATGCCAGTATTTGGAGGACCAGGCTACCGCATGCCCCTGTCAGGGACCTCGGTGGCTGACCCCACACACCTCTTCTCAGGCCACACCACCCAGTTCTTCTCTTTATGACTCCAATAAGCTGAGTTGCCTTCCCTCTACCAGTGCCACGGGTGTGTCCCAGAGCAAGAACCTGTGTGTTGGCGCTTTAAGAGGGCACCTTGGCCCTACCTGGTGTTGCTCAATGGTTAGAGTGCAAGCTCGAGAACTGAAGGGTTGTGGGTTCAATTCCAGTACTTTGCAGGCTTGATCCCCAGCGCCAGTTGATGAGTAGTCAAGAGCATGTTTCAGACTGCCAACATTATGTCCAGCTCTACCACTTACTAGCAAGTCACCTTGGGCAAGCTATGCAACTTCTCTAGGCCTCAGTTTACTCATTTGTAAAATGAGACAATAGTTCCTACTTATAGGGTTGTAGGAAGATCAACTTAATGTACATAAAGCATTTAGAACATAGTATGTGCTCAATAACATTAGCCTTCAGAAGATGTGGGGGAGCAGCAGGGAGAGGAGGTGGCAGCAAAGCAGCAGCTAAGGCTGGACAACCAACCAGTGGAGATTCTGTCTGTAGGTGAAGGAGAATAGCAGGTGAGATGTTAAACGAATGATCTCAAGTTCCTTCCAGGAATGAGTCTATGATTCACTTAACCTCCCAGGGTTTCCATTTTCTAGTAATTACGTCAGCATTACCATTCCTGGACAAATCCTGCTAATTCTGTATAATGTTCTCAACCTTGGGAAGAGTCTGTATAACCAAGGATCACTGTCTTTAACATCTGTGCAGGCCACTAACGGCCTTCAGAAGGTTCTGGGTGTGTGGACAGAGCCCAGGGAAGGGATCCAACTTCCCAATCAAATAACTGTTGTCTTCAGCAGTTATTCACACCCTGAGAGTCTGGAATGACGTTTCCTACATGCCCCACCTGTCAGATCTGTGGCCCTGCGAGATTATCCGGGGAGGAGCAAAAACCACCAAGAACATCGTAAGTCTTTGAATATGTGCTACCCACCAGGAAGTGGCCTTGGCAGCTCTAGCAGAGGGCAGGGTGTGCTAATGGAGGCTGAGGTGCAGATGAGAGCTGGTGAGAACTATACCAGCTCCCCCCAGGGAATGACACCGGAAGGGCCTCTGGCCCTCCGTAAACCCTTTAGTCTCCTCTACTTCTCAAAAAGACTCTGCCCGCTCCAGAAAGAGCAATGCCCAAACTCTCATCTGGTCACCAGCCTTGCTGGGGACATTCTTCTGTTATCTCATGAGATGAATAAGGCCAGGGGGCACTGTAAAGATCCATAATAACCACAACAGCAGCAGCAGTGCTCCACTGGATCTCCCATCATGCCTCGGAGAACCCAAACCCATTAGCTCACCTTCCTGAGAACCTGGGCAGCCATGTCAGCTAGCTGGGCCCAGGGCATAGAGAGGCTGGTGATTAGTCTGGTCCTGGTGGGTCTGAGCTCCATCAAATGCTCAAGCTTCTTGGTGCCTGAGGGGGTTTAACCTAAAATGTGTTTACTCCAAGCCACTGTCCCAGGCCACCACTTTGATTCCCTGTCCTGGGAGCCTTCACTCAACTGGGGACTCCTCTGTAAGATACAGCTTATTATGTGCCCCAGTTGAAAGGAAACTGAGGCAACAATAAGTAGCCTGGATTTCCTGATTCCAAGCCAGCTCTCTTCCACTGTCCACAACATACCCCCTAGAGGCCCCGAGACTCTGTGCATACCCAGCTTCCATTTCTGCCTCTGTGACCAAAATATCCCACAGCACCCCAAAGAGAGATAACCAACCCATCTGGCTCTCTCTGCGTCTCTGAGCGAATTCTCCCTGAGGAGAAGAAAGGGCCATGAGGGATGACATACAGGTGGGGGCAGGGCTGACATACAGGTGGGGGCGGGGCTAACAGGCAGGTGAGGGCAGGGCTGGCTTACAGGTGAGGGGGCGCTGACAGACAGGTTAGGGCGGGACTCACAGGGTCGGACACCTGCCCAAGGCCTTTCACAGTGAATGGCAGGCCAGCCTCAAACTAAGGATTGGGTGACAACTGATAAGCTTGTGGACTCACTTCCCAACCCTGGGGAGCAGGTGGTTCAGAAGCTGGCACCTCCGGGTCAACATAAAAGGGAAGGAAATCATAGCAATCAAAAATGTGGCATCTTGCAGAAGGGCCCTGGGACGCCCACTCCTGGAAGCGAGGCCCACATCGCTGTCCTCACATCCACGCTCTAGGAATTTATCTCTAACAAACATGCACTGAGCATAAGCTGAGGCCCCTTAAATAGGACAGATGCTCATTACACATGTACTCTGTGCAAGTCACTTGGGACAGACTGACCGTAAGCAAAGCAGGTGTGGGGTCCTGGCCCTTTTGAGGTAAGCTCCATTCCAGTGCCCCTGGAGGTGACACACAGATGAGCAACTTTGAGATCAGTGAGGGCTGGGCGCATGGTCCCACTGTCCGAGGGGAGAGCAGAGAGGGCTGGGTGCAGCGTCCCAGTGCCCGAGGGGAGAGCAGGGAGGGCTCACAGAGGTTGTGGAGGTAAAACCCGTCTCAGGAATGCCTGGAAGCAGCGCCTTATGCAGCATGTGGCCTCAGGTGCTCACCCTCACACAAGCCTGTTGCCCAGGAAGCCCCCTGCCCGGCCCCCCACACTCCAGCGGCTTCCCCTCCGCTCAGCTGGCAACAAACTCAGAGCTTCCCTCAGAGGGCCTTCGCCTCTGGCTTCCCTGCCTCTGGACATGGCATCACAGTCGCCCTCATCTCAGGGCGAAATCCTCCGAGTTCTCTCCTACTCCCTGGCTCCCTCCTCTGCTCGTCCAGTCTGCCATGTGCTCTGCTCTTTGGAAAGGTTACTCAGTGCACCCCCCTTCTGCCTTCACCGCACCCCAGGCCCTCCACGCCTTGCCCAGCACTGCACACCTCTGCCCACGGATCCTCAATTCTCCCCAGCCCGGGAAATCCTCAACTCTCCCCACCTGGCCCTCTCCTCTCTGCTTTCCCGCCCTCCGGAGCTGACTTGTTCCGCCAACCCCCGCCCACTCAAGCCCTTCCTTTCCTCCCCTCACCATATCCTCAGGACGCCCCTGCCCCCACTCCCGGTGCAGCCCTCCTCACCCAGGAAGGCCCTCCTCCTGCCCGAGCTCCAGTCTGGGAGTGTTCTGTGCTCACCACTCACCTCGCCCACCTGCCCTAGGAGAGCCCCTGCACGGGCTCCTGGCTAAGCGTCCCTGCGGCTGCATACACCCGGCACACTGCCATCCACTGGGTCTGTAGTTTAGTAAAACCTGAGAGGAATCTTTTTATAAAGAGCCTCTCCCTCCCTTTTTCAGGCCCAGGAACTGGGGCTCTGGAGTGCCCCACCCCCCCCAATCCCGCATCTGTGAAGCAGCACAGACATCCACTGCAGGGCCCCAGGCCCCGCCTCACCTGCAAAAGTGCAGATGCTCACAGCTGCCTCATGGGGAGCTGGGACAAATGAGAGAACGAAGCAGAGACAGTGCCATGGTCAACTGATGCCCTTCTTCCATATTTGACCTTGGCAGGCACCATGGCATTAGATTGGTTTACATTTGATTTGCTAGATGTAAAGCACACCCCATTTATGTCACCAAATGTTACAATCACTCCACAACTCTTCTGTATGTCCCCTTGATGAGCAGGGCCTGTTTGTGGGATGTAGGAGGGCGCCCTTGCGAGGCCAGGAGCCCAGGAGGTGAAAGGCACCAGGCAAAAAGGCTCTGCTCCTCCCGGGACTTGCCATCTGGGTGGGGAGCCAGAGGGTAGGGAATTGTCACCAGCAGGCAGGAGCGGGCAGCTAAAATAGTGCCACCAAGGGCGGCGTGGGAGAGCCCGCCCAGGGGCGCTGAGTGGGCACCTGCTGGGAGCCCTTGGGGTTGACAAATCAGTGCCCCCCGCCCACTCACATTCTTGCTGTAACAACCCTTCAAGCAGTGAGAGTATCTCCATTTCACAGGTGAGGCAACTGAGTTAAGCAATTTCTTCAAAGTCACTCGGAGTGACACAGGGATAGAAACCTAGGTTTCCCAGCACTTAGCAAGTACTTCCTGCTGGCGCCTGCAGATGGGATGGGGCTCCCCAGGAGGAGGGAAGAAGAGTCCTGGGGGTGTGGAAGTGGGCAGAGGGTCTGACCCAGAGGCGGAAAGCTGGGGCCAGCCTGTGAGCATCGGGCTTCCAAGCTGCTACAAGGGAATTCTGTCCAGTAGCCTGGAGGGCTCCTGAGATGGGTCACAGGTCACAAGCACCTTCATCTGCGGGAATGCAGGTGTGGCCTCAGGCTGCCCAGGGCAGAGACTGTTACCGCGACCCAGGGGTGGACTACTAAAGCCTAATGTGAGGACCGTGGCTGGGGAAAGGGAGGGTCAGACAGGGCACCCGAGTTCTCAGAAGAGCTGAGAGGGCTGAAGTGATAAGGATGGAGCGAGGGTGGGAGAAAAGGGAAGAGGCGCCAGCGGTCCCAGGACCAGACCTCTGGCCTTGGAGAGCCTGGAGCTCTTTCTGCAGGAGCGAGTCGAGAGAAATGGCTGGCCCAGGGTCAGGGTGGCAGGAGACCCTGGGTGCTGGGCGGCCAGCCTAAGGTGGAGAGAGTGCAGAACCAGGAGCCTGCTAGACCCCAGACCCTGGCGGGATGGAAGCCAGGGGAGAGGAGTGCTGAGCTGACAGGGGAAGATGAAGGGAGCTGAAGAATGGGACGGGGAGGGGGCACGGGGGGCTGAACAGCTTTAAAAGCAACGAGTGGCAGCAAAGGAGCACTGGGCGGGCGTCCGGAGACCCCGGGCGTGGCCACAGAGCCACGAGTCATTTAACCAGGGGCCTCCGTTTCTTGAGACTCAAGAACACCTCCTCACAGGGCAGTAGCAGGTCAGATACTAGTAGTTCCCAAGGAGAGATCAAGTAATTTTTCTAAAAGCATTCGGGAACTGTGGAGCTGCACACCTAGAGGGTGATGCCTCTGCACAGATAACAAGAGGTGCTCTTTCCGCACAGGTTCACCCCACTGCCCACCCCACCTCCTCTGCTCCCTCCTCACGGCTCTTCTTGTTTACCCCCTCACCCAAGACAGGCCTTCCGTCTTCTTCCTTCCTTCCACCTGGGGGGGCTGGGACCCCAGCAGGGGCGCTGAGGCCGTTCCAAGGCCGTGCTCCCAGCAGCTGGGCCTTTCCCACCACATACATGTTTCCTCACCGTCCTCAGGGAGACAAACCGGAAAGTCAGACCAACTTCCGGTGCTGGGGAGAGGTCAGCCAAGATGCCTTTGGAGGGGGAATGGGGAAAACACAGAAAATAACGGGGCTCCTCTCAACCCCCGCGTCTTCCCCACCAGGCACTGCCCCAGGCCTGGGCCTGCATGCCTGCCTGGGGGCCGAGCTGGGCGGGCAGAAGATAGGACAAACCAGGCCACAGCTCTCCACACAAGGCTCCCTCCACAAGAAATGAACAAAATGTGGAAAATTAAACCCAGACATGGCAATGTGTGCTTATTAGATTAACTCTCTAGAGGGCCGCGACCTTGACGAACACATCCTCAGTGAGGGAAATAATAAACCTGATTAATAATGAGACATGAGCCCCAGCTGGTTTGGCTCAATGGATAGAGTGTTGGCCTGGAGCTGAAGGGTCCCAGGTTCGATTCTGGCCAAGGGCACATGCCCAGGTTGCGGGCTCCATCCCCAGTAAGGGGCGTGCAGGAGGCAGTCGATCAATGATTCTCTCTCATCATTGATGTTTCTATCTCTCTCTCCTCCCTTCCTTTCTGAAGTCAATAAAAATATACTTTAATAATAATACTGGTAATAATGAGACCTGAGCTTCAGCACAATCAGCCTTGTGAGGCCCAGTGGAGTTCCAGGGACTCCTTCCAGCGGGGAAACACACAGCGGCCTCTCCAGCCTGGCCGCCAACCCCTGAGCACAGACACAGGAAGTAAAGCAGAACCAGATTTCTCCTGCAGAGGACCCCTGCCCCCCAGGCAGCCCCTCCCCCAGAGCCGTGAGCAGGGGCTCCTGGGAGGGTCCCAGCACCCAGTCACTCACGGGAGCTTAAGTGAAGGTCACTCTCTTGGTTCCTGACAGGGCTCAAGGCTCCTGGCCAGTCCTGAGTGCCCACCACTTGGCAAAGGGGCTGCCCGAGCCCAGACAGCCCAGGTCCCTGGGAGACATGCCCAGAAGAGCCACTGGAGGGAGGCGGGGAGATGGCACCACGTGGCACCCCCAGACAACAGCACCAGGAGGAAGATGGCAGCATAAAGATGCCAGAGCTGAGCAGCCACAGGCCAAAAGGGGGAGAGACTCTGCGCATTGCCCCACTTCCGCCAGGCAGGCAGGCCCTGAGCCAGGCCCTCCACCCCCTCCTCTGCCCCAAGGCCCTGGGACAGTGCTCCTGGGGTTCCCTTGTCTCCCCCTCGCTGTCACCAGCTCCAGGGAGCAGGGAAGGAGGCACAGGTGCTTTCCAGGCTTTGAAACCCCATGTCAGACCCCAGGCCAGGGGTAGCAGGCGGACCCCCCCCCCCTCCACACACACACACCCCAGGCCAGGTCTGAGCTCTCCGCTCTGCCATGCTCACAGGAGTGCCATCAGCCACCCTCCCCCAGCCTCCCCCAAGCCTCAGGATCACTGGCCCAAATGAAGGTCTCCAGAGTTCCTCCTGGCTTCCCACCAGGATGAACTAGGGTGGGATGAATAGAGCTCCCTTAATCAGGGACATAGCGTCATTTCTGATGGGGCTCTGGGTCTCCCAAAGCCATGAGCGTGCAGGATGGGAAGGGTGGTGGTGGCCGGAGTCCAGCACAGGGGCTAGGGGAGGCCAAGGCAGAAGCCGGTGAGGAAACACATCCAGTCAGTGAGGAGTGTGTGTATGTGGGGGGAGGGGGTTTCCTGGGACCCAGGGCTGAGCTGGATGGGGGGGCTGTGGGCAGGAAGCCAGGAGACCAGAGGCCCAGGGCAGAGGGGGAGGAGAGGCGTGGGGAGCACCAGCCCTGCAGAGACCGGCGGGGGGGGGGGGGCAGAGCGGGAGGACCCGGGCCCAGGGAAAGGATGCGGAGGGGAGGCTAGGATGGAGGCCGGAGGGACCAGAGGGCAGGGCCGGCTGTCAGGAGGCGGGAGAGGGAGGAGGCGCAGGCGGCGGTGTCAGCGGCCGCGGCCGCGGCGGGCATAGGGGATAGGAGAGACCCAGACTTCCTTCCGAGTCGGGGGCACGGACGCGGGAGGAGCGCGCGCAAGAAGCCCGCAGGATGGGGCGCGGGCGCCGCTGTGGCCGGCCTTACCTGGGTGGCTCCGCGTGGGCCGGGAGGGCCGGTGCCGGCCGCGGCGCGCCGTTTCCCTCGCTTCTTCCGCAGCAGCTGCCCGGCTCGGCCCGACCCGCCGGCGGCCAGAGGGAGCGTCTGTGTCCGGCCGGAGTGGGGCGCGGGCAGCGCGGAGGAGTGGGCGCGGGGCGCCGCCCGGCGGGCAGCGCGGGCACTGCGGGCGGATGCCAGCTGGCCGGGGGGAGGGGGCCTGCGGGTGGGGGCCCCCCGAGCCTCTCTGGTAGCGGCGGGCCCAGCTGCGGACAAACTTCCTGTCGCCCGGGGGCTGGGGCAGCCGCGGGCTTGGGCTGGGGACCGGCGCCAGGCCGGGGGCGGGGGGGTCGCGCTCCGGACGAGGTGCAGGCTCCGCGGTGCGTGGACCTCAGGGGACCCGCGCAGCCCGCACCTAGCACCGCCCCGCGCAGCGGCCGGGCAGCTCCCACCCGGCCCGAGGGAGCGACAGCCCCGCCAGCTTAAGGGCAAGGGCGCCCTCTGGTGGGCGTGGGGAGCCGCCGCGGGCCGAGCTCGCCTGGTAGGCTGGTGAAGATGCTGAGTTCCCGCAGGTTTCCCGGGAGGGCAGACCGCTCCAGGTGGCAAGAAGCATCCTATTCTAGTATTCCCACGCAGCCAGCTGGGCTGCGCTGCGCTGACAGCACGGTAAGGATGAGGATCCCACGTCTGGAAGCGGCGAAAGGACAGCCCAAGCGCCCAGGCTCCATGTGAGCCAGGTTTGAGTGGCAGGACCTGGAGGCCGTCAGGCTTTGCCCATCTGGGTAGCCTGTACTCCACAGGTGGAGGCTGGGGCGGGGGACCCTGAGGAAGGAGCCCCCGGAATCTGGCCTCCTCGAACATGAGTTCCTCTTCCCACCCACCGCTCCTGCATGCTAGACAAGGGCGCCATTGCCATGGGTCCAAGCCCACCCCAGCCATCAGCCCCCAACCCCATCGGATTCTCTGTGAATCCCATAGCGATGATATGTCAGAGGGAATGAGGCTGGCCCAGCTGTACCTTTTTCTTTTTTAATATTGATTCCAGAGAGGCAGAGAGGAGGGGGGGGGAGGGGGAGAGAAAGAAATATCAATGATGAGAGAGGATCATTGATCGGCTGCCTCCCTTTTGCCCCCCACTGGGGCTTGAGCCCCCAACCTGGGCTTGTGCCCTTGACTGGAATCAAACCAGGGACACTTCAGTCTGCAGGCCGACGCTCTATCCACTGAGCCAAACCGGCTAGGGCCCAGCTGAACTGTTTCTGAAGCTGCTGCCTTAAATGGGAAAGACTGGGAAATGGGACTCCCTCCCCGGGAACCTCTTGTGGGAAGCACCCTTGCAGCCAGGTGCTAGGCGGGCAGGGCTCAGTGTGCGTGGGCCTTGTCAAGCCCCGTGGAGCTGAGCTCGGGGGCTGTAAATGCCATCCACCAGAAGTCTGTTCACCCCCTGAATTTGTTTTTAGCTTCTTCCTTTTCTATTTCCCCAGTCTCCGCGATGAATACTTGCTCTTAAGTTTACCTGCCATGCCTTTTTCTAAAGGTCCCTTTGAAGGTTCATCCCAGTCCATCGGCGCTGCAGCAGGGCCAGTAAGGCACGCCGTGGCCAGGCACCTTGTCCTCGCTTTGCAAGGTGGCACCTTCCATCGCCGTGTCCCCTTCTCTTAATGCAGTAGCCCCTAACCGAGCTCCCTGTCTTTCTCCAACACATCCACAAGCAATGGCCAGAGATGGCTCCAAACAACCTTTACTGCTTCACACCAGCTTAAATGCTTTCACGACCCATGTGGCCAATCAGGTAAAACTGAGTGCAGACTCCTTAGCACAGCATGTCAAGGAGTCTGCACTGCTTAACCCTCCTGCCCTCTCCAGCTTTCCCCACTGCCCAGCTCATACACACTCCACCAACACCAAACTGCTTGTAGTTACTTCTCCGGTCCTCCTATTGTATGCCTCTGTCTCTTTAACACATTAAATTACTCTGCCTGGAACCCCCGACCCCCAGCACATGCACAGCGATGTACAATTTCATATTTACCTTGGAAAGCTCGGTTCTGGAATCTCCTCCTAAACTGGCACTGTTTCCTCGTCTGCTACTCGCTGGCCCCTTCCAACCGAAGCCCTTACTCCCTTCTCCGGCTTCTCCTGTACTTAGTGGAGCTTATGGTTCCTCCTTTCATGTCTTCTTTCACCAAGAGGCTGCGAACTTGTTCTTCTGGGTTATCTTTGGCTTCTCCCTTTGCTGTGTCTGCCTCCGGTATGTCCATGAAGCAGAACACTTGCTCTGAATTTACCTACTGTCTCTTTTCAAAGGTCCCTTTGAAGGTTCATCTCAAGTTCACAATGAGAGTATGAACTTTCAATAAAAAGTCCTCTATTCACAGCACAATGACTGGTGTAATAGGTGCTCAGTAAATATGTTGAGTGACTGAACCAACATGAAGTAAGGGTAGCATATAGGGGTCTGAAATTCCAGCAAATCAAATCTGCTTTTGCTGATGGACAGCACTAGGAGACCACTGGTTCCTACCCAGCTTGAAGCTTTGATAACTCGCTGACGTGGGGTTCACATTTGAGGGACTTGAGGTCCAAGGAAACAGCCAGGTTGAATGTCCTCATCGCCACGCGGTGTGAAACACAGCGGTCCCTCCCGAGCTATACATTCGGAGTCCAGATTAAATGAGGGTAATTTTCTGTGTCTTTTTGTCAACTGTTTGGGGACAAATGGTTCATTTCTAAAGGCTAATGTCCAACAGAAGCAGGTGAGAAGCACACGTGCAGTTAGAAAGAGGACTGCTCTCTGGTTTTACTTTGGTTCCATGCATGCCTTAATGGGTGCGGGAAGCCGTGGTTTTGCCTGATTGCCTTATGACCAGATGTTGGCAAAAGCAAACGTGCACCTCCCCCCCTTCCCCCCCCCCCCCCCCACCCCGGAATCTCAGAGAAGCATGCTGCTCAGCTCACTGTCCGCAGAGATGCTCTCCAAGGTTAACAAGCCCAGCCTCCACTGGACAGCTAAACTATCGCTCCTTTCCCCCAACATCTCTGGCCTCTGTTACTAGTCTAGGCATAAAGAATACTGCTCACGCTGAGACTAAAATGAGAAGAGCTTGTCCTTGGTCAGAATACAACCCCCTCTCACTCTGCAGCCCTGCGCTCAGCCCCAGTGTGAGAGCCTAACGCATTGCCACCGCGTCTCCGCTTCCATTCACTGCTTTGCAGAGGAGACCAGCGTCCGTGGCATTTCGTTCTCCGCGACATGTTGGGTGCTCATTCAGTGCCAGGCCCGGAGGCAAAACAGAAAGCACACCCAGGGCTTAGCCTCCTGGAGTTCACAGCCAAGTAAACGTTATCATGGAGACAGGCGTTCTCTCCTACCCATGTTGGTCCATTCTGGCACCAGGTCTTTTCTGTTTGATATTTCACAAACAAGTAGCTCAGTTTTGTGGTCGTTATCTGGCGGGAGGACCGGGTGGGTTGGATGGCAAACTGCTGAGGCGTGAGGTAAGTGGCGTCCCAGCAGAGGAGCTCCGGACATAACGTTAAGAAGTCGCTTTCCATGCTGCCGCAGCTGGCTGGGGTTTGAGACTTAGCCAGGGAGCCATTGCTCTCAGGGCAACCTTGGGTCTCCCTTAGTTAGTAAGAAATGACTCCAGGATGCTTTCAAAGTACTTTAAAGGGAAAAGTTGCATTTGTGCATATGTATGTATATATGCATCTGTATTCTCCGTTCTCTCTCTCTCTCTCTCTCTCTCTCTCTCTCTCACACACACACACACACACACACACGTATATGTACTCGAATAGTTCTATATAGGTGTGTATATTGTTGAATAGTTGTATATAATTGTATATGTAGTCAAATAGTTGTATGTACCTGCTGTATATTTAGTTGAATATTTTGTACATCACTGTATATACAGTTCAATAGTTGTATATATCTGCTAAGTATTAATTGAATATTTGTTTATAGCTGTTATGCATTTGAGTAATTGTATATAGTTATACAAGGTGTTGAGTAGTTGTAAATATAAATACATTTGTTCAAAAAGTTGTATATATAAGTTAGTATTTGTATATAGCTGCTAAATAGTTATACACAGCTGTATAATATGGTTGAATATTGTATAGAGTTGTATATAATGTTTAATAGTTGTATTTAGATGCTGAATATTTAGTTTAACAGTTGTATAGCTATATATATATATATATATATATATAGTTGAAAACTTGTATATAGCTGTATATGTAGATGAATAGTTGTACTAGCTGCCATATACTTAGTTGAATGGTTATATATAGGTTTACATATATGTAGTTAAATAGTTCTATATAGCAATGGTGAAAGAGTTATGTACAGTTGTATTTATAGTTGAATAGCTGTTATAGCAGCTATATATTTAGTTGAATAAGTGTATATAACTGTGTATATATATAGATAAACAGTTGATGTAGCTGTATATATGGTTGAATGTTGTGTAGAGTTATATATTTTTGAATAATATATAGCTGTAAATGTGGTTGAATAGGTGAATAGAGCTGTAAATAGTTAAAGTGTGTGTATCTGTATGTACAGTTGAATGGTTAAATATAGATGCAGTAATAATAGTATAGTTGAATACTGCAGTATATATTTTTGAACAGTTGTATATAGCTATATATTTGTTTGTAGAGTTGCATGTGTAGTTGAATAGTTGTATGTAGTTGTCATAGGGTTGATTAGTGTTATATAGTACTATAAATAGTTGAATTGTTATATATACCTAGGTATATTATTGAATACTTGTGTAGAGCTGTATAGTGTATAATTTTATATCTGTATATAATGTGATTAGTATATAAATATTTATATAAATGGTTGAGGAGTTGCATATAGTTGTATATATACTTGAATAGTTGTATGTAGTTGTATAGGTATATAAAAGTATAGGCGTTATTTATTTATGTAGTTGAATAATGTGTATAATGTGTATAGCTGTATATGGTTGAAATGTACATATGTCAGATACTTGTATATAGTTGTGTGTATTGTTGAACAATTGTATATAGCTGCTGTATATTTAGTTAAATTGTTTTATATAGCTGTATATAAAGTGAAATGATTTTATATAGATGTATATATAGTTGAATAGTTGCATATAGTTGTATACATGGTTGATGAGATGCATATAATTATATATATGGTTGAATAGTTGCCTATTGTTTTTACACACAGTCCTGAGGAAAGTTTCTGAGATTGAGAAGCTACCTTTGTAAGCAGAGGGCAATGAAAGACCAAAGAGAGAGGCTGTCTATTCCAGTATTCTTAGTAATAGAGTTTATGAAGGGAAACTTACATAGGAGACATGTCTTGGGCAGCTGCAAGATGAAATAGATGCTTTACAGACACCAAGGAATTATATAGAGCAGTGGTTCTCAACCTTTCTAATGCCGCAACTGTAATTTTGCAACTGCTAGCAGGGTCGCCTAAGACCATTGGAAAACACAGATATTTACATTGCGATTCATAACAGTAGCAAAATTACAGTTATGAAGTAGCAACGAAAATAATTTTATGGTTGGGGGTCACCACAACATGAGGAACTGTATTAAAGGGTCACGGCATTAGAAAGGTTGAGAACCACTAATATAGAGTAAAGGAGGAGTATTCATAGGTACTAGTATGTGAATGCTCCTGATATGGGAAATTACTTTGCATGCTTGACTAGGTCAGAAAAACAACCTGTTACAGGAACCAGCACATAGAAAGAGGCAAGTAAAGTGTGCTTATTTACATCAGAATGAACATCAATTTATGTTCAGAGAGTCTCTAAGGATGGTTTACAGAAAACAACCTCTATTCTGGCTTGATTCCAGGTTTCAAGACAGACAACAGTGATACCATGGAACACTCTCCCCTACATATGTATACTTGAATAGTTGTATGCAACTATTTCTATGTTTCAACAGTTGCATATAGCCGTGTTTCTAGTCATATAATTGTATATGTAGTTAAATTGTACATGTAATTTTATCATTGAATGTAGTTGTATATATGGTTGGCTAATTGTACACAGCTATATATATAGTTGCATAGTGGTATATAGCTGTACATAAAGGTGAATAGTTATATAGAATTATATTTGGTCAAATAGTTGAATGTGGTTGTATAGATATAGTTCAATAGTCATATACTAGTATAGTAAATGGATATGAGGTGGAATAATTATATATAGATGTATTATACAGTTAAACAGTTGTGTATAGCTGTATATAAGAATAGTTTATGTTGCTGTATATATAGTTAAAGAGGTGAATATAATTACATATATGATTGAATAATTGTACATAACTATATACAAAGTTGAATAGTTGATATATATATATAGCTATATACCATTATTCAAGTAATAATGGTATATAGCTATATATATCAACTATTCAACTTGATATATATATATAGCTATATACCATTATTTAAGTAATAATGGTATATAGCTATATATATCAACTATTCAACTTTGTATATAGTTATGTACAATTATTCAATCATATATGTAATTATATTCACCTCTTTACATATACAGCAACATATTCAAGTAATAATGGTATATAGCTATATATATATATATATATGCAGTTGAATAGTTGTACATAGTTGCAAATATGGTTGAACATAGTTTTGTATATAGTTGAATATTTATATATAGCAATATATGTGATTGAATAGATTTACATTGCTTTATATATGATGGAATAGTTATATATAGTTGTACATATAGTTGAAAAGCTGTTTATAAGGGGTAGGGAAGGCTGGGGGAAGGTCAATGGGGGAAAAAAGGAGATATATGTACTAACATATGTAATATTTTAAATAATAAAAAAATAATACACTGGTATGGAGGTCAGGAGTCTGATGCCTCAAGGTGCTAAATCCAGGGCTGGTTCTTCTGGAGGCTCCAGGGAGAACCATTTCCAGTCCTTTCAAGCTTCTAGGGCATGGCTTCCCTGGCTCATGACCTCTTCCAAAAAAAAAAAAGCTGTTTATAGTATCTGTATAGTTAGTTGAATAATTGTGTATATAAAGATGAACTGTTTTACATAGCTGTATGTATATAGTTGAATAGTAGTATATAGGTGTATATTGTCCAGTAATCATATATAGGTTTATGTGTTCAAATAGTTTCATAAGGCTTTAAATAGTTGAATAGCTGTTTATAGTTGTAGGTATAGTTAAATAGTTGTATATGTCTGTAGTATATTTAGTTGAATAATTGTATATAGCAGTATATATAGGTGAACAGTTGCATACAACTACTGTATATATAGTTAAATGGTTGTATTTAGCTGTATATGTTTGGTTTAATGGTTGCATATTCCTGTATATTAGTTTAAGAGTTGTATGTATAGTTAGAGTTGTATGTAGATGTACATAGGATTGAATAGCTATATATAGCTATTATATATTTTATTGAAAAATTGTATATAACTGTTGAAGAGATGTATATAGTTGTATAAATAGTTAAATTGTTTTATATATATGTATATATTAATAGTTGTATATAAATGTTGCTTAGTTTACATGTCTGTATATAGATAGAGTCGAGAGTTTTATTTAGTAGTATGTATAGATGAGTAATTGTATACAGTGGTATACTGAGTTGAATAGGTGTACACAGCAGTTATTTATTTAGTTGAAATATTGTATATGGTTGTATATAGAATAGTTGTATGTATACATGTATAGATGGTTGAAAAGTGCTTACATTTGTATAAATAGATGTATAATTGAATATAAGTGAATTACTGTATATAGCTTTTATATATTTAACACCTTTCCATAACTGTACATATTTACCTATATATGTTTGGTTTGATATTTGTATATCCTATATATTAGTTTAAGAGTTGTATGTATAGTTAAAGAGTTGTATGTAATTGTATATAGGGTTGAATTATATAGATGTACATATAATTGAATAGTTGCATGCAACTACATACGATTGATAGCTGTATACAGTTGTATAAATAGTTGAGTACTTGTGTATCACTGCTGTATGTTTAGTTTCATAGTTGTATATAGCTGTACATTAGCTGAATACTTGTAAATGGATATATAATTGAAAAGTTGTATATAGCTGTATATATAGTTGAATAGTTATTGCTAGTTGTTTATATGGTTGGATAATTGTACATACTTGTATAAATAATAGGGTAATTTATAGGTGAATTATATATGCTTGAATAGTTGTATATAGCTATATATAGCTGAAGGCTTATATATTCAGGTCCTTTGCCCATTAAATAATTTATATACTTTATAAAGATGAATAGTCAGACGTAATAAATATAGCTTTTGTATATTTACTTACATAGCTTTTCCTCAAGCTTCAAATGTATTTCTCTTTTAAAATTTATTTTAATTTTTAAATCACAGTTGACATAAAATATTATATTAGTTTTAGGTGTACAACATAGTCATTAGATATTCATATAACTTGCAAAATGATCACTCCAATCATTCTGACAACATGCATAGTTATTAAAATATTATTGGCTACCCCCTGGGTGGTATAGTTCAGTGGTTGAGCATTGACCCATGAACCAGGATGTCACAGTTGGATTCCTGGTCAGGGCGCATGCCCAGGTGGGCTCGATCCCCAGTACATTTACAGGGTGTGCAGGAGGCAGCACCGTGCTGTATTCTCTCTCATTATGATGTCTCTCTCTCTCTCTCTCCCTCTTCCTTCCTTTCTCTGAAATCAATAAAAACATTTTGAAAAATATATCTATTATTGACTATATTCTCTATGCTGTACTTTACATACATCCCTTAACTGTTTTCTTATCTGGCAATTTGTACATCTTAATCCATTCTCCTTTGTCACCTATCACCTCAACCCCCTCCCTCTGGCAACCATTAATTTGTTCTCTGTATCTATGAATTTGTTTCTGTTTTGTTTGTTCATTTATTTTGTTTTTTAGATTCCATTTATAAGTGAAATCATATGGTGTTTGTCTTCTGTGTCTGACTTATTGCACTTAGCACAATACCAACTAGGCCCATCCATGTTGTTGCAAATGGCAAGACTTCATTCTTTTTATGCCTGAGTAATATTCCAATGTATTTATGTACTACATCTTTATCCGTTCATTTATCGATGAACATGTAAGTTGCTTGTGCTTATTGTAAATAATGCTATGATGAACATAGGGTGCATATGTTTTGGATTTTCTAAATAAATACCCAGAGGTGAAATTGCTGGATCATATGGTAGTTCTACTTTTAATTTTTTGAAGAACCACTGTATTTTTTCCCACAGTGGCTGCACCAATTTAGAAGCCCACCAACAGTGCACAAGTGTCCCATTTTCTCCACATTCCTGCCAACATGTTGATGTATTGATGACAGCCATTCTGACAGGTGTGAGGTGGTACCTCATTGTGGTTTTAATTTGCATTTCCCTGGCAATTAGTGACGTTGAGCATCTTTTCACATGTCTATTGGCATCTGTATGTCCTAGTCAGAGCAGTGTCTATTCAGGTCCTTTGCCCCCTTTTCAATCAGATTGTTGGCTTTCTTTGGTGATAAGATGTATGAGTTCCTTATATATTTTGGATATTAATATTATATTTTGGTTATCATATATATCATTGGAGAATACCTTCATCCATTCAGTAGGTTGTCTTTTCATTTTGTTAATGGTTTCCTTCACTGTTCAGTAACTCTTCAGTTTGATGTCGTTCCATTTGTTTATTTTTCCGATTGTTTCTCCTGCCAAGGAGACAACTCCAATATGTGTGTGTGTGTGTGTGTGTAATATATATATATATATATATATATATATATATATATATATATATATAATGACAAATGATGCCAAACAGTTTACTGTCCATGTTTTCTTCTAGTTTTATGATTTCAGGTGTTATGTGGTGGTGGGCATCAGGGCCCTGCATTACCCCAGGGGCATGGGGCAGGAGGAAAAAAAGCCTTCAGCACCAGGTATGCCCAGGCAGTCTCCCATCCAAGTACCAGGCCTGACCCTGCTTAGCTTCTTCCTTTCCACCACCCCCCCCCCCCCGAATATTGAGTGGACCTGCTTAGCTTCTAAGATCAGAAGAGATCAGGTGTGTTCAGGGTGGTATGACCATAGATTCTGGAGGAGGACTCCAGGAACCCCAGGAGCCCACACCTGGCCTCCAGGACCCCCCTTCTCCACTGAGCCCTTGGCCCCCATGCTGAGCTGGTGCCCCTACCCCGTACCCCCTAGCTGGTACCATGTCTCTCCCTGCTGAGCCCCTCAACTGCCACTCGCCCACCTTCTGAGCTTCCAGAGGGTACAGGCCAGTATCTCCTGTTGGGGTGCGATGTCCTGGGTAGGGCAGAAGGTGTACCCTCCCCAACTGGGCAAGACAGAGCCCTCTGGGACTCGACTTCACTTCACCGTGGCTGTATTTTGTTGTGGAGAATCTATTTGGTAAACACTTAGTTGTCACCAAAACTGTGCATGTCTGAAGGCGGGGTCAATGGGGAGTAATTGCAGAGGCTGCCCACCAAGAAGGCCCACAGCAAGCCCAAGGTCTGATGCTGCGTGTCACAGGAGACCATAGAAGGTGATATGGCATGGGTAGTAACATCTCCCTTTCCTTCATTTCACCCTCTTACAGGTGAAGGCCTATAAAAGGGGCCCATAGCGGTATGACTCTACCAGGATCACGGAGCTGAAACCAGGCCTGTTTGCAGTGGCCATTCAGGCCACATCCAACCCCATCTTACAATTTGGCCACCTCGGAGTGTTTGCATCAGACACACGTCACACTGCCCACAGGTGTGGCAGGTTTGATGTCATATACACCTGCCCAGGCCTCCAGAAAATTGTTTCCCACGTCATCCTTTGGGTGTTGGCAGCGGCCCTGGGAAGGCCCGGGAGGAACAATGGCTTTGCCAGGACACTAAACTGATCAGACAGACACAGCTCTCACTCAGCTCTCCTGAATGCTAGGACCCTGATGGCATGATCTGGGAGCTGCTGGGGAAAGCTGAGTTGGATTACTTTACATATTTATGGAGGTGTCCTGGGTGAGCAGTCAAAAGCCCTGAGGGGTTCCCAGGTAACTCTGCTTAAAAAAAAAAAAAAAAAGCCACGGGTAATGGAATCTTGAAACTTTATTTCACTTCCTTGGTGACAGAACAATAGAGAAGCTAGAACTTGGTCACCAGGCGCCCACATTCCTGAGACAGGCCCCTATCACCTCACTTGACTGGAGACCATGGAGCGAGCAGGATGTCCTCCACTGGTCTCCAGATGGTCTCAGGGTGTGTCTTTGGAAGAGCTTACCACAAAAGCTGTTTCTCTCACCCCAGTGACTCCAGTCTCCCTTCTGACACCTGCTGTCACTCACAGTGTGTAGCCTCGGGTAACTTATGACAGCCTAGTGTTGGCCAATCCAGGGAGGCCACACCTGGGAGCACTTGTGGGCTTCATATCAGTCCTTGCCACTGTGTGTGTGGTGGGGGGAGGGGTGAAACGAGGGGTGGGTGATTCTCCTGGGCTGGGCAGTTGGTTAGGTCTGGAAGCCTGCTGGGTCTCTCACGTGCTCATCCCAGGTCACAGGTGGCACAATAGGAAGCTCCCCTACCCACTCGAAAACTTAGGTGCTGAGGGATCACCTTCTTCCTTCATGGCTGCAAGTCTATTCAGACACCCTCTGTCCTGGCCAGGGAAGACAACTTTACGGTGGTTTTTCATCTGTAGTGAGACCCAAACAGGTTTCTAATGGGACCTGGCCTGGACGCCAGACACTGTCCTTTCAGAATGCCACCCAGGAGGTCATGGGGAGGTCATGGAGCCTCTGTGGACAGGCACAACTTCTTCCAATCCCTGTACAGGAGCTCAAACCAGACCACCGGCAGCGTGGGACAGAGTTGAGGGTGAGCAGAGAGGGTGCTGCACCCACAGGATTAAGATGACCAATGAGAGCCCAGATTGCACATTCCCACTGGAGTGTTCAACTGTTCCACTTTGACTTACTTATTCCTTGTAAATCCTCACCCAGGATATTTTTCCATTGATTTTTAGAGAGTGGAAGTGACAGGGAGAGAGAGAGAAAAACATCGATGTGTGAGATAGAGACATCCATGTCAGAGAGAGACATCAACTGGCTGCCTCCCCCACACACCCCCACCAGGGCCAGGGATGGAGCTTGCAACCCAGGCGCGTGACCAGATCAAACCCAGGACCCTTCGGTCCACAGGCAGGCGCTCCATCCACGGAGCCAAACCGGCTGGAGCCTGCCCGCGTTTAAAGGAACCTAGACCTCCATTCCCCACCACCAACTACATGGCAGGATGGAAAGTCAGTCCCCTCATATTTGTGAGAATATGTGCTCTGCTGTTTGACTTCACCGTAGGCCGTTAGCAGCTTGCCTTTTCCTACTTTTGATGGTTTGAACCACCCGCCTCGGGGACCCTGTGTAGCCATCAGCCCCATGGGGCCCCCAGACCTTCTCCAAGAGGCAAACTGCCCGCCAAGCGAGGGCTTGATGCCTCAGACCCGCCTGGAGGGCGACGCTGCACCTGCTCCCGTTTCACACCCAGAACACGGAGACCCCGGTGCGGCTCGGGTTCCAGCCCTCCTGCGCCCGTGCACAGCTCAGCTCCCGGGTCCTGGGGGCCCGCCGTCTCCGGCTTCCCCAGGTCGCTCAGGTGGCTGCCCAGCCGCCCGCTCCCCGCTCACACCTGAGGCACCTGGAGCCGCCTGGGGGCGGGGCCGCCCTCCTATTGGCCGCTGGAGCCAGGGCCCTCCCCCGACCACCGCTGATTGGCTGCGCTCGCTGATCTTGGGCATGTAATCGGGCGGCAGGCAAGACGATTCGGACTCTTTCTCCAGCTCCACCTGCGACCTCGAGGGAGGCAGGTAGGGCAGTGGGTCCCGGCCTTGGCTGCATCCCCGCCTCGGGCCCCCCCCCCCACACACACACAGACAGGTGGGCGCCGGCGACGTCCCTCCAACACGGACTGCCCTCCCGCGGCTCCTCGGCTCCCCAGTCAGGTTCCACCTCACCTCCAGGCACAGCGCTCCCTGCGTGGCGCGTCCCTCCAGCAGCCCACGCCCAGCCACACCTGGACTCGGCCCTCCCCACGGACATGCAGGCGGCTCTGCTCGGATCCAGGGTCGTGGGTCGTGGGTCGTGGGCCGTGGGCCTTGGGCAGCGGGAGCAGAACCTGCCCCAGGCCCGCTGAGCCCCCCACCCCCCCACCCTCCAGGCAGGGAGCTGCCAGAGGGGGCCGCCCTTCTGACCCTGCGCCCAGGCCAGAACCCAGTCACCCTCGACTTATCTTACCGCTTCCCCAGGGCACGGTGCCCGCTGGCTGAGCCCAGCTGACCTGCTCCCCTGCCGTGGGAGCCCCCACTGCCCACATCCCGCTGATGCACCCCAGCCCTTCTAGGCTCTTGTCCCGCCCACTCCCACCCAGGCCTTCCCTTCCAGGGCGCCCGGCTCCCTTGCCCCAGCCGCCCTGGCCTTGCCCTTCCAGCCACAAGGCCCCCAACCCCCCCGCCCCCCAGCAGGTACCCCGTGCCCCCCCCCCCTCCCAGGTCCATGCCCAGCACTCAGGCAGGTCCCAGGTTGTCATGTTGGTGATTATGGCAAGGACTGGGAGGAGGAGCAGCCGCTCTGAAGCTCCTGCCCCCCTCCCTGCTCCTTCCCAGCTCTGCTGAGCCTGGCCCTCCTGCTGCCCTCTGATCCCCCTTCCCGGCCCCTGCCTTCTCTGCAGACTGGGCTGCTGCCTCCAGCCCAGGCCTGAGGGCACTGGCTGCCTCCTCCATGGCCTCCCAGGCCAGCACTCCCTGCCTCCTGACTCTGCGGAGTGTGAGTGAGACGGCGCTCCCTCCTCGCTGAAGGCCCTTCCAGGAGCGTAGGGCCACAGCAGCGTATGCCTGGCCCTACACTCCGACCTGCAGGCTCCCTTTGCTCTGGGTGACACGTTGCCTTAGAAAACTCTCGAGTCTGGACCCAAAAGACAAATGTCGGTGTTGTGACGCCCGCACTTTGTAGCGCCGCTGACGGAAGTGGCAGGACCATGTGATTTGTCTGTCACCTGGCTGGGCTTCTGGTCTCTGCGCTGAGCTTGGCAGTGGGTGGCCCAGAGCACTTGGCACCTCAGTGCCCTTGCCAGCACACTGGCCTCGGTTCCCATTCCTCTGACTTCGCAGAGGGCCCTGACGGCACCGCTGTGGCTTCGCCCTTTTTCTGCACCCACCGCGTTTCCCTTTGCCTGCGAGTCGCCGCGTGTTCTTCACGCCAAGCCTTGGAGACCACAGGCAGATGGCTCGTTCAGGGGCAGAGGCTTATCTGTGGGGTCTGGTCGGACCTTGGCCGGGATCAGAGTTAAACCCCGGCCTTTCACCAGCAGGTGCCCCACTGCAGCCGCCACAGGTGTTGGGTGTTTGGCGTGGCTGGTGGTGGGCTAAGCAGGTGCCGCCGCTTTGTCTGCCTCTGTCCGAACAGGAGGACCCTGCTGGAAGCCCTTCTCCCGAATTAGGCTGAACTGACCCACCTGGGCCACCAGGGCCCCCGTGTGGGGGAGGGGCCTCAGGCACATTTTTGTTCTGACTTTTGCTGACTTACACTGTTTAAAACTTGCTTTTTCTCTTAAGCAGTTCAGAGGTACAGAGAAAGGGACTGGAGTAAAATGTCCCCACTAGACCCTTCACCTACCTTGCACAAAGCATCCTCGGGCCGTGTTCCCGTTCCCGGTGGAAGCTTCTGGAACCTGAGTCTGTTTCTCTCCCCAGGTTTCCTTGTTACTTTTCAACTTCACTTTGTATTTTCTTTTTGAAATTCAACTGAAAGAGATTAGAGTGACTCAGGTACTGTTCTTTCCATAGAAGGAAGCTGGCGGCTCAGGCGCGGCCTCCTGGCTTCGGGGCCTGACTAGCTTCCAGGGCCATAGAGCAGAGGCCTGGGGGACCAGGAGAGGACCCGGGGAAGGTGGCCCTGAGAGCCGGGCCCGGCCCTGGCTGAAGGCAGCCTCTCGCCCTCGCCATCCTTCCTCAGTGAAAAGCTGACCCTCGTGCGTCCTGGACCATGGAGCTAGGGATCTGAACCGGAAGGGGAAATAGGCGAGCACAGACAACCTCGCCTTTGACCTATCCCACGTCCGCTGTCCATCCATGACCTGTGACCCCAGGCGGCCAGAGGTGAGGCAGAAAAAGGTTCTGAGGAGGCTGACCAAGGTCCTGTTGCTCCTCCCTAGGGGTCTACGTCCTGGACTGGGACAAGCTGGATCACCCAAACTTCAACCCGCTGGGAGGCGGTGGAGACGCCCAGCTCCCAGAATGTCTGCAGAGCAGGCCTTCGGGGCCTGGGGCCACAGGAACCTCCCCTCTGAGCCCGTGAGTGAGGGGGTGCAGGAGGACCCAGGACCAGAAGTGCCAGTAGGCGCCCTGAGGAGGGGCACAGGGCAGGCCATTGTGAAATCTCAGAAAAGGGCAGAGGACAGGGCCACACCATGGGGACGCTGCTCAGTGGTCACCAGTGTCGGGTCATAAGAGAAGCTTAGCCGTGCCCGGTGCCGGCTGCCCATCTTAGCCCTGGGCCTGGCTTTCTGAGGGAGGTGCTCAGGGCAGGTGGCAGCTGCAGCCCTGTGGATCCCATCTCTTCAGGCAGGTGCCTCCAGCCTCCGCAGAGGGCACACCTGTGAGGCAGATCACAGTGGGGCCGGTGGGGCCGGTGGGGGAAGTACAGAGTGTGGTCACCACTGTTTGCATGTTGTCATTAAGCAGAGGGAGGCCAGTGGTGACTGGATGGGACACACTGCTGCCCACCCCAACCCCTACAGCCCTTCAGCTCGAGGCGATGGTGGGGCAGAGGCTCCACCTGGCAACCTCGACTTCTCCAGATGCTCAAACTTGAGCTCCCAGGTGACCTTTCTCTTCCTTCTAGGAGGGACCCGTGACTCCTCCAGAGCCAGCAGCTGCCCCCAGCCATCCGGGCACTGAGCCCACAGCCCCTCCTGCTGATCCAGCGCCCCCCGCTCTGCAGGGGCCCGAGCCTGCCTGGGACCCCAGGGAGGAGCGCTTCCAAGACCCCGCTGAGGGTGCGTGTCCCTGATCCTCCCTCTGCTGTCGGTTCGCCTGGAACACGTCCATGAGCGTGTGTGCTGAGTGGCATTTGCAGGCAGCTGGGTCCCTCCTGAGCGCGGCCCTCGGGCAGAAGCCCCTTATGAAAGAGGGGCATTCCTGGGAGGTTGCTTTAGGAAGGCTTGGGAGGTGGGCTTGCAGCCTCGCTGAGAGCAGCAGCAGAGGCATGCATGCGGCCGTGACCATGACAGTGCCGGACACCTGGGCCTCGAGGTCACTGGAGAAACGGCTGGAACCGAGACCTCACGGGGAGGAGAGCAAGAGCTCAAGCCTTCACGTGGTGCACATGCGGTTAAGCTGGCCCTTCCTACAGGGAGGTGGGTGTGGTCTCTGAGGGAAGCTGCGCCCAGCGAGACCACGTGACTGAGTTGCTTTAAAAGACATGAGGCTGCTGGACCAGGTCGCCCTTCTGGCTCCTTAAAAACCACTAGCGCAGAGGAGATGGGAAGTGGGGGTGGGGTTCCCCTGGCAGGACAAGTACGCTGCGCCCTCTGCAGGGGCGCCGGGAGCCAGGGAGGGACAGTGCTGGGGCAGGCCGCCGCTCCCAGGGGACCGAGTCACGGGGTGGGTTTTTAGTCCACTTCTCTCGCTGAGCATGTTGTCGGGGTGGCCCGTGTTACAGCCTGAATGGACCTGCGTGTGGACAGAGCAGCTCGTTATTCGCGCCCCAGTGGGTGGGCTGCTGTGTGGTTCCACTTCAGCTGCGTGAGCGTGCGTGCACAAGTGGAGGTACACGTACGGGTTCCCCGTCTTTCAGGTGTAGGTACCTGCTCCACGTAGCTGTCTAATGACCTGAGGGACTACGCTTTCCCACAGGGTCTGCGCCGTCTCCTCCCCGGGGGCGGGGTCCCGCTGTCTGGCTGCGTGGTCCTCGCCTCGAAGTGGGGGTGCAGCAGGTCTGGGGGCTGCGATCTGCGCTCCTGGTGACGGTGATGGTGAGCACCTTCCATGCTTGCTGGCCTTGTGTCTTCTGTGGAGGAGCTGCGGCTCAGACCCCCCGCCTGCTCGTTTGCCTTTTGGTGTTAGGTTCTGGTGTTTTCTAGAGAAGGGTCCCGATCAGACACATTGGCGTGCAGAAATGCCCTCCTCCTGTGGGCTCTTCCCCCTTGTGGACGGTGCCCTTGGAGGCACACGCGTTAATGAGTCCACTTCCGTGTTTCCTTTTGCTGTTTGTGATGTTGGTGTCCAGCTACGAATTCATTGCCAAAGCCGGTCTGAAGGTTGACACTTATGTTTTCTTCTAGGAATTGTGTCGTTTCAGCTCGTGTATCTAGGTCTTTGCCCCACTTTCAGTTAGCTTCATATATGGCATGAGGCACCTTTAGTTTTTTAAGCAAATGTTATGTTACCAGAAACTAAAGAACTCACCTGGGGTAGTTTTAAACAGTGGTTCCCATTTAGCCCCTGGGGGACCCTTGGTTGTTACCCCTGGGGTTGCCTCCCAACACCCAGTAGTGCACAGCACAGCCCCACAGAACAATCTGCTTGGGGGGCGGGGTGGGCACAGCTGGGTGCTGGCAGTGTGAATGGGGCTCCGGGGATGCCCCTGCAGTGAGGAAGCTGCCGGCTGGCCTTTGTTTCGATGGGGAAGCACAGTCCGCCATGTGTGGGGCGCCGGCAGCAGCGGAGCTGACTGCTCCCTCAGTTCTAGGCATGGAGATCGATGTGGACTACCTGGAGCAGTTCGGGACATCCCAGGTGAGCACGACCTGCCTGGAGCAGTTTGGGACATCCCAGGTGGGCACAGTCCCGAGGGGGTGGCTCAGGGGGCACTTTCCTAGCGCAGCGGTCAGACCTGGGCAGCCTGGGCGATGCTTCAGGCTGAATGTCAGTCTGTCCGGGCCTCTCCTGAAGCTGCTTTCCTTAGCCACATCCCGTGGTCCTACAGAGTCCTATCCTGGGTCCCCAGAGCCACTCGAGAGCACACTGCGGGGGTCAGTCCCCCTGGGAGGCATCGGTGCAGTGAGCACTTGGGCCCTTTGGTCGCCTCACCCTGGGGGCTGCTGTCAGGATGAGGGGGACCCAGCTGATGTGCCCCTTCTCCCCCGCCTTCAGTTTAAGGAGTCAACCCTGAGGAAGCAGTCCCTGTACCTCAGGTTCGACCCGCTCCTCAAGGACAGCCCTGAGAGGCCTGTGCCTGCAGCCCCCAAGACCAGCAGGTAGGCTGGCCTCTGCGGGGGGCTCAGTGCACGGTTGGAGGTGCGCGGGGATCAGAGACCTCCAGGCTAGGGGGGCTGTGGGATGCAGCTATAGTGTTTGGACAGGTTCAAGCCTTGGACTGATGAGAGGGCACAGGCCTCTCGTGGCCACGTGCAAGTCCCAGCTTGGAGGGCAGAGCCCTCCCAGCACAATTATAGCCAACAGCTGGAGTTGTAAGCTTGAACCTATGGTCCGAACACGTGGCCCCACGTGCCTGAGTGATGTGGGCCTGATAGAGTTCAGGTGCATGCAGTTGAGTAGGATTGAAACCCACGAGAATGTTGTAAACATCTTGAACCTTCCTTTGCCTCTTGGCATCTGCTGTAAAATAAAGACTTGGCTTGTGGACGGTGGCGCTGTCTCTCAGGAAGCAGCGTCCCACAGAGACCCAGCCTTCATTCTCTTGTCTGTCTGGTCTAAGCCTTTCAGCCACCCCCACCCAGGGTCATCCTTGGCCGTGCCAGCGCGGCACGGGGGGCTTCATGACTGGGCTTCTGAGCATCAGGCTCTGAGCTGGAGCCCTCGGCTGCAGAAGGGTGATGCCCCCTTAATAGTGGATTTGAAAAGGCGACATCAGGAGATCTGAACCGTGTGTGCGCCTCTGCTCTGATTTCAGTGTGCCAAGCGCCGAGGCGCCTTCCTCTGGGGGCCCACCCGAGGCCCCGCTGGTGGACCTGGACTTTGCGGCGGGGCCAGGCCTTGCTGTGAGTGCTGCTCCCTTTGTCGTGGGAAGGGATGGGTTTTATGGTCGGGGATCTGAAGGGTCAGTGGACAGGGGACCCCTGCTTGTCTCTGGTCACTATGCAGTCCTGGAGCCTCCTGCACCCCAGGACCTGTCCTCCCTGACCTCAGGGCGGGCTGGATGGGAGAGGAGCATGGGGCCCAGCTGGTCTCTGTTGCCCCCCAGGTGGCCCCACCTCCTTGTGTGCTCAGGCCCGGGGGCCCCCTCGTGGACATGCTACAGTACAGCCAGAGGAACCCGCGATGAGGGCGAGGGCGAGGCCTGGAGAGGGGGGTGCTGCTGCAGTGGGACCCCAGGTGTCCACTTAGCCAGCCGTCGCCCAGCTGGCACACACTCCCAGGCTGTGCCCACTGGCAGCTGTGTCCTGCCCTGGCCTCACTGCCCACAGCCCCTGCCCTGCTCTGAGCTGCCTCCTGTGTGGTGGTCTCTCTGCCACTGCCCCCTCCTCCCACAAGCTGCTCCCCAGCCTGGCCTGTAGCAAGAGGTGTCCCCAGCCCACACCCCACACATAGGCGTGGAACCCCCCCAGAACAGACCTGCCCACAAAAGGGAGCTTGATGGGCTCACACCCCAGACGTGGGCTCTCAGCGGGCACCTGCTGGCCGACTGGTGATGTTCACGCCTCCTCCTGTGTAGGTGGAGGAAGCACAGAAGGAGGTCCTGCAGCTGAGAAGCCAGTGTGAGGAGCTGTGTCAGAAAAACCTGGAGATGGGGTGAGGCCTGTTGGGGGGGACCTGGAGGTGGGGTGGGGCCTGCGGCAGGCGGGGGGGCCTGGGGATGGGGTGAGGCCTGTGAAGGGGGGACGGGGGGCACCTGGGGATGGGGTGGGGCCTGCCGGGTGGGACCTGGGATGGGGTGAGGCCTGTGGAGGGGGACAGGGGGATCTAGGATGGGGTGAGGCCTGTGGGGGGGAACGGGGGGATCTGGGATGGGATGGGATGGGGTGTGGGGCCTGCGGGGCTGGCGAGGCTGCAGTGGGGGAGTGGCCCGCCACTGCACTCACAGGCATCTGCTCCTCCCGCAGGAAGGTCATGGACCTGTATGAGAGCTTCATGTACCAGGCGATGGGTAAGTGTGTGGCCCCGAGCCCCTTAATAACAGCAGCTCCTGCCTCAGTGCCACAGCCCCCAGAGTAGAGCAGCCCAGGCCAGTGCGGAAGCACCTGGGGTCCGGGCAACTGGTCAGACTGTGGGCTGGTGCTCACAGTTCCCAAATGGGCCAGAACCCGAGCCAGCAGCTGGGACCACAGGGAACGGGTAGGGCCCTCCCACGGCATGCCCAGCTTCACCCTCTGTGGGCATCGGCTCTGGGTGTCCAGGCTGGGCTGGGGTGGGAGCACCCTACCTCTCCCCAGGCCAGGGACTCAGGTTCCAGAGGCCTCCAACTGGGGGGACAGCTCTGCTGGGGCCCTGGGTTCCTGTCCGCCCCTGGGCTTCTGGGACCTGGTGTTGAGGAAGTGCTGTGCTCTGGGAGAGCAGGTGGCGGGGGTTGGTCACCTTCCTCTGGCAGGACCTCCGGGTGCTGGGGCTAATGCTGCCCCCACGCCTCCATCCCACTGCCCCTGCCCTCAGTCGCCGGTGGGGAGACGGCCCCCTAACCCCGTGTGCCTTTCCCTTTTCAAGCGGAGGCTCAGAAACAGCAGGAACTTGCCAAAGCCAAGATCCAGAAGGTTCTGAAAGAAAAAGACCAGCTGAGCATAGATCTGAGCTCCATGGAGAAGTCCTTCTCCAACCTCTTAAAACGGTTTGAGAAGCAGAAGGCGGTGATCGAGGGCTACCAGATGGTAGGTGGGCTCTGCCCTGTGATCCCACCTTGTCATGCTCAGTCCCCAGCCCATCGGGCAGGAGCTGCCGTCCCCACCGAGTCCTGGTTTCTTAAACGCGGCACCTGGCTAAGCCTTGCTCTGCGCTGGGCTGTGCGGCCAGGCTCACCAATGGGCCCGGGGCAGGGTGGGGGTGCTGTTGGCCTGGGGAGGCCTGGGCATGTGAGCAGAGGAGCTGGAGGCACAGCCTGGGCAGGACCATGCAGGCCCAGCAGATGCCCTAGTGACAGCAGGCACCGAGGAGCCAGTGCTGCCTTCCAGAGGAGGCCTGGCCAGGTCCCCTCAGGGCCCCCAGCTGGGCACATGCAGGAGTTGGGGCCCACAGGGCTGCGGGCGAGGGAAGCTCTGGTGCCAGGCAGGCTCGGGGGGCCAGAAGGCACTGACGGCCATTGGGGTCAGGGTCAGGCCTGGTCTCCAGGGATGGGGAGGCCTGGGCTGTGTGTGGAGGGGCCTTTCCCAAAAGAAAAACAGCAAGCGCTGCTTCCGTGGCCCTTCCTCATCCGAGCTGCTACTGGGGGGACGTCCCGGAGACCTGGCCGGGGCCTCGCACACCTGACCCCAGAGCAGCAAACGGGCAGCAGTAACGCCCCTCCCCCTTAAAGAAGGAAGAGTTGCTGATGAAGTGTGTGGAGGACTACATTGTCAGGGTCCATGAGAAAGGCCAGCGGTACCAGGCGCTGAAGGCCCACACGGAGGAGAAGCTCCGGCTGTGAGTACGGGACGCCCTGGGCAGTGGGGGTGATGGGGGAGGAAGGTGAGGCTGAGCCTGCTCTCTCCATGTGCAGCGCCAACGAAGAGATCTCCCAGGTCTGGAGCAAGGCCCAGGCGGAGGCGCTGGCCTTCCAGGCAAGCCTGAGGAAGGCTGTGGAGCAGAAGGTGGGTGCAGGCCTGAGGCCCAGGAGCGGGAGGGACGTGCCCCTGTGGTTTGGGACCTGCCCTGTCATGGGCTCAATGGCCTGCTGGCTCCCAAGCTGGGATACTACCTTCTTCCCAAACTCCTCCGTGCCAGGCCAGGTGCCACCTGGGCCCCTGCTGCTACCTCTGAGCACTGGGAGATGGAGGGGTTGACGTTCCTCTTTCAGACAGAAGAAAACCAGCTGACCAGACTCTCTGAAGACCTCATTTCCACAATGGAGAAGACCTGACATGGGGGTCCCTGCCCTGCACACACCCACCCTCCTGTCTGTCTGTCTGTCTGTTAGGTTTCATGTTCCTTATCCTCTCCTCACCTCAGCTCGTGTTTAAACCGATTACTTTAGAAAGGAGACTAAATAAAATTTGAGTTTAGCACTGAAGTTGCTCTATCTTGATTAAAGCAAGGCTTCCAGCTCTGGCCGGATCCTCCACAGCCGGATCCACTGTGCCTCTGGCCCCTGTGCCCCACCTCAGGGCTGCCAGGCGGGCTGTTGCGTCTGCCTCCCAACCACAGATCAGAGTCCAATGGGCCAAAGTTTATTTTATGTTTTTATTGATTTCAGAGAGGAAGGGAGAGAAAAACATCAATGATGAGACTCATTGATCGGCTGCCTCTGCACGCCCCCTACTGGGGATTGAGCCTGCAACCCAGGCACGTGCCCTGACCAGAATCGTACCCTGGACCCTTCAGTCTGCAGGCCGACGCTTGATCCACTGACCCACACCAGCTAGGGCCACTGTCATCCTATCTAATAAAGAGGGAATATGCTAATTGACCATCACTCCATCACAAAGATGGCTGCATCCACAGCTTGAGGCCAAGTTCCCATCAGGAGCCTTAATGAGTAAGCAGAAACCTGAGGCTACGCCCTCCCCCACCCCCATGGGGCTTAACAGGGGACCTCAGGCTGCACCCCTCACCCTGGAGTCAGGCTGGGGGACCTGAAGCCATGGGACCTGAGGCCATGCCCCCTGCCTGGCAGGGCTTGATGGGACCTCAAGGTGCACTTCCTGTCCTGGTGCTGAGCTAGGGGACCTCAGGCTGTGCCCCCCACCAGATGGGGCTTGACAGGGGACCTCAAGGTGCACCCCCTGCCCAGCGGGGCTTGACGGGATATCAGGCCGTGTCCCCCACCTGGCGGGGCTTGACGGAGGACTTCAAGGCACGCCCCCCCACCCCAGACTGGGCTGGGGGACCTCAGGCCATGCCCCCTGTCCTGGCCCTGGGCCAGGGGACCTGAGGCTATGCCCCCTGCCCGACAGGGCTTGACAAGGGGGGACTGGCCAGGTCTGGATCTAGCCCACTGGGGGGGGGGGGCGTGGCCAGGTCTGAGGTGCATGTGGTGTGCCCCAGACTCTGACAGGAGGAAGGTTTTCATATACATTTTACTAATTTTCATCTCTGACACTATAGAGAAAGGGCAAATAGCAATATTATTTCCTCTAATTCCCTTTTAATGTGCATGAATTTCATGCACCAGGTCACTAGTTTTAATGTAAAAACCAACCAGCAAGGGGATGGTTGGCCTGTGTCACTGGGTGAGGCTGGGGCCTGGGAAGGAGCCCTCACTGAGGGGGGCTGAAGGTTGGCACCTGTGGTTGATTCACACGAGCACTGCAATGTCCTGGCTTCCCGGTGGCCTCGTCCAACCCCGTGGACTGACAAGGGGAATGCCCTGAGGAAGCAGTCTGTGCCCCAGACTTTAGAGAGACTGCTGGGCCCTGGCCTGTTCAGCCAGGCCTGCCAGTGGGGCTTGGGGGTCCCTCCAGCAACTGAGGTCTCAGGGCACCCCTGCCAGAGCAGACCTCCAGCTCCTGGCCGTGGCTCAGCACATAGGAATATCTGCGTGAACACCTGGTTCCAGGGCTGTCAGCTGCGTCCAGGCCTGGCCCAGGGAGTCTGTCCTCAGTTAACTGGCCCTGGGCCCTGGGCCCTTCCCTCCCTGGCCATGTGAGGGGATGGGGCCCTGAGGGTGCACTGCAGGCAGGAGAAGCACCAGCGGGAGGGAGGCAGCCCCAGGGCAGAGGCTTGGCCCACAGAGCATCACAACCCAGTCCCTAGACACAGATGGGCACAGAGCTGGCTGGACACGGGCCACCGACTGAGATGTGGCTGGAGGCATGGGCTCCTGAGTGCTGACCAATGGGCATGACAGGCCCAGGTCTGTGTGTCTGACCGCTCCCAGGTGAGCGGGCACTGCTGGGCCCAGAGCCCGCTGGGTTCCAGGGACAGGTCCAGTGCAGGGGAGTGGCTGCCACCTGGCCCGGCTAAGGAGATACCCACGCTCAGGCCCAGGAGAAACCAGCAAAGGGGTGTGTTCCCTCCCATGTCATTGTGGATGGGGTCCCTGCACAAGCCCCCACCAGGAAGAGCCCAGTCAGACCCCCCTTGAGGGCTGGGGTTCCAACCCGCCAGTCTGGCTGTGACTGGCCCGAGGGTAGGCAGCGGCGATGTGCCTGGCTGTCACCAGGGGGCGCTGCCAGCCGTGGGCCAAGGTGCAGGGTCAGGGCCTGGAGGTGACCTCCTGGCTGGAGACCTCCACTTGGGGCGCTGGCTGGCCAGGGGGCATCAGGACCCCACAGGTGGAGGGCTTGGGGGAGAGTGTCTGGTACAGGGACAAAAGGCCAGGCCGGGGCAGGGACCGAGGCCACTCTGCCCCTTGCTCCCCGTGGCCCCTGAGCTCAGCCCTGTCCTCTCCTTGTCCCCATGGCAGCTCCGGGCCCCCTCTGGGCCCTCCTGCTCCACTGTCAGTACAGGAGGTGCTTTTTGTTTATTTTTTAATCTTTAACTGACTTCAGAGAGGAAGGGAGAGACAGAAACATCAGTGATGAGAGAGAATCTTTGATCCGCCGCCTCCTGCACGCCCCCACTGGGGATCAAGCCCGCACCCCAGGCACGTGCCCTGACTGGAAATGAACCCAGGACCCTTCAGTCCTCAGGCTGACGCTCTACCCACTGAGCCAAACGGCCAGGGCCGGAGGCCCTTTTATAAACAGTCACATGTCCCTCCTGTGCCCAGGCCCAGCCTGCAGTGCTCCCAGGGCCAGGTATACGTGCCTGCCAAGCCCGTGGGCAGGGCTGGCTGGACATCCGAAGCTGTCACCTCTGTACTTAACAGCCGCTTCTCAGGAGGCTTTCCTGACACCCCCAAACCACACCAGCTGAGGCCGGGCCCCGGGACCCAAGCACGTGTTCCTCCCATGCAGAGCGCTGCTCCGGGCCGCCGCCATGCTGACCCTCCAGGCCCTGCTCAGGGCTCTGACCGTCGTGCTATTGTCCCATTCTGTGCGGAGTGGCTGGTGTAGAAGGACTCAGATCCTGGAAGGCACCCCCAAGAGCAAGTGTGATGTCAGGGTTTGTGTCTCTTCAACCTGACCAAACCCCAGGATGATAGCTCCAGGGGCGTGGGGGTGGGCGTGGGGCCCTCAAAGCCAGGCCAGGACCCCCTGAAAGTCCTGCTACTCAAAGCTGGGCCCCTTCCCTGGAATGCCCAGGCTTCTGCCCTTGACATGCAGCCCCCACCCCACCACAAAGTGGTAACCTGTTCCCAGCCCCACCACACCCCTGGCACCCCTTTCATAGGCCCCTGGACAAGTACCCCCCAACCCACCCCCTCCTCTGCACAGGGACCCCAAATCTCACCCACCTCTGGACAGGGATGGAGCTGAGACGCTGAGGAGCCTTCAGAGCCTGTGAGGCCCCCTCACCAACAAGGGGACAGTGACTGTGGTGGGGAGAGGGGGGTACCTGGGGTTAGGGGGATGGTGAGGGGCTCAGAGCTGCAGAGAGCCCCGGCCGCTGGCTGAGGGGCAGGTGGCCATGTGGGCTCTGGCTGCCCCTCCTGTTGAAAAGCCAGGGCTGCTGTGGAGGGCCCCTCAGGCCACTCAGAACTGCCCAGTGCCCTGTCCCGGGGCCTCTGAGCCAGGCCAGGCCTCGGACTGGAGAAGGCCACGCGGGGTGCCTGGCCGCGCTTCGGTCGCAGGCCAGGGGCAGTGTCCTGGGCCGGGAGCCGCTCCGGGACAAAGGGGCCTTGTGCGCTGAATGGGTGTTTATTCTGGAGCCATGTTAGTGCGGAGCGAGGCGGGCGGGGCCTGGCGCGGGCCTCCGCAGGTAAACATGACCAGAGCCGGGCAGTCAGCGGCCGCCTGGCCTCCCGCCCCCTGCGTTTCCTGCACCTCGACACCCTGGCATCACGGGCCTCCCGCCAGGATGGGGACATGGGAGACCGGAGGGGGAAGCTGAGCTGTCCCAGGAGGCCCTTCCATGTCCCCAGCACTGGGCAGCAAGACCCCCAGGCTCAGGGCTGCCCCCTTCCCCATGCACGGGGAGGGAGGGTGGCTGTCCCTGCCCCTGGTATGAGGGTTCTGCGGGCAAGAACTTAGGGACCTGGGCCATGACTCCCTCAGACTTGATTGAATTTCTGTGCCCCCCAATTCATGTGTGGAAGCCCTGATCCGATGGGCTGGGAGGTGGAGGGAGTGGGGTTAGAAGAGGCCGCGAGGTCGGGGCCCGTGGTGGGCTTGGGGCCCTGGTGAGCAGAGACCAGCTCCCGCTTTCCTCTGTGAGGACTGTGACAGGCTGCGGGCCAGTGAGCAGCCCTCTCTGAAAACGGACTTGACCGCCACCTGGTCGCAGACGCCCAGCCTCCAGGACTGAGGAATAAGCGCCTGCTGTCGTGTTATTTGTTGCAGCGGCAGGTGCAGACTAAGCCACAATGACGGTGGCCGCTGAGCCAAGGCCACCCACTGCCTGTCTGCTCCCTGAGCCGTAGCCCAGGAGGCCTCCAGCCCCGTGGAGACGCCCAGGTGTGGGGCATCACTGCCATTGCCACCCCTCTGAGTGGGTCCCTCTGGGCTGAGTGCCCGCTGACACCTCCCTCTGCCCCTCAGCCAGGCCCTCTGTGGCCAGGGGCTGCCAGCCACCTGGCTGAGTCTCTGCGGGGACCCGCAGGTGCCGGGGGCCGGGTGTGCCCTGAGAGCGCTGGCGCATGTCCCGTGTCCCTGTGCAGGGTATCCCAGAGGGCGGGCCCAGCAGGCTGCTGGTCACTTGGGAGCGAGTGGCTGAGAAACAGCCGCCATCCAGGGGCAGCTGGGCTGGAAGAGGCCGTATTGGGGACAGAAGTGCAGTCGGCCCTGGCTGCTCACGGCCTCCAGTCCCCAGACCCCAGGGGTTCTGTGCTCCCCTGGCCCCAGCTCTACCCACCCATGTGCCCCACCCCCAAATTCTGAGCCCTGGCCGCTGGGGCCCAGCTGGCTTCCTTGAGCTGGGAGGCCTGCAGGGGGTGCCAATAAGCTGGCCAGAGGTCCAGCCAGGCTTCTGGGGGGCGGGGGGAGGGGGAGGGTGCTGGCTGGGTTCCCAGGCCCTGGCAGTATCCCAGCGCCCATGGAAGGTCTATGGCCAGGTCTGGGCCCCTCCCACCCAGTCCCAGTCCTGTCCAGCAATGTCTTGGACCCCATGAGTGGGCACCATGTACTTGAAGCTTCAACGAGGCTCAGGTGTGAGGGCTCAGGGCCCCTCCTCCTAACTCTTCAGGAGAACACCTTGCCCCAGCCTGGCCCTGGGCACAGAGCTGGACGAGTCCCAGGTGTCCGCTGAGTGGCTGAACGACAGAGGTGCAGCTCTGGGAATGCAGGCGGCAGTGCATACCTGGACATTCACACGAGCGAGCGAGTGAGGGAGCAAGACTGTGCCCAGCAAGGGGTGGCCATGTCCCCTCTCCCATGTCCCCTTCCTTGTACCCCCGCACCCTCCTTAGCCCTGCAGGCACTGGCTGGGCCCACCCTGGGCTGGGCTCCCAGGGGCCAGGCCCACTCGGGGGGCCCAGGGGGCAGGCGGGCCTGGAGAGGCTGCCTGTGTGTTTCTGAGAGGAGAGCATGCAGGACAGCAGTGGAACCTCGGCCTGCAGAAAGGTTCCTGTGTGGGCAGAGGGCCATGTGAGTACTGATGGCAGGGGTGAGGGGGTGACCCTGCCTGGGCCTGCCTGCCAGGTCTCCAAAGGCACAGGGTGTCCCTCGGGGCCAGGCAGGCCTGCCTGGGGGCTGTCCTGGCAGGAGCCGCCATGCGGCCTGAACCCCAGGGTGCTCTATGGAATGGACGTGGGGCCTGTGCAGTGGGGGGTGGAGGTCACAGCCAGCCGAGGGCCACCAGGGGGCACTGGTTCCCCGTGTGCCTGGCTGGCAGGGGGCTCTAGGGCAGTGCATGGAGCCAGCCAAGGACGGTGCACGGCCAGTCCAGGAGCACCCCACAAGCGGGGGGTCTCCCCTGGGCCTGCAAAGAGGCTGAGGGGAACCTCCCGGGCGGGCTTCTCCCTGGGTGTCTCATCAGCGGGGACTGCCCCCCTGCAGGCCCACAGCAGAGCCAGCTCCAGAAGGCGGTGGTGGTACAGGGTGGCTGGGAGGGGCTTTGGCTCTGGGCAGACCCCCCCACCCCCCCCCCACAGCCCATCAGGCAGCCGGGGGGACCCTGAGACTAAGACCGCTTCTCTCGCTTGGTCCTTCATGTGTTCACAACGCACATGAGCTGAGAGCTGCCCTGTCCCAGCTGGACAGAGCACATGGGGAGGCGACCTTTGGGGAGCAGGAAGTGGAGAGGAAGTTAGTGTAGATGCATCTTGGGGAGGCTCCAGGCACCTCCAGCATCCCGGCCCAGCCCCCTACCCCAGAGGGAGGGTCACCCCCACCCGTGCCAGCCAGGCGAGGCCCCGGGAGCCTGCCATGTCCAGGGCTAAAGCGGCAGGAAGCACAGGATTCAGCCCAGGGGGAGGCCAGACCCTGCCCCTGGCAAGGCACACGGGGTGCAGGCAGCCCTCGCCCAGCTGGCCACTCCACCCGGCTCCGGGACCCAGGCGGCCTCATCCCATCTGTGCCGTGCAGAGGTTGGGGGCTGCCGACCTCGGGAGCCTCTGGACCTGGAAGGCGGCCTCCCACCAGGGTCCAGCACACACACATGCACACACACACACATACCCCACGGCTCAGGCAGAGCCTCCTGCCCCAGGCCAGGCAGCCTGGGCAGCGGACAGAGGGAGGGCCCGAGGCAGGGGGCCTCTTGCACAAGTGCCGCCTGGAGGCTTCTGGAGGCCTCAAGGAATCAGAAACACATGGCAGGCCACCTGCGTCCTTGTGTCCCCCCAGCCCCGCGTCCAGCCCTCACCTTGGGCAGCTCACCTGCAGAGCGGAGCCAGGGTGGGCCCAGTGGCAGAGATCCACGGGGTCTTCCCACCCCTACTCTCCTGCTCACTCCAGGGACATACCATCTGGTCTCAGCTCCTTCCTCACCCCGTGGGGCTTGCTTGCTTCCTCTGCCGGGAGGCTCATTCTGCACCAGCCTCGCCAGGTGAAGGCGGCCTCAGAGCTGGGGTCAGGGCTTCTCACTGTGGTGCCCCTCCTGCTCTGGGACCTGGCATCCAGGGGACCTGGGCCTCCAGCATCCAGGGAATGAATCACAGACACACAGTCCCCCAGCCCCTGGGAGCCAGGCCTCTCCTGGACTCTTGGTCACCAGCTTGGCTGCACTCCAGCTGGGAGGCGCCCCCATCCCGGCTTCCTTTCCCTTTGAAAACACCCAGCGCCACACCCTGGTGGCCCCACATGCTGCTGAGCCCAGGCCTCCAGACCAGGCCACACGGCTTCCCTACTGTCTGTGGAGGACACCCTGCTGCCAGCTCAGCCTTGCGGGGTTTCCCTGAGGGCGGGGCTCCTAAGCGGGGCTCTGAGGGAGGCTCTGAGAGGGTGGGCCTTGAAAGCCAGGGGCTCTCTCTCAGGGGCGTTGAAATGCCAAGGGTGCTGGAGCAGCCCTGGGCTGGCCGTGCCCCGGGGGAAGGAGATCTGCGCCATCCGACCTGCCCCGTGCCACTCCCCTCCGGGCGCTCCTGCACCAGGTGCCAGCATGTGATCTCATCCCCCCCCACCACCACCGCCGCAGGGTGGGTCGTGATGACACCCCACCCACAGGCCATGTGACTGCTTGAGGTCCCCAAGCGTCTCTGAGGCTCCACATCGGCCTCGGCCTCCTCACTGTCCTCCCTCCATGTCCTGGAACAGCCGGGGGCTTCTGACCCGCTGTCCTGGCCAGGATGGTGGCAGCCCCAGGGTCGCTGAGAGCAGGGGCATGGGGTGGCAGGCCTGGTGGGAATGGCCCGGCCCTGGGACTGATGGCTGATGGGTGCAGCTGTGCCAGGGGCAGGGGGAAGGGGCCGGGCCTCGTGTGGTCGGGATTGTGTCCTATACCCAGAGCCTCCTCTCTGAGCAGGAAGTGTGGGGCTCTCCCTGCAGGCAGCTGGCTAGGCCTCCTCGGCTTCTGGGAACCCCCTCCCAACTGCTAAGGAGGCAGGAATGTGCCTGTGTCCCAGCCCAGGCTTACCTGGCCTCAGGTACCCCACCAGCCCAACCTGACACACCCCTCTCCCCACAGCAGATGAGGGGTGGTGCTCGTGGGCTAGGACCCTGGGCAGCGAAGGGGGTGGAGGGAGATGGGAGCAGATGCCAGGACTCTGGATCCCAACCTGGGGCCTCTCTGCAGCTGCTCCCCCTCATGGCCAGGCTCTGGACCCCATCTTTTTTTTAAAATCCTCACCCAAGGATATGTTTATTGATTTTAGAGAGAGAAAGCAGGGGAGAGAGAAAGAGAGAGAGCAAGACATCAATGTGAGAGAGAAACTGATTGGCTGCCTCCTCCACGAGCCCTGACCAGGGACCGAACCCACAACCTTTCTGGTGCAAGGGATGATGCTCCAACCAAATGAGCACCCAGCCAGGGTGAGGCCCATCTTCGTGCTGACATCCCGGACCCCCAGACAAGCCCCTAAACTCGACAAGAGCCGCAAAAGGACAGTCATGATAGGACAGTCGTGATGGGAGAGAGGTGATGGGACAGCCGCGATGGGACAGTCATGATGGGACAGTGGAAGATGGGACAGTCGTGATGGGACAGTCGTGATGGGACAGCTGTGATGGGACACTCGTGATGGGACACTCGTGATGGGACAGTCGTGATGGGACAGTCGTGATGGGACACCTGTGATGGGACAGTCGTGATGGGACACTCGTGATGGGACAGTCGTGATGGGACACTCGTGATGGGACACCTGTGATGGGACAGTCGTGATGGGACACTCGTGATGGGACAGCTGTGATGGGACAGTCGTGATGGGAGGGTTGTAATGGGACAGTCATGATGCGACAGTGGAGATGGGACAGCTGCGATGGGACAGCTGTGATGGGACAGTCATGATGGGACAGCTGTGATGGGACAGTCATGATGGGACAGTGGAGATGGGACAGTCGTGATGGGACAGCTGTGATGGGAGGGTTGTAATGGGACAGTGGAGATGGGACAGCTGTGATGGGACAGCTGTGATGGGACAGTCATGATGGGACAGTGGAGATGGGACAGCCGTGATGGGGCAGCCGGACAGCCCTCCTGCGGGCAAGGCCAATGGACCCCTGCTCCTGCCACCTCCTCCAAGGCCACCCATCCCACTATTCAGACCCGAGACCAAGGCTCAGGGATGGCCCTGCAGCTGGGGGTCAGGGGAGGCTGCGGGAGGGGAGTCAGCACATCCAGTATGGGTACTAGGCCTGGAACCCAGGAGGCCTGCAGAGACCCAGGAAGCCTCAGGGAGGGCTGAGAGGGGTGAGGAGGGCCAAGTGTGGGGTGAGGAGGGCAGAGAGTGGGATGAGGAGGGTGGAGAGTGGGGTGAGGAGGGCCAAGTGTGGGGTGAGGAGGGCAGAGAGTGGGGTGAGGAGGGTGGAGAGTGGGGTGAGGAGGGCTGGGTGTGAGGTGAGGAGGGCCAGGTGTGGGGTGAGGAGGGCAGAGAGTGGGATGAGGAGGGCGGAGAGTGGGGTGAGGAGGGCCAAGTGTGGGGTGAGGAGGGCAGAGAGTGGGGTGAGGAGGGCAGAGAGTGGGGTGAGGAGGGCCGGGTGTGAGGTGAGGAGGGTGGAAAGTGGGGTGAGGAGGGTGGAGAGTGGGGTAAGGAGGACCAGGTGTGGGGTGAGGAGGGCCAAGTGTGGGGTGAGGAGGGCCAATTGTGGGTGAGTGGGGCAGAGAGTGGGGTGAGGAGGGCCAAGTGTGGGGTGAGGAGGGCAGAGAGTAAGGTGAGGAGGGTGGAGAGTGGGGTAAGGAGGACCAGGTGTGGGGTGAGGAGGGCAGAGAGTGGGGTGAGTAGGGCAGAGAGTGGGGTAAGGAGGGTGAAGAGTGGGATGAGGAGGGTGGAGAGTGGGGTAAGGAGGACCAGGTGTGGGGTGAGGAGGGCCAATTGTGGGGTGAGGAGGGCCAATTGTGGGGTGAGTAGGGCAGAAAGTGGGGTGAGGAGGGCCAGGTGTGGGGTGAGGAGGGCCAAGTGTGGGGTAAGGAGGGCCAATTGTGGGGTGAGTAGGGCAGAGAGTGGGGTGAGGAGGGCCAGGTGTGGGGTGAGGAGGGCAGAGAGTGGGGTGAGGAGGGCCAGGTGTGGGGTAAGGAGGGCAGAGAGTGGGGTAAGGAGGGCCAAGTGTCGGGTGAGGAGGGCAGAGAGTGGGGTGAGTGTTAGAGAGTAGAAATTTTTGAGCATGCTTCCTCCTAGTCGACTTAGCCTTGAATCCAAGCTGCACCTCACAAAATAGCCTTGAAAGATAGAACACTGTCAGCTTTCTGAAGAACAGGATGACCCTGTAAATAACATGGTCATCAGTAATATGACCCTGACATTAAAAACTGCTTTGTCGTAAATTGCTTGCTCTGCAAAAACAAGATGTGGTAAATGTGTTTAAAAGCGGTCCTGCGCAAAGCGTTGGGACTACTCTCTGGACTCCCTGCATGGAGAAAGGCAGAGCAGTCGCCGGCCAGCTAATAAAGGCTCCCTAAATTTTAATTTGGTCTGGACTCCAGTGGTCATTGACTCGCATTCACTCCACAACATTTGGAGGCCCCAGTGAGATAAACAGCCTTTGACTGGTCCTGTGACTGGAGTCCACTGGGGTCCCCAGACTCTCCGACCCAGGGGGAGATCTCTGAGAGACATCCCTAAGCCCCAGGACTGGTAGAGGTCGGAAACCCCACCTGCTAAATTTCCTGATTGACTCTTATCAGAGCCGCCTGGATCTGGTTCTTACCAGTAAGAAACTTATTTCTGGATCTGTGGGCGCCCATCTAGGGTCTCTGGAAGGCTGGACGCGCGCTACTTCCGAGACCAGATCCCGGTGCACAACGGTGCCCAGCAATCCTCAGTTGGTTGTCATTGTCTTTGTTATTCTGTGTTATTGTGGTCTAATTGTCTCTATCATTAGAATGGGTCAGGCTGCTTCATGTTCTGTCTGTACTGCCCTGCAATGTTTTTTGAAAATTTTTCAGGAATTCAAGTGGTGAGCAGATGACTACGGAGCCTCCGTTAACGCTTTTGATTTACAGAAATTTTGCCAAAAACTCATACTGTCTGGTGTATAAATGTAAGTGTGAGAGTCTGTGTGAAAGAGTGCAAGGCCTGCTTTAGGGGGAAGACAGTAGAGAACTTTTAATTGCTTTTCCTTGGTTTATAATTTTGCTGTGTTAGTTTAAAATTTTGGAATTCTAGGGTTAATTTAAGGGTATAAAATTTGTGAAGGTTGCCAATCCAGAGAAGTGTAAACAAAGGCTTATTGGGTTAAGATTAGTCATAATTAACTGCTTTGTAGGCTGCCTTTTTCAGCCCTGCTAGCAAACAGAGAATCATGTGGTCCTGAGAACTGTGACCTGCCTGCCCTTCCTGATAGATTTACAGTGGGTCTCTCTCTGGGGGAGGAAAAGAGCTGAAAACTGCTCCGGAGCAGGTGTGAGAAAGGGTAGAGGCAGTGGAATTCACTCTCAGCCTGCTGAGATAGAGAAGCCCTAGGCTGGGGGACAGGGGATGGTTGGAGATATCAGAAGTGGTGAAGGTTGAGATCTTCTGGGGCCTTGGAATAAAGAAGGAAAATCTGGGAGGGAGAGCAGCTGTTCCTTAAATGTAAAAAGCCTGGTTACACAGGATCTCAGACTGCTTGCTTTATTTCTCCTGCTAAGGACAGAGTAAATGGTTAATGCAGAAAGGGGGGGTGGTGGTGGGGAGAGCAGGGAGAGATAGGTTTTTGTTGATTTTGCTGGCTACAACCTGCTCTGCTGGCATCCTTGGTTTCTTACTTATCTGAACTATGATAGACTCACGGATTTCTGCAAAACACAGTGGATCTTCCTCTGCCCCGTTTTCTTCTTTTTAACCCTTCCAATACACATAAAGAAAATCTCATTGTCCGAGCCTGGCAGGGTGGGGTTACTGGGTACTTCTTGGGCAGTGGTGGAATATTCAGCAAAGGAACTTCAAGATATAATATCTTTAATGTTACAATTAGTTTAAGTTTTAAAAATTTCTGTCTCTCAAAAAGAAGTATTTTTACCTACTCTTAGTTTTATCACAGATGGTCTAAGTCATAAATGTTAATCTAAGAAATTCTAGCTGTTTACTTTTTAGGAATCATTAAAGGATTGAGGTTTCAAAGCATAAGAAATACTGAATAGAAGGTCTGAGGCATGGTTATGCACTTTTATAGGGTAGAGAGTGGGGTGAGGAGGGCCGGGTGTGAGGTGAGGACATAGAAAGAAGGTTTGAAGGCTAATTTGGAAGTGTAAAATTTATAAAGGTTGTGTATGTAATAAGAAGGAGAAGAGAAATGTTGAAAAGAAATCAAATAATACAGGCCAGTAAGCCAGGAAGAGTAAATAATTTACATTCTGCCTCACTAAACAGGGGGTAAATAGTTATGCCAAAGTACTTAGGGAGGGACTGATAAAAGAAATCTAACAGTTACTGTTTGTTCAGAAAATATTACTTTGGAAAGTCCATAAAAAGGACTGGCAAGGAAAATTCTATCTTAAAGCAGGTCAGTATATTTTTCTCCTTATACAATTCCTCCGAAGTTTGGCAATACTTAATAAATAAATCATGGCAATACATTTCTTTGCATAAATTCAACAAGACAGGTTTCCAATAGTAGTTTTATTAACCAGAAACTTTAACTGGAGTATCATGTTTTAAAGAGCCCTACCTGAACTCTGAAGACTTGAAGCCCATAAGAGTGCCATGGAGAAAGCCTGGTATCCTGCTTGGTAGCCCTGAAAATAGCTGGTGCTGGAGCATCAGACCCATACCCTACCATCACTGGCGGTTGGTCAGAGTACAAGGGGAGCAATAAGGGCATCACTGCGTCCCTGCGGGACCCCCACGCACTCTGAGCTGCGATGAGTAGGAGGGCTGAGATGGGCCTTGAGCCTAGGGCATGGGCCCGGGTAGAGCCACTCCAGGTGAGGATTCACCTGACTCAGCAGATACCACAGGCCGGCCTGACGGCAGCTGGATGGCTTGGCTTCCTGGCCCTGCGGGCACATTAAGACTCAATCATGAAATTCCGGCAGTGGTAACACAAGTTACCATTCTTGTTGTGTTTACGCACACCATCAGTCTAAATTAAATACAGTAGATACATTGGTCTTGATTTGGCTCTTTTGATAAACATAGAGGTAATTTTGAGGAGAAAAATTCTATTTCCATAGAAGTTATTAAAACTGAAATGTTTTCTTTCTCTTCCACCAGACCATTTGTTGTAACTTTTGCTATTCTAATTGCTCAATAATATAAATTTTATAATACAATTTGTCTCCACCAGGTCACAAGCCCACCTCCTTCTGTGCCAGGCCTCATCGTCCCTCTGGCAGACAGCAAGGATCTCCTGGCTCTGAAAGAAAACTCTGTCCCTCCTCAGCATGGAAGTAGCCAGAAGACCCCACTGACGTCCATTTTCCCCAACAGAATTCAGAGCCAGGGTCCTTGAGGTAATATATTAGGCAGTTAGGCAGACATGAGCAGAGCAAGGATGATGGGCCAACTAGCGCTACCAAATATAACTAAGTCTTTCCACCTCTACATATGTAAGACAAGGGGACTCTCCAGAAGCAAGAGGGAACTAGGCTGCAGATGAAGCAGCCCAGGAAGCTGCCCTAAAACCAGTGGGGCCTCTACAGATTCTAGTGACTCTTCCAGACCCTGACCTACCCACCTCACCAGCTTACATGGAAACCCAATCTAGAAAAGCTGAAATCCATAACCAATCCTTACTCAAGTTCTTACAGGCTTTACAGTCTTCCTGGAAAGCCATCCAGAAGCTCTGCCTGTGCCAGATGCTCTGCCTGTGCCAACCTCTGATCTGGTCCATCCCTTTGGGCCTGGTGACTCTGTTTGGGTAAAAAAAAATTGCTACCCAAGGACTGCTCCTACCTGGAAAGGACCCCCCCCCCCCCGACGGAAGTCAAGGTTGATGGGATCCGGACATGGCTTCATCATACCTGGCTTAAGACAGCCACACAAAATAGAGTCCAGGACTCTTCAGACCCTCTAAAGATTATTCCTGGCCCTCATTCCAGGCCCTTATAAACAGGCCCACTGACTTTATTTGGCAGAGAATTAATTCTATCAAGCTTATAGTTCTCAGGGGTCAATGTAACTCCCTCCCCAACAATGACCCAAAAGAGTCAATGATTTGACTCATGTACATAAAACCAGTGGGGAATGAAGCATCCATCTTATATAAAAACCGCTGTTTGAAATTTTAGCCCTGCTATTTTGGCTTCTGTAAATGCTTGCTTGCTTAAATAATAAGGAAAATAAGACTACTCCCATTCCAGAGAAACCATAAACCTTCCCCGGACAAAGTTATCAGTGCTGGCACCAGGCCAAGCCTTTGGTTGAGGTCTCAAAGCCCCAGCACATAGGGCTCTTTAAGAACTTGCAAAGGGGACCAGAAAAACCCTTACTTGGGAGACAAAGAGCTAGAAAAAGTGTAAATAGGGAAGCTTCCTCCTTGTTGGGGCCCAGAATTTGAAATACAGTTTTCTCTCGGCCCACATGTAATAATAATAAAGTATAACTCCATCTCTCTAAGCGTTGCTTGGTTCTTCTCTGGTTTTCTCTAACACTGAGAGATGACAGAGGGAAAATGCCATGCAAGTCAACCGCACTGCACAGGGGCCTGGGTGTGTCTCCACTTGGGACCTGATGTTCTGGGGGTGTGGAGGGTAGAGGTCACTTAGGATAGGGGCAGCATCCACCTCCCCCCAAGCCCTACAGTCCACCGCAGACCACCAGGAGCCAGGCACATGTGGGGCTGGCTCACACACATGATTGTGCCCAGGTTCGGGGACACTGGTGCTCGAGGGCTAAGTGAGACCCCAGTCCCAGGGCCACTCCTGAAGTCTTCAGACAGGCTGACCAGCCTCAGCATCAGGCAGCATCCCTAGAGGGTGCAGACTTTTGGGCCTCAATGTGGGTTCCTGGCCACCAGCAGGCCAGCTCCAGTGTCAGTGCCCTGTGCGAGACAGCCCCTCTGCAAGGAAGGCCTTGCCTGGGACCTGGGAGCGGGCTCTCTCCATGTCCTCAGCACGCCCCCCTTCCTATCCCAGTGGCTGAGGTCACAGCTGAGTCCAGCCACCCCAAACCAGGGGGCTTAGCCAGCCTGATGCAGGCAAGATTGACCAGTGGACAGTGGACAGACAACCAGGCCATGCGGGTGGCCCTCACACTCTGCTGGGCCAGCGGCTGACACTGATGCCTCCTGACTCCTGGCCTCTCCTGCTGGGAACGGGTCTTGTTGTGTCTGAGGTAGGTGCACGGGGCAGAGCCTGGGACGAGGAGGTCAGTGCTGGGTCAGCGTTGCTCACAGCCCTGTGCCAAGCGGGGAGCTCCCTGGCCCTTCCCCCTCTGGGCCAGGGGCCAGGCCACATCCAGGAGAGGACGTGCCAGGTCACAGCCTATCCACTGTGCTTCTCCCTCCAGGCACAGACACCTCCACCAGGAAACCCTCAGGGCAGAGGGCAGAAGGCCCTCTGTGTCCAGCTTGTCCAGTGACCTCCAAGGCCTCATTCAACACCAGCCCCAAATGGGAGCAGGCACAGTGGGGTGAGGAGGTCCTGACCTCCAGGGACTCTGTCCCATGGGGTGGTTGGTAGGTAGCGGTGAGGGGCCAGCCAGCCTGAACCCAGATCCCTCACTGCCCCCTAGTCAGGTCCTCATTTCTCCTGCACCCGCAGTCAAGCAGTTAGCCAATCAAAATTTAACACATCTCACCCTCCATCCCTCACCTTCTCGCGGGCCTCGCAGCCCCCTCCTCCACATACCCTTTCTGACAACTTTAAATAGAAGTGGGTGCCCTCCTTCCCTTTCCCTTCATCCACCACCAGTCTCTGCTCACTGCTCCGCAGATCTGCCAGTGGGCCCCAGCCTCAGGGTCCTTGCAGGGACTGTTCCCTGGGCCTGAGTGCTGTTCCCTGCACAGCAGGGTTATTGGGCTCATGGTCAAGGTCCAGGTCTCTGGCCATTTACTCAGAGTCACCTTCCCCACCCTCGCTCTGCCTGTGAAGGTGAAGCTGGGAGCCTGGCTGGCTCCGTCCAGCACAGTGGCCAGGCCCGAGGATTCTGCTGTGAATTGCTCCCCACGGGGCTTAGAGGGCTGGGCATTGAAGCCTGTGTCCCCTACTCATGGGGCCTGCTGCTCCCGAGGGCTAGTGCCTGGGCCCAGGGTGAGAGTGTTCGAGGTTCCCCAGAGGCTTAGTGGTAGCTGGCTGCCCCACCTCTGGCCTAGACCCCTGTCCTCACCCCAAAAAACACACACATTCGACTTTCCTCAAACACAACTCCAGCTCACTCCTGCTATCAATTGTCTGCCTGGACAAAGGACCCTCTCAGCACATCGAAGTTCAGCAAATAAATGAATGGATGAACTCGGGGAGAGAGAGGAGGTGGAAAGGGCAGGAGCCAGGCCAGTGTCCCCCTGTGAGTGGGCTGGGGCCTTGAGTTGCGTTGGGGAGGGATTGGGGGCATGAGGCCTGAGGGTTGGGGGTTACACAGAGGGCTCCCACAAAGGCTGGGGCTGGAGTTTGGTGTGTCAGAGATGCCCCGGGTACTCTGAGGAGGATAGGATCGAAGGCCCGGGCCCAGGTGATGGTCCCCTGTCTATTCCCACAAGCCAGATGCCACCCTTGACTGGTTACCTTCCTGGGGTCCTAGCTCAGTCCTGGAGACACCCCTTGGCCTGGAGGAGTGGCCCTCCAGTGGACCAGGCCAGGCAGGACTTGGAGGTGCCCTATGCAGCCTCCCAGGGTAGGAGGCCAGAGCTGGGCCCCTGATCCTGGGCCCCCCTCTGTGAACCCAGAGCTCGGGGGACACTGTGCCTGGGGTGCCGGCCTGTTGGAGACCCATGGGCTGCCTTCATGCTCGCTCAACCTGAGTCAGGTGTCCCACAGCCCTGTGCTGCCCCCTGCCTGGCAGAGGCCCCACCCAGCTCAGCCTGGTCTCCACTCTAGCCTCTGGGCTCCAAGTGCACAAAATAACAGCATGGCCCTGGCCCCTCACCTTCCTGGCCTGGCCCCCGGGCACCCCTGGAATGTGGTCCCGGGAAGGGAAGGGCTTCTTTGCACAAAGGGGCCTGGCCCAGTCAGTCTCCTAAGACATGAGGTTCCCCACCTGAAAGTGGGTGCATGATGGGGCTCAGTCCTGGCAGGGACCCCCAGGACAGACAGAACCAGAGCAAGGCAGCCAATAGAATGGTCTGGGGAGATATATGAGGACTCCCTGGAGGAGGGAGCTCAGAGAAGCGCTGACAGGGGAGAAGAGGCTGGCCTGCTCCCCTGGCCCCTGCTCTAGTCCAGGCCTGGTCCAGCTTCCAGGGCAGCCCTGACTCCTAGCCATTCTGAGGACAACAATGGTCGGCATTTATATTCCAACTGAGTGGGCCAGAGTGGCCAGCGGCTGAGAGAACAGGAGCCCCCACCCCCAGCCCCAGCCCCGCCTGCATCATTCCTGCCTCCCAGGAGATGGTCACAGCCCTGCCTGTTGCCAGGGATCCAGGAATGTGGGGCTCAATGGCCAGGGACAAGGGTCCATTGAATGGTGATGGGCAGGACTGAGCCATCAGGCTCTCCAATCTGGATCCTGTAGAGAGCGCCTGAGAAGGCACATGAGCATGTCCTTAATTATTGTCAGCTGAATCCAGTGGCATTGGCAGAGCCACGTCCTGGAAACGCACTATGCCAGAGGCAGGTATGTCATCAGCCTGACCCTTAGCTCAGGTGCCAGGGGTTGGGTTTCATTATGTAAGTTCAGCCAGGCGCAAGGAACAGACGCAATTATCTGCGCTCAGCCAGGAATGACTATTACAAAGAAGCCACAAGAATGAAAAATTACAGCTTGATCTTTAACCATGATTTCACATAATTTCCTTTGTTTTAAACTCTAGTAAAACTTCCTGGAATTATCCTATCTAATAAAAGAGTAATATGCAAATTGACCATCACTCCAACACACAAGATGGCTGCCTCCATGTGGTCAAAGATGGCCGCCACAAGATGGCCAACAGGGGAGGGCAGTTGGGAGGGACCAGGCCTGCAAGGGAGGGCAGTTGGGGGCAATCAAGCCTGCAGGGGAGGGCAGTTAGGCGTGATCAGGCCAGCAGAGGAGGGAAGTTGGGGGCAACCGGGCCTGCAGGGAAGGGCAGTTGGGGGGGACCCAGGCCTGCAGGGGAGGGCAGTTAGGGGTGACCAGGCCAGCAGGGGAGGGAAGTTAGGGGTGACCAGGCTGTCAGGGGAGCAGTTAGACATCAATCAGGCTGGCAGGGGAGTGGTTAGGGGGTGATCAGGCTGGCAGGCAGAAGCAGTTAGGGGCAATCAGGAAGGCAGGGAGGCAAGCAGTTGGGAGCCAGCAGTCCTGGATTGTGAGAGGGATGTCCAACTGCCCATTTAGGCCCGATCCTGGTAGGGCAGTCGGACATCCCTCAAGGGGTCCCAGATTGGAGAGGGTGCAGGCTGGGCTGAGGAACCTCCCCCCCATACAATTTTCGTGCACCGGGCCTCTAGTGCTATATATAATAGTACTGGGTCACTATCTCTCCATCAGAGGACAGCTGTTCCACCCGGTCCCCGCTTTCCCTACTGTTTCTGCGTCTGTCTCTTTCATATTCTCAATCCCCCGTCGCCCTGACTTAGGACTCCTGTCCATTCTCTAGCCGCACTGGACGCTGTAAAGAGAGAAATACTTAATAGGATCCCCCATCCCACTCCTCCTGGTGTTCCCAACATCAGCTGCTCACACCCTCCCAGGCCGAGTGGGCCTGGGGCCCCCAACAGACTGACTGGACTCACCGACTGACCAAGGCCCTCCGCCCTCTCACCCCTCCTGGCCGCATCTCAATCGAATCATATCACACCCCTGCCGGGAGCCTGGGGCTCCTCCCATCACCAGGCGCTGACCACTGACCCCTGGCCACCCCTGGTCCCCGCCTCTCACCTGCCCTGTGCCCCCAGGAGGCCTTCCCTAAACGCCCCCACCTGTTCTCATCCTGCTAGAACTTTCCAGATATATATATATCTCCCCCACCCCCCCACCCCCCCCCCGCCACCAAGAGAGGAAGGGAGAGGGAGGGAGAAAGAGAAACATCAGCAATGAGAGAATCATGGATCAGCTGCCTCCTGCACACCTCACACTGGGGATTGAGCCCACAACCCGGGCATGTGCCCTGACTGGGAATTGAACCGTGACCTCCTGGTTCGTAGGTCGGGTCCCCCTCCTCTGGGCTTGCCCTCTGCCCAGCAGCCTGGATGTGCCCTTCAGTATCTATTCCCACCAGAGGGGACACCAGGACAGCAGGGCTCTGCTGCCCTCTGTGCTGGGCACAGCATCCCCAGGCCACGGTGGGGGACATCAGACAGGATGCCAGGAACCTGAGCCCAGAGGGGGAGTCCCAGGAGATGGTGGGTGACCAGAAGGGACAAAGCCCTGGCTGCCAGGCCCCACCGGGGAGAGAACTCGGGGGCTGGCGGAGGCTGGCGTGGTGCCTGCAGCGGGAGGGTGTCCCTGTGCAGACACCTCCTTCCACCCTGCGTGGGAAGATGAGCTCCCGGCCGTCTCCTGGGTGCACCAGGGTGGGGGAGCGAGCTGGGGTGGCGAGGGTGCAGGCAGCCTCAGCTGGGGTGGCATCCCGCTAGCTCTGGCACACAGGTGTCAGGAAGCCCAGATGAGGAAGGTGTGATGGGGCTTTGTGAGGCCTCCAGGGACGAGCAGGGGGAGGCCCACCACAGGCACACCAACCGGCCCTGGCCACACTGCCCACACGACCACATGGACAGCCACCCTGGGGCTCCCCGCAGGGGTCTGACCAGAGTAGCACAGCTAAAGACAGGGACCCCGCACCACGTCACCCTCACCCCACGTTACCCCACTCCCACAGGAACTAGAGTCCAGCCTCCTCATTACTTGCACTGTCCACACCCCAGAAACCCCCTCAGGCCTCCAGCCCCTGCCCTTGCCTCAGAACCCCATCAGATCAGCACCTGCCCAGCTCCAGAATCCCCCCGGGCAACTCACTGAGAAGCCAGTCACACAGGCCTCCTGGGCCACAGCCCTGCCCCCATATCCCTGTCCACCCACTGCCCTGCCCCCCACAGCCCTGTCCCCCACAGCCCTGCCTCCCCACTGTCCTGCCCCCCATCACCCTGCCCCCCACAGCCCTGCCCCCCACAGCCCTGTCCCCCATAGCCCTGCCCACCCACAGCCCTGCCCCCCACTGCCCTGCCCCCCACAGCCCTGCCCCCCACTGCCCTGCCCCCCACTGCCCTACCCCCCACAGCCCTGCCCCCCCACTGCCCTGCCCCCCACTGCCCTGCCCCCCACAGCCCTGCCCCCCCACTGCCCTGCCCCCCACTGCCCTGCCCCCCACAGCCCTGCCCCCCCCACTGCCCTGCCCTGCTGGCACCTTGGCCCCAGGGTTGGCCCCTCTACCTGGAGCCCCCACCTCAGGGCATCAGTGGTCACCCAGTGTGGCCTCTTCCCTATGCTGACAGAGCCCCAGCACCCTGGCCTGCAGCCTGTCACCGTCTGCAGGGCGGCCTTGGTCTGTGAGGCTCACCCCCACAGGAGAGCTGTGGAATGAATGAATGAATGAATGAATGACTCCCAATTCAAATGGAAAGTGAGCTGAGAGCAGGGGGTGTCAGGCATGGGTGGTGGGCCCAACGGGGCCCACGGTCCAGAGGTCTCTGTGTCAGACCCACAGCCAACAGGGCTGGGCCCACCCACAGTCCTGCCCACCCATGTCCCCGGCCCACCAGGCCCCAGCAGCTCCCTGAGCCCCGATGTGAATTTATGAGTGCACATTTTTTCATAAGTTTTGGTATGTGATATTATCATTCAGTTTAACTTATTGTCTAACTTGAATTGTGATGTATTTGGGGGGTTAGAAGTGTAATTCATAACTTTAAAATATAAGGAGTTTCAGGTCCTTTCTGTTCCTGATTTCTGGATTAATTACAATGACAACAAGAAACATACTGTATATAGTTTCAATTTTTCAAAGTTTGTTGAAACTTGCGTAGTAGTACAGCATGGTCACTTAAAAAGTAATTGAAGTGTGCTCCTCTGCTGCCATCTGGTATGTATCTTGGGAATAGCACCTTAGTGTAGGTCAGCCGGACAGGGGGTGGCTGAATGAAATGTTATTTAGGAATGTATTACAGGACTTTTGAAAACTAAGACTTTCCTTTCATCAACAAACGACAAGTGCTGGTGAGGATACGGAGAAAAAGGAGCCCTCGTGCACTGCTGGTGGCCATGCAGACTGATGCAGCCACCATGGAGAACAGAATGGCGTTTCCTCAAAAAACTAAAAATGGAACTGCCATTTGACCCATTGATCCCACTTCTAGAAATATAGCCCAAGAACTCAGAAACACCAGTCAGAAAGGATATATGCACCCCTATGTTCATAGCAGCACAATTCACCATAGCTAAGATTTGGAAACAGCCCAGGTGCCCATCAGCAGATGAGTGGATTAAAAAACGGTGTTACATCTACACAATGGAATGCTACGCTGCTGTAAAAGAACAAAAAAAAAAAACACACCCTAGCTGATTTGGCTCCGTGGATAGAGCATCCACCTGCAGAATGAAGGATCCTGGGTCCGATTCTGGCCAACAGCACATGCCCAGTTTGCAGGCTTGATCCCCAGTAGGGGGCATGCAGGAGGCAGCCGATCAATGAGTCTCTCTCACCATTGATGTTTCAATCTCCCTCTCCCTTCCTCTCTGAAATCAATAAAAATATATATTTTTTAAAAAGTCCTCACTCCTGTGAAGATTTAAAAAAAAAAAAAAGAACTCTTACCATTTGCAACAGCATGAATGGACCTGGAAAGCATTATGCTAAGCGAAATAAGCCAGTTGGAGAAAGATAAATCCTATATAATAAAAGCCTAATATGTTAAGTATTTGGTTATCCGATTGGCCATTCAACCAATCAAAGCATAATATGCTAATGATAGGCTAAGGCCTCTCAACCGCTCGCTATGATGTGCACTGACCACCAGGGGGCAGACACTCCAACCAGTAGGTTAGCTTACTGCTGGGGTCAGGCTGATGGGGACTGTGTGAGGTGGGCTGGACACGCCCAGGAGCCCCCCTGATCCCTCCCTGGCTGGCCAACTTTCTATGTCCCTCCCCAGCCCCAGTCGTGCACCAGTGGGGTCCCTCAGCCTGGCCTGTGCCCTCTCGCAATCTGGGACCCCTCGGGGGATATTGGAGAGCCAGTTTCAGCCCAATCCTGCAGGTCAGGCCGAGGGACCCCACTGGTGCACAAATTTATGCACTGGGCCTCTAGTATCACATAATTTCACTCACGTGTGGAATATAATGAACATGAACTAATGAACAAAAACAGATCCAGAGATAGAGAAGAATCAAACAGACCATCAAACAGCAGAGGAAGGAAGGAAGGGAAGGGAGGTAAGAGATCAACCAAAGGGCTTGCATGCATGCATATAAAGCATCACCAATGGACACAGACAATAGGGGTGTGAGGGCCTGTGCTAGGGGCAGTCAATGGGGGAAAAGGAGACATAGTTAATACTTTCAATGAAAAAGAATTTCTAAAAAACTAAGAACTTTCTACTTACCTTTGTTACTGATTTACTAATTAACTGCTATTAGAGCAAGAAAATATCTATAATAATAAAAGCATAATATGCTAATTAGACCAGACGCCCTTCCAGATGTCCTTCCAGATGACCTTCCAAATAAAGCTGTGGCGGCAGGAGCTGAGGCAGAGGCAGCTGCTGCCACGGCGGGGGCCGAGCCCCTTGCACACATCGGGCCTCTAGTAATTTATGTAATTTCAATTCTTTGAAATTTGTTGAAATTTATATGGTCACTTAAAAAATATTTCCAAGTGTGGTTTTTTGCTGCCATCTTGTGTGCAACTTGGGAACAACATGTGAGTGTCTTTGGGCAGGACAGTTGTTGGTTATCTGAATGTTGAACAGTTTGTTGAAGTGTTTGACATCTTCACTGAAGTGTGTCTGGGTGGCTGTTGTTCTCAAAGAGTTACGCTCTGTCTCTGAATGAGGGAGTGTGTTCAATTTAGTATGATTATAAACGTGTCTCGTTTCCCTTGTAGCTCTGCTCTGTGTACTTTGATCTCACGTTATGAAATGCTTGTGAATGTGGATCTTCCTGGTGAAATGGAGTTATTGATAGGAAGTGTTCTTTATTTATAGTCATGCTTTTTGCCTTCAGTTCTCCGGTGTTACCATATAATTGACATTTGGTTTACCATTTGCTTAATATATCTTTCTTCCATTCTTTCACCTTTGATTTCTTTGTACCCTTACATTTTCGGTAGCTTTCAGTTTTCATACTAGTTATGAGTGAAATGAAGTGGTTTTGGTTCAGTATTTTTTCCGATTCAGTTGTCCCAACACCTTTTATTAGATAAAGTCCCAGGAGCCCGGTGCAGGAGATTCGTGCAGGGTTAGGGCCCCTAGGCCTGGCTGGCGATTGGGGCCCATCTGTGGGGCGACCAGCGGGGCGACCGGGGGTCCCTGCTGGCACCTGCTTTGGCCAGCCTGTTGGCTGGGGCCAGCTCCTGCATTGAGTGTCTGCCCTCTGGTGGTCAGTGTGCATCATAGCGATCAGTTGTTCCACGGATCATTTTGCTGTTTGGTCAATTTGCATATTAGGCTTTTATTATATAAGATATTTTCCCACTGTTCTAAGAAGATATTTTTATTATACTAAATTTCCATATGTATTTGTATTCTGTTCCATCAATTTATCTATTCACAGGACATTACCCAATTTTTTAAATTACTGTAGCTTTATAACACCATACATAATTCTATCTGGCCGGAGTAGCACTTATTTATTAATTTTCTTTTTCAGAATTTTATCTTTTTAAATATATTTTTATTGATTTTAGAGAGGAAGGGAGAGGGAGAGAGAGAAACATCAATGATGAGAGAGAATCATTGATCGGCTGCCTCCTGCACACACCCCACTGGGGATCAAAGCCACAACCAGGCATGTGCCCTGACCAGGAATCGAACTGTGACCTCCTGGTACATAGCTCATACTTAACCACTGAGCCATGCTGGCCAGGCCAGAATTTTCTTTTTCATTATTCATTTTAACATGTGAACTTAATGAGCTTATTTTGGTCTTTAAAACCTTGCTGATATTTTAATCAAATCATAATAAATTTATAATCAACATTAGGAGAGTGACATCATTATGCTTTTTTCTACCCAAGAATACGATGTTACTGTCCAGTTGTTCAAGTGTCCGTTATTGGGTAGCATTGTAAAATTTTGTTATGCAGATTGTGCACATTTTTGTTAAGATCATTCCTAGGCATTTATGTGTTTTGTTTCCATTGTATATTTTCTTTGATTATGTATTTCATGTGCTGTTTTAAAGCATATGTGTTTATCTGCATGTTAGCTCTCCCTTCCTCTCTGAAATCAATAAAAATATATTAAAAGAGTAAGAGTATTGATTATTACTAAAAAATAAATCTAAACTTTTGTTTCTCCACCATATAAGCAAGCAATCAGACATTTTGGGAGTACATGTCCATCATCATTTCCTGAACTAAGATTTTAAAAATATATGGTAGTAATGATTTTTAGAGAGAGAGGAAGGGAAAAGGAGAGAGAATGAAACATCAATGAGAGAGGTATCCCATCAACTGGCTGCCTCCGGCAAGCCCCCTTCTGGGGACTGAGCCCACAGCCCGGCATGTGCCCTAACCGGGAATCCAACGCCGCCTCTTGGCGCCTGGGATAACACTCAGTCTACGAGCCACACCAGATGGGCTGACCTAAGATTTAACAACTGAAGGAAAATAATTCATTCTCAACTGAATGATTATGTCGATGAAATGGGGAACAGTCTACTAATTTATCTTGTGGCTGTAAACTTTTATTTAAAATGTTAAAAGTGGGAATGAAGAGGCCCAAAATTTTGCATCGGGTACACTAATTTTAAGCTCATTGTTAAAAAATAAAAATGACAAAGAACTTATGATGATCTCCCATTTCTGTCTAAAAGATTTACTTGGGAAAAAAATATGTATAGGAAGAGAACTTTACCAGGAGTTTCTTTTAAAAAAAATACATTTTTATTGATTTCAGAGAGAAAGGGAGAGGGAGAGATAGAAACATCAATGATGAGAGAGAATCAGTGATCCGCTGCCTCCTGCACGCCCCCTACTGGGGATCAAGCCTGAAACCTGGGCATGTGCCCTGCCTGGAATTGAACCCTGACCTCCTGGTTCATGGGTCAACACTCAACCACTGAGCCACACTGGTCAGGCTACCGGGCGTTTCTTGATGCTCCTATCTTACCCCTCCCCCCCCCATCCTATAGTTTTTGGGATTACCCAACAAAAATTAACATGCCACATATCCTGTACTTTTCCTAAATATCACCCATTTCACCTCTACAACCTAAGACCCTGTTTCCCCATTTTCCAACACTAGCTCATTGTCTTTGGCATTCATTTGTAAGTGAGTTTTCTCTCTGCGTGTATTGAACATTATACGTCTCTTGTGCATTTGATCATGTAAACTTGGTGATTAGCCCAGGTGTTAGATTTACAAGGCATGAGGTAAATAATTACTTTTTAAATCCCCTACAGTTGTGAAGAGCCACCCTCCAACTTTGTTCTTCTTTCTCAGGATTGCTGCAGCTATTCAGGGTCTTTTTTTATTCCAGATCAATGTTTGGAGAGTTCTTTCTAGGTCTGTGAAATATGCCGTTGGTATTTTAATGGGGAGTGCATTGAATCTATAGATTGCTTTGGGTAGTATGGACATTTTAATGATGTTGATTCTACCAACTCATGAACATGGTATGTTCTTCCATCCGTTTACGTCTTCCTCTATCTCTTTTTTCAATGTCCTGTAGTTTTCCGTGTACAGGTCTGTTACCTCCTTAGTTAAGTGTATTCCTAGATATCTTCATTTTTTTGTTGCAATGGTAAATAGGATTGCCTTTTTAGTTTCTCTTTCTGTAAGTTCATTATTGGTGTATAGAAATGCCATAGATGTCTGGGTGTTGATGTTGTATCCTGCTACATTGCAGAATTCATTTATTAAGTGTAGTAGTTTTTTATGGAGTATTTGGAACTTTCTATGTACAATATCATGTCATCTGCAAATAAGGAAAGTTTCACTTCTTCATTTCACATTTGGATGCCTTTTATTTCTTCTTGTCTGATTGCTATGACCAGCACTTCCAGTATTATGTCGAACAGGAGTGGTGAAAGTGAGCATCCCTGTCTTGTTCCTGTTCTTAGGGGAAATGGTTTTAGTTTTTGTCCATTGAGTATAATGTTGGCTGTAGGTTTGTCATATAAGGCTTTTATTATGTTGAGGTATGATCCCTCTATTCCCACTTTGCTGAGAGTTTTTATCAAGAAAGCGTGTTGGATTTTGTCAAATGCTTTTTCTGCATCAGTTGATATGACTATGTGATTTTTATCTCTCTATTTATGTGGTGTATCACGTTTATTGATTTGTGAATACTGTATCAGCCTTGCATCCTTGGAATAAATCCCACTTGGTCATGCTGTATGATCTTTCTGATGTATTGCTGGGTCTGATTTGCTAGAATTTTGTTGAGAATGTTGGCATCTTTGTTCATCAGCAATATTGGTCTGCAATTCTCTTTCTTTGTAGTGTCTTTATCTGGTTTGGGAATTAGGGTAATGCTGGCTTCATATAAAGAGCTTGAAAGGGTTCCTTCCTCTTGAATTTTCTGGAATAGCCTGAGGAGGGTGGGTTTTAGTTCTTTGAATGTTTGGTAGAACTCTCCTGGGAAGCCATCCGGCCCCGGGCTTTGGTTTGCAGGAAGTTTTTGGATAACTGCTTCAATTTCCTCCATAGTAATCGGCCTTTTCAGATTTTTTTATTCTTCCTGATTGACTTTTGGAAGACTGTACTTTTCTAGGACTATGTCCATTTCATCCAGAACTAGCCCTAGTCAGTTTGGCTCAATAGATAGTGTCGGTAAGCACAATGAAGGGTCCTGAGTTCGATTCTGGTCAAAGGCATGCACCTGGGTGCAGGCTCCATCCCCAGCCCTGGCTGGGGAGCATGCAGGAGGAAACCAATCAATGTTTCTCTCCCTCATTGATCTTTCTCTCTTACTCTCTCTCCGTCCCTTCCACTCTCCAAAAATCCATGAAAAAATATCGCCAGGTTAGGATTAACAACAAAAACAAAGTCATTAGACATGTTTAACATACTTACAGTCACCTAATACAGTAGTAATAATAATAATAGTGGTGACAATAATAAAAACCAAAAATAAAATATTAATAATTATATTCTATTTACATACATTTTTTATTAAAATGGATGTTGTAAAAATGTCAACCTGCCCTAAGAAAGAACTTACTAAACCTCAAAGCCAAATTTAAACAGGGGGTTCTCAGGGCAGCACGTGTCCTGTCAGTGACACTGGGCAGCCAGGAGCAATGGCTCCCTGCGAGGCCGTCGCAGTAATACTCGGGGTGTTTGTGGTCCACACAGCGGAAGGTTATGAATTGTTTTTAATGTTCAATCTGCTCTTCTGATATGCCATGGGCAATGTTTTAAAACTGTAGATATTAATTGCAGTTATATATTAAATCTGAAATAATATATCAACTTTATATTATTCTCTATGTCACCCTATATCACAAAAGCCTAATCTGCAAATCGACTGAACAGTGGAAGGATCGGTGGAATGACGGTCGCTATGATGCACACTAACCACCAGAGGGCAGACGCCTCCAGCTGCAGGCCCTAGGCCAGCCAAGGCAGGGTGCCAGTGGGCTCCCCCTCTCCCCAGCCCCCGCCGGACACCTCCTGCAGAGCAGATCAGTCCTGATCACCTGCCAGGCCTAGGGGACCTACCCATGCACAGATTTCATGCACAGGGCCTCTAGTTGCACAATAATCATTAAAAGCAAAGTTTTTATCAATTACTTTATTAACAAATCTATAACCATTCCATTTTATGTTTTGTCATCTATAGAATCATTGTTTTACTCTAATACAGTTTCAAATAAATTACATCTTTTATAAAACTCATAAAAAGAACTGATTTGCTCTAAATTACAGAAAGGTCAGATCTTTAAGTAAATATTTATAAAACTTTAAGAAATGCCTGAATTCATAAAAATGCTGGCAAATCAAAAGCAACAAAAATTGATTATAAGCTAAATAAACTAAAACTGATTATTCTTATTACTGTTTTAAATATTGTTAATTTTTATTTTTTATTATTTTTCGAATATAAGAAAAACCAAAAGGAGACATTCTACATTATTATCAAGTGCTCATCAACCAGATTACAAGAACTGATACATTAACATCATTCACGTCACAATATATTCCTGAGGGCAAAGAGGTTAATGACCATGACTTAACACCAGGCCATTGTTGCCCATTTAAGAAAACATAACTACAGACTCTCCAATACTGTTGGAGTGAATCTCATCAGGTTCCTAGCTGCTAATGGACATCGGTCCCTGTCTGTGACATCTCCACCTACAGTGGAAATCAAAAGCTTTGCAAGGATCACATGCACACACATCGAAACAGCCAGCCATCCTGAGCACTGACTAGGCCTGTATGCCTACAAATATTAATAATAATAATAATATTTATACATCCGACTGGTGTGGCTGAGTGTTTGGGCATCCATCTATGAACTAGGAGGTCATGGTTCGATTCCCAGTCAGGGCACATGCCCGGGTTACCGGCTCAATCTCCCGTGGAGGATATGCAGGAGGCAGCTGGTCAGTGATTGTCTCTCATCATTGATGCTTCTCTCTCTCTTTTTCTCCCTTCCTCTCTGAAATCAATAAAAACATATCTTAAAAATACACTATCATTTCTCACTTAAAAATTGAAAATACTGTTTAAAAGTTAATTTATCAACTTAAAAAATTTATACATAAAGTTCAAAACCTAACCCAATAAAGACTATATTCCAGTAAAAACTGCAGTGACTATAAAATCATGGCTCTCTGTAACTGCTACTAAGGCAGAAAATATTTCCTTATAAATCCCTTATTGTTCTCTCGGCCTCTAACATTTTAAGTAATAGTTAACATTTATGGTTTTATATTATTACAGCCTTTGCTCCAGTTAAAAAAACAAAACAAAACACAGAACTAGTGGGACTCAAATGAACACCAGCACCTAGATGTCTCCCATGGGAAATAAATGGGGCATAATAAATCAAAACCCATCTTCTAATTAAATTATAAAAACTGGAAAAAAGGATGTTATGTTCTCAAACCATACATTTTATAGTAAATACAAAATATAAATAAGACAGGCAACAAAACCTGCGTCATCATAACTGATAAATTTAAAATGTCCTATAATGTTCTTCTTAATAAAGGCCCTTCAGACATGACTGCCTCCCATTTACCTGCCTTTCACTTTGGAGGGGAAATCAGCCTTCACTTCCATCCGAAGTTATGATACTCGTTTATCTGCAAGGTCCCATTGCTTAGCAAGGCAAACGCTAACTGAGGCTTCCTAGACATAAGCCTTCCTCGCAAAGTGGCACCTCAGCACCAAACCTACAGGGTGGCCAGCTCTTCATTTTTTGGATTAATTTATGACCAAAAGGGAAATACATGAATGAAAAAGGGGCCAAATAGTAACCTGACAAGCTTAGGGAAGGACTGCATGCAGCCTTGCTAACTCAGAGACCAAAATAACCACAGAGAATGGCCTCAAATTAAAACCTTATAACTAAAAGCAGTTATAGGATAGAAACGTACCTGACAACGTTAATCTTTGCCTTAGATAACCCTGTCCACTTCCTTTACACCTATGATAACATATTCATTATATCTAGAGAGGGAGAGGGAGAGAGAGAAGAAAACAGTGACCAGTTGCCTCCTGTATGTGCTATTTCCTGTAATCAAACCGGCCACCTTTCTGTATGTCTGTGGTGTGTGTTTTCTGGAGAAGGGATTATTTCAGATCACCTAAAAAACTCAGTTGTTTGTTATTTTGTTCATGCTTTTTACAAATTCTTGATTTGGGATAACAAGTGATATCGGAGATGTTTGTAACTATTTTCGTGCATTTCATAGGCTCTTTTTTGTTCTTTGGGTAGCTTCTTTTAGTGCATGAGGATCCTAATGTCAAAGAAAAAAATCGTTTGTGTATTAATTTGTCATTGTTCTGGCTTTGGAAGAGATTGCTCCGATTTGCCAACATGAGCTGCATGCATCTTCTCATGTGTAAAATGTGACACCATTACGTAATTTTATAGTTACTTAATTTATTCTAACGATATTTATCCCCATTTAGGTTAGATTGGAATTTTAGAGGGAAAGGGTGAGTTGGTCAGGGTCAAAAGTCAAAGGTCAGAGTTCAAGGTTCAAAGGCCAAAGATTAAGGTTCAAAGTTCAAGGCTCATGGTTAAAATGTCAAGGGTCAAGGCTCAAAGGCCAAAGATTAAGGTTCAGTGGTCAAGGCTGATGGTTAAAATGTCAATGGTCAAGGCGCAAGGCTTGAGCATCAGGGTTCATATCAGGGGTCAAAGACCGAGGCACAAGTCTTAGGCACCAGATGTCAGAGCTCAAGGGTCAGAGGTCAAAGTTCAAAAAAACAAGGGTCAATGGTCGAGGGTAAAAGTGAAATTCAGAGGTCAAAGGTCAAGAGTGACAGGTCAAAGGTCAACATTTAAATGTCAATTGTTAAGCACTAAGGCTTGAGATTCAGGCTCAATGAATGAAGGTTAAGGGTCAGACCTCATGGCTTGGCGTTAAGGGTCAAGGGCCAGAGCTCAAATTTCAAGGCTGATGATAGTAGCTTAAAGTCAAAGGTCAGGGGTTAAAGGTAAAAGCTTAGTGGTCAAAAGTCAAAGGCCAGAGATAGAAGTTCAGAGGTCATGGATCAGAACTAGAAGTCTAGGATAGGAAGTCAAAGTTCACATGATAAAGGTCAGAGGTTAAATCCAGGAGAAAAGCTCCAGATCAGAGAGAACAGAAATCCAGGAGATAAGCAAAAGATCACAGAAAACAGAGATTAAGGAAGGAAGTGAGAGATGCAAGGAAATGGCAAAACTTTGGAGAGGAGTGAGAGTTCAGAGAAAATGGAGAGAATAAGGAAAGAAGTGAGTGATCAGAGTAAATGGAGAGATTCAGGAAAGAAGCCAGAGATCACAGAAAACAGAGAATGAGGAGCTAAGTGAGCCATCAGGGAAAATGCAGACACTGACGCAAGAAGCTGAAGATCAGAGAAAACAGATTTAGGATCAAAGTGAGGCATCAGAGAAAATGGGGAAATTCTGGAGAAGAGTGGTAAGAAGCCAGAGTTCAGTGAAAATGGAGAGATTCGTGGGAAAGTGATATTTCAGAGGAAACGGGAAGATTCAGAAGGGAAGCACGAATTCAGAGATAATGGAGAGAATAAGGAAAGAAGTGAGAGATCAGAGAAAACAGATTTATGAGAGAAACAAGAAATCAGAAAAAACAGATTCCGGAAAGAAGCAAGAGATCTCAGGAAATGGAGAGATACTGGAGTGAAGCTAGGGGTTAGAGGAAATGGATGACTCAGGAAAACCCGCTGGCATGACACCAGCACCACTCAGCAAAAACTCAGAACCAGGACTTAGCTGGCAAGGGGGAGGGGGGGTCTCAATAGCGCCCTCTAGTGGACTTTCTGAGCACAGCACCCTCCCCCTAGTAAGGGATCATTTGTGAACCTTCTAAGAACATCACCCCAGTAAGGGAGGATTTGCAATTGCTCCCTCTTGTGGACATTCTGAGAACAACACCCTAGTAAGGGATTAGTTGATGTACTAGTTAGATAGGCTATGCCTCCCAACCTCTAATGCAGGACAATGTCAATCAAACGCTGTTTTTGCCTAATTAGTTCTGGCAAAGGCTCAAAGCCTCTAGAAACCCACCTCTGCCTGCAGACTGATTGGGTTCAGTCTTGAGTAGCCTCAGGCAATCGTGCACAGGTGTGGGGGGAGGTTTTCCAACAGGCTGGGTCAAATTGCTTCTGCTTCGAGCCTAATTGTTATTCTCAGTCTCTTAATGGGCCTAAGAAACTCCATACTGTGGAGCAAGGGGTTTTCCCATATGGTGGATCAACTGCCTTCCCTCCAGGCAAAAATCGCCTGGGTAGCAAAGGTGCGCCTTAGAAAGATGACATTCGCAGGGGGAGGGAGTGACTCAGCACAGGAATCTGGGTGACTGCTTTCTGACCTCTAACCCTAGAGCCCCCAAGCCTGGCTTCTGCTCACACTGTTCCAGTCCACTCTGCCCTCCCTCTGCCGGAGCCCAAGGGGAGCAGCTGCACACTAAATTTTGTGCATTGGTCCTTTAAGAGGGTGCCTGCATTCCCAGACCTCTCTCCCTAGCCGAGAGCAACCCTGCTGCTTTTCACCTCCAGTTGTTCTGTGGACATCTTCTCAGTTCTGGTGCTCTCTGCTGGGAAGCGGGGGTGGGCGGCTTGGGGATGAGACCCTATAGTTCTTGGTGGCACCACCTCCTCCCCCACATCTGAGCTATTTATTTCTCAGGAACTTCAGCTGCTGTTGCTGGCAGTCAGGCCAGCCCTTGGTGGCTCTGCCCTTCCTACCAGTCTCTATGCCATCTCCATTTTCCATCCTTGATTATTAGGGTTCTCTCCAGCTAGTCTTCAGTTGATTATTCAAGATTTTTAAAATTTATTTTTAGTTTTCGTTTTAGTTATAATTCCAGTTTGGTCCTGGGAGGGAGTCCACTGTCACATCCACTTACCTCGTGGCCATTATAAATCTTCTTTTCTGTAGTGCCCTCTTGTGGATATTCTGAGAATAGTACCCAGGTAATCTAAACAATTCAATCTAATCTATTGATTCAACCTACTTAATTTAACCATCTGATCTAAAATACCTAACCTAATGTACTGATTTAAACCACATAATCTAAGCTATCTAATCTAATCTACTGATTTAAGCAACATAATCTAATATACTTATCAAATGTAAATAATCAAATCTAACACTGACTTATTTTAGCTAAAATAATACTGATTTAATCTACCTAATCTGATCTATTGTTTTAATCTACTTAATAGAATATACTTATTTAATTTACCTAATCCACTCTAATGATTTCAGCAACCTAATTCTATAAATCGATCACTCAACCTATCCAACCAATACACTAAAGCAAAACCTAACCCAACCGATTAAGTAAAATAATGCAAGCAGTTGATTTAAGCACTCTAATCCAATTATATGACTTAATAAGATAATCCAATAAGCTGATTTAATAAATTTCATCCAATCAGCTGATGGGTCAGGGTCAGGGGCCTAAGGCTGTAGGGGGAGAGGGGGCTTTTTAATCCAGCACCTGATAGAGCACCTGAATTACCAGTACTCTGAAATATAGTCATATTATTTTAAATCTTAGAACATATATTTATGTGAATAGGGGGTTAAGTTTTTCTTAGGTTTCCTTTCCAAGGCCTGTGCGAAGTGATTGCCAAGTTGACTCAGCTGTGAATCCAGTAAGCAGAACCGATAAGCAGGGTCAGACGACCCACCAGGAGTCAAAGCATCATCTCATCACCATCATCTCATCCACATCATCTCATTGCCATCATCTCATCTACATCATCTCATCACCATCATCTCATCGCCATCATCTCATCGCCATCATCTCATCTACATCATCTTATCCACATCATCTCATCACCATCATCTCATCACCATCATCTCATCCACATCATCTCATCACCATCATCTCATCGCCATCATCTCATCGCCATCATCTCATCGCCATCATCTCATCTACATCATCTCATCCACATCATCTCATCACCATCATCTCATCACCATCATCTCATCGCCATCATCTCATCCACATCATCTCATCCACATCACCTCATCACCATCATCTCATCCACATCATCTCATTGCCATCATCTCATCCACATCATCTCATCCACATCATCTCATCCACATCATCTCATCACCATCATCTCATCCACATCATCTCATCGCCATCATCTCATCCACATCATCTCATCGCCATCATCTCATCCACATCATCTCATCGCCTGATGACTAATTATAATAGCTGATGCCTGCAGACCCCCAGGTCTGCACGTAATGGCTTTCTGTTCCCAGCCTCACCCTAGCCTCTTCCCCTTTATAATCCTGTCCCCTGCACCTGCTGTAAGACAGGATTTGAAAGTTTGTCAGTGCCCTGTCTTCTTGGTTGGCTAGCCTTCAGAATAAATGCCTTATATGATTCAACTCTGCCTTCGTTATTGGACACAGTGACAGGCAGCCGAGCCCAACCAAGGTTTTTCCAAGTAACACTAGGGTTATAGGGCTAGTGACCCAGGGGGCTAGAGGTATAGAGCCAGGGGCTAGCGCTAGGCCTAGGGGACTAGAGGGCTAAGTCGGGAACCTGGAAATAAATTTGAGGTTTTTTAGAGGGACTTTAGAATATCTGGGAGAGGGGGGTAGTTGCTCTAGGTACCCTAAAATATAGGTTTTTGATACTTTTAGATTATACCAGTAAACTGGGCAAAAAAAATGTAAAATTAATGAAAAGCTGATGGCTTGATAAAACTAGCAATATACCAAGATCAATTAGAACTAGTTACACAAGACTGAATGAACTGATGAAGATGATTATAATTTTTATGGCTTTTTGTTTGAAATATTGCTGATTTTTTAAGATGTTTTGTTTTCCAGATATAAGGAACCTTGTTTCTCTTAAACTACCTATGACTTACAGCAGTGGTTGGCAAACCATGGCTCGCGAGCCACATGTGGCTCTTTGGCCCCTTGAGTGTGGCTCTCAAAATACCACATACCCTAATTAAGTTAATAACAATGTACCTACCTATATAATTTAAGTTTAAAAAATTTGGCTCTCAAAAGAAATTTCAATCGTTATACTGTTGATATTTGGCTCTGTTGACTAATGAGTTTGCCGACCACTGACTTAGAGCAATTGGGTAAATTCTACCTTTGTGAGCAGACCAGAAACATTTATCTTTTTCTTCCTACACAGACCCTCTTATGTGGAAACTCTTAGTGAGTATTCTTATTTTTCGTGACAATATGGTTACCCGCATAACTTCAATAAGAATCCACTCTCGGTGTACAGGACACTGTTGGAAACCGGTGCATTTCCGGGCTTTTGACTGGAATGCCCTGTGAGGAAAACATGCCTGGACTCAGGTATGACCAGACAGCGCCAAGGACCCAGCAGGATTGGGAAGCTGGAAAAGGCTCCTGGGGAAATGAGCCCGTCCCGTCCTTGCAGGCTCCTCCCAGCGTCAGCAGGTGAGTGAGCAAGGTCGCTTCTGGCAGGTGCAGGAGCCTCAAGACACTGGGGACCGTGAGCAAAGACGCATTAACCCAAATCTAAAGGCCCTGCAGGCAAAGCGAAGGGACTAGTGTATTTGCATCTGAGACCTCTCAGGAGGCCGGGCTGACGAGACAGGAAACAAGGTAGACGTCCAGGCTTCCTGCCTGAGCATCACTGTGGACGGAGGTGCCACTTCCGGAGACAGAGACCACCAGAGGAGAGATGGGGATGAGGCTGCAGAGGAAGGAAAAGGCAGGAGAAAGGGACAGTGGCTCAGAGGGGCCAAGAGCACTGTGGGTATATGTCTATCAAACTGAGGAGAGTAAACAGCTGGCCTTGTCATTCTTCATCCAAAGCTCAGATGGTTCTGGAAGACGAGCTTCCAAGTTCACCTCTGTCCCTGGTGCGTCTGGCTGGGCTGCCTTTGGGCAGGTGTGCTCACAGACGGCGGTTTCTTCCCCAGGGGCTCACTGCATGTGGATGGCGTTAAAAAAGCTCAGAGTTACCTCTAATGCCTGCTTATCACGCTACTTGAGAAGACACGGTTGAGAGGCAGCAAGTGTGGTGACAAAGAGCACATGTTCTCTGCACAGATTCCAGCTCCACCACCAAAGAGCTTATTTGGAAAATGGGGCTCAGAATAAATGCCTCTTTTTTTATTCATCATTTTCAAACACTGAGACTTCAAAGAAATGTCAAATCTGAAACCCAGCTTCAGGCTCCGCCCATCTCCCCCAGCTCCGCCTGTCCCCCTTGTGGGGGAGCTGTGCCCCAAAGCCACCCTCCAGTCTAACCGCACACCTGGGGTGCGCCTCCCCTGCTGGGGTGTCTCTGCAGCTGGGGTCAAGTTGAGGGGAGGTCCCAGGTGGCCTGATCCAGTGTGATCAGGTCCTTACAAGAAGAGCAAATGCCATTTGAAGACCGAGACACACGAAGGGGGTGGGGCGGGCAGGGTATATGAAGGGGGACCATGTGACAATGAGGCAGAGACTGAGGGGTGTGCCTGAAGCCAAGGGTGTAGGACTAAGGGCCACAAGGAGTGGGAAGTGAGGAGGGGGCAAGGCCCTGCCAACACCCTGGCCTTGGACGTCAGCCCCAGAACTACAAGGAGCACATTTCTGCTGTTTTAAGCCACCTGGTTTGCAGGCTTCATTACGACCCACAGGACAGCACACTCTGTCTGACTCAGAGGTGGGCCTGAGTGGCTGGCAGCTCAGGCTTCACCCTCGGGTGCCCGGCAGGGAGGCCACCAGGACTTGGGGCACCCTACCTGCCTCCACCACTGGAGGGAAGCTCAGGCAGGGGCTTCAGACCAGAACAGAGAGTGTCCGTGGTGGAGGGAGGCTGAGAGGGAGCACTGGGTGTCAGCCGGGGGCAGTGCCTGGGGCCTGGGAGAGGAGAGGATGGGGGGCCTGTTCCATCCCCTCCTGATGGAGGCCCCAGGTGCGCTGAGACAAATTCCCCTCCCCCCCAAACTGCCGTGGTTGCTGGCTAGGCCAGGCCTCGCCCCTGCCCTCCAGAAAGTGCTGGGAATGGTCGAGCACATTTGGGGCCCAGGCAGGGAAGCCTGCCCCTGATAGGAGAGGATATCAGGGAGCCTGCACAGCCCTGCCCACATCTCCTGCCTGGAGCAGCCCTAGAGAGGGGTTCAAGGCGGGGCGGTTGGCTCGTGCTCTGTCCTGGCCCAGATCTGAGGGCAGGTCATGGGAGGCCAGTGCCCACAGGAGGCCCGGTCCATAGGGGCCAGCATCCATGGAGGCCAGGTCCATGGGAGGCCAGGTCCACAGGAGGCCAGGTCCACGGGAGGCCAGCATCCATGGGAGGCCAGCAGAGCCCACGGGAGGCCAGGTCCATGGGAGGCCAGGTCCATGGGAGGCCAGCACCCATGGGAGGCCAGCACCCACGGGAGGCCAGGTCCACGGGAGGCCAGGTCCACAGGAGGCCAGCGCCCACAGGAGGCCAGCCAAGCATGTTCTCCTGGTTGGAAGGACTCCAGCTGCCTGGTGTGGCTCTCTTGCCCCAAGGATGCGGCCTGGAACCTCGGCACCACAGCAAAGGCACCGCAGGCAGTGTGCTTCCTGCAGCTCTCCCCCTGGGCCCGGCGCTGCCTCCTGAAGCAGAGCTCTGTCCCGTGGCCTCTCCACACGCGAGTCCTCTGGCGACACGGGAGCGCGGGCTGCTCCTCTCACCCGCTGAGCCTCTCAGGGTACGTGGGCCTGTCAGCTCCCCGGTCAAGGTCCCACCAGCCTCACATCCACCTGAGCAGGCATGAGGCTCCCAGGTGGAGGCCGGGCACTGGGCATGGTGGGCGATGGCCTTCCTGCGGTGACCCCCGCCCAGGCGGGGTGAGTGTAGGGGAGAGGGCGCCCAGGAGCCTGAGGGGAGACATCCAGGTCAGGGCTGAGGTCACCTCGCTGGAGGAGATGCATGGCTGCTATTCAAGCTCATGGTGGTAACAGCTGCCAGCTTTCAGCTCCTGTGGAAAAGGGCTCGGGACCTGCAGGAATGGGACCAACGGGGCCTGCCCTGTCCAAGGGCTAACAGTGTCTCCCCTGGAAGGAGGCCCTGGCGCCCCAGTGGCCTGTCCAGGAGCCGGTGGGACGTCAGGATGGGAGGACTGGGCAGCGGGTCTTCCACCCATGCTTTGGACTAGGCAGCTATTACCCAAAGGTCAGCATGCCGAGCAGTGAAGGCACTGGCCACGAGGTGGCGCCGCATCCCGGCCTCGGGGCCAGCGCTGAGAGCGGGCCTGCAGCCTGGAGACCAAGGAGCTTGCAGAGCTGAACACAGCACAGAGGGCTTCAGCCAGGGGGGCCTGGAGCCTGTCGCATGTGGCGGGGCTCAGTGAGCCCAGGGCGAGAAAGAAGCCTCAAAGTAGGAGCCCCGTGAGAACCTGGCGTTTGAGAGACAGTTCCCAGCTCTGCCAGACCTAAACCCGACTTGTGAGAGAGGCCCCAGTTGAGAACCATCTCACACATCCAATACATTTGCTCAGAAAAACTTGGCAGGGCCTGTGCGCAGAGCTGGAGGGAGAGGGGTCTGGGGAGGAGGCCCCGAGTGCCCGGGAGGAGTTGTTTAGCACAGAAAACAGCAGGAGACTCCGCAAGGCTCCAGGTCCCGCTGCAGTGGAAGGTGGAGCAGGCCTCCGGCAGGCCCAGGGGAGGAGCACGGCCTAATGGGCACAGGGCACCAGGCGGGGCAGCAGGGCAGTGAGCAGAGACCCTGTTTTTGCCCTGCTCCACACCCTCCCACAAGGACCCCTCCTCCCAAACCAGTGCCCTGAGCCGCACCCCCCCACACACCACTCCCGGGCCCCAGGCACAGTCTTCTGTCCAAGGGCAGTCTCAGCAAACCCCACCTTTCAGAGCTGCCCAGAGAGCCGCTGAGCTCCCAGGTCACCGTGAGCTCCCAGGTCATCATGAGCTCCCAGGTCATCTCTGACCTCCCAGGTCATCTCTGAGCTCCCAGGTCACCGTGAGCTCCCAGGTCACCTCTGAGCTCCCAGGTCACCGTGAGCTCCCAGGTCATCATGAGCTCCCAGGTCATCTCTGACCTCCCAGGTCACCGTGAGCTCCCAGGTCACCGTGAGCTCCCAGGTCACCGTGAGCTCCCAGGTCATCTCTGACCTCCCAGGTCACCTCTGAGCTCCCAGGTCACCGTGAGCTCCCAGGTCACCCTGAGCTCCCAGGTCATCTCTGAGCTCCCAGGTCACCATGAGCTCCCAGGTCATCTCTGAGCTCCCAGGTCACCGTGAGCTCCCAGGTCACCTCTGAGCTCCCAGGTCATCTCTGAGCTCCCAGGTCACCGTGAGCTCCCAGGTCATCTCTGAGCTCCCAGGTCACCGTGAGCTCCCAGGTCACCTCTGAGCTCCCAGGTCACCTCTGAGCTCCCAGGTCACCCTGAGCTCCCAGGTCATCTCTGACCTCCCAGGTCACCGTGAGCTCCCAGGTCATCTCTGAGCTCCCAGGTCACCGTGAGCTCCCAGGTCATCTCTGAGCTCCCAGGTCACCTCTGAGCTCCCAGGTCACCGTGAGCTCCCAGGTCACCCTGAGCTCCCAGGTCATCTCTGAGCTCCCAGGTCACCTCTGAGCTCCCAGGTCATCTCTGAGCTCCCAGGTCACCGTGAGCTCCCAGGTCATCTCTGAGCTCCCAGGTCACCCTGAGCTCCCAGGTCATCTCTGAGCTCCCAGGTCACCTCTGAGCTCCCAGGTCACCGTGAGCTCCCAGGTCACCGTGAGCTCCCAGGTCATCTCTGAGCTCCCAGGTCACCCTGAGCTCCCAGGTCATCTCTGAGCTCCCAGGTCACCTCTGAGCTCCCAGGTCACCCTGAGCTCCCAGGTCATCTCTGAGCTCCCAGGTCATCTCTGAGCTCCCAGGTCATCTCTGAGCTCCCAGGTCACCGTGAGCTCCCAGGTCATCTCTGAGCTCCCAGGTCATCTCTGAGCTCCCAGGTCATCTCTGAGCTCCCAGGTCATCTCTGAGCTCCCAGGTCATCTCTGAGCTCCCAGGTCATCTCTGAGCTCCCAGGTCATCTCTGAGCTCCCAGGTCACCTCTGAGCTCCCAGGTCACCTCTGAGCTCCCAGGTCACCCTGAGCTCCCAGGTCACCGTGAGCTCCCAGGTCACCTCTGACCTCCCAGGTCACCGTGAGCTCCCAGGTCATCTCTGAGCTCCCAGGTCACCGTGAGCTCCCAGGTCATCTCTGAGCTCCCAGGTCACCGTGAGCTCCCAGGTCATCTCTGAGCTCCCAGGTCATCTCTGAGCTCCCAGGTCATCTCTGAGCTCCCAGGTCACCGTGAGCTCCCAGGTCATCTCTGAGCTCCCAGGTCATCTCTGAGCTCCCAGGTCATCTCTGAGCTCCCAGGTCACCGTGAGCTCCCAGGTCACCGTGAGCTCCCAGGTCATCTCTGAGCTCCCAGGTCATCTCTGAGCTCCCAGGTCATCTCTGAGCTCCCAGGTCACCGTGAGCTCCCAGGTCATCTCTGAGCTCCCAGGTCACCGTGAGCTCCCAGGTCATCTCTGAGCTCCCAGGTCATCTCTGAGCTCCCAGGTCACCGTGAGCTCCCAGGTCACCGTGAGCTCCCAGGTCATCTCTGAGCTCCCAGGTCATCTCTGAGCTCCCAGGTCATCTCTGAGCTCCCAGGTCATCTCTGAGCTCCCAGGTCACTGTGAGCTCCCAGGTCATCTCTGAGCTCCCAGGTGACCATGAGCTCCCCAGTCACTGATGAGCAGGCGGTGGCCACACAACTCTATCTGGTAACAGCAGCCTTTTACCAGGATCCTCTGCACTCAATTTCTTGGTGCAAAGGAGTGACCACCAGTGAACTCTTGGGCAGGATGGCAGGCCAGGCATGGGGGGTGGAAGCCTTCCTCTGGCCTCACGTCGTACAGAAGACATGGCCCCACAGCCATGACCAGTAAATTCAGTGTCCTCGGACTCTCCTCTGGTTCCAAGGCCAAATCCTGCTTAATGCTCAGGGACCACGCCTCGGCCAGCTGGCTCGGTGCTGGCGTTCACCTCTGTCCTGACCCAGATCCCTGCAGTTTGAACCTGGAGCCAGAGACCCTCCTGTGGCCCAGGGAGGCGAAGCCACGTACCCCAGGCGCTGTGGCAAGTCTGCATCAGAGCCCACCAGCCAAAGTCGTATCTCGCCAGCGCTAAGACTGGTGATATAGGAAGTCCTGGTCATTATTTGCCATAACATTTTCAGGAAGAGTAGATTAGCTCAGTCCAGTCTGATTGGCTTTTGGCAAAATCTAGTGAAGCAAGTGTTCTGATTGCTGAGAGTTTAACGGGGATGCGCTTAACGCTTAGCCAGCTAATGCCTCAGACATGTTCCAGATGCAGCTTAAACTGATAAATCCAACTACATAAAATGTTGTACTATATACTATGTTGTTTTGAATTCCACATTAATGGTTGCCACTTGTAGGCGCCCCGACCAGGGATCAAATCTGAAACCTAGGTATGTGTTCTGACTGGAAATTGAACTTACAACCTTTTGGTGTGTGGGATGACACTCCAAACAACTGAGTCACCTGGCCAGAGCTAAACACTTTTTCATATATTTATTGATCCTTAGATAGCCTCTTTTGTGAAACAGCTCTTCAAGTCTTTTGCCTATTTTTAATTGGGTTATTATTTTTTATTGATTTGTAGAAGTTCTTTATTTGTCATGAATATGTCTTTTGTTGAATATGTATATTGTGAATATGTTCTCCCAGTTTTTAGTTTACCTTAACAATGTGTTTTGATGAACTAAAGTTCTTCATGTTAATGAAGTCCAATGTAACAATCTTTTATTCCATGGACAGTGCTTCTTTGTGAACTTTTTAGGAAATCTATCCTATCCCAATTCATAAAGATATTTACCTATTTTTTTCCTAGAAACTCTGTGGCTTTACTTATCACATGTAGGTTTATGAGTTATTTCAAATTAATTTTTGTGTATGGTGTGAGGTAGGGATAGAAATATTTTTTCATATGAATGCCCAATTCATATGATCAAGAATCATTGATTGTAAAACAATCCTTTCCCCCACTGAATTTTTGTTGAGCCTTTACTGGAAATCAGGTTATCTCATATTCTTTCTGGGTCAATTTCAGTGATCTTTTGGTCTGTCTTTGCACCACACTATCTGTATTTGTTTGATTTGCTATTACTGTGTAATGTTAAACCAACATTGCATTCCTAGAATAAACCCAATGTGGTTTTGATTTATTATCCTATTTATACATTGCTAAATACAACAAAGGAGTTGCATTCAATTTGCTGATTTTTTGTTTGGAACTTTCTGAGAGAAAATAGACTTTCATAGAATTTATCAGCTCTATCCCACTTAAGACTGGGGTTTTCTTTGTGAGACGGTTTTTACTTATAGAGTTGATTCCTTAAGTAGATATAAGATTGTTCATATTTTCTATTTTTTCTTACATACCTTTGGATAACTTGAGTTTTTCTAGGAATTTATTTATCTCTTCAAAATTTTCAGATATTGGCCTAGAGTTATTGGCAAATTGTGTAATGGTTAGTGGGCTCTCTGTCTGTCACTGAAGAAGTGTGGACTCTTGCGTATGTTAACTGCTTGGGCCTCACAGTAGTGCTGGGGGCTGTGCTATGGTTGGGTTCTCCTGCTGATAGGCTTGAAGAGCTAAACAAATCTTCCTGATTTACAATCTTTCCTCAGATGTGTTAATACCTTCAATCAGGCTTTGGTATTAAATTAAATCCTGGCCAGAGCTCTTAATCCCTTTAAGGGTTTATTATTTCTGTTCTAATTTTATTTCCATGTTGTTTTCTTTTTGGGGTTGCCTCAGTGTTACTCAACCATATCACCTGTAAGTAGCTGAATTGTTTTCCAGAAATATTGCCACATTCGCTCTTACCTACAGCATTAGACAGAGCTCATCTCCCGGAACCCTCCTGCCACTGATCATTTCCATTAGTAGAATCCTCTACACCAATCTAACAGGCCCCAGATGGCAGGGAGCAGAGCTGTAAGCAATATACACTACAGCTTCCCTGCTGGCACAGTCATCTGAGTCTCACAGCCTAAGAAGACATGTTCTCCCAAGGAGTCTGAGTGTTCTTTGCTCATAACACTCAATTTCCTGTTAAGGAATGGCTGCAAAAACCTGACTCACTTCTGTGTGACCACATGCCCAAAGTTTCAAATCAAAATACGTCACCTATTTAAGATATATTGTATCATAAAAATCTTACCAAGTCACTCATCCATTCAACAAATATTTATTGATCACATCTTAGGAGCTAAGAACGTTCTAGGGCCTGGGTTTATAGCAATAAACTAGAAGACACGATCCCTGCTGTCTGGAGCTCTGTGCGTTCGATGTACTAACTCCCGTTGAGTTGGACATTCAATGCTGCCCCTTTCTGATATTTCAACATTTAAAATCAGAGGTGGGTCTAAAAAATAAAAGGCTTATGATCCACTGTTCATATGACTATCCTTGACGCTTTGAAGATGGGTAAGGTGTTTTTGGAAAGAGTCTGCAGTTGCACAGAGCCAAGCCTGGTGAATGACAGGAGTGATGCCATTGGTGAAGAGCATCTATCTAGAGCCGTGATAAAATAATGAGACTGATTGCTCCATGGGACTGGGTGCCTCCTGAAGGCAGGGACTCTGACCTGTTTATCCCTCATTTCCCAACAGCTGGCACACTGCCTGGCATATAGTGGGTCTTTCATGTAATTAAGAGCCACTCCCTTGGTGATCTCGTCTAGTGTCTTTACGATCAAGACAGAAATGACTCCCAAATATATATCTCCAATCCAGAATTTGCCTCTGATATCCAATTGCCTTCTCATCTTACCTGGCTGTCTTCTAGATATCATTAACTTAATATGTTCAAAATCAAGTTTTTTATTCCTTCTCTACCCTACTCCCACTCTTGCACCCACAGTCTGCCCATATTCAGTCAGTGACAGCTTCACCTTTCCCTGACAGTTGCTCATGGTCAAAATCTTGAAGTCATCCTTGACTCCTTTCTTTCTCTTACCTCCTCCTCCTTCTTCTAAAATATGTTTTTATTGATTTCAGAGAGGAAGGGAGAGGGAGAGAGAGAGAAATGTCAATGACTAGAGAGAATCATTGATTGACTACCTCATGCATGCCCCCTACTGGGGATCAAGCCCACACCTGAGCACATGCCCTGACCAGGAATGGAACCGTGACCTCCTGGTTCATAGGTTGACACTCAACCACTGAGCCATGCCAGCCGGCAGCACACATTACATTGGCAGCACATGTACTAAAATTGGAACAATAGAGATTAGCATGGCCCCTGTGCAAGGATGACAGGCACATTTGTCATATGCCTAAGCGACTGTTATAACCAGCCAACTGGTGGACCAGCTGATAGCTATGATGCACACTGACCACCAGGGGGCAGATGCTCAGTGCAGGAGCTGCCCCCTGGTGGTCAGTGGGCTCCCACAGCCAACCTCCTGAAGTTCCCCTCTCCCACCCCCCCATTCCCCCGCCCCCCCACTGTGGTCCCTCCTCCCTGCCAGCCACCCTCAATAGCCAGCCAGGCCGAGGGACCCCACCTGTACATGAATTCATGCACCAGGCCTCTAGTATCCTATATAATAAAAACCTAATGTGCACATTGTTCTACCGGGAGTTCGACCGCTTGTTATGATGTGTGCAGAACATGGCGGTGCTGGCAGTGGGTGGCAGTGGAGGTGCTGCCAGCCCCAATGGACCCCAACAACAGCGGGACCACGGTGGGATGGTGGAGCAGGTAAGTGGGCGACATCAGGCCAAGGCAGGTGTGAGCAGGGGCCCAATCACCCCACTGATTGCCCCACAGATGGAGACCAGTGACGGTGATGGGGAGCAGGGCCACTGCCTGGCTCCATGGCACTGAGGGAGCCTGGCAGGGGTCCTAACCCTCATCGATCGCTCTGCAGGCAGGATGGTAGAGATGGTGAGTGGGCGGCACCAGGCCACAGCAGATGCCAGGTAGGGCTGTAGGGCTACAAGGCTGGGGGCAAGCTGGGGCTATGAGCCTGGGGACATGAGCTGGGGCCCGATCCCCACAGGCCACCCGGAGGGACCCCACCCATGCATGATTTCATGCACCAGGCCTCTAGTGTGTGTGTATATATATATATACACACACACACACACACACACACACACACACACACACACACACTCTGAGTGGCCAGATTATTATGATCTCTGAATGCATAATAATCTGGCCACTCAGTGTATATTCTATATAATAAAAGGCTAATATGCAAATTGTCTCCTCTACCAGGAGTTCAACCAGCAGGCAGGCCAACCAACCGCCCATGTCCCCTCCCCCTGGCCAGGCTGGCCAGACCCCACCCATGCATGAATTCATGCACTGGGCCTCTAATACACACACACACACACACACACACACACACACACACACTGAGTGGCCAGATTATTATGCATTCAGAGATCATAATAATCTGGCCACTCAGTGTATATTCTTATGGCTCTACCTTCAAAATCTGTATTTCAAGATTTTGTCTACTTCTCACTGTCTCCACTACTTTTACTGAGTTCAGGCTACCATTATAACTTGTTTGTATTTTTGTAAGAGTCTCCTGACATGTCTTCCAACTTCTACTTTTGCCACACAACACAGGCTAGTCTGTTTCCCCACAACAGCCAGACCGATCTGTCAAACAAAAGTCACATCATGTAACTCTTCCAATGGCTTCCCCAATCACTCAAGTCAAATTCCTTAAAACATATTTTGTCCCAACCACATTTTCTACCCTCCCTTCAGCTCATTGTTCCAGCCACTCACTGACCGACCTCCTTGCTGATCCTTAAATGACACAGCATGAGGCTCAGGACTCAGGGCCTTAGCACTTACTGTTCCCTCTGCATGGAATGATATTCCCAAAAGGGCTCTTGCTTCCTTGCCTCAAAGGTCACCTTTTGTGACCATCCCATTAAAAATTGGAACCACGGAATATGTCCCATTCTTCAGGAAACAGAAAAGCCATGATTAGAAACCCAGAGCTAAGCCAACAACCTGTATTCTTTCCTCCAAAATTCCAGTGATAGATCCTCCCTTCCCCCAACTGGTGGGCAGAGTATGATGTAACCTGTGTCTGCAGCCGGGACATTCCCAAGACACTGAACCACCAATCAGCATGTGCCGAGTGCCCTGGGCCCCACCCCTTCCCATTCCTCCCCTCAAAAGGCGTGTTCACCTCTGCATGTGCTGCTGTTCTCCCCTTGCGAGACAGCCCAGCTGGGTCCTCCTTCTCCTCTAATCCTGGTTTTTCTACCCTCTTTTGTAATGAATCTTGCTTGTTAGTGCAGAATAAACTTCTTCTTTTAACTTGTCATTGTCTCCGACTCCATTTCCTGCTCCTCGAACCTTACATTTGGTGCCGAGAACCCGGGAGGGGCGAGCATTCCATCTGACCATTCACGGTCTGGGATGCCCCCCTCTCCTCGTGGCTCAGGATCATCAGGCCTCTCCCCCCAGCTTGGCAGCATCAGCAGTAAGTCCCAGGCCATGCTGATTCCTGGTGGTCGTTTTTCTGGTGTCTCTGTCTGTAAACCGCGGCCTGCATCAGAGATTGCCTTCCGGGCATAGCCCTCAGGGCCCCTCCAGGAGGATTCCGAACCCTGGAAGGCAGCAGAGATGTTCCTGCTGCCCCTCGGCTCTCCGGCCTTTTGGCCTCCGTTTTCTGGACCCCCTTCCAGGAAGGGGTTCCGGGACACCGGGAGGTAGTGGAGATGTACCCCGTCTCTCGGGTCCCTCTGTCCATAGCCTTGGCTGAACAACTGGGACGCTGGTCATTTAGCCCCAGCTACTGACCCCAGGTATTAGACACAGGTAATAAAAAAATCTAAACCGGGTCCTAGCACACCGCTAGGGTATCTCCTCACCCATCTGGCTAAGCTAGGTCTGTCCCAGGATCTGCATCCTAAACGCCTCATTTACTTCTGTAACGTGGCATGGCCTCAGTATGAATTGGAATGGGTCCAGATGGCCCGAAAACGGGACTTTTGATTTTAAAGTCCTCACTGACCTCAGTAATTTCTGCCAGCAAACCAGGAAGTGGCCCTTTGCTCCTGCCCCTCGCTTTACTCCTCATGTTCCACTCATCATATCTTCCTCACAAAGTCTTCTTCACCCCCTCAAACTGTTCCTCAGCCCCTTTCTCTGTCTTCTGACTCTTTCGACCCAGCCAATCTTTCATCTCCCACTCCCGCTGCCCTGCCTTCTGCTCCCTCTCTTCCTCCTCCTCCTTCTTCACCGCAGCTGCTCCTTTCCCAGCTGGCAGCAGTCGCTGCGGGTACCACCATCACCGCCTCTGGCCACAAGCCGAGCAGAGGCCGCCAGGCAGCGCGAGAGCCACCCGCCTGCCACCCGACCAGCTGCTCCAAACAGCTAAGTGAGATTTCTGTTTGTCTGTAGAAATTTTGGTTTGCTCTTCCCTTGTGTATTGTGAGCAGCCGCCATGTTGGCTGCATGGCTTGCCATTCCCATGGGGGCCGCCATCTTGAAACAGCAAGTCCAACCCCTCTCTTTAAATAAAGTTACTGAGACCTCCCACAACCCGCCCCCATGGGCCTGGCCTGGTGTAGCCGCCAGCCGCCTCACTCCTCCTCCTCCTCTGGCCCATGGCCCACCACCTGCTCCGCCACCCCCTCCCTTAACGCCTTCGTAGACCCCGGTCTGAGATCTAGTGAATATGGGAATATGGCCTTTAAGGCTTTTAATGCCTGTGAGGAGCAGGCAGAGTCGGATCAGGAAGCCCGCCTTCGACAGAAGGTGAATCTGCAAACCCAAGCCTTGGTTGCAGCTCTGAGGCCAACAGCAGCCATGCATGGTCCCAAGGGGACTGTGTATGGTGGGGGTGCAATGAGAGGACAAACGCCACCTGGAAGATGCTTCAAGTGCGGAAATGAAGGCCACTAGGCAAAGCAGTGCCCCCGGCCCCAGGCTCCAACCAAGCCCTGCCCAGTGTGTGGTTAAAGCGGCCACTGGAAAAATGACTGCCCCTGGAAAAGTGACGGGCCCTCTGCGTCTCAGCGTAGAGGGGCCGCCCTTCCAGGTCATGACCTGACACTGGCATGACTAAAGACTGGCCGAAGACTGAAGATGCCCGGACTCGACGACCCCCATCACCCTTGCCAAGCCCAGGGTAATGCTCAAGCTAGCAGGTAAGCAGGTCTCCTTTCTGGTCGACACAGGGGCTACCTTCTCTGTCCTGCCCTCCTTTTCCGGGCCACTCTTCCCTTCCACGATCTCGGTCATGGGTATTGACGGCAAATCACCCTTTAATGCTCTGAAAACTGCTCTGGCCTCAGCGCCTTCTCACCCCGCCCCCTCCCCCACTCCACCCTTCCTTTCTTGCCAGCACAGGCTTATCAGAAACTTAAATCTTTATCTCTAGGGAAAAAATGGCAGTTTTAAAATTCAAGTGGCTAGAGGCCTGGAAACAGACTGCAGGGCCTGTTCCCTCCTCCCTCTGCCTTTTCAAAATATTTTAAATAGCATACAATACTGAAACATTAATTGCTAGACATGTTTAGAAATATTTAATGGAAGGTGTGTTGAAAGAAAGAAAGAAGTTCTAAAGTTAACTGTTGACAAGAATTGTTTTTGTTTTTGTTTAAATATATTTTTATTGATTTCAGAGAGGAATGAAGAGGGAGAGAGAGATTGAAACATCAATGATGAGAGAGGATCATGGATCAGCTGCCTCCTGTACACTCCCCACTGGGGATCAAGCCTGCAACCTGGGCATGTGTGCCCTGACTAGAATCGAACCCGGGACCCTTCAGTCCACAGGCCGATACTCTACCCACTGAGCAACACTGGCCAGGGCTGTTGACAATAATTGTAAAAGGACCCAGACTCTTACCATCTGTTTGCATTTACTTGGAAGGGCCCAGATGAGCAGGTATCCCACCAACTCACCTAGACAGTCCTGCCCCAGGGGTTCAGAGACAGTCCTTATCCGTTTGGCCAGGCCTTAGCCAGAGACCTCCGACAATGCTCCTTAGAACCCAGCACTCTTCTCCAGTATGTAGATGATCTCTTTCTCTGCAACCCCTCCCTGACATGTCTCAGAGGCATACAGCTGGCCTCCTCAACTTTCTAGGGGACAAAGGATACTGTGTGTCCCCTGTGGAGGCATAACTGTTCGCCCCCACCATCACTTACTTGGGGATCTGTCTGACGTCCAATTCCCAAGGACTGATAGTTGACCAAACGCAAGCAATACGAGATCTACTGCCTCCCACTTCTGCGGAACAGATCTTGTCCTTTCTAGGGCTGGTAGGATTCTTCCACCATTGGGTCCCAAACTTTGCTCTCCTAGCTAAGCCCCTACACCAGGCCACTAAAGAAACACCAATAGGCCCCCTCTCCTCACCCTCCCTCGTTCGCCACGCTTTTTCTAAGCTCTGGGATACCCTTCTGGCATCTCCCTCTCTCTCTCTCCAGGACATCTCCAGGCCTTTCCAACTATTTATTGATGAAAGACAGGGAATAGCTATGGGGGTCCTCACCCAGCCTCTAGGGCCAGCCCTGGGTCCCACCCCTTCCCGTTCCTCCCCTCAAAAGGCATGTTCACCTCTGCACGTGTTGCTGTTCTCCCCTTGCAAGACAGCCCGGCTGGGTCCTGCTTCTCCTCTAATCCTGGTTTTTCTACCCTCTTTCGTAATGAATCTCACTCGTTAATGCGAAATAAACTTCCTCTTTTAACTTGTCTGTGTCTCCGACTCCGTTTCCTGTGCCTGGAACCTTACACCCAGCGCCTCCGCTGTGCTAGGATGGAGTGGAGAGCTCCCTTTCAGCGAATCTCCCTTGTAAGGAATTAAGAGCTGTCAGAACAGAGCGTGATCGGGTCAGCTCCATGTTAGCACCACCCAGTTTCTTCCTGGTGTGTTAAGTTACCTAGACTTGGAACGGATGCTTCTGGGAGAGGGGTGCTGGATTTGCTGCTTTGCCTAGGGAAGGAACAGAGGCTTCCCGGTGGCCGCAGGCGCCCGGAACCTAAAGTCTGGGTCTCGGTTTCCGTCTGGAGAGCTGCTTGCGCTGCTTAGGCTGCTCCCGGAAGCTGCGCTAGTGCCAGGGTAACCACGCAGGCGGCGTGGGCGGGGCCGCGGTCCTGGGCCAGAGGCAGGGCGGGCGGGTACCAAAGCTGAGAAGGGGCTGCGGGGGGCGCCACTGACCTCAGGAGGGGGCGGAAGGAAGGGACGGCCGCGGGCCTGGGTGCATGTCTTTGGGAGAAAGAGGCCGGAGAGCGCGGCCAGAGGAGGTTGTGGGTGAGGGGAGAGTGGGTGACAGCCCCCTTGGGTGCGCTTTGGGAGGAGAATGGAGCTGTGGATGTTGTGTTCCTAACCCTGCTAGTGTCCCTGGGAGTCCTCGCCTCTGTCCCTCCGGCGCAGGGATCCCCATTCCGTTTGGGGACACTCCAGGTAACGGTATATCGATATGGGGTGAGCGAGACGTTACCAGCTTGCCAAAATAAACGTGGCATTCTTTTTTTGTAATCCTCACACAAGCAGTGAGGATATTTTTTCCATTGATTTTTAGAGAGTGGGAAGGGGCGTGGGGAGCGGGGAGAGGAGAGAGAAGCATCCATTGGCTGCCTTCCGCTGGCGCCCCTACCGGGCGGGGCATTGAACGTGCAACCAAGGTACCTCCCTTGACCGGAATCCAACCTCGCCCCTTCGGTCCGCTGGCCCACGCTCTAACCATTGAGCAACTGGCCAGGGCTGTGACATTCATTTTTTACATTCTGCACAAAATGCTGTATCCGTTGATGGTATTAAAGTATCCTATAATTAGATCAATGCTAATGTCGAACACCAAAGAGGTGGGGATCAGTAACTGACAGTCTGGGAATAGGCCTTACTCATTGTAGATGCAAATAATCGATCTATTTTTATTGGTCTTGCAATGCCCAAATTCCAAGAATGTAAGTAGTTTGCAAGCGCTCACATTGAGTGGAGGGATTTGTAAATTAGATTTAGGATGAGTTTTTGAAATTATATTGGGCCATATATATAAATGATTTCCTGATTCAGACTGTACAGTCTGAGGGAAAATCTTTGAAGCTACTTAGAAGATGATGCATTTCTTTTCATTAGTTAACACTTAAGAGTTTTTAATGTGTTGTGATAGCTTAGAGGTTTGGAAGAAGGAATGTTAGAAAGATTGAGGCTCTTGGGAGTATTTGCCAGAAATTTGCTTCATTTTGTCTTTGCACAGTGCCTTACAGATCGCCAAGTGCTTCCTTACCCAGTATTTGATTTCCTCCTGTAACAGCCTGTGAACTATACTATTGTGCCTATCTAGGGACGGGCATGTAGGCCCACTGATTGAGTTTGCCGAAGTCTCACAGGTATAAAGTGTTGAGCCAGGACTTGAACCTGAGTCATCTGGCTCCAGTGCTGGTTTTACCCCACCACACCTGCCCTTTAAAGTGGAGACTGCCATTCTGTCCTGAACAGCCTTGATAAGTGAGGCCACCTTCCCACTGGGGGTGCTGGGCCTGCTCTAGTGACATGCCTTCCAGGCAATCTATATATATAAAAGCCTAAGCAACCATTACGACCGAATGACCAGAACCCGGGCTCATGGCTGGCGAGTACAGCTGTGGGGCTGGGAGCCTCTCCTGACTCAGTGCAGCGCTACAGAGTGGCGGTGGCAGGTGCAGCAGGCCGGGATGAGTGCGAGCAGTGTGGCGCCTGGTCCCGGCTTGGGCTCCTCCCTGGCCGCCTGCTGCTTGGTGCACTGCTGCATCCCTCGGGCGATGTCCAATTGCCGGCTCGGAGATTGGGCCTAAACTGGCAGCTGGACGCCCCCCCCCCCCCCCGAGGCATCCTGGATTGCAGGCCAGGCTGACGGACCCTCCCCCCGACATGCACGAATCTGTGCAACAGGCCTCTGGTATAACCAGAATAACCAAGGGTGTGGACAGCCTGCAATTGGACGGGCTAAACATGCCAGGACTCCTCTCTGGAAAAGGATTTGCTCACCATCTACAGATCCAAGAAGGAGCAGCAATCACCTTCACCTCAGTGGCTTAAGAAAGGCACATGTGAGACAGATAAAAGTAACTTTGTAGACTTCTGCTTCTGGCCAGGCTGGAGTTGCAGGAGCCAGACTTACCTTTCTTCCCTAAACAACTAAAAACCTGGAAAAAATATATGAAACAAGTAAAACACAATTTTCTCCCGTTGAAAAAATGCACCTCTATCACACAAGAGCTTTTCCTTAAGACAGTCATTGTTCAACATGCATATCCAGGAGTATCTCTGTTTGGGCCCGTATGTCGGCCATGCCTGGTGTCTGCTGTACGATCAGTAGGACTGCTGGTTCTGGACAGTAGGTTTGCAGTGGAGATGGAGGGCAGCACGCGCAATGCAGAGATTCCGAAGTTCAGATGTGCCCGTGTATTTGCCATCATAACCTGAATCCCCACTCATTTCCCTTCCACCTTAGAATCACGTTTCACATACTTTTTGACAATGCAGCCTTCAGAAGAGCAAGCAGGCATATTGTGAAAACCCAGTTTATTCCGGAAGAAGGAAAGCTGTGGTGAGTCACAAGGCTGAGAAGTGGGAGTTAGAGATGAAGATGGGGTCAGCCGCATCGGGATTTATGAGTCTTGCCAGGGCGTTTTCAGCGAAGACACTTCAGTTAAAGTCTAGAAGGATGTGGCCACTGGCCTAGACATTGGCATAACTTTGACTTCTAATTTTATTATTGAAACATAAAGAAATATATGGTCAAGTTCTAAAGAGAAGTTTAAGGAATTTCTATAACTGTACTATCAAAAAATATTTTGCATATGTTTTCCCTTGTGCTTGGAATACCTACTTACCTTACCTGGCATTTCAAGATTCAGCTCAGAATATCATCTCTTCTGCCCTGGCAGGTTTGGTTGAGTGGGTAGAGTGTCAGCCTGTGGACTGAAGGGTCCCGGGTTCGATTCCAGTCAAGGGCACATACCTCGGTTGCAGGCTCCTCCCCAGCCTGGGCCCTGGTTGGTGCACATGCAGGAGGCAACCAATCGATGTGTTTCTCTCACATTGGGATTTCTCTGTGTCTTTCTCTCTTCCACTCTCTTAAAAAAAAAAAAAAATCAATGGAAAAAATATCCCCAGGTGAAGATTAAAAAAAGAAAATAAAAAAAAGAGAGTATCATCTCTTCTCAGAAGCCTATGTGCGAAGAAAAAGTCTGGGTGCCTCCAGCCACCCTTCCATCCCCCAGAGCAATCACACTTTTAAATGGCCGTGGTGTCTCTTCGGGGTAGGGAGGCCGCCACCGCTTTGTAAATGGCCATGGTGCCTCTTATTCGAGAGAGAGGTCTGCCACTATCCAGAAAGACAAATTGGATAAACTGATGTTCCTGTTAGAGTGCTGAAGAGATTCTGAATCTATTTGACACAGTTTGTTGAGAGGATGGAGAAGTGGCTCGTGTTTCCTTGTTTGGGGCCTCAGGGGTCTACATGCAGAGTTTCATGACTCAGAAACCCAGGTCCAGGAAAGGAGCAGGTCGGAGAATAGGAAGTTTGAGAGCTGTCAAGCCACTCAGGATACAATGATAAAAGTGCAAATAACCAATGGAATTGGTTTAGGAAACATCCTTTTAAATATGAGTTAATGAATTTAAATCAGCTCAGGTAAAGAACTTGAGTTTACTGGAAAAGACAACATTTTATAATCATAGAGTTGTGAAACATTATCCTCCATGCAGGAGGCAAGTGCTTCTCAAGAAAAACAACGCCATGTGGCTCTGAGGTGACCTTTGAAAGAGAAAAAGAAAGAAACATCCAAACTACTAAGAACCTGATGTTTAAAACCACATAGCTACTGCCCTGGCCAGTGGCTCAGTGGTCAGAGCATCAGCCCCGTCAAGGGCACATACCTGGGTGGCAGGTTTGATCCCCAGCCCTGGTTGGGGCACATGCAGGAGGCAACCAACCAATGTGTCTGTCTTACATTGATGTTTCTCTCTCTCTCTCCCCCCTCCTTTTCTCCCTCCCTCGCTTCCACTCTCTCTAAAAATCAATGGAAACACCCAAGTCACACTGAAATCCTGTTGGTGAATAGCAATAAACAATAGAAATAAGCAATAAACAAAATCTTAAGCTGATATATAAACTGATAGATAATTTCTATCATAACAGCACAGCTCTCCTCTATTTTGGAAGGAAAGGGAACAAGTGCTTTTAAATTAGAAACTTAGTCCCAAATATTCAGTAGTATTTTCTTGGTGCTTTGGATATAACTGTTCTAAGAATAGTAAGAGGTCTGCATCTGACTCTTGCCCTAGCCGGTTTGGCTCAGTGGATAGAGTGTGGGCCCGTGGACTGAAGGGTTCTGGGTTTAATTTGATTCCCAGCCCTGGAGGGGGTGCCTGCGGGAGGCAACTAGTTAATGTGTCTCTCTCACATTCATGTTTCTCTCTCTCTCTGTCTCTCCCACTCTCTCTAAAAATTAATGGGAAAAATATCATCAGGTGAGGATTAACCAAAAAGAAAAAGAAAAGGTGACTCATAGGGATTTTGACTTGAGCAGCTGGAAGGAATGAGTTAACATCAACTGAAATAAGAGTTGGAGCAGGAAGATCAGTAGTTCAGACTTGGACCAATAAGTTTGAGACTTTGGCCGTTAGACATCCAAAAGGAAATATCAAGAACGCAGATGGAAGGGGAGAGAGGGCAGGAAGAGATTAAAGAACTTACATGCATAGCCCATGGACACAGACAATAGTGTGGTGAAGGCTCTGGGGGGGAGTGGGGCAGGGGTACGGTGGGGGCAAAGGGCACCTGTAATATTTTCAACAATAAATATAAATAAAAACAAAAAAAGAACTCAGATACACAAGTCTTCAATTTAGGAGAGATGTCTGGGCAGGAGGTATAAATTTGGAGGCAGTCAGTTTACAGCAAGCTTGTCAAACTCAAAGACTAACATGGGCCAAATAAGGTTTAAGTGTATGTGGGCCACAAGAAAACAAAAGCTTCAATTTTCATAGAAATGTAGGTTTATTTCTATAGAGACATGCTGAATACTCATTTATTGAAATAAATGAGTCATCGTTAACATAAAACATAGAACATTTTAATAAAAATTAATATTTTTCTTGAACATTAATTTACCAAACACTGAATAACTGCACAAATTAATAAGCATAATGCAAATAAACCTATTTTTCTTGTTCTCCAAAAGTGAAATATTTCCTGTTGCGCATACCAAACAAGTCAGTCCAAGACTAATGACGTGGCTATCAGCTGCTAAAATATTTGCTGCTGGTATTAGTGGAGAGAAATGGTGCACCTGTGTGTAAGGTGCATAAGGAAAACGAATGCAACACGATTATAGTAATCAGTCATTAGTGAACATTGTAGTTCGTTATTAATAATTATGTATAACAGAATATTGTAAAAATTAGTTAAGAAATTTTTATTAAAACATTTCTTACATCTCATTATTTTGACTGGGCTACACAAATATTCATTGTGGGCTGCATGCAGCCTACAGGCCACAAGTTTGACGTGCTTGATTTATAGTATAATCAATCTAAAATGCCATTGTTTGTAAGGTGCATCGTTATTGCAGAATTGAAAACAACATAGTAGATAGTATTGAAAACGACAAGACAAGATGGCATGACATCACCAAAGAGTGAAGACAGAGAGGAGGACCAAGAACTGAGCTGTGGGCCACTCTAGGGTTAAGATGTCTGTGGTAGAAGAGGAACGGCCCACAGGACTGCTGGTGAAGGAGGAAGCCAAAAGAGTGAGGGGCGTTCTGGAAACTAGGCAACGGAGGATTTCAAGAAGAGGAGCGATCTACTCGGAAATGCTGCCACCTGCTCAGGAGGGAAGAGAGGGAAACGATGAGTGGAAAGTGGGGTGAAGAGTTTTATTGGGATGGGGTTTAGGTAGACAGGGAGGGGAGGATGTGGGGTCGCAGGTGTGCACAGCCCTCCGTAGGCGCTCTGCCGCAAAGAAGTTCAAGCGTTGCTCCGAGATGCTGCACGTTTGGCTCCTGACCACCGAAATAAAGTGAGTACTGCAATAAAGCAAGTTGTAATCTTTTTGCTGGTGGGGGTCTGGCCTTCAATCTGCAAAAATGCAACAACTGTGAAGTGCAATACAACGAAGTCTGGCTGTACGAAGAAGTCGCGTCTAGCTGGAGTTCGGGAAAGCGTTCAATTGGATGAAGGATCGCATATGGGCTTGCTGACAGGAATGATACGGAGAGGGTGCGGAAGTGAGTTGGTAACCTGTGAGAAGAGGGAGGGTGGGGCTCAGTGCACAGAGGAAGGAACTGGCTTGGGTGGGAGCTTGGTGTCCCCAGGAGAATCTGACAGGCTATGCGACAGGGTAGAGGATGCGGTCAGTCACTCGCAGATGGCCTTCTGCACAGCCTGTGGGCGTTTCCTTCTATTTCATTTGCGCAGGAGTCCATGCTCACCTGCCACTTTACAGTGTACCTTGCATCTCACATGCTTGCCTATAAAGGGGGGGAGGGGGTGTGCTTGACAGAGGACATTTTTTTTTTTAAATTTTTGCTTTATTCTCTTGTGAGTGTTCTTATCTCTCCTTAACAATATCAAGTTTCGGAGGAATCCAAGATGGTGGCGTAGGTAAACACCTAAACTGCTGCCTCCCACAACAATTTAAACTGCAACTAAAAGACAAAACGTCTATCACCCAGAACCACGGGAAAGCTGGCTGAGTGGAAGTTCTACAACTAGAAGGAAAGAGAAAAGAGCTTTGAGACGTGCACGAGCACTGAAAAGCTGAGGTATGGAGGCGCGTGATCCCGGCTGGCGGCGGGCGACTGGGTGCCTTGCTTTTTTCAACCTGAACGGAGACAAGCCCCCGATTACTCTGAAATCCAGTCTCTGGGGAGACGCAGGGGACCCAAACTCCTACGGGGAGAAGCTCGACTGTCTGCCAGTGAGAGTGGCTTGCTTGCAGAGCTGTGCGCAGGAATAATTGTTTACGGCACTGGGGCACAGGACTCCAAGACGCGGTCGGGGACACAGAGCCGGCTTACTAGCAGCCATTGCTGTTTGCCACGCCCTAACCTAGTGACACCCTGAGACCCCGCCCCACACAACCTACAAACCCGCCCAAGCTCCAAGCAGCTCAATTAGCATAAGAAAGCCTGCCCTATCGCAGCTTAACCTAGCAAACTTGCAGCCCGGGTCAGACAGCTCCAAAACCTCCAAACCCCAAGCAAAGAGGAGAAAACTGCAGCTCTCACTGTAGCTCCTGCTGAGTGGCCTCAGACAGTAGCTGACCTGCACCCCATTGGAGATCCAGAAGCCAGTGTACCTAGTGGTCAGTGTGAGACACCAGATTTCAACTCCTCACATCCATAAGTGACACATTCAAGAGGCAAACTCAGTGAGCACCGAAGCCCCACTGAAACAAGTCCTGCCCCATAAGCGTGTCTTCAGCGCAGCAGTTCTTCCATTATAGACACAGGGAGTGGTCACAGCTAATTGGCCTGGAGGTCAATTCCTCCCAGCGTACCAACAGCAATTCAGGCTTAACTACACCAAGACTTTGCACTCAGCCCACAAAGGGGTGTACCAAGAGCATCCACATCAGGTGATTGGGGAGGCTGAGCTCCTGCCCCCTATAGGTCACCTACCACACAAAGCCACTCCATCAACACAGGGAAGCAGCCAAAATGCAGAAACAAAGAAACGTGTCACGAATGAAAGAAACGGAGGAAAGCAAACTACTGGATGACATAGAGTTCAGAACCACTTTTATAAGGTTACTCAAGAATCTTCTAAAAACCGCTGAGAAACTTGATGACACTTCTGAGGAGCTTAGTGAGACCTTCAAGGACCTTAATGAGAATGCCAAAAAAATGGAAAAGGACCAGTCAGAAATGAAGCATACACTGTCTGAAATAAAGAATATACAGAAACTCAACTGTAGATCAACATACCCCAAGAATCAAACCAAAGATCTGAATATGAGGAAACAAAAAACATCCAACCAGAAAAACAAAAAGAAAAAAGAATCCAAAAATATGAAGATAATGTAAGGAGCCTCTGGGACAACTTTAAGCGAAACAACATCTGAATTTTTGGGGTGTCAGAAGAAGGGAGAGAGCAAAATATTGAAAACCTATTAGAAGAAATAATGACAGAAAACTTTCCCTACCTGGTGAAAGAAATAGACTTACAAGTTCAGGAAGCGCACAGAACCCCATGCAAGAGGAACCCAAAGAGGACCACACCAAGACACATCATAATTAAAATGCCAAGGGCAAAAGACAAAGAGAGAATATTAAAAGCAGCAAGAGAAAAACAGTTAATTACCTACAAGGGAGTACCCAGATGACTGTCAGCTGATTTCTCGGCAGAAACTATTCAGGCCAGAAGGGAGTGGCAAGAAATATTCAAAGTGATGAACAGCAAGAACCTACAACCAAGATTACTCTACCCAGCAAAGCTATCATTCAGAGTTGAAGGTCAGATAAAGAGCTTCACAGACAAGAAAAAGCTAAAGGAGTTCATTGCCACCAAACCAGGATTACATGAAATGCTGAAGGGTATTCTTTAAGAAGAAGAAGAAGAAGAAAAAGATAAAGATAAAGATAAAAATTATGAACAACAAAATGACATCAAATACATACCTACCAACAAGTGAATCTAAAAATCAAGTGAATAAAAAATCTGAAGAACAGAATGGACTCGTGAATATAATAGAATCAGGGACATAGAAAGGGAGTGGACTGACGATTCTCAGGGGAAGCAAGTGTGAGGGGTGCGGGAAGAGATTGGACAAAAATCTTACTCCTATGGATGAAGACAGTGGCGGGGGGTAAGGGCATGGGGTGGGGTGGGGAATCAGGTGGAGGGGAGCTATGGGGGTTAAAAAAGTGGAACACCTGTAATAATCTGAACAATAAAGATTTAATTAAGAAAAAAAAAATATCAAGTTTCTTGGCCTGCATGGCTGAGAGCATGGCTTTGCTGTGATTAGTTCCTCCAAGGTTATTGTCAGCTAGGGAAGCCTTTCAGCCTGCAGCCAGCTGATCTTTCTTAGGGACACTTTAACTAGCATTTCAGTGATGTGCCGGGGTGATACCCAGCATCTAGAAGGGTTCAGGAATCTGGAGAAGGGGCTGTGGCATAAATTAATAAAGAGACTAGAAATCTAATATATAAAAGGCCAGGGTTGTAACCACTGATCACAACTGAAGGCTGACCAACCTGGAAGTCCTTCAGTCAGGGCTGGGTTGCCAGGGTGACCGCCCAGCTGCAGCCTGGCGACCCAGCACTGACTGCCCAGTTGCAACCTGGCGACCCAGCACTGACTGCCCAGGGGGCTGAGACCCGGAGAGGGATATACATATCAAAGGTAAGGTTTAGTATACAGTAGGCATTGTCAGTTTTGGGGGAACTGCCTTTGGCCGTTCAGGTTTTTGGCCAGCAGGGGGCAATAACATGTAGATTGAAATGCCCTCAGCTGTCTGGCAGCAAGCAATCATTTATGCATCTTTTTCAGGTTTGGGGAAATGCTTTCCAGCTATTCCAGTAGGCAATAATATGTATCTTTCAGCCCTTGCTGAAGGCTCAAGGTCCACCACCTTTTGATGAACTTCTTGCATTTATGACCTGCTGGAATTAGCCTCCAGCAGTAATGCATGCCTGAAAAATTAAACAATGGTATGAGATAGTATAGGCTGTCAATTATGTGCTTTAAATAACAAGGAAATGAGATATCCCTGAAGAAGAGTGTTGGAAAGATGGTGTGATGGTGTCACCAATGAGTTGGAGAGTAGAATTAGCCGAGATAGAAAGCAGAGGTTCCCAGGCAGGCTGGGGAAAGAGAAGGGTATGTGCATGGAGGCACTGACATGGTGCTTTGTTGGTGTGGAGACTAGAGCTGCGAGAGAGATGGTAGTTCCAGGGGGAAGGAAGCCTGGGGTGTCCTGGATCCCCTGGTCTGCAGCCTTTCTCTGAAAAGCGCTGGGGAAGTGGCCCGGGAGCCTGAGGCCCAGTGAAGGTCTATGGGTCTTAGGGGCTTGGTGGAGTCCATGTTATCTAGAGTGGTTTTTTCATGGTGCGTGTGATGGCCAGGCATTGTTTCAGTTCATGAGAGTTAATTGCAGTTTTAAATTACTATGCAGTAACTTTATGTATATTATTTTGCAATTAGGCCCAGGGAGATAATCCAAGTTATTGGGCCTGGGAGTGAGCTGAGCTGCTGAGTGATGCCAGCGGCCACTCTTTTGTTGAGAGTGGAACCAGGTCTCAGCCTGACTCCACACTTGGAAGCCTTTCCCCAACAGAGCATCGCAAGAGGTAAAAAGGAGACTTGGAGGCCTAGAGTGTGAAAGCTGGCAGCGCATCTTAGAAGTAATGTAGTCCAGTCTCTTCGCGGTGCGAGGAAAGGAAGCTGGCCTAGCAAAATCATACTGCTAAAACCTCAAACATTCCCAGGGGACTGTGATTCTAAAGCCATCGACCCTTTGAAAGCATCATGGTCGTTTGCCTATGTTAAGTTTCTCTGTGTTTGTTTTGCAGTAAGTAATGATCCTTAGAGCTTTATTTTAGTTTTTACATTAAAAGTAACTATTAATATAATTCTTATTATAAAACTGTAAAGTGCAGATAGTCACAAAGAAAAGAAGGTCAGCAGTTATCATACCACCCAGAAATAACTACTATTGCTGTAGTAGGTCAGCCCAGAAAGTTTCTTCTTCATGTATATAGAGAGACAGGGAAAGAGTTCTACTATTTTGTTTTTGCAAAGGAAGTGAACTATCTCTTGATTCTTTATGTTTTTAAATCAAAATTCTACATGCATGTAATTCAAATATATTTATAAGGCTTGTTATAAAAAAGTGTAATCTGCCTAGCCAGTGTGGCTCAGTGGTTGAATATCAACCCATGAACCAAGAAGTCACCAGTCTGATTCCCATTCAGGGCACATGCCCAGGTTGCAGGCTTGATCCCCAATGTGGGCCATGCAAGAGGCAGCCAATCAATGATTTTTCTCTCATCATTGATGTTTCTATCTTTATCTCTATCTCCCTCCCTCTCTGAAATCAATAAAAATGTATTTTAAAATATTTTAAAAATAAAATGGGGGGTGTTCTCTCTCTTTCCCTCCCTCTCTCTCCTCTCCGTTCTCTCTCTTGTTTCCTCCTAATTCCTAGTCCCAAATTGTTAGTTGGTTGGGTCATAGAATAACCTCTTGTATATTCAGTCTCCTCATCTGCAAAATGAAAATACAGTCCTCACCACAAAGGATTAATGCGAAGATTCAATGAAATATAAGGTAATGCAGGCAGTGTCCAGCCCAGTACTTGAACAGAATAACTATACAACAAATGTTAGTGTTTTTCTCCTTCACCTTGGATTCATTGTTTCCTCCCTGTACTAGCTTTAGACAGTGTCATGGAGACAGCCATGTCTGGGTTTATTTACTGAGAATGCCCTGATAAATGGATATGCAGAACTTTAACTTTAAAGCTAATAAGGACTGCTATTGAAGAAAGACTCAGCAGAACTAAAGACTTTTAATGAATTTGATCATCTCATTTTATAAAACAAATAAACCATTACAGGAATATGTTTTAATATTGATTATGTAAAATAAAATTTTGTATATGATAAAGATGGTATGTCAAATCTACTTCTCTTCAAACCACACTATTACAGGTTTTTATGAAGGACGTTGTAAATGGTACAAATGAACAGCCTAAAAAGACGCCACAGGGCAAGCTCCTGAAGAGTCTTGATCAAGAAGCTTCAGGCCTGGAGTTGGGTTGCACCACCTTCCTGGAGTTGTTGGTGGAAATAGGCTCTTACACAAGGTCACAAGAAAAGCATTTCCGGGACCCCTGCGTGGGAGATTGTGGTGTGGCAAGGCTTATTCCAAAGGCTTTCCCTGGGATTCCAATGTCCCGTCTCCCTCTGTCCCGCAATGGGAAAGTCCAGTCTTGTCTTCAGCAAGGCCAAAACAAAGGCCAGTGTACCGAGTTTCTGCTTCATATTAAAGCTTCGTCCTTTGCAGCCCGTGCAGTCTTCTAGACCTGCCTGGTCACGTTTCCAGGTGAGAGAGAATGCGTGAACAAACAGGCAAGTGCATTGCCAGATGGGAGAGAGAAAGAGGCGGGGAGAGAGAGAGAGAGACTTTTTTTCCCCTGGGGTTTTAACCAGGACCTTTTTCAAAATAGCCAATCAATTTTCCAAGCTTGTGAGAGCTTCTGATGAGTCCACCCTCTGACCTTTCCCAGAGTAGCCTGACAGGCCTCTATGGTCAAGCACCTTCCCTTGAGCCGTTTTCACTTGTATTGTGATGCGCTTACCTCTCTCTGGTCCCCCAGACAGTCCTGGATGGGGAAGGAAGGTGTTAATCCTCGCAGGGCAAGCAAACAGGCTCATGCTCCCCAGACCAATAGACTCATTTCCTTGCTTCCTTCCTAGCCTCTGGCTGCCTCTGCTAACATCTCACCCTGAAGGCCTTGGGCCTTGTAACCTTATAAGGCAAATGGATGAAAGTCTCATCTCCTGTAGCAGCTGCTTGCTGTCAAGGGGCGTAGTCCTGGATATCCCCAGGCCCAGAGACCCTTCCTATATGCCAAAGGAAGAAAGGAGCACAAGGGAAGTGGAGTCTTCCTACAGGTAAGAGGAATTGTGCAAAGCCCAGGTCAGTTTGCTGTCTCTGGGGGCGGCATCCACGATGTCTAGAGGATGACATGGATGGACAAGCTGGCATTCTTGTATTCTAGGGGTGACAAATTTGATAAGGTTAAAAGGCATAGTTCAAAAACGAGAATTATAGCAGCTAAAGGTCTGATGAGAAGTAAAACCAGGTGGTCGCAGGAGGGACTAACTTCACAGTGCCCTGGGCCAGGTTGGAGGAAGGTGCGTCACGTCACACCTGTCTAAAGCCCTCTGGTCCACCAAACTTGATTCAAATTAGGCTCAGGGTTATTTTAAGATCCCCCTGAAGGACTGCGGCCTTTTCTGTCTGAGCCATTTGGGCAGAAAAGTGAAAGCAGTTTCAAGCAAAGCCGGTAGACTGCCCATCCTTCACCAGCTCGGCCATCAGGCCTGACAACCATCACTCCAGCCAAACCACTGAGTCTCATTTCCGGAGACAATGATGCAGATGGGCTTCTAAAGTGAGGCCTGTCCTGTGTAAACAAGCAATCAGGTAAACAAGGTGAAAGGTCCAGATGGGCCAGGGTCACGCACCTATGACATGAGGCCATAATGCATCAAAAGAGATTTTATTCCGACCACCTGGGTGCGGGTGGACTGAGACCACGAAAGGCATCAGCGAAGAGAGCAGGGAGAGAGAGGTTTTTATCAATCCTGGCTGGCTGCAAGCCGCTCTGCTGATGTAAGGGTCTGGTCTGTCCTTGGTTCCTCCCACGCCAGGTTCCTCCTCTCCTGGTTGTCTGAGCTATGCTGTGCTCAAGGCTGCAAGCTTTCTGCAGGATCTCTGCTAAGCACAATAAGTTTTTATTTGCCCCCTTTTATTCTCTTTAACCCTTTCAATAGACATACATTCTATGAGAACAGAAGGAAAAAAATAACAAAGGTTAATGAACACAGCAAATCATAAGCCGGTGTCTGAGTCTGCAAGACTATCAGTTGAGAAGACTTCCAAATGCAAGACTTTTGTGGGAATGAAATCAAGCAGTGACAACCTGGTACAGTGGTCGGCAAACTACGGCTCGCGAGCCACATGCAACTCTTTGGCCCCTTGAGATGACTCTTCCACAACATACCATGTGCGGGCGCTCACGTACAGTGCGATTGAAATTTCATGGCCCATGCGCAGAAGTCAGTTTTCGGCTCTCAAAAGAAATTTCAATCGTTGTACTGTTGGTATTTGGCTCTGTTGACTAATGAGTTTGCCGACCACTGATCTAGTAGATAGTCTTTGTCTGCAGTTGGAGCATCTTTGCTGATGTCATCAGGTGCTGAGGTACATTCCGTATGGCATACACAGCCTTCAGGGGAAAAAACTTTAGTTCTCAGTAATTCCTAGTCCAAAGATGGGAGAAAAATGATACATTAGCTTAGATGGGTTGAAGAAAACTAGAAGAATTTAGAAACCAGTTCAGCTTATAGGTGAAAAACAAAACGTTTAAGACAATTAACTGCACTAGATCCAATATCCACAGCTGGGTATTATATTTCCGCTGAAACATAATTTTTCTCTCTAAAATCACCCTAGTTTCTGTCAGGGAGACTCCATTAAGTCCAGTTTAATTTGGCCTGGTTACTTGCATAAACACAAGTGTGGCAGTTGATTATACAGGCTCTCTGACCTGCTCTCCTGGAATCTTACAGGGAATCTTTACATTGAGCTTTAGTCTGCCCCTCAGCAAAGAAGCCACGCCACACAGCTGCCAGCTGGCTCTTCCTGCAATACCTACAGGTTAGGGTAAATCCTGAAGTCCTTTAGGTCCCCCCAAATGTCTTGAGGTTCCTTCCTTGCCATCTTTCAGGAAAGCAACCCTTGTTCCTTACCTGCAAAAACTGCTAGCAGCCATGTGACTAAATAAGGCACCAGGCCAGTTCTGCAGTGGCTTTCATTAGCTTCAGAGGTCAAGCTGTCACTTAAAATTGATGGACAGATAGAGAGCTTTCCAGACAAGAAGAAATTGGAGGAGTTAATCACCACCAAACCAGTTTTAAAGGGAATTCTCTAAGAAGAAGAACTAAAATGAAAAAATAGGAATAATAGAATAACTACAATCCTGTGTAATAATCCTATATAATAAAGAGGTAATATGCAAATTGAATGTCACACCCTTACAAGATGGCTGCCTACAACCAGGCCGGCACGGGGGTTAGTGAGAGATGGCCAAATGACTAAACAAGCAGGCTGTGTGGGGTGACCAGGCTGGGGGGGTGGGGGGGGGGGGAGAGGCTGTGAGGGGTGACCAGGACAACAGGGGGGGGCAGTTGAGGGCAACCAGGCCAGCAAGGGGGGGGGGCGCAATTGGGGGCAACCAGGCTGGCAGAGAGGGGTAGTTGGGGTGACCAGGCCGGCATGCAGAGGCAGTGAGGGGTGATCAGGCCAGCAGGGGGAGGCAGTTAGGGGTGACCAGACAGGCAGGCAGGTGAGTGATTAGGAGCCAGCGGTCCAGGATTGTGAGAGGGATGTCCCAAATTGGAGAGGGTGCAGGCTGGGCTGAGGGGAACCCCCCTCCCCCATGCACAAGTTTTGTGCACTGGGCTTCTAGTAACTACATAACTATTGATAATTATTTTAAATGTAAATGTATTAAATGCTCTAATCAAAAGACATAGGGTAGCTGAATGGAGAAGAAAATAATTATATATATAAATATATATATCTATAAATATATATATAAATACATATCTATAAATATCTATAAATATATATATAAATATATATATATATATACACACACACACACACACACACTGTCTACAAGAGATCCACTTCAGGTTGAAAAACACATACAAAGTAAAGGGATGGGAAAAGATGTTTCATGCAAATGGAAACAAAAAAATTTGGGGTAGAATACTTCTATCAGACAAAATAAATTTTAAAACAAAAGTTATAATAAGAGACAAAGAAGGACCCAGCAATTCCACTTCTGGGTGTTTATCCAAAGAAACCCAAAACACGAATTTGAGATGAGCTATGCATCCATGTGCTCACTGCACCATTATTTACAACAGCTGCGATATGGAAATAACCTAGGTGTCCAGCAATAGGGAAACGAATAAAGATGTGGTATGAATGTATATGTGTGTGTAATGGAAGGTGAGTCATCTGTAGAACAGAAAGATCTTGCCCTGGCCTGTGTTGCTCAGTGGTTAGAGAGTCAGCTCACACGCTGAAGGATCCCAGGTTTGATTCCCAGTCAAGGGCATGTACCTGGGTTGCAGGTTCAATCTCCAGCTCAGTTTGGGGTAGGTGTGGAAGGTGTGTCTCTCACTTCCATGTTCCCCCTCTCTCTCCCTCTTTCCTGCCCCTCTCCCCCTTCCTCTCGTTCTAAGAAATCAATGGAAAAATATCCTCAGGTGAGGATTAATAAACAAAAAGAATGAAACACTGATACTTGCAACACATGGATGCCTCTGTGTCATTTCGTGTAACTGGACTTCATTCATTCTCACTACTGCATTGTATGCCACTATATGGGACTCCACGGTCCAATGAACCATTCTATTGTCATTTCCAGTTTGGGGGCACACACACTTTTTTAGGGTAAATATCTACAAGTGAAATTACTGACTCGCAGGGTCCACATATCCTAGCCAAAGCCAGACCTGTTTCCCAAGTGGCCGCACCACTCCGCTCCCAGCAGCAGCGCGAGGGTCTGCCCGCTTCCTCCCCACCTCGGGGCCCAGCGCCTCTGCCCTCGGTGAGCAGGAGTCGCACCCCGGGGGCTTGAACGTGTCCTCTCTGGTTTGTATTGCGTTAAGCACCTTTATCATCAACAACAAATGTTTATGGGTCATTTGGATTTCTTTTGTGAAATCCCTGCTCAAGTGTTTTGCCCATTCTTTAACTGGATTGCTTTCCTTGATCTGTCCTTCACCTATTCTAGCATTATTTGTCGCAAATATCTCCTCCCCCTCGCTGGCCTGCCTTTCTTGCCCACGGTGGAAAGTTGGGGCGAGTAGCCGTCCCCCCCGCTCCCCCTCCCCCCGGGCGCCGCGGTCCCGGGGGCTGCCCTGCCGGCCTCCAGCGTCACAACCGCCCCCGCCTCCTAGGACGAGCGGGAGGTGTCAGGGGCGGGGCGGCCGCCGCGCTGGCCCCTCCCTCCTGGGGCGCGGGCCTCGGTCTCCAGGGCAGCGCGGGGCGCGGGACAGGGCGGTACCCGCAGGTGGCGGCGCGGGAGGATGCGGCCGCGGAGCCGGAGAGCGCCGGGCAGGTGACGGGCGGTTGCACCGGAACAGGGCGGGCGGCGCGTCCCGAGGAGGAGGGGGTGGCAACACGGGGACTGGGGTGGGGACCGTAGGAAGCCCCGAGGGAGGGAACTGGATGGGATGAGAAGGGCTCAAAGCATTAGGACCCGACCCGCCGAAGGCTCTGGTGCCCTCCTTCCGAGCCGCTCGTCCTCGGCAGATTACGGCCAGTCCCGGGCACCAGACCCGCCGGACCCGGCACTCACGGGGCCTTACACCGCCCCTCGCTGCCCAGTCTTGTCCATCAGAGAAAAGGCAACGGGAGAAAATAAATACGAGCGCCCCGGTGGGCAGCTTGGGCCTGTCCCAAACAGAGCAGCTTTTTCTCTGCCGCTCACCGGGCGAGCGCAAGCAGACTCCTTTCCCACCGGGGACGCCTGGCCGGCTAGTGGGCTGGACCCGCGGCCAGGTCCCAGAGCTGGTGGCTCCCAGGCGAGGGTCCCTGCGGGGCTTGTGTGCTCCGTTTGCTCGCCTCTTGGTCAGACACTCAGTGGGAAACGTGTGCCACTGGGAGCCACTTCCTGCCAGTGGCCGCCCCTTGCTGGTTAGTCCCCCGCCTGCCTGAGCGTGGTTAGGATACCCCTCCGCAGGCCCGGCCTCTGGCTCTCCCAAACTTCATTAATCCAGTAACACAAAAGTACTGTCTTCTATGGACATTTTTTTATTGATTAACTCCAGGAGACACTAATCTGTCTCATTTAAGAAAAGAAGGGAAATTGGAGAGAAAAATTTCACGAAGGAGCATTTCCAAATTGAAATGTAATGATTATTTTAAGCTTCTGTAAGATCCCAGGGAGTACAGTGACTTGAAGTCTTAGAGTAACACTGGTGTTTTAAAACTTCCAGTTACTTGATGCATTTGCTGCTTTGTAAAAAATATCCTAAAAAGCAACAGTTGATCAGCTTACCAGTATTAAAATGATACAGTAGAATGAAATAGATGTGTTTTTAAAATAAGAAACTCAAACCAGTCTGCGCAGTTAGACAATAACATGTAAATATGTTGCTTTGTCTGTTTTGTTAGTGAGGTGCTTTCCTCCAGGGCATAGATGATGTTCCCTAGCAACAGAGTCAACATAAGCAGCGCTAGGAATATGAACAAGGTCATGTGTTTAAATTAAAATTGGGATCTGCCAAAACGCAAGAGCAAGCCCTTAAAACAACGTTAGAGCAATCCCTGATGCTGACGGTTCTGCTGCCTGACCCACAGGAAACATTGTGGCCTTCAGGCAGGAGCTAGAAGCCAACAGGGAGTGCCAGGTGGAGAGGAAAGGAAGCACCACCCAAACGTCTCCTTCAGTCTGATAGTGAACTCCAAGCACCTTCCCAGAGCGCCTCAGGGTCGGACAGCCCTGAGACAGGGAGGGTGCACGTGGAATGACACTGACGCACATTAGAGCAGATCCCAGTGCCACCCAGGCCCGTCCCCCAGCACTCCCAGGGCGGCCTCGGGCAGGCGGGCCTCCAGCCTCACTGCACTGCTCAGTGGTGGCATTCACACCTGCCACACTCCTGTTCAAATATATTGAATCATCTATATATTTAAAAGCATAATATGCAAATTGACCAGATGGCGGAACGACCGGTCGCTATGATGCACACTGACCACCAGGGGGCAGACACTCAATGCCCCCAGCCCACAGGCCTTGATTGCCCTAGAGGGACCTGCTGGCCAACCTCTTGGTTCCTCTCCCTGGCCGGCAGGCTCTGATCGCCTGATGGGAAATGGAGAACTGAGGGTAGGTAGCAGCAGATGTGGGCGGCGGGGCGCGTGGCCAGCTTCCGGCAGCCAGGGAAGATTGGCCCTGATTGCAGGCCAGGCCTAGGGACCGTACCCGTGCACAAATTTTGTGCACCGGGCCTCTAGTTTTTCTAATAAAGTCACTGAGGTTGATCCCATGACTGACCTCACCTAGTTACACATGCCTGTCAGCAGCAGCCTGTGTATCAGCAGGTCTTCCAATGAGGCGCCAGCATGGGCCAAGGCCCCGCAGCTTCCTTCCCTCTCGGCAGTGAGGACTGGGAAACACTTGCTCCCACCCCTTGCTGTGCACACGGCAGCCGGGGACCTGTTTCTCTCTCCAGGCATACAACAGGACAGGGCACATTTGTATCCGCGCCCTGCCTACTGAAACAGGTGCCACAGTCCTGTCCACGTGACCACGTGGCCTGCCCAGGCCTGCCGGCCCCAGGCCCTGGAGCGGCCCTTGACCCTCGCTGGTTAGCCTTCTTCCTCAGATGTGCTCCTGGAGAGAGAAACAGCTCCACAGACCTTCCTCACACACAGAGGGTGCCCACGCAGGCCTTGGGCCATATAACACAGTTCCTGTCCTCATTTACAGTTTTACTAACGTGGGAATTAAAGAGACTTTACCAGTCCCAGAGTAACAAAAACATAATTCTTTTAGGTAACGCTCTTGTGAACCACAGCTTGAAATATTCAGCCACAACTTGACACTGCCTGTCAACAAGAGTTTCCTGGTAATTTTTGTGTTTTTTCAAGATGAGTCATGGTAAATTAATCCCCAGGCTCTCTATTCAATCTCCTGTGCATCGTGCCAGCCTAAAGGTCCCGGCCACAGAATCACCTTTTAAGAAAGAAGACTTGCCTCTGATTTCAAAAGATTCCCTGGAAGCCGACTCAGAGAGCCTCAGCCAAGAGAGCTCCTCTCACGCTGAGCGTGGAGAGCAAATCCAGGACGACGCCATGGAGCGGGACAGCTTGGAGGAGAGCTCTCCCGGGGACAGCCTGAGCGAGACGGAGGAGGAAGCCAGCAGCAAGGCAGCCCAGGCGGCCAGCAAGGACAGCCGTGCCCAGGACAAGGGCACGGGCAACAGGTCAGGAACCGGCTTGTTGACAGCTGGGTCTCCGAGGCGTGCTGTTAAATAGTTACAGGTACCGTCCACCAGGGTGAGGAGGGGCGCTCATAGGGAGCACCCTGCAGTGTGAGATGGGTCTCTGGGCATCTAAGGACAGTGGGGACCAGGCTTTCGGTCACAGTCTTTTTTTTTTTTTAATTAAAAAATATGCAAAAGACAAGGAGCCCTGGCAGGATAACTCAACTGGTTAGTGCATCGCCCTGATTCACCAAGGTTGTGGGTTCGATCTCCAGTCAGGACACACATAAGAACCAATTAATGAATACATAAATAAGTGGAACAATCACCTGCAGCAATAACTGCATTTTTATTGTTGCAAGTTATATGCAAAAGACAAGGAGAGGTATTCACAGGGGCGTCTGCTTTCCTTATGTTCCTCATTTTCTGTCCATCTCCCAAGTGTCTCCCCTGCTATGGCCTCACCCTGGAGACACCCAGAAAGGCTGGTACAGAAAAGTGCCACCTTGGAGTCAGGTGGTCTTGCTTCAGGCCAGGCACTGCTCTTTAGTGTACATTGATTGGCTTTTCAATGTACACAAATTTTCATTACATTTCAATTTGGAAATGCTCCTGCACGCCTCCTACTGGGGATCGAGCCTGAAACCTGGGCAGGTGCCCTTGACTGGAATCGAACCTGGGACCTTTCAGTTCACAGACTGATATTCTATCCACTGAGCCAAACCAGCCAGGGCGCATCTCACTTTTTCTCACCTGTTAAATAAACCAGCCTCTCTCTCACGATTGCTATAAATGTCAGTACCTCCCAGGGCTTATAGAATCATATAAAGATTCATTTTCTAATAATCAGTATTGATGGAGCATTAACTTTATGCTAGATGCTACCAAAAACTATAAGAAAAAAATAAATTTGTGCAATGTTACTCCATTGTAATAAAAATATGAATGCTATGATAGAGTATAGAAGTTAAAAGGTATTGATTAGAAAGAGGTTTTAGTGTGGGGGTGAAGTGCATGGAGTCTGAAACAGACCATCCGGTTCACATTTGGCCAAGTCCACTTAATCTCTCTGGCCTCAGTTTCCCCCTCAGTAACAATGGGATAATAATAATGGCTACCTTACAGAGTTATGATGCTAAAATACACACACACACACACACACACACACACACACATGCACACTGAGTGGCCAGATTATTATGATCTCTGAATGCATAATAATCTGGCCACTCAGAGAGAGAGAGAGAGTGTGTGTGTGTGTGTGTGTGTGTGTGTGTGTATTAGAGGCCCGGTGCATGAATTCATGCATGGGTGGGTCCAGCCAGCCTGGCCAGGGGAAGGGGACATGGGTGGTTGGCTGGAGTGCCTGCTGGTTGAATTCCTGGTCAAGGGGACAATTTGCATATTAGCCTTTTATTATATAGGATATATACTGAGTGGCCAGATTATTATGCGTTCAGAGATCATATTAATCTGGCCACTCAGTGTGTGTGTATATATATATTACTGAGAACAGGGATTGGCTGTTTAAAAGCTATACTAGAGGCCTGGTGCACAAAATTTGTGCATGGGAGGGGGGTGTCCCTCAGCCCAGCCTGCGCCCTCTCCAATCTGGGACCTCTTGAGGGATGTCCACCGGGATCAGGCCTAAACGGGCAGTTGGACATCCTTCTCACAATCCAGAACTGCTGGCTCCCAACCACTCGCCTGCCTGCCTGCCTGATTGGCCCTAACCGCTCTGCCTGCCAGCCTGATCACCCCCTAACCACTCCCCTGCCAGCCTAATCGTCGCCTAACTGCTCCCCTGCTGGCCCTATTGCCCCTAATTGCCCTCCCCTGCCAACCTGGTCACCCCTAACTATCTTCCCCTGCAGGCCTGGTCGCCCCCAGCTGCCCTCCCCTGCTGGCCTGGTCACACCTAACTGCGCTCCCTTGCCAGCCTGGTTGCCCCTAACTGCCCTCCCCTGCTGGCCTAGTTGCCCCCAACTGCCCTCCCCTGCAGGTCTGGTTGCCCTTAACTGCCCTCTTCTGTTGGCCCAGTCACCCCTAACTGCCCTCCCCTGCAGGCCTGGTCCCTCCCAGCTGCCCTCTCTTGCTGGCCATCTTGTGGCAGCCATCTTGTATCCACATGGGGGCAGCCATCTTGTGTGTTGGAGTGATGGTCAATTTGCATATCACCTCTTTATTATATAGGATGTGTACTAGATTTTTTTTAATTAAGGGTAAAATATGTTGAGGAAAGTTTATTGGAAGTCCTAGAGCTTGGGCAGGTAGGCTTTTGGAGACAAAGTAGATTTTTTTTTTAAAAGCAGCCCTAGCTAGTTTGGCTCAGTGGATAGAGCATCAGCCTGTGGACCAAAGGGTCCCGGGTTGGATTCTGGTCAAGGGCACGTACCTCGGCTGTAGGCTTCTCCCCGGACCCTGGCCCTGGTAGGTGCTCTTGCAGGGGGGCAACCAATCGATGTGTTTCTCTCACATGGATGTTTCTCTCTGTCTTCCCCTCTCTCTTCCACTCTCCCTAAAAATCAATGGGAACATCCTTGGGTGAGGATTAAAAAAGAAAAAGGAGAAAGAACAGAATTAGAGTGATGCGTGTGGCATAGTAAGGCATACTAAGCAGGCTGGATGGCAGAGCATCTGGACTCGGTGTAGGGTGAGTGGGCTGAGTGGGCCTGAGCTGGGGCCATCCAGGTGTGAGACCAGCTCCAGCCAGGGACAGGCACAGGGAGGGCCCCTCTGAGAGACAGATGGAGCCTGCTCCTGAGTCTCCCGTCCTTCTTGCCGTCCTCTGTCTTCCTCTGGGAGGAAGGGAATATTGAGTGGAAGCATGCTCATATGCTTTTTAAGGATCTCAAAGTACAGTGATAAACGCTGTCACAGCGACGGGGCTGAGAGCATGGGGCTTGGGAAGGCATCAGCGGATGCCCGGTGCTCTGAGGGGAGAGGGCAGGTTCCGGGAAGGGCAGAGGGCGGGGAGCGTGCGGAGCAGGGTTCTGCAGGGTGGCACGCGCTGCATTAGGAAAAACGCGCAGGGACAAAGAGACTGCCAGATGGTAAAACCCAACAGCCACGGCAACTCCAACAGCAGCAGCATCCCTTTGGGAGGCTCACCCGTACTTCCACGTAATGCTTCCCTGTGACCCCACGCACCCGCCCCATTGCACAGGTAAGGAAAGGGGCTAACTCGTCTGACATCATGGAGCTGGGAGGGGATATTGCTTGTTTTGCGGTTGATCTCGTGCTTTTCAAAAATTTGACAAAATTCTAACCTACAGAACAGCACAGAGAAAAGTGTTATAACCCTGATACCATATTTGTTTCAAACACACTTTTTAAAGGCATACAACGTTGCAGGAAAAGTTTTCATTTTCCTCCTCTGCGATAGCCAACACATTTCTTCTGGGCAGTCTTTATTCATCTCTGTCTCTTCTCCACAAGTTGTAGTTAGTGGAGAAACACACATACAAAGTGGGAGAACTGACAGGGCTTGGAGACAGGAGGTGAACACGGTGACTGTCACATTCTACCAACGGCTGGTGCCAGGGACCTTGTCAGGGCCACGCTGAGCGGCGCTTACCGGTGGCCACACACCTGGTGCTGGAGCTGTGGCAGCCCTGGCAGGGGGACCCTCCAACCATCCCGTTGGATAGGTTGTAGATGAGGCTTAAAGAGGCTACGCCACACCCATGCCTTACATCTTTGGACAGGTTGTAGATGAGGCTTAAAGAGGCTATGCTACACCCATGTCTTACATCTTTGGACAGGTTGTAGATGAGGCTTAAAGAGGCTACGCCACACCCATGCCTTACATCTTTGGACAGGTTGTAGATGAGGCTTAAAGAGGCTACGCTACACCCATGCCTTACATCTTTGGACAGGTTGTAGATGAGGCTTAAAGAGGCTACGCCACACCATCTGTGAGTGTGGAGCAGAAAACGGGCAGTCTGCCTCTGTGCTTTAGGCCATCTTTTTCTTTATTTTATTTGATTTTCCCATCACCATTGATCCCCTAGGCCCTCTTCCCCCTCAAGGCCACGTTTTCCTTTTAGTTCCAACCTAAGGGAGTCGTGATCTCACAGGTGAGAAACGGCGGCGGCTTCATTACAGAAAGGGAAGGCCTTTGCGGTGCATAGCAATCTGCCTGTACGTTTAAGACGACGAAACCAAGACGAGGACCCAGTAAGGGGCCTCATTTCCCCAGAGCTGAGTCTTTCCTGTTGGAGTGGATGTGCAGGGACCCAGCTTTCACCTTGCTCTTCACCCAGGGACAATGTAAATCCCACTCGATAAGTTCCAAAATCAAGAATAATATTTACAAAAATAAAAATGATGGTTAGGGCCTTGGTCTTCTGAGTCAGAGATCCGTAAATAATGCTATGTTCCTTCGATTGCTTTGCCTTGGAGATGTTTAATGATAGATGATGATCCCCAGGGTTAGAATGGGTTATAGTTTGAACATCAGAGGACAGTTCTCCACTACAAAGGAAAACAGAACTATAGCATTTAGCCAAATAATGCCTCAAAAATATCATTCGTGTGAGGGGTTAGCTACTAGCCCCTTTCTCTGCCTCCTGAAGTCTTGGGAAGCTTGCCCAGGTGTGTTGTTGCTTGGATCTGGGAGTTTTTGAGCCATGAAGTAGACAAATTCCGACCAGACTTTCGATATAAATTCAAGTATGCTTTCCTTTCTGTAAGGTAGATGGCATTCTGGGACTGTTAGTTCCAAAAATCAGTCATAGTCTTGCCCTAAAACCAAGGGAAATCTCTTTCTTCTAGCTTTAAGAAGCATTTTTAAGCTGCCTGATCAGTCACTTGAGCCTGACTCTCGTGTTTTGATGTTACTAGGACCTCCTCAAAGCAATTACTCCCTGTATCTCACCAAAGTCAGTTCAATGTAAATGGATCAGAGGAAACACTTTTCTTAATGGAAATTGGAGCTGCATTGACTGCAGTGAATGAATCAAGAGTGGAGAGAGGATCTTCACATGATAATCCTTAAACCCACTCCAGAGCCAGCCTATGACCCTCTCGCTGACGCAGAAGGAGATCAGTGTAATTCCTGGCACATTAGGAAGGAACTGCTTCCTCCAGTGCCTTCTGAACCTTCATAAAATCTTTGAAAACACCCGAGAGCCGCAGCACAGCCCCTAGGAGATGTGTTTGTGTATGCATATAGCCTTGTTTACAAGACTCCTCAAATGTAATGAGCTACCATTTGTAAAACTGTTGGCTTTGTACCTACTGTCTCATTTACCTTCACGGCCTCCGAGGTGTTGTCATCCCCATTTTTCGACAGGAACTGAAGCTTTGGGAGTCGGGCCAGTGTAGGTCCTGACTCAGCGGCAGAGCCTGAGCCTCTAAGTCACTCGATAGGTGGTCAAAGGCTGATCGGATGAAGGATTCAGTTTTACCATCTAACAAATATTAAAGGCACAATGATTTTAATATGGACTAAACTGAGGCCTGAGTACAGACGCATTTTAAATCAAATTTCATTAAAGTCATACAAATACTTACAGGATTCGGAGCCTGCAAGGAAGACCCCATGTTCTGTCAATAAGCCCCCTTGTGCCAGAGGTGACCAGGCGGGAGAGGCACAATGAGGAATTAGAAATTAAGTGGACTATTCAGGATTGTCTGAAAGTAAGAAAGGGACTCAGGATTAACTGAATTTTTATTGTTTTGTGGTGGCATATAATTTTCCCTCTCAAATGCTTCCATATATGTTGTTTCAGATTAATAATACAAGAACCCGGTGCAGTATTGAGTGATGATTTCTGGGTCTTAAATAGCAACACTGGACAACCAAAATGGATCTGGGTAAAGGCCAAAATGCAGCGTTTTCGTCGCCCCTCAGTCCCGGACGGCGCTGTGCAGCGCGTTGGGAGTACCGGAGCTGGGGACAGGCTGCTCCTCCCGCAGGCGCAGGGAAGGCTGCTAGGGAGTGAAGGATGGCCTGGGCGAGGTGTGCTAGTCTAGTGTTGTCAGGACTTCCTGGGCGTTTCCAGGGGCTGGCTTTCCTTTCCTCTGGTTTCTGGCAAGATTCCTCCATGCTGATTTCTCTTGTCTTCAAGGTAGATTGGAATGCTAGCCACTTCATACACTTTACCCTCTGTTCCAGGGTGTCACACAGTGTCAGGGAGATAGCCATAGCATTTTAGTCATTTATTTCAGGTCACATGGGCATCATTATGTCGGAGACGTGACTTTTGGTTACAGGTCGTAGCCTTTTCTGTTTTATGGGCCTTCGCTGGCTCGCAGGTTCTGCAGTGGCTAAACCCAGGGCACCCCCCACCCCCCGAATAGGCCCAGTGCCATCACAGTGCCATCGCGCAGAGGAGCAGCGGGGAGGGACCCAAGCTGTGCCAGAGCTGAGTTGTGTCTGTTAAAGGCAGGGTCCATGCCAGAAGGGCTGCAGCCACAGCCACTCCTGGCTCGGTGGCCCCGGAGGCAACCCGCTCTTTTCCAGGTGTTCCAGCACAGGGATGCATTACCAGGTTGAAACAAGCAAATACATAGTGATTTTGAAACTTTACCAACTAGAATTTAAGTTTATGTCACCTGCAAGCCTATGAGTTTATCAAGCGGATTAGGAAGATTGTTGCTGAGTTCCTAAAGGGACGGTTGAGTTCATGGCCTTTCCTGCTTTCATTTAGTTCTACTCCATGACAAGTTTGAAGACACAGAAGGCTTTAATAACGAAATCATCAATGAATTGAATTTAAAACAAATGCTTTCCCAACACTTCCTGTCGATTGCCAGGCTTCCCTGCCAGGCCCAGCTGGTGGCTAAGTGGGGGGTTTTAGAGCCACTGGGGCTCCCCAGCCTGTCCCAGTTGAAGTAGAAGGAGGAGCCCGAGGCCTGGGGCCGCAAACTCCTCCCCCAGGTTCCCACAGCTCTGTCCGTGGCAAGGGCTGGACCCAGAGGTCAGGCCTGTGTGTCCCAGGACATCACAGCTCCCTTGAAACCCAGAGCTGCACATATCTGTCATTGAAAATAAATAAGTCCTGCCTGGAGAAAGTGTAACACCGGGAAGTGTTACTAAGCCGACTCTGGGCTCTCATCTCTAGAGAATGGGAAGTGGAGAGCCGCCTCCTGGCGCCCCTGGGGACTCCCACTGGGTGAGTCACAGCAGGTCCGGGGGGAGGCAGTCCTTGCTCCACAAGACACACTTGATAGGAGGGAGGTGCCAGAAGTTGACATTGCAACCCTACCATGCCCTCTTAGGCCATTTGTTTCCATGTAACTCACAGATTGTCCTTGAGTCAAAGCTGTTACTAACAATGCTAATAATTGGGGGCAAATATCTGGTTATTTTTCAGCCATAAATTTGTTGTCAAAGAAAAGAAAGGACTTTAGTTGGAATTATCCACATTATATATTTGCTATAAATAACATCCACTAGATAACAGCCCAGCCCGTCTAGTTTAGTGTGTTTCTGTGGACTGTCTTTGGCCTTCAGTTCATTAAACCACTCTTTTTTCTATTAAAATGTTATTGTTTTTGGCAGAATAAGTGCCTACATTAAATGAAATTTCTGGGTTGTAGATAACCTTCCCAAAGCATTCCAGTGTGTTTGAGGAGCCATTTTATTTCATACTTGCAAAAGTGATTTTTTAGTCCTCTGGGGTTTTTATTTACTTAAAAGCTGTTGATAAAAGATTAAGATGAGCATACAATTCAGAAATCCTTGGGAACAATTGCCAATTTTATAGTTCTTAAAGAGCCATTAAAAACTTTACACTTAAATAAAAATTGAATTTGCTGTTCATATGCATGAAAGATTTAATGGCATATAAATTGGCAATAATTGTTCTGTTTAAAAGGATTAAATTAAACCTCAATCAATAATAACATGTGCAGTTTCAATTTAACCGGCTACTTAAAATAAAGCAGCAAATAAATAACTGCTCAGTGATTAGCAGCAATGCTTCCATTCGCCTCCTCCACAGGCAAAGCGGCCAGTTATTGAATATTTTATTATGTGTGCAAAGCATGTTAATTGTGCTAGAAATATGCTCTGATTTTAGTGATTTTTTTGATTAAATATTATGCTGAAGATGAGGCTCTTCATTAAATGGAGATTTTATTTTATTTTGTTTGACGTTGTCACAGTCAGTAACCAAATAGGGTCCATTAGGGCCAGCAGATACCCTAGCACATGCTCCCGGGACCGAATTCTAGCCTCCCATCCATTTCCTGCCCCGGCACCTGAAGGGGCACCTGGCACCTGGGCCTGAGCAGCAACAGAGGAGCAGCGTCCTCATCGTCCTGCAGCGCCTACCATGCGGGGAAGGGCGCACTGCGTGCAGATGGCGCTGGTGAAGGAGCACTTCTCGCTCACTCTGCCCCGCGTTGACCTGGCCGCAGACAATTGAGCTGCTTCGCACACAAGCCCAGCACAATGGGCTCTTCAGACTCAGCCATCAGGTTTGCTCCTGGAAAGTGTTTCAGCTTCCATGCTCGTGGTTTGGCAAAACATAACTCCCATTTGTTTCAAGATACGATTTCCATCTAGAAGAGCACGGGGCGGGGGGGGGGGGGGCTATTGTAGGGCGGTCCTTGTAGGTGCAAGTGGTGCAGTGTAATCAGTGCTCTCTTAGGAGCCACACGTTCAGATTCTGTCTGGAAGGGTGTCTCTTCAAACAGTTGGTTCAAATGCATTTTTCTTAGCCAAAGCCATCCATGTTGTCTGATTTGTGTCACAGCGTCTGCATTTTCCAGGGCCCACTAGGCCCTCAGTCTTCCCTGCAGTGTGCATTTCAGAATGGACATTGCAGAGGCTAGGAATCAGAGCTGATTCTGAAGGTCTGAAGCGACGTGATTCTGCCAGTTTACCCTCCTCGTCAGTTTTCAGAGTTCTTGAGGTATTTCATCGTGGGGAAACACGGACCTTTCCTACTCTCATTTCCCGAATCACAGTTCACACAGGTTCTCATGGTGCCCAAGTTCTGGTAAACAACTGGCTGTTTACAGGTGTGCTCTCAGCGCCTCAGAAGACCACTGTGTGCCCTGGAGATAACAAGCTCTGGGGAGAGAGCCCGGAGCAGGCACCAGCAGGAAGCACGACGCACAGCAGTGTCACGCGTCATGTCATGGCAATGGGATGGAGCACGGCAACCCAAAGCAGGGAGCCTCCCTGACGGCTTTCACAGCTCATCCTGTGGATGCTCACTTAGTGTGAAGGGTATGGTTCTAAATGTACACAGGGTGTCCCCAAAATGTAAGCACAATTTAATTTTGAAAATGAAATGTTCTGTATAATTAAAGGGTAATATGCAAATTGACCCTAATGGCAGAACCACCAGGAACTACCGATTGCTATGACGCACACTGACCACCAGGGGGCAGATGCTCAGTGCAGGAGCTGCCGCCTGGTGGTCAGTGCGCTCCCACAGGGGGCGCTCTGCTCAGCCACAAGTCGGGCTGACAGCTGCAAGCACAGCGGCGGTGGCGGGAGCCTCTCCTGCCTCCTTGGCAGCACTAAGGATGTCCGACTGCAGCTTAGGCCTGCTCCCCATGGGAAGCGAGCCTAAGCCAGCAGGTGGACATCCCTTGAGGGGTCCCAGACTGCAAGAGGGTGCAGGCCGGGCTGAGGGGAACTGCCCCCCCCACCCCGAGTGCATGAATTTTCATGCACCAAGCCTCTAGAATTTTAATAAACACTGCCTTTGTAATTATGTGTGTATACATTTTTGGGGACACCCTCTCTATATAAATTTGCTTAATTCGCTCAACCACACTGTGATGTAGGTAGCTGCTGTTGTTACCCATACCATTTTGTTGATGAGGAAGCTGAGGCACAGAGACATTGCCCACACTACTCCATCCTGGGAGCACCAGGCACGAGCCAGGCAGTGGGTTCCAGGACCCTCATCCTTAGACACTCTGCCATCCCATTTCTCAGAACCCAAGCACTCCAGATTACTATTCAGAAGCAAAGCACCATGGGGATTCCATGTGACTGAGGAAGGTCTAGAACCGTGGCTATAGACATTATTCCACTCTTCGCTAGTGCTGGTTAAATATGATGACCAATCTGAGAGCCAGTTTTTTAGTATTACTGCAGCGATGGAAGTCAGGAAGCCATTTCTGTCAATCACTGAAGACTACCTAATTTTTTAAAATATATTTTTATTGATTTCAGAGAGAAAGGGAGAGGGAGAGAGAGAGAGAAATATCAATGATGAAAGAGAATCATTGATTGGCTGCCTCCTACATGCTCCCCACTGGGGATCAGCCTGCAACCCAGCTATGTACCGTTTACCAGAATCGAACCCGGGACCCTTTGGTCCCCAGGCGAACACTCTATCCACTGAGCCACACCAGCCAGGGCTAGTTTTTGCAATGTAGACACTCCTCAGTTACAGAGTCTCTGGTGAGTTTATAATAGGATCCTAGAGCAAGAGAGTTGGAATGGACTTTGTGATATCTTCTAGCAAGTGAATCTGGGAATCAGAAGCTAACACATTTTCAGTGATATGTCCTCTTATTTTAAATACCCATAATGCCCTGTATCTCTTTATGTTTCTAACTTGTTAGCTGGTTATCACAGTTGGTATAACAAGCCTATCTTCTCCACTGGCAGGGAAGGTCCATCAGCCTGCGTCTGTTTTGCTCACCACTGTCTTCAGTGCCAGCACCTGGGGAGTTTCTCAGTATTATTTGTTGACGAGCCAAGTGCTAACTAGGCAGCTCACTAGCTCACATGAGGCAGGCCTGTGGACAACATGTGATTCACCACCGCCTGTGGGAACAGCCGCCTGATAAAGGGCAACTGAATGGACACAGAGCCCAGTGCTGGGACAGACTGCCAGGCCTATGTCCTAGCCCCTCCACTTGTTAGCTCTGCGACCTTGTAAGAGTTACACGAGCTCTGTAAGCCCCAGTTTCTTGATCTATTAAATGGGGATAAAAATAGCACCTCCCTCATAGGGTTGTTCTAAGGAAAAGCTAGAGATTTGCTGGAAGCATTCCCTAGGTCGGCATGCCATGGTATATGCTGTCTCCCGATTCAGCCAGCACCGCATCCTCCCGAGCCTATGAAGCAGGCAGTGATCCCCACAAGACCCGCCCCTTTGAAAGGTTGCCAGCTCCTGCTTCAAACAGGGCAAAGGACTGCCTGTTCCAGAAACCCTCCCAGCCTCTGTGGATAGTGCCTTCCAAACACCCAACACTTGCTCTCCAGAAGTATTTGGGTTACTAGCACTTTGCTCTCCATGGAATTATTCTTCCTAATCAAATTCTCATAGGAGCTTGGTTAAGCCAAACTCCTCGCATAGTTTACAACCCCCTTCAAGCTCTCACCTCTCCTAGATTCTGCGTCTGCTCCTTGCCCTTCCCCCTCCACCGCCATCCCCAGGCAGGCCTTGTCCTTGGGAAGGGCCATGCTTGCCTCCTCTCCATGCCTTTCACATGCTGTTCCCTCAGGCTGGCCCTTCTGAGCTTAGGCCTCAGCCACTGAGTCCCTGGCCTTCCAGGGGGTTGGATGCCGAGGCCTGAGGCCCCTCATCAGGGCTCCCTCGCTCTCTGTGAATTGCTTGTCTCCTTGGTTGCACCCCCCTTGGCTAGGAGCCCACCACCGCATTCCTCTCGCCCAGTGGTCGGCAAACTGCGGCTCGCGAGCCACATGTGGCAAACCACATGAGCCGCAGTTTGCCGACCACTGCTCTAGCCTAGTGAGCACTCGGGAAATAGCTGTAGAATCACTAAGTGAGCAAATGGATGAGGTACATTCTGCTGCGTCAAGCAAATCTAGGAGGAGAGTGAAATTTACTCTTTCCTTTCAACACAGATGGATCTGGTGAGACAGCGCCTTCTTCATGAGGAAATGGTCTCTGTCGGTGTTTACTTGAAGGCATCCCCGAGGCACTCCTTATCCTTTTCCACCTAAACCACACCAGGCACCTTCCAGGTCACTGAGCGCCAGAGAAGCCCTAAGCTGGTCGCTAATGCCAGACACTTTCCTGCACGTTTCAATTCTAAGTTGCCACTGGCTTTTAAAGAAACTAATACCGAATGCTACATTGAGAGGCTCTGTTATTTAAGAACACGTACTCTTCGCCTACAGCACAGGCGAGTGCCAGGGCAGGCGAGGGAGGGTAACGTCAGTCCTGGTGCCCAGCCTGACTGGGCGAGGAGACAGGTCCCCCCGGGGCAACGGGAAACACAGAGGAGTGATTTAGACATACTGTCCCATTGTGATCCGGATGCAGTCTGGAGCCATAAACAGAATAAATGTGATGCGTCCTGCTCACAGGTGCGGGAAGCTGGCTTGGAGGTGACATGCTCTGCCCACGGATGGACAGACCAGAACTTAACCCCAGTCCGTCCTGTCCCACATCCGCTGTGCTCTGCTGGGCCACTCCATCCCCTCGTACATACCTAGGGGCCCTTAGGACAGGCGAGTGGCAGCGCCCCAAACCACTGTGAGTTCAGGTCACGGGACGCCACAGGGGAACCCTCCCGGGCGCCCCGGAGACGGTGGACGTCGCGGTGCCCAGCGAGGGCGAGTCGCACACTTGGATGCCAACACCCTGAGAGGTGAGAGCCGTGTCGTTCAGGCGCTTGGCTGGAGGAGAACGTCCTCTCTCTCCCCCCGATGGCAAAGGAAGAGCAGCGTGCCCAGCAGTCTTCCATCTTAATGTGTGAGCGAAAAACGTCTAAGTGACAAGGAGCAAGACACAGGCTTCGGCGTGCTCCACTTTCTGCTTTACATCAAACCAAAGAAGTCTAGGGCACATTAAGGAAAGGCAATTAGCGTTAGGGGCTCCATCAGTTTGTTTACCCAGCATAAAATTATGTCCTCTGTAAACCCGAGTCTCAAATAGCATAAAAGCCTGGCTGATTTACATTTCCTTTTTGATTAGAGAATCGCATGTACTGAACTCAAGGAAGGAAAATCTCTCCCAGTTAGCTTTTGAAGATCAAAGGGCCCATTAAACATGCCATGTCACCAGCGTCCTTTTTCCCTCTCGGGAAAGGCGAGGAGGGGCTTTCGCACTGAGATTGTCCTGGGGGACAGGGAAGACTGTCTGGGGTCATGTGGACTGGAATGGACTTCCCTCCAGGTCACTGCCCTCAGCCGGGACCATCTGTTGACCGTTTGTGGAAACAGGGCTGCCCTGCAGCGTCCAGTTCGGCGGCCCTGGCTGCTGAGGTTTCTGTGCTTAGACCTGACAACCAGGGAGCGTGGCCCACAGGCTTTTCAGCGAGTCACCTTCTGATTCCAGGGCTTGGGGCTCTTTCTGTATGTGGTACATTTGATAAACTCTACCGACACAAAGTGCACTTCACTGGCCTGGCCAGGGTGGCTCAGTGGTTGAGCGTTGACCTATGAACCAGGAGGTCACAGTCCAATTCCTGCAAGGGCACCTGCCCAGGTTGCAGGCTCGATCCCCAGAGGGGGCGTGCAGGAGGCAGCCGATCAACGATTCTCTCTCATCACTGATGTTTCTCTCTCCCCCCCTCTCCCTTCCTCTCTGAAATCAATTTTTTGCAAAGTAGTCATTGGACAGGGGATGGATCTGTGTAGGAGTTCAGTTGGGGTAAATCTTGCTTTGCCCTGAAAGGGAGCAGATGGAGACAGATGCCCAGGTGACGGCCACATTCCCTCCCTGGAGAAGTAGCCAAGTGCCCATCTGGCCCACGAGAGCGTGAAGTGGGCGTATCTGCAGGAAATCCTCGCGGCGAGCACAGCGATGGGTCCTGAGCCACAGGCACTGGCTGGTTTAACATTGGAGACACTCGTTTCTCAGTTGCTTCCTGGCTGTTAGAGATTAACCGGCCCATTTTCATTCCGCTTTAATAACGGGTATAGTGAAGACCTTTTCATCCTTACGTGTAGCGTGTAGGCCCAATTTGAGCCTGAGATAGGTCTGTACCATGGCAATAGTTAGAGGAAAGTTAGAGGAGAAAGGTTGAGATTGGTTCAAATTAAATGATCAGCTAAATATAATGAGTAAATTTATCTTCATCCAGTGCTTGACATTTCTTTCTGCTTTGGGCAGCCAACAGTCCGAAGAAGACAAATACTCCGATCTCCGATACGACCCGAACTGGAGGAGTAAGCGAGGGGACGGGCAGGTGCTGTCTGTGGAAGCATCGCCGGAGTCCCCGGGCCGTTCTGCCGACGAGCTGGCTCGGCGGCCGCTCTTCCCCTCGGAGACGTCCACGGGCCCCTTGGCAGCGGACGGCCCGTCGGACAGGAGCCCACAGAGCGACGCCTCTCTACTTGGTAGTGAGTTTTTAAGTCCCAACTCTGAGCACGGTGCCCATCACAGCACCCGCATCTCGGGGCTGAGCGACAGGGGCCTGACAGAGACGTCCAGCAACCTCTCTCAGTACGTGCGGAGTTCAAGTTCACACAATGAGGTTTTCTGGCCAAGATCACGGGGCCCGCGGAGAAGGAAGTCCAAACAGTATTTTGTGGAAAAAAACAAGCTGACTTTGGGATTACCCACCCCTAAAGTGGACTCTTATCTTCAACTTCACAATAAAAGAAGGGAGGAAAGTCGCACCGAACAGGTATGTAGCAGCTACTTAAGTGTCATCTGAAACACTAAACTGGCATTGCCTTTGTTGGGAATGGCTGATAGCACTTCTCTGGGACAGAGGTGTCACTGTGAACACCTAGCAGAGGAAGTCAAATGCCCTACACCTCGCCCCTCTTTGGAGAATGAAGGAAATTATTCCACAAATGTCTAAGAGCAAAATAAAAGTCATGAATGGTTATAGTTCTGTAACTGCTGTAATTCTATCATTATCTCCAAAATGTTTTTATTCAAGGACCCGCAGAGTTATTTAAATGCATGCTCTAGGAGATAAAATAGACTAAGGTTTACTCCATGTGATTGCCTTGGTTTCAGCCCTGCTCCCTGCCCTCAGCACATTGGATGGCAGGACACACTCACAGACAGCAACTCACACCCAGAAGTGACTCAGTCATAGCTGACACCGGTTGAGTGGCCGTGGGAAGGTGGCAGATACAGCCTCTCTAACCCCCACGGATAACCACAGCAGTGTCCTTTATTATTAAGCCTTAGTCTCCCCGTCTATAAAGTTAGAACAATAATAAATGTCCTCCCTTTCTCATCTGACCATTTTAAGATGAAGTCTATCCCAGATAATGGATTTAAAATCTATTGAAGCCAGTAAACTTCTAAAAAAATGTATCTTTATTGTTTAGAGTATTTCAGATGTCCCCCTCTTTTTGCTCCACTGACACCCTCTATCCCACGCCCACTCCCCACTCCCCCTTTCCCTGAGGCTCATCAGCCTATCCCAGGCTTCCGTGTCTCTGGATCCATTTCGTTCATCCACATATCTGCCAGAGCATGTGATACTTGTTTTTCTCAGACTGAAGACAGTAAACTTAATTGTATCTGGTGGGCACACAGAAAGATCGTATCAGCCCGCCTCCTATTGATATGTCTGTGGACGTGAGAGAAGAGTATGGCCGGATTGGTGTATCCACCACCCTTATTGGGGGAACAGCTTGAAATTCATCATCTTCTATTGCGGGTCCTTTTCAAATATGAAGGGGAGGTTATTACATTAAATGGGGTTCCCTTAGACCTCCAAATCTAAGTTGGTGTCATTGAAGGTGCTGTAGCCTGTTTTAACCTGTGCTTCCTGATGGAACAAGAGAGATGGGATGAATGTTTGTGATTATTTCCTTGATTCAGAAATTCCTTTTAAGGGAGCGCCTTTCAGTTGCTAGATGGATCTGCCCAACTCATGAATCACTGAATACAGCCAATTAGATCCTCATGCTTAAAGAAAGAAAAAGAAACTCCTTTTATAGTCTTAAAGCATATGTCACATCCTTGCCTTTGTACCTAATAATAAACGAAAGGAGTGGGTGCAGTATATTTAGCTGAATCCAAATAGAGTCTTCAACGTTTTGACCCAGTTTCAGATGTTTAATGTACTTTTTTGTTTCATAAAACATACATGGAATTTTGAGTTTTGACTGCTCATTTAAAATTATAAATACATTTTATAGTCCAATATATGTGGAAAATGTTTATAGCTAGTTATTTCTCCCAGACTAGGATATGTTTCATTATTTTTGAATGTGTTCTCAAAAGAAGCCAGTATAGAAGGAGAGGCCAATAGTCAGGCCAAAATAAATAGTTATATTTCTAATGATAAAAGAGAAAATGTTTATTATAAGCTCTTTAATTGCTGATATCTTAATTGCTAATTATTTTAGTAGTTATTGTCTGTGTCCAAGGGTTATGCCTACATGCATCTAAGTTCTTTGCAAACCATTTAATTTACTAAACACTGTTGGGTTGCATTGATTGTCAGTGGTTCCATAGCACAGTGTTCATTATGCCAAGGAGGAGACTCGAAGGCATCCTCGGCTTGCATCTTTGAGCATCTTTGAGCTCATGAATTATTCTTTGGCCATTGACCTTGTCTATTGCTTTTCCCAGGTTCAAATATCTAAGGGCTGATTGCTAATTGTATTCAGAATTGCTCCATAATCGTTTCTAACATTTATTTCTTTCATCTTTACACCTATTCTTTTAAAAACAATAAAAATTAGTTTGACCTAACAGTGATATAATGATATATGTAACTTTTAAAATTATGTTATAGTCAGTAGCATAGAATATACTACTTTCAAATAATTATTTATATTTGAAATGTGTAGTCTTTTCTGCCAATACAGGTTATATATTCTCTTATGGGCAGGAACTATGCTTTGCACTTATTTTTAATCTTCGTAGTAACTAGCCTAACGCACTGCACAGACTCAGTTAATAAATGGGAATTGAAAAATGCCTCTCTTCCATTACATCCAAACTTTGTTTTCCTTAGTGTGACTTGAAGGTTATGTGTGAAAACGGTATATCTAGAGCAGTGGTTTGAAATCCTGGCTGGATGTTAGAATCACCCGAGAAACCACATTTTTAAAAAGTGACTCTCAGCTTTATCCAGACCAACTTCCATCTCTGAAGGAGACCTTCAGCATCAGTACTTTTTATTTATTATTATTTTTTAATATATATTTATTGATTTCAAAGTGGAAGGGATAGGGAGAGAGAGACAGAAACATCAATGATGACAGAGAATCACGGATAGGCTGCCTCCTGCACACCCCTCACTGGGGACTGAGCCCGCAACCCGGGCATGTGCCCTGACTGGAATCGAATCCGGGACCCTTCAGTCCGCAGGCGGATGCTCTAGGCTAGGGCGCATCAATGCTTTTTAAAGAAGACCCTCAGGCGATTCTGATGAGCCAGGGGTGAGAAGCATTGTTCAAGGCAGGGCGGAGGTCCTCACCCTGGCCTTCACATTGGAATCACCTTGAAAACTAAAATACTGACTCCTTGCCCTAAGCCCTGAAATTCGGATGTAATTTATTAGGGGTGCCCTGTACGCATGGGGAGGTGTCAGAGCTCCCCAGTTGACCCCAGTGGCTGGCCAGGTCCGCATCCCTGACCTGGAGCATGGGCCTCGGTCGCTCGCACCAGGAGAAGCATCTGGAGGGCTGCTCAGACCAGATTCCTGCGCGGAACCCAAGCACTGCTGCCTCAGGAGGGTGAGGGTTGGGCCCAAGAGTTTGGATTTGCTCATGGTTCTAGATCAGTGGGTCCCAGCGTGGGGCACACGCCCCCCAGGGGGGCAATTTGCTTTTAAGGAGGGCAATTTGAGATGAGTTATTAACAGTGAATTTTTTGCATTTCTTATGGTTCTAGCGGTCTCATATACAGTATATAGCTATATATTGTGACATATTTATGCATTTCAGTTCTCTATTTTATGTTTTGAAACTTTAGTTGCTGTTTTACTATATCACTTCAAATTATTATTATTTTAACAATTTCTGAGTGATTTCTTCCTCGGTACTTCAACTGTCCTTTCGTTCTTTTCTTTTTCTCTTCATGGATGCCATGTTCTTTGGAAGCTTGTTTAGACCAAGTGAATGGCCTTTCAGGCTTCCTCCACGTGAATAGGAGTTCACTTTTTGAATGATAAGAATTCTATGTCGGGGGGGGGGGGGGGCGGGGGAGAGGGCATCAGGATTTTAGAGATGCTTAGGTGGGGCGTGGCCAAAACAGGGTTGGGAACCACTATTCTAGATCATGCAACTTCTGCTGTTAGGCCCACACTGAGAGCCACCAATCTTCTGCTTCTCAGACTTGAAGGTGATTATGAACTCCCTCAGGGTCTCCTTGAAATACAGACTTTTCAGCAGGTCGGCGTGAGACAAGAGTGCATTTCTACAAGAGTAGCAAGGGGCTAGAGTGTAACGAACATAAAGCGTTTGTCAGAGACCTGGAGCCCACGTGGGGCAGTCTTCGCACTAAGCACTGCTGATTTCCTTTGCTTGGAGGCAGGAGGAATGGAGTTGGGGGCAGGTTTGGAGGCTGTTGTTTTCAATCACGCAGCATCCTCCTGGAAGTTTCTCACGTTTGAACGATCTGTTTCCCCTTCTAATTTCTTTGAAAGAGATGACAAATGTCTTATAACTAGGGACATTGAGAGGATAAATAACATCTATTGCTAACTGAATGAATACAAAAATCTCAGTTACCATGCACACAACCAAAACACTCAGCTTTTTAATCCTTTGTTTTGTTGCAAGCACCAGGCCAGACTGCATCAGACCTAAGGGTCTTAAGTAGTATATTGTATTCAGGAAGATTTGAAAGTAAATCTAAGAAGTTAATATCCCAATAAAAATATCAATAGTTATTTTTAAAATAAAACTCGAAAGGCTGATTATGAAGTTCATAAGAAAAATTGGCATGAATAACAAAAGAAAGCTCTGGAATTAAGAGTCATCATAAGAGAAAATAGCCCCACTAGGTAGTATAGCATAGCATAAAGCCTCAATAATTAAATATTAAGGTAATATTTCATACATAAACAGAAAAATGGAAGAACAGAATAGAAAATCTAGAAAGAGAACCCAGTTACATATGGAAATATAAGGTCTGAAACTGTGATTTGATAAAGGCAGTGTCTCAAATCGTGAGGAAGTCAAGGGTTGTTCAGAAAACCATGGCTAAGCCACCTGGAGAAAAGTGAAGTTGCATCCGTACCTCATGTCATTTAACAAGGTAATTCTAAGTGGGTCAAATATTTAATTAAAAAAGTAAACCATAAAAAACTATTAAAAATGGGAAAATTCTCCTATTATCTTGAAATTATTTGAAATCTATAATCTATAGAAGATTGATAAATTTGACTACAAAAATATCAAAAACTGCTATAGGAAGAAAGCATATGAAAGTCAAAATATAAAGAACAATCTAGGGAAAATATTTCAAACTTGTATCACAGACAATTCACTAATATCTCAAATATCTAAAGAGCTCCTATAAACCAATAAGGAGACCAATACTCCAGTATAAAAATACACCAGATATGAAAAGATAACTCACAGAAAAGCTAATGCATATGGCTTTTAAGCATATGAAAATATATCCAACCTCAGGGTATTATAAGAGAAATGCAAGTTAATACCACATTGGGATTCCATTTTTCACCGATAACTGAACAACAAAATCTTCCAGGTTTGATGAAGCTATAGGCAAAAAGTACAGTCAAGCTGGTGAGAGAAAAAATAGTGTACCAGCGTGGGGCATTTATTAATATCTGTTTAAAATGCAAACACATACACGCCTTGGGAAAATAAAGTACAATGGCTGAGAGTGAGAGCCTTGGAGACAGGTGTGACACCGACGCCTGCCAGCTGTCCGACCTCGGGCAGGTCCCTTCACCTCGTGCTTCCGTTGCCTCATCTCTAAAATGGGACAAGAGCTCTTACTAATCCTGGTAAGGTTAAATGAAGGGGTGGGGTACATGATCTGCACATCTGTACATCAAAACCTAGCTTATAGAAAGCACTATATACAGATTAGCAATTATTATTTTGTTTGACCCAACACATTCCACTCCTAGGAATTAATCTTAGTTATATGTGTGCAGTTTTGAAATCACTTTTGTGTCAGATCATTTATTTCATCCCTATGTGTAATAACAAAAGATTAGAAATCACCCACATGTCTACCATTTGGGGAGCACTAAGTAAATTATAGTGTCTCCACACAATAGAATACAGCTGTAGCTGTTAAAAAATAAATGACGATCTTTATGAACTGTTATGGGCAACATACCAGGCTTTATTATTAAGAGAGAAATTGAAGGTGCAGGATAGTATACACAGTATAAAAAGGTGCGGAGGAGTAAAATATGTGTCAGATTTGGTTGGTATACATAAAAAACTTTGGGAGGATAATTGATGGTTAGTTTCTAAGGTGGAGAGGAACGGGTGGGGCACTCTGTACACTTTAATGTCTCTTCGTTTGAAACATGCCTGTGTATTTACAGTTTACAACATTTGTAGGAACCCTTGAACTTCATACCCCCTGATTGCTCAGTTACCAAAATTGCATTTTCTTTTTTTTTGCCTGTAAATAATGGCTCAGAGTAGAACCATTGATTTTTAAATTCAATTGCTCCACAATCCTTTGGCCATTTTTCATAGATCTATCAACTGCACACTAAAATGCACTGGGAAAGTCACCTTTGAAGACATGACAGGATCTTAGTCACATGATGTGTGAAGCAAGGAACTGCTGCAAAAACCAACACACACTAGAGGGCACCTACGTACCGCAATTGGATAATAGCTCTGCTGGTGAATACTCAGTGCTTGCTTTCCTTTATGATTTGTTCAGTAGCCGCAAGTCTTTGTCTGAAACTGAATTTGAGTCGATTTATGGTCACCATTACAGGAAATTGTGCCTTGAAAAATGTCCTTCCTTTCCATCTGGATTGCAATGTGACTTTGCAGACTGAGGATGATGAATTCAGTGCGGGCTCAGATCTCCCCTGGTAATTTCCTGGGAAGAAATTACAGGTACTTTGCAAATGTGGATATAGAAGACCTTAGTCTTCAAGGCAATAGAAAGCCGTAGGCAGACTCCACTTCCCGTTCTGAGGATCAACCCACCTTTGGGGCTGTTGCTGAGACACCAGGTGGTCAGCGAACAGACATTTGTTGAGCCCCAGCTCGCCCCAGTGCTAGCGATGTAACTGAAATCAAGACGTACAGAGCCCTTTCATTTTTCTTCCTTTTTTTTTTAACGGCTCAGTTGGCTTCTTTGAATATAGTTCAGAATTTAGAGCCTAAACAAGGAACAGCCGGTGCAGTGTGGCTCACTCAACTGGTTGAACGTCATCCCATGCACCAAAGGTCGCTGGTTTGATTCAGGGTCAGGGCACATGCCTCGGCTGCAGGCCCGATCCCCATTAGGGGACTTGCAGGAAGCAGCCGGATCAATGTTTCTTTCTCACATTGATGTTTTTCTCTCTCTCCCTCTCCCTCTCCCTTTCTTTCTCTCTAAAATGAATAACAACATATAACAAATAAACAAAGGAACCAGTTGAACTTTTTAAGTAATACAAAAAATTCTTAAGTCAAGGGTCAATTACTTCATGAGTAAACGCAAACCCAAAAATTCTTAGCTACATACTTCTAAAATGCTAATCTATTTTAAATAAGAAAATTACATAAATCACATAGGGTTAGGAATACATACTTGTGAAACCTCTTGAAATACTCTGAAATATAATTTATGAAATTCCAGTATTCATTATTTGATTCCTTCCCAACCACTTAAAAAAACTTATTTATTTATTTTAATTGAATTTATTAGGAAGACATTGGTTAATAAAATTATATAGGCTTGCCAGTTGGATTCCCAGTTAGGGCATATGCCCAGATTGCAAGCTCGATCCCCAGTAAGGGATGTGCAAGAGGCAGCTGATCAATGTTTCTCTCTCATCGATGATTCTCTCTCTCTCTCTCCCCCTCCCTCCCTCCCTCCCTCCCTCCTCCCTCCCTCCTCCCTCCCTCTCTAAAGAAACCAATAAAAACGTATTTTAAAAAGTGTATAGGCTCAGGAGTACAATTATATAATGATTATAAAATACTCCATCTGTGTCTGTGTTGTCGTCTCCTATCACCGTTTACGCCCCTTCACCCTCGCCTGCTTTCCCCACCTCTTTCACTCTGGTAATCACATACTGTTTTCTGTCTATGCGTTTTTTGCTTAATCTCTTCACCTTTTTACCCAACCCTTTATCATTTCCCCCTGACTGCTATCAGTCTGTTCTCTGTATCTATGACTCAGTTTGCATTGTGTATGTTAGTTCATTTTGTTCATTAGATTCCACATATAAGTGAAATCACATGCTATTTGTCTTTCTCTGACTGGCTTATTTCACTTAGCATGATCCTCTCCAGGTCCATCCATGCTGTTGCAAAAGTTAAGATTTCTTTTTTTTTTTTTTTTTACGACCAAGTAGTATTCCATTCTGTAAATGTACCACAGCTTTTTTAGCCATTCATCTACTGATGGGCACTTGAGCTGCTTCCAAATCTTGGCTATTGTAAATAACACTGCAATGAACATATGGTGCATATATTCTTTCGAATCAATGGTTCAGGTTTCTTCAGATATGTTCCCAGAAGTGGAATCGTTGGGTCAGAAGACAGTTCCATTTTTAATTTTTTGAGGTAATTCCATATTGCTTTTCACAGTGGCTGCACCAGTCTGCATTCCCACCAACAATGCACATGAATTCCCTTTTCTCCACATCCTTACCAACACTTGCTTTTTGATTTATTGATGAAAGCCATTCTGATGAGCATGAGATGATGTCTCATTGTAATTTCAATTTGAATTTCTCTGATGATTAGTGACAATGAGCATCTTTTCATATGTCTGTTGACCATTTGTATGTCCTCTATGGAGAAATGTCTATTCAGATACTTTGCCCATTTTAAAATTGATTTTAGAGAGAGGAAGGGAAGACGGGGGAGGGCAGGGGAGGAACATGGATGTGAGAGAGAAACACTGAGCGTTGCCTCTCACACCTTGACCGAGAATCAAACCCACCACCTTTTGATGTACAGGATGACACTCCGACCAACTGACCACACCAGCCAGGGATTGCCCGTTTTTTAATTGGATTGTTTGGTTTTCTTTTGGTGTTGAGTTGTAGAGGTTCTTTATAAAATTGGATATTAACCCCTTATTAGATGTATGTTCTTCCATTTAGTAGGTTGTCTTTTCATTATGTTGATGGTTCCCTTTGCTGTTGCAAAAACTTTTTAGTTTGATATAGTCCCCTTTGTTTAGTTTTTCTTTTGTTTCTCTTGCCCGAGGTGGTGTAAAAGAAGGTCTAGTTTCATATTTTGCACATATGTGTCCAATTTTCCCAACCATTTACTGAATAGACTGTCTTTACCCCATTGTATGATCTTGCCTCCTTTGTCAACAATTAATTGATGATAAAGATGTGGGTTTATTTCTGGGCTTTATATTCTCTTCAATTGATATGTAAGTTTGTTTTTATGCCAGCACCATACTGTTTTGATTACTATGTCATTGTAGTATAGTTTGATATCAGGTACCATGATACCTCCAACTTTGTTCTTATTTCTCAAGATTACTTTGGCTATTTGGGGTCTTTAGTGGCTCCATATTTATTGTTGGAATATTTGTTCCAGTTCTGTGAAATATGCCATTGGTATCTTGATAGGAATTTCATCTTCTTACACCATACACAAGAATAAACCCCAAATGGACTTAAATGTTAGACTTGAAACAATAAGAATCCTAGAAGAAAACATTGGGAGTTGAATCTATACATTGTGTTGGGTAGCATGGACATTTCAATTATGTTAATTCTTCCTATGCATGAACATAGTATATGCCTCCACTTAATGATATCTTCTTCAGTTTCTTTCTTCAGTGTCTTACAATTTTATGAGTATAGGTCTATTACATCCTTGGATAAATTTATTTTCCTTTTTAAAATTTAAAATTACCTAAGTCTCCTTTTTCCTCCATTGACCTCTCCCCAACTGTTCCCATCCCCCAGCACATGCCCTCATCCCCCTACTGTCTGTGTCCACTGGGTATGCTCATATGCATGCATGTAAATCCTTTGGTTGATCTCTTACCCACTCCACCCCCACCCCCGCCTTCCCTTTTAGGTTGGACTGTCTGTTCAATGCTTCTGGCTCTATTTTTGTTTATCAGTTTACATTGTTCATTATATTCCACAAATGAGTGAAATTTATTCCTTTTTTAATACAAATGTAATTAGGATTGTTTTCTTAGATTCCCTTTCTGATAGTTCATTACTGGTGTATAAAAATGCAAGTGATTTCTGGATATTCATTTTGTATCCTGCTACATAACCAAATTCATTTATAAGTTCTAATAGTTTTTTGGTAGAATCACTGGGATTCTCTAAATACCATGTCACCTGCAAATAATGTTAGTTTTACTTCTTCCTTTCCAGTTTGGATGACTTTTATTTTGTCATCTTCTTTGACTGCTGAAGCTAGAATTTTCAATACTATGTTGAATAAGAATGTTGAAAACAGACATCCCTGTCTTGTGCCCAATCTAAAGAGAAGCACATAGTTTTTACCTGTTGAGTATTTGCCTGTGGGTTTGTCATATATGGACTCTACTAGTATTATGCTGAAGTATGTTCCTTCTATTCCCACTTTGCTGAGTGTTTTTATCACAAATGGGTGCTGGATTTTATTAAGTGCTTTAGCTGTATGTGATTTTTATCCTTCATTTTGCTTATGTGTGTATCACGTTCATTGATTCGAGGATATTCTAGTTTTGCATCCCAGGAATAAATTCACTTGATCATAGTGAAAGATCTTTTTAATGTATTGCTGGATCTTGTTTGCTAATATTTTGTCGAGGGTTTTTGCATCTATGGGATATTGGGCTATAATTTTCTTTGTAGTTTCTTTACCTGGTTTTAGAATTAGGATAATGCTAACCTTATAATATGAGCTTGGGAGTCTTCCCTTCTTTTGAAATTTTTGGAATAGTTCGAGAAGGATAGGTGTTAGTTCTTTTTAAGTGTTTGGTAAAATTCACATGTGAAGCCATTTGGTCCAAGACTTTAGTTTGTTGGGAGTTTTTTTCATTACTGCTTCAATTTTGTTAGTTATAACCTGTCTCTTAAAATTCTCTGAGTCTTCCTGATTCAGTTTAAGAAGATTGTATGTTTCTAGGAATTTATCCATTTTGACTAGATTGTTGAATTTATTGGCATACAGTTGTTTGTAATATTTTCTTACAATCCCTTGTATTTCTGTGGAATCAGTTTTTACTTTTGTTCATTCTGATTTTATGTATTTGGGTACTCTCTCCTTTTTTCTTGGTGAGTCTGGTTAAAGGTTTGTTGATCTCATTTACTTTTTTTCAAAGAATCAGCTACTGATTTCATTGATCTTTTGAAATTTTTTTTTTGTAGACTATTTTGTTTATTTCTTCTCTAATCTTTATTTCCTTTCTTCTCTCACTTTTGGCTTTGTTGTTTGTTTTTCTGGTTCCTTTAATTATTGAGTTGGATTGTTTATTTGAGATTTTTCTTGTTTCTTGAGGTAAGACTGCAGTGCTATGAATTTTTCTCTTAGGACTGCTTTTGCTGTGTCCATTAGATTTTGGGTTGTTGTGTTCTCATATCATTTGTTTCAAGGTATCTTTTTCTTTCTTTCTTGATCTCATTGTTAATCCATTCATTGTTTAGCAACATTTTATTTAGCCTCCATGTCTTTGTGAGTTTTTTGCCATTTTCTTGTGATTGATTTCTAGTTTCATACCGGTATGTTCAGAAAAAATGCTTGATATGATTTCAATCTTCTTAAATATTTTTATTGTTTAAAGTATTATAAATAGTAGTACATATGTCTCCTTTTTTTCCCCATTGACCTTCCCCTGGCCTCCCCTACGCCCCCCCCCCCCCCCGGCACATGCCCTCCCCCTCCCCCACAGTGTCTTGAGCCCATTGGTTATGCTTATATGCATGCATACATGTCCTTCAGTTGATCTCTTACCTCCCCCGCAACCCTCCCCAACCTTCCCGCTGTAATTTGAAGTCTGTTTGATGCTTCTCTGCCTCTGTATCTATCTTTTTGTCATAATGTTCTTTATTATCCATAAACGAGTGAGGTCTTGTGGTATTTTTCTTTCACTGACTGGCTTATTTCACTTAGCATAATGCTCTCCAGGTCTATACATGCTGTTGCAATTGGTAAGAATTCCTTCCTTTTTATAACAGCGCAGTATTCCATTGTGTAGATGTACCACAGTTTTCTAATCCGCTCGTCTGCTGATGGGCACTTAGGCTGTTTCCAAATCTTAGCTATGGTAAATTGTGCTGCTATGAACATAGGGGTGCATATATCCTTTCTGATTGGTGTTTCTAGTTTCTTGGGATATATTCCTAGAAGTGGTATTACTGGGTCAAATGGGAGTTCCATTTTTAGTTTTTTGAGGAAACTCCATACTGTTCTCCACAGTGGCTGCACCAGTCTGCATTCCCACCAGCAGTGCACCAGGGTTCATTTTTCTCCGCATCCTCTCCAACATTTGTCATTTATTGATTTGTTGATGATTGCCATTCTGACAGGTGTGAGATGGTGCCGTATTGTTGTTTTGATTTGCATCTCTCGGATAATTAGTGACTTTGAACATGTTTTCATGTGTCTCTTGGACTTCCTTCTGTCTTCTTTCGAAAAGTTTCTATTTAGGTCCATTGCCCATTTCTTGATTGGATTGTTTATCTTCCTTTTATTGAGTTGTATGAGTTCCATATAAATGTTGGAGATTAAACCCTTAACAGTGATAACATTGGCAAATATGTTCTCCCATGTAGTGGTCTTTCTTATTGTTTTGTTGATGGTTTCTTTTGCTGTGCAAAAGCTTTTTATTTTGTTGTAGTCCCATTTGTTTATTTTCTCTTTATTTTCCATTGCCCTAGGAGCAATGGAAAATAAAGTGAAGAAGATCCTTCGGCATATGTCTGAAATTTTGCTGCTTGTGGATTCCTCTAGTATTTTTATGGTTTCCCATCTTATGTTTAAGTCCTTTATCCATTTTGAGTTTATTTTTGTGTATGGTGTAAGTTGGTGGTCTAGTTTAATTTTTTTGCATGTATCTGTCCAATTTTCCCAACACCATTTATTGAAGAGACTGTCTTGATTCCATTGTATGTTCATGCCTCCTTTGTCGAATATTAATTGGGCATAGTGGTTTGGGTCGATTTCTGGGTTCTCTATCCTATTCCATTGGTTTACATGTCTGTTCTTGTGCCAGTACCAGGCTGTTTTGAGAACAGTAGCTTGGTAATACAGCTTGAAATCTGGTATTGAGATCCCACCTACTTTGTTCTTCTTTCTCAGGATTGCTGCAGCTATTCGGGGTCTTTTTTCATTCCAGATAAATATTTGGAGAGTTCTTTCTAGGTCTGTGAAATATGCCGTTGGTATTTTAATGGGGATAGCATTGAATCTATAGATTGCTTTGGGTAGTACGGACATTCTGATGATGTTGATTCTACCAACCCATGAACACGGTATATTCTTCCATCTGTTTATATCTTCCTCTATCTCTTTTTTCAGTGTCCCGTAGTTTTTTGCATATAGGTCTTTTACCCCTTTAGTTAAGTTTATTCCTAGGTATCTTAATTTTTTTGGTACGATGGTAAATGGGATTGCTTTTTTAGTCTCTCTTTCTGTAAGTTCACTATTGGTGTATAGAAATGCCATAGATTTCTTGGCGTTAATTTTGTATCCTACTACCTTGCCAATTTCATTTATTAAGTCTAATAATTTTTTTATGGAGTCTTTAGGGTTTTCTATGTACACTATCATGTCATCTGTGAATAAGGACAGTTTTACTTCTTCTTTTCCAGTTTGGATGCCTTTTATTTCTTCTTCTTGTCTGATCGCTATTGGCTAGTACTCCTAGTACTATGTAGAACAGGAGTGGTGAGAGTGGGCATCCTTGTCTTATTCCTGTTCTTAGGGGGAAATGGGTTTAGTTTTTGCCCATTGAGTATGATGTTGGCTGTAGGTTTGTCATATAGGGCATTTATTATGTTGATGTATGATCCCTCTATTCCCACTTTGCTGAGAGTTTTTATTAAGAAAGGGTGTTGGATTTTGTCAAATGCATCAATTGATATGATTATGCGATTTTTGTCTCTCAGTTTGTTTATGTGGTGTATCACATTTATTGATTTGTGGATATTGTACCATCCTTACATCCCCAGAATAAATCCCACTTGGTCATGGTGTATGATCTTTCTAATGTGTTGCTGAATCCGATTTGCTGGAATTTTGTTGAGGATTTTAGCATCTATGTTCATCAAGGATATTAGCTTGTAGTTCTATTTTTTGTGGTGTGTTTATCTGGTTTTGGGATTAGGGTAATGCTGGCTTCATAGAAAGAGCTTGGAAGTGTGCCTTCCTCTTGAGTTTTTTGGAATGGTCTGGGGAGGATAGGTTTTAATTCTTCTTTGAATGCTTGGTAGAACTCCCCTGTAAAGCCATCTGGACCAGGGCTTTTTTATCACTGTTTCAATTTCTTTGGTAGTTATCAGCCTATTCAGGTTTTTTTATTCTTCTTGGTTGAGTTTTGGGAGTTCGTATTTCTCTAAGAATATGTCCATTTCTTCTAGGTTGTCCATTTTGTTGGAATAGAGTTGTTCATAGTATTTTTTCATAATCATTTGTATTTCTGTGCAATCGGTTGTTACTTCACCTCTTTCATTTCTTTTATTTGGGTCCTCTCTCTTTGCTTCTTGGTGAGCCTGGCTAGAGGTTCATCAATCTTGTTTATCTTTTCAAAGAACCAGCTCTTGGTTTTATTGATCTTGTGTGTGTGTGGTTTGTGTGTGTTTGTGTGTGTGTGTTGTTTTGTTTTCTTTCTTTCTTTTTTTTTTTTTTTTTGCTCTCTATGTCATTTATCTCTGCTCTGCTCTTTATTATTTCCTTCCTTCTGCTTACGCTGGGCTTTTCTTGTTGCTCTTTCTAACTCTTTGAGTTTTAAGGTTAGATAATTTATTACCATTGTTTCTTGTTTTTTGAGGTAGGCCTGTAGAGCTATGAACTTCCCTCACAGGACTGCTTTCATTGTGTCCCATAGATTTTGGATTGTTGTGTTTTGTCGTTTGTTGCCATGATGTTTTTTGTTTCTTCTTTGATCTCTTTGGTAACCCAGTCATTGTTTAATAGCATGCTGTTTAGCCTCCGGGTGTTTGATTTTTTTATCCTTTTTATTGTAGTTGATTTCTAGTTTTATGCCATTGTGATCTGAGAAGATGCTTGATATGATTTCTATCTTCTTGAATTTGAAAAGACTTTGCCTGTGTCCTAATATACGGTCTATCTTTCAAGATGACCCATGTGCACTTGAGAAGAATGTATATTCTGTGGCTTTGGGTTGAAATGTTCTGAAGATGTCAATTAATTCCGTCTGATCTAGTGTGTCATTTAGGATTGATGTTTCTCTGCTGATTTTTTGTTTAGAGGATTTGTCCAGTGGTGTTCATGGGGTATTAAAGTCCCCTACTATGACTGTATTACTGTCAATCTCTTCCTTGATATCCTCCAGAAGTTTTTTTTATCTATTTGGGTGCTCCTGTATTGGGTGCGTATATGTTTACCAGAGTTATTTCTTCATGTTGGATTGTTCCCTTTAGTATTATGAAGTGACTTTCCTTATCTCTTGCTATATCCTTCACTTTGAGATCTAATTTGTCAGATATAAGTATTGCTACCCCAGATTTTTTTTTTTCCATTTCTATTCACCTGAAAAACCTTTTTCCATCCCTTCACCATCAGTCTGTGTCAGTCCTTTTTTCTGAGGTGGGTTTTCTGTAGACAGCAGCTATATGGGTCATGTTTTCTTATTCACTCAGCTACCCTATGTCTTTTGATTGGGGTATTTAATCCATTTACATTTAAAGTTATTATTGATAGGTGCTTGTTTGTTGCCATTTTTATTCTTTATGCCTGTATTCCTTCTTCAATTCCTGTTTTTTCTTTTTACAGACAACCCTTTAGCATTTCTTGCATTGCTGGTTTGGTGGTAATAAACTCCCCTAGTCATTTTTTGTCTGTGAAGCTCCTGATTTCACCCTCAATTTGATTGATAGCCTTGCTGGGTACATTATTCTTGAATTAAGACCCTTGCTTTGCATGACTTTGTATATTTCATTCCATTCCCTTCTTGCCTGATGTGTTCCTATTGAGAAATCAGTCACTAGACTGATGGGGGGATCCTTTGTAGGTAACTTTCTGTCTCTCTCTGGCCGCTTTTAAGATTCTTACTTTGTTGTTGGTGTTTTCCAATTTAATTATAATGTGCCTTGGCATTGGTCTTTTGGAGTTCATTTTGTTTGGAACTCTGTGAGCTGCTTGAACTTGTGTGGGTTTTTTCTTCCCTATATCAGGGAAGTTTTCTGTCATTATTTCTTCAAACAGGTTTTCTATTCCTTGCTCATTTTCCTCTCCTTCTGGCACCCTTATTATGCAGATGTTGTTTTGTGTTGTCCCAAAGTTCCCTTAGGCTATCCTCCTGTTTTTTAAGGTTTTTTTTCTAGATGCTGCTCTGCTTGGATATTTTTCCTACCTTGTCTTCTAGCTTACTGATGTGGTCCTCCGCTTCTTCTAGTCTACTGTTGATGCTTTCTATTGAGTTCTTTATTGCAGTGATGTCATTTTTCATTTCTTCTTGGTTCTTCTTCATTTCCTCTTGGTTCTTACACATATTGTTGAATTGTCTTCCAACCTTTTCAGTGACCTTACAACCATTTCTCCGAATTCTTTCTCTGACATATTGTTTGCCTCCATTTCATTTACTTCCTTTTCTAGTGATGCCTCCTTTTCTTTCATATGCAGGTTGTTTTTTTGTCTCCCCATGATCTCTCCTCTCAGGGTATCTGGTTATGTAGCTCTCTCTCTCCTGCGTTGATGTAAAGGAACAAAATACAACACAACAAGGCACAATGCACAAGACACTGAACACAAATGTATTCATGATACTAATAAACCAAAATAAAGGTGACCACCAGAGAAAAGAGAATTAGGGGATAAAAAACAACAACAAAACAAAAGAGAGTGCAAAAATGATATTGAGGAAAGGAAAAAAAGTAAGAGAAAAAAGAAAGAGAATAAAAAAGAAGGGGGGAAAACTATATATGGAGAAAACTCAATAGAACAACAACTAATCCAACAAAATGCAAACAACTAACACCCAGAGATGAATGCAAACTATAAGCAACAACTAATACCAAGCGAGGAGAGGAAAAACAGAAGCAAAAAAAAAAAAAAAGGAACAATCACACAAACAAACAAAAAATCTAATCAACAATCAAACAACAATAGGACAGAGAGAAAGAAGGGCAAAACCAAACAAAATAAAACAAAAAAACATTTTAAAAAATGGAAGAGAGAGAAAAAAATTACATATTGAACAAAGAGAAGAGAGAAGTATGTATGGACTTGAAGTAGAGGATCAGAAATTAGATATATAAGTAGGATGAATTTTTAACAGGGGGTAAAAAGAAGGAATAGGAAAAATCTAAAGCAGGAATAGGGTAAGAGAAACAGGACAACAAAAGGGGAAAAATGAGGAAGAGAGTGTTGGCATAAAGGTAAAGTTGAGATAGAGTAAAATTATGCTAAAGGAAAAATGAAAATAGAATGTAGAACATTAATCCCAAAATAAAATAAAATGAAATGAAACTTTAAAAAAGGTAAAATAATAGTAGTAATAATACTTATTAAAAATAAAATATAATAATTAAAAAGGTAAAATCAAATGAGAAAAAAAATTTAAAAATTTAGTTTTTAAGTAAAAGATAAAAAATAAAAATGTGCAGTAGCGAAGGTCATTCACTTCCTCCACTGTTCTGTTTGGCACGCCTCTTTCCCATCAGGTAGCCAGGACACTATTGAAGTTCCCTGCGTTCCACCACTCCTCTGTGTTGTAAACCACAATCCTGTTTTCAAGCAGGCGGTATTTCTTTGTTTCTCAGCCTGCCTTTAGGTGAAGTTGCACAAGAGTCAGTTTGTGATTTAACCCCTGGGTGGCAGTGTTTCTGTACTGACATCTGGGGCTATAAGTCCTCTCTACCCAGGATTTAGAATTTGTTTTCCCTGCCGCACCTAATACTGGCTTGGGGGAATGGACTGCCCCAGAGCTGGTTTTCTGATCGTTTCTCCCCACTCTGATCCCAGGTTCCACAAAAACAACTTTCCCCTGCAGTCTCTGAGAGTGTTTTTAATTGGGTGATACTATGTACTGGGCTTAGTAATCAAAAGCAAGGATTTAAAGAAAAAAAAGAGCCAGAATAAGCGAACGAACTCACGATTTTTTCGCCCGGCACTGCACGCGACTCTGCACACGTCTTTTTCCCGTGGCACAACACAGCCGGTACACTGGTAAAACTTCAGGCTGCCTTTTTGTGCCCCGCCCAGCTATGAGTTGATTTCGAGTTCCCTTCTGCCAGCAGCCCTGTGGACCCCCTTCCACATTCGTGGACTATCCTGGCCCCAATGGCCGAGGGATTTTGTGGAGCGCAGACTTCCTCTGAGCCTCTAGGTCCTGCTGTGCACGTTTCTCCCTCCAGCCTGGATCGCAGACCTCACCTTTCTCTGGGTGAAATCTGACCTTTCCATGAGAAGGTGCAGAGCTCTTCCGAATCTGCATATTCACGCTGCTTGAGACCTGGTGTTCGTGGGTTCACAGCTGGTCCTTGGGTGTTGTGGTTGTAGAGTCCTGGGAGGTATCTGATTCTTCCCGGCTGAAGGTAAGGCTAGGCTTCTGATCACAGCCACCCTCCCCTTCAAGATGGCACCGTCTCTGCGGCAGATCCGGTCGCTCCAGGAGAGATTTCAGCAGCAGTGGAGGCTGCCCAGTCAGGGCCGCCCGGTCCGGCAGTCCCCAACAGTCCCTTAGAATATAGCTGTTTCTCACTCACAAATAGACACTCCCTGTGTGTCCACACACTCTCCTTTCATTCTCTCACTCACATACTATCTTGAAGCCTGCCTTCCCATCAGCAGTCATCTTCAATTGAAGCCTTCTTAAATTTATTGACTCTTGTTTTGTGTCCTAACATGTTGTCTATCCTAGAAAATGTTTCATGTGTACTTGAAAGGAATGTATATTCCCCTGCTCTGGGGTGAAATGCTCTTAAGATATCAATCAAATCCATCTGATCTAGTGTGTCATTTAAGGCCACTGTTTCCTTGTTGATTTTTGTCTGGAAGATCTACCCATTGATGTCAATAGGATATTTAAATCCCCTACTGTATTACTGTCAATCTCTCTATCAAGATTTGCTTTACATATTTAGGTGTCTCTAAATATGTTTGCAAGAGTTATATCCTCTTTTGGCTTATTTTATCATTATGTTGTGTCCTTCCACTATATAGCCTTTGTTTTAAAGTCTTTTTTGTCAGATATAGTATTGCTACCTCAGCTTTTTTGTTGTTGTTGTTCTCATTTGCATGAAATGTCACTTTTCATCTCTTTATTTTTAGTCTGTGAGTATCTTTCATTCTGAGGTGGGTCTCTTGTAGACAGCATATATGTAGGTCTTGTTTTCTTATTTATTCAGCTGCCCTATGTCTTCTGATTTGAGCATTTAAGCTATTTACACTTAAAGTGATTATTGATAGATACATATTTATTGCCATTTTATTCTTTAAACTATGTAGCTATGTTTCCCTTTCTTCTTCTCCTTCTTCAATGAGATCTTTTAACTGTTCTTCTAATATTGGTTGGGTGCCAATAAACTCCTTTACTTTTTCTTATCTGAAAAGATCTTTATTTCTCTTTCAATTTTAAATGATAGCCTTGCTGGGTAAAGTAGTCTTGGCGGTAGGTCCTTGGTTTTCATCACTTTGAATATTTCATGTCAATCACTCTGGCATGGAAGTTTCCATTGAGAAATCAGTTGACAGTCTTGTGGGAGCTCCCTTGTAGCTAACTGTTTTTCTCTTGCTGCTTTTAAGATTCTCTCCTTGACTTTTACCTGTGACTTTAATTATGATGGTCTTGGTTTGGGCCACTTTGAGTTCATCTTGTTTGGGACTCTCTACACTTCCTGAACTTGTGTGTCTTTTTTCTTACCAGGTTTGGGAAGTTTTCAGTCAGTATTTCTTCAAATAGTTTCTTGATTCCTTGCTCTCTTTCTCTTCTCTTTATGAATTAGGAATTCATATTAGGAATATGTTTTTATGCTTCATGTTTCCCTAAGTTGCCTTAAACTGACCTCATTTTTTAGAATTATTTTTCCTTCTTGCTGCTATGATTGGGTGTTTTCTGCTACTTTGTCTTCCAAATCTCTCATTTTATCTTCTGCCTCATCCACCTGACTTTATTCCTTCTAGTGTATTCGTCATTTCAAATATTGTATTCTTTATTTCGGACTGGTTCTTTTTTATGGTTTCTATGTCGCTTTTTATGCGTACTATCTCTTTTTTAAGTTCTCATTTATTTCATCCATTTTCCCCTTAAGTTTCTTGAGCATCCTTAAAACCATTGTTTTGAATTCTATATCTGTTAGATTGCTTGCCTCCACTTTATTTAGCTTTTTTTTTTTTTTCTGGAAATTTCTCCTATTTTTTCATTTGGAGCATGTTTCTTTGTCTCCCCATTTTGGCTCCTTTTTTGTGTGTGTTTGTTTCAATGTATTGAATAGATCTGCTATGACTACCAGTCTTGGTAGGATGGCCTTATGTAATAGGAGTCCTGTGGGACCCAGTGGCAGTCTCCTTGATCACCTGTGCTGGGTGCTCCATGAATAACCCTCTGTGGTTATGTGGGCCCTTCTGCTGCAGTTGAGTCTTGATTGCTATTGGCCCTTTAAGGCATGGAGTTGACCTCAGGCTGCCTGACTGTGAGGATCTACCCAACCACAGTGTACAAGCTGCTGTGCAGATGCTGACCACACAGAGCAGCTTTCGCCTCAGCAGGGTCTTGTTCCTGCCACGATCGCCCTGTGGATGTGCTGCTTGTGATCCTAATTGGATCCTGCTCTGATGTTGTCTGATGCTGGACACGGGGTGTGTTGGTTCTGGGGCCTCTTGGGAGAGACTCTGATGCAGGCCAATGGCAGACACTGCCTTTGACTGGTGCTGGGCAACCTGTTTGGAGGTACAAAGCTATCCATAGTTTGTGGCTTTCCCTGCAAGAGGTGTGCATCAGATCTATACAGGTTTAGACTTGGTGCCAGTGCTGGGTTTGAGGCAACTCAGGCAGGGTACACCAAGTCTAGCTGCCACCCACTGGGTGCTTGCATGCCTTTGTGGTGAGGCAGGGTCTCAGGGAGTGGTCATGGTGAGTCCAGTTTATCTGGCTCAAACAGACCAAGATTTGACATGTGAGGGAAGGCTGTCCATCATGGGGTTGTGCAGGGAAGAATTTCCCCATCCTACAGCCACACAACTCATTCTGCTCCAGATTTTGCCAGGAGCCCATCTCAGCAGGGCAGAGCCAGTGGGAATCAGGAAAGGGGGAGGTGCCTGTCAGATTTTATAGAAGTTGGGGTGGGCATGAAGTGCCCTGTCACACCCAAGAGCCACTTAACTCATTCTGTCCTGGATTCTTCCCAGACCTCAGCAGGGCAAGGCCACCAAGAGCCAAGAAGGTGGGGCTAGTGCATCTCCCATAGGGGAGAGGCACCAGTCAGGTGCATAGGAAAATGGGGTAATAGCCCCCACCCCATAGCCACACAGCTCAGTCACTGACACCCCATGAGACTGCCCAGGCAGCTGACTCCTCAGCAGGCTGCAAGCTCCCATAGGTGAGGCCACAGGGAGTCCAGAGGGTGGGCTATTGCTTCCTCAGGCTGATGCGCAGGAGGGAGTACTCCACCCAAGAAAGATGGTGTCTGTGGTGAGGGAGGATGGTTCCATCTGTGGAATCTCGGCTGTGTCCCCTCAGCTCTCTCCCCAGAGCCACAAACCCCATCTCTCCTCTGCCTTCTCTCTATGGAGCTCAGGGTGAGTGGCTGCAAATGATATTTTGTGCACTGGCCTTTAAGAGGGTGCCTGTGTCTCTAGCAGACTCCCCTCTCTCCCTGGCAGACAGGCACCTGCTGATTTTCACAGCCAGATGTTATGTGGGTGCCTCATCCCAGCCCTGGGGCTCTGGGCTGGGAGCCTGGCACAGGGTTGCCACCCACGCTTCTCAGGGGGAATGTTTGCACCTGAGATGCCCCTCAGAATCTCAGCCACTGCCCGTGGGTGCGGGGCCAGCTCTTTATGTGTTGCTTTTCCTACTGTCTCAATGTGGCTTCTTCTGTAAATCCTGGGTTATGAGACTTCTGTTCGGCTGGTCTTCAGCTGGGTGTTCTGGTTGGTTATTTCATATTTTAGTTGTAATTCAAGTTTGCTCCTGGAATGAGCAAGGTCCACCTCCTCCACCACTGTCTTGGATCTCCTCAAACGCTTTTGTAGAAAGCCTATGGTAGAGGACCGCGGGGAGCTGTGCAGCCATCAGGGCCCCTCCTGGAGCTTTCCCTCCCGCCCAGGCGCTCAGGGCCCATCTGGAGGAGCTCGCCTCCAGCTACTGACACCCGCCAAACCCGCAACACGCAGCCAAGTAGCCTCAGGCGCCTCGGAGGAGCCGGGATGGCAGAGCTACAAAGGGGCCTGAGAAACTGTATTAAAAGTGAGGGTGTACCTGGGGTGCAGGTGGCGGGGAGGCTTCCCTGGGCGATGTTACCTGAGGTGACACGCAAATGGAGCCGAGGAAGAGAAAGCTTTCGGGCAGGCTCTGGGGGAGAGCTGGGGTTTGGCCCGCGCAGCAGCTTCGTGGTGGGGTGACCATGTTCTGGGAGAGACAGCAGGCGGGGCCAGTGGTGGGTGACAGCCTGGTGCTTCAGCGGCCTGAGCAGCAGCCCTCTCCAGACCCTTGAACAAGTGGCTTTAGCCCTTCTCTGCTTCATCTATCACGTGGGCAGTTTCCGCCTGGGAGGTCCCCGATGCCCGGCCGTGGTGACCCCGACACCGAGAGGGAAGCTGCTGGGAGCTCTGGGGTCCTGGAAGCCAGGGAAGGAACCCACTCCGGGAACTGCCCTTCTAAACGGATCTTATTTTTGAGGCCACAGTGTCTTCAAGGAGAGAGATAGGCCTTCAGGTAGAATAAGAACAAGTGCGCCTGAAGGATAGCACTTACGTGGTCCTGTGGCCCATTCCAGGTGGGACTCCCAAAAGGCTGTCTGCAAACGGCACATACCTGGTCCCCCCTCACACGTGCTCACACGTGCCAGTCCCGCCTCACACGTGCCAGTCCCGCCTCACACGTGCCAGTCATGCCTCAGACGTGCCAGTCACGCCTCACACGTGCCAGTCATGCCTCAGACGTGCCAGTCCCGCCTCACACGTGCCAGTCACGCCTCACACGTGCCAGTCACGCCTCACACGTGCCAGTCACGCCTCCCACATGCCAGTCACGCCTCACACGTGCCAGTCACGCCTCAGACGTGCCAGTCCCGCCTCACACGTGCCAGTCACGCCTCACACGTGCCAGTCATGCCTCACATGTGCCAGTTCCGCCTCACACGTGCCATGCTGTCTTCCAGACTCAAACCTTAGAGTGGCACACAGGCCCTTCCTGCTGACTCAGCCTCGTCCCTCCGGGCCCGCTCCAGTCCCCTGAGCCTCTAGGTGGACCGCTCGTCCCTGTCTCGTTTGGTTCAGCCCAAAGGCCTCCGCCTTATGAAGATGCTCTACCCTCCCCCCCATCCCGAATCCCCACCCCAGACCCCATGGCACCACATGGCACCACATGGCACTGCTTAGTCCCGTGTCTGCCTGCTTTACAGGACTCAGCTCCATCCCGCATGGGCTGACCTCCGAATTCCCAGAGCACGGCACGCAGTAAGTGCTATTTTTGACAAAGAGGTGTCATTTTTAAATATTCTTTCTTTGGTCCAGAACTTCATTACTTTCGAAATAAAAAGATAAGAAAATTTAACCGGAGCTTGTGCCGTTGACTTAAGTGTGGAATTTCTCATCGAAAGGCTGACCGGAGCCCTGTGGTCACGGAAGCCGTTCCTTTCCCGAGGAGCCGCAGAACCCTGCCGGGCCGTCTCTCCCGCCGGAGCGAGCTAAGGCGCTTGCCTTCCACCACAGATGCAGGATGCTTGCGATGAGCAGATCAGCTGCTGTGTGTAAATATATCAAGTGATATATTGCTCTCCTTTTCTATCGTTTTGAATTAGGTGAAACTTTTTGTTGTCTAAAAAATTAAGCTTTACTTAAGTTATGATTTTCTAATTACATTTGGTTGGAAATATAGAATTCTTCTAGTATGCTGGTGTTTTTGAGTCCCGACTCGCCTATTCTACTTGTAAATATTGTTCTCCAGAGTGAGTACTCTGTGTATGTTCACTGATTCTTAGATTTATTTTTCTTTGCCCTGTGCAGCTACAAGAGTACTTACTTACGACAGCATAGTTTAAATTGAACTTTATGGAATTTTCCATTCAAGACGCTGTTAAGGCGTCTTTCTCGTCTGCGCCATTCAGCACGTAGTGGCCTCGCTACAGACTGGTATGATCTATAAAGTGATACTTCGTTAACGCGGCATCACTGACCAGAAATCCGTGAAAAGAAAACTTTCCACGTAACTAATGCATGCCCTTTGGAGAATTAGAACAACAACATACTTAATTGTTTCTAAGGAGAGCTTTCAGAAATGTGCCTATTGTCCCTGGCAATCGTGTGCTGTTTACCCAGTTTTGGCGCACTGTCCTGCAACAGAGTCAGGAGCAGCGCTGGGAGCGGTTCTTTCCTCTTTATTTAGGGCCCTAGCGTGCTCGGAGGCCGGGCCACTTGGCTGCTGTTACTGAGTCTGCTCTCCGGAGCTTCTGGCTAAGTGGGAAGCAGACAGCACAGTCGGCACCAGTGATGCCTGCGGCGCTGGGGCAGGTGAAGCCGAATGAACCCAGGAGAAAGTGCCTACGTGGGTCGGGGAATGGAGAGAGGCCTTCACAAAGAGGCAGCCGCCGAGCCGATTCTGTGAAAGGAGCGGCAAGTGCCCCGGCCAGTGCGGCTCCATGGGTTGGACACCCTGTGCACCCAAACGTTGCCAGTCTGATTCCTGGACAGGGCACATGCCCGGCTTGCAGGCTTGAATGCGGGTAGGGAGTGTGCAGGAGGCAGCCGATTGATACTTTGCTCTCACATTGATGTTTCTCTCTCCCTCTCCCTTCCTCTCTCTCTAAGAAAATCTATTTTAAAAAATCTTTTTTTTAAAAAAAAGGAAGTAGAAGGCAACAGGTGTAGGTGGGCAGCAAAGGTATTGTAGGCAAAGGGAGCAGGAGCAGTGGTATAAAGGCATGAATATGGATACTATTTAAGTAGAAGCATACTGATTCAGCACAAAGCTCTGTGGCACTAGTTAGGAACCGATAATCAATTAATCAAATAAAGTGTTTAACGCAGAATGAAAATTGGTAACGATATGACTTAAAATACATAATACGTGCATTCGCCAGTTTTTTCCTGAGGAGGCAAGCCTTTCTGTCAGTGCAGAGCCCATGGCTCGGAGCCTTGCACTGTCCTTCCACCAGCTTGAGCGCACCTAGATTTCCATACTGATTTCTCAAAGGAAAGTAAAATCTTAAAGAGCCTTTAGAAACAATCTAAGAACATCATCTTTACAGGTTTTTGTGAATGTTTCCACTAACCTTTTACAGTTTTCCCCTCCACATGTTATTTTGCCATTTGCTTTTGAGACATTCTAAATTATTTAACTTAGTTTTCATGAAAATAAAAATTCCATTCACATTAGGATTTCTCCACGTGACCTAATCTTTAAATAAGTTCCATAGTTTTAATACATTCAATAGGAATAAACAGGTTTGGGAACAAATGTAAAAGACTCTTGGCAAATATAACTGGTGGAAACAGAGGTACAAAGACATCCTTATGACCAGCCAGGAGCACTCAGCCGTGCACGTTATTTAGGACATCTAAAGGAGGACTGGAAAGTATTGTTTAATCCAGTAAACTGCTTAAGGAGAAGACAAGATGTCTACTTCCTCCACTCATTCAACATAGCACTGCAAGTCCTAGCCACAGCAATCGGACAAGAAAAAGAAGTAAAAGGCATCCAAATTGGAAAGGAAGAGGTAAAACTGTCATTATTTTCAGATGACGTGGTGCTATGTGTATAGAGAACCCTAAAGATTCCACCAAAAAAATTACCTAGAACTGAAATTGGTGCATTTATATATACCAGTAATGAACTATCAGAAAAGGAAACTAAGAAACAATCCCATTTACAATTGCATTAAAAAAAAAACTAACTACCTAGGAATAAAATTAACCAAGGAAGTAAAAGACCTGGCCTTGGAAAATTAGACACCGAAGAACGAAATTGAAGAAGATACAAATAAATGGAAGCACATACTGTGCTCATGGATTGGTAGAATTAACATAATTAAAATGTCTGTGATACCCAAAGCAATCTATAGATTCAACGCAATTTCTATCAAAATACCAATAGCATATTTCACAGAACTAGAACAAAAACTCCAAAAATTTATATGGACCACAAAAGACTCTGAATGGCCACAGCAGTCTTGAGAAAGAAGAACAAAATTAGAGGTGTCACTCTATCAAACTATACTACAAGGTGTAAAACAGCATGCTACTGGCATAAAACAAGCATGTAGGTCAATGGGACAGAGCGGAGAGCCCAGAAATAAATCCACACCTCTATGGCCAATTGATCTTTGACAAAGGAAGCAAGAACATGCAATGAGGTAAAAATAGTCTATTCTATAAGTGGCGCTGGGAAAATTGGACAGATACATGCAAAAAATGAAACTAGATCACCTTCTTACACCATAAGTAAAAATAAACAAAATAAAGACATAAATGTAAGACTCGAAACCATAAAAATCCTAGAAGACAAAATAGACAATAGCCCTAGCTGGTTCTGCTCAGTGGATAGAGTGTCAGCCTGTGGACTGAAGGGTCCTGGGTTTGATTCTGGTCAGGGCACATGCCCGGGTTGTGGGCTCAACCCCCAGTAGGGGGTGTGCAGGAAGCAGCCTATCAATGATTCTCTCACATCATTGATGTTTCTATTTCTTTCTTCCCTCTCCTTTCCTCTCTGAAATCAGTAAAAATATATTTTTTAAAAACCTCTGGCATTTCTTTTAGCAATATTGTATCTGATATGTCTCTCCTCAGGCAAGGGAAACAAAAGAAAAAAAATAAACAAATGGGACTACATCAAACTAAAATGTTTTGCACGGCAAAGGAAACCATTAACAAGATGACAAGACAACCTACTGAACAGCATAACATATTCACCAATAATATATTCAATAAGGGGTTAATATACAAAATTTATAAAGAACTTATACAACTCTATACTTAAAAAAACAACAATCCAATTTAAAAAATGGGCAAAGGATTTGAATAGACATTTCTTCAAAAAGGACATACAAACGGCCAATAGATGTATGAAAATATGCTCCATGTTATTAATCATCAGAGAAATGCACATTAAAACCCCCATGATATCACCTCACACCTGTCAGAATGGTGAGGTAAAATAGATGATTATCTAACCACTCTGCTGTACACTCGAAACCAATATGAAGTCATATTGAGTGTGAAAGGAGCAGCAGCCCTGTGCTAAGGGTTGAGCCTCTCCTCGGCCTGATGTGGGAACTCTGAAGGACGTCAGTGATGGAGCAGGCCAAGTGCTGTGACTGTCCACGGGTCACACTCAGTCTTAATTGTGTCACAGATTGCCATAATCAGCCTTCATACAGGTTACGTGAGACGTTCCTAAAACTCTCTCATGTTTTTGAAAATGGTTAATTTCTTCATGATTTGCATTTATTTACTTAGAGTTTATAATGTGTCAGGCATTGCACTAGGATGCATCATTAGAATGTATCACTGAACAAAACAGACAAAAATCCCAGATCTTGTGGGGCTAGCCTTCCATTAGGAGTTGGACAATAGACACTCTAGGTAAATCGGTGCGTTGGGATGTGATGTAAGTGCTAAGGAGAGAAATGAAGCAGAGCAGAGGGTAAGGCTGTTGGCGTCGGGGAAAATAAAAAGGAGGTGAGAGAGCTCACCATGCAAAGAACACTCTGGAAAAGGGAACAGCAAATATGAAGAGCAGAAGGGCCAGAGGGCCTGGGGCCCAGTGAACAAGGGAAAGAAATGGAAGAAGAGTCCTACTTTCCGCCTTATTTTGTTGACAGTTGGCTACCTGGCTTTAGTATAAACAAAAATCTAGCCAGATAAACAGGTGGATTGTATGAGCAATGCGCATTGATTTTTTTCACTCAATAATACTTACTGAACATGCATGTGCCAGGCATACACAGAGCCCCTGTGCAGCGTGTGCGGGCATGCCTCCTGCTGTGGGGCTCGGCAGCCCCCACAGAGTCCCTTATGCCTTCATGGGACTCAGGCCAGAGGGGAGACAAATGTGACGGCCAGGTGGCACTTGTTACGAAAGGGAAAGTACAAACTTGTAAGGACAGGTGCTCAGGCGCATCCACGCTAACCTCTGGGTGTCAGGGAGGAAGTTCTGTTTCAGCCAAATATGGAACAGTGAACGAGATTGGTCCGAGTCAGTGTGGGAAAGGGGGTTTCCAGGTGAAGAATGGCCTGTGCTTGGGAGCAGCGATGATGATGCCCGTGGCCTACCTGTAGGACGGACACAGTACACAGGAGCGAGGAGGGAATAGAGGTGGAAGAGCAGAGGGTGCAGGGCCTTATGCATTTTTAATTTTAAGTTTTTGGTGTGTGTGGGGGGGGGGGGGCTTATACATTTTTAAAGATTAGGGGCCATGGAAAATCAATGAAGTTTTAAGTAGGTGACGGACATAAGTAATTTTAGGTTGTACAACTCGAGAATCTCATACAGAAAATGAATGTAAAAAATAATATAGCCAAAGGTTTCCCTGTCATCCAATTTTTATTGAGCACATGCCTGCTAGGACATTATTAAGTGTTCTGTAGGATGAAGAAAGTGGTCAACTGCAGAACCAAAATGTTTCATGTGCTTTGCCTCTGCACAGCTGAGTAAGTTGTGTAAACCCCCAGTGAATTCAAAGGGCTGCAAAATAGCACGCGGAGCCTCACAAAGCCACGCTGCGGGCCCTGCCTCAGCCTCCTGCTGCCCTGGAGATGCACCAGGCGTAGCAGCGCTGCCTTAGGGGACCAGCCACAAGCATGATGTTTTAGAAACCGAGCAGAGAGTGCATACTGCAGACCCTTCGGCAAGTTGACCAGGAAACCCTGAAGGGGGGTAAATAACAGGTGTGCTCGTTGGCCGTCTGGCTCAGTGGCTGGAGCGTTGGCCTTTGGACTGAAGGGCCCCAGGTTTGATTCAGGTCAAGGGCACATGCCTCAGTTCCTGGCTTGTGCAACCCATCTATGTGTTTCTCTCACATCGATGTTTCTCTCTGTCTTTCCCTCTCTCTTCCAATCTCTCTAAAAAATCAATGGAAAAATATCCCCAGGTGAGGATTGAAATAATAATCATAAGGTGTGTTGGAGTCATGGTAAGCAAACACCACATTTTTAAAAATTAGAATCTGGCCTGTTTTTATTTGGAGATATGCTAGTTGTTAGTGCCATCAAGGAATGAGAATCATAAGGAACCTAGTATATGAATGTGAGGCTCCTCGCGACATCGGAGTAGAAGGTCAGTAATAAAAACTCTAAAGAGGAAAGAAGGGCCCAACTCTCCCCGGTGATGGCGGGCCTCCATGGCAGTATGCTACTTAAGCACATTTCCACGTGTGCCTATGCAGATACACCGATTCACGTACAGCTCCTGGGGAAGCGTCCGCTTCTCTGTGTGGTGCTGATTCCCTGGGAGCCGACGAGGCTCTTTGAGAGAGCGGCAGCCAATCTAGCTCAGCTGTGCTCGGTCTGAGTCGCTTTCCTACCTACAAACCCTCACATCAAAGCGAGGAACATAATGTACAATTTTTAATGGCTCTAGACCCAGGCTCTCAGGCTCTGCTCCTGCCTGGCCTCGGTGTAAACACCTCAGCGAGACTGCCTGCGCTTCAACAATAGCAGCCAAATGCAATTCGAGAACCACACGGCTTTGAAGTCCTCCCAGCAGAGGCCGTTTTCTAGTCTGGGGTAATGACATGCCATGATTGCTGCCTTTGTTGTATCTTTTCAGTAGAGAAGCAATTATAGGCCCCAATTTAACAGAATAGACATTACACAGCTTATGATGCTCAAAATGCAATTTCATTTGATCATTTTCTCAATTTGATTGGCATTAATAGAATGGTTCACAAAAAAAAAAAAAAAATAGCTGGCAGAGGTTGTGTCCCGTTCCACTTTCAAAGAGATAATGTAGAAGCATGCTCTACTTGCCCGGGGACTCGCTGGGTGACTCAGACCCGAGTGCCAACAAAACGGCGCTGTGGAAGCACCGTGCATCCTACCTTCTCTGGGGAAGGCAGCGTCAGACAATGTATTTTCAGTCTATAAACTTTTACCAAAGCTATCTGTAGATCCCATCACTGCCAATCTATCAGTGTCACCAGGGAACGCCCGGATTAACTAGCCAAGTCCCCTTCACAGCAGCCACAGGGTAAGACTGCCCAGCGGCAGAGCAAGGCATGCACCCAACTTTGCTCCGAGGCTCCAGGCAACAGCTTGTCCCAGACCCGTGTGTCTGGGGTTTGGAAAAGGGTTGTTTCCTTGTCCGTTTAGGCTGCCTGTTTCAGTGGCTTCTCTTTTTCTTACAATCTTAGCCTTCACTTCTCCAAGACAGAGTTGATTGTCCCTTTCAGTGAGCTGGGCTTCCCTTTAACATCATGGCAACAAGGGATTGAAATGCTGCCATCATGACGACAAAGTTGGAGAACAGTACTTGCTAAAGTGCTCCAGGATTTCCACCAGGCCCTGCGGGAGGGCCCGTAGCTGGAGGCGGGAGAGATGGTCCCGACCTTGGGCAGCACCTGTTGTCCTAAACTCTCCATTTCAGCACACGTTCAACTTCTCACGTGACGCTTTCCAATTGCAGAGCAGGTGGTCATTCAAAACCTGTTGATTGCTCCCATTGGAATCAGAAAAGGCCATCGTCAACTAGGTCGTGTTGATGCTGGTAGTGGCCGTGAAAATTCAAGCATGACAAAATTTTATTTTTTTCCACTTTCAGATTAACCTGTAAAAACTTCCACACCTCCTATTTGTCCCCCCACACACATGTGTGTATACTATACATACATGTATATATGTGAGTACAGTAATTGTGATAAGTAGACATTCAGGTAGAGAAGGATGCATTCAAAACAAAGGAAACAAAATGGTCTTTCTTGTGCCAGAGAAGTCACTCTAAGTGGGAAGGAATGAGGTTATCTTCAATGTCAAATGCTTTTTAACACTTAATAAATATTTTTGCTTCTTTTCATACTGAATACTAGCCTGCATAATGTGAGGTAAAAGTAAGCAGCAGACAGAGAACTTGAACACAGACATGACAGATTCTAAACCCGTGTTCTGTCCAGTGTTACACCTGCTGCTGCTCACGCCGCAGCCCCCGCCTCCCCAGGGGAAAGCTGACAAAACCCCTATAAACTCCTGAATGGAAATTTTGAAATCGATCACATCAGAAAGGGGAGGCCAGCATGGCAGGTGATGGAGCCCAGCGGCCAGGGCCCAGCGCCAGCGGCATCCCGGAATCCCGAGGCCGTGGCTCTGCTCGGGGCAGGGGGGGCGCTAGGTCAGCTTCCCGCTGGGCTGGGCTGCTTTCCGAAGGACAGATTGACTTGTTCCATGTGATCTCGAGGGCAGAGGGACAGGAGCCAGGGGAAGATGGGTTTCTGCTCATAAGGAGGAGCCTTGTGGCATGTGGGCTGCTCACTGGTGGAATCAGTGCTCATCGCCTGAAGCGAGATTAAGAACCTAACATTTCACTCCAAGGGGCGGTGGAAAGGATCGTTCCCCACCGAAAGGGGATACTCACAAGCCGCCTTCTTCTCCTCCCTCCCCCCTCCCTCCCTCCTTCCTTCCTTCCTTCCTTCCTTCCCTGAGGATCCTTAAAGCTGTACTAACACTGACAAACAGGTAACTTCTGCCAGGAGAGGGGCATGCGTTTAGCAGCAAGTGGGTGAGCATCTACCAGATGGCACAGAAGTACCAGGGGTTTCCTGGAGCCCCTGCAGAATCTTTTCCAATATGAAGGTTGTATAACTGTAACTTTGCTTCTGAAATGCTCCCTGATGCCCAGAATTCCACACAGGACAGAGGCAGTCTTATTTTTTAATTTAGAACAGGTAGCTCATGGAGGCAATGGAGGGCCTGCAGAATTTGGGGACCCAAGTCTTATAAAGCTGCCTTTATCAGTGGTTCCCAACCCTGGCTGCAGGTTAGATCTGCATTAGGGGTGGTAGTTAAGGCAAGTTGCTGTGTGGGGCCACTCCAGAGGTCTGGCTTCATTGGTCTGGGGTGGGATTGCACTGATATTTTTTAAAAACTTGCTAGTTTATTCTAATATCTTACTAAAGTTGAGAACCACTGACCTATGTCCTTCAAATTCACTGAGTGCCAAACCAAAACATTCTGCCAGTCAAAGACGATATTTTTAATAAGTGAGTTAGTTTAGCCAAGCTTTTAGACTCTGGGGTTACATTGCCTTCACTACTTCCTAGCTGTTGATTCTGGGCAAGTTACTTACCTCTGTGTCCCTCGGTTTTTCTCTTTTCCAAAAGGTAATAATAATAGTGCCTTCCTGATAAGGTTGTTTGAGGATTAAGTGATAGATGCTAAGTGCTTGGGACAGCTACTGGCATACTGTAAGCATTCACTGTATATTAAATACTATTGTCATTTCTATTGTTGTTATCATCATCTTGCAGGGTAGTGTTACTTCATTATATTATTTTGTCTCCCGTGCTCAAACATCAGTTGCAGCAACTGGTTCAGATAACTGTTGTAAAACCAGGTCTTCTAAGTGTGTAGAGCATTTAAAGTAATTAGTAGTGTGACCTCAAGGCACGATCTTCAGATCATGACTGAGAGAGAAAGCCACTTACTCCCCTTTCTCTTTGGAACAATCCAGGTCCCTGAGGACGAACATGAATCCTTGAAATGAACTGAAAATAAAACCAGCCCTCTTTCTAGAAACTGGAGCCCCATGGCTCTACGACTAACCCGAGTCCAGTTAGCACGCTACGTGCTTCACGCTCTTGATCTCCCAGTCAGAGCACCCAACGAGATAGCTATTCAGAGTGCCGAGGAGATGGGAAATGTTGCCACTGATCCTGAAAACTACGGGCACCAAAGTGCCCTACAGCTAAACGTTACTGCCAAATTGGATTTTAGACGTGTTTCCCAGGTGACTGCTGAATATAAGTCAAGTCTGTGACTGACTTCTTGTCTCTTAGGGCTTATTCTTATGCCTGGTAACAGTCACCCACCCTCCGAGGGGTAACTCTGGCATCTGCCCAGAGGAGCCAGTGCTTGCTCAGCCAGCCAACCTGACCCATTTTTCCAAAGGTTCTATTTCCTAGAGGAAAATCACCAAACATTCAAAGTTATAACCCCTTAGAGAAGAAAAGTATGGAGAAAATGCAGGGGGAAATAACAGCTCCAAAATACGTCCACTTCTGTGCTGTTCCTAAGTCAGTTTCCTTTGGAAGTGGTAGTTCATCCCAAGGTGAGAGGGAACGTCCTCTTTGGGTTCCTCTTGTTTGGGACTCTCTGTGCTTCCTGGACTTGTAAGTCTATTCCTTTCACCGGATAGGGAACGTTTTCTGTCATTATTTCTTCAACTAGGTTTTCAATATCTTGCTCTCACTCTTCTCCTTCTGGCACTCCCATAATGTGAATGTTGGTACGCTTGAAGTTGTCCCAGACGGTCCTTATACTAGCTTCATATTTTTAGATTCTTGTTTTCTTTTTGCTCCTCTTATTGGATGTTTTTTGCTTCCTTGTATTCCAAATTGTTGATTTGATTCGCAGAATTCTCTACTCTACTGTTGAATCCCTGTAAACTATTTGTTACTTCAGTTAGTGTGTGCTTAATTTCTGACTGGTCTTTTTTTATGTCTCTGACATTCTCACTAAGATCCTTGAAAGTCACACTAAGTCCCTTGCTGCTCTCATTAATTCCCTTGAAGCTCTCATGAAGATCCTTGAGTAACCTTGTAACCATGGGTTTGAACTCTGTATTCGGTAGTTTGCTTGCTTCCATTTCTTTCATTTGTGGGATGTGTTCTTTGTCTCTGCTTTTTGGCTGCTTCCCTGTGTTTGTTTCTATGTGTTGGGTAGAGCTGTTATGTCTCCCAGAATTAGTAGAGTGGCCTTGTGTAGTAGGGGTCCTGTAGGGCCCAGAGTCTCAGCCTTCCCAGTCACCTGAGTGGGGCACTCTAGGGGTGCCCCTATGTTGGCTGTGTGCACAGTCTTGTAGTTGAGCCTTGATTGCTGTTGGCATCACTGAGAGGAGTTGACCTCCAGGCCAGTTGGCTGTGATGACCAGCTGAGTCTACAATGGAAGAGTGTGCTGTGCACACTCCTATGGAATAGGACTTGCTTCAATGGGGCTTTGCTGTTCTCTGAGTCTGCCTTTTGAGTGTGTCACTTGTGGCTGTGTAGAGTTGTAATCTGCTGTGGTCTGAAGCTGTCCACCTGGTGCACTGGCTCTGGGACCTACTGGGAGGTACAAAGTTGGCCACTGCCTGGGGCTACCTGGCAGGAGCTACAGAAGGATCTGCTGATGGCTGCTATTTGTGTTGAGCTTGGATGTGCCCAGGTGAGGCCCAGCTGTGATGCAAGGCAGGCTGATGCTACTTGGTCTTGGGCCTCTTATTGATAGGTTTGGGGCACAATGTCACCAGCTGCAGCTTATTTAAGAGATTTTAGGAAAGTCTGAAGCTTGAGCCAGGACAGGCCATTCATATGGAAAAGCTGCTGCAAACAGTTTGGGTGGGGCTGCAAATTGGATGGGGCAGCATCTCAGGGAATCACCAGGGTAGAGCAACAATGTGGGCCACCTTGATGGAAACTCAGATATGGCTGCCAGTCAGCCCTACGTTAGGGGAGGTCCCAGCACAGGAACAATGACTCCTGAGAGCACTCCTACCTGGTAAAAAGCTGCCCCAAGTTCCTGCCCCGATACCAGACAGTCCAGTTCATCCTCGTATGTCCCTGGGTTCCCCCAAAGCTGCCTGCTGCTGGAGCTCAGGGGGATTGAGTAAGTTTGTGCACTGGCCCTTTAAAAGGAACGCCTGGGTCTCCAGCAGCCTCCGTGTCCCGCTGGTTTTTACAGCCCATGGTTGTGGGCCCTTCTCTTCCCAACTCTGGAACCCTGGGCTGGGGGTCTTGTGTGGGGCTGGGAACCCTTGCTCCTCATGGGCAGCCTCTGTAGAGACTATCTCCCTCCCAATTAAAAAATACTCCACACGTGGGTGTCAGACCAGCCCATTCTGCACGCCCACCCCTCCTACCAGTCTCAGTGTGCTTTCTTCTTTACTTCACTAGTTGTAGCACTTCCACTCAGCCAGCTTTCAGGTGGTTCTGAATGATGGTGGTTCTGCATTTTGGTTGTAATTTTGATGTGGTTTGGGGAGTTGGGGAGTATCAGTGTTTACCTATGCTGCCATTTTGGCTTTCCTGTCACCATATTTTTTACCAAAATAACAATGTGTTTTCCTCCTTCATCTAGTGTCATATGTACTCTATGATAGGTTTGGCTCAGTGAATGAAGACTTTTAGCAATTTCATGATCTAAAATTTTTAGTTTTTCTCCTAGCCAGTTTCCATAGAAATAACTTCATGGATTGAGTTAAATCTTGCAGTACATTTGATTTTCAATGTTAATATTGTTATGTTTTATTAGCCTTAGGTAAAGTTTCTTTACCTATAATCTCTATATTATATCATATCCCTGTAGCATTTAATATAAATTTAGTATTGTTACCAAGGAAGTTACTTAGAATAACAGGAATTTTCTAATCCTTCCTGACAAAAATGTCCCTTTCCCATGTACCATGTTGTTTGTTGGGGTAGATACTATAGACCAGGTTTGGGTAAACTCAGAATTTCACATGGTCTGAGGGAATAACCGTTTATGTCTTTGATTTTCATAATCTGACAATGATATGGGCTCCCATGTACTGTCATGTTTTTAAATATGGCTCATCTACTTCCCTTGGAAAGTGTTATTAAGAATAGGGCTTTTTGGTGTTTTTTTACCATCTAGTTAAATTGTGGAAAATTTCACTTTAGGATTTAGCTAGGTACTAAATGTGTCATACATTACATGTTCTATTTAATAATTTCCAAAGCTCAGAGGGACCATATGAGTCCCATAGGTGTTTATACCCATTGTAGTATTCTAGCCATTTCAGATTCCATTTATATTAACATGGATAACAGAGCTTGATTAAGGTGCAGGCCTTAATTAATAAATCATGAGCAATTGGCAAAAGGCAGTCAGACTTCTGAGCCTAGTTAATCTATATCTTTTTGATTCAAAAAGATATGCAAGCACTTTACGTATAGCAGAATTTAAGCCATTCCTACTTAAAGGACATAGTGCTTGAGGGATCATTTCTATTTGTGCCACCGTAATTTTAGGATGAGAAGCTGATTTCAAGCAGTGGGAGACAGTAGACTTTAGTTTGAATGCTACAACAAAGATGAGCAAACCCACCACTATCCAATAGTCTTTCACAGAAACTGAACCAACGTGCTGGCCCTGAAGGGAGCCAGCCGAACAATGCCTGCAGTGGGTCAGCTTTTCTTACTGTAGCCACTCAACTTGTTGAGCAGCCTTTTCTAATCAGCCTCTGCTTCCCTGCGATGTAATTAGGCAGTGTGAGTAGACAGTCAAAGGCTAGGTGATTGTCAGGGCAACCCACGCAAGAGAATGTGGAGACTTTTGTTGGGGAGCAATCATCTTAGCCATCTTTTTAGCAATTTTCTGATGGGAGCAGATAAAAATTTAATCCTATTTTTATTGAGATATATTCTGGCTGTTGAGATTAGTATGCTGAGCATACTTTACCAATACTGTCATCATAACCAGTCAGCATTTTCCTTTTGGGCCTTATGATCTGTTTTTGCTTCTACATATTGAAACAGCTCTTTGTTAAAATAATTTGTCCTATGGAAAGTCAGGGGTTCTGATGAACAGATAAAGGAGTGATGAATTGCCCCAATAAACAGAGTCCTTCCATTCGCCAACTGTCTAACCATCAAAGTGCCCATCCTTTAGCTGAGGGATCTTCTATGCCGCAAATAAAAATGAATTTGAGTGTGGCACAAACCACCACCACCCACCACCCCTGGAGTATTTTTGTTTATAGATTCCTTCATAAGTATAACCGAGAGCATCCCTTTCAGTCAAGAGTGAAACTAGTTACATAGTTTCCAAAATCCACTGGGATGATATTGGATGGAAGAAACAGGTTTGCACTATTTGGTTATATTTTTCTTTTCAATTTTGTCACATAGACATTTAGAGATCAACTAAGAAAGAGATCAGAGTTAAACTTAAATTTGGTAGAGACGACAGGGAATGGTGAAAGCAGGGGATGGACGTCCGGTTCTTGAATAATATCCACCTGAAAGGTGAAGTTGGATGTGAGCTGGCATGGGAAGACAGTGACATTGTGAATGGCATCAACGTTGGTAACAGGTGCAACTATGGTAAATATTGGTCTCTCATTGATTTAGGAATTTGATGACATATCTAGCAATCACTTAGTCATCCTTAGCAGAACTTTGGGAGAGTTTCACTAAAATATCTTCCCAGGCATTAGAGAGAATGATGAAAGAGAGAGCAAGGAAAGGGGGAACAATTGGGTTTGTTATTTATTTTGTTAGACAATCTTCCTATAATATAAACCAAGATCAGCAAGGGATAAAGGTGAGAAATTCAAGTAAGAGTTTATGTAACGGCTGGTATGACATAGGCCTGGTCTAGTTTTGGGGGAAACAGGTCTTCACTTCAGTTGGCGGTGGCTTCTCACCTTCGAGTAGTTTTTGATGTTGGATGTAGGTGGAGGCAAGTGTCTCAGACAGGGGTAGATGTCCATTTGGGGTCAGGTACCTTTTTAAAATGAGAAATGTGAATCCGTGCATGAATTCCTTTAAGTTTAGCTGCACCTGGATTATTTAACAATATCTAATGGGGTCCCTTCCGATGAGGTTGGAGTGAATGTTTTATTTGCATAGACAGTCTCCTTATTAAGCCATGGTATTTGCAGTCTTTGTCTCGTGGGAGCACGGTGTGAAATGAATCAGTCATTAATTTATAATTTTCTTTCAGTTGGTTAGTAAGTTCTTGACAATCACGTGGAATGTCTCCTGTTAGCAAGGCTGATTCACATGCCCCTTCATCCATCCAGATGCATCGGGCGACCAGTCACTGTCTCCTAAGGAGAAAGGCTATGTTTACCAAAAGGGGTGGATCTTAGACTGAGGAGCATTATAGGAAGAGCTTTTGGCCAAGGGAGATAAAAGCTTCTGAGAATTTAGCTATTTGAGTTCTGATTGTACCATTGGTACATTCTGCCAGCCCAGAGGGTGGGGGGTGGGGGGGGTGGGGGATAAGCACAATTAAAATGTTGCTGAATAAGCCAAATGTCATAAATGGACTGCATTATTTTCCCAGTGAAATGGGTCCCTCAGTCATTGTCTAATTCGGTGGAAATTCCCCAATTGGAAATTATTTTTCTAATAATAATTTGCCTACCATTAGAGCAGTTGCTGTTCTGCAAGGGAATACCTCAAGCCAGTGAGAAAACACACATCGTGACTCACACATATCTGTATCCTTGAGATGGTGACACTTGGATAAAATGCAATTTCCATATCACAAATTGATCTAAAGGGCCGTGGAGTGGTTTTCCATGGTTATATTCTGGACAAATAGAGCATGTGTTACATACTTTATAAGCTACCGGTGCAGTAGGAGAAGGTTTCCAATAATATTGTGTACTCCATGACATCATCTTTTCATGTTAGTTCATGTACATGTTAGAGTACAGGCCGTTGAGCCCCTATGGATAACATGGGCTTTTTATTGGGTCCAAACCCTATTTGTTTGTCTGGGTCAAAGGTCCCCCTTTTTGTTGCCATTTCTTCTTCTTCTGTTGCTCTCCTTTCAAACTATAAAAGATAGTCTTTCATTGATATAATAGGGAGCAAGATACATTCCGAGTTGGAGCAATGTGATTGTTTAATACTGCCTGTCTAGCTGCATCTTCAGCTACGTGATTCCCTTTATTTTTATGGTGGCAGCTTTAAAATGTCCTGGAATGCTGATAATTGCCAATTGTCTTAGTTAATGTGTAGCGTCTAATAATTCTGCAACCTGTTTTCCATTCTTTATAGGCTGCCCTGAGGACGTTAAGAAACCTCATTGTTTCCATAACATTCCAAAGTCATGAACTACACAAAAGGCATTGTGACTATCAGTATAAATATTGGCTATTTTAAACAATATATTGACTGTCCTTTTCCTCAGAAATGCTGGAAAGTCTCTACATATATCTATTACTGAAACATACTGGCAATCCGCAGGAATGGCAGATAAGAGCCTACATGGATTTGGGGCCACTGGATGTCTAGGAATACAATTTTGTTGTAGTTCTGAGATCTGGTACAGATTCCCATCCTTTCCCGTTGGGGTTCTTTACTGGAGGGAGTTTCACAGGGACTTGTGCATGGAGTTATAAGCTCCCTATTTAATTAATATTTTATAATGGGCTTACTTATGGCAGTGCATTGGGTCTTGAAGGATATTGACAAAAGGATATTAGGTAGAAGCAAAGTATTGTCAATAGTTAGGTTGATAGGAGGAGCCAACTTAATCTTGCCAATACCCATCGTAGAAAGATCCCAGAGCTCACAGGGATATGCTGTGGTAAATGTTCAGTCTCAAGATTACTTTCCCTTTTTATATGCTTTTATTGATTTGAGAGAGAGGAAGGGAGAGGGAGAGAGAAACCTCAACAGGCCACCTTCTGCATGCTCCCCTGCAGGAGATCGAACTCACAACCCTGGCGCATGCCCTGACTGGAATCAAACTGGGACCCTTCAGGGCACGGGATGATGCTCAACCACCCGACCCACACTGGCCAGGGCAGTTTCCTCTTTTTGAGGTGCCTTTCAAATCATTACTTTCTCAAGTGATCTGCTTACTTCTAAATACATTTGACCTTTTGAGAAAAGGATATGTGGGTGCCATGAGCTTCAAGGAAGTCTCGTCCTACCAGGTGTATTGGGGCAGGTTTGACTAGTGAGAATATATGTTGCCCCGTAACGTTCCCGAGCTGAAAGGGAACAGAATCGCATTAAAAAGACGTGGTTGGTTAGCTATCCCTGCCTTGTTTCGAAGTGTTTCCGAGGGAAAGGACGATGTGACCGGGTAGGGCTGAAAGCAGACAGAGCAGTCCTGGCACGGATAAGAGCCTCAGTAACCCCCTGTGTGATAATTTCCGTTTCCTCTGACGACGGATAAGACGGGCAAATACCCTCTCATAATTTTTGGAGCAGCCCTATGCTTGCTTCTGTTCCTTTTACCTTTTCTTTTCTCTAAATGGCATTTCGGTCTTCGGCCATCTTTCTCCAGACGTCCTGGCTTGTTGTGGAAACAGGGTCGCCTTACCCTGGCGAAAGGCCTTGGGAAGGTCTGCCCTGGTTGCTTCCTCGTTGGAGCTGTAAATTCATGATTTTAGTAGCTTTGTCCTTCTCCTTCTCTTGAATAGTTTAGATAATCGATCACCAGAACTGCTAGCTTATTAGCATGCATAGTAGGCCTGTTTAATTTATGCTGTTCAACCAGAATTACAAACTCTTCATCTAACCCTTCCAAAAATGGCAACTTGAGAAATGGGTAATTTCGATGATTATTAAAGTTGTCTGAGACAGATCTGAATGTTGTTTGAAAGTTTTCTTAAAGTGTTCAGAGAAATCAGGCCTGGTTTCGTGTCAGGTTTCCCCTTACATTGCTGGGTTTCCTTCCGGGCTCTTTTGGGGACACCTAAGGAGGGGCTTTGGTAAAACCAGCGGGCTGGTTCCCTGGGTCCATCCTGGTCTCCGTCTTAAAAAACCTTCTATAGGCTTTTTCCTAACAAGCCTTGTGTAATGCTTGTGCTGCCTTCCTCTCAGAAACGAACAGGTATATCAGTTGGGACAGGTCTGAAAAGCCAGGGTCATGTGTCCTAATTGTTACACCAAATTCCTCGTGAGTCTGGCGGTCGTGGAGGGGGTGGGGAACAGCTCCAGCGAGATTTCTTAATTGTTTGCTACTCGAGGTCACACAAGTTATTGCTGGTTCTCCCCCTCCTGGGACCGCCTTTCCCTAAAGGGAGCCACCAGAATGTCTGGTCTTTCTAGCTCATCCCCGCTCAGCTGTTTTTAGTTTCTTTTTCAGTCAGGGAAGGTGAAGGCAGGAGAGCAGGAAGAGAAGAAAAGAGGGGGAGGAGGAAGGGAAATCAGTCCACACAGAAAAGCTCAGAGCGTAGAGGACAGAGTGGAGTAGTTGGAAAAGAGGGAGGAGTAGGGGTTGGAAACCATTTTTAATTCAGAGACAGTCTCAACTTTTTTACTAACTCCCTGGGGAAAAGAGAGTTTATCTGTGCCTTGTCTTGAGACTCCTAATTTTCAATCAAAGTAAGCTTCCCATTCATTTTGTTTCATTTTAGAGTTGGCTTTTTCCAGTTGTGCATGCATAAAAATCAATTTGAATGTATCAAAAGTTCCCCATTTTAGCCATCTGAACCTTTGATCAGTTTTTAGTTAAATCTTTCCATTTCTTTAAATACTTACAAATAAAGCTCTGCATGGCTTGTGCGCAAATCCTCCAGGAGTGCTTATAAGTGGCTGTCCATTTGGGGGCTTGTTGGCCTTGGAGGTACCATTTCCCGTTTTGAATTTAATTTCCTTTTGAAATCTGTAGAATCTGAATGAGCTTCTAGAAATATTATGTTGTGGGTTACAGGGTGCTGCTTGTGGGTTGGCTTCCTTGGGGCTTTCACCTCCTGAGTCTCTAGAGCCTCTTATGTGCCTGAGTGTCTCTCTCTGACGGTCTAATAGGGCCATGGGCTGGGAGCATTGAGTGACGGCCCCATGTGTACGTCCCCAGACAAGTCAATTATTGTTACACTGTCCTGGATATCCCCGTGTGATCACTTCGTGCCTTGAGATTTCCCAGACTCGCCCACGGTGATATTTAGTTCGTGAAGACTGCCCAAAATTGGGGCTGGAAGGAGTAGTTGTCCCTCTCATTTAACTAGCAACGACTATTTTTTAATTCAGATTCTTAAAAAGCAATCCCAATTGAAAGACCAAAACATAAACACAAACAACCCTTTCTCCTTTCTCTGGGTTAATTTTAATTGAACCAACCCTTGTCTTTTGGTGCCACCTCGAGGATTTTCTAAGAGCAGCTGAGGCAAAGTGAGGACTGCAACCCAAAACAGGAAGGTCTGGGATTCCAAGAGAGAGAGACCTCGCCCAAGGTCACCAATATGAAGCCAGGAGACCGTGCAGCATAATGGGCCCCTGCTGGGACCTAACAGCAGGTCTGTGTCTGCAGGGTGGTCCTGGGTGGTTTTCTTTGAAATCCTGCTCACATCATCAAACAGATGAAAGGTTTAGAGTTTATATGAGTCTAGGCAGAGGGCTAGCCCCGAAAGCAAAAGCTAAGTTTCCAAGCGTCTGCTGAGTGGTCTCAGTTCCACTGAGGAGGAAAAGGAAGGGGGCTTTGGTGCTGGTCTGAAAGGGGGAGGGCGTGAGGATGGGGGGTGGGGGGCTTGGAGTGGAGTTTGGAGTTGCTTATATCTGGTCTGGGCACAGAACACAGGAGAGACATAGGAGCTAGCAACATACATTTGCATCATTAGAATTCACGGGTGCATTGAAGCTGCCAGAATTGCTGAAACGTCCCGGCTGGGTAGTGGAAGAAGAGAGAAAGGTCTAGAACAAGGCCTTATAAAGAACGGCAGACGTTTAAGAGTGAGCAGAGGCAAAGGTAGAGAGCAGAAGGTGAGACTACAAAGGAATTGCCAGAGAGGTCAAAAGCTGACTAGGATAAAAGAGTGTCATAAAACAGGAGACATGGAAATTTCAAGAAAGAAAAATCAGTGAGCAAGGTCAAACTCTGCAGAGATGACCAGTAAACAGATGCCGTGAAAAGGGGTTGATAAGTTCACCTCATAGATTTGAGTTTCAAGTGATTCAGAGAAAACTAAATACCAATAACACAAACAATAAAATAAATAATATATATGTAAATGTGTGTGCCTATCTATATATGAAGAGACAGAGAAGGGATAAAACGTGGCAAAATGTTAAAAATTGGTGAATCTTGGTAAGAATATTTAGGAGCTCTCTGTGCTATTCTTACATCGTTTTCTCTAACTTTTAAAATAATTTTGAAGTTTGAAAAATAAGGAGTTAAAGAAAAAGGTACCCATATTTTCTAACAACAGGGAGGTTACTGAAGGCCTGAGCAGCGCAGCTCGGGCGGGTGGTGGGAAGAGCAGAGTGGCTGCAGGTGCAGAAGGGAGACGAGAGATGGGGAATGGAGGGCCGGCACTTTCAAGGTGTTCAGCGGTGGGTTAAGAGGGAAGTTTAGCGGAAAATGAGATCAAGTGAGAGGTTCTTTCACTTCTGTAGCATTTAGATGCTGGCAAAAGGTGAGAAACTAGAGACAGGGCATGGGGAAGAAAGAAGACCTGAAGGAATCAATGTCCTTGAGACCATTTAAGCCTCCGTATTTCCATTTTTAAAATACTGATAATTGATGATCATTCTCATCTTCTTTTCTTCTTTACAAGCCACGCAGTCCCTCTGCTCTCACCTTTCCACGTAGATCTTGCTGTCCTGAATCATTCTGTGTGCCCTGAGAATCGTCACAGATCTTCCACATTCCACTTCCGTGTGTACCCAGCACTGGACACAGTACTTAGTGAAGAGTCTGACCCTTGCAGGCCAGTGAAAGGGAGCACACTCCCACCAACAGATCCTTCCCAGGCAAAGAACTTGTTGTCAACAAAGAAATAGGAAGTTCTCCAATTAAGAAAAGCTTAAAGGATGAAATAAGCCCAGCCGGTGTGGTTCAGTGGTTTGAGCATCAACCTATGAACCAGGAGGTCACAGTTAGATTCCCAGTCAGGGCACATGCCCGGGTTGTGGGCTCGATCCCCAGTAGGGGACGTGCAGGCGTCAGTTGATCAATGATTCTCTCTGATCATTGATGTTTCTATCTCTCTCCCTCACCCTTCCTCTCTGAAGTCAATAAAAATATTTTTTAGGAGGATGAAAGAAGATATTTTCCTTTATGCCACTCTTAAATTACTCTTGAGTTTGTAGACAAGGAAAATGAATGGTAGTGTGAAAGGTGTGAAGGATCTTTGACTAATCTCAAAGTCTTTAGGATCATATCCTATGTAAGCATCCCATGTTTCCAAAGAGCTATTAATTTGGTTTTGCACCACCCATATAACTATGCTTCTTTTAAAATCTGAACAGAGTCCTCCCTTACTGATGCTGAAAATTAGAGCCAGTTGATAAGTGTGCTCTGAATTCTCTTAATATTATCAGGTGGAACTTATAACCCAACCTCAAAGTACTCATGTATTTGTTTCTTTAATAATTTTTTAAATTTTATATTTATTGTTGAAATATTACAGATGACCCCCTTTTTTTTTACCACTGACCCCCTCCACCTTGCTCCCACTCCAACACCACCACTCCCTTGGGCCTTCACTGCACCGTGGGTTATGCATATATGCATATATGTTCTTTGGTTAATCTCTTCCAATCCCCACCCCAAACCCTGCCTTCCCTCTGAAAGTCTTTTTCCTTCACCAGGTTGGGGAAGTGTTCCATGCTTCTATGTCCCTGGATCTATTTTGTTCATCCGTTCATTTTTTTCGTTAGATTTTACATATAAGTGAGATCTTCTCTGACTGGCTTATTTTGCTTAGCATAATACTCTTCAGGTCCCTCCATGCTGCCTCAAAGTACGCTTGACACACAATATTATATTATTTTCAGGAGTGCGACCTAGTAATCACTTCAATGAACCTAGTATCCATCTGATGCCACACATAGTTTTTACAATATTATCAACTACACTCGACACATGGTGCACAAAATTCATGCACTGAGGGAGGAGGGGTGTCCCTCAGCCCTGCCTGCACCCTCTCCAATCTAGGACCCCTCGGGGGATGTCCGACTGCCGGTTTAGGCCTGATAAATTGGCAGTTGAACATCCCTCTCATGATCTGGGACTGCTGGCTCCCAACTGCTCGCCTGCCTGCCTTCCTGATTGCCCCTAATCACTTCTGCCTGCTAGCCTAATCACCCCCTAACCACTCCCCTGCCAGCCTGACTGATGCCTAACTGCTCCCTGTCAGAGAGTGGGAATTTTTGAGTATGCTTACTACTACCATTCCAGAGAGTCCATGGACTATGCCCCAGATAGAGTTGTCAGTGCTGACACTAAGCCAGGCCTTGAGATACGATCTCATGGCCCCTTCCCAGCATGTAGGCCTTCTTTCATAAACACTGTCAGCTTTCTGAAGAACAGGATGACCCTGTGAATAACATGGTTGTCAGTGGCATGATCCTGACGTTGCTTAGGAAAAACTGTTTTGTCTTGAGTTACTTGCTCTGCAAAAACAGGATGTGGTTAATGTGCTTAAAAGTGGTCCTGCACAAAGGGTCAGGGCTGCTCTCTGGACTCCCTGCATGGAGAAAGGCAGAGCAGTCACCTAATAAAGTCTCCCTAAATTTTAATTTGGTCTAGATTCCAGTGGTCATTCACTCGCATTCACTCCACAACACTCCCCTGCCAGCCTGATTGCCCCCAACCTCCCTCCTCTGCAGGCCTGGTGTCCCCTAACTGCCCTTCCCTGCAGGCCCAGTCACCCCTGACTACCCTCCCCTGCCGGCCTGGTCACCCCTAACTGCCCTCCCCCACTGGCCTGATCACCCACAACTGCCCTCCCCTGCCGGCCATCTTGTGGTGGTCATCTTGTGACCACATGGGGCAGCCATCTTGTGTGAGGGTGTGACAGTCAATTTGCATATTACCTCTTTATTATATAGGATTCCTTATGCTGTACTTTACATATACCCATGACTATCTTGTAACTATTAATCTGTACTTCTTAATCCCTTCTCCTTTTTGACACCCCCCACCCCAATGCCCTCTCCCACCTGACATCCATCAAAATGTTATCTGTATCTATGGGTCTGTTCCTATTGTGCATGTTTGTTTATTTTGTTTTTTAGATTTCACATATAAGTAAAATCATATGGCATTTGTTTTTGTCTGTCTGACTTATTTCACTCAGCACAATGCCTTCTCGTCCATCCATGCAGATAGCAAGATATCATTCTTTTTTATGGATGAGTTATAGTCCATTGTATATAATGAACAACTTCTTTATCCATTCATCTATGATGAACACTTAGGTTGCTTCCATATCTTAACTATTATAAATAAACATATGGATGTAGAGTACATGTCTTTTTAATTTAGTGTTTTGGGTTGTTTTGTTTTGTTTTTCAGATACATACCCAGAAGTGGATTTGCTGGAACTTTATCTCTTGTAATAACCTCTGTTTTAAAGTCTACTTTGTATGGTATAAGTAGACCCCAGCTTTTTAAAAATTTTTCATTCCCATTTCCATGAAATAATCTTCTTTCATCCCTTGATTTTCATTCTAAGTGTGTCTTTCAATCTGAAGTGGATCTCTTATAGACAACATATGTATGAGTGTTGTTTTGTTATCCATTCAATTCTTGTATGTCTTTTGATTGGGGCATTTAAGCCACTTGCATTTAAAGTAAATGTTGATAGATATGTATTTATTGCCATTTTATTATTCATACTAGAGGCCCGGTGCACGAAATTCATGCACGGGGGAATGTGTGTCCCTCAGCCCAGCCTGCACCCTCTCCAATCTGGGACCCCTCGAGGGATGTCCAACATCCTTCTCATAATCCAGGACTGCTGGCTCCCAACTGCTCGCCTGCCTGCCTTCCTGATTGCCCCTAACCGCTTCTGCCTGCCAACCTGATCACCCCCTAACCACTCCCCTGCCAGCCTGATTGATGCCTAACTGCTCCCCTGCCAGCCTGTTTGCCCCTAACTGATCTCCCCTACAGGCCCAGTCACCCCCAACTTCCCTCCTCTGCCGGCCTGGTCACCCCTAACTGCCCTACCCTGCAGGATTGATCACCCCCAACTGCCCTCCCTTGCAGGCCTGGTCCCTCCTAACTGCCCTCCCCTGCTGACCTGATCACCCACAACTGCCCTCCCTTGCAGGCCTGGTCCCTCCTAACTGCCCTCCCCTGCTGGCCATCTTGTGTCCACATGGGGGCAGGCATCTTTGACCACATGGGGGCAGCCATCTTGTGTGTTAGAGTGATGGTCAATTTGCATATTACTCTTCTATTAGATAGGATAGAGGCCTGGTTCATGGGTGGGGGCCAGCTGGTTTGCCCTGAAGGGTGTCCCAGATCAGAGTGGGAGTTCCCTTGGGGCATGGGATGGCCTGGGCGAGGGGCCTGTGGTGGTTTGCAGGCCAGCCATGCCCCCCCGCCCCCTGGTGACCCAAGAGGAGGCCCTGGGATCTAGGATTTATTTATCTTCTATAATTGAAACTTTGTAGCCTTGAGGGGAGGCCAAGGCAGGCCAGGGCTGTGGAAGTTTGGCTTCCTCCATCGCCCGGGGCAACTCAAGTCTCCTGCTCTCTCCAGCTCCGTGGCTGCCACCATTTTTGTTGGGATTTATTTATCTTCTATAATTAAAACTTTGTAGCCTTGAGTGGAGGCCTGGGCCAGCCAGGGTGTGTGGAAAGCTTGGCTTCCTCCATTGCCGGGGAAACCCAAGCCTCCTGCTCATTCCGTGGCTGCAGCCATCTTGGTTGGATTAATTTGCATACTCTCTCCTGATTGGCTGGTGGGCGTGATTTGTGGGTGTAGCAGAGTGATGGTTAATTTGCATATTACTCTTTTATTAGATAGGCTTTTTAACCTCTTTTTTTTTCCTTCTTCTTAAAGAAAACCATTTAACATTTCTTTTAATACAGTCTTGGTGGTGATGAACTTCTTTAGCTTTTTCTTGTATGGGAATGCTCTTTATCTGGCCTTCAATTCTAAATGATAGCTTTACAGGGTGGAGTAATCTTGGTTGTATAGTAGATCCTTGCTTTACATTACTTTAAATATTTCTTGCTAATCTCTTCTGGCCTGCAGAGTTTCTGTTGAGAAATCAGCTGAGTCTTTATGGGATCTCCTTGGTTAGTAACAAACTGCTGTTTTCTTGCTGCTTTTAAGATTTTCTCTGTCTTTAACCCTTGGCATTTTAATTACGATGTGGACCTTTTTAGGTTCATCTTGTTTGGGACTCTCTGCCCTTCCTGGGCATGTGTGTCTTTTCCTTCACCAGGTGTGAGAAGTTTTCCATCATTATTTTTTCAAATACATTTTCAATTTCTCTCTCTCTCTCTCCCCCCCCCCACCTCTTTCCAGCACTCCCATGATGCTCAAAGTTAGCCCAGAGGCTCCTAAAACTATCCTTGTTTTGGGGTTTTTTGTTGTTGTTGTTCTTTTTTCCTTTATGCTGTTCTGATTAGGTGTTTTCTGCTTCCTTATCTTCCTATCACTGATTTCATCTTCTGCTTCATCTACTCTGTGGTTGGTTCCTTGTAATATAGTCTTCATTTCAGTTATTGTACTCTTTTTTTCTGACTAAGTATTTTTTATATTTTCTGTCTCCATTTCCATGTTTTCTAGCTCTTTGTTGAAGTTCTCGCTAAGTTCATTTACTCTTACTGTAAGTTCACTGAGCAGCCTTATCACCAGTGCTTTGAACTCTGCATCTGGTAGATTGCTTGTCTCCATTTTGTTTAGTTCTTTCTCTGGAGTTTTGTTCTGTTCTTTCATTGGGACAGGTTTCTTTGTCTCCTCATTTTGGCTGCCTCTCTTGTTTGTTTCTTTGTATTAGGTAGAGGTGCTCTATCTCCCGGTCTTGGTAGCATGGCCTAATGTAGTAGGTGTCTTCTGGAGTCCAGTGGCACAGCCTCCCCAGTCACTCAGACTGGGCATTCCAGGTATGACCCCTTTGTGAGCTGTGTGCACCATCGTGTTGTAGTTGAGCGTTAATTGCTGTTGGCACATCAATAGGAGATATTTACCCCCAGGCCTATTGGTTTTGAGGTCTGGTGAGACCACATTTAAGGATCAGCTGTGCAGGCCTCGTCCCACATAGGAGGACTTGCTTCAGTTGAGTTGTAGTGTCTGGTGATGCCACCCCTTGAATGTGTTGCTTGGGAGGTGGTTGTGTAGTGCTTTGGATGGTCTGAAGCTGTCCACCAGGTACATTGGCTCTGGGGTCTCCTGGGAGGTGCAGGCCAAGGTAAGCCACCCAGCATGAGCTACAGTGTGATGTGCAGATGGCTGCTACATGTGCTGGGCTGGGAGGTGCCCAGGAGAGGCCAAGTCAAGCTGTGAGTGAAGGCTAGCTGCTGCTAGTGCTGAACCTGGGGCCATTAAGCAAGATGTATGGGGCCACCAAGAAGTCAGGTCCTGCTTGTTTGGGGTGTGTGAACCTTGGAGAGAGTTTAGGAAAGTCCGCACATGAGCCGAGACAGGCTGTTTGTATGAAAAAGCCACTGGAGGCGCTTTTGGTGGGCCTGCAAGGGGGATGGGGCGGGGTCTCAGGGAATCAGTAGGGCAAGGTGAACAGTGTGAGACATTGAGGCAGACTCAGATATGGCACCTGCCTGCTGGTTCTGCCGGGGGAGGCTCAGCACAGAAACAATGGCTTCTGCCAGCACTTCTGTCTGGGAGAACACTGCCCTCCAGGTGTCTGTGGTGCCTTTCCAGCTGCTTCCCCTGCACGGAGCTCAGAGTGAGTGAGGCAGAGTAAGTCCGTGAGAAGGCCCTTTAAGAGGGACTCCAGCAGCCTCCGTCTCACTCAGACAAGATCTCTACTGCTTGTTTGTTTTTTAAAGGGACCAAAGCTCTGCCACCTTGAAAGTGTGTTTTTTTAATATTAATTTTAAGCTATTTTAAAATATATATTTTTTTATTGATTTCAGAGAGGAAGGGAGAGGGAAAGAGACATAGAAACATAAACAATGAGAGAGAGAATCATTGATCGGCTGCCTCCTGCACGCCCAACAATGGGGATCGAGCTCACAACCCGGACATGTGCCTGGACTGGAACTCAGACCGTGACCTCCTGTTTCATAGGTTGGTGCTCAACCACTAAGCCATACTGACTGGGCTCCACGGATTTTACAGCCAGAAGTTATGGGGACTTCCCGTCCTGGAACTGGAGCCTGGGCTGGGGGACCTGGTGTGGGGTAAGACCCCTCACTCCTCAGTGGGGACCTCCACATCCAAGACATCCCTCCTGATTTTTCATCACTATATGTGGTTGTGGGGCCAGCCTGTTCCATGTTTCTGCCCCTTTTACCAGCCTCCATGTAACTTCTTTTTTATACCCTTAGTTGTAGGACTTCCATTCAGCTAGATTGCAGCCCATTCTGAATGATGAACTTCTTGGTTGAGATCAGAGCATATATTCTCTGCTCTGCTTATGCCATGTAAACAGCAAAGCCACGAAAGACGGAATTTCTGGGTACTGCCTTTCACAGGGTTGGGGAAAACTTCTCTCAGATGGCCCAGTGAGAACAGACATTAACTAAGGTCGGGTCGCACTAAGAAATTATCATCCTAGCATTAGGCACCAGGATGCCCGGGCACTGACAGTGCAGCCGAAGGACCCAGCTCTGTGCGCCAGGAAAACTTCCAGCCATTAAGCAGTTGCTCTGAGTGCATTCAGCATGGGCTGACTGTGCCTGTGGGTAACAAAGGAACCCCAGTGAGAGCCAATGAAATAGAGGATTTCAGTGCTGATGGAGATTAAATAGCCTGAGAATGGCTTCGTATATTAACTTCAGGGAACTCAGGTCTTACCACCTAAAGTGTGACACCTGATGCCTCCATTGTAGGTTAATAAATCCTGGGTAAACCACAAATCTCAAGTAGGCTACTGGGAAAGTAAGAGAAATCACATCAAGCCCATAAGTGTCTTCCTTTCTGGGGACTGAAATGCCACCTTCGGGCACTTACGTTTACGTGAATAGCGAATTTAACACTCGAGATGAAGTTTCATGAAGCGATGAGTCCTTGACCTTGTTGACAATGCACCCTGGGAAGAACACTGTTGTGACCTGAACTGTCAGCAAAGGTGTAAGATGACTAAACCCAAGATTTCAGGTCTGTGCCCAGGAAAAAAATTCCTAGTAGGTTTATTTTTCCTTTTTTGGGTGGAAATGAGGAAAGAGAACTAAAAGCAAGTACAGTTGGATGGCAGCAAAAATAGAGTTTCTGGTCACTTATTTTTCTAGCAGTTAAAAGACTGAACAGGTATGAAAAAGAATGACCTTATCAGCATCGATTCGTGTTTATAGATCCCAGTAAAGGGTCTTCTTGCCTGTCACGGACAGTGATGACAGCCATGAAAAGAGCCACATGCTTCCTGAACACACCTGTGAGACTGTAAATGCCAGGTTTCTTCTGGATCCACTGCAAGGAAGGGTGCTCTCGGGCACCTGCAGAGCCTTCTCGCCCACATTGCCATGCAGCTCAAGGCACTGCCTGGGAGGAAGAACTTGTCTTTCCTTTTTTAAATCACTGATTTGAGAGAGGGGGGAGAGAGATCAATCTGTCATTCCACTTATTGATGTGCATTGGTTGATTCTTGTGTGTGCCCTGACTGGCGATCGAACCCACAACCTTTCTCTGTATGTACCAGCAGGACAACCCTCTAAACAACTGAGCTGCCCAGCCAGGGCTACACCTGTGTTAATGGGAACACAGAAAAGGAAGTTTTCTTTTTTGGAGCATCACAGGTAAAAAAAAAAAAAAAAAATACAGTTTAGAGGAGCTAATCAGAATTTAGCCAGTCCTCCAGAAATCTCCAAGTCCGAAGAGAACATACTCTAAATTTCAAATTATAAGCCATTCTTACTTTAAAAATCTGATGTAAGAAGTAAAATTCTCGATTATGTTTTAAATAGTCTCCCCCTTATCATTGTAATGAGATTTCATTCAAAATAGAATACCACCTAATATTATACAAGAATAGGATGAGTCTTAGCGATTATATCAGGAAAGTGAAATAAAAGTTGAATTCACTGCAATACTTTGATCATTCTTCATAGCAAGCTAAACAGTTTAAGCAAAAACATGACTTACTTACTTTAAGCTTTTTTTCTCAAATGATCCTGGTAACCTGCATATTTTGATTAGTGTTTTGTGGATTCAGACCACAGAGCTCTCATACGCATGTGTCAGAAGAGGCATGAGCTGCAGTTATGTACCATGCGGATGCTTCTGGCCGCCTGACTGTTTTCAGTGAGCAATTAATCATTCTTTCCAATGGCTTCTTAGCTCAGCGAATTTTTCACAAAGTAATGAGTGCTTTATTCCTTGAAAAATATTTCTAAATGACTTAGTATATAGTGTATCTATTATATCAGGAGTACATTTTATTGTGTCAAGACTTTGAAAAGCATGAGGACTGTTGTGAAGTTGAAATATTTCCCCCAGATGTTTGATTGCCTACGTACAGGCTACATTAAGGAACAGAAGCAAAACAACCCTTGCGGTTTTACAGACGTCCTATCAGAGTGCAGACTCTTATAAAATCCAATTTGTTCCGTCTGGTGAAGAGGTCATTTCTAGCTGCTAAACTACATCAGTAAAAGATTTGATAAGTGAAGAGTATTTCATACTAAACTTGTGCTTGGTTGGTAAAGCAAATCATTAATGTTCTTTCTGGTTAATATATTTTTTTATTGACTTTTTACAGAGAGGAAGGGAAAGGGATAAAGAGTTAGAAACATCCATCAGCTGCCTCCTGCACACCTGCCCGCAACCAAGGTACATGCCCTTGACTGGAATCGAACCTGGGACCCTTCAGTCCACAGGCCGACGCTCTATCCACTGAGCCAAACCGGTTTCGGCTCTGGTTAATATTTTTTAAATATTCATATTCGTTAAAGTAAACTTGCCCTAGCCGGTCTGGAGCATCAGCCTGTGGACTGAATGGGTCCTGAGTTCGATTCCGATCAAGGGCATGCACCTTGATTGCAGGCTCAGTCCCCAGCCCCAGTCAGGACTCCTGTGGGAGGCAACCATTCGATGTGTCTCTCTCACAACGATGTCTCTCTCTCTGTCTCTCCCCCTCCTGTCCACTCTCTCTAAAAGTCAATGGAAAACTATCCCTGGGTGAGGATTAACAAAAAAATAAATAAATAAAATAAACTTAAATATTTTGACATACATTTGCATTTTCTTTGTATGCAGCTCTTTAGAGGTAAAGCTTCTCTCCCCACCCCAACTTAGTAACATTTAATTTTATAAGATTTTAAGTCAAAGTCCTGTCCTTGATAGAAAGTCCATTCTGAACTCTGTTTCTCTCTAGAAAATGTAAAATGTAAAATCAGGAGGAGTCGCCGAGCTGTCTCCTCTCATGGCCTGAGATAAGAAAGAACCTCTGTAGTCTCTGTCCCCTTTCAACGCCGCCTTCCTGCGAGTCTCAGCTCCCCAGTGAAACGCGAATTTAAAACGCATGAAGAGTGCCGATCTTTTAATTTTACATTAACCAAAATATCTTTTTGGAATTACTAGGAGCACTGGTCTCAATATGACAGCGCGACATCAAGTCAGGAACCCAGAGGGCCGTCTCCGGAAGCCACCCGTGGCCAGCAGCCTTCCAGAGGAGCAGCCAGGCACAAGGCTCGCACACAGCACAAGCACAAGCATGGCCTGAGGTCTGTGGTGACGGAAGAGCTGGTTTTCAGTGAGGGAAACCCGAAAAACACTCCCAGACCGCAACAAACTCAGAACAAGCCTGTCGATGCTTCCAGAAGGCACGAGACAGCTGCGGTCACGCATGGCCCCTGCAGTGACTTGCAACACTCAGGGGCTCCTAGGGGCCAGGGTCCCCATGGAACCTCCCATAGATTTGCTCCACCACAGCAGACTTTTGACAAGGTGTTATTATACAAAAGTGCTCCTGGGTATCACCCAGTGATGAATTTTAATAAGAAAAGAGGACGCAAAGACCAAGAAGAGGACAGAACTTCATACCAGCAGCTACACACGAACTCTCTTTCCCGTAGGGACTTCGACTACCCTAATGGACTCACAAAGAGACAAGTGCCCCTGAGTTACAAAGGCTCTCAGTCTGCTTCTAACTTAAATGTTAACAGAGCAACTGAAAATAAGAAGCAACCCAAACAAACCTACACAGATACCAGATATAAGAACTTGGAAATGTTATGGTAAGAATGCTGTTTTCACAAGTGGTTTTCTAGAGGAGAAAGACATGAGAGGGAGAATGGGAAGTGGAGCCTTCCCCTGTCATTGCTGTGGTCCGCCCCAGCCCCTGGGCCCTAGCGGCCCCAATTAGGACAGGGTGAGATGGCCCTGATCAGCCCTGATCGCTGGCCAGGCAGAAAGACCCCACCCATGCACAAATTCGTGCACTGTACCTCTAGTTAGTTAATAAAATCATATAGGTTTCAGGTGTACAGTTCCATATACATCATCTTTATGTTGTACTAGAGGCCCAGTGCACGGAATTCATGCACAGGGGGATGAGGGGTGTCCCTCAGCCCAGCCTGCACCCTCTCCAATCTGGGACCCCTTAAGGGATGTCCGGGCCTAAACAGGCAGTCGGACATCCCTCTCACAATCCAGGACTGCTGGCTCCCAATTGCTAGCCTGCTTTGCTGATTGCCCCTAACTGCTTCTGCCTTCCAGCCTGATCACCCCCTAACCACTCCCCTGACAGCCTGATTGATGCCTAACTGCTCCCCTGCCAGCCTGTTTGCCCCTAACTGCCCTCCCTTGCCGACCTGGTCACCCCTAACTGCCATCCCCTGCAGGCCTGGTCCCCCCCCAACTGCTCTCCCCTGCAGGCCCAGGTGCCCCCAACTTCCCTTCTCTGCCAGCCTGGTCACCCCTAACTGCCCTCCCCTGCAGGCTTGATCGCCCCCAACTGCCCTCCCTTGTAGACCTGGTCCCTCCCAACTGCCCTCCACTGCTGGCCATCTTGTGGTGGCCATCTTATGTCCACATGGGGGCAGCCATCTTGTGTGTTGGAGTGATGGTCAATCTGCATATTACTCTTTTATTAGATAGGATAGAGGCCTGGTACACAGGTGGGGGCTGGCTGGTTTGCCCTGAAGGGTGTCCCAGATCAGGGTGGAGGTTCCCTTGGGGTGTGGGACAGCCTGGGTGAGGGGCCTGTGGTGGTTTGCAGGTTGGCCATGCCCCCCCAGCGACCCAAGTGGAGGCCCTGGTATCTGGGATTTATTTATCTTCTATAATTGAAACTTTGTAGCCTTGTGCGGAGGCCAGGGCAGGCCAAGGCAGGTGGAAAGCGTGGCTTCCTCCATCGCTGGGGGCAACCCAAGCCTCCTGCTCTCTCCAGCTCCATGGCCACTTCCATATTTGTTGGGTTAATTTGCATACTCACTCCTGATTGGCTGGTGGGTGTGGCTGGTGGATGTAGTGGAGGTACAGTCAATTTGCATGTTTCTCTTTTATTAGATAGGATTTTGTGTTCACCACCTCAAGTCATTTATCCCCACTTTACCTTCCTACCTCTCCCCCCCTTTTCCTCTGCTCATCACCATGCTGTTGTCTGTGTCAACCACTTTTGTTTTGTTTAATCCCTTCACCTTTTTCACGCAGCCCCCCAAACCACCTCCTCTCTGACAGCTGTCAGTCTGTTATCTGTACCTATGAGTCTGTTTCTGTTTTATTTGTTAGTTTATTTTGTTCATGAGATTCCACATATAAGTGAAATCATATAGTATTTGTCTTTCTCTAACTGGCTTATTTCATTTAGCATAATACTATGCAGGTTGATCCATGATGTTGCAAAGGGTAATGTTCTCTTTTTTATGGCTGAGTAGTATTCCATTATGTAGATGTACCGTGACTTTTTATCCACTCATCCACCAATGGGCTGCTTGGGCTGCTTCCAAATCTTGGCTATTGTAAATAACTCTGCAATGAACATAAGGTACATACATTATTTCTGATTGGAGTTTTGGATTTCTTCAGATGTATTTTTAGAAGTCAAACCTCTGGGTCAGAAAGCAGTTCCATTTTAAATTTTTTGAGGTCACTTAATACTGCTTTCCACACTGGCTGCACCAATCTGTGTACCCTCCAACAGTGCACAAGGATTCCCTTTTCTCCACATCCTCACCAATAAGTTTGTTGACTTATTGATGATAGCTATTCTTATAGGTGTCAAGTGCTATCTCTTTGTGGTTTCAATTTGTATTTCTCTGAATACTAGTGACATTGAGCATCCTTTCATATGTCTATTGGCTACCTGTACGTCCACTTTGGAGACCTTTCCTGGTATCCATTCAGGACCTTTGCCCATTTCTTAGTTGGACTGTTTGGGGGAAGGGGGAGGTTGGTGTTGTTTTATAAGTTCTTTCTAAATTTTTAATATTAAGCCCTTATCATATGTATCATTGGCATATATGTTCTCCCATTCAGCAGGTTGCCTTTTCATTTCATTGATACTTTCCTTTGCTGTACAAAAACTATGTAGTTTAATGTAGTTCCACTTGTTTATTTTTTCTTTTGTTTTTCTTGCCCAAGGTGATATATCAGAAAAAATATTGCTATGAGAAATGTCCAAGATTTTACTTCTAGGATTTTTATGGTTTTGAGTCTAACATTTAAGATTAATCCATTTTTATTCTTGTGTATTGTATAAGTTGGTGGCCTACTTCCATTTTTTTTTTGCACATATCAGTCCAATTTCCCCAACACCATTTATTGGATAGACTGTCTTTACCCCAGTGTGTGTTTGTGCCTCCTTTGTCAAATATTAATTGACAACCATAAAGGCATGGGATTATTTCTGGGCTCTATTCTGTTCCACTGACCTCTCTGTCTGTTTTTATGGCAGTACCATGTTGCTTTGATAACTATGGCCTTTTAGAATAGCTTGATATCAGGTAGCATGATTCCTCCAAGTTTGTTCTTCTTTTCCAAGATTGTTGTGGGTATTCAGGGTGTTTTGTGGTTCCACATAAATTTTGGATGTTCTAGTTCTGTGAAATATGCCATTGGAATCTTGACAGAAATTTCATTGTATCTATAGATTGCTTTGGGTAGTATGGACATTTTAATGATGTTAATTCTTCCTATCAATGAACATGATATATGCTTTCAATTATTTGTATCTTCTTCAATTTCTTTCTACAGAATCTTGTAATTTTCTGAGTAAAAGTCTTTTACATTGGCATTCTTATGCAATCATAAATGAAGTTGTTTTCTTAGTTTCTCTTTTTGATAGTTTATTATTGGTGTATTAAAATGCTACCAATTTCTAAATATAATTTTATATTTTGCTGCTTTGCTCATTTATTAGATCTAGTAGCTTTTCAATGGAGTCTCTAAGGTTTTCAATGTACAATATCATAGCATCCTATCTAATAAAGAGGGAATATGCAAATTGACTGTCACACCATCACAAATATGATGGTGCCCATAGCCACAAGATGGTGGCACCCAGTCCCCTCAGCCCCACCAGAGTCCCCCAACCCTCTGTGCGCCTGCCGCCGGAGTCCCCCTGTCCTTTCAGCCCCTCCAGGGGACAGTATGTTCCCTCTATTCCCACTTTCCTGAGAGATTTTATTATAAAGTAAAGGCCCCATGCATGAAATTTGTGCACGGGGAGGGTCTCTAGGCCTGGCCAGTGATCAGGGCTGAGTGGGGCCTTCCAGCTGCCAGCCAGGGCCTTCCTTCATTCCACACCGCCCCCTGGTGGTCAGCACACGTCATAGTGAACAATTGAACTCCTGAGGGGACAATTTGCATATTAGGCTTTTATATATCAAGACTAGAGGCCTGGTGCACGAAATTTGTGCATGGTGGGGGGGAGGGGGGAGGAGTGTCCCTCAGCCCAGCCTGCACCGTCTCCAATCTGGGACCCCTTGGGGGATATCCAACTGCCAGTTTAGGAGCATTAACTCCAGCCATTAGGAAAATCACACAGAATGTCCTTAACTTACAGTATGGTTTTATGAGTTGTTTTAATAATAATGGCCATTCCTTTAATATCTGCTTACATACAATACAGCTGATACTATGTGAATTCAGAATGTTAATATCACAAAATCATAGAAGGCTGTAGTGGAAATAACCTTGAATTGTCTAGTCCAAACTTTTATAAATATTTGAATTCCCTTTTCAAAGATTTTGAATGCTTTTTGTCCTAAGAAGCTTAACCAACTTTTGAGGCAACCCATTTTCTGTGAAAGGACTGGGGGACTCCGGCATCAGGCACGCAGTGCGGCCGGACCCACCTGAGGGCAGTTCTGGCTGTGCCACTTGCCTGCCGCCCCCCAGGACTGGGGGAATCTGGCGGGGCTGAGGTGACTGGGCACTGCCATCTTGTGGTTATGAGTGCTGCCATCTTGTGATGGCATGATGGTCAATTTGCATATACCTCTTTAGGACTAGAGGCTTAGTGCATGGATTCATGCACCAGTGGGGTCCCTCAGCCTGGCCTGTGGACATCCCCCAAGGGGTCCCAGATTGCGAGAGGGTGAAGGCCAGGCCAAGGAATGCCACTGGTGCACAATTGGAACTGGGGAGGGGCTGTGGGAGGGCTCCAGGTTGTGTCTGGTCATCTCGCCCAGTCCTGATTGGCTGGACCCCAGCAGCAAGCTAACCTACCAGTCAGAATGTCTGCCCCCTGGTGGTCAGTGTGTGTCACAACAACCGGTCGAACAGTTGACTGTCTGCCCCCCGGTGGTCAGTGCACATCATAGTGAGTGGTCCTATGGTCGAATGAACAGTCAGACACTTAGCATGTTAGGCATTTAATATATAGGAGGGGTGCTGGATTTTATCAAATGCTTTTCCTGCATTTATTGATATGATCATGTGGTTTCCATCCTTCATTTTCTTTATCACATTTTTTTCTTTGCAGATATTATACCAACCTTGGATCCCCAGAATAAATCCCACTTGGTCGTGGTGTATGACCTTTTTGATGTATTGCTGGATCCAATTTTCTAATATTTTGTTGAGCATTTTAGTATCTATGCTCATCAAGAATATTGGCCTATACTTTCCTTTCTTTGCAGTTTCTTTATCTGGTTTTGGAATTAATATAATGTTGGCCTTATAAAATGAGCTTATGAGTCTTCTCTCCTCTTGAGGTGTTTGGAATAGTTTGAGAAGAATAGGTGTTAGTTCCTTGAATGTTTGGTAAAATTCAGTTGTGAAGCCATCTGGTCCAGGACTTTGGTTTATTGGGAGTTTTTTCATTACTGCTTTAATTTTACTAGTTGTAATCTGTCTATTCCAATTCTCTGATTCTTCCTTCTTTCGTTTTGAAAGATTGTATGTTTCTGGGAATTCATCCATTTCATCCAGATTGTCCAATTTATTGGCATATAGTTGTTTATAATATTTTCTTAGAATCCTTTGTATTTCTTTGGTATCAGTTGTTACTTCTCTTTAATTTCTGATTTTATGTATCTGGATCCTCTTTCTTTTTACTTTTCTCTTAATCCTTGCCCAAGTCTATGTTTTTCACTGGTTTCAGAAAGAGAAAGGGAGAGGGAGGGAGAGATAAAAAGAGGGAGAGAAGAAGAGGGGGGGCAGGGAGAGAGAGAGAAATTGATGTCAGAGAGAAACTTTGATCAGTTGCCTCCCCTACCACCAGGGATTGAACTCACAACCTAGGTATGTGCCCCAATCAGGAATTGAACCCAACCAACTGAACTGCACTGGCCAGGGTTCTATTTTTTTCTTGATGGGTCTGGTTAAATGTTTATCAATCTTGTTTACCTTTTTAAAGAATCAGCTCTAGGTTTCATTGATATTTTGTAAGTTTTTAGACTTTATTTCATTTATTTCTCTCTGATCTTTATTACTTCCTTTCTTCTACTCACTTTGGGTTTTGTTTGTTGTTCTTTTTTAAGTTCCTTTAATTGTAAATTTAGATTGTTTATATGAGATTTTTCTTATCTTTTGAGTTAGGACTGTAATGCTATGAATTTTCCTCTTAGGACTGCTTTTACTCTGTCCCATGTTTTTGGGTCATGATCTCATTTTTAATTGTTTCAAGGTGTCTTTTGATTTCTTCCTTGATCTCGTTTTAAACCCATCCATTGTTTAGTAGCATGTTATTTAGCCTCCATGGTGTTGAGTATTTTTCACTGTTCTTCTTATTGATTTCTAATTTCATACCATTATGGTTAGAGAAGATGCTTAATATGATTTCAATGTTCTTAAGTTTATTGAGACTTTGTATTGTTTTGTACCTTAGTATGTGGTCTATCCTAGAAAATGTTTCATGTGCACTTGAAAATAATATATATTCTGCTGCTTTGTGGTAAAATGCTCTGAAGATATCAATTAAATCCATCTGATCGTGTGTGTGTGTGTGTGTGTGTGTGTGTGTGTGTGTGTGTGTATGTGTGTGTGTGTTTACCAGATTCAAATTATTACTTTTTTCTGGTAAAAACAACAACAACATATAACAAAATTTATTATTACTTAATTATTCTTAAGTGCACAATATAGTATTATTAACGTCATGCATGTGATTGTGCCACAGATCTCTCTTTCATCTTGCAAAACTGAAACAATCACTGACTAACAGCTCCCCTTCCTCCCTCCCTCTCCAGTTCTCTGGTAAACACATTCTATTTTCTGGGGTTTTTTTAAATAAACTTTTTATTGTTGATAGTATTATAGATATCTTCCCATTTCCCTGCCTTTACTCCCATCCTCCCAGCTCCTTCCTCCCCCCACCCCCCGCCACCATGTCTTCACTACCCTATTGTCCATGTCCATGGGCTATGTCTTTGGTTTATCTCTTCTCGTGCCTCCAACCCCACATCAAGGTGTGTCAGTCTGTTCCATGCCTCCAGTAGATGAGTGGATAAAAAAGCTGTGGGACATTTACACATGGAATACTATGCAGCTTTTTAAAAAGAGGTATCTCTTATCCTTTGGGATAGCATGAATGGACCTGGAAAATATTATGCTAAGTGAAATAAACCAAAATGAGAAAGATAAATATAACATGATCTCACTTGTTTGTGCAATCTAATGAGCAGAATGAATTACCAACAAAATAAGATCTAGTGTGTCTTTTAAGGCCACCGTTTTCTTGTTGATTTCTGTCTGAAAGATCTACCTATTGGTGTCAAAGGAGTGTTCACATATCTTACTGTGGCTGTATTACTGTCACTCTCTCCCTTTATGTCCATCAAGATTTGCTTTACATATTTAGGTGCTCCCATTTTGGGTGCATAAATGCTTACAAGGGTTAGGTCCTCTTATTGAATTGCTCTTTTATCGTAACGTAAAGACTTTGTTTGTCTTTTGCTATATATAGCCTTTGTTTTAAAGTCTATTTTATATTGCTACCCCAGCTTTTTTTACTCCTTTCAGTTTGCATGAAATATCTCCTTCCATCCCTTTACTTGTAGTTGGTGTGCCTCTTTCAGTCTGAGGTGGGTCTCTGGTAGACAGCATATATACGGTTCTTGGTTTTTTATTCATTTAGCTATCCTATGTCTTTTGATTGGAACATTTATGCAATTTGCATTTTATTATTATTGTGTTTTAATCCTCAATAAGAGGATATTTTTCCGTTGATTTTTAGAGAGGATGGAAGAGAGAGGAAAAGACAGAGAGAAATATCAATGTGAGAGAAGCACATCGATTGGTTGCCTCCTCCACACATCCTGACCAGGGCCAGGGGGGAGCCTGCAGCGGAGGTACGTGCCCTTGACCAGAATTGAACCTGGGGCCCTCTGGTCTGCAGGCCAGCACTCTATCCACCGAGCCATACCGGCTAGGGCCAATTTGCATTTTAAATGAATATTGATAAGCACATATTTATTGTCATTTTATTCTTTTAACTATATTCGTCTGTTTCTTTTTCTTTTCTTCCTCATTCTCTTTGTCCTCCTCATCATTGTCATCCTCCTTCTTGTCCTCCTCATTATTATCATCATCATTATTAAAGAAGGCTCTTTAACATTTCCTGTAATACTGGTCTGGTGGTAACAAACTCCTTTAGCTATTTTTGTCTGGGAGGCTCATTTCTTCATCAGTTTTAAATGATAGCCTTGCTGCGGAAAGTAGTCTTTGTTGTAGGTTCTTGCTTTTTATCACTTTGAATATTTTATGCCAGTCCCTTATGGCTCTAAATGTTTCCATTGAGAGATCAGCTGACAGCCTTATGGGAGCTCCCTTGTAGGTAACTGACTGTCTTTCTCTTGCAGCTTTTAAGATTCTCTCTTTGTCTTTAATCTTTGACGTTTTTATTATGATGTGTCTTGGTGTGGGCCTCTTTGGGTTCATCTTGTGTGAGACCCTTTGCACTTCCTGGGTTGTATATCTTTTTCCTTCAACAAGTTGCAGAAGTTTTCAGTTATTATTTCTACAAATAGGTTCTCAGTCCCTTCCTCTCTCTCTTCTTCCTGTACCCCTATGAAGAGGTTGATGTTATACTTTCTGTTTTTCCAAGGTCCCTTAATCTATCTTCATTTTTTAAAATTCTTTTTGCTGCTCTGCTTGGAGGTTTTCTGCCACTTTGTTTTCCAAATCACTGATTAGATCCTCTGCTTTATCCAACCTACTGTGTTGTTTTTTTTCTAGTGTGTTCTTCATTTCTGACTGATTCTTTTTTATGGTTTCATGCCTCTTTGGTACTGTGGTAAGTTTCTTGAGCATTCTTATAACCATTATTTTGAACTCTATTTCTGATAAATTGTTTCCCTTCATTTCTTTCATTTAGCTTTTTTCCTGGAAATTTCTTCTATTTTTTCATTTGGAGCATGTTTCTTTGTCTCCCCATTTTGGCTCCTTTTTTGTGTGTGTTTGTTTCAATGTATTGAATAGATCTGCTATGACTACCAGTCTTGGTAGGATGGCCTTATGTAATAGGAGTCCTGTGGGACCCAGTGGCAGTCTCCTTGATCACCTGTGCTGGGTGCTCCATGAATAACCCTCTGTGGTTATGTGGGCCCTTCTGCTGCAGTTGAGTCTTGATTGCTATTGGCCCTTTAAGGCATGGAGTTGACCTCAGGCTGGCTGACTGTGAGGATCTACCCCGACCACAGTGTACAAGCTGCTGTGCAGATGCTGACCACACAGAGCAGCTTTCACCTCAGCAGGGTCTTGTTCCTGCCGCGATCACCCTGTGGATGTGCTGCTTGTGATCCTAATTGGATCCTGCTCTGATGTTGTCTGATGCTGGACACGGGGTGTGTTGGTTCTGGGGCTTTTTGGGAGGGAATCTTATGCAGGCCAATGGCAGACACTGCCTGTGACTGGCCCTGGGCAACCTGTTTGGAGGTACAAAGTGATCCACAATCTGTAGCTGCCTCCGCTGGGCCTGGGGGTACATGCAAAGGACCAAGCTGCACCTCAAGGCCTGTTTCCACCAGCACCACACTTGGGGACAGGTCAGCAAAAGGCCTACCATACCTCAAGATCTGCCTCTGCTTCCCTCTGCCTGCAGCTTCCTGTTTGGCCAGGTCACTGAAAGAGCCTCTAGCAGTACTTGAGTTGCATGAGGTAGGTTCTCAGTGAGTCACCAGGTAGTGGCTATTGCTTCCCCCCAGGCTGATTCAGTGTGGAGGTGATTGCTCCACCCAAGAAAGATGGCACGTGCAGTGTGGGAGAGGGACTCAGCATAGGGATCCTGGTGACTTCCCTTCAGCTTCCTCCCGAGAGCCACAAACCCCAGTCTCTCCTCACATGACTTGAGTCTGCTCCACCCTCCCTCCACCAGAGCCCAGGGTGAGTGGCTGCAAATGAGCTTTGTGTGTTGGCCCTCTAAGAAGGTGCCTGTATCTCCAGTGGACTCTGTCTTTCCCTGGCATAGAGAAACCCCACTGCTTTTCACACTGGATGTTATGTGGACGCTTCTTCATGGCTCTGATGCTCTGGGCTGGGGAGCCTGGCATTGCGTTGAGACCCCACTTTCCTGAGGGGAAACTTTTGCAGCTGAGACATCCTTCTGGAATCTCAGCCATTGCCTGTAGGAACAGGGCCAGCCCTTTGCACTTCTCTGCCCTTCCTACCAGTTTTGATGTGGTGTCTTCTGCAAATCCTTTGTTATAAGACTTCTATTCGGCTCGTCTTCATTGGTTATTCGGGTTGATTGCTCTGTATTTTAGTTGTAATCCCATTTTGATCCTGGGAGGAGGTAAATGTAGCTTCCACCTACTCCACTGCCATCTTGGGTCCCCTCGAGTCAATAATGGTTTAGATTTAACTAATTGCTAATTAATATGGTGTGTGTGTTTTTTGTTTTATTTTTAATATTTTTATGGATTTCGGAGAGGAAGGGAGAGGGAGAGAGAAACATCAATGATGAGAGAGAATCTGGACCAGCTGCCTCCTGCATGCCCCCTACTAGGAATCAAACCCACAACCCGGGCATGTGCCCTGACAGGGAATGGAACTATGATCTCCTGGTTCATGGGTCAATGCTCAACCACTGAGTCACACCCACCTGACGTTAATGGTTTTGCCTCATATTCTTTCTTCTATTTTATTCTTTTTTCCTGAAGTGGATTCTCTAGAAATTTTTTCAGCAAGTATGTGTGTCACTGGTATGCCGGGGTGTTATCCACATCTAGAAGGGTTCAAAAATCTGGAAAAGGGGCTGCGAGTAAATTAATAAAGAGACTAGACATGAAATATAAATTTGGAAGGCATTTTTGGGGAGCCAGGGAGGGCTTAGCTTTAGTAGCTGAGTTCTCTGAGTCTCTGGACCCCTCGCTTTACATTAACACATTTTGCCCTATAGCAAAGCAGATATACATATCAAGGGTAGATTATCAGGTTGGGGCAACTGCCCTCAGCTGTCTGGCAGCAGGCAATAATATATGCAGATCTTCAGGTTTGGGGAAATGCTCTCAGCTATTGCAGCAGCAGGTAATACGATTCAGCCCTGCTGAAGCCCCAAGGTTCATCAACCTTTTGATGAACTTCTTGCATTTATGACCTGCTGGTATTAGCCTCCAGCACTGGTAAACTTACCTGCAGTTACTTTATCTTTATCTTAAAGTATAGTTTAACCCGGTAGAGAATTAGCCTCTTTAAAACATTATGTTTCTATCTCCTAGTTTGTGTTCTTTTAAAAGTCTTTTATCAATATAATTGTTCATTTTGTTTATAATCTGTCTATTTTTCTCTTGTTGGTTTTAAGGTCTCTCCTTTGTTTTTAGTATTCTGAAGTTTCACTGTGAATTATCTAGGTATGAAATTTTAAATCCCAATTGTTATTCTTCTGTGATCCCTAAATCTGAGGATTCATCTCTTTCATAAATTCTGAAAAATTACCACCAATTTTCCCTTTGAATATTATATCTTCCATATTTGCTTTATTTTTCCACTGGAAACACCAAATACATGTATATTAGATTCTTTCATTCTGGACTCTGTGTCTTTTTTAACTCTTTATTTTTCAGCTGTTATCTTTCTGTGCTTCTTTCTGAGAAGTTTCCTCTGATGAGTTTTGCAGTGCAGTAACTCTCCTCAGCTGGGTTAATTCTCATGAATGTACCCATTGAGTTATACATTTTAATGAGGGTAATTTTTCTGTCTAGAATTTTCATGTGGTTCTGATTAGAACCTTCCTGTTCTTTTTTCCAAATATGTTTCTCAGAGTTTTGATTTCTTCTTTCATGTCTTTGATGATTTTAAACATGCTTACTTTATGAATATTATCTAATATTCTATTATCTGAAGTTCTTAGAAATATTCTACTCCTTTGTGTGTGTGCATATTTGTCTGCTAACTCTCATACTTGATAGAATATATCCTGATCTATTCTAGGATTTGGGATTGTTAGCTTATGATCAGCCATCTTGTCTGTAGACTGCTAGGCAGCCTGGGTGACAGTGTATCCCTCCAGAGAAGTTTTTATTGGTTTCCCCCATTACTACAAAGGCACCCCGATTCCAGGATCATTTTTATGTTGATTTCTTTGTGTTAAGTTTCCATGATTATGTGGGTAAGGTAAATTTGAACCCTAAATATTTTCCCATGGAAATTCACAGAATTTTTTTTTCCAGTTCAGAGCCTAGACCAACACAGGTAGGCTTGCCCTGTTGCTTCTCACGCTGGTGAATGAGCTTCTCACCACTCGGCCATGGTGTGGGTGTAGCTCTTGAGGGTTGCAGCTTCCTGCAGGCATCTCAGACCTGATTCCCCGCTGCACATGGGGCCATGGTCTTGTTGTAGTGTAACCCCCATCTTACAAAGGACGCCTCAAAAAAAGGTCAAATTATGGAGTTATTTATTAAAAGCCGGCAGCATACGAGGGAGCAAAAGCTCTCCAGACCTCGCAGCCCCGAACAGCTAGCCACATCTGGCTTATCTTGGCAGAATATCACAAAGGTATCGATTACATCTTTGGGTCTGGAATGAGGAACCTGTTTCACGAAAAAGCATTTTTACAGAAGCGAAATCGAGCAACTTAGTTATCTAAAATATCTACGAATCACTGAATCAACAGAAACACATTATCTGGGACCACCTGGGCAATTTTAGAATAATTGTGCTGTCCAGATTCTGAGGTCACTGAGTCAACCAAAACTCAGTTATCTGTAGCTGCTGAGACAATTTAGGATCACTATCTGTCCTGGGTCCCAGAGGAATGTGCTTCGATGACCATTGAGATCACAATCAATGGGATATTCAAACCGCCATCAAGGGAGCATTCAATCATACATAAGTTCGGAAAATCAAAATAACTTTTAAATGAGTACAGAACCCAAAACAGCAAGGTTAAAATATTAAACAGCAATTTTTACCCAAGTATGGTTGCTACCATACTTCAGTCTCACCTATCCAGCTCCAGTGTCAAATGTTAAAACTCAGGAGACGTTTTGGACCTAATAGCTTCAGTTTGTGCAAAATCTGCTTTACTTTTAGGGTTTTTGTTTGTTTGTTTTGTCTTTGAAGATTCCCTGCTTCTCATACAAATTCAACTATATGTTGAAAAGGATTTTTGTTTTATTTAATCCAGCATTATTAGGTATTTTGGAGTGGAAATTTCTTTGGCTTTTCAAACTGGTGTTTTTTCTATTTAATGTGCAATAAATGCAAGTTATAAATAAAAGCTAGATTATTCTAAAGATAAAAATAGCCCTATCTGGTTTGGCTCAGTGGATAGAGCATCAGCCTGCGTACTGAACGGTCCCAGGTTCAACTCTGGTCAAGGGCACATGCCCGGGTTACAGGATCGATCCCCAGTAGGGGGCATGCAGGAGGCAGCCGATCAATGATTCTCTCTCATCATTGATGTTTCCATCTCTCTTCCATCTCCCTTCCTCTCTGAAATCAATAATAACCCTATATAATAAAAGGCTAATATGCAAATCGACTGAATGGCAGAACGACCAGTTGCTATGATGTGCACTGACCACCAGGGGGCAGACCATCAATGCAGGAGCTGCCCCGTGGTGGTCAGTGTGCTCCCAGAGGGGGAGCACCGCTCAGCCAGAAGCTGGGCTTACGGCTGGCAAGCGAAGCGATGGTGGTGGGAGCCTCTCCCGCCTCCACGGAAGTGCTAAGGATGTCCGACTGACGGCTTACGCCCACTAGGCGACTGGACATTCCTCAAGGGCTCCCAGACTGTGAGAGGGCGCAGGCCGAGCTGAGGGACCCCCCACCCTGAGTGTACGGATTTCATGCACCGGGCCTCTAATATATATATATATATATATATATATATATATATATATATATATATATATATATATATATATTTTTTAAATAGAAGTATTTTGAGTTAAGAAATTAATGTATGAAAAGGTCATTAAAGTGATTTATGGAGTAAGATACATCAAAATAATGGTTGCTAAAGAATTTTGTGCTATGTGTGTATCAAGTTTTATTAACAGATCTGTGCTTTTTCCCCATAAGGAACTTCCATCCTTCCCCCGACAGCTCCCCTGAGGAGCCTCCAGGCTCGCGGCTGGGGCGGCTCATGGAGCAGCACCAGCAAGCCTTGGCACAGCTGGCCGAGGTGCAGCCCCGCGCAGGGACCTCGGCCAGGGTCACCTTCCCACCCATTCTTCCAAGAACAGAAAGTGAGTCCCAACTCAACTCAGAGAAAAGTGGAAGAAACCAGTTGAAAGTAAGCCGTACCAATTCCGAAGGGTATCTGTTTCAACTGGAGAAAGGAAAAAAGAATAGAAAACGCAGCATTAAGGTAACACAGCCTTTGACCAAATAACCTTTTGCTTTTGCTCATACAGATGGACCTTGATTTTCAGACGCATCGCTACAGCCTGGGGTGGGATGGTCACCCCTGAGCCGAGTCCGAGGAACTCCTCCCCAGAGCCCACTCCGCCTGGAATGACCCGCCCCCCCCCCCCCCCCCCGAGGTTGCTGCACAGGAATGCCCATTTCCAGCTCCTTTCTGCTCCATCTTGGGGAGGGGCTGCACCTGCAGAGGCAACAGCCCCTTTTGGCACAAGCTTACACATCACACCCTCAGAAAAGCTCCCCACACCCCACACCCCACACCCCACCTCACCCCGAGTCAGGGCTGAGTCTCAGCCAAGAAGAGGAAGGGGGGCTGAGTGAGTGGAAGCATTATGGCCACTGCGAGTCCCCGCTGTCCACTGTCTCCCCACCCCGAGAACCGGGCCAGGCCCTCAGCTCAGCTCGGCTCCTGCAGCCACATGCGCAGGAGAGCATGCCGGAGTTTCCTTCGGAATGTTTGCGCATCTTTCCCGAGTTCTTGGTTCACAGGAAGATTCACCAGCACTAGCAGCCCTGTCTGTGCACTGAAGACTCTCCGGTTGAGTCTGTGTCGTTAAAGTAGGGGGATAAGGGGAGGGAACGGCAAAGTCAATGTTTCAGAAGAAATGAGGGCCATGGAAGGAGCTGTTTTATGGCCTTTGTCCCATTGGAAGCAATAAGAACCCCTCAGAAAAGATCACGTGCTTCAGAAGCTGGAGGGATGCTCTGTGTTACCTCACTGGAGAGGCCTGTGATGGGATGGAGATGTGCATGCAAAGGTCATTGAGGAGGAAGGGGGCGGGGTCACTGAGGAGGGAAGGGGCGGGGTCACTGAGGGGCGGGGCGGGGCCGAGGGCAGGGCAAGGAGATGCAGGTACAACAAAGGCCGAAGCCCAGCGCTGAGGGTTCTCAGGAGGATGGCCCTCAAAGGCAGGGGCCAAGGCTTTGGCTACCGACCTGACCAGCCACTGGCTATTGAGTGCCCCGGGAAGGGCTGTGACTTTGGGCACAGGGAGGGCCTCAGCTGTGAGCCACACCGATAGCACGCCCAGCCCGCTCCCAGGGGGGCACCCCTGCCAGCGTGTGGGAAGCTCCCTCACGTCGCTGGGACGCGCGTTTGTTGGATCCCAGCGGGAGCTGTGGTGGGTGCTGGAGTAAAGAGAATGCGCGTTACCGTCCCCAGCAGGTTCGGTCACGGGGAACTGGGGAGGCGCCCATGTAAAGGGCTTCAGGATAATGGCAATTTAAATGGGGGGAAGAGATGCATGGGGAGTCTCAGCCAAGAAGAGGAAGAGGATCGCAAAGAAGGACACGCCCCTACCTAGGGGTCGGCAGTTTCAGGAGACAATTGTGAGCTGAGTCTCAGAGGATGATGGAGAATTAACCAGAGGAGAGAGACTGTGGGAGCATTTGAGGCGGAGGCCCAGACGGAGGAAGCCTGAGCGCAGGACACAGCCTGGGAGCCCTCGCTGCTGCCGCTGCGAGGCTGGGGCCCAGGGCTGAGGAAGGTGGAGAAGCAGGTGGCCGCGTCCAGGGAGCTTGTTTATCATTTGAAAAAGGAGGGCTTCAGCCCTGGCCGGCGTGGCTCCGTGGATAGAGCATGGCCTATGGACCGAAGGGCCCCAGGTTCAATTCCTGTCAAGGGCTCATGCCCGGGTTGCAGACTTGATCCCCAGTAGGGGGCGTGCAGGAGGCAGCCGATCAACGGTTCTCTCTCTGGTGTTTCTGGCTCTTCCTCTCCCTTCCTCTCTGAAATCAAGGAAAATAAAATATTTTTTTAAAAGGAAGGCCTCATTGGGGTGGGGGCGGGGAGGGATGGACGTGCACAGAGGAATGTTAACCGTGACCAGATTGCAGCCAGGCAGAGCCCGTGGGGTTATAGTCAGTGCACCCTCATGTGGGGCCTTCAGAGGGAAAGGAAAGGACGCCTTTGAGGAGCAGAGGAAGCTGGACAGGCAGACAGTGTGTCCATTAAAGAGGAAAGAAAGCCTGGCCTGGGCGCGGGGCTGCACCGCCACACGGGGCTGCCCTGCTCATTTTGACTCCACTCCCTCCCACCCTCTGCTCTGCTGGGGCCAACGTTCCTGCCTCGGCTGTGGAAACCACGGGGCGTGGCGTGGAGCTGGGTGACCCCCGTTTCACTGTAAGAAATGTGTTTCTGAGATCACAAGTAACCGCCCCCCTCCCCCACACACACGCAGAAACATCATTGCACGGTGGGTTCTGAGGTACCATAAGCACCATTGGAAGCACTTCGTAAGTAACATAGCTTTGTAGACTAGCCTAGGAGGCCAGACGCTCCTTCCTCCAGGGAGTGCATCCAGGGCTTTGGGCCCTCCACATTCTCCAGGCGGGCACGGCCTATTGGCTCCACAGCGGCTGTGTCGCCAGGGCCTAAATGTAGCTCAAGCACACTCATGGGGAGGACCTGAGTCAGGCCTGCCAGCTGCAGGCTGTTGAAAGCGGGAGCCTTTGTTGCCCGAAGGTAGCAATTTCGTTCCTGAGGGTGCTAATCGGCTCCCATGAAGACAAAGAGATTCCCCTGCACTCGCCCGGGTCACGCAGGTGGGCCGGGGCCTGAAGGGTCCTCAGCGGGAAGAGGGAGGCAGAGTCCGGTCAGGGCACAGGCACACCTGGGCAGGGGTCAGGTTCAGGCCGCCCGGTGGCCAAGGCTCACCACACTCGGCCACAGGCCGCTTTGGTTCCCGTGCACGTGAAAGGATGTCTACACCACACTTAGTCCCGTAAGTGTGATCCAACACAGGGTGCGCACACCTCCATTAAAAACGCCTGCTGCTGGAAGTGCTGACCTAGGAACGAAGATGCAAGCGCCCCGCGCCCCATGCTGCTGGGCGGGTGAGGGCGGTGATGACTCAGCCACCGCAGCTCGCATCTCCGCGCCAGCACCCAGGGACTCCGTGACTGGGCCAGTTCCTCATGCACCTGAGCGCCTGTTTCCTCACGTGCGCAGTCAGGACTGTCCTTTCTTTGTGATTTGGGACGGTAATCAAGTTACATGATGCAAAGCCTTCGCTCGCAAGGACCGAACAGCAGCTGGACGTCCTTTCCTGCCCCAGTGGTCTGAACGCTGTTCACTGCGCGGCGGCCAGAAGTCCTGTGGCGGCAGCGCAGGCCCGAGGGCCGGGGCGGGCACGAGGAGGAGGGAAGCGCCCGCCTGCTCCCCAAGCCCGCTCCTCGCCTGGAACCCCTGCCTCCTGCCTTCCTCCCGACGCGGCACAGCCATCCCGGTCCACCTTCTCCATCCAGCACCTTCCCCGGTCCTGACAAATCCGCAGAAGCACGCTTCGTCCAGAAGCTGTGCCAGACGCTGGGAAGGTTCAGGACGGAGCCATGTGTCGAGGGCAGCAGGTAGCCAGGCACCGGACAGAGGGGTGCTGTCCAGGTCATGCCCGTTTGCTCATCAGCAAATCTTGTGGTCTCCATGGGAATCGATTTGAATCCCATTAAAAATCTGAGGATGCGTAGAAAATAGGCCTCTCCTCGCTTCCGCTGTGAGTCCAGGCATTGTCCGCGCCATCCAACCCAGACGCCAGCGGGAGAGACGACCACGCTGCAGGAGACGGCAGCCCAAAACACCTGCCGCAGCCCCCCCGCCCCAACCCCCAGGCTCGCTGCCCCCCAGGCTCGCTGCTCCCCCGGAGCACACAGCCCGCCGGGCGGCTGTGACGGGCCCGCTGCCGTCGCACAGCCTGGGCGTTGCTGCGCGGCTGCTCCCGAGAAGGGGTTTCTGTGGATTAAGTGTAGCAGCCGCAGAGCAGCTTCCTTCCTTTGCCCTCCCAGTGTTTGAGCCTAATCTGCCCTGTGTCTCACCTCTGAGGGGTGTTTAGGAAAGAGCCTGCTGGTCCCCCCTACCCCCCCCCCCCCCCCGCCAGCAGGGACATGTCCGCCCCAGTCGTTTCCAGTCGGGCACACTTCGCCCAAGTTCACAGTGAGTCGCTGCTCCGGCTGGAGAAGTGTCCTGAGTGACTTGCAAACGTCTTCCGTCAGGAAAGCCTGGTGCCCGCCTCCGCCGGAGCCCAGTGCGAAGCCGCTCAGAGGCAGGCCGGCTCCGGCGGGCGCCGGCGAGAGCCAGGTCCCGGGCAGAGACCAGCTGCGGCCGCCTCTGGGAGTGGAGACCTGACAGTGCTATCATTGTTGATCTTTTTTGCGGGGGGAGGCATCGAGCTATTGTGAACTTTCAGTCTTGTAACAGCCAAGGAGAAGTAAATCAAAGTAAAGTCTAGGGATTATTTTGTTATAAAAGCCTTTTGAAGAGAGGGAAAGATTAGTGGTTGCCTGGGGCTGGATTTGATGGGGAGAAGGGGAGCGACTGCCAATGGCGATGGGGTTTCCTTTTAGGGGGATGAGCGCGTTCTGAAATCGGATTGTGGTGATGTTTGCACCACCCCATGAGTAGACTAAATAACCACCGAATTGTACAACTTCAAATGGGCGAATTTGGTGCTGCGTGAACTATCCCAGGGAAGCTGTTAAAAAGACTCCATGGAAAGAGATCAAACAAACGTGCAGTGCTGGGCGCCAGTCAAGGTTACTTGAACCAAAGTTAAGTAAATCCAGGCTTTTCAGCGCCAGTCACCCAGAGCAAACTCTGTTAGCCATCCTCTCCCTCCGGACGCGCTCTGCGAGCGGCTGCTCCTGGAAGGGCCAGTGTCCTTTGGAGAGAGTCCTTGGGGCCACACTCTTCCTGCCTGTCAGCAAGGCAAGACCCCCGCTCTGTCTCTCTGTGCCAACCACAGTGTGTTAGTTCCAGGCCAGAGCGGGAGCCGGGCTGGGGAGCAGCGAGCGATTACTCACGCCCCACGAAGGACCTGTGAGTCCCTTCGATGATTAAAGCTGAGCTGCTCAGACGAAGAATGTGATTATGGGCCCAGCACTTCTTTCTCGGTCCGTTGGGACAAATTGGATCTATGACTTGGATACAAGTGGTGTTCTCTCCACCTCTTTTGTTACTGGTTTACTTTGGCAAATAGACAGCAACGTGGTGATTGCAAAACAATGGTTCAGAAGACATGTCAGAAAAAGAACAAATTTGCAGTTGCAAAGTATATGATATTAGGGGCCCAGTGCATGAATTCATGCACCTTCAAAGGAACTGTGGGCCGGGATGCTGTGGTGGGCACGGGCGGGTCTCGGCCTGGCCCCTCCCAGCGCAGCCCCCTGTCCCCTGTCTGCCAGCAGCCCTGCTGACAGAGCGGAGTGATCGGGGCAGGTACCAGCAGCCGCCGCTCACACCCGGTGACAGCGCCAAGCGATTGGGGCCAGCAGCAGGTGTGAGTGCCGGGTGGGACTGCGGCGCGTGGAGCAAAGAATTTTCAATAACCACCAGAAGGTGGCCCCAATGACAGTGACCGGTGACCTGCCTTGGTCTAGCGCCCCCGCTCACCTGCTCCACCATCCCGCCGCAGCCTATGCCCTCCATGTTCCGTGCTCTGCTGCCTGCTGCCAACGCCAGCCATGTTCCATGCGCAGCCCCTGGTGTTCAGTGCACATCATAGCGACCAGTTGTTCAGTTGTTCTGCCGTTTGGTCTCTTTGCATTTTAGCCCTTTATTATACAGGATGGGAGCTCACTTGCCTATTAAAAATTAACAAAGGTTTTTAAATGTGATAATACCCAGATAATCCAGGTTTAGACCAAAAGAGCATTCGGGTTTTGTTTTGTTTTTTGCCTTTTAAATACCATATGATTTTTATTAAATTTTTTTTATTTTTACATTTTTCAATTTAGTTTACTTTTAGTATTATTTTGTACTAGGGGCCCAGTGCACGAATTTGTGTACCTTGAAAGGAACTGTGGGCCGCAAGGCTTCCGTGGGCAAAGGGCCGGTCTCGGCCCATCCTCTGCACTCCCAGCCAGCCCCTCCCACTGAGGCCCCTGGTCCCCTGTCTGCCGGCAGCCCCACTCCCACTGCTGCCGCTCCCATGCACTAGGAGCACCGGCCCCGCTCACACCCACTGACAGTGCAGAGTGATTGGGACCAGCTTCTCTGTCTCCCGGGCCACAGCCAGCCGCAGGTACTTGTGCCCAGGACTTCGGGGTGGGTGGCTTCTCTGTCTACCAGGCTGTAGCCAACCACAGGTGCTGGCACCTGGACCGCAGGTGGGCAGCTTCTCTGTCTTCCCTGGGATACAGTGTGGGTGACTTCTCCAGCTGGCTGCAGCCTGGGATCACGAGGCAGGCAGCTTCTTTGTCTCCCAGGCTGCAGCCAGCCTCAGGCACTGGGGCCCGGTTTCTCCGTCTCCCCCAGGACATGGGGTGGGTGGACATGGGGCAGGCGGATTCTCCAGCTGGCTGTAGCCTGGGATCACGGGGCAGGCAGCTTCTTCTTCTCCTGGGCCACAGCCAGCCTCAGGTGCTAGGGCCAGACTTCTCCAACTCGCACAGGCCTGGAGTGGCTGGGGGGCGGGGCTGCCGCCATCTTTTCAGGTTAATTTGCATACTCACTCTGATTGGCTGTTGGGCATAGTGGAGTGATGGTAATTTGCATGTTTCTCTTTTATTAGTGTAGATTGGTTTCAGGTGTACATCATAGTGATAAAATAATCATATGCTTTACAAAGTGTTCCCCTGATATTTCCAGTCCCCACCTAGTACCATACATAGTTATTAGAATATTATTGACTATATTCCTTGTGCTGTACTTTACATCCCCATGAGTCTTCTGTAAGTGCAATATGTGTTCTTAACTCCATCACCTCAAACCTCCACCTGCCTCCCTTCTGGCAATCACTTGTCTGGTCTCTGTGTCTTTGATTCTACTTCAGTTTTGTTTGCTCATTTATTTTGTCCAAAAAGAGTGTTCTTATACATTTTTAATGGAAGTTCATTAATAACCTTAAATATATTTGTGATTTTGTGTACATAATCTCACTTCTCTTAATTTATCTCAAAGAAATCATCAGAGTGGCCCATAAACAATACTCATTCCTAGTACATCTTAAATGTTCAACAACTGGAGGAATAGCTACATAATTCAATTATAACTAGACAATAGAATGTTATGCATAAAAATCACATTTCGGCCCTAGGCAGTTTGGCTCAGTGGATAGAGCATCAGCCTGCAGACTGAAGGATTCTGGCTTTGGTTCCAGTCAAGGGCACTTACCTGGGTTGCAGGCTCCATCCTGGCTGTGGTTGGGGCGTGTGTGGGAGGCAACCAATTGGTGTCTCTCTGACATCCACATTTCTCTCTCTGTCTCTCCCCCTCCCTTCCACTCTCTCTAAAAATGGATGGAGATCAAGAATGTACAGAGAACCAAGATGGTGGCATAGGTAAACACCTATACTTGCTGCCTCTCACAACCACATCAAAATTACAACTAAACAGCAGAACAACTACCACCCAGAACAGTGGGGAAGCTGGCTGAGTGGAAGTTCCACAACTAGAGAGGTGAAGAAAGGGCATTGAGACTGGTAGGAGGTGCGGAGGTGCAGAAAGTGCTGGCACCTGGATGTGCTGCTCTTTTAACCAGGAAGGAGATACAAGCTCCCGCTTGCTCTGAACTCCAGTTCCAGGTGAGACTCTGGGGGACCCAGACACATACAGGGAGAAACGGGACTGTCTGGCATTGGGACAGGAACCCAAGGGTGGCTTTCTCTCAGAGATGCTCACAGCAATCATTGTTCCTACATGGGGGCACGGGGCATGGAGACCCGGAGACCTCTCTGGTGCAGGGCTGACTGGCAACCATTGTTGTTTGCTCCACCCTGGTGATTCCCAGATACCCCGCCCCACCCAATTTACAACCCCACCCAAGCTGTGCCCATCAGCTTTTGCATATGAATGGCCTGTCCTTTCTCTGCCTAAAACCTGTCAAACTGCAGCTGGGTCAGAGAGCCCCAGAGCTTCCAAAAGAAGGCCCAAGGCCCAGCAGCAGCAGCCTGCTTTGCTTCACAGCTGGGCCTCATCTGGGCACTTCCAAGCTCCATACAAAGAGGAGGAATCTGCAGATGTCTCTGTAGCTCCTGCTGGGCGGCCCCAGACAGTGGCTGACCTTGCACTGCCTTGGAGATCCAAGAGCCAGTGTACCCAGTGGTCAGTGTGAGACCATACTGGATTATAACTCTTCACATCCATAAGTGACACACTCAAGGAGTAGACTCAGTGAGCACCAAAGCCCCACTGAAGCAAGTCCTGCCCCATAAGGGTGTCTCCTGCACAACAGATCTTCCAGTGTAGACACAGCTGGTCATCACAGCCAATTGGCCTGGAGGTCAATTCCTCCCAGTGATTCCAATGGCAATCAAGGATTAACTACAACAAGACTGTGCACACAGCCCACAAAGGGGTTCACCAAGAGTGTCCACCTCAGATGACTGGGGAGTCTGAGCCACTGGGCCCTATAGGACACCTACCACATAAGGCCACTCTATCAACTCAAGGAGACTTAGCAGCTACCCAGTACATAGAAACAAACACAAGGAAGCAGCCAAAATGTGGAGACAAAGAAACAAGTCACAAATGAAAGAATTGGATGAAAGCAAAATACTGGATATAGAGTCCAAAACCATGATTATAAGGTTACTCAAGAATCTTCTAGAAACCTCTGAGAAATTTAGGGAGACCCTCAAGGATATGGAAAAGGACCAATCAGAAATTAAGCATACACTGACTGAAATAAAGAATAATACACTGAGATCCCACAGCAGACTAGAGGATCCCAAGAATCAAGTCAAAGATTTGAAATATGAAGAAGCAAAAAACACCCAACCAGAAAAACAAAAAGAAAAAAGAATCCAAAAATATGAAGATAGTGTAAGGAGCCTCTGGGACAATTTCAAGCATACCTACATCCAATTATGGGGGTGCCAGAAGAAGAGAGAGAGCAAGATACTGAAAACCTATTTAAAGAAATAATGACAGAAAACTTTCCCTACCTGGTGAAAGAAATAGACTTACAAGTCCAGGAAGCACACAGAACCCCAAACAAAAGAAATCCAAAGAGGACCACACCAAGACACATCATAATTAAAATGCCAAGAGCAAAAGACAAACAGAATATTAAAAGCAGCAAGAGAAAAATAGTTACCTACAAGGGACTACCCATACAATTGTCAGCTGATTTCTCAACAGAAACTATGCAGGCCAGAAGGGAGTGGCAAGAAATATACAAAGTGATGAACAGCAGGTACCTACAACCAAGATTACTCTACCCAGCAAAGCTGTCATTCAGAATTGAAGGGCAGATAAAGAGCTTCACAGACAAGAAAAAGCTAAAGGAGTTCATCACCACCAAAACAGTATTATATGAAATGCTGAAGGGTATTCTCTAAGAAGAGGAAGAAGAAAAAAAAGATAAAGATAAAAAATTTATGAACAACAAAGTGACAAAAAATACATATTTACCAACAAGTGAATCTAAAAATCAAATGAATAAAAAACCTGATGAACAGAACAAACTGGTGAATGTAATAGAATCAGAGGCATGGAAAGGGAGCAGACTGACAATTCTCAGGGGGAAGGGGTTATGGGAGGTGCGGGAAGAGACTGGACAAAGAGCTTATACCTATGGATGAGAGGTCAGTGGGGCTGGGGGAAAGGCCTGGAGTGGGGTGGGAACTGGGTGGAGGGGAGCTATGGGGGGAAAAAAGAGGAACATCTGTAATTATCTGAACAATAAAGATTGTTTAAAAAATGGATGGAAAAAATATCCTCAGGTGAGGGTTAACAACAACAACAATAAAAAGATCATATTTTGATTAGTGGTGGTGAGCATCTATTCATATGTCTATGTCTTCTTTGGGGAAAAGTTTTTTCATGTCCTCTGCCCATTTTTCAATTGTGTTGATTTTGTTTCTGTTATTGAGTTGTATAAGTTTCTTATATATTTTGGATATCAACTCCTCATGGAATATATAATTTGTGAAATATTCTCCCATTCAATAGGTTGCCTTTTTGTCTAATTGGATGTTTCTTTTCACTGTGCAGAAGCTTTTTAGTTTGTTGTAGTCTTATTTATATTTGCTTTGTTTCCCTTGCCCAGGGCGACATATTTAAAGAGATATCACTCAGACCAATGTCAGATAGTTTATTTCCTATGTTATCTCCTAGGAGTTTTATGGTTTCAGGCCTTACATTTAAGTCTTTGATCCATTTTGAACTTATTTTTTAATATGGTATAATAGAGTGGTCCAGTTTCATTTTTTTGCATGTATCTGTACAGTTTTCCCAACATCACTTATTAAAAAGATTGTCATGCCCTAGCTGGTTTGGCTCAGTGGATAGAGATTCGGCCTGTGGATTGAAGGTTCCCAGGTTCGATTCTGGTCAAGGGCACATGCCCAGGTTGAGGGCTCAATCCCCAGTAGAGGGCATGCAAGAGGCAGCCAACCAATGATTCTTTCTCATCATTGATGTTTCTATCTCTCTCTCCCTCTCCCTTCCTCTCTGAAATCAATCTACCTAATAAAAGAGTAACATGCTAATTGACCATACCTTTGCGACACCTACCAGCCAATCAGCAGTGAGTATGCAAAGTAACCCAACAAATATGGCGGGTTAATTTGCATACACAGGCACCAAGCAGCCAGGGACGGTGCGAGATGCAGGTGTTCCGCACCACCCCAGCCACTCCTGGCCTCTGGGCAGTGTGGGAAGGCAGAAAGACGGCTCCAGGCCAGAGCAGAAAGGCTGCTCCGGCCAAAGCGAAGACAGTGCTGGCAGCCAGGGAAATGAAGGCCCATTCTTTCAGGAATCTTAATTTGTGCATCGGGCTACTAGTAAAAATATAATTTTTTAAAAAAAGACTTTCATTGCTGCAGTGTATATTCTTACCTCCTTTGTCACACATTGTTGATGGCATAAGTGAGGCTTTATTTCTGGCTTTTTATACTGTTCCATTGATGTACATGTCTATTTTTGTGCAAGTGCCATGCTGTTTTGATTATTATACTTTGTAGTATAGTTTGAGATGGGGGAGCTTAATACCTCCAACTTTGTTTTTCTCTCTCAAGATTTCTGTGGCTATTTGGGGTCTTTGTGGTTCCATATATCCATGACATATTATTCCATTTATTTGGGTTTTCTTCACTTTTTCCCTCAGTGTCTTATGGTTTTCAGAGTACAGGTCTTTCACCTCCTTGGTTATGCTTATTCCTAGGTATTTTATTCTTTTTGATGCATTTGTGAATGGTATTGTTTTTCCCATTTCTTCTTCTGATTGTTCATTATTACTGTACTAGAGGCCCAGTGCACAAAATTCATGCATGGGTAGGGTCCCTAGTGACTATTGGTAGATTAATAGATAAAGAAGAAGTGAGATAGATATATAAATAGAGAGAGAGAGAGAGAGGGAGGGAGATACAGAAAGAGAGATATAGATACAGAGATAGATAGATAGACATAGAGATAATATATTATACAATTAAATATTACACAGCAATAAAAACAAATGAAATCTTGCTATGAATGGATGAATCTAAAGGGTATGATGCCAAGTGAAATAAGATAGACAGAGACAGGCATATATAGTATGGTTTATGGTTTCACTTACATGTAGAATCTTTTTTCTTTCTTTCTTTCTTTTTGTTTTGTTTTGTTAATCCTCACTCGAGGATATTTTTCCATTGATTTTTTAGGGAGAGTGGAAGAAAGAGGGACAGAGAGAAATATCAATGTGAGAGAAGCACGCTGATTGGCTGCCTCCTGCATGAGCTCTGACCAGGGCCCAGGCAGGAGAGGAGCCTGCAACCGAAGTACATGACCTTGACCAGAATTGAACCTGGGACCCTTCAGTCTGCAGCCCATGCTCTACCACAGAGCCAAACTGGCTAGGACTACGTGTGGAATCTTAAAACAAAAACAAACAAACAAAAAAACCCACTCATAGAAACAGAGACCAAAGGGATTGTAAGCAGAAGGGAGGGGGTTGAGGAGGGGGAAAAGGGGAAGGGGAATATAGTCAATAATAATATGATAAGTTGGCAGGGTGACAGATCAATACTATAGTTAATGGGTGATCACTTTGTAAGGTATAAAAATGTCGAATCACTAAAACCAATACAACTAATATAAGATTATATACCAACTATACTTAAATTTTTGTAAATGCCTTTTGTAGGCAACAACAAAAAAGGCACATTTTCAAAAAATAGTGATAGCAAAATAAAGCGTAAAGCCAAACTGCTTGGTGAAAAAAAATTAAATAAATTGTATCATGGTGACACTTTTATAAAAATATGAACAAATAGATCTGAAGGGCAGAAACAACTGGTGGTTTTGCTGGGGGGTGACTCTCTTCTTAAAGGAGAGTATGGTTTTGAAATGCTGTCGATGAATAATATTCACCTTACTGTTATTGGTTTTTAATGATTTTTTACTGTAGTCCAAAGGCTTCTTTAGGAAAGTATCTTCTCTCACCTTTTAGAATTCGATGCACGGAAAGAGTTTTGACTATAAATGTTTATCATTCTCATTGGGCAGCTTCTGTTTTCAGAGCTTCTACTCCTGGCAGGGTAGAAGTGTTGCCTCTGAGGCACATGATGCTGGCTTTCCAGCATGGAGGGTGCCATGGGCATGTTGTGGTACCATAGAAACTTTGCCTTCAGCTACAAGTCACAGAATTAACATGTACAGCAACCTCAAAAACATGGTTCATTTTTCTTACAACTAATCTACAAGTAAGTCGTTGCTGGCATAATGGTGTTCTACATCTCAAAACATCAGAATGGGTGTTTGTAAAATTATTTTGTCCTCTTTTCAAAATTTTCCTGGCTACAAGATTGCCTCTGAAGCTCCAGCTCCAGAAAGCACATCCCATTTCAATGGAGATAAAGGGAAAGGGGTGGCCTGCCCCAGGCCACATAAAAGCTTTCTCAGATGCACCCTCTACCCAACCCAGAAAATTGTCACTCATACTTCATGGGCAGAACTCGGTGCTCAGTGTCTTTGTGAAAAGAGCATTTGGCTCTGAGCCTCCAAAATGGGAAATGGCAACAGAGACACTAATGGGTATGACCTCCGGGTAGTCAGTCAAGAGGCCTGTGTGGAATCAGCTCACTGCTGAGGCTGGGAGTCACTACGGTTACTGTATCTGACACGATGAAACGGTGGTGGTGTTTGCTACATCTCTGGAGTATCTGCCAAATTCTATCTACGGAACGGGCACATTGGACATATTGTGTGCCTTAGGACTTCATTCACAGGAGCTTTCAAAATGAGAGGAATACCGTGCCTGGTCCTGAGATACAGACAGTTCCCACAGAGCCGTACAGCGTCGCCGCCTCAGTGTGGCTGTTCTTCTCCCCTCCCACCAAACTCAGCACCAACCTGGATGTGCCCTAAGCAAAGTACTGTCATCCAAGCCATCTTTTTGGCATTGTCCTCTACCCTCCCCAAGGAAGGAAACCAAATAAACCCACAAACTAAAAAAAAAAAAAAAAAAGATTTAGTTTCCCCACAAGGGCATCTGCTATAAGCAGCATGTCGATTTTTTGTTAGTTAGTTTTTAAAATATATTTTTATTGATTTCAGAGAGGAAGGGAGAGGGAGAGAGAAATAGAAACATCCTATATAATAAAGGGCTAATATTCAAATTGTCCCTTCAATTGGGAGTTCGACCAGGGGGCAGGGCTGGCCAGCCAACCACCCACAGCCCCTCCCCTGGCTGGCCCACCCCAATCAGGGGCGAATTCGGGCACCGGGCCTCTAGTGATGTCATAATATTCAAAAGACAGTAAGAGTCTAGGCACGACCTACAGAGAAACTCCTTTGATTCAGTGTGAGTTGGATATTTTAAAGGGTTCAGTTAATTTTACGTAACTCTTATTAGTGTTTTTATCTTTGAAGGCACGAAGTAACATGAGGCAATTGATTATGACACTTGAGCACAGTAACAGGCAGGAAAAACTCAAATACTCTCCTGACTGTAGAACAGACTAAGATATTCTTCCAACTGCTGCTTTTGACATTAAAACCGACTTGCTGCCCTAGCTGTCTTGGCTCAGTGGATAGAGCATTGGTCTGCGAACTGAAGGGTCCCAGGTTTGATTCTGGTCAAGGGCACATGTCTGGGTTGCGGGCTCGATCCCCAGTAGGGGGCGTGCAGGAGGCAGCCAATCAGTGATTCTCATCATTGGTGTTTCTATCTCTCCCTCCCTTCTCTCTGAAATCAAAAATATATTTTTAAAAGACTATACATGAATTAATAGCAGCAGCAGCAAAGTGATCATCTACATGTTACTAGTATATTAAACATGTTAACAACAAAATAGCACTTTGCTCACTTGAAATTTTTTATTTAGGATGTTTAGGTTTCAAATTTTTAATTTTAGAAGTGGAAAGGTGAAAACATGTTAGCTAACCAGCTACAAAACACCAACAAAACTATTATCAGTAACTACCACTGGAGCAGAAGGGTTTCCAAGAAATGCACCCCCTGCTCCTCTGCCTGCTGTGGTGGCTGTGACAACTGTGAGGGCAGACAAGTCCTTAAAAGAAACTGTCTCTGTGAATGTGTTCTAGAGTTCCAAGCTGAAAGGTTATCAGAAAGGAGATGTGAAGCTTGGAGGCCTTGGACCTGACCTTGAGTCCATCAGAGATAAAGTGAGTGTGGCGTGCATATAGTGTGTCTTCAGGCTGGGATTTGCCCATTTGTCTTTTAGCAAAAATGTATAAGATGCCCCCCAGAACCAAGCCCTCATTCAAGTGTCTCACTCTGAATAGAGACACTTCTGAAATATCAGTGGTAACAGAGACCCAGGCATTTCTCTTACTGTAAAATAAAATTACTTAGCAATGTTGTTTTCGCATCCACCTTTCAGTCTGAAGGCCGAGCAGGAAAGTGGGGCGCGCGCATGAAGAGGGCCGTGCGTGCATGTGCATGCAGGGCTTTCCCCCGGAGTTGTCTTGGTAATTGTGCACAGTGGCTACAGGGAGGACACTTAGGGTAAGAGTGTCCCAGCCCATGAAAAGTGCACCCACTTTATTCTCTTTCCTCCAGTGAAAGGAGATCTTCATTTAATGTGTTTTAACTGCAGTTGCACTCAAGGCATAAAAAGAGAGTACAGTTCAAAGTTGGAAGCAAAAATGAAAATAAATTGGGTAAATGCAACAAAGAAGAGGCTGAATGTGATTTAGCCGCTGTGAGGGGACTCCTGGGCGAGCCATGCAGCCATGCGCCCGCCCCCGCCCCCCGGGGAGGCTGTTTCTGGGAGAAACGTCAACTTAGCCACCTGGCTGCTCCCTCCCCGTGTGGCGGAGCCAATGCCAGGGGCGCCTTAGATAGAGACCGGCCTGGCAGGCCCAGCTAGTCACTGTCACTTTGTTTCTCTGAAAAGATGCAGAAACTAAGACAGCAAAAGGAATACGCAAAACAAGTGAAGGAATACAACATGAAGACACTCTCCCTTCTGTCAAACCCGCAAACAGCAAAACCCGAGCATAACCCTGCCATCTCTCGGCAGAAGGTAAGAGCCCACGAGGCAGTTCCCTCTCGATTAGAATGAAAAGGAACCTCACAACTTAATGGGTTCCCCCACGCTGGTTGAGCACAGGGGATGTTTTAGCTACTACCCTTCCTGCAGCTGCCCGTCAGTCCCAGACATGGATGTAACATGGTAGACACACAAAGGGTGCTACAAGGTCAGCCTTTTACTTCTCCTGACGTTCATTATTGCCTTTACTCAGCTACGTGCTTTCTTCCAACTACAGTACTCCGAGCCGTCACACAATAAAATCAAACGGGGGTGATTGCTTAGTTAATCGGGATTGGTGGTTTCTTCGTCCATTTTTTCTCTACGGCTCAGTAAGCCTTAAGGCAATGGTGTTTTCGTGCTGTTTATGGGGCCTAGGTCAAAACAAAGTCCTTCGCTGTTTCTCTCAAGTTCATTCTCCTACATTTTCCCCCAGGGGTTGTCACATAGAGCTTCCTCTAGCCAAGAAAAAATGATTTCGTAAAATACAGATTCTCTCTGCAGCCATAGTCCTCCAACCCGGACAGGACGTGAGGGGAATGCGTGCCGTGGAGCAGAGCTCTGCCCAGCTGGCCTCTGCTCAGGCCGGGAAGGCCACGGGCCCCGGGTGCCTGCCGGAGTGTGTTCTCCCCCAGACCAGCATTTCTCTCTATTCACCGCCTTCCTTGCTCAGGCCTGCAGCCTCCATCTGCTTGAGTTATCATGGTGCCACCTTTTCTTTTCTTCCCCAGTCCATTAATTTTTCACGACGAGATTCCAGGCGGCAAGTCTGTCCTTAGGCTCACAGAGGAGTCACCTGCACACACTGAGAAGCCTGCAGTTTCTCTCTTCTGAGGCTGTTTTTTCCCTTCTAGGACTTCTGTACCATCCCTTCCTGTCTTAGCCATCAGTAAATTCTGATGAAAGTATAAAGCTGATATAAAGGCAGATTTAGAAATCATACTTAGAGATATCATTTTATTGTAATGCCTTTCAGAACTGACATGACTCAGAAAAGAAAAAAACACTGCCTTTTCCAGTATCTAGGTTTAGACAGTATATGAAAAAAGAAAAATAATATTTTTTAACCTCTAATAAGTACTTGCCAGACTTCTGAGAGCCCAGGAGCAAGAGCAGCTGGTGTCACAGTGGCAGTGCGATTTTTAGAGTAAATCTTGGTCTAAATTGGTAACAAGTCCTCTTTGGGCAGAAAGGTCTGTAAATATCTCCTTGTGATAAGTTTGGTTTTAACGAGACTGCCAGAGCTAACTAGGTCAAACACACAGCCAGTCTATTTCAAGCACTGAATAAGACTCTGCTTTATAAATAACGACAGAAGGTGCTTGAAATTGCTAATTCTTGTGCGGCTGGTTTATGTTGTTTAAGTTGTAAGTTATACTGCATTATTTGCATTTTCCATTTTTTAAAAAGTATATTTTATTGATTTTTTACAGAGAGGAAGGGAGAGAGAGTTAGAAACACTGATGAGAGAGAAACATCGATCAGCTGCCTCCTGCACACCTCCTACTGGGGATGTGCCTGCAACCAAGGTACATCCGGAATCGAACTTGGGACCTTTCAGTCCACAGGCCAATGCTCTATCCACTGAGCCAAACCAGTTAGGGCGCATTTTCCATTTGATCTCCATGTCCATCCACATCTTACTATATTACTATAACAATAGCTTTCACTTATATTATCAATACATATTCCCTAAGACCACATTTAATTTAGGGAATCCAGGGCTCACTCCCATTTCAAATAAAATTTTACCTTTATGCTTTCAGGCTTTGGAATATGCTAAGACCATCCCCAAACCCAAACCTTCAAATCTGGCTGACCAAGCGTCAAAGGAAAAGAAAACTCCAACCTCTGCTGCAGACGAAGACACGTTACCTGCAATCTCGCTGCTGGGCATATTGCAGAGCAGGCACGAGAGGGAAAAGCAAGCCGTGGCTGCTTTCAAAGTCCTGCACATCGGGTAGCCACGTGCCGGGCCACTGCGCCCAGGGGCTGGCCCGGAGCAAGGACGCTGCAGCCAGCCTCTCTGGTCGGTGAGGACCCGTCATCTCCTCAGGCTGCAGTCCGTGTTTGTGCTGCACAGGATTTAAAACGTGAGCCCTATTCTATTATGGCGCCATAGTGTACTTTCTAGAAAGAAATTTTTTAATTATTTATTTTCAAATCAGTTGAACTTTGGGCCTAAAAAGAACCAGGGAATAAAGCCTTTGGGTTTTATATTGGATCCTTTTATTTCTTAAACAATCTGTACCCTTCCTTAGGAATGAAAACCATGAAATTACCCAAAAATAAATTTATCAACTTGTGTTTCTCTCTTTTACATTCCTGGTAATAAAAAAAGTAGGAACACTTCAGTTTCTACTAAGGTGTACTCAAATTGGACTAATAACCAGTATATTTTGAGATACCATTTCCAAAATATTTACAAAATTTTTAAATTTAGCCAAGGTCTTATATATGAAATTGGAAGAGCCCTGGCCTGTGTGGCTTGCTTGGTTGGAGTGTCATCCCACACAACTGGTCAGGGAACAAACCCAGTTCATGGGTTCGATCCCAGTCGAAGCATATGTGGGAGGCAACCAATCAATGTTTCTCTCTGACATCAATGTTTCTCTCTCTCTCTCTCTCTCTCTCTCTCTCTCTCTCTCTCTCTCTCTCTCTCTGTGTGTGTGTGTGTGTGTCCTCCTTTCTCTAAAAAATATCCCAATGAAAAATAATAAATAAATATAAAATTAGAGGTGAAGATACATCTAGAGGTGCCCACTCAAGTAGAACAATCCCTTGTTGTTCTAACGGAGAATCACTACACTAATTAGAAATCCTCCAAGTCCAGAGAGACCCGACTCAGGCAGCTTTGAGCCGCACTTTGTCCAAGCTCCTTACTCCAGACTTCCAGTGAAGACAGTGGCATAGATAATGTGGTTCCTGAATCCTCCCACAGCCACATCAAAACTACAACTACACTACCATCATTCAGAGCCTCCTGAAATCTAGCTGCATGGAAGTCAGACAACGAGGGATTTAAAGAAGAAGCCACATTGAGACGTAGGAGGGGCAGGATGCGCGGCAGGCTGGTCCCACACCAGGTGTGGTGGTTGGAAATGGGAGGGCTCTGGCCAGGTAGCTCAGTTGGTTAGAGCATTGTCCTCAGATGCCAAAGTCGCAGGCTCCATCCCCAGTCAGGGCACAGACAAGAATTAACCACTCTCGCTCTGTAAAAAAATCAAGATTTAAAAAATAAAATAAAATTGGGAGGAATGTCTCAGCTACAGAGGTCCCCCCTGAGGAGTGAGGGTTTCCAGGTCCACACCAGGCCCCCCAAGCCTAGAGCCAGGAAGAGAGGTCCCCATAACTTCTGGCTGTGAAAACCAGCAGGGATTGTGACTGAGTGAGACAGAGGCTGCTGGAGTCCCAAGCAGTTCCCCTTAAAGGGCTCACACATGGACTTACTCAGACTCACTCCCTCTGAACTCCAGCACTGAGCAGCAGCTTGAAAGGAACCAGGGGCATAAGGGGAGAAACTGAATTGTCTGGCATCAGAGCAAGAACTGGGGGGAATTTTTCTGCCAGAAAAATGTTCTGGCAGTGACCATTGTTCCTTTTCTGAGACCCCCACCTCCCATAGAGCTGGCAAATGGGCACTATATATGGGTGTCCATCAACCTGGTTCACACTCTTTGCCCCCCCTGATGATTCCCTGAGATCCTGCCCTGCCCAACTTGTGGGACCACCCAAACCATTTCCAAGTGGCTTTTCCATACAAATGGCTTTTCTTGCTTCAGATTTGGACTTTTCTAAAATCTCTCAAGCAAGCAGATCTGGCCTCTGTGTACCCCATACCTCTCAATAAGTTACCCCAAGCTTGACACAGTGGCAGCTTAGCATCTCCTGGGTACCTCCAAGCCCAGCACAAGTGGCTGTCTGCATAATGCTCTGTAGCTTGTGCCAGCTGGTCCCAGGGAGGGCACAGGCATGGGCTGACCTTGCACCTGGTGGACAGCTTCAAACCACACCAGATTACAACCCTACCACCTCCACAAGTGACACACTCAAGGGGCAGACTTGGTGAGCACCAAAGTCCCACTGAAGCTAGTCCTGCTCTATAGGCTCAACTCCTGAACAGAAGTTCCTCTGCTGTAGTTGTAGCTGGAAACTTATAGGCCTGGGGCTCCATCCCTCCCAATGATGCCAACAGTACTCAAGGCTCAACTACAACAGGGAAGTCCACACAGGAGCACACATGGAGCACCCAGCTCAAGTGACTGGGGAGGCTGCATCACTGGACCCTACAGGACACCTGTTGCACAAGGCCACTCTAACAAGACTGGGAGATGTGGAAGGTCTACCTAACACATAGAAAACAGACAAAATGCAGAGACAAAGAAGCAGGTCCTAAATGAAAACAAACAAACAAACCAAAAAAAAAAAAAAAAGAAAGAAAAGAAACAGGAGAAATTTCCAGGAAAAGAACTAAATGAAATAGAGGCAAGCAAACTATCAGATTCAGAGTTCAAAACAATGGTTATAAGGATGCTCATGGAACTTAGTGAGAACCTCAAGAACTTAGTGAGAACTTCAAAAGCATGAAAAAGGACATAGAAACCATAAAAAAAGAATGCGGTCTCAGCTGGTTTGGCTCAGTGGATAGAGCATCAGCTTGCAGACCAAAGGGTCCCAGTTTCTATTATGGTCAAGGGCACATACCTCAGTTGCAGGCTCTTCCCCAGCCCATGCCCTGGTTGGGGCGTGGGCAGGAAGCAACCAGTCAATGTGTTTCTCTCACATCAATGTTTCTGTCTTTCCCTCTTCTTCCACTCTCTCTAAAATAAAATCAATGGAAAAATATCCTCAGGTGAGGAATAAAAAAAAAAGAAAGACCATGTCAGAAATAAAGGATACACTAACAAATGAGTAATTTATAGGGAATCAACAGTAAAGTAAATGAAAATGAGAATCAAATCAGCAATTTCAAATATAACCAAAAACAAACAAACAAACAAAAAACCACCCAATCAGAACAGCAAAAAGAAAAAAGAAACCAGAAAATATTGAGGATAGTGTAAGTAGCCTCTGGGACAACTTCAAGTGTACTAACATTTGCGTCATGGGGCGTGGAGGGAGAAGAGAGAAAACAAGAAATTGAAAACCTGTTTGAAAAAAATGATGACAGTAAAGTTCTCTAACCTGTGAAGGAAATCTATATATATAAAAGCCTAAGTGACTGTTTGACCACTCAACCATTTGACCAGTAGCTATGACACAACTGACCACCAGGGGGCAGACGCTCAATGCACAGGCATGGAAACATGGAACAGACTGATGAATCTCAGAGGGAAGGGGAAGGGCAGAGGGCCGGAAGAGATTAACCAAAGATCTTATATGCATACTAGAGGTCTGGTGCACAGATTTGTGCACTGGTGGGGTCCCTCAGCCTGGCCTGTGGGGATCAGGCTGAAACTGGCAGTCTGACATTCCCTGAGGAGTTCTGGATTGTGAGAAGGCACAGGCCAGGACAAGCGACCCACTGATGCATGGGCCTCTAGTAAGCATATAAGTCCAGGAAGCACAGAGAGTCCCAAACAAGATGAACCTAGAGAGGTCCACACCAAGACACATCATAATTAAGGTACAAAAGGTTAAAGACAGCCGAAACCAGTTTGGCTCAGTGGATGGAGCATCAGCCTGCGGACTGAAGGGTCCCAGGTTCGATTCCAGTCAAGGGCATGTACCTGGGTTGTGGGCACATCCCCAGTGGGGGGGGGGGGTGCAGGAGGCAACTGATCGATGTTTCTCTCTCATAGATGTTTCTAACTCTCTATCTCTCTCCCTTCCTCTCTGTAAAAAATCAATAAAATATATAATTTTTTAAAAAAGGTTAAAGACAAAGAGAGAATCTTAAAAGCAACAAGAGAAAAGCAGTTACCGATTTCTCAACAGAACTCTGCAGGCCAGAAGGGAGTAGCAAGAAATATTCAAAGTGATGAAAAGTAAAGACCTACAACTAAGAATACTCCACCCAAGAAAGCTATCATTTAGAATCAAAGGATATATAAAGAACTTCCCAGACAAGAAAAAGTTTTAAAAGTTCATCACCACCAAACCAGTATTATATAAAATGTTAAAGGCTCTTCTTTAAGAAGAAGAAAACAATTAAAAATATGAACAATAAAATGGCAATAAAGACATATCTATCAACAACTTAAATTCTAAAATAGCCCTGGCTGATGTTTCTCAGTGGTTAGAGTATCAGCTCACACACCAAAAGGTCATGGGTGCAATTCCTGCTCAAGGGCACATACCTAGGTTGCAGGTTCAGTTCCCAGTCCCAGTCTGGGCACATACAGGAGGCAACCAATTAATGTCTCTCACATAGATGTTTCTCTCTCTCTCTCTCTCTCTCTCTCTCTCTCTCTCTCTCTCTCTCTCCCCCCCCCTTCCCTCCATCCCTCCACCCCTCCCTTCACTCTCTCTAAAAAAAGTCAATGGAAAAATATCCTCAAGCCTTAGGTGGTTTGGCTCAGTGGATAGAGCATCAGCCTGGATCCTGAAGGGTCCCAGGATAAATTCCAGTCAAGGGCACATACCCATGTTGCAGTCTCAATCCACAGTAGGGGGCAAACAGAAGGCAGCCGATCAATGATTCTCTCTCATCATTGATGTTTCCATCTCTTTCTCCCTCTTCCTTCCTCTCTGAAATCATACATACATATATATATGAATATTTAATATATATTTTAAAAAGAAGAAAATTTTCCTCAGGTGGTGATTAACAGCAACAACAAAAATACACACAAACAAAACAAAAAATAAATAAATAAGTGAAAAAGCAGAACAGAACAGATTCATAAATCCAGAGAACATTTTGACAGTTGACAGATGGGAGGGGCAGTGGGAGTGCAAAAGGTGAAGGGATTACAAAGTACAAATTGATTGTTACAATATAGCCATGGGGCTATAAAGTATAGCATAGGAAATACATTCAATAATATCCTATCTAATAAAAGAATAGTATGCAAATTGACCATACCTCCGCTACACCCACCAGCCATACCCACCAGTCAATCAAGACCGAGTATGCAAATTAACCCAACCAAGATGGCTGTGGCCACAGAGTGAGCAGGAGGCTTGGGTCTCCCTGGCAATGGAGGAAGCCAAGCTTTCCACACACCCTGGCTGGCCCAGGCCTCCACTCAAGGCTACAAAGTTTCAATTATAGAAGATAAATAAATCCCAAAAAAATGGCTCTGGCCAGAGTGAGCAGGAGGCTTGGCTCAGCTCAAGGCTACAAAGTTTCAATTATAGAAGATAAATAAACCCAGATACCAGGGCCTCTGCTTGGGTCGCTGGAGGGAGTGGCTGGCCTGCAAACCACCATAGGCCCCTCGCCCAGGCCGCCCCATGCCCCAAGGGAACCCCCACCCTGATCCGGGACACCCTTCAGGGCAAACCAGCTGGCCCCCACCTGTGCACCAGGCCTCTATCCTATCTAATAAAATAGTAATATGCAAATTGACCATCACTCCAACACACAAGCTGGCTGCCCCCATGTGGTCAAAGATGGCTGCCCCCATGTGGACACGAGATGGCTGCTACAAGATGGCCAGCAGGGGATGGCAGTTGGAGGCAATCAAGCCTGTAGGGGAGGGCAGTTAGGGGTGACTAGGCTGGCAAAGGAGGGAAGTTGGGGGTGACCAGGCCTGCAGGGAAGGGCAGTTGCGGGGGACCCAGGCCTGCAGGGGAGAACAGTTGGGGGGGACCAGGTCTGGAGGGGAGGGCAGTTAGGGGTGACCAGGCTGGCAGGGGAGGGCAGTTAGGGGCAATCAGTCTGGCAGTCCGAAGTGGAGGATTGGGCCTAAACGGGAAGTCGGACATCCCTTGAGGGGTCCCAGATTGGAGAGTGTGCAGGCTGGGCTGGGGGACACACACACCTGTGCACGAATTTCGTGCACCGGGCCTCTGGTTGTAATAATAAAAGGCTAATATGCAAATCAACCGAAAGGCTGAATGACCTGTTGTATGGTGTGCACTAACCACCAGGGGACAGACACTCAATGCAGGAGCTGCCCCCTGGTGGTCAGTGCGCTCCCACAGGGGGACGCCACTCAGCCAGAAGAGGAGCTCACAGCTGGCAAGTGCAGCAGCAGTGGCAGGAGCCTCTCCCACCTCCACGGCAGCACTAAGCTGGCTTAGGCCCGCCCCCATAGGCTTAAGCCAGTGGTTGCTCAGTGGTTGAGCATCAACCTGTGAACCAGAAGGTCACAGTTCCATTCCAGGTCAGGGCACATTCCTGGATTTCAGGCTCAATCCCAGTAGGGGGTATGTAAGAGGCAGATGTTGGATGATTCTCTCCCATCATTGATGTTTCTATCTCTCTCTTCCTTCCTCTTTCTGAAATCAATAAAAACGTATTTCAAAACAATAAATAACAAAAATGTTGTTTAAAGCCACTTATTCCAAGTATATAAATTTGCTAGGCATTTTGCCATCACAAATATCAAATATGTGTTTTTACACAAAAAAATAGATAAGACAAAAGTATTCCATAGTTTACTGCTGAATGTCAATAAATATTTTGTACTTTTTTTAATCTTTTGGAAATTGAATGACCATTATAAAATTCTCAGGTCTTAAATAATTCTAGATGATTTAAGTTTTTTCTTATTTGCTTGTATTAGATTGTCATTACATCCTTAGATGACCATATCCAGAAATGGACAATTTTAGCAATGATTTAAGACAGACTTATTTATGTACACAGGTGGCATAGGACTAGCTTTGGAGATTTACTCCTATGTTGTATACATTTTATATAAGCCATGATGTGGTATAAAATCTGCCTGTACTTAACTTTCTCTTAAAACTGGAAGCAATTAGAATTGTAAATATGGAAAGAAAACAAGTATCTGAAGATAAACACCAAAGTGACAATTCATGTTTCATTGGTATTTGGAAAATCATGTCATACATGAAGAGTTATTTCAAAAAAATCACAGATCAAGTGGCTTCTAAAATATATTTGTAAAAGAAGAGGAACCTTCAGGGTACATGGTGAAGACTTCTTAGAAAGGTAACATTAAGTGATTTTTATGGCCTTAAATTTAAACTTATTCTGGAAGATAATATAATGCATATAGAGACACTTCCATATTTCTATATTAAAGAAACAGGGTAAATTTTTAAAGTACTTCATTTCTATTAGAGTATCTTAAAATAATTTAGAGCTTGAAACAGGTGTTTCTTGTTCAACTGTCTGTTTTTTAGAAGAGAAAATGGAGATCCAGAAACGATGCATGACTGAAGGGAGTCAGTCCCTGTGCTAGTAATGGAAAAGCAACCAAGTCTAAACTCCAATCTTTCAACACCAAGGACAGCGCAGTTGGACTATTTGTCTATGGGAAGAATAGGCTCTTGTTTTACATGTGGGCAGGAGTATGTAATTAATATGGATTTCACTTTCAGATTAATTATTTCCATAATTAATTCCATAGTCAGAAATCTGCATTACTATGCATGTTATCATATTCTTAACATGTACAATCTGGCAACTTTGTTAGTTACTACACTGATAACGTTTAAGAGACATGTATAAAGCAACTCAGATGTTGACCAATCAAAGAGATACTTTTCAGTTTTTTCCCAGAACTTTAAAAACCTTCCTTTAACTGTTTCTCCATTAGCCTAAGCATTGTTAAATCCTGCCAGCATTTTCACACATAGACCCAGTACCCACACTTAGGTAAAGCAGGTTAAATAATTCAGTTCATGGTCAAGCAACATTTCAAAGGATCTTTACTTCCAAGGCAAGTTTTTAGCATAAGACTATAAAACATCAAAATTCTTTGTAAGTAAATAGAGTGACAAATGGCATCTAAAATGACTTTGGATAAAAAAAAAATAGGGCATATTCATTAAATATTTGTGGTTGAAATCACAGAATGGATCAAAATAGTCCATCTGTCATCCAGTCATCTTACAGTGATAAGATCCAGCAGGAAGAGAGTCCGCAAAAACAGTGAATGACAATGTTTGCCTCTTCTTTGAAGTCAACTGTATTAATGACAATAACATTGATCTTGCACAGTATCATGTCGACCAGTGATCAATTTCTATAGTATTTCTGTTTCAGATATTTAAGAAGTAAAAACAATATGCCTACTAGAAAGCAAGGTACTTTAGAGAAATAATGATGGAGGGCCTGTATTTTACCAGACAGTTACATATGGCAGTGCCTAATCTGCCTCATCACCGTGAACGGGGTGCATGAAGGACCTTTAAACTACGTATTATCTCTTATTATAGCACCCTTTTTGTTTCAACTTGAGTTTCCAGTGAGAACTTCCTTTTTCACACGTAGCGAATTGAATGACAGCTGTCTTCAGGATATTGTTTTGTACCGAAAGGAGACTCTTGGGAGTTATCTAGAAACCAACTCAAGAAAAGACAATGTTGAGGAGCGAATAAAAGGTAAGCCTAGCAAAGGCGCCAGTGCCTGATGGCTCCAATTGGGCCTTATTATTGGCTAATGAGTCATCGTCAAAACATCAGAGCAAGCATGCGCGTGCACCGCCTCCTCTGTAGTGAGAAAATGACCCTTCCTCCGGTGGTTATTATCTGGGAGTTATTTGAAACACATCCAGTAATTATAACAGCACTAGACCTCATTGAGAACTTTGAGTTTATAGCAAATGCTCTACAATAGCAGACTAGATAAATTCAGGAGGGATTCTTTTAATTACTTATTGAAAAACAGCAGAAAATGAATTAAATTTGCATGGTAGTCCGCAGGTATCAGGGCTAGGTTAGCTAATTCTCTCCAAGATGTACTTCAAAACACCTATAACCATTACATTAGAAGTTGCATTTGAAAATATAAAGTTCTTAAGGAAAAAGCAAAATTGCTCTCCTAAATGCACCTCTTTAAATGATTCCCTTTTCTTATTAGAGTAAGAACCTTGAATGATACATATTTCATCCAACTCTCAAGAATTCATAGAATCACTACAGGACGTCTCCCTACTGCCAAGTGTGTTTTCATAACTTCTATTCCTAATGGGTAAGAACGGAGACAAAAAGATGCATGAATACTCCATTTCCCTCTTTAGTTGTTTTCCCAAGGAAGAAAGATTTAAAACAGTAGCACAAAGTGAAATTCCTTCAATATTGTGGGTTTTGTTTATCCATAGTGTCTCATTCCCTCCTCTATCCCTGATTATAAGGAGTTGTCTATATTGTCAGGCAAAACTTGTATACTATAAAAGCAAAATAAAGGAGAAATATGTAACCTAATAAAATTTTTATTTAAGACATTTATTCCACTTGTTAAAATATATTGAAGAGAAATCTCAGAATAGCTAAAAGTCTGATATTCAGAATTGTCCCCGCACCCGATTGCCTCCAGACTAAGTACATTTTTCTCCGCTCTCCCTATAGAGTGAGTATGGAGAGTGTGAAGCAAAACCCCACAGCTTTCTCACAATGGCATAAGAAAACACATCTCCATTTTCCAAACAAACATTTGGTCAATGGAAAGCAAAAGGTTTCGGAGAGCAGATTTTTCATTCCTTTGTTTATTTTATTCCCCCGTCTTGAAGATTCCTATTCTTCAGGTTTGGTTACTTAATTTCAGCTTAGTGAAATAACTGGGAAAGTGGGGTTTCCCCGAATGGTATGAAAGCATCACATACCAGCCTTTTCAGCTCTCTCTACTCCTCAACGCAGGGGCTCTTTGGGTATGACAAGGGGGGAGGGGCTGGCTTTGTTTCCCTGTTGCCTCTCCATTGCCCTTCCCTTCTCCCTTTGCAACGTAAGTAATTAATTTTCAATACGCTACATAAATGGTCTTCTGCGTTTCAATAGTCTAACAGGTTGAGAGGGTTACAATGATATGAGCACTTCCGGCAAACGTGTTTAGTGAAGCCTTGGAGATATCTGACAAGATTGCAGAAATACACGGTACTGAGCTGACAGCCCGAGCCCAGCCTGCTGCCGGGCTGCTGCCGGGCTGCCCACGGGGTCCCGGCTCCTACGGGAGATATTTACATAGTAGACATCCTCATGGAGCAAATCTGACAATGAAGGAAGGAACCTTCAGAAAGTTAACATCCAACAAGCTCACAGGAGGAGGGAGCAGAGAACAGAATGAACACCCAGTGAATAAAACCAGCGTGGCTCTCTGCTCGGAATAATTTGGGCGCCAATGCACTGTTTCCTCTATGGTGAATTTGTCTCACAGATTAAACCTTATGCTTCTGCTTTTGCCGTCCAAACATCCACCGAAGTCACTACCAGAAAGCCTGGGTGGCCTTGCCGAGACAGAGGCAACGTTCTGAAGCAGTGCTCATGAAGTCCCTAATTCGTTGTCTCTACGTAACATTGACAATCTCCTGTCACACAAATCTCAAGCACCAATTTCTAATGAAACCTTTAGATGAATATCAAAGAACAATTTAGCCATGTCTAATATTTTAATTAGATTATATTCTCAATTTAACCCATTAAACTTCCTTTGATGATCCCCATATTTAGTGTTTAGCCTCAGATGCATGAGGTAATGAATACTGGACCTTTTGACTTAATGAGAATTTCGGCTCTTTCAGCCTAGGCCTCTTTGTATACCTTTTATTTTGCTGTCTATAGAACTCAGTTAATTGGAGGAGTCTCTTGCCATCACACATTAAGGAGTATAAATTAGCATCCCCATTCTGATTGGAAAATGCAGGCAGGCAGCATTTCTTTGATCTGCGGATTGAGCTGAAGAAGACAGCAGCCCTTGAAAATGAGCTGATGGCCTAGTTATCATGGCAAAATGCAGACGTGTCCATGTGTCACAAAACACTTAATGTCTTAATTGATCACCTTCCAGCTCTCCCTGTCCTGTTTGTATCATTCTCATTAGAAGCATGTGTGATGTGCGTGTGTGTGTGCACGCGCGCACACGCTTGTGTTTCTCTAGTTCTGTTTTACTTTCCTTAGCATTCTTTCTGTTTCTTTACTCGGAGAATTAGGAACCTAGGTTTGAAATTAATCTGAACCAAGGAAAATTAAATAATGTAAATTCCCTCGCCTTGAAATTTTTAAGAATATCCTGTAAAATTATTCAGGACCTTCCACAAAGATTCTTCAGGCCTAACGCTAACTGCCAATGCCCGCTAACGCATAGCTTCCGAGCCCTTGTGCTGCATCACTGACTGGGAGGTAGGCAGGACTATTTTGTGTTTGGCAATGAAGCCAGCCGTTTTTACCTACTCTGCCATTGTGCAATCCTCCTGAACCTCAACAAATTCGGGTACAGGAAAGAAACATCTAGGTGAAAGATCAACACCCCCCTCACTCAAAGTAAAAGCCAGAGCAAAATAACATGAAATTCAAATGATGAGGTTTCTGGATAAATACAGTAGACTGAACACACACACACACACACACACACACACACACACACACATCTATTTCACTCTCCTGGCAAGCTCCTGCTAAAATCACAGTAAATGGTGTTTTTAAGGCATAAGCATATAAAAACTGAAGAAAAAAAAACAGGAAGAGGGATAAAATTTTGAAAGCTGGAAAACAGATAAGTGGGTTGTTTTAAAAAAAAATTGGCAGACTTCAAAAATAATAAATTCTAACCTTGCAAAGGGGACACCCAAGAATCCATCTGATTTACACTAAAGAATACCCCCAAATGCTCAGGAACTGATTGTGTCCATTATGGCTGGAAGTGGGGGTAGAAGGAGGTGAGGGGAGCTGAATGACTGACAGCTGCCCCTCCCTCTGCAGGGACAGTGCTAGGAGTGAGGCACAACTGACTGTGAGGAGGCACAGTAGTGATCTAAATGCCAGTCAGAGACCTCTGGTCCTCTGCTGCTGCCCCAGAACGCTGGCCCTTCAGCCTACAAACAGGAATTCGGAAAATTCTTCTCTGGGGACTCTGGCCAGCCTAAGAGAGAACACCTAGAACTTCTGACTTCAGAGGTTCTCCAGTAAAGCTAAGAGTCAAGTCCCACCACAGAGCCACAACTTCCGGTTAGCTTTTCTGCTTCTCCTATGGAACACAAGCATGCAACCAGAGATTCCCAAGCATCTGAGAATATTAGACAAAACATGACTAAAAAGAAGCAGGAGGATGAAGAAATTAGAAGAGATCTTGTGAATTAGAGATATGGTAGCAGAAATTTTAAAAACTCAAAGGTTAGAAGATACCATTGAGGATTTTTCCCAGAAAGCAGAGCAAAAAAGTAATAAATTTAAGGAATAAATCCAGGGGGTAAAATCCAAATAATAGGAGTAATAGGAGGTCCATAAAGAACAAACATAGAAAAAGAGAAATAGAAATCATCAAAGAGTTAATTTGAGAACTCTTTCTATAACTGAAATAAATTAGTTTTCAGATTGAAAGGGCATATTGAGTTTCCAGAACAGTGAATAAAAATAGACCTCCAACCAAGGCACATAATTATAAAACTTCAGTAAAGTAACTATAGACTATTGTAAAGGCCTCAATACAATCTACAATAATAAAAGCATAATATGCTAATTAGACCGGACATCCTTCCGGACAAAGCTGCAGTGGGGCGGGGACCAAGGCAGAGGCCCCCCAGCCACGGCAGCGGGCGGGGACCAAGGCAGAGGCCCCCCAGCCACGGCAGCGGGTGGGGGCCGAGGCAGAGGCGGCCACGGTGGTGGTGGGGGGGGCCAAGGCCCTTGCATGAATTTTGTGCATCGGGACTCTAGTGAATAAATAAAACAAGACACACAAAGAATCAAGAATCAAAATGGCTTTAGACTTCACAAAAGCAATTGAAAGCTAAAAATCGATTGAATGATGCCTTCAAATTTATTCAAAAGTATTCAAAAATTATTCCCCATTTAGAATTCTATGCTTGGCCAAATACTAATAAAGCATGAAACTAGAATAAAGAAAATTTTGGAGAAGGATGGTCTCAAAACATCTGCCTTTCACACACCAATCAGGAAACTGCAGACTGCTGCCCACCAAAATGAGAGATCAAACCAAGACAGAGGAACAGTGATAAAGTGAAAGACATCCCGGGATGGAGGGCGGGAGATGCGTTGACATGAGAATCCAGAAGGAAACAGGCCGAGGCTTTGGGAGATGCTTATTCAGGTAAACGAAATGTTAACAACACATGAATATCTTTTTTTTATTTTATAAACAGAGCCTTTTTTAGTTATTTATTTTTATTATTATTTTTTAATCTTCACCCAAGGATATTTGTTGATTGACTCTTAGAGAGAGTGGAAGAGAGCAGGAAAGACAGAGAGAAACACATCGATTGGTTGCCTCCTGCATGCGCCCTGAGCAGGTCTCTGGCCAGGGAGGAGCCTGCAACTGAAGTTCGTGCCCTTGACTGGAATCTGAAGCTCTATCCACTGAGCCAAACTGGCTAGGGCAACACATGAATATCTTGGAGGGTGGGGGGTAGAGACAAATGGTGAAGAGCTTGGAGTTAAATTAGTAGCAGGTACATTAAAACTTAAGAATAAAACAAGACAAGTATTAACTCCAAGAAAAATTAAAAAGTCTTACAGAACAAGAAAAATAATCGTAGTTGATTACCTCATTTAGCTGAGAATTACACTTACATGTCATAATTATGATCTAACTGAAATTACAACATTGAGAAAAGAGATGGAGAGGGTGCACATATGTGGTGGGAGAATGGGGAAAAGAGAATTAAGTCTTTATTTTCATAACATAAAGTACTAGATAATTCCTAAAATAAAAATACCAAAAAGCACCAGTTCAGTGAAATAATTTGGAAACATAAAGTAGATACCAAAACCATCAGCCACTAGTGAGACTAGCTGCCTGCGTGAAGAGATAGGGAGAGACAGGGAGGAGGCTGCTCCCCTGTTGCACTAGCCCTTGCAGAATCCTGTGACTCTCAAACAATGCACGTCGATGCACAAACAAAGCGAGTACATGATAAAACGCAGGTATTTTAAAATTAAAAATAGAGAACTTAGGAGTCGAAGGAGAAAAAAATAGATGGAAAAAGATCAGAGCAAGCATAACATACTTGCTTTTTGCTTTTAGCCTGTAAATGATGGAGCCACCTTCTACCTCTTATTCCCATTGCTTTCTGCGGTTCATTTCCCATTCCAAGCCAAGCACTGAGGAAGAAGACAGACTAGTTAGCTATTTTTTAACTTCTGCTAGAATATTGGCAAGTGAGCTTAATTACCCCATTAAGCGTAGCCATGGAGTTTAGAGAAAGAATGGATGCACCAAATATTCAGATAATCCCCAAGGGTTATATTAGTCAATATTTTTAAACAACTCTTTTGCTTATTCTTGTTTCAGAGGTATATAAGGTGTGTCTTTTTAAACTAACATTTTTTTCTTGGAAGCTTAAATCCTGGATTTCCCTGGTAGATCCCGTACTGGAAACCTCCTTTTCAGAAGGTTCCCATGGATTTGAGTTCTCACTTCCCTACCTTCACAGGACGATGTCTGTCAGGGACAACAACCTGCTGGGCAGGGTGTGGGGGGGCGAGGTGAGGGGCAGTAACAGGAGCTCCTCCGCGGAGCCTCTGAGTCCTGTTTCATCCAGCACCGCATGCCTTCTTTTATCCACCCAGGAGGACAATGGCAAAGAGAAAATACGATGAACTTCCGAAAAAAATTCCTTGGGAAGAGACACTGGTGATGCAGCACAAGACCAAGACCTTTTAGTGAACCGTGTTCTTACAGCAGTCCTGTGAAGGGTCACGTCAAGAACCAAGCTGACGTGTTCCGATGTAGATTGTATTTCATTATCTTCCTCCAGCACTTTCACCCAAGATCTCTCAGGAAGTACTTTTCTGTCTCTTATCTCACATCCCCTCTCCACCTTTTTTTTAAAATACATTTGTATTGCTTTCGGAAGGAAGGGAGAGGGGCGAGATAGAAACATCCATGATGAGGGAGAATCATTGATCAGCTGCCTCCTGCACGCCCCCTACTGGGGATCAAGCCTGCAACCTGGGCATGTGCCCTTGACCGGAATGGAATCCAGGACCCTTCAGTCCGAAGGCCAGCGCTCTATCTGCTGAGCCAAACCAGCTAGGGCTCCCCTCTCCACTCTGTATTGATTCATAAGGCACTCTCTTTGTTTTTCAGATGCCAAGTAAGAGATGTAATTCAATCATTAGCAAAAAATAAGATTAGAATTTAAGTCTCTAAGCCAAGCCATCTAGCCAGTGGCTATGATGCCAACTCCGATTGTGGCTATAGAATATTATAAAGAAGGTAATAAGAAAAGGCTCCCAGAATTATTAGAAAGACAATCATGGAGGAAAGGCTATCTGGTATGCACACTGGGAATTCTAAGAGAGAAGAGACATCTGTAATAGTGCCAACAATGAAAATAAAGTTTTTAAAAAAACTTTGATCTCTTGGTTTCTAATAAAAATAACCTTTATTTTTAAAAACACAGAAAATAGAACAGAGAGAATATGACTGGAGAGAAAACATGAGAATCATTTCAGATTTTCATCTCACTCCTAAATATTTATTAAAGGTCACTTCTCTGACCTCTACATGTATAAATTCTATAAATCACCAAACTAGTAGGTTGTATGACATTGGGCAAGTCAACATCTCTGCCCTTGGTTGCCTTGTCTGCAATTAAAGGAGAGGAGGCCAACATTTTGAGAATATAAAGATGTCGAGATTTGAAGTAGCTTAGAGTTCATCTAGCTCATCCTGCTGAATGTATGAACCTCTCTGACACAGTCCAAGTGGTTATTCAACCTTGGCTTGAGTGAAAACAGGGCTCACATACTCAGCACCTCCTAGGAAAGCCAATTTAAGTTTCAGGTTATTCTTAATCAGAAGTTTTTCCATAAACTGATCTAAGATCTCACCAGATAATTTCCAGATAAATCTTTTTAAATTTTACATTTAACATTGCTATGCAAAATCCTCTTCTCCACATAATACAATGACAATAGCCCTACTGTCACTTTTATCAAAACATGGATTAGTTGGAAGGTGTGATCATTAAAATTGGCCATTAGACTTAATTCTGCCCATGTCTATTGGACCTTGGCAAGATATTAATTATATCTGAATCTTAATTTCTTTGCTTATAAAATGAAGGGCTCAGAGTTTGTCAAATGTCTCTTCTAACATTTATGATTCTTTCCTGACTATATCTTTGTCCTGAACTCAGTGGAACGTCACTTTGTTTTATGTTCAAGAATGAAGTTTTTTAGATTTCTGTAATGAAGAATATACTTTCCTTCTTTTTTTGTGTGACTCTTGACTTTTCTAAATGTTCTGGATATAGTTATTTAAATTAGAGTGTATGACCTAAAATCTTATTCTTAGTGAGATGACAAGTAATTTTGCTAACTTGGAAATTATATTTCCTTTCCAATAAAAAGATGATAGAATACTAGGATTTAAGGTCAGAAGGAACCACACAAGGTATTCAGCCCAGTCTCCCCTAAGGAAGAAATCCATAATAGAATATCCCTAGTGTTTTGCCTTCCAACTCCTACTCAGACTTTCCTAGTGAAAGGAGTGCAGTGCTTTGCGGAGTTAGCCGATTATACTGAAAGACAACACAGTCCCCAACCTGTAGAAGGTATTCAAATGTTGTTCAAAAGTTTGCTTTCCCGCAGCTACCCATTGGTTCTGGTTCTGCTCTCTTAGTGTGCCAAAATAGATCTGCCCCTTGATACTTGGGCGTGCAACCATTGGAATACAACTACTATAGCTAATCTCCCCGCCCCCCACTCCTCTCCAAGGCTTTGCTTCTCCAAGCCAAAAGCTCATGCCCCTTTATTTGTTTTTTCCACACCTTTTACTAACCAGCTTCCTGAGCATTGGATGAATCTTAGCTTGTCAACATCCTCCTTAAAATGTGATTCCAAGAATATAACAAACATAATATAAAGTATTTTAATTAACTTATTATTTTTGTACGTATATTGAGCCCACTTCAAGAAAACCAGGGAGTCATTGCTTCAACTAAATATGTTTATTGCATGATTCTCTTAGCACCAGAAAGCATTCTGTTTGCTCTTTGTTTTCATATCTCTTTATTTCTAGTTATCAAATACATCCACACGAGTCGTGTCATGGATTTCAATTAGTATTTCTTAGTGCCACTATCAGCTTAATACTGGGCTGAATGGTGTGTTGTTCATTTCTTATATTATTATGTCATGTGAGTAGAAATATTATCAAGAGCCCCTCTCTGAAAATCTATGAAATGAAATCCATCACAAACAATATCAAGAACAAATATGGAAGAAATTATTTACTAAAATTGAGATTACATATAGGATGACTTTCCCACCTTGGCTATTTTAAGATGTTTTTGCTCCTTCAGAATCAGACTTAACCATATATTTCTTCCTTTAATATATCCTAATGAACACGGTTTGGTCAGATCTTCATCACCATGTGAAAGTGAGTTTAGGCAAAAGGCTGGGTGATTCAGGCAAAACACCTTTCAGCCGATAGAGGCTTCGATCAGTACTGAAGGCCAAAAACACAAACGTGATCCTGTTACACTGAATTGTGTCTGTCCCCTGCTGTCACTAACCCCTGTGTATAGGAAACAAGGAGGGAGGAAGGGAGGGAGGGCGGGCGGGAGGGAGGGGGCAAGGGAGGGAGGGACGAAGGAAGGAAAAAGGAGAGAATAGGAGAAAGAAGAAAAGAAAAAAGAAACGTTGAGAGAACTTTGCTGTTGAATGGCTGGCCGCCAGTCTCCGGGAATCTGGTGAGAAAGCAGTACTCCAGGCCACAGCTCTTCACTTCCCACTGAATCTCACCAGGAACAGCCGCAAAGGGAGGACCGGGATGGGGCGGAGTGAGCATCTTTCTGTTCAGCGCTACTGAATCAAAGACACAGACAAGCCACTTCCTGGCTCCAGGGTTCCTCCTGCCGCGCAGGCCAGGCCGAGCTGTGCCTGTGCTAACAACGCTTCCTAGCTACCTGCCCTCTCCTTAGACCCAAAGCAAGTCCTGGCATCTTCTTGTGAAGACAGAAGAAAGAAAGAAATTTCTGATGTTTTGCGGTGTGTGTTAACCATCTAATTTAATTTTGTAAATTTTCCCTCAAAACATAAAAATTCTTATGTTCGCTTTAGAAATTCTCCCCAAGTCCCTTTTAGTAGCTGTTCTTCCTGGGATTGAAAGAACTTGAGCCCCACCCCACCCCTTGTGTAATAGTATCTACTTTCCCTTCCAGGTTACCAGGAACGTTCTTACTCACAAACCACTTTTTCCCCAAAACCAAGTTGTTATTGTAAAGTGTTTGTCAAAACTCCTGCCTTGAAACAGTGCTGTCGGTATCTGAACAAGAAGAGAAAAGAGAATTCGGAGCCCACATTTGCTCTTAATAACGCGTCTGCCCAATCTAAATAAACGACCAAGGTGTTCCTATAAAGTGATAGAGGCAAAATGCCAACCAATGCATTGTCACTAGGAAACAAATGGACTGGGCAGAGAAATGAACACGGAGTCAGAATGAATATATATTGTCCTGCTCTGGCTGCTAGCTAGTCCTGATTTCACGGGTAAATCCCACAACCTTGCCAAGCCTTCATTTCCTTAACTAGGAAAGGGAAAAGTAATTCTTGCTGCCTGTGACTCACAAGGTTGCTAATTGCTAGAAAGAACTGGGGAAAATAGAAACAGCTATATGATGCTTATGTTTTTAAAGCAACAGTGTTGCCTCCTAAGTGATGCAGAATGAATAAAGGTCTCACTCTGAGACTTATTTCTGCTTAAGATAATGTTTCCCTGAACAAGCCTACTGTAAAAAAAAAAAAAAAAAGCCTACTCCTACACGCATGAGATCATAGAACTTTCTAGAAGGATCTTTAGGCGTCATCCTCTTTTAGAGACGTGAGGAACCAAAAAAGATTAAATGCAATGTAAACTCACACCGCTGTTGTCTACAGACAGGCACGCCTCATTTTATTGCGCTTCACAGTTGTTGCGTTGTTTACAAACTGAAGGCCGGACCTTGCGCGCGCCGGCCGCGGGATTCCCGGCCGCTTCCTTGCCGTCTGCTGTTATCACAGGGGCCCGGGCCGCCGCCCTGTCTCCAGGTGCGCCCGGGCTGTGCTTCATCCCGGCGCCCAGGCCAGGCTCCGCAGCCCCTCACGCCTCCCCAGCCTTCTGGCTCACTTACCGGCACGCGCACCGCGCGCGGGAGACCGGGCCGGCGGGCTGCTCTGCGGGGCAAAGGAGCGGGCTCGGTGGCGTCACCGCGTAATTCCTTAGCACAGTTTCAGACTCCAGATGTCAAGAGAGTTCTGTCTCTTCAGTCTTTCAGAGTCAACAAGTAGGACTCGCTTGGCCTTTTCCATGCAGGTGGAACTCGAGACTATTAACCGACTAAAACGTGAAAAACCGGGGAGGGGGCGGGATCTGCTCGGGAAGCTTAGGAGGGCGCCTCTTCAGGCCCGCGGAGCCCGGAACCGCCTGGGTCGGCGGAAGGAGCGTGCATAGGTTGGACGCCGCGACAAACGGTTCCCAGACACTTCCCCGTGTTTCCCGCGAGCCCTTTAGAACCTAAAACCCGGAGGAGAGCCGGCGTCCCGGGGCGGGAGGGGCCGCCGGGCGCAGCGGACTCGGGCCGGCTCAGCCGTCGCGGCAGGAGCGGAGCACGCCCCACGGCGACCCTCCCCTCCAGCCTCAGTCTTGCTAAGACTCCGCGTGCCCTAAAATGCAAGGAGAACGAGCGAGCCTTCACGCACCCGAGGAGCTCTCCCTGGGAATGCCAGTGAGCCGTGGGCGCGGGAGGGTTGCGGGACGGGCGCGCAGCAAAGTCGGGAAGCAAACTCGCTCGGTGGGTTTTTCCTGCTCAGTTCCTGCCGCGCGCGGGCGCCGCTCACCGTGGGGCCGTGGGGCCGGGGCGCAGTGGGTGAGGAGGGCACGGGCAGCTCCCGCGCCCGCCCCCGAGCTGGGAAGGGGCCGGCAGACCCACCAGCTCGAGTGGACGGCGGCGGGAAAGGACGCGCCGCGCTGGAAGGAGGGGGCCGCTGTAGGATCTGGGTTGGAGATGGGCGGGGGCCCGGACTGGAGGCCGGTGGCGAGCAGCGCGCGTCCGTCCCGTCTGGACCGGGTAGGAGCGGGTCGCGCGCGGCTCCGCGGTTCCCGGCAGAACGGAGGCAAGACCGCCGGCCCCTCACCCGCAGGCCATCGTTCTGCCCGAGAAGGACCGAGGGTCCGGGGAAGAGAGCAGACAACAGAGCTGGGGCAGGTGGCTGAGCGAGGGCCGAGGGTCTGGGTCCCGGCGGAGTAACCGTCCCCCGAGTGAGAGCCGGAAGCCCGGCCCAGTGTGCGCGCGCGGACGGCGCGGGAAGAGCCGCCCCGGCAGGACGCACCTGCGGGGACCCGGGCGGGAGGGGCGGGAGGTCGCGGCCGCGCGGTTGCAGGGCGACAGGGGCGCGTGTTTGCCTTCCAGGAGCCGATCTCTGAAGCCGCCGAGCCTCCGGGTCGGGAGAGAGCCGCGCCGGCCCATGGTCCCCTCCCGCCTCCCCCGCCGCTCAGAGCCCCCGACGCGCGGCGCCGAGCTCCGCTTCGTCCCCGATGTCCACCTCGTCCTCCGGCTCGGCGGGCGCGAAGGGGCCGGCGGGCAGCCCAGGCCGGGCCTCGGCGGGCGCGGCTTCGGGGCCGCGGGGGCTGCCCGCGGGGCTCTCGGGCCCGCCTGGCGCTCTGGGCTCGTCCTGGCTTTTCCTTAGCTGCTTTTTATGCTTCATCCGCCGGTTCTGGAACCACGTTTTCACCTGATTTCAGGGAGAAAAATAGAAAACCCCGTCATTCCTTCAGACCCACGCGACCAGCCTGAGGTCTGGGCGTTAGGAAGAGGGACCGCGACGCGCGGACGGGTTACTCAGGGGCTGGGCAGCTCTCCCGCTGTCACCCGACTGCGCGCAGCCCAGCGCCCTGGGGTCCGTGCGTCGAGCAGCCTCCGGCTCCCGGAGGAAGCGGCCCGAAGTAACATGAGGGTCGCGGAGGTGCGGGGAGTAGCGCTAGCCCTGTTGCTACGCAGTCGCCATCAGCGAGCGTGCAGGGGTCGCCTTTACCGCCGACATGCCCCTGACCATGGCGCCTACGGCAGAGGGGAACCGAACTGCGGTTCTCGCCAGGGGAAGCGCCGCCGGCAGGCCAGCGGCGGCCCCGCACGTGGGTGCAGGTGCGAAGTGAGCGCGTGCGGAGGGTGCGGGGGATGGGGGTGAGGCTGCAGCGCGTGTGGAGGACGGCGAACGGTGCCTCCGGGACGCGCCTGGGGACCAGCTCGCACAGCACGGGGCGGCGGGGAGGAGACGGCCGCGAGGTTACACTGAGACAACGCCTCCTGTGCGGGCTTCTCCGGGCGCTGGGACTCCATCTGCCCGGAACGGCCTGATGGAGGAGAAGCGGGCGCGCGGAGCGGCGGCTCCCACGCGGGGGGCGGCGGTCAGAATCGCCGGAGGAGGTTCCTCCCCTCCGCGGCCCCGGCGCGAGTCTGACGCGAGGCTGGGGGCGGCCGTACTTGGCTAAGGACCTCCGGAGCCGCCTAGAATCGAGGGGAGCGGCCACCCCCTTCAGGAACTCTCCGGGGCGGAGGGGAGGGGACGGGACGGGAGGGGCAGCCTCCCTCGCCGGCCCACCTGCGTCTCGGACAGGCTGAGCGCCGTGGCCAGCTCCACCCGCTCGGGCGTGGACAGGTAGCGCTGGATCTCGAACCTCTTCTCCAGGCCCGACAGCTGCGAGTCGGAGAACACGGTGCGGGCTTTGCGGCGGCGGCAGTGCTTCCCGGGCAGCTCTGCGGGCGGCGGGTGCGGGAACAGCGCGGGGACCGGCACCCCTGCGGGGACAAGCAGCGTGGGGGGGGGGCATCAGGCGCAAGCAACCCCGCTCCACACCCTCCTCCGCCCGCGCCCCCCCAGCCTCCTGTGGCCGCCGTCCCGGAGCCTCCGGGCCCCTGCCAGGAACCGCGGGCCCCGGGGAGGGGCGGGGGGAGAATGCCGCTCGGAGACCTTCAGCGGGAAGCCATCTAGAAACCCAAACAACAAGCCGCGGGGACGGAACGGGCTTATGACCAGCCCGAGGACGTCCTACTTGGGCTTCCTAGTCCGCCGCGTCCAGTCCAGTCCCCTGTCGCGACACCGAAGTTTTCTTGCAAACATCAGACATCAGACGGCCAGGAGCCGTTCCCTCTCCCCCACCCCGTCCCCCTGACCCCTCCGCGTGCGTTTAAGGGCGGTGGGTCGCGGCCGCCGTCTTGCCCCCAAACTCACTGAAAACGCCTCCCCCGCCCCAGCCTGCGGGTTTCCCGCCTGCGGCCAAGGACCCGCAGCCCACGGAGTGGCAATCCCGCCTCGCGCGTTTCCTTATCAGAGTCGGGGAAGGGGGGCGCTGGGGTCCCCTCTTTCTAATGTGCTCACTGCTTTTCTCATTCTTTCCCTCGACCCCAGGCAGAAGGACTAAGAGCTTTCCGGCGCCGCAGGCTCCCTGGGTCGGAGAGGCTCCCAGCGGGCGGACGGCCACAGGCGCCAAGGCGGCCGGCGGACTCGGGAAGCGACAGCAAACGCGGAAAGCCGGCAGCCGGCACCGGGGCACTGGCCGCCGCTATTGGGGGGACATGGATGTGCTGGCGGGCGCGACGCCAAAGCCGATGGCGACTTCGATGCAGGCTTTACTCCTTCCGACCCAGGGCCCGCGCCGGCTCCCGCTCCACAAACACCGTTAGCTTTTGTTGTGGCCTCACAAACGGCCTCGGGTCTTTCCCAGGCCCCGCCGGGCTCGCGAAACGACGGGGCTGTGAAGGCGCCGGGAGAAGTGTGGCGGGCCCTTCCGGAGAGAGGCGGCAGCAATCTGGGCATCCCCAAGCCCTGCACCAGCTCAGCGGCTGGCGCCTGATGCTCGCCGGCCTGGCCGTCACGATGCTTTGGTGCCGGGCTCCCAGAGGCCAGCAACGGGCGGAGAGGGGAGCTGAGCCTGAGACTGAGTTCAAGGCTAGACGTTGGGCGTAAAGAGAGTTAAAGAGCAGCCGGTCCCTCCCTCTTTTTTTCTTACCCTTTCTCCCCTATTCGGGCGCCCAAACCTCAGTCCTCAGAATATCCCAGCCCTCTTTCATTCCCAGGCCTCCGCCGCCTGCGTGGTGAGTGCTCAGCACCTGGGAGGGTCCTTTGAATGTCTGATGGCGAAGTTGAGGTCTGTTCTACTGGGTGAAGGGGCCTGGGGTCTCCCTCAGAGCGGGCAGAGACAGCGAGTGGGACTGAGAGCTGGACCAATGGCCAGGAAGACCCGGAGGGAGGGGACTGGGCACCGCCAAGAACAGCACCCCTTCCAGCCCCTCTCGCTGGCATGTTCCCCCATCGTGAAGAGCACAGAGTGACAGGAGTCACCCGCGGGTGGGCATGCCTCCAGCGAGCTCCGCTGTTCTCAGCCACAGCCCTCACCTTCCGCCTCTCACTCAGGGAAGGAGGCGATGGGCCAGGCTGCCCGCTTTGGCCTTCTCTAGGCTCCCACAGGTTTGGGGTCTGCGCTAGAAGGCCCGCCCTCTTGCTCCCCACACTTGGAAACCCCTGTTACTTACCCGAAGTGGTGAGGAAGTAAGGGTGGTGGTGGTCTCCCTTATGCAGAGGGTGATGGGGGTGAGGAGCCAGGAGGGTGGGGGTGGGCATGAGGGGGTAGCCATAGTCTAGCAGAGGCACCCGGGAGGCCAGAGAGCTGGCAAAATGGTCGGGGGGCACCTCCCTGAGTGGCTTGGGCTTGTGCAGCAGGATGTCCTCAATGAAGAAAGACGTGGGCCTCTGAGAAGATGCCGGGTGTAGGGGGGAGGTGAAGTTGAGGTTCATCTTGATCCGAGCCCCCCAACACAGAAAGAAGGCCCAGGAGGAGGTGCAGGGAGCAGGCAGCGGCTCTGCACGCCTGCCCGGTAGCCGACAACCACCCCTCGAGGCTCGGATCTCCAGGTTCTCTCCGCGTCCTGGGCAACCCCTGGCGCTGGAGGCGAGAAGACTAGCTCCTGGGTAGGTTGGGTCTGAGAGTAGGAGAATTGGCAGCTTGGAGAGGGAGCCAGGAGAGCCAATGGCGAGGCTGCCAGCAGCGGAGGGGCGGGGGCGGACTCGGGGCGTGGTGGGGAGCTGTCCGCGGTACTGAATTCGTCCTTCCAGACCGGGGAGAGCAGAGGGCTCCAGGTTCTTGCTCCTACCAAAATTCCCCACCTTAATTTCTGCCCCTCCAACTGCAGGAGCTGTTTGCTCCCAACTGTTTTTAAAGAAAGCTAAAAAGAAAAGTCTCTGTCCCCCAACAACTCCTCTTTAGAGAACAGAAAGCACTTAAACGGCCCAAAGCAATAGGGATAAGGCACTTACTTTGGCATTCGGGTCTGAGTTTTAAAACTTTAGAAAAATGGCCCTGCAGGGGGTGACTCAGTAGATGAGAGTTGACCTATGAACCAGGAGGTCATGGTTTGATTCCTGGTCAGGGCACATGCCCGGGTTGCAGGCTCGATCCCTAGTAGGGGGCCTGCAGGAGGCAGCCGATTCTCTCTCATCATTGATGTTTCTCTCTCTCCCTCTCCCTTCCTCTCTGAAATCAATAAAAAATGTATTTTTAAAAAATAAATATTTAGAAAAATGAAAGCAAAGGAGAATTGAGAAGAGAGTCCACGTCTGATAGACCCAACTTAAATTAATGGCTGAGGGATGACTAGATTGTTGAGGTAGATAAATAAAATGATGATCATAATATTCTTTACCTCAGTTATAGAGGGTGGTGTGCGATAAGTTATAGCTGCATCAGTCAAGTAATATGGTCTGTGTAAATCTGTACAGAGCTACTCTTAATGCCAGTCTCCACCTCCTATCAAATTTTCATTATCTGCTCCTTACTCCACTCGCAGGGCTTGCTATTTCTGCTAGACTTACCCCTTTCAACTTCCCCTCCCTCCCCCTATACACACATCCTATATAATAAAGAGGTGATATGCAAATTGACCCTCACACCATAATGCCATCACAAGATGGTGGCACACACAACAGAGGCTGGGTTCCCATAACACAAGATGGCTGCACCCACAATGGAGGCGGGGTTCCTGTATCAAGTGATCAGCAGAGACCTGAGGCTTTGTGGTGCCGGGCCAGGCCAGGGGACCTCAGGCTGCATCGCCTGCCTGGCGGGGCTTGACAGGGGACCTCAAGGTGCACCCCCCGCCTGGTGGGCCTTGATGGAGGACCTCAAGACATGTCCCCTGCCTGGTGGGCTTGATGGGGGACCTCAAGGCATGCCCCCCACCCCAGCCTGGGCTGGGGCACCAGGCTGGGAGACTTCAGGCCGCACCACCCTCCAATGGGGGACCTCAAGGCACACTCCCTGGGCCAAGGGACCTCAGGAAACACCCCTGCCCAGTGTGCATTGGGGGACCTGAGGCTGCATCCCCTGCTCAGTGTCAGGCCAGGGGACCTGAGGCTGTGTCCCCTGCCCAGCAGGGCTTGATGGGGGTGGGACCGGCCGGGTCTGGGTCTGGGTCTTGCATGATTTCGAGGGCCACACAGGTAGGCGGGGACATGACTCTGCGTCCTACGGTACACCGCAGACTCTGACAGGAGGGAGATTTTCATGTACATTTTACTAATTTTCTTTCATCTCTGACACTTCTATTACAGAGAAAAGGCAAATAGCAATATTAAAATATTTCCTCTAATTAATTCCCTTTTAATGTGCACAAATTTTGTGCACCAGGCCACTAGTACTAGTATAATTGTGCTAGGGTATTTTGTCTCCCATTCCCTTTCCAGCCTTTCTTTTCATTTCCGTCCCTCCCAATATTTGTTTTCCTGTTTGTCTTTTTCTAATCTGTCACATTTATTTCCCTTGAGTCAATTTGCTAAAATGAAGTTGATCATCTACAGCACAGCCGGGCTAACTTTGGCTCGCATCTCCAAAAATTGCTCTAATTATTGGTGTTAAACTCAAGGAAATTAAAAGAAGCCACTTCTCTTCCATCTCCCCATTTTTAAGCTCTAATTTGTTGAAATCTAGTTGTCATCACAATTCCAATCACTACTGCTAATAGCAAAAGTGTTTTAATAGACACTGAGTCCTCACAACCCATGCTATTAGGTAATTAGAGGAGGTGTTAGAAAGCCAAGTGCTAATCCTTGGGCGCCTGGGTAGAATTTTCATCTGATCTAGCAGGTAAAACAAATTAATTACGAGAATCAATTAGGCCCCAAACTACAGTGCTGCAGGAGGTGGGAGTGCTGCGTTCCATATGGATGACCTGGTAAAAATGGTAAACAGGAGAAGAGTGAGAGGAAGGAGAAAGAAGTGGGAAATAACTTTAAAATAAGATCTTAGCAAGTGGCATCTAAATGAAGTCAGAATGCTTTGTCCTGAAGCCTGAAATGTGATTTTTGTTTTAAGTTCATCATGGTAAGAGCTGAAGACGGAGAGCAGGCCACCGAGAGGTGGCCACAGAGAGGGAAAATGCAGGCTCCAGAAGTTGCGCCTTAGTCCTTAGCCATGGTCCCGTCCAGTCAGCCCCCACAGCGCTAGAGAGAAGCTGAGGCAGTTCAGACTCCTGTCTCTTAAGACCCTAAAGGCTGAGGGGCTATTGAGGACGTACCCGTTCGCCCTCTTCTCTGTGCCAATGCAGAGGAAGAGCACAGATTTGCGTTCAGCCTTGGAGATGGGAATTCAGCCTTGTTAGGGGTGGGGATTAACTTCTGCTCGGATGGTGCAATGCAAAGATTGTTAAATGTCTCTTTGGGAGCAGGGCCAGTGAACACCTCTTTGGGAGACAGCTACCTTTGACCCAAGGCACTGCAAACGTTTTCTCAGAATCTAGCCTTAAGCACTTCAGAGTGTTCACAGTATCGGAGGAGGGAAGAGAAGCGGGGAGGGGATAGACCGCCTCTGGGTCCTTTCCCTCCCCCTTATTTCATCCACTCTGGACTCAGCTCCCTGGTCTCCCCCAAGTGAAGGCTGTTTCCGGGGCCCTGCCGCTGCCTACGTGCAGGGGAGGAGGAGGCCCACTCCTCACACTCCCTCTCTGGGTCCTGCTCTTTCTAGGACTCGATTCCACAGCCCAGCACTGCCCACTCAGTAGGAACCTAAGAAGTGAGAGATGGAGGGTGAAAACTAGATAGCTATGGGAAGGGGCAGGACCTGAGGACTGCAGGGGAGTTTTGCTTCCCCTTCCCCTTTCCCTTTCAGCGATGCTGGGAAACAAAGCTTCCTGGCTGAGTGTGGTGGTTGCCAGAGGGAAGGGGGGTCAGGGGAGAAGGAGGTCCTAATATATGACAGGAGATTTGACTTTGGGTGGTAGGCACACAGTGCAATACACAGATTTTGTAACAGAAACCCACACCTGAAACCTCTGTATTCATGTTGATCAATGTCACCCCAATAAATTTAATTTTTAAAAAAGCTCCATTGGCCCAGCTTGGGTGGCTCACTGGTTGAGTGAGCCACCCAAGCTGGGCCAATGGAGCTTTTTTAAAAATTAAATTTGGTTGAGCATGACCTATGAACCAGGTCACAGTTTGATTCCTGGGCTGTGGGCTCAATCTCCAGTGTGGGGCCTGCAGGAGGCAGCCAGTCAATGGTTCTCTCTCATCATTGATGTTTTTATCTCTCTTCCCCTCTCCCTTCCTCTCTGAAATCAATAAAAATATACTAAATAAATAAATGAATCCTATATAATAAAAGCCTAATATGCAAATCTACAGAACAGTGGAATGACTGGTTGCTATGATGCACACTGACCACCAGAGGACAGATGATCAATGCAGGAGCTTTCCCTAGCCTGCAGGCCCCAGGCCAGCCAAGGCAGGTGCCAGCGGGGGCCCCCTGATCACCCCATTGGTCACCCCACAGATAGGCCCTGATCACTGGCCAGGCCTAGGAACCCTACCCATGCACAAATTTTGTGCACCGGGCCCCTAGTAAGTAAATAAATAAATAAATAAAGCTCATGGCTGAGAAAGTAAACAGCCACCAGCACCAAAGCAGGCCTCTGGGGGAACAGAGACAAGAACAGGGGATCCATGGGAAGTGGAGGCAGACAGGGATCCCTAAGTCTACACCCTACTGGATGAAGGAGACCCCGTTCTCCCAGGTGCTCAGGTAACCACAGCTGGGCTTGCCACGGGCATGTGGACCAGAGCCCAGCACTCAGATGGACAGGCTGTCCAGGCAAGTCCTATCCCTGGAAAAGTTCCTGTGGGGTTGAGCCTCACATTCCTCTTAGAGCTCTCAGGGAAATTTGAGGCCCAAAAAGCTGGGAAGTGTCCTTATGGTGTTGGGGCTACTGAGCAGAACCAGAGGAAGCTCTAGGATGAACAGAACCCAGCCCCTGCCTTCTCAAGGGACTCATGCCTGTGCCCTCCTACTTCTGTGGTGGGTGACAGAGGCCGCCAGGGAGGCCAGCCCCCGCTTGAGAGGCAATCCTGTTTGTCCAAGGTTCAGAGGAAGAGGCATTCCAGAGCCCACAGGCCTTCCTCTACCCCAGGGCCATTCAGGTAAGAGGTAAATGTCACGTTTTTAGATAGCTTGTAAACAATTTGCCTCTTAAAAGCAGAAATGTTTCATTGCCTGGATTGTCTGTAAAGTCTAGGGCAGCACCATTCAATAAAAATATGAGCCACATAGGTAATTTTAGATTTTCTACTAGTCACATTTAAAAGTAAGAAGACACAGCCCTAGCCGGTTTGGCTCAGTGCCTAAAGCATAGGCCTGGGGACTTAAGGGTCTCAGGTTTGATTCTGGTCAAAAGCATATACCTTGGTTGCAGGCTCGATCCCCTAGGGCAGGGGTCCTCAAACTTTTTAAACGGGGCCAGTTCACTGTCCCTCAGACCGTTGGAGGGCCAGACTATAGCTAAAAAAAAAAATTATGAACAAATTCCTATGCGCACTGCAGGCCTGGGATGAGTCGACTGCTAAGCAGGACAGGCAGCGGCACCCGGCGGGCCGGATAAATGTCCTCGGCGGGCCGCCTGTGGCCCGCGGGCTGTAGTTTGAGGACCCCTGCCCTAGGGCCACATGGGGGAGGCAACCCATCAGTTTCTTTTTCTCCGTCTCTCCCCCTCCTTTCCACTCGCATAAATAAATAAATAGATGGATGGATAGATAAATAAGTAAATAAGTAAACGTAAGAAGAAATAGGAAACAGGTGAAATAGTAATATATTAGTAGCCCTGCATATGAATCTGTGCGCCAGTAGCTCTCTGAAGGGCCTGGCCGCCCCACACCCGCTCCCCAGCGGCTCTTCACGGCCCAGAGGCCCATCCGCAGCTGGGTGCAGAACGCCTGCCTCGTCATCAGGGCGATGACACAAGCGTCCCCACCTCGCCCCTGGCCGCTCCGCGCCCACGGCCCAGAGGCCCTCCGTGGCCAGGGTGGAATGCTTGCCTCATCACCGTGGCGACGAAGCAAGCATTACGCCAGGCTGCTGACGCTGCCCACTCTCGGTGGCGGCCCCCCCACTCCCCGCCCAGGACTGGGGGACTCCAGCAGGGCTGGAAGGATTGGGCGCTGCCATCTTGTGGCTATGGGCGCTTCCATCTTTGTGACAGAGTGGCGGTTAATTTGCATATTACCCTTTTATTAGATAGGCTTTTATTTAACCCCAATATATCAAAAATGTTATTATTACACATGTAATCAATACAAATATTATTAATGAGATTCTTTTGCGTTTCTTTTTAATTCTAAATCTCCAAACTCTGGTGTGTATTTCACATTTGCTGCACATCTCAGTTCAGACCAGCCAGGTTTCAGGTGCTCAATAGCCACCTGTGGCTCTTGGTTACCTGTTGGGCAGCCCATGGCCAGTTAACTGTCACATTCCCTTTTATCCCTCTCCAGTGCAGGTCGACATACACAGAGAAAATGGGAAGCAGTTCTGAAGCTAGTCCAGGACATTGTCAATGCTTGCCATTCATCCATCCATTATATTAGATAATTATGAGCATTTATTGAGGATCTACTATATTCCCGGCTACTCACCACACATCTTCCCAACCTCAGGAGATTCAATAAATGCACTCACATTACATTAATTTTTTATTCTCATTTGACTAAAAGTCTGTCACCCAGGACCGGCTGCAGCTGACACATAAAATCAGATTCTGTACACTGCCCTGAGGAAAAAGAAAAGATCAAATAAATCCTCTCCCACCCCAACCTGCAAGACATGATAGAACTGCTTATGGTTTCAGCTGAAGACTTAATTAATTTAAAGAGAAGAAAGGTGTTTCTCAGGGATCAAATAATTAAACAATATTACTCTCTTTCATGTCAGTCTCATCTGAAACTGTCCTCTGAGCTGGGACTTAGTTTCCCGAAGAGATAACCCTATTGATGATGAAAGGAAAAGACTGGTTCCATTAGCCAAGTTGCCTATACTATGGCCTTCAACATAAAGGGAGAATTGTATTTCAGAAGCAGCTGAGTAACACACTTTACTCATAACATTTTTGTATTATATTGCTTGTTGTCTGTTTCAACTTGCCTTCTATCTGAGTACTTTATTTTAAGCACTACCAAAGTGGATGACATGTATAGAGAAAGAACTGGAGTCATGAATGCTTCCTGCAAATGCATCGTCTTTCACACTGGGAAATAGGACGTGAACTCACATGAGAACACATTCAAGGGGAGGGCACTTAAATCACGGTATTCCTCAGGTAAGGAGACTAAGCCCGTCCAGTTTGCTCACTCAGGGCTGGGCCAGTCTTTAAGGTAAAAACTTCCATTTCCTTTCCCTATTGAAGTTTGCTGTACTGCCTTTGGCATCTCAATTCAAAACATGCTTCATAAAGTTTGTGATAGAAAGGAAGACCTTAAGGTAATTAAAGGTTTGAAATATGAGAGATCATATAGCATCATTTTTTCCTATTTTTTATTATTTTTGTTTTATTTTTATTGATTTCAGAGAGGAAGGGAGAGGGAGAGAGAAATAGAAGCATCAATGATGAGAGAATCATTAACCAGCTGCCTCCTGCACGCCCCCTACTGGAGATCTAGCCCGCAACCCAGGCATGTGCCCTTGACCAGAATGGAACCAGGATCTCTCAGCAGGCAGGCCGATGCTCTAGCCACTGAGCCAAACTGGCCAGGGCCATATAGTGGCATTAACGCTCTAAGAGGTATATAGTAGAGTGTGAGTGATCTTTAAATCAGTTTCTTATTAGAATTCTACCATTTTCCTCAAGTCCCAAAAGAGTAGCCAAATATATTTACCAGGAAAAAAAACAATAAACTAACACAAATGCTTTTTAAACATTCTTTTCTTCCATTCTAAAGCACCCAAAATCTATTATCAGAGTTAAAAATTAGCACTTAATGATACAATGTACTTTTAACAGTAATACTAGTATGCATAGTTTTGAAAATAAAGGGGCAACTCTCGCCATTAATGTTTCTATCTCTCTCTCTCTCTCCCTTTCTCTCTGAAATCAATAAAAGTATTTTTTTACAAAAGAAAATAAAGGGTTGTACATTGCTACCACTATATACTGTGAATTTCTGATGTAAGAGATTGTCAGACCTTTTCAAACTCTATTTTTAGGTACAAAGATGAGCTTGTAAACATTTCCAAAAAGGACCTCATGTGCAGAACTAAATTTTTGGTATGTTTTTGTTTAAATGCAGGATCAGTTATATTTTGTTTGAAAATACTGTTCATGAATTCAAATTGACTTTTATTCTTCTCTCATTTTTAACACAATGGAGTTAGTGGACCAAAAAATATATGTAATAATGGGAGGTATAAATGTTGTCACTATTAGAGTCTAATATTGAATTTGTCTTACAATGATCAAGATGGTAGCTAATTTTAAAAGGAAGCAGAAGGAAAAATATTGGAGAGATTTTCTTAAATAAATTTAAAATAGGAAAAGCCATTTTTGTATAACATATAAACCTAGATGCCATAGAAGAAAAATATTAATAGAATTAACTATATTAACTTTAAAAATTCTTTATGGCAAAAACTATTATAAGCAAAGAAGAAAAAGATGAACAATAAACTGGGAGAAAATATATGCAACTCACATCCCAGGCACAGGACTAAACTGTTATGCATAAAACGTTACTGCAGCCCTCGCCAGTGTGGCTCGGCTAGTGGAACATCATGCCATGTGCTGAAAGGTTGCCCGCTGGATTGCCCAACAGGGCACACACCTGGGTTGCAGGCTTGATCCCCAGTAGGGGGTGTGCAGGAGGCAGCCTATCGATGTTTCCACATCAGTGTTTCTCTCTCTCTCCCCTTTCTCTCTATAAAAAAATAAATAAAAACATATTTTTAAAAAGTTACTACAAATCAGTAAGGAAAAAGATCAAGAGCACAGTTTAAAAATGGGCCAAGGATAGACCAAAACAACAACAGCAAACAAACAAACAAAAAACAACAACCATAAAACAGTTCACACAAAAAAGAAAATGTAACCCTAGCTGGTTTGGCTCAGTGGATAGAGTGTTAGCCTGCAGACTGGAGTGTCCCTGGTTCTATTCTGGTCAAGGGCACATGCCCAGTTTGTGGGCTCGGTCCCCAGTAGGGGGTGTTCAGGAGGCAGCTGATCAATGATTCTCTCTCATCATTGATGTTTTGATCTCTCTCTCCCTCTCCCTTCCTCTCTGAAATCAATAAAAATACATTTAAAAGGAAGGAAAATATAAATGGCCATTAAACATTTTTAAAATGCTACTAATACTAAAAGTAAGACTAATAAAAGTTTAATTACACTGAGACAACATCATTAACTACTGAATTAAATTTTTTAATCTGATTGATTTAAAATCCACTCTGTTAGCAAAGGTGTGGGGGAAAGAATCACTCTCATACATTGATGCAAAGAATGCAAATTTATGCACTCTCTATGAAGAACAATTTGCTTTAATTTTTATAAAATTGTATTGAAATAATCTATCAATTATAACGAATGAGTGAAGGCTTCGTGCAAGACACAATATTAGAGCTGGACCATTAAGGAAGGTAGAGTTTGTACAGGTGAAATGGAGGTGATGAAACTGTTCTGCTCAGGATAGCAGCACAAGTACTCACGAGGGGCGTGTGGGGCGGGGGAGGGGGGGTCCTGGGAGGGGCCGAACACACTGCATTTGCAGGACTCTGAGCTTGGCATCAGTGGAGTGAATTTGGAGTAGTATTTTGAAATGTAGTTATGGTCTTATTGGTAAGTACTTTGAAAGATAGTCAGAAGGCTTTATTTTTACTTTTGAGGACAGTGGGGTGAGCACAGGAGCCAGTGAAGGATGTCTGAGCAGAGGTGTAGTTTAGGAAATTTCAGCTCAAGCCTCTATGCATGAGGACTCAGAGGAAAGGTAGATCCTAGAAAGTCCAGAAAGTAAATTTTGGTGTTTTCAGAAGTAAGTCCATTCAGCCAATAAACAACCATTCGTTTGTCCAACAAATATTTCTTAGTTATTTCTGTGCATGTGAGGCACGGTGTAGCAGCTTAGAAGATACAAACACTGCTTTAAGACTTTCCCGCCCATGACAATGGCACAATCTTAACTGATAACTGTCTCTGTTCCCCTTTTGTCACTCCAATCCTTTCTTTACTACCAGAGTGGTGATTCAAATGTGCAGATCTGGTTATGTTGGTCCAAGCTTAAAATCCTCTGATAGTATTTATGCGTATTTTACCACAATAAAAAACGTTTTTAAAAATCATTGGTAAATTCCCAGTGCTCTAAACTCTTTAACATGCCATATTCTCTCCCATCCCTGAGTGCTAGTATATGCTACCCTCTCTGCCAGGAGCACTTATTATCTAGCCAGACTCACTCTACTCTGCTTATCTATACAGTTCTCCATAGAAAGAAATCACTTCCTCCTGGAGGCCTCCCGGAGGCCCCAGGTGTGTTAGGGGCCCTGTCTCTATGCCACCATCTACTTCTGACATCATAACGATTTTCTCACTGTACGGCAACTGCCTCTTTTCATTTCTTTTCTTTTTTAATCCTTATCCAAGGAGTGAGGAAAATTTTCCATTGATTTTTTTAGAGAGAGTGGAAGAGAGGGGGAAAGACAGAGAGAGAACAATATCGATGTGAGAGAGACACATCAATCTGTTGCCTTCCACACCTGTCGCGATTGGGGGGGGTGGGGGGGGGGGACGAACCCACAGCCCAGGTATGTGTTCTTGACCTGGAATTGAATCCAAGACCCTCTAGTACGCAGGCCGGTGCTCTAACCATTGAGCAGCCTGGCCAGGGCAACTGCCTCTTTAAGAACTTCTCTCCCTCAGTAGAGCAAACTGCATACCCCAAGCATCTAGCTCAATGTCTGGCACATGGTAAGAGCTCAAAAGTGGACTCACTGACTGAGTAAGTGGATAAGTAAGTAAATGCATCAGTGAAAGAACCACTCAGGTGATCCAGCCTGGCAGACTTGACTTTGCTGGGAAAGAAGTAAGTGTTTTCTATTGTTTATAAAATGGCACGAAGGCTAATCAATCCCTGGTCACCTTTCCAGGTCAGTATGAAATGGGGAGGAGACCCTGTCTGGTAATGGTTGAGGTGGCTGGTTATTCGATAACAAGCTGTGGGGAGGGCGGTTACTATGACCACCTGTAAGCTCATTAAACACCACAAGCCTAGAATGCACAGGAAAACCCAGACTCAAGTGAGTGCAAGACCTGCCGGCTCCAACGACCTGGTCTGTATATTCTTTGTATTTATTTAGAATCCTAGAATGCTTGGGCTGGTAGAACCTTACAACTTTGTTTGTTTGTTTCCTTCTTGTATTCCTTGTTGTACAAACAAGTTCCAGAAAAGGTAAGCGATTTGTCCAAAATCACACAGCAAATTCGTTGCAAAGCTGAGGCTAGCAGCCCTGAACCACTCCACATGCAGTTGTTAGCATTTCGTCACTCCGCACAGTGTGGGAGCCCTTCGCCCGCGTGTCCGTCACAGGCAGGTTTGCAGAGTTTCTCATTCGGTTAAAATTGTCATTCTGTTCACTCAGAACCTCATGCATCCGTCCATTTATTCACTCACTCCTTCAGTGCGTGTTCAGTGTTACCACATAGGTGTACTACTAGGTGCTGCACAAAACAGTAAACTGTCTAGTGCAGGGCCCAGGCCCTCGCAGGGTTATGGCTGTAGAAGGAGAGACGCTGGGTAATGCACAATGACAGAGTATCACCCTATAGATGACTTGCTGCTCCCGAACAAGAAAGTGTGACTTTATATAAAGCGAGCAGGCGACCACCACTTGACCCAGTGACTAACGTGAGCATCCCTGGCGAGGACAGCCAGATGTCATGGTGCCCTAGTGTGGTGCGAATTGAAGGGCACACCAGCACCTATGAAGCACCCCGCCTATGTTTAGCCAGCATCCAATCAGGTTCACCCCACTTCAGGTTACAGAAAACACAAAGGGCAGAAAAGCAATCTGAAGCCATACTGCAGCCCCAGCTGGTGTTGCTCAGTGGATAGAGCGTCGGCCTGCAGACTGAAGCGTCCCGGGTTCGATTCTGGTCAAGGGCACATGCCCCGGTTGCAGGCTTGATTCCCAGTAGGGGACAAGCAGGAGGCAGCTGATCAGTGATTCTCTCTCATCATTGATGTTTCTATCTCTGTCTCCCCTTCTCCCTTCCTTTCTGAAATCATTCTAAAGCATATTTTTTTTAAAAAGAGTGAAAATGCCATTCAACCATAAAAAGAAAGTTGAACAATAATAAAAGTTAGTGTCTGCTCAGTACCCAGTGTCCAGAAACATACACCAGAAGCTTTCTAGGAGTTTACTGAGAAAAAGGTCTCTTGGCAAGGAATACCTCCTGGAGGAGGGGGCCTCGAGGGAATCAAACTGAGCGTGCCCTGGCAGAGCCAGCATCGGTAACCCTGGCAGAGCTGCCAGCTGCCAGTTAAGGCACACTTGCACACCCACTCTCCCCCCGCGGCTGCAGGAGGGGCCTGTCACTCAAACCCTCAGGGGTCCCCAGCCTCACTGGCTAACTTAATATTAAAAGTTCACTCACTGTTGTTGTATAGCATGAACCAGAGCCTGACCTTCCACCGGGCACCGCTGTAAGCTCCCAGCCAGATGATCAAAGCTAATTGCAAACACAAAGAGATGCTCATTTGCAAAGAAATGACCTCCCTCCACGTGTTGCACCAGTTCAGGGGTCACTGCAGTCCAACCCAATTAGTGGTTTCCGAGAGATTCCGTGACGTTCTGGCTCAGCCCAATAGCGGGCCCCAGGTCTAGCCCCGCAAAACCACCCAGAAGCCTCTGAGAGCCCGAGGCGCACGCTTTCTCTCCAGCTCAACATTGTCCATTTACCTCGCCCTTGTCCCTAAGAACAAATGTAGAGAGTCCACATCAAACAAAACAACAGCCGAATGGATGATGCTGCCATTTATATGCTCTGACTAATGCAGTTCCTGATTTCCCTTCCAAATTAAATGCATTTCGCTTAGTACATTTTCAACAGACGTTGCTCATCTGCTCGATTAATGAGTTGGCTGTGAAAGCGGACTTGGGTAGCAATTTGAAACAAAAGGATCTCCACGTGCTGAGGCTGTGCCTGCCCTTCTCTCTCCATCTTAGGCTGCCTCCCCTCCCCAGGGCAAATGCTTCGCTGAAGCGAGGGTGGGGGCTGGAATTGGCTGAGGGTGCTCTTCTGTGTCACTGCACTACATTAGGAATAAAACCTTCCACTTAAACACTTAAATGAAAACATCGAGAAACTAATTTACTATTTGCAATCACATGATTTAAGCCGAAGCTGCCTTAATTTCCTTCCCATTTTGCTTCATATTCAATGTGAGCGCACACTAGATTGGTCTATGAAAAGGCTGTCTTCGAATCACAACACTTAAGACCTCTTTCATTTTCTTTTTGATTAAATAATTGAAATTCCTGTCAGGGCCTGCACTTTACTGCTGCACAGATTTGGTGCGCGAGGATAAAGCATCAGGACCGCTTTTTGTTTGCTGCGTGGGTCTGAGAAGCCAGCAGGCTCCGCTTCGTGGAGGGGCAGGTGGAGTGGACCCACACTGCCCACCCATTTCGCAGACATTTCCTGCGCCCGTTAGATGATTGCTTGGGACAAAGCCTGGACGCAGCTCCACTCACTCAACCACCCTCGTCCACCTGGAGGCTCTTGCCTGCTGAGAGGAGCCAGCCGCCTGGTGCCAACTTCACCCACTAGGAAAGGAAACCAACGGCCATGTGCGCTCAGACAGGTGGAAATGAAACACACAGATTCCAAAAAGAAATAATTAGTCGCAGAAAACTGCATTTGCTTCAACGACAGACCCCTGCGGTTACTTACAGCGCGTGCTGGGCCGTGGAAGGGCCCTGCAGATGAACCGCATCACCTACAGCCCCCCCACCCCCCGTGGGGTCTTGGGCCTCTGAGCTCCTTAAGGCCCCCCACTGGCAATCGAGCCTGCAACCCAGGCATGTGCCCTGACGGGGAATCAAACTGTGACCTCCCGGTTCATAGGTCGACGCTCAACCACCATGCACACGGGCCGGGCATAAAAAAACACTCTATCGTTTCTCTGAGCATTCTCTTCCAAGACTGACTGTCCCAGAACCTGCACTGCCCCTCATGACATGCCCTGCTGTAGCCCTCTCACACTATGGAGCGCTGAGCTTAAGGAGTGCCTGCCTTGAATTGAACATAAAATTCCAAATGTGGTCTGAAAAATGCTGGATAGAAATACATACTGTATGAATGCACTGATTGACTCATTAATCCAACATTTATTGGTAGCAGAAACTAAGCTAGCCACATAGATGGACAAATATATTAAACTAGTGACCCGATGCATGAAATTTGTGCATGGGGGGTGGGGGGGTGTCCCTCAGCCCGGCCTGTACCCTTTCCAATCTGGGACCCCTCGGGGGATGTGGGATGGGGCCTAAACTGGCAGTCAAACATCCCTCTCACAATCCAGGACTGCTGGCTCCCAACCGCTCGCCTTCCTGCCTGCCTGATCGCCCCTAACCGCTCCCCTGCCAGCTTGATCAACACCTAGCTGCTTCCCTGCAGGTCCAATTGCCCCTAACTGCCCTCCCCTCCCAGCCTGGTTCCCCTCTACTGCCCTCCCCTCCTGGCCTGATCGCCCCCAACCGCCTCTGCCTCGGCCCTGCCACCATGACTTTGTCCAGAAGGACATCTGGAAGGTCTCCCGGTCTAATTAGCATATTACCCTTTTATTAGTATAGATAACACAATAAATGCTATGTAGAAAAGATTACCTCTTCAGTATATGCGCTATAGTTAATACTTCTGCATTGTACACTTGAAAGCTGCTAAAAGAGTAGATCTAAAAAGTTCTTAAGAAAAACAATTTGTAACTATGTGAGGTGATGCATGTTAACTAGGCTTTTGTGGTCATTTTACAGTATATTCATATGCTAAATCATCACGTTGTACACCCGAAACTAATGTAATGTTAATGTGTTAGTTAGGTCTCAATATAAAAGTAATTTTAAAATTCTACAAATTAAAAAAAAACAAACTACCTCTTGATTGTACGTGTTGAAGATTCTGCATGGCCGAGTGTTAATGCCAAGGGTCTTGCTTCCATCCCAGCCATGCTTTCTAGGGCTCTTCATCTTGTTTAAAAAATATATTTGTGTTGATTTCAGAGAAGGGAGAGGGGGAGATATTGAAACATGAATGATGAGAGAACCATTGATCAGCTGCCCCCTGCATGCCTCCCACTGGGGATCGAGCCTGCAACCCAGGCATGTGCCCTGACTAGAAATTGAACAGTGACCACCTGGTTCAGAGGTCGACGCTCAACCATGGAGCCACACCAGCCGGGCTAGGGCTCTTCATCTTGTGTTTTGTAGTTATGGGCTCAGGGCCACAAGTTCATTTTGCACCTTTGCCTAAGGAATAAAGCAAACGGTGAGGCAACTCCTTCAAAAAGCAACTGGCGCTTCTCCGTGTGAAACAGAAAGGTCTTGGTGTGGGCCACTGCCCGCCAGGCCCCCAGGACAAGGGCTGGGAGGGAATCTTCAGCAATGAAGACAGTGAAGGGATAGTGAACAAGGTGAGACCGGTGAGGGCGCCACACTCCGACCAGCCGGTGAGGGCGCCACACTCCGACCAGCCGAGGAAGGCTCGCGTGGGCGGTGGCTGGGCAGAGCCTGCGTGAGTGGCATTTGGCGGAGGGAGAGAAGCGCCACCCAAAGGCAGCCGCAGGAGTGTGCAGACGGGCCCTGCTCGGAGGCCAAGGGAGACATGCTGTCATATCAAAACCCCAGCCAGCCAGACGCCTCTCCCAGGCAGAGTGGAGGACACCAGGCATTTCTTGTCCAGCTGCCAGACTGCGGCAAGGCCCGGGCCTCCTCATTACACATTCGGGACTTCCGTGGCCTTGGGGAGCTGAGCGAACAGCCTCCCGCCTCAGACCTCCCAGTCTGCTGCTCCTCTCTCTTCGTTGTGCTCCAGGGATCATTTTTCAGTGCTTGAACCCTTTTATTGCCATTTCTGAGCCTGCTGGACCGCTCAGCAAGTAACAGATTAGCCATGCAAACCTGTCTCCCTGAATGCCCAGGTCACTGCCTCGGGCCAGGGGGGCGGGTGAACCCAAACAACCAGGGAAAGAAACAAGCCAGGCGGCGGGGAGGGACGGCGGCCTGCTCGGTCCCACCCGGCGGCTCCTGCCTGTCAGCACGGAGCCACGGAGGGGGAGCGGATCTAAGGTGAGTCCTGACGCCATTTCTGCTTTGCCAGGCGACCTCTCCCAGGGCCTCAGTCTCCCTAAGTGTGACATGAAGCTACCTCCCAGGGCTGCTAATGAGCTCTGAGAGCTGAGACAGAAGCTGCTCAGACGCTGGGGTTACCGAAGGGTGTAGAAAACGCAGCAAAGCAGTGAGGTGGGAAATGTCCCCTCACTGGCTGAGCCAAACGCCAGAAGTTGCCCGCACAGAACTCCGGCTTCTGCTACCTGCGGTGCAGGCGCTGGCTCCCCACCGCCTGAGCCGTGGACCCAGGCCCAGGAGGGCTCACACTGCAGCTCTGTTTGGATCTGGTTTCCTCCATCGGAGGGAACTCTAGGGCTCCCTCCTTGGAAGTGGACGAATGTGTTAGTCTCAGAGTTCCCAAATGCTGGTCTGAGGGCCAGTGATGACACATGACAAGGTTATTAACTGAGATGAAGAGACCACGAAGGCCACTCAAGGAACCTTTTGTCGAGTTCAGTTTCTCTCACTGAAAGGAGCTGTTTGTCGAGATATGCTATTGGAATGTACGTTCCAACGGGCAGGGACTGGTTTTCTTGTTCTGTTTTTCACCAGTACCCAGCGACAACCGGTACACAGCGGCCACTTGACAAATGGCTATTGAAGGAATGAACTATATTTCCTTCTTTCCTAGTATTAGCATGTCCTTTCTTCTATGGAATGGTATTAACAGTGTCAGAGGTTTTTAAAAAACATTTTCCAGAGAAAAAAATTAAAGTATGTAATTACTTTTCAAGAGGTTGGTTGATCTATTATGTTTAAGTTTGGGAATCCTGGACTAGATGATCCGTTAAAGAATATTCACTCCTATGATCCACCAGATACGGAGCGGGGACTCGCTCCCAGCCCTCTCGCCACATAGAGGCAGCCACATCTCACACCTGAGGTCTTCGAGGCAGGGAGGTCTGGTCAGACCTGGGACACACACGTTAGCCATATGGCTTCCGGCAAGTCACTAGAGCCTGCTTTCTCCTCTGTCCCATGGGGGTCACGCCACCCCCACCCCAAGGGAGAGGCTCGAACCACTTGCGATTTCCCAGCTCCGAGAAGGAGGGGCCTCGAGAGCTGTCCAGGGCCTGGTCGCCTGGAGAACTTCTCAGCCTTCTGGGCAAAGATGTCAAGAGCCGTACTTGCTTCTCGGTTGGGCCCGTGCGTGCCAACGGGAGGGGACCTGGAGCAAATCCTACTGCGATGCTGGAGGGGGAAGTGAGTTTCATTAGTAAAGCTAAACATGTTTTATTTAAAGGATTGTTCTTTATTATATGCCTTTGGGATTAAATCTTTTTATTCTGTTATTATATGATGGTAATTGTAGATGGTAATAGTTTCTTTTTAAAGTTAGGAATTAGTGAAATTCCCACATAAAACACTGAGAATCTACACCATTTCAGACTGACCTAGGATGGCTTGGTTACCCAGGTATCGGGTTCTCCCTGGTAGATTTGTACTCTCCAACCACTGAGACGAGAGAGGACCTGTGTTCTCCCTCCCACGGCGCGTCAGGTGGGCGTGACAGTGAGGGAGGCCAAGACCACTCTGCCACAGGTGAGCACTGGCCGTGGGATGTGGGTCAGGGAGGGGAGCACTGGCCATGGGATGTATGTCGGGGAGGGGAGCACTGGCCATGGGATGTGTGTCGGGGAGGGGGGCACTGGCCGTGGGATATGGTCGGGGAGGGGGCACTGGCCGTGGGATGTGGGTCGGGGAGGGGGGCACTGGCCGTGGGATGTGGTCGGGGAGGGGGGCACTGGCCGTGGGATGTGGATCTGGGAGGGGAGCACTGGCCGTGGGATGTGGGTCAGGGAGGGGAGCACTGGCCATGGGATGTGTGTCGGGGAGGGGGCACTGGCCGTGGGATGTGGGTCAGGGAGGGGAGCACTGGCCGTGGGATGTGGGTCAGGGAGGGGAGCACTGGCCGTGGGATGTGGGTCAGGGAGGGGAGCACTGGCCGTGGGATGTGGTCGGGGAGGGGGGCACTGGCTGTGGGATGTGGGTCAGGGAGGGGAGCACTGGCCATGGGATGTGGGTCTGGGAGGGGAGCACTGGCCGTGGGATGTGGATCTGGGAGGGGAGCACTGGCCATGGGATGTGGGTCTGGGAGGGGAGCACTGGCCGTGGGATGTGGGTCAGGGAGGGGAGCACTGGCCATGGGATGTGGGTCTGGGAGGGGAGCACTGGCCGTGGGATGTGGATCTGGGAGGGGAGCACTGGCCATGGGATGTGGGTCTGGGAGGGGAGCACTGGCCGTGGGATGTGGGTCGGGGAGGGGGGCACTGGCCGCGGGATGTGGGTCGGGGAGGGGGGCACTGGCTGTGAGACATGGAAGCTCGCACAGCCATCCTGGGAGCTCAGGGAACGGACGCTCTATCCTCCCACAGGACGGTGGGGGTGGGTCGTGCTTTGCTGTCTGAGGGGCTGTGCTGTGTGCTGTGGGCTGTTGAGCAGCATCTCTGGCTCTACTCACTAGAGTAGCACCCCTCCCCTCCACAGCCTGGGGTGAGGGGGGACACCATCCTGGGCTGAGGACCACTCCTCCAACAAGCACCTCGCAAGCCGAGCTCGCTCACAGCAGACTCAGGTCACTGCTTTAAAAAGTGAAAATAGTTCTGCCCGGACCCCAGCCCTGCCCGGCCTCACTCGCCAGTAGAGGGCCCTTCGGGGAGGGAGGAAGGCAGTGCAAGCTGTCCCAGCACTGAGCCTGGGCCCCGTCTCACACAGTTGCATTTACAGGGCGCTTTCCCATCATCACACACTGCCCCGGACCCCTGTCCTAGCCGGCGGTGGAAGCACCTGCTCCCGTCTCCACACCCCCACACGCCCCCCCAGACGGCCCTTCCTGCGGCTGCCTGGAGCCCAGGCTGAGCCGGGTAACCAGGGTGCCCACTCACTGAGGCACCTGCCTTGCCCACTGCAGCTCTCCTGTTGTCTGTCTTGGGCTCCCCGGGGCAGAAAGCTGTGTTTTCTGGCCAGATGGTGAAGAGGGCCCTGGCACCCACCACACTGGCTCAGGTGGGAGCGCCATCCCTCACTCTTCCCCATCCCTGGCCATGGGCAGGGCCTGGCCAGGGCACAAGTAGGTCAGGCCGCTGGGCTTCCCTCTCCCTCTCCTCCCGTCTCCCCAGCCCTCTCTCCTCAGTGCTTCCTCTCGTGGGCTGCCCCTGAAGTCCCCTGGAGAAGGCCCTGGGTGTGGTGGTGTCCCCCTTCCATAGTCCTCAGCAAGGAAGGTGACAAGTCCAAGCTCAGGAAGTCAGAGCTAAAGGAACCGCTGAGCTGGGAGCTGCCTAGCGTCTTGGGGAGAAGGACCAACGAAGCATCACTCTAGAAGCTGCGGAGCCGCTCGGGCACCACAGGCCTGCGAGGGGGACTTGCAGGAGCCGCTGTCCTCCAGCATCGCATGCGGCGCCCCAAGCTCTGGGGGGCTTTCCCGGCGCAGCCCTCCTGGGGGGTGGGGCCGCCAGCTGGGCTCTTCCCTGGGCAACGGGCACAGGGCCTCGCCGGCTCCTGCAGCGTGTGCAGGGTGCTGAGCAAGTTCAATACGATGCCTGGAAGCTGTAAACAAATAAGTACATACATACATACATACATGATACATACATACATGCTAAATGTTACATTCACAATTACAGCTGATGTACAAGATCATATTTGTTTCAGGTGTACAACCCAGTGATTAGACATTCATGAGGTGAACACCGGATAAACCTAGTACCCATCAGACAACATACATAGTTATTGCAATACTACTGACTATACTTGCTTAACGAGAGCCAAACAGCCAGATCCATATAAACTTCCTAAACATGACCAGGCAAAATGCTCCGCCTCAGCAGTGCTCTGGAGAGTGTAGGCTGCTGGGCATGCTCACAGCTCATTCCCTGGCCCTGCCTGGGGAAAGCGCCTGATGAATATTCCTCACCAATCCACCGAGCTCGAACACCGCTTATTTCACCTGAGACCATCTCGGACACCAATTGTGCGTAGTCACAAAGCTCTGAGGTTAACAGGAGACCAGGTCAGTAGGGCAGGTGGAGTGGCCACTCCAGGGGATGAGCTTCTGATTAGACTTTCTAACGCTACTGACCAACCACAGAGGGCGAGAGCTGCACTCCCTCTGCCTCCCGAGGTCATTCTAAACAAAGGCACTGGGACAGCTCCACGTGACAGCAGCTTGGATGCCCCAGATCTCTACTCTTGTTGCTGTTTTACAGGAGTGACTGAGCCACAGAGTCCAGGAGGCTGAAGCCACTGCCTCACATCAAGCTGCTTCTCCGCGAAAGGCCTCCGGAGGCTCTGAGCCCCTGCAAAGGGAAAAGGGGGCTCTTGCCCTCAGCCTGTTCCTGCATGTAATTTGCACCAAATTTTAATGCAAACCACTGTCCCCGGCCGCTTCTCTCAACTGGCAGAGAGGACAGTTTAGAACAAACGCAGCCTGGAGCCCATCTTGGGGGTGAGTCGCGGGAATGCCAGCCCGAGTTTGTGCCTCAGCGAGTTTGTGTGTAGAAGAATGCACAAGCTGCAATTAACTCCCAGCGAAGTCACTCTTCAAGTTAATTAGAAATGCAAAGTGTGAGTCTCAATGTTATGAGATTATAAAATGGCTTAATAATGGGAACAATGAGATTGAAGCATATGCATTCTGGCCATGTAAATATTTCATAACAGTGCCAATCTGATTTCATTTGCCTAATCATGCCATTGATATGCAGCCACCAGCCTACAAATAGAAAGGCTGAATTGCAACAGATCACCCTTCTAATGTCATAATTATTAATATTCGAGGGAAATGGAGCTCTACACTCTGATGGAAACTGCTAGGCCTTTTGAATTGAGAAGGGATGGCACTGCAGGGGTGGGAGGGGAGCGGGAAGAGGGGGGAGAAAGAAGGTGACAGCTACACCAGCCCCAACATCCCCATCCTGTTTATTGGCCAGAAGTATTTAGGTAATTAGGCAGCTCAACAAATTAACGTGATGAGAATGCTGGGGAGAAGAGGTGCAGGGCACCAGTCCCCCAGCCCCTATCAAAGTCATAATGAAACGCACAGGCAACTGAAGAGATGGACAGAGTAGAAACACTTTGTGGCAATAAAGGGCTCCATGCAGGAGGTGCAGTCAGTGCTGCCTGGGCTGTGGGCTGCGCAGGGCAGCAGCCTCCCCTCCAGCTTCCTCTGCTCAGCACGTCCCATCTCTTTGTGCACAAATGTCTTACATGCACAGAATCCGACTGCCCCTGGACATCTGGGAACCGCTGTCCCTTCATCTTCAGTTGTACTGCTTCGCGATGTCTCCTCTGTCGCCGACTCATTTCCCGTGTCTGCTTCTCCACTGCATGAGGAATGTATGGTGCAGATGCTCTCACATCTCTGTGGCGTCTTGCAGTGACACACACGGTGGCTGGTGGGCGCCGCTGGCAGTGGCATGGGCCCCGTAAGGCAGCACAGGGAGGGAGAGGCTGCTGGGTGGACATTTATAAGACAGGTGTTTGAGTTTGGCCTGCACTTAACCTGGGCAAGTCACCTAACCCCTGGAGTCTGTTTCCCCATTTGTAATAGTTGTGGGGACTGTTGAAGAATGTCACATCGCTATTTATTATTCACACAGTGCCTTGTTTCAAAAAGGACCTGGACCAACCAGAAAACACTTAATAAAATGTCAAATGCATGCAGGAGTTTAAAATGAACATGGTCAGCCTTAAGTTTCTCTGCTTCCTTTTGCTCCAAGCAGACCCTCCCTAGCCAAACAGAGCTGCCTGATGACAGATGCTAGACAGGTTTCCTTTTAAAGAAACATTCTTTTTTTTAATCCTCACCAGAGATTAACTTTTCCATTGATTTTTAGAGAGAGTGGAAGGGAGGGAGAAGAAGAGAGAGAGAGACATCGATTGGTTGCCTCCCACACTTGGCCCTGGCTAGACAGCACATTTTTAGTTCTTCTTAAAAACTGACTGAGCAAGTTACTTACTGCCTCTAAACTTCAGTAACTTCAGCTGCAAAATGGAGCTATTAGTTCCTGTCACTTAGGACTGATGTGAAGATTGAGATAACACACATAAGACATCTAGTGTGGTGTCCAACTCATAAAAAGCTCTCTCTCTCTCTCTCTCTCTCTCTCTCTCTCTCTCTCTCTCTCTCGATGTAAACTTTACTATTATCACTTTTAATTAACTATCATTATATCGCATTACATAATAAACAATGCTAACAGTATTACTAATTGTTATGAATTATAAAATTAGTAGAGGGCCAGTGCATGAATTTGTGTACGGGTGGGGTCTGGCTGACCCACCCCGATTGGGGCCTATCAGGGCTTGGCCAGCCGGGTAGAGGGCCTGCAGGAGGTTGGTCGGCCAGCCCTGCCCCTGATTGAGGTTGGGGGGGTCGTGGGAGGTTGGCTGGCTGGGCCTTCCCCCATTGGGCCAGTTGGCCTGCGGCAGAGCACGCCATAGTGACAGGTCGTTCCGGTTGTTCCTGTCGTTCTGGTCCTTCTGGTTGCTTGGCTTTTATATATATAGATAAGTGAAGACATAGCAGCAAACTCCCGGAAGTTAGAGATATTGCACAGATATAACCTGACTCCCTTCTTGCTGTCCGACTGTATTCGGAACTGTAGGTTGTCACTCTATGTCCACAGTATCTATTGCAATAGAGATTGCCAGCACTTCTATGGCACTAAAATGTGCCAGCCACTGTTGTAGGCACTTTACATAGAACTCATTTATTCCTCCAACAGTTCCCATGAAGTGGGTCCAACCATTCTCCCACTTACAGATGAAGAGCCTGGGCCGGGGAAGGCATAGTACCTGTCCGGCACAGAAGCTGTACATAGCTGCCCTGAGTTCAAACCACTGGCCTGGCTCTGGAGCCCTCCATGCCGCAGGCGGGCGGACCATCTGTGCTGAGTCCTTTCGATAAAGCAGTTCTAAGGGATGGGGGACTCGGAGTTCACTCCCATCGCTCCTCTGTCTGGGAAGCTAAGAGCCCAACAGTGATAATCCCAGATGGACTTGCCTGTTCAGCTGTGTTTTTATCCTGAAAGCCTTTAGGCAAAATGTATGCTCTTCAGGTTGAGGCCGACCACACTACTCGCCTTTGTTTATCTCAGTCCTTTGCACATCCTGTTTCCCCTTAGACCAGGTGTCCCCAAGGCCTGCTGCTCTCCTCAGCATCTCCCTCTGCAGCCAGGTCAGGGCTCTGCATTAGAGACCAGCCCTGGCCCCACTGCTCGCACTGTCCCAGCAGATCACCAGGAGATCGAAGGCCCGCCTGGTGGTCTCCCAGCAGCAGCCCTTGCACTTGAGTTTTGCTCCCATGTTGCAGCTGAGGATCCAGCTCTCTGTGTACAACAGGGGACGAGGGAGAGGTGGTGCAGCTGAGCAGGTATGAACACAGAGGCGGCAGCAGGAATGTCGAGGCCCAAATCTTGGTTTTCCTTTCATTTAGTTATGTGATCTCAGGCAAATACGTAACCCTTCAGTGCCTCCATTTTCCTTGTTTTTAAATAAGAACTAATAACCTGACTTGGAGAGCTGGTGTGGCGATCAGGTTTGTTAATCCATGCGAAGCATTTAGAATAGTGCCTGCTGCATAGTAAGGGCTTGAGAAAGATTCATTTTTATTCTTCATTGCATATAGAACCACCCGGCTGTCTAGATAGTTCTGTGCTGACCTCTGACCTCTGGCCCCTCTGGCCCATCACCCTTTCTCTTGATTGGGTGCAGAGCCCTTTCCCTTCCTCCCTTCCTCCTCCGTCTTGAGGCTGCAATTAACAAATGGCAGCAGCACACGGTGGACTCCATTAGGACAAGACCTCAAAGCAGATGCTGCTTCTGTGCAGAGGACGGAGCAAAAGATTTGTCTCCAGAGGCTTGGGACCTGCTTGGGACAAGATGCTGATTGGTTTCTTGCTGGTGACTTTTCACCCCTAAGTGAGCAAGAAAGAGTGTCTCAGAGGCTCATCTGCTTTGCAGGGGATCAAACAAATGAGCACCTGTCCAGGGAGAGATGAAGACTGTCTTTTTTCCTCTCTCTCCAAAGAGAACATAACCTCATTTGTCCCAGGCAAAGACTTAATGCCTGCAGGCCCGCCAAGCTGGTGGGGGATAAAGGTCACCTCCCAAACTCGTGGGCACCATGGCTCTCGCACAGGCCGGGGAGGTCCTGGGATCGTGGAGGCATGAGAAGAGTTGATAGTCATTCTATCACCAATGAGTTTAGGGGACATGAAGAGAGCATGGTTGTCAGTGGTGGGGATCAGGGTGAACAATGGACAAGTCCCCATAGGAGTCCCTCCCCTGGGAACTCTGCGTGGCTACAGTGTCCTGCTGGACCGGGCGATTGTGGCCTTGAAGGGAGGGGCTTTGTCTTATGTGTACACCAGTGCCCTGGTGCACGGATTCCTGCACATTGAAGGGAAATTAATTAGAAGGTGGCTGGGGGGGCGGGACTGGGCAAGATGGGCCGGGCACGCCCTGGAGCCAACCTCCTGAGGTCCCTCCCTGGCCAGCCATACCTGCAGAGTGAGCAGGATCCCTCTGGCAGGTGGGGTCCCTCAGCCTGGCCTATGGGGATCGGACTGAAACCAGCTCTCTGACACCCCGGAGGGATCCCGGATGGGGAGAGTGGTTACAGTATCAGCCCTTGGAGACTGAAGGGTTTCAGGTTCCATTCCAGTCAAGGCCATGTACAGGGGTTGCAGGCTTAATCTCCAGCCCTCGTTGGGGTGTGTGCGAGAGGCAATCAATCACTGTGTCTCTCTAACCACTGAGCAACTGGCCAGGGCAATTTTTGTATCTCTTGGGCCCCCAGTTTCTTCATCTGTAAAATGGGGGAAATAAACACTAGCATCTATTTTATGGGATTGTTGAAAGGATTAAAGGAGATAAGTGCAAAAGTCTTAGCGTATTATAAGCACGTAGCATATTATAAGTACCTCATATTACAAGCACTCAAGAAACGTTAGCTATAACTATAACTCAAGGGCAAGTGGAAGGCCACAAACCCCAAATGTTATTCACCACCTGCTAACTGGTACCTAAACTCTACACAGTTAAGAGTATAGGCTGAAGCCCTGGCTGGTGTGGCTCAGTTGGTAGGGTGTCGTCCCGTGCACCGTACGGTTGCTGGTTGTATTCTGGTCATGGGCTTGATCCCTGGTAGCAGGTGTGCAGGAAGTAGTTGATTGATGCTATGCTCTCACGGCCAAGTTTCTCTTCTCCCTTCCTCTCTCTCTAAAAATCAATAAACTGTTAAAAACCGAAGAGTTAGGCTGAGGAGCCAGACTGCCTTGGTTCAAGAGCTGTTCTCCTACTTACTAGCAATATAGCTTTGGGTAAATTCCTTAACTTGAGACTCTATTTCCTCATCTTTAAAAGGGAACGATGCTGATAATGGACTCCCTCTTTAGGGGACATTGTGAGTCTCAAATAAGTGAATAGATGTAAACTGCTTAAAATGGCACCTGATACACAGTAAATGCTCAATCACTGTTAGAACTGATGGTATGGCCACTACACATCCCATTTCCGAGGGTGTACTACTTGTTTACACACGGGAAAGGTAACCTATTTGCTCTGGTCTGTCACTGACCGCCCCCCCCCCCCCGGCCCCCGGGGGAACAAGGCTCCAGTTCCACCCTCACAGATAAAGGCTCCGGGAGCTTGAGAGCACAGGTAACTAAGCTATGACCCTGTCCTCCGGGCACACCCCATCTGGCTGGTGCGTCTGGTCCACACTGGCTACTAATCATGCAGCCGCTGGCAGTTTTAAAAGCACTTTCTCTTCTTTTTTAAATATATTTTTATTGATTTTTTTAGAGAGGAAGGGAGAGGGAGAGAGAGATAGAAACTCTGTTACCATCCTGTGCTTGTTCATGGGGAACAGGGATGTTATCAGTCCATTTGCAACTGAGGAAATAGGGTCCCTTCCTTTAAAAGACTCACCAGGTCCCACCGCTGGTGAGTGGCGGAGGCAGGCTCAGAACCCGCGCCCTCCCTCCAGGCGGTGTTGGCAGCCCCCAGCAATGGGTTTGAGAGGTGGGGGACTCAGGACCCCAGGGCACCCAGAAGGAGCTCAGAGAGTGGAGGGAGGGCAGCCTGTGGCGGCAAGTCCATTCTCTTCCTCTGCCTGCGGTGGAGCCAAGGCAAGTGACCGTTTTCCTCTGATGCTCCAGGCAGATGCTGGGGGGCGGGCCTTGCCCTGAGGGCCCCCACCTGCCCCTCCGCCCTGCCTACCGTCCCAGTTCTGTCAGAGGGCAGTGAAGCCCCTCTCTCCTAACTGTCTGAGGAAGCTGCCTTTGTCCCTCAGTATTTAATGCCGGGCTGCCACTCTCCTCCCTTATTTGGTGCTAATGAGCCCTCCCCTAATTAGTTTTATAGTCACCTATAATTAGGTCCCACTAGTGCTTTTGAATAAGCGACTTTTAACCCGTTTCATTTTGTTTTGGGGGCATCTGCTCAGGTGTACCCACATATGAAGCAGGCACAGGTGTGGGTAGAGGGTCAACGAGCTACGCTTGCTGGGTACATGCATGCGATGTCTGTGAGTACCAAAGATGCACGCTGCCTTTGTGCGCATACGTGGGCTACGTGGTAATAAGGGAGAGCATATGGCCGCCGGATTACTGTTCAGGTGTGCATGTGAAGGAGGGCATGTGTGCGCAAGGACTTCTAGTTGTGTGTGTGTGTGTGTGTGTGTGTGTGTGTGTGCGCGCGCGCGCGCGTGCGCGAGTGTGTGTGTTAAGGGAAGGGAGTAGGGGGACAGGAAACGGTTGCTAAGCTCCTACCATCTCTCTCCAAAAGAAGTATTTAGTTTTATAGATATTTCATGCACGTGGGTTGAAAAGGTACAAAAGACATACAGTAAAACAAAGTCTCCCCCCAGCCATCTAGTTCTCCCCCCAAAAGGCAATCGTTGTTACCAGAAATATTCTGCACCTACACAGCATGCATTCACACATACCTTTCTCATAGCAGAGTAGGCAAGTGACGGCTGTTCTGGCCTTGCCCTTGTCTGTTATTAATGACCTTGTTCTGTTCCACGTCTACAGAGAGAGCATTTCCCCTCTGTCCTTGTTGTTGTTGATTTTAGAGAGGAAAGGAGAGGGAGTGAGAGAAACACCAATGATGAGAGAGAATCGGCTGCCTCCTGCACGCCCCCACTGGGGATCGAGCCCTCCAGCTGGGCATGTGCCCTGATCAGGAGTCAAACCTGGGCCGAGCCAAACCGGTTAGGGCCCCCTATCTTTTCAGTGACTACAGGGCATTTGCCTTCCTATCGTTATCACTTAACAACATTCTTGTGAAGTAATACGCATCTTCCCATTTGAAAAAACACACTCTCCTCTCACCTTTCTCCTGAAGAAGCTTAGCTTTCCTTGAGCACACTCACCAGACCAACTCGGGCCACTCTGCACCCTGAGTGTGTGAGTGTGTGTGTTAAGGGAAGGGGGTAGGGGGACAGGGGCTCCACCTCCGGGCGGGCGGGCAGCGGGCGGGCAGCGGGCGGGCAGCGGGCGGGCAGGGGGCGTGAGGCCACCGCGAGGTTTGAAGTCCCGGCTGCCAGCAGCCGCCATGCGCCACGCGGGGCGGTTACAGCTCGCGGGGTGGCAAGCTGAGCACTGGCCCCAGAGGTGACAGGCTGTGCGTTACAAGCCCCCCAAGCTCGGGGCTCACCGCAGGGCGGCCACTGCTTTCCTCGCTGTCAGAGTCAGGGGTGGAGGGAGCGTGGGGGTGCTGGCTCCGATCGCTCGCGAAGCTGCAGTCAGCACGTTGCCCAGGCCGCGCCCTCAGAAGGAAACTGGGCCGGAGGAGCCGCTGAACGCTCGCCCACAGGGCTGGCACGTGGCCCTGGCTTGTAGGAGAGGCCGTGATGCTTCATGGGGGTCTCTCCGAAGTGCTGGTTGGGTGCTTGTGCTCACTTACTTTATTTTATTATTTTATTTTATTTATTTTGTTTTATTTTATTTTATTTATTTTACTCTTATTTTATTTTATTATTTTGTTTTGTTTTGTTTTATTGTTTTATTTTGTTTTGTTTTATTTTATTTATTTTATTTTGTTTTGTTTTATTTGTTTTATTTATTTTACTTTACTTTATTTGTTTTGTTTTGTTTTGTTTTATTACTGCATAACAAATGGCCACAAACTTAGTAGCTACAACAGCACTCATTTCTTGTCTCCTCGCTCTGGAGGTCAAAGCCCAGGCAGACTCACTGGTTGCTCTTAAGTTCTTACACGTCAAAACTAAGGTGCCAGGGGCCTGGGCCCTGACCTGGAGGCTCTCGGGAAGATCTGCTTCCAACCCCATTCAGTTTGGGCAGAATCGCTCCTTGTGGTCACACGGGCTGAGCTTCCATCGCTGCTGGCTGTGGGCTGAGGGAGGCTCTGGCCTCTAGGGCCCACTCTCAGTCAGCAGCGATGCATGAGTCCTCCTCGTGCTTTGCATACCGCCCACTCCCTCTTCTGTCACCAGCTGAAGCAGCTGCTTTTAAAGGGTCCAAGGATTAAACTGGACCCTCTCCGATAATTTCCCAATCTTAAGTCAGCTGATTAGCAACTGTAATTAATCGGCAAAATCCCTCTTGCCAGGCCAGGTAAGTTAATGATGGGAAGACACTTGCAGTCCACGGTTGTGGAGGCCAGCAGAGTATGAGAGTTGCTCCACATATCGCTAACACTTGGTATTGTCTGCCTTTTTCTTTTTTAATCCTTACCCGAGGAGATGTTTTGTTTTGTTTTTAAGATTTTTTAAATTGATTTTTAGAGAGAGAGGGAGAGAGATAGAAACATCAATGATGAGAGAGAATCATTGATCAGATGCCTTCTGCACGCCCCCTACTGGGGATCGAGCTCACAACCTGGGCACGTGCCCTGACCAGGAATGGAACTAGCAACCTTTCATGGGATAATGCCCAACCAACTGAGCCACACTGGAGGATATGTTTTTATTGATTATTTTTAGAAATTTAGGGCGAGAGAGAGAGAGAGAGAGAGAGACATTGATATGAGAGGGGAACATTGATTGGTTGCCTCCCATACCCGCCCCCACCAGGAATCAAATCTGCAACCTTTTGTTATACAGGACGACACTCCAGCCAAATGAGCACCCAGCCAGGGGTGTCCTTTTCATTGTCATTATTCTGGTTGGCCATCTAACACCAGTCATCCAGCAAACATTTATCAAGTCCTCACTGCTATGGACTGAATGGAGCGCACAGAGTAGGCACTCAATAATAAATATTTTTAAACTGATTTTCCAGATGATAAAGATACAAAACTCAATCACACATGAAATCTGCCCACAGGAGCTTAAAAATATATATGTAGGAAAAGACCGATGACCAGTATGTAAATAACACTCCACAACAGAAAAGGCAATACGGGCCATGAAGAGGTGCATAGACTACTAGACAAATTCAGAGGAGAAAGAAAATGCTTTTTCATTTAGAGAGAAGCATCAAGGGTCACTGCCTGGAGTGGGTGGCATTTAAAGGGGCTCTGGAAGAATGCACTGGGACTTAGACATGCAGAGGGGATGGAGAGCAATGGTGACAGCAACATTCCAAGCAGACAGAAGAACGTGAACAAGTGACAGAGCATTCACAGAAGAAATCCAAGAACTGGAAACTAGCAGCTTTCTGGACACATTCAATGCCCAGAAGTATTTTGTTTGGCCAACTTGAAGTTTTTTAACAGGGACCCAAAATATCAACCCAAGCCATTATGCTCAATTAATATTTGACAAAGGAAGCAAGATCATTCAATGGAGTCAAGACAGTCTCTTCAATAAATGATTGGGCATTTTCATGCAAATAAATGAAACTAGACCACCAACTTACACCATACCAAAAATAAACTAAAAATGGATAAAAGACTTAAACGTAAGATGGGAAACCTTAAAAATCTTAGAAGAATTCATAGGCAGCAAAATATCAGATATATGTCATAGCACTATCTTTACCAATACAGTTCCTAGGACAATGGAAAGTAAGGAGAAAATAAATGGGACTACATCAAAAATAAAAAGCTTCTGCACACCAAAAGAAACCATCAACAAAACAACAAGAAACCCACTGCATGGGAGAACATATTTGCCAATGTTACATCTGATAAGGGTTTAATCTCCAAAATTTATAGGGAACTCATACAACTTAACAAAAGGAAGATTAAACCAATCAAAAAATGGGCAAAGGACCTAAATAGACACTTTTCCAAAGTGGACATACAGAAGACCAAGAGACATATGAAAACATGTTCAAAGTCACTAATCATCCAAGAGATGCAAATCAAAACAACAATGCGGTACCATCTCACACCTGTCAGAATGGCTATCATCAACAAATCAACAAAGGACAAGTGCTGGTGAGGATGCGGAGAAAAAGGAACCCTCGTGCACTGCTGGTGGGAATGCAGACTGGTGCAGCCACTGTGGAGAACAGAATGAAGTTTCCTCAAAAAACTAAAAATGGAACTCCCATTTGACCCAGTGATCCCTCTTCTAGGAATATATCCCCAAAAATCAGAAACACCAATCAGAAAGGATATATGCACCCCTATGTTCATAGCAGCACAATTTATAATAGCTAAGATTTGGAAACAGCCTAGTGCCCATCAGCAGATGAGTGGAATAAAAAACTGTGGTACATCTACACAATGGAATACTACGCTGCTGTAAAAAAGAAAGAACTCTGATCATTTGCAACAGCATGGATGGACCTGGAGAGCATTATGCTAAGGGGAATATGCCAGTTGGAGAAAGATAAATATAACATGATCTCACTCATTTGTGAAATATAATGAACTATATAAACTGATGAACAAAAATAGATCCAGAGACAGAGAAGCATCGAACATATCGTCAGACCTCAAAGGGAGGGCAGGGCTGGGTGAGGGGGGTGAGTAACAGACCAACCAAAAGACTTGTACGCATGCATATAAGCATGACCCATGGGCACAGACAGTAGGGGGATGAGGCCCGTGCTGGGGGGAGGGAGCAGGGGGAAAGGTCAATGGGGGAAAAGAAACATATGTGATACTTTAAACAATAAAAAATTTAAAAATAAAAGACACAAATGGTCAATAATTACTTTTAAAAGCTTAAATTTGAATGCATTTTAGCAGGGCACGCACTTTCAGTCCTAGTTTAGTCAACACCACTTCCTGTTCTCTTGACGCAGCTCTTCAACCTCTTCACAGGCTTACCTCATCCCCTGGCCCCGGGGCCTCGGTGTTTGAGACCTGGGAGCTCACTACCCTTCAGATTACACACAAGAAACCACAGTGCGGGCCCACCAAGCGGGCCCTCCGGGGCAGGAGGCTTCCCTAGGGAACCCAGCTCTCGGTTCTCGCTAAGCCTCCTTTGCAGAGAGGCTGATGGGCCGGACGCAGTCACGCTTACTGAGAAGACTGCCCACTGCAGCTGTCAGCAAGTTTGTATCTTTGGTTTTCTCCGGGGCGAGTTTTAAGTCAAGGAAAAGGAGAGGTGCCCAAGGTTTTTCGGCAAAGACAAAGACAGAGACTAAATCGGTATTTACTGAGAGCTGAGCCGAAGACATAAATGGCCAAAATTTTCTTAACTAATTGAAAAACGCAAATAGAATGTCTCTCCCTTTCTCAGAAATGCAATTGCTTCCTAAAGCCCACTTAACCACTGGAGAAGCTGACTTAAAAAACAAAACAAAAAAAAATTTTTTTTAAGGTAAAATGGGACAGCAGTAGATTCGGAGGCGCCACCTGGTGGCCTCTTTCAACCCAAGAGACAGGCAAAAGGATTGATAAGATGCTTGGTCCCGCAGGACTGGCAGGACTGACGTTGGCATAGAAAACTCCCGCGTGTGAAAATGATATTTACCAAAAGGCTTTATCTGGGCTGAGACCGACGCAGTGGGGAGCTCAGTGCAGTGGGACTGATGGAGATTCGGGCCTTTCAAAGCACCTGTGAGAATTTCTCCCCAGAGCACTGAAGGAAGAGGTGATAACGGGAAGGGTAGGGCGGAAGGAGTAATCAGAGCTCAAATCTCCCTCCAGCCGCTGCAGGGCCCGCCGGGGAATACTTCTCCAGGGCTATGTGAGAGAGAAAGAGACTATTCCATATCCATGGTGTTTTTCAAAATATTTTTACCAATATTGTTTACTTTTAAAAACATGTATTGACTTTATTACAAATGCTTTAATAACATATTGAAGTTAATAACATAACCACAATAAAAGGTGTGAGTAGGGAAAGGAACTTTGGAAAGTAATTTAAACTATATACGTTAAGACTGAAGAGAACACAGTATGGTACTCTAATTAGTAAGTTTATCTTTCAAATAGGTTATAGGTTAGCAATTCTGAAACTGCTTTGCGTGTAATCTAAGATTGAGCAAATAAGTAAATATATTGTTAATAATAAGCACCAGGTGTTTTTACTGTTGGAAGAATGAATTATAAATAAAAAAGAGGAAGACGAGAATGAACTCTGAGTACTGGGATTGAATTCAACACATCAGTATTAACTCAAGGTATTCAATAGACAGACAGATGTGGACATAAGCAAAGGTGTGTGTGTGTCACACATGAATATATTTCCTAGCTCTGCCCACTGAGTGCAGAAACAAGGGCCCCTGGTAGCAGCGAGCACCTCGTGGTAAGATTTTTGTTTCTAAATATTATTCTCCAGTGAAAGGGAAGCAGGCCTTCTTCAGAAGACAGCTGACCACATCCGTGGGGCAGGGCGAGCACAGAGTGAGCTTGGAACAGCCTGTGGCACCAGCAAAGAAGGAGGTACGCAAAAATGGTGGGGCCATATTGCAATAAAGCAAGCTAGCTTGATGCGGCGTCGCAATCTGGGACAATTTGGGCAACACAATAAAAATGATCATGATTAATTATAACCAACAGAATAAAACAAATATTTAAGTGTCTATATTGATATCAATATGATTAAATCAAAAAGTAGATAAATGGAAGAAAAGGAAAAGTTCTTTCTGACAGGAACACTCCAATTAATAATTGTAGAAAGGATGATGGCAATAGAAAATCATCAATTGCAAATATCACAGTAATAATTGTTTTAGAGAAGCATTATCAAAAGATGTTAGAATTTGCCTTAGCCAATTTGGCTCAGTGATAGAGCATCAGTCTGCGACTGAAGGGTCCCGGGATCAATTCCTGCCAAGGGCACATGCCTGGGTGGTGGGCTTGATTCCCAGAGGGGGCCGTGCAGGAGGCAGCCAATCAATGACTCTCTCATCATGGATGTTTCTATCTCTCCCTCTCCCTTCCTCTCTGAAATCAATAAAAATATATTTAAAAATTTTAAAAAGATGTTAAAATTTGTGGTTAAAAATATGACCAGAAAAAGGATATTTACATAGTCTCAGAGTATCTCTCTATAATATACTTATTAATTACCATGAGAAATATAGTAAGTTCACAGTAAGAAAAAGCTGGCATATATCTCCTGAACCAAGGAGTCAAAGTTACTGTCACCAGTAATGAAATATACAAACAATATGGTGTGCTGAGGACATGTCATGTATGATGTATCCTTACCAAAATGCATAACCAAAATTTAATCATGAGGAAGCTCACCCAAACCCAAAGAGAGGGGTAGTCGACAACTTAACTGACCAGTGCTCTTTAGAAGCATCGAGATATGAATCAGTTTTTTAAAAAACTAAAGAGACATGACAAATAAATGCAATGGGTAATCCTGCATTGAGTCCTGGAGACCGTTAAGGAAAATCAGATAATATCTGTAATTAGTTAATGGAATAATAGTTAATTCCTGGCTTTATCATTGCATTGTGTTATGCATATGCATATTATTAATATGTTAGCATTTGGGGAAGTTAGGTAAAGCGTATATAGGAATTTTTCATAGCCATTTTAATGATGTTTCAAAAATCTTATATTAAGTCAAAAATGAAAAGTTTAAAAATTAAACAAGGATTATTGATCAACTACTATATATAAGGCACTTGACCAGAGCATCAGTTCTCATGATATATAACCTGTAAATTAGAGATCTTTCAACATAATGTCAGATCATTATCAGAGCATTGTTCTATTAGCTAGAAACCCTATAACTTTTCCTCATCCATCTAACTGTCTGTATCTTAAGTAATTGCTTTGTTCAGCCACTGATTTTTCTTTAATTAAGAGACTATGGGCTGACCTTCCCACTGGGAATACAGCAGTGAATAAACCTGACATAACCCTTACTTTCCGTGAACTGAAAATCACAAGGAAATATAATTAAATAGTCAATTATAACGCATACGAATTGCAGGCAGCATAACATAATATCACAAACTCTAGTGCTATATTGTCAATTCAAATCCAAGCTCTACTAGCTGTGTGACTTTGGGAAAAGTCCTAAGCCTCTCCATTGTATCATTTGTATAATGGAAATGTTAATAATAGTATCTACATCTATGGTTTCTGTGAAATTTAAATTAGTTAATTTTATAAAACACATAGAATGGTGCCTGGCATCTAGTAAGCATTAGAAAATAAATGGGAACACATGGGTAAGTGAGCATCTAACCCCAATGTGTGGAGCAGGAGAGCATTTAAGAAAAAAAAATTCCCAGAGCAAGTGACATGAAAAGTGAGATTCAGAATGATCAGCCTTGGCAAAGGCCCAGGTGAGGGTGAGCAAAGAAATTCACAATACTGAAAAAAGATGTAAATGCCTGGAAGGGAGAGTGGTGAGAATGCGACTAGATAAGCAGGGAACCGATCATGCAGGGCTTTTCAATCTGGGCTAAGTTTGAACTTTACCTTTAAGGCTTTATGACTAATTGGCCTTTCAGAAAGATCTCCAAGGCAGCAAACTTACAGGGGACCACACTGAAACCATAGTTGGGAAGTTTTTGTGGTGCTCCAAATAGGACATGTGGAGAAGTTAACAGATGTAGCGATTTTCAGAAAGTTGAACCAGTTTGCAGGTAGTTACGGATGTGGAGGCAGGAGTGTACCTGTATAGCAACTGGCGTGATGTGGTTGGAGTGCAGCCTCACAGCCAGCCCATCTGAGAGCTGATCCCACACATGAATGGGCCCACAGCAATCGAGACCCAATTACAACAACAGAGCCCACACAATCCACACAAGGGACATTCACAGAGCATCCAGCTCAGGAGATCAAGGAGACTGCACCCCTGGGTTCCACAGGACACTTTCTACACAACACCAGCCCACAAAGACTGGGAGGCAAAGAAGCAATCCCCAATTGTAAGAAAAGATCCCCAGAAAAAGAGCTAAATGAAATGGAGGCAAGATATAGAGTTTAAAGTAATGGTTAGAAGAATGCTCAAGGAACATAGGGAAAATTACAAGGAACTTAGTGGGAACTACAACAGCATGAAAAAGAAAATAGAAACCATGAGCAAGAACCAGTTGGAAATGAAGAATAGCATATCCAACATCAAAAATACACTGGAAAAAATAAATGTATGTTGAATGAAATGGAGGATCAAAACAGTGACTTGGAAGAAAAGGTGGAAAAAGAACCCCCAAGTAAAGCAGCAACAAGAAAAAAAAGAATTAAAAATCAGGAGGATATTTAAGGGAACTTTGGGATAACATGAAACATAATGACATCCACATCATAGGGGTATCAGAAGGAGAAAAAGTGAGCAAGGAATAGAGAAACCTATTTAAAGAAATAATGATAGAAAACTTCCTTAACCTGGTGAAGAAAAACATCACCCAAATTCAGGAATCACAGAGAGTTCCAAGGAAGATGAACACAAAGAGACCCACACCAAGACACACCATAACTAAAATGACAAACATTAAAGACAAGAAAGAATCTTAAAGACATCAGGAGAGAGACAGAAAGTTACCTACAAGGGAGTTTCCATTACTGTCAGCTGATTTCTCATCAGAAACACTTCAGGCCAGGTGTATTGGCATGAAATATTCAAAATAATGAAAAGCAAAAATCTGAATCCAAGACTACTCTATCCAGCAAGGCTACCATTCAGAACTGAAAGGGAAATAAAGAGCTTCCAAGACAAAAGAAAAGGTCAAAGGAGTACACGACCAGCACTGCAAGAAATGTAAAAATGCTTTAAGAAGAAGAAATCAAGAGAGAGAGGGAGAGGAACATAGGTATAGAGGGGGAAATGGCAATAAATAAGTACCTATCCTATATAATAAACCCTAATATGCAAATTGACCGGACGGTGGAATGACTAGTTGCTATGACTCACACTGACCACCAGGGGGCACATGCTCAATGCAGAAGCTCCCCCCTGGTGGTCAGTGTGCTCCCACCGCCACTCAGCCAGAAGCCAGGCTCATGGCTGGTGAGCGCAGCGACAGTGGCAGGAGCCTCTCCCACCTTCGTGGCAGCGCTAAGGAGCAACGAGCCTGGCTTCTGGCTGAGCAGGAATGAAGCAAGGGGTCCCAGACTGCAAGAGGGCGCAGGCTGGGCTGAGGGCCCCCCGCCCCCCAGTGCATGAATTTTGTGCACCAGGCCTCGAGTCCAAAATAACCTTAAACATAAACGGATTAAATGATCCAATCAAAAGACATAGGCTAGCTGAGTGGATAAGAAAACATAACCCATATGTATGCTATCTATAGGAGATCCAACACAGAGCAAAAGATACAGACTGAAAGTAAAAGGATGAAAAAAATGTTCCATGCAAATGGAATTGACAAAAAAGCTGGGGTAGCAATACTCATATCTGACAAAATAGACTTCTAAACAAGTCCTAGGCCTGGGCAGCCTGAGTCTGGCCTCCACCAACTTCATGAAGCTGCAGCAACAGATGCAGAGACAACTGATGTCCAATCCTGAGATGCTGTCGCAGATCATGGAGAGCCCCCTGGTCCAGGACATGATGTCTAACCCTGACCTGATGGGCCACATGATCATGGCCAACCCCCAGATGCAGCAGCTAATGGAGCGGAACCCTGAGATCAGCCAAATGCTCAACAACCCAAGCTCATGATGGAGCTTGCTTGGAATCCAGCCATGATGCAGGAGATGATGCAGAACCAGGACCGGGCCCTCAGCAACCTGGAGGTCATCCCATCCCTGGAGGGTATAGCGCCCTCCGCTGCATGTACACTGACATCCAGGAGCCCATGTTCAGGGCTGCCCGGAAACAGTTTGGCAACGATCCCTTCTCTTCCCCGGCCGGGAACTCTGACAGCTCATCTTCCCAGCCGCTGAGGACTGAGAATTGAGAGCCCTCCCAAACCCCTGGAGCCCCTCACCCACCACCTCCCCGGCCCCCGGGGCCGGTGGGGAGGACATCGGAGGATCGGGGACCAGCCAGGTGCAGCCTCGAACCCCTTTGGGATCAATATGGCTAGCCTCGGGTCAGGGACGTTCAACAGCCCGGAAATGCAGGCCCTGCTCCAGCAGATCTCAGAGAGCCCCCAGCGGATGCAGAACATGATCTCTGCCCCCCCCCCCCCCCCACGCACAGCATGATGCAGACACTTGCCCAGCACTTCGGCGCTCAGTTGACGGTGAGCGTGCCGCTCTTCACAGGGAACCCTCAGCTTCAGGAGCAGCTCCCAGTCTTCCTGCAGCAGATGCGGAACCCAGAGTCACTCTCCATCCTTACCAATCCCCGTGCCGTGCAGGTGCTGTTGCAGATCCAGCAGGGATTGCAGACCTTGCAGGCTGAGGCCCCCACCTCCTCACCAGCCCCACCAGCCACTTCTCCCACAGGGGCTTCCAGTGCTCGGCAGCAGCTCATGCAGCAGGTGATCCAGCTTTTGGCAGGAAGTGGAAACTCACAGGTGCAGACGCCGGAAGTGAGATTCCAGCAGCAGCTAGACCAGCTCAACGCCATGGGCTTCATCAACTGCGAGGCTACCTGCAGGCACTGATTGCCACAGGAGGGGACACCCATGCAGCCATTGAGAGACTCTTGGGCTCTCAGCTCTCCTAATCCCGTGGCCATGCCTCCCGCTTCTCCCTTCCCTGGATGCCAGCCTCTGGTTCCTGTCAGCTCCTTCCCTCTGCAGCTTGTCGTCCCTGTCTTCTCCCTGTCCCCTCTAGACACAGGGTGGCTTTAGAGGCATGGACCCCAGCCCTGTAGCTCGACCTGAGAATTTTGGTTCTACTTCTACATCTCTTACAAAATCTTCTCTCCTGCTCCTGTTTGAGCAGAACTATTTAACGGGCGTTACAGTTTTGTTGATTGGCCCCACAACCGCCTTTGCGATCTTCACACTTCTCAGTGGCAGCAGAGTTGAATTGGAACATGGTCTTTCACCCGTACCACTAGAGTTTTGCTCGTCTCATGCTTACTCTTCTTTCTTTCCCCACCCCCTCTCACCTCCAGCCTAACCAGTGCTAGAACTTCATCCTCTGAAGGAGGGGCGGGGCAAGCAGGCTGAGATTTTCTCCTCGCCCCCTGAAGTGCTTTTTAATGGGGTCTGTTGGGACTCCAGGGGAGGAACATACCTGTTCTTCCGGTCTGAAGGAGGAGCTATGACACACCCTTTGAACCAGGAATTAACCAGCCCTGGACCAGCCCAACAGAGACTGATGCCCAGGAGAAGGCCTGAGATTTCTGGAGGAAGGGAATGGGAAAAACAGCCTGAGGAAAAGGCTTGGAAGTTGAATTGACAGGAAGTGGAAGGACTAATTGCTCTATTAGGCAGGAGAGTCCTGCTTCAGGCATGGCAGAGGAGACTTAGAGATGCTCATGGAACTGGAGTTAAAAGGGGCTCAGTGAAGCTAAGGGAAATGGCTCACAAGGGGCCATATTGGCTCCATCTCCTCAAACACACATGCTTATGTACACACACACACACACACACATACACACACACACATTCCCATGAACCCAGGACCTGTCTGTGTTCCCAGGTACCAGTGTTTTGAGCCCCCCTCAAAAAACATGGAGTGGATTGGGATCTGGTTCAGCAGTGGGTGTGTGTGGTAGCGGGGTGCCTGTGGGTTGAGGAGAAGTGGATTCTTTGCTGATTTCTGGTTCAGAGCTCCCCCCACCAGAGAAATAGGCAAAAAGGCTAGTCTAGGGCAGGAGTGTGCACAGCCCAGGGAGCTGGGTCCCTTGGGCCTCTGGATGCTGTGGAACTCCTTCTACCAGGGCTGTGGCCAACACCCTTACACTCCTCTCCTGATTGCTTCCAGGGAAGCAACCCCTGAGCCACACCTGCAGGGCCTTCTCTGATCGCTGTGCTGTGTTTTCAGTCTCTATGTCATTTATTTCCACTCTGACCTTCATTACTTCCTTCCTTCTACTTCCTCTGGGATTTTCTTGTGGTTTCCTTCCACCCTTCCCTTCTTCCTTCTTAAATGCTGTTGATTGATTTTAGAAAGAAAAGAAGGGAAGAATGGGGAGAGAGATAGAAACAGCAGTTTGTTGCTCTACTCATCCATACATGTATTGGTTGATCTTGTATGTGACCTGACTGGGGATCGAACCCACAACCTTGGCATATTGAGACAATGCTCTAACCAATTGAGCTACTTGGCCAGGGCTGCTGTTCTCTTTCTAATTCTTTTAGTTGTAGGGTTACATTATTTATCTGAGCATCTCTCTTGTTTGTTGAGGTAGGGCTATAATGCTATGAACTTCCCTCTCAGGACTGCTTTTGCTGTGTCCCATAGATTTTGGGTTGTTGTGTGTTCATTTTCATTTCTTTCCTGGAAGTCTTTGATTTCTTACTTGATCTAATTGGTAACCCATTCATTGTTTACTAACATACTGTTTAGCCTCCATATATTTCAATGTTTTTGAGTTTTTAAACAAAATTGATTTTTCGTTTCATGCCATTGTGATCCCAGAAGCTTTTAGATATGATTTCAATCTTCTTGAATTTGTCCATACTGATTTCGTGTCCTAACGTGTGATCTGTCTTTGAGAAGGTTCCATATGCACTTGAGAAGAAAGTATATTCTGCAGCTTCAGAATGAAGTGTCCTGTAAATATCAATTAAAGCCGACTCATCTCGTGTGTTTTAAGGCCTCTGTTTCCTTGTTGGTTTTTTGTCTAGAAGATTTATCCAGTGGTATCAGTGGGGTGCTAATACTATATTTGTATTGCTGTCAATCTCTTCCTTAGAGTCCTCCAAGAGTTTTTTGTTTTGTTTTCTTCATGTGTAGGTGCTCCTATATTGGGTGCATATATGTTTACAAGGGTTATATTTTCTTGTTGGATTGTCAGTCTGTCCCAAGCATCCAGGCATCTGGACCTATTTTGTTTGTCAGTTTATGTTGTTCATTAGATTCCACATATAAGTGAGGTCATGTGATATTTGTCTTCGTCTGACTTATTTTGCTTATCTTAATACTCTCCCAGTCCTTCCATGCTGTTGCAAAGGGTAAGAAATCCTTCTTTTTTAAGGCCACATGGTATTACATTGTGTAAATGTACCACAGCTTTTTATCCACTCATCTATTGATGGGAAAACATACTTGCCAGTGATAAGGGTTTAATTTCCAAAATATACAAAGAACTCGTACAACTCAACACCAGGAAGACAAACAGTCCTAGTAAAATGTGGACAAAGGGAGCCCTAGCTGGTTTGGCTCAGTGGATAAAGCGTCGGCCTGCGGAGGGTTCCAGGTTCGATTCCGGTCAGGGGCACATACCTAGGTTGCAGGCTCCTCCCCAACCCAGGCCCTGGTTAGGGCGTGTGCAGGAGGCAACCAATCCATGTGTTTCTCTCAGTCTTTCCCTCTCTCTTCCACTCTCCCTAAAAATCAATGGAAAAATATCCTCAGGTGAAGATTAAGAAAAATACAGATATACTACAAGCCTGGTGCACCGATTCATGCACACTGAAAGGAAATTAATTAGAAGAAATATATTAGAGGCTGGGGAGGGACAGCAGGAGATTGGCCAGCAGTGGAGGGACCACAGGAGGGTTCCAGGGCATGTCCAGCCCGTCTCGTTCAGTCCCGATCAGCCGGACCCCAGCAGCAAGATAACCTACCAGTTGGAGCATCTGCCCCCTGGTGGTCAGTGAGTGTCATAGCGACTGGTCAAATGGTCAACCGAACAGTCAGATAATTAGCATATTAGGCTTTTATTATATAGGACTAGAATCCTGGTGCATGAAATTTGTGCGGGGGGAGGGGTGTGTCCCTCAGCCCAGCCTGCACCCTCTCCAATCTGGGACCCCTCGAGAGATGTCCGACTGCCCATTTAAGCCCACTGGTATTGGGCTTAAACGGGCAGTTGGACATCCCTCTCACAATCCAGGACTTCTGGCTCCCAACCGCTCACCTGCCTGCCTGCCTGATTGCCCCTAACCGCTCTGCCTGCCAGCCTGACCACCCCCTAACCACTCCCTTGCCAGCCTGATCAATGCCTAACTGCTCCCCTGCTGGCCCAGTCACCCCTAACTGCCCTCCCCTGCTGGCCTGGTCGCCCCCAACTGCCCTCCCCTGCTGGCCATCTTGTGGTGTCCACCTGGGGGCGGCCATCTTGTGTATTGGAGTGATGGTCAATTAGCATATTACCTCTTTATTATATAGGATGGACAAAGGGGGAGGGGCGGGAGCAGAATAGAGGGAGTCAATGGGGGGGAGAGGGACATCTGTAATACTTTCAACAATAAAGATAAAAATTTTTTAAATGCGCAAAGGACCTGAATAGACACTTCTCCAAAGAGGACATACAGATGGCCAACAGACATATGAAAAAATACTCAATGTCACGAATCATCAGAGAGATGCAAATTAAAATTACAATGTGTTAACACCTCACATCTGCCAGAAAGACTACCATTAATAAAACAACAAATAGCCCAGCCAGTGTTGCTCAGTGGTTGAGCATTGACCTGTGAACCAGAATGTCACAGCTCAATTCCCGGTCAGGGCACATGCCTAGGTTGTGGGCTCGATCCCCAGTAGGGGGCATGTGGTAGGCAGCCAATCAATGATTCTTATCCTTGATATTTCTCTCTCTCTCTCTCTCTCCCTTCCTTTCTGAAATTAATAAAAATATTTTTTTTAATAAAATGACAATTGCTTGCAAGGAAGTAGAAAAAAAGGAAATCCTAGTACACTGGTGGAATGCAGACTGGTGCAGCCACTGTGGAAAACAGTATGGACTTTCCTCAAAAAATGAAATATGGAACTGCCATTTGACCCAGTGATCCCATTTCTAGGTCTATATCCTAAGAAACCCAAATCACCAATCAGAAAGGACATATGCCCCCCTATGTTCATAGCAGTGTTATTTACAATAGCTAAGATCTGGAAGCAGCCCAAGTACCCATCGATAGATGAGTGGATAAAAAGCTGTGGTACATTTACACAATGTAATACCATGTGACCTTAAAAAAGAAGGATTTCTTACCCTTTGCAACAGCATGGAGGGACCAGGAGAGTATTAAGATAAGCAAAATAAGTCAGACGAAGACAAATATCACATGACCTCACTTATATGTGGAATCTAATGAACAACATAAACTGACAAACAAAATAGGTCCAGAGGCCTGGATGCCTGGAACAGACTGACGAATCTCAGAGGAGAGTAGTGGGGGGTGGGGGGGAGGGAAGAGATTAACCAAAGAACATACATGCAAATATGTATAGCCCGTGAACACAGACAATAGTGTGGGGAGGGCCTGGGTGGGGCGGGGACTGGGTGAGGGGGATGGGGGACATCTGTAACACTGTCTACAATCTTTTAAAAAGATGGAATCAATTTGCTTTTCACTAAGATGTGAGCACTATGAGAGAATTTTTAACCTTTGAGATACTCAATAACTTTAGTATGTTCAGAATTGTACATCAATCACAATCAATTTTACGACATTTTGTCACCCTAAAACAAAACCATATACCCATTAGCAGTCACTCCGTATTTCTCCTCAACCTCTTCCCCAAACCCCATGCCCAACTCTAGGCAACCACTTTCTATCTCTGTGGATCTGCCTATTCTGGACATGCCATGTAAATGACGTGGTATTTTGTAACTGGCTTCTTCTCTTAGTGCAATGTGTTCAAACCTCATCTGTGTTTTAGCATACACCAGTACTTTATTCCTTTTTATGCTTGCATGATATTCCATTCATTGTATGGATATGCCACATGTTGGGGGTTTTTTTTTTTGGGGGGGGGTGTTTTTGTTAGTCCTCACCTGAAGATATGTTTTCCATTGCTTTTTAGAGAGAGTGGAAGGGAAGGAGTGAAGGGAAGAGAGAGAGAGAGAGAGAGAGAGAGAGAGAGAGAGAGAGAGAGAGAGAGGAGAGAGAGAGAGAAATATCAATGTGATAGACACATGGATTGATTGCCTCCCGCACACTCCTCAACTGGGGCCAGGGATCGAACCTGCAACCTAGATACGTGCCCTTGTCCTGGAATTGAGCCCAATACCCTTCAGTGCATGGGTTGGTGTTCTACCCACTGAGCACACCGGCCAGGGCTATGCCACTTTTTATTTATCCACTCATCAGTTGATTGACATCTGGGTTGTTGACATTTTTTGACTATTATGAATAATGCTGCTATGAACATTTGTGTACAGTTTTTGTGTAGACATGTTTTTATTTCTCTCAAGTATGTAAGTAGTAGTGGAATTCCTGAATCATATTTTTAACTGAGTCTATGTTTAACTTTTTGAGGAACTGCCAGAATGTTTTCCAATGTAAAACCACTATTTTACATTTACAGCAGTTGTGTATGAGGGTTCCAATTTTTCTTTTCCTTTTAAAATACATTTTATTGATTTTTACAGAGAGGAAGGGAGAGAGTTAAAAACATCAATGAGAGAGAAACATCAATCAGCTGCCTCCTGCACGCCCCCTATTGGGGATTGAGCCCACAACCAAGGTACATGCCCTGAACAAGAATTGAACCCGGGACCCTTCAGTCCGCAGGCCAACGCTCTATCCACTGAGCCAGACTGGCCAGGGCGAGGGTTCCGGTTTCTCAGCCCCCAATTGGTACGGGGCGGCATCTTGTGCGGAGCTGCATTTTTCTGATGGCTGATGGTGCTGAACATTTTTCCATGTGTTTCTTGGCCATCGTACAGCTTCTTTGAGGAAATGTCTATTCAGATATTATCTCAGTGTTTAAATTGGGTTATTTTCCTTTTTATTATTAATTTGAAAGAAGTCCTTATGTGTGCTTGATACAAATCTCTTATCACATATATGATTTGCAAATTTTGTCTTCCATTCTTTTGGTTGTCTTTCACTTTCTTGTAATATCTTTTTTTCCCCTTTTTTAAATTGTTTAAGGTATTACAAATAGCAGTACATATGTCTCCGTTTTTTTCCCCATTGACTTCCCCTTGCCTCCCCTACACCGCTGTAATATTTGTTAACATTGTTTTTATTTGCTCTAGAGAGAGAGGAAGTAGAGATGGCGAAGGCAGACACATCTTTGGCCCAGCGGGGTGGCCCAGCTGCTGGAGCACCGTCCTGTGTCCCGGGAGGCTGCTGGCACGTATGGAAGGCAGCTGACAGGTGTTCCTCTCTCACGTGGATGTTTCTCTCCCCCTCTTCCCTGGGTGAGGATTAAAAAAAAGAAAGTAGACATATTTTTGAAGTTGTTTGATATATATTATGAAAGTCTGAAGTAGAGCAACTAATATTTATTCTGCATCTACCATGTGCCAAGAACTTCCATAAATATTCCACCGTTTATTCTCTTCCACCACCCTATTATGTCAAGACTCACTGTGTCTAGAGCACATCCCTGTTTTATCACAATCAGAATGGAAATATACCTCATTCTTTCGTTTGTTTGTTTGTTTGTTTGTTTGTTAATCCTCACCTGAGGATATTCTTTCCATTGCTTTTTAGAGAGAGTGGTAGTGGGGGTGGGGGGAAAAAGAAACATCAGTGTGAGAGAGATACATTCATGGGGTGCCTCCCACACACCCCCTGACTAGTGCAGGGGATCGAACCTGCAACCCAGATAAGTGCCCTTGACTGGGAATCGAATCCATGGCCCTTCAGGCCAATGCTCTAACCACTTAGCACACCAGCCATGGCTATACCTCATTCTTAGTCACCCACTATTATCTTTCAAAATCTCAGAAAACATTTTTTCCCCATGATTTACTCTAGAACTTTGCCATGATCAATTTCAAGATGACTGGTCTATATTTTCCAGAATTTATCTTTCCCTTCCATACTTACCTGTCTTTTTTTTTTTTTTTTTTTTTTACCAAATCTATATATATAAAAGGCTAATATGCTAAGTGTTTGACTGTCCAACTGGTCGCTATGACACACACTGACCACCAGGAGGCAGATGCTCAATGCAGGAGCTTCCGTGAGATGCACTGGCCATTTACAGAGAAATGGCACCACAGACATGGCACCCACAAAGCAACCCTCAGCTTCCCCCAAGTGGGACACAGGCCCCGCCACCACCCCGGAGTGAAAGCCCACCAAATCGCAGCCAATGCTGCCAAGACCCCATGGCACAAAATGCATCTGCAGCCCAGCCCAGAAACAATGGCTGTGGCCAGTGGGTAATGAAGTCACATAGCTTCCTCTCCTAGTGACCAGCCTCCTTGCAGTTTCTTCAGCCCAGGAACACGATTTGCTTTATAACCAGGTGCAACATTTTACTTCAACCAAATGTCTGTGAAGCATTTTCCTGTGCCTCATCTCATTTGATCCTCACAGAAGTCCTGGAGTAGGTAGATAGGAGACTTGGTGGAATCCTATTTTCTTTTCATTAGCCAGAAAACAGAGATTTAGAAAGCTTAGAAACTTGACCCAAATGAAAAGAAGTAAGAAATGGTGGAACTTGAAAATGACTTCAGGTTTTCTCACTGCACAGAATATAGTCAAACACTGCTGCAGTTAATATTTTACCTTTGTTCTCCCTGCGTGATCTACAATAATAATCTGCTTCATGCTGACATTGACTGCTGTGTTGCTGACAATTACCTGAAAGAGAGGTTGGTGTGCTTCACTGGGCTGGACAAAGTTTAGCTGTGTCAGAAAGCAGGTCTAATTAAGCAAGTTTATCTATATATAAAAGGCTGAGTTCACTCATGCATGCGCGGTACATAAAAAGCTCTCGCTGGTGCCAATCGCACGCGTGTGTTTCCATCGTCCTTGTGGATCGTGAATTTGGTTGACACTTCCATTATAGAGAAAATGTGAACAGTGATATTAAAACATTTCTTCTAATTAATTTCCTTTCAATGTGCACAAATCCGTGCACTGGGCCACTAGTTTTTTCATAATTCTTTAGCCAGGACTGACACTTTTCCATGATTAAGTGAATTCAAGTGTAAGAGGGGAAAACAAAGGGAGACTTAGGGATATTATTCTAGGTCTTGTGTATTTCTTTCTGAAACCATACACTTGAATTTCAGAAAGAAATACACAGGACCTAGAATAAATATCCCTAAGTCTCCCTTTGTTTCCCCGTCTGTAACTTCACAGCCCCTGCTCCCCAAGAGCTCAAAAACACAAATGCCACTCCCCACAGCTCTTACAGAGGCTCCCAGCTCTCCTCTCGAACGTTCAGCACAGCTGGACATGAACCCAAAAGGAACAGGAGAATGTCGTTCCTCGGCTTTACCTGCTGCCCACATTCCCGCTTCCTGGAGGCCCACTGCCCGCCTTTGGAATGAGGCCAACTCTGATTACCTGTAGGCACATGGGCACTGCTAATTTTCTCCTTTTTAATATTATGAATTTCATTATAGCTACATAATTTGATTGTATAGAATTTAAGATCTCTGAAGCCTGTTAACATAAATTCCGTAAGTACTTTTAATTATTAACAGATAGCCGATATACATAATGTAATCTTAAATATTTCTAAGGGCTGATTTTCTGAACTTGTTCTCAGCACAATAGACCATCCTCACTTTGAACTAAAAAGCCCCACCATGCTTCTTCACCTGCTCAAGATGCAGCCGCGTCCCCATCTCCCTAAAAGCTTGCTCCGGTCCATAGACACCCGATGCGGACAGATGCAAGCCATCAATACGGAGGCCCAGACCCCGGGGTGAGAAGTGGCCAGAGGCAAGTCTTGATAAACAGCTCAAATTGGCTCTTACTCCACAGGTGACTCCTAGTTTATCTGGGTAATTGTAAAGGGCATTTTACAGCAAATCAATTAAATGAAAATCTTTTAAACCCTTTTTAAATGGAGGATAAGAGGGCGGGCGGAGAGGGTCAACCTTTGTAAGCTAACAGGTGATTTTAATTGGAACCAGCAGCGTTACACCACGTTTTTGACCCATTCGGTAAAGGCAGAGAAAGAAATCAATAAATTTCCATCAGCATTGGCCCTCCTGGAGTCTTATAAGTAGAATGGAGACACGAACCCCACTTAATGGCTTCATCAAGCACCTCACTGATTCTCTAACAGAATTAAACAGGTTGCAAGTCTCTCACTGTTCTCCTCAAAATGCCCCGGGGTGCTGGCTGCCGAGGCCACGTGGGTGCCACCGTCCCTGTGAGCACAGGCTCCCCGCTTCTCTTCTCCCCCACCCCCAGTCCTGACAAACCCCCGAGGCCGTCCTAAGTCAGCGATGGGAACCCACACACTGACGCCTCGCGAAAATCAAAACAGAGCTCCAGGTCCACTCCGGAAACAGGTCCTCAGAGCATCCCGGGCCTCCAGGCAGGCAGCTTCACTTCAGCCACTAACTAGCTGTGTGACCTTGGGTAATCACCTACCCTCCCAATATGCCATTTTCTCAGCTTTATAACGGGGCAAAACGACATCAACCGCCTCCCTCATTGGGTTGTTGTGAGATTCAAGGTTGTTGTCTATCAACGTACTGAAAAGTTCCTGCAAAGATGGGCACGGGAGAAGACCACCAGCTCCCGCAAAATGAAAGCGCGCAGAACCAGCTGCCGAGGCGCTGCTTTCCACCTGCCGGGCTGGCAGGGACCCCAGTCTGTGAGAATATTCTCTTACCTAGAGGTGGGGAACAGACACGCATTCATTGTTTGTTCTATTAAAACCTTTATTGCTGAAAGGATGGCGTAGGTCCTCCTTTCCCCCATTAGCCTCTTCTGCCCGCTTCCTCTTCCTCCCCCCCCCCCCCCGCCCCCACCACACTCATTCACCGTTGCTGGGGTTTCCGAAAGGCAATGCCCTGTCAGCAGAGGCTTTACAAGCACAGGCTCCTAACTCTCCAGGAAATGTGTGCACGTACTATTTGACCCAGAAATCTCGCTGGGACAACCCATCCTAAAGGTACACAGACCAGTATGCGGAACGACCGCCCCACACGGTTCATGTTTGCAGCGTTAGCTGCAGTTTCGAAGGCGAGGACAGAAGGCCGGTGCCCTGGGGACTAGCTGGGTAAGAGGGCTGCCCCTGCAGCGAGGGTGCCCTGGGGACTAGCTGGGTGTCCTGGGGACTAGCTGGGTAAGAGGGCTGCGCCTGCAGCGAGGGTGCCCTGGGGACTAGCTGGGTGCCCTGGGGACTAGCTGGGTAAGAGGGCTGCCCCTGCAGCGAGGGTGCCCTGGGGACTAGCTGGGTGTCCTGGGGACTAGCTGGGTAAGAGGGCTGCCCCTGCAGCGAGGGTGCCCTGGGGACTAGCTGGGTGCCCTGGGGACTAGCTGGGTGCCCTGGGGACTAGCTGGGTAAGAGGGCTGCCCCTGCAGCGAGGGTGCCCTGGGGACTAGCTGGGTGCCCTGGGGACTAGCTGGGTGCCCTGGGGACTAGCTGGGTAAGAGGGCTGCCCCTGCAGCGAGGGTGCCCTCGGGACTAGCTGGGTGCCCTGGGGACTAGCTGGGTAAGAGGGCTGTGCCTGCAGAGGCAGAGGCTGTAGAAACGGAGGCGGGACTGTGTGCTGGTGGGCGGCGCTCCAAGACATGCGAAGTGGAAAAAGCAAGAAGTGGAGCGTCCGTGTATAGAGAATGCCAGCCACCCTTTTATAAAAAGTAAAAGAGGAAACAAGTGAAAATATACGTATGTATTTGTTTATATTTGCAAAAACAAACACTGGAAAAGTAGGTCAAAAGCTAACAAAAGTGGGGGAGGATGGCGGGAGTATGGCTGCAAGCGAGATTTCTTTAAATGTACCTGTGAAATGTGACCTTAGAAACATCAATATTTTATCTATTCACAAATGATATTATATAAAAACATAACCCCCAAATTAAAAATGAACAAAACTGTAAGTCAGTTTGATGAATAAACACTCAGAGAAAATAATTATTCCAATGATATTATATAAAAACATAATCCCCAAAATTAAAAATGAACAAAACTGTAAGTCAGTTTGATGAATAAACACTCAGAGAAAATAATTATTCCACGTGATTTTAGACCATGAAATAGAGGAGTACATTCTAACAACGAATAAAGCTGGAGAGGAACTGTAAACTTCGCCTGGTAGTCTAATTATTAATAACAACATAAATTGATTATTTTAAAACTATTTTATTTGTTGTAGAATAATGCTAATAAGTAATTATTATACTAAAGTTTCCAGGAACCAAGATTTTCAATATATGGAAGAAGGATTAAAGAATAAAATCTTAAAAGCTAGTTAAGATCTTGGCAAATAGAGGTTATGCAATAAATTCTAATTTCTGCCTTTTTCTCCTTTGGGGGCATGCGAGGACACACTCCACCTGGGGGACCACGGGGTCCAGAATACAGCAAGTCTTCCCTTTGCTTGGGGTTCTCCTTCACTGCGCATCTAACAAGCCACAGAAATGCACTCTGGCTGCCGGGAGGCGGGAAAGGACCTCTATGAAAATAGTCACAAGATCAAAATACTCTGGGGAGGGCCCCTTTGCAGAGCAGCCTGGGCCTAAAACATCCGCAATGCGCCATTCGGTTTATGGATTTGTTGCTCCTGGGCTCACGTATGCGACAACATTGGCTGGAGGGCTGCGGGGCTGGGCTCACTGAAGGCGGAGGAGGCTGGGCCTTCATCCTCCGGAGGCCAGGCTCCCTCCCGCCGCGGGAAAGGTCCGGGAGGGCAGGAGCGGGGCTGGGGCCTGTCTGGCAGCTGCACCCCGCTTCTGCTGGACTCTGCTGGTCCAAGAATAGCGCCAGGATGTCCCAGATGCCAGGGCTGAGAGACAGTCTCCACCCCTTCCCGGGAAAGGCCAGCGATCATTTGTGTCTCCTTTGCATTCGTTCACTCCACCCTCCGGCCACCATCACTTAGTCGCGTCTCTGCCCCTCCACTCGGGCCTGGCCTGGCAGCGTGTCCCGACAGGGCGAGCGCCAGGCAACGCTGGGCTGCAGAGTCTGAGCAAGGCCTTGCCCTCGCCCTCTTGGCACTGCCTTTGCCATGGGAAAAGCCTGGTAGACGCCAGGACGAGGCAAGACCGCAAGGAAGGGAAGCCCCGCAGGCCCACGCAGAGCTCAGAGCCGGCGACAGCCACCTGAACCAGCTGCAGAGGCAGGAGAGGCAGGGAGCTGTTCAGATGCGACCGTGTGAGGCTGCGGGCCGCTCCGCACAGAAGCTGCGCTCCGCCCCGCCAGGACCACGCTGGCGTCTGGTGTCCAGCTCTCTGGGCCCCACGGTCCAGGCAGGAGTCTGAGGGCCACGTGTCCCAGCACAGGCAGGGGACCTAGGAGTCGCCCAGGTTGATACCTCTTGTCCTCTCCGTACTGTGCTCCAAGGAGCTGGCTGTCTCTGCTTTTATTTATTTATTTATTTATTTTAATATATTTTTATTGATTTCATAGAGGAAGGGAGAGGGGGGCATAGAAACAGCAACGATGAGAGAGAATCATTGATCGGCTGCCCCCTGCACGCCCCACACTGAGAATCCAGCTCGCAACCTGGGCATGTGCCCTTGACCGATATCGAACCCGGGACCCTTCAGTTTGCAGGCCAACACTCTATCTATTGAGTCAAACTGGCTAAGGCTGTCTCTGCTTTTAACCTTCACACCCAAGCCCAGGTAGAATAATTCTCCTTTCTTGCTTCCTGTTAACACGGCTGAGAAACCCTGAAATAAACAAACAGACATTGCCAAAACCTCCAGAGGAACCAAAGAGACTAAAATAAAGAAAAACAAGAACATAATCATCTGTCCTTTCTGGTGTGGCTCAGTGGATAGAGCGTCGGCGGGGGGACTGCAAGGTCCTGGGTTCAATTCCGATCAAGGGCACATGCCTGGGTCGCGGGGTCAATCCCCAGTGTGGGGCGTGCAGGAAGCAGCCGATCAATGATTCTCTCTCATCATTGATGTTTCTATCTCTCCCATTCCCTTCCTCTCTGAAATCAATAAAAATGTATTTGAAAAACACACACACAAGACTGTAATCATCTAAATGACAAGGCATACATTCCCTCAGTCCTTCCTCTCCTCACACGTTGGGAAGTCTGCGCCTGCTGCAGGTGAGACAGCTTAGCACTGTCTTGACCACGCGACGCACGTGTACATTAAATAGGGTCCGCACTGGGAACCTCACATTTAGAAATTTCTCCAAAGCAAGTTTTATTTGGGGAGACAGCACTGCACGGTGTTAAATATTATAAATTAAAGAGTCGCCTTACTCCTATGGATGAAGACAGTGGCGGGGGGTAAGGGCATGGGGTGGGGTGGGGAATCAGGTGGAGGGGAGCTATGGGGGGGAAAAAAGTGGAACACCTGTAATAATCTGAACAATAAAGATTTAATTAAGAAAAAAAAAAAAAAGAGTCGCACAGACGAGCCTCTTCGTTTGTAATGTAGATGATGGTGTGGATTAAATGCAAAAATGCGTGTATAGTATTTAGCATAGTTGGCAAAGAATAAGAGCTCAATAAATGTTCATTGTTAATAACAAACTGAGAACAGTGCCATGCCCTCAGACTCGGCCACACTGCCTGGCATATATGAGGGGTTCAATACGTGTGCTCTGAATGAGGCTATACCCGGGCGTCAAGGAGCATGAGGATACCAGCCATAAAGTCTTTTGCCCAAGGTCACCTGCCACACTGCCCCCTCCAAGCAGAGCTATAGATCTTACCATGTGAGTTTCCCTTTAAGTCTTCTTTCCTAAGTGTTTCCATTGTACCTGGCTGAGCATACGTCTTGGGGAGGAAGATTCAATCAAAGTTTCAAGTCTGACTCCTATTGCAGCCAGAGACTGGTGAGTGTCTGCCTCTGCTTTTCCCTGGGCCTGTGACAATCTCAACAAATAGGCTTTTAAATTAAGTAGTGATTTGGAATGTAAGTGAGTGCATTTAAGATGATAAGAGACAGAGAGATCCTAATGGCTGAAATATTTGTCATATCACAAGTAAACGGAGTGTTTGGGGAGTCACTAATATAACTAATTTTGTCCAAACCCTCCTCCGCTCTGTGCGGAAGATGAGGTCAGCGCGGGTTCAGCCAGCCCTCGGTGAGCAGCTACCCGGGGACTGAAGAGAATACTGATGGACGGCGGAGGCGCCGGACTGTTTTCCTCGGAAGCCAGAGCCCAGTTGTTCAAATTAAGCTGTGGCTGCCCAGCGACCGGAGGCGGGCGCTGCACATGGAGAGGCGGAGAGACGCATGTGCGCCCAGACAGCAGACAGCGCGACGGCTGCGCTGGGCCCGGCGCTGCGGGTCTGGAGAGAAGTTGGAAATCATCTAAGGCGGCTCCGTCCTTCCCACGCCCACCCGTCTTTTATTGCTTCAGAGGGGAAGGGAGGGGAGAGGTACAAACAGCAATGACGAGAGAGAAGCATTGATCGGCTGCCTCCTGCATGGCCCCACTGGGGATCCAGCCTGCAACCCAGGCGTGTGCCCTGACAGGGAATCAAACCGTGACCTCCTGGTTCTAAGGTGGATGCTCAACCACTGAGCCACGCCGGGCGGGCCCACCCGTGGGCCCACCCCCTAGATACCCCCCAGTCTTAAAACTCCTCGGCAGCGAACCCAAATCACATTAGTCAAACCTCTTCTTAACTGCTCCCAGAGCCGGGGCCTCACTACCCAAAGGCAGCCCGATTCGATCAGCAGCCTCCTGCCCTGCGGCCCAGTTGGCATTGGCTGTTAGCAGACAGGCCTGGCCAGAAGGCTGTGATGCTGGGAGTGACCAGGCTTAAGGCTGAACCCTGACTTCAAGCTTGACCCGCCATCAAATGTGCTCTCAGATCTGCTGTGGGAACAGTACTTGCTGAGACTCCTGGGCTGCACATGTGGGAATGCTGTCTGCCCAGGGCCTCTTACAACGAAGGGTGAAAGGTCAGTTCACCTGACGCTCACAGTAATGACGGGCATCGAGTTAGATTTTGACATGATCTCAACATAAATATACACCAGCCGCAGAGAAATACTAGCAAGATGGAAAGGAATGTTCATCATTCCGTTTGAAACAAGGCGGCATTTGGGGCCACTCCTCTGCAGTATACCCTAAGGAATTTAAAAATAAATTTGTCTGTGATGGCTGGCTTGAATTTTATTCTTTATCAGATATGAGGAGAAATCTTCGATGACCCTATCTTCCTTCTACAAAGGCAAATCTCCTTTAAGTTTCCTTTTGAAAATACGCTCTTAAAAGAAAAGTGAAAAAGCATAACATTAAATGATGTAACTTTAAAAAATTGTCTGGAAGACAGTGGCGGGGGGTAAGGGCATGGTGGGGTGGGGAACCAAGTGGAGGGGAGCTATGGGGGGAAAAAAGAGGAACATCTGTAATAATCTGAACAATAAAGATTTATTTTAAAAATATGTATATATAAGTCAGTCAGAGAAAGATTAGTATCACATGATCTCACTCATTCGTGGAATATAATGAACAACATAAACTGATGAACAAAAATAGATCCAGAGACAGAGAATCATCAAACAGACAGTCAAATCTCAGAGGGAAGGCAGGAGAGGGTGGGCGGGGTAAGAGATCAACCAAAGGACTTGTATGCATATAAGCATAACCAATGGACACAGACAATGGGGGGCGGGGTAGGCTGGGAGACAACAATGGGGGAGAAGGGGACATGTAATACTTTCAACAATAAAGAATTAAAAAATAAAAAAAATAAAAAAATTAAAAATAATTGTCTGGGACAAGTATATGACATTTTTAAAGCACTTATTCATTCGATTTAAAATTTTAAATATGCCACAATTTTTGTGACCTCAGTTTGGCATTTCTTAGCATCTTGAGGGCCTCTAAGTGGCTCTGTCCTGCCTGCATATGTGATTACTAGTGGCCCGGTGCATGAATTCATGCACATTGAAAGGAAATTAATTAGAAGAAATATTTTAATATCGCTATTCGCCCTTTCTCTGTAATAGAAATGCCAGAGATGAAACAAAACTAGTAAAATGTGTATGAAACTTCTCTCTGGTTCCGGGTGCGTCACCTGAGAACCGCCGCTGCCCAGTCACGGCAGCTCCGGTGTTGAGTGTCTGTCCCCTGGTGGTCAGTGTGCATCATCTGAACCAGCCTGTCGGACAGTTGGATGGTCACTTAGCCTTTTATATATGTAGATTGTTGTGATAAAACTGTGAATGTTATAGAAGGTTTCATAGATTATGCGGGGTATCTAGAATAGGGAGCTTTCAGAGACAGAAACCGGGTGATGCCAGAGCTGGGGGGTGGGTGTTGGAGCAGCTGTTGGTTCACGGACACAGAGCTCCAGTTTTGTGAGATGAAAAGGCTCTGGGAATCAGTTTTAGCAATACGGAAAATACCTGCCTCGACCGATAGTAAATGTTATGTTATATGTACGTCACCACAAAGTTTTATATAAATGTTAGTGTTGCTGCTATTATTAACACTAGTAACAGTAATTGCATACTCAGTCTTTCTTTACATATGTATTATCGCCTGGCTGGCATGGCTCAGTGATTGAGCCTTGACCTATGAACCAAGAGATCTCAATTCAATTCCTGATCAGGGCACATGCCTGGGTTGCGGGCTCCATCCCCAGTGGGAGGCAATGCAGAAGGCAGCTGATCAGTGATTCTCTCCATCATTGATGTTTCTATCTCTCTCTCCCTCTCCCTTCCTCTCTGAAATCAATAAAAATATATATTTAAAAATATATATATTATCTACTCTGTACAGTGCCAGAAATTTGTGCAAGGTACTAGAGAGCTTTTAACTTTGGTGGCAAATAAAAATAACAGAATTTTGTGCGGTAGATCACGAACGAGACATTAGCCCTGGGAGTTGGTAAGCAGTGGCGCTGGGCCCTGCATCAGTGTGGCAGTGAGCAAACACTCGAATGGAAGTCACTGTCCTAGACTGTAGGCTGGGCACTGCTGCCGGTTAAAAACAGCGTAGAGAAAACAGTTCACAGTAGGAACTCAAGCCAGAAATCTTGTCCGAATTTCAGCTCTGCAAGTCCTGCCTGTGTGACATTGGGCAAGTTACTTAACCTCTCTGCATCTCGGTTTCCTACTCTAGAAAAGGGGAACAATAACAGTACCTACCTGAGAATGTCTTTATGACATTTAAGTGAGCTAATATTTATCATAGAGTTCAGAACAGCATTTCACATAAAGGGAACGCTATATACAAGGGTTAAGTGAAATAGCATACTTTTTAGTGAGCCAGTTAATTTTCTGGACTTCAGGGTGCAAATAAGTGATTTCTAAATATACTTTCAGGTCTATAAATTCTGTAATTCCAAATGTTTAGCAATGAAGACTTTGTAACCTCCCATGTCATGCATTTAATTTTTTACTAATTTGTAGCAAAAGCTTTCTTGATAATAATTATGTCAGGGTCCAGTTAAGAAACCAGAAACCAGCCCTGGCTGGCTTGGCTCAGTGGATAGAGCATCGGCCTGCACACTCAAGGGTCCCGGGTTCGATTCCGGTCAAGGGCACATACCCGGGTTGTGCGCCTGATCCCCAGTAGGAGGCCTGCAGGAGGCAGCCGATCAATGATTCTCTCTCATCATTGATGTTTCTATATCTCTCTCTCCCTTCCTCTCTGAAATCAATAAAAAATATATATTTTTAAAAAATAGCATCATTGGAAAAAACAACAACAGAAACCACACTAAGGTTTTCAACAGAAAGAATTTCCTGTGAGAAAGTGACTAAATAGTTACTGATAACTGAGCAAGCTAAAAGGGAAGACTGAGGTAACTTCTAGAATGGTCACCCTTCTCAGGCTGGGGCACGGAGGTGGGGGGGGGGGGGCGGGGTGGGCAAGGGCTGGTGGGGCCTAAAACCTTAGAGGAGGGGCCAGAATGCAGGACCAGCCCTCAGGGAGGGCTTGCGGTTCAGCTGTTGCTGGTGTGGGAGCTGGGCAGCTTCGTGGAGGTGGGACTCAGCCCTCCAAGGACGTGACCACACCCAGCACTGGCAGCTCCGAAGAGGCTCAGTGATGTCTGTTCAGGACGTGCTGGAAAAAGCTAGAAACTGGGAACAATGGCCACTGCCATGGAGGGCCATAGCAGGGAGATGCCATCAGTAACAGCAAACAAGACGGAGTCCTCATCCTTCCTCCTGCTCTCTATTCTCCCTCTGATGCCCCTCCAGGGCATCTTAACAGGGACCCAGTTGGCAAGGAGAAAGATGGCTCTCAGAGTCCCAGGCCCACCCTGGCAGGGTAGCTCAGTCGGTTAGAACATCCTCCTGATACACCAAGGTGGCAGGTTCGACCCAGGTCAGAGAACATACAAGAGTCAGCCAGTGAATGTGTAAACAAGTGGAACAACAACACACGTTTCTCTTTCTCCCTCTCCCTCCCTTTCTCTCTAAAACAAATAATTTTTAAAATAAAGAATACATGTAAAGAATCCCAGCCTAGCAAGTTTGGCTCAGTGGACAGAGCGTCGGCCTGCGGACTGAAGGGTCCCGGGTTCGATTCTGGTCAAGGGTTGCGGGCTCCCGGCCCTGGTTTGGTTTGAGTGGGGGTTTAAAACCAATCATGCAGGAGACAACCAATCACTGTGTCTCTCTCACATCAATGTGCCTCTGTCTCTCCCTCTCCCTTCCACTCTCTCTAAATATCCTCAGGTGAGGATTAAAAAAAAAAAAAAAAAAAGAATCCCAGACCAAACACCAAAAAGCAGAGTCTAAAGGAATGGGTTTGGAGCTAGAGACAATAACTCAATAACTGGCACAACGGCCCTAAAATTATTTTATGCCACTTCAATTCAGCTACGGATGCCAGTTCTGACCTCCAGACTAATACTGCCTCCCACCCCAGAATGTTATATTCACACTCTTCAATCATTCAGAAACAGCTATCCTGCCCTCCTCCTGCTTTCCTTTCCCACCTAACAGCCGTCTGTGGATTTCTTCACCGTGGGCTCCTTAGGACAGGAAGTCTGTGAGGCTCATTCCACCCTCTGGAGTCAGCGTCACTCCATGAACACGCAGGTGCTTCCTCAGCACTGTTGTAAACGGACAGATTGCGCCAAACGTAGGAAATCATCTTTGTGTTGAGTTCAAATCAGCCCGTCTAAAGCAAATGGCCTATCCACTTCAGCAAAGTACCTCACCCATTCCTTGACATGATAACAGTTCAGGCATCCCCCCAGCCCGCCGCCCCCCTACATACTCCCACCCCCGAGAACTCTCAATCCCTCACTCAAGGGAGTAAGTAAAACCTGGGTACATGTTCTTAGAAGGGAATTATATTTTAAATCAAGCATGTCAAACTCGCAGCCTACGGGCTGCATGTGGCCCACAATGAATATTTTTGTGGCCCAACCAATATAACAGTATGTAAGAAACATTTTAATAAAAATTTCATAACTTAATTTTTACAATATCCTGCTATACATAATTATTAATAATGAACTACAGCGTTCACTAATGACTGATTACTATAATCGTGTTGCATTCATTTCCCTTACACGCAGGTGCACCACTTCCCTCCACTAATACCAGCAGCGAATATTTTAGCAGCCGATGCCACGTCATTAGTCTTGGACTGACTTGTTTGGTGTGCGCAACAGGAAATATTTCACTTTCAGAGAACAAGAAAAATATGTTTATTTGCGTTACGCTTATTAATTTGTGCAGTTAAGAAAAAACATTAATTTTTATTAAAATGTCCTATTATTTTATGTTAACAATGACTCATTTATTTCAGCCCTTTGTATACATTTCTATGAAAATTGAAGCTTTTGTTGTTTTTTTTGCAGCCCACAGAAACTTAAACCTTGTTTATTTGGCCCATGTTAGCCTTTGAGTTTTACATGCTTGTTGTAAATCAAAGCATTTTTCAGAAGGAAAACTTGTTGAGGTTTGCACAGCCGGGGGAATATGGTGCCCACACCCCGAGCTCTGACTCTGTTTCATGATCCCCAGAGAGGCAAGCCCAAGAGGCCACATGAAAATGCAGAAGACACGGGTCCCAACCTCAGAGGAGCTCACTGACAAGTGGAGGAGACAGCCAGGCACACAAACTTCTCCAAAATGTTTGAAAAGTGCCACTAAAGGTGCAAATTGTATAGGGAGCCCTGAGTGGGGGAGTCGCCAACTTTGCCTAAGAAAGTTCTGGAGATGAATGGACTGCCGCAGCTTAACCTAACAAACTTTCAGCCCGGATCAGACAGCTCCAAAACCTCCAAACCCCAAGCAAAGAGGAGAAAACTGTAGCTCTTGCTGTAGCTCCTGCTGGGTAGACTCAGACAATAGCTGACCTGCACCCCATTGGAGATCCAGAAGCCAGTATACCTAGTGGTCAGTGTGAGACACCAGATTTCAACTCCTCACATCCATAAGTGACACATTCAAGAGGCAGACTCAGCGAGCACCAAAGCCCCACTGAAACAAGTCCTGCACCATAAGTGTGTCTCCAGCACAGCAGTTCTTATAGACACAGCGAGTCCTCACAGCCGATTGGCCTGGAGGTCAATTCCTCCCAGCATACCAACAGCAATTAAGGCTTAACTACACCAAGACTTTGCACTCAGCCCACAAAGGGGTGTACCAAGAGCGTCCACATCAGGTGATTGGGGAGGCTGAGCTACTGCCCCCTATAGGTCACCTACCACACAAAGCCACTCCATCAACACAGGGAAGCAGCCAAAATGCGGAAACAAAGAAACATGTCACAAATGAAAGACACGGAGGAAAGCAAACTACTGGACGACATAGAGTTCAGAACCACATTTATAAGGTTACTCAAGAATCTTCTAAAAACCGCCGAGAAACTTGATGACACTTCTGAGGAGCTTAGTGAGACCTTCAAGGACCTTAATGAGAATGCCAAAAAAAATGGAAAAGGACCAGTCAGAAATGAAGCATACACTGTCTAAAATAAAGAATATACAGAAACTCAACTATAGATCAACGTACCCCAAGAATCAAACCAAAGATCTGAAATATGAGGAAACAAAAAACACCCAACCAGAAAAACAAAAGGAAAAAAGAATCCAAAAATATGAAGATAGTGTAAGGAGCCTCTGGGACAACTTCAAGCGTACCAACATCCGAATTTTTGGGGTGCCAGAAGAAGAGAGAGAGCAAAATACTGAAAACCTATTAGAAGAAATAATGACAAAAAACTTTCCCTACCTGGTGAAAGAAATAGACTTACAAGTCCAGGAAGCGCACAGAACACCAAACAAAAGGAATCCAAAGAGGACCACACCAAGACACATCATAATTAAAATGCCAAGGGCAAAAGACAAAGAGAGAATCTTGAAAGCAGCAAGAGAAAAACGTTTAGTTACCTACAAGGGAGTACCCATACGACTGTCAGCTGATTTCTCAGCAGAAACTATGCAGGCCAGAAGGGAGTGGCAAGAAATATTCAAAGTGATGAACAGCAAGAACCTACAACCAAGATTACTCTACCCAGCAAAGCTATCATTCAGAGTTGAAGGTCAGATAAAGAGCTTCACAGACAAGAAAAAGCTAAAGGAGTTCATCGCCACCAAACCAGGATTACATGAAATGCTGAAGGGTATTCTTTAAGAAGAGGAAGAAGAAGAAAAAGGTAAAGATAAAAATTATGAACAACAAAATGGCATCAAATACATACCTACCAACAAGTGAATCTAAAAATCAAGTGAATAAAAATCTGAAGAACAGAATGGACTGGTGAATATAATAGAATCAGGGACATAGAAAGGGAGTGGACTGACGACTCTCAGGGGAAGTGGGTGTGAAGGGTGCGGGAAGAGATTGGACAAAAATCTTACTCTTATGGATGAAGACAGTGGCGGGGGGTAAGGACATGGGGTGGGGTGGGGAATCAGGTGGAGGGGAGCTATGGGGAAAAAAAAGAGGAACACCTGTAATAATCTGAACAATAAAGATTTATTTAAAAAAAAAAAGAAATGCAATGAAGTAGGAGACATGCATGGATATCAAGACATGGATTAGATATTAGACTACATGGTGATTTTACAAAAAGCATTTATTCTGAAACTTGGGGGGCATATAAATCCTTTTTCTTTAGTTTAATGCCTGTTAAGCTTCATAAATTTACTACTTGGGGAGGTGAATCATTGGCTTGGAAATAATTTTCTTTTAAAGGAAAATAAAAACATGACGTTACCAAAAAAAAAAAAAAGTTCTGGAGAGAAAAGATTTCAGCTGGCTTTAGAGAAATGAATATATTACCAGGTGGAGAGGAAAAAGGAAGTCATTCTAAATCCACAGGATTTTCTCTCTCTGGGCTCTAACTATCTCCATTCTTCCCAGGCTCTCTCACATAACCACATCTTGCAACACTTCTTACTACTTCAGATTCACTCATTTCCTTTAAATGGTAAGGCCACACTCCTGTTTTCATTTGCTCTCGTTCTCTTCCTTCATCCTGATCTCTGCTAGCAGTTTTGTTATGGGTTCCCAGCACAGACCACCTGCTGTGGGGCGTGTTCCTCTCTGCACCACACTCAACAAATTTATCCTTAATGGAATCACAATACCAATCCCAATCTATGGACATTCATGAAAAATCCAAAGTTAGTATCATACTTAATGGTGAAATATTAAATGCTTTTCTCCTAAGATCATAAACAAGGCACGGTCATCCATTCTCACCATTCTATCCAACAGTTTACTGGAGATCCTAGCCAAAGCAATAAGGAAAGAAAAAGCAGTAAAAGGTGGAAAGGTGTACAGTTTGGAAAGGAAGAGATAAACCATCCTTACTCACAGACAAGGATGCTTATTGCTTATGGAAAAAAATTGTAGCTCCACAAATTCATTATTAGAATTAATAAGTGAATTGAGCAAAATTACACAATTCATGGTCAGTATTTAAGTTCAATTGTATTCCCACAAAGTAGAAGCAATTAATTAGAAAATAAAATTTAAAAAACAGTACTATATACAATAGCATAAAAATGTAATTAGGAACCAATACATCAAAAGATGCAAGATTTCTTCATTCTAAACTATAAAACGTTGCTGACAGAAATTTTAAAAGACCTAAACAAATTAAGAGATATATACTATGGTCATGGATTGGTACTCAACACTGTTAAGATGTCAACTATAGTCATTAAAATCCCAATTATAATTCAAACAGGCTATTTTTTTATTCTTAGAAATTTAGACAATTTAAAAAATTTCCATGGAAAAGCAAAAGAAGACTCAAAACAAATTTTAAAAACGAAAAACAAAGTTGGGGGACTCATACTACCTGGTGTTAAGACTCACTATAAAGCTATAGTAATCAAACTGAATCCAACACAACTTAGCCAAATATAACTGTTCCAGTTATTTATTACTGTGTGACAAATCACCCTAAAATAGTCAATTAAAACAATAATAATAATTTATTTTGCTCTGGAACTGGGCGTTGACTGGCCTCAGCTGACCAATTCTCACTCCTCACTCGGGTCTCTCCTACAGGGCAGCTGAAGACTCCATCAGTGAATGTCCAGAGGGCCAGATGGAAGCAGCATGGATTTAATAATCTAGCCTGGGAAGTTACCCAGGGTTACTCACGCCATATTCTCCCCATTTGAAGACATTCCCTGAAGATGGCCCACATTCCAGGTGGAGGAATTAGACTCCATTCCTTGAGGATAGCAGTGTCAAGAGAAACTGTGAATATGTTTTGAACCACCACACAAACCAAACAAGTGGAGGACCTGAGGTAAAAATCACTCTTGACCTAAAGGAAGTATTTGGAAGCAGGAAAGCACCTGACAAAATGGCGGGGAGGCCGCGTGGGGCTCCAGCTTCCTGGGCTCCTGATGAGGCCCTTCACAGCGGCAGGTGGGCAGACGGTGAGAAACTCGGGCTGAGAGCAGACTTCTTCTCCTCCTCATACAAAGCCGTAGCCTTACTTGACTTGATGAGGCCCCCATATTTCATTTGCCTTCTCTCTTTCACTTCCAGGTCTTTGAAACATGCTGTTCCCAGGGACTGGGATGCCCTTCCTCTTGACTGTGACTACCTCCTACTCATGCGTCAAGTTCAGTTTAGGCATTTGCCTCTCTAGGAAGCCCCAGCTCCCTGCATTTGCCCCTTCTCAGTGTCATCAGTGTCTTGTTGTTACCTCTTCACTTACTGATCCCTCTGCCCTCAGTAGAGAAGAGGCAACCTGAAGGCACAAGGCAATGTTTTGTACTCCTTCATACGCACAGCACTCCAGTAAGATTGATGAATGACATTAGTAAGGGTGTGGAATATTCCTGAGCTGCAATAGAACTCAAAGCCACCCAAGGAAGTGGCTGCAAGATCCCTCCCTTTGTCCCGGGGTACTGGGCATCACCTCCTTGCACAGGCAAACCAGAACAGGGTAGAGCAGATCTGACCCAGTGATTAGCTAGTCCCTTGGTGTGAATAGCCTACAGTGCAATCTGCTCAACCGTAGCCTTCTCTCCAACCTCCCCAAATCAGCCAATTTTCCTTCCCAGCTCCTCCCTGAGAGTAGATCGACCTGCTTCCCACTAAAACTAGACGCAATACTGGAGGAGGGAACGGGTCAAGAGTAGAACAATTGGGGGCAACGAGACGACCACATTAATGATGCAGACCTTGCCCTGGCCGCCCCGGCCTAGGCTGGGGAAGGTTCATGGTTGATCCCCATTAAAGAGCTTAATGAAATAATTACAATTCACACCCAGAGCATCAAAGAATCAATACCAGGAACTCCGGGCCACTCTGGTGGTGGCATCCCGCTGGCCTCACAGTTGAGCACTGCAGGAGGAGCCGGCGGAAGCAAATGCAGTGGACAAGAAAGTTGCATTAAAAAGGAGCAATAATAGATTAAAAGCTGCCAGGATCCTGGCGACTGGCTGTTATCCTTTATTCCCTGCCTCGCCCGCTTCTGCCCCCTCAATGCACTATTAGCCCAGATCGATGGGCTGTCGATCGACATCACCAGCTCCCCCATTAATGCGAACTCACAAAGGAAGCCTGGCCCCATATCCTCACTTCTCTCGCTTCCAAATGACCACATCATGCAGGCGCGGGCAGCCTGTGCCGTGTTAATACACACGATTTGCCAGGATTGGACTAAACATTTCACAGATAAAGATTTCATCAGCGACTTGATGACAGAAATAAACGGCTGCCCACGGGGAAATCACGGAAATAATAGAATTAGGCATTGCTTGGGAATCCGGAGGGACAACGGCTGGTAAAGGTACAGAGAGGAACACAGCCCACAGCTGGTGGTCTGTGCTGGGACCTGCTTCAGGGAAGGAGACTGTCATCAAAAGGCCGTTTCGTTGGCCCCTTGAAAGAACAGGTGTTTGCATGTCATCTGGGGCTCACTTTCCGTGTTTGTGCTGAGCTGGGGGAGGATCTCTGTGATCACAGGGAATGTGATTGTTGCGGGCTGAGCTATGTCCCCTCCCCCCCAGGAAAGACATTGGGAAGTACTGTCCCCACTAGCTCACAATGGTTTCACCTCATTTGAAATAGGGTTTTCACAGAGGTCATCATATTTTAAAACGAGGTCATTAGGGTGGGCCCTCATCCAACATGACTGGTGTCCTTATAAAAGGAAAATGGCACAGAGACAGACGCACAAAGGGAAAGCCACGTGAAAACACAGGGGAAGAAGATGGTCATGTGACTGCAGGGCCGCCTCTGAGCCCAGGAGCAGCTCAGCGTCGGGGAGGCGTGCGAAGCCCGAGAGGCCAGGCACTGGGAGAGCAGGGTCCGCCTTGCTCTCAGGCCGCTGGCCGCCAGAGCTGTGAGGCAATGCATTGCTATGGTTTTAAGCCACACAGTCTTCAGTACTTTGTCATGGTAGTCTTAGGAAATTTTAAAATAATTATTGTGTAATTAATAGTTAATGAATAGTTCACAATAGCCTTTACTGAGCACTTACTCTGTAAGTCAGGTACAGAGCTAAGTGCTCCACATATACTGGCTCACTTAGTCCTCAAAACAAATCAAATGGTTGAGTATCATAATCCCATTTCATAGGGAAGGAAACTCAGCTTCAGAAGGAATCAGTTAAGGTCGCACACCTAGTAAACAGCGGGGTAGGTCTCTGCTAGACAGAAATATGAGAAGCACTAAATCAACAAACAGGAGATTTCTGGTGAATATTTCTAAGTGGTACTTGCCTATAGCCTGCTTTCTTTTCAGTCCAATCTAATTTTTTCAACCCCTCGACATAAAACCTGTATCTACTCGGTTTGAGAGCTCAGTATCTCAAATGGCATAGAAAGGAACAGCACAGGGGTGAGGGAAGCGGGGAGCTTGATCAATGGGTGCAAAAGTCCAGTTGAAAGATGAATGAATCCCTTCTGGGGACCTAAGGTGCAGTACGGCGATTATTGTTAACACTATTATATTCTTAAAAGTTGCTACAACAGTAAATCTTAAAAGTTTTCACCACAAAAAGGAAATGGTAATTTTGTGAGGTGATGGAGGTGTTAACTAACCCTACTGTGGTCGCCATTTCACAATATGTAAGCGGATCAAATAAAAACTAGACTCATACTATATTATATGTCAATTATATGTCAATCAAGCTGAGATAAAGAAATAACACAGCCATGATCACTCCCTTCCTTGAGAGTAAGAATCTTATATCTCATCTCATATTCCTATTGTTCCTCCTCCTCCATCTTCCCAATTACCACAGCAGGACATACTCATATCATTCCCATTCTCTCTCTCTCTCTCTCTCTCTCTCTCTCTCTCTCTCTCTCTCTCTCTTCCCCCCTCCCTCCCTCCCTCTCTTCCTCTCCCACCTCCCCCTTCTCTTGGGGAAGTCAGCTCTGCAGCCTCTTTCTTTTCTTAGCTTAAAAATCTTCCCACTGAGCTTTATCTTTTTTCCCTCCATGTTTCAAAGTCTGTCTGTATCCCTCCACCCCCACACACAATGGGTTTGGGAATAAAAGGCAAACCCCCCAAGCAGGGCATTTGCTTAACTTAACTGGGAATGCCTGGAAGTGGAAGGTGAATATTTGGGGCTAACTTCCTTCTTCAGTGTTTGCTATCCTTCCAGTTAGGAAACTTGTGAAACAAACAAAAAGCACAAATCTTGGGTGTGGGGGCAGGTAGAAGACAGTAAAGGGGGGATAAATGTGATGGAAGGAGACCTGACTATGGGGTGAACACACAATACAATATAGGAAGGGGCAAAATTAGGTTTACAGTTGTGAGTACATACCCAAAACAGAGTTTATTCTTGTACTATTATTATTTTTTAACTAGAGGCCTGGTGCATGAAATTCATGCACAGAGGGGGGGCGTCCCCTCAGCCTAGCCTGCACCCTCTCCAATCTGGGACCTCTAGGGGGATGTCCAACTACAGGCAGTTAGACATCCCTCTCATAATCCTGGACTGCTGGCTCCTAATCGCTCACCTGCCTGCCTGCCAGGTCGCCCCCAACTGCCCCCTCCCTGCTGGCCTGGTCACTCCTAACTGCCCACCCCCACCAGCCTGACCACCCCTTACTGCCCCCCAGCTGACCTGGTCGCCCCCAGCTGCCCCCCTCTGCTGGCCTGGTTGCCTCAAACTGCCCTCCCCCACCAGCCTAATTGCCCCCAACTGCCCCCTGCCACCGGCCTAGTCACCCCTCACTACCCCCCCTGCCAGCCTAATCACCCCCAACTACCCACCCTGCCAGCCTGGTCACCCCCAACTGCACCTCCCCCCGCTGGCCTGGTTGCCTCTTACTGACCCCCTTGCCGGCCTGGTTACCCCACGCAGCCTGCTTGTTCAGTCGTTTGGTCATCCCTCACTAACCCCCCTGCCGACCTGGTCGTAGGCAGCCACCTTGTGAGGGCATGAGGGTTAATTTGCATATTACCTCTATTATATAGGATTACTGTATTATTTTCCATATAAACCACCATAAACTTACTTTTGCCCCAACTGTATACAAATTACAGATGATATATTAAGAAGTGCACACCTGAAACCCATAATTTTATTAACTAATATCACCCCATAAATTCAATAAAAATTTGGGAGGAAAAATAAACAAAAGCACAAACCTTCGTAAAAAAAATCTGGCAACTTCTCCCATCTGCCCTAGCAGCAGTTTTATAAATAGCTACTGCCATCTAGTGGGCAAAGGTGTCCTTACATCCACATACAGGTTTCAAAGAAATGAAAATTGTCCCAAACTTTCTTATTTATGCCTCACCAGTCACTCCATTCTAACTTAACAAAATCTAAAAACACCATTTTTTACTATGAAAGCTCAAGTCTTGGAACATTGTAGGTACTCAATAAATATTGTTTGAGAAAAGGATTGTTTGAAGGCATTTTAGTTCTTTACATGACATTTTAAGTACATAAATATTACAGCAGTTAGTAGTAATTTTATTGTTGTAGCTTTAAAGATAAAAGTTATTTCCTGCTCTGGCCGGTGTGCTCAGTGGTTAGTTTCGACCCATGCACCAAAGGGTTGTAAGTTCCATCCTGGCCAGGTCAGGGATCTTGCATTTTCTCGCCTCTCCTCTCTCTCTCTCTCTCTCTCTCTCTCTTTCTCCCCCTCCCTCCCTTCCTTCCACACTTTCTTTAAAAAAAAGCAATGGAAAAATATCAAGTGAGGATTAACAAGTTATTTCCATAGTAGTTCAAAAGTGTAATGATTACTGTTGGGTAATCCAAGCTATGGTATGAAAAACACATTTGAAAGCCAGCCATGTGATTGCTCAGTTCAGCTGAAACCAGCCTGTAACTGGACGTGGAGGTTGAGGGACACTGAAGTTTTTGCTCCCTCTTCCCAAGCCAGTAGTGCCCTGTGCAAACTTCAGAACCAGGCACCTAGGCCACACATTCCCTCTTACAACCACCTCCTTACAAGAATTCATGCAAAAGTAACATTGTTCTTACCGCCCTACATACTTATGCACTCAGAGCTAGACTATCCAGCCATTCTTCCCATGGAAGATTGTTAGAATCAAATGAAAGAAGTGGAAGCCATTTGCTAACACTAAACTGAATGGAAAATGGTAGACATTGGTGTTGCTATGGCCACCTTCTCTGCATCTTCCTTTAAGCTTTCTCCAATAAACAACTTACATAATACTCTTTCCAGGGTCTTCCCACCATCATCGGGCTATCTTGTGGACTGTAATGTCAATTTGTAGTTTTTTGTGTATATTTTTTAAAAATACATTTTATTGATTTTTTACAGACAGTAAGGATAGAGAGCTAGAAACATTGATGGAGAGAGAAACATCGATCAGCTGCCTCCTCCTGCATAGCTCCTACTAGAGATGTGCCCACAACCCAGGTACATGCCCTTGACCAGAATTGAACCCGGGACCTTTCAGTCCGCAGGCCGACATTCTGTCCACTGAGCCAGACCGGTTAGGGCTGTAATGTCACTTTGTAGCTGTCCTCAATTCATCTTGTGTCTGTCAGTCTCTCCCGCTACCCTGAAGACATTTACGACTGGAACTGACCTTCACCATCTTTGTCTACTCCCCCGAACAGACTCGGCCTAATTAAAAGAAAAACAAAGCCAAGTTGATTTGAATCTCTTGGATCCTCAAAACCCGGTTGCTTAGACATCTACTTGCAAAGGTAAATGTGTAATTGTGCACCCCAAAGTACTGGGGAAAATGTGAAAGTGAACTCAGCCTGGCCGGTAGGTCACAGTTCGGGCACATACCAGCCCAGGCTGCAGGCTTGAGCCCCAGCAGGGAGCACGCAGGAGGCAGCCAATCTGATTCTTAGCATTGACATTTCTATCCTCTCCCTCCCCCTTCCTCTGTGAAATCAATTAAAAAAAAAAGTGAACTCAAGATGAATATTGAGACTAAATTAAGTACCTAATTGCATGTATGTACTTGACTTTTTTTCCCCAGTACGCATGAAGTCCAAATGAAAATACAGGTTTTGGAGTAAAGTTCTGTATTGAGATGAGCTGGGCACTTTATAATTCACTACATTTCCATGCAGGGACAAAAATGTTTTTGTTTTTTAACCTTAAATGTAATCTTTAATAAAAAGGGGTCATAATGGACGAGGAAATGGCAACATGCTTTCTTATGAGCGCCCCATCTCTGACCATACAGATCTCAGGTACTTTTTGGCTCTTCAAATGGAGATACAACCAAGAAGTATCAGTTCTTCATCAGCACAATAAGGAACAACTATTAAAATAATTTCCCTAATATAGTCAAAGGCTAATCTTTTTATTTACACAATTATAGGCAGAAGTGTAATTACCAAAGAACATATATAGCACAGAAACAAAACAGTCTTATGTCTAGTAATTTTGATAGGTTTTTCTAACAAAAATGTCTTGAAGTTTTTTACAGAATGTCAATGCCTGAATCTCCTCCCCCTGGTGTAACTGAGGTTACTCCTCGGCAGCTGGCAGCTGTGTACACACACACACCTTTTATTTTTTAAATATATTTTATCAATTTATCACAGAGAGGAAGGGAGAGGAAACACTGATGAGAGAAACATCAATCAGCTGCCTCCTGCACACCCCCTACTGGGGATGTGCTCACAACCAAGGTACATGCCCTTGACTGGAATCGAACCTGGGACCCTTCAGTCTGCAGGCCGACACTCTTATCCACTGAGCCAAACCGGTTAGGGCAACACACACACCTTCTTATTCAGGTTAACTAAAAATACCGCGAATAGGTAATTTCCACCCTCCTCCCAAGCCCCAACTATTTTTACTAGAGGCCTGCCAATGCGTTTTCTCCCCTCCAGATGAAGGAAATTGCCCCTTTTTCTCTCCAGTTTGTTTCACGGATGCAACTTAACTGCAGCTTTTACCAATGGCAAGCAGCCTCATGGTTACGCTCACTTAACTAGGCTAATGTTGAGAATTATGGTTATTGGGATATGAAGTAAGATTATAGATTAAGTACTTAACCATAAGAGGAAGCAGATAGGTGGGGGTTATTACTCCGCTATGAGCCTTACTTGTGACACCTAGTTCTAAACGGACCACGTGTGGGCCCCACCAGGCCATGAATAGATTTTAGGACCACCTTGGTTCAGGCTTGAGGAAATCAGGACAGTGATTCACAAAAAAAACTTTGCTAACATACAACCCAGTGAACAAGAACCGTTAAGGCCTTTGCTCCTAAGCAGGATTGTCCACTAGTTACAACAAATTGGGTTCCCCTTCTCAGCCTATGAACTTTGAGGGTTAGGCTAACCTAACAAAACCTATTGGCTACTCAACACCTTTCCAAATCAGTTGGATTCAAAGGTGAGAAGACCCTCACCATAGCCAACTCAGCCCTTGACTAAGAAAAACCAGTAAAACCTCTTCTGATCAGTGTTTCTGGTGGGAGGACCCCCTTTATTCCACAGGTTCAGGATTAACGTTGCACTTCCATTCAGGCACAAATGGCCATGTCTCTGCTCAAACTGGCTGTCCCTAAACTTCCAAAATTACCTGGGGCGGTGCACACACAACATGCACGTGGTATACCATAAAATGGTCCACCGCGAACCCATGTTTAAGTTTATTAACATTTGCCAGAAATTTAACAAAATGGGAAAACCTTTAGGAATTCAGTGATTCAATTTTACTCCAACTCTGACATGAATTCACTTTTTAGCACTTCCTTTACAAGAACTTAATCCTGAAAGGAATTACCATATCCCACAGTTCTTAGTGTGGATAGCACCATATATACTGAATTGTGCGAGTTCTCCCATTTCCTTTCATTTAAACCTTCCATAGGAATATAACTTGAGTTATCTATACTTAACCCAGATACTGTGTGTAAATACTTAGGCCAGAGGGAAACCCCACCCTAGAAAGTGAGTGCTGCCTTCATAAAAAAAGTAAGAGCCAGGCAATTGTATGTTGCCAATTTTAAATAGTTTTATTTAAGACATCGCATTTTCCACTTTACAATACAGTTATAAAGTGCATTAGATTTCCTTTCCCTGTGCACAGTCCGTATTCAAGTATCAAGAATGCCCAGTCATTTACTATACAGCAGCTCAACTTTTAAAACTGCCATGGAATTTGCTACAAATTTGGGTCCTTCAATGTTTTGTGGAACAATGCTAGGTCTATGCTCAAAGCTGGCTTAATCAACCTCTTCTATGGTGGGCCCAGAGGAGGCACCGCCAGACGGAGGAGCTCCACCACCGGGGAAGCCTCCAGGCATTCCTCCGGGCATGCCTCCTGCACTCTGGTACAGCTTGGTAATGATGGGGTTGCAGACCTTTTCCAACTCTTTCTGCTGGTGTTCAAATTCTTCCTTTTCTGCAGTCTGGGGAAAGGATAAGATATTTTACCATCAAAACTTAAGGAACCTTTATGCACCTAATGCAATCTGATAAGGTACTAGACACAGAAACCTGCCATCACTGTCAAGCCTACATATGAAATCTCAGGCCACTCAGACATCCAAGGAAGGAAGCTGGTTGCCAACACAACTGAATTCTGGTGGAAACCGCGAATGTTTGGACCATTCATCATTGTGACCTCTCTGAATTTACTGAAGCTCTAGGCCCACCCACTCAATTTTAAAAAGCTACATACCTGGTTCTTATCAAGCCAGTTGATGATTTCATTGCACTTGTCAAGAATCTTCTGTTTGTCCTCATCGTTGATCTTGCCTTGAAGTTTTTCATCTTCAACAGTTGCTTTCATGTTGAATGCATAGGATTCAAGTGAATTCTTGGAAGACACCTTGTCCCGCTGCTTCTCATCTTCAGCTTTGTACTTCTCAGCTTCTTGGACCATGCGCTCAATGTCTTCCTTGCTTAGACGACCTGTATGTAGCATTTAGAATGGTCTATGTTTGAAAACTGTAATCTACAATCCCCATCTTGGCTAAATGCCCTGGGGGAGGGGCAGCAGAAGTATTTGGAACATTGCAAACTTGAGACCCAAAGCATGTCCCTAATATTAAAGTCCAGGTGGCATTGACACTCAGCATTGTGGTTTAACTTACCCTTGTCGTTAGTGATGGTAATCTTGTTCTCTTTTCCTGTACTCTTGTCCACAGCTGAGACATTGAGGATGCCATTGGCATCAATATCAAAAGTGACTTCAATCTGAGGAACACCACGGGGTGCAGGAGGTATGCCTGTGAGTTCAAACTTGCCAAGCAGGTTGTTGTCCTTGGTCATGGCACGCTCACCTTCATAAACCTTGGTAAAAAATAGGAATTACTATAAAATTACAAATTTTCTATGCTATTTCCAAGTTTAACTTCAACTAGGGAAGACTGGCCCGCTCAGACATCCAAGGAAGGAATTGGCCAACACAAGACTTCTGGTGGAAACTACGAATGGTTTTGGAATCCATCATCACGGCGGGCCTAGTCCTCCCTCTCCCCACCCCCCGTTTTGTATATAGGGCCTTCCAGTAAGTCAGGGAAACATACCTGGATGAGCACGCCTGGCTGGTTGTCAGAGTAGGTGGTGAAGGTCTGCGTCTGCTTGGTGGGGATGGTGGTGTTGCGCTTGATCAGGACCGTCATGACGCCGCCAGCCGTCTCAATGCCAAGGGACAGAGGTGTGACATCCAGCAGCAGCAGATCTTGCACATTTTCAGATTTGTCTCCAGAGAGAATGGCTGCCTGGACAGCTGGATTAAAAAGTAGTTAGCTTTAAAAAAGTGCTGTACAACTAATTTTTCCATTAACTAATCTCTCAATCGCTCAGACATCCAAGGAAGTTAGGCTATCATTAGCAAAGCTTTTAGTGGAAACTACGAATGTTTTAAAAATCCTTCATCACAGCGAGTCAGTTTGAGCCTCTCCAAAGAGGCTATTATAACTGTTAACTAGGATAGTTGGATTACCTGCACCATAAGCGACAGCCTCATCAGGGTTGATGCTCTTATTCAACTCTTTTCCATTGAAGAAGTCTTGGAGGAGTTTCTGAATCTTGGGGATACGTGTAGAGCCACCCACCAGGACAATATCATGGATCTGGGACTTGTCAAGCTTGGCATCCCGAAGAGCTTTCTCTACAGGGTCCAGGGTGCCACGGAAAAGGTCAGCATTCAATTCTTCAAATCGGGCACGTGTGATAGAGGTATAGAAGTCGATTCCTTCATAGAGCGAATCAATCTCAATACTGGCCTGAGTGCTGGAAGAGAGAGTACGCTTAGCACGCTCACAAGCAGTACGAAGGCGACGGACAGCCCTCTTGTTCTCACTGATATCCTTCTTATGCTTGCGCTTGAACTCTGCAATGAAATGGTTGACCATTCGGTTGTCGAAGTCTTCTCCACCTAAGTGGGTGTCCCCAGCTGTAGATTTGACCTCAAAGATTCCATCTTCAATTGTGAGGATTGACACATCGAAAGTGCCACCTCCCAAGTCAAAGATCAGCACGTTTCTTTCAGCTCCAACCTGCCGTGAGATTGAAGACTTATTACTTGTTATCTATACAACTTTTTACTAAGGCTCAAATTTAATCTTAAAGTAATGCAGCACAAATGGCACACACCTTTTTGTCTAAACCGTAAGCAATAGCAGCGGCAGTGGGCTCATTGATGATTCTAAGTACATTGAGACCAGCAATAGTTCCAGCATCTTTGGTGGCCTGACGCTGAGAGTCATTGAAGTAAGCAGGTACTGTGACAACAGCATTGGTAACAGTCTATGAACAAGAAAAAATAGAGGATACTGTAGTTCATTCACACTGGTAGTCCTATGATCACCTACTCAGGCATGCACACAAAATAGGGCACGTTACATAAGACATCCTTGTGAACATAAATAAATAGACCAGTTTCTGAAAAACTTGTCTGTATATTCTTGGTCAGTCAAAACTAAGGTCATCCACCCAGAGAACCCAAGTATCTGGTGCTGCAATCTCCAGCTACGCGCACCTTGGACTTTGCACTACTCACCTTCCCAAGGTAGGCTTCTGCAATTTCCTTCATCTTTGTCAAAACCATGGATGACACCTCTTCTGGATAAAAGCTTTTTGTCTCTCCCTTGTATTCTACTTGGACCTTAGGCCTGCCAGCATCATTCACCACCATGAAAGGCCAATGCTTCATGTCAGACTGTACAACGGCATCATCAAATCTACGTCCAATCAAGCGCTTGGCATCTGCAAAGATTTAAAATGCAAATCCAAATCAACCTGTTTGTATTTTTCCCAAACATCCTAGGCTCTCAATTACTCAAATACTGATGCCTAGTAACTCACGTTCATATAAATTTCAGCTTCTGTATGACCAGAAAATTCCGTTAAGTTTTCCTGAGATGCTGATAACTCAACATTTTAGCCTAAGCAGTTATGAAGAACTGCTGCTCACATCTTTTTCATTTAAGCTTTTTAAATGATTCTTCCAACTCTTAAGGCTTTCCGGCCCCACAATAGGTGTCCCAGCCTAGCTTACTTAATTCATGCCATGTTTTATTTAATATTAGAGACTTACCAAAGACCGTGTTGGTAGGATTCATTGCTACTTGATTCTTTGCAGCATCACCGATCAATCGCTCAGTGTCAGTAAAGGCAACATAACTTGGGGTGGTTCGGTTTCCCTGATCGTTGGCAATTATTTCCACTTTTCCATGCTGGAATACACCCACACAGGAGTAGGTGGTGCCAAGATCAATGCCAACTGCAGGTCCCTTAGACATGGTTGCTGGAAAAAGTTTGAGCATTTAGAAATGCTTCCTTTGTTAAATGGAAAATCATGCTATTAGGTATGACCACTCTTAATTTTTATTTCTGAGTTAAGAGGGATAGAATCAATTTCAAGAATCATTGATCAGCTCGCCTCACACTGGGGCTCGAGCCCACAACCAAGAGCACATGGCTTGACCGGGATCGAATGGTGACCTGGTTCATAGGTCGGGTGAGCCCGGCAGTGGTACGACCACTTAGCAGTGTTGCCGGCGGTAACCTCACGGGAGGGTTATTAATGCCACTGCAGTTCAGGGGGCCTGTGCCCGCCGCTGGCTTAAGAAAACACAGGCCGGGAAGGTCTGCGACATTGGCGACCACGTGGTCAAACCCGATCGGGGCCCTGTATTCCCCGTCACAGCTTCCCCACCACGCAGCGCTGAAAGTGATCCCCGAGGCCCCCTCCCCCGCCTTGGGCGCACGCCAGTAATGGCTGCCCGAGAACCCGGGTGAACCTGCCTACCTAGGCAAGCCGGGGGACGCTTACAGCCGCCCCACTTCCGCGCCCGAAGGCCGCCGCGGCCCCAGCCCCACCCTTCCCCTCTCCTGCGCGCGGGCGGGTCGTCACCTGCTTCCCCGGACTGCGCGCCCCGCGTCGGCTCCTCCACCAGGGCCCGCGCCCCACCCCACGCCCGCTAAGAACCAAACTCCCCGGCCCGGCGGAAGGCTCGCGCAGGCGGCCCGCGGGGCACTCAGAACCCTCGCGGCCGCCGCACACCCGGCTCCTCCCTTCTCGGACGGTCTCCCAAGGGCTTTAGGCCCCGAGTCCTTACCTGGCGTGCGCGTTCGGCTGCCACAGACCGACGAGAGTTGATGTCCCCGCGTTCAATGAGGCCGGGGTCCCCCGCCACCCTGCCTCTTATACCCTCCCTCAGAACCTTCCAGAAGGGGCCCGCCCTGCCCGCTGCCCATCAAGGCTTCTCGACCAATGGGCGCGCGACCACACCTACGAGGCCCAATGAGTACGCTGGCTCCGCCCTGGGCCTCTCCCCTTCGCCCCGCCTCGCGATGACGCACTCGCCGCAGCGTTCTGGAACTTTCATTCTCGCCCCCGCGCTCCGAACGGCCCCGGGGAGAGGGCGGGGGAGACAGTGAGGGGGGGCAAAGCCCGCGCGCGGGAGCCCTGCGTCACCCGGGAAGGGCGTCCGCTTCTGCGCGTGCGCCCCAGAGCGCGGGCGGGTGGCGGGGCGGGCGTACCTGCGGCCGACCAATGGCGGCAGCTCTGGCCGCGCCCTGGAGCGGCCCCGGAAGGAGCGCGGGACTCGGAGGCGCCGGGAGAGGAGACGGAAGTGGGGCCAGGACAAAATGGCCGCGGTTGCCCCCTCCCCCACACCCACCCCCTCCCCCACGGCCTGCCGTCTGCCAGGGCCTCCTCGGGCGCGCGAACCCCCAGACGTCCCAGGTTCCTCGGACCCTGTTTCGCTATGGCCTGCTTTCGGGCTAGGGCTGGCCGCCAGGCGCGGGGACGCCGGTGCCGGTCCCTGGGCGCTGCTAGGGTGACTTCTCCAGGGCCACCCAGGTTTGCGGTTTGGGGCGCCGCCAGGCCCCCGCGGGATGCCGCCTGCGCGGTGGGGACCGGCTAGCCAGGCGGGCCCGGCGCACTCGCTTCACGGCCGCAGCCCGAGGCCCGCAGCCCCCACCGTAGAGGTTTGAAGGGCCTCGCGGGTCGGACCCGCTCGCCCAGTCCGGATTCTGGTCGGGACCCCACGAGCCCGCACGCCCCCCCCCCTCCCGCCGGGAACTTTCGGCTGCTGGGCCCAGCCCCTCCCCCCTGCGCCCAGGCCCTGCGCTTCGGGGGGTTGGAAAGGAAACGGAAAGGCAGCGAGCCTCCGTGTGGGGGACGGGAGCCAGGAGCCTGGCTTGTAACGCAGGTCCCCGGGCGGACTTGGAGCCTCTTAGTGAGCGAGTGAGGCGGCCTCTCCCGCTTTGACGGTTCCCACACCTGAGCGGGCCCCGCGCCCGGGCGCGGTGACGGCAGCACGGAGGGCCGCGGCGGCAGGGCGCCCGGCGTCTCCCGCGGGCGGGGCGCGGCCTGTGGGGCCCGGGAAGCCTGGAGGCGACTCAGGTTTCCCCTCTGTTTGCCTTCCGGCCGAGAGCTGGCTGCGTCCCACGAGGCAGAGCCTGGACGTCGCCCCAAACTTATACGATGTTTTGACAAGATGATGCTTTCGTTCGTTGCCTCATTTACTCAAAACAATTTTCTGAGAGATCCCTATTATTCACTCCTGTGTCAGGAGGAAGAGGGGGTTCAGAGGTGGCACTTGTGGGAGACAAACAGCTGCAGTCAGCCCTGGCCCCTGGTCGCAGGCTGGGGTCCTTCTAGTCGCACCGCAGGGTCAGGGCGACTGCCTTCTGGAAACTCCCCGGGCGGCTCCGGAGGAGGCAGGGGCTGTGCCAGGTCTTTTCCGCTCCCCACCAGTTTATTAAGCTTCACCTCTGAACTGCGCCCCATATTTTCCAGCTTTTGTAACTAACCTCTGCCCTACCCACATCTTAGCGGTGGAGCCGTGGGTAGAACTGGGGCCCAGACCCGCTGCTGGGCATATTCCGCCCAGTCACCGCCGGCGAGCAGAGCCGACCACCGCGTTTCTGGTCGCTCCACGGTTCTGGGACTTGGGCTGTGTTCTTAGCAAACGGTGACTCTGGATTTCTGCATTTAAAGTCGGGAAGTGCCTAACGCCCTGTCTCCACCTCTCCATGCAGTGTTGCAAGCACCTTTGGTATCTAAAGGGGAAGTGGGCGGCAGTGGGGAGTCAGACCTCGGGTTCTGAGTGGGAGACGGTTAGGGTAACATTTTCCAAGCGCTTTGCCTGTATCACCTCCTTTAATTCTGTGACGTTTTTCCAGGTTTATTGGAATCCTTTAGTGCTTACGTGGCTGTTGGTGCTTTACCTTGCATACGGTACTTGCTTAGTAAATATGGTTATTTTGATGAAGTCCTTAAGGGCAGGAACTCTAGCATGAGTCCTATCATCACTTGGTGTCTCCAGTACTGAAGCATCCATCTTATATAAAAACGGCTGTTTGAAATTTTAGCCCTGCTATTTGGCTTCTGTAAATGCTTGCTTGCTTAAATAATAAGGAAAATGAGACTACTCCCACTCCAGAGAGGCCATAAACCTTCCCCAGCCGAAGTTATCAGTGCTGGCGCCAGGCCAAGCCTTTGGTTGAGGTCTCCAGGCCCCAGCACATAGGGCTCTTTGAGACCTTGCAAAAGGGGACCGGAAACACCCCATAGTTGGGAGACAAAGAAGGTAAAAATATATGAATAGGGAAAGTTCCTCCTTGTTGGGGCCCAGAATTTGAGAGACATTTTCCTCTGGACCTGCACGCATGATAAATGTAACTCCATCTCTAAGTATTGCTTGGTTCTTCTTCGGTTTTCTGTAACAGTACTACTTGTCATCTTGCCTTGTGAGAAAAACGTTGTTGGTATATTTGTGACTGAAATCAATAAAGAACAGATATATTCAGTCTGAGTTCTGTTCTTCAGTTGGCAGAAAGCTAATAAACAAATTCCCAGTGTAGGTTATATGAGCTTCAGCCTTCTCCAGTATCACCTTTAGTTATTTATTTTTTAATTGCAGATACAGATCCATCTGTAATAAATATTTGTTTTTTGTGTGATCATAGTCCCGATTACAAGGCAACTTAGAAGTTAAGATTGAAGTATAAACGGCTTAACAGAAATGAGGCAAAATTAGTGTGTTTTTGCAACAGGGATTCTGAAAGTGTTTTTATACAGTCTAATAACAAAGGCATCAACTTCATTATTTTTCAATTTTAAGTTCAGTTTATATATTTTATTGAAATGGTTATTCTCTAAACATTCACATCATTCTGTCTGTATCTTCTTCCGGACATTTTTTTCTTCTAACGTTTAGTGATTGTATCTTTTGTTTGTTTCATATTCAAGCATCAAATGTATCTGACTTGCGAAATTAATGGAATGTGGCTTGAAAACAGTAACGGTTCAAACTTTATCTTAAGCCCGGAACCTGTTATATCTGAACTCGAAAGCTTGTCTCAAAGAGGGCGTGCACTACGTTACTAAGCCCGCATCACCTTCTCTCAGCGTCGCCAAGCCCTAGAATGTCTCACTTTAGATAGTTATCACTTTTGTGACTTCTTTTGTAGATTTCCAAAGAATCTGGATTATTCAACTGGTATTTAGTCTTCTGATAGCTACAGGTTTAAATAGCCTAAGTGTCCTTTTCATGCAAAGGGGCCTAAATCCTACTTCCCAAGGCATGGCCCCAGGTTCAAAGGTAGGAAACTGATCAGAGCAGAATTGCTAGTGATGCAGTGTCCGCAGGCCCTTGTTTGGCTCAGGTTCTCTGGGAAAGAGAATTCCCAACATTATCCAGCAGAAATGATAAGTTGCTGGATACCACTACAAGAGGAATGAAAAAGTAAAGTGAGAGACTTTTTACCTTACAATGAGGCAGTGTTAGTACAAGAAACATTCCAAATTTGCTAGCCCTTTTAACTAACATCACCCATTCTTTATACTACTTCATCAATGTCTCTTCTCAACTTCAAAGAGTAAGAAACTCAGATGAAAACTTGCACCCAAGGTCAACCCCTATTTCTCTTTTTTGTTTAATCCTCACATGAGGCTATTTTTTTCAGTTGATTTTAGAGAGAGTAGGAGGGCAGGTTGGGGAGAGAGAGAGAAATGTCGACGTGTCACATTGATTGGTTGCCATGCCTGGGGCTGGTGATCGAACCTGCAATCCATATGCCCTTGGCCAGGAATCAAACCTGTGACCCTTTGGGGTGCAGGCCGATGCTCCAACCACTGAGAATCCCTCTTTTTTTTATTTACTTATTTTTTAATCCTTACCAGAGGATATCTTTCCACTGATGTTCAGAGAGTGGAAGGAAGGGGTAGAGGTGGAGAGAGGGAAACATTGATGTGAAAGAGACACATCAATTGGTTGCCTCCTGTACACACTCCAGCTGGGGCTGCGCATAGAGCCTGCAACTGAGGTACCTGCCCTTGACCGGAATCAAATCTAGGACCCTTCAGTCATTGGGCCAGTGCTCTAACTGAGCCAAACCGGTTAGGGCCCAAGGATATTCTTTCCATTGGTTTTTAGAGTGAAAGGGAAGGAGGAGGGGGAGAGAGGAACATCGATGTGAGAGAGACACATTGTATTGGGAAAGTCTGCATGCACTCCAGCCAGGGTTGGGGATGGCACTTGCAACCGAAGTATGTGCCCTTGACCAGGAACTGAACTGTCGACCTTTAGATCCACAGGCTGATGCTCTAACCATTGAGTTACTGGCCAGGGCCAAACCCCTATTTCCTTTTCTTAAAAATATATTTTTATTGATTTCAGGGAGGAAAGGAGAGAGAGAGAAACATCAAGATGAGAGAGAATCATTGATTGGCTGCCTCCTACAGGCCCCAAGGATCAGGCCCACAATCTGGGCATGTGCCCTGACCCCGGGAATCAAACCATGACCTCCTGGTTCATAGGTCGACACTCAACCACTAAGCCACACTGGCCAGGCTAAACCCCTATTTCTTTAAAGGGCTTTAGAAGGAATGCATTTGCACTATGTGAGGACACTGTTGTAAGAATAAGATGTAGAAAATAAAAAACCAGAGAAATGGGGCACAATGCCAGAGCAGCCTTTCCCTTTCAGTATCTGATTTAGAAGCAATGCTTTCGTCACCATCTTCAGCTTTTTCTTTTCTATAGCCTCTGCTGCCCTTTCAGTAATAAATCTTTTGCTTTGCTAGTGATCTGTTGACATTTGCACTAGGGTCCTCGAAGGGCTATTTCAGGTTTTGAATTCTTGCATAGAATGAATTTGAGTAGTAGGATAGTCAAAATTATTAAAAAGGCAAGTTATTTTATTGGAGGCTGCTGTTTGGTTTTGTTGTTTGTTTTTAAATTTTCAGCCCTTCTCCCATGGATCAGCTCTTGAGAGCTGTCCTGGTGAATCATTTCTGCTCATTCTTCCCAAGATGCCGACAGTGTGAACAGGCATTAACCCCCACCTCTCCTGCCGCTCACTAGAGATCCTTACCATCTCTTCCTCAAATGGATTCCATCTCCTTGTAGACTAGAGCTAGACTTAGAGGCTCAGCTAGTAACACACTGAACTGCTCTGTCCCAACTTCTCAGGCAGGAGTGACTTTGACATACCTGCAGTGCCAGTAGGAAATGTTGGCAATCCCTGATCTTTCTGATAATCTAAAGCCTAGAATTGTCAGAAGTCCCAGGTTCACATCTTTTTCTTAAGATGAAACAAATAGAGAAAGCTCCAAGTTTGGTACAATCCTAAACTTTTATGCCATTCTGTGGCATTAAAAAAACTGACCTAATTTCCCTCTCTAACCCAGTCAGTCTTGAAATTCTGGTTTTGTGTGTTCTCAGAAAGACTATACCTGTACATCAGATGGTCTTTCAGCATCTCTAAAAGATCTCTTTTTCGCTGTAAGACTTCTTTCTAAGGACCTTGTTAAATGACACATAGTGAATGCTTTCTTGTTCAAGAGATATCCAGCAGGGGAGTATTGGAGACATCTGATTTGAGGGAAAACCCACAATTGTTCCAGCATGCATTTCTGATATTGGTCATTGACCCTCTGACCATCAAGATGAAAGGTTTTCATAGTCCCTTGTCACACATTTTGGACTCCTTTTTTAGTGCTCTAATGGTCCAATATGAGCAGAAGAAAATTAGTGCTGATAAAGTGGGAGAAACTCAATTGTTCTCCATCTCCCATTATTTCAGTTCCTCTTGAAATTCATATCCAAACCTTATGTAAATGAGATCAAGACAGAATAGAAGAGACATTTCCTTTTTTGGCGTTTCTCAGAAGCGGCAATCCCAGTCCCTGGTGCAGAAAGGTGTAGTATAAGGCAGTGGGTCCTGCTTGACTCTGGATGATCACAGTAATTCAGTAGGTTTGCAGAAAGGCAATTTATGAACAACACCATTTCTTCTTGACAACAGTGAATTGAAGTACTGATAACAAAGCATCTCAGTGAGAAGTTTCACGTGAGTTCCCTCCCCCTTTCTCAGCCTTTCTCTCCACAGATCTGGTCAACAGATGCCCAGATCTAGACCCGCTTCCCCCACTCCTGTCCAAAGCCTTGCCGGACACGGCCAGCTGACATCCCTTCCCTTGTTTGGTATCCTGAAAGGAGAATGTGCATTTGAACCTGCTCCATGCCATGCTCTCTGCTACAGAAGTGACCTCTCCAAGAATTGAATCGAGGGGTTGTGTGGCTGGTGGCTGAACTACAGTGACTAGGAAACTCCTAAGATACTGACTCCCGGGAAAGCCCAGGAGTTGGAGTCCAGGGAATTCAGACAGTTTGGAGGGGCCGGCTCTGGCTGGGGAGCCTGCTGGCTGTGCTTTCTGCTTTAGCCAGGGGAGCATGGTGCACTCTCTTTGGTTCAGAGCCACTCGCCTCTGGCCCCACTAGTCTGTAGGTGCGGGTGGCCAGCCCTGGCGGGGGGGCTGCTTCCGGGGACAGTGTCCGCTGGCTGCGGCAGGCGCTGTTGGCTGTGGAGCGCGTGCAGGAAGAACCGGAGCGTGAGCTCTGAGAGCCAGAAGAAGAGGAACTCGGTTTCACCAGGCGGGCTTTCGGGGCCTCGGCATCCTCTCTGAAGAGAAAGAGCAGCAGAGGTAAAATGTCATACTGCGAAGGCTGTGATCCTTTCCACTGCGGTTGCTTCCTTCTGAAGTTTCCCAATACATCCCCCAAGCTGCAGACCTCAGGTAATACCACTGGAAGGCAGCCACTTGGGGAACAGGGACGTCCCACTTTCTGAGGCTCGGGGCATGGCTTAAGCAATGCACCCTTGGTTGGCCCAGAGATCCGCTCTTACTCTGGGAGGATACGCCCTGGCCACTGAGATGGTCTAGATAGAAGCCACACGCCCCTGAGCTGGGGTTTGTCTATGGAAACCCTTTGTGGCCCGTGGGCCTGCCCGCTCTAAGCAGAAGGGAATCGGAAGTAATGTGGACTTGATCGCTTGCATCTCTGAGGAGGAGAGACAGTTTCACTACACAGTCAAGGCAAGCCAGACCTTCTGTCCTAGGCTGGGCCTCCTTGCCTACCAGAATAATCCTTTACACAGATTCCTGGGTGAGAGAAAATGGGGCATTTATGTTGCTGGTGGCTGTGGAACTGGCCCTAAGAAGGAAGCCTTGTGGAAGAGGAGAGGTTGGAGAGACTGACCGGATTTCATTAGGTCTCTCTTCTTCCTCGTATCTCTTTTTGTCTTTCCTTCGGACTAGCAGCCACACCAAGAGGAGGATCAACAGGACCCCGGCCACCATGCCTGTCACTGCTCCCGCCACCATGCCGATGCTCTGCACATCTGTTTTCTCAGAAACAAAAGCAGAAACGAAATGAAACATAAACCAGGAGACGCATGAACTTAAAAGACCTAAGCCTATATTCCCAGAGCTTTATCTTCCTGACTTCCCGCTTACCCCTGGGTGTCTGACTACCCCGCTTGATGTTGAAGGGTAATCGAATATGCCACCCCAAAATATGCCTCTTTACCTTTAAGATTATTTTAAGCTGACTATTTTTGAGAAACTGCAGACACAGGAAAAGCTCTAAAAACAGAAGTTACCCTTATGTAAGGGAAGTTTACATTTATAAGGGAATCTCCATTTGGTCCCCTCCCAGATATAATACATTTCTTTAGGGAGCTGATACTTTCACACATAATTGTAAAGAAAGAGCTAATACAACTGCCAAATGGGCCTTGCAACTACTGGGTTGGTTTTGGTGACAGCCATGTTCTGGAAATAACGGTTACTCTTACCCAGATTAAACATGTTTCACATGTTTACATGTTGGAACCACACGCAGAGGGAACCAGCACCCTCCGGATACCTACACTGCACAGTGACTCGCACCACGCAGCTCTCCTTCCCGGCCTCGTTGCCCGCTGTGCACTGGTAGAGTCCCGAGGAGGCCGCCGTGAGGTTCTGCAGCAGGACGCGCCCCGGGCTGCTGTGGTCTATGCAAGCAGAAAGGGGGCGATTCCCTCAGCGGCAGGCTCTGCATTTCGCGTTGATTTTATTACATCATCTACCTAAGGATCTCTAGTACAGTTTGGTAAGAATGAGATAGGAGATAGGATAGATCCCATTTTGGGGCGTGGGAAGAAAGGTGAACATTCTTTTAAATGAGAGCGAATCCTCAAAAGTTACAGAGGGTTGTGAACATTTAAGGGGTACTACCCAAGATAAATATAGAGGATTTATTTGGTATTTTTTTCTAATGTCTTTTGCGCTTTACGATCCATTTGAGAACAGAAAGGACAGTCCCAGCTGATGGGTGAAAACAGAAGCTCACAGAGATGCAGCAGTGTGTTTGAGGCCACATGTGCTTGCTGTCCGGTTTAGAATTCCTGGACAGTCTGTCCGGTGTCTCAGTAGACTGGTGGGAAGATGACTCACCGATCCTGGACTTCGGAGGCAGGCGCTCCTCCTCCCCCTCCTTCTCCCGGACTCGCTGCCAGTGATACGCGATGGGCTCCGTGCCAGAGGACGACTCACACCGCAAAGCCAGGTCGCCGCCTTCCGTCGGCTCCCCTTCCAGCTCACACCTGGGCTTTGATGGTCTCACTGGCAAGAAAGAAAGAGAAAAAAAGTACTGATTCAAAGATCCCCGAACAGCAGGTGCAATGGAAGAACTATATCCTGTTGAGTTTTCTCCAGCCATCCTTTTTTAAAAAATATACTTTATTGATTTTTTTACAGAGAGGAAAGGAGAGGGGTAGGGAGTCAGAAACATCGATGAGAGAGAAACATCGATCAGCTGCCTCCTGCACACCCCCCACCAGGGATGTGCCCGCAACCAAGGTACATGCCCTTGACCGGAATTGAACCTGGGACCCTTCAGTCCGCAGGCCGACGCTCTATCCACTGAGCCAAACCGGTCAGGGCTCCAGCCATCCTTCTAGTTCACCTTGGAGTGGGAGTCAAGAGCCGTTACCTAGTTTCCTGCCAATGTGTTACATCGCCTCCAGAAATACACTGCTTTGCCCTTTGTACACTCACACCCACTCCAGCTGCTTCCAATGGTGGCATTTTCAGAGGCGGCCTCACAAACCACGTCATTCTCAAAGAGGAAACACATTTAACTGGAAATTTTAGGAAAGCTGAGTATGGTTTTACTAATACTGAGAAGGATAGGAGTTCATTAATTTGGAAGATATTAAGTAGTACTTAGTAGCTTCTGCTGTTAAAAAAACAAATGGATTTAAATCATCTGAGAGATTTAAGTTAAATATAAGGATATCATTCAAATATTAGAGACTATTTAATTTTTTAAAGGGCTACCATAGAAAATTGTGATTATTTTTTCTTCTTTCATTGTAGTGAAAATACTTCTTCCCAGGGAACTGGAGTAGGTGACTTCAGAATGTGTACTCCAAAGTGCTGAACATCTCATTTGGTGAACACCCAATACAACATACAGCTAATGTATTACAGAACTGTACACCTGAAACCCACATAGTATTATTAACCAATGTCACCCCAATAAATTCAATCTAAAACGCGGAACAAGACGTTTTGTACAATGATGCCTTTGGCTGTCCCTTGCCCAGACTTCATTAGTAAAAGGCAGGCATTTACGTTGGCACACGACCTTACCTAGGACTTTCAAGACGACGTGGTGCCACACGTAGTGTCCCGAATTCTTCACCTTGCACGTGTACAGGCCCTCGTCTCGGGGCTTCAGAGACTCTATCTGCAGGGAAGCATCTCCGGCCAGGAAATTGGACGCAAAGGCCACTCGGCCCTTCTGTTCCTCAGTCAAGTTATCGTAGACATGACGGCCGGAGTAAGTGATCACCTGTGGGACAGACCGAGGCGTGTCAGGCAGGGGCTCCGCCTTCCTCCCTGCGTTGGCAAGATGAGGCTGGGAACACCCCAGTGGAACCAAGTAGTCAAGCCTGGGGCTGGTTCTAAGGACCCAAGAGACCGCTGTTCTAAAGAAAGTTCAAAATACAGTGTTTGTCTCGGCCTTGCTTTTCCTTTCAAGAAGAATAACACCTCATATCTGTTAGCATTTCAATTATAAAGTAGTAATGACTAAATGCTGAGAACCACTCCATTTTATAGGGAAGGAATTTTTAATTTGAGTTACATCATTACAGCCTCATCAAGGAGAGAAGGCAACGCACAGTGAGTCCACATAATGGCATTGGAGTGGACTCTGAGGAGAACTGCAAGAACGGGATAAGGAAGGGAAAAAGACTTCCTTTCCCCCTTTTAACTTTTTGCAGACCCCGTTTATTGATTGATTGGTTTTATTTATTTGGAATATATTTTTATTGATTGTTAGAAAGGAAGGGCGAGGGATTAGAAACATAGGTGAAAGAGAAACATCATTGGCCGCTGCCTCCTGTACTCCTCCTCCACTGGGGATTGAGCCCACAACCCAGGCATGTGCCCTGATGGGGGAATTGAACCGGTGACCTCGTGGTTCATGGGTCAGTGCTCAACCAGAGCCACACCGGCCAGGTTACTGATTGATTTTAGAGAGAGGAAGGGAGTGAGAAACATCCACCTGAGAGAAACATCCATCACCTGCTTCCTGCACATACCCCGACCGGGGATGGAACCCCAAACCTGGGTGCATACCCCCCTTTTTCTGTTGTTGTGTTAATCCTCACCTGAGGATATTTTTCCCATTGCTTTTCAGAGAGCGGAAGGGGGTGGTGGTTAGAGAGAGAAACATCTGACCCGTGATGGGGACCGAGCCTGCAACGCAGGTACATGCCCTTGTCCGGGAAACAAATCTGGGACCCTTTAGTGCATGGGCTGATGCTCTAACAACTTAGTCACACTGGCCAGGGCATCGCCCCACTTTTAAAGGGAGCTTTCCTCCTTTTTTAAAAAAATATATTTACATAGTTTTTATTTATGTATTTTGAGAGAGAGAGAGAAAAACATGATAGATCTCCCCTTCCCCCAACTGATGGACGGAGAATGATGTAAACTCCACCTGCAGCCCGAACATTCCTGAGCACCTAACCAGGCACCTTATATGGACTGTACATTGAACCACCAATCAGCACCTGCCCAATACCCTAACCCCCGATTCCTAAGTCCCTAATTATGTGCCTTATATGAAACCACCAATCAGCGTGTGCCGAGTACCCTAAGCCCCATCCCTTCCCTTTCCTCCCCTCAAAAGGCGCCTTCACCCCAGCACCTGTGTTCTTTTCCATCTGGAAGGTAGCCCGGCAGGGTCTTCTCCTCTAATAAAGCCTGTGTCCTGGTCTCCGGCCCTCTGTCTCATCTTTCAAAACATTGATTTGTTGTTCCAGTCATTATGCATTCAGTGGTTGATTCTTAAGTGAGCTCTGACAGGGGATCCAACCTACAACCTTGACATATCGGGACGATACTCTAACCAACTGAGCTACCTGGCCAGGACTTGCACACCCTTTATTCAAAGTACACTACACCCTTGTGCTAGGTGCCTTTACATCTAGTTTAAAAACGTATTTTAATTGGTTTCAGAAAGGAAGGGAGAGGGAGAGAGAGATAGAAACATCAGCGATGAGAGAGAATCATGGATCAGCCGCCTCCTGCACGCCCCACACTGGGGATCGAGCCCGCAACCCAGGCCTGTGACCTGACCGGGAGTCGAACCTTCACTTCCTGGTTCATAGGTGGACACTCAACCACTGAACAACTGACTAGGCTACATCTAGTTTATTTCTCACCCAATTTTTCCAAGTAATCATTGTCTACATTTCACAGACAGGTAGCAGAGCCTGATTTGAACACATCTATCTAAAGCCATCTATACAGTCTGTGGTACTTTATAATGGAAACCCTAGAAAACTAATACAGAGTATAAAATGAATTTCTGTTAAATGCAACTTTATCACTTTATAGGACTGCATTTTACTTTATTTTTTATTTTTTGCATTTTACTTTAATAATTAAAAATTTAACATCCAAAAATAAATAAGAATAAAGCCATCTAGCCTGGCTGGTTTACTCAGTGGTTAGAGTGTCAGCCTTCGGACTGAAGGGTCTCGGGTTTGGTTCTGATCAAGGACACTACCTTTGCTGTAGGTTCCATCCCTGGCCCTGGTCAGGGCACATAGGGGAGGCAACCAATCAACGAATCTCTCACATCTCCATGTGTCTCTCACATCAATGTTTCTCTCTCTCTGCCTCCCTCCCGGTTTCTACTTTCTCTCTCTCTAAAAAAAAAAAAAAAAAAAAAGGAAAAAATATCAAGTGAAGATTAACAAAAAATAAAGCCATCTAGCTCATGGTTCTGGTATTCCTTAGTTACCTCTCCCCTCCTTTTCCATATGTGTTCGTTTCACTACTCATTACCCGCTCTTTCACAAAGTTTGGAAATGAAGAAGAAAAAGTAAAACAACAACAAAATCAATTTGTTTTGTTCTTACGGAAGTTTAGAGTCCAGTTGAAGAGGTTAGAGAGGTAAGGAGTAGAAGTTAATGGTTAAAATTCAGGTCTGTATTGAACATGAACTGTAACTGACCCAAAAAAATCAGGGAGTAATAAATGGTGATGGAAGCAGACTTGCCTCTGGGTGGTGAACACACAAAACAATATATAGGTGATGTATTATACAATGGTATACGTAAAACTTCTGTAACCTTATTAGCCAATGTCACCTCAGTAAGTTCAATAAAAATTTAAAACAAAATTCAGCCCTGATTCTGAGGCTTCATTGTGGCTTTCCTCTGTTTTATTCCACTGGGGATTGGTAAACCAGGCGGGAAAACGGTGTCCTTTCCTTCCGGAACATTCGCACGAGCTTCATCCGTGTCTGTTTTCCCAGGTGGGGAAACCAACGTTTAGACTTCCCCAAAAGCAAAAAGTCATCTTGATGTTTAGGAATCGTCTTCCGCCCTCATCACCACCTTTCGCTCTTGAACCTTTCCTGGTCCCCTGGTCGCCCTGCTCGTCCCAGCACCATGCGGACCCTGCACCAGACTTCGGGCCCTTCACGGTCTCCCTCCCAGCGCGGAGCGCCCGGCTCAGACTCCTGTCATTCCACGTCAGACAACACTCACGGGGAGCGTAAACTTTTATTGAACTCATTGCGGTGACATTGGCTAATAAGGTTACAGAAGTTTTACGTACACCATTGTATAACACCTTGCATGAGACAACACTCACGGGGAGCGTAACTTTTATTGAACTCATTGCGGTGACATTGGCTAATAAGGTTACAGAAGTTTTACGTACACCATTGTATAACACCTTGCATGAGACAACACTCAGGGGAGCGCTCCGCTGCGCTCCGCTCCGCTCCGCCGGGAGGAGGCTGCTCAGAGAGGAAACCCCCTCTCTGTCTCCAAGGAACTTCCAAGCGAGCGGGACTGGAGGGGACGAGTGCAGACAGAGAAAAAGAAATGAGTGCCTTGAAATGCGGTCAGAGGACTGTCCCAGAAAAGTCGGTGGCATGTGAGTGAGGCTTTGAAGGGTGGGTAGACGCAGAGGCAGGGAGGGGCAGAGGAGGGGGTTCAGACACACAGAAGGGCCTGCCCAAGGGCGCCGGGGGGTCTGCGGAGCGCATTTCTGGCCGCAGGTGTTTTTCTTCGTTTCCTTTCCCCTCTCCCGCCCTCTCTCCTCCCCAGTTTTTCTAGCTGCTAGTCTTTCATTTCCCACTGGGGCACGGCACGCGGTTACGGGAGCCAGGAAGCTTTGCGGGTCTTTCTCAACTTCCGCTCTGGTGTTTGCTGTTTTGAATCCAGTGAAAGAGCCGCACTGCTTCCACGCTGCAGGCTGCCTGGGGCAGGGGTGGGGCGGGGACGGGGGAGGGGTGGGGAGGAAGGCGGGGGGCGTGGGGGGTGGAGGTCTGGGGGCTGGTGTGGCCCCTGAGGAAGGCCGGGCTTTGGCCTTGGGGGTGGCCGCGGGCTGCTCCCTGGCTCCCCGGGCCGGTCCCAGGTGGACCTGCTGTTGGCAGCAGGCCAGGAACACTGGCCAGGAACGCGAGTGACCCCGGGCGGCCTTGGGGAGTCCGGGGGGTGGGGGGTGGGGGAAGGCTTCCCCAGGCACTCGGCACTTCCTCAGGCGCCGTTACTGGAAGCGGGACCCGGCGGCGCGGGGGCGGGCGTGGGGGGCGGCGGGCTGGGGAGGTGGCTGCCGAGCGCGGACCCCGCGGCGCCCCCTCGCGGTCACGGGTGGCGAGACCGGGCGCTGGGCCAAGGAGCCCGTTTGCAGAGGAGACGGACCGCGTAGGGAGGGGCCGCCTTTCTTTGTTTAGTTGGCGTTTGTGTGTGTGTGGCTGCAGCTGTTTAAATTGTTTCACTTCTACTTAAGCCCTTGACCCCATCCTCAACCACGTGATGCTCTGCAACTCGGTACTTGGCTTCAAAAGATCTGAAGCCATCCAACAAATGACATCAATTCTCTCTCCACATGTAAAGCTCTCCAGTCTCATGTAGTTTGCCCTTCACGCCTCTGAAAAAGGGCTACTTTTTCTGCACTTTCTGTTTCTTCAGCTAATATTTATTGAGCTCACAGCCCGTGGAGGGAAAACAAGCAGGAATAAGACACAGTTCCTACCCTGAGGACCCACAGTCTTTGTGAAGAAAAAAAAGGGAGAGGCAAGTAAGAGGAAATCAATGGAAAAATATCCCCCCCCCCAAAAAAAGTAAACACTGTAATGTCATATACTGAAACACTTCCAGTATAATATAATTTAGCCCCTCATTGCAACCAACACCACAATTGGGATAAATCTCACAGGCCAGAAGGGGAAAGAGTTGTAAATTTATTAGGTCATCTGTGAACCCAGATAGGCTGAGCCCCAAAGTGGCTCCCGCCCCTAGGACCGGGAGTCAGAGTTTTAAAGGACTCCAGGCGGGCTTTTTCTGGGCCGAGAATTCTCTGGGCGGGATCCTAGGAAGGTCCAAGGGGAAGGATAATAGTCTCAGCAAGTGGAATGTGGTCGAAGCAGAAGGGAATGTCGGTTGTGAAGTGGCTAAAGGTCAGTTTCCAGGGGAGGGGGTATCCACGCAATTATTTCATCAGACCTAACACTATCCTTATCTCCATGCCCAACATACTTTTGAGCTCCTGTTTCATATTCCCAGCTGCCTGGCTACTATATATTTCTGTCCTCTGTAAGTTAATGCCAAGCTAATATTAATGCAAAACTCACATTCACTCTTTTCCAGTTCAGAAACCTTGAATGGCTTGCCACACCTCTGAATGATGACCAGCGACCTCCAAATGACCTCTGCTCTACCTTCCCAATCTTACTCCTATTCAGTTGCCTCACATCCCAGTGCAATCAGATTACATTATTTCCCTTTTTAAAATGAGTTGTGCTTTCTTTGTAATCACATGTCTTTGCCTATTGCGTTTTTCCACTTAGAAACTCCCATTCCTCCGTCTTTCTATATGAAGAATTCACTTTTTAGACAGTTTTTTAAAAAATGTATTGAGCCCTGACCAGTTTGGCTCAGTGAATAGAGCATTGGCCTGTGGACTGAGAGGTCCCAGGTTCGATTCCAGTCAAGGACATGTACCTTGGTTGCAGGCACATCCCCAGTAGGAGGTGTGCAGGAGGCAGCTGATCTATGTTTCTAACTCTCTATCCCTCTCCCTTCCTCTCTGTAAAAAATCAATAAAATATATTTTAAAAAGTTTTTTATTGATTTCAGAGAGGAATGGAGAGGAAGAAATAGAAACATCAATGATGACAGAATCATCAATCGGTTGCCTCCTACTGGGGATCCAGCCTGAACTTGGGCATGTGCCTTGACCTGGAATGGAACCATAACCTCCTAGTTCATAGGTCAATGTTCAACTACTGAGTCACACCAGCCGGGCACCTTTTTAAAAAATTTTTATCTATTTTTATAGACTTTAGAGAGAAGAAAGGAGAGGGAAGCATCAATTTGAGAAAGAAATGTCTATGTGAGAAAGAAATATCTTTCGGTTGCCTCCCCTACGCACCCCAAATGGGGATTGAACCCACAACCTGGGGTTGTGCCCTGATCTGGAATTGAATCCATGACCTTTTTGGTGTATGGGACGACACTCCAATCAACTGAACCACACTGGCCAGGGCTAACTACCTCTTCGAATTACTCATCTCTGGGTACTCCCAAGTGTTACATCTGAGATACACAGATGAATAAACTCGTTTTTCTCTGTTGTTTTTTTATAATATATTTTTATTGATTACGGAGAGAGAATGGGAAAGGGAGAGAGTGATAGAAACATCTATAATAATAAAAGCATAATATGCTAATTAGACCGGACTTCCTTCTGGACGACCTTCCGGATGAAGCTGGGGCTGCTCGGAAAACCTGGGTCCCGGGTCCTCAGAGGGAAGACAGTGCTGGCAGCAGGGGGAAGGAAGCTTTTGTGCATCAGGCCTGTAGTCAATGATAAGAATCATTGATCTGCTGCCTCCTGCATGCCCCCACCGGGGATGGAGCCCCGCAACCCGGGCATGTGCCCTGACCTGGAACCCAACCATGACCTCCTGGTTCATGGGTGGAGGCTCCACTGAGCCGCACCCCCTGGCTCCACATGACTTCTTGGAGGCCCCTCATATTCAATACATTGAAACCAAATCTCCTGCATGCCCCTCATACCTGCAGTAGGTCCTGTGTTCTCAACCCTTCCTAGCTTTTGTTTTTGTTTTGTTTTGTTTCGGTTTTTTTCCTGGCTTCTTTTGAATAACAACCTCTACCAACATTAGTCCGTCAGTGTTCCAACACCATGGATTGTACCCCTCAAATGTTCTTAGTACTCCTCTGTTTTGTTCCTCCACTTGACAGTGCCCAACCTAAGAACCTGGGAAGCTTGAGGGGAAAAGGTTATTTATTCTCCTCCCCTACAGTGTTAAAGAACAGCATTTTCTTTACAGTAAATTTCACAGCCTGGCCAGGCAGCTCCGTTGGTGAGTGTTGTCCCCTGGGAAGCTTGAGGGGAAAAGGTTATTTATTCTCCTCCCTACAGTGTTAAAGAACAGCATTTCTTTACAGTAAATTTCACAGCCTGGCCAGGCAGCTCCGTTGGTGAGAGTTGTCCCCGTACGCCAAGGTTGTGGGTTCTGTCACAGGCCGGGCACATACAAGATCAGCCAATGAATGCAAACCAAGTGGAACAGCAAACTGATGTCTCTCTCTCTCTAAATCAGTAAAAATTTTTAAAGGGTAAATCTCAGCATAAAAAATAAAACTTTACCCAATGTTTTATTTAACTCCTTAATGGTGGAACTAGAGAGATGTTACAACGGGTTCAAATGGAAATTGGACTAAAAGGGATTTCTATTCTTTGGACAAAATTCATTTGCATCTCTACGAACACAAACAACTGTCTTCCCTATGGATAGGATGCTGGAAACCGATCATGGTCCCACTAATAGAGAGATGTGGAAAGGGAATCCGGAAGGCTGATCAACCTTAAATGCTCTGAAAGGCCGGAGCTAATCACTCATTGTTTAGTTGAGACATTGGTAGTTGAAGCGGCCTCCACCTGTTAGTCTTATGTAAATTGTGTTATTGGAATTTCCTGCCTAAAGGCTATGAGTGTATCCCATAACCTTAGTAAAAGGGATAGCAAAGCCAGAGCGGGGTAGTAGTCCTCCCACTGGAGGTGGGCTCCCGCCTGGCCCCCAATATTCCCAAATTAATATTTTCTAGTCTTTTTTCATTTGTGTGCGGCCTTCTCCAGAACCCGAACCCTGAACCGGAACCCTGAACCACGAGGGACGTGAAAGAGGTTCCCACAATAGGACACAGGCCATCAAGGAAAAGTACACCCTGTTCATTTCTGTGACTGAACATGCGCCCAGGAGGCAGCTCCCTTGGTGTGTGGGGAGCAGGGCCACGCTGTCAGGCTGGGGGAGTGGTGCGATCCCCTATTGATCAGGAGGGGAAGTAGGTCTCCGGAAGGCTGCTCCCTGCCCCTCTCCCCTCATGCCTCCTCCCTTAGCCTTTCCTTTTCCTGCTCAGCTTACTGAGTCTCTGCATGATAGTACCCGGGAGGGCGCTGGGCAGAGGCCTGCGGGGAGCCGGTCCTTCCGACTGGGATGAGGGGGAGGGACATGGAGGAGGGAGGTGTCTTCTCTGGGAGTTCTCCGCAACTCCCAAAGGCTCAAGTGGACGCTTCAGAGCCACTTCTCAGCAGGTGGGTGAGCATGAGGACACTCAGGAGATGAGAGAGCCAGCACTAGCAGGTGTGGCTCAGTGGATAGAGCGCGGCTCATGGACTGAAGGGTCCCGGGTTTGATTCCGGTCAAGGGCATGTACCTCGGTTGTAGGTTCGATCCCCGAACCTGGTTGGGGCACGTGCTGGAGGCAACCAATCGATGCATCATCTTTCACCTGACGTATCTCTTTCACATTGCTGTCTCTCTCTCTGTGCCTCTCACCCTCCCTTCCCCTCTTTCTAAAAAAAAAAAGAAAAAAAAATCAATGGAAAATGTCCTCAGGTGAGGATTGAGGAAGAGCGCCTAGAGGGAAGAGTTGTCACCCAGTGGTGAGGCTGGGATATATTCGAGTGACAGGAATCAGACATATACAATGTGGGTCAGGGGGACAGACCGCAAGTTAAATAAGGTGGTCAAGGTAGACCTCCCCAGAGGGTGACATTAGAGCAAACACGTGACGAAGATGCAGAACTAGCCTCCCAGCTGCCTCGGGGAGAGAGAGCCCGTGCAAAGGCCCTGCGGTGGAAGGGGCCTGGCCTGTCTGAGGAGCAGCCGAGGCCAGGTGGCTAGAGAGTGGGGAGAATGGGAGGCAGGTCAGGCAGGGAGGCCAGACCATGTAGGGCCTCACGGTCCACTACGAAGGTGATGCTTTTACGGTAAGGGAAATGGGCGGCCATTGTACGGCTTTTGAGCAGAAGAATAGCATGATATGATTTATGTTTTGAGAATGGCTACAGGAGGCCAAGAGTAGAACTAGGAAAACCAGGTGCAGGCAAGCGCGGCAGGCCTGCAGGATGGCAGCAGGGTAACGTGAGGGTCAGGTTCTGAATGTGTTTGAAGATAAACCAAAGGGCCTTTGCCATAGACTAACCACCTCACTTCGTGTATTTTACTGATTTCAGAGAGGAAGGGAGAGGGAGAGAGAGATGAACATCACTGATGAGAGAGAATCAATGCTCAGCGGCCTCCTGCACACCCCATACTGGGCATGTGCCCTGACGGGGAATCGAACTGTGACCTCCTGGTTCAAAGGTCGACACTCAACCACTGAGCCACACTGGAAGGGTAACTGACTATTTATTTATTTAAAATATATTTTTTTATTGATTTCAGAGAGGAAGGGAAAAGAAACATCAATGATGAGAGAAAATCTTTGATTGGCTGCCTCCTGAACCCCCAGGCATGTGCCCTTGACCAGAATTGGACCTGGGACCCTTCAGTCCGCAGGACGATGCTCTATCCACTGAGACACACTGGCCGTGTAACTGACCACTTCATTTAAATGTGTATTGTGGTTATGAGAAAAAGAGGGGAGTCAAGGACTACTCCCAGATTTTGGCATGAACCAGAAAGGAGAGAATTGCCATCAACAAAGAGGGAAAACTGGGCAGAGCAGGTTTGGGGGCAAAGTGTGTCGGGTGGGGAGGGGATCACTTTAACCTTGGACTTACTACATTTGAGATATTGGTGAGATACCCAAATGGATATATCCGATGTCCAGGGGTGAGACCTGTGCTGGAAATATGCATTTGGGAGCAAGCGTGTGTGGATAGCATGCAAAGCCAGGAGACCTGGTAGAATAACGGAGGCCAAGAGAGAGGGGAAAGTGAGGGCATCCAAACCAGGAGAGCTACACAGACACCATCTGTGGGCGGGAAAGGGACTCTGTGCAAAGTGAGCCCGCAGGATGAGCTGGTCGTGAATTCCCAGCTGGGCAGGTCACGGCGGGTAGTCACGGCCCAGGCATAGAACTTTGGAGTGAAAGGCTCCTGTCTTGCTTCTGTGCATCTAGGCTAACACACCTTTGAAATAAGCA